>OX381615.1:4437577-7022868 GCA_947459985.1 Diloba caeruleocephala | reverse complement strand
AAAACCTTAAAATTTCAGGTAAAAACCAGCTTGTCGGCGACATGCTCTGCCTCGCAGGGTCACTCCTCTACGCTATGGTCACAGTACTGCAAGAAGTTATGCTAAAAACACAATCCTGCTCAGACTACCTGGCATTCCTTGGCCTCATAGGCAGCATAGTATCGTGCACCCAAACATTTTTCTTAGAATTCAGTGAGCTAATGGCATTCAACTGGTATGATTTGGACACGATAGTCCAGTTGGGCAGCTACTGCTCTGTGCAGACGATATTCCAAATACTGCAGTGCTTTATGTTGAGAGATGCTGGAGCTATAATACTGCATCTGTCGTTTTTGTCTGCGGATTACTATACTCTAATTGCTGGGATGTATATATTTCAGTTTAAGGTGAGTTGGTTTGGTTTCAACTTCGATTTTCTTACAGATCCGGGAATGTCTGTAAGAGGTTCTTCATACCTCTACGATCAGTATCTATTGAGAATAACAAAATATTTTTAAGCCAAAACAGTGTCTCATAATTACCTCAAAATGTTTTAGAATTGCATAATTTATTCCATAATTAGATCATAACAGACAATTTTAGCCATCATGTTAAAACAGCAGATAATTAAAATAGTGTAAATATGAACTCTTTGATAATTATTTCAAGATTAAAATAAGAGTTTGCTGCAATCTACTTTTTTAAACATTTCGCCACACTATGATTTCTCGTGTATTCACTACGGCCGAATGAAGTCCACTGCTGGACACAGGCCTCCCCCAAAGGACACCACAACGATCGATATGGGTGTGTTGTGGGCTCATTGGGGGGATTTTGCCATAATCGCCACGCTTGGCAGACGGGTTGGCGATCGCAGTTGAGTTGTTAATGTACTCGAAGGTCTCTGCTGCCCATCCTCCGGTTAATCCCTTAGTCGACTCTTACGACACCCACGGGAGGAGATGGGATGGTGGTAACAGGTAAACAGCCAGCTTCGAAACAACTATCTTCAGAGGATACTAATATTCCGTGCAGGAATCGAACCCGCGAAACGTAGCGCAGAAAGGTAACCGCTTAGCCACACAAAAATAATAATTATAATAGCAGTATTAGTATGTTGGATGGCAAAACTATAATACAAGATAAGATTAACTATAATACAAGATATAAATCTAAACTAGTACAGCCAAAATTTCGCTTAGCTAAAGTCCATACTTCTTTTATGGGTTATAGTATAAAATTTTATAATAAAATACCGGAGACGGTGCTGCAATTACCGCAAAATAAGTTTAAAATATTTGTAAAAAATACTCTATGCAAACAAGCATATTATACATTAGAGGATTACCTTAGAGATATAAATGTTTGGCAAAGTGCTTGTCCAGCTCCGCAAGACCACTATAAGAAATGATTCAATTTTTCATTTTTGACTTATTGACATGCCATCTTGTTGCTGCATGTTTTGTGACATCAATTTATTCAGATTTACTTTTCTGACATTTCAATTATTATTTTTTGACATGACATTATTATTATTAATTATTTACACCTGAATTTATTATTGTATAATTTTTATATTCAACTGGTTTATGATTTGATATTGACACTTTTAAGAGGTTTAGACTTTACTGTGTTTAATGTACGAACATTGTCTTCATATAACCCGAATTTTCGAGAACATTGTACACATAAATATTGTAACATGATCTTAAAAGAGTCACCATGGAGTTTCTTGCCCGTTCTTCTCCATAGGAAATCTACATCTTGGAACGTGGCAACTAAAGTCATGACGATTCATAAGTGCTATTAATGGTTTAAATGAATAAAAATCTTTTTATCTTATCTTAAAAAAAAAAAACGCTTTAACTGCACTGCAAAAGGCATTGTAAATATAGCGTTTGGTAGATGGCAAAACGCAGTAATTGAACAGCGTTTTGTCAAGCGACGGCAGTATATTCCTTATAACGAATCTTTATTACCGTTTTTGCGAGGTAACATGTCATGTTTTTTTTATTAATAAAACCTTGCCCCACGCTAGGATTTCTCCTGTGTCGTGGGAGCGTTTACAGACGTGAATTGCACATACAATACACCCAGACCCGGAACAACTACCTGCAGATCATGCAAATATTTGTTCCATGCGGGAATCGAACCTACGACCCGGAGCGCAGCAGCCGACTGTATCTGCCACTGCACCAACCGTGCCGTCGTGTTCATCTGTATCCATCTATATTGTCTCAATAATCACTAAATAATGTTATCTTCGATTTCAGTTCCACGCCCTATATTTTCTATCGTACATGTTGGCGATGGTCGGCGTGTTTATGTTCAGTGCACGTCTAACACGTCAGCCACCGCCACAGCCGGACAGACTGCCGCAGCTAGTCAACGACTCGGTGCAGTCGCAGGATAATGTTTCTATGTGAGTATTATATACTGTGGTTGCTTAGCGAAGCAGTCATTGTTGCGGCTATTGTTGTGATTCTGACCTGGAAATTCTTCGCTATAACGCAGGACGCTGCCACTCAGCAGCATTAGACTCCAAAGTCAAGCTCATAGATTTTTACTCATGTAAAAAACTCATTGTCCGTGTGGTGTCCGGATTAAGAATATAGCACCACTCCATCTCCTCCCGTGAATATCGTAAAAGGCGACTAAGGGACTTCAAACCAGAGGGATGGGCAGCAGCGTCCCTTTTGTGAACCGGTAGCCATACTGCGCTCACCAACCCGCCTGCCAAGCGTGGTGAGTATTGGTAAATACCCCCCGAAATGATGACACATTTGTGGAATCTATGGGGGAGGCCTTTGTTCAACAGTGGACGTATAAATGGCTGATATGATATGATGAAACCATTTGCACACACTTAAGAATAGTCAGAATTTAAATAGTTCCACAACCCGTGTGGTGCCGGCTACGAATAGCACCAACCCATCTCATCCCGTGGGTGTCGTAAAAGGCGACTAAGGGATTAACCAGAGGATGGACAGCAGCGTCCTCGAGTATATTAACAAATCAACTGCGATCGCCAACCCGCCTGCCAAGCGTGGCGATTATGGCAAAACCCCAATCCAAACATCCAAGAGGAAGAGGCTTGTGTCCAGCAGTGGACTTAATTCGGCTGAAGTGATGATGACGATGATGAAACAGTTTCACGGTTCCTGGTTTACGCTAGTTGATCCTATGGCAAAAACTCCATTAATACACTTTTTAAAACATATGAAAATATTAGTCTCATTATTACTATAGAATCGTGAAAATAGTTAGGTAGGATAATTACGGTAAATTGTGAGATAAATACACACATAGGTACATACGTACAATTATAATTAAATTACCTTATTATAAGGTTGCCATAATAGTTAAAAGCTGACCAGTCCTCACAGAGAACACCCTTTTACGAGCATGACCCATGCATCAGCATGTTTCGGCACATTTATTATGCAGGGAACTTAACCACGCCATCGACATGACTTTCAGTGCCGATGACGAATAGTTTGCAAAACGTCAAGGTTATAGTGATATTATTCCCATGACTCGCATAGAATCTTTTTATGATATTTATAGTATAGTGCATATTTTTCAAATATACTTAATATTAATGCCCTTAGTCGCAGTAAATGCTGCCTGATTTGTGTAGTGTACTAATCTATCCTAGTAACTAAAACCTTATTCCACAGGGAATACACAGTCCCCACCCTCGACTGCATACCGATCGAAGGTTTGGAGCCTCCGATGAGTAGAGACACGACGTTTACTTCGTTCCTCGGGGGCCCGCAGACTGTTCCTAATGGGGGAGTTCTCTTCGCGCAAAACAACGGCGCGCAGGTCGCTAAGGAGGCCTGTTAATATAAGTTTATATTAAGGATCATAGACCCTTGGGCTAGGGATGGCATAGCGTCTTTGCACAAAAAAAAAAACCTCTTAACGGCCACCAACCAGTATACTTACGTTTATTAACAATAAATACATATGTTTAATGTCCAATTTATGTATTGATACTAACTACTACAGAAAATGAACCATCAAGATTATAAATACCCAATATTAAAGATAAAATAATCGGTAAGTCAAGAAGCATTAACAATTTTTGTTTTTCTAATTATTATCTAAATAAAATTCAGCTTGAAGCCAATCTAAACTATTTCTAAAAAGCCCTTATAATATCATTTCAGCTAACTTGTGCATATATTTATATCTGATGTTTTATTAGGACTGGTAACCCTGACTTGCTGGTGAATTTTCAGCTACAAAAAATATAAGTAAAGAATATATGACTGACATGTACATGTATGAGAAACAATCAAATAAGTCATGTATTTTCGCTAACGGAAAATAAAGAAAGGTAAAAAAATACTTTATAGTAAGAAGGCGCCATGCCATGCCGTCCCCAGTTGAACTTTAAAGTTAGGGACTGTATGTAATGTTTAACGAAACCTACAGTACGATTAATGTAACTGTGCCTCTCTGAAGTTGTCTGCTAACACGACACGGTTGGTGCAGTGGTTGATACAGTCGACTGCTGCGCTCCGGGTCGTGGGTACGATTCCCGCACGGAACAAATATTTGTATGATCTGCAGGTGGTTGTTCCGGGTGGTGTTGGTCTGGGTGTATTGTATGTGGAATTCATGTCTGTAAACGCACCCACGACACAGGAGAAATCCTAGAGTGGGGCAATGTTTTTTCTAAAAAAAAAAAAAAAATGGCTGCGCTGTAGTAATTTTTACGACCAAACGGGCATGCGCAGTTAGGCAAGCGCTGAGTAGAGCCGCTTCACTCAGTAGCTCGTTTATAATAATAACTCACGCCCCACTCGCTCAGTGTAGTAAACAGTCGGCGCCGAAAGTCTTTTCTGCGTTTATATTATTTCATTCCTTTTTCTAACCAAGTGCTAAAGCCAGTCTTATATGAATTAATATTTCACAACCATTGCACAAGAGTACTCATAAAAATTACGTGGTCGATGGCACGACATATTCGCAAAGCATAAATACAAACCTACATAACCAGCCCATTATTGTCCCAGTGCTGGACACCCGTGACGTTTTTCACAATGAGAAAGGTAAGCCTTAGTCCCCCCTGGTCTAATGCGGTTTGGTGGACTAGACACACCATTGAGAACGTTTTGGAGCCCTCAGGTGTGCAGGTTCCCTCGCAATGTTTTCCTTCAGAGATTCAGAGAGAGAAAGTTATTTCTTAATATTTTTTGTTACCAATCTGCATTTATAATACTTTGTGTTAGAATACTCGTTTTGTAAGGTCTAAATATCGTCCTAAGAATCCATGTCATAATATGGCTAAATTCATCCTCATTTAGACTTAAGACATTCCGCCTTTATAGATATTGTTTTTCAACTCAGTCATTCTAAGAATGTTTATATGAAAGAGAAGAGAAAGAAAGAAATATATCGAATAATGTATCGGAGGAAGCTTTGGTGAGAATGTGAGACTTATTTTGATGCTGGTGTTCCAAATTCATTGGTGATTTAGCAGCCATTTTATTTTATTCGATTGTTCTAAAACAATGCCCACGCATATCCCATGGGTTCACCGATTGGCTGAGCGCTATCAACGAGACGAGACATTGAATACTGGAATTATTTTGAAGGCGTTATCCGGAAACGAGAATAAACCACTAATAGACCTTTTATGGAAATATACAACTTATTTTATTAAGCAATAAATATCTTATTTGATTGCTGTCTATTAAGCGCGCGTAAAGTCTATTTCGTCGCTCCCCTAATCCAAACAAACAGACCAATAACCATACATCAGTATATATTATAAGCAGTCTAAACGCAAACATCGGATATTACGTTCCTAATTTGAATTAGGAAATCGAAATCGCGTTGTTTACAATACATTGCGTGTTCAAAAAGACAAAAACTGTAACCTATTATTTCCGAGAGAAATGGCTTTTCTATTTTATTATAGGCGTAAGTAACCTCTTCCCGAAGATTTCGGTACGTTGTCACTTAACACACGTGTTTAATATAAGCTTGTGTCTTTTTGTAAATGTCTTTCCCAAGAAACTAATGCTATGGATGTATTTAATATCACAGTGTAATAATACTACATGCAGTGGTTCGTCGCCTATATTAACAGACCCATATATTTTTCTATAGGTTGGGTGAAGACCTTAATTAATACTCGAATCCTCTGAAGACAGGACTCTAGTATTAATGTAAAAAAGAGATCCAGAATCGGAAAGCGCCTGCTCGAATCTCATGTCCCAAGCCGCCGCCATGGCATAGTTATTCCGGCAGTCTGCCACGATTGCTCAGCGAAATTACTCGCGTTGACCGACTGTATGGAGTGAGATGTAGATAGAATGTGGTAATATACAATATGAACCCGTTTAAATATTATTTGCGTATGTTAAAACCACGTTTATGATAAAATACAGCAAAACAATTTTACTACCGGGTAATATAATAATACAGACAAAATATTTTCTAATTTTGAAATCATAATAGCCATATCTATTTACATAGTTTTCTCACGCATATAACATTATTTTGTAAAATAGAGAATTGTAATTTTAAGGATAAGACATTGGACTGGAAGATTCTAAGAAAACTAAATACCTACCTATATAATGTAATCATTTCGTTATAATAAACACTGACTACCTAGAATACTAGTCATTGATAGTTTAGTAAATATATTAGCGCACATTAATGTTAAATAGTTTTAGTAATTAACATCTAAACGCTCTTAGTAGTTAACATCTAAATGCTCTTAGTAATTAACATCTAAGATAAGTGCTCCATCTTAATACCTAGCAATAACTGACGAAAAATGTACGATAACTGCCACATATTCGAATTTTAACTTGACATTTTATTCTCAATGTTTATATGAACTTTTTAAATCTAGTTTCTATGAAATAAGAGAAAATTGTATCAAGATTTTGTAAGATTTAGAACTTTTAAATTTTGTAAATCCTGGCCGGGAGCTACGGTGCGTTTTTTGATATTTCAATAAAATAGAGTCCATTTCATGGTTTTTAGGTGCGGTGGCTCCACACATGTGCAATTTGGATACCTTAGCGATAGAACACGTTCAACTTGACGATTTACTTAACGAAAGGCTGCATTTGTTGTTATTGGACAAGTGTGGACTTAGATTATTTTAAACACTGTGATTCTCAACTTAGCTTCTTTAGTTTTATTCAGAAAACATTACTTAGCAGGAAAATAGTATGAGCATCTTACGATAGTTTATATACCATTCCTTGGATTTTTAATGTTAAACGAGTTCCGTTCCGATGTTGTGTACCTTTAAAATATATTTCATTGTTGATATTATTTTATCTGAAATTCTAGCAACGTTATAACGCTCAATTATTAAAAGTTAGTATTAAGATTTTAATAGTGAAAATTTAGTCCATTAGAATTTATCAGTAATTGGAGTGTCACCTTGGAATTGACTAATTACTTTTCAGTGTTTATTTGAAACCTGAAAATCTGGACACTAACATTAGTAACGATTCTGAACTCGATACAATAATAAGGTATGGTACTCACGTCTACCGAATTACCTTTTTTTTTTATTTTTTTTATTGGTGCCCAGTGGAAATTCTTCCTACTTCTTTCTACTTCCTACATTCGCCCCGGGGATGGGCGAAGGGGTATGCTGGACTCCTACCGGCTAAAACCACTGGAGCGGTCATCTTTGGCACTCTTTAAGAGAGGCTCCAGGTCCTCGTATGATCACACAAGAGCCGCCTACTGGTGCGACGCCTATAGGCACATCTCGGAGGGGGTGACTGTAAAGCGGTCACCCCCCTCGGGGGGATTGTAAAGGCTACCGAATTACTTAACGACACCAATTGCTTCGCTAGGCCCGATTAAATTGCATAACAACTTTTTGCTTAGCTTTCCGCATCGAGTCAAACTAGTATAGTATAGTATCTGTACATACTAAACAATTGCGCGTATTTGTTTATGATTTCGTTATAAAACGGTGCAAAGTTAAAAGGTGATAAAGTTTTAGGACTCGGGTAGCAACATTATTAATTAATTGTTGCAAAAAATATTGCAATGACAACTTGTTTTTTAATAAAGACGATCCCTTTAACCTACTGGTTGTCTAATTTAAATAAAGTTCACTATTTTCGTAGGACTCTTATTTAACACTAGCTGTGTCCCGAACCCGAAATCGGATTATTTATGAATAATTAGTATATGTATTGGATTTCATGGGTTTTTTTTTCGCGGAATAATTATATCTTTTTCCTAAAATAAAAGGCGACTAAGCTACTCCTTATAACATCAGCTATCTGCCAGTAAAAGTGCCGTCAAACTCGGTTCGGAGATTAGCCGGAACAAACAGACAGAAAGACAGACAAAAAAAACAATATAAATGTTATTTTGCTATAAGTACCGTATATACTTTACATTACACACAAACACTTTAATTAATCTCTAATTTTTTATTTGTGTGGATATGCGTTCGCCGCGATTTGGCAGTCGCTTGTAAATTGTTCGATTAGGTACCTATATTCATTTATTAAACTTACACGGCGGGATCGTCTTAAAAGACATTGCTATTATTCTAAATCTAATGTAAGATAATAAATAAAGATTTATTTTGGCATTGAGCATGATAATAAGGGCATTTGTCGTAACTTCTCAAACGCTGATTAAATGTATTGGGTTCAGTAATCATATCTATGTATACATAACATCAAAAACACATAATGTTGAAGTGTTCAACATTTCCAGGTTTCAGTTCACAACTTGTGTAATATATTGTTTTATAAGAATTTCTAACAGATGAAGTTATTTCACCAATATAATGGTTGTGTTACGTTAATTGTAAAATATTTAAGCTATTTATTGAATTGTTGCGCTAAACACCATAAAACTGTGTATAAATATTGTGTTTTCTGAATGTAATGCAAATAATTTAAACATGTACTCTAAATTGGGACTTAAATATGCAATGTTTTCATGATCTCTTTTATTTCATTTATAAACATCAATTGCATTTTTAAATACACACTAAAACAAAAACCGCCATTGGGCACAGGTCCACAGAGAGGGACCTCCTTACTTTGCGTGTCGTATCGAGGATCAAAGCAGTAGTTTAGATTGTTCGAGTTAATGAGGCCATTGGTTGTCACAACTATCGGTACAATGATTGCAGAGTCCAAATCCCAAATGACGATAATCTCAGGTACAAAGTCAAGATACTTAAATTTTTATCTTTCTTGGCTATCACGAAATTCTTGTCATGGGCATACCATATCATCGTCCGATACCATAAAGCAATTGTATTTGCTTCATGGCCGATACCATCAACAATTATCATCGTAGTCGTCGCTCTCAAATCTATCTCGACTCACTGCCAAAGGAGATCCCCTGCTGAACAAAGGCCTCACCCAAAGATTTAAGCAAGTGTTGTCATTTTAGGGGAAATTTGCCAGTATTCACCACGCTTGTTGGGCGGGTTGGTGAGCGCAGAATGGCTGCCGTTCCACAGAAAGGAGGCTGCTGCCCATAGCTCTGGTATAGAGTCACTTAGTATGTAGTAGTGTAGTACTTACTTATTTACGATTTCCACGGGAGGAGATGAAGTTGAAATCTCCACTATGTCAGGCTTGACAACATCGCTAAAAATCGCTACGATTTTAGATCAACCTCAGAATAACGTAACATGATCATTTTTTTTAACTGGCTTTGGAACCCAATTATCGCACAAACTCAGATTCCACGAGATTTTACTGTAGAGCAAGTTGCTGTAATGGTGTTATCCTGGCCACGGTTATACCTGTGTAAGTACTCGCCATTAAGAAGACAAGAACAACCAGAAATAATAACACTCGTTTTTCTAATGCATTGCAAGGGGAGTCATAGGCGACAGTTAGTTACGATGGCCGGTCAGTCTAAAAGATGAACAGTCGAACGTGTGCTTGACCGTATGCTGCGCTCTGCGGGACATTAGCGGTATGTCGCAGCACGGTCCCACGACAGCTCTGATGTTCACTTTAGAGACGACGGTAGCACACGGTGGTCGCGTGTGCCATGAAAACCACGAGGTTACCCCAAGAGAGCTTTGGTGAAGCACCGGTGTGTTTCCTTTCGCTTTCCACAAGGCGGAGTCAGTGCATGAGAATTTCCCTACGCACGAATAAATACTCTGTAGTGTTCAGGTCGCGCTAATATTTTTGGCTGCTCTAAATACGAGTTACTACCGGAGGGCATGGCATATCTGCGTTCTACCCTGCACCTGTACCTATCACCCGGTGCAGTGAGCGTTCCGAGCGGGACTACTATTTTTTCCTGGGTGATAAATCTGCACAAAATATTACAAGTTAAGACCTATATTTTGGCACTCAGCAATGTAACACTCCAAATTGCAGCTCAGCGTCTCATGAATATGAAATCAGAGTGGTTGACGCTCGGCACTACTTTAAAATTAGTACGTAAATACCTAATTAACAAGACGACGGCAGACTCATCTCAGCTTTGATTTTCGTTTTTCATAGTTGTTTATATTTAATATTATGGCATTTCTATCCTCGTTCCAAAGTATTGCAAAATTAATCAGGAAAATCCTAGAATCCTCACTGGTTGATTTTGAGGTACAGTGTTTGACTGATGCTATGAACGCCTGGAAAATGGCTTGCCCAAATACGATTTTCCCGCCAATCCATCTACCCGGAGACAATGGGATGAGCCGCTTTGCAGTTTGACGTAAATACGTCAATCAATACTGCTGAGCGTGCTGGTCTGCTTGCTGTAGGTGAATAGGAGTCGGGTCTCTGGCTTCAGGCGTTTCCGTCTCGTCTACTTTTCGGCTCACTACATGCCTACGTTTAGGTGCTCCTCATCGGTGTCACTGTGTGAAGCTGTCGACTCCCTGGTCACAATGGCCTGTCTTGTAGTAGGAGCGCGGGCCGCATAGCACGACATGCAAATATTAATGACATTATTCGTCGAGCTCTTGTCACCTCCGGCGTGCCAGCTATATTAGAACCCAGTGGCTCGGCGCATGATGATGGGAAGAGACCAGACAGTATGTCGCTTTTGCCATAGAAGTTGGGAAGGCCACTGGTGTGGGATGCAATTTGTGTCGACACTAGTGATGCAACAGATCTTTTCTTCTGCTTCCGCAGCTGCGGAAGTTCCGCGCCCTTTTCCATATCCCATTCTGTTTCTGATTCCGCAACTTTTACAACGGATGTTTTTATTGGAATTTTGACGGTAGGTAGGGCGCGCGCGTGAGCGGTGTTCCAGCCAGCGAGCCGTGCACAGTTCTATTATTTTTATTAAATTTTATGCCTCATGCGCCTATGGGAATAGACAGATATATTACATTAATAAAGCCTTTTTTTTTTTTTTTTTTAACGTGGGGAAATCCTCTTGGACTTCCTCCGCCTTGGGAAGGGCGGAGGGGCATGCCGGGATCAAACCGGCGAAAACCCCACGGTGTCCTTCACAAGTTAACTGAATACTAACTAAAGAATAATATCACTTCGCTACTGAGCGTGAGGTCCTGGTTTCGATATCCGGGTCGGGCATTGTTATTGGGTCTTTCTGTATTTACGTCGGCAGTGAGCAATTATTTAGCGGAGTTGGTCTTATATATGAACAACACCGGAACAGCTCTGGGTCGTGGGTTCAATTCCCGCACGGAACAAATATTTGTATGATCTGCAGGTAGTTGTTCCGGGTCTGGGTGTATTGTGTGTGGAATATATGTTTGTAAACGCACCCACGACACAGGAGAAATCCTAGTGTGGGGCAATGTTTTAAAAAAAAACATAACAAAATATAACTTAGCGCGACTATTTTTTTGAATAATTGAATACTAGTTATAAAAAATTAGTAAATAAAAAAAAGTACTTTTACATAGTATTTACAATTCCGTTTCCGCATCCGTTTCTGCTAAAATTTACTTTTGACATGTTTCCATTTTTGTTTCAGTTATGACACTTCCGATGTATCAGTAGTCGACACCTTTGCTCCAAGCTTTTTTTCAAGCTCAGTGGGCTGTGCTGCCGCTGCCGAGACTCTCAAACGACGCAAATATAATAACCTCATTGGAAGTTGTGTTTGAGCCATTTAGGGTCGAAACGCTTGAGTGCACGTCTGCTTTTTAAAGACATTGCCAGACGTTTGGTCGACTTTTCGCGTGACCAAAGGGCTCGCCTATTTTTCGGACAATGAATTAGCATTCAAGAATGCCATTCAACGTGGTAATGCTGCGTGTTCTGGGAACGTTACTAGTAGACAGTTATGTGGAGGACTTTGACTAAACGCCTAAATGCGCCCCCCCTTTCGCATAGTTCTATATAGGTATATATTTTAAGAGTTAGTTTAGTTACTAGTATAGAATGTGTATTTAATTTTAATTGTGTATATACTTTTTATTCCGTGTGGTGTCCGGATTAAGAATACAGCACCACTACATCTCCTCCCGTGGATGTCGTAGAAGGCGACTAAGGGAATCTAAGCCAGAGGGATGGGCAGCAGCGTCCCTTCTGTGAAACGGTAGCCATACTGCGCTCACCAACCCGCCTGCCAAGCGTGGTGAGTATTGGAAAATACCCCCCAAAATGATGACACAGTTGTGAAAAGATGGGGGAGGCCTTTGTTCAGCAGTGGACGTATAAATGGCCGATATGGTGATGATAAACTTTTTAATATTTTTTTATAAGCATTTTGTATGTGAGTTTATTTAGTATATTTAATATTTACATGTAATGTTTATGTAACTTTATATATTTGTAATTTTTATTCTGTTTAAATAAATGTCATCGCATCTCACACTTATTTTGTTGGTGCATCCACCTTGTTGACTCTGCGTCACTCAAAGGTCGTCTGGCAGGAAATGCCTATGAAATTAAGACCGCCTTTGTACTCTATTGTACATTCAAATTAAATAAATAAAGAGTGAAATGTTTGTATGTGTCAGCCTCCTTGGATTTCAGTTTTTATAGTAAAAAGAAACGAAAAGTTGGTATTTTCTTGTTTTATTCATTTATATAATATACATCGCACATTAATATGACAGAACATACAGTTTAAATAAGAACAGACCTATAACTTAAAAGTATAGAAAACATTAACAGTATCAAGTTACAGTAGAATTAAACACAATGAAACATGTTTTTTTTTTTTCTTACATTGGAGGGTAACGGTTTGGGATGTTAGAGATAATATTTTCTGAACACGAAGGTATTGTTAATATACAGGTGTCTAAGTAAGTCACAGATTAAATTTTGGTGTGAGTATTGAAAAGTGTGTCCAATAAAATTGAGACTAGGTCAGAAATAATTGCGGGATCGGGAGAGGGCCGATCCCGCACGGAGAAGGACGAGACGGCGCCGGGGCAACAACCGTCCCGGCTCCCATGTCCAACACGCCTGAGCCCCCTGCCGTCACCTCATGGTGGGGGGCCTCGGGGGTCGCGGGTGCGCAGATTGGGGAGTCTGCGTGCTCACACCGAGCGACCCCCGGGAAGACGGTGGCGCGCACGTGGTCACGTGCCGCCGTGTGCGCAACATAGCGCAAAGCGAGGCTTGGGGGGATCCTTTACAATCCTCCCCGAGAAGTGCCTGGGGGGGCGACCTTTTTACAGTCGTGTTCCCTCCGCTAGAGGGGGTGACCGCTTTACAGTCATCCCTTCTGAGATGTGCCTAAAGGCGTGGCACCAATGGGCGGCTCTAGTGTGATCTTACGAGGACCTGGAGCCCCCCTTCGGTGCCGAAGATGACCGCTCCAGTGGTTTTAGCCGGTAGCCGGTAGGAGTCCGGGTCCGAGACCCCTTCACCCTTCCCCGGGGTGAAGGAAATTCCATGTAGAATTTCCACTGGACATCAATAAAAAAAAAAAAAAAAAAGGTCAGAAATAATTACTTAATTATTATTTTGTGAGAAATTTGCGCAAATTACATAGAACGAGAAAAAACATGTGTCTAAGATATGATAGATAGTTGTGTCTTGGTACACGAGTAATTTATTGCATATAAAAAACTACATCATTTTAAAGTTATCAGTTCCGTACTATAATACTAAAATTCTGTTATTAATTTGAAATGATTCTTTCCACTATTTTTACTTTGATTATAATTTAAGACAAGCTGTATAATTATGGTATTATGGCTTCTGTACGCCATGGCTCATGTAAGACACTTACGGGCGAATACTAGTACACCACTCAAAATCTAATGGTTGAAAAACGAGCGTCTCAAATATTTAAGAGGGTCCTCAATATTGAGTGGAGTTTCAGTATTAGCTGTTATCCTTTTATTAAAGTGCGGCCGCCGAGAGAATGCTTTCCTGGATTAAATCTATACATACAAATAAATAAAATTGAAGTGTCTGTAACAAAAAACACTATTTTTGTCTGTCTGTTTGTTCTAGCTAATCTCCGAAATGGCTGAACCGATTTCGACGGTACTTTCACTGGCAGATAGCTAATATTATAAGGAGTAATAAGGGTACCGCGCAAAAGAAATGAAAACCCATGAAATCCAATATATATTCTATGTCAAGTGTCTATGCCAAAGTACTCTAAATAATCTATAAATAATCCTATTTCTTTTAAATTAAACGGCGGGTGAATCCGCGGGGCCCAGGTAGTTGCATATATAATATGTTTAATGTAGTAACGTCAACACATTATAAACGTACCAAATTTAGCGCTAAATTAAATCTTTAATATAACATAAACTAGACCAATTACCAGATATCAGGACCGCATTCTCTCGGCGGCCGCACTATAGTAAAAATATAAAACTTTGTATAAACCTATTGCGACATTTGGTTTTAAAAGGGTAAGCTATGATAAATTACAAACAACCAATTCAACTAAATCAAATATTTGAAATGCGCCAACTTGAACCAATGTGTATAGGAAGATATATAAATGTGAAAAGACGGACTGCATTTTAGCAAGTCAATTACAAAAATGCACTAAGACTACCGGTAGCATGCAGTCAGGACAGACACATTATTCCTGCACGCCAACCGCTCCTGAGTGAGTGCCACTGCCATACAAGTTCAGTTCTTTAGACTGCATGTTGGTTGCCGCTTTGCAGTTTTATCTTCACATGATTTGGTAGCCAGGGCCGGATTTAGGGTATAACTCGCGAAACCCGGGCTTAAAGGCGGCGCTATTTGAGAGGTGGCAAAATTTGGGAGGCATCCAAAACCAGTGACGTTGCCATTGACAGATGCCGTCTATTCAAAGGTGACAACTAAAAAAATACCTCATTACGTTTTCTAGATATTAAATCTCACATAGGGTGCACTTGCAATTCAATCCACCCCTGGCCACAGTTGCCAATCAGATACAATGTTCGTTTAACCGCGTGCTAACAGTTTTGTAGTTCTCTTGCAATCCATACACTGGGGTGAATTGCTTCAATTAATTGGCTATCGTAATCTAAGTCTTTTATTCGGTAGTAAATCGTAAGCTTCAATGGATAAACCCTTATTGGTCAACGGTGTTCCAATTGAGGTCCATAAAGATAAGGTGACGCAACCCACCTTTAGTCTTGACCTGTCCATTATTACATAATAATAATAAAAGTACGTTTTGTAAATTCGTACTTATCGCAATAATTAAACTGTAATTTACTCTTACCTTGTCGGTAAATAAAAACTCAAGCGCAGAACTAAAGACAAATATTTACAATTAATTCTAAGCTTCATCTTCACTAGCTGATACGGATTTTCTAGAAACCGGTGTTTCTGGTCTGGAGTTTCTAGATCCGGATCTTGATCTGGAACCTGATCGCGATCTAGACCTGGACGCGCGCGAACCTGATCTGCTTCGAGACCCGCTTTTAGATCTCGAATGCGATCTAGATCTCGACACGCTTTTGGATTTTGAACGGGACCGGCTTTTGGACCTGTGAGGAAAAATATATTTGGTTTATTAGAGCAGATAAAAAGGGTTTCCTAGTAAGAGACAGTGATACAAAATGTAGCGGTATTTGCCCCTAAACATTTCTAATTGCAAGAATAGAAAATGAATGACAGCTGGCGTAGCTGTCGCTTAAATCTGTCGCAACTGAAATTACTGGGCATAAGACTAAATAACTTGTCATGAGGTTTATGAGCACAGTGTGATACCGAGGACAAGTCCTGGGTAGCATTACAATTGTTATGAGCAGGAATGACGCTTCCCATCATGCGAATGACTTGCGCGTCTCAAGTCTCGTCACAAGGTTGTATATAGAAAAATTAAAAACTTTAAAATAATGTTGTGAATAATAATATCGTTTTATTACCTGGACCGTGATCTGGATACACTTTTGGAACGTGAGCGGCTCTTTGAACGAGAGCGGCTTTTTGACCTTGAACGACTTTTCGATCTTGACGCACTCTTGGACCTAAAATAATAAATAAACGGTTAAGGTCCACAAAAGTTCGTCGATACTCTGTACAAATATCAGTTTCGGTTGTATAGCACTATCTCAGACCCGCTAAACTAAACAAAGAATGCGGGTGATCCATCTTAGCTGTCAGTCATGTTTTGCAGTACATAAAATAATGTAAGTTAATATCAATCTGTCAAATATTAATATAACTAGTCATTAATTTCCCACCTGGATCGGCTCTTGGACTTGGAACGGCTCTTGGATTTGGAGTGATTCTTGGACTTGGAGCGACTCTTAGACCTGGAGCGGCTCTTCGACCTGGAGCGGCTTTTGGACCGTGATTTGCTCTTAGATCTCGAACGACTCTTGGCGGAGCCAGATCTTGATCTACTTCGAGATTTGGACTTGGACCTTGACCTTGATCTAAAAGTCATATTAAAACATGATAAAATAACTTATATTCTCGCGCTGGCACGACAATTCTAACAGTCAATAAAATCTGCATACAATATAGTAAACTAATTATAAGCTAATAGAAAAAAAACTGGTTTTTTTATGTAAAACGTTTATAACATTAGTCACAAATTAAAGGAAATAAAAAAGGTTATTTTTTTGCTGTTTTTCAAAACTGATTGTAATTTTGTAAAACATGATATTAAAGAAATAAAATACATAAATTGAAGCTTCCAGTGACTTGATTTGGGATCCTGAGGATTTGTTTTTATCATTGACCAATTTATTGTCGTCATAAAAAAAACTAGCGGAAGAATAAAATATTTTTTTGGTTATTCCACCCGAAAAATCTTTTGTCATGATTTTCTTCTTTAGTTTGAGTGATTAGGAAACTCGATCAACTCTCAATTTATCACAGAATTATCGCCTTTGAACATCAGCCAAAAAACTAATAATTTTTATATCCTTATCCTACCTTACCTATCCTAAGTTTTGTGACTTGATGTGTATCCATTTAATGATATAAAAACATTTTACTAGCCTATGCATGTGTAAGATTGTCTCAATATGAACCTATACATAGTAAATTTTCCCAATATGGAACTTATGTAACTGCTAATGACTATTATAGAGCACCATGTATAAAATTAAGGTCTCACATGCAAGCAAACCCAATTACAAAGATATAACTTATAAAGAAATAAAGAGTATTATTTTATTATAAAACATTTTCAATGCAATAATAACAAATTTTACTGTTAAAAGCTTGTGCACCAAATGAACGCTGTATATATAGGATTTACTAGTCTATACAAGCTTTATTGTAGAGAGAGTATACTCCCAATCTAATTCCTATGCAGCAGATGCAACCCACATCTTGCAGCACTCAAATGATCTATGTAAGGTTAAAATTACGATCTAAGAATACGTCGAAATAGAACATAAAATAACGAAGAACCAAGGGATCTAAAAAAATATATATAATGTTTGACAGCTGAACGAACCTATCACTGTTCTATATCTATTCATGAGACCGAACAACAAACGCTCATACAGGATAAAGTAACAACAGCATTTATTCGTTTCTTTCCTGCCTGGGTATGCTCATGCATCGTCAAACCCCCCTGGGGAGACATGCGAAGAGTATTTTACCAGCGGGCTGATTACCAGAGTCGCAGACGCTTTACAACAGGCGTAAGGCTGTCAAACGTCAATTTGGTATTACCTATTTGCCGATAGCAACTAAACAGGCGAAGATCTCTGACGCGCCTCTGTCGGACAATCAATGAATTAATAACTTTCATTCTTTTTAGTTCCACTGGTGGCTACTGGCGCTAGTAACTATATATCTTCCACAATAGCGAAAGGCGGGCGATGCCTTACGTAACACCAATTTTTTTGACGCTTTTCCACCGATGGATCTTTTGCTGCGCGTTAGCTGCTATCGCGTCTGCTGTTGCTGTTTTTAGTTAATCAGCCCGCCGGTAGTACCACATTAATCAGCCCGCCGGTAGTACCACATTTTTTTATTTTTTTTTATTGATGTCCAGTGGATATTCTATATGGAACTTCCTTCACCCCGGGGAAGGGCGAAGGGGTATGCCGGACTCCTACCGGCTAAAACCACTGGAGCCCACCAATCGGCCCTCTCCCGATCCCGCTCTGCAGCCTCCTTCTGAAGCATGACGCTCTCGCAGAAGGAGACCACTGCACTCTAATTTTCATGCTCTGCCAACCTAGCCCGGTAGTACCACCTGGGCGTTCATTGTTATCGAAGGGGACTCAGGGACCTGAGTAAGAACGCTCCAGAGCCCGGAGGTCTGCCCCCAGGATATATATGTACAGCCTGGCGGAAAGAGAAACAATAGAAGGAAACAAACTTACCTATCACTATCCGACGCCGACATAATCCTCTTGCGTCCCTTATTTGCGGGAGGACTGCGGCTTCTACTACCACTTCGGCTTCTGCTGCCACTCCGGCTTCTGCTGCGCGACTTCCGCGAGTTATCAGATTCCGACTCGGAAGTCGATATTGTTTCCTTGGACACGATTTTAGCGCGTTGCTTGGCGCTAAGTTTCTCATCGGCGGCTTTAGCAGCTCGCGCCTTTTCGCGCTTACCGATACCCTGTTGACAAAATATGTGTTAGGTAAAATATTTCTGTCAAAAACAAAGCTATGTCAAAACAATAAAATAAATTATTCTTAGCTTTGCGCTGATTACAATTGCGGTCTACTTTGGCATTGTAACTTTAATTTTTTTATTGTTATTGGGCGACGATTAATAAATAAATTAATATATCGATGCTTGAAAGGTAAAACGTACTAAACGACAAAATAGGTTCAATTAAGTTTGATCATTCGTCGCAGAAAACTCAAAGCGATTCCACGATAATTTTATTTCACAAGCTTGTCGCGTATTCCCCTTTGCCTTTCAAGTTTCAAATATATTCACAACCAAACATGAGAACCAACCTTCTTCCTGCCGCGTTTCTTGGGTGGGTCGCTGTCGCTGCCGGAGCCGCGGTTCTTGCGTGACTTGCCCTTGCGACCCTCGCCCTGCTCGCGCTTCCGTTTGCGTTGCTTCTCGCGACTAAAACGTAATATATATATTTATACAAATAAATAAATATGAAGGGTCGGGTTCCGCGAAGAAAATTAAATTCCATGAAATGCAATCCAAAATATATACAAATGCAACTTATATATTTTCATCCAAGTTTATTATTAAAAATGAAAGCGCGGGTGAAACCGCGGGCAACAGCTAGTTCAACATAAATGTGAGTATCGATTGTGTTTGAGTTTGACGTCATCATTTTAGCCGAACAAATCTACTGCTGGACATAGACCAGCTAGGTTGGTGGTTGTTGACATACATCGGTGCGTGTAAGGTAACTGTGCTTCGGGCATTCACAGTGACATAATATATACAACATATCAAGCCACTACACATTAATTAAATTAATGCAAACCGCTACACATTTCCAGTATAAGCTGACCTCCCATTGTTCGGAAAGCCTACAAAATTCGAGATCAGCTCATACTGGAAATTTGATACTTAGCCGTGCGTACTTCACCAGTTGAACCAGTCCATTTACGAGCTCTAGTCAATAATGACTCTAGCTAGACTCTCCCACGCAATGTTGTCTGAAAATAATAATTTGTTCATTTGTGTGAACTTACCCTTCGTCCCTGGGCCTGTCGCTGCCACTGCCAGGTGACTCGGGCTCGTACTCATCACGTCTCCTCCCGCGGCCTTTCGACTTGTTCTCAAGCGGCATGTCGGCGAATAACATCGCGTTCTTTGTCTTTTCCTTGTACTCTTGACGCTTCTGGAGCATCTCAACTGTGCTTTTCTGATGCTGTTCCTCGCGGCGTTTACGTTCATCTTCCTGTTAGAGAAAACGGTTTGACCTTAGTTTAGTTTACAGATAGTTCAGTAAAATGGGGAATCGTTACTTACGGAAACTTTATTAAACATATAAATCATACGATCTAGTGAGAGGCATCTAATGATTTGTACAAATTCTTTCCCATGTTAAGCGATCGCAGTGTGGTTCCCAGCATAACATAAACCACCCCATCCAGCCATGTGTCATGAAAGGCGACCGAGGGTTGTCATCAACAGGATAGCATCTTCCCTCGATTAGGAATTGGCCTACAAAGTGCGATGATTATGGCAAAATTATCTATGATGCTCATTGTAGTCATCGTTGGCCCATGTTTAGCGGAGAACGTTTACGGGCTGGTGCGTGTTTAAGCAAATTTAATTTATCTGTTCACTACACATTTTTTATTTCGCAACACTGTTTCCACAGATCGCACGATGTTGCCAAATATGTCGAGTGAGTCGGATTCTATATGCTAAAGATTGTGTTACTTGTAACGTTAGACGACTGTTTCATACAAGTTGTTCAAGAGGATAACCGAAACATCGGTCAAAATTTATCGTCTTGTAAATACGATATTGAATTAATTGTTATTCAAAATGTGGAAAGTTTAATTTCATCGACGTCGTGGTGATTCTAGTTGTAGTTACAAAAGATTATAGTTTGTCTTCTAGTCGTATAGCGTTGACATCGGTGTTATGAGATCTAGATAATGAGCGCGCACCTTTTTTTTATTTTTTTATTGATGTCCAGTGGAAATTCTACATGGGAACTTCCTTCACCCCGGGGAAGGGCGAAGGGGTATGCCGGACTCCTACCGGCTAAAACCACTGGAGCGGTCATCTTCGGCACCGAAGGGGGGCTCCAGGTCCTCGTAAGATCACACTAGAGCCGCCCATCGGTGCCACGCCTTTAGGCACATCTCGGAAGGGATGACTGTAAAGCGGTCACCCCTTCTAGCGGAGGGAAGGCGACTGTAAAGCGGTCACCCCCCCCACGCACTTCTCGGGGACGATTGTAAAGGATCCCCCGCGCGCCTCGCTTTGCGCGGTGCTGCGCACACGGCTGCACGTGACCACGTGCGCGCCACCGTCTTCCCGGGGGTAATGAGCGCGCACCTGCTGGCGGCGGAAGGCCTCGCGCTGCTCGCGCTGGCGGTCGCGCAGCGTGACCTCCTCGTCGTGCTGGCGGCGCGCGCGCGCCACGTGCCACTGCGCCTGCGACAGCAGGTCGGCGCACGTGCGCGCCTCGGCCGCCGCCGCGCCCGCGTCGGGCCGCGCGCCCGCGTCGGGCTGCGCCAGGCGCGAGAAGTGGCGGTGCGACACGTGCAGCTCGTGCACGGCGCGCAGCACCAGGCGCAGGTCGGAGCGGTCGTCCTTGAGCACGGCGGCGGCGCGGCGGCGCAGCGTGAGCGCCGTGTTGTAGGCCAGCGCAGCGTCGTGCGGCGCCACGCGGCGCGCGCGCAGCAGCGACGCGCGCGCGCCGCCCGCGCGCCCCGCCAGCGTCTGCGCGCGCGCCACCCACGTCAGCCACTCCACGTCGTGGTGCATGCGGAACTTGCGCACGCAGTTCTCGTACTGTACAAATATAATATTCATATCGTAACATCGCCTGCCGTGTGGTGCCGGCTCAGATGCCACCACCCCATCTCCCATGGGTGTCGTACAAGTCGACTAAGGGATTAGCCGGAGGATGGGCATTCTCGTACTGTACAAATATAATATTCATCTACTCTCATATCGTAACATCGTTTGCCGTGTGGTGCCGGCTCAGATGCCACCACCCCATCTCCCATGGGTGTCGTACAAGTCGACTAAGGGATTAGCCGGAGGATGGGCATTCTCGTACTGTACAAATATAATATTCATCTACTCTCATATCGTAACATCGTTCGCCGTGTGGTGCCGGCTCAGATGCCACCACCCCATCTCCCATGGGTGTCGTACAAGTCGACTAAGGGATTAGCCGGAGGATGGGCATTCTCGTACTGTACAAATATATGTAATATTCATCTACTCTCATATCGTAACATCGCCTGCCGTGTGGTGCCGGCTCAGATGCCACCACCCCATCTCCCATGGGTGTCGTACAAGTCGACTAAGGGATTAGCCGGAGGATAGGCAGCAGCGTCCTTCGAATACACTAACAACTCAACTGCGATCGCTAACCCGTCTCCCAAGCGTGGCGATTATGGCAAAACCCACCGATGAGCCCACAACACACGCATATCGATCATGGTGATGATCTTTGGGGAGGCCTGTGTCCAGCAGTGGACTTCATTTGGCCGAAATGGTGATATCGTAACATTCGAATTATAAACTGCAAAACGAATTTATATTGACATAGTTTATAAACGGTTCACTAATGTTTGACAACAACTAATGACAAATTTTCATTTTAAAATAACATTATTAAAACTAATCTTTTCGCAAACATCTATAAATAAAATTGCACTAGCGCTAGTAACTATGCATCTTCCACAAGAGCGACAGGCGGGTCATGCATTGCATAATACCAATTTTTTGGACGCTTTGATACCGATGAATCCTGCTATCGCGGCTGCTGTTGCTGTTTTTAGCTAATCAGCCCGCCGATCCATATAGCATTGAAAAATTAACTTAAATATTTTGATAAATAAGCAATATAAACCACCTACAGCAAATCTAAGGCAACATTGTCAAAAAGTGAGTGAGGATAACAGAATTTAAAATTAATTTCCCCTACAAAAGTGCATGAACCATCCATCCATCCACCTTCGTGAATTTGCCACTTACCATTTGTATAGCATTGATGTACTGTTTCTGTTCGACATAGATGTGAGCGATGTTCATCCACACGTCGGGGAAGTCAGCCGTAGCTTCGCGCACTTGAGCGAATATATCGCGAGCTTCGTTCACACAACCCTGTAGAAACACCATGTTTTGATATAATAAAATGCAAAATAATCATTTCATTAAAAGATACAAGACTGCCGTTACTTGATTTTAATCTAAATGTGAATATGTTTTTCTGTAAGTTTTGGAACATTATATAGACAGATATTATTGCTTTATTGAAATTTCTTTACTTTTATGTGCAGTAAAAGTTAAACGGCATAATTGGACGGCCCGATGATTTTGGTACTGATATCGCCTTTTTTTTTCTAATGGGCTTCTCGCATACTTCGCAAGGGAGTTGTGGATGCTTAACCGGCCAATTGGCGAAGCTGTAAGAGCCTCCAGTTTGGCAAAAAACTATAAACTAAGTAACTGACCCTGAGGGCGCCCCCTGTGGGACACGAACCCCGGCTCAAGGTCGTTACTGGGATACCCCAATGCAAAGGGACTGTTGGATCTATAATAAATGACATTTATAAGGGATCTTTTATTACTAACTCATGTGTGTACATGAGCGTGCATATTATGTGCAACTGTGCGTGTACATGCACATAATACGCTTGCCCGGGCAGTACACTTTGTACCCGGGCAAGCGAATACCATGTTCAGGTGCCGCTGGTCCTGGGTTTGGCGTGCTCGCGACTGAACTTCCCATCAGCCATGCACCCGTCGCCGCACGCTAACTTGGGTTCGGGGAATTTTTATAGAGGCCTTCCTCGCGATCCGGGTGGGTTAAGCCAAGATCCTCGGTCCCGGTCAAAGCTGCGAGAGGTGACCACGATACTTCAACCGAGGTTCCGATATCGATGGTGGCAGGGAAGGGGAGTCCTCCCACTACCTGTTCGGGGCAGGGTGAGTGCACAGTTGCACATAATATGCACACACATACACATGCACATAATATTTCTCGGCTCGGGCCGGTGCGAACAAGGGTCGGCGGGAGTAACAATTACGTTAATCGCGTGGTCGCGATACTAAGCCTTCGCGGCGACGTTAAGGCGTACCTCGGCGGCGAGGTCTATATGACGGTTTGTTTGCTTTCAACTGCGCGAGTCTCTTTATGTATTCTACATGGTAAAGGGTTGTTTGATCATCGGGATCCCACAGATATTGCCCATTTTTGATACGCTTTTAAGCACATCGAGGAGGGGGTAACTATTAAGTAGACAGCCCCCATAGCAGAGGGGAGGCTACTGTAAAGCGTGCCCCCAGGCACGTTTCGTGAGGAATTGTAAAGATCCCCCCACAGCTTGTGGGGGGATCTTTATTTTTTATCTTTATCTTGCTGCGCACACGGTGACCTGTATCCACATGCACGCCACCGTCTTTCCAGGGGTCCATCGGATCAGATCAGGCTCGGAACCCATTGCAATTCAACTAATTACTTAAAGTCCGAATTTTTTTGTATCTATTTCACGCGAGATTTCAATACCAGCCGTTTAGTTTATTCATCTGCACACAGCGTAAACGGGACGTAGTTTTTAGATTAATAATTCATTTATACAGGCTGTCCAGTGAATAGCACGACATACTGCAGGGGGTGAGAGCTTGGGTCAATACCTACCAAAAAAACACAATATATTATATTTGTTAGCAAAATCTTACGGATTTACAGTAGTACAAAATTTTCCGAAATATCGAAAAATCTCTACCTTGACACAGATTTTTAAGTATCTCGTAATGAAAAATTCCTTTTTTAGTTTTTTTTTTACCTCAAATTATTCGTGAATAGTTACTTTACTCATTGATAAGTCTTTATTCTATTAAAAACTAAAATGTTTTCAAGAAATACAGTTTTTATTTAAATTTTCACAGTACAATTTTCATATCGCTTAACTTTAACCTACAGTGGTGAAAAAAAAATCCGTAAGATCTTGCTGAACATATATTGTTTTTTTGGTAGGTATTGACCCAAGCTCTCACCCCCTGCAGTATGTCGTGCTATTTACTGGACCTGTATAACAGTCTGGCACTTTGGAGATTTTAAATTTATAGCTGTAATTCATTACCTTATGCGCGAGCACACAACCAATGCCGTTGGCTGCCCATATGTTCTTGGGATCATTCTTTAACACTTGCTTGTACATCGCGAGCGCTCGCTCCTGGTGACGCTTCTCTCTGTCCTTCTCTCGACACGGCTGGTGTAGTGTTTGGAGCCAGACATTACCTGGTTCACAAATATTTATTGAAATATAGTTCTTCCTGTATTCATCATCATCATATCAACCAAAACGGTTAGTGCAGTGGTTGATATAGTCGATTGCTGCGATCCGGGTCGTGGGTTCGATTCCCGCACGGAACAAATATTTGTATGATCTGCAGGTAGTTGTTTCGGGTCTGGGTGTATTGTGTGTGAAATTTGTGTCTGTAAAAGCACCCACGGCACAGGAGAAATCCTAGTGTGGGGAAACGTTTTTTTTTTAATAAAAAAAGAAATAAAAAAAAACGGATTAAAAAATTAAAAAAAAGACGTCCACGACTGAGCAAAGGCATCCCCATAAAGCGGTTAATTGCCATCTGTCTTAATTTCGGGGGCCACCAGCACTCACCACGCTTAGCAGGCGGATCGGTCAGCGTAGTATGGCTACTATTCCACAGAAGGGACGCTGCTGCCCATCCCTCTGGTTTGAAGTTCCTTAGTTGCCTTTACGACATCCAAGGGAGGAGATGGCATGGTGCTCTATTCTTAATCCGGACACCACACCGATCATTCCTCCACTTCCTTCATTGCCAACTATGTTGCCTTAGCAACTGAAGTGACTGCTTCTGACTTTCTGTACTGTGTCATAGATATTCGTTTGACAGACGGGAACGACGGGTTACTGTGCTCTCCGCGGCACGGAGGGATCTTATTGTGGAAGGAATGGTGACTCATCCAAAGCCTGACCACCAGCTTAATCTTGCACCGTTCTGTGTAGATGCTATTAAAGTAAACATACAACTATATATTAAACTTTAATAAATAATATACTTAGGTCTATAAAAAAAACAGAAAAGCCATTTATCTTGGAAATAATAGGAAGGGCGGACGGGCATGCCAAACGCATGTCAAACGGGCTAAAACCCCGTGATTGTTGTACTATGAAATGACATTGTTATACTTCTGAAGTGATGACCTCATCCGCGAAGTGTAGCGTAACAAACACGCCGTTTAGTTCTTAATATTTACATTGCAGTTTTATGTGAAAATAAGTAGTTTATTGAGTTTTTACTCAAAATAGCGTTATGATAGACGAAAACAGTTATTTTATACTGAAATCGGTTAAATAAAAGAGATAACAATCAGAAAAATCATGAAAAGACCGACGCAAAATTCTAACGCTAAGGGTTTCAGAATCATGTACTGAATCCATGGTATCAGTTTTTCGTACAAAGAGAAAATGTAATTAACATACATTAATATTATAATAATTTATCTGCCATGAAAGTTAATTGCTGACCAGTTCCAACAGACGGTTCTAGTGCACGAGCATGACGCATACATCAGCATCTATTAGCCGAACCACTATATTTATGTTTGTTTAAACACTTACCAAGAGCGATCAAAGAGTAAGCATCATTTGACGTGGAAGAGTTCTGCAATATCCTCTCGAACTTCTTCTGCCCTGGTCCCCACTCCTGCTGCGCTAAATGTAGGTTGCCCAGCAAGGACCATGTGTCGGGATGCTCTGTGTTCACTTTTAGAGCTTCTTTGAACCAGTCGGAGGCCTCGTAAATCTGACCTTTATCTCGCGCCATGCAGCCTAGCCTGAAGAAATGTTTATACTCGTATTAACCGCCACCACATTATAACCACTTCATCTCCTCCCGTGGATGTAGCAAACCGGAGGGATAGGCAGCAGCATCCCTTCTACGGCAAAAGTGATGAGTACTGGCAAATTGCCCCCAAAATGACGACACAATTATGTTATGGGGGAGCCCTTTTTCAACGCTTTGCGAGCGCATTGGTGATCGCAATAATGTTTTTATCACAACACGGGTGAATGCGGCTACCCATTTTCTTGACATCAATGTTTAGTCGTCTTTTACGACACCCAAGGCAATCTACAACTAACAGGCTACTGCCAAATAGGAGTTTATTGGTACGAAGTTCTATAACGCGGCTTACAGTAGAGTGAACTGGCACAGAAATCGTCACGTAAGGAAAAAACGTTATGCCCCGTCCAGGCGACCATTCCCTCCGTTTCTGTCTTTCTCTTTCTATTATATACAGTTGTATGTGTGTGTGCGTGCGATTATCGAGATTCAAGCAGCAAGCATTGTGCGCGACTAGCTGTATAACCTCAATTCTAAACACATGAAAATATTATTTCAACTATTTTTTTTGTAATTGTTTTAATTCTCACGGGATTTATAGTGTGTCACAATTGCAAGTAAGGAACTTCTTTCCTCACAGGGGTCACAACACACAATTTTGATACTATACTATTCATTTAATATTTTACTTACCTCAAATAACAGTCAATATAGTTGGGATGTTCCTTCAGTATGTCCTTGTATAGTTTCTCTGCTTTGTTGTAAATACATAACGCCTCGTTCAGCCGCGCTAGGTTATACATTGTGGTCACTGCGATGGAGTTGTAGTACTGCGCGTCCAATGTTTCGGCGTCCGCTTTCTCCCTGAGGTAAATTGAAAGTTATAAATTGGTAAAATAACATTTCATCTTAGATGTAGTTATATAATTATAGGCCTGAGAATGAGAAACTAAGATACATGAAAAATGCCGTCAACAGTGACGATATCTCAATCATAAGTATAATATACTAGCGTAATAGACACACACTGTGCGAATCAGAAACTGAAGTTTACGAAAAAACACACGTGCGAGAAAGAGACAGTAAAATGGCCGGAACCAGTTTTGAACAATTTAGTCTTCGTTAGTCTCCTGTCAAAATTGGTCTTCGATTTTAAGATTGTTTTCACAATCATCCTGTGTTTTATCGGATAAACATCAATAATAATCATAATGGTGTCGTGTTCTGTGTTAGACAGTGGTGTTACTTCAAATAATAACCCAAATGGTGAACACCACTAGTGCAATACTCTTTTCATAAAGCTTATTTTCAGTTTTTTTTTTTTTTTAAACCTTGCCCGACTCTATGATTTCTCGTGTGTCGTGGGTGCGTTTACAGACATTAATTCCACATACAATACACCCAGACCCGGAACAACTATCTGCAGATCATACAAATATTTGTTCCGTGCGGGAATCGAACCCACGACCCGGTGCGCAGCAGCCGACTGTATCAGTCACTGCACCAATGCACCCTTAGTTCAGTCTTCCAATGACCCACCTTGATAATGTTTTCATCACGATATAAGCGATACCCATTTTAAAATTTAAATTATGCAGGAGAGAAGTATTATGACCTCTGTCCTAAAAATGGATTTTTCAAATAATAGATAAAAATATAGTTACAATATATTTTACAGATTTAATTAGGATTACGAAAGAAATGCTAATCTCAAACATTTTATTACAGTACTGACAAAAACCAGATTGTGAATAATGTTAAAACTATCAAAGAAATATAAATAAAAATACCTTTCCAGTGCTTCTTCTAAATAATTCTTTGCTTCATTCAAGTTCCCGAGTCTGTAATGCAGGGCGGCAACATTGTTCAATATTTCCGCCGGAATATCTGCATTGACTTTTTCTTTGAGGATCTTCATTGCCGTGGTATAAGCATTTAGAGACCCCTACAACAAAAACTTGGATAAACAATCTTCGCCATATACGAAAGTTAAAAGTGGAGACCGCATCGTGGGACGACCTACAACGAGGTGGACAGCCGACCTGGTGAGGGTCGCTGTGAGTCATTGGATAAGGGCGGCTTGTGACCGCTTGTTGTGGAAATCTATGGGGAGGCCTTTGTTCAGCAGTGGCCGTCCTTTGGCTGATATGATGATGATGATGACGAAAGTTTAAATCATCTTATCATCGGACTAGAGGTGGTAGACCAAACGTAAGAGTACATTTACACGCACGCGCGCGCACACAGACATACACACGCCCGTAAAAGTCCACAGGCTAACATGCTGAGCTTACTTATCTCTGTTTGTAACTGTTATTTAAAACGACTACTAAGGAGTCATCTTGGACGGTGGAGGAGGAGGGTGGACAGTACTGTAGTGTCCATTCCTTTTTGAGCGAACAAACGCCTACCCCATTCCACGGGTTATGTGGCTTGCAACCACCAAAAACTCCACCGGCAAACTCGCTTACGCTTATGCAGACGGGCCGCGAGAACTGCGTGAGCATGACTTTCACGGCCACTCGAGCGGTGGTCGCATTTGGGCTATACTGGCAATAGCGTCGTACTGTAAGCTGATAAACAAGGCGATCACCAATCCATCTGAGCGTAGTGATTATGACAATAGGAATATGCAAGAACCTTAATTCTTTTTCGCTTTAGGGTTCCGAACATCTGAACGAAAAAGCGGCGGAACCCAAGGATAACTCGTGTGTCTGTCTTTCTGTCCGTCCGTCTGTTACAGCCAATTTGCTCCGAATCTACTGGACCAATTAAATTGAAATTTGGTACACATGGATTTCTGCGACCCAATCACGCATGTGTAACGTAAACAAATGAATTTTGAATATGGGAGTCACTTTTGGGGGGCAATATAGAAAATTTAAAAATAAAGTTTTACAAATTGTACCATGTATGAAATGGAAGGCTTGTTGTGAGGGTCTCAAATATAATTATTTTATCATTTTAAATTAAACTGTTCAAGTTATTTAAGAAAATAGATGAAAATTTACCATTCCCTATTATATCCGAAACTTAAACTCTTAAATTTAAAATATATAGATTAACCTATAAGAAGTCGATGGTCTAAAAATAACATGGTGAATATTTCAATATTGTGCATACCAAGTAACATTTACAGTTGGAACATATGGGAGATCATGTTTTTCAAATTTTAAGTTTGTTCTTGGGATAAAATTATTGGTAAAATACAGAATTCAACAATAGACGATATGTACAGCTATTTCAATACCTTTCCACGCGCGTTCAACTCGCACTTGTCCGGTTCTTTAAAAAACTAGAATATCTCCTGAGTCGTGGGTACAGTTTACAGACTTAAGTCTCACATGCACAAACAGAACCCAGAACAACTATCTGTAGGTCATACAAATTCTTGTTCCGTACCGGGATCGAGCTCGCGACACATAACCAAGCGACTAGCCATCGCGTCAAATCATCATCATATGAGCCATTTATACGTCCACTGCCGGAAAAAGGCCTCCCCCACACATTTCCACAACTGTATCGTCGATTGGTGTAGTAGTTAGTATGGCCACTGTACCACAGAAAGAAAGCTGCTGCTCATCCCTCTGGCTTAGATCCCTTAGTCGCCTTTTACGACATCTACGGGAGGAAATGCAGTGGTGCTATATTCTTATCCAGACACCACACGGACTAGGACACGGACTGCGCCATAAATTGCATTCAGCAAAGCAGTATGTGAGAAAACCATTTTAGCTATGTATGTTTACGGGATAATACATTTTAGTATTCACTGCCACAAAAAATAATCATGGTGTTCAAGGACTTGCCTGTAAATCATTTTGCTCCAATATTTGAGCCAACTCTATCCAAGCCTCGACATCATCGGGGAATTGTTCGGTGACTTTCTTCAGGTGCTGACGAGCGATATCTCTCTTGGACTGTGAAGGCGAGTTCGCGTATAGCGAGCCTAATATCTTCATTGTTTCATAGTTGCCCGGCTGGACTTTTAGTACTTTTTCAAAACATTGGGCTGCCTGTAAAAGAAGCGGCAAAGGCTAAATTCTAAAACACAATCATCAACAATAGCTCAAAATAAACAGTAAAATAGCGTTAGACCGTCGAGATACTGTTATAACCCTCATTTCTTATTAAGTTTACTACAGTGAACATGCAATCAACAACTTAATATTTCCCACTTTTTTTTATACAGCCCTGTGACGAAACCAACAAGTCATACAGTTACTGGTAAGCGTCACGCCTCCCCATAACAATTGTAATGCTAGGACTAGTCCTAAGTGGCACCACACTGCACTGTCACCTCGAGACATTAGGTATTTAGTCTCTTATGCCCAGTAATTTCACTAGCTAGTGTCCTTCTAACACAGTAATGTTTAAAGTTTAAACACTACTGATTGGCGACGAATATCTGACACTGCACCTACCTAGCAGGACTCAAGCAATAAGAGACGTATCACAAGTAAAATACAATCAAGCCCGCTGTGTATTCCTGCAATGTATTTTTATTAGTTTTATGGTCCTAGTTAGTTTCAGACCTCCGTCCCAATCGGAGTTCGCGGACGCGTTCGTTTTTAATGTTGAGAAGTCTGAGCAAAATACAGTTAGCTATTGTCGTATAATTTTTTTTATCGCATCTAACATATTAGGGTTGAAGGGTTCTTTGACAATAGGCTGCCCCCAGATCTATCAATCTGAAAAGTTAAGCCCCATTTGCCGAGGTCATGTCTTCTATGGGCGAACATCCTATGCAAAAATATAAATATTTCCACTTGAAATAAAGGTCAGTATTTTTAATAGGACCCTATATTATTCCCGTAAACCTTATTATAAAGCAGATAGTACTCACATTCTCCGTATCCCCTCTATAGATATACATCTGTCCCAACCCGTAGTGTGGCAGTACAAAGTTGGCCGGCGCGAACTGTGTCGCTTGGTAGTAATACTGGAAGGCTTGGTCACAGTCGCCCTGTGCATGGAACGCTCGAGCGAGGTGGTGGCAACTTTCTGCTCGCATCGCCTCGTTCTCTGTGTTGTGGAACGCGTGAAGTGCTAGATGTTGGACCTTGCTGTAGTCCTGGGAAGAGTAGTTGGATAAAATTTAAAGACTCATTTTTTTAGGTATGGAACCTCATTATGGAAGGGCAGCTAACATGGGTCGGCAACCTTTTTTAATTAGAGGGTCACAAATATTACGTGTAAGTCAATTCAGTGTGGGCCGCATGACCTAATTATGGATAGAAACATTTTTAAATAAAACACAGCTGTAAGTGCATTTTTAATCCCACAAATTGTACATGTTGTGAACCATACTGAGGCCACTCGCGGGCCACTGGTTGCTGACCAACTGTCCTATAGAATGCCGTGTGGTGCCGGCTCAGAATGCCACCACCCCATCTCCTCCCATGGGTGTCGTAAAAGTCGACTAAGGGATTAGCCGGAGGATGGGCAGCAGCGTCCTTCGAGTACATTAACAACTTAACTGCGATCGCCAACCCGCCTGCCAAGCGTGGCGATTATGGCAAAACCCCCCAATGAGCCCACAACACATCCATATCGGTGGTTGTGGTGATCTTTGGGGGAGGCCTGTGTCCAGCAGTGGACTTGATTCGGCCGAAATGATGAAATGATGATGTCCTATAGAATCATATAACTGTGCATCTGTATGTTCGTGTGCCAAGGCCCATCTAAAATGGCTTGAGCTATCAAGTTAAAATTAATATATATCGAAACACGAATACTAAGGCCTATAGTCTCATGCTGCTGTAAAAAACATGTTTGTACTTTACGGTCACCTACAATTTTGAAATCAAGCACTTGAAATTAGACTTTTGGCACAATAGGATAAATCCGAAAATCACTTATTTCAAATTTCTCGTAGAATTATTACGAGACAAACTTATATTTGCGGTTAATTTTATACATTGGACGACGGGAGCGACCGTAAAACAAAATTTGTACACTTGGGGGACACCGATTTTCCAATCCCATTAGGTATGCCGTCGTAGCACGGAACAGTCTGACGGTGCAAGGCATTTTTTCTATTTAACCCGATGGGAATACTTCATATGCCCGGGGGACTGGCGGGAGGGGCATGCCAGACGACCTCTGGCTAAAGCTGCAGGAGCGGTCTTTATCGGCACCGAAGAGGGCTCCATGTTCTCGTTCTGTCACAAGAGAGCCGCCTATAGGGCCACCGAGGTACATCTCGGAGGGGATGACTGTAAAATGTTCACCTCCTCTATCGGAGAGCTGGCGACTGTGAAAAGGCCGCCACCCGAAAGTACATCTCGAGGGGATTGTGACGGAACACCCCGAAGCCTCGCTGTGCGCTGTACTGCGCGGCTAGGGTGCAAACCCTACTTGCACTGGACTGTCTGCTTTATCGTACCGAGATTTTGTGGAAATATTTGCATCAATAATTCAATGGTATATCGCACAGAAACCACATGTTAAATCGTCTCTAAATTATAGTCACTGGATCCAATAAATTAGATAAATACAATGAGAGCTAGCCAGTCAACTATAGAAACAGTTAAGAATGGAATCACTTATTCTTTCATTAGATCCTAACAGACACTTTTACGTGTCACATTGAAGCGACGGAGGGCATATCAAACACACGACAACCTCTATGAAATAATGCCGAAAAAATTCAAGACTGGAGTTTTTGGTATCCATCATATCGGCCGAACGAAGACCACTGCTGGACACAGGCCTCCCCCAAAGATCACCACAATGACCAATATGGGTGTGTTGTGGGCTCATTGGGGGGTTTTGCCATAATCGCCACGCTTGGCAGACGGGTTGGCGATCGCAGTTGAACTATTAATGTACTCGAAGGACGCTGCTGCCCATCCTCCGGCTAATCCCTTATCGACTTGTACCACACCCACGGGGGGAGATGGGGTGGTGGTATTCTGAACCGCCAACACGTTTTGGTATACGTTTAACCATATTGTTGAATACATTGTTTTGGTCCCAGTCATAATAATAATGACTTAACATTATGTTATAAAAGTTAAACTAACCTTTTTGAAAAAGAAGTGGTTAGCCAAATGGTTCAATACCATAGGATTTTTGGGATCGATAGCATAGGCTTTCGACAGCATAATCACGGCCATTTTGTTTGACTCATTCTCTTGCAGATTCAGTTTGAGGATAGACAAGCCTACCAAAGCGCCAACACATTGAGGATCTAGCTGTAAAGCTCTTTCAAACGCCATCCTGCAAAGAAGACATTGTTTATTTTCTATAAACCTTATTTACATAGCAGCATGTGAATAGACAAACATGGGTATTACCAATATATCGTTATCAACCCTAGATTATCCATTATAATTATTATAATACGCGCCAAACTTTATGACACTCAAAAATAGCAAACCGCACAGCCAACATCGCTTATTACCATAAAATTGTGAGTGCATACAGTATACATACTGTGTACCTAATTCTTAGCAGACTTTGGACTTCCGAGCGGCCAAAAACTTTGACGCGGTTCATACAATTACTTGGCAAACATACTTTAGATCTCGGTATACGATCTAAAGGATTTCACCAGGCATATTTAGGAATAAAATAAAAACTTTAAATGCCAACTGTACCTAATGACTTGGAATAAACTTGTAAAGTGAAAACGCTTGCTATAAGAGTACAGGTATAAAAGCAGTAGTTGCTATTAACCTTTTTGCAGGAACATAAATACTATAATACAAAATAACCTAAATTAACTAAAAACTATGAAGCAACAATTTCCATTAATCTCACTATTCAAGCAAATGGTGTTGCCTGACGCTCTGTAATCCACATTCATTAGTAGTAGGTTATTTTAACAAATAACAAAAAAGAGGTAGACTCTAGTGTTTCTCCTGTGTCGTGGATACAGTTTACAGACATATATCTCACATGCACGTACACCCAGACCAGTAAAAACTATCTATAAATCATACAAATATTTTTTCAGTGCAGGGATCGAACCCACGAACCATAAGCACAAAAAGCCAAGCGACAGCCATTGCGCCAAACTGGCCGTCTAAATTGGTTTATCTGAAATGATAAAAACAAATCTATTTCAATTAATATTCTTACCTAGCTTTCTCCTGATTATTTAGCTTCATAAAACAGTGTCCCATTCCCAACCTCAACGCTGCTGGGCTGTCTGGATTAGTTCTGAGGGCTTTTTTGTAAAAAGCCAATGCTCCTCTGTAGTCCTTGCGGTTAAAGGCAATGCAAGCTTTACCAAGCAATGAGGGAACATTGTTAGGTGACTGGTTGAGTACGAAGTTGAACTGGGCATCGGCTTGCTCCATTTTATCTCCTTCCAGAAGACAGAAGTATGCTCGGCCAAGGAGATGGTTCTAAACACGATAAACAATTAATTATTAAAAAACGATATTTATAGAGTAAGGACATAACGCAAAAAAAGTAGCTAAACATTTTAGTTTTTAAACATGGCATTAACTTGAAAACGAAGTTCATCATTTCGGCCGAATGAAGTCCACTGCTGGACACAGGCCCCCCCCCAAAGACAACCATAACGACCGACATGGGTGTGTTGTGTGCTCATTGGGGGGGGGGGGGGGGGTCTTGCCATAATCGCCGCGCTTGGCAGACGGGTTGCCGATCGCAGTTGAGTTGTTAATGTACTTGAAGGACGCTGCTGCCCATCCTCCGGTTAATCCCTTAGTCGACTTTTACGACACCCACGGGATGAAATGGGGTGGTGGCATTCTGAGCCGGCACCACACGGCACAAAAACGAAGTGATCCACAGTAAAAACTTTAAATATCATAGAAACTGCATTCGGATTATTTTAGAATATTTTAGCAATGATGAAACAAGACACTCGACTTTTTTCTGGTCATGACTTGTTAGAAAGCTAGCGAACAACATTTTGTTACTATTATTTTCATGCCAATTAATATCTGAGAAAACGAGATTCGACACGGCATAAAAAATAACAACTTACTTGGTCATACATGATGATTTTGTCAGCCATAGTATACAAAAGTGTTGCTTTTGTAAACAGTTCTTTTTTCTTGTCCTTAGACTTCTCTTTATTGGCCTCCTGGACATAGTATGCGGCCAGCATGTCCAGTGCTCGCATCTGGTCTCTTTCGAAATCCCTATAGTCAATATTGGCCTCCGTACGGGACGACTCCAGTATTTTAAGGAAATCATCGATTTTCTTTTGTTTGTAATATGCAAGCTGAAAAACAAAGGCATGTTAAGAAAACTGGTCAAAAGCATATTGAAAGGAACATGTAGAACTTCTTAGGGTGGTCAGTCATCCAACGTCTTTGTCCAAGGTTTGATGTCTGACAAGTGCCATATTCAACTCTAAATGATGTTATTTTTATATCTTGGTGCCTTGTATTATAAAGACATTGGTTAATTTCATACTCATTTTAAATATTGATTACATACATTTAGTTATGCTTGATTGAAAATATGTAATAGATAATAATTATTGTCAAAATATTTGTACACATAAAATAAAAAACGCATTTTTGAACTCAAGAGTCGCATTGTGTTGGACTCATTCTCCTAAAATTTAATTGGTCCATGATAACTATGGCTGGCAATTAATTTAATTATGCTATGAGTATGGAGTGGACAAATAGAAAAGTTGCTGAGATGCTGATCAAATAATACAGTCTAGCAGCTTCAACCGCCATCTTGAAAATAATTGATTGAATAATGCGATTTGTCGACGTTAAATACAGGTGTGATTATTTTGTCGAATATTTTTACACATTAGTTATTGCAAGTGGCATTAGACGTCAAACTTTAGTGTGGCCACAGCATAAGAGACGAGTTACAACTTCAAACAAAATAACAATTACTAGTGCTACCCTTAATTTTTGAAGTCCAGTAAACTATCAATAACTATAAATTTGAATACAGGAGGATATAATCCCCAAACAACACGACACTAACAAAGTTTCACCTAAGCGATCGAATCTCAACTGATGTTATAAATCGACCATTTTTTCCGAATGGCCTGGATTTTGCATGTCGCGGTTACGCCCCCGTACCACTTCTCCTTATTTCCTATTTCTGTGATCACAAGTCATTGACATAGTGTTTTGCATGTTCATGCTATTGAATATAGTTTTACAATAAACTTGTAATAGAGTGGATAGTGACCTATGTACATGTCTAAATAACATGTCATGTATTTTGTTCATAGAGGCCCTATGTAACAATTAAAGTTTTTAATTAGCAATTATTATTCATATTCAATAACAACAAGTCACTTTCAGAAGAAACAAGTTTTTTTTTTTGTAATCCAATAGCTATAATTAGCCCTGCATACATTCATACAGGATGATCATACAATATTTTGCTTTACTGGGCTAGTTGACATAGTGTTAGCAATAGTAGGCAATGGTTTATAACCACTTAACAGCGAAACATATGAAAAATAAAAATAAAATAAGAACAATTTTGGGTATGTATCCAAATTATTTATAACATTTATATAATGTTTTCAAACATGTGTAAATAAGATTCTAGCTACAACAACTCTGCATTGCAATAATAACAATGTTTCGAAGCTTTTCTAGTTATAATTTTTTGCTATTATTCAAATGTCATGTTAGCTATTCTGAAATACTTCAGCCTGAATTGGACTGGCACTTAATACAGCTGGTAGTAATTTTCACCATCTAAAGCATCCTTGGTAAATTGTAAAGGTTATTACTTATTACACGTTGACATCCACTTTAAAACTCATTTAATAACAATATGTACAGTTCTAAGTAATGAACATCAACATCATCAACATGAACACCCAAATCACACCTCTGATGCCTGTTCCCTAATTTGAACTTTACCAGTTTTTTTTATTTATTTTACAATAATATATAAAATAAAGTCTATATTTTTTTAATATTAAAACTATAGAAGAAGTGCATTTGAATACTGACAAGCATAGGCGACATGGAAAGTTGTAGACCACATTTTAGTAAACATGGTATTCTCACACTCACATCTCTATACATTCTCGAGTATTGCCTATTTGTCAGAAAACATATGCCATTTTTTTCTCTGAATAAAAACCACTACACTCAAACCCGTAACTTACGACACAAAAACAGATTAGCATTACCATCTTCCAACATGTCAATATTCCATTCAGGTCCATATGTTATGCCCATTCAAATATTCAATAAAACACCTCATGCACTAACTTATGATTTATGTTTTGTTGATGCTACCTTCATTTTTGTTCAGTTAATCAGTTACTCTGAGGTCTGTGCTAATATTTCTGCTGCCATATTATCGTATATTTCTAATGCATAAAGCCTTTTACTAAAACTACTGCGCTATAACAGGGTTATGTTGTTTGTAAACTTATACTATGTAACACCTTCTATATACACATAAAGCAATAAATACTTTGAGTTTGAGTTTATATTAGTATTCAAATTAACTGTATAATGGAAAATCTTAGCTAGTTACATTAGAGAGTATGAAATTCATCCGTAGTAGGAATAAATTACAACATTGAAATTTATGGACAGTACCAACATACAAATATCTGGATTATAAAATTAATTAATTAATTATATATATATTAATTAAGTATTTTAAATAACTATTTCAATAGGGCCCCTATTGGGTACGTTTATTACTAGATACGAGTATAAACAAAAAAATTAGGTTAGGTTTACTTACAGCAACATTGATCCACACATTGAGCTGGGACCTTTCCTGTTGTAATATGCTAAGCACTTCGTCTCCGGAAGGTAATTGCTCTGGATCCAGCTCAATCACCTAAGTATACAAAATAAAAATATGATTACGACACTGACACTTTCGAATTATAAAATGAAACATACCGTAGCAACGACACGATCACCTCATCAGTGCTCATTAACGGAATTTCGAGCGACATCTTGCTGTTTTGTCAGTACAATCAACTACATTACAATCTCAGTAACTTTATTATTTAGAATATTACCAAAAATTCACGACGCTTTAAAAATAAAGATGTTACAACTAGTGATGCCACTCAAGTCCATGATCCACTGAAGCGAGCGAAATAAAATAAAACGTATTCGAATGAAAAAATATCGTCTCGAGTTCACTCTGACTTACTGAGTCACTCCCCCATCAATCATCAAGACAAACAGTTTTACCTAAACTTGCACGTGTAACGACCAAAGAGTTAGCTTTAATTTAGTTCTTTTTACAATTATAACCATAGAACATTATTGAGTTTTCAGTTCCTGTAAAATATTCCATTTTATTTGTGTTATTATTTGTTTTTAAGAAAGAGAAATCTGTTGAAATATTATTTTAATTTAACTTTCGATTAATTTTGTATAAATGTAGATTTTATCGATGTTTAGACTGTCTTGCCGTTTTATTAAGCCTCAACTAACGCGTCAAAGTAAAAAAGAAAAATAGATTATGGCAGGTGAGGTGACTCGAAGGAGGCGAGTCACTCATGAAGTCGTGAATCACTCGAGTCCTACTCTAATAAAACTGTAAAGTGATTCGTATGACTCGAGTGGGTTAAATCGGACTCAACTGGCTTCACTAGTTGTTACTACTAGTTGATGCGAGTTGATGCTAGAGCTAGACTACTAGTTTACACAGATTATAAAGAGATACTGTGCTATAGCAACCGTCAATAGTGTCAAAAGGTACTCCAATTCCGTAGAGTTTTGTATTCCAATTTTAGTTTATGGCTCCATCGGTTTGTCGATGATTCTGCCAATAAAAAGATACTGTGTTTGTGGTGACGTGACAAATAGTTTATTTGGCCGCGACTTACGGATGCGTTCGAAAACAGGTTCCCAGTAGACATGGGCGTTTTTAGATTATTACGCAAACGGATACTCGATTGTAGATTTTGAAATCGATTTCCAAATCCGTTTTTAGAAATCGATTTCAGTACCCGGTTTGCCTTCAGTTTCGATAGATTTAGCTGTCGTATTATTAGAAAACGACTAACGCAAACGAACGTATTAAAAAAATAAGTAATTTTTCAATGTGTAACATTATTATAAAAATGTAGGTGCTTGCCTAACTAATTATTAGGCCGATTTTCCTTCATTCTTTGCTTTATCTAGGCACAGATAACCTTCTGGCGCATTGAAAAATCGTCGTATATAATGATTTAAAAAATTTTTTTTTTTTCAAGTACTGTAATTTTTACCAATAATTGTCAAGACGCTTTGGATCTAGTTTGTTTCAATTTTATTTTATTTTGGGCTTGAGGTGTAACCATGTTTCATTTATTATTAGCCCTGTAGTTAAAAAGGTTCTCTCATATGGAACTGTTGCTGCAACAATGTTCCATTTTGTGCAACTAGGTATCTAGTTCCCTCGGATTTTTTCTAGGCAGCATCTCGTCATTGAAGTACATTTGTAATTCTCGTATAGCCCTCTACATCATTATATGAAAAATATATGTTCAACTAAGTAATTAGGTACTAAGGCCGAACTAAAACTGCCTTTAAAGCTGTTTAATTGATTAACATGAACTATGAATTAAAACTATTTAAATGTCAAATTGTATTATTTTATATGGTATACAGTAATTCATTAACTAATAATTAAGTATCTTTTATCCACGAAAATAGAATAGGTAATTATTATGTGCACACCGCATGTGTCACCAAGGTCAAATTTGCATTTACTATATCAAATACTATCCAATAGTGAGGTCAATCACAAAAATAGTGAGATATATTTATTTATATATACTTTTTTGTATACATTAATTGAATTTATATAATTTAAATTTTAAAGTTATTTGTTAAAATTATTTGAATTATCCCATAGACAGGATTTCAAATTTTCTTATTTTCTACTAGATTATCATTTTGTCCGATTGACATCCGTGTGTCACAGTTAGGGTCCAGTTGAAAATCAGTGCTAGATACACGTCTAGCGAATGCTGAACTGGATTCCGTTTTGGTGCAGCCGTGAGATGTAATTTGAGATAGTCATAAGTAATGTTTATGCTAGTGTAGTGTATGCAATGTATTTACTTTCTTATCTAATAATATATAAATTTTGTTTGCTATGTAAATCTTCTCACGTTTTGTCCAAATAAATGATTTCTTTCTTTCTTTCTTTCTTTCAAACATAAATCAAATTAAAATACTTGTTTACGCAAATTGACTCTCTGATTACTTTTTAGTAGAGAATGTTTCATCGCACAGCGACTAAAATATGTTATTATCATATCAACATTCTAAAATAGATCATATTACTTCACCGTGTAGTTTTATTTCAATGCGCATGCAATATTTATTTCATCCAAGAAACCACCGAAATCTTAATCTATAAAAATATCGTATAGTGAAAACCGCTTCATCTTTTCACTCCACCAAGTGCTTGGTAGGAAGAGAGAAAGCGAATTTCTTTAGTTTGTAGCAAACCATAGATTATACACTTATACGCAAACGATTGCATAGTTTGAGTTGGTTGGATTTGGATTCGTATTGAAATCGGCTGGCGGGCTGGATATTGTTTGGTATCGTTTGAGTTCATTGTATCGCGTTTTGTGAAATTGGTTTGTCTAGTTTGGTATATCAAGGTTTTGAAAAACGACTTTGTACATATCTAGATTTATGTTTGAAACACCGTGGGTGTAAGTCATCAGTGTCTCAGTGCTGTGATGATGATAATAGTAGTCGTATATTTTATAGATTTTTTTCATTTTTGTGAAATATTTTATTGAATATGTAAAGATTTATTAATCTAAATACCGTACAACGTTGCCTTATACTTGACATTGGCGAAATTGTGGAAAATACTCTACAGAAGCCATCATTTAAGAGAAGAAGAAGGTTGGTTAACGTTTTCACTTTTTCAGTTTAGCTGTGTAAAGAATTAACATATAAATTATTTCCTTTAATTGTGTAGCTGGGACAGTAGTTAATTCTTTAGTTATTATTGCACAAGATGTCTTTAAACATGAACAAAAGAGTAACCTATAAACGGGTTCGACCAAATGCTCTTATTGAATTTTGGGTGGCGGAAATGTACGAGTCGGCCAGATTAAAGAAAAGCAAACTTGAACCTATGCTTAGAGAGGCACTGGATTCCCTGTCTAAATATCCTGTGCCATTGCAATCAGGAGCCGAATGTATGATACTTAAAGGTTTTGAAAAACGGCTTTGTACATATCTAGATTTATGTTTGAAACACCGTGGGTGTAAGTCATCAGTGTCTCAGTGCTGTGATGATGATAATAGTAGTCGTTCTGACTCTTCAACTTCATCATCGTCATCATCTTTACCTTTCAACAAATATATTCCACAGAGCAATATGCCAACTCCAACATCGGATATAAATCAAGACTTTGAGGATATGAGTTTCCATTCTCAGAATGACCATACAAAAATAAAACATATAGAAAAGTCACACACATCAACAGACACACAATCAGCATTAAATTCTGATACACATTTATTACCAACTCAAATTGATAGCTCTGGTACCACTTCAGAATCCACCCATTCTACAAATTCTGATATGAAAAGTGGAGCAAAAAGAATGCATAAGTATAAGCCCACATTTAGGTCTGGAGGATATGCAATACTGGTTGCTTTACTAGAACAGCATGTAGAAAACCCATATATAAAAATACTAACAAAAGAAGAATTAATAGAAAAAGCTCAGAAACATTCTGAAGAATCATTTATTAGACCTAGACCAGAGTCCTACTACACTGCTTGGGCAAACATGAGCAGACTATTAAAAAAAGGTTTAGTAAAAAAAAATATAAGTAAGAAAGTTGAATACCTGTTGACTGAAGAGGGTATAAGGCTGGCAAGAGAGCTTGTAAGAGAGAATGAAAATAGGCCTTCCATTAATGATATAATTTTTCATGACGCACCTTCAACAAGTGCTGCTTGCACAGAACACAACACCAATATAATTGATGGTAATGTTCCATCTACATCACAAAATATAGACAATTTTGTTATTGAAATGCCACCTGGTTCTTTTGATATTATATTAGTGATTGATAAGAATGAAACTGGCGGGTAAGTTTCTTGTTTCCTTTACCTTAGTAAGAATTATTAGCATGATTTTTAAAAATTATAATTATATAGCTTCTGTGAAAGCAGTATTTAAGGTGCAATTGATTCATTACAAGTACAAAATCCTTGTACCATGTGGAAGCACCAGTGGGTGCGTTTACCAACATGAATTCCACATACATACATGTACCTACTTGGTTGGTGATCAAAGGCAGCCCACCGGTCGCCCTGTTGCCAAACCTCCGTGCAAAGTTAAGTGTCCCCGAGTTTTGTGTGTTGTAGTATAAAAACATCATGTGATTTTTTGGTACTGGCATGTTATTGAAAGTTATTACTATAATTAATTATTCTATCTAAGAAATAATCAAAATTGTAAAATCACTTTGAAACAGAGTATATCCATTGAGTTTCTTGCTGGCTCTTCTCCACAGGACTGATTTTTTCAAACGAGGGCGGATCTAGAGATGGTTTCTCAGGGGGCCCAAGGGCGGATCCAGGGGGGTTATGGCGGTCTTAACCCCCCCCTATGCCTACCTACCTATGTCAACCACTGATAATATATCTAATCTCATTGGTTTTAATTAAAAAAATACTTTACAGTTCAAGAGTATTTATCACTAAATTAAATCAATATAAATCAAATAGATATTATTTATTCTGTGATTTACTCAACGTTGTTTCCATATAAGGCGGCACGAAACAATTAGATTTTTACAAATTCATCATCATCATATCAGCCAAAGGACGTCCACTGCTGAAGAAAGACCTCCCCCATCGATTTCCACAATTACAGTGTCGTCATTTTGAGGGGGATTCGCTAGTACTCCTCATGCTTGGCAGGCGGATAGGTGAGCGCAGATTCGGTGCTATTCCACAGAAGAGCTGCCCATGATGGAGAGTTGGGGATTCTAATTCTGAGTTTCTTACAATGCGGTTTCCATACTACTAATTCCGGCTGTTTTTAACGCGGTTTCTATAAACACGGTACGAATTTTTCGCGTTATATAGAAATTAAAATCAAATTATCAATTACTTTTTAATATTATTCATTATAATGAGTCATTTTAGCTACAATGAAAGCTCTTCCTAAGTTCCTTCTCTTATGCGGGTGCTATAAGAGACAACTATAGGGATTATTATACATAATTGATATTGAGTAGCCATTCCCTAGAAGGTAATATTGACCTCTTGATCTTAAATAACTAGCATTCGACTGTGGCAGCAAACACTTAGTTGAGAGCAAAAAAAAATCCTAGAGTATGTCAAGCTGAACGATAGTTATAGTAAACATTATGCAGATTACAAAAATAATTCTTTATGTAAACTTTCGTTTTCATACTACATGCTATATCCTTTCCAGGACATATGTCGAAAGCAGAACAGGATGGGAACCTGCTCACACAGCTATACAAATAAATAAAATTGCAGTGTCTGTTTGTAATGTCAAAATAACAGTTTTTTACTAAATGCATATGAAAATATATACGGTCCCTACAACAAAAAAACATTTTTTTTGTCTGTCTGTCTGTTTGTTCCCGCTAATCTCCGAAACGGCGCGATCGATTTCTACTAGACTATCACTGGCAGATAGCTGATGTTATAACGAATAACTTAGGCTACTTTTAGTTTAGAAAAATAATTAGGGTTAGGCGCATAATAATTAAAGCCCATTAAATTCAATATATATACACTACGTCAAGTGTATATGCCGAAGTACTCTAAATTATTTATGAATAATCCAATTTATTTTAAATTAAACGGCGGGTGAAACCGCAGTTCCCAGCTAGTTTTATATAACACTACGCAGCATGCGCTCCTGTTATGGCTACAGTATGTAATGATAACAACAAATTATTTTCAGTGTTAACAAAAAGAGGGATCCAACAGTTGCTCAATTCAATAAGTATCCAGACTTGAGTCATGAATACAGAAGCTTGAAAGTTGGTGATTTCACATGGATAGCAAGACACAAAGTGAACAAGGACCAAGAACTTGTACTACCTTATATTGTAGAAAGGAAAAGAATGGATGATCTTGGTGCGAGTATTAGAGATGGGAGGTTCCATGAACAAAAATTTAGACTGCGTAAATGTGGATTGAAGAATGTAATTTATTTGGTGGAAAATCATGGTAAGAACAAGCATGTGGGTCTACCTATACACCATTTGATGCAGGCTTTGGCTAATACCAGAGTCCAAGATGGTTTCAAAGTTCATATGACAGATTCCTTAACAAATTCTGCTCGATATTTGGCTATGTTGACTAAAAGACTGACTCTGAGATTTAAGGTAAAGATAGTTTTATTTTTATATTTATACTAAAATAAATTTATTTATTACCTAGTAGTTTACTTTGTAAAAACATTCTGATAATATTAATAAATAGGCCTGATGAAGAGATCTGTAAGAAATGTCTGGGTTGCACAGAGAAGTACCCCATTCCCACGGATTACCGGCGTAAAATAGCAGAATTGTGTTGCTGTGATGAGTGACAAGTATAGATTCCTGGGAGCTACTGTCAGCCTCCCCAATCCCATGATTTCCAAAACATCAGTCTAGAGCCAGTGTGGACCATTTAAATCTAATTTATCCAGCTCGACCCGCCATCTCTTTCGTGGTCTGCCATGATGCCGTCACACTATATCAGGGAGCCACTAAGAGTTCAATTATAGAGACGCGGTGCGTCGCGTATTTTTATGACATCATAGTTATGAATGATTTAACTTTAGATCTTTAAATTATGAGCTTAAAGTTTAGTTTCGGGTGTGTGGTGGTGTACTTGCCCACGAGTAGATATCTGTAACGTCATACGAGAATTTGGCGGCTTTATGAGCGACGTCAGTGATTTGGGTTTTGGAGCGTAGGGTAGTGTTCCGAACACGATCTGTTAATTTAACACTTAGAATACCGCGTTCCATAGCATCTTGGCTGACATTGAGTTTGGACTTTTGGATGTTAGTCAAAGACCAAAGCCAAAGGTGCAGATGTCATTACTTCGTTGAAATTGTTATATTTTCGTTTTCAGGATAAACAGCTACGAGGCCGCAGTAATGAACCAACCGATGAAAATCTGATGACTTATGAATACTTCAACAAATCGTCGGCTAAAACTAAGGCCTTAACTGTAACCGAAACATTTATAAAATTACTTCTGCAAATAAAAGGAGTGTCAGTCGAGAAAGCTTTGGCGATAACTAGCAAATACCCGACACCTCGTTCACTAGTAAAAGCATATTCCAAATGCGTTGAAAATGAAGGTAAGTACCTTCTGGCACATTTGAAATATGGCGGTTTAGGTCGCAATGTAGGGCCTATAGCCAGTCGATCAATTTATCAGTTGTTCTCTAGCGGTAATGAGTAACATTGAGTGTGTTAATTACTTTTTCTTCTTCTGGAAATGCCCATTGACCTCGTCCGTCCTTGGAAGGCGGAAGAGTGTGCCGGACTCTTACCAGCTTCACCGAGTTAATTCGTCTTACCTGTCTGGGGTGCGGGATTCGGTTTAAACCGGTTTGGATTCGCTTGGGCATTTATCGCTCTCCCGGCAGTCTCGGCCTGCCATACTTTCGGGTGAGCCACGTCCCTCTGTGCGGCCTGGCCAGAAGCACAATTCTCTAGAGGCGCCGCGCTGTCTCGTCGTCTCGGGTCTGTCTCTGGTCTGGCGACGGACTGCTCCAAAGTCAGCCGCCTGCAGGCTGCAATCTATGAAATGGATAAGATGTATCAAATGTTTCCGTGGATGCATGAGGATTGCGTTGAAAATCCAGGGCCTAAATTTATCTGTACAACTTCTCTGGAAATTTACTCGTTACGTAGCTATATATTACTTTTCCTGCTTCAAATACTCAATCGTTTGACGAGCGCTGTGTGAGCTTGCGTTGTCGTGGTGCAGGATGATGTGTCGCTTTGAGTTAAGATTTTTGAAGTTCGGCGATGACTTGTGGTAAACCACTCTGCGTTAACCGTTCTACGATCTTCAAGTGCAATAGTCGCAACATGGCCGTTTTTTCCAACAAACGTGGCCACCATCTTCGTGCTTCGAGAACGAACAACTTTATTCGGCTTTGGCTCGTCTTGAAAGACCCAGATTGTAGATTGTTGTTTGGAATCAGGATCGCAGGCATAGATCCAAGATTCGTCACCACTGATGATGTCGTAGACGAGATTTGACTCTCCTCGGTTGAACCTTTTCAGAGTTTTCTTACACCATCTGACGCGGGCCGCCTTGTGATCGTCGGAAAGCAGATGCGGTATCCAACGGCAAACTAGCTTTCTCACACCAAGCGCTTCATGCAAGATCTTCTGAATGGTTGTCCCTGAGATGCCTAATAAAGCCTCTATCTCTCGATACGTCACATGACGATCTTCGAGAATTAGTTATCTCACAGCAATGAATGTTATCTTCAGTGAAGGCGGATTTTGGGCGTCCTTCGCGAGATTTGTCACTAACACTAGTATGTACACGCTAGAATTCTAAATACCAGCGTTCAACAGTGCGCAGACATGGGGCTTCATCACTGAACACAGCTCTTCAAAACACCGAAGACGTGTCAGGCCTCTTCTAGTTGTAGAAAATTATTGCACGCATATTTTCCTTAGAAAGATTAATTTTCGTATGTAACCTGACAGATTCCAATCGACGCTGTGACTAAACAATAGCATTAATCCTAATAGTTTCAACAGTTTTGAGATTCAAAATTTAAACACCTTCGAATATAGAACAGTTCCAAATTCAAAATTGCCGGGAAATATGGAAACGACAGAACTTAAAAGGCATGCCTAGTACATAGAAAAAAGTACGGGCACGTTTGACTTCTGTCCCATGCACTGAGTTGTACACGTCCTTTTTTATATTAATAAGTATTATATTGTATTATTATCTTTTTATTTTAAATAAACGAAATATTTTATACCTGTGGGTTTCACTGCAGTTAGTACCTACCTAATTAAAATAATCATCTTCATTATCATTTTAGACGAATAAAGCCCACTGCTGGACACAGGCCTCGCCACAACGACCGGCTTGAGTGTGTTATGCGCTCATTGGTTTTAACATAAGCGCCCCGGTTAGCTGGGCTGGCGGTCGCAGTTGAGTTGTAAATGTACTGGAAGGAAGCTGCTGGCCATCCTCTGGCAAATCCCTTAGTCGCATTTAACGACACCCACAAGATGAGACAAGTTGGCGCTATTCGTAGCCGGCACCACACCGCACTAATTACTAACTAGAATGTATCGACAATTATTAAGTAATTATTTAAGGAGTCTATATATGTTGCTGTAGGTTTTATCCAATTATAATTTATATGCAAATTTGTGTACTGTCCCTTAAACCTACACCCACATTGTAGGTTTAGGGTCAAAGCACACACGACACTCTTTAAGCCGAAAACACTAGGACACATTTAACACAACATCTCTCAACATGAAGATCTAGACACACAGTCTACTACTCAATTAGTTATTTTCGAAAACATTATACGAGCAGAATGAGTTCGGACTAGGAAGACGTGCTTTCAGTTTTATTGATTGTTGATTTGATAACAATAAGGAAGCGTAGATTTCAAGTCAGACTACTTAGTCTTGAAATCTTGACATAATTTATCAAGAATTAAAATTAGACGATCGATTCGGTATATTATGACACTTCTTTCGGTGTACCGAATCAGATTTCGAAGAATTATTTTCATCAACGATACAGTGAAACAATGTTTGATGTATTGTTATTGGGTGTTAAATAAAAATAACTACTAACAACCTAAGGTAAAAATAATTAAAAGAAACAAGTAAGGGTGTGGTTGTATGTCCGTCACTAATAATTTTCATAGATGATACATATATATAACTGATAATTTTCAAATCCTACGGTAGGTAAGCGCAGGTACTCTCCTGACTCAACCCCCGAAGCGGTGAACATTGCGGTAGTGATGACAGGTCGTGAAGGGCAGCACGGACTCGCCAGACGGGAAAGCCTCGGCCGGTACTCGATGGGCAGTACTGATCTGTGGGTGTTTGTGCACTCAGTACGTAGCACCCTCGAAATTAAGGTCCAGCGTCACGGACGGTTCCACTGTTGCCTCGTCTGACTGTGACCACCGGAAAGCATGAACAAAGCGAGAGTGTACTAATGCGCTAAGATGGTGGTGTGTGTTTGTCACAATCAGATCGGAGTAACAAAAGGCTAAAGTGAAAAGCATTAATAGAAATTTACATTAGCACTAATGAGCAAGCAAAGATAAAGTAAAATAGCTGAAGACTCAACGATATAAATTATTTGAAGTACAAAACAATATTGTTTGGACATAGGTACATTAACAGAGGCTAGGGTACATTTAAACACAAATAACACCCAACTATGGGGATAACAATACACATGCTGTATAAAGTGACTTGCAGCCGAAATGAATAATCAATCTATTCCAATATGTATTCGTTGTTGTGTTACGATCACATTTAACACAAAAACAGAAATCCGTAATCCAAAGATTTTAAATTATATTGATTGATGATTTCAGCCGTCAGACGAAAGTCAATAAAGCTATATTAATCATCACATTTAAGTTCGGGAAGCCTCGCACTAAGTCACTACAAGTGAGTATGTGCCCCCCCTCTAAAGTGTTTGACAGAAGTGTACGAGGTGTATATTGTTATGTCCAACAGCGGACTATATTCGAAATAGCCGTAAGTGACGAGGAAGTGGGATAGCGATTGATTAAAGTCAAGCTAGGAGGAGGGGGAGGATAGGAGAACGATATAAATATATTGAATGAACAAATAATCGAATTAGGTATTTAATTTGTTATTAGTTTAAACTTAACGTTACTACGTTACAACTGTGTAGGGTCAACATGCTCCGGAGACCCGACATTACGGTGATCAGCAATTTTGCAGCTTTGATACTGTACCAAATTTTTGACTTCCTGCGTTTGCCTGGTCTCAAAGTCTCGCATCATAGCGATTCTGTCGATGCTGCCTCGGCTGGTAAAGAGCCGAAGCAGCTCTCTGCCTAGAACCTACTCTTGAATGGGCGGGGCTTTTAATGATTCATGTGGGACACGAGCTTTCGCGCGGTGTGCAATACACAGACGCTACGGCTTATAACTTATATATAGCATAGCTTCGGAAACTAATAATCAAATATGTTATAATAATTGAGCTTCCGAAAAGCGATAATCGCCGACTGCACAAGTATCGTGAGCCGTTACCCTTACTGCAGTCGGTACCGAATCATATGATTACATTTTATCCATGCGATGATTATTAAATGTATTTTATATTCTATTTAAATCATCAGGGTAAAATTAAAATTGATTACGTGTATGTATATCTTTATTTAACATAACCATTGACAGACATGAGTAAGTAGCTGTAGTAAGATTGACAGATCTTTTTATAGTAGCATGTAAACCATTCGAATAACTATTCATAAATAGTTCAGATTTAAGAGCACTTTAGGATGGAATCAACTTTTCCCAGTTTACAAATAGCGTCTTAAAATCACAAATAAAAAAAACAAAATATACAGAATTGGTCATGATTTGGCACAAAAAAGTTTCCAGATATTTTAGATTCCGAGATTCTCAGGTCAGTTACGAGAAGTGAAATTAGATTGTAATTGAGGCGAATATAACACGAGGTTCGTAAAACTTTATTATGCCAAATCAATATAGGTACTACTTTAGACCCTTATTTTCATCATCACATTGCGTTTCCTTACAATAACACTTAACATTAATAAATATACCTTAAAGCTACATCTTTGAAATATAGTGTGTACAAAGCTGTTTATTAATTTTACCAAATACAGTGTTCCATATTGAAATCCGAAACATGGCACAGTTCACAAAGAACATCAACACTACAACTAAATTCCACTCATAGATTAATTTAATATAATGACAAATATCAGTTGCTGATTCGAGTTTTAATTAATACTTTTGAATCTCAATAATTCAGTTTATAAACATCTATAGATACCAACGTTTACAAATCACATTTTTTCATATATTATTACGAATGTAATAACTCTGGTACAAAAAGCTTGGCGGATTAAAAGTAATAGACATGCCTACGTAATACCCACTTAAAATAAAGCATGCAAAATAGAAAAATAAATGCCAAACAATCTACTAGGAGTTACAAAATCTTAACACTATTGAAAAGACAACTTTAAAATTCGAATTGTTAAATTATGACCTAATGACCAACCACCTAATATAAATTTCGAAAAGCTAAGTTACGTTATTAAAATATTTGAGATGAACAAAATTTACAATAATCCTGTATTTTACTAAAGTGCACTCGATAATTTGAAAATGTAATATAATCAAAATGCCCCTTTGTAAATGAATCTTAAAACTTATACGTAATGTCGTGCACTTAGAATAGAGTTACTTAACAAATATTTAGAGAGTGTGGTAGTTCCTTTCGGTTTGGTTCTTGTAGTATTTGAAACCCATGAAGCCGATGGCGAGGAGACCCAGAGTCAGTATAATGCCGCCAATAAAACTTGGGCCATCGAATCTGGAAAATATAGAAAACCATTTATACCAAATGCATCTTTAACTGAAATAAAACTGCACATTCCCCTCTGTTGACAAGGGATGCCTCCTACTTTCTGTAGCCTCGTGTTTTTAGGCTGCCATAGCATCCATAATGTGAGCACAGTAAGCTTGCCAAGAGTTTAGCTCTCCACTCGACATCCTTACAATTGTTTATATGAGCTGAACCTTATAACTGAAACGACACAAAGCAATGTTGACAATAACTATTACAGATTTTTACAGCTCTATGAAACTGGATATTATTCAAGAGCGTACGGTATTATATATGAAGATTACTCAAGCTTCCTATGCGCATTGTCATGTACTCCTTTATATAGATAACATTTACATAACGAACGAGGATGGCAATAATACGACTGATAACCTTAGATTGTTTTATCATTAGCTTCCTGCAATAAATGGCAGAATATATAAATATATATTTGTAGTCTGCTGAAGTATTATTCAATTTTGAGGTTTCGCATCTTGAGAGTGGCACACTAGTTTATTAATAAAAAATAACTTGATTTGTTTCTACAACAAATCGTCATGTACTATGTTTTAGGACAGTCTTTCCCAACGTGGGCGATAACGCCCCCTTGTGGGCGCTGCAGTCCTAAAGGGGGGCGGTAAGAGACCCAGAAAAAAAGGGGGCATTGTGTAGGGCTTTGGGGTCGATTTATAATTTCATCTACCTAGCTAGGAAGACTCTTAGACACCGACTGAGCTCTCGACTCTCGACTACATCTTGTGAACATCAACTAATATTAATTAAGATATAGCTCAAACTCAGTTCGATATAAAAGACCGCGGGCAATCATGTTTTAACAAGTTTTTGTTAAATAATCCGAATTGTACATTCCTATACCAATCGGCTGGTTCTATAATACTTGTTCTTGCTTGTCGAGTACGATTGGGCGTCGAATGAGATAAACGAGTTTATGCACGTTTGTCTTATTCCTGTTGGTGCGTGCTGCATAAGCAATCCTATATAAACGACGAAAATTTATTTTATTTTCATTTGCGGTTTCGCGCATAATAGATAAGCAGTACTTGATTTCAACACTTACGTATTTCTTAAAACAAAACAATGTCGCAAGTAAAAAAGAAGAGACGGCAATACTCTGCGGAATATATTAAATTCGGATTTATTGAAAATCCCACAAACCCGTCGTCGCCTTTGTGTCTTCTATGTCTAAAAACATTTTCGAACGAAGCAATGAAGCCTTCAAGACTGCAAGATCGTTTGAATAAAATGCATCCAGATAAGACAGAAAAGAATGTACCTAGCATATTTTCAAGACCTAGAGAAGAAGCATAATACTCAGCCAAGTGTATCAAAACTATTTTCGGCGGCTGCTAAGCAAGATGACGACGGACTTCGAGCTTCGTACAATATCTCTTTGTTAATTGCTCAAAAAGGCAAACCACGCAACATCGGAGAAGAGTTAATTTTGCCAGCAATAAAGGAAGTAATAACTACTGTGCTTCATAAACCGGCCGCAGATATTATCCGAAAAATTCCTTTGAGTAATAATTCTGTGCAAAGACGAATTGATGAAATGGCTGAAAACATTGAAGAATAATTGTGCAATCATCTGAGGACTAGTCAATTCTCAATTCAGCTCGATGAGTCCACTTTACCAACTAATGAAGCGTTGTTGCTATCTTACGTGAGGTTTATTAAAGATGAGAAAATACGTGAAGAACTATTGTTTGCCAGAAATTTGGAGACAGATACAAAAGGCGAAACCATATTCAATACATTGGAAAAGTTTTGTGAAGAGAAAGAGATTCCTTTGAAAAATATTATATCAGTTGCTACGGATGGCGCTCCGGCTATGACAGGGCGCCATAAAGGCTTCATAGCATACTTAAAGAATAAAATTCCAGATGTCCTTGCTATACATTGCGTTATTCATAGACAACATTTGGTTGCTAGAAACTTAAGTGAACGACTATTTCAATCACTGCAATATGTCATCAAAGCAGTCAATAAAATCCGTAGCAGCTCTTTGAATGATAGATTATTTCATCAGCTTTGTGTTACTAATGACGAAGATTTCAACCGTTTGTTGCTTCATACTGAAGTTTGTTGGCTGTCAAGAGGCAATTGTCTGATTCGATTTTACAACCTGTTTGACTCTATGATAGAGTTCTTGGAAACTAAAGATACAGAACTGCGCAACAAGCTCATAACATCAAAGAATGATATAGCTTACATGACAGACCTGTGTGAAATGTTCAACGATATGAACCTCCAACTGCAAGGCGATGAACTAAATTTAATTAAAACAAAAAATGTCGTTGCTGCTTTCGCAGCCAAACTGCTTCTGCACAAAAAGAATATGGGCAGACGTGAGTTTCACAATTTTCCGAATTTATCAGTATACTGCAGTAACGACGACTTGTTTGCCTACTGCCAACATTTGGAAAACCTCCACATTGACTTCACCGAACGAGACCAGGACATTTTAAACTTGGAAATACCAGACTGGGTGTTGGATCGGTTTTCAAATGTCAACACAGCAATGTCACCTCAGCTGGAAGAAGAACTTATAGAATTGACAACAAACGAAGAAATAAAAATCAAGTTCAAAAATGGATATCAAGAATTTTGGCTACAAAAACCGATCACGCAATTGTACCCTGGATTGTGGTCAATTGTTCAACGATTTTTGATAGCATTCCCATCGTCATATTTGTGTGAACGTGGATTTAGTGCTGTGGCAACGCTGCTTACTAAAAAGAGAAATCGTTTGCGTGTTACCGAACGTGGCGACTTGCGGCTGTTTTTGAGTAAATTGGAACCTGATATCAACAAACTTATTGAACAGCATCAGATTCAACCTTCACATTAGTTTTTATATAAGAATTGATTATGTTTGTTTTATTTTCAATAAAAGATACTCTGTCCGAATACTATAAATTTGCGTTTCAATAATCAGTTATAAGTACTTAGCGGTTTTTAAGTATGTTTAAAAAGGGGGGCGTTAAAAAATAATTTATTCTTAAAGTGGGCAGTAGACAAAAAAAGGTTGGGAACCCCTGTTTTAGGATGAACGCGTCTATTTGATTTGTTCGTTCTCAAGAAAAATCCCAAGCACATGACTGACTGCTTCAATCGTGGGAGGATGTTTGGTAGCATTCGATTTACATCTTTGGGTGGCATGCAATAATCAATACTTATATAAGTATAAACAGAGTAGGAAAATAAGTGAGTATACCATTACTCCTTACACAAATTGGCATGTTTTCATTCAAATTAAATGTTGACAACATACATAATTGGTTTTTGTAAACACAAAAATATGATATGATATCACAAATCTAACAGAGTACACCCAGCACATGTCGATTGACTTGGTTGGAAGATTGAGTTCTAGTGGTGCACTGAGGCATAATTGATGTCGAATGTTCGACAGTAGATTACTCTGTAAACAGACTGGGGGTAAATAAAAAAAACTTACGCTCTGGACTGCAACTGTGTTGGTTCTACAGTAGGGCTGACAATTTCACCTTTAGGCGTCGTAGTTCCGTTTTTGGCGTCTGCCTTAGTACCGTTGTTCACTTTATCAGCAGGACCTGCAGATTTTGTTTCTTGGTTATCCTTAGATGTGTCTACTTTCACGTCATCAGCAGGTTTTGCGGCATTCTTATCTGGTTTAATATTTCCTGTATTGTTGTTCAGTTTAGGTTCGGATGTGGTGGGTATATTAACGGTTTGATTAATGTTTTCGGTAGATGTAGCATTCAAAGTTGGTGTTGCAGGTAGAGCTATTGTGGTTCCATTGGGTGTAGTTGAATTGGCTGTAGTGGTATTGGCTGTAGTTGCATTTGCAGTCTGTTCAGGTTTTAGTGGTACAGATGCCGCTTCTGTGGTTGTTGTACCTTTTGGGTCAGGTACCTTGGTTTGATCTAGAAGTAAAAAAAACTTTTGTTTCATGTGGTCACTGTACTAGGCCCAAATATGGGTTACATTACATTTTTAGAATGTTTTTATAATAATAACTTTATTGTGTATATTAAAATGGGATCCATAGTGTTAGTATTTCAATTTCTTGTAACTATGTTAGTACAATGATTTTAAGTTACTCGTAGATTTATTTAGAAAATGAAATCTGTCCTTGGCATCTAGTATACAAGTGAGTATCTATCTAACCAATGCCTAAGAAAAGGATTATCATGTTTTTCGACTGATGTTGCCAATTTTAAAATGAATAGTTGTACATCCTCGCGCGAAGCGCACTGAGCGCTTTTTGCGCTAAGGGTTGTGGGCGCAATCCACGCAGGAAACATTTTTCTATGGCCTATGGTACAGAAAAAATCATAGCATGCAGCAGCTGCATCATTTTATTGATAAATTATACTGATCATTCATAATTTTATTGATGATTACACTTTTAATTAGAAAATAATAATTAGGGTTACCAGAAAAAAATAACCCACGAAAACCAATATAATCAGATTTCTATTCAATTCAACGGCGGGTAAAACTGCGGGACACAGCTAATATTACATAAAAGATTAAACATTTTTAAAAAGATACATGTACAATGGGCGGTTTTATCGCACAAGGCGATCTCTTCCAGACATCATGACATCAGACATGTGGTAAATAAGTCTTATTAGTGAAGCCAACAGGCTGATGTGATCATTTTAGTAAATAAATCCAAATATAGCAAATGTATATCACATTGTTGAAAAAGGAATAAAGAAACATTTTTAACAACAACATCTGTGCTGAAGCTTTATCTAGGTGCAACAATACTCATTAGTACATTTAGTTATACTCAAGAACGTAAACTAGTTTGTTTTTTTATTACTCAGTTAGTCACACTATGTACTTTAAGTGAATATGGTAATTTAACACCAATTTCTATAATTTTTTATTGTTATTAATTTTATTTTGTGTCAATTAGGTCAGGAAAGTTTTTAATAAACAAATTCTATTACTTTATATGTCAGGCTGCAATCACAAACTATGTTAATAGACTTCTTGCAGTAAGCATGGAGCAATCATTATATCATGAAAGCCAGTAAACTTGCAATGTTTCATTTACTTCAATTGGCAAGGAAATTGTCATATGGAAGGAATGTATTGAAACACCCTTTCTTTTTATTGATTCAGTAGACATGCATACCTACCATACATCATGTACTTCCTCCACCCAGGAAAGGGTGAAGGGGTATGCTAGTCTCCTATCAGCTAAAACCACCAGAGTGGTCATCTTCAGCACCGTAGGGAGGCTCCAAGAACTCGGAAGATCTCCATCTAGAGCCACCCATTGGTGCCACGCCTTTAGGCACATCTTGGAGGAGATAAAGCGGTCACCCCCTCCAGCAGAGGGAAGGTGACTATAAGGAGGCCACCCCCCCAGGCACTTCTCAGGGGGATTGTAAAGGATTCCCCCGAAACCTCGCTATGCGTTGTGCTGCCCACACGGAGGCGCATGACCAGACGCACACCGCCGTCATCCCGGGGATCGCTAAGTATGAGTACGCAGGTTTCCCTCCAGGCGCACTCGCGACTCCCAAGGCCCCCCGCCATATACAGACGACAAGGGGCTCAGGCGTGTAGGACATGGGCGCCGCGGCGGTTGTTACCTCGGCTCCGTGTCCTCCTTCTCCAAGCGGGATAGGTCCTATCGAGACTATCGAAACACCCTATAAAACAGCAAAAGATCTACACTACACAACTTTCCAGCAGAGCGGTTAAAGGTAAAAAAAGTACAATAAAAACTAGGGATGATGACGTAATTATCTGCGTAAAATGAGTATTATTTTAAAGGTTATTTATAATATACTATTTTAAGTACTTTTTTTTTTATAAAACAAGAATCTTCAAAATTTAGATCCTTCGTTGTTTATAGGTGTTGGTATGTCTTTTGAGTATTTTAAGAGATGTTTGGATAATTGCTTAACTAATATAGTTAGAACAAAGCAAGTACTAATTGTTTAGCCATATTAATCACAAAAAAAACTTGACATAAAGCAGAATTCATTTAGATTTAATATCACCAGTGATTAAAGCATTCCCATTTCTAGCTGACCACTTTAAATTTGTCGAAACATTAAAAAAATAATCGTGCAATAACGACTTAATTATCTGGAACTGGATCTTATCTACCAAGAACGGGTAAAGATATTTTTAAACTGAATCAATCCGAATAATTAAGCCCAATAGATGTCGACAGTTATTGAATTATGTATTAAACCACTATAATGCCGCGTCATAAAAATCTTAACAAGCAACTGGTGACAGAGAGAATTGGTAGGTATAGGAACAACGAATACTTCCTTGACCTTGACAGCACTACGTGGAATACCAATCTAGACGTAAAACCAAACATTGATTAGAAATCTGTTTTAAGAAATTTACCGTACAAATGAATATTCCATCATACATATTACAACGTCCGAAACTACGCATCTAAGCGTGAGAAAAAATCTTATGAAACATTGATAGGTACAGAATGGATTTCGATTTACATACCTTGTGGTGAACTTGGTTGGCTGAGGCACACGGACAGCGATAATAAACAAACAAATATTACTTTCTTCATCTTTAAATATCGTTTGATACCAGCCGATTCTATTATTTACCAATAATTGTATCTTTGAAAGTTTCGCTGCGCTTCCACTGATTGCCGACAAGAGAAAAAACGATTTCACATAATAAAAAACCAGTGATGTAACATTATGAAGTAGTAAACATACTGTTAGTCGATTAATGAACTGATTCGATATAATAGTTTTCTTTTTAAAAATAATGTGAAATAGTAATAGTTCCAAAGAAAAGTATTTTCTAAATTCATATTATTTTATATAAATACATTTTTTGTATTATTTTCCTAAAGTCTGGCTGTTTTGTTGGTAGCATGAGCCATTGAATGTTTAAGCCATAACAATAGCTCCTGACGCATAGCACTAAAATTATATTTTCGATGGGCGTCTTGTTATAATTAAAACTAGAGATTATACAACAGAGACGTCTAGTTTTGCAGATAACGTTAATTAGCTCCCTATGAGCTGGGCTGCCAGTTTCCTGGCTGGAGGTCTTTTGGCTTCGTCAGAATTTTTCCGGATACGGACACATTTCCAATAAATGTTTGCGAGAAATACAACCTATCTATATATATAAAAAACACAGGGCTGCCATATCATATAATTGGATACAAAATGTGTATAACATTATGTATCTTGCCCATACAATGTCTTGCCTCGTAGAATTGGATAAAAAATTGTGGGGTAGAGCGTAGGCGCTAAGGGTGAGATTCAGAAACGAGTCTAAGCGGGAACTTACGCTTCCATATGTCAAAATGCACTACTTACGCCCCTAATTTTGATAGATGGAAGCGTGAACTTAGCTTAGACTCGTTTCTGAATCTCACCCTAAGTGAATTACACACGGAAATTCACGAGCTTGTATGTATAAAGTGCCCTTTACCCCACCGCGTTACTTGTTTATGTGTGGGTACTACATAATAGAGGTTAACTTAAAAATAGCTGTTATCGATCTGCGATTAAGTCAGTACCCTTAGTAGGTATTACTAGATAGTTATAGCGATTGTATGTTGTATAATGGGCTAGACTGGACATATATGGATGCGTGCAATTCCGAGTTAATGAGCCACACGAGCAATACCTACAGAGGATGATAATAACGAAGTAGTTAAATAAAACAACTCAAATCCATCGATGACAAAGTGTATCCTATAATTATGGACTAATTTCAATGTGCAGAAGCCTTAAGAGAGATACAAATTTTATGTGGGCGCTCTCAAATTACTATCGAAGCCTTATCGATATCCAAAAACGAATGTGTTTTGTTCAAATCCAAATAATTCTTTATTTGGATTAGTAGACTGTCATCTGTGCAACCAAACTTTATGAAAACTTTTAGTACATATCGTACTGTGTATCGTGTTTGAAAATTAAATTCCAATAACAATTTCGCTGGGTTTGCCCATCTGGCTTGCCATATGCCAAATTCTGTGTGGCTTGTAGTCTCCAACTACAAGTAATTACAGTCAAAACCGTAATTTTATTTATTTTGTAGGTTAGCATAGTTGATTATGGTGTCCAAATCTACTAATCACGTCATTATAAAATAATGTTGAACTTTTAGAAAGCGCTGACTATATCTTATGTTACGTAGTAACACTGAACACTCTTTGGGAATCCCCTATTTTTATATTCGACCCAATTTATTTTCTATTTTTTTTAAAACGTGCTCCACGCTGGTATTTCTCCTGTGTCGTGGGTGCGGTTACAGACATGACTTCCACATACAATACACCCAGACCCGGGACAACTACCTGCAGATCATACAAATATTTCTTCCGTGCGGGAATCGAACCCACGACCCGGAGCGCAGCAGTCAACTGTATCAGCCACTGCACCAACCGTGCCATCAATTTGAAAAGCTCATATTGATTACTTACTAGCTTGAAGGCAATGAACGTATATAATTAGATTGACTTCTGGGGTTTTTCTGCTTTTAGGTATATTCTTTCATTGCTTTTAATTTTAAACAATTTTAAGCCCATCCGTCATTTTAATGGAATTAGGAGAATACAGCACGTAGGTACGATGGCCCGGCATTATATTCGTAGGTATCGTATCGTCGCCTGCGGATGCAGTTTGCAACCAAGCGCGTCGTCGAGGCCGTCCTGCCACTCTTTGGAGCCTGGCTCAGAAGGATCGAGTGCGTCATCTACCGCCTGACGCAGGTGCTCACCGGGCACGGTTGTTTCGGCGCGTACCTGCACAGGATTGGACGCGAGGTCACGGCACTATGCCACCATTGTGATAGCGACCAGGACACCGCACAGCACACGCCGAGCGGCGGATCCTGGTTGATCGGATCGGGCAAGATCTCTCTCTGCCAGCATTAGTGTCGGCCATGTTGGCAGACTTACAAGTGCGCGCCGCCGAGCTAGCCGCCGCAGCCTGTCCAACGCTCCCGGAGGCGCGCCTTCGCCGCTCTGGCGGAGGGAGCGTGTCTGATCGTAGACCCACGCATCCATCTCCACCAGGATGTCAAAAGGCGGAAAACGCGCCAGGAGAGTAGCTGCCTCGTAGGACACTGTTCGGTATCCTCGTGCGATCCAAATAGCCACTCTGCGCTGCAGACCGTCAATTTTGGTTCTGCAGCGCTGGGTGCCTGATAGTCCAGCTGACCATACAGGCGCCCCGTATAGGACCACGGACCGCACGACCCCCCCGTAGAGACGGCCTCCGAGATGTGCCTATAGGCGTGCCACCAGTGGGCGGCTCTAGTGTGATCATACGAGGACCTGGAGCCTTCCTTAGGTGCCGAAGATGCATCCCCCGAGTCGAGAGGGTAGTGGGTGCACTACACCGGCTGCTGCCCAATCTCGGGGGACCATGTGAGGAAGTTCGCCGTCTCTACCTCTGGGTTCGCGGGTGCGTAGATTGGGGAATCTGCGTGCCCACACCGAGCGACCCAAGAGAAGACGGTAGCACGCATGTGGTCACGCGCTGCCGTGGGACGCTTTGGGGGATCCTTTACAATCCCCCCGGGGGGTGACCGCTTTACAGTCACCCTCTCCGAGATGTGCCTATAGGCGTGGCACCAGTGGGCGGCTCTTGTGTCATCATACGAGGACCTGGAGCCTCCCTTAGGAAGATGACCACTCCAGTGGTTTTAGCCGGTAGGAGTCCGGCATACCCCTTCGCCCTTCCCCGGGGCGAAGGAAGTTCCATGTAGAATTTCCACTGGACACCAATAAAAAAAAGGTGCCGAAGATGACCGCCCCAGTGGCAGTTTAGCCGGTAGAAGTCGGGCATACCCCTTCGACCTTCCCCGGGGCGAAGGAAGTTCATGAAGAATTTCAATTCGGTGGTACCCACCAATGAAAAAAAAAACTTTATCGTATCGTCGATTCGTCGTCGTCGTTCACAAAACTTAGATTCAATTCGCACCAAAGCTATGATATGTACTTTTTAAACTGATTTACTTATTTTGACGCAATGGCTTGCGGAGAAATTTTCTTTAGTTTGGCAGCTTTCATAAAAGATTTTTTTTCGCGTAGCTGGAATAGTTGTTTAATTTGAGGTAATATTAAGTATTTATTTTATTTATATCCTGTTCCTGTGATTCTGTGTGATCTTTGAGGCATAAATTACCTATTTCGAACAGATTTTTTAATATTAAATTGGTACCTTTACATAATGCGTTTAACATTCAAATTAAAGTGTGGTATGAAAATTGGGACTTTATTATGTTAATAACAGAATTTCAAACTGGTGGTAGGTACCTATCGACCATCTTCTCTATTGTAATTAGGATGTTTTTTATTTCAATAGGCTCTCGAAACATTCTTGGTACACACGGCTACACGTCCAGCTCGACACCCTATATAACCATAACTATGCTATATGCCATGCATAAAATCGTACGAAAGGGACTGCGTATTGTAGCATCGGCCAATCACAGCATTTGTTGCTTTGCGCTTACACAAACAGGCGCACTTTTTTTGAAAAAAAACATAGCTCGCCTTTCGGATCCTAACGTCAATGTTCGAATATGAACATTATATATATGCAGATAATGTTAATATTCATATAAACGCTTGCTTTGCTTAGCATAGTAGCCTAGAGTGCGGTTTGTGGATCTTGCCCGAAGTCATAATTTTATTGATCAAATTGATAATTAATTCTTATTTTAATTATGTTGTCAATTTTCATATCTGTTACTATTGTTGGAGTCCGAGGTAACACATATAGGCTATGTTCATTTTGATAGTCTGTTATAGTATACATAATCGCGCCCATTACTGTCCCACCGCTGGGCAGGGTATAATAATTATTATTAGGTATTGCAAAAAGCCAAAGAAGATTCTGACGATAACTATTTGGAAGATAGGAACTCCAACAATGAATACATTTGATACTGACTGGAAAAGCCTCTGGAACCTATCGTCGGGGAGGTCACCGGTGCCGAGGGGGACATCCATCAGAAGGAAAATGCGCCACCCCCTTGTTGGAACTTAGATGTAGAAGTTCTACGGCCACGCCGCTGGCACCATTCCAGAGGATAAACAGAATAAAGTCATAAAGGGCTTCGAGCCTGTCACAAAGAGAGAGGATTTCAGAAGGGGTAATGAGCTCCACCCGTTCATAACTAACTTCACCATCGCCGCACTTCCAGATATGAAGAGTGGTTATACGCCGTGGCTTCCACATAAACCAGCAGCATCGAGGGTCATCATGGCCTTACCTAACTTTAGTGGGCGCATACAAAATGGCTATCGTTCCACGTTATTTCTGAACCTACGCGTGGATACTCGTACTTCAAGAATGTTTAAAAAATACACAGCAAGACTACGAAAACATCTACGAGGAAACAGTGAGTTCTGAACCTATCGGGCACGTCAAGCAGGACGTCATCATGAGGGAGCCGCCCAGATTCAATCGCCCAAGCTGAAATAGATAGTCTACGACGACTGCCGCGCTGTAGTGAAGCACTCAAGGATATTTCCGCATAGGCAAGCCTGATCAGAAGTGACGTAGTAGTACTATGTGCATTGAAGAAAGAATACTACCTGAATAATACGAAGTTTTTGCGGTCCTGACAGAGAAGCTGCTAAATTTTCTGCATGTACAGTGGTACAGAATATACAACGAGAATTATAAAGCTGTACCAGATATCAGCTTTTTCAGCGACTATGTCATTAAACAAGCACGCTTCACAACGCCTAGAACAGAAGAAAATAAGAATCCAGTAACAGTGGTTAGTTCATATTCATTACATATTCAAGCCACGCCTACTTGAAAATAGTCCCGGTACGAGTCATTGGACCGCAGGAGAAGTCTCAACTCCCGCTCTGCTCTGCTTTGCTCGATGCACAAATTGCAAAGTAAATTGGAGCCGAGGGGCAACTGGACCCACACTGGACTGGATTGGTTCAGTCGGGAACATCATGATCGAGGCAAACACTCAACGTGACAAACGGGTATCCATCAGAGCACACACAAAAGCTCATCTCAACTTGGCACAACAGACTGTTAGTGTAGAGGATATCACCGAATGTGAAGTCCGCGACCTGAAGGAACAGCTAACACAGTTATACTGAAGATACACATCGGCCAAGGCAATTGGCAGCTGCTCCTGGCCAGCGATATCCTCAGAGGTCCGATGCATGAACCTACAGCCTCAGTCACAGCGCTAGGTTGGGTACTTGACGGTGCCCACACCAGATCGTTAGGTCACCAAGTACAATAAGTAAATCCAATAAGTACCAGTGATGAGAACATCGTGAATTCTTCGCCCTTGAATCACTGTTCATCAATCTTAGTCGACCAGACTCCTATTCTGAAAAGAAAGCAGAATAAACATACAGAACAGTCATAGAGAGGACACATGCAAACGCGATATATGGAAAAATAAATCCATCCAAATGCCAGGCCATTATGAGAGCGTATTGATGCAGCTGCCAAAACAAATGGAATGTCGCTCAATGAATTCTGTTCACAGGACCGGATTTGTTGCGTTCACTGCCTTGGGGTAGTGACGCAATACTATAACTCGTTTCATAGCCCGTCGCTGTCCAAGTGCGCGCTGTTGAAACGCTAACTGTTCGACCGCGTGTCTAGAAGCGTGATAGGGCACCCCCTGCGTGACATGGACCTCGGCTTAGGGTATTGCTGGGGATAATAAGCTATTGTTTTGGGGGTAGCTGTACACAGTCACTAGTACGGCATTCTATAGTTGAGCGATACTAATAATGCTTCGGTAATACTGTAGCCCACATTATTACTACCTTTTTTTGTAAACAAACAAACAAGCTTGTGTATTGAATGGTGTAAACTGTAAAGTATTTATAGTTGAACACTCGTTCGCACATCTGCAATTTTTTTGGTAACAGTGTTGGTTGTTGCTCTACATTCGTTAATGGATCTAATGCGTTGTTGTTGGATCTAATCGCTCTAATCATCCCGTTAACAAATTGCTAAACATGTGACAATATCAAACTCCATGTTCTGTGGCCACAAGGTTCGGTTTGGTTATATTGTCGCTTTTATCAAGCTTTAAATTCAAATTCAAAAGATTTTAATCATATAATACATTTACAGGCACTTATGAATAGTTAGAATGTAGTTGCACGGTTCCAAGAAGTTGGTCATGCAGAGAAAAAAAAGTTAAATTGTTGATAGCTACAATATAATTAAATTATGTGCGAATGTACTCATCATCATCATTTCAGCTGAATAGAGTCCACTGGTGGACACAGGCCTCCCCCAAAGAACGACTGGTCGGTGTGTTGTGTGCTCATTGGGGGGTTTTGCCATAATCATTTCAACTTATCTCAGTCCCTTTCCTGAAATATGACTTTCTTAAGTGGTTCTATAACATTTTTATTACAGGCGCGAAGTTAGGTAATAATAATGTAGGTACTGAACAAAAGAAAGTATCTTACTTTATTTGGTCCTTTGCCTTCGGCATCAAGTTTGCTCCAGCCACCTTCACGTCGTATGTCAATGCAGGGATAAAGGGCGTACCTAGGTATATTATAACAACACACTGCGATTAACAATCTACACCTATTTGTACTAATTGTGCTGTTGTTATTGCTTTCCCTACGTTAAGAAAAATACTGATAAAGAAGGCTATTTTAAAATCATACTTTTTTCAACAACGTGATACATGATCACTTCTTAAATTTAACAGAAAATCTCAAAAGCGGTATGCTCGCATGCTGATAACCAATGTAATATTAATAGCTGCATGTGATTTACCTTTGCGTAGCGTGTCATAGTTAATTCCACGTGACAGCTGTGAGAGTCGTTAATTATTTTTCATTAAAATAAATACCGGAATTTTTATTCCGAATTTCACAAGGCAATAACAGTACCAGGGATTCAAATTTTCGCAGAACATCACCATGGCGATTGGTTGATGGATAATGACACGTGACACTAGTTGCGAGACTACCGGTCTTCCGCCTGATTGATAGTAAGCGTTCACGCCTATAAAACATATAATACAATTGTAATGCTAGCCTGGGCTATACCTAGGCCTTCCTCCGCTTCACTTGCACAGAAGTGTTTATTCGAATAAACACTTATGTGCAAGTGAACCCCACTGGGCACTAAATGTTTGGCCAAATAATTTGGGCCAATATATTTTTGTGTGTATATTTCACATTATTTATTAACTAAATATTTTAAAAGAACTTCAGTCTATCGACATGGTCCGTCTTTAAGTAGAATAGTCTCCTTAAAACGGCCGCCCCTATCAGAAAAGTATCAGTGTTAGCTGTTACGTTATCACAGTGGGCTATCATTACAGAAACAGTATGAGGCACTGTAGCTTTTTAATTAAAACTGACATAGGTGGTCTTATTGGCGTTAGGTGTTAATGTTAGTAGGTAGATGGAGAAGATACATTTTTAATGGAAGAGATCGCCGATAGCGATAAGGCCACGCCCGACTTCATAGATAAAGTTTTATTATTATATCGTGCAGGGTTTTTGAAGTCATTATTTTTTGTTAAAGGTTTTATAGCGTATTACATTGTTTGTAATCATCATCAAAGCCAAAGGATGTCCACTGCTGAACAAAGGCCGTTATAGTATTAATAGATTTCTACAACGAGCGATTACATGCCGCCCTCATTCAATATCAATTCATTCATTCATTCAATTTATTTTCTATTTTTTTTAAAACGTGCTCCACGCTGGTATTTCTCCTGTGTCGTGGGTGCGGTTACAGACATGACTTCCACATACAATACACCCAGACCCGGGACAACTACCTGCAGATCATACAAATATTTCTTCCGTGCGGGAATCGAACCCACGACCCGGAGCGCAGCAGTCAACTGTATCAGCCACTGCACCAACCGTGCCATCAATTTGAAAAGCTCATATTGATTACTTACTAGCTTGAAGGCAATGAACGTATATAATTAGATTGACTTCTGGCGTTATTCTGCTTTTAGGTATATTCTTTCATTGCTTTTAATTTTAAACAATTTTAAGCCCATCCGTCATTTTAATGGAATTAGGAGAATACAGCACGTAGGTACGATGGCCCGGCATTATATTCGTAGGTATCGTATCGTCGCCTGCGGATGCAGTTTGCAACCAAGCGCGTCGTCGAGGCCGTCCTGCCACTCTTTGGAGCCTGGCTCAGAAGGATCGAGTGCGTCATCTACCGCCTGACGCAGGTGCTCACCGGGCACGGTTGTTTCGGCGCGTACCTGCACAGGATTGGACGCGAGGTCACGGCACTATGCCACCATTGTGATAGCGACCAGGACACCGCACAGCACACGCCGAGCGGCGGATCCTGGTTGATCGGATCGGGCAAGATCTCTCTCTGCCAGCATTAGTGTCGGCCATGTTGGCAGACTTACAAGTGCGCGCCGCCGAGCTAGCCGCCGCAGCCTGTCCAACGCTCCCGGAGGCGCGCCTTCGCCGCTCTGGCGGAGGGAGCGTGTCTGATCGTAGACCCACGCATCCATCTCCACCAGGATGTCAAAAGGCGGAAAACGCGCCAGGAGAGTAGCTGCCTCGTAGGACACTGTTCGGTATCCTCGTGCGATCCAAATAGCCACTCTGCGCTGCAGACCGTCAATTTTGGTTCTGCAGCGCTGGGTGCCTGATAGTCCAGCTGACCATACAGGCGCCCCGTATAGGACCACGGACCGCACGACCCCCCCGTAGAGACGGCCTCCGAGATGTGCCTATAGGCGTGCCACCAGTGGGCGGCTCTAGTGTGATCATACGAGGACCTGGAGCCTTCCTTAGGTGCCGAAGATGCATCCCCCGAGTCGAGAGGGTAGTGGGTGCACTACACCGGCTGCTGCCCAATCTCGGGGGACCATGTGAGGAAGTTCGCCGTCTCTACCTCTGGGTTCGCGGGTGCGTAGATTGGGGAATCTGCGTGCCCACACCGAGCGACCCAAGAGAAGACGGTAGCACGCATGTGGTCACGCGCTGCCGTGGGACGCTTTGGGGGATCCTTTACAATCCCCCCGGGGGGTGACCGCTTTACAGTCACCCTCTCCGAGATGTGCCTATAGGCGTGGCACCAGTGGGCGGCTCTTGTGTCATCATACGAGGACCTGGAGCCTCCCTTAGGAAGATGACCACTCCAGTGGTTTTAGCCGGTAGGAGTCCGGCATACCCCTTCGCCCTTCCCCGGGGCGAAGGAAGTTCCATGTAGAATTTCCACTGGACACCAATAAAAAAAAGGTGCCGAAGATGACCGCCCCAGTGGCAGTTTAGCCGGTAGAAGTCGGGCATACCCCTTCGACCTTCCCCGGGGCGAAGGAAGTTCATGAAGAATTTCAATTCGGTGGTACCCACCAATGAAAAAAAAAACTTTATCGTATCGTCGATTCGTCGTCGTCGTTCACAAAACTTAGATTCAATTCGCACCAAAGCTATGATATGTACTTTTTAAACTGATTTACTTATTTTGACGCAATGGCTTGCGGAGAAATTTTCTTTAGTTTGGCAGCTTTCATAAAAGATTTTTTTTCGCGTAGCTGGAATAGTTGTTTAATTTGAGGTAATATTAAGTATTTATTTTATTTATATCCTGTTCCTGTGATTCTGTGTGATCTTTGAGGCATAAATTACCTATTTCGAACAGATTTTTTAATATTAAATTGGTACCTTTACATAATGCGTTTAACATTCAAATTAAAGTGTGGTATGAAAATTGGGACTTTATTATGTTAATAACAGAATTTCAAACTGGTGGTAGGTACCTATCGACCATCTTCTCTATTGTAATTAGGATGTTTTTTATTTCAATAGGCTCTCGAAACATTCTTGGTACACACGGCTACACGTCCAGCTCGACACCCTATATAACCATAACTATGCTATATGCCATGCATAAAATCGTACGAAAGGGACTGCGTATTGTAGCATCGGCCAATCACAGCATTTGTTGCTTTGCGCTTACACAAACAGGCGCACTTTTTTTGAAAAAAAACATAGCTCGCCTTTCGGATCCTAACGTCAATGTTCGAATATGAACATTATATATATGCAGATAATGTTAATATTCATATAAACGCTTGCTTTGCTTAGCATAGTAGCCTAGAGTGCGGTTTGTGGATCTTGCCCGAAGTCATAATTTTATTGATCAAATTGATAATTAATTCTTATTTTAATTATGTTGTCAATTTTCATATCTGTTACTATTGTTGGAGTCCGAGGTAACACATATAGGCTATGTTCATTTTGATAGTCTGTTATAGTATACATAATCGCGCCCATTACTGTCCCACCGCTGGGCAGGGTATAATAATTATTATTAGGTATTGCAAAAAGCCAAAGAAGATTCTGACGATAACTATTTGGAAGATAGGAACTCCAACAATGAATACATTTGATACTGACTGGAAAAGCCTCTGGAACCTATCGTCGGGGAGGTCACCGGTGCCGAGGGGGACATCCATCAGAAGGAAAATGCGCCACCCCCTTGTTGGAACTTAGATGTAGAAGTTCTACGGCCACGCCGCTGGCACCATTCCAGAGGATAAACAGAATAAAGTCATAAAGGGCTTCGAGCCTGTCACAAAGAGAGAGGATTTCAGAAGGGGTAATGAGCTCCACCCGTTCATAACTAACTTCACCATCGCCGCACTTCCAGATATGAAGAGTGGTTATACGCCGTGGCTTCCACATAAACCAGCAGCATCGAGGGTCATCATGGCCTTACCTAACTTTAGTGGGCGCATACAAAATGGCTATCGTTCCACGTTATTTCTGAACCTACGCGTGGATACTCGTACTTCAAGAATGTTTAAAAAATACACAGCAAGACTACGAAAACATCTACGAGGAAACAGTGAGTTCTGAACCTATCGGGCACGTCAAGCAGGACGTCATCATGAGGGAGCCGCCCAGATTCAATCGCCCAAGCTGAAATAGATAGTCTACGACGACTGCCGCGCTGTAGTGAAGCACTCAAGGATATTTCCGCATAGGCAAGCCTGATCAGAAGTGACGTAGTAGTACTATGTGCATTGAAGAAAGAATACTACCTGAATAATACGAAGTTTTTGCGGTCCTGACAGAGAAGCTGCTAAATTTTCTGCATGTACAGTGGTACAGAATATACAACGAGAATTATAAAGCTGTACCAGATATCAGCTTTTTCAGCGACTATGTCATTAAACAAGCACGCTTCACAACGCCTAGAACAGAAGAAAATAAGAATCCAGTAACAGTGGTTAGTTCATATTCATTACATATTCAAGCCACGCCTACTTGAAAATAGTCCCGGTACGAGTCATTGGACCGCAGGAGAAGTCTCAACTCCCGCTCTGCTCTGCTTTGCTCGATGCACAAATTGCAAAGTAAATTGGAGCCGAGGGGCAACTGGACCCACACTGGACTGGATTGGTTCAGTCGGGAACATCATGATCGAGGCAAACACTCAACGTGACAAACGGGTATCCATCAGAGCACACACAAAAGCTCATCTCAACTTGGCACAACAGACTGTTAGTGTAGAGGATATCACCGAATGTGAAGTCCGCGACCTGAAGGAACAGCTAACACAGTTATACTGAAGATACACATCGGCCAAGGCAATTGGCAGCTGCTCCTGGCCAGCGATATCCTCAGAGGTCCGATGCATGAACCTACAGCCTCAGTCACAGCGCTAGGTTGGGTACTTGACGGTGCCCACACCAGATCGTTAGGTCACCAAGTACAATAAGTAAATCCAATAAGTACCAGTGATGAGAACATCGTGAATTCTTCGCCCTTGAATCACTGTTCATCAATCTTAGTCGACCAGACTCCTATTCTGAAAAGAAAGCAGAATAAACATACAGAACAGTCATAGAGAGGACACATGCAAACGCGATATATGGAAAAATAAATCCATCCAAATGCCAGGCCATTATGAGAGCGTATTGATGCAGCTGCCAAAACAAATGGAATGTCGCTCAATGAATTCTGTTCACAGGACCGGATTTGTTGCGTTCACTGCCTTGGGGTAGTGACGCAATACTATAACTCGTTTCATAGCCCGTCGCTGTCCAAGTGCGCGCTGTTGAAACGCTAACTGTTCGACCGCGTGTCTAGAAGCGTGATAGGGCACCCCCTGCGTGACATGGACCTCGGCTTAGGGTATTGCTGGGGATAATAAGCTATTGTTTTGGGGGTAGCTGTACACAGTCACTAGTACGGCATTCTATAGTTGAGCGATACTAATAATGCTTCGGTAATACTGTAGCCCACATTATTACTACCTTTTTTTGTAAACAAACAAACAAGCTTGTGTATTGAATGGTGTAAACTGTAAAGTATTTATAGTTGAACACTCGTTCGCACATCTGCAATTTTTTTGGTAACAGTGTTGGTTGTTGCTCTACATTCGTTAATGGATCTAATGCGTTGTTGTTGGATCTAATCGCTCTAATCATCCCGTTAACAAATTGCTAAACATGTGACAATATCAAACTCCATGTTCTGTGGCCACAAGGTTCGGTTTGGTTATATTGTCGCTTTTATCAAGCTTTAAATTCAAATTCAAAAGATTTTAATCATATAATACATTTACAGGCACTTATGAATAGTTAGAATGTAGTTGCACGGTTCCAAGAAGTTGGTCATGCAGAGAAAAAAAAGTTAAATTGTTGATAGCTACAATATAATTAAATTATGTGCGAATGTACTCATCATCATCATTTCAGCTGAATAGAGTCCACTGGTGGACACAGGCCTCCCCCAAAGAACGACTGGTCGGTGTGTTGTGTGCTCATTGGGGGGTTTTGCCATAATCATTTCAACTTATCTCAGTCCCTTTCCTGAAATATGACTTTCTTAAGTGGTTCTATAACATTTTTATTACAGGCGCGAAGTTAGGTAATAATAATGTAGGTACTGAACAAAAGAAAGTATCTTACTTTATTTGGTCCTTTGCCTTCGGCATCAAGTTTGCTCCAGCCACCTTCACGTCGTATGTCAATGCAGGGATAAAGGGCGTACCTAGGTATATTATAACAACACACTGCGATTAACAATCTACACCTATTTGTACTAATTGTGCTGTTGTTATTGCTTTCCCTACGTTAAGAAAAATACTGATAAAGAAGGCTATTTTAAAATCATACTTTTTTCAACAACGTGATACATGATCACTTCTTAAATTTAACAGAAAATCTCAAAAGCGGTATGCTCGCATGCTGATAACCAATGTAATATTAATAGCTGCATGTGATTTACCTTTGCGTAGCGTGTCATAGTTAATTCCACGTGACAGCTGTGAGAGTCGTTAATTATTTTTCATTAAAATAAATACCGGAATTTTTATTCCGAATTTCACAAGGCAATAACAGTACCAGGGATTCAAATTTTCGCAGAACATCACCATGGCGATTGGTTGATGGATAATGACACGTGACACTAGTTGCGAGACTACCGGTCTTCCGCCTGATTGATAGTAAGCGTTCACGCCTATAAAACATATAATACAATTGTAATGCTAGCCTGGGCTATACCTAGGCCTTCCTCCGCTTCACTTGCACAGAAGTGTTTATTCGAATAAACACTTATGTGCAAGTGAACCCCACTGGGCACTAAATGTTTGGCCAAATAATTTGGGCCAATATATTTTTGTGTGTATATTTCACATTATTTATTAACTAAATATTTTAAAAGAACTTCAGTCTATCGACATGGTCCGTCTTTAAGTAGAATAGTCTCCTTAAAACGGCCGCCCCTATCAGAAAAGTATCAGTGTTAGCTGTTACGTTATCACAGTGGGCTATCATTACAGAAACAGTATGAGGCACTGTAGCTTTTTAATTAAAACTGACATAGGTGGTCTTATTGGCGTTAGGTGTTAATGTTAGTAGGTAGATGGAGAAGATACATTTTTAATGGAAGAGATCGCCGATAGCGATAAGGCCACGCCCGACTTCATAGATAAAGTTTTATTATTATATCGTGCAGGGTTTTTGAAGTCATTATTTTTTGTTAAAGGTTTTATAGCGTATTACATTGTTTGTAATCATCATCAAAGCCAAAGGATGTCCACTGCTGAACAAAGGCCGTTATAGTATTAATAGATTTCTACAACGAGCGATTACATGCCGCCCTCATTCAATATCAATTCATTCATTCATTCAATTTATTTTCTATTTTTTTTAAAACGTGCTCCACGCTGGTATTTCTCCTGTGTCGTGGGTGCGGTTACAGACATGACTTCCACATACAATACACCCAGACCCGGGACAACTACCTGCAGATCATACAAATATTTCTTCCGTGCGGGAATCGAACCCACGACCCGGAGCGCAGCAGTCAACTGTATCAGCCACTGCACCAACCGTGCCATCAATTTGAAAAGCTCATATTGATTACTTACTAGCTTGAAGGCAATGAACGTATATAATTAGATTGACTTCTGGCGTTATTCTGCTTTTAGGTATATTCTTTCATTGCTTTTAATTTTAAACAATTTTAAGCCCATCCGTCATTTTAATGGAATTAGGAGAATACAGCACGTAGGTACGATGGCCCGGCATTATATTCGTAGGTATCGTATCGTCGCCTGCGGATGCAGTTTGCAACCAAGCGCGTCGTCGAGGCCGTCCTGCCACTCTTTGGAGCCTGGCTCAGAAGGATCGAGTGCGTCATCTACCGCCTGACGCAGGTGCTCACCGGGCACGGTTGTTTCGGCGCGTACCTGCACAGGATTGGACGCGAGGTCACGGCACTATGCCACCATTGTGATAGCGACCAGGACACCGCACAGCACACGCCGAGCGGCGGATCCTGGTTGATCGGATCGGGCAAGATCTCTCTCTGCCAGCATTAGTGTCGGCCATGTTGGCAGACTTACAAGTGCGCGCCGCCGAGCTAGCCGCCGCAGCCTGTCCAACGCTCCCGGAGGCGCGCCTTCGCCGCTCTGGCGGAGGGAGCGTGTCTGATCGTAGACCCACGCATCCATCTCCACCAGGATGTCAAAAGGCGGAAAACGCGCCAGGAGAGTAGCTGCCTCGTAGGACACTGTTCGGTATCCTCGTGCGATCCAAATAGCCACTCTGCGCTGCAGACCGTCAATTTTGGTTCTGCAGCGCTGGGTGCCTGATAGTCCAGCTGACCATACAGGCGCCCCGTATAGGACCACGGACCGCACGACCCCCCCGTAGAGACGGCCTCCGAGATGTGCCTATAGGCGTGCCACCAGTGGGCGGCTCTAGTGTGATCATACGAGGACCTGGAGCCTTCCTTAGGTGCCGAAGATGCATCCCCCGAGTCGAGAGGGTAGTGGGTGCACTACACCGGCTGCTGCCCAATCTCGGGGGACCATGTGAGGAAGTTCGCCGTCTCTACCTCTGGGTTCGCGGGTGCGTAGATTGGGGAATCTGCGTGCCCACACCGAGCGACCCAAGAGAAGACGGTAGCACGCATGTGGTCACGCGCTGCCGTGGGACGCTTTGGGGGATCCTTTACAATCCCCCCGGGGGGTGACCGCTTTACAGTCACCCTCTCCGAGATGTGCCTATAGGCGTGGCACCAGTGGGCGGCTCTTGTGTCATCATACGAGGACCTGGAGCCTCCCTTAGGAAGATGACCACTCCAGTGGTTTTAGCCGGTAGGAGTCCGGCATACCCCTTCGCCCTTCCCCGGGGCGAAGGAAGTTCCATGTAGAATTTCCACTGGACACCAATAAAAAAAAGGTGCCGAAGATGACCGCCCCAGTGGCAGTTTAGCCGGTAGAAGTCGGGCATACCCCTTCGACCTTCCCCGGGGCGAAGGAAGTTCATGAAGAATTTCAATTCGGTGGTACCCACCAATGAAAAAAAAAACTTTATCGTATCGTCGATTCGTCGTCGTCGTTCACAAAACTTAGATTCAATTCGCACCAAAGCTATGATATGTACTTTTTAAACTGATTTACTTATTTTGACGCAATGGCTTGCGGAGAAATTTTCTTTAGTTTGGCAGCTTTCATAAAAGATTTTTTTTCGCGTAGCTGGAATAGTTGTTTAATTTGAGGTAATATTAAGTATTTATTTTATTTATATCCTGTTCCTGTGATTCTGTGTGATCTTTGAGGCATAAATTACCTATTTCGAACAGATTTTTTAATATTAAATTGGTACCTTTACATAATGCGTTTAACATTCAAATTAAAGTGTGGTATGAAAATTGGGACTTTATTATGTTAATAACAGAATTTCAAACTGGTGGTAGGTACCTATCGACCATCTTCTCTATTGTAATTAGGATGTTTTTTATTTCAATAGGCTCTCGAAACATTCTTGGTACACACGGCTACACGTCCAGCTCGACACCCTATATAACCATAACTATGCTATATGCCATGCATAAAATCGTACGAAAGGGACTGCGTATTGTAGCATCGGCCAATCACAGCATTTGTTGCTTTGCGCTTACACAAACAGGCGCACTTTTTTTGAAAAAAAACATAGCTCGCCTTTCGGATCCTAACGTCAATGTTCGAATATGAACATTATATATATGCAGATAATGTTAATATTCATATAAACGCTTGCTTTGCTTAGCATAGTAGCCTAGAGTGCGGTTTGTGGATCTTGCCCGAAGTCATAATTTTATTGATCAAATTGATAATTAATTCTTATTTTAATTATGTTGTCAATTTTCATATCTGTTACTATTGTTGGAGTCCGAGGTAACACATATAGGCTATGTTCATTTTGATAGTCTGTTATAGTATACATAATCGCGCCCATTACTGTCCCACCGCTGGGCAGGGTATAATAATTATTATTAGGTATTGCAAAAAGCCAAAGAAGATTCTGACGATAACTATTTGGAAGATAGGAACTCCAACAATGAATACATTTGATACTGACTGGAAAAGCCTCTGGAACCTATCGTCGGGGAGGTCACCGGTGCCGAGGGGGACATCAATCAGAAGGAAAATGCGCCACCCCCTTGTTGGAACTTAGATGTAGAAGTTCTACGGCCACGCCGCTGGCACCATTCCAGAGGATAAACAGAATAAAGTCATAAAGGGCTTCGAGCCTGTCACAAAGAGAGAGGATTTCAGAAGGGGTAATGAGCTCCACCCGTTCATAACTAACTTCACCATCGCCGCACTTCCAGATATGAAGAGTGGTTATACGCCGTGGCTTCCACATAAACCAGCAGCATCGAGGGTCATCATGGCCTTACCTAACTTTAGTGGGCGCATACAAAATGGCTATCGTTCCACGTTATTTCTGAACCTACGCGTGGATACTCGTACTTCAAGAATGTTTAAAAAATACACAGCAAGACTACGAAAACATCTACGAGGAAACAGTGAGTTCTGAACCTATCGGGCACGTCAAGCAGGACGTCATCATGAGGGAGCCGCCCAGATTCAATCGCCCAAGCTGAAATAGATAGTCTACGACGACTGCCGCGCTGTAGTGAAGCACTCAAAGATATTTCCGCATAGGCAAGCCTGATCAGAAGTGACGTAGTAGTACTATGTGCATTGAAGAAAGAATACTACCTGAATAATACGAAGTTTTTGCGGTCCTGACAGAGAAGCTGCTAAATTTTCTGCATGTACAGTGGTACAGAATATACAACGAGAATTATAAAGCTGTACCAGATATCAGCTTCTTCAGCGACTATGTCATTAAACAAGCACGCTTCACAACGCCTAGAACAGAAGAAAATAAGAATCCAGTAACAGTGGTTAGTTCATATTCATTACATATTCAAGCCACGCCTACTTGAAAATAGTCCCGGTACGAGTCATTGGACCGCAGGAGAAGTCTCAACTCCCGCTCTGCTCTGCTTTGCTCGATGCACAAATTGCAAAGTAAATTGGAGCCGAGGGGCAACTGGACCCACACTGGACTGGATTGGTTCAGTCGGGAACATCATGATCGAGGCAAACACTCAACGTGACAAACGGGTATCCATCAGAGCACACACAAAAGCTCATCTCAACTTGGCACAACAGACTGTTAGTGTAGAGGATATCACCGAATGTGAAGTCCGCGACCTGAAGGAACAGCTAACACAGTTATACTGAAGATACACATCGGCCAAGGCAATTGGCAGCTGCTCCTGGCCAGCGATATCCTCAGAGGTCCGATGCATGAACCTACAGCCTCAGTCACAGCGCTAGGTTGGGTACTTGACGGTGCCCACACCAGATCGTTAGGTCACCAAGTACAATAAGTAAATCCAATAAGTACCAGTGATGAGAACATCGTGAATTCTTCGCCCTTGAATCACTGTTCATCAATCTTAGTCGACCAGACTCCTATTCTGAAAAGAAAGCAGAATAAACATACAGAACAGTCATAGAGAGGACACATGCAAACGCGATATATGGAAAAATAAATCCATCCAAATGCCAGGCCATTATGAGAGCGTATTGATGCAGCTGCCAAAACAAATGGAATGTCGCTCAATGAATTCTGTTCACAGGACCGGATTTGTTGCGTTCACTGCCTTGGGGTAGTGACGCAATACTATAACTCGTTTCATAGCCCGTCGCTGTCCAAGTGCGCGCTGTTGAAACGCTAACTGTTCGACCGCGTGTCTAGAAGCGTGATAGGGCACCCCCTGCGTGACATGGACCTCGGCTTAGGGTATTGCTGGGGATAATAAGCTATTGTTTTGGGGGTAGCTGTACACAGTCACTAGTACGGCATTCTATAGTTGAGCGATACTAATAATGCTTCGGTAATACTGTAGCCCACATTATTACTACCTTTTTTTGTAAACAAACAAACAAGCTTGTGTATTGAATGGTGTAAACTGTAAAGTATTTATAGTTGAACACTCGTTCGCACATCTGCAATTTTTTTGGTAACAGTGTTGGTTGTTGCTCTACATTCGTTAATGGATCTAATGCGTTGTTGTTGGATCTAATCGCTCTAATCATCCCGTTAACAAATTGCTAAACATGTGACAATATCAAACTCCATGTTCTGTGGCCACAAGGTTCGGTTTGGTTATATTGTCGCTTTTATCAAGCTTTAAATTCAAATTCAAAAGATTTTAATTATATAATACATTTACATCATCATCATCATCATCATTTCGGCCGAATAAAGTCCACTGCTGGACGCAGGCCTCCCCCAAAGATCACCACAACAACCGATATCGGTGTGTTGTGTGCTCATTGGGGGGTTTTGCCATAATCATTTCAACTTATCTCAGTCCCTTTCCTGAAATATGACTTTCTTAAGTGGTTCTATAACATTTTTATTACAGGCGCGAAGTTAGGTAATAATAATGTAGGTACTGAACAAAAGAAAGTATCTTACTTTATTTGGTCCTTTGCCTTCGGCATCAAGTTTGCTCCAGCCACCTTCACGTCGTATGTCAATGCAGGGATAAAGGGCGTACCTAGGTATATTATAACAACACACTGCGATTAACAATCTACACCTATTTGTACTAATTGTGCTGTTGTTATTGCTTTCCCTACGTTAAGAAAAATACTGATAAAGAAGGCTATTTTAAAATCATACTTTTTTCAACAACGTGATACATGATCACTTCTTAAATTTAACAGAAAATCTCAAAAGCGGTATGCTCGCATGCTGATAACCAATGTAATATTAATAGCTGCATGTGATTTACCTTTGCGTAGCGTGTCATAGTTAATTCCACGTGACAGCTGTGAAAGTCGTTAATTATTTTTCATTAAAATAAATACCGGAATTTTTATTCCGAATTTCACAAGGCAATAACAGTACCAGGGATTCAAATTTTCGCAGAACATCACCATGGCGATTGGTTGATGGATAATGACACGTGACACTAGTTGCGAGACTACCGGTCTTCCGCCTGATTGATAGTAAGCGTTCACGCCTATAAAACATATAATACAATTGTAATGCTAGCCTGGGCTATACCTAGGCCTTCCTCCGCTTCACTTGCACAGAAGTGTTTATTCGAATAAACACTTATGTGCAAGTGAACCCCACTGGGCACTAAATGTTTGGCCAAATAATTTGGGCCAATATATTTTTGTGTGTATATTTCACATTATTTATTAACTAAATATTTTAAAAGAACTTCAGTCTATCGACATGGTCCGTCTTTAAGTAGAATAGTCTCCTTAAAACGGCCGCCCCTATCAGAAAAGTATCAGTGTTAGCTGTTACGTTATCACAGTGGGCTATCATTACAGAAACAGTATGAGGCACTGTAGCTTTTTAATTAAAACTGACATAGGTGGTCTTATTGGCGTTAGGTGTTAATGTTAGTAGGTAGATGGAGAAGATACATTTTTAATGGAAGAGATCGCCGATAGCGATAAGGCCACGCCCGACTTCATAGATAAAGTTTTATTATTATATCGTGCAGGGTTTTTGAAGTCATTATTTTTTGTTAAAGGTTTTATAGCGTATTACATTGTTTGTAATCATCACCAAAGCCAAAGGATGTCCACTGCTGAACAAAGGCCGTTATAGTATTAATAGATTTCTACAACGAGCGATTACATGCCGCCCTCATTCAACGACTCCCAGCGATCCTCATCAGGTCGTCTGTCGGCCGGACATGGGTCCAACACGCAGAGCAGAACTCTTTAGATAATTTTATTACATTAGTAGTTGATTTCGTTATTATGTAATCATCATCATCATCATTTCGGCCGAATGAAGTCCACTGCTGGACACAGGCCTCCCCCAAAGATCACCACAACCACCGATATGGATGTGTTGTGGGCTCATTGGGGGGTTTTGCCATAATCGCCACGCTTGGCAGGCGGGTTGGCGATCGCAGTTGAGTTGTTAATGTACTCGAAGGACGCTGCTGCCCATCCTCCGGCTAATCCTTTAGTCGACTTTTACGACACCCATGGGAGGAGATAGGGTGGTGGCATTCTGAGCCGGCACCACACGTCATTATGTAATAACCTATTAATATTTGTTAGACCGCGAATTATTACAAGGCCGTCTGGCAGAAATCGCCAAGTGCACATGCGCGATAAGGCCGCTCTTTGTGCATGACATGTCCTGTATTGTATTATGTTTTTGTTATTACTGGTGTACAATATATTGTATATGTGGTAAAGCCCTGTTCGCTTTTCTCGGATCTACTACCAAAAGAAAGTCCATTAGTAGACATCCAGACTTTAGATACAAGAGAAAGTAGCCGTTACAGAACATATTAAACGAGGAGAATAATAAAATACATACACGTGTAATCCTAAGAACCTTTCGCCGGAGAGTCGGACCTTACACGGTAAACACGTAAAACCTTGAACGGGAGCGGACCCAGTTCAATTTGTTTTCACGCAATACGGAATTAAAAAGTAAGCTGTGAGTAAGCTTAATTTAATTTTATAGGGCTTGTAGGGACTACGTATAATTATAGTCTTAAGGAACCCTATTATTGTAACTGCAACATTGTACATTTGTGTCGCCCATCGCCTCACCAGTCACGGTGTTGGAGGGATGTAAGAGAGTCGCGTGTATCTGTATGTAAATGTGTAATTGATAATTCATTATATAAATAGTTAACAAGAGTGAATTTTATTTGAGGAGTCAACCCCAACTCCGTACCTCAACAGGCGTTAGGATTAGGATTGTTTGGTATCTAATTTTGAGACCAAAACACAAACGACATTAATTTAAGGGGATTACATCGCTCAAATCGCAAAAATAGCATACGTTTAAAGGATTTGGTTGACTAATCCTTTTGTGCACTGGCTATGTAAAAATATATGTTATACTTAACATAACCGTAGTCATCACGGTCTCTGAGAGATAAAGTATAACTTCTCGTTGGTCTGCATGAACCATGGTTGGGGCATACCTGGCCCCGCCCGACTTCATAAATAAAGTTTATTTTTACTTTTCAGTGGTTTTAATATTTATAAACGCAACACGTTATATTAAATCGTATAGCGTTGTTGAAGTCGGTATTTTTATTTTTCATGTTAAATAAATTTATTTGTATCTTTTTAGTCTAAATAAATGTAAGATTTTTTTCCAGTTTGGTGTCAGTATTTAACACTAAAAATAAGAATTACTCAAATCGGTTATTGATCTGAGAGGAATCGAAATTATTATAACATTATCTAAACAGCGCAGTCAAATTAACCTGTTAATTGAAACTGGTTAAAAAACTACTCAATCAAATATAATGAAATATTCGAAAGCATTCTGCACCAGTTAAAAAGAGAATTGCTCAAATTGGTCTATAAATCTCATACAAAAAACTAGAAAAGGAATTTTTCATTACGAGATGCTTAAAAATCTGTGTCAAGGTAAAGATTTTTCGATATTTCGGAAAATTTTGTACTACTGTAAATCCGTAAGATTTTGCTGAACATATATTGTTTTTTTGGTAGGTATTGACCCAAGCTCTCACCCCCTGCAGTATGTCGTGCTGTTTACTGGACATCCTGTATATATATATATACTTATAATTCGTTTTTGTAATTTATATTAGACTATGATTTGGGGATTTTCACGCCCAGATAAATCAAGTCAATCAAAAGTCTTCTCGTGACCACGGTCAATGCGACTTGGCCGAAACGTTGAGGTTAGTCAAAATATTGTTTTGATTTATAGATTAGATTAGATTTAGATTTCCACAACGAGCGGTCACATGCCGCTCTAATCCAACGACTCCCAGCGACCTTCACCAGGTCGTCTGTCTACCTCGTTGGAGGTCGTCCCACGCTGCGTTTTCCGGTGCGCGGTCTCCATTCGAGAACCTTTGAGAACCTTTGTGTCCCAACGGCCATTAGTTCTACGAGCAATGTGCCCCGCCCATTGCCACTTCAGTTTACTAATCCTTTCAGCTATGTCGACAACTTTAGTTCTTCTACGGATCTCTTCATTTCTGATTAGATCTCGTAGAGAAATACCAAGCATAGCTCTCTCCATAGCTCGCTGAGTGACCTTGAGCTTTCTTATGGGGCCCATTGTGAGTGACCACGTCTCTGTTCCATATGGCATCACTGGTAACACACACTGTTAAAGACTTTCGTCTTGAGGCATTGCGGTATTGTTGACGAAAAGACGTTAAAAACTTATAGTTTTGTAATTTGTTTTTTCCAGATAAGATTTTATATTTAACTAGCTGGGACCCGCGTTTAATTTAAAAGAAATTTAGAGTACTTCGACATAGACACTTGACATTTGTTTTCGCGCGGAACCCTAATTATTTTTCTAAAATCAAAGTAGCCTAAGTTATTCCTTATAACGTCAGCTATCTGCCAGTGAAAGTCCCGTCAAAATCGGTCCAGCTGTTTCGGAGATTACCCGGAACAAACAGACAGACAGACCGACAGACAGACAAACAAAAAATTAAAAAATTGTTCTTTTGTTATAGGTACCGTATATACTTTCATATGCATTTAGTAAAAAGCTGTTATTTTGACATTACAAACAGACACTTCAATTTTATTTATTTGTATAGATAAAACCTAAAGGGTTTTATAGCACAAACGCAGTAGCATAAACTACTAACATAACCTTCCCTAAGGGTTAGGTACTGACCAGCCCTCGACTAAATGTATTCTGAAACTTGCCAGCCCTACTTTTAGGCCGTGCCCAAGGCGCTCATTTAAAAACTAAGTTACACGAGTTATAATGGAAAGGGCTAGGTTAAATAGAAAAACGACGGTGGTTCTTGCCCTCCAAAATGAAGATGCGTTGGATGTAAAAGATTTTCACTTAGTCGAGAGTTTCAATGGACTTGTTAAGTTCAGATATTTTACTTTCATTTCAATGTTTTATAAAGTTGGGAGGGCTATAGCGGGGGAGAGCCGAATTGAAGTAGTCAGGAAGTAGCTTCGTGCATACAAAACAGGCTTCTATCGTTTATACTTTTAACGCAGTCTTTTGGGTTAATTTTGTAGTTCGTCCTTTATGATTGTTTTATATTTGGGTCGCTAATCTAATGTTCTCTGTAGATTCAATAAATAAAATTTATTAGACTTTGTTTAAAGTTTGTATTGTTTGACTGCGAAATGTTATTACTATCAATGTTACTTCATTTTATCATTTATTAATTATATTAGTCTATAGGGTTCAATGTTAGGTTAATTTTGTTACTGTATGTAGGTTGTACAATACACCTGGGTAACCGCGCTGGAGGCACGCGGTGACGACGCCCATGTCGAACACCCCTGAGCGCCCTGCCGATGCCGTCTCTATATGGCGAGGACATCGGGAGTCGACGGTACGGTCGACTGTACCCCGGGAAGATTGAGTGCCTGAGAATCTTTTACAATCCCCCCTAAGATGAGCCCGGGGCACGGCATTTTTAGTCTCCCCTCCGCTAGAGGGGGTGCCCCTTTACAGTCATCCTAAAAGCGTGTCACCAATCGCCGGCTCTAGATATTTCGAGTTCCCGGAGCCCTCCTTCGGTGCCGAAGATGACCACTCCGGTGGTTTTAGCTGGTAGGAGTCCAGCATGCTCTTCCGATGAAGTACATTATGTATTTCCATGAGGTGATGATAAAATAAAAATGTAAAGTACAACTTGGCTATTTAGCATCGATAGATGGCAAGTAAACACTTAACGATTTTTTCTTGTGTCAATTAGCATAAAATTGACTTAGTGAAAATATATATACAAGATTCGGATACCATAACAACAAAGTAAGTCCCTCAATCTAAATAAGTAAAACATTGGCAGCAAATTGTACAATTGCTCATTCCAAGGTCCCGACATTTGAATTCGGTATAAAACTCAAATGGAAACGAAGCCAAATAAATTGAGATAGAAAAAAATATTGAGTGGATGAGCAAAGTCCCTTTTTAAAAGGAAACGAGCAAACTTTTTGTGTCAGGGCACATCGACACTTCAAACGAAGCTTCAGAAGTCAGATTGAATATATAAAAATATCTATTGAGTGCTGAATAGACATTTTGGCTTTTCCAAGTAGGTCAATTATATAATCTTAATGCTACGTACAAACGATTTTCTTAGAGGAAAATAAAATACGCTAATATGGGAAATTTCACGATTTTATGATGTTACAGCAAGCACTCCAATTTTCTGATATTTTTTTATTCATGACGGATTTAAGAGCTTAAGAAGATGAGAGAAAATGTTACGCAGAGACCCAAGCTTTAAGATAAGTTGGAAACTTGTGTTCATTTATTTGCTGCCTTCCAGGAATCTATCAGTTTCATGCTTTATATACGACTTTATTTTAAGGCGACATGTTGAAAGATATGTATGTACAGTCTAGATCACGTTATGCAAGTTGCGTTGTCAGTTGGTTTTATTTGGAGGTTTCGATTGGAATTATAAATGAGTAGCGGATACCAGCCCACTTCGCCTGGCGTTAATAAAAAACTATTTACGCTAGGCGCTCAATTTTATTTATTTAATTAATTTTACTCGTAAATGGTGCTATAATTTTTTTACAAATAATATGTATTCCGTATTCTATTCCAAGTGGTATCCAGATTAATAATATAGCAACTCTCGATCTCCTCCTGTGGATGTCGTAAAAAGTGAGGCTGAGGGGCTTAGCTAGAGGGATCGGTAGCCACGTCTATACTGTGGACTATACTGTGGACCATACTGCGCGCTCATCAACCCGCCTGCCAAGCATGGTGAGTACTGGCAACTTCCTCCAAAATGATGAGGTAATGGTAGTTTTTAGCAGTGGACGTCCTTTGCTAATATGATGATGATTCTATTCCACGACATGATCTACCTTTACACCTTCATTAGAACCCATTCAGCTGTTTGAGCGTGATGGAGCCTCAAACATATGAACATTCACATTTATAAGAGTAGTGAGATTTTTGTACGTCCTATATATATACGTACAATTGTCGCAGTGGCTCTGTGATTGGCTGTATTCGCTACGTGACGTGGGTTCGATCCCCGCACGGAACAAATATTTGTATGATCTACAGATAGTTGTTTGGGGTAAGCTGAACTCAATACAAGAGAAATCCTAGTGTATGATGTACTAAAGTTTAACGAAATGATGAACTTTAACGGCTACAGCTAGGTGAAACCGACGTAGTCCAGATTACATGCAATACATCTTCTAAGAGTAACTGTTTTTGGCTTATCGAATAAATCTGAGAAAAACATTATTATGTTGAGTTACCAATAAGGTGCAAAATTTTAACGAAACGATAAACTAGTTATGCCACCTACAACTGAAAGCACTTTCCTAGTTACAGTTTTCCCTCTTTAGCGAGGTACCAATTATTCGACTTTGTTTGTATGACTTCTGGTACCAAATAGGTACAAAAACTTAGTATGGCTCAAACCTTCAAAACCTCGCTTGGTCCAGTCAGCCTGACGCCGACATCAGAGTTCTTCTGAAACTATTATGCCATTGTCTTGTAGTAAGATATCCAAGAGCTGATCCATGAGTTTATGGCAGGTGCCATTGTTGTATAATTAAGAAAATAAAAGAATAAAATTCATTATCTAAGTCGCTATGAGAATATAAATGTTTGCTTATGACTGCACCAGAAATTCATACTCATACTCACTCTGATTCATACTCCGTGTACCAAAAACAATATACCGCGACAACAAATCAAGGGCCAAGGCGGTGTGCTCCATACTGGATGTTTTGGATGACATGATGACGAATTATGTTGGATGGTTGGTAAGCCGTTGGGTGAGGTTCCATCCAAGAATAGACCACCTTTGTCCAGTTATCAGAGTCGTAAAAGGCGACTTACGCTTGATATCAAGAGGATGGGTAGAAGCATTTTCCCGTTTGCTGATAACAATATACTGCGATCACCAATCCGGTTGCCAAGCGTGGTGATTATGGCAATATCTCTGCTCATTCGAGTGATTATTTGGTACATCTTCCGCAGTGGCTGTTTATGTGTGTGTATCTGTGTGATGGTAAGCCCAACCACCTAAACAGAAGTATCTTGTTTGATATTAACATTGTCAGGTACACGGAAATTAGTGACGGTTGAATAAAAACCGAAAGTATGAAATGATAATTATGATTAATGAATTCGTAATGACAGTAGTTAAGTAGTTCACTTGACTGACCGCAGTTGTTGACGTAATTGCGTTTCTATTATTAATGAACCGAAGTCCGACAGCTTTATTGCCGATGTAATGATTTACTACTATTTTTTATTAGCATTTCGGGTGTATTTCTTGAACCGTAATTTTTAACATTGCTTTTAATTACTGATACCTCTTGCTCATGACTATTGACATAAAAGATAATGATCCAAAAACATAGTCTTTTTTATTATTTGTATTCGTTTTATATACAGCAGAATTAAATTAATCATATAGTCGTAGTTTTATATACTATAATAAAATCGTAGAGAGACAAAAACTGTACATGGAATATTTTTGCAAAAAATGATGTTATGGGTCAGCTCAGATTAAACGCAGTGTTTTTCCCATTTGCTTTGCGGTCGAGAACATGATCGAGTACCTACACGTGAGCGGCGGGCTGATTAGCTAAAAACAGCAACAGCAGACGCGATAGCAGCTATCGCGCAGCGAAGGATCCACCGGTGGCAAAGCGACAAAAAATTGGTATTACGTCAGCGATGTCCACTTGTTGCTACTTGTGGAAGATACATAGTTACTAGCGCCAGTAGCCACCAGTGGAACTAAAAAGAATGAACGTATTTAGTTCATTGATTGTTCGACAGAGGCGCGACAGAGATCTTCGCCTGTTTAGTCGCTATCGACAAATAGGTAATACCAAATTGATGTTTGACAGCGGCATTGGAGCAATTTACGCCTGTTGCAAAGCGTCTGCGACTCAGGTAATCAGCTCGCCGTTCTCCGTCTAATCTGCGCGAAAGGGTACCGCTGCCGATGTCGGTTGTCACGGTCTCTATGCAAAGCCTTAAACTTTTATAAACAACTTACTAACCTATTCTACGATATATCATTTCTACCTGAATTATTTCAACGTTCGGCGACTTTTACGGACCTGTATCGATTCGTATTCTTTGGTTGTTATTGATATCGGATTCAAAAGTTTAAAAAGGAATTTTTAACATACCTCTAAACTGAAAAAGGACGAATATCTCTTGAAACTCATGGGCTTCTACGATGTAATGGTTAGCACGATCTCTCAAACTGCTGATGATCATGAGGGTCAGTTAGCTACTAAACGTAAGCGCTACGCACAGACTGCAGAAAATAGTACGCAGCGCCAGTTGCGGTCAGGTGCCCGACGACTGCCCACTGCTGCCTCTTGATCACAAGAAAGTAATGAAGGACGTGAAGCACGTCTCGTAATTGATCGGAAGCGCCATATTTTCATCACGCGCCTCAGAGACTTACACCCAGCACGAATCGCGATTGAGTTTGCAGAGTATCCGCACTGAGACGTCTCTATACATGATCGACATCCAACGGTCATGCATTAAACGAATAAACTCTGTTTACACCCAATTTTGTCAAAATATGTATTCTCCCTCTGTCGATGATTATCAATCTAATCCAATATCTTCAAATTTAGGATTTTGAACTTAATTTCAGACAAATCCTCAATCCCAAATACAAACTTTGTTTTTGTAAATTGCGAAACATATTTAAAAAAAATTGGTTATAACAATGTTTTAGCCGTGTAGTTCCGGTCACGAATACGGCTACCACATGACATCCCGTAGGTGTCGTGGAAGGCGACTAAGAGAGTTTGGACCCCGGTGCGTACCTTTAAGCACTTTGGATTACCTGCAGGTGGTGGGTAAACCACCAACACTAGCATACCTAAAAAGAGTTGGTGTCAGGCAGGCAGCCAACTGTAAAACAAAACCTCCGCAATTTCTTTTATATATATAATGATTGCGCCGGCCCCAAGTGACTTGAGAACAGGGCAGGAAAAAGAAGAATAATGGTTTGGACAACATTATATCTTTTTATAAATGATAGAGTTAAGCTAAAAACTCATATCAATATTGCGAAAAAGATCTTTCACCACAACAATAGAAATACCTAGTCTGTATGAAAGTAACTTCTAAGTTCGTACGGCTTACGATAAGTACTGAGTGTACTGACCCTTACTTTGTATTCGTAAAAGGCTAAGGGTCTTCGGTTGGTAGATATTATACACTAGGGTGCGAAGCGGGAAATCTGGGTCAAAAGGGTTTTACATAATGTTACTCAAAAAAGTAAAATTATATATAACATATATACGTAAGATTGCGCTCGCCAAATCAATAAGGTTGTAAAAGTAATCTTATGACATTTAGTGAACCGATCAAATAAGCCAAAAATCATGCACACATGCGCACATGACCATGTGACCATGTACGTTCCGCCGTCTTCCCAAGGGCCACTCGGTATGAGCGTGCAGAGTACCGACTCTGCACGGCCGCCCGTTGTATCAAAAAATTCGTACAAACATAAAAAAAACTCTACCAGCCCATGTTTAGCAGAGGGCTTCTAAGGAATTGATGTGGTTAGTTAGGTATATCCACCGCTGGACCTATTTTTTTTACCGCGGTGGGAATCCTCTTAGATTTCCCCCGCACTGGGGAATGGCGGATGGGCACTGCCGGCTTGTCTCTAACTGACTAAAACCACTTAGGCGGCCATCTTCGGGACCAAAGGGGGCTCAAGGTTCCCGAGAATGAATGCACCGGAGCCGTCTAGTGCCATGCCGCTAGACATATAGGCAGCACATATCTGCTCTAACGGAGGAAAGGTGAATGAAAGGAGGCTGCCCCCTTCCAACGAAGTGGAAGCGACTGTAAATAAGCACATCTAGGGAAGGGATTGTAAGAATCCGTTCGAAGCTTCACTATGCGCTGTGTTGCGCACATGACCATGTGACCATGTACGTTCCGCCGTCTTCCCAAGGGCCACTCGGTATGAGCGTGGAGAGTACCCACTCTGCACGCTCATACCGCTCTCGTTTCGTCTAAGCAAGGTCATGTTATTAGACAAACAGCCAACCATAACGACAACCCAATGCTACTTAGGATAAACTGCAAATTAGTATCAATTTGACGGCACGGTTGGTGAACTGGCTGAGCAATAGGCTTTCGCCGCTACGTATCGTGTGTTCGATCCCCACTCGGAACAAATATTTGTATGATTTACAGGTCGTTGTATCGTAGTCCACGTCAGTAAAAATGTTCGTCGAACATGAGGACAATGCCAGGCGAATATATTCATTGTTTGGTAACATCTTCCCTCCGAGCTTGGATATTTCTAATATTTCTTTCAACTATAGATCATTGAATAGAAACGATGCTATAGTGTCATCTAAGGCGACAAAATAAAATTTTATTCATTCATTTCGGCCAAATGAAGTCCACTGCTGGACACAGGCCCCCAAAGATCATCACAACGACTGATATGGGTGTGTTGTGTGTTTATTTGGGGGTCTTGCCATAATCGCCACGCTTGGCAGACGGGTTTTATACTTCTTGAATAAACCGAATGATATCCTAGAACCGTTACTCCAAACAATGCTGTCTAAATCGCTTGCAATCCAGGAAAATCTTTCAAAATATCTAAGAGCATTGGCAGGTCTAAATAGGAATGGACAGTGGAAGCACTTCAGACGCTCCTCTCATGAATATAATATATCCCGCTCGTTCACTCGCCTACGTGTGAATCTGACGCTTAACATTATTTGTATCTGCACAACCCCATCCGTAACCCTTATAACATCTAGCTATTCAATTTCTGGCTTTTTGTGGGGATTCTGTTCGTATTTATGAAATCTAGGGTTTATAAATAAATGTTTATTGAGTGTGCTGAAATGTGTTCAATATTTTTGCGTTGTGAAACTTCTTTATCGACGTATGGGAGAAATTTTATAGCAATGTAACGTTTTTCTGATACGCGCTCTTTTTTTCTAAGTCACATTTTCCGTCATGCGCCATATTGATTTGAAAGATAAATTGAATTTATCTATGAAAAACAGTCATCAACACTGAGATCCGGCACTACAATTCCGTGGAATGTAAACCATATATTTAATATTTCAGTTACCATAAGCCATTAATTACAAAAATATATAATAACGATAACAATAATAGTAATAGTCCGTCCCAGTTCTCGAGAATGACCATATCACATTGTACTGGGATCGATCTATCATCACTGACAGGACTATTGTAGCCAATAAGCCTGATGTAGTGGTGATAGATATAACTATCCCACATGACGAGAATCTCGTGAAGGCCGAGAAAGATAAGCAAATTGAGTATCTTGACTTGGCGCACGAGGTTGTCGACATGTGGGAAGTAGACTCTGCAATCATTGTGCCGATAGTCGTTACGGCCAATGGCCTAATGGCCAAGAGCCTCGACCAACACCTGAAGAGGCTCTCGTTAGGCGGCTGGGTCAAGTGCTTGATGCAGAAGGCGGTACTCCTAGGCACGGCTCGTATTGTTAGGAGGTTCCTCTCTCTGGAGCCCTGACCACCGGCAGCTTGGACCTTGTTCCCGATGCCGGTGGGCTACTATTTTTTATATTTTTGTATGATGTATATTTAAAAATGTAATTTATATGTATTCAGTTTAAATAAAGGAAATAGTAATAGTTCTATTATAATTAATGAAATGCTATAATAACCTTGTAGCAATAAGGTGAAATAATTGTATTATTTGTATCCATGTCTATGACAATATGCTTAAACTTTATCTAATTTAGCTTTATTTAACCAATTTCTGTAAAGTTGTAAAAAGTAGACCATTTTTCTAAAAATGATGTCAGAATGAAGTTTCACTTCTTACGTATGTTCAATAATACACACACATTGTACATTTATTTTACAGGCTACAGGAATTACTGATGACGTGTTCTTCATATCAGCTGGTAAACCTCTACTGCTGTCAATTTGCCTCATAAGGGCCGCTGTAATTAACAGTCACCTGACAAGCCGTGTGGTTCCCAGCAAAAAATAGTCATCTCCCTACCCAGGGAAGTCGCAAAAGTCAACCTAAGTGGCTGTCACCGTCCTTTTGTGTTAAGACAATATTCTGTAGCTACTAATATGGTCGTGATTATGGTACTGTGATTTGTTGTAGCGGTCATTGTAGGCCCATTTTCATCTGCGGGCCGCTTATGGATGACAAGAGAAAGGGATGGTTTTATAATAATATTATTACTGAGAAGGGTAGTCTCTTGCTGACCACTATCGCAAACACGTAACCTAGACACTGTTTTGTGTGTGTAAACAGCATGTATTTACTTTCGGTGTACACACAAGCACAAAGATGAAGTTGTAGTTAGCTATTTCCGTCACATCACAAATCGTCTAAATTAAGGAGCAGTTACAAGAAAATGGCAGAACTGAACGGCTGCCTAGGTCATATCTGTCACCATTCAAATGGTTATGCATTGCGTGTGCTGAATATCTTTCCAAGTGTTATATTGTTCTAAGAGGAAGCACTATTCCTAACCATGTACTTCATACATCCATTACACCTATCATATCATATAATAATAACTTTTGCAGTGGGTCAAGATTCCGTGTGGTAGGTAGTGGCTGAGCGATCGCTTTTCTAAGAATCGCGCGTTCGATTCCCGCACGGAACAAATATTGGTATTATCTACAGATAGTTGTTCCGGGTCTGCCAGTTTGTGCATGTGAGATTTAAAAGTAACACAACTTATTTACGTTTCGAAAAACGATACGAAGATACGAATCTTTTAAGAAACAAGACAACTTTCCAGATACTCTAAACGTTTCAGACACCCTAGGTTATTTTAGACGCCCTGCAGCACTATTTACGACGCTCTGAAAAACCACACAAGTATCCAATAAACTGACTAATTTATTTTGTTTTTATTCAAAATAGCATTACCCATTCTTTTGTACTAAAATCCGTTAAAGCAACTTAAAAATCATGAAGTTTATAAAAACGCTGACGCAACATTCTAACGCTGAGGGTTCCAGAACCATCTACTGAATCCATGGTATCAGTTTTCGTGGCGATGTCACTTACACCCGTTAGATACATCCAAATAACCGTGTCAGTCGTTACGGGCAGTCAGAAGCCCGAAATTCTGACATTCGCTTTAACCAAAGGATATCGGTATCCCACAGTAATTGGGTTGCGTAGGTCAGATGGCAATCGCACACTGAGATCTTGAGTTACATTTTCAGGTCGGGCCAGATTGGCTTTCCCGTTCGAAAATGTGCCTGGTAAATGGCAGATAGCTCGCCCCTTATTACATAGGACTAATACCGTCATCAGGGTCAAACAACGGTGGGGTGCCGTCTAATGCTAACAAAGCGAACATCTCATCCACAGTGAAAGATAATTGGAAGGACACCGTAGGGTTTTAGCCCGTAAGAGTCCGGCAGGCCCCTCCTTCCTTCCCAAGGCGGAGGCAGACCATAAGGATTTCCCGACGACAAAAAAGGGGTCAAACAATACCTCTGCCCAGCCTTCGCCTTCAGGACTACTTATTATCATCATATCAGCCAAACGTCGTCATTCATTACCTTTGAGGTCATGTCCAGGGGTGGACAGTGCAATAGGTTGTCGGGCATGCAGCATTGTACATAATTGAACATCAAATTATTTACCGCGGATCGTCTGGGATCACAATGACACAGTAGCCAGATAACACTAAAACAGAATAACACTCGTCTAGTAATCAACATGTTCCATACAGACTCAAATGTTTTCGACATGGAAATTTGCGATGGAAGCATATTTACAACGTGAAGAACTGTGAGAATGTATACTGTCTGATACATATGATTCAAGACAGTACACTAAAGCCAGAACAAAAATAATTTTATTGATAGATCCACAATTATACGTACATGTTCAAGACGCTAAAACAGCAAAACAGGTATGGGACATCTTATTAATATCATTTGAAGACACTGGTCTGCTCCGTAAAGTGGGGCTTCTTAGAGATTTGATTACGACCAACTTAGAATCTAGTACAAATATAGAAGAATATATTAACAGATTGATGTCAACAGCACATAAATTGAGAGGAATAAGAGTCAATGTGGATGATGAGTGGATCAGGACTCTAATGTCGGGCGGGTTGTCAGATAAGCCTATGATTATGAGTATAGAAAGCTCAGACGAATGTGTGTTGGTTGGCGAGCAATGGAATCCCAATGGATTGCAAACGTCACAAATACTGCCAAGCGGCTACTAACCTCCAGCAACGCCGTACGCATTAAAACCTCCGTGTTGCCCACATCTGTACCGAATATCTTTTAGCCTATATTTTTTCATTTTGCTTGGTCCATATCTTTACAATAGCATTCAATACTATCTATGTACAGATCACTGAACCATCAGGGTTAGATATTCAACAGTGAGCTAGAGGTACACAGTTAACCATGGCTATATTTTCCAAAGCGACGTTTACGCTCCTGCAATTCGGAAATTTAGACGCCGCAGTGCCGCCCGATGCGCCTCTTCACTCTGGGCTCACACACGTTCCGGTTGTGCCAGGTGTTTACGTGTAAACTTGTGACAATGTTTAAATAAACATAGAACAAGACTGGCTTGGTATCGTCTTGGTCTATTTGGCAACACAAATTTTGTACAAACGACTACATACAATTTACATTAAAACAACAGTAAGATCGTAGGCCCCGTAAATTGATCCTAAAACTAGTTAGCTGGTGTACTTCAGTTGTAATATTACTTTCTAAATGGCGAATTACCGTTAACGTAGAGTAAACTTTACTTGAAGTACTTTTCTTCAAACGCTTTTCAAATAACCCTTTTCAAAGTGCGTATAATAAAATCTTTTTACTGAATGCTTTAAACACGAATAAATACCTTTACAAGCTCTAAATGGAATAAAGGGGTTGTTCGCATTTGTTGCAAATCTATTTACTATTCAATATAAAATAAAGGTAGGCGTCCACTAACTAACCGTAACGTCGCGTCGGTCACGACGAAAGCTGGGCACAAAATAGACCGACTAAAATTCGTCCTCTGTATTCGTATCATTTAGATCTTTTTTTGAAAGCCCCTCTTTATTTAGATTTTTTTATTTAATCATATCATGATAAAACTGGCAGTGCTTGTTGAAATTCGACCAATTTTATTTGTAAAGTGACGAAACTTAGCAACATTTTTGTATTTTTACATATTTTTCCTAGTACGTATATTAAAACAGGAATATGCTTTATTGCAACAGCCCTGTCTGTTTTGCTCCATGTTGTATAGGTTTCATTGCCGCTCTTTTATAATTATGCTAAAAGAAGGTACTTCACTTTTCTATATGTATGTTTGCGTATTAATACATAGATTTGAGTTCACGCCTAAACTATCATGCTGATTTATGAAGATTTTGTTATTATGAGTTACCCGTTGGCAGCTGGCAAAAGGCATTGAAAGAAATCTCCGTTCGCTTAAATTTGGAGATCTGTGTGACGTCAACTCAGGTTATAGGATGAAGTCATCCTATAACCTAATTGCTGGATGTAAGCCATCTCATACATAAGCCATTATCTTCTGTCACGCTATTATTACCTATTGCACGAACATTCTTACCAAAAACCTGTCGATGATTTATTTAAACAATAATGTGTGTCCGTGATATATCTGCTTGTTATTTATTAGTGTAATATACGCGTTGACCTTTCTGTAGGGAACTTAGGATGATAATTATTAAGTGAGCGTAATTGAATTTTTTTAGTAAATAGTTTCTAGGTTTCTGTTTTTTATAATGGGCAAGATTTTGCACAACAGATTTTTTTTTAAAGAGATTTGCTTGATCGTCTTCGTTAATATTCGTATCGCTTGAAAACTCGTCATGACGAATTAAGATGTTTTGGAATTGCCAATTAAAATAGAGGCATGAGAATTGATGCATTGAAAAGAGCGTATTTCTTAAGTTTAACAAGAACAACAGACTAATTAAAATTATCAAACTCGTTCAGATTACTAACAGGCACGTACAACTTTTGCTAGAAAATTATATGTACCTATACTGAAACGTAAACAGCCTCGCACATAAAAGCAAAATGATAGAATTCTCTTGATAGAATGGTAGTCCCCAAAAACTTTTCATTATGCGACGTGTCTCTGTTGTCTGTCTTTCGACAGTTGTCCTCAATTTGAAGAGGTCGACAGAGCGAGACGTAAAGCGTACACTATGCCCTTAAAACTTATAAAATCAATTATTAACTGCCATCCATAAAAAGCGCCAGACAAAAGCATTTAACTATTTCTGGAACGTGAAAGGTATTTATTTCGTTGCGGGAGCTATTTTTATGCGAAAAAAGTACTCGTATCAACCCAGTTTTATTGATGTAACACTTACTTGAACTTGAAAGTATATGTTAATTTTTTAAAGGTAAGAACTTCAAGCAACGAGATTCATGATTATTCATATTGACGATGGACTGAACTATGGCTGGAAGGGAGAGGTAACCTTCTTAGTTACTTAGTTCCTTTTAGACGACACGATTGGTGCAGTGGCTGATACAGTCGACTACTGCGCTCGATTACACAGGTGCAATTCTCTAAGCTCAAACATCCATACATTCTTGAATACAGAATTGAAATAACGGTGATAACCCAATTTGGTAATCGCTAAGACTGGTCCTCATGGCTTACCTTCTGCAACGTGTCCTTGAATAGCTTCAATCATGTCTTAGCGAATACCGAATTGATTTTATACCGTTATTTCGATTCTGTTTTCAAGGATGCATGGATGTTTGAGCTTAAGGAATTGCACCCCAGGTTCGATTCCCGTACGGAACAAATATTTGTATGATCTGCAGGTTCCGGGTCTGGGTGTATTGGGTGTGAAATTTGTGTCTGTACATGCACCCACAACACAGGAGAAACCATAGTGTGGGGCAACATATAAAAAAAGAATGTTAAATATATACTTATTCAAAAGGCATCCACACCGTAGACGATTATTTAGATGATAAAAACTCCTGGTCGATGTGTCCAGCGCAGAACAACCTCATATAACATGTATAGAGTGATTTGAAATCAGTGAATATTATACTAAGATGTTTTTATAAGTGTAGATATGTTACCCGCGCTTTACGGTGGTCACATGAAAGCAAGGTAATTGTCCGAAGTTCACTTCAGTCACGCACCGACCAGTGTCGCGGCTCGTGAATCATAAGCGTAATTCAGCAACATGTTCCGAAAAAATTAAGCCATCTTGTGTTTATAGACGATGCACGAAGTATACTGCAACTGTGAGAGAAAAAGACGTTTTATTTCATAAATAAATAAATACGTAACGTAGATCGATATTGTAAATAAAAATAGTATTTTGTTCTATGGTGGAGTCTTGTATTAGGTTGCGGAGCTTCCCTGCAATATGGTTGAGCTAAGCGATGCTGATGCATGCGTCATGCTCGTGAACGAATGCCGTCTCTTGGGACTGGTTGACCTAGTACTGGAATTGCAATTTAATCATTAAGTTACAAAAAAATTCAATTAGGCTTGTTTGCTATAGAGTTTATGAAGTTTAGACTGTTTACTTTCCTACTTTGTCTTCATATGACCATAATTTCGAGAAACAATGTACTCATCACTCATATTTACTATTCATAAGTGCCTATTAGTGGTTTCAATGAATAAAAAATCTTTTTATCTTTTATCTACAATCGCTGCGACGAAATCACGGCACTGCGTTGCCCTAGCTGGGCGGTCCTCCAGCGTATGCTGCGCCGTGTCCTCCGGGCAGTCTCCGCAGTGATGACAATCGGGTAATCGGGCAATTAAATTACTAAACAACCTGGCGACTATACATGCAAGTTACTCACCCGATGATAAGCTCACGCCTGCCCACAACAATTGTAATGCTACCCAGGACTAGTCCTGCGTTCCCTCCGCCAGAGCAGCGAAGTCGCGCCTCCAGGGGCGTTGGACAGGCTGAGGCGGCTAGCTCAGCGGCGCGCTGCTGAACAAAGGCCTCCCCATAGATTTTCACAATTGTGTCATCATATTGGGGGGAATTTGCCAGTACTCACCTCGCTTGGCAGGCGGGTTGGTGAGCGCAGAACGGCTACTATTCCACAGAAGGGATGCTGCTGCCAATCCCTCTGGCTTAGTCTCTTAGTTGCCTCTTACGACATCCACGGGACGAGATGGAGTGGTGCTATATTCTTAATCCGGACACCACACGGAGGGAATTAATAATGCTGCTTTGAAATGTTTTTCTCCGTAGCTAATTTCATTTTAATAGTTCATTACTACAATATTATAGCTAAGTAACTGTATGCCGAACAAGACGAAGTGGCTAAATATCTGATTCAAACAAGATTCCCGGAAATCGCGAAAAACTTTTAGATAATGCCGATGGAACTCTTCTTAATTACGTCTTTTTGCCTCCCACCTAATTAATGAAGGTAAAAACTGGAAAACATCTCACCTGAGGCTGAAGGAGGTTCTCATTTAGAAAATAATAACCTTTTTTATATCTTGTAAACGGTTTATTTGCTATGTTCCCTTTGTTTTGTCAGAAGGTTTTTTGGTTTCTGGTTTCCTCAGGGAACGTGCTTTGGAAATTTCTGGAAATTCGTTATCGTTATTTTTTAAATCCTTGGTAGAGTCTCGCTTAGCTAACTTTGCATTGCAAATATGGCAACACTGCAAACAATAACTATCGGAGTTTTTGCAATAAATTATGCTAATGCAGAGTTCGTTTTGTCAGATTAAGCAAGTATAAACTGAAAAAATAAGAATACTGCAGAGATTTTGGTAGTTATTGTTTGACGTTTAGCTAATAATGTTTTTCTCTTCGTCATCCCAAAACATTTTTAGCGTGCCATACATAATTGATCAGTACTTTATGGGACGAAAAATATGAGCCAAGTCAGGCTTCATCCTCGTTTATCGCCATTACTACCGCGGTGTCGTATAATATCTCGAGGAAAGCTCTCATGGAACGTCAATTTTGCATCGGAACGTCGTCTGCGGCCGCCGGCGTTTATCGAAATTCCATCACGATTCCCGGGAGTAGGCGGCGAAGCGTCTACCTGTGCAAATGGAGAATTATATGAACATACTCGTAATGCACGTACCTACCTAATTGGTTTTGTGAAGACACTTCGTATCGTAAAGCCTGTTTGTATGCCTTTAGGGTAGATACAGTTTCTTCTGGGCGCATAGATTGAGGAAGCGTGCTCATACCCATTCATCCATTTGGACACGTGCTGTACTGCGCACTGTGATAGACAAGGTACTGTCACCCCCGAGATGTGGTCTCTTTACAGTTGCCTCCCCTCCACTAGAAGGGATAACCGCTTTACAGTCACCACTACGAAATGTGTCTGAAGGCGTCTACAGCGTCTAAAGGCACCAATGAGCGGCTACGGTGCGTTTGTTCTCGAGAGCCTAAGGCCAACCTTCGGTGCCGACTGCCCAGGCGGTTTTGGCCAGTGAGAGTCCATCATACTCCAACGCGGTAAAAAGAAAAAGGTACTTTAGGCACTTCTAATGATCTGTGAGAAAAGAAAATACAGTTATCCCGCCAAATGCATACTTATTTCGGTTTTCTTTATATATCCCGTAAGGTTGATATAGACAAAATCTTACATGTACAATTACGCTGACCAGAAACATCTAATCTATACAAATATTTGTTCGATGCTGGGATCGAAGAGCGACCCCTAATTGAAAAAGCCTAGCGCTCAATCACTGCGTCGATGAGCCCCTCAATAGTATCTGCTATAAATCAAACGCAGAATACGATCTCGAGCACTTGACTGGAAATATTTAGGAATAAGTATAAAACTTGCCGTGTGGTGTCGGCTCAGAATGCTACCACCCCATTTCATCCCTTAGGTGTGGTAAAAGTCGACTAAGGGATTAACCGGAGGATGGGCAGCAGCGTCCTTCGAGTACATTAACAACTCAACTGCGATCGCCAACCCGTCTGCCAAACGTGGCGGTTATGGCAAGATCCCCCAATGAGCATACATATCGGTTGTTGTGGTGATCTTTGGGGCAGGCCTATGTTCAGCAGTGGACGTCTTTCGGCTGAAGTGATGATGATGATGATGACAGCCTTTGTAATACTTCCTTAAGTAATATCTTAATTGTTAGAGATCTGGGGGTATTATTCGATGCTAAGTTGTCACTGAACCAACACGTTGAATTTTCAACGTGTTGGTTCAGTTTGTCAATGCTGCTTTCAAGATGTACGGATTTGTTATGAGATCGACCACTGAATTTAAGGGCCCTTCTACCTACCTATCTTCACCTGTATACACTTATCCACGTACAGCTTGATTATGCGGTACCCGTTTGGAACCCCTTCTATTAGAAGTATATTGATGAGATCGAGAAAGTCCAGCGTAAATTTCTTCGTGCAATGTGCTATAAATGTCATAAATCGTATTTGTCGTATTCCCAATCGCTACAAACGTATAAACTTACTACTTTAGAAGCTAGACGCAAGTATTTAGAAGCCAACATACCATTGTATCATTCATAATAACTTTGACTGTACTGAGCTTACAAACAGACTATGATATGTGGTTCCCCGATCAGTTCACAAGCACAGTGTTCGCGCCGGTACTCTGTTCGCGGTAAATGCCTGTAGAACAAATACGGGATTACGATGCCAATAGGGCGTCGTATGGTTCCACCATCTTATATATATAATAATTACTTTATTGATATTGATATATTTGCATGCCCTAAATCTAAATTTAAAATGAACGTGTTAAAAGTTTTATCCAATATCAATTAAAGTAAAATATTTAAATTTATTGAATGTTGATTCTGTTTCAACTTGTTTAATCCTATATATTATTATTATTCTTAATTTTATTTAATCTAGTTAGTTGATGAATGTTGATCCGATTTTATATTGTTTTATCCTATCTTTTTTTTTTTTTTTTTTTTTTTTTTTTTTTTTTTTTTTTTTTTTTTTTTTTTAAATACCAAATACAACCTTATAAATTTAAAATACAATGTTTCGGTGACTTATTTTAAGTGAATAGTTACATAAACAGTATCTTAGTTATAAACTATACGAATTGTACGGTTGTTTGAGCTAGATTCACACTGTCCTCCGTACTAGTGTAAACTGTATCACGGTAGGACCGTCTTCCTCGCCCTCAAAAACAAAGTAACAGCAAAAATGGGATATTAAAATGTAAGCAGTTCATAAAACAATAGATGTCTGTTATAAAATAACGTGACAGTTGTGGTTATATGATTATTGTATTTTTTGGTGATAATCGTGGTATGGTCTGTAGTAGGTAGTTGCAAATTAAGTTTAGTATATGCAAAAATTATAGATAAAAATAGGTATTGTTCTTTTCTGTAGATGTTTATTTTAACAAAAAAAAGTGTCTTACATATCACTAAAATGTTTATATATACGAGTATATCATGTTAAGATAATAAAAGTATACGTTACATTTACATGTTAGATATTATATACTTTAAATGTATTCTTTTAGCGTATTTGTTGGGATGTGGTGTATTTGTGTTGAGCGTGAATGCATAGTATGTGCATGTTTGTATATATATATATAATGTTCGTAAATAGTTTAGGCAGCAGTATCCCACCTATACCTGTACTATTTATGTAATCTTTGATAGGTTTTATGTTGTTTTATGTATCATAATATGACGAGAAATTAACATTATATTTAATATGCGTGTGAGTGTATATGCGAATGGATGCGTGTTTATGTTATTGATTAATTATTTATGTAAGGGTTACCAGTAAATTTTCTGTATTTTCATAGTTTATTTCGATGAGATATTTATCTATCATTTTTTTGCAGAAATAAGCAGTGTAGTCACGTAAATTGATGATCTTAGACAACTGATTGTATAAATGTGGTCCGAGATAGTTAAAGAATTTATTGGCAAAAGCTGTCTTGCATTTTGGAACTGAATATACCAGGTCCTTTCTGCGTCTTTTTGTGAAGTCTGGTGATGTTTTATGTTGCAACAGGATAGTATTCTTTATGAATAATTGTCTGACCGTAAGGACAGACATGTCCTTATATAACGAATGTGTAGGGTATTGAAATCGTCTACAACTCATCACTTTAAGAATAGCGCGTTGTGCTCTTTCTAAACTAATTATTGTGGATTTTGATGTTCCTCCCCATGCGGTGATGCAATATGTAAGTATTGATTGGCCTAGAGCAAAATAGACCGTAAATTGCGGATGTTTCTAAATATATAAACGAGTTTTCTAATGCGAATCGTCAGGGTATCAATATGCTCTTTCCAATTTAGGTTTTGATCTATAATTACTCCTAGGTACTTAATCGATGATACTTTGGTGAGATCGTAGCAGGTACAAGATCTAGGCGAGTTGCATGTATGTGCTTTGATATATAAGGAATTTACAGGAGGTTGGGTATTATTTCGAATGCTGAAGGTAATGTACTTAGTTTTTTGGGCATTTAGTGTAAGGAGATTACGATCTAGCCACGTGGTTACCAGGGCAAAGCCTTGATTGGCCAATCTGTTTACTTCACTCCATGAGCGACCCCTAAACAGGAGCACTGTGTCATCCGCGAAGGTAATTATTTGCCCGTGCATCAAATGAAGGTTACATAAGTCATTTATATATATTAGAAATAGGGTAGGCCCTAAAATACTGCCTTGAGGCACCCCGAATAAGACATTTGTTTGATGACTTATGCAACCATTCATTCTAACACACTGTGTCCTTTTTGACAAATAATCCGTAAATAATGCCAAGGTGGGGCCCCGAATACCAATGCTCTCAATCTTCTTTAGAAGTATGGGGACAGAAACCGTGTCGAATGCCTTTGCTAGATCAAGGAATACGCCAATCGCTTTATCTCCTCCATCCATTGCGTTAACTACAAAAGATATTAACTTGTTTACAGCATTAGATGTAGACATTTTTTCCCTAAATCCAAACTGGTTTGCTGAGATAAGATTATTAGACTCTAGATAGTTCTTTAGCCTTGAGTTAATAATCCGTTCGATCACCTTTGATAGAGATGGTAGTAAGGAAATTGGCCTGTAATTTGAGACACAGCCCCTGTCCCCAGACTTATGAATGGGAATTATAACAGATTTTTTAAGCCCTGTTGGAAAGACGCCTTTCGCAAAGCACAGATTACAGATCATAGTAATCGGCATTGCAAGAACCTCAGCACCTAATTTTAATAATGTTGAAGGTATTCCGTCCCATCCACTAGAGTTGGATGATTTTAAATTCATTATAGTTTGCTTAACTTCCCTTTCATCCGTTGCTAATAGGACAAACGATTGAGGTGTTGAGTTGGTCGATCTCGATGTTCTAGCTAGCTCGATTTCATTTCTTTGTAACCTGCATTGGATGCTATTGGCCAATTGACTTCCGATGTTAGCAAAGTAACTGTTGACGTAGTTTATAGAATCTAAGGGATCTGGTTTAGTTTGTAGTAAATCGTTACTTTTTTTAGAATTGTCATTTTTGTGGCAGAAATCTTTTATTAAGGACCATTGTTTCTTTAAATTGTTCTTGTGGGTGTATATTTGTGATTTAAGATAATTATTTTTTAGTTTCCTTAACAATTTGTTACATGTATTACGATATCGAGTATAAGTGATTTTCATCGCAATGTTATCTGGTTCCTTTTTAAGCTTATGATGTAAGCGATCTCTATTATTGATGCACCGGCAAAGTCCAGGTGTTATCCAAGGCTTGATATTCCGTTTTCGGTGAGAAAGTTTGCAGATGGAAGTATGTTTTTTAATATAATCACTAACTGTAGACAGAAATACTGAAGTTATTTCATTGGGATCGTCGGAAGCTAACGTAGATTTCCAATCTATTTGTTTTAAACAGCCAATGACTGAATAATGATCTAGTTTTTCATATATTACACGTTTTCTGTCAGTGGCAATCGGTGTTTTAGATAGCGACATCATCACGCATGAGTGATCCGTAACTGTTGAGTTGCAAACTACAGTTGTTGTATGATAGTTGGTTTTGACGAAACAATGGTCTAGACAACTGTTTTCTCGTGTTGGAAGGGTGTGCGATGGAAGAAGGCCATGCGAGGCTAGTAAATTAAGATATTTAGCTGCTTTCATCTCTGTAGTGTCTATAATGTTAATATTTAAGTCGCCTATTAGGATAATGTTTTTGTGCTTTTTTAATTTATTTATTTATTTATTTTATTTTATAATTTATGCACACACAGAAACATAAAAATAAAGAAAAATTAAATAGGACTAAAATGTACAAAGGTACTGCTTATTTCTTAAGAAATCTCTTCCAGCAGACCTGCGAGAGGAGAGTTTGAATAAGAAATGTAGACACAGTGTGTAAAGGAGTAAATAAATGGAGAACATAAACATATAATTACTTATATAAAAATATACGATACATAAAATATAGGTATATATAAATACACACATACATAAATATACATATCCAAAAATAAAATACATATGCAACTATGTAGACGTGGAGAGATAGTGCTCTTTAAGGCGTTTTTTAAATAGAGCGACGGTTGTACAGTTCCTTATATCAGGCGGGAGTGAGTTCCACAATCTAACCGCATGTACAGAAAAGGAGTAGGAAAAGAAATCAGTTTTGTGGGATGGGAATTTGAGGATGGTCCTAAGATGAGACCTGCAGGGCATATCAGTTTTATAAGTGTAGGAAAATCGTTCCCGCAGGTATGATGGAGATGTTGGGTTATGAAGGATATTAAAGAGGAGACACAATATCCGAGTGTTTCTGCGAAGACGAATTGGGAGCCACTTGAGTTCTTTACGAAAGTTGGAGACATGGTCGTACTTTTTTAAATTGAAAACAAAACGAATGCATAAATTTTGTAATCGCTCAAGTTTATTTAAGAGCTCCTCTGTGGCATCCAGGTAGCAGGCATCAGCGTAATCTATGATGGGCTGAATAAGAGTCTGAGCAAGAGAGATTTTGGTTTTCAAGGGCAAGAAGCTCTGGAGACACTTCAGCGAATGAAAGGTGAAGTGAACTTTCTTACTGACTTCCTGGACTTGTGTTCTCCACGTCAAATTAGAGTCCAAAAACACCCCTAAGTTTTTAGCTGACTCACTATAATCAATTTGAACACCATTCAAATGGAGAGGTGTTAAAGTCGCAACATCAAGCTTGATGCGCATGTTTCGACTGCCAATTATCATGGCCTGGGATTTTTCTGGATTTATTTTAAGCCCAAAGGACCTTGCCCATACACTAATCCTCTCCAGGTCTTGATTCATATATGCTACAGCATGTTCCACATCAGGCCCTAGAAAGTGTCGGTAAAGCTGCAGGTCGTCTGCGTAAAGATGGAAGTTAGAAGAAATTACCCTGGTGACAGAGTTAATGAAAACAGAAAATAGAAGAGGAGAGAGGACGCCGCCCTGAGGTACACCCGTGGTGAGTTTACACCAGTCTGAAAATATGTCATCGAGGCGAACACTCTGTGAGCGGCCTCGCAAATAGGAATCAAACCAATCTAGAGTGGTAGGAGAGAAATTTATAGATTTGAGGGTCCCAATAAGGATATCGAAATCAACAGAGTTAAAGGCGCTGCTGAAGTCTAGTAGAATAAGTAACGTTAAGGATTTCTTATCCATAGCCCAGCGGATGTCATCGGTGACCTTAAGAAGTGCTGTTACAGTGCTGTGTCCGGGTCGAAAACCAGATTGGAAGGGGCTAAGAAGGCTATAAGTCGATAGAAAAGCAGATAGTTGCTGGTGAACAATATGTTCAAGCACTTTAGACAGAAATGGAAGGATAGAAATAGGTCTAAAGTCAGACAGTGATGAAGGCTTAGAAATTTTCGGCAGAGGAATTATGTGAGCTTGTTTCCAGGCCTCAGGAAAAGAGCAGGAAAATATAGAGTAATTAAAAATGTGAGTTAAAATGGGAAGCAATGAGGGTAGAATTAGGGAAATCATTCTTGAACATAATTTGTCGTTACCGACTGCAGATGAAGTAATCGCAAGAACAGATTTTTTAACCACGTTTTCAGTAACAGCACTTAATTCGAAAGCAGGACACTGCGGCATCGGTAAGCTCGAAAGCTGTAATAAAGTATTACTTTTGGTATTGTGATCTAAAGTAACAGGGGGGTTGGAGAAATGCTTGTTGAGGGAACACACATCAGTATCCTTACTAAGGCTGACAGGAGATTTACCGATACCGACAGATTTAAGGAATTTCCAAACTTCTGATGAGTTGCGGTTATTAAGAGAATTATGGAAATGGCGTCTCTTAGCATCTTGACACATTCGACTACAGCGATTACGTAAGGCTTTGTACTGATTTAAGTTGCGCTCCGATGAACTGCGCTTATATTTTCTTTTGGCTTTGTCTCTACTTGCCATCAAGTCTTTTATAGCAGGAGTAAGCCAAGGTGCCGGAATGGATTTAATTTTGACTCGCCGAATTGGAGCATGGTGGTCATATAAGTACAGTAGTTTAGAATTGAAATTTTCCACCATTTCGTCCATATTAGAGCTGTCAGTTACACAAGACCAGTCGATGTCACCCGCATCACGCTGCAACGCCTCCGAGTCAATGCCCTTGTAATTCCGAAGTAATAGATAAAGTGACTTACGTTTGGGAGATCGAATTCTATAAGAAAGATAGATTAAGTCGTGATAGGAGAAAGGAGCAGTAAGTTGTCCGTGAGAGGTAACATTATTGGGAGAAGAAACAATCATTAGGTCCAATAATGTAGGAGTGCAGTTAGGGAAATGGTGAGTGGCAGAGAGCGGTAAAATACTAAGATTGAAAGAGGATAAAAGAGATTGAAGTTTTTGGGTACGGAAATCATTTTTTATAAGGCAAGTGTTAAAGTCACCCATCAAGGCTACGTGATCATATAAAGGACATAAATCATTTAACAGCATTTATGTAATATATCATCTACGGCACTTAGGAAAGTATCAATATTTTTAAATGCGGGAGGTCTGTACAGTGATATAATTGCAAGCTCATTTGTAATTGTTGTAACCAAACAATTTACCTCATCGTTGTCTCTTGTTGGTTGCGTAACAGAAACTTTAAAATTCTCATTAATATAAATAACTACACCACTGTTTTGGTTCAAATGATGCGATGTGGCAAAAACCTGATAAGACGTAATATTTGGCAGTATTGAGTTTGCCGATAGCCAACATTCTGTTAGGATTATGAAGTCAAATATTATATTAAGCCTATGCAGCAATACCTGAAGTTCGTCAAAGTTGCGATCTAGACTCCTAATATTTTGTGTTATTATTTTATAATTATTAGCTTTATCGAATAAAATTTTACAGTGTTCCGGAAGTTCTACGCCGTGAGCATTGTCCATATTGATAATTTTATCAATATCTGTGGATATGTCTACTAAATCATCCATATTGTTTGTGAGTATTAATTAAAACATATTTTCGGGCAACGTCACGACGCACGTAATCAGGAACACAGGAAAATAATGATAGATGGTACCCTATTATAAGTGTGTATGTGTCATATTGTTTTAAAGAATGGTGTAATTTAAAGAAAAGTGTATAATAGAATATATATATAATAGCGTGTTTTATCAGATACACGATCTTGATAATGAACGTGTATGTAACAGTTTTCAAAGCACAGAGAGAAACAATACAGAATATTACAAAGAAGCTTACAACCAAAGTGAAATATGAGGGGAAAAATAGCATGCATCCAGTAGGCAGTCATGTTATTTGAATGTCTGAACAAGAAGTTTCAACGTTGTTACCATCAGTAACGATACCTTGAATCTGTTCCGGGGATTTTACATGTATTGATGGCGATCCCTCTGCTTTCTTCACAAAGACTCTGCCGCTCGATACCCAGCAGAACTTAAAGCCATGTTTCCTCTGAGCTTCACGTGCTAAATAGTGTAATTTTCGTCCATTTGGTGTCAAGGATTCAGTGACATAGACCGGTTGCTTCACTCCTATAATTTGCAGTTTTTCTGTGTTTAATTTGTCCTCTTGGTGATTTTTATTGTATGATTTAATGGCCTTAAGTATATTCACACGTGTTTGTACTGTCTGATATTCGACGACAATCAAGTTGTGTAGGCCAGATTTCTTTCTGTACACTTGACGAAGGTTTTTCGGAGATACGGGCAAGTCAACAACGTTATGTAAGTGTGATACAAGCTCATTTAAGTTTTCGTTCTCAGATTTAGGCACGTTTTTTATTTCAATGGTTGTTTCACGCTGTTTTCTTTGCAGGTCTTCGATTTGATCTTCCAGAATATTAATCTTAGAATGTACTGCTTTATTTTCTAAAATAATGCTATCGTATTTATGTTTCAAGTCTTTGTACATTGTCGCAGACTCTTCCAATGCTTTCTGCAAAAGTGAATTCGATTGAATAATTTCCTTGTTTTGTTCTTTAATATCTTTTATCATTTCGTTTAGATTACGAAATCTCGAATCTTGATCTTCTTTCATGTTTGAAAACATTTTGCGAATATCACATCGGATTTCCGAAATTTCATCAGCATTGGGACGTAATTTTCTTTTTCTTGAAATAGTGATCTCCGCATTTTCCGTATTGCATGATGATAATTCCGGTTGCGATGAATATAAACTCTCGATAGACATGTCGACTTATCCGAAAAAATTGCATATACTATGCAACACAATCCTTCCAGCAACTCGTTCGCGGTCGACGCTAATTAGTATCGGGCTGACTAGTTTTAGACTCTAATTGCTTTAACTAGGGGTTAAATCGAGTTAACTTCAATTAAATATTTTATTTTAATATTGTATATAAAATTAATCACTTTTTTATGGTCACCTAGTGGCTCATATTACCAAATATTTTGATTAATATGCGTATAATGTAGTGGGCCACAATATTATAATTGATTAATATTGTTAATTGTAAAGATAATATATTTATATTAAATAAGATATTTTCATATATTGTGTGTGTTTAATAAGTAAATAAATTGCATAGAAATAAAACATATAAAAAACAGTAGATGCTTTGAATTTTTGACAGGCACGTGTAACATAGAAAAATAACTTAAACTATGAAGCAAATAGTTACGTCAATAAACGTCATTCCAGTTTGGTGATAGCATGCGAAATGGATGCCTAGCGCAAAATAGTAACGTCCTGCTACCCTTAACTTAATTAATCATATCTATTAAATAAAGTTAGGGAGAGCGAATAAACTTAGGCTCACTTTGCATTTCAAAACTTTGCGGTAGGCCGATATTGGATGATAGAATTCAATTTCAATTACGGAATTTCGATCTTTTTGTTTGTTAAAGGTGTTCTGAAGCTTTAGATTACCTTTTGTTTTGGATATAAAATACACGTAAAATACAATCATCAACACCTTTTGGAACTAGCTTATATCTAGCAGTCCCAATTACAGCTCATTTCGTCTTCTGATCTATACGGTTTTAAGATTTTTTTTGTCCAAACAGTTTTGTACCATGTAATCGACTTTAATACTACAACAAACACAGCTGCGCCAGGAAAAGTTATCTTAAAACTTCTTACAGAGTGACAAGGAGTAGATAAATTTTATCTTATACTTTTTTCGCTTTCAGACTTCGACTTGGAGAACGTGAAGCTCATCCAAAATGAAACTGGGTATGTTGAACATTTGCAGACTAATCCTATCAGTAGGTGTGCTATTTGATTTGCTCCGTACAACGACGAGATCCATTTTCTTATTGGATCAAAGTCGCTCTCCTATGAGAGTTTAAGTGAATTCAACTTGTAAATTTTCAGAAAACTTGGAGATTTATCTACTTTATCTTCGAAAGCGAATGGAGTTTGTTTATCGATTGTCTTAAGTTGGGTTTGTATTGCGATAATGTTTTGTGCGTGTACGGTATGTTTATTGATAAATGATTTTTTAGCAACTAGGTTTCTAGAAACACTTTTAAGTATTTGTTATAAATCATACAAATAATTCTAGACGAAATCGGTATTTTTACTGCTGTGTCCAAAAAGAAATGCCGATACAAACTCTAAAGATTTCTTTTTTACTGTCTAAATAGTTAAGAGTTCCATATTACGTGTGAAAAATATTTGGAGAAGTATTTAATTCTAATCCGTATTTTTGTGCCATATGTGCGCGACTTTCGAAATTATTTATTGGACATTACAATATAATCTAAGCAACTTTTTATGTATAAAACTTGGTACGATTTTTTCTTGGGGCAAGCCGGATTCTTACCGGCTAAAACCTATCGGTGTTCCTGTGCGGTGTCTGTCCGTTAGGCATAGGGCCACGCCCCCGGTAGGTATAGTCCCGTCACTTCGTTGGACGTCGCCCCGTCTCTATGCGAACTGACCGGCCACACATTCCTCCAGAGAAGTGCGTGCAAAACATAGAGCGCCGCCGTCTCGGGCCTGATTCTGTTCGGGTGATGGACTGTCCCAAACAAGGGTCACCATCTTCTACCACTGCGATAGACACTTTATCACGATGCTGATGCCTCGGTTGGCGCAGTGGCTAAGCAACTGACTTTCTGTGCTATAATGTCACGGGTGCGATCGCCAGAACAGAACAAATATTTGTATGATCTACACACAGTTGTTAAGGGTGTGGGTGACAATCAACTTCAGCATGGCAACACAAAATTATTTAAATGCATTTTTTCTTAAACACGTTACACTACCAGTAAAACATACCACATAAATTATACCACAGATTGTGCGTCGTGTCTTTATCAACAATCAATTAACATTCTATTGAAATAAATGGCCATTCAATTACGTTCGCACGTTCCTAAAATCTGCGTTTCAAAATCGCACACATCAAGTTGACGACGAACAACCTTTGGTACTTTAGGAACTAAAAAAACGTTGTTCTGACGTTGAAACGTTGTTATGTATGTAAAATCGCCCGAGGGACAAGAGCGCCCGCTCCAGATAAATGGGTCTCGTTATGTTTAACACATGCTGCGGACGACAGGATGTTATTTTAGGTTTTTATGTGCTATTCTTTCGAAAGTAATGGTATTTTTGATAATGTTTTATTTAATAAGGTAAGTAGGTACGGCAAACGACTTCTTCTTCTTCTTCGTTTCAAAGGTATATCAAATTAAATATAATTTTCCCTAAAGCGTTACTAGTGGCAGAGCATAGGTCACTCAATGTGCAGGAGCTAGGGTGTGATGGGCAGGATAGTAGATGCGACATTGTCTGGGGGACATGCCGCATCTACATCCCGCCGCCGTTTAATCGATATAACCCTGCTTGCTCATGTTGGACCTACATCTGCCCACTTGGGTCCGAAGTCGGTTTAGCGACTTCCATGTGTACCAAGGGAGGTTTCTCACTGGGCTTGATGTAGTTACCAAGATGTGAGAAATTGTCAAGTCTACCCTATCTGGGGAAATTGATAGTGCCTCTGCTGTTTTCATGAAACTGTGCCGGCAAACAAAATAAAAAATAAATAAATACGTAAATAGGTAAATACGTACCACACACGAATTCTACCTTCCACTATTGTACATTTCATTCTCATGTTAACGAATTTGAATCAGTCTATTCAATCAATAAGTTAACAGAACATGAATATTAACATAACTCTTAACATTTCTGGTCCATCGACCCAGATTTCAACAGCAGTGATAGCCTAGTGGGTGAACCATGGTTGAACGCTTGCATATTGCATACAGGAGAGAAGTACGACCCCAGCCCGCGCCTCTGACTTTTCCGAATCATATGCGGATCAGAATTTGAATAGATCACTTGCGTTATCGGCGAAGGAAAACATCGCGAGAAAACCTGCACAAGTGAGATGGCTACACAAAAAGATCAGTGTGGCGACCGCTGCCCGCCTTTTGGAGGTCCCACCAGCGGCTTGAAGGCCAACGCCAATGCCGAATAGAGGGCGTCGTTAAATGCCAAGAGGTCGGGGTGTCCCGACGCAGGAGGTGCACAGACCTGTGCATCTCAGGGTTGCACGACTCCGCCTTGGCTGGTAGGCACCGTCGTTGAAGGTCGGAGGCTGCCCTCCAGATCAAATTAAGCCATGCCACCCAAGTGTTTGCACTGCCAGGGAAGTGGGCACGTAGATGTGTGCTGCCCCTCCCTCGGCGATATTTTGTGAGGACGCGATGCAAGCGTAGGAGGCGGCAGAGCGGGGCCGGGAGGAGGCCACCACTGATCCCCGCCGCAGAAAATGCACCAGGTGCGGGCGCCGGAGAAGGGCGCTGAACGATCTCCGGCCGCCATGAGTAGTCGCCCGAACAGAAACAGTCCTGAGATGGCGGCACGTGTGTTCTGCGTGCGCTTCTCTGACGATAGGTGCGGGCCAGCCAGGTCATACAGAGACGGGGTCCATTAAGCAGTGATGGGCCGATACCTGCCGGGGGCGGGGTCTAATCGGTTTTGGCCCATAAGAGATCGGCCCGATGCCTCTACGCCCTTCCCAAGACGGAGAAAGTCCACGAGGATTTCCCCACGACAAAAAAGGTGTTGATATCACAACATAAATTGTAACATAATTTTTTAATATTCCCGTTCTTCGAGCCCGATGAATATCATAACACATTTCTTAACAATTTTGACACTTAATGTATGGAAGTCACGAATTTCCATACTGCACGAGATCACGAAATTGCAAAGAAATTACGAAGCTTCTTTATGCACACAGTTGCGCGCCGGAAATGAGGTAACAGAGCTTATTTCCTCATACAAAGTGACATGACACTGCAAAAGTTGATATCAGAATTTAATATTGTAATATAATGTAAAACAATTTTTTTTTAAATTTTTAATTTATTTATTTATTACTGGAAAATCGACAGCTAAAAATACAGGTGTAACAATAATAAAAAGGAAACAGAAAGCCAATTACAGATTTTCACATATATGCTTGCTAACTTATCTTACGCAATTAAGTTCTCATTAAAAGGATCGGACAAAAAATGACCATAGACAAGACTGTATTTTCAATTAAGAATCTCACTAATATAATAAAGTGATCCGTCACAACTCATGGGATGTTTTGTAGCTGTGAAACATCGACATTTCAAATTTATTTGTAAAATAATATTGTATAAAATGTACACAAAAAATACATTTCTAAGACCAGTTAACAATATAATTAGGTACATTTTTTTTTAGATTTTAGTTAATTTTAGATAGAATGCGTTTTTTCTAGTTAAAACTAGGTTAAACTGAACGACAACTACAATTTACTAGTAATCAAAAACTCAACAATCAGTTAAAACTGTACTTTTAAAGATACAAAACGCAGACATGCAAGTAGTTTCAGGGTAAAAAAACCTCGAAGGCCAAGCAGGAGCTCGACTGAACTTTGCTTCCGCCTTAGTCTTCTATTCTAACCTGTCCGTGTCGGATGCTCCTTTGAAGATTGAATGGTAAAGACGCGTATAGATATTTGACATCAAAATTCTGGCAACGTTGAGTTGCAAATAGGTTTAGTGAAAAAAGTATTCTTATCGATATTAGCCAATTTTAGACGTTTTTTTTAAAATTATGTATGTAATAGGGGCTAGCCTATTGCCTTTTACCGGGAACAGTAACAAACCCCATGCTGTGAAGTATTTCCTAACACAAAACTGGTTTATTTGTGTAATACATATTGACAAATATATGCTATTTTTACGAGGCAACCGCAACTAAATACGTTTCGCTTCTATTTTTGACAGACTATCGGGTACAGGCGTGTCTACGAACTATCGATATCCCGCAACAAAATCCAATAACGTTGAAAGTGACATGATGTATCCACTGGAAGCCATTTGCATAAAGCACAAAAACGTATGCGTTCGAAACCACGACTATATTTTTACTCAGTTCAACATTTTGGATTCCGGAAAACCAAAAGCTAATATTGGATTCGATACATGAAAGGAAAAACAGAATGTGTGGATAAATCTTACACAATTGCAGCGGTACTAGCCGCTCGACTTTATTTTAAGGATATAAAAGTTGATAGTGGATTGTAGTAATATTTTATAGGGACGTACCATGCAGTGGCATAACTGGTACGTTTATGAGGTATTGTTTCTTTATAGCACGTTGATTTATTGATGAATGACATGACAATGCCTAATAAGGATGATCATTCGTAGATCAAATAAAATATTTTTTTGTAGCAGTACAGAAAGCGTTCCAGTAAATACTAGTACTCGTAAAATAAAATAGAGTTAAGTTTGGCTGCAGACTTCCATAATATAGAAACATCATTAATTCATTATACAAGAAAACAAATATCCAAGTAATAATAATTTTGCCGAATGTCATAAAGTACACGTAAACCAATTTCGTTTAAAAAAAATATGCCATCAATTATCGGCGTTTCTGAAATTCGGTGGACTGTGCTAATTAAACGAATAGTCCGGATTTCGTTAATTTCGTCATTTATCTGTGCAATAAATCTGAACTGAGCCTGACTTTTCACATTATCAACTTATTCCGGCCTTTGGGATATAATGAGAGCCATTTGGTTTGCAATGAATTCGTTTATAACAGTGAATTTGTTTATCACTTTGAATTTAAGCTTTAGCGTTATTTGCTCGTAGAACTGATGGCCGTTGGGGCACAAAGGTTCTCGAATGGAGACCGCGCACCGGAAAACGCAGCGTGGGATGACCTCAACGAGGTGGACGACGACCTGGTGAATGTCGCTGTGGAAATCTAAGTGACCGACGACAGTGAGCGGTCACATTAGAGTGAGTCTAATGTGACCGCTCGTTGTGGAAATCTAAGGGGGAGGCCTTTATTCAGCAGTGGACATCCTGTGGCTGATATGATGATGGGGATAAACTTTAAATGTTTAGAAAGAAGGATTTATGTTGAAAGTATATAGTTACATTAATAAATGCACATTAAGAGTTTGTATATAATAAATATATTGTATGTTTAGACCAAATCCAAAGTTATGGAAATTACGGACTCAGTAGCCCGGTTTTGTCAATTCTCTATATTTAACTCGTATTAGTCAGAATAAAGAGATATTTTTTATGTAATGAAATTGACGTTACAAAACAAAGCAATTTGTGTTACGATGTAATAAGAAACATAATTAATTAACATCGTACAAAGAGTTTTTCAAAAGACAACAGATAAGATTTCTGTTTATAAAGTGTCTAAGTGTTATTACAAAAGAGCCCTAAAGCTTTAGAGATACAATAACATAATGGGAAAAAACCTGGCCAAATTAACGTAATTGAAAACAAAGTACTTTGATTTAGAAAGGATCGTCCTTAAAAATAATTGGACTTAACCTACAAGAAAAAAAGAATTAACAAATTTATTCTCGCTTGACATGAAGGCGCCTAAATTAAACAAACAATACACGTGTAATACGTGATTATAAAAAATAACAATTCAGCTGGCAACTCCCGCTTGACTATTCTGTCTACCAAGGACAGATCAGATATATGTACCTACTTGACAAATAAAACAATAAATAATTGGAACAAAACAATTGAACCGTACGACGTTGCCGACATATTTTTTATTTATGTTTTTACTTTTGAGAAATATTTTATGAATATGTAAAGATTTATTAATCTAAATACCGTACGACGTTCCCTACTGACACTGGCGAAATTGTGGAAGATACTCTACAAAAGCCGTAATCTAAGAGAAGAAGAAATAAAATTAAATATAAAATTGACGCTTCAAGCTGACAGCACATAAATGACCGGTTAAGCAACCACATTTCCCAGAAATTTATGCGAGAAGCCCAACAAAAAAAATAAATGACAGCACACGTTTGAAAATTGAGCTAACTGCCGATCAATATAGTAACACAAACTGACGGATTTGATGGGAAAACCGTACGACGTTGCCGACATATTATACATGACATTGGCGAAATTGTGGAAGATACTCTACACAAGCTATAATCTAAGAGAAAAAAAATTGTGGTGTAGCTGCTGGCGTTCTTGCAGCAGAAACTGGATGAGATGGACGACGTGTCCGCTGTTCAGATCTGCGCAACGAATTTCAACGAGGAGGAAATAGCTGCTGCCAAGCTGTTGTTGTTAGACCTGCTGAACAAGCGCGACCAGATGACATACAGTGCCCAAACGTGGACACTAACGGTTCGGCTAGTCCACAAATTTAAAGTTGCTCAGCGAGCTATGTAGAGGTTTATGCTTGGCGTTTCTCTGAAGGATCGAATCCAAAACGAAGGGATATACCTATTCGATAATGTATCTTAAGCTGTACACAAAATAGCCATGTATTGCTGCCACTCGACATTTTTATTTCTTTTTGCTTTCATTTAGTTAACTGATGTCAAAGTAGCAACTCATAACGTATCATCACTATGAAAACATATTACAAATGTTGTAATCCGAAATTATTTTGGTGTCGTAAAAGTTGTACGTTCAAATTCCCCATAAAATTATTGAAATGAAAATATAATCCGCTGACTAAACTATGAATGAACTTGGATATATTTTTTGTAAACTAAGTCGAATAACAAGCGATAACATATGGCAGAGAGACGTGGTCACTCACTATGGGCCTCAAAAGAAAGTTCCAGGTCAATCAGCGAGCTATGGAGAGAATTATGCTTGGTATTTCTCTATTGAGAAATCAGAAGATCATAGAAGAACGAAAGCTAACTAGCTAACATAGCTAAAAGGAATAGTAACCTAAAGTGGCAATGGGTGGGCACATAGCTCGTAGAACTGATGGCCGTTGGGGCAAAAGGGTTCTCGAGTGAAGACCGCACACTGGAAAATGCTGGTCACTGGGAATCGTTAGGTGCGGGCGGAATTTAATGAGTCGTTGTGGAAAGCTATGTGAGAGATCTATGTTCAGCATTCTTTGGCTGATACGAATTGCTGATGAAGACGAATAACGCAATTTTGAATACATGTTATCAATTATTGCCGCATTGTAATTTCCGCGCTGCGTGACTGAATTATATAAACTAAATCAAAAGATTAGACCAATTTATATTTTTTTAAGACAAGGCTCAATAAAGTGAACTTCTAGAACCATATGTAAATATCTTGAAATAATTACATTCTATCTGCTTGGCAGATCCAATATATATTATATATTTCGTATGGTTAGTGGCCACCCTTGTGTCAGAGTTGTTCAAGCCGCCCAAAGGCCTCCGACTTGGCTTAACGACTGCTGTCTAATGACAACAACCAGGACCGACGTTTTAACGTGCCTTCCGAAGCACGGAGACGCTCAGTTGAAATACCACTATGCGGGCACCCATCCAGAGACTGACCGCGCCAAGCGTTGCTTAACCTCGCTAATCATTTACCGATTGAATGATATTCGCAATATGTTAGGAGTGTAAATTGGTGTATAAGTGGATGATGTTGCCCATCGTATTCGTATAATTTCTCAATCGCTTCCTACAACTGGACTGGACTGGAAGTGATAATATAGAACTGCTGATAGCCGAAACGTATGGATAAAAAGATGATATTTACATTACTTTCGTTTAAATTTATGTCGCAGAATAATAGGAGAGAAGAATCTAAAACACCGTTTTTAAAAAAACTACTTCACTACTCATTTTTTTTTGCTATGTAACGGTAATTTGCATGAAAATTCCGGTCTGGTTGACATTAATTATCATTTATCTTTAAAATTATTAACGTCTACGAACCAAAATTAATTTGTTAAAATTCTCAGTAATCCATTTGGAAACAAAATATTGTTTTATTGTCTTGTCATTTACGGCAACAAGAATTTTCCATTTCAAAGACAAATTATATTAATTCTAATGGATCATGAATAATTTGTTTACAATTAATCTATGTCAGAGTATCATATTGTCCCTTTGGTACATTCGAGGCTATGATCAAATTATACAAAAAATATATTACTCCAGGAGTCAGTGTAATAGAAAATTTATGAACAGATTCTAGAATAAAGTAAATTTAGTTTTACTGGTGGTGTATCTCTTATTGTAATGGTCCGGCTAGGGTACTGTAGCTAGTAAAATTACTGACTAATGCTCGTTTGCAAAACCAGTTCCTCAGTTATTTCTAAATTATCATTCTGACATATAGTTTGAATTGTTAAGGGTTTCCTAGACAACTGTTTATCTGGGTATGAACTTATCATTTAGTGCTAACGGGCATAAATAGCTAATGTCTCGAGGTGACGACCGCAGTGTGGTAGGACTAGACCCGGGTCTCTCCGAGATGTGCCTATAGGCGTGGCACCAGAGGGCGGCTCTAGTGTGATCATACGAGGACCTGGAGCCTCCCTTAGGTGCCGAAGATGACCGCCCCAGTGGTTTTAGCCGGTAGGAGTCCGGCATAACCCTTCGCCTTTCCCCGGGGCGAAGGAAGTACATGAAGAATTTCCACTGGGCACCAATAAAAAAAAGGACTAGACCCGGGTAGCATTATAATTGTTATGCCTAGTAGCTACTGTGCCCTTCAAACCGGAGCACAGGAAAGTCTAATTTAAAGTTTAAACGTCGTTTAAGAGTCCAGCCAGACAGGCATCACCGCATAAAATATAAACTTTCCTGAGTTTCAATTTGAAGGGAACTGTAGCAAGGGAAATATTTGTAGCAAGGGTTAGTCCCTACAACATAGTGTAAATATTTGTTTTATGGGTTGGATATAGTATTTCGAAAGCGAATTACTCTTGTAAACAATGCTTAAATATGTCTGTGATGAAGTTATAATATTGTTTTAGTTAATGTCTAAGTCTGGTGCCGGCTCAGAATGCCACCACCCCATCTCCTCCCATGGGTGTCGTAAAAGTCGACTAAGGGATTAGTCGGAGGATGGGCAGCAGCGTCCTTCGAGTACATTAACAACTCAACTGCGATCGCCAACCCGCCTGCCAAGCGTGGCGATTATGGCAAAACCCCCCAATGAGCTCAAAACACACCCATATCGGTGGTAGTGATGATCTTTGGGGGAGGCCTGTGTCCAACAGTGGACTTCATTAGGCCGAAATGATGATAATGTCTAAGAGGATTTTATATATAGTAATCAAGTCCTTGGAGTCCTAAGTGAAATCCATATCACCTGCATAAGTTTCTCATCACTACGAGGTCTGGTGAGTATTAGCCCATTTTTACACATCGAGCCATTAAGACACTACACTCCGATGACAAGAATATTGAATATGCAAATTAAATTACCACTTTAATGCAGCATATACCAGACGACCACCATCAACCGTTGGGCGTCGACCCGCCAGGCACACCACCCTGGAACCAGCAGTGCTGTTCTGTAAGAACTTACTAGTAAACTTACTTCTGTATCCGCAGTAAAAAGTAGTAAAAACTATATGAAATTAGATTTCACTGCGGATTTGGAATTGAGCTTGACAGTAAGTTCTTAATAAAAGCCACACTGGCTTCGGGAGGATCATAATTACCACGCACTTCTCGTTATATTAATAAAATTCTAGAAATAAAAGTAAGCAGATCGAACAAATCTATTTTTGCATTCCAACATTTCATATTTGGCGGTGTCTCCTGTATTATTCAATACTTCCAGCGAATTCGAATTGAATTCTATTTGCATAATATATTATTCAAAAAAATACTGGGTATTTATAAGCATAAAATGCGTTTTGTGAATCTTTCAATCATTTTTCATCGTCAAAGATTCATCATTTCAGCCGAAAAACATCCACTGTTGGACAGAGGCCTCCCCAAACAATTGCCACAAGGACCGTCATGGGCTTGTAAAATTACCTGTGGAAGCTGCGACCAATTAATTTTAGAGATAAGCCTATGACTGCCTAACACTTGGATCTGCCAACTAACACTTGGATCTTCGAAGGGTTAGCGCTAAGGTTGTTAACGGAAAATATTCCTCTTGCTAACTATAGCAAAAACTCAGTATGTATACCGAACGAGGCTGATGTGGCAGCGCAATTATTACAGTAAAACACATTAAAGAGAACATACGTTAAAAAGTGTGCTTGTGTATTAATTAAATTAAATAGCACGTATGAATAATGTATGTGAAGGAGTTCGCATGATTGGAGGAATGTGGCGACACATTACCATATTTCTAGCTCAACGAATTGGAATAAGGGCATGGGTCCATTTAATGTTCGCGTGTCTTTTCACATTTTTAGGGTTCCAAACGTCCGAAAGAAAATATCGGATCCCTTATAGGACCACTCGTGTCTGTCTGTCTGTCTATTGTCTGTGAACCGATGAAGTCTAAATTTGGTACACATATTTATTTATTTATTATACTCTTTATTGTACTCGTACACCAATTGTTGAAGGTAATAAAAACAGTAGTGCTTATAAGTATATTTTAGAGTACAATTTCTTCCACGCAACCTTAGGATGGAGAAATACTAAATATATAAATAATGAAACATATACACAATATAGGTATATAAATACATAAACATTTATATATACACATATACAAATACTCTTTTAATTCGACAAAATATCGAAAAGCAGTTATTTCAGATGTAATACTTAGTAAATTCTAAGCAAAAATAATTACAGTGACAAGTAATGTTCCCTCACTAGTCTTTTGAACACTGATATTGACAGAGCTCGTCTTATTAAAACTGGTAATGCATTCCACAAACGAGCGGCCTGAACCGTAAAGGAGTTATTAATACATTTTGTGGAATGTATTGGCATTTTAAGTTTTAGGTCTTCTGATGATCTTAGAAATCTTGTATGAGTGTCACCGATGAACTCGAAGCGTTTTTTAAGGTAAGAGGGAGTAGAAGGAATGAATAATACACTGTAAAGTAACGAAAGAATATGAGTATTCCGACGAAAGCGAATTGGTAACCACTTGAGCTTAGTGCGGAATTCTGAGACATGATCATATTTTCTTAAACCAAATATGAATCGTATACAAACATTTTGAAGTCAATCAAGTCTTTCAAATTGTTCCTCTGTAAGGTCAAGATAGCTGGCATCAGCATAATCGAGGATAGGAAGGAGAAGGGATTGTGCAAGCGCAATTTTAGTGGTAGTAGGAAGAAAGTTGTATATGTATTTCTGCAACTCAAACACGGTCATGTAACACAAACAAATGAATTTTGAATATGGGGATCACCTTTGGAGGGCAAATTGCAAAATTTCAAATAAGGTTTTGTGTAACATATCAAATGTATCATATAAATTTTAAAATTAACAGTTCTAAAGACATTGAAGAAAATAGATGAAAATTGAATATTACCCCCCTTATATCCGAAACGAATGAGCCTAATATTTCGAAGAAAACCCACTGTTTTTTATCGATGTCCAGTGGAAATTTCACACGAACTTCCTTCGCCCCGGGGAAGAACGAAGTGGTATGCCGAGTTATGCCTAAAGGCGTGGCACCAATGGGCGGATCTAGTGTGATCTTATGAGGACCTGGAGCCCCCCCTTCGGTGCCGAAGATGACCACTCCAGTTCTTTTATCCAGTAGGAGTTCGGCATACCACTTCGCCCCGGGGAAGGCTGTAAAAAGGCCGCCCCCCAGGCACTTCTCGGGGAGGATTATAAATAAAGTTAAGTTAAGTTAAGAAAAAAATGTAATACAGCTAATTTCGACGTTCAAAGTTTTAGGTTGGCCTATATTTTTTTGCCTAAGTCGTTTTCCATTTCCAAATCCAAATTTCACATACATCATCACCACCAGCTTATACTATAGATTTTTGTTTTTCCTGACGTTTCGAACACTTTGCAGGGTCGTGGTCGCGGGTGTTTTATTATAATGAGTAATAATCACGAAAATCTAAGACATTTCCGCCAGCTTACCTTTTTTCAAGCTATGTTGGGGTCGCTTCCAGTCAAACCAGACGAACCCGAATATCTTCATTTTGCTCAAGAGTAATTGCTGAGGGATACCGAGATAAATTAGACCGGCTATCTAGACTTTCGGGCTTCAGACTGTCCGTAATGAGTATCATCGGTAAATACATCGCTTCTCGGTTTTCATACAAATGAATGACTAAGCGATGGCTTAACTGAGAAGCATCTCCGAGGCTCCGAGGAACTGGAAAATCATGGCGTGGTATAGCCTCCAACGAGATGGACAGACAACCTTTAGGTACGCGGACGCCATGTTACCCGTCGTTATGGATGTCATATGGTGGCCGGCCTTTGTTCAGTAGTGGGCGTCATTTAGCTGATATGATGATGATCTCTAAGGTACGGACTCGACTCTTACTGTGTTTGAAATCACAGGAAATGTAATTTGACTACACACTTTGAATTTTTACGCAGTGTCGTCGGGTGTCGCCGCAGCAAATTTATTTAATATGCCACTTTTTAAATGCGGCTAAAAAGTATTAAATAATGTTTCCTGACCCAATACGATTAAAACGAAAAACGTGAGGCACACGCAATGAATAATCGTAAGGAGATTAGCTGTAGCTGTCGTTAATAAAATTCACAAAATAGTTTATATCATTTGTAGTGCAATAAAATTGTTAGTCACTTGGCAGAACAATTTTTTTTATTATTTTTATTAATTCATCTATTAGCTATTGAATGCGCACCACGCTATGTTGTAAATCTGATGGGGTTAGGAGCAATTAATTTATAATTTTTAGTCAGTTTTAAAAACGTGGTTTTTTATTTTTATTTATATTCTTTTTACTGTACACAATTTTAATGGATACAGAAGCATAATACTGCCATCGTTTGAAAAAAATATATCGGACTACTTACTGCAGATAGTGTGTTTCTGTTTTTTTTTTGCGAGATGAGATTCTTCTCATTACTTTGACGAACTTCTCAAATCATGTACACTTAAAAACTTTCTGAGAGTTGTGTGATAGTTTGGCATACGAAGCACGTGGAGGTCAAAATGAAACCTTGGCATTAAATAATTAAAGTACACTTTCCTGTAATTTACTCCTTAAATTTAGATATACTTAATACTGTTTCCTTTGAATTAACATAAAGACAGATTCAGACAAAATATGTTCGGCTTAAGTTTAATCCAGCACTAGAATCTCATTGCGGACCCAGTTGAATTACTTCAAGGAAATTGTTAATCTAATCAATGTAACCCCTTATTTATTACTGCGAACTTACTACGATGCTCTAGGGTTTAAGTTTTAATTAGGTACCGAACCTAATTCGTTGTACGTTAGAGTACGGAAAAAGTTATGTTATATAAGTTTTTAAACTGACATGGTCACTAACACTATTATTGGAACTGAAAACGGGATATTTACCATGTTCCCGATATTTCGGCGCTGTTGCAAGCGCCATGTTCACTGATAAACATATACATATATAATATAAATAAGTTATGTTATGTTTCATTTTTGCATATTTTATTGCTGTGATGGATTCTTTGCATTTATTCATACTTGAATATTATTATTATTCATATTGTATTTATGTACATTGGAGGGAACCTACGTAGCTTGGTTATTTGGTGACGGTCGGCTTTCTTCGGCCGAACCCGCGAGCCACAATATACGACGGGGTCATCATCGCGACAATTATTCGGACGGCTTTCATTACCTACTTACGTAGCTAGAATAAAATCAGGGGCGATTCGGGCTAACGAAACTCGGCGGAACAAAGGAAGTCCTCATCGGCTACCAGGTTGGTGGTTCCTTTCCTTATATACGATCAGTGCCCACGAGAACCTGTATCACATCAATGACCAGCGTCGGCCTTCAAAGAACAAATATTGCAAACAAATGGTACGGTCACGAACCACTGTTGGACTGCTAGTGGCTAGTGGCTTAACAATCCCTTCGTAATTCTGTCATGTTGTACAAATCGGTGAAAATCGGTTACACTTGTATAATGGTAGAGAAAATATGTTTCCTATCAGTAATTTCATGCATAACGTCTTGACGTTTCATCATCGATTACCTGATCTTACGACACCTGGAGCCTGGACCCTTCAGTGCCAAAGATCACCGCCCCAGTGGTTTTATTTTCACCCTTCCTCAGGGCGGAGGAATTTCTTGACTGATTTCCACTGGGAATCAATAAAAATCAAACTAAAAGAAGGTACCACCGCAGTGCCAGATATTTTGCCACCAATAGTGTTCAAACTTTAAACATTCTAAAAGTGTGTTCCTCTTATAAGGGCACTGTAACTAGATTAATTACTGGGCAATAAATAAGAGACTAAATAGGTAAGTAATGTCTCGAAGTGCCAAGCGCAGCGATGTGCTAGGCAGAACTGATCTTGGGAAACATTTCCAAACGTGCCGCTGCACCACCCGTGCACTCAATTGATTGAAATATTCACTTATTTCTTTCTTTCTATCTATTCTACATTAATTCCGTGTAAGAGGGTTTACGCGTTCCGTGCGCTCTTTGGCTCCAAAATGGTACTTTTCGAATCCCTTAATATTCATCAACCTTTTATCTTACAAACATATTATTTACTAATAATTTTAGGAAATGTTGGCACCTAAACAGTTACTTAGGAGAAAGTTTCGATTTAAACATTATTTGTGAATTCTTTAAAGATAACTGAACAGATGTTTTCTTATTTTCTCGTTTTCTCGTCTAGCGTAATTTCCGGAGCTTATAATTTCTAAAATCACTGATAAAACTAGAAACCATTTATTTACCACACAGTCACGCTCCCTTCTGTGTGCGTGAAATTTGCAAAGGTTTACCTAAACTTGAGGTTCCGCGCTAGACGTAAACACTCTTAAGGGAAATTTGATGGCCCTGCTGTAAAAGTGCAGTGACCGTCCCGTGCCTACTGTGCAGTATCAACGTACTCTCTCAGAAGGCTTTATTCACTGCCTCTTTAGAATTGATGTTTTTTACAGAATCATAACCGCCTCATCATCATCATCATTTCGGCCGAATGAAGTCCACTGCTGGACACATGCCTCCCCCAAAGACAGTCACAACGACCGATATGGGTGTGTTGTGTGCTCACTGGGGGGATTTGCCATAATCGCCACGCTTGGCAGACGGGTTGGCTATCGCAATTGAGTTGTTAATGTACTCGAAGGACGCTGCTGCCCATCCTCCGGCTGATTCTTTAGTCATCTTTTACGACACCCACGGGAGGATATGGGGTGGTGGTATTCTGAGCCGGCACCACACCACATAACCGCCTATAATTCTTTATTCTGTCAACCTGGGAATATGATTGGACTGGGAGTGAGACAATAGTTAAGTCTCATATTGACTTCCCTGTCAATCGTCAGATAGGTTAATATATCTTACCCCTTGCCATTGCTATAAGGCGGGGGACCTCTGGGTTCGCGGGTAGATTGGGGAATCTGCGTGTCCACACAGAGCTAGCTAATAGAAGGCGGTAGCACGCATGTGGTCACGCGCTGCCGTGGGACGCTTTGGGGGATCCTTTACAATCCCCCCGGGGGGGTGACCGCTTTACAGTCAGCCTTTTCGAGATTTGCCTACAGGTGTGGCACCAGTGGGCGGCTCTAGTGTGATTATACGAGAACCTGGAGCCTCCCTTCGGTGCCAAAGATGACCGCTCCAGTGGTTTTAGCCGGTAAGAGTCCGGCATACCCCTTCGCGCTTCCTCGGGGCGAAGGAAGTTTATGAAGGGATTCCACTGGGCACCAATAAAAAAAGTTTAATATATCTGCTTCTCTTCATATATGTAATCGTTAGTGATCGTGGAACTTCCGAACGACTTGACCGATTGAGGTCATATTCGCACGGTACTATTTGTTTTGTCGAGACGATGGTTCATAGCTATGTTTGGATCCGATAGGCGCCACGTACGGGCAGGGCAGAAAAGCTTCTGCTGACCCAACTAGTATTATCATATACATATAATAAAATCGTATGGGGGTAAAACTGTAATTGAATATTATTTGATAAAAGTAATTTCTACGTATACTGTAAACCTCACTACGTTATAGTTTTAGAGCGTTTGTCTGTGTATTGTATGAATAACAGTTATTCAGACAATAACCAGACTAGTAAGCTTCACGCTAAAACTACTTGGTTTGGTTTGGTTGAAACTTTGTAGTAATATCTGTGACAGTCTGTTGCCCTGTCAACACAATAAAGTCTATGAATTTTCACGTTATTGGTTGGGCAGGATGAGCAGTAGAGCATTATGTATATTTGGTAATACATCAACCCTTTATTATAACAGGACACATCTTTATGATATACTGATTTTTTGTAATTAAGTGACCTGGTGGACGTTTTTAATTTAAATTAGCACGCTAATCTCAAAATTGCCATTCGGAATAGTTTTTTTTTACAACTTCTATAATTGCTCCCTTTTTTGTTATACTTACAGACCATAGCCAAATATAAGATCTTATTATGTAGACAGATCTATTTTCAAGCCGGTTAGGAAGTTTCTATACGGTTACTGGTATTGACAGCTGTCTAAAGTTGTTTTTGGATTTGAAGAACTGTAGTGAGTGTTAAAAATACGAGTATATTCAGAACATGACACGAGAACTAATCAAAAAATATTTACTACTTTTTATTACGCTAAATGAGACAAAAATAACATTTTATTCCATTGTTAGGCTTAGTTAAGCCAGCAATAAAAATATGAAAGCGAGTTCTATTGTTGATGTGTGTAAAACTATTCTAATAAAATGAACACATAATATTTTTTTATTCATTCGTAAACTTGATAGAAATATCTTTTGTTCGTATACAAAAGTTTGGGGTACTGAAAAAACCCGAATTGTCTGTATCATCTGTGCATATAGCATTAAATATAATAATATTTGTTTATTTGCGTAGAATATAGGTACACATAATAAAGGTGTCTGATCCTTGTACACTCTATCTTAATTAGGCATGCAAATATTAGGATAAATTAAATAAAGTCGAATTATGAATAATAACAAGAATTTATAAAAAAATTAACATTATTAATAGGAAATAGCTAAATATCAGATACAAAAATAATATCAAAATCTTTCGTTTAAATAATCATTATTTGAATAATTTTTAATCATTCAGATTGTGTCCTTTTTTATGATGTCCGGTATTTTGTTGTATATAATAGGGCCTATGCTCAAGAGATTTTTCTTAAGTAATGCAGTAGCCAATACATGCAATTGGTTTGTAAATTGACTTCTGATAGGTCCTTTTCTAGTTTCAGATATTTATACATTGCGGGAAACGTCAACACTATTATGCACTTAAACATAAGGTACACAACGACTACACATTGCCCTTATACAACGCTTTTGCGCCTTAAATACTTGTTCCCTTAAACTAGAACTACCCGAAAATACAATTTCAAATCGCAAAATCGATGCCACTAAGCCATGGTAAGCTATAAATGTTGTGGCTGTATTCACTTTTCTGGTTAAGTTATAGCACATACATAAAAGTGCACAGTTTCTTTGCACACCTCTTCTGCTTTAGGTTTCCACGTTAACTGGACTGTCTATGAGTATTATAGTATCAAAAACTTTGCCACTTTTATTTGATCAAATTCTTGTCTCTTATATTCAATAATGCCGTGTGGTGCCGGCTCAGAATGCCACCACCCCATCTCCTCCCATGGGTGTCGTAAAAGTCGACTAAGGGATTAGCCGGAGGATGGGCAGCAGCGCCCTTCGAGTACATTAACAACTCAACTGCGATCGCCAACCCGCCTGCCAAGCGTGGCGATTATGGCAAAACCCCCCAATGAGCCCACAACACATCCATATCGGTGGTTGTGGTGATCTTTGGGGGAGGCCTGTGTCCAGCAGTGGACTTCATTCGGCCGAAACGATATTCAATAAAAAAAATATTGCAGATCTGCGTATGTAAAAATGCATTATATTTCGTTTTTGATAAATTAATTAATAAATTGTTAATGACAGCCAATGTACTATGTCCTTAAGTGTGCGATTTATGTCATGTTCATATGTTTTAACGTCAGTGCATTTATATATTTATAATAAAACACTTTTAAACGGATTCTATCGCGTATATTTTAGATTTTTGTTTTTTCTGACGTTTCAATAATTTATGAATCATTTTTGATTATAATTGTACGGTAGATAAAATAAAATAACTTATTAAAATCTGTAACGACGCCTGTCACCTTAGTCATCCTGCGACCATGAACCCTGCAAAGTGTTCGAAACGTCAGGAAAAACAAAAATCTAAAATATACGCGATATAATCTGTTTAAAAGTATTTTATTATAATGTGTAATACTCGCGAAAACCTAAGACATTGTCAGTGCATTTCACTATTGCGGTGCTATATCATCAGTAAATAAGGCCATTGGGCGCCAAATATGACGTGGCAAGTCATTTATATACAGCAGGAATAACGCATACTATCCTGTGGTATACCACATGTGATAACTCTATCTCCGGATAAGTACTTGCTTTCGCGCTTCATTTTAAAACAAATTCCATGTATTGTTTATGGTTGCTAAGGTAAGATTTTATGAGATCTAGAACATTTCCTCTAACACCATAGACATTGAGTTTACTAAGAAGGGTTTCATGACTGACACAGTCAAATGCCTTGGTCAAATAACAGCAATAAAAATAAGCGGCAGATAACTCATTTACTTCTCAATATGCCAGTACCAAAATTAGAGCTGTTTAGCTGTGGTTTTTTTTTACAGCTTATAATTTAAAAAAAACAATAAATAGATAATGATATAGCATTCGTAAACCAAAGTTTTGTAATTAATGTTACGAGTAGTCTAATATCTAATAAAATAAATAAAATAGTAAACTAAAGTAAATTGAAAGTTGGTGAGTGCATTTCAAAGCAATTAGCATTTCATGTGCTCCAAGAAGTAAGACTTAAATTTAAATTTAATATTAGTTGGCGTGAAGTCACTACGCAAATTAGAAGGTAAGTTATTAATTAACCGAGGAACAAGACATAAAGATCTGCGTTCGCCGTAGGCATTGTTTGCGCGAGTCGTGCAAAGCTGGTTTAGAGCGACGGCTCTCGTGTATGCATGCAAACATGATATCCTGCTTCTTATAGCTAGACATGCAGATAGGCTCCAGAGAGAGCTCATCTATCACGTCAAGCTTATTTTGCAGGAAATTCATTTCCCACAATGGTATCATAGACCTTAGACTGCACCACCGTGGTAGTGTATTCCTGTGTTGCAATAATCGCGAAATAAACGGACAGTTTCATGGCAACCAAGAGTACACTTAGCTGGTTCGGACCACGACGACGATGATGACGGCACGGTTGGTGCAGTGGCTGATACAGTCGGCTGCTGCGCTCTGGGTCGTGGGTTTGATTCCCGCACGTAACAAATATTAGTCGTTCCGGGTCTGGGTGTATTGTATGTGATTCATGTCTGTAAACGCACCCACGACACAGGAGAAATCCTAATGTGGGGAAACGTTAAAAAAAGAAATCCCCCTTCGGAACGAGTCACTTGTCCCACCTGGACTTCGTCTCACGTTAAGCTCGCAAGAACTTTACGGCGTTCAATTATGTAGTTACTAACAGCCGGAATGAATAATGTATCCAACCGAGGTCTCGATCTACATGTGCGTCCTAACCTACATGTCTGACCACAAATTGGAAGATTTCGATCCGCCATATTGCTAGGATTAAAATTAAGATTGTTTATGCAGATCGAAGCAATCGTCAAAAGATATGGATAGGTTAACACGCGCGAATTGTAATTTTCGAGCAGAGGTAAATCTATGTCTAAATCCGTCCTCACAAAAATTTATCACCTGAAAATATTGCCATCTCAATCGTTACATAGGTTAATTACCACACTTCAAACAAAGACTGATACAATTTTCAAAATTTAATCTAAAGATTTATTAAGGATTACAGCGATTATTTATTTATTTATTATTATGGACTTCCAACAGAGGATACACACATACATGGGCTATTACAAATTAGTATATAAGTTTGTGTTTGGTGTGCACCTCCAATTATAGGAAGCCACAGCGTGCTCTTGTATATCTAGGTGAATCAACATAGAAAAATTATTAATTTATTATTAATTTCAGACGCAAATTGACTATTGATAATCCAAAATTGCGCCGTGTGGTGCCGGCTCAGAATACCACCACCCCATCTCCTCCCGTGGGTGTCGTAAAAGTCGACTAAGGGATTAGCCGGAGGATGGGCAGCAGCATCCTTCGAGAACATTAACAACGCAACTGCGATCGCCAACCCGTCTGCCGAGCATTATGGCAAAACCCCCCAATGAGCCCACAACACACCCATATCGGTCATTGTGGTGATCTTTGGGGGAGGCCTGTGTCCAGTAGTGGACTTCATTTGGCTGAAATGATTGAATCCAAAATTTTAATGTATAAATCACTACATTTTTTTAAATAACTTCATATGATTATAGCAGTTGTTAAATTTCTAATATAAATTAAATTTGTCGTCCATAATCAAATAATTCATATTTTTTCTATGGATAGTCCAAACTTAAACCATAAATACGTACTCTATGGCTTTTATTCGGAATGCAAGGTACTTACTGTGAGACAGCTCTTTGTGCTTCATACCATTCTTAGAAAGCATAGTTCTCTTGTGTTTTCTCCGACTTATTTGCAAAAACGGAATATGTATAGAGTTTGCTGCTCTCTTCCCCATAGAACCTGTGTCGCTCAGCGACATTTTCGCGTTATTAGTAACTATCTTTACAACACATTAAACAAAAGATGTAATATATATTGCGATAATAAATTCATTTGCAAAAGAAAGGTCTCCAGCTGGCTAATGGAACAAAACTACCAACAAACCGAAAACCTATTAAACTTGTCATAGCACTATACATTTCTTATTTAGATTACTGCACACACACACACACACACACACATCCACACGTGCATACAGAAACATACACGCACAAGCTCACGTACTCACTCACACACGCACACGCGCACGCACACACGAACGCGCCCACATTTCTACTTGTATATTAAGCATAAACTCTTCTAGTTCTAAGTTTTTGTATACCTGCTGTAACTGTACATTTTTCAAAATTATAATGTGAAGCGGACTCTAGTACCCATAACACAAGTTTAATCTTACCATGGGTACTTGAGTTCCGTTACTCCATGATCTGTTCTAAAGTGATGTCTGTTTTGTCTAATTGCGTAAGTATTTTATCTACTCATCTATTCATCTTTTCTATTCATATAATTTGTATTTCGTTCTTTGTAATTCAACAAGTTTAGTTTTAGATTAAATAAATAAATAAAAATAAATGCATGAATTGAACGTAGAATTCTATAAATACTTTATGACCGGTCACCGTATTCTCTGCTCCCGATTTAGTACTTAAAATAATTGTACACAATCATTTTGTATAAAGTATTTCCTGAAACCCCATTTGATAGGAGCAATATTAGTATAGTAGAGGAATGTTATTATAATTGATTAAATTACGAGTATTTTAAGGCTCTGATGTTAAGGGTAAAGGTTCCACTGAACCTGTTTCAGTAGAACAATACACAGGTTGCCATGAACACATTTACAGGTTGCAGCCACTGCGAATTACTATTTCTAAAAAGTAAAGATAGCTGGGTCTGTTGTGTTCCGAAGTACCACTACATAATAAGCTAAAGATATGTAGCGTGTACGTGTTTAATTAAAACTTTGTCAGAACAGAGCCGATAGGGATGTTTGGTACGTTGTTACTATTGTTTTACGACTTTATGTATTTCTTATATATTAATTAGCAATCGTCTGTATCTTGGTGAGTTTGTTGAACCTTGCTTCCAGTCTGTGTAAGTTGTAGCAGATTAATAAAACAATACAATATAAGACAAACTTGAAACTTGAAATATTCAAAAAGCGACTTCAATGAAAATAAAAAAATTCAAGCGGTTCTTGGTAATGGCGTCTGCATTTAATAGCTTAATAAATAGCATCGAAACCTTCCCATAAAAATCAGTTCAAAACTAAAGTTTTACATTTTTTTTATCTTAATGATTTCTTTGAATTTTCGGTTTTACGGTATTCATTTCGTATGTGATGAAAAATAGAATAAAAATGTAATTGTATTAGTGAATTGAAGGCTTTCTTTAAAAATATATAATAAAAGTTAAATTGAACAAAAGAAAACAGTAAAATAAACGCGCGGGAATTGTTGACGCCTTTAGGACAATTTTGATGATTGTATTTATTTCAGTGCTCTTGGCTTTGATCTTGACTTTTGTTACAGTGAGATCGTATGTATAAAGATAATAGTGTTTTAAAGTCATTAAGTATGCGCTATTATTCTTAAACAAGGATATTTTTAAAACCGTTTTCAGGTCTATTAATTATATGAAGTACCAGACTACTAATTACGTTGACAAGAGAACACTTTGAAAATTTGTAGTTGTCACTTTGTTATTTGAGTGTAAGATGAAAACGTAGAATATCAACCTTTTTCATATATTTATGATATAAATTATTTGCTTATGTTTGTATATTACGACTTCGATTTACTGCTATATATAGGTATTTTTTTATCTTTTGACTAAAATTTCATACAAAATTGTAAATATGTGAGTATCATGTACCTAGCTATTAATGTTGATATATATTTAGTACTTAAACTGTATCTTAACTGGCAGTATTGGTTTGTCATGCTCAGTAAAAGTCATACTGGTGGCAGCGTTCTGTATCGGTCCGTTAGATTCCCTAAAATATGGTTGAGCTAAGCGATCTTGATGCATGCATCATGCTCGTGAACGGGCACCGACTGTCGGGACTGGTCAGCCGTTAACTGCCTTAGCAAATAAATTACTACAATATTATTATAGTATCAAGTTCTTAAAACCTACATTATTCTCGTTATATGTTTTACGATAATTTGGATCAATCAAAATTGTAATCTAAATTCTTTTAAAAGAGTATGTAAGGTGTTTCTTTCCGTTTATAACCTGAACTTAAATTCTGACGTATCATAATTGGTTAATCTGAAATAAAAATATTTGACTTTGACTTTATAAGGAAAGCGTTTATTCAAAAATAAGTTGTAACATCCTTTTTTTTCTATTAATTGACTACATAAACACAAAAAAATATTTGTTCCCCATAATTACTACAGCAGCGCGCGGTTCTATATACTCGTATCTGTGCTAAAACAGCTAAATTAAAAATAGGTGTTCGGATACCAATTTAATAATGGTATAATACTAAAGTAATAAAAAGAAAATGAAAATTATAACTTATTTCATAAACGCAATGCCGATAACCTACTTATTCTCCCCTTGAAATAAAATTCAATATTTTATAAGGGCCCTATAATGGATGTAAGTGACATCGTAACGAAAACTGATACCATGAATTAAGTACCTGATTCTGGAAACATTAGCGTTAGAAATTTGCGTCAGAATTTTTAGACTTATTTCCAGATTTCTTCGCTTCGCTGCCCTTCTTGTCGTAGATCGCAATTCATGCAGACCGGAGATCGGCATGAATGCCTGAAGTCCGGGTATCTTTTTGTAATTTCAGCTGGTGGAAACACATCCTGTAACTTCCTCACCTGCCCCAGATAATGCTGTGGGGCATGCCGGACTCCTACCAACGAAAACTGCTGGTAATCTTCGGTACCGAAGAACAGGCTTCAGGAAATCGAGCAAAATCAAACGGGAGCCGTACGTTCTCAGTAGTTACAAAATAAAACATAGTTTTGAAGGTATCTAAAAAGACTTCTGTGGCATCGCAGTAACACTGTGTACCGTCTTCCTGGGGACCTTACTAAGTGTATAGTCTATGGGACTTTATGAGCACGCAGATCCCCCAATCTGCACGCGCACGCAGTATGGGTACCTACGGTAATGATGATTAGAAGGCCACAACTGGTTGTGAAAATAATTATCTTAAGAAATAATTTTTAATTATACAGGATAGACGGACGGACCTCGTGCGTTTCTTCAGCAGTAATTTTGATGTAAGTTTCACCTAGTAATTTTGCATATGTGTTGGTAAGTGGTACCTTTCTCTTCTCATTTTGTGCCGCCTGAAGGTAGACAGTAGATTTCAACGGTATTTTAAATGTCCTCTATTTCAACAACTTCGTCTATCGCCTACTGCTGGGCATATGTCCCTTCCAAGCCACATCACAACACCCATTCCTTCGCCGTCCGTATCTTGTTGAACCCCAACTCTAAATTTTTGCCTCTTGTATGCCATGCGTGCCGCTCTCTAACGCCTTCAATATTAGTTCAAATGTTATTTATTATATGATGAATATTGCTAGACATTATTCGCCAGAGTGACAACCCTGGGGTTTGGCAACCCTTAATTTAAAAAGACTCTAGAGATTTAAAAAAACGGTCGTTATACGTACTGACAGAAACACGGCCAACATAATACTACTCAACCAACAAACCATATAATAATAGTTTTCATGTAGGTATTTATTTATCGGACCGAACGAAATCTGTGTTGACATTCGTTTTATGCATGTTTTGGACCGGGATTACTAAACGTAAAACAGAATGTATTTGCTTTTTGTTATCCTGTGTAAACTTGAATGTAAGGTTTTGTATAATAATGAGGTTTTTGCAAACTGGTACTGCGTACCGGATGTGACACGAGCAACAAAAAACGACCGCAAGTTACTAAACTTGCGGCCGTTCTTTATGTTGATCGTATCACATCCGGCTACCATTTGGATGCTACCTAATTTACCAGTGAAAACATTTTTTTCTACTTTGCCCCACACTAGGATTTCTCCTGTGTCGTGGGTGCGTCTACAGATATGAATTCGACGTACAATACACCCAGACCCGGAACAACTACCTACAGATCATACAAATATTTGTTCCGTGCGGGAATCGAACCCACGATCCAGAGCGCAACAACCAACTGTATCAGCGACTGCACCAACCGTGCCGTCAAATCAATGTCAATGACTTCTGTATGCGAGAAAAATTCCCCCCAAACCTTTGTATTTAACCCTTGTGGGGATACACAAGCTACAATTTTGTAGGTTGTTTGTAGGTTGTAAAAGCCGCGCTGTCGTAAAAGTGGTCGAAGGGAATAAGCAACCTCTTCTAATGCGATAGTAGTAATACTAATGTGCTGAGGTCACCGATCCGAGCATTGTCTACGACGAAAACAAACTGGTGAAATGGAGATAACTCCCATGATTTATTTCAAGTAAGATTTAGTGATATACATCCACCCGTTTTAGTAAAGAAACAGACAAAAGGAAGACGAAGGTATACCTTATTAGTTTCATTTTTATATAACCCGGATTCTACATATTGTATTTCCTCCGTCCGCGGGATCGGCGGAGGGGCATGCCTATGCCATGTCTCCTTCCGACTTAAACCACCAAAGTGATCATCTTCGACACCAAAGGGGGGCTCCAGGTCCTCAATACAATGACACTATATGCGCCCATTGGTGCCAAGCTTTAAGGCACATCTCGGAGGGGATGACTATAAATCGGTCTAGTAGAGGGGAGGCGAATGTAAAAAGGCCGCCCCCAGGCATCTTGGGAGGGATTGTAAAAGATCCCCGTGGAGCCTCGCTGTGCGCTATTCTACGCACACGACACGTAGCCACGTGCGCGCCACCGTCTTCCCGGGGGTAAAGACGTATAACCTAAAGTACACTTCGCAAAATGTACACTTGACGCAAAATGTACACTTGACGCAAAATGTATATTTTACAACAGGTGCATTTCTCATAACGCGCGCTTCTCAAAATTAGCACATTATGTAATATTTGTCGCCGAAGGTATAGGTTAGGTTAGAACAGTGTCCGGAGGAGATCTCTCGCCCGGGGATCTCACGCTGCCGGTAAAAACCATGGTCGACAGCGAGGCGGTTTGGAGGGCAGTCGCATCCTTCTACGAGGACATCATCTCACAGAAGGACGCGGTGGAATGGGTCAGGGAGAAAGACGCCCTGGCTGACCCGATCCGTCACAGGTGGCAAAAATGCCCTCCTGATGCTACCCTAGCAGGAGTCAGCGGGTGGTTGTCTGGCGTCTGCATTGCGTACAAATAAAAAACACTGGAGTCGCGGACATGCCTGCCCATGTTATGCGTAAGGCATTTTCCCCGCCGAAAATGATTAGAGCTGTGTCCATAACGTCCAGAATAGTGGCGCGGGGTAGCTCCCTTTATAGTGGTTGTGGTGGTTAAGACAAAATCAAACATTTCCTTTACGTGATTTTTGTTAATACATAAGACCCATAAGAAGTTCCTGTTATTGTCTGATGTCTAATTTAATAAAAGTAGAATGAATACTTAATTCCTAAGCCCCTTAGTTGCTGAAGCTGACCACTCCGTCGGTTTAGCCGGTAGGAGTCCGGCTAAACCGCCATCGTCGCCGCCGCCGGATGTCCGCGGCTCTTCCCTTAGGTGGAGAAAGTACACGATGTATTTCTACAGGGCCATATAAAAAAAGTACTTGAATCGAATGGCTGAAATCTCCAACATGCAGCGAGCGAGCGTGCCGATCAATGCTCGATCCATTTCTGTATAAGTGAGACTTTTGCTCTGCAGTGGGACGTTAAATCGTTTTTGTATTCACATGTACAGGAATTTAGTTTTGCTAGGAAGACGTTAGTGGCTATGACTATCCAATCGAAGTGGCTAAATAATCCTTTTCATGTGTATAACTATCTAATAGGTAAGTAAACCATCTAAATCTGAGGGCTCGTCGCGAAAATGCCTTGAGACGTGGCATAGTTGTCCACAAAGTATGCTAACAGGCGGACTTGCGGTATGAAAGTTTCCGGACCGCGTGCCTTAACGTCATTGCGTTCCTGCCGCTATTTCAAGAACTCAACCTAAAAATATTTTGCGTTCTGAATATTAGAGAAGTTAGAAGAAGAAAACGTTTTTATTAGGTTATTTTTTAGGTTAGTACAGTAACATAATACATAAAAAAAATGCAGCGTTATCAAACCAAAACAGAAAACGAAGGCCTATTTATTTACTTACTTTAATTATGACGGTAGTACACCTATCACAATAATTAAGAATTCATCATCATCATATCGGCCATTTATACGTCCACTGCTGAACAAAGGCCTCCCCCATAGATTTTCACAACTGTGTCATCATTTTGGGGGTATTTGCCAATACTCACCACGCTTGGCAGGCGGGTTGGTGAGCGCAGTATGGCTACCGTTTCACAGAAGGGACGCTGCTGCCCATCCCTTTGGTTTAGATTCCTTTAGTCGCCTATTACGACATCCACAGGAGTCCTGAGGAGATCCTCCTGTGGATATTCTTAATCCGGACACCACACGGATTAATTAAGAATTATAAACAGATTATAAAAGTTAAACACAAGAACAATAATCATAAATTTCAAGTAACATAATTATTAAATTAAAACACAATCACTCATCCTTTTCGCAGAAATTCAAAGACTAACAATATTTTCAGCCATTCATCCGCAAAGAAGTCACATTCAGGATAGGCACACAGGAGAGCGTTGAGTGCAGAGAGGGTGCGTGGAATGGGTAAATTTGCGCACGCAATGGTACGACTTGGTGGTACAGCAAATAACTTGTGCCTTCGGTTGCGACGATAGTTGTTAGGAGCAAAAAATCGACACAATTCATGATGCGAGACTGCTGCATTTATTTTTCCCCAGAGGATTTTGCACATGACTGAAGTTGCTGCCTTTCTCGTTTAACTTCCAATGAGTAACAACCTAGACATATCTCAGTATAAGCTGGAAGAGTAAAATACCGCACCGGTAATAAGTATTCTATTTATATTTGAATGGCCTATGTCATTAAGTACAGATACAGATAAACCCTTAGCTAAATTTTTGTTGTTATTGCACAGTCTTGTAGGTAGATCCTTAATCTATGATGTGTTGATAGTTTTGCATAGGTACAATTATTATTCGGCTGGATAAGGAGTTGGTTTCGAAACTGAAGTCATTCAATGGGATATATGCTAGCTTCTGTTCTAGTTCCTGATTTATATTTTGGATATTTACTATTGTCATTTAATATTGTATAGTCCTAACGCGCACTAAACCAGCGTGATGGACCAAAGCCCAACCTTTCTCATCGTGAGAAAAGGCCCGTGCCCAGCAGTGGGAGAGTAAAGGGCTGATTATAATATGAATATTTTATCGAAAATAGGTCTGGAATTCAAAACAGAGATATTTTAGTTTATTTCAATATTACTTCTCAGAGGCAGTCGGCAAAGCCGGCTCTATCTAGATTTTTCGACGAGTCAAAGCGTTTCTTCAAAAAGACTTGCTCAATAAAGATGATTGATGCGTCTCTTAGAGATCTACAAGCGGAGCTCCTGTTTAATAGTAGTTTATGGTCTGTATGTTCATGTTGTGGTGCCGACTAAGAATACCACCACCCCAACTCTTCCCGTGGGTGTCGTAAAAGGCGACTATGGGATTAGCCGAAGGATGGGCAGCAGCGTCCTTCGAGTACAATTATAACACAACTGCGATCGCCAACCCGTCTGCCAAGCATGGCGATTATGGCAAAACCCTCCAAAGAGCGCCCACAACACAAACCCATATCGGTCGTTGTGGCTATCTATGAGGGAGGCTTCTGTCCAGCAGTGGACGTTTTTCGGCTGAAATGATGATGAAAATGATGTTGATGTTTAGGGATGTATGTAAGTGTTTCTTGTAATTTGCTTGCTAAATAAAACCATGGGATGGACGATGGACAGCAGCGTCCCTTCTGTGAAGCAGGAGTCATACTGCGCTCACCAACCTATCTGCCAAGCGTGGTAAGTACCGAATTCCCCCCAAAATGATGACACAACTGTGAAATCGACAAGGGAGGCCTTTGTTCAGGATCCACTCCTCGTCCTTTGACTGATATGATGATAAATGTGGGATCAGTTGACTGACTTTCCTGGCTTCTAACTGCCCATCTGTGTTTGTAAGAAATTCGGGACCGATGGCTAAACGAAATCTCTAAAGCACATAAAGGTCACGATATGAAAATAACAATCATTCATCGAACTCATAACTGTGGCATGTGTATCTTAACCTCTTATACCAATCAATCAGCAGCAGTCAACAAGTTACCAGCCCCATAGAATATAATTTTCTACATTACATTTTATTGTTACCTTTTTTTTTTTAATTGATCCGGTGGAATTACTTCATGTAGTTCCTTCGCCTCGGGAAAGGGCGAAAGGGCATGCCGGACTCCTACCGGTTAAAACCACTGGAGTGATCATCTTCGGCACCGAAGGGAGGCTCCAGGAACTCGAAAGATCTCCATATAGAGCTACCAATTGGTGCCACGCCTTTAGGCACATCTCGGAGGGGATGACTGTAAAGCGGTCATCCCCTCTAGTGGAGAGAAGGTGACTGTAAAGAGGCCACCCCCAGGCATCTCTCGAGGGGATTGTAAAAGATTCCCCCGAAGCCTCACTATGCGCTGTGCTGCGCACACTGCGATACGTCCGATACGTACGATCGGCCCTCTCCCGATCCCGCTCTGCGACCTCCTTTTCATTGTTACCTAATGACACTAGATTAGGCCTGGCTGAATTCCGTTTTGGCTTCGCCAGTTTATCTGGTTATACAGAAACAGATCTTGAGCTGAAGTACATAAAAAAAACATGTGTTTGAAGTCCCGGGTACAGCTACGGGTATATAACCTTTGCCGTTCGTAGCACGCCTCTCTGTACGAAATGACTTCTAGGTATTTTATCTTATGTTGTTGATATTATTATAATATATTCATCGTCTTTGAAATTACCTGCTTTGTAATATAATAGGATCATATTTTTCTTTTGAAACAAACTAAATACAAATAAGTCGTTTCAGTCGTCCCAAATGTGAACTGAAAATAATTTTTCAACGTAAAAGGCAATTTATTTTACTTTTGTCAACTATAACGAGGGCTTATTACATTAAAGTAAAAGAAAAGGTAGATTTGCCTTGTCTAATAATGATTTTTTTGGTAGCAGTGATAGCTTAGTGTCTGACGTGCGGGTCCGAGTTCAATTACGGCTTACTCCTATGACTTCGGGTTCATGTACGGAGGAAAACATCCTGAGGAAACCTGCACAACTTTTCAACTCGCACTAGGCCAGCGTGGTGGAGTAAGGCCTAACCTTTTTCATTGTGAGAAAAGGCCCGTGCCCAGTAGTGGGACAGTAATGGGCTGATTATGTTTTGTGTATGCTTTTTTCATAGTATTTTTTTCTATGCCTACAAGGTAAGAATTACCTTTTTCATTTTATATATTGGTGCCACGCCTTTAGGCACATCACGGAGGGGATTACTGTAAAGCGGTCACTCCCTCTAGTGGAGGGAAGGCGACTGTAAAAAGGTCGCCCCTCCAGGCACTTCTCTGGAAGGATTGTAAAGGATCCCCCCAAGCCTCGCTTTGCGCTGTGCTGCATACGCGGCGGCACGTGACCACGTGCGCGCCATCGTCTTCCCGGGGGTCGCTCGGTGTGAGCACGCAGACTCTCCAATCTGCGCACCCGCGACCCCCGAGGCCCCCCACCATGTAGTGACGGCAGGGCCCTCAGGCGTGTTGGACTTGGGAGCCGGGATGGTTGTTGCCCCGGCGCCATCTCGTCCTTCCCCGTGCGGGATCGGCCCTCTCCCGAAAGGTAACGGCCTAGCTGATGGAAAGTAGTGACCGCACCCACAGATACCGCTAGCCATAATTTTTTTCACCGCGCTTGTAATCCTCATGAACTTCCGCCCTAGTGCGGGTGGGAGCGGGGTGTTGACTAGGACTCTTACCGGCTTAAACCACCTGGGCAGTTATCTTCAGCACCGAAGGGGGCTCCAAGTTCTCGAGAACGAATGCACTGAAACCACATCTCACAGAGGATGACTGTAAAGAGAGCTTTGGACACATCTCCGAGAAATGGTCAAAAATCTTCCAGTAGCCTATGTGTGCACTGTGCTGCGCACACGGTGGCACGTGTCGACATGCGGGCCCCTGTCATCTCTAGTGTCAGTATGAGTCCCCACTATATGGCCCTGTGACGCCCTGAGTCCTGCCATAGCGGCAGCAGGCGACTTGCACTCTTCGCTTCAATTTGCGTGGAGAAGCTTTCGAACGATGAATATGCTATGTTTTAAATTCGTGGAAACTTTTGTTTAAGTATTGTTTGTATTTCAAATTCATGTTGTATAACTGTAGGTTTCCCTCAAAAATAAATAAACAAATAAATCTACCACGTTTTTTAAATCTGAACCAAATTTGTTTGTGGTAACTAAAAACATGTGTATGGTCGGGATGGTAGAAGGAAGTTGTTGAATATATTATCTATTGTTGAATTGTGTCTTGTTCCAATCATTTATCACCAGAAAAAACTTAAAATGTAAGTTGAAAACATGTGGTCCCATAAATTATAACTGCAAATGTAAGTTTTTACGCACAATATTGAAACATTTACCATGTTATTTGAAGACCATAGACTTCTTATAGGATTTCCTGAAATTTATAAGTAAAGAACTATTTTCAGTATTGTTTTAAAAAAAAGTTTAAAAAATTTTCGGGGATAAGGCGGGAAAGGACTATTATCATCAATTTTCTAAAATTGCTTTAAAATTATTTATTTTAAATTATTAAAAAAGATATATTTGAGTTGTGAGGGTACAACAACTCCTTACATTTGATATGTCACATGCTACAGACTACAAAAAAAAAAAAAAAAAAACTTTGTAGTTTACCACAAAAGTTACCACCATGTTCAAAATTCATTTATTTACGTTAACATCCGTGTTCGGGTCGCAGAAATTCATGTGTGTACCCAATTTTTACGTAATCGGTTGATTTGGAGCAAACTGACTGTGACAGATGGACAGACAGAAAGACACACGAGTGATTCTTTAAGGGTTTCACCGTTTTTACATTCGGACGTATGGAACCCCAAAAAGTTTAAAAGTTAGAATGTTGTTATTTATAAGCATACTGGAGGGTGCCGCCGTCCATTCTATGAACTCCTTAAAGTCGCATTTTAAGACAACGACCTGCGGAGCTGGAGATTCGAAGTATGCTTTAAACCAGGTGATTAATAGCCACACTCACCACACATCAATTACATCTTTTTAATAATATAGGGTCAGTAAAAAGATCATTTATGGACTCAGAATAATTACAATAACACAGCTCAGAAGAATAATAACACATGCAACGCGTAACCATTTCAATGGCGGCGGATATAACACCATTCGCTGGGCAGCTCACCAGTGCTCAGTCATTTTAATTTGAACGCTGCTCCCTAAATGTAACCAATTATGTCGATTTGTCAGCATAATGTTATCAGCCAAAGGATGTCCACTGCTGAACAAAAGCGTCCCCGACAGATATACACGATGGTGGCGTTATTTCGGGTAGAATTTGCCAGTACATACTTACCAAACTTGGCTGGCGGATCTCTCTCTGCGCTCACCAACCCGCCTGCCATGCGTGGTGAGTATTGGCAATCCGACGGCCTAGTGCTACGGCAATATTCTCGATCTGTATGTAAGTCATCTTAAGTTGGTTGGTTATGACTTTGATGGGTTGAGTGGTTATGTTTTTAATTATTACCTTTCATCATTTCAGCCGAATGAAGTCCACTGCTGGACACAGGCCTCTCACATCACCACAACGACCGATATGGCTGTGCTGTGGGCTCAATGGGGGGTTTTGCCATAATCGCCACGCTTGGCAGACGGGTTGGCGATCGCAGTTGAGTTGTTAATGTATTCGAAGGACGCTGCTGCCCATCCTCCGGCTAATCCCTTAGTCGACTTTTACGACACCCACAGGAGGAGATGGGGTGGTGGTATTCTGAGCCGGCACCACACGACATTGTACACACAGTATTGGCAAACATCCCCCCAAAATTATTCTGTTCTGGAATCTATGGGGGAGGCCTTTGTTCAGCAGTGGACGTCCTTCAGCTGATATGATGATGAATGTGGGACCAGTTGACAGACTTTCTGGCTTCTAACTGTCCGTCTGTGTTTGTATGAAATTCGGGACCAATGGCTAAACGAAATCTCTAAAGCACATAAAGGTCACGACAAATAACAATCCTCTTAGCAGAGCAGGTAAGAGGTTTATAAATTGCCGATATGATGATATTGTAAAGCGTATATACATAGAGGTAGGAATGATATTGATTCTAGGCCTACGCTTAGAATCAGCGGTCTTTGTTTAGGGCAACCGACCTGATTTGGGGTCAGGCGGCCAGCGGTGACAATGTGATGAGAACATAGAAACTGTGAATAGAATATTGAATGGAAAACAATATTGGTGTTGGTCGTTGATCCCTATTGTTAATAAATTGGCTATTTTAGTGATAGAGATTTGAACAATATTGTTTACCTGACACATTACTGTTTGCACAGGGTAAGTGACAATGAACCGAAAACATAGGAATAGGTTTCACTTACGGCCGAATACTGAAACGCCAGTTAAATTAAGTCCCGCTTTAAAGATTAAAAGATAAAAATATTTTTATTCATGTACAATAATGTAAAACCATTTATAGGCTGCTATGAATCCCTGGGAAGACAGCGGTCTGCATGTGGACACGTACCACAGCGTATAGCAAGGCTTCGGCAGAATCCTTTACAATCCTCTTTACAGTCGCGTTCCCTTCACTATAGGGGGTGACCGCTTTACAGTCATCCCCTCCGAGGTGTGCCTAAAGGTGTGGCACCAATGGGTGGCTCTAGATAGTGATTGTTCGAGTTCCTGGAGCCACCCTTCGGTGCGGATGATGACCACACCGGTGGTTTTAGCTGGTAGGAGTCCGGCATACCCCTCCACCCATTCTCGGGGCGGAGGAAGTACACGATGTATTTCCAACGGATCAATAAAAAAGGCAGTATGAATAGTCAAGACTTTAGTTGCCGCGTTCCAAGTTGTAGATTTCCTATGGAGAAGAAACGGGCAAGAAACTCCATGGTTTTGAAATCAAATTGGTACAATGTTTTTTTTCATCTACAATGTTCTCGAAATGAATATTACCCTCATTTATATAGGACATATTCATATAGGACAACACAGGAGAAAAAATTGATTTGAAAAATTATCATGACAGCATTAAAATGACCAATCCCAACAGATAGCACTCGTTTACGAACATGACGCATGCATCAGCGTTGCTCAGCTTAACCATATTGTAGGGAAAATTAGCGACCCAATACACGACGCCACCATAAGCAGGACACTTGAGTGAGCATGACATAAAATATGAGCATGATATATAAACTGTCAGACAAATATCATGTCAATAAAACCAAATAATTGTATAGCCCACATGGTACTTCTACTATTTCAGTATTTAGTTATTTAAGCTACGCGATCTCCTACTGAAAGCGGGTTTCTCGAATAATTAAGGCGGCACACTTTGATATAATTTGTTGGACTTTTCTTATTGGGGTAGATAGGTACTTTAAGTGGATTAGTAGGTAACCATAGTATTCTTTTTCTAAATTAATATTCTTGGAAATTAGACCAGAAGTGACTTTTTTTAAAAATAATTATCAAATATCTACAGGAAAAGATTCAAATAGACGAAACCAACTGACAACAATTTAATATTAAACATCAAATAACAAAATAACCAAACGAAAAATACAATCCTAACAAGAATAATCATTAAAGAGAATTTAAGAAATAATCAATAACACATTTATGAAAAAATGTAACCGACAGAGTGACGTCCTCACGATGTAGTTCCCACGATGAGTCCAAGTGAAAAAAGAGCGGTGCTAGTACTGCGCCGCCTTATATAGGTCTTCCCCCTCCTAATCTCTTCCATCTTCTACACGGCCTTTCCTGACAGGAGACCGTCCTCGGACTCCTTCATCTTCTAGCTTTGAAGATCTGTGTCCAATGTTGGCATGGAAAATCTGGCTGAGTCTTCACTGTTTGCAGGTGCAGTGCTGATGGGCATCTCCATCTGCTGCATGCCAGAGGTGCAAGGTTCTGGTTCTTCGTCGATAGCCTGTTTAGACTCCTCGTTATCGTTGTCTGATTCTGCAAAAGAAACAAACAGCCAGCACAAGATCAATTTTGTAAGACAGCAAAACAGCTACTGTAAGCAAAATAGCTGTTGATGAAATAGCTCTTTTCAATAACACTCATTTCAAGAGCAAATCAATTTAGGCTAGCCTTGTATAGCCTACGCACGATAGGTGTGAAACATACAAATATCCAAACCAACTACCCGGGGCGGGACTTGTCGGAAGATCGCCACCTCACGACTCATTAGAGACCTACGTGAGGCATAACTTTGCGTGTGTAAATCGGTTTACATACTAGCATGTCTCAAACCAACTCCATATATATCATCGAGATGTTTATTCGCTAGGCACAATAGTCCGAGCCCAACCTGTGGCCCGACTCTATGTATACCACAGCTCTAGGATAACATGTCCGAGAACACCACCGCATGACCACAGGTCCAATACGGCTACTCCAAGACCATAGGTCCGATAAGGCTACTCCAAGACAGTATCCCTTCGTGAGCTGTTCCCAAGGTATGTTCCATATACTAGGTGGCATGTCCGATGCACTCCAAGACAGGGGCCCATCCAATAACATGAAACCGTACCTTACTTGAAGTGTATCCGTCAATTTGAGATAGCATGTCCGATGCGCTCCAAGACAGAGGCATATTTCAAATTGCAAGACTCGACTTCCCTTGAGCGTCGTTCAGCATTATCACTCCCAACAAGAAAGCACTTAAGAGGTTAATTTAATATAAACCTCTTTTACAAACAATTATATCAGATAAGGCAGAAGTGATTCTAGTGCTTACATAAAAACAAGCAAAGCTCATTACACCAACTCATTTTACAAAAACATTTCACTCACCATTAAAGAAAGCAGAACACACATCGGGAGTCCATTCCCCATGCCACGGGATCATGTATTCCGCAGCTGCCTGTGTCGTCTTGCCGTACGAGCCAGCCACAAGATGCAGCTCATAGCGACCGTGTGGGAGTACCTTTGCCACACGATACGGCCCTCGCATGCACGAATCCAGCTTTCCAGTAGATTGTGCCTGTTTTCTCACAAAAACTAACGAGTTCAAATTAAAAGCACGGGGTAGCTTTCGCCCTTGATTGACATAGTCATCCTGACGTCTTTGATTTGCACGGAGACGTTCAGATGCTCTTTGACGACTCATTTCGCGAAGGGCTTCCCGATTAGGGCTGGAACCTTCAAAGGCCACATCGCGAACCAAGCTACGAATGAGGGGCGTTGCGGCATCAATACCTATCAATAGGTTCAAAGCTGAATACTGAGTTGTTCTTTGTTTTGTGATATTGAGAATCAACTGCAGTTTCCACATAACACTCGGCCACTTTTGCTGCCGATGGTTGCACTCAATACGCACCATGTTAAGAACGGTACGGCAGTAGCGTTCCACCTGCCCGTTGGACTGGTGCATTTCAGGGGTTATGAGGTGAGTGTCGCAACCCATGTCTTTGACCCAATTGAGAAATTCGGTACTCTGAAACATGCGACCTCTATCGGCTATTATTAGCTTGGGGGTCCCAAAAAGGGAGACCATATTGGTGAAATGTTGTTTTAGTTCGTCAGCGTCTTGTCGGTACATTGGGTATAACAAACAGAATTTAGAAAACGCGTCTACAACTATAAGAACATGGCGATAACCTTCGGCTTCGGGAAGAGGACCTAGGGAATCTAAATGGACAGTTTCAAAGGGTGTATCTGGTTTTTCCCAAGAGTGAATGGGCTGTAGAGGGGCTCGGGGAACTTTTTTATGGGAGAGACACACTAAACAGTGTGTTACATACTTCTGGACAAATGACCTCAGCCCTGGAAACCAGAAGTGTTTTGTGACAAGATCAACAGTCTTATCGATACCGGGGTGATCATGTTCGTCATGGAAAACTCGTAAAAGGCTAAGTCTATGTCCTTTCGGGATATAGCAAAGGAACTTGGGATCTTCACCAGTAGGTACGAATTTTACATAAAGGATGTCGTTTTTAAAAACATAACGACTGGAGTCCAATTGGCCGTCTGCCAATTTTTGAATAAGAGACCGAGTTTCCTCGTCGGAAGCCTGGGCAATTTGCGCCCAATTCAGTGGTTTCTGAACCGTGCACACATTGACCGGATTCCGACTAAGGTAATCGGCATGGGACAGAAGCCTACCTTTCCTATAGTCCAGGCAAAAGTCAAAATCTTGGAGGTATATCCACCACCGAGCCACCCTGGGCAACAAATCTTTCTTACGCTGTGTAAGCTTCAATGCGTTACAGTCGGTGACCACAGTGAATCGCATACCCACAAGGTAATGCCTGAAATGCTGAAGGGCCTTTACTACCGCAAGGGTCTCAAGCTCGTATGAGTGGTATCTACTCTCAGCTCCCTGAGTAAGTCTACTGAAGTAGGACACAACCCGTTTACGATTACCTTCATGCACTTGCATCAAGACTGCTCCGTACCCAGTAGAACTCGCGTCTGTGTGGATTTCTATGGGTAATGAAGGATCATAAATTGAAAGTACTGGCTCACTCGTTAGACATTCCACAATGTACTTACGAGCAGCCTGTTGTTCGACTCCCCAATCAAAGCGCACTCCCTTTTTAGTGAGTGCCGCAATACACGCAGTTTTCTGGGAAAAACCAGCTATATACCGCCTAAAATAGCTGGCTAAGCCCATGAACTGACGGACCTGCTTTACATTTTGCGGTTCGGCTGAGTCAATCAAAGCCCTCACTTTTTCATGACTCGGCCTAACCTGACCTTCACGAATTGATCTACCCAAATATTCGATCTCTGTGGCCAAGAACGAACACTTTTTCAAATTGATAGAAAACCCAGCTTTAGTCAACGTGTCAAGGACTTTTTGTAGCAGAAAAAGGCCCTGATCAATGTTTTGGCTCATTATTAAAATGTCATCTATGTAAACCAGGATATTACCGGACTCAATTAGTTCGCGAAGCGTTTTTGTGATAATACGTTGGTAAACAACTGGAGCATTCGCCAAACCGTAAGGCATCTTCAAATATTGATAATGTCCCTCTGGCGTGACAAAACCCGTAAGCGGAATTGAGTCCTGGTCTAATGGAATCTGGTGAAATCCAGTTGCCATGTCAAGAGAACTGAAATATTTGTTATGCCCTAAACGATCTATGTAGTCATCTATACGTGGCAGCGGAAAACGATCTTTAATTGTGATCTCGTTTAGTTTACGAAAGTCCACGCACATCCTATCTGTGCCGTCTTTCTTTTTAACTAAAAGAATCGGGCTCGCGTAATCAGATTCCGATTCCTGTATAATTCTTTTGTCCAACAAATCTTTAATTATGTCACGGACGCGAAGAGTCTCAGCGTGAGAAAGTTGGTACGGCCGATAGTAAACAGGAGTGTTGGAATTAAGTTTAATGGACATACACCCCGTATTTACCGTTGATGTTGCAGTACCAGAAATAAAATACTGAGAGAAATTATTAATTATATCCAACAACTTATCTAAGTGTCCATCAATTAGGGGTGTATTAATTGGAATTGAAGCCTCAGATTGTACGTTCATTATCCTATGCAAGTTATTAAAGTTTCTTGTAAGTGACTGACTGTCTCTAGTGCGAACGTACCTAACACCATCCCTATTAAGAACATCGGTTCCTACAATAACTGGCGTGTTCATATATTCGGCAGACACTACAAACAAATCTACCTCGAGAGTTAAGCCGTCAAATTCAATAGGTAACGTCACATAACTTGTACTCTCTACTTCTTGAGTACCTAACCCCTTCAAGGTACGAAAAGCTGGCTTACGTGAACACTTAAAATGCCTAAGCAACGAGGACGAAATTAAGGATATAGTGGACCCACTATCAATCAAAATATCGACCGCTACGTCCTGTATAATTGCCACAACCACGTCACTATTGTTGGTGTTCACAAACTCATTGCAATAATTGACACTACTTTTATTTGCAGCTTCCAATCTTTGCTTAGCGAAACAATTTTCGGCTTTATGACCCGGTTTCTTACAAAAACTACAAGTTTCGGACCTAGTCGATACAGAAACGGATGTAGGGTTAGTCAGGGAATAATTTGACGAACCATTGGGATGTTGGTCAGTTCTCGGTTTTTTAGCACACGTTGCCTGTCCGTGTCCTAATTCACCGCAAGAAAAACACTTAACATCGTTTAGATTACGCTTACGATCTATAGTTTGTTTATCTCTTGCAGAACGAAACGCGGCACTTTTTGACGTACTGGTGTTATTTGGTTTAACGTAAATCGAAAAGTATTCCACTAAATCATTGGGCAACAGCTTGGCATTAGTTGCCGACGCTCTTATGTTGGGATCAGTGATACCGCGGATTATTATCGCCGAGATTAGCTCATCACTAAGTCCTCGCACTATTCGTAAACGAAGTAATGACCGACGCACGTAGTCCGCATACGTAGAATAGCTATCGGAATTCTTGATCATAACATCATATAAAATATTCGCGATGTCCGGTACTCTAGGGCACAAAGGCTTGAATTCTCTTTTAAAGTTGCTCCACGAACGGTCATTACTTACCCATTCGTTAAGCCATGATCGAGCGTCACCTTTCAAGCAATTACCAATACGCGACAAGCATTCGAAATCGTTCCAATTGTTTAAAACTTTAGCGCGATCGACCTCAGCACACCAATCATCAATATTATGTAAGGTAGGATCAAAGTTTGAAATATAAAAGTGCTGAGATCTACCCGCAGTATTAATTGATCGAATGGCATCTACGATACGATCGGTTACCGTAGCTTGTGCCGAATACGAATTTTCATTCTCGTTCCTAACTAAACGGTCCGACACATGCACAGACGCCTGCTTAGATACACGTCCTGATACTCGTAACGGCGGTGTTCTAGAGCGAGAACGCGAATAACGACGATAGCTATATCCGCGAGTTGGCGAGGTATGTTCAGGCACAGTCTCTCTAGGTAGAGGTGAAACTAAATGGCGGCGACGCTCCGGTGGTGACGAATGACGCACGTTACGCGATTCTATTCGACACGGCGATCGTAATATATTACGTTCCAGCGACGGTGTAAGCTGGCGCCGCAATGCCCGTTGACCACGTACACCATTAGACACTAAAGTTCTATCACGGTCACATGAACGCACTGGCAATGGTGAAGCCCTAGTTTTGTCTTCTAACGCTTTAAGGCGAGACATCATCGTTTGTATCTCGAGCCTTAACGTGTTGTTTTCATTAGGGGACCGCTCACGGTACCTACTATTTTGCCGCTCTTGACTATTGGGACGAGAATCGCGATGATCGCGACGAGAACTATAGTCACGACGCGAGCTATTGTCGTGACTTTCGTAGCGACTGCGACTATGACTATGATCGCGTTTGCGGTCTGCCATCCTAAGACACTTGAAAAATAGCGAACAAACCGACTACCAAATGATTAAACGTATTCCAGTAACACACAACACAAGTACCCACACACAGATTTAAAAAAAAGTGACACAAAAACCACAACAGAAAAAAAAGTCGAGACAAAAATAAAAATGAGGGAATTATGTAATAGTGGGCAGTAGAAATGGGAAGAATCCCACTTCTGATCTTGGAAATTAGACCAGAAGTGACTTTTTTTAAAAATAATTATCAAATATCTACAGGAAAAGATTCAAATAGACGAAACCAACTGACAACAATTTAATATTAAACATCAAATAACAAAATAACCAAACGAAAAATACAATCCTAACAAGAATAATCATTAAAGAGAATTTAAGAAATAATCAATAACACATTTATGAAAAAATGTAACCGACAGAGTGACGTCCTCACGATGTAGTTCCCACGATGAGTCCAAGTGAAAAAAGAGCGGTGCTAGTACTGCGCCGCCTTATATAGGTCTTCCCCCTCCTAATCTCTTCCATCTTCTACAATATATAAAACGTTTTTCTTTTCATAACACATTATGCATTTTATTATTTATTTAGTTTCGAGCGTATGGCATAATTCGGTTACAGCTGAAAACCAGTGTTAGGTGGTCAGTATCACTGCCTCCTAACATTATGCTGAGCTGTTGGCCCTTTGGCACTATAATTTTGTCACTGCACGATTTGTCCGTATTGGTGATGCACCTTTTATTTAGTTTATAGTTGTTATATTTAAGTTATTTTTAACTAAATATATAAACTAAATAAAAGGTATTTTTACTGGCACTAACAGTACAGGTACTGTTAGTGCCAGTAAAGATATTTTTCGTTCTTTCTAATATTAAATGGCGTTTCAATATTCGGCCGTTACTCCTATAATAAAAATAAGGAAGCCATTTATCTCGGAAATAATACTGATACGAAGTCTTGTTATAATATTGCAATAGTATTAAACCAATAATAACTGATCTGCTATTCAATATTTTTTTTAATGCTTTGTTAGGTTTTTTCTACCCTTTTCACTTCAGTTCCATCGTCCGTTTTCAGATGTTTTTTCTTAAATTCGCCACACCGAAAAGAACAATCCACTTGTCAGATTACTATCAAGCGTACGGCTCTTCGTTGCCACGAGTCTTACTAAGTATCTTCTATCTAGGTTTTACTCATTCGTACTTAGAAGTCGTTTTATCGTGGTAGAATATTCAGTTTAACTAACTTTCTTATTCCTATGGTTTATTAGATCGTGATATTATATGAGGGTATATAGGGTCTTACTTTATTAATGGAAAATATTCTAAGGCTAGGCTATATGAATGATATAGAATTTATTTCAAGTATCAACACACACTGGTGGGCTACTAAACAATGACATTGTTGTTCGACCGGACCATTTTCAAACACGTCTTAGTGTTATTGTGTGTGCATGTCCGGTGAAAGTACCACAGTATTTTTAGAAAGGCATAATTACAGTTAAGTTATCTACAGTTTTTCCGTGGTGAATTGCGCTTTTTATGCAAACTGAACGGAAACATGAATTATTTAAATTAATTTTGAATATGTATAAAACATTTGTTGGTGTTATTTTTTTGCTAAAACGCATCATTGATACCTACGGGTTTACTTCCTAAAATATTTTCCTTATATATCTAAGATGTTTTTATAAGTATAGATGCGTTGCCCGCGCTCTACGATGGTCACATGAAAGCAAGGTAATAATTGCCCGGAGTTCATTTGGTCACGTACCGACCAGTGTCGCGGCTCGAAGTGAATCATATAATTCAGCTACAAATTGCGTACGCGTTGCGACGTGAGGTCACGGCACGCGCTTGCTCGTACCCTGTGCGGGCTGCTGTCAGATCGGGTAAGATCTCTTAGCCAGCAGTAGTGTCGATTATGTTGGCAGAGCACGGAAACTAGGTTGCGGTGGCCTCCTTCTGTGAGAGCGCAATACAGAAGGGACGGCGCCGGTGTACCAACCGTACCCATGTCCAACATGTCTAGGCCGTCGCTATATGAAGATGGGCCTTTGGGGTCACAGGCGAGCAGATTGGCTAATTCTCGTGGCTATACTAAGTTTTGTTTGCTCTATGTATGACAACCCACAATCACAGTCAATCTTGTAGACCCCTGCATCTTGTAGAGGAAAGTGACACTTCACCGTTTGCGAAGTTGGCTGATCTTCTTAAGTGGCTTGAAGTAAGTTTTAATAGAAGCACGCTTCAAGATATGACCAATTCTGTCCGTGACTCCCTTGAGTCTTCGATCAACCGTGGTGGGTTTCGGGCGGCATCTGCGACGGGGTGTGGCGCTCTTAAATTGTTATTTTAAAGAACTTGCTTCACATGGTCAAACCCTCCTGCTATCTGACCTTCTGGTCGGCGTTGCAGATGTGTGCTCTCTGTACCAAAAATTTAGCCACGGTAGTTAACTGACAAGGACAGTGGTGAGATTCACCGTTAAGGTACGATAAAAAAAAAAAAATTGGTGCCCAGTGGAAATTCTTCATGAACTTCCTTCGCCCCGGGGAAGGGCGAAGGGGTATGCCGGACTCAACCGTTAAGGTACCTGTCTGTGTAGGTAGGCTTTCTGTACACGGTGTGACTTAAAGAATGATCAGGATTATGGATAAGGAGTATGTTAAGAAAGGTCAAGGATCCTATTATCCTCCAATTCCATAGTAAACAAAATTTTACTGTGTATTGCAAAGACCCCTATTGTGAGGCATGATGATAATGTGTAATAATCGCGTAAACCCTTAGGTTTTAATGAGATTTCTTTAATGTAGTAATGTCTTTAAATAAAGATAACTAATTTTGAATGATATATGTGACTGAAGGATCACATTATTTATAGAATAATATTATGGAATAGAGGACCAGTTTAAAATGCCATATCATATTAACAACGGATTGCTTACTGAAGAAGGTACAGATGACAAAAATGTCATATCGCTTCAAAACCTTTTACTAGGCAACAAGCCACAGACAGTTGAAGGCCTTAGACATTATTTATTTCATCGCTGCAGTCATCAAATAATCATCATCCAACATTATGTATATGGGCGGAGGCGATAGGTTTGATCAGAATAGAGGCAGGTACAGAACTTTTCTTCCAAGTGGTGTCTGGATTTCAAATATAGCACCACTCCATCTCCTCCCTCGGATGTCTTAAAAGGTGACTAAGCAACTCTTAAACCAAATGTATCGGGTAACAGCATCTCTCCTACGGAATAATAACCATACTGCACTCACCGACCCGCACGCCAAACGTAATAAGTGCTGACCAATTACCCCAATGATGACACAAATAAACGACCGACTCCCATTGTAACCGGTTGTTGTGCAAATCTATGGAGGAGGCTTTTGTTCAGCAGTGAACGTCCTTTGGATGATATGATGATGATGACGGAACTTTTATTCGTGGCAGAAAGAACACTTCCCTAGGAAAAGGTTTCTGCGCGCAAATTTAATGGCTTTTAAATATTGTTAGCACAAAAAGTAGCACATGTCGAGTCTTGAAGATACATATATAAAAATGCCGTGTACGATAAAACGCAATCTATCTGTATCAACACCAAAGCCTTGAATTGGGATCAACCTAGACCTTAGGTTTAATATAAAGATATGTGACGGTTTTATCGGGCCCACGTCGACAATATTGTATGTGGTTCACTCAATTCGTTAGATATTCATGAGTTCTATTTCCTTAGCAAATATGTGTCATTACATAAAATTTTGTGTGAGGGCGATACGCGATCGAAAGGGAAATTTTTGATTTAATACAAATGGAGAAAATAATGCTTCTAGCATTTTCTCTGTAACGTTGCTTCGCCTCGTTTCACTGAGAGCGTGTGCTTAATGGTTAGGGAGATTTTTTATCAGTTTCAGTAAACGTCTTTATTCGCGATGTGAAATAAAAATGTTCCACCATAACGGCCCATAAATTTTCACTGCTGAACAAGGGCATCAAAGTTACCTTATATAACCATCATGGTTGATAGAAGGATTGGTGTCCGCAGTATGTTGTTTTATCACACAAAAAATATATATTAAATTTTGTTTATTCAAAGTAGAACTCTTTTTTTTATTTAACGTCACCATAATACAGACAGCCTCCAAAACGCCTACCTTTTCCTCTTTGGGAAGGATAAATGGTACAGACTCAGCGGTTATTAAAGCCGCGTGGTGGCGATGGACACGGTGATGGTAGCCCGAGGAAGTGATGGTGCTCCGAGGTGGTGATGGGCCTCTGGGACTCGCCAAACCGGAAAGCACCGGCCGGCACTCGACGTGCAGTACCAGTCGTGTGTGGTGATTGTACACCCAGTACGTAGAATCCTGGAAATTAAGTCCAGCGTGTCCCACAGGGTTCCACCTGCTGCTCCATCCGACTGTGACCACCGAAAAGCATGAACGTGCCAAATTTACAATGCGCTAATGAGGGTGTTGTGTGTTTGTAATATTTATGGTTGTGAGTCACAGTGTAATAGAGTTAAATCGTGTACTCAACGCTCTGAGGCCAACAATAACATCACATAAACTAAGCAAATTTGGATCTGTATTCTTCAAAAACTGAATTACTATTCTTGCATTGTGTATTTGCAATTTCGGTGGAATCATTTTAGCAAGTGATACAGCTTTGAGTATACATATATGCCTAACTAAATCGTTGGAGGATATTTTATTATCGGATAGTGTTGCACAAACTGATGCTATAACCGACTTATGTACAAGAATAGTACCGTATGTTAGTCGATTTTTGAGAAATAGATTTGCTCAATACCGGGCTACATCGGCAGCTGGATGACGACAGTTCTTGTTATTTTGACTACACCAATGTGATAATTTATTCCAAATCCCCATATGTAAGTTTTAAGTGTAGAAGATCTCCAACACGTCGACAATAGCTGCTTTTCTTTTACAGACCAACTCTCTGTTAAAGCGTCCCAGCCGAAATGAGCCAGGCTTCCAGCTGTGGGTTGTGCACTTAAGCTGGAGGGCAACCTGTCACTGTATCGACAAATGTTGTTTTCAAGTTCCTTATTTTCACAGGACGTGCTAGGGCGCGGCTCTTCAGATCCGGATGCCTCTTCCACTTGGGTGCTATTATTATAAACTTTCCTTTTCATGAGTTGTGATCGTGCAGTATACGTGGAAGCAGAGCTGGTAGAGGAAGGACCCACGCGAGATCGTATCTTTAGTACATGCTGAACGCATCGTGAAAGCAAGCGCTCGAGTCTGTTAAATCTAGTGAAACATATTTCGAGACTACGTGAGTGTTTGTTGAGGCGAATAGGTCTATGCCTGGTATTCCCCACTGGCTGAAAACTTCAGCAGCGTCTCTGTCATAGTAGTCGCGCAGCGTCGTAGCAGTCGTCTCATTCAGCAGGTATCAGTCGGACCCGGCAGGATTTCGTGAGAGGTGATCGGTTTCTGTATTGTATAGTCCTGGTAAGCGGTGAGGAAGAAATATAACGTTTAGACTGTTTGTCAGTGCTAGGAGTTGTTCTGTCAGATGTATAAGTTTTTGAGACTTTCCGCCCTCATTCTTTATATACGACACTACTGTTCTGTTGTCGCTCTGTAAGATTATGGTTGAATTTTGGAGGACATTTGCTTTTGAGGAGATGCCAGCAATCACTGCATACATCGCCGTCAGATTGCTGTGACACTTCAATTGATGTTGACTCCAAGTGCCTTTTAGTGTGTTGTCGTATCCCAGATAATCCCCAGGAACTACATAGATCTTGTCGGGGTAAGTACTGATTTTTCCATATTTATATTTCAACCTGGTGAGGAACTCGATAGCTATGTAGACATGAGTTTTCAACGTCCTTCTGCATTGATGGACTATCATATAATCGTCCAAAAATATTATAAGTGAAGACCTTTTCTGCGTAGCGCTTCGGCAGTCCAATTTATTAACGACGTAAACATTTTTGGTGCTACTGCAAGCCCAAAATGTGGACAGGTCATCTGCAGCAACTGGCCCACGTAACTGTTGACAGCGATGTACTTCCGAAATCGGTAGATGATAATACGATTGACGAAAAACGAATTTCACCATCAAATAGCCCATTTGAAGGAAGTTGGGCATTTGGTGATGATGAAATATGTGGAAATGTTTTGGTTTCATGAACCGATTTAATGCCTTCAAGTCGAAGGTAACCCGGATTTTTCCATTTCGCTTGGTTAACGAAAGGAGGGGATATGAAGGATGGAGTTAATAGCTCAGGCTCGAGAAAACTATTTTGGCTTGAATTTCTTGCTTGAATTACAACTAATCTAATAGAATACTTGCTGCAACGGCATGTAATATATTAATAAAATATTAGGGTTTTCGGTGATTCTGCGTCAGCATACAAACTGTGATTTTGCAAGACCGCAGCGTCGGCACAATACATGAACGGCACACTAACAAATAAGCGTAGATGTGTATATACGAGGGCAGTTTGGCAACTCAATGACTTTAAGGTTGAATAAAAACTTTTTTAATATATTTCTTTTGTCTCATATTTGGAAACTAACTACGAAGCGCATGCCTTTGCTTTCTTTTTAGAAACAAAAAAGGCGACTTCTAAGTATTCTTTGAAAATGGAGAAAAGCGAGTTTTGAGTGCTAATTAAACACTATTTTGTATGTGGTAAAACTATTAAGCAGACCGAAGACAAATTGAAAAAGTATGATAGTGATTCTGCGCCTTCTCATGGGATGGTACATAAGTGGTTCACTGAATTTCGTTGTGGACGTACTACCACTAATGACGCGGAGCGCCCAGGAAGGCCGATTGAGGTCACTACGGAGGGCATGGTTAATAAAATACATGCTATTGTTTTGGCAGACCGTCGAGTGAAGATACGCGAAATAAGTGATGCTGTGCACATCTCGACTGAATGAGTTTTTTATATTTTGCATGATATTCTGGGCATGAAAAAGCTTTCTGCAAGATGGGTGCCGCGTTTACTAACAGTCGACCAGAAACGAAATCGTGTAACAGCTTCTGAGGAATGCCTAGCCATGTGTAATCGCAACCCGAGTGAGTTTATGCGTCGGTACATAACAGTTGACGAAACGTGGGTCCATCATTATACACAAGAGACTAAGCAACAGTCGAAGCAATGGACTTCTACCGGGGAACGTGCCCCAAAGAAGGCAAAAACTGTTTGCTCGGCTGGTAAAGTGATAGCCACATTCTTTTGGGACCGCCAAGGGGTTATTTACATCGATTTTTTGGATAAAGGCAAGACAATAATCGGAGCTTACTATGCTGCATTGTTAGATAGATTCAATAAAAAGCTGATCAAGAAACGACCGCATCTAGCAAAGCAAAAAAAAATATATTTCATCAGGATAATGCACCGGCCCACTCGTCTGCAATCACGACATCAAAAATTGTCAAATTAAGATACGAATTATTGCCACACCCTCCTCTATCCCTATTCACCTATTCACTAGGTTTAGCCCCCTGTGACTTTTTCCTCTTCCCGAACATGAAGAAATGGCTTGGCGGGCAAATATTTTCGTCAAATGAAGAGGTGGTAGCCGAAACTGAGGCCTATTTTTCAGGATTTACCAAAAAAAAATTTTTTTATGGGTTGAAGAGGTTGGAACAATACTGGACTAAGTGCGTAAAGTTGAAAGGAGATTATGTAGAAAAATAAAAAAATGTATATGTAAAAAGAGTGTTTCATCTTTCCAAAGTCATGGACTATCAAACCGCCCTCGTAGTTTAAGATTAATATACAAGATGTGAATAATGTTAAATAAATCAGTCATACGTTGATTCCGACTTTGACTCATTACCTGTCCAACCACCTCTTACTGCGGCCAAGACATCTTTAGCCGTCAGTACGATCGGTCTTGTGAGCCTGCTTGACCGGCAGTGAGAAAACCATTTCCATTTCCACACACCCAGATCCCGCCCACCTTCCGCCTCTTACCTTAGGTCTTCTGGTAACAGGTTTCCCTGCTCTCAAACTACAAGTAATACATCTTTGGCTAATTTGTTAATACCCCAAATTTTCTGTAAATAAGCAGCTAAACTTTAAGGGGTTAAACATGTATTCTAGTGTAGGAGGGCGGTATTTTTTCAATATTTTCAAATATTTATTTTCCTTTTAATCCTTTGAGACCTCGGCGCGTTTTACGCAAATAATTTGTAAAATATCACGACAAACATCTTTCATAAGAGTCGTTACCAAATCATTCCTTCAATTTATCATAAATTGTAGATGAAGTTAATTTCGCATCCGGGTTTGCAGCCCAGTCGATCAGATTATGTAAAGCTACATTTACAAATGCATTATGCGCTAAAAATGCATTTGACAAAGCAGCAAAACTACGTTCCATTTGAAACCACCTAAGTGGAGATAATGGATCCTCTAAACGTCTCAATTCCTAATTTACTTTTAGCTCAGTGAACGTAGGAGCTAACTTTGCAACCCGGTCAGGATTTGCTTTAAGCACGGACGGTTCCTTGATTGAAACATCTAACTAAGCATTATCGTTATCAGAGCCTAACGGGCGTAAAAAAGGATCATCTAATGCATTATTTAATTTTCCTGGTGAGAAGAATAGGAAGCACTCGAATGTACAGCAGCCTAATTTGCACAAAAGATGTTATTAACATGACTCACCAGCTGATACTATAAAAACGCGTTTGAAAATCGACGTAACAGTGACACAAGATATGGCGGCTTGCTCTGTGCTGTTTACGTCAGTTCCAGGCCTGGTCATTGGGGGCGCTACAATCGGGAGGAAGTGATCATGTGACGGTAAAGCAGTAGTAGCGACATCTAGCAACGAGGCGACGGAAATGACGATGTACTCTCTCCTCGTCTCTCCTCCTCCTTCTCCTTCTTCTTCCTCCTCCTCCTCTCGACTTCGAACGTCGAACGGAACACATTATAAAGTTTAAATCTTTGATTAAACGCATATTATATTATCGTTGTATGTTCCTACTTTAATATTAACCTATTTTTTTCTCAATACATATTTTATAATCATTTGTATCATCGACATTTTAACTTCAATTATTTAAAAAGTGTATTCATGGAATTCTGGCTTATCCCTATAAACAAATGGAAAACGCGCAACTTCTGTTTCATAGGTGACAATAATCACGTATTTATAGATTATTATTACATATTATTGATTTTCCTAACGTTTGGGATACTTTACAGCGAGCACGCAGGTCATTCACGTGGTAATCCATGTAAACATGTTTTACGTAATATTATAACGAGTAATAATAGCTAAATCCTAAGAAAATACTTTGCCAGTAATTTGTTTCTTTGAACTAAAATCTTTGACTATTTATTAGACGATACGATGAGAAATGTACAAGATACTATTTTTAATAATTGCAAAGTTGTTAAAAAAAATGAAGGTTTACCTATTCTAGACTATATAATATGTTTATAAATAAAGTATTTTTTTAAAATGCCCTTAAAGTAAACCTAAATATATTTTCAATTTGAGGGAACTAAACTGTTTTTATTAGTATTATTTATAATATGTTTTTGTCCTTTTTGAACGTTCAAACTTTATTATAACAAGATGTGTTTGAAAGTAAAACTGTTGGTATATTCATTGGAATGTGCAATTTAATACCGAACTACTACTAGTCTGATTTGTCCATTATGCTTCTTTTCCCCATAGGGTAGAAAGGGTCGACGCTAAAAGTATTTTGTTGGGCCTATTACAACAAAGAGGCCTTGTTAGAGAAAATAACAAGAATCTCTAACTTAAAGGCTGGAAAATTGTGCATAAAATGAAAATTAGGAGCAAAATAAGCTATTGTGTTCTAGCAAATAGACATATTTTGAAAATAGATTTGCTTGCTCTGATACTAAGACAGATTTGTTGTTTCGTAAAGTTATTTATTCGCCACCGTCCTTCTTCAGAGCTTAACATTATACCTGGATCACCAATCTAGAAGGATTCATATTACATTATACGTATTTTTAGATCTCCCTCAGATCTCAATAATTCAAAGTTCACTCACATTACCGTTACGATTACGATACTATACCTCAAAATATTCGTGCTAGGCCCTCCGTAATCCCCTGCCGTTGCTATAAGGTGGGGGACCTCTGGGTTCGCGGGTGCGTAGATTGGGGAATCTGCGTGCCCACACCAAGCGACCCAAGAGAAGACGGTAGCACGCATGTGGTCACGCGCTGCCGTGGGACGCTTTGGGGGATCCTTTACAATCCCCCTGGGGGGGTGACCGCTTTACAGTCACCCTCTCCGAGATGTGCCAATAGGCGTGGCACTAGTGGGCGGCTCTAGTGTGATCATACGAGGACCTGGAGCCTCCCTTACGTGCCGAAGATGACCGCTCCAGTGGTTTTAGCCGGTAGGAGTCCGGCATACCCCTTCGCCCTTCCCCGGGGCGAAGGAAGTTCATGATGAATTTCCACTGGGCACCAATAAAAAAAAAAAAAAGGCCCTCCGTAATAGGCTCTAGTGTGATCATACGAGGACCTGGAGCCACCCTTATGTGCTGAAGATGTCGTCCAGTGGTTTTAACCGGTGAGAGTCCGGCATACCCCTCCGTCCTTCTCCGCGGCGGAGGAAGTTCATGTAGAATTTCTATTGGGTATAATAAAAAAGAAAATAATAAAAAATGACCCTCCGTCATAAACGCTAAGGATTTTGGAAAATAATTAGAGTTTAATCTTTCACAATCCATAATTCAGATTGTAAGTTGTAACAGATGGTAAACTAAACATGAACTTTTAGAGTACCTGCAAGGAATCTACGTTTAAACTATTGCCACTAGGGGTAACGTTAACAAGAAGTCTTGACTGAAGTATATTATGGAGCAGGTTCCCTGGGAATCACTGGCGTATTGCGATGTAATTTGTAAGTTTTAACTTTAAAGCGAGCAAGTAATATTGGATTTAAGAACTTGGTTTAGCTCAGCTGTTGAATTTTTATAGCTCGTTGAGAACTTTGATCACCGTTGAGTAATAAGAGTGAAGACGTGAGACGCCCAAGGAGATAAATATGCAGGTAACTAACCAATATTTCTTTTCATCAACAATACCACAGTGCCTCAAGACGAAACTCTTTAACCAATGTGTGCTACCAGCGGAGACGGAGGCCCCTTCGCCGCTCTGGTGGAAGGAGCGTATTTGATCGCAGACCCACGCATACATCTCCGCCAGGATGTCGAAAGGCGGAAAACGTGCAAGGAGAGTTACCGCCTCGTAGGATGCTGTTCTGTATCCTCGTGCGATTCGTATAGTCACTCTGTGCTGCAGACCGTGAAGATTGGTTCTGTAGTGCTGGGCTCCGTCAGGCTGTCAAGTCAGGCTGTCAAGTCAGGCTGTCAAGTCAGGCTGTCAAGTCAGGCTGTCAAGTCAGGCTGTCAAGTCAGGCTGTCAAGTCAGGCTGTAAGTCAGGCTGTCAAGTCGAGCTGACCATACATGCACCCCGTAGAGGGCCACGGACCACACTACCTCCCCGTAGAGCGGGAACTTCCTCATATGGTCCCCGGAGATTAGGCAGCAGTAATATAAATGCAAGGCAGTAATGCCGTGTGGTGCCGGCTACGAATAGCACCAACCCACCTCATCCCTTGGGTGTCGAAAAAGGTGACTATGGGGTTAGCCGGAGGATGGGCAGTAGCGTCCTTCGAGTACATTAACAACTAAACTGCGATCGCCAACCCGTCTGCTAAGCGTGGCGATTATGGCAAATCCCCCAATGAGTACACAACACACCCATATTGGTTGTTGTGGTGACCTTTGGGGGAGGCCTGTGTTCAGCAGTGGACTTTATTCAGCCGAAATGAATGTAAATAAAATGTAAAAGTGTAATGCACTCACTATCCACTCTCGATTCGGGGGACGACGCGCTGGAAGTACTCTTCGAAGCCCTAACTACTATCCAGGGTGAGCCCCAGGTACGTCATGTACCAGCCAACCCCGATTTGCGCGTCACCAACGCGTATCCACGAACTGGGTGGTTTTCTGCTCCTCGGCAGTTTGTGGAACCATAGCGCCTCGGTTTTTTGAGGCGCTATCCGCAGACCCAGGGCAAGGATTTTAGCCACAACAATTGCCACCGCTTACTCGGCAAGTCAGATAGTTCCGTCGAAGGACTCTCCGCCTCCCAACACCAGAGTGTCGTCAGCGTAACAAACTAAGATGACGCCAGCAGAACGACACGCAGGACCGCGTTGTAGGTGAGGTTCCATAAGAGGGAGCGGAACCGAAGTCCGCACTAAATAATACGCGAATTAACACACACATGGACGTTAGAAATGTGAATCTCAAAATATCGTTACACCGAATCGGAATTTCCTATTATATAAGCTTCAAAATATTGAAAAGTATATTCTATACCATGATATTTTATTAAATACATAAACAATGTTAGATAATGAGGCTTAGGACTATGTTAGAAGCACTTCCCTTTGCACTATATTGTATTGGTGCTGTCCTGTGCCACTGGTCCGTGAAAGCGGCGGAACACCACCATACTGCGCTCGCCAACCCGCATGCCAAGCGTGGCTCACCACTGGCTAATTCCTCACAAAATGACGACAATTGTGGAAATTGTTGAGGGAGGCCTTTGTTCAGCAGTGGAATTTCCTTAGCTGATATGATGATGATGTAATATTAAGTCCCGCTTTAACTATTTGAGTCGCCCGGATTCCCACCGAAACCGGGTTTCTCGAATAGTTATAGCGGGACTTTGTATTAAGTGGCATTCAGTATTCTCCCGTGAGCTAGTGAAATGCGCGCTCAACTAAACAGCTCATCATCATATCAGCCAAAGGACGTCCACTGCTAAACAAAGCCCCCCATAAATTTTGAGAATTGCGAGAAATAACGAGCGGTCACATGCCGCCCTCATCCTCATCATCATATGAGGTTCATGTTATTTTTACTTTTGTTTCTGTATTTGCATATAATCTCTGATCAACTTGGCATTTTAATGGGAATTGTCCGATCACATTTGCACCGAAATTAGGATGGCCTTGGAACAGCTTAAAAATAACAAGGCGCCAGGTGGGGACGGCATTCCGACAGAGCTTCTGAAAGCGGGTGGCACACCGGTACTTAAAGTCCTTCAGAAGCTATTCAATTCCGTCTTACTCGATCCGTAGAAGAACTAAAGTTGTCGACTAGCTGAAAGGATTAGTAAGTAAACTGAAGTGGCAATGGACAGGGAACATTGCTCGTAGAACTGATGGCCGTTGAGGCACAAAGGTTCTCGAATGGAGACCGCGCACCGGAAAACGCAGCGTGGGACGACCTCCAACGAGGTGGACAGACGACCTGGTGAAGGTGGCTCGGAGTCATTGGAGGAGAGCGGCATGTTACCGTTCGTTGTGGAAATCTAAGGCCTTTGTTCAGCAGTGGACGTCCTGTGGCTGATGTGATGATATATGATGATTTGCACCGTAGTCTAATTGAAAATGTTGTGATTTTTAATAGTGTATGAACAGTTTGTACCTACATATTGCCGTGATATATCTCTATAGGAATTGCTCTGTGGTCTATTATAAACAACTCGGGGTGTAACGTTTAGTCATATTCAGATTCATAGGTAATTATTGAGCAATACCAGACTGGTGATGCTGCAAGCTTGAAGCTAAATGATAAAGAAGACTGTGTAAACTGCTTATCGCACCGTTAGCATCACAAGCCTATTGCAATCCACAGCTAGACATAAATCTCTCACAAAATATATCGACGCTTATTGCGAAATCACCTTAATTTTTCTGGTTTGAACTTCTGAACAAATCTTGTTGCTTATTATCTTTCAAGCGTCGATATATAATCCCTGGCAGGTCTGTACAACTGCTCTGCTGGATTCTCTCACCACAATATGTGAGTAGTTATACCTTCTTCATTATGCATTCGCGAATCACTTCTTTTTTCATCGCGGGTGGGACATGAAAGTCCTCTAGTGTAATTGTATGAGTACCTGGAGACCCTTCGGTGCGGAAAATTACCATTCCGGTGGTTTTGGTCAGTAGAGTCCGTAATGCCCTCCGTCTTTCCCCGAGGCGGAGGAAGTTCATGCCAAATTTTCATCGGGAGACCAATAATAAAAATGGACATGAAAGTCTACACAAAAAGTTTAAGATAGACGATGGGCTGGCAACCAGTATTGTCGGACTCATAATTATGTACTTAGGTACGGTCGACAAAAATCCCGAAATTCGTTAATTAATAAAAAATAAATTGTTGATGTCTATAATGACTGCCGATCATTGAGCCTACTCATTTTTACGGTTGAGTGTCCCAATTAATTGCCTTTAAATTTAATTCGGATCCAATTTCCCTACAACCCTCTTCATGATAATGATCTGGTACCATCACTTGACAGCTAAACAGAAGACAGTAATTGACAATTAAATTAAGCCTTATTCTAGTGGCTGCAAGAGGAGAAATAGGACCCAGGGCTTCACCAGGCGGCTACCCGGTGAAGCTCTGCCAAAAAAGAAACAAAGAAACAAGAAAAAAATCCAAGCCAAAATGTGTGACAAAGGTAAAAGTATATTAATGAAAATGCAATTCCTAAATAGAAAAAAAAAGTTACATTTGTTAATCCGCAATATTGAGGCTCAAAACATGTACATACCTACTTAATACAAACTTATACTAAATATAATAAATAGTGTGCCTCACAGTTGTGCTGAATACTATCTGATTCTTCTTGTGCCAGACAGGGTGCTTGGCTCTGATTTTCAACCAGCTCTTTTTTGGTTCGTGAGTTCATATTAATCACAGGGATAAAAAGTGTAGTATTTTTTCATTACTTACAATAATTAGAATTGGACTGAATTATAATAATTCAATTAAACCACTCTAAGGCGTTATGTAACTATGGGACAGATTAGACCATGTTCTCAAACTTTTGATACAAAAAATATATCAACATCATGATCTATTAAGAAGCATACAAAGCGCAGGGCAACTTTCAGCGAACTATATGTGAAAGGTACTGCACTGTATGACACTGCGTACTTGCATGACCCAGAGAGTCAATCAGGGCCTCGTCGTCAGATTGTGGTTGGCTGGAGTGGAAACCCAGGAGTGGAGCTTTAGTTAGCTGATCAGAGGAGACTCTGATCAGCTAACTAAAGATCTGACTGATCTAACTGATCGGTGACTACAATATTAACTGTGGATGTAGGTTGTCATACATAGAGCAAACAAAGCTTAGTATAGCGACCAGAATAAAATAATAATATCTAACGTCAAGCATACACGCTCCACAAAGTTTGCAGTGTGTGAACATGCCTTAGATAAACCTAACCATTTTCTACGTTTTGACCGACCTCAAGTCCTCGCGTAAGAGAACCGTTATGCGCCAAGAATGTTTCGTAAAGCTATTGAAATGAAAAAACATCCTAATACATGTAATCCGATTAAAAATGTTTTATTATATGTGTAATAATCGCGAAAACTAAGACATTACTAGCGTTTATGCGTTAATAAGTCTCAATTTTTGAATGAGTATTATAGAGGAAATCATGTGTTTTACTACTATGTATTTAGGTGTAATTTATGTATTTATTTTACATAATATAGCCCACTTTGTTTTCGCTTACTTAACTTGTTTAACTGTAATAATCAAAATTATAATATCACTTTTTTAAGAGTGTCATGGAATTTCGATTGAAATGACTTTTCCGAACCGAGCACCTTAACTGTTAACTTTTATTAAGAGCCTTTCAAATGCCAGGGCCTATCTTATATACATAATTCTTCTGTACCACATGTACAGAAGAATTATGTCACTGAACTCCTCCTAAACGGCTGGACCGATTTTGGTATTTTTTTTTGTGAATGTTTGAGATCATAGTATGGTATGGTTCCTGGATGGTTTAGATTCACAATTGGACCCGGTAGGTTCTGCAATCGGGTTTGATTGTACCTGCTTGTGCGAAGCTTGGGCGGCAGCTAGTGTGACATAAAATCTTGGAATTTTGAGTTTTGATCTTTTCTCAGAGCCAAAAAACTGTCCAAGTGTTTATAAACAGAAAAAAATCACCTCATCATCAAAATATTGATGTACCATAGAACAGATTTGCTATTCCTGCGGGAGGATAACATGTGGGACGGATTTCTTATATTTTTTGTGCCTATGCAGAACTAGGCAAAAATATTACATATCTGGACTCATTTTTCCCTCTCCGAGATTGAGACAATATATTCGCATTCATATTGTCCCAGAACTGCCAGAATTTATTTAGTAGGAACATTCCTAGTTTATAAATAAACCTTACCCGAAGTTTGCTTTTCATAAAGGATTTGATATCAGTTTGAATATACAGTTTTGTAAAGAGTGTAAATTTTCTATAATATTCAGGATCTTATAAAACAAAGAACTGTATTTCAAGGGGACAAGTGGGTTATAGGGATTTTGTTTATTAAAATCAAGCTGAAGTAGTGTTTTGTTTTTACAACATAGATTTCCTTATGAGATAAATCCAGCAGGAGTTCCACAAGGCAGTATTCTTGGGGCATTACTGCTTCTACTTTATATTAATGACCTTCCAAATGTAACTTTTCATAAGTGCGTGCTGCTCACAGGTGATATGTCTGTCATACCAGACAGTGACCATACAAATATGAAACGGTGCATACAGCTCTAGAAAACCACCACCCCATCTCATCCCGTGGGTGTCGTAAAAGACGACTATGGGATTAGCCGGAGGATGGGCAGCAGCGTCCTTCGAGTATATTTATCACTCAACAGCGATCGCCAACCCGTCTGCAAAGCGTGGCGATTATGGCAATATCCCCCAACACAACACAAACCCATACCGGTCGTTGTTGCAATCTTTTAGGGAAGCTTTTGTCCAGCAGTGGATCATTTTACGGCTGAATTGATGATGATGATGAAAAGAACTTTAAATAAGCCTAAGTGGGGGTCAAATAGCAAGGCTAGTAACACAACATTTTTAGGTCTTATATTAGACAAAAACTGTACTTGGAAGTTACGCATAGATTATGTATGCAAAAGAATAAATATATTTGTCTATGCCTTGAGGCAGATACGTAGTACAGTCAATGAACACGCAGCCCTCACGGCATACCATAGGCATGTTGGCTCGATACTGTGATATGGTTTACTACTATGGGTGACTCAACCATAGTAAATAGAGTTTTTATAGTTTGAAAGAAATGCGTGAGAGCTATATGTGGTGCGGGCCATTTGAGATCGGAATGTTTGTGCGGAATAATTGTATTATTTTTCCAAAAATAAGCGAGTTTAGTAGATTTATTTAAGCCACCAAGCTAGTAACGAAATTGCAGAAGCACCTTTCACCACAAAAACTGCTTAATTATGACTATTAAAGTATTTAACAACATACTTAAAACAACCAGAGAACTTCCATTGCGTCAGTTCAAAAGAAACTTGATATCCTGGTTACTAGAAGGATGCTTCTACAAGATAAACAAATTTACAATCGCGCAAGCAAGAGACGGGGGAGGGGGAGTAGTTAACTGAAAGAGAAGGTAGTGTAGCGGCGATAGGCCTCCGCGACGTCGGTAAGGCGGGCATCCTCGTGAAAGAGACAAATTCTCACCTCCTTTCTAACGGATAATATACTACGAGCGTTTAATAGTTGGTGAAGGCGACCGAGCACAAAGGCGGCGCGGGCACGCACCGTCTTTGTGTGGTATAGGAAGGACAGTTTTTTGTCTAGGGTGAATTCAAGATACTTGGCGTGCGGTTCCTAAGGAACCGATTGGCCTAGCATTGAGATTTGCCTAAGGCCCCACGCCTGGTCGTCGCCTAATTTGCAAAATTGGACGGCTATGCTTTTGTTGGGTTTTGGTGTCTGAATAGCAACTGTATTTATCAATTATGCAAAAAAAGGGAAATTATATTTCTTTATTTAATAAATACGATCCATATATAACTTACTGATTGTATTATTTATTTTATAGGATATTATGTTTCTGTCAGATACTTCTTTAAATAGATAGATAGAGCCTATTAAGTTCAACAAATTTCCAGTTATAAAAGACGTTTCATCTTAATGCGAGCATTACGTATGATAAAAAGAATAAGCACTAATCGTTCACCCGCACATCTTGAAGCGTTGCGCGCCTACAGCTACTCGTAACTGAAACCATCTGGTTAACACACGACGCTAACAGTTTTAACAGAAAGTAGATTGTTACTTTAGTACGAAACGGTGCCATTCGATTGTTTTGCTGTAACCAATGCTCTATAGACATCTCTTTCTTTCATATGACGTTGCGCATGTGCTCGTAGGAGGTAGCTATAGATGTTTTGTTTACGCTTAATACCCATAATCTGTCTATTGATACTTGGCCGTAGCTTTAAATTACGTCTTAAAATTACTCTACTTCTGATCGCTTTTTATTTAACTGTGGTATTTCGGTGTTGTGCTTTGATTTATAGAACTCTATACTCTTTGGTGTTCTGTGTCTGTGACCACTTATCAAATATTTCACCAGGGAGCCTGTGACACATAAACATCAAATTGACAAAACATACATAACCCAAAAAAAATACCAATGAGAAAATAAAATATCAAAATGGCTTGTGCCACGCCATGTTCCCTTCTGATGCAGAGCTACTTTCTATACTCTGCTTTACTAGCACTAAAGCTGCTAGCTTTAGGCCCTTTAGCAGCTATTGTGTGCCGCCCAGAAAAAGTGCAGCGCGCGAACATTAGTGACTTGAAGAACCTTACTCCATTCTGGTTGGTTGCAGCTCTTTACATGACGACATCTCCTAATCCACCCACAGCGATATCGCTCCTGCGTCTGTACGTTATAGCACGATTCGTGGCAGCTCTTGGCTATGTGACGAAAATACCGAAAATGGCTACAGAGACCGCATTCTTCGTGTCGTTCGCAATAACAAGTTTTATGGGGATGTACGTAGTGTATACTTACCGAGCAGCGATTTAAAGGTACCAGAATAACTCCACTAAAATGCTTGTACATTTGAAATTCATAAGAACAATGTGTCTCAGGATTTATGAGGCCATAAAGCAAAAATCATGTATATTTTAGTCAATATAATGTTAAACTTTATCATTCTGAACGGCTGTTTCTTTTTTTGCTTTTGCACTTTATTGCTAGACTTCAAAATCTTGGAATATTACCGAGATGAGTAACGGAGATATTTTTCTGATTCATATTTAAATATTTCCAGATTTTATTGCATATCTTGCGTTTGCAGCTTGTTGATATCCAATACTGAATATGGGCGTAGACTGCTACAGTAAACGCCCGTGAATGCTTTATAATCATCATATCAGGTACAGGACGTCCACTGCAAAGGTGTCATCATTTTGGTGGATAGTTGCCAGTATTTATCACGCTTGGCAGGCGGGTTGGTGAGCCCAGAATGCCTGTTGTATTACAGAAGTTTCTTTTAATGCTGTATTAAGAATATATCTACTATTACAAAGAAATGTCCGTAGTCTAACGCTTCAATGAGCTGAGTGGTTGGACTTATCGATGCGACGCGACGGAGGTGCGTGCGCAGCCGTGTTATGTACACCTACCCTGCGACTTTCTTCGGTGTCGTAGCCACACAAGATGCACCGACAACTTTTGTGTTTATCTCAGATATACTAGTATAGTCACAATAGAGTAGTTAGAAAATACCGATGGCGTGGCGAGTTCAACCATGTATTTGTTGTGCTAAGTGACCTGCTTGTATGATAAGCCAATATGGTATTTTTTTATACGACATGGTGACGAGTTGAGCTAATTTTTCACATTGTTGGTGAGCGTCACGCCTGCCCATAACTATTGTAATGCTACCAAGGACTAATACTGTGTGTTTTATGAAGTTCACGTGAAAGGCATCCATTGAATCAATAATTGAATCCATATTGAAAAATAGCTTAAAGTAGGTATTGCGCAAATTCTTTTTATTCATTCTGGTGCAGATTCAGGATTTTAATCTGGAGAGGGCCCTCGTGTCTCTTGTCAAGATTTACAGAGATCATAGTTGTTACTAGGTCTAAGGTCAACTGCATTCCACAGTTTTAGGGAGCCTTGGAGCCGTCCTTGATTCATGCTACATTCTTACGTACTGTATCCATACGTGCGGTATAGATAACTACATGCAACGTGCAAGCAAGTGCATCAGCAATGGAGATTATTAACTTTATGCATTATAAATTTCTCCTGTGTCGTGGGTGCGCGTTTACAAACACACAATACACCCAGACCCGGAACAACTACCTGCAGATCGTACAAATATTTGTTCCGTGCGGGAATCGAACCCACGAGCCGGTGCGCAGCAGCCGACTGTATCAGCCACTGCACCAACCGTGCCGTCTCTAATGTTGAAAGGCAGCACGTTCTTCATTAATGTGTATGTTACGGAAAATAAACCAACTAGCAAGTGTAAAGTGGCCAATATTGCAGACTAATGAAACAGTGGCCAGCAGAGTAGTCATCTAGAATTAGGGAATTTAATGGTTCGGCGAAATGAAAAGTGCTAAAAGATTTTTGGCCAGATAAGAATCGGCTAAACGTATTTCAATGTACCAACAGAGAACCGTTGCAAATATATGTACACAAAATTGATAAAACATAAGAACCTGTTATATAGATACACTTTCTTAACTCAAGACGTCGTGGTCTTACCTGCAGATTGAATCGTGATACAGCTTGTTAGGGCTATTTGAAATTCATCGCGCATTGGTACGCGGGAAAAGATTCCATCAATGAGATAAATTTGTCTATTCTAGAATAGCTCAGTTGATCGCTCCTGATTGGTTATAGAACGCTCTGGAACTTGAACTAGGGTACGCCAGGACAGAGGCAATCCAGATTTCAGTTTGAAAAGATTTACAAAGAATAGCAATTTGTTTGTGTCATGCCTGCCCATAACAATTGTAATGCTACCCAGGACTAGCCGGACTCTTGCAACAAGAGACCTACGTAGGTACTGATAGCTTTCAAGCTTTATCATTTAAACATTGCAAGATTTCTTACAGGATCTTCTACATGATGAGAATCAAAACCGATAGCAATAATAAGTAGGTTTTTTTTGTTAAAGTAATCTAATTAATATAATTGTATCGCTTTAGAAAACATATATAAAACAGAGTACACTTGAAAATAGCATGGTGCACTATAAATAGGACTTCATGCTAATTAACTCGTAAAAAATTCTGCAATTCCCAACAGTTGAATACAACAAAGGAACATTTACGTTTTTAAACATAATTTTAATTGACGTAAACAAAGAATACGGCGACTACGACTGTACTTCGTACAGAGAAATTAACTATTTGCGAAGGAACATTTATAAACTAAACACAAAAGATGCAAATTAGTAGCAAGCTCGCTGCGACTCTGGTTTAGCGACACTTATGTCCAAAGGATACGTGTTGTGGTTTGGTAACTTAGAGCTTAAAATCTGTGAAGAAGATGGTTCTCTGTAAATAATAGGCTACCTGGGATCTAACCGCGAGTATGCTACGAGCTGAGCCAAAGGGATGAGTTATTCTTGAATATAAAAACAGCAGTCACCAATCTATAGGGTCATCCATAGGACAATCCACAAGGTCCTCAAACATGTAGAATCTATTCTTTGTATTCCTATTTTGGTCAGTAACCAGGTGGCCGGTCTTCCAAACCTACTATACTTCATTAATGAATTTTAAGGTTTATCATCATCATCATGCCAGCCAAAGTACGTCCACTGCTGAACAAAGGTCTTCCCCATAGATTTCTACGACGACCGGTTACATGCCGTCCGCATTCAATGACTCACAGTTACCTTTACCAGATTATCTGTTCATCCCCTCCGTGATATGCCTAAAGGCGTGGCACCAATGGGCAGCTCTAGTGTGATCTTAAAAGGACCTGAAGCCCCCCTTCGGTGCCGAAGATGACCACTCCAGTGGTTTTAGCCGGTAGGAGTCCAGCATACCCCATCGCCCGGGGTGAAGGAAGTTCCATGTAGAGCCGTACAACACTGAGTTTTCCGATGCGTGGTCTCCAATCAAAAACTTTACTATCCCAACAGCCATCAGTTCTATGAGGTATGTGCCCCACCCATTGCCACTTCAGCTTACTAAAATACTTCTCTCTTTTAGAATATCTAAATACGCAGGTACCTATACAACATTTAATGTTAGAACTGAAAACGGGATATTTACCATGTTATTTATATTATGTTTGGTAACGCCAATATGTACCGTATTCCACAATAAACTGTTATTCTAACACCTTTTTTATCGTTTGATTAGTGTCTACACCTTATGTCGCAGTTATTTAAGCCACCTAAAGGCCTGTCTAATGACAACAATTATTCACTGACCGCGCCAAACGTTACTTAACCTCACCGATCGTTTACTAGTGAGTGCATCTAGCTATGATCATCTCTCTCTCCTCTGTTAACATCATGAGTCTGATTCGTGCGACACTGTTATTAGACTGGCCTGACTTTAAATACAAAATATACTGCTCTATCTGTATTTTCTGGTCCTGCAAGACGTGTTTTCTTTTTATGTACTGTTAAGTCAATGTACGTCTCCGTTAATGAAGATTTTTCACATGTTTATGTCTCCATATGTCTGAATAATACGCATTCTCTTTCATTTTGCCCAGAAACTTATTTTCATATACTACTAGAGGTAAAGCCAAATCACAGGGACCTAGGTTACAGTTCTGAAAAAAAAATACAAGAGGTTGACATTTAGCTGCCAAATTATAAAGTAAATATAAGTAAAGTATATAAAAAAATCTATAATAATGACAATAACAATAACTTTGGACAATCCCTTGACGGAAACTTACATGGTCCATTCGGCAATCCTTGTAATGAAATTATTAGCTTTGAGTCCTATTGCAGCCATGACCTGGGTGAGGAAAGGCGTGTTCTCGAATCCCGATATCGTGCGAAGAGCTTACTTATCTGAGCTAAAGAATTTAGCCCCTTTCTGGCTAGTCGGGGCTTTGTACGTAACGACAGGACCACCCATGGAAATCGGTGTAAGTTTATTCAGAATGTTCACAGCAGCAAGAATGATTGTCATACTTGGATATGCCACGAAACCAGTCCCAGCAGTTTTTACGGATTTTGCACTCATTCTTTCGTATGTGATCACTTCTTATATGTCTATGTATGTGATATATTACTACAGGGACGCCATTTAGAATCTAAAGATATAAATCAAATATCACCTTGTTTGAACTGCAAAGTCCCCGGTTCGTTTTATGCAAGTAAATCGGAAGGAAATTGCTTTTTAAATTGTGTTTTATTCAATCTTAAGTGTAGGGAAAAGACTGATTTCTTTTGTTGGTATAATTGTATTGAAATTTAATGAAATGGAAAGGTGTTGTAGATTTATAAAGTGGTATTCTATCTTTTTTGATGAGTGTGTGAAAGTTTACATATATACAACAGTATTTATGATATACAGATAATAATATGATATGATATACTATGTATGTCTAAAAATAAAATGTCGAATATATTACTTTTAAACATACTTTGTATATTTTACCTGTCCTGAGTTTGCTAAAACACAGTTCAATGATTTATATATTTCATCATTGACACCACTGTGTCGACGTTTTTGGGGGAATTTGCCAATACCCACCACGCTTGGCAGGTGGGTTGGTAAGCGCAGAAAGGCTGCTGTTCCACAGAAGGGACGCTGCTGCCCATCCCTCTGGTTTAGTATCCCTTAGTGGCCTTTTACGACATCCACGGCAGGAGATGGAGTGGTACTATATTCTTAATCCGGACACCACAGGGAAACCTTGTGACCTTCGTTTCACTAGACGTCAATTAATTGCTTTTTTCAAAATTCAATTAAAAGTGAGACACACTGTCGCATGTACATAGTAATAAGAAGTAAGGTCCGGATTAAGAATAAATATAGCACCACTCCATCTCCTCCCGTGGATGTCGTAAAAGGTGACTCAGGGAATCTAAACCAGAGGGATGGGCAGCAGCGTCCCTTCTATGGAACAGTATCTTAGCCTTATTGCACTCATCAACCTGCCTGCCAAACGTGGTGACGAATTCCCCCAAAATCATGACACAATTGTAGAGTTATGGAGAGGCCTTGGTTCAGTAGGACGTATAAATGGCTGATATGATGATGAAGAATTAAGATTAGTGTTTTATTTTAATTTTAGTCAAACATAAAGACCATTGCACGCTTTTGTTGGGTAAATGGCCGGCCCCTTTGTTGCTAAGTATTTTTCATTTGCTTTATTTACGAAGTTCTCGATATCTGTCTTTGAAAACTTTTAGATTTCTTTGCCTTGTAGCCGGTGGATATTTTCTTGAGAAAAGCCGTGAAATTTACAAATTTCTTTATATTTACATTATGTCTTATCTGTATAGTTGTTCGTAACATTGAATATGTGCTCCAAAGCGTTGAGCTTTGATATTTTTTGGAAAGTGCATCAAAATACGTAAGAAAGACTCCGGTAAGCGAATCCATTCGTTTTTCTGTCCTCCACTTCATAAACTTTTCGTAAGTATTTAAATAAATGCTTTGTGACCTTGACGGCAACAGATTGAAAATTATTTCTTTTCCTTTCTCTTCTATTTGCAAATTAGGGTCTCCATTCTCACTAGATGATGAGTTTTTCACTATTGTAAAATTAATAACGGTCACTACCAATTCAATTTGCAATTGAAAAATTCTAAAGATTTCGCGCCCATGTATTTTTTTATTTCTTCTGTAGCCGCACGCAACGCATTGCATGCATTCTATTAAAGATATCGCCTATATTAGCACAGAGTACCTTTGGATATTAGTTCCATTTTCAAAAATAAAATGTTGTTCTTTTTTATGAAACAGTAATAAGTCGAGTCTTTATTCATGATTATTCTATATATTATTCTATAAATCCTTATCTTTATATTGATATATCTTTGAAATCCCACAATTAATTTGAATTTTAAATAGTTATTTGCTTATTTTTGGCAGTCTTTTTTATATATTATCGCTCTTGTCCGTCGACCTGTCGAAGTGGCCTGACTTACTATGGGCGATGGCCCACACACTTCAGGACAACAGGACACTTCCTTTGGTAATGGGGCCCAGGGTGCACCGGACGTACTTGGGTATCGTCACTTGTGGAGGCCCTATTCATGTTCCTCTGTACACACACATCAGCCAGTATACGTCCACTGCTGAACTCAGACCTCAATGGTCAATACGATGAGTGTTTAAAGATATTTCTATAATCACGACGCTTAGCAGGCAGATTGGTGGCAGTGGCAGTATATTGTTATCAGCACACGGGAGAATGCTGCTACCTCTTGATATCATAGCCGCCTTTGTACACCCGTGGAGAAGGGTAGTTTATTTTTACCAGGTACAGCACTCCCCTGCAAACGTGACAATATTATGACGTAGCGTCAGCACAAAAATAGATCACTGACAAAAAACACTGAATTTAATTATAATAAAACAGTTTAAACGGATTCTATCGCGTATATTTTAGATTTTTGTTTTTCCTGACGTTTGACGTTGAATGCTGCAAAGTATTCGAAACAATAAAAGTGTTTTATTATAATGTGTACTAATAACTACTAAACCGAGAAAAAATACCAAATTACGTTCCGTATTACGCTATTCACGATTTAATATGAAAATGAAGTTCTGACCAAAATCACCCTGCGAATCAAAGTATACTTAAAACAAAGTATGCCTATATGCTATCTGAAATAGGTACTGAGCTGAAAAGGGTTCGAAATAGGTTCAAAACAATTCCTGTAAATAGTGTATACAGCTTGCGTGCATCCAGTATTTTTTAGAACAGGCAGGCCTGCGTAAAAAGTTCTTAGAATAAACCGTAAAAAAAATCTACATCATTTTATACCATATAACGCATAGAGGCGCTCATCGCCAGTTTTTTTAAACATTGCTTTACACCAAGGGTTCTCCTGTATTGTGGGTACAGTTTACAGATATAAATTTCATATGCACAAACACCCAGATCCGAAACAGCTCTCTGTAGGTCGATAGATGAGGTTAAACAACGATTGGCGCGATTAGTTTATGGATGGATGACTGCATCGTGGTATTTGAACCAAACGTCTCCGTAAAATCCACGTAAAATCGTCGGTCCCGCGGACTGATTACGTATGTCCCAGTGGGGTTTGCGACAGGCTCCGCAACTATTACACTACTAAACTCCGCAGACGCCATAAAACGTCGTTTTGGTATTATATATTTGCCGACAGCCATTAAACAAGATCTCTGACGCATACTCTGCCAGACGATCAATGAACTAAAAATTGCATCCTCGCCTTTCAATTTTAGGCGATTTGCCACCGGTGAATCTTTGGCTGCGCGATAGCTGTTGCTGGTTTTAGCTAAACTGCAGTCGTTAAGCCAAGTTGGAGGCTTTAAGACGTCTTGAACACCTCTGACACAAGGTTGGCTACTAACCACATGAAAGAATAAATAAGAAGCACACACACAAGAAAATACGGGTTGCACTCCGGGAGTGCCGACAGAAGTGAAAATTTTTATAGCAATATATTTTTTTTTATTTATTTATCTAGACGCGTTTGCGGTCTGCTATATGTACATGCATATATGCACACACTATAGCTGCGTCGAAGTTGAGTGATATACTCGCCATTGATGTTAATGCCGAATCCTTTCCACTCCAGTAGCTTGAAGGCATCCTCCATTGCAGCGGTGAACAGTTTCGGGGAAATGACGTCCCCCTGTCTCACACCTCTCTGCAATGGCTCTGTTCGTGTACTCGGACCGATATGGTGGCGTTTCTGTATAAACACTTCAACACTTCAATGTACCGATAGTCAATCTGGCACCGCTGCAGATATTGCAGCACTGCCCAGGTTTCGATCGAATCGAAAAAGTGTGTGTTACCAGTGATGACATATGGAACAGAGACGTGGTCACTCACAATGGGCCTCATAAGAAAGCTCAAGGTCACTCAGCGAGCTATGGAAAGTATTAAAGTAAAATAAATAATAGCTGGATCTTGTAATAGAATATTTTATTTAAACATTGTTTGACAAGGTAACTATAGTAACTGAAGTGACAGTCTACCTAACATCCACTCCTCTTTTAAGAACTCAGGCCTAGGGCTTTAGTTAACTTTTCAAACCTGGGTCCATACAGGGGCTTTGTTAAACAATCAGCCAGTTGATCCTCCGTTGGTACTTGTTTGACCTCAAGCATGCCAGCCGATACACACTCTCTGACATAAAGATTTCTTCGCTGTATGTGTTTGGTACGGCTATGTAGCTCATGTGGTGGATTGTATGCCAGTTTTAAGGCTGATTCGTTGTCTACGTAAAGAACCGGAGGCTTTTCAGTCTCAGTGATTTCCTCTAGTAATTTCTCTAGCCACACTATCTCGCGTGTAGTTTCTGAGGCAGCCACCAGTTCTGCTTCTGTTGACGATAAAGGAACGGTTTTTTGTTTTTGACTTCGCCAGCTGATCGGTCCATAATAGAGACATAGCGTTCCTGATGTCGAGTGAGATGCCGCGAAATCTGCATCGCTGTAGCAAATCAATTTGTTTAGCTTATTATCATTACTGAATACTAGGCTTTTGTTCACAGTACCTTTTAGATATCGTAGTATTCTTTTTACTGCCAAAATGTCCGCTTTAGACGGGCTATCTAAGTTTCTCGAGGCAGAGCTGACTGCAAAAGTAATGTCAGGCCTTGTAGCAACCATTAAATAAGCTAAAGAACCTACAATTTGCCTGTAGGGAAATTTTTCGTTTCCGTTTGGTGAATCCTCTTTCTTAAGAGTCTCTTTTATAACTGGAGTTTTTACTTGTTTACATTCAGCCATATTGTACTTTTCTAATAGTTTCTTCGTATAACCTTTTTGACTTAGTGTTATATTGCCACCATTAGTCTTTTCGATCTCCAAACCAATAAAATAAGAAGCAGGCTTTGTCACTATTTTGAAACGATTTTGGAGTTCGTTGACAAACCTCTTTCCTTCATTTTCTGTGGTTGACGCAACTAGCCCATCATCGACATAAAGAGCAATCAGAACTTTAGATTTCCCTTGCTCTCTGATGTATAGGCATGGATCCGAAGTACTTTGAGTGAAGTTTGAACTTACAAGAAATTCATGTATACTGGTGTTCCAGCATCTCGGGGCCTGCTTGAGACCGTATAAGCTCCTTTTTAGACAACACACTCTGTTTGTTCCATCGTTATAACCTTCTGGCTGTTTCATATATATTTCTTCTACAATATTACCATTTAGGAAGGCTGACGTCACATCAAACTGACAGAGGGATAAATTCTCCTTCACTGCTACAGCTAATAGTGCACGGACGGTGGTAAGGCGCACTACAGGACTAAAAGTCTTATCATAATCTATGCCTGGTCTCTGCGAAAATCCTTTTACTACCAGTCTTGCTTTTTATTTTTCTACGGTACCATCTGGATTGTTCTTTACTTTGAATACCCATTTGCATGGTAGTGCTTTTCTGTTCTTGGGTAGAGGAACAAGTTCCCATGTTTGGTTTTCATTTAGAGAGTTTATTTCGCATAGCATAGCTCCTAACCATTTGTCTTTATCTTTTCTTTCTAGAACTTCACGATAGGTTACTGGTTCTTTGTAGTCGTTAAATTCTTCTGCTGCGATATTAACAAAGTCATCAAGCCTTACAGGTTTTCTGAGACAGTTACGATCACGAAGTTCTCTTTTTTCAAGAGGAATTTCATTTGTAACTTCTTCTCTTGTGTTTTCTTCTTCGATAATTTCATTAATATTTGTATCTGGGATCGATACTTGTTCTTCATCACCTTGTATTGACTTATAATCACTTACATCATCTTCTTCAAAGAAATTTATTTCTGCATAGCGGTTTTCATCATCATTTTTCATTGAAGATTCTGCAATCTCTACGGTTGGTTTTGTCGTCTCGGTATAGTAGAGTTTATTAGTGAATCTTACATCTTTGGCAATTATGATTTTTTGTTTTGTAGGTACCCAAATCCTGTACGCTTTGGAGGTCTCTGAGTAGCCAACAAACATTCCAGGTATTGCTTTTGCTTGAAACTTATGTTGCTTCCCATCTTTCAGAAGAAAAAGACCTTTGTTCCAAATTGACGCAAGTGGAATACGCAGGGCTTCCTTTGCACCCATTTCTCAAAGGGTGTAGTGATACGAGGGCGGCACTGAAAATTTCGGGAATCAAGGAAGTGACACAACATTACTATTTAAAAATGTATTTATTGCTTTTCGAAGTATTCTCCGCGAAATTTGACACATTTTTCCATACGATGGAACCAATCATTGAAGCAATCATTCCATTCGGAAGTTGGGCTCTCCAAAATGGCCGTTTTGTAGGCGTCCACAGCTTCTTTAGGTGATGAAAATCTCTGTCCACGCAATTTATTCTTTATTTTAGGGAAAGTATAGAAATCATTAGGGCTTAGGTCGGGGCTGTACGGCGGATGGTCTAATAATTCTATGTTTTCTTGCTCTAAAAACTCTTTTGTTCTGTGCGCGGTGTGAGAACTCGCATTGTCGTGATGGAGGATGATGCGGCGGTTGCAGTTCTCTCTACGGAGTTCAGAAACGACCTGTGGCAAACAAATGCTAGCATACCATTCTGCATTAACCGTTCTTTGTCCCTCAAGAGGAATAGTCGTAACATGGCCGGTTTTGGAGACAAACGTGGCCACCATTTTTTTTGCAACACTCCGTGAACGAACAATTTTTGTTGGCTTTAACTCATTTTCGAACACCCAAACTCGTGACTGGTTTTTTGTTTCGGGTTCGTACGCATATATCCAGGATTCGTCACCTGATACGATGTTGTATACAGCATTTGAGGATCCTGCGTGGAATCTTTCGAGAGTTCTGACGCACCAAGTAACGCGAGCCGCTTTTTGCTCTTCACATAGCAAATGCGGTATCCATCGGGAAAACAACTTTTTTACACCTAATTGTTCATGCAAGATTATTTGTATTTGACTCATGCCAATTTCTAAAGTTGCCTGAATTTTGCGGTATGTCACATGTCGATCTTCCTCAATCAGCTTACGCACAGCATCAACGTTTTCTTGGGTGACTGCAGCTTTTGGACGACCTTGACGAGGATCATCACTGAGCTTGACACGTCCACGTTGAAATTCAGCAAACCAGCGATAAATTGTGGTTTTGGATAGGGCTTCATCACCAAATGCAGAAATCATCCGGTCAACACACTGTTTTTGTGTTAAACCACTTCGAAAGTCATAATAAATCATCGCTCTTGAATTTTCTCGAGTCAATTCCATTTTCTCAACGACTAAACAAGTTTGACAAAACCTTGTGACAAGACCGTGAATCTTTTTTTAAATAAATAAATGGTATTCGATTTGTAAAACCAAGGAGTTTTCAATTAAAAAGATTTTAATATGACAGGAACAGTGGAAATATTCCATTCCCGATACTTTTAGTGCAGCCTATGTAGTACCATCATGTGCAGAAATAGTTTTGTTGACACTTCTATTGGAAAGATAGTTTGCAGTTTGGATAGCTTCTCCCCATAGATTCTAAGGTGCTTTCGATTCAATCATCATGCATCTAGCCTTTTCCAAAAGGGTACGATTTTTACGTTCTGCAATACCATTCTGGTGTGGTGTATATGGCGCTGTTAAGCGTCTGGTAATACCATTCTCTTTCAGTAAAATTTCAAAGTCTCGATTACAATACTCCAAACCATTGTCTGACTGGAGACTTATAATTGTGTTGCCAGTGAAATTTTCTATTTCTGCCTTATACAGCTTGAATTTCTCTAATACATCACTTTTGTTTTTTATGCAGTACACACGGCTGTATCTGGTGAAGTCATCGACAAACGTTACAAAGTATTTGTTGCCATAGTGGGTTTGTGTCTTCATTGGACCGCAGACATCGCTGTGTACTATCTGTAATCGTTTTGTAGTACGTGGTGTAGTATTGGGTTTACTAGGCAGTCTTTTAATCTTTGCTTGAATGCAAACTTCACAATCTCCAAGATTTTCATTTGGCTTGAAATCTAGACCAACAAGAATCTCATTTTTTAAGGCCAGCTTCATATCAGCTTCGTTCATGTGGCCTAAGTATTTATGCCATGTTTGAATTTTGGTTTCTTCTACCAAACAACATTTATCTTTGCTGTATCTATACGATGCAGGATTTACGTAATATAAACCATCTTTGTCTTTCGGTGCATTGAGTATAATACCATCGTCAGGATGTTTCACTGTAGCCTTTTTGTTAGTGAATAGCACAGTGCATCCCGATTCTGTGGCTTTTCCAACTGATAACAGATTTAAGCACAGGCTAGGCACGTAAAGCGTGTCTTTCAAAGTAATTTCTCCAATTTTTCCCCTATACCTGGTATTTACTTTAAAAATTATTTGACCTTTACCTTTGATTTCGGCTGTCGCTTCTTTTGAAGCCAATTTTAGTGACTGCGAATTCGACTTACCGAATTTGTTGAAATATTCTTTTTTATGTGACATGTGCGAAGTACAACCGCTATCAAGAATCCATTTATTTTCTTCATTTTTGGAATCCTTGCTTTTGGAATACATGGATAGAGCATATGAATTTCTAGGAACTTGTACATTCATTCCTTTCTTCTTTTTGTACTCTAGTTTTCTGCATTCTTTTATGGCATGTCCTTTCTTCTTGCAAAACCTGCATACTTTTACATAGTAAGACTCTTCTTGCTCATCTTTAGTATTTGAACTATTACTAACTTGTCTCGCCTCTGACTCCTCCATAATTTTTATTTTTAGTACATCGGGCTTTGGTATTGTGTCTCTTGACTCAATTGCTACCCGAAAATTGTCATACTCACATGGAAGACTGTAGAGCATCATGACAGATAGTAGATCATCGTAAATATGGATGTCCATATCTTGTAACTTGTCTACAATATCCATAAATTTATTCAGGTGATCTCTTACATTACCATCTTGCATTTTAGAGAGTATCAACTGCTTAAGAAGGGAGGCTTTTCGTGCAGCTCCTTTACTGGCATAGATTGCATCAAGTTTTGTCCAAATTTCGTAAGCTGACTTGCAATTTTTAATTTGCTTAAGTTCGGAAGGCGAGATTAGTAGCACTAACTCTGATTGAGCAATAAGGTCCTTCTCTTTCATCTGCTCGTCGGCTTTTTCAAGATCCAGTGGCTTCTGAACACAATTCCATAATTTATTTTTGATGAGTATGGCCTTTGCTTGTATTCGCCATGTTTCAAAATTCTCTTTGTTCAGTGACTCAATTTTAGTATTTGAGCCTGATGCCATGCTTATTATAGTTTTTTTTTTATTAGTTTATTAATTAATACTAACGCTCTGCTACCATATTAAAGTAAAATAAATAATAGCTGGATCTTGTAATAGAATATTTTATTTAAACATTGTTTGACAAGGTAACTATAGTAACTGAAGTGACAGTCTACCTAACAGAAAGAGCTATGCTTGGTATTTCTCTACGAGATCGAATCAGAAATGTGGAGATCCGTAGAAGAACTAAAGTTGTCGACATAGCTGAAAGGATTAGTAAACTAAAGTGGCAATGGGCAGGGCACATTGCTCGTAGAACTGATGGCCGCTGGGGCACAAAGGTTCTAGAATGGAGACCGCGCACCGGAAAACGCAGCGTGGGACGACCTCCAACGAGGTGGACAGACGACCTGGTGAAGGTCGCTGGGAGTCGTTGGATGAGAGCGGCATGTGACCGCTCGTTGTGGAAATCTAAGGGGGATTTGTTCAGCAGTGGACGTCCTGTGGCTGATATGATGATGATGATGATAGCTGCGTCTCATAATGGTATCGCGAGTCCAGAGATTTTATCTCATCTAAAAATATGCGTACCGCGCTAAAAGAAGTTTTCACTTCAAAAATACAACAATATGTTATAAACTAGCTGTGCCCCGCGGTTTCACCCGCTGTTTATATTTATGTATATAATATAACTAGTGTATATATGTATATATTGGATTTCTTGGGTTTTAGCTTTTTTGCGCGGTACCTACCCTAATTCATTTTATTTTTCTAAAATAAAAGTAGCCTTTGTTATTCTTTATAACATCAGCTTTCTGCCAGTGAAAGTCCCGTCACCCGTCAAAATCGGTCCCGCCGTTTCGCAGATTAGCGGGAACAGACAGACAAAAAAAAGATTTTTGTGTTGTAGTTACCGTGTATACTTTCATATGCATTTAGTAAAAATATGTTATTTTGACATTACAAACACACATTTAAATTTTATTCATTTGTATAGATAGTAATGTTGGCACCATTCCATTATTTTAGGATACCTGCAAGAAATTCCTCTTCCGTAATATTCCTGGACATAAGACGGCGTACACGCCATCAATTTTGTTCGTAATTGAAAGCTATAATATATTAGTAATCCGTTTGGGCATGGGTGCCAATAATTTCAATAACATGAGTAGTTATGGCGGCTCAAATACTATTAAGCTTTTGGGTCTAATACTATTAAATTTAACGTTGTTATTGTTATGCGGTTATGAAGTTTTGAGTAGAAATATTACAATATGGGTATGTTTTGGAGCAATTGAGCCCACGTAAGCCTTAAGACCGAGTTTCTCTTAGTGGAGGACGTATACCCACGACAAGGGACAGAATTGGTTTCATTGCCGGTCTAATATGCGTTCCGTCTAACGGCCGAAATTAATAATCAATTTCATACAAAATATTTGGATTTGGGATTGAGGATTTGTCTGCTTTTGCGTTGGAGTGTGATCTTAACACAAAAACAAATTACGTTGAAAATCTTTTTTTTTTTTTTTTTTTTTATTCTCCTTTGATTTAGAGGCTTTTACCTTACAAAGGTATGTCAGCCTCATCGTACCCTAAACTATTACTAGTTACACACATACCCGGTTATTTTAGAAGTTATTGTGACGGAGAGGGAGATAGTGTTACAGCAACCATCTCATATACCAATTTGGCCGCTTCAGAGTTAGGTTTAGTCAATATGGTTATAAAAGCACCGACATCATATTGGTTAATTTTTAATTTTTGCATCACCATCTCTCTCTCCCTCTGGTTCTTTTCACATTCCATTAGCAAGTGTTGGACATCATCTAACTTGCCACATACTTCACAATCTGGTGAATCAAGCTTTTTCATGAGATGTCCAAACTTGCCAGATGGAAAGTGACCAGAACGTAATCTATGAGCCATAACAACAAAAAATCTGCTTATTTTACTTCCAGCAAACCAAGGAATCCGAAAAGGCTCATATTGGACGGTCCTATACCATATGCCCTTTTCTTTACTCTTCTTGTCAAAGTATTCCTTAAAATTATTGTAACATATATTTTTGTAACGATTTAGGACCTCTGAATATAACGGAGCGATATCGATTTCCAAGCCTTCTAAAATAGCCATCTTTGCTAACTTGTCAGCTTCTTCGTTTCCTTTTATACCTATGTGCGATGGAATCCATTGCAACCTCAAGTTAATGTTACCTAATTCAAAAATTTGTTTAAGTACTACATAAGCTATTGGTACACCTCTAAACCCAGAGGCGCATCGAATCAAATGTAGTAAACCACTTCTACTGTCGGTACATATAACTATATGTTGGGTAGATAATTTATTCCTGTAGTTATAACAAACATGGTCTATAACTTTCGAGATTGCAATGAGTTCCATCGTCATTATCGACACATTTGCATCAAGAGATTTAAATAAAGCAGAAGTGCCATCACTCAAACTGTAATAAGCGGCTCCGCAACCAGCCTTACTCTTAGACCCGTCCGTATAGAATATAAGCCAATCTGAGTACGTCTCTCTTCGTTCTTTAATCACATCGAATTTGAGTGATGTCACATTCTGCATGCCTTTTGGTCCCTTGATGCAGTCTAAATTACATCTAATTTTTTCACGTACATTAATATATGTGACCCATACGTCCAAAGAATACATATCTAAAATATTTGAACAATATATACTGCAAGGTTTACATTCATTATAAACAGTTACCAGTAATGGTTTCTTCTTATTACTCCAATATCTTGTATGTGAAAGAACATTCAGTTCATCTATTAACTTCATGGTTATATTATTCAGGCATGACATGCTCTTTATACAAAATTTATATGCAAGATATAATCGTCTATTATATAATGGAGGTAAACACAATTCAGATTCCATTACATGGATTGGGGAGCTCTTAATAAATCCACCTATGATCCTCAAAAATTGATTTTGGATTTTATCCAATTTATATAAATGACTTTTGGCAATATTGTCATAAAGAAAACACCCAAAGTCAATTCTACTTCGTACTAATGAAATATATAATGATCTTAAATGTTTCTGATGGATGCCCCAAGTTGGTCCTGCTAATATTTTAAATAAGTTTAAATATTTTGACGTTTTTTTCAGAGATCTCATTAATATGTTTAGACCATAAAAGTGACTTATCTAACCATATGCCTAAATGTTTAACACAGTCCACTGAAGCTATCGATACATCATTGATTGTAAGTTTTATTTGATTTTTTCTCTTACCCCTACTAAAAAGACACAACTTTGATTTATTCGGAGACAATTCCAGTCCCATACTATCTAGCAACGCCACTGTGGAATTAAGAGCTATCTGCAATTCCCGTTCAGAATGTGTTAAGTCTTTATGACTTAGATAAAAAACAAAATCGTCAGCGTACTGGGAAACAATCACGTTATCAATTTGCCTACTAATTTTGAATGTAATTGATATGATGATCATATTAAAGAGCATAGGTGAAATTGGGTCACCTTGTGCCAAACCTCTGCTTGCTCGTCTGACATCTATAATTCGTCCAATGCTATTTTTAACTAACAAATACCGCTCATTTAAAAAGGAACACAGATAATTACACACTGTTGACCCTAATTCTAATTCATCCAATACTTGACCAATATTTTCTACCAGAACATTATTATAAGCATTAGTAATGTCCAAAAAGCACGCTAACGTAGGATTATTATTTGTAAAACCTAATTGGATGTAAGTTGTCAGCCTTGAAATGCAATCTAAACAAGACTGAGCTCTTCTAAAACCAACTGTGTAACTAGAAAGTATGGAATGTTTTTCAATATACCATTCTATCCTTCGACCAATCATATTGTGAAATATCTTGCAGACACAAGATATAAGAGAGATAGGTCTAAGTTTCGGTTCTGAGTTTGCGTTAGTTGCTGCCTTAGGGATAGCAATAACTGATATTGTACGCCATTGTGTGGGAATCACTCCGGTTCTGTAGATCATATTATACATTTTAAGCAGGAAATTCTTACCTACGTAAGGCAGATTATAAATCATAGAGTAGGTCATCCCATCATTACCCGGAGCTGTGTCCTTCTTTTTTAAGCAATTTTGAAGTTCTGTTATTGTAAATACTGACTCTATTAATTCATTATGAGATTTAAATGTTGGTAAGATATTTACTACAGAGTCTGGTGTAAGTGAGTGTAACAATTCCTTTAATTTTTCCTCAGACACATTAGCTGTAGCTTGCCAAAGACCTTTGAACCATTTCATTCTTCGCCACATGTCAGAAACCGAAGTAGTTTCATTGATGTTACTACAAAACTTTTTCCAACTACAATTTTTAGCTTTAATTATCAACAAACGCGCATCTGCCACTTTCTTTTCTAATTTTGTTAAATTTTCAGGAGTAGGATTTCTTCTAAATTTACCTAAAGCTGATCTACGTTCTGCAACTGCCCTAGATAATGATGGATTCCAATACTCTTTTGGTTTGAAATTCCTCAACGGACTATTACAATTTTTGATCAAAGGTATATGTCTATTAGCTGAGACTTCAATTTGCTTCTCAAAATAATTGTACATTGACTGAACATCCGTACTTATATCATCTAGACCTGAAAATGAATCTATAAGATCCTTACTATAAGCTTCCCAATTGGCTTCTTTTAAGTTTCGCTTTTGGGCATACTCCACTTGATCCCGAAAATTCATTGACATCTTTATAACGAGGTGATCACTCCCTAAATTTTCATTTATTATTCTCCAATGAAATTTGACGGCAATATCAGAAGAAGCAAATGAGATATCAGGCGACGAACTTTGTAAAACTCCATTAACCAACTTAATTCTGGTTGCATCTCCATTATTCAGTGCCGTATAACCCCACTCTAATGAGGAGTCTAATATTTGATTACCACGCTGATCCGTTTTATACGACCAGTTCGTGTGGTGCCCATTAAAATCACCAGCAATTAATGATCTTTTAAAACCTAATGAAAAAATATTATCCCAATTGAATGGGGTTGTACGCACTGAAGATGGACAGTATACAGATATAATATATTCCAAACTTTTACAATTAAGTAATTTGACACAAATCACTTCAATACCTACATTATTTACCGTAATCGGGCATATTTGCGCTTTTATGGACTTATGAATAATTATTGCTACACCTCCGTAAGAATCTGGTCTATCATTTCTAAAAACATTGTACCCACTAAGGTTCACACAAATGTCCGGATTTAACCAGGTTTCAGAAACTATCGCGATATGTATTTTTTCTTGTTTGAGTAGCGCATCAAAACTAATCAATTTTGGTTTCAAACTTTGACTATTCCATTGTACTATATTTATCAACGAATCTTTACAATAATTATTATTATCCATCAAATAAACTTAATAATGATTGAAACAAATTTCCCCCAGTAAAAAAAACCTTAATAAAAGCCTTACATTCCTCATAGATTACCTTTACCGCCAACATTATCTTCTCCTCAAAATTACTTTCAGCGCATATAATTTCTTTAAATTTATTAAATATCTTCTTAAATCTAAATTTCCTTTCCTTCTTCTGCTCAATATCTTCTTCTTCTGATTGGTTAAATTTATGATACAAACTAGTATCGTATCACTATGTATGTAAATAGTATCACTATGTCCATTTGTAAAAGTTTCCAAATCTGTTTCCATACGTGCATTTTGAGTTTTAGTTCAGCCCTGTCTCTTGGAATTATTTCCTTTATTGTTTGGAGTTTGCTTGTTACCTAAAACATCTTCTCCTTGGGAAAAAGTCACGTCATCTGCCAATACCTCATGCACTCTACTAGTTGAACAAACAACACTGCTGTAAGTTTTGTCTGAATTAAGTTGAGATATGTCTTCTGTTCTGTTACCGGAACTTTCCGTCAATACAGCCGTAGTCCCCTTATTTTTGTCTTTTGTCAGATACATTTCCAGGGCTTTCCTATAAGGAAAATTTCCTTCACTCATAATGGCCCGTATCTCTTTTTCTTTAAGAAACGCAGGGCACAGCTTGTCCAATGCCATGTGCGGTCCTTTACAGTTGGGACACACAACATTTTCAGTTTCACAGTTATCATGCTCCTTGCCGCATTTAGGACACAGTATCTTTTTAATTGGGCAATATTTCTTTAAATGGCCAAATTTCCAACATGCGGAGCACTGAGAAACTGGAAAAACATAACGTTCTACTCTAAAACGGCATCCATTGGCATAAATGAACTGTGGAACTGTAGGACTTTCAAAACAGACACGGACCGTCTCACTTTCCACCCACTGCCTGTCTTCATTCATACGCCTTAATCTTTTAACAGATAGTATTTTGCATGAGCTCTCAAAGGTTTCTAATATTTCTGATTCACCTAGATCTAAATCAATGCCTTTTATTATACCATAAGATAAACTAAGTTGGTTGACAAATTGAGCCCTCACCCCACTGTCAATAATCTTCTGACATTTAACTAAATTATCTGCATCTTCTTTATTGGCGAGTTGTATAAATACTCTATAAGGACTCTTATAACTGATTCTCAATATATTACGTATATCTTCATTTTTTAGTAATTTTGCTGATGCCATTTGTTTAGGCAACAACTCTAATGATGTTAGACATACCTTGTATGATTCTTCCAAATTTCCTTCTCTTCCCCTGTTAACCCCATTTCCATGCTCAACTTCGATTCCAGATTCACTTCTGATAAGACGTTTTGGACGCCTTCTAATCACCGTTATAAATCCTTCCTCACTGCTTTCATCACTTTTTTCTCTAGGTCTTTTTTCGACTATTCTTCTGCTATCAATCTCGCAATTTTTCCTGCTGTTTGTGTTATTACAATCACGTCCACTAACATTTACTATCTCCGAATCTATTTCATCGTCATTGTTTTCGTCACTATTTTCTCCCATTATAAATTTATGCGGGTATTTGAAAACAAAAATAAACTCAAGCGGTATGGAGTGAACAAACTACGTGCGTTCGCGTCAAGCACCCGCGCGCGAGTTGTTGAAAATCTTAAATCTATGGATTTTGGTTTAGATTAATTATTAATTTTGACACTAAATCACCGTTCGTCAATACTCAGTTCGTCTTACGCGTGGTTAGTCAAAATACAGTCATGTAATAAAATATAATTATATTTATTTCAAAGAACAAAACTAAAATGAACCTAACCAAAGATTTAAACTTCATCATATCACCTAAAGTACGTCCACTGCTGTAATGAAGGCTCCACTATATATTTCCACAATTGTGTCATCATTTAGGGGGATTTGCACTCACCAAACCAACCAAATCGGGTTGGTGAGATTTAAACTTAAACTTAAAACTAATTTAACGAAATAATTTCCTTAGTTCTTATTAGTATGGATACACATTATGATTTTTGGTTTTGCCGTGTGGTGCCGGCTCAGAACACCACCACTCCTTCTCCTCCAGTGGGTGTCGTAAAACTCGACTATGGGATTAGCCGGAGGATGGGCAGCAGCGTCCTTCGAGTACATTAACAACTCAACTGCGATCGCCAACCTGCCTGCCAAGTGTGGCGATTATGGCAAAACCCCCCAATGAGCCCACAACACCCATATCGGTCGTTATGGTGATCTTTAGGGGAGACCTGTGTCCAGCAGTGGACTTCATTCGGCCGAAATGTTGATGATGATGATTTTTGGCTTTTCACTGTATGCATATAATGTATGTAATTTTCTTCAAAAACGATATTGAGATTTACACGAAAACGAAACGTTTTAAATTTATGCATGCATATTTTTACAGCAACAAGATATTGAGTCGAATTGAGTGTTGACCAACTGCGGTTTAGACAAAAACTTATTGAACTTACGGCTACAAAATCCAAAATTTGAAAGCTAAACGGCCAAATACTGAAGCGCTACTTAATATTAAGCGCCGCTTAAACTATTTCATTCACCCGGTTTCCTACCGAAAATGGGTTTCTCGAATAGTTAAAGCGGGACTTAATATTAATGGCGGCAGGGTTAGAGTTCACTCCATTCAATATTATGGTTACTGGGCTGACAAAAATAATTTTAAATGCTAAATATGTAGACTTTGCTCAAAGAGCCAGTTTCAGTCTAGTTTTACCGCCAGCCGCACTGACGGTGTGTTTCGTATTCGGTCCGATAAACGATTCTGGACTAACTAGAGCTTTTTTGGGACAAGCCCGCCACACATTTCCAATCACTGAGCCAGGATCTACAATGACGACCACCGAAAAGAACACCGACCAATGAAGCTCGGTGTGTCCCAGAGAAATGAGTAACTTGTCTTGGAACCCGCAACGAAATTAATCAGAAAAATAGGAGGAATAGGAAAGAACATACGTTCTACTTTCCTCCATAGCAAGTAGAAGACAAATAACTAAAGCTAGTTTATTTTTTTATAGTTGTCCCACGCTAAGATTTCTCCTGTGTCGCGGGAACAGAAGTAGCTGTGTGGTGCCGGCTACGAATAGCACCAACCCATCTCATTCGTCCCCTTGGGTGTCGTAAAAGGCGACTACGGGATTAGCCGGAGGATGGGCAGCAGCGTCCTTCGAGTACATTAACAACTCAACTGCGATCGCCAACCTGCCTGCCAAGCGTGGCGATTATGGCAAACCCCCCAATGAGCACACAACACACCCATATCGGTCGTTGTAGTGATCTTTTGGGGAGGTCTATGTCCAGCAGTGGACTTTATTCGGCTGAAATGTGGGAACAGTTTATAAACATAAATCTCACATGCACATGCAAACACTCACACCCGAAACAGCTATCAGATGCAGATCATAAAAATGTTTACTCATTGCGAGGATCGAACCTGTTACACGTAGCTTAGAAAGCCAATTGCTTAGCCACTGCACCAATCATGCCGTCAAAGATAGGTGCCGTCACGTGTACCAGCTAAGACGTCTTTGTCAGCCGTCATGGCACCACACTTAGTTGATGGCCATATCGCTTATTATAGCAATGCTTGTCACCTAGCTCAATGTATTCATGGAGGTTCTACCTTTAGTATACTGCTCAGTAGATCACCAAACTAGGCATTGTAAGTATCTTTAGGAAACGTAAAAACCGAAAGACGCGTATATAGTCGACTTATATGCCCGCAACTCGACACCGTATTATATAAGTGAATGCACCGATGCAAACTAGCAACTCCTGACCATCTCCATCGGTAGGGTAGCAGAGAGACACCATAGTGCAAAATACGCGCAACTGATCTTCGACCCGAGTGGAAATTCGTGTAATTGACACCGCGGCTTCCCTGTCCCCCAAGTCCATGTGGATTTGCTTGCTTATACGACCACAGAGGTCAAACTTTACAGTTAGTGTTTTGCTTATTTTAAGCATCAGGTTATTCTGGTGAAACTGACTGTGCTGGTGTGACTGTGGATGCAACTGCATTAATATTCCGCTCCAAATAAATTGTCTGTTACCGAAGTGTCAGCAATTATAGCAACAACATCAGCATGCAACAAGATATAGGCTTCATTCTTATTCTCCGGAAAGTCATTGAGAAGGAGAGAAAACATGGTGTTAGAAAGGGATGACCCATGCGCCACAACAATGTTTTGGTCAAGGGTTTAGATTTTACTTCCTCCCTTCGCCAGTTACGACTTAGGATCTACCATGAATCGAATTCCCTCAGTGGATTATTACAAACCCAGAGGGGGTAGGTAGAGTGGTGGCTTATTCTTTAGTAACCGTATGATTCTGATATACAATTATGTGTTAACTCACTTTATTCTTGTAGTGTAGTTATACTTTTTCCTTTTCTAATCCTTTATATGTCTAGACTCGATACTGGCTGCAATCTACACTATTTTAAGACCGTCAAATCTTAATAAAATCCACTCGTATTGACATTGTTCCTTGCATTGTACATATTTTAAATTTTAATTATGATTGTCACAGACCCTCATGGATCACCAGACATGGAACAAAATAGGGGATGTCTAGCGTCTCTGCCTACGGCTAAAGAAAAAATGTAGATAATTTCAAGCACAAGAATACTAGTTTAAATAAAGTAGATGCCTAGGGATACTCAACACTGATTGTTTATGTGCAGATATTTTTTCATACCAATAACGTAGCAAACCATCATATTGCCCGCCTGATGATAAGTGATTATCGTGACTTATGGCCGCTAAATAAAAAAAATATTTATTTAATTAAATATTAAATAGTAAAGATGGTGGTAATGAGCAGTCTGGCTTTCTTATCCCTCCAGATAATTTTTTTGGATTTGTTGAATTGCTAGAGCAAAAGTTTTGCGAACAATTTTAATCTTAAAGTAAACATTGAGGCGTATTAACTTAAAGCCAAGCGCGTCACGCGTTAAAAGACATGGGTGGTTTTGAGCCTGATCTGTTACGTATTTTTAATTGACTCATTGAGTGCCGCAAAACGGGCCACAATTAAAAATCTATTGTGTCTACGCGGCAATTGACACGCGAGAGGATAAGCTTTCATTTTTGAAGGCTTAAGTAAAAATAAGTTATATTTTTGTATTTTGTTTTGCTATTTTTCTTCTTCTTTCTTCTTTGAATTACAAATAAAGTAAAAAGTGCAAAAAATAAGAAGACCACACGAATAAACCAGTGACATCGCAATGAAACGCATACTATTATCTATAGCCTTGTACCAAATGTGTAAAGAAAGTTCTCGTGGATACTGATTTATCTGGAATAATGTCCACAATTCCTTAATTACATGAAAAATCTCTGGAAATTATTGATACTACATGAAAATTCGTGGTCTATACCTAGACAATGACTTATCGAAAATCATTTTCATTGCCATTTAAATACAGTAGTTATAATAATTCAGAAACATTCGCGGGTGACTCTAATACAAAGGCCTTTGTTCTTTGTGGTCTGCAATGTCTCAATTATAATATTATTTCACAAATATTTTAATAACGCCAGTAAAATAAAACAGTTATTTAAATGTGTTTTTTTATACTTATTTAGTCTAAAGCGAACAGAACATTTCTTATTATACAGAATGTACTCGTATTAACTGTTACATAACTAAACGTGCAAATTTCATGTGAAGAAATCAAACAGTTATATAATCATTAAATAAGATGGCATGGCAGTTAAGGACTGACCAGGCCCAAATGATGGCAGCCGTTTACGTCACATTGAAAGCTTAACCGTGGCAAGCGCGACTTATCTCGCAGATCGACCGTTCTGCGTGTTAGCAATTTACGTATAAGCCTCTCTATCCCTGTCTCCATTAACGCTTAAATAGTAACAGCAGAGTAAGCTATAAGTGTATTATATTGGCTATTGTAGTCCACACCTGGTAAAAACTTCCTTAAAGCCAGATAATAAAAGCCTTAACGTATTAAGATACCAAGAATCCAAATTGACATTGGACGACACTTGCAAACCTTTATTATATCAATTTAAGAACGCGGTAGCTGGTTAAAGCTGACCCTTCGGGTCATATTGGCCGTTATATACAATCATCGGATCGAGCATATTTCAGGGGACAAGCCATTTTCGACCTTTTGTGTAGAGATTGACTGGGAAGACGTTTTTATGTCTACATTCCGGTCGTGTTACGATATTTCCATGGATATTTTAAAAACTATGTAGGCATACAGCTTCTTTGATTTATACTACCTAGTGCTTAGACTTGTGAATCATTGACGTGGTGGTAGGCGTTACGCCTGGCTATAACAATTCTCATGCTACCCAAGATTAGTCCTACATGACACCGCATTACACTTGTCCCCTTGGGACATTATTTATTTAGTATATTTATGCCCAGTTATTGCACTAATTACAGTGCCCTTCAAACCAAGTCATGTTTAAAGTTTGTAGTGTGTAACGTTGTAATGTTCCCTTTAATTAATAATAGCAAATTTATTATATTGTAATGAATGTATTATTTGATTAGTTCGCAAAGATCAGGTGATGCGCGTGATCTCCTTCCGGTACGACCGGTCACGGTGCCACCTCTTAGCCTCCAACGGCTGGCTTATAGTCCATGCAAGGACATAGGAGGGATACACCTCAAGAAGTTCACTAAACACTCCACGGGAAGCGCAAGCCCACTATAAAGATACTTTAACCGTGGCTTCCTGAATTCAATTTTTATATAAATTCATTTTATAATATCTGTGTATCGTAATCCCCATATGTAGGGTGCGACGTTCAGGGTACACCTGCACAATTTTAGTACTGCCCATCAAGTACTGAGCATCGCTCGCAGAAGCATAATAATATCATATCATAGTACAACATCACGTAGCATTTTTATCGTGTTCTTTACGATAAATTGCGTGCTCAAAAACTCCAGACGGCAAACACTAAATACCTTGTGAATCAAATCAACGATCGCAGTGTGGTTCGACTTATACTGGATAGCATTACAATGATTATGAGCAGGCGCAACAATGCGCAATGGTATGTGAATTCTTGCACCCAAATTAAATTTCCTTTGCTGTCAGTCGCATTTCCGAAGCCGAAAACAATGCTATTATCAGCGCGGTCGCCATGTAAGGGGACAGTTATATGCCATCGAAATGTTTGATTGCTGCGTAAGTAGGTCATTATTGAGCGGTTATGCCAGTTGCAACGATCTTTTATAGTCTGTATAGTATCCTTTAAAGGAAGTTATGTCGAGTTCAAATAGGATTGTAGAGTTCAATAAGGATTGTTTGTTTGGGATGCGGCCTTTTTCTTTAATGTCCCCCTTCTCACCGCTAGAGTACCCTGGCCGCTCTACAGTAATTCCCCTCGAGATTATGCACCAATCGGCGGCTCTAGTGTGATTATTACGAGGACCTGGGACTGCAGTCTCGACACAGTTAGTCATCTTCGGCCTCGAAGGGTCGCAAAGGAAGGTTTGTTAGGTCGCAAAGTCCTAACAATTCTTATGTACCGATAACTGTTAGTCTCTACCGTCAAAGCTATTTTTTTTGGTTATCAGTAATTTAAGGAACTATTTCGAAATCTTTTATGACTTGACGTGTTGCAAGTGAGCCAACTTTTATTTCTTTACATAATTAATCAATTAAATTAATAATTCTTAGAAACGGTAAAATCTATTTATAAGGTTCGATGAAAAGTGTTTTGAAGATAAAGTCTCGATTGTTTCTGTAAAACTTTTAACGAAAAGCAATTATTTGTTCAATATCATATCTACCGAAATTTCCTGTAATTCAAGGAGATTATTTAACGGTAAATATTCTTCTTGGAAAACACCGTATTAGATAATTAATACGTTTTCCGTTAGCGCACCAACGCCTGACGTCGAAATGTCAAGATCTGAACTATTTCGCTCCGTATCTCGACTGTACAGACTTACATTTATCGAAATCATCGCTACGGCAACCGAATTTTATCGTTATTATTCAGCGATCAGTAATTTGCGATGGTGTCGTTATCTATGTCGAGACTGCAGGCACTGGAGTCTCCCTTCCATGCCAAAGATGACCGCTCCACTGGTTTTAGCTGGTAGGGGTCCAACATTCCCGTCAATTCTTCGCCAGGTGAAGAAAGTACATTACGTATATCCATCGGGTTGATAAAAAAATGTTTTGTAGCAACCTTATGGTTGAGAAACGAGTCTGTAGTCCTCCGGGTCACCACAATTTAGAATTTTCTAGTGATATACTGCAAGGTTATATTTCTAGGTTATTTTTCTAGTCCGCTGGTGACTTTTACTCATTCATAGTGCAATACTCCAGTATTTCACTATGAATAAGTAAAAGGTTCTATCTCCGGAATACCTGTAGAAATAATATTTTTAAGAAGTATTTGACAGAGATATATTAAGAAATCTTAAAGTCAAATTTTCCGACATTGTAGGTAAATATTATTGACATAACTTACACGTTACAATTTTGTCTAAAGAGGAACGAGGTATAGCATTGAAAGGGTTTTGAGGAGAAGTTTTGGTTGGGCGAGGTGTTTTGCGTGGTCGACCGACGACCGCAACCCTGGAGTCCGAGAAACTCGTGTGTTTGAAGTTATGTATGTGAGCGAAATATGCTATGGTGTAATTTTATTCAAATAATATCAGGCGATCGAATTTTGTGAAAAATAGTGCAAATGTTATTGTTGCATAGTAAAAATGTATATAAAGAAAAACTTAAATTTAAATTTCTAAGCGTTTTCGTGTGGTGTCCGGTTTAAGTATATAGCACCACTCCATCTTCTCCTGGGGATGTCGTAAAAAGCGTCTAAGGACTCTAAGCTAAAGGGTTGGACAGCAGCTTGTGAAACGAAAGCCACTCCACACCAAACCGCCTGCCGTGAGTACTTGCTAATTCCCCCGAAAATAACGACACACAGCATGTAAAAGGTTAATGGGGGAGACATTTGTCCAGCAGTACAACAGACATTTGGCCGAAATTATGATGATGAATTTCTAGCAGTAGGCGAAGATATGTCTGCACCTCCACTGAGAAGCCACTGCACCACTGTATTATAGCTACTGTTATACCGACGTTGACAGTTGTTGCAACCGCGAAGACAAGAGAGTACCGATATATTAGTGGTGTTGCGACAATATCTTTCACTTTGCGCCTTTGCAGGAAAATCACTCGTGTGATGGGGCTTAGTGGCTATAGATGAGCTAAGATGCAGTATATAAGAACTTAAGTCCCCAAATGTTAACGTGTACTGCATTTGGTGTGCTGCCGCTTGCCAACAAGCAAGTAAGTACTAGAATTCCCCCCAAAATGAGAACACAATTGTGGGATCTATGGGCTCCCCCATAGGCTGCTTTTGTTCAGCAGTGGACGTTCTTATTGCTATATAAAGTGCTATATTCTGTGTCCGGACATCACACGGACTCGGATAGGGGACGATTAGAGGCTGATAATTACGTGGGTCACACTGAAAGTTTTAAGAATTGGCCAGTAAGAGGAGTTGCCGATGAAGAATTTATATAAATTTGCTATAAAGAGCTATTGGGAATCTATAGATGTATATTGAATTCATATATGATTTATTTTCACAAATTGGCGGCAATTTAAAAAGTGCGTGTCCTGCTGTGAAATCAGTTTATTTTATTAGGTTGTCGCTGTCGTATCGTTGCGGTCAGAATCAACAAGTATGTTATGACAGGCTTCGATTGGTATTTCATAATGAAGCCCCATTCCAGCCAATGTTTATAACTAGTTTTATGAGTTTAAACGTGGTACAAGCAATCTCACTGAAGATTTGCGCGAAGGACATCCTTCTACGGCAACCACTGAAGATAACGTGAGTGCTGTGCGGCTAATGATAGAAACTGATAAATGAGTGACATATCAACAAATTCGAGCAAGTTTAGGTATTAGTATGAGTCACTGCTAAAAGCACATGAACATTTAGGCGTCAGAAAACTTTGCACCAAGTGGATACTTCATAATTTAAGGGAAGATCAGAAATGCCGTCGTTTGGATTGCTGACGCTAAATGCTTGAAAAGTATAACGGAGATTACTTGAATGCTGTGTTCGACATCGTTACTGGTGATGAAAGCTGGATATATTGTTACGACCCTGAAACCAAAAGACAATCTGCGCAATGAATGTTTCCTATCGAAGATTTGCTAACAAAAGTTAAAAAGGACAGAAATCAATGGAAAGAGATGACGCCTCATTCTTTGTACGGACAAAATAACTGTTTCTCCAGATTTACATGTTAGTCATTGTTTATCGGTTGTCTTGTAAAATGCTCGACAGCAGCGCCCAAGAATCAGGATCCTCCTCCATCACGACAACGCTCCAGTTTACTCCACCAGACGGACAATTGAATATTTTGTATATAGTAGGCTTGGAATTAGTCATCCTCCTTAAAGTCTCGATCTGGGACCTGAGGCCTTTAATAATTACTCATTATTAAAGATACACTCAGAGGAATTCACTTTATGAACCCCGAAGATGCCGTAGCTGCGTTCGAAAAAAAAATTGGTAGAGATCCTATAGAAAAGTGGGCTTACTGCTTCCGTCAATGGTTTCATCGCAAGCGACGGTGCTTAGAAAGGAACGGAAACTACTTCGAAAAACAACAAAAATGTTAACAGGTTCCTAAATTTGATTTTCTAAAATCTTTCAGTGTGACCCTTGTATTATTAAGTCAAATAGTTGTCTACACCTTTCAAGTCCCAACGTTGAACTTACATGAAGAAGTACTATTGTAGCTGAGGAATAAGTTTTACTAATCCTGGAGAAATAATTCGGGCTAGCTAAGCTAGTAGTGCCTATGGGGTGAAGCGTCACTTTAGTTTATCTGTGGGATAAGTATGTAGAGAGAACCGCAATGGACTTAATGGAGTGAACAGCAATAGAATTATTAAAGTTTTTGAACCTGATCGAACTTAAATGTTGGCGAACCTATTGATTCTGCATTGTTAACTAGCAAAACCACTAACAAAATTATTGTTAAGTAGCTCCGAAGCGTTCGTTCTCGATTTCGCGGGGTCTCCCTTCAGTGCTGAAGTTTTCCACCCAGGTCCATTTAGCCATTTAGCTCGTACCCTTCGTTCCTTTCCCCAGAGGCGTTGGACGACACAGTAGCATTATTACTGCATAGAAAAAAAAAAGATATTGTCATCAAGGTAGCTAAAACGTGAACTCACCTGACTGATCATTTTACACGATTAGATGGTACTTAGTTCTTTCCAGAGTATGCCTTAAATTTTACGTGAGAAATTGAAACAATCAGTTTACCCGATTATGTGTTAGGTATAAAAAGCAGCTTATACCTTCTGTAGCGACCCTAATCACAAGCCGAAACAGGACAGGCGCGATTTCATTCCCAGATTAATGATGGATTAGCCAAGTTACCGTCTACCCTTATCAATATAGTTTTCGTTAATTCCGAGAGATAGGTACGCTTTTTTGTGCCGGGTAGGATTGTGAGATACTATGTATTGTATTGCTGTGTGGTGCCGGCTCAGAATGCCACCACCCTATCTCCTCCCATGGGTGTCGTAAAAGTCGACTAAGGGATTAGCCGGAGGATGGGCAGCAGCGTCCTTCGAGTACATTAACAACTCAACTGCGATCGCCAACCCGCCTGCCAAGCGTGGCGATTATGGCAAAACCCCCCAATGAGCCCACAACACACCCATATCGGTCATTGTGGTGACTTTGGGGGAGGCCTGTGTCCAGCAGTGGACTTCATTCGGCCGAAATGATGATGATGATGATGTATTGTATTGCAAATTTTCACCGGTGACCAGTAAAAAAAGGTGTTTGTGCATGGAAGATTTATGTTTGTAATCTGTACTGCAACTACACTTCTTTGACGTGGATAGATCATTCAAGACTCTTGATAACCTCATTGGACAATTGAATTAAATACTAAAATAATAGTTTTACTTTACCCTAGTTAAACAACCAATAACAATACCGTGTGGTGCCGGCTACGAATAGCACCAACCCATCTCATCCCGTGGGTGTCGTAAAACGCGACTAAGGGATTAGACGGAGGATGGGCAGCAGCGTCCTTCGAATACATTAACAACTCAACTGCGATCGCCAACCCGCCTGCCAAGCGTGGCGATTATGGCAAAATCCCCAATGAGCACACAACACACCGATATCGGTCGTTGTGGTGATCTTTGAGGGAGGCCCGTGTCCAGCAGTGGACCTTATTCGGCCGAAGTGATGAAATTAATTCGTTAAACAAATCATTTAATTATTAATAATTTATTCTGAATTGGATTTAGAACTATTGGTAGTTTCTGTTCATTCTAGGCATTTAATGGACATTATCTTTATAGTTAACCTAATGAAATGCACTTAAGGTGTAAAAAAAATCAATGGCCGATCACGTGTTTTTGTATACTGCATTTTGAGTTATAGAACTTTTTGGCGCGCATTGATTGGTTGAGGTTGATCAGTTACCCGCGTATTTAAATTGTGTCAACTGCGCAGATACATCGGTGGGCCCTGTGATATTATTATACCATATATATGCTACGTCCATATTAAAAAGGTGCGCAAAATTCAGTCTCGCTGTACGACCTCTGTTGTAAGAAAGACGATACAAAAACTACGCGAGTAAAAGAGATAGCTATCGAAAATCAACACGTGTACTCGATGTCTTTGTCGCATCCGTGATAGAATATATGTGATGCCACTTTTCCTTGCTTGGCCTGTTTTCTTCGAGAAAATTATTCTATAAACAATTTGAATAGTAATTTTATCCAAATATGTTATATAGTTTGTGACTCACGTGTGGTATGAGATGCCTTGCTTTGCTTGATAGTTTGTGCATTTTCTATACACGCACGACGGCATTGTTATTACTTAATTAATAAAACAATACAGTACTTAATTAATAAAACGATACAGATAGTAATACTGTGTGCTCGTTGTCTTGTTTTGGGCGAACTGATTGCGAGGTGCTACAATTGGGGGAGTTTTGGTTCTTACTTTTGGCGCGCATATAACATATCTACTTCTTTTAATATATAATATAATTGGGTGGGCCATATTAAATGTGTACTTCTACCTACCAAAGAAAATTTCAGACCAACTCATTTTGATTTTGTATATTATTCCAAACTTATTTCGTAAATGATTTGTATTATACTAACTTGGGACCGAAAACATTAAAAAGGACAATTAACACAAATTTATGTTTTGTGTATACTTTGTTCATATTTTCAGCAGTCGTAAGGCTCAAAACGAACTTAGCGCTATTAAAATTTTATACAGATAATGAACCGTCTGGAATTTAATTATTATGAAAAAAGTTACTCTAGCTTTCTCTTGATAGGCTTAATTTTCAATTTTAATATCATTAATAGCTCTCCCTAGGTTTTTATTCATCGCAGCAATTATAATTTATGTTATATCACCAATAGAAATTTGTAAAATATCTTTGTTAATTTTGGTACTAATCTTATTTATATGTTCTGCATGTTTTCTGTCCTAATAAAATTAAGAAATGAAAATGGATGGTAGTTTTAATTACATATATTTTTCATTGGAATTTCAAAAGGTAAAAACAAATTAGCCTGGTACATATTCGAAGAGCTTATCAGTAATATTGTAACGTTGGCACCTCATCATTTCGGCCGAATAAAGTCCACTGCTGGACACAAACCTCCCACAAAGATCACCATAAGGATCGATATGGGAGTATTATGTTCTCATTGGGGTTTTAATCATAATCGCCACGTTTGGCAGGCGGGTTGGCGATCGCAGTTGAGTTGTTAATGTACTCGAAGGACGCTGCTGTCCATCCTCCGACTAATCGCATAGTCGCCTTTTACGGCCCTCGGGATGAGATGGGTTGGTGCTATTCTTAGCCGGCACCACACGGCCCATATATCAATGTAAAACACTATATCAGAGGCACCAGCAACTTAAGTTTTTTTAAATGAATAAAAAACAAAATAAGTAGATTATTTTGGCTGTCGACAAAGCAATGATTCTTAATCAAACAGGCACTGCACTGCATTGGTGGTCTTTACAAATACTAACAAAAAACACAAGATAAAGTTATTTCATTCAATATGAACACGTAAACATGTAGACTGTAAGCTAAGAACAATTATATAGGAATCTAGAAGTAGTAAAGATTCCTTCTGAGCAGACGTTTCAAGTCTAGGAAAATCAATCAATTAATCTAGATCATATTGTTACAGATTGAGCTCTGAACGAGCCACGTTTCATACGTCTACTGACGTCAGAGGTTACCGATTAGATACTATCAATCATTACTTTGTTTAATGTTTTGGTATCAATGTCTAAGTATTATGTCCAGGATTTTTTTTGATTGATAATATTTCGATGCTTTGTTTTAGTACAACGTGATTAGATTTACACTCAATATTATTTATTATTATTTTTGAAATTGTGACCGTAATATTGATTTGTTTTATAGAGACTGTATTGACATTTTATTGAATGTCGTCATAATGTTAGAAGTTTATTTACCTTAAGAATTTTAACATTGATTTCAAAAACATCACGAAAGAATGCGCAAATTGATATTCAGTATATCTCGAGTCAACGAAATTCATGTTACATTTCTTAAAAAATAATTCTAAGTTTAAACAAGTTTGCAAAAATCTTATTGAGGAGAACAAATCAGATAATCCAGGTGCAAAAAATAAAATCTAGTTTATGACGTCAAATGAAAATAGTGATTATTTTGGCACAAATTTCGTCGTCGCCGACTCAAATCCACTGAAGTGCGAAACAAAATACGTTCGATATACGACTGCGGGGTCACTCAAGTGTGAAAATCACATTTGAAACTCTGGGGATTTAGCTCGTGTATTAGCGGTTACTGTTACAAGTGATAACAACGTGGGATGTGACGTTAGATGTCTTTCGTCGAACTGCGTCTTTTGTTCGATCCCAGTAGGATTAAGTATTGAATGTTCAATGTATTTGCTTCACTTGCTCTCAAGGAAATTGATTTATAAGACCAAGTTACTGGATGAGGATGACAATAATTAATTTGAGTGAAACTCTCAATGTACCCTATTTGGAAAACAAAGAGTATTTACATTTTATTTTATTATAGCCACATAGAAACCCACAAGATTGAAAACTTTAACTATTTAAGCTTGGTTTTAAATATGGGAAAATATTCCTGTAGTACTTAAACACCGTTCATTTATTGTAGATCAGAATTCTGAGACACCCACCCCCTTTTTTGTCGTGGGGAAATCCTAAAGGACTTCCTCCACCTTGGGAAGGGAGTCTAACCGGCTAAAACTCCATGGTGTCCTTCCACTTACCTCTGGCTGGGGGTGAGGTGTTCGCTTATCAGCATTAACCTGCACCCTCGGCAGGTATCAACCCGTCACTGTTTGACGGGCCCCGTCTCTGTGCGAACTCTTGTTATCCCACCCTACGATTTTTTCTGTGTCTCTGTGTGGGCACAGTTTACAGACATAAATCTCACATGCACAAACGCCCATACTCGAAACCACTATCAAACAAATATTATATATATTGTTCCGTGCGGGCATGGAACCCACGAGAGCGCAGTAAGCCAATCGCTGAGTTGGCTACTGCGCCAACCATGCCATCCATTTAAAAGATAATCTATGGAATTTAGTTTCTAAGATAAATTAAAAGTAAGTACTGTTTTATGAGATGCGTTTCATAATAAAATTATTGGAAATTAACAAAAAAAAAATCAGCAAAGCCATAACTTTCAATATCACAACTTTTTAAAATAAAAAGGGTCGCAATTTCAAATAAAGCGCTATTCCAAATGTGAATATACCTTCGTTTTGAATTTTATATGACCAGCGTGTTGAGAGCCTTACCAGCAAATCCCGACTGAGATGTGTACAATAAATCGATCGTAAGTGCAATAGAACGGAGTCTCTGGTGAGTTTACAAGATTCTGCACTTCCACACAAAATATTGTCGCAATTCATTCCTGGGCACCGAAATAGGTCACATGGAATATACCGCTATTTATAAATTGTTTGGGGCACGGCATAATCTCGTCACAAAAACGCTCCCTGGAGAGTATTAACGCTCAGAAGTAAAGTCCCCAGTACAAATTCACGCTATTTAATTTTCATATATTTGCGAAGATGTTGGAGATTTTATGAGGTCATTTGGGATTAGCATTTAATAAAGTACGAATGAAGTGCCAACGTGTAAAAGTATAGCAGGTTTTGATTTTTAGATTTATTAAAATTGAAGGAACGTTTCTAAATCGTTTCGAGCGAAATGTTTTGGATACGTGTATTAATACTGAGGAAATCTAGCTTTTCACGTTCTAGAATACGTTAGTAAAGTAAAGTCAGTCATCTTTAGTAGTTTCCCCGAGACTGGCTGCGTCAACCTCTTTTAGGATAGTATTGGTTGATGATAGTTTTATTGTTTTCCTACTCGCTATAAGGATTAATGCTTCAACACGTATTTGTTACTCATTAGATTTTTATAACCCTTAGGTTCCATCCAATTTTTTTATTTGCTAGATGTTGAAGTAACATACATGCGTCAATCAATCATGCCCATAATGATCACTACACTGATGGCAATATGACCAATATTACTATGATTACCGCGTTTGGAACGCGGATGGGTGATCGCAGTATGTTGTTATTAGCTGATAGACTGATGTTGCTGCTCATCCTCTTGATATCCATGGGTGAAGCGGGGTGGTCTATGCTATACGATGTTCAATGTCATGTCGTTCGCAAGGTGTCACTTTTATTAACGTAGAATTTACTGCCGTATATTGACAACAATCGAAACCGATGATTTTATGTGTCCTCCGAAGCGTGGAGCCGCTAGATTCAAATACCACTATGGACCCGTCTATGTCGTGTGGTGCCGGCTACAAATAGCACCAACCTGTCTCATCCCGTGGGTGTCGTAAAGGCGACTATGGGATTAGTCGGAGGATGGGCAGCAGCATATTTCGAATACATTCACAACTCAACTGCGATCGCCAACTCGCCTGCCAAGCGTGGCGATTATGGCAAAACTCCCCATTGAAAATACAACACAACCATATTGCACGTTGTGGTGATTTGTGACACGGGAGGCCTGTCTCCAGCAGTGGACCTGATTCGGCCAGAAAGATGAAGATGACCCATCAATAGACTGACCTTGCCGAACGTTCCTTAACACCATCAATCGTTTACCGATAAAGGTAATAATAAAAAAAGACAAGTATTAAACAGTTGGTACAAATAGGCAAACTCAATCTACAATAACATAATTAATGGGTTGTCGTAATTGCCATGCAAGTCGGTTAGCATCTTCTAAGACAATGGCTGTACTATTTGTTGTAGTTCCGTTTTTGCTTTGGGAGATTTTCGAGTTTCAATTATGGTGCGTACATTCATGCAAAAAATACTTGTTGGCGCAGGTTAGGCGCAGTAGCTAGTCGCTTGGCTTTCTGCGCTACGTGACGCGGGTTCGGTTCCCGCACAGCTTCACGCAACAAATATGTGTATGGCCCATTGCAGTTGTTTCGGGTTTGGGTGTATGGACCCAATACAGTAACCATGCGGATACTGTCCATACACACAAACCCGAAATAACTATAATTAGTAGGCTGTCTGCACAGGAGAATTCCTCGTGAAAGCATAGTTTATGCGAACAAAGCAAACACGACACGATCGCTTAACCATCTTAAACTTGAAATTTATTGCATTACACAATCCATTGTATTGCATTTTATATTTTAGGTTAATAATTTTACATTTGAAAATGTACAATTTCATTTTTTTTGGTTCCCGTTGGATGTCATGAATTTCCTCCTCCCCGGGGAAGGCGAAGGTCTCCTACCGGCTAAAACCACTGACGCGCTCATCTTTGGTACCGAAGGCGGGCTCCAGGTCCTCGTAAGATCACACTAGAGCCACCCACTGGTGCCACGCCTAGAGGCACATCTCGGAGACATTTACTGTAAGGGGGGATTGTAAAGAATCCCTCGAAGCGTCCCTTTGGGTTGTGCTATGCGCACACAAGGTGGCGGCGCGTGACCATATGTGCGCCACCGTATGTACAAACACCTTTTTTTTTATTGGTGTCCAGTGGAAATTCTACGTGGAACTTCCTTCACCCCGGGGAAGGGCGAAGGGGTATGGCGGACTCCTACCGGCTAAAATCACTGGAGCGGTCATCTTCGGCACCGAAGGGGGGCTCCAGGTCCTCGTAAGATCACGCTAGAACCGCCCATTGGTGTCACGCCTTTAGGCACATCACGGAGGGGATGACTGTAAAGCGGTCACCCACTCTAGCGGAGGGGAGGCGACTGTAAAAAGAAAGGTCGCCCCCCCAGGCACTTCTCGGGGATCCTTTAACACCTAGATCCGGAACAACTATCTATAAGTCATACAAATATTTGTTCCGTGCGGGAATTCGCAGTGCAGCGAGCCAAATGATCAGCCACCGCTCCAAACGTGCCTTAAACATAAATTTTAATGAAGGTTATTATTGCTCACAGGAATTCTTTAAAGCAGGGGTTCCCAACCTTTTTTTGTCTACTGCCCACTTTAAGAATAAATTATTTTTTAACGCCCCCCTTTTTAAACATACTTAAAAACCGCTAAGTACTTATAACTGATTATTGAAACGCAAATTTCTTACCGCCCCCCTTTAGGCCTGCAGCGCCCACAAGGGGGCGTTATCGCCCACGTTGGGAAAGACTGCTTTAAAGTAATTCACAATCGAGAACCATTAGTAAAGAACCAATTCTCGGCCAGTAATAGCCAGTTAAGTAATAAACTCACTCCGCTGCCTCGGTAAACATCGGGGCTCGTTAAGTTTAGGTAGAGATGGCCGTGCGTAGCGACTCGTTTGTTATAATTTCAATTATCTGACGCTTGATTGCATTGAGCGGGACTTAAATAGGTCAGCTCGTTTCGATATTCGATCGTTCGCTTTTATAGCGAGTATTTGAATTCATTAAAAGTTGAATGTTCTTTTTTGCTGTTACTCGCTATGCCATTGAATTAATTCCATACACGTTTTTGACACACTTTTATTAGCTTGGTGGGTGTCTATGAATCTATGTAACGGAACTTTGCCCAGTAGACGATATGGGCTGACAGTACGGTTGCAGTAGCATCATGTAATCTTGCATAAACATTGTGTTGCTAGTAGTACAAACCCTGGACTATAGAACATATTTTCCATGCATTTCAATCATTTCGGCCGAATGAAGTCCACTGATGGACACAGGCCTCCCCCAAAGATCATCATAACGACCGATATGGGTGCGCTATGGGCTCAATGGGGGGTCTTGCCATAATCGCCACGCTTGGCAGACGGGTTGGCGATCGCAGTTGAGTTGTTAATGTACTCGAAGGACGCTGCTGCCCATCCTTCGGCTAATCCCTTAGTCGACTTTTACGACACCCACGGGAGGAGATGGGGTGCATGCATTTACTTCCTATTTATTTTGTATTCGAATGCGTGGCAAGCTCTTACCGCCCCGACTATGTAAAACAACTATCATTCTAAAGCGGATACATAAAGTTACTTTGACAAATATTATAAGGACACTATGGCTTTGGAAAAGGTAGATACTTAACAAATAAGTGCAACGGTCACCTATGCTTTCATTCAACCTTTAGCAACTTATGAAAACCAACCGAGATCGATACGGAAGCTGGAACAGTAACAATCGCGTCCTACCCAAACCTTTCACCCACTATCTGTATCCCATGCCTTAAAGTTTATCGGGACAATAAACATAAACCAGCAACCGTGAAAATATACTACGGGACACCATAGGTGACTGAATGGAACACAAAGTATCGAAGGAAGGTGAAACCGGATTAACCCAGAGCATAGAATCAAGGGAGAAACCTAGAAATAATTGCCCAAGTCTCAATATGCTCAAACTGTTTTTTATTTATTTGTGTGTTGAATGTTACTAAGGTGGACGAAATCTTAATATTCATAGGTCTTTTGTTATACATCTTCATCATCATATTAGCCAAAGGACGTCCACTGCTGAACAAAGGCCTCCCCCGTAGATTTCTACAACATACCACCCTCATCCAATGACTCACAGCTATCTTCACCAAGTCTTTTACTTTGTTATGCAACCAAGAACCAGTCTTACGTCACGCCAATAACAATACTAATGCTACCTAGAGTTAGCCTGCATAGCATCACACTGCACTCGTCATCTCGAGACATTAGTTATTTAGACTCTTATGCCCAGTAATTCGTTTATTTCTTAAACGTGTGAGATCTTTGTTTAAATATATTCATGCTTACAGCCTACATCCCCCAACATCCAGACTAGCCAGTACGCTGTACTCGGTTCTGCCGAGCGACAGATAGTGGCATCACAGAATAGAGTCTAGGTCGGTTCTGCCATCGAGAAAAGTTTATTTGCGGCTACCAACTTGCTTGACAAGTTTGGAAAATCCTGGCGGCTTTCACACATATCCTAATCCGGAGGTCATGTACGAAATTCATCACCTATTATCTTCTATGAAGACTGAGAACTCGATGTTATGGCGTCATTCAGAAGATACTTATATGTCCAGAAGTTCACAGTGAAGTTGGCTGAGTTGATTACAAAGAAATGTTTTTGCACCTGATAAATCGGTTACACATTTGAAGAAATCTCGTCTTCCAAACGAAGTATTTCTTGCTCTTACGATCGGTAAGGTTAAGCAACGCTTGGCGCGGTCAGTCTATGAACGAGCGACAGTGGTATTTGAATTGAGAGCGTTCGTGCTTCGGAGGGCATGTAAGATGGGGGTGTGGGTTCCGGTTGTCATCATTAGACGGCAGTCGTTAAACCAAGTCTGGATCCGAGAGAGAAAGTCGGAAGCCTTTGCGCGGCTTGATACATTTTGACACAAGGTTGGCAACTAACCATACGAAAAGAAAATGGAGGCTTGTATTATAAACATAATGTACATTCAGTCAAAATAGTATCGGGAATGGATGATTTGTTTATGGTTCCAAATTCAAATTTTTGTTTTTATTGTTGTTGTTAGATTGGCACAACTGTTTTCCATTTTGGCGCGGAGTTTGAGTTGCATCTGTTATTTAAATTAAATACAGTGCTGTTTTTTGTTATATCATATCTAGTGTGTGTGTATAGCGAATTTCATTATGGACAAAAACACCGAACAGAGAGTTTGTCTTAAATTTTGCATCGCCAATGGAATTTCGTGTTCGGAGTCACTGAAAATGTTACAGAAGGCTTACGGTGAATGAATGAAAACTTTATCAAAAACACGTGCTTATGAGTGGTAGGCCATCAACGTCTACAACTGAAGTTAACATCGCAAAAGTGAAGGAAGTAGTGACTGAAAATCCTCATTCAACTTTGAGAGAGATAGCCGCCGAACTTTCTGTATCTCACGAGTCGATCCGTACCATTTTAACTAATCATTTGGGTATGAAACATGTTACCGCCCGGCTAGTCCCGAAAAGACCTGAATTTTCTTCAAAAACTCAATCGCATGAGAGTCGCTAAGGACATGCTAGAACGAGTCAATTCCGACCAAACATTCATGAAACGCATTGTTCCTGGTGACGAGACGTGGGTTTACGAGTTTGACATGCAAACTAGTCAACAAGCTTCGGAGTGGCGCCTTCCAACTGAACCGAAACCGAAAAAACCACGCCAAAGTCGATCAAAAGTCAAAGTCATGTTGACTGTTTTCTTTGACTATCGCGGTGTTGTGCACTCGGAGTTGTGCACTGCCGAAAGGTCAAACGGTAAATAAAGAATATTATTTGAGCGTTATGCGGCATTTAAAACAGCAAATTCGAAGAAAAAGGCCAGATTTGTGGAAAGAAAATTCTTGGATTTTGCACCACGATAATGCGCCTTCACACACGGCCATCATTGTGAACGAATTTTTTACCAAACACTCAACAAATACCATCGAGCAACCACCATATTCATCAGATATGGCTCCAGCCGACACTTCTTTCATTTTCCTAAACTCAAACTTCGTGGCACCCGTTTTCAATCGGTAGAAGACATAAAGGAGGATTCGCGGCGAGAACTAAACTCAATTCCGGAAACAACGTTTAAAAAATGTTTTGATGATTGGATTATTCGTTGGCGTAAGTGTATCGTTTCTGAAGGAGCATACTTTGAAGGTGATAAAAGAAATTTGGATGAATAACTAACATTTGGTGTATTATTGATCTTTTCCCGTTACTTTCTTGACAGAGTAGTATGTATGCGTGTCTCTCTAAGACGGATCAAGGTGAGAAACAATAACACATTTCCTGACGAGACGGGCTCTGCATGGGTCGACGGGCACTACCGGGGTCCCGCAATAATGCAAGGGCGCTACCCCGTGAGTCCGGTGCAATGTGCGCGGAGGAATACTGTGGGGTTCTAGCCAGTATGTGTCGGGCATGCTATGCCCCTTCACCCTTCCTTTACCCACGCCACCACGTTTATCACCCTTCTGAGGGTGGTGGAAGTACACTAGGCTATGCCCATACATACAAAAAAATATTAGAGTCAAGGCGCTCTCTCATTATCCATGACCTACTTAAATAAAAAAAATGGGAAAGAATGCATGTAGAAAAATATATAAAGGAAATAAAATTCAATAACAGTTAGAACGGAACTCAAGTTCTATCTGAGTTTTGATTCATTCTCGATCTATAACGCGGTCCTAAATCACGTGTTAGTATATGTGTGCTATGTGAGCTTTGAGCTTCTAAGTGTGCTTGCCCTGAACCTATTGCACATCATACTTAGATTATAATTCTCTATAAATAAATCTTATTCTACTATCAGACTACGATAAAGACAACTTATTTACAGGTGTCCTGAGTAGAGGCTAAATCATTTGCACTACAATAACATATCTCCTTTGTTTCTTTGATCTGAAAGTTACCCACATAAACACCGGTGTACCTACAAGCCACCTAACTTTGGCGCTTTTATTTTACGACTTCTCGTATAGGCTTTATTTTGTTTTATGATCACTATCGTTTACCAGATTTTTTCCTCCTTCCTGTTCTTTGGAATGTAGAACAACAAGCTTCAGTAAAGTATGTACTAGATTTGGGTAAATAAGTTAGTTAAAAGGCTTTTGATAGGGCTTTGGTACTGATATCAAGTTCTTTGTAAAGTAACAAAACATATGCCATTGCAAACTTTATTTTTGTAGTATATTTGCAGTCTTTATTTGATTTGATAACTAGTAGGTGATATCTTGATTTATATATTTAATAAAAAGATATCTTATCTTATCTTATATCTTTAAATGAGCAATTCTTGTATATATATAATTGGAATCTCGGAATCGGCTCCAACGATTTTCATAAAATTTAGTATATAGGGGGTTTCGGGGGCGATAAATCGATCTAGCTAGGAATAATTTTTAGAAAATGTCATTTTATAGGCGTTTGAGTAGTCTCAACTGAAAAATATGACTCTTCCTGACATCTATTGGCGAATAATAATACTATTTTTTGTGAGCAACTAATTGCTTTAACGACACAACAGAGATGGCGTTGTTAAGTAACACGAAAATACCGAGCAAAGCTCGGTCATCCAGGTACTGACATTTATACAAGAACCTGCTTAAGAACTTGCTTTCTGCAATAAATTGGACAATAAGCCGTATTTTGTTATTAATCTTTAAAGTTAAAGTATAAGCCTACAATATTTGGTAATAGCATGGTGGTTCAGTCTACCTTTGGGTGGGTGACCGGGTGGAGAGGTTATGGAATGGTTTACTAGGTTATAATTTAATCCAAAATCCAATCGTCTTTAGTCGTAAGCATAAATCGAAATCCGTAAAGAATAGCACAATACCATAAAAATAGAAAAATCGAATTCTAATAATTTATTAATGACTGAAGCCTCATTAAAATATTTTTTAACCCAATCAATTGCTTCAATTAATTTTTTATTCGTAATTTTAATTAAAAGAACCATAATAAAAAACTATGAAATAAATAATTTTATTTCTATTATAATAAATTCCTCAATACTTATAAAAAAAAAAAATAGAAAACCAGAAGACACCGAGAACTTCAAATTGAAGTGAATAAAATCAGAGTTAATGAAGAGACAATGACAGTTGACACGTGATACCGACTTTTTATTGATTTAATCAATTTAATGTCGTGATTTAAATAAACAAATGTGATAGGTACTAATCTGAAACTTAATGCATGATACAAGATTACTATATTAGTCTTCTGGTTAAATAAATTAATTCTGTATTAATTTATTTTTCTTTTGACAATATTGATCAACTGAATCGATTCCTATGATGAATATAACAATAACATTTAATTATTTTTTCAGTTTTTGTCTACTAGGTACGATTCCCAATTTTGTTGCATATTAATTGTTACTTAACCTATAATAAAATATATAAAATCTATGAATGTACAACTCAGTACAATTTGGTTGAACCCCTTAGCGATTAGTGATTCTGATAGAAACAGAAATCTAATAAATCGTCAATTATGCAATTGTGTATTCGACTGTCAATGAATTTCTGGAACAATGGACATTTTTATTGGTTTCCAGTGGAAATTCTACATGAACTTCCTTCGCTCCGGGGAAGGTAGAAAGGACTCCTACCAGCTTAAACCACTGGAGCGGTTATCTTTGGCACCCATGGGGGCTCCAGGTCCTCGTAAGATCACACTAGAGCCGCCCTTTGGTGCCACGCCTTTAGGCATATCTCGTCACTGTAAAGTGGTCACCCCCTCTAGCGGAGGGAAAGCTACTGTAAAAAGGTCACCCTCCAGGTACTTCTCGGAGAGGATTGTAGAGGATCCACCTAAGCCTCACCGTGCGCTGTGCTGCACACACTGCGGCACGAGACCACGTGTACGGGGGGAGCTCGGTGTGAGCAAGCAGACTCCCTAATATTATACCCGCGACCCCCGAGGTCGCATCCCATCAACCAAGACCGCACGGTCGCCCACGCAGGGCACTCCTCGAGCATGTCTGATCATAGACCCACGCATCCGTCTCCGCCTGGACGTCGAAAGGCGGTAAGCGTGCCAGGAGAGATGCCGTCTCGTAGCCACGTGCGATCCGTATAGCCATTCTGCGCTGCAGACCGTGAAGTTTGTTTCTGCAGCGTTGGACGCCTGACAGCCGGGATGACCATACGGGCGCCCCGTAGAGCACCACGGGCCGCAAGACGCCCCCGTAGAGACGGCGAACTTCCTCGCTCGGTCTCCCGAGATTGGGCAGCACCCGGTGTAACGCACCCACTACCCTCACGACTCGGGGGACGAGGCACGCAAAGTGATGTTCGAAGCCCCTACAAATGTCCAGGGGAGCCCCAGATACTTCATGTATTGGCCCACCCTGATTTGCGCATCACGCCACCTACGCGTATCCACGGACTGGCTGGTTCTCTGCTCCGCGACAGTTTTTGGAACCATAGTGCCTTGATTTTGTGAGGCGCTATCTGTAGACCCAGAGCGTAGATTTTAGCTACGAAAATTGCCACCGCTTATTCGGCAAGCCGGATGGTCCCCTCGAAGGAAACCAGTGATAGCCTAGTGGTTCAGAACCAGTGCCAGTGGTTGAACGCTTCCCTTCCAAACCCGACCCGCGCCTCAGACTTGTCGGATTCATGTGAGCATCAGAATTAGATTATCACTTGCATTATTATTCATCACTCAGTACCAATTTGGTTTAACTCCTTAGCGATGTGCATGCATTACGATGAAGGAAAACATCGCGAGGAAACCTGCACGCTTGAGAGGAATTCCAAAATGTTCTCAATGGTTTGTGTAGTCCGCTAAATCGCACCAGGCCAGCGTAGTGGACTAAGGCCTAACCTTTCTAAGTGGATGAAAAGGCCCGTGCCTAGCAGTGGGACTGTAATGGGCTGATTATGTAAATAACAATAGAAGGGAGATGAACAATCGAGTATACAATACAGTGCTCTTTATTGTACACCAGAAATAACAAAAATTATAAATATAGTCCGAATAAAATCCACTGGTGGACACAGGCCTTCCTGCTGGCACAGGTCGTCGTTACCACGACGACCGGTCTGGGTGTGTTGTGTGCTCATTGGGGGGTTTTGCCACAATCGCCACACTTTGCAGGCGGATTGGCGATCGCTGTTGAGTTCGTGATGTAGTAAAATAAAAACATACTACTTTATTACATACTACTTTTGACGGCACGGTTGGTGCAGTGGCTGATGCAGTCGGCTGCTGCGCTCCGGGTCGTGGGTTCGATTCCCGCACGGAACAAATATTTGTATGATCTGCAGGTAGTTGTTCCGGATCTGGGTGTATTGTATGTGCAATTCATGCTGTAAACGCACCCACGACACAGGAGAAATCCTAGTGTGGGGCAACGTTTTTTTTAAAAAAAAACAACTATAATAATATAATAATTATTTATTTGCCGTTACAGTTAACAGTTGCCCAGTTTTAACAGACGACATCCGCTTACGAGCATGACGAATGCATGCATAGATTAGCTGAACCATAATATTTTAGGGAACCCAACGACCCGATGTACAAAGCTGCCACCACAGCAAGACATTTTAGTGGGCATTATAGACTAAAACTGCCAGGAAAAAGATGCTTCTCAATAACTTCTTCACGCATAACATTCCACAAGGGCGAAGACGCGGTTATATAGCTATTTATTTAACTACTAAGGTCACTAGCAATGTGGTTTGCAGACTCCTGGGTTCATTTTATTCTAAGGGAAATACTTACGAACAAAACCGTTCCCAACACAGGGAACTCTAGCACTAGGGCGTAAAAACAATTTCATTCCACAATTTAAACACATTATTTAGAGCTAAGCTAACGAGCTTACCGTTCTATGTTCGACCACAAGGTCTTTACGCTTCCATGAACGTAGTAACAACATTATTTCTTCGTTTATTCCAGTCCAGAATATAAAACCTGAGAATTATTTTTTTATCTGGACCATTTCAATGCTTAAAGCGCACCCGGTACGCGCGATTGTGCCTCGAGCAAAATGTATTTTATTCGAAAATTATACTAGGTTGAGGAACCAAGGAACGCGGTTACAAAAAATAGACGGTGAAAAATAGCAATGTATTTTGGACACGGATTTAAACAGGTATTTTCAATGGACATTGAAAAATATTGTTTTGGATAAGCGTAGTTTTCACTTTTGTTTTTTATTCGTCTCAATGTCGTGGTGGTATGGAGATTCCGAACTCACTGTTTAATCACAAAGTTGCGGGTTCAAAACTTGGACACCAGTGATTTTAATGGTGAAGGCAAATATGCCGCCAAAACTGTGGGATGCCATTATTTATTTATTTATTTAATACTTTATGCACTAAAACTGTACAAAGGCGGACTTAAGGCCATTAGGCATTTTGTACCAGTCGACCTTAGGGCGATGCAGAGAAAAAAAAAACATGGTAAGTGCACAGACAGTGTAACTGTGAGTAGTTAAATAACGAAAGGCAATTTATGCAAGACGTTTATCATTGACTTGTATAAATATATAAATACAATAACAAAATATACACATATAAATATTTTTTTGTAGGAGTTACTAACAAAGAGATGTTTCTGCCAAAGAATTGAGGAGGTATTTGCGTAGTTTATTTTTAAAAGAGTAGCGACTGGTGGCCATCCTGATTTCAAGAGGTAGTGAATTCCAAAGAATCCGTTAGCGTTAGACCTAGTAGTAACTACAATACTAGGTCTAAGGTTAACTCATCATCCAGCGCGAACTCATCACATACCTTCATATATACTAATACTTGAGGATATGTGATGACCTCGCGCTATCCTGCTGACCGTCGAACGAATTCGGAGCATTCGTATTATACAGTTATAGGATATGAGTAAATAGTTACTCTTCGGTGAGTGTAGCGACAGCTAAAAGATCTTTTTCTACCCAGCACAGTATGAAAAATGCAGTCTTCCTTTTTTATTTATATATAAATATAATTATAATATTTAAATTTATTCAAATTCTGATAAAAGATCTCTTTAGGAAGCTGTAGATGAAGATTGAATCCATTATTATCTCATTTGTTTTTACAAATTAGCGGCAATTTAAAAAGTGCTTGTTGTGCGGCGATTTGTATTTGACTAGAGAAAATGTTCGGCTTTCGTTGCAGTCATTCAACAGCTACATATGTTATTATAGACTTCGGTTGGCATTTCCGGCTGAAGCCCCATCTCATGCTACTGTTTATAACTGATTTAATGAGTTTAAATGTTGTCGAAGCAATCTCACTAATGATTTGCGCGGAGGACGTCCTTCTACGGGAACTGATGACAGCGGAGTGGTGTGCGGCTAATGATGGAAGCTGATAAAAGAGTGACATATCATCAGATCCGGACAAGTTTATCCATTGGTATGAGATAAGTGCAAATTGCCTTACAGGAATATTTTTGCGTCAGAAAGCTTTGCACCGTGGTTAAATCATCCTAGTTTGCACCAGATGGAGACCTCATAATTTGTCAGAAGATAAAAAACGTCGTTCTTTGGATTGGCGCCGTGAAATGCTTAAAAAGTACAACAGATATTTGAGTCACTCAAATACTGTGTTTAACATCGTCACAGGTGATGAAAGCTGGATATATTGTTAAGAGCCCGAAACCAAAAGACAATCTGTCGAATGGCTGTTTCCATTCGAAGATTTGCCATCAAAATAAAGAAGAAATAAAAATGGATGATTGCCTCATTCTTTGGACGGACGGGTTATTTCGCAACAATTTTACTACATGATCAAAGGACTGTAACTGTAGATTGGTATATTAGTCATTGTTTACCGGTTATCCTGGAAAATGTTTCAAAGCATCTCCTAAGAAGCAGGATCCTCCTCCATTACGACAATGCTCCAGCTGACTTCACCAGATGGACAATCTAATATTTGCTCTTCCTTATCCTCTATACAATCCCGATCCGGCCGGCACCGTGCAATTTTTATTAATTCCCCAAAATAAAAAATAACCTCAGAGGAATTCGCTTTATGAGCATCAAAAATGCCGTGGCTGCGTTCGAACAAAACACGGAAGAGATCCCTGAAGAAGAATGGGCTCAATGCTTCTGTCAATGGTTCCATTGCATGCGACTTTACGCAAAAAGGAACGGATACTACTTCGAAAAACAATAAAAATATTTACAGGTTCCGTTCATCATTCCGTTTTTGATATTCTAAAAATTTTGTGTCAACCTCGTACGTACTCGAATTGAAGATGAGTGGCATACTGAACTTAAGCTTCTACACGTACATAGAGCGTTAAATATTAAAGTGGAGACTGTGAAGTATGTATATGTATATGAAATGGACGTTGAGGGTTGAACATTTGTAATCTCATCACAACATTAACTATAAGTCGTTTGTAGTGCGGGTTCCAACACAAAATCTTTAAACCCTTATGATGTTTTGGTTGAATGGTGTTGTCTACCTCCGCACGGGGTGGTACTGTATATGGAACCGGTTTTTCGCAGAAGGCTAGCGATACCATGCTACAAGGGCAGCACGTCGTTACCGGCACAATGTGTTTTATAGATTTTTAAGTATGAGGTTTTATAAGATTTAATTGTAATATTATATATACTAGCTGCCCGCCCCGGCTTCGCACGGGCAGGTACATGCAAACCCGGTTGCAGTGACACCTACCGGGTCCAATCAATCCAGTCAACTAATTACCTTATGCCGCCATCTGTTAGAATCTTATCGAACTTATGATTCTTTGTCAGATAATAAACAAATAATTCCCAATGAAATAATATTGCGATTATACATTGAGATATAAACTATCCCATCTTTTAAGTTGGATAAAACTGCACACAGTGTGTAAAATGTTATTAAAATCGGTTTCAGTAGTTTAGGAGTCCATAGCGGACAAACAACGTGACATGTAATTTATATATATTAAGATATACCTATGGCTATGGGCCTACGTTACCTGAGAGCAAGTAAATAAATGGAAACGATACAAGGATTTATTCGTAAAGACAATGTTTTTCTTCTCTCGGAGATTGATATCAAGCCACCACATTTATTCTTTCTAGATACATAGCAATTAATTCGTACTTTTATTAGTCCTAATATTCGTACTTTTATTAGTCCTAATATTCGTACTTTTATCAGGCCTAATATTCGTATTGTAAAATAAATCTATAGTGTATAAAAAAAAAATACTGAGGCAGTAAAAATAGACATATTTTTGTATGGAATCGTTGGTATTTGTTGTAGCGGAAATGAAGCAAACGTTACGTTTGGCAGCAATACTTTACTGCGATTTTTGTTTTATGACAATATCACTTACTGGTGGTCTTATTGCAAGAGACCGGCTAGGTCCAGGCTAGGTACCATCCCCTCTAGTGTGATCTTACGAGGACCTGGATGACCTCTCCAGTGTTTTAGCCAATACGCCTTCGCCCTTCCCCGGGGCGAAAGAAGTTCATGAAGAATTTCCACTGGACACCAATAAAAAAAAGTAGCTACCACCCCCGTGCCAAATATTCGGCACTAAGCAGTAGTGTTTAAACTATAGGCATTACTGTGCTCCGATTAGAAGGCCACTATAGCTAGTTAAATTACTGGGCATGAGAGACTAAATAACTTTACTTCTCGAGATGACGAGCGCAGTCTGATGCCTCATAGGACTAATCCTGGGTAGCATTCTAATTGTTATGGGCAGGCATGTACTTATCATCAGGCGAAAGACATGCTCGACTCGTCACCAAGTTGTATAAAAAAAATTAGGGTATTCACCGGTCACGGTTGTTTCGGTGCGTACCTGCACAGAATAGGACGCGAGATTACGGCACTATACTATATACGGCAATAAGGCACCATTGCGGAAGCGACCAGGATACCGCACAGTACACGCTCGAGGTTTGCCTGCGTGGGCTGCCGAGCGGCGGATCCTGGTCGACCAGATAGCGTAAGATATCTCTATCTCCGGCATTAGTGTCGGCTATGTTGGCAGAGCCTGACAATTGAAGTGCAGTGGTCACCTTCTGTGAGAGCGTTATGCTCCAGAAGGAAACTGCAGAGCGGGATCGGGAGAGGGCCGAACTCAACTGCGATCGCCAACCCGTCCGCCAAGCGTGGCGATTATGGCAAAACCCCCCAATGAGTCCACAACACACCCATATCGATCGTTGCGGGGATCTTTGGGGGAGGCCTGTGTCCAGCAGTGGACTTCATTCGGACGAAATGATGATGCCGTATGTCGTCATTTTGAGGGTCATTTGCCATTTACTTGTCGTAAGATTACGGCCAGATTTTTGAGGCTCATCAGTTTTTAGTCACTCTTTACTCAGCGTTCTATGGAGAGAGCTATGCTTGGTATTCTTTTACGAAATCCAGTCAGAAATGAGATCCGTAGAAGAACTGAAGAAGCCGACACCCTTGTCGTTTTAGGGATTAGGAAGCTGAAGTGCCGATGGGCGAGGCACATTGCTCGTAGAACTGATGACCGATGGGAAAAAGAAATTCTTGAGTGGAGACTGCGCACGGGATAACGCAACGTGCGACGGCTTCCAACGAGATGGATAGACGACCTGGTGAAGTTCGCTTTGTTCATCAGTGGGCAGCGGCATTCTTCGGCTGATAAGATAATGATGATGATGAGTTTTTAGACTTATGAATTCCCAGCAGTTAGTCACAGAAAGCCGTTGGATACAAACGGTTAAAAACTTGGATGCGAACGGTTGAACATGGGAGGCCACGTCCTGCAATGGATGCTACAAAGTTTCTTTCTAACCTGTAACTGCAGCTAGGGAATAAAATTTCGTACATATAATATTATTCGGAATATTATAAAATTACAATATTCCCAGCAGTAACAGGCTGGCTCTAACGATTTTATCAAGAATCTTCGGGATTCCTATTGTTCTTTATTCCATTGTTGAGAAAATATAACGGGATTTTTTACTTTGAATTATTATATTGGTAGAATATTTATTTATTACCTGTTTGGCACGTAGAAGCTTTTATGATTTGTGAGTCTAGACTTGAACTTTTAAAATAGCTGTGGAAAAGGTAAGGCTATTTTGAAAACTTTGTCTTCGTTATACAAAGTATTGGTTTCTGTGAAATATTTGAATGAGTTTTTGCTCTTAGTAACATACATCTTACTTTAAAACATTAATGAAAATCACTGACAAACTTTTTTAATTTTTCAATCCCGAACTCTATTTTTTCTTTTTAATTTGGAATTTCACAGCCGAATGCTTTTCAGCGCGAGGTGAAAGCGAAGGTGATTTTTTAATGAACTGAATGCATACGTGTAGCTTAGAGCTTTTCAATACAATAGGTACTAAATTTTTTGCTCAAGTTTAAAATTCGAGACCTGTACAACATAAATCTAACCAGCCGAAGGATGTTCACTGCTGAACAAACAACACCCTGATCAATTTCCACAACGACCGTGTGCCTCATGCCGTGTGCGATCATTTTGGGGAGAATTTGCGGGTACTCACCACGATTTGCAGGTGAGTCAGGCAGAATGGCTGCTGTTCCACAGAAGCGACCATCCCTCTAGTTTAGAGTCCGATAGTCGCCTTTTACGACATCCATGCGAGGAGATGGAGGGGTGCTATAATGATTTATAGATATAAGTAGGTGCTTCTTTGTTTTGCCGCGTTAGGTGGACAAATACGATTAGATTAGTCTTAAAATATTAACGACCGATATTAATAATTAATAATCAATCTAAACCAAAATCTTTGGATTTGGGATTAAGGACTTGTCTGTTTTTTGTGTTAAATGTGATTCTGACACAAAAATGGATGAATTTCAAAATCATAAATCTAATGATTTTGGATTAGATTGATTGTTGGTTTTGGCCGTATATAAATTATATTAAAGATATGAATCAATGGCTATAAAAAGAGAAACAATTCAAGTGGCATTATCATTTTGTCCGATGAAAGAATGAATTAAGAAGATAATTAAGAAGAAGAAGATAATTGTTTGTTTACCTTGTTTTTAAGTAAAATTTTGATTTAACACATGTATGTGAACATTGTGGTTTCGCATAGTTTGCTATAACGAATGACGGTTGGTCGTGGATGATGATCATCCGTATAGGGCATGACATTATTACCACGTAACAGCCGAAATTAATAATCAACCACACCCAAAATATTTTGATTTAAGATTTTGAACTTATTAATTAATTAAAACACTATATGCCAAGCAATTTAGATGCTAATGCCAATGTATATTTGAAATAAAACCAATAACATGTTTATTATTTTCTTTTATTATGTTTCTTCATCTTCTCTAATTAGTATATAGTCTGGAAGGTCAGATTCTGTTATATTTATTAGTCATGTGCTGTAAATATTCTGTTGATATTGTGCCCACCCCATATAACATTCAATTGTCATTATGTGAGCATAGCTCATGATGTCTTGCAATTCACTCTCTTTCTGTTTCTTGTGACAAAGAATAAAAATTCCGTCTAGCAATAGATGTTTGACACAGTACACATATGGGATTATACGACGTGGAATGCTGAGGTCGAGGCTGAGACGTAGGTGGTTGAGGCTTAGACGTTGCGGTTTGAGGCTAAGACGTTGAGGTTTGAGGCTAAGACGTTAAGTGTTCAGACTGAGTCGTTGAGAGAATCGTAAGTCCAGGAAGACTAGCCAAATTAACACAGAAATCACACACACTAATTGGCATTTCCAAATGATTTCAATAGCTCCATCAGTTTTTTGGGGATTCTAATACAGTGCCTCTGAAGGTGTTTCTTTGGGAATGGTATCGACTAGAGTGGTGTAGCTTATGAGCGGGTGATATAAAAGTCGACTTCAAGTTCAACAGTGAGATCATGGCTTCTGTAGAGTTATCTTCCACAATTTCGCCATTGTCGTGTATATCGGCAACGTTATTCGGTGCTAAGATTAATCAATCTTACATTAATACAATATTTAACAAAAATTTAAAAACTCTAAAAAATATGTCGGCAATGGCGTACAGTTTTCCAATATATTATACATTTTCATTGTTAACTATATGAAAGTATAGATTTATAAGTCGTACGTATATTTACTTGTGATGAAAATATTAATTATGGAATTTTATTGACAATTTGAAACGTGCTTGCTTTTTCAAAGATATATAACAGTATTGTTATTAGAATTTTAGTGACGTCCACTGGTGACGGTACCACATTTTTTATATACAAAATTCGATTAATAATAATAATATGTGCTCGAATATATAAATAATAATTAAATAAATTATCCGATGCGTAAATGTAATTAAATCATGTAAAAATACAATCCTGGTCGCAAACGTCACTGTCATAGATCGTACACACATCTCTCATAATACTCAGCACCAAACACTGACTAGGATACCAGTATAATGTTATCTATGGATCGACAGGCGGGACGGCAGCCACCAGTATCTATAAATAGTCTGTGGGCAGACATGACGTCTTTGATTGTGTGATATGTATGTAATAAATACAGAAATAAGTATACTTTTAGGTATGTTTCTTTTTGCAAAATTTATGTTATGGAGTAACGCATCAATCGAACTACCTACGTGTGAGATTGTTAGATATAATTATTGTGTTGCAAGTTTTTAAGATCTTTGAACGACACTTTTGGGTGGTACAAATGTATAAATAAATCTAATATTTTTATTTTCAGAATGTTATTTTCCTGTACATTGATATCTTTGTACTTAAGGTACAACATTTGGCCACAGTTATATGGAAGAAATAGAGGATCTTTTAAAATGATCACTTATTAAACTTCTTTATGGCAGTATACACTTAAAAAAGACTTATTCCTCTAAATAATAATTTAAGCCATGGTCATAAATCTTCATTATTCCACTATCATTCCAACAGGTCAAGACGTCACCTACTGACTGATTAACGACTTAGAATCAGTAAATTATATCCATTGCGTAGCGTACTACTAAATGCTTATCATCAAGTCGGAGAGAACCGTAGATGTTCACATAAATCGTTTAATTTATCAAGGCAAGTGTGAACTGGCCCGAGATAGGGTGAAGACGTACGAGTGAGCAATTGAGTTAGTGATCCGAATGGATATCTGATTTATAGCAGGGTGCGATAGAGATAGACTGTCTTTGAACGTATATACGTCTTTATCTAATTCAGATCAGCGGCAGCGGCTATGGTTTCTATGAAATAACCTTTTTTGTTTAGATAAATGTGTATACTAAGATGTTTTTATAAGTGTAGATGCGTTGCTCGTGCTCTACGATAGTCACATGAAAGCAAGGTGATTGTCCGGAATACACTTAGTCACGCACCGACCAGTGTCGTGGTTTGACGTGAATCAAGCGTAATTCAGTAACATATTGCCGAAAAAATAATGCCAACCTGTGTTTATAGACAATGCTATATTCAATGCTCACTACACAGTGAGAGAAAAAGCTGTTTCATTTCATAAATAAATATATACGTAACGTAAATCGATATTCTAAATAAAAAAATAGTATTTTGTTTTATTTTTTATAACGTGGTATAAACATTATTCAAATGAACTTGGAATAAAAAGCACTATGAACGCGACGCAGTCGTCGATAATTTAATATATGTAGAATTTGTGCATAATGTTGCCATTCAATCGACAAACAATATTTCCTGCTGCAATAATCATCATCATCATCCGGAAGACGTCCACAGCTGAACAAATGCCTCCCGCATCCAACGACATCCAGCTACCTTCTCCAGGTCACCTGTCCATCTAAATGAAGGCCGTCCGACGCTACGTTTCCCGATGCGTAGTCTCCATTCGAGAACTTTTATGCTCCAATGGCCTATCAGCTCTACGAGCTATATGCCCCGCCCATTGACACTTAAGCTTACTAATAGTTTTAGTTGTGTTGGTAACATTAGTTCACTGATGACTACTGATCGTCAGTCACTTTCTTTAGGGCTTTGGTACTGATATCAAGTTCTTTGTACAGTAACAAAACATAATATGCCATTGAAAACTTTATTTTTGTAGTATGTACTTGACTTTGATAACTAGCAGGGTTAACAAGGTATCTTGTATATATTTAATAAAAATACACTATATAATTTAAGAACCTGCTCTTTTTCTGTAGATTACAGGAAACGCCATTCCACCGAACCGCATAAACTTCTCTAACACCTATAATAGCCATTTTTACTTCAGTTTTATCTATATCCAATAAAACAAAGGTGTTTAATTGACAGTTACATTGCATTGATCCAGTGTCCCAGTTATCATGTATGCCGTATGTCTTATATAATTATGTCTAATCTGCTCAGCGAGATTCTTAGCAAAATTTTTTTTTCAAAGTAAACTATATATTTTATTTGGCGCCACATATAAATCGTTTATTTTTATTTCCTGAATCTTCAAGTAAATTTTTGTTACTATTTCAACTTTTTTAGTATATTGTTACAAAAAATTCTATATTTTTTGTAAAATGTTTGTAAAATAGAATTACCTGCAAAGGATTTCGCATTCATGTGAAGTTTATCCCTGTGCTTAATACACTTTACTTGTCTTTGTGTAATCCACGCTTTTAAGTTATTATTTAATTACAGCAACCGGGACGAATGATTAATTTAAGTACTCCAAAGCTTGGAGAAGCTTAGTTCAAATACCACTATGCGTTTGCCTATCTATAGACTGATCGCACTAAACGTGGCTTAGCCTTGATCGTTTCCCGTTTAGTGAGTGCAACTGTGTCTGAGCCTCCTGTTAATAATACTAGCCGTGAACCATACAAGACATTCAAATAATTGTAAAACAATTCAGTAAAAGGAGCATAAATATAAGGGCCTACCTACCACGCCAGATAAAATATTGCCAGTATCCTTTTACAAAACGGGCGACAGCAAAAGAATGGGTCTAAATAAAACAGAGATGGGGTAATAAAAGTCAGGTGAAGCTTGAATTCCCCGGGCAATGTAACCATGTTATAAGACTTGTTGTTTGAGTTGAAAAATTTAATAACAGTCTTATGTACGAGATTGGTTAAGGGGTGAAATAAACGAGATTTTTTGTTAGAAGCATACTGAGTCGTAATTGGTTCAGTGAGTATTTATTTATGTCTTTTATTTGTGTATTGTACATAGTTTCATGTAATGTTCGGGTTAAGAAAATAACACCACTCCATCTCTTCCTGTGAAAATCGTAAAGGCGACTAAGGGACTCTAAACCAGAGAGATGGGCAGCAACGTTCCTTCTGTGAAACAATAGCCATACTGCGCTTACTAAACCGCTTGCCAAGACGCCAGTGACGACACGATTGTGAAAGTCTAAATGGAAATATATATCTGATATGATAATGATTCGCATATTTTTTTCGTAGTTTGGAAAGCTACGTAGCTCCATGTCATTCGCCTGGTGGTAAGTGTTACGTCTGCCTTTAGGAGAAGGAGCACTATAATCCTGCATGGCATCACCCTGTGTTCGTCATCATATCATTACTATCCCATCATCACTCTGAGATATTGATATTTTAAATAATGAGGTTGCGCATTGGAAGATGTTTAGAAAGAACTCAAGGTTTTGTGGATAGACACGGCCGAAATTAATAATCAATCTAATCCTAAATGGTCAGTTTTTTGTGTTAAATACGCTCCTTACACAAACACGGATAAAGTTCAAAATCTGAAATCTGAAGGCTTTGAATTAGATTTATTTATTTATTTCGGCCCTATATGCACTTTGACGCTCTCCTCAATTAGTTTATAGACGAGACGTGCTCTAACTTGTTTGAACTAAATGTAAATAAAAACCAGCAGGTGTTCCTAAAAAGGCCCAAAGTTCGAACTCAATTTATAGCTAAAAACCACACCACAAAATTAGCCATCTAAAAACAGGTCAAGCAATTCTGGCCCATATTTCATGAACAGCCGAGTCTATAAAAAGTAGTTTGGTTCGGTTTAACAAAATGTATCTGGTATATTCGCAAAATTGATATAGTTTATAACCGAAGAGCCTTAATTGACGACGAAAAGGATCCGGGCCGACCCTCAGGATCACGGTATAGCTGCTCGGAATATTAAGTGGCTTCCACTTATCTACTGAAAGATTTTATGTATGAAGGTATACCCACGAGTTACTTTTTGGGCAATCCATCGTTTTTGGGAGACACATATGCGTTACAGTTGACCGCGGTTAACTGTCGATTACAATCTGATTGGCATAGTGACCCAGCTTTCTGCGACAAGGGGCGATAAATATGCCTCGCGCAGTAAGGTAGGCAGAGATAACCTAGTGGTTAAACGCTTGCTATCCATACTGAATTCGTTCGTACCCACCTGAGTTCGATCCCCGCCCGCACCTATTTCAAATTCATGTGCAGATCAGAATTTGATCATTACATGCGTTAACGGTGAAGCAAAACATCGTGAGGAAACCTGCACTCCAGAATGTTCTCAATGGTGTGTGTAGTCCGCCAATCCGCACTAGGCCAAAGTGGGGACTAAGGCCTCATCATGAAAAAACGCCCGTGCCCAGCAGTGGGACAGTAATGGGCTGATTATGATGAAGGTAAAGAAGAATGTATGAAGAAGGTAAGCGGCCCTAGCAAAATTATCATGGCACTTTGTTACGTGACACACCATTAGATAACACCGATCAGTGTACATTTTTATCTAGTGGGCTGCTACAATTACACAAATAAACACAAACAGCCGTTGGCGCCCTTACTACAAATGAATACCAGGACCTAAATTGATGTTAGTTTTTCGCCGGTTCAGATATACTTTAGAGACGGAGCCATGATTCTGGCTCGAAAATTGTATGTAATATATTACTCTAATTTAACATACATATAAGTAAGATGCCACACAATACCGCAATGACTCAAGACGCAAGGTTGTGTACTTCTATACTAAGAAGAGAGAATAAATATAACTATCAAGACAAAAGCATTATCATTATAAAACCTGCGCACACCACCAAAAGATCCTGAGTACGTTACAATACTCAAATAAGTTTTCTTATGTCGACTTCATATAGCAAAATCAACCATTAAATACATTTATAAATAAAGGTCTCGAATATTATGATTTGAAGATAAACATGGTTAAAATCACAAGAATAGATAATTATATTTGGCTAGTGAACAATAATACCCCTGTTTCTTCTGCTTCATTCGCAAATCACAATAATTTGTTTAATTTAAATAACTCCGACGATCTCTGTTAAGATAACTTTTTTTCACCTTTGTGAAATTCCTTCATAGGCTTCTAACATCATGATCCATTTTATCGGGAAGGGTCTTCCCTCCGGGATGGTCCGGATTCTTACTGGCTACAATCACCTCGGCCAGATGACCTGCGGCACCGAAGAGGAACTCCAGGATCTCGAGAACAAATGCACCGAAAAATTAAATGTTCCTAGGTTCAACTAAAACAAATCGGCATTAAATTATTCTTATTTTCTTTTGTCTTTTTTAGTCAGTCTCATATTGCCTTAGTTGTTCTTGGGACTCGTGATAACAAACCACATGTGCTCAAACTCGAGGGGTTTACTAGCAGCCGTTGAAGAGTTCCAATATCCACCAGTAGGCTCCATCATCACTCTAGTTCGATGGTACCATATTATTGTATTGTCATCAGGATAACTCATAAAAAGTTTCAAATTGATAACACAAGAAGTAGGTTAAAATCGACTTCCAACATTTGTTTGCCGTTTGTTATCTTTAGTTATTTTACAAGCTAAACTAATAAAAGCGTGTAAACAAATAAAAGGGCAAATATTAAGTTTTTTCCCCGTTTCCCCCATAGGATATTTTCATCTTAACGGAAAGCGGCAACTAAAGTTTCACTATTCGTAAGTGCCTGTAAATAGTTCTACATGAATATAAATATTTTTATCTTTACGCTAGACATCGGCAAATGTTGGCGCAAATACATTTTTAGATTAAACTCACCAATGTTTGTTAAATATATTGTGTATCTCTAACACTAGGGAATTGTTGGTGATGACAGGCTTTAGTGTTTCAGAGCCAATTGGCAAAAGGTTGCTTAATCCCATTGTTAGCAAAGTCTAGACTCAAATTAACAGCAGTAATCGTAAACGATGATAGAAGCGCTTATAGTAATGAGATGTATTATCGTCGAGAAATCCAGTTTAATTTCGTCCAATCAAGTTATATGAGCCACGATAATTGTGAACCAAGTTTATATACAAAGTTCGGGATCGTCTGTGCTCATGATAATCTAGGATTACAAGGATCGGTTATAATATTTGAAAACACTAGGCTAAGAATAGACCTTCTAATCCCTTCCCGTGAATTTGTTCATATGCGATTATTAGATTATAGTATGAAGTAGTTGTGGTCGCATATGAATAATTACAGCGAGGCTGATAATGGAGAATGCGTCCATGTAACCTGCAAGTTGGAATGCATTCTTTTATATTTAAAAAATGTGTGCTTAGTCTATTGTAGGTTGGCGTTATATAGTTTTCATTTTCAACAGAAAAGAAACCTTTCATGTCACTGTATTCAGCGGTTAATATCTTCTGTTAAGAGGAGGATTGTATATAATATATTACATAATGTGCCGTGTGGTGCCGGCTCAGAATAGCACCACCCCATCTCCTCCCGTGGGTGTCGTAAAAGTCGACTAAGGGATTAGCCGGAGGATGGGCAGCAGCGTCCTTCGAGCACATTAACAACTTAACTGCGATCGCCAATCCACCTGCCAAGCGTGGCGATTCTGGCAAACCTCTCCAATGAGCCCACAACACACCCATATTGGTCGTTGTGGTGATCATTGGGGGAGGGCTATGTCCAGCAGTGGACTTCGTTCGGCCGAAATGATGTATACATAATCAGCCCATTACTGCAGTTGGGCAGCGGGCAGCTGGGCACGATGTAAAAGGTGAGGCCTTAGTCCACCACGCTGACATAGTGCTGGTTGGTGGAATACACACACCATTGAGAATATTCAGGAGCCCTCTCAGGCGTGCAAGTATCCTCACGCTGTTTTCCTTCACCGTTAACGCAAGTGATAATCAAATTATGATCTGCATATGAACCCGAAAAGACAGAGGGATGGGCTAAGATTGAACTCAGACCCTCCTGTATAGAAGGCAAGCGTTCCAGCACTCGGCTATCACTGCTTTTTGCTGATTTTATGGCAGCTAATACCTGTCGAGCCACAAATGACGGTATCGTTCACAAGCATGGTGCATGAATCAGCGGCGCTCAGACCAGCCATATTGCAGGAAACTATACGATTCAATACACAACGCCGCCATCAGTGAGACATTATAATGAGCATCATCGTCATCATATTACTGCTAAGCAACGGCCTTTCCAATAGATTTCCACAATTGTGTAGTCATTTTGGGGGTAATTTGCCAGTACTCACCACGCTTGGCAAGCGGGTTGGTGAGTGCATTATGGCTGCTGTTCCACAGAAAGGACTATCCATCTGGTTTAGAATCCCTTAGTCACATTTTACGGCACGGTTGGTGCAGTGGCTGATACAGTCGGCTGCTGCGCTACAGGTCGCGGGTTCGATTCCCGCACGGAACAAATATTTGTATGATCTGCAGGTAGTTGTTCCGGGTCTGGGTGTATTGTATGTGGAATTCATGTCTGTAATCGCACCCACGACACAGGAGAAATCCTAGTGTGGGGCAACGTTTAATTAAGAAGAAAAGAAGAAGACCTTTTGCGATATCCACGCGAGGAGATGGAGTGGTGCCATGTGGTGTATATTCTTATTCTTAATGAAAGCATGACAGGCTGATACTGCCACATAACTTCTACTGGTTTTAATTTCTATGTGCCTTAAACCACACCCACGATAGTGAGGCGTAGTTTTTTGCTGGAAAGAAATGCTTGACGGAACAAACACCAACCATATTGCAAGAGCCAAATTTAAGTTTTTACAACAGATTCACTAAGACCGCGTTTGACGGTTGACCTCATTACCTGAACGCCGCAAAAATACAACACCTCGATAAATCCTTTGTAGAAATTTGCATCAAATGAACATGATGTCATTCTAGGAAAAATGAGATTGTAAGGTCGTGGAGGGAAAAATGACATGATATTACATTTTTAACCTTCAGAGCACGGAGCCTGTCGTTCTTTAAGGTTATATTGCTTTTCCAAGAGCTCATTTAATGTTAGATGCTAACCATAAACTCCTTATGCCGCAATCCAGAAAATGTAATTTTAATATAATTGAAAACAATCCTAAAACTTATGATTTTTGATGAGTGTAAAATTTTCCAAATATCGAAAAATCTCTACCTTGACACAGATTTTTAAGTATCTCGTAATGAAAAATTCCTTTTCTAGTTTTTTTTCTAGTTTTCAAGAAATACACATTATAATTTTCTACTATTGAAATTTTGTACTACTGTAAATCCGTAAGATTTTGCTCAACATATATTGTGTTTTTTTGGTAGGTATTGACCCAAGCTCTCACCCCCTGCAGTATGTCGTGCTATTTACTGGAAACCCTGTATATGTATTCCGTAGATAAAATGGGTTTAAATCGATTTCGTAGTATGGATTTTTGTTATGATGTTGGCAACAGTGACGTCCTCACGTGGACAGAGTTGTTATGACGGAGAATTTAGCGATTAGCAAGGCAGTCTATTTCGTGCTCTCAGTTCAGACCGGCACAACAGTCTTTGGGCACAACAAATCTGTTGGTTGTCTATTATTAGCGTGCATTATCTTAATAATTACAGTCCAAACCTTTGGAGTGAACACTAGGTTGCCATGAAACTATTGGTTCACGGTGATTGATTAGTTTACAATAATTAATACAAATTCATAGTGATTGCAGTTGAGTTGTTAATGTACTCGAAGGACGCTGCTGCCCATCCTCCAGCTAATTCCATATTCGTCGGATCATTCATCGGTTGGTGCTATCTGTAGCTGATACCACACGGCAGGCGTATATACGTTGGATTCGTACAGCAATGTTTTTCTTCTATTCTATATCTACTGTATGCCTATTTTTTATTGTTATTGTCAAGTAGCTTATTTGTTGTGCGGAACCAAAATAAATATTTTTCTTTCTTTCTTTCTTTACGTCTTTCAAAATAATAGGCTGTATCATCTGAAAAAGAATAAGGTTACACGTTATATACAAATAGCACCACCATTAAGAAAGAAAGACAGTGCAACAAGCTTTCATACAAAAAATGGCCACAGAGCTAATATGTTTTCATCTAATCCCTGCAAAGAGTAACCGTGTCACAGGAAGATTGACTTCGGAACCTGATTGTAATTTCATTCAGGTCTAGCTTTAGACCATAAGACGGTGGGATGACGAGGGTTCGCTTTCAACAATGTCACTTGTGTCAACTTGTCAACGATAATCCGGGAATTGTTTGCGCCTCCAATCTTATTTCATACATTATTCACAGAGAAATGTTTTTTTAGGAAACTCGATCTTATGTGATTGTATTAAGAAGTATTTGGGAAGTATGTAGTTTCTAGTGTAAATTAAAAGGAGAACGCATTTGACTTAAACAATATTCATGATATTTATGTTTGTTTTTCTTTGCAAAATTACAAGTGCACTTTGCTGTTAGTAGTCTTTCTCAATACCGTTTAAACTGTTTTTTCTATGAATGGTTTCTTTTTGACTTCAATATTACCGTTATAGATGTGGTGGTTGAGATTCATATAAGTGGGATAAAAAATGGAAACGGTCATTATTTTAAATTTGGAATCATGCTAATGTTCATGCTTATTTTCGAAGCACCTCGTGTTGTTCACCCAAAAGAACCGCAGATATTTCGTGTTACAATCTCTTTTCGTATTTAAAACTTTTTCATATACCGTCTTTAAGAACAATGTAAGATAAAACTAACTTGTAGCTCAAGTATAACCGAGTAAAAGTTTTAATGTTTGTTTTTATTTGGGTTTAAAAAAAACTACATTACGTTAGTAGTAAACCGTTGTATTTTGGTTACTTGTAAGCACAAATAAAATACCATGACCTGCATACATATAACGTATCTAGCGTATCTGTGTCCTCAAAGAATATCACAAGGGATAGGTTATTCTGTATAAATTTAATCTAGGAAGCCCGCTCGCTCCTTCTGAGCCAGGCTTCGAAGAGCGGCAGGATGGCCTCGACGACGCGCTTGGTCATAAACTGCAACCGCAGGCGATGTCGCCACATCTCGAGTGCGCGCTGTCGAGCCAGCCGCCTCAGTCTGTCGAACGCCCCTGAAAACACGCCTTCCCCGCTTTGGCGGAGGGAGCGTGTTTGGTCGTTGACCCACGCATCCGTCTCCGCCTGGATGTCGAAAGGCGGAAAGCGTGCAATATGGATTAGGCCTAGATGTGATGATATGTAAAACAAGCCTACAAGATTAAGGTCCCTCGCAGAACTACTTTTTAATCAAAGAGATTAATTTCCAAAAAGTAATCCTACAAGCCGTTTCTCTCGGCAAGCAACAAAGTCTTTCATACCCAGAGCACACTGGAATTACCTTGTGCATTCCTTGATTCGTCACATATATCCTGACAAACGCTTCGGCGCCTATTTCCTACACGTCTGCACCCCTTTCCTTCCACGAGGGACCTCGGTCATGGGCGCATAAAGTGGAGACCGTGTGCACTCCACAGCGTACAGCGAGGTTTCTGGGAGATCCTTTGCAAAAAAAAGGTGTATCGGGAGAGGTATTTACAGTCGCAGTCCCTCCGTAAGAACGAAAAAATTGGGTTCTGAGATATGCGTGTAGGCGTGGCAACAATAGACGGTTCTGGAACGAATACAAAACCTGGCATGTGCCAGTGTGACATTTCCAATGTCAAAGTCCGTCTAAGACACTATGGACGTTAGATGGAGGAAAAGAAAAACTAGATAGCAAGCCTAGTGATCAATGTTCTTCCTTTTCTGTATGAGATGAGGCATTTGCCATGCAGTGGGACAGTTACAGGCTGATGTTTTTATTCTTGATTCCATTATTACTTGGTCTAAAGTGATGTGTAGTACAAGGTTTAGTTCGAAACGGCATAATGTTATCAGAAAATAAGTAAAAGTATTACCAGTATGGCCCAGTTATGGCACAAAGTTAATGCGTACAGAAGGACCATTTCATGTTATTATCAAAATCGAATCCACGAAGTTTAGTACAGTTAATATTAATTTGGCACCAGAGTTTCTTAAGCATCACAGTGGGCATTTGAGTTGGTGATCAAGCTGCCGCCTTTATCAGAGAAACTCGTGCCAAACGAGATCTGCTGATATTGCTGATGAATTACTTAATATTGCCCACCGAATTCTTTCTCGCAGACGGGATGAAAACGGTGACAGAAGTTTTCAATTAAAAGAGGACCCGAAAGACGTGGAGACTTTGTGGTGAGCTTTGGTGACTTGCGTGGACTGCCTCCTGTCACGTTTGACCAACTAAACATCACACGTTTGAAAGCGCGATTACCTGGACTTACGAAACTCGTTTATTCATTCACATAAGGTTACAAAAGACATCACCTACCTTCACCTGATACTAGTAGTGTTTGTAAAGAAACAATTTATCCACGTCCCAGCTTTCTTGAAAATAGGATAAAGGATGTTTTTACTTATTTTTGTTATGTGGTATACAATAAAGTGTATATCAATAAATAAATAAATTAATTAATCACTACTAATTGCGTAAGCAAAAAGTAGTACTGGTCATATTTCTTCCTACACAAAGCTATATCTTACTATGCAAGAAGTGTGCCTTCTGTAATATTTTATTCTATGTTCAGCAAAGTAGGTACTTACCATAGAATGTGTGGGCTGTATGCGATTATGTAAAGTCAACTTTAATTTGTTTATCGAATCAGCTAATTCTCAAAAAAGGTTTCTGTCGAATCAGAAAAGGGTTTTCAGCAATTTGTACCGAAATTAACTTTTGAAATGAAAATGTTTATCTGCTATTTAATTAATTTCGACTGGGATATTTGTGTCTTCCTACTAAGTGCTAGTCTGTAAAACCTGATATAATACTTATTGTCTTTTGACCTTTCAGTTAATAAAACGATGTTACGTAACCATCAGGGCAGCAGACTTGGGGTAGTTCGTCGCACGATCAGAGATAGGTCGGAGATGGTGGCATGTGTCCCGTACGCCTGTCGAGAGTATTGTGCGATTGGTCAGTCCTCATAGGAGTACGGGGACTACAAGAAAGACTGACAGGCCAAGACATACCTTTTCTTATTGGTGTCCAGTGGAAATTCTACATGTACTTCCTTCGCCCCAGGGAAGGGCGAAGGGTTATGCCGGACTCCTACTGGCAAAAACCACTGGAGCGGTCATCTTCGGCTGCAGGTCCTCGTACGATCACACTAGAGTCACCCATTGGTGCCACACCTTTAGGCACGTCACGGAAACCAAACCCTTAGACCACAAACTCGGCAGTCGAAATTACGTAAACTATGACCACGAGGATTAAAACGGATTAAATAAAAATTTGAGTGCATTCGTGTTGAAGTATAAATATGCATGTAAGACGTCCGATGGTATACCGCCACGGGATAGAGTGGATTCGGTAAAGAATAACATCATTATTTTCCGAGTAGGATATATGTTTCAGTTTACAGACATAAATCTCATATGCACAAGTACCCAGATCAGGAAAAATTGTCTAAAATCTATATAAATATAAACCAGTGTAGAAAGGCATTCCATGCGTTCACCACTAAGAATATAGCACCACTCCATCTCTTCCCGTGGATGTCGTAACAGGCGACTAACGGATTCTTAATCCGAGAGATGTGGTGCTGCGTTGTTTCTGTGGAAGAGCAGCCATTTTGCGCTTAACAACCCGCCTGCCAAGAGAGATGGGTACTGACAAATTTTTCCTAAAATGACGACCCAATTGTGGAAATCTATGGAGAAGTGATCTTGGTCAGCAGTGGAGATACCTTGGTTGACATTATGATGTAAATATTGTACCCTGTAGTAAGGCAAGCGCTAAGCCAATGCACTAAACAGTATACTCTCATATTAATTGTATTAAGGCCTCTTATGGCACATAAGGAAAGTGATGGGGCAATGTAAAGCTGGGTCGTAATGGTTCTTAATAATAATTCGAATGTGCAAATCAGAGCAAATTAGACTATAGTCGGAATGCGTTAGCCAATTTTATACGTAAAAGTAGCGTTAACGTAACGTTGGTCTATAACCACATAGTGTTCGACGTGGCCCGTCACCCACCCACCCCGAGCCGTCCAGCTCGTCTCTATTCTCGTCTCGTATTCGTCGCGGCATTGGGCCCTCACACAGCTAGATCGAGAGATGCTGGTTGCCGCTCTTAATGTCGCGGCATGATCAGAGGTTGATCAAGGGATCTTGCCCGATCCAGAGGAAGAAGTTTCCTGGTTCTGGTGGTCCAAAGAGATCGCGCAGCTGCGTGCAGTCTTTTCGGCATCCTGGTGTACACCCATTGCCGACTCCGGCGTAGTGCTACAGCCTGAGTGACTGCCAAATATACGCCGCACCGCACTGGGCCTGGATGGTATGCCGGGCTGCGTTTAGGTATATTGCACTGCAGTCTCTTGGGGATCGCTTCAGGCGGCTGTTAACCAGCTGCGTATGGGACCCCGAATAAGGTCGAAATTGCCAAAGACGTATGCCAAAGACATTTAAAGTCTTACCGAAATGACGCCTTTTTACATAAAGAAGTTATAGTTCTTATGGTATAGATACATTTGCTGTACGATATTCAATCTTAATAGGGCCCAAAATTTAAGTTCCTGACTGTACATATTACGAGTATGTCGTAGATATGTCGCAAAAAGTTGATACTTACTAATGTTTAGTTGGTACATGATATGAGACCCAAAAAGCTGGTATGTGTTACTATGTAAGTGTAACAGAAATTTGGGATCCTAAAACCTTTCCCTTGACTTGACAAAATTAATCAAAGATACCGTTTAGATTCCTTAAAGCTACTTGAGGGTTATGAGTCGATAGAGGGACGTTGAGAGCAGTATAAGGACCATAGATTATGATCGCTGTGCTTGGAGGAAGCATACGTTCTATATTTTTGTGTATTACAGCAGTCTATAGCATAGCCACCGCTATAGACTGGTGTATACTGCCAGTACTTCCAGTACTTTAACGAAACAAGAAATATTGTGTAAAAATACAACTTGCTCATTTGAATTCAAGTGCGTCACACAAAATTGCCATTGGCAACAAAGGTTGGCCCACAATATAAAAACAGGGTTATAGCAAAATTCCCCGTAAAGGTTAAATGTTTTACGACCATTGACATTAGAATAGCTATAAAAACCTCTTTGTTCAGTTTATTATCATAACGCAATATATATGAGAAATGTTCTAGCTAGGAGGTAACGAGGGAGAACGAAGAGCTTCCGATATGGCATAGGTAGACCTGCTGGCGACTGCCTAAAATAATGATACTCAATATTCAATACATTTGATGCATACCAAAATCTTAATATAGGTGAGGCACATCGGTGATGTGCGTCATGCTCGTAAACGGGTGCTATCTATCGGGACTGGTCAGTTAACTGCCATGTCAATTTTTTTTTTTTTTTTTATATCTTTGCCCCACACTAGGATTTCTCCTCTGTCGTGGGTGCGTTTACATACACAAATTCCACACACAATACACCCAGACCCGGAACAACTACCGGCAGATCATACAAATATTTGTTCCGTGCGGGAATCGAACCCACGACCCGGAGCGCAGCAGTCGACTGTATCAGCCACTGCACCAACCGTAAAGTTTACGGTTTTCATTCCTGGTACACAGAATTAGTTATAATCATTTTTAAATAATTGTATCGCCATAAAACAATAGGCTACACGTTAATTAAACCAATTAATCACCAAGGTACTAACTTCAGTCGACCACATTAAAGACTGATGAGATACTGTTGGAGATCAGGTCATCCCAACCAGGTCAGAAGTTAGAACGTATTGTTTCAGAGACTATCAATGACACAGTTTAAGAACTTTCGAGTTGTTCAAGTAAAAAAGTATCGCGTTCTAGAGAACTTTGCGGTACACTGAATTATCAGTATGACAATATATTAATAAAGTAATGGAGTGTGCATGAAATATTCAGCGCACTGGTTCATATATTCGCTAAAAGGAACATAAATCTAAACTGTTGCGTAGTGTCGGCTATATTTTCGTGGCAAGAGGTGTCGAAGGGGAAATGAATAGTCACTCACTTCTGCGTTTTATTTATAGCCACTTATATCATATTAAGTTATAGGGAATTTGTTTGAAAATGGTTTTTCAAAAACAAACTTTTCGCCTTAAAGTGTTAATTCGCATGTTTTGAATATTGACAGATTCAAGAATTTCGTGTATTGAACGGATTAAAAATATAGCACCACTCTATCTCCTCCCTTGGATATCGTAAAAGGCGAAGAAGGGACTCTAAGCCAGTGGGATGGGAAGCAGCGTCCCATCTGTGGAACATTAGCCATACTGCCATACACTCACCAACCCACCTGCCAACTGTGATGAGTACTGGCAAATTCCCTACAAAACTACGACACTATTATGGAAATCTATGGGGTGGAATTTTTTCAGCAGTGCTTTGGCTATATCATGATATCAGCCAAAGGATGTCCACTGCTGAACAAAGGCCGCTCCCTTAGATTTCCATAAGGAGCGGTCACATGCCGCCTTCATCCAACGACTCCCAGCGACCCTCACCGTCGTCGTCGGTCGAACCTTTTTGCCCCAACGGCCATCAGTTCTACGAGCAATATCTATATGATGATGATGATGAATATGACAAAATGTATGTCTAATTTTAATTTCTAAGTCTGTATTTTTTCTTGGGTAATAATTATGTTAGTATAGCTACCTGCATGGAACGTTTATTTTTCTAAGAAAATGCATTTACATTTTTGTTAATTCAGCATATAGTATTAAAACTCAACCTATCAATAAAGTGTTTCCCAGGTATAAATAAAATTAGATTTTTTTGTTTTTAGTTTATACCTGCCTTTATTTTAAAATAATAAATTGACGATTTTTCTTTACTTTATTTAAAATACAGAAACATCACTTGAACTTGTTAATTTCATAACAACTAAGATTGATATAGCCTTCTGTTCTGAATATGCATGGTCTGGTATCAAAGTAGGTCTTATTATAAGGTCATCTATATCATAGCATACATTGATTTTTCCTTTAAAATCAAGGTAATGGACGCGAGGACTGGTTTCATGCTCTTAGCATAACGCACGTTACTGTCTAAAGTAAGAGCTTTCCTGCAGCTGGTAAAATACTTGTACAAATCTTAGGAAATCATGTATTAGTCATATTGTAGTCAGATTAAATTACTTTCGAGAACTTAATCAATAAGGTAGACATTAATATTTCCAGTTAGATGCTTACTTGTGCACATCGGCAGTTACCATTTTCAGATTATAGCAGAAAAGCTTTACAATACTCAATTAGATTAACGAGATGAAACGTCCAGCCTCAGGTCGTCGTGACCTGAAGACGGTAGCGTGTAATATGCCTTAATTCTGACATATTCATGAGAAAGCTATAAAAGACTGTCTCTTCGTATATTTGGAGTCAAATGAGAGACCTTACTCTGCATCTTTTTTCAAAGCCTCCAATTAATCCACTTCCACTAATTAATTTGGCTTCAATATGGCTAAAAGCTTCCTCAAGTCATATTTTATCAAAGGTAACTAAACTTTTGCAGAATATTTTTCTGTGCCTAGTTTCAGATATTTTTTCTCTTGGTTCTTTATAACTTTAATTAAGAACAAAGTTCAACATGACGACAATTTTAGAACTTTCAATTATTATAACTTTAAAAAAACTAGTGATAACTCCTACAAATTGTGGATGTTTCAGCAGCATATTTTACTACCATTTGCTTACCGTTTCTTTTTATGCTTTTTATTTAAATTACATTTTTTACTTGGTTCAAGAAAATATATCTCAACTGTACAGCTGTTAATTTTCCCACGGGAATCATGTAAGTCGAAAGTCGTTTCTGAGAGATGTTCACGATTTCAGTTGAACTTCATAAGTTCGACTATCTTTTTAGTTTTTTGAGGATCTTATTGCATAGTACTGAATGTATTTGGTCATTGAATTTTGCTGCTATTTTCAGACTAGAACAAACGAAGGACAGTCAGTTCACCGCTTGTCTTCCGGGGAAAATATTAAGTAGAGTGTATACAGATTATTATGATACTAACTAGATCCATCTGAGTTCTGTTTTGCTTATATAGTCTTCCCTGGGGTTATTCGGTAGGAGCACGCAGATTCCCAAGGCTGCCATATAACGACAGACGACGATAGGGGGCGTAACGATGGAAGACAACGGGGAGAATTCACTTATTATATTCTGTTTAAAGTGTTAGATTTATTTGATTGAACTTTTAAGTTATCTTACATATTTTCACAATGTGGCCAATGAAGGTATAGATAGCACTCGTTATTAAGACAAGATTTTGAGTTTATTCTTTATTGAAATTTTACGCTCGAAATGAAAGCAGCATTTGCGTTAAGTGTATGCTGGAGATCGTGTCTGACTCCAACATGATGTTTCAGTACGTGATTTGCCTATGAAATGGCATCCACAACACACTATCCTAGTCTTTGAATTTTTAACGTCGGAAACGTATAAAGAGAATCAGAAAAGAGTTTGGATGTAATCAGAATGTTTGGCCACTTTCTGTAGGATTGGGAAGAAATTTGGATTAGATTGTACTTAGTACTTACTACTACTTTCAAATAACGGAAAAAGTCTGCAATCGCAGTAGTTAACGTAATCATTTCAACATTTAACTATTTACTAAGCATGTAATATATCTATTATTTTGTACGTAGAATTAAAGTAGTGCTACGTCGAACAATCGCAGCAGAAACGACTAGGTGTCTGAGTTCAATTCAGGACAAAGGTTTCTTGTTTAAATGAACCTTTTTGCCTGGAACCGAGCTTGAGATACAAATTGTGTGCGAATGAACCAACCAATATAAATCTTCATAAATAACTTTGGTGAGTGATATTCACTGTTATAAGTGATTACGGGTTTACTGCGTATTTCGGATGTACCCGAAAGATTTTTTCATAATTTCGGCCGAGATTCTTTTCATTATTGGTGTATTAATTTGTTTCGTGTTATTTATTTTTATATGCTTATACAGCAGGCACACAAACAAGCAGTCAACGGCCTATCTAATGATGAATAGCGACCTTTCCCATCATCATCATTATATATTAGCCAAAAGACGTTCACTGGTGAACTCCCATTCTAATAGAAATACAATAATGTCTGGAGTTTTAACATTACTGCTTGGTGGTGAATATCTGGCGCGGGGGTAATAGCGCTTTAGGTGGCCTCTTGCAATAAGAGATCCTCTACCAGTTAGTATAAGTTTAATGGTAGATCCTGAACTACTGGAACGGTGACATATTACCCACGTGTCATGCACTGAGTACAAAATGCTTGATTAGCCACTGCTCGGAACAACCCGTAACTTAATATTACAATCATCATAATCAGCCCATTACTATCCCACTGCTGGGCAAGGGCCTTTTTATATTGTACATGAACTTCCTTCGCCCTCGGATTCCTACCAGCTAAACCACTGGAGTGGTCATCTTCGGCATCGAAGGGGGATCCAGGACTCCTAGGGCATATTCTAGCCTCCTGCCGTCCTTTATGGCGGGGGGCCTCAAGGGTCGCGGGCGCGCGGATTGGGGAGTCTGCGCACTCATACCGAGCGATCCCAGGAAGAACGCGGTGTGCACGTGGTCACGTGCCGCCATGTGTGTAGCACAGCGCACAACGAGGCTTGGGGGCTTCCTTTACAATCCTCCACCGAAAAGTGCCTGGGGGGCGGCCACGGCCACGGTGGCGGTGGAGGACCACCCCAGTGGTTTTAGCCATAGAAGGCTAAAACCACCCTTCGCCCTTCCCCGGGTTGGAGGAAGTTCAGAATGAATTTCCACTGGGGACCAATAAAAAATAAATAGATAACAGATAGATAGATAAAGATAAATGGTGGCATTGGAACTCTCTAAAATAAGCCAGTCTAGAAGTTGCTTTACATTGTTTTGGTAACATGTAAACCGTATTGCTAGTAATATTTGCTTTAGCGCTCTATAATGTTTTACACACAATTCAGTATTAATTTGGAGGGAATTTGCCAATACTCACCACGATTGGCAATCGGGTTGGTGAGCGCAGTTATCTATTATTCCACAGACGAGTTCCAGGGACGCTACTGCCCGTGTCTCTTGTCTCTTAGTCACTAGTTTTATTAAGTAGATTTATAGTAAAGTAATGTTATGTAAGTGTTGGATTTAAATCGTAAAACTATGTAATAGTCATATAATTATTGTGTGTTTCCTTATCATCATATCAGCTAAAGGACCTCCACTGCTGAACAAAGGCCTCCCCCAAAAATTTCCACAGCGACCGGTTACATGCCACCCGGATCCAATGAGTTCCAGCTATCTTTACCAGTTCGACTGTCCATTTGGGAAGTGTGCGTGCTCACACCGAGCGACCCGGGACAACGGTGGCGCCCACGTGGGCATGGGCCGTCGTGTGCGTAGCACGGCGCACAGCAAGGCGCGGGCCTTTACAATCCGCCCCGATAAGTGATTAGGGGGCCGCCTTTTTAGCTCCCTGCCCTCCACTGGAGGGGTGGGACCGCTTTACAGTCATCCCCTCCAAGATGTGCTTAAAGGCGTTTTTATTAATTTAGAGGCTCAAATCTGTCTCGTTTCCCTGCAGAATGAAAATCTCTGTTTTTAAAGAGTAGTTTTTTATAATTTTTTCTCTGCCGTAAAAGCTAACCTACCATGTAAAGCAATTACCAAAATGAAGTCAAAGACATGTTAGATGAAATACACAAATATCTGTTGCGTATGTTTTGTAATTGCTGAGAAAGATTGAAATCCCTGACGCCTATATTTTCAATCCGTCGTCTTAACGGACAAACTGAACCGTACTCATACTTTACTTTACGATTTATTGTAGTTTGGTTATTTATTTCTAGAACTACGACAGCGACGAAGTGACGTAGAAACTTACTTTGCACATAGGAAACTTACATTACTGAAAGAGACAGTTGAGTATCCCCACGGAAAAGATACTAAGGATAGAATGACTCAAAACTTCATATCTAGCTGTGGGATCAAGCAAAACTTTTTGATATACAGAGAGGCTTGTAAAGGTTCGGCTTGAATGGACGTCATCACGCCCGGAGAGTAAGCGTATAAATAACGTACAATTTTGAATAACAGTACGATGTTGAGTTAAGATGAGCCATGATTTAATTTGTTTTCCGTTTCATGGCCATACATCCCAATCCCGACCATACTTAAATGCAATTGCAGCGGATCTAAATTGATCCACGAAGGTATGAATTCATCTCCCTGGAGTGGACAGTTACCTTTGGAAACGTTGCCAGACCAATGTGTTGACTGAGTACTATTCACTAAACATATGTATCTTGATGATCAGTCATTAGGAAGGAAGAAGAAACTATATTTCTTATATACGAAGTGGCAATGGACAGGGCATGAAGCAACACCTACCGTATTTTTATATAACTCTTAATTTACTTATGACGTAGACCAAAACTTGGATTTAATTCTAGAACATTCTTTTTAATTTAATCTTAATTGACGGCACGGTTGGTGTAGTGGCTGATACAGTCGGCTGCTGCGCACCGGGTCGTGGGCTCGATGACCGCTCGGAACAAATATTTGTATGATCTGCAGGTAGTTGTTCCGGGTCTGGGTATATTGTGTGTGGAATTTGTGTTTGTAAACGCACCCACGACACAGGAGAAATCCTAGTGTGGGGCAACGGTTTTAAAAAAACAAACAAAACAGGGCACATTGCCCTTAGACCTCATACTACGCTTGGCAGGCGGATTAGTGACCGCTGAATAGCTACTGTTCCACAGAAGGGACGCTGCTGCCCACCCCTTTGGTTAGAGTCCCTTGCGGCCGAAATTAATAATCAATCCAAAATATTCAGATTTAAGAATTGGAAATTCATTCGTGGTTGTGTTACGATCACATTTAATAGCATATAGCTACGGTGAACCACAAACTGTGCTCTGGGCAAAACCGTAGCTTTACGTTGCAAAAGATAACTGCAGCTCTTTATGTGGATAAAATGGAAGAAGGCAGTGGTTAAGCTAAAGGATTTATTTTACGTTAATACACTTGTTTACCCGTGGCAATTTTCATAGTATATCATAAAACGATACACAATATTCCTCTCTAATTAATAAGGAATGTTCCTGGAATGTTTAATTTAATACAAAACCTTTGTTTATTTGGAAACATAATGTTGGTGGATTAGAAAATATTATAGGGCTTAGATATTATGGAAACAATAGGCTTGGATAGAGTTGCAGTTTCTAGTTATTGATGATCGGTTAGATTGATGTAATAGAGACCGGGATATCACACAGCTCACGCTCAAGGAGAGCAGTGCGTGGGTTGTCGAGTGGCTGATCTCCCTCTGCTGGCATTAGAGTCGGCTATGTTGATGCAGCATGAACATTAAGTGCAGTGGATCCTGTGTGCGTCATACTCGAGAAAAAGACCACAGGGTGGTGTGGGGAGAGGGTCGCTCCCAGGGTAACAACCGCCCCGGCACCCATGTCCAACACGCTTGAGCCCCCTGGCATCATTATATGGCGGGTCCTCGGAATTGGTGTGCTCATGCCAAGCGAATCCCGTAAAGACGTTGGAATGCTACCATGTGCGTAGCACTTCAGGGAGATCCTTTAAATTGCCTCCGATATATGTCTGAGGGGACGGTATTTACACAGTCAGCTCCCTTTTGCTGGAGGGGTTGACCACTTTACACAGTCATCGCCTCAGAGATGTACTTAATGCCAATGAGTGACACGAGATTTTTTCAGTTCTATCGGTTTTAGCTGGTAGGAGTCCGGCATGCTACTGCACCCTTCCCCGGAGCAGAGGAAGTACATTGAGTGTTTACCACAGGAACACACACAAAAAAGTTTGATGGTGAGTATTACCTTGACATGCAAATTGGATTCAAATAATGAAATAACCCGGTTTTTTCCCCCTTCACCCTGCCCCCGGGGTTCGCCAGTTATGCCAGACTCCTTCTTTTATTGAGCCCAGTTGAAATCATTCATCATTCAGGTCCTCGTAAGATCACACTAGAGCCACCCATTGGTGCTACACCTTTAGGCACATCTTGGAGGGGATGACTGTAAAGCGGTCACCCCCTCTAGTGGAAGGCAGGTAGCTATAAAAGGGCTGCGCCCCAGGCACTTCTCGGGAAGGATTGTAAAGGATTCCCCAAGCTTCGCCGTGCGGTGTGCTATGCACACGGCAGTACGTGACCACGTGCGCGCCAGCGTCTTCTCGGGGGACGTTTGGTGTGAGCACGCAGACTCCCCAATCTGCGCCCCGCGACCCCCAAGGCGTCCACCATGTAATAACGGCAGGGGAGATGAAATAACCCTACTCGCCGGATAATTGGAGCGTGCCATAACATCGATATCAATATGAAACGGATGTAATACGAATTAATCTACAAACATTCATGGATCGCACCACAACACGATTCGTAGATTTCAAGGGAATGAACTCGTGGCGAGGTTGATAAGCAGGTGGCAGAGCAGGTGGAGCAGATGGCTCAAAAGTAAATAAATCGCATAGACACCTACTTAGCCGTGCGAATTTCACAGTATACTCCGATGCCACTCATCCCGTGGGTGCTGTAGGCTACTAAAGGATTATGTCAAGCGGAGATACAGCAGCATCTTCCTATCTAATAATTCTGGGCTCACCAGTCTCTCTGGCACGCTTAGTGATTATGGCGATATCATTCTCTTTGCGAGGAAAATATTCAGAGTTACCTAAATAGCTAAACTTTTTAACTCTGAAGTTTGTTTTCCAGTAATTATTTCACTTTTTATTGTTTCAAATTCTTTTCGTTTGCCCGAAAATACAATGCCCTTATTTTCAAAGGTAAGATGTTATATTATGTTTGCTTTTTTCACAGATACTTTAAATAATTTGCCGTATGCAGCCTGCAAGTTTTTGCATCTAACCAAGCACACAAATGGTGACAACGTTTAAAAAATAAAAATCACGTAAGCCACGGCGGGAACACTGCTGTCTTCTAACCTATCGGAGTCGATCCGCTTTGAATATTGAATGGCATTAATGCACAAGTAACTTCGTTCTTCTAAAAACAATAGGTATCTAAATCTATCTATCTATATCTACGTATCTAGTCTGAGAAAAATAATTATACTGATAGGCTGATAATAGTATTTCCGGCAAATCATACTTCTGTTAAGTGTATTTACAGAATAGCAAAATTATGTTTATACATAATTTAATTTTAGCGGCTATGTTGGCAGTGCATGAAAATTGGAGTGCAGTGGTCTCCTTCTGTGAGAGCGTCATGCTCCAGAAGGAGACTGCAGAGCGGGCTCGGGAGAGGGCCGATCCCGCACGGAGAAGGACGATACGGCGCCGGGGTAACAACAGCCCCGGCTCCTGGGTCTATCACGCTTGAGCCCCCTGCTGTAGTTACATGGTAGGGGGCCTCGGAGGCCGAGCGCGCAGATTGGGGAGTATGTGTGCTCACACCGAGCAACCCCTGGGAAGACGGTAGCGCGCACGTGTTCGCGTGCCGCCGTGTGTGTAGCACAGCGCACAGTGAGGCTTGGGGGGATCCTTTACAATCCTCCCCGAGAGGTGCCTGGGGGGCGACCTTTTTACAGTCGTTTTCCCTCCGCTAGAGAGGGTGGCCGCTTTACATTCATCCTCTCCGAGACGTGCTTAAGGCGTGGCATCACTGGGGGGGCTCTAGTGTGATCTTACGAGGACCTGGAGCCCCTCTTCGGTGCCGAAGATGACCGCTCCAGTGGTTTTAGCCGGTAGGAGTCCGGCATACCCCTTCGCCCTTCCCCGGGGTGAAGGAAGTTCATGTAGAATTTCCACTGGACATCAATAAAAAAAAAGGGTGTTGATATTGGGGATAATGTAAGGCGTTAGTATATGAATCATTTCGTTGCGGCAATTTTGATATCAGAATTTGGTATTCTCGATTCAATATCAGTGGTCTTAGGAGTCAATTTGACTACAAAATCAAAAAATATATATGACATCGTAGCTTCCTCGTCTATCCTGAAACTTCTTTAAAACGTAACACACGGACTCAATCCAATCTTGGTTGCTTTAATATTTGTTCAGATATCGCCTTTGTTCTTGTGTAATAGCAATTGTAAGTGTATAGAAAAATTCTACACTAGTTTGAAATACTTTGCACGAACAAAAAGAGCTTTCCGGAAGAATCGCTGAAGATTATGGTACGAGTATCTTTCGGTTTTGCATTTTGAACTAAATTAACTGCGCTCTTAAATTGTACTTTACGTTAAAACGTTTGAATGAAATTCGCTAAGCTGTTTAAGTTTCCGCCCCGGCGAACAACTTATATATAACTAACTACTAACTACTTACATTACATATGATATATTCAGTTCAATCGTGTCATTGGTTGTTTTTTGCATGTAAATGGATAGTTAAGATCGCATGAGACTAATGTTTTCTTAGTTTTTTTTTTTTTTTTTTTTTTTTCAAAACGTTACCCCACACTAGGATTTCTCCTGTGTCGTGGGTGCGTTTACAACAACTACCTGCAGATCATACAAATATTCGTTCCGTGCGGGAATCGAACCCACGACCCGAAGCGCAGCAGCCGACTGTATCAGCCACTGCACCAACCGTGCGTCAAGTTCTGTATATATTACCTTTTCACGATAAAATGGCTGAATCGATCTTGATGTAATTCACGAAATTCTGAAAAAGAAACCAATTTATTGCGTGCACTGATAAATTAACGTTATATATAACTTACAACAATGTTACAATAAAACACTTATAAACGGATTCTATCGCATATATTTAAGATTTGTGTTTTTCCTTATCAAGAGCATGGGCAGCAGCGGGGGGGCCCCCCCGTGTGTTTATAACGACAAACTGCGATCATCGCCAACCCGCCTGCCAAGCGTGGCGAATATGGTAGAACCCCCCCTGAAAGAGCCCATAACATAAACCCAAACTGGACGTTGTAGTGATCTTTGGGCATGCCTATGTCCAGCAGTGGACGTCGTTCGACTGAAATGACGAAGCCTTAATTACAAAATGACTAATAACAGGATAGTAGTTAACTATTAGCAGTAACTTCGTCGTAGCTACATATTTCATACCGGTTAGTGATTATAGCTCTTAATGTTAATGTTTACCAAAATCTAAGTCCCCTTATTATCCGTTGGGCTGACCTGGCTCAAAATCAAGATTGATAAACGGCTCACAATTTTCCACGACATAAAATTTACGGACCACGTCACACAATCCGTCCCTTATAATCCCTCATCACCAAAACTTAAGTCCCCGAATAATTAAACAACATCAAGACCTGGTATCTCTTATTTTTATGTAATAAGGTCTAAAATGGAATGCCCAATATATATTAGGTTTTATTAAGAGTCAATGAATGGAGGCGTTCGTCGGCAATTTGCTTCGACAACGAATATCTAAATAATTAATATCATTGGCATTTGGAAGTGAAAGAACCTTCATTTGCACTTTCCTGGGCTAGTAGGAATTGGATGTGAATTCAATTTGCATTCGTTATGATACTGAAGAAACTTAGAAAAGCAGTTAGATGAAAGGAATATTGATGGATTAATAATACGTTATTTGTTTTTTAATTATCCGTATTATCTCTGTGGCGTCACAAGACAAGACCTAAAAATATAATCTTCGCTGAAGTATGACACATGAAATATCATCTTCTTTTTATATACAACTTGTTGGCGAGAAGAGAAAGTCATTCGCCTGATGGTAAGCAACGCCTGCCCATCACAATTAGAATGCTATCCAGCACAAGTCCTGCGAGGCATGACACGACGCTCGTCACCTCGAGACGTAAACGTATTAGTCTCTTATGCCCAGGAATGTCACTAGCTACAGTGCTCTTTTAATTGGAGCACAGTAATGTCTAAGGTTTAAACACTTCTGCTTAGTGGTGAAAATCTGGCACTGGGGTGATATCTACCTTTTTTCTTTTTTTTTATTGGTATCCAATGGAAATTCTTCATAAACTTCCTTCGCCCCGGGGCAGGGCAAAGGGGTGTGCCAGACTCCTACCGGCTAAAACCACTGGAGCGGTCATCTTCGGCACCTAAGGGAGGCTAGGTCCTCGTATGATCACACTACAGCCGCCCACTGGTGCCACGCCTATAGGCATATCTCGGAGAGGGTGACTGTAAAGTGGTCACCCCTCCGGAGATATTGTAAAGGATCCCCCAAAGCATCCCATGGAAGCGCGTGACCACATGCGTGTTACCGTCTTCTCTTGGGTCGCTCGGTGTGGGCATGCAGATTCCCCAATCGCACCCGCGAACCCGGGGTGATATCTACCTAGCCAGCTTCTTGCAATACCTACCACCAGTATCTATATTTATAGTAGTATCTTCTTCCTGCCCTGGTCCCAAGTTACTTCGGGTCAGCACAATAATGTTTTACTCATATTGCAAGGGTTTTGGCAAAAAGGTTTTACAGTTGGCTGCCTGACTGGCACCGACCCTCCTTGGTGTTAGTGGTTTACCCGCCACCCGAGGGTAACTCACAGTGCTTAATGGTACGTACCGGGTTCTAAACTCCGTTACTCACCATCTACGACAAAGCCGGGATGAAATGGGGTAGTCTATTTGTGACCGGACCTACACGGGTTGATACATGAAATATCATACACGCAAGTTGGAATTTGACGGCACAGACGTGCACGTAAGATTTAGGTATATTTATAAACTGTACCAACGATACAGCAGCAATCCTCGAACGAATCGTGTAAAAAAAATATAATTAGAAAGTAAATATTTTCCTTTATTAGATAGATATCCGACCCGAAACAAATCATATCAATATTTGTTCCTTGTGGGAATCGAAACCGCTACACGTAACGCAGGAAGCCGATGCTTAGAAACCAAACCGGAAAATAATCAGTCAGTTTCCTATTCGTCAACAATTATAGATTGTCATTATCTCAAAGAGGCCTTGTCGAGAAGACCAGTTTATAATTTAACTTATTGTCATAACTTCGTTGTATTTGTAACGAACAGCGGTATGAAACTATTTCTTCTTTTTATTATATAGGAGGGCAAACGAGCCGACACGGTTGGTGCAGTCGGTTGCTGCGCTCCGGGTCGCGGGTTCGATTCCCGCACGGAACAAATATTTGTATGATCTGCAGGTATTTGTTCCGGGTCTGGGTGTATTATGTGTGAAATTTGTGTCTGTAAACGCACCCACGACACAGGAGACACAGGAGAGCGAGGAGCAACGTTAAGAAAAAACACTCTGCCACCCATAAACATCTGCAAAACCAAAAGAGTCGTTGATGATAAGATAAGATAAGATAAAAATATTTTTATTCATGTTAAACCATTTATAGGAACTTATGAATAGTCAAGACTTTAGTTGCCTCGTTCCAAGGTGTAGATTTCCTATGGAGAAGAACGGGCAAGAAACTCCATGTGTGTTGCCGACCTATAGGACAGATCTTATCCTTGAAGGCTGATGTCGTATGTCTGGCATATTTCTGTAGGTTGGGCCTTTCGCATAAATCATCATCATCATTTCGGCCGAATGAAGTCCACTGCTGGACACGGGCCTCCCGCAAAGATCACCACACCGACCGATATGGGTGTGTTGTGGGCTCATTGGGGGGTTTTGCCATAATCGCCACGCTTGGCAGGCGGGTTGGCGATCGCAGTTGAGTTGTTATTGTACTCGAAGGACGCTGCTGCCCATCCTCCGGGTAATCCCTTAGTCGACTTTTACGACACCCACGGGAGGAGATGGGGTGGTGGTATTCTGAGCCGACACCACACGGCTTCGCATAAATAAATAAACAATATAAATTACATTGAAAATCAGTAAATCTTACACAATCCCGTGAAAAAAGATTGTTTGGTTGAGTCAAACATGTTAAAGCCAGGAAATCAAGTTGTCTATCTTTAGCAAGATGGAGTTTGTCTAGATTTAGACATTGGCTTATCCAATTCTGTTGCTTACCAGAACGTTCAATCAATCAGACGCTATAATTGGGTTTCGTTAGTGTTTGTCAAGGGAATATTGGTAGAAATGTGACTTGCGCAGTGTTTTATGTATAGCTATTTGATAATATCTAGTATAATGTTTGATTATATCTTCAATCAAACTATTAACTCTTTAATAGAATACACAGTCGCAATAAGAATAAGTACACTGACACACTCATGCATAAATATGCACACACACACACGCGCTAGCACATCATACACACGAACCCTCGTCGTAATTGTCATAATTTATTTTACCTAACTTATTTGCTCAACTACACTTACCTTACCTTACTCCTGATGAGCTATTTGAAACGCGTGAAAACTTTCCGTGTCTAGAACGTGATCATTGATCGAGATTAAAATCTTACCAATTTAAAATTAATTGTATTACACGATGAATAAAAGCCTCAATCATAGTCTACCCAATTTGAATACCGATCTTTGTAGACACATTCTCGACAACGTTTTCACGCGTTTAGAATACCTCTTCTATGCAACGAATGTAACTTGATTGATGAGATTGTAATGCGAAGGCGTTGGAACCCATAACACAAGTAGAATCTTACATTGGGTACCAGAGTTAAAGAAACACTTACTATCTAGTATATGTATATTGTAGCTATACGGTTTAATTTTAATTTGTAAGTGTATATTCTATTTCTTAATGTCAAAATAAATTATCATTATCTACTCTAGGGTTTCTATTCCCTGTAAGAGGGAACACGATCTTGTGATATGGGGACATGGGTCCAACACCCAGATGAACTTTAGAGAATTTTAACTTAAAATGTAATAGAACAAGGTGTGTCGAGAAATGGGCGTCGCTCAGCTTATTGCTATTAGTGTTATAAAAACAGCAATACGAGTAACGCTGGAAACTGTAAACAACCAAGGTTTCAAAGAGTTCGCAAGAGACATGTCTATTGGACAGTCGTATTATAAATTTGATGACCGAGGATGGTGTAGCGTCGACTAAGCCAGAGGTTTTGAGAGAGATTGAGAACGTCAGCTTTACACCTCGGTAACTATACCTACCATTGGCTCTGACAAAGACCCGCGAGCCAAATAAACCCGACACTATACTGAAGATATTCCCAACATCAGCATGTACGAGATTAGGGTGGTCTTGAAACTGCTTAAAAATAACAAGGTGCTAGTGGTAACGGAATGACGACAGAGCTTCTGAAAGCGGATGGAACTTAAAGTCTCCGATACTTAAAGTCCTTTGGAAGCTATTCAATTCCGTCTTACTCGGGGTGAAGTAAAGCTGAACTATTTCGTGCTTCCCGTAACGGTTATTTATTTATTTTAATATCATAGAGGACAGCCAGGACTGAAAACTAAACGTGCATTCCGAGGCATGGATGGACCTTGAAGTAGAGAGAATGGTCATCCATCCAAAGCCTGGCTATCGCCAGAGCATCTTAACTTCGTGGATCGCGTGGATCTTACCGCAGTAGCGATTTAATCACAGGCCCCTTAATAAATTCCGGAATGATGTAGCGATTAGTTAATAGGTACATAATTACAGACTTTGTTGAGAACCCTGACTGATTCAGCAATCTTGTTCATACTACCACAAGCTACTGTTCAGTGAACTCTTTAGCAGATTATACGTTTGCTCGTAACCTATTGTACCTCAATTTAGAATATCATTTCGGCCGAATGAAGTCCACTGCTGGACACATGCCTCCCCTAAAGATCACCACAACGACCGATATGGGTGTGTTGTGAGGTCATTGGGGGATTTTGCCATAATCGCCACGCTTGGCAGACGGGTTGGCGATCGCAGTTGAGCTGTCAATGTACTCGAAGGACGCTGCTGCCCATCCTCCGGCTAATCCCTTAGTCGACTTTTACGACACCCACGGGAAGAGATGGGGCGGTGGTATTCTGAGCCGGCACCACACGGCAAAATTAGAATAACTTTAACTCAAATCGGTATATCGGCATAAAAGTAGTGGAGTGCGCGACTCACCTAGTCGTACTACAGTCTTATCTATTCTACCTGCTATATCAACAATGTGTAAGCGTAGCTATTTTCCGGGTGAAGGGTAGGAACAGCCAGTATCTTTAACGGAACAAAAGGCATTCCATTTTAAGCCACGCATCAGTAACATAGTGCACTATATTTCCATGGGTACGGTTACGTAAGTAGTAACCATCAGTACCCCTAGTAGGAGGTTCACTTCACAATCGAAACGTAATAGCAAACTACATGTTTACCGTTCGCGTTCGTTACGCGTTCGGCTTGTATTTCTGTTAACTTGCTCACATTACAGAAGATAAGATATAGCCGTTTTATTAAATTAATTAATATCCCGTATGTTAATACAAATACTCGTATGATGAAGTATAGTAGAGTTGGCAATAAAAAAGTATACCTAAGTACTTAATATCTAAGAACAAATTGCTCCACATAATAAATAACCCACGTAATGTAGTTTTATGATGGAACTTTCTATTAGCAAGAAAAAGCTTTCATACAAACACGACGCATTACAACGTAAAGCACTAAGCGGTAGTGCCCTAATTACAGCGCATTAACTGTGTGTGACGCTTTACTTGAAATTAAGGACAAGGACTATGGTACTATGGAACTATGAGAGGACGATCTCTTTTTCTTTGATTTTATAATTGAAAAAGTCTGTTTCAGAAGCGAAATTGTGAGTAAATTGTGAACTTGCTACACTGTTATGTTTACGATTTACTTTAGAATTGATCTCATGTAGCACTTTATAATAATTTAATACTACCCTTCATTTATCTGATTTGTCATAATTTAGCAATTAATGCTTGATTACTTATCGGAAGATAATTTCTCATCATATCAGCCACAGTACGTCCACTGTCAAACGACGAGCTCCCTTACAGATATCCACAATGACAGCTTACATGCCGTGTGTCGTCATTTTGGAGGACATTTACGAGGTGCTCCTTGCCGAGCAAGCGGTGGCAATTGTTGTGGCTGAAATACACGCCCTGCGTCTGTGAGCAGCGCCTCAAAAAACCGAGGCGCTATGGTTCCACAAACTGCCGAGGAGCGGAGTAATGCCCATGGATACGCGTTGTTGACGCGCAAATCGGGTACGTGAAGTACCTTGTGCTCACTCTGTCCAATTGTTGGGGCCTCGAAGAGCACTTCCAGTGCCTTGTCCCCCGAGTCGAGAGTGTAGTTGGTGCACTACACCGGCTGCTGAGGAAGTTCGCCGCCTCTTCCTGTTTGGTCAACTCGAATGTCAGGTGCCCAGCGCTGCAGACCCAACCTCCACGGTCTGCAGCGCAGAGTGGCTTTACGGATTGCACAAGGATACCAAACAGTGTCCTACGAGGCGGCAACTCTCCTGGCGCGTTTTCCGCCTTTCAACATCCGGCGGAAACGGATGCGTAGGCCCACAATCAGACACGCTCCCTCTGCCAGAGCAGTGAAAGCGCTCCTCCAGGAGCGCTTGACAGGCTGAGGTAGATAGCTTGGCGGCGCGCACTTGGAAAGTGGTGTCACCGCCTGCGGATACAGTTTGTGACCAAGCGCGTCCTGCCGCTCTTTGGAGCCTTGCTTAGAAGGAGCAAGCACGTCACCTAGCACCTGATGCAGGCGTTTACCGGACACGGTTATTCCGGTGCGTACCTGCACAAAATAGGACGCGAGGCCATGGCACAATGCCACCATTGTGATAGCGACCAGAATAACGCACAGCACACACTCGTGTACGACTACAGCTAGGCTCTCCCACGTATTAAACTAGAATAATAAAGATGAAGCGAAATAATAAATTAGTAAGATTGTATACATAATGTGCCGTGTGGTGCCGGCTCAGAATGCCACCACCCCATCTCCTCCCATGGGTGTCGTAAAAGTCGACTAAGGGATTAGCCGGAGAATGGGCAGCAGCGTCCTTCAAGTACATTAACAACTCAACTGCGATCGCCAACCCGTCTGCCAAGCGTGGCGATTATGGCAAAACCCCCCAATGAGCCCACCACAACATATCCATATCGGTCGTTGTGGACATCTTTGGGGGAGACCTGTGTCCAGCAGTGGACTTCATTCGGCCGAAATGATGATGATGATGACACACTCGAAGCATGCACTGCATGGGTTGCAGAGCGGCGGATCCTGGACTATCAGATCGGGCAAGATCTCTCTCTGCTGGCAGAGCACGAAAACTGGAATGCAGTGATCTCTTTCTGTGATAGCGTCATGCTCCAGAAGGAAACTGCAGAGCGGGATCGGGAGAGGGCCGATCCTGCTCGAAGAAGGAGGGGATGGCGCCGGGGTAACAACCACCCTGGTGCGTAATTACTATACGCCTGAAACCCCCTGCCGTTACTATAAGGCGGGGGGCCTCTGGGTTCGCAGGTGCATAGACTGGGGAATCTGAGTGCCCACACCGAGCGACCTATGAGAAGACGGTGGCACGCATATGGTCACACGCTGCCGTGTGCGTAGCATAACACAGCGCGCAAGGACGCTTCGGGGGAACCCTTACATTCCCCCAAGGGGGTGACCGCTTTACAGTCATCCTCTCCGAGATGTGTCTATAGGTGTGTGGCACTAGTGGGTGGCTCTAATGGGATCATTCGAGGACCTAGAGCCCCCCTTAGGTGCCAAAGATGACCACCTGGCACATCTGGCACGCCCCTTCGTCCTTCCCAGGGGTGGAGGAAGTTCGTGATGAATTTAAAATGGGTCCAGTAAAAATCAATAAAAAAAAGCTTTCATGGCGCTTGGCAGGCGGGGTGAACGGCCTTGAAACACGGAGATAAATAGATTTTTTATAATCTCTGCTCACAGTGTTGCCAACTATTAGAGCAATAAATAAACTTATAATTACTATTTAAGTTGCATTGTTTTGTTATTAATGCATTGTTTTGTTATTTGTTATTTGTTATTAATATATATTGTATATTAACGACCTCCCAAAACTGACTCATCATCCCACTATTTGATTTGCTGAGTATAACACTATCTTTTTCACAGGTATGGATAAAATGTCACTCGAGTCCGATTTACAAAATCCGTCATTAATTGCCCGTAGCAGTCCACTGCTGGACATCAGCTCCACCGAGCCTGAGGGCGTTCTACACTACGTTTGCCGAGCCACGGCCTTCACTCAAGAACAAGTTTGCCTCAAAGGCCGTCGGTTCTACGGCTAATATGACCAGCTCATTGCTCAGCTCAGCTCAGCTCATTGTCACTTCAACTTGTTAACCCCAGGGGCCTATGCCAGTGACTTTGATTCTCTGTCGGATCACCTCGTTTTAATTTTGATCTTGCATGGCCCGCTATAGCCCGATGCCCAATTTTAAATTTGTGGACTAGCCAAACCGTCAGTGTCTACTTTCTGGCACCGTATGCTTAGCTGTATGTTGCGATGTTGTAGTAATTAGATATATTGAGTAATAGCTGTTCGTTAAAAAAATAGATAAAACGGACAAGAGTGATGATTATTATTTGCAATACATGACATTTTATATTTTTGCCTTTTATTCTGGCGTTCAGCTGGTCATACCATCAACGTCGTGAATCTAATACTTCATCGAACTTTCACCGGTTCATTTTGATATCGAGTTTCATTCAAGCGAGATGGTATTCGAGAATTTTGATTTTAATTTGTAATACGAGATTTTGAAGTCAGAATACTTTTTCACCTTTTATTTATTGCCCTTAGGGATCTTAAAAAGATCGAATGACCCGTTGAGAAAAGAAAAGAATGAGTTGGTAAATATTTTATCTGTAATCCATTGTTTATTTAAATTTTAAATTCGTTATTTATGACTGTAATCTACATTATACGAAGGTATTCTGAATTTGACATGAAATTCACCTTGGGAATACCTAGCATAACAGTACTTCTTAAACTTACGGGAATTGAATACATTTTAGAATTCTTACTTAAGATCATCAGAGAACTTGAGGCTCGAGATGATAAATATAGAATAAGACGCGATGTCACGGTATACCATCTTAGTAGCGACCAGGATACCGTACCGCACACGTTCGAGGAGTGCCCTTTTTAATTTTTTATTATTGATGTCCAGTGAAAATTCTATATGGAACTTCCTTAGCCACGAGGAAGGGCGAAGGGGTATGCCGGAATTCTACCGGCTAAGACTACTGGAGTGGTCACCTTCAGCACCGAAGGGGGGCTCTAGGTCTTCGTAAGATCACACTAGAGCCACACTAGAGGGATTACTGTAAAGCGGTCACACCCCGTAGTAGACGGAAGGCGACTGTAAAAAGGTCACCCCCCTCAGGCACTTCTCGGGGAGGATTGTAAAGGATCCCCCTAAGCCTCGTTTTGCGCTGTGCTGCGCACACGGCGGCACGTGAATAAGCCATCCCCTCTGATATGTGTCTAAAGGTGCGGTACCGTGGGCGGATCTAATATGTTCTTACAAGGACCTGGAGCCCCCTTTAGTGCCGAAGATGACCGCTCGAGTGGTTTTAGCCAGTAGGAGTTCGGCATGCCCCTTCGCCCTTCCCCGGAGCGAAGGAATTTCATGAAGAATTTCCACTGGACACCAATAAATAAAAAAGGGCTCTCTTATCCTTGGAGACACATGGAAGATATTATGATAAACTATTAATGAGCTTTAAGTAGTTCCCGGCAAAGAATAGTAACACCCTTATTCACCCATAGCTGACATAAGGAGACTAAGCGTTATTGACATCAAGAGGATGGGCAATTGTATACGCCCGTGTTTAAATAACAACATACTACGATCATCAATCCACCTGCTAAGCGTAGTAATCATGTGTATGTTCAATTGATTGGATTTTCAATTAGAAACGGATTATATATTTAACCTGTACAAAAAATTTTTGCCGATGTTATATTGTGAAAACCATTGTGTTGGCGGAAACTAGCAAAATCATTAATACAACATAAATCGTCTACTATCTAACATATGTATTTTGTAATAATAGGTACTAATTATAGTGCCTCCAGCCGAGATAGAAAGCTTAGATAGAAAGATAGAAAGGTTCCCTCGAAGGACTCCCCGCTGGTTAACACAAGAGTATCGTCAGCGTAACACAAACGTAAGAAATTACGTGTTTGTATATACGTAATAATTATATACTTATGTTTTGATATTTTTTCATTTTTATTTCTCAACTGGCACAAGCCGCTGGCTGACCAAACACAATAGATTCTTAATTGTGGCTGCGGTTGAGTCCGTTAGTGAGTTATTATGGTATTTGTTTATTATTGGTGATATATACGATAGGTACGAGTATATTATTTATCAATCTGTACACCGCGGACTACTCCATAATTTATTTTCTCTGAACTCTTTTGTCCATTCCAAGGTTGTCTAGAGAAGATCGCTAGTAGCGATAAGCCCACCCATTGCATCGCACATTATATTTATACGAGTACAAACCTTAATTTATTGTTTTTCCAAATGGTGTACAAAAAAGCTTTTTTTTTTAATACGTTGCCCCACACTAGGATTTCTCCTGTGTCGTGGGTGCGTTTACAAACACAAATTCCACACACAATACACCCAGACCCGGAACAACTACCTGCAGATCGTACAAATATTTGATCCGTGCGGGAATCGAACCCACGACCCGGTGCGCAGCAGCCGACTGTATCAGCCACTGCACCAACCGTGCCGTCAAATTTCTGTTTTATTCTAACGCACTAAGCTGACACCAGCAGAGAGAACGACACTCAAGACCGCGTCGTAGGCGAGGTTCCATAAGAGGGGGCCGAAAATCGACCCCTGCGGACCCCGCATGTTTTCTTTCTCTGCTTATACTATCGTCTCTACCCTCAATGAGACACTAACCTAGTACTCAGCATGACTGCACTATAAAAATACAGTCATAAATTAGCCCCGGTGGTGTAGGACTCGTGCAGAAATTAATTATCACACGTAAATATAGGTAGTAATTTCATAAAAAAGCATGTTACCGTTTTAAAGCTTTTTTTTAGATAAATATATACATTTAAAAAATTATATAGTTAAGTTAGATAACAATTCTAATAAAAACGTACATTACAAAGACATACTTATTCATATAAATTTAAAATCAAATATCACAAATAGATAAGAAGCCAACTTCTACTTGTTTTTTAAAGTTTGTAAATACGTATTTATTTATGTGCAAAATTAATTAACACAAACTTAAAGTATATTAAACAACAATAACTTATCTAATAGAAAATACTACAAGTAGGTAGGTATTATTTAATCAATTTTAATGAATGAACTAACGCATAACTAATGAGCAAGCCAAAGTTTCAACAGAAATAGAAGATGAGTTACTTTCTTATTTGTTATTCTATTCTATTATTTGTTTGAAGTTTTAGGTTTGTTTCAATTCATAAGGAGCTTAAAGATGGACGATTCTTTGTTGAAAGTATTATTTTTTATCGCTGCTCTACACTAAGTTCTCCACTGTATCGTGGGTGGGTATTTTATTACAAGTGACACCTGCATTGGACGGACATCATTTAAAAAAATACATATTAATTACGGTCAGGGGGGTGAAACTTTCATATATGTGACAGTAAAAATTTAATGTATGGAAGGTAACGACATCTATAGTTCACTTTCAAAACGTATTTAATGGTTTACATACAGTTCTTAATAGACGGCGCAAGCTGGCATCAGCAGAAATAAGTGTTGCCATATTACTTTAAACAAAAATAATTGTAGATCTAAATCTACCAGTGAGCAAAGGCTGCTAAACAAAACATTGATATAAAATATAAAAGAATATTTAAAAAAGTACATGGTAGAAAATTTTATATTATGTGCAATCATAGATTATGATGATGCTTGACTTGGTCAAAGGACAGACTCCAGGCCAAAATAATAACAAAAAAGATTCTTGACAGCTAATTCAAAAGGTTTTTTTAGAAAAACAATACAATTGAACCTTACGACGTTGCCGACATATTTTTTTAGAAATTTTTCGTTAATGTGAAGTCATCATCATTTCGGCCGAATCAAGTCCACTGCTGGACACAGGCCTCCCTCAAAGATCACCACAACTACCGATATGGATGTGTTGTGGGCTCATTGGGGGGTTTTGCCATAATCGCCACGCTTGGCAGGCGGGTTGGCGATCGCAGTTAAGTTGTTAATGTACTCGAAGGACGCTGCTGCCCATCCTCCGGCTAATCCCTTAGTCGACTTTTACGACACCCATGGGAGGAGATGAGGTGGTGGCATTCTGAGCCGGCACCACAAAGTAGTTTATTGAATATGTAAAGATGAATTAATCTAAACACCGTACAACGTAGCCTTATACTTTACATGGTGAAATTGTGGAAGATACTCTACAGAAGCCGTAATCTAAGAGAAGAAGGTATTTTAAGGTACATTGTCATAAAAAAAGAAATAAATTTGTATGACGATAATATTTTGCTGTTTAATTTATATTATTCCCTTTTATATACAAATAATATATTATTATAGTACACCTAAATATATAGATTTGCAACAACGTATACTGCCATCTAGTGGCAAATAGCATCTCAATATCATCATCAGTGCCATCTATTTTTTACGTAAATACAACTTAAATGTATTTTCTCAGAGTTGCACATCTATTTTAAATATTAGTGTATAATATATGATTACGGTTGCAAACATAGATTATACACTAATATTGAAAAGTTGCAAAGACTGTTTAAACAGATATTAAATTTAATTAATTGTATAGTCAGTCATCTTAAAGGTCGATAACAGACACTCGGTTTAACAGTCGATAGCTTTCTCTAGAAGCACATGCAGTTTTCTGGTTAAACGAAAATCCTTTTATTTCTTATAAAAGTTCATGATATAAATGTACATTTTTCGCTTAAATTGATATTTTTGCCAAATAGTTTCTGCTTTGTAACATAATTCAAATCATATATCGATTCCGTTCCTCACTTCTGACTTTTCGGATTCATATGCGGATCAAAATTTGATTATCATTTGCGTTAACGGTGAAGGAAAACATCATAAGGAAACCTGCAAACCTGAGGGGCCTCCAAATGTTCCCAATGGTGTGTGTAGTCCGCCAACCTGCATCAGGCTATCGTGGTAAACTAAGGCCTAACCTTCATCATCGTGAAAAAAGGCCCGTGCCGAGCAGTGAGACATTAACCGGCTGATAATGATTTGGTTTTACTGTGCTACGTGTTGAAGAATAATCCATCCATAATTTATATATGTACATATACGACTCAATCTATAATTTATATATGTTTATGAAGCCCCTATTTTACTTACCTTATTACTTATATTATATTTTATTACTTACCTTCGTCCATGTGTCACTGAGGGGTGCCAACTGAAAACCTGCCCAGCACATGCTGAGTTGGTAACCTTTTCGGCATGGGCATGTTCGACAGCGCACTTACTTTTTTACGTGTTTTTGTTTATTTTGTGCTGCCAACTATGTCGTTTGTTGAATAAAAAGTTTTCTTTTCTATTCTATTCCATAAGCTTTGGTTATGGTATAGAAAAAATATTTAAATAGCTTACAGGTAATTGTTCCAGATCTTGGTGTTGTTCAAATTTATGTCTACTGTACCCGCGCTGCAAGAGAAATTCTAGGCATCGAATATAAAGAAAAAAAACACTCCGGTTTGGCTGCTCGGTGCAACTAATCAGATGCGCAACTGGGATGCCCTTCATAAATACATGTTTTCGGTCCTATTGACGCGTTTGGAGCAGCTGATCACCAGCCAAACTGAATCAGAGTGCTGAGAGTACTAGGTAACCTTCCCTCCGCTAAAGTTGGTTTTAGCCCGTAGGAGTCCGGCATGCTCCTGCGCCTTTTCCCGCGGCGAAGGAAGTACATGAGATATTTCCACAGGATCAATATTTTTTTTTTAAGGATGCAACCGGCATGGATGGCCGCCGCTCTGTTCTGAACCTGGATTTCCTACACGGCGCGCCCACATAAATTTTACACAAACAGCCGAGAAAAATATCGTAACGAGAAAATAAATGCGAACAGAAATCTAATTTCGTGTTTGAGGAAAGAATTCAAAAAGAAAAAAGATTGACAATGAATGAGTAAAATTAAGGACCAAGTTTATGAAACAGAATGAAAGGCTTCATTTAGGTTCAAATTCAATTTCTACAAAATAATAAGATTTAAAATCGAGCAAAGTTTTATAACAAATTATTATAATGTAGTGTTCGACTTAGACTTTCGTCAAATATAGCTGGTAAAAGTTAGTATGTCAGTAATAGTTCCTAAGGTGCAAACGATGCAGTGCTTTTGGGTGGGGTGACTCAGGTTGTTGCCTGTTACGTCAGAGCCAAAAGGGCACAGAACGCTCGTGTGGCACCCAACAAAAACAATACTTTTTAATAATTACAATTTGATTGGTGCTGGGTCTCTTATTCCAAGGGTCTGTCTAGGTAGGTACAATCGCTGTCCTAGACAGTCGCCGTCAAGCAGTAGTGTTTAAACTTTAAACATTACTGTGATCAGCTTAGAAGGGCACTGTAGGTAGTAAAATATATAGTGGCATCTAAATATCAATTCTTCGAGATGATGACTGCAGTGTGTTGCAGGTCTAGTCCTAAGTAGCGTTACAATCATTGTTAGCGACAGGCATGATGCTGACCACTAGGTTCTAGTGCGCTGAGAAATACCTCGCATGGGGCACTCGAGTGACTACGGCTGATGCTGAAGCGACGTCATAGTAAAGATTAGATGGTTAGTGCATTAACAGCTCCCAAACTGTGTCTGTATGTACTGATAAGCCAGTTTTGATATTTATTAAACGTTGATACTACCTCTGTTCAGTAATTTCCGCCTTTTTAAGAACCAATACTGGAGTTTGCAGTTTGATACTTCAATAGTTACATGAACTTAAAAGTGGATGCTGCATTTTAACGGTGAGGAACCACTCATAACCGAAAAGGAATATATAGCCTAACACCACCGGGGACAATCCATGACTTCATTTTATAGTGCAGCTATGGAGCGTCCACGGTTAGTGTCCCATTACATTTCAGATTAAAATTCTCTAAGGGGCCTCTGCGTGTTGGACACATGTCCCCGCGTAAGCCTATCAAAAGACTGGGTTCCCCCATACAGGGTATCTTCTGTAAGGGGGAACCCGTGAAAAGAGAGATTTATATTACTGACATTTCAGTTTCAATTCTATTAGTAATGTCTATAGTAGTGACACATTGTATTTTCAGCCATTCAAAAATGTAACTTAAATTAAATTTATAATGACTAATAATGAATGATATTTTAATTAAGTAATGTGTGGCTGCTTTACATAAGCATATTTATTTGTTCCATTACCTTCATAATTTCTATCCTATTTTTAAAGTTTGCCCACCTATTATTATGGTAGAATATGATGGTGCAAATAATTATTTTATTAAACCTGTAACCCATGTTCTTTGAAATAAATGATTTTTGTTATTTTACAGACTCCATGATTGAGAGATTCCGAGACTTTTGCTGAATATAAATTCAGTTCTATTTGACCGTTTTTTAATGTTAACTTCTTAGCTCCGGGAACATATGTACTGAGTAAACAATTAGTTGGAGGCGAAAGGTAAAATACTACCACTATTGCGAATTGTCGCGTCTGCAATATTATTTATATTCAACATTTCACAACGATAATAGCTAATGTCCACCATTTTGTATTTTCGTGGTTAATAAGCGACTAGGTCTATGAATCTAAACATGACTTAAAATGTAAGACACAGCTGTTGATAGGGTTGTGTAAGAGTATTTTTCATGAAAAAATCATTTCAGCTATATCTCTCAAATTATTCAGTTTTTTACAAGTTGCTCATTACCATCCATAGTGTACTCTTTCGTATTTTCCTTGTATAAATGTAAATGCAAAAAAATGAAGAACGATATTATTGAACTATTTCTCTATGCAATTTAATATTTTTTGAATCATAGTTGTTTTTTGTGGAATGATATGAAGTCGTTTACTATTAATGAAGTTTTCACATATTCAGTTAAGAAGTTCCAGTATTATTTAGTGTGAAGAAGCTGCGTGAAAATAAATCTAACACATTCTTTAATTATAAACCAACGTGGAAGCAAACATACCTTTTTCTCCATAGTTGACTTGAATTAAATGCGTCGCGTATAGTTTAAATCTTAGAAATCTTTTTTTGTTGTTGATTGAAGTCAATGATTTAACCTCACTACATATGAGTTGTCTCTCAGTGCGTTAAGTATGAGCTATATAATTTTGTCTGAAGCTACGCGAAAATAAATCTAGGACATTATTTGTATCTCACTTCTAAACCAACGTGGACGCAAACATTCTACAAGTTTCCCCACAAACTATGTTGAGGGGATTAAAGCCAAACAAACATAGCAACATTCTGGTCAGTGCCTCTTCCCGTAAGCTGACCACGTTCCTCATTTCCTACTCTTTACAATACAGACCGGCCCGAAACTCATTAGAGTTCCTCGAATGAGAGAGGGAAAGTTTTTCGTATCTCGAAAGTGAAAGTAAATAAACATAGCTAGCCAGCACTTAACCAAGTGATTAGGTCGGCCATTCATAATCTTGTGTTGATTCGAACTAAGGGTAAAAGGGTCTTTCTGTTTTCATTGCGTTTATTTGCATGTTTTTATATATTTGGGTAAAGTAGGGCCTTTGTGTGCTATTCGTGTGGTATAGGTAGGTATCCCACCTGCCAAGCGTGGCGATTATGGCAAAAACCCCAAAAGAGCACACAAAAAACGTGGTCTTATATTAACTGAGAAAGTACATGTGATATAGGAAAAGTCACATCGGTACATGTTTTGAACCCATAAACTACTGTCGTGAACGTGTGCCGTCTATTGGGACTAGTCAGTCATTAACTGCCACGGCAAATAAACTATTATTAGATTATTATGGTATGTTCCATCTTTAGACATTAACCTACATTTTTTTCGGTATATGTTTGACAATCATTTTTGTATCAATCAGCATTGTAATCACAATTATTTTAAAAGAGTATACATGGAGTTTCTTGCCGCTCTTCTCCATGAGATCGACTATTTGGAACCATGCAACTTAGATTCTGACGTTTCATAAGTGCCAGTATTTGGTTTATTTGAAATAAAAACCTTTGACTTTGCTAAAGAAGCTTGTCTGTAAGTATACCTCCGGGGCATAAGAACCTTTTCTCGTGAGCCTTCTTGAATTATAATAATGTCTTAAGTTTGTGCGATTATTTCACATTATAAACGGATTACATCACGTATATTGTTGTATTTTGTTTTTCCTGACGTTTAAAACACTGCAGGGTTCGTGGTCGCAGGATGGCTAAGGCGACAAGCGTGTTCACAGATCTAAAAGTTCTTTTATTTTCCTTCTAGAATTGTTTAAATGGTACTGATATAAAATTAACTGTAGAACAATCCTAAATTACCAAACTTGACAGGTTGATTTGTTGATCGAAAAAATAGAGCGATATTAGACAGTAAGTATATAACGTTTATTTATTGTAGGCGTAGCTCCATATCCTCCTGTTGAAGTAGTAAAAGGCGAATAAGGGATTCTAAACCAGAGAGGATGTCCCTTCTGTAAAACATGCAGTAGCACCACCTCACCGACCCGCCTGCCTGGCGAAGTGAGTTCTGGCAAATGTCCCTCGAAATGGCGACAGAAGGCACCGGTTGTCTATGGGGGAGACCTTCGTTCAGCAGTGGACGGTTTTCGCTGATATTATGATGGCTAAGCAGGTTCGCATGGCTACATATCGAGCTTACACTTCCAGTATCAGCTGATCTCGCATAGTATACGCTTTCCTTAGGATGACAGATCAGCTTAAACTTGACATTATAGCTTGATGTGAAGGAATATTTTTCCGAATATATCAAATATTCCGAATATATGGGGATATATCAAAGCCATAATTTACACATTTTATTAAAACAGCGAGTTTATTGTTATATCAAGATGTCTGCAGTGAAAGTGCACATTCATGGGGTGCAAGATGATAACTGGGTATAAAGGACAAAATCAACCAGTATCGAGGCCTGATAAAGTTAGAGCAACGTATCGAAGAGTATTCATCAAGAGAAAACAACTTACATACATACACGAAGAACAAGAAAATGGAAAATTTTAACTTAGCACAGTTTATGAAAGGACTATGAAATTGGACTTCTGGGGTGGAAGGCCTGGTGCCCTGAAATACAGGCTTCAACCTAGTTTAGGCACCAGTCTCCCACAGTAAATTCCTTTAATACTGTAACTTTTTCGTTATTGTGGTGAGAAATAAATATCTATCTAAATATCTAAAACGAAAAAAAAGAGAAATCTTGTCCTGAATAGGATAAAAAAGGTTCTAACCGTCTTCAAAAAAGGAAATTTCTTTATATCCCCGTATTTTATAAGTGTGTGATTTTTTAATAACTCTATGATCGGTTTCTATAAATTTACTACGGCTATCTATTACTTATGGGAAGGTTCTAGTATAAAGTGAAAGTAAAGGTTTCAGTGTCTACAGATGGTCCTGCAAATAATTATGATCGTTGAAATATCTATAAAAGACAGCATTGTCACTGTACATAACAAATATTTGTTGATAAATATCTACTTTATATTGCTACAGAAAAAGTTTTATTACTTTGCTTTGTTGTCTAGTTGTGACAAATGGGTACTGATATTTATCTCTAAGTCCCTAAAAGAAAGTATTTGGACTTTGTTGTACATAAGTACACTTGGAACAACGTGCTCACAGTATTGTTCTATATTGTTATCGACTGTGATTAATTTTTCACCAAAAATAGTAAGATCATGAGTACTAACTTCATTCGTTAATTTATTGTACAGAAACCACTGTTGACAAAAGGACCTACTGAAGACGTAAAGCATAATTAATGTTCCTCGCATTTCGGGAATGAAATATTTAAGTACAAAATACAGGCGTTGTTTAAAACCGGTGTCTTATTGCCAGGGGCCGACTAGGTAGGTACCACCTGACGCAGGTATTCACCGGACACGGTTGTTTCGGTGCGTACTTGCACAGGATAGGACGCGAGGTCACGGCGCAGTGCCACCACTGTGGAGACGATCAGGATACCGCACAGCACACGCTCGGAGAGTGCCCTGCGTGGACTGCCGAGCGGCGGATCCTGGTCGATCGGATCGGGCAAGATCTCTCTTTGCCGGCAGTAGTGTCGGCTATGCTGGCAGAGCATGAAAACTGGAGTGCTTTGGTCTCCTTCTGTGAGAGCGTAATGCTCCAGAAGAAGGTCGCAGAGCGGGATCGGGAGAGGGCCGATCCCGCTCGGAGGAGGAGGACACGGAGCCGGGGTAACAACCGCCGTGGTGCCCGTGTCCAACACGCCTGAGCCCCCTGTCGTCTTTATATGACAGGGGGCCTTGGGGGTCGCGAGCGCGCTTATTGGGAAATTTGCGTGCTCATACCGAGCGACCCCCGGGAAAACAGCGGTGCGCATGTGGTCACGTACCGCTGTGTGCGCAGCACAGCGCATAGTGAGGCTTCGGGGGAATCTTTTACAATCCCCTCGAAAAATGCCTGGGGGGGTGGCCTCTTTACAGTTGCCTTCCCTCCACTAGAGGGGATGACCGCTTTACAGTCATCCCCTCCGAGATGTGCCTAAAGGCGTGGCGCCAATGGGTGGCTCTAGATGGAGATCTTGCGAGTTCCTGGGGCCTCCCTTCGGCGCCGAAGATGATCACTCCGGTGGTTTTAGCCGGTAGGAGTCCAGCATGCCCCTTCGCCCTTTCCCGGGGCGAAGGAAGTACATGAGGTATTTCCACCGGATCAATAAAAAAAAAAAAAAAAAAAAGGTAGGTACCACCTCATTACCAGATATTCACCGCTAAGCAGTAGTGTTTAAACTTTAGACATTACTGTGTACCGGTGAGAGGGGCATTGTAGCTAGTGACATTACTGGGCATAAGAGACTAAATAACCTTACGTCTCGAGGTGACGAGCGCAGAGTGAAGCTTCGTAGGACTAGTCCTGGGTTCTCTATTTATTTATCTAATTGATATGGGCGGGCATGTTACTTACCACCAGGTGAACGATTTGCCCGTCTAGTCTCAAAGACGGCACGGTTGGTGCAGTGGCTGATACAGTCGGCTGCTGCGCTCCGGGTCGTGGGTTCGATTCCCGCACGGAACAAATATTTGTATGATCTGCAGGTATTTGTTCCGGGTCTGGGTGTATTGTATGTGGAATTTATGTCTGTAAACGCACTCACGACACAGGGGAAATCCTAGTGTGGGGCAAAGTTTAAAAAATAAAAAAAAGTTGAGTAAAAAAGCCAACAGTCCTAAGTAACTTTTTATGCTAATAATAACTTTGAATGTTCCACCGATTTCTGGGTTTTAAGCTGTCTTCGAAACAATCTTTGCTTTTATAACTGGATCGTAGTAACTAATAAATTAATTTGTATTTTGAGTAAATTTAACATCTGAAACCAAGAGTTATAACTTTAAGTTCAACCAGTACAAAATTGGACTGTCTACAGTTAGTTAGTTGCTCGTGAAAATAATGTTTTTACTCAGTTATCCTTTTAAATGGACGGCGAAATGCTTGATGGCTGTGGCCGTAGGCAGACTATAACACATTAACTGACCCATGAGATAAAATGTAAACAAAGCAAACCTTCTAACGTTTGATGCTGGTGGCGACAGTGCGGCCGCCGAGAAAATGCGTCCTGACATTTGTCAGTTGAACTGGTTAATTTTATATTATAGATTAAATTTAGCGCTAAACTATTTTAGTTTATTGTCAGGTTGATGTTATACTTAATATTAAATTCATACTGTCTGGGTGATTGTACATGTGTGATCTATGTTTGTTAAGCATACCGTGTGGTGCCGACTAAGAATAGCTCCACCCCGCCCTTCCCCGTCGTTCCCATAACATTAGATGTAGGATGGGCAGCAGCGTCCTTCGAGTACGTTTACAACTCAACTGCGATCGCCAACCCGCCTTTTTTTATTTTTTATTGATGTCCAGTGGAAATTCTACATGGAACTTCCTTCACCCCGGGGAAGGGCGAAGGGGTATGCCGGACTCCTACCGGCTAAAACCACTGGAGCGGTCATCTTCGGCACCGAAGGGGGGGGCTCCAGGTCCTCGTAAGATCACACTAGAGCGCCAACCCGCCTGCCAAGTATGGCAGTTGTGACAAAACCCAATTAAAATTACGACAAAGTTGAAACAAAACTATATCGACTTTTCGCACGTTAAATATTTTTATGAGCAGTTCCACATTATTATGTCTGACATGACATTTAACTCACAACTGTAACATACTATACACATTGGCAATTATCTTTTTACTTTAAAAAAAAACGTTGCCCCACACTAGGATTGCTCCTGGGTCGTGGGTGCGTTTACAGACATGAATTCCACATACAATACACCCAGACCCGGAACAACTACCTGCAGATCATTAAAATATTTGATCCGTGCGGGAATCGAACCCACGACCCGGAGCGCAGCAGCCTACTGTATCAGCCACTCCACCAACCGTGCCATCAAATGTATTCAAGATTCGGTTTAACGCTTAAGCAGGTAATAGGTATCTTATGGCTGTTCCAGTGTTTTTTCCTTATTCCAAAGATCACTTTAGCCGATAGGCGAGGTCGATTTGTTTAGCTACATAAAGGCGTGTGTTCTATCTGTTGTGAGCTATATTCAACTTCAATTACATAAATCATAACTTTCTTAATCGCAAGGCATTCTATACAGCTATTACTAAATTCATTTACAAATAGATACTAAATTAACCAGAGGTATCATTAATTATCCTTTTAACGATAGTCTACTAAATATACTACTTATACCGCAGATTTATGGTACTAGGTCTTCTGTGCTAACTTCTATAAATCAGTCTCTTTTGTCTAAATTATTTTGAATTCAAAATTCCTTTCTTTAATATCAAGATAGTTAACTGAAATTCAAAATTAAATTAACATTTGCACCTTAATCATAGTTAGAGCCAGAAACAATTCTAATTAATTCTTATTAGGCTTCCAAATTAAGTCGAAAGTAACAATGTGTGTTAGAACAAGACAAAAAAATCTCATAACGCAATCCCAACGCGAATGTCGCGGGCAACATCGAGATTAATTTTGAAAGAGCACTTTTTTAATCTAGTTTTGAGACTGTTGATGTGATTTAATTAAAAAAGTATCGCGGTGGCCCGGAGGTTTAGGGACTCGCTTCTTAAGCACTGAGTTCAAAACTATACCGATGCCACTTTTATAATGTGATACATTACTGACTTTTTTTGGACCTTTTCTTTTTGTGGTGGGGAAATCTTCATGGACTTCCTCCGCCTTGGGATGGGAGGAGGAGCATACCGGACTCTTATCGACTAAAACCCCACAGTGTTCTTTCACTTACCTATGGCTAGGGATGAGGTTTTTGCCTTGTCAGCATTATAGCGCACCCCGGCAGGTATCGGCCCGTCGGTTGTTCTGATGGCCATGGCCTTAATTAAAGGATTAAATATTCTGTTTAGTACGACGTTTCTGGGTTACTCAGTTTATAAAGATTACATTTATAAAGTTAAAATATTTATTCCTTTCTTCCTTTTTAACTAGATGGCGTTACTGTCGAATTACATCACGGTAAGGTTTGGTTGGCAAAAAGTGATGTTGAGGGTTAGCTCAGATTAAAAGCAGTATTTTTCCAATTTGCTTTGCGGTCGAGAACATGTTTGTGTACCCGCTTCATGCGCCTCAGAGACTTACGTCTACTTACCCAGCTCAAATCGCGATTAAGTTCGCAGAGTATCTGCACTGCGACGTCTCTATACATGATTGACATCCAAGGGTCATGCATTTGACGTCCATTTAGAGAATCTTCACTTTTAAAATTAGAATGTTTTTTAATTTCAATAGCCTCACGAAACATTCTAGGTACATATCGTTTCTCTTTCGCGAGGACTTGAGGTTGATCAAAACGAAGATAATGGTTAGGTTTGCCTAATTCATGTTCACACACTGCAGACTTTGTGGAGCGTCTATGCTTGACGTCAGCTATATGTTCTTTTATTCGGGTGGCTAAGCTACGCTTTGTTTACCCTATGTATAATAAACCACAGTCACAGTCAATCTTGTAAAGGTATGTGACATTTCACCGGTTTGAGAAGTTGGTCTGATCTTCTTATGCGGCTTGAAATAGGTTTTAATAGAAGCACGCTTCAAGATATGACCAATTTTGTCTGTGACTCCCTTAATAAAAGTCCCAAACAAGATACCGCACTAAGAAACATCAAGACACTGTGAGTGATTACTGCGTGCAACGAAACTAATTTTTTGATTAAAATTGTACGGTAGATAAAATAAAATAACTTTTTAAAATCTGTAACGACGCCTGTCACCTTTAGTCATCCTGCGATCACGAATGCTGCAAAGTATTAGAAACGTCAGCAAAATCAAAAATATACGCGATAGAATCCGTTTAAGTGTTTTATTATGAAAATAGATACATATATATATATATATATATATATATATATATATATATATATGTCCTCCGAGACACCGTGAGCTCAAAACATTTATTTACCATGTATTAGTTAACCATAGCGTAGACAGTACTGTGTGGCGCTATGGTGACCTTACAGTTATTTCTTGTTTAATAGGATGGTGATTAAGGAATATAGGTTTGAGTTTGTGGATAATTATAACACTAATAAAACACTTGTGTCGTGTGGTGCCGGCTCCCAATGAGCCCACAACACACCCGTATCGGTCGTTGTGGTGATCTTTGGGGGAGGCCTGTGTCCAGCAATGGACTTCATTCGGCCGAAATGATGAAAACACTTTTGCACAAATACACAAAATTATGACAAAAGACACTTAAACTATTTTACAATTTCAATTCCACCATTTGCAATTCCGCCGCTGTGAAAAAGAAAGAGGCTGTACCTCCGAGCAACAAAACTTGTGCATGCGCTGTTGAAAGTAATGCCTTGATTTTTCCTTATCAAATACTACAACAACTAGTACTTACGCCTGACCTGGATTATATTTCCATCACCTCACCTGTATTTGTTTTTCCGAGAACTTAATTTGACCACTCGATGCCAGTTTCAAGCTGTCACTTCAGCTCTCTGACAATTAGAGATCGAAATAGCCATACCTGTCAGGCGTTAGTACCGTATGCAGTGACTACAACGGACAGGTAGGTATATTAGGTAGAAATTAACTGATTTATATGATGAAATACAAACGGTAGGAACGTGAAATTAATCGTCAAATGCAATCTTTTACTCGGTGAAAATTTAATTGGGTACTAATAAAAAGCCTGTTGTATTGTTTGATGAAAAAATAATGGCAAAAGAAATAGTGATAAATTATATGAAATGACCTACATTTTTGCTGCCTAAATTGTCCTCTCTCTCTCTGCCCATGGCTGTCATCAGACAGTTAATGGAAAATTTCACGAGGATGGGCACCAATATTCTCCTGTGCTTTGAGAACAATATACAGCGATGTAGTCATCGTTCCTCTTTATTTCATACCTATTTCTGGCAGATCATGAAATGCCTTATATGAAAGTCATGCTCCAGAAGGAGACCGCAGTGCTGGTTCGGGAGACGGCCTATCCCGCTTGGCGAAGAAGGACCGAACGCTGGGTTAAACAGCCACCCCTTTCGCCAATTTCTCACACACGTGAGACGGGTGTGCCACTATACATCGGGGGTGACGAGAAGGCAGCGTGGGGGCTCTGCCTGCCCATACAGAGCAACCCCCAGGAAGATGGATGGACACAAGTTGTCACGTACCACGGTTTACACAAGGAGGCTTAAGGGGGCTTTCTTAACAATCCCCCCGAGATTTGCTTTGGGGGCGACGTTTTACAGCTTCAGTGTGTTTTTGCTCGAGAACTTGGACCCCTCTTTGGTACCAAAGATAATTTTGGCCGGTAAGAGTCCGACACATCTCTCCGCCCTACAGAAAGGCGTGGGAAGTCCATGAGGATTTCCAGAATATAAATTTAATATATATATGTCGCCGCAGCGCTTACATCAGTCGGAAATATAAACAGCGTCTAATTTATTTTAATATTAAACTATTTAATGTAAACTCTAACCTTAAATCATTACGAATTTATCTAAAAAGCCTATCTATGTATTAGCTTTGCCGTTCTTAAACCATGCTATTAAATTAGTTTTGTTTGACTGTCAAGTGATTGTTTTGAACAGTGAGAATAAAAAGTAAGTTCATATTTTGATTTATTTAAAACTTTCAGCTCTGTGATTGTTTGTAATTTAATCTTAATTCTATTTATAATAAGTGTTAATTATCTGTAACAGTTTCATTGTCTTGTAAGAAGAGATAATTTATTTATCAGCTTGTAAGTAGATCAATTTGTTGTAAATTCTACGCGGGTACAATGACGTTTATAAAATTGCACCCGCTTGGAATAGCTAGCCAACTCGCCCACTTTGCTCCTGATCATCGAGTTGGAAAGGTCGTAAGCAAAACCCCTGTAACATTGATTAATTAATTAGCATTTAATTAAAGAAGTTAATTGTGCTATTCCTTTATAATTTTATTGTTTCTCCGTGCCATTAGTTCGTTAGAAAATAAATCATTTGAACACCTAGGCTGACTTGTTCGCTAACTGTTTTGTTTCATAGATACCACTCCCTTATGGATGAATTTAATATTAGCAGAACCGATGACCAGTATGGGGTCAGCGGTTCTGCGCATTTTAAAAATAATCATGTTCCCTCTTTTCCGATATCAGAAGTGGGATCACTCCAGCGATCCTTTTCTGCCGGTCAATGTGTTTCAGACCCCGGCCTCAGCGGTGCGAGCGCCAGCGCACCTTCTGCAAGCGCACAAAATCCAAGCAGCCCATTGCCGCGTGTAAGTGCGCCTGTGGACCTGATGCCGGCGCCGTCGCAGTCGGGTAACGTCCCGCCTGAATTCTTCATGCATATGATGAAGATGATGCAGACCATGAGCGAGCGACTGCTGCAGCAACCAGGTGAAAAGGTCAAAATAACGGACGTCTTCCTACCCTCATGATCCCGATGGCAACGTTGGAGTACGTGAGTGGTGTAACCATATTTCTACGGCCATGTGTAATTACAAGCTCAGTGACTACGATATTCGGATGAAGGTAACTAGTTTATTAAAAGGTCGTGCTAAGGTATGGGCGGATAACTGGTTAGTGACTACGTCTACCTGGGAGGAGCTTCGTCAAAACATCGTCACTACATTCGAACCGGAAAGTCGTTACTCCAGGGACGTGCTCAGGTTCAGGGAACATATTTATGATTCATCAAAGGACATTGCAGAGTTTCTTTCACAAGCATGGCTCCTGTGGAAGCGTGTTACCAAGGACAAACTTGGTGACAACGACGCTGTAGAGGCCGTCATCGGAATGGTAAGTGACGAGCGTTTAAGAATCGAACTAATGAATGTCAGAGCCAGCTCAGTGCCAGAATTAATATCTGTGGCCTCGTCTTGTCGCGCTAAACGTCCAAGTACATCTCAACATAACGCTAACCAACCACATAAACGTTCGAAATTTTCTATTGACAATCGAAACTCCCCTTATTGCAATTTTTGTAAAAAGATCGGTCATGTTTCTACTAATTGCCGTTATAAAAGTGTAGCAAATGAATCTTATGCGCAGCCAGAGAGAAACCCAATGGCGTCAACAACCACATTACCTAGATCAAGTGATAAGATTTGTTCATTTTGTTCAAAACCCGGCCACACATTTGACACGTGTTTTCGTCGCGAAAAACAAATAACCTCGAATGTTAATACGGTATCTCATAATAAGTTAAATCTGAATACTATGAAAATTCGCATCAATGATAGTGTAATAAGTACCGTATTCGATAGCGGTGCAGAGTGTTCCATTATGCGCGAATCTGTTGCAAACAAATTACCCGGGCGTAGGCTTCAGGTAGTTAATTGTTTACGTGTGCTGTAATAGGCGCGTTTCCAATATTCTCCACGTCTACGTTGAAAACTATTTGTGTTATTGACAATATTAATGTGGAAATATTATTCCATATTTTGCCTGATTATGAGATGACGTCAGACGTCCTTATAGGTGCAAACTTGCTACATGATACTGGTTTGAGTGTAATTGTAACACGAAATAGCGCGACTTTGTTGTCCCAGCCACGCGTTATGCACATGCGTTCTAATTGTCCTATATTTGAAAACCTAAATCATGACTTGACTGAAGAATCTGAGATTAATCAACTGTTAATCATGCTTGACAAGTACTCTTACCTTTTTACTCGTGGTTTCCCAAAATCTCGGGTCAGTACTGGTAAACTGGAAATTCGTTTGAAGAACCCCGATAAATACGTAGAACGAAGGCCTTACAGATTAAGCCCAGTAGAGCGTGAAAAAGTTAAGGAGATAATTGCTGAACTAATTAAGAATAACATAGTCCGTGAAAGTAAATCCCCATATTCCAGTCCAATTATTTTAGTAAAAAAGAAAAACGGGGATGACCGCATGTGCGTAGACTATCGCGAGTTAAATTCGAACACTGTTCGCGACCACTATCCTCTTCCATTGATCGCAGACCAGATTGACCAACTGTCAGGCGGCCAATATTTTACAACGCTTGATATGGCATCTGGTTTCCACCAAATTTTGATCGAGGATGACTCCATTGAGAAGACCGCTTTTGTCACACCAGATGGGCTATATGAATACCTAACCATGCCATTTGGTCTCTGCAATGCACCTTCCGTGTACCAAAGGTGTATAAATCGGGCTTTGGGGCCGCTCCTCAGTCCAGGCAGCGCCAACAGTGGCAATCACGACAGCGCCAATGGTGGTAATCATGACAGCGTAGCCCAAGTTTACATAGACGACGTCATCAGTAAGTGTCGTGATTTCTCTTGTGGCCTTTCGTTTTTGGAAAGAATTTTAATTGCGTTACGTGATTCTGGGTTTTCGATTAACATAGAGAAATGCCTCTTTTTCAAACGTTCGATTGAGTATCTCGGTAATATAATAGAAAACGGTCAGGTCCGTCCAAGCACCAAAAAGGTTGAAGCTTTAGTTAAAGCCCCTGTCCCAGTTACGGTAAAACAGGTACGTCAGTTCAATGGTCTTGCTGGCTATTTTCGCCGCTTTATTCCGGACTTTGCGCGGATTATGATCCCACTGTATAATTTAACTAAACAAGGCGTTAAGTGGCAGTGGACTCACATCCATGAAGAGGCACGTCAAAAGGTAATACATCACCTAACCTCTACACCTGTTCTCACAATATTCCGAGAAGGTGAGCCTATCGAATTATTCACCGACGCTAGTAGTCTTGGCTTCGGAGCAGTACTCATCCAGGTAATCAACGGCCGGCAGCACGTGGTCGCTTACTTCAGCATGCGTACTACGGACACCGAGAGTAGATATCACTCTTACGAACTTGAGACGCTAGCTGTAGTCCGAGCAGTAAAGCACTTCCGACATTTCCTTTATGGGCGTAAGTTTAAAGTGATTACCGACTGCAACGCATTAAAGGCCTCAAAGCACAAACAAGATCTGCTGCCTCGAATACATAGATGGTGGGCATACCTCCAAAACTTCGAGTTTGATATAGACTATAGGAAGGGTGAGCGGATGCAACATGCAGATTTTTTTAGTAGAAATCCCGAACCATTGTCTGTTAACGTCATGACTAAAAATCTCGAGTGGCTCAACATAGAACAGCGGCGTGACATTCAGCTTCGGCCCATCATAGATGCCCTATATAAAGGAGATGAAGTTCTCCTCCTCGAAGGTAATGTACTCAAGTGTGAAAGAAGACATCCAATCTTTGGCCTACAAAAACTGACCGTCGTACCGAAGTCCTTTCAGTGGAGCCTAATAAATGCTTACCACACCGCTCTTAAACATCCGGGCTGGGAGAAAACTCTTCACAAAATCCGAGACACTTATCATTTTGATAAAATGAGCTCTACAGTTCGAGATTTCGTAGACAACTGCGTGGTGTGCAGAACATCAAAACAGACTTCCGGAGCAACACAGGTGCAGATGCATCCAATTACAAAACCAACAGCGGCTTTCGAAGTTATCCACATGGACATCACTGGCAAACTTGGCACTTCTGAGGATCGGGAGTATGTCATCGCAACAATAGACGCATTTACCAAGTATGTATTATTACGTTATACTAATGACAAAAGTCAACACGGTACTCTTGCAGCCCTAACACAAGTCGTTCATCTTTTTGGCGCCCCAAAGCAGGTTATTGTAGATGGCGGACGAGAATTTCTAGGTGAATTCGAAAGCTACTGCCGACGCTTTGGGATTGAGATACATGCTATAGCTCCAGGCGTAAGCAGAGCAAACGGTCAAGTAGAGCGACTTATGGCAACATTGAAAAATGGTCTGATCATGATAAAAAATTATGAAATTCCAGACTGGCATACAGCCCTTGAAGGGTTACAACTGGCTTTTAACTGTACTGCTCATAGAACTACAGGTACAGCCCCACTAACACTCCTCACTCGTCGTCAAAACTGTGTGCCTCCAGAGTTACTAAGCTTAGTCAACTTTGATGACGCATCCATTGACTTTGAAGCACTACAAAGACATGTACAACAAAGGATGACCGAAGCGTCTGCAAAGGATAAAGCAAGGTTCGACAAAGGACGGGCGAAAATTCTTAGTTTCCAACGAGGAGACTTTGTTTTGTTAAAAAACAATCCTAGAAATCAGACATCTCTTGACCTCAAATTTAGTGTTCCTTATGAAGTTCACAGGGTGCTCGAAAATGACCGATACCTCGTAAGGAAGGTCGTTGGTCACCATGGGCGACCTCGAAAAGTCTCACACGACCAACTAAGGCGCGCCCCGCAACCAGGTGTGCCAGCCCAGGCGGCCGTGTCGCCCCAAGACGACCAGCAAGCTGGTCCATCTGGTAGCTTACCCCCTCAATCTGTGGCTGCGTCACAAACACCTGCTGTTATCGGTGCCGCTGCCGAGCAAGGAGCGAGAACCAACTGCTCTTAAGCTAAGAGTACTTCGCTGCACTATTTGGAAATTACTCCCGGTGAGAGTCTTTCATGCCATTTACTTAACACAAATGACACAAACACAAACAAAACAAAAAAAAAAAAAACAAAAAAAAGTCCAAAAAAAAAAAGAAAAAAAAAAAAAAAAGAAAAAAAAAAAAAAAAAGAACAAAAAAAAGCAAAAAAAAAAACAATACAATAAAAAACGTTATTGGCGTGTGGAGCCGTTCAATAACACATTTTTATTATTGATAACTATTGACGTGTGGAGTCGTTCAATAGTTAAACCCTGTCCGAAAAGAAAGAAATATCCCCTGTGTACCACGGCGTTCGAGACCGCCCAGAGCACAGCATCGGCCTATTCTATCATCCCTTAGAGCCTCTGTTTTACAGCATCGACCACTCACCAACCTATCCTACCTTTTGTGACTACACTTTTCATATTAACTGTTGTCATGTGGAATGAGCAGTGATACGATTGATCACATTACTTATCATAATAATCTGTTGTTGCGGGAAGCGAGCAGTATTATGCAAAATGCAATTTTTAGGCAGATTGCACTGTCATGTATGGGTTTGCTTTGGACTAAAGAACCTGTACATCAATTATCCCTAATTTGCGTTTGAAAGTAGAGAGGGTTACTGTGGAAGTATCAACCTCAAAGATCTTATTTTCCTTTATTTCAGAATAGCCTGTAAAATTAACCGCTGCAGGGCACGCATCGCTTATCAGAATGGCCGTGTCGCCGCAGCGCTTACATCAGTCGGAAATATAAACAGCGTCTAATTTATTTTAATATTAAACTATTTAATGTAAACTCTAACCTTAAATCATTACGAATTTATCTAAAAAGCCTATCTATGTATTAGCTTTGCCGTTCTTAAACCATGCTATTAAATTAGTTTTGTTTGACTGTCAAGTGATTGTTTTGAACAGTGAGAATAAAAAGTAAGTTCATATTTTGATTTATTTAAAACTTTCAGCTCTGTGATTGTTTGTAATTTAATCTTAATTCTATTTATAATAAGTGTTAATTATCTGTAACAGTTTCATTGTCTTGTAAGAAGAGATAATTTATTCATCAGCTTGTAAGTAGATCAATTTGTTGTAAATTCTACGCGGGTACAATGACGTTTATAAAATTGCACCCGCTTGGAATAGCTAGCCAACTCGCCCACTTTGCTCCTGATCATCGAGTTGGAAAGGTCGTAAGCAAAACCCCTGTAACATTGATTAATTAATTAGCATTTAATTAAAGAAGTTAATTGTGCTATTCCTTTATAATTTTATTGTTTCTCCGTGCCATTAGTTCGTTAGAAAATAAATCATTTGAACACCTAGGCTGACTTGTTCGCTAACTGTTTTGTTTTATAGATACCACTCCCTTATGGATGAATTTAATATTAGCAGAACCGATGACCAGTATGGGGTCAGCGGTTCTGCGCATTTTAAAAATAATCATGTTCCCTCTTTTCCGATATATATATCTAAATTTACAATTTCATCCTCCCACCTATTTCTCGATATCAAAACTTGTTCATGTATCTATTGACATGTTGACAAAGTTCTCAACAACAACTGTGTTTAAGGCTTTTTAAATAGCTTGCCTACAAAAATACTTAGGTAACCATTATATTTGTAAGAAATTTATTCCGTAAAAATTTGACGAAGTCGTACCAAAGGAAATATAAACTCCGCATAATATGGCTACTATTTAGAACATGGTAACTAATTTCCTGCACTCATTGCATTTCTGACGCAACTACCGCTAAGCGATCTTGTTAGAGTATTTTAAACGGAGCAGTTTCGCTTCGCTTCAGTTTTTAACTGGCAAATTATTTCCCCAGTAGGTACTTTAGTTTTATATTTTAGTAGCAAACTACCAGCTGCTAATTTTGATTTTATGATTTACCACCAGCATTTGTCAAGCTTCGCAGATATTTTCTTCGCCTATATCGCAATGCATGAAGACTAAAGTTTTCAACAAGTCCTTCCTGTGATATACGGTGCTGAGACGCGCAGACTGACGGATGGGTTAGTCCACAAACTCAAAATCACTCAGTGGACTATGGAACGAGCTATACTTGAAGTTTCTTAAGATATGATTCAAAATGTTTTGATACATTGTTAGATGTTGAAAATAGCTATTCTGAAGCCATAGTGAACGGTGTGTTAATTGGTTTGCGGGTATTCCCTGAATCATCAAAACAAACAAAATGTGGTCAGATAGGTGCATCGTAGCTCAACTGTGTATTTTACGGGTACATGTACATGTGTGTATTAGGATTCGGTTTTAATGAAATGATTTTTTTTTACCGATGTCATCATGATATTGCACGAATATCTACGCATATTTGGTAATTGGCTGCTATTCGACGAATACGACTTCATTGCATCACTACTTTCAGTTGTCCGGAGAAGAGAATTTCAAAACATATGGCGCATTTACAAGCGATTTTGAACGTGATTTGCAATTAGACTGTGAGGAATAATCCAATTTAGAAAAAAAAAAAATATTGGTGGACCGGTGGGGTTCTCCGATACTTGAACGCTGGATACGATTGCATGCAGTTAAGTAACCATGCTCTTAAATTATTATTACTTTAATATTTATTTCATTATTTGGTTCTTATTGTGTACTTTTTTACTAACAGTAGTTTATAAGTTTTTGCTGTATTACTAACAATATATGGATCCAAGGTCCGAAATAAAAATTATTATTATTATTACATATATATATATATATCTACCAGAGTCAGTTGCACAATTAGAAAAACACTTAGTATGACGGCACATGCGGTACGAATCCATTTGAACGGTGGCGGATACCTTTCGCTGAGCAGCTCGTTAGAACTTTTTCATTACTTTGTGAACGCTGGTCCCTAAAAATAATTGGTTATGATAAATGTGACGTGACGAATGTAGATGACTAGTCATCATCACAGTCATATATATCAGCCAAACGATATCCACTGCTGAACAAAGGCCTCCCCAACAGAAATCTGTGCAAATGCACAAGTGTGTCGTCATTGAGGAAGGAGTTTGCCAGTACTCACCACGCTTGGCAAGCGGGTTGGTGAGCACAGAATGTCTACTGTTCCATAGAAAGGACCCTGCTGCCCCTCCGATTTAGAGCCAGCTTACTACGTCCATGGGGGGATATGGAGTGGTGCTACATTCTCGGAACACGGTCTGGCTAACTATAACAACATTGTCTATGCGCTTATGTGTGTGGCAGTGAAAGTACAACGTACCTTAAAATATGCTTACACACATGGCCAGTGTTTAGGTTACGGTGAGACAGGGGCGGTTCGAAAGAGTTCGATTACAATTTTTATTAATGACAAAAGAGTATGCATGTCTATGTGTAAAGCTTGGGGTGCGATGTCCCGATTATTAAATCGTCAGAAAGTCGTTTAAACTAACTGAAAACAATATTACATTCAATGCATAGCATAGTGCCTCGTTTGGCCGAAAACAAGTTTCCAGTGCGCGGTTATTGAAAAAGTTTTGTTCAAACTGAGTGCACTCGAAAATTCATTCCAAATGCCACTGACTCGTGGCGCAAGTAATGTATATAACAAAAACAGTTTTTATTGCAATTTCATTTTCCATAAATGTAACTAACTAACAGTAATATACTAATGTCTTAGGTTTTCGCGATTATTACTCATTACAATATACACTTTTAAACTGAATACAGCGCGTACATTATATACGTCTGAAAAACAAAAATCAATAATATACGCGATGTAATTCGTTTAAGTGTTTTATTATGATAACAGTGATATTGTTTTGAGCATATACTACGTTTCCGTGTGGTGTCCGGATTAAGAACCACCCCCATCTCCTGTGGATGTCGTAAGAGGCGACTAAGGGACCAGTATAGACGCCTAGCCGTTTGATGACTAAAGTTTGCAGCCGAAATGAACTGAGTCAACTACATAGATGTAAACTCTGTCGGGTGGTAGTCGACTAGATGTAACAGTGCACTGCGCTTCGACACAACGAAAACGGCGCAGTAGTAGAAAAGCTAGTGAAATTACTGGGTATAAGAGACTCAAATATAACTTTACTTCTCGAGGTAAATGAAATATAATGGCGTTATGTATAAATATAGGTATAAATATCTAATTATAAGATGCAATATGTAATTATAAAATTGATACTCAAATGATATAGATATCAAATTATTTAATGAATTCTGAATATAAATCACGCAAAGGCGGTAATATGGTAATCCACAACACGGTTTATGTAAAAATTTAATATATAATATGCTTAATATGCATATAATGGATAGTGTATTTATGCACAAATATACATCTACTTTAGTCTAAATATGTACTTTAATATACGTTCGGCTGCGGCATTGTGGATAGTTTTATTCTTTTTGTGGTTGCAGCTTTGTGTGACGCACACAGCACAGTAGAGTAGCAACATTATTTAGTTATAATATACATATTATGCATACTACGAGGTATTGCTGAAAATCAGCCCCGCACCGCTAACTGCGATGTGGCTTTAGGCTGAGCAATGTCTCTTTTTGATCGGTATTGCGACGCACACCACTAACCATTAACTTTATTTATAAATATTAAATGTATTCTTCCAGCTATCTTCATATTGCATGATTTGCTGTATGTTGATGTCTCAATATGTTTGTTAATGGTTTGTTAGTATATTATTTTGCTTTATCTACTCAATTTATGCTTTCTGTAAGTTGTATATATGTATTGTTCTGTAATGTGTGTTGTCATATCTATCTAAATAAATTTATTTTCTTTCTTTCTTTCAGTGTGATGCCTCACAGGATTAGACTTGGGTAGCATTCTAATTGTTATGGACGGACATGTCGCTTTCCATCAGACGAATGGTATACTAGTCTCGTCACAAAATTGTATTTAAAAAAATTCGACATAGCTGACGGCTGTCGACTCGGTGCATACAGCACTTTAACTATACAACCTTTGGCAAGCCAAAGTCGCTCGTCGAAGGCGGCAGTTGCTCGCCAATGACCAGAAATGAGCCATTTTTTATTTATTATTATTATGTAGGAGGGCAAACGACCTTGCGGCCTAAGCAATGCCGCCACCCATAAATACATCCGCGATACTAAAGGAATTGCTGATATGTTACCGACCTTAACAGTAGACACATTTTTTCCTTAATGGGGCCTATGTCGTATGTGAGCCGTATTTTTGGAGATCGGGCTTCCTATATTTGTCACTCACTGTACGAAATGCAGCAATGTTGCTATTTCACGTCGGTATTCTGTGATGGCGTGACTTCCCCGGCCGAGTCAGCCCCTTTGCGACTTATAGTCTACCGATGGTTAAAGCTAGGCTCTCCCACGCATTGTTCTAAGATGCGTACGAACTGATTTTCAGCAAATTTTGTTTGATGCAAAATTGTTATGGAAACACATAATCACATTTTTTTGGGTTTGAATGTTATCGCCAAAATCAATAACATGCTGGTATCAATCAATCAATCAATAAATTCATCCTATCCTATCCACCCTATCTAATTCTTCGGTTCGGTTCTTGTGGCGCAGCTTGGGAGAGACTTCGCATGCTAAGCATTCAAAAGTCAAAGTTCATACCAAAGGAATATACATTTAAATGTGTATCATACTTTCCACAGAAAAACGTCCACTGCTGGACAGAAACCTCCCCTAAAGCTTGCCACAATGACCGGTATGGTTTTGTGTTGAGAGCCCATTGCGGGGTTTTGGCATAATTGCCACGTTTGGCAGAAAGATTGACGATCGCAGTTGAGTTATAAATGTACTCAAAGGACTCCGGCTAATCCTATAGTCACCTTTTGCGACACCCACGGGATGGGATGAGCCACACGGTTCAAATAAATAAATATGTATAAATAAAGGGTATTTTAAAGTAGGGATGCAATAAACTAAGTGCAGTAAGTAAACAGATACTCGGTTTATGTAGTCATCCTTAATGCAGCCAATTTGGCTTTTAATTACTCGAGTGTAAAGTTCGCATGTGAAATGTCGGTTGACTAATTATCAGCCACAAACAACCCGAAATTCGTCCAGTGAATCGCATAGTCAATTCCGTAATTATTATATTAAATTTAGAATGCCTAACCTCTATGAAACTTCAAATTTAGAATATAATTATTACTCGAAGTAAGTCAGTTATATCTGGCAAGTATATTAGAGTTAAAAAAAAAAACGTAAAATTGAACGACTGTGCTTTTCAAACAGAATATTCCTGGAGTTAAGTGCTTTTTTGGGTCGTGGTGGAGGTCGGCTGAAATTTTTATAGGGTTGAGATGGTCAGAACCATTGCGTTGAAGTTAATTATCCACATATAATTATGATGGGCAATTGTGCTCAAACCAGAGCGCATTCATCGTTGTTTAAATCATATGGGATCTTTCAAAGCTGACTGTTGTGGTTATACTGACTTACACAATTTTATGTAACTTTTGTTGGAGTTCTGATTATTTCGGTGGCATATACTTGTGTGTCAGGAAATGTACACCAGAGCAGAATATAGAAGCTACGCTACTGAGACTTCTGGAAGAGTAAATTTAACATAAGTCATGGCTGATACGTAGATCTTTAAATTCATGCCCATTGTTCGGTCTATCCGTATGTCCCAGTGCACGTTCCAATGTTTTAACTATGTACATAAAAGATTGGCAAGAAATATAAGTAATAAGATATGATACATACAGCTAAGAGTGATTGACCCTTGGATTCATAAGTATGGTATAGAGATACGGAGGAAGTGCGTGTTTAACATTTTTATACCTTTAATATCACGAATGAAACCTATTTGGGACTGTTTTCTAAACATTTTATTACCACAGATATTGAGTTTGCAGCCTGCGTCCCATTGGAATAATAAAGTCGCCAAGGAATGTTGTTACTTGTGTACGGTCGACGACCCAGTGTAGGTTAGGTACGTACATTGGGTCGTCGACTGAGATTTATTCGTGAAGAGTCTGTATTATAAAAAAATGTATGTACTAGTATTATATTGCAGATTTCTATAAGTTCTGTTGCCACGGAATTTTGTTTAACATTTTACTCAAACAACGCGATTTCGCAGAGCCTTTTTACGGTAGAATACGGCGAGGCATTTAATCTATGATAGCATGTCATTTGCTTTGATTTTACATACAGTCTACTCTTAAATCAAAAGAAAAAGATTATAATTAGTTTTTATTATTTGACAACACTAAATATAAAGGCCAACTACTACGCCTCGCCTCCAGGGGCGTTCGATAGGCTGAGACGTCTGACCCGGCAGTGCGCACTCGAGAAGTGGCAAGAGCACCTTAGGTTTCAGTTCGCGACCATGCGCGTTGTCAAGGCCGTCCTTCCGCTCTTCGGAGCCTAGCTTAAAAAGGTGAGCGCATCACCAACCATCTGACGCAGGCATTCACAAATCACGGTTGTTTCAGTGCGGACCGGCACAGGATAGGAAACAAGCTTACGGCACAGTGCTTCCACTGTGGAGCAACCAGTATACCGCACCAAACACGATAAGTACCCCGCGTGGGCTGCTGAATCCTGGTCAATCAGATCGGGCAAGATCTTTCTCTCCGGCAGTAGTGTAGCCTATGCTGGTAGAGCATGAAAATTGGAGTGCAGTGGTCTCCTTCTGTGAGAGCATCATGCTACAAAACGTGATTAGGAGAGGGCCGATCCCACCTGGAGAAGGACTATACTGTGCCGTGGTAATAATCAACGCCCAGGTCCACACACCACACACACCTAAGCCCCCCGCTATCGTTATACGGTAAAGGGCCTCAGGGATCGCGGACGTGCAGATTAGGGAGTCTGCATGCTCATACCGAGCGACCCCTGGGAAGACGGTGGTGTGCGCCTGGTCACGTGCTACCGTGTGCGCATTACAGCGCACAGCGAGGCTTCGGGGGATCGCTAGAGGGGTTGACCGCCTTACAGTCATCCCATCCAAGATATGCCTATAGGCGTGGCACCAATGGGTGGCTCTAGTGTAATCGTACGAGGACCTGGTACTCTCCTTCAGTGCTGAAGATAGCCGCTCCCGTGGTTTAGCCCGGTATGCCCCTCAGCCCTTCCCCGGGACAGAGGAATTATATGATGTATGTCCACCGGGACATTCACCGCTATGCAGAAGTGTTTAATATACTTTATACATTACGGTGTTCGGGTTAGAAGGGCACTGTAGCTAGTGATTTGTTTATACCACTAAGTTGGAAAAGAAGGATACCGCCCGCCGTAACTTATGAACGCTTGCAACCCCAGAGATATTGCGCGCTGCCAACCCTGCAACTAACTTAGTTATGTCTCGAGCTGACGAGCGCAGTGTAGTACCACGTGGCTCTAGTGTGATCTTACGAGGACCTGGAGCCCCTCTTCGGTGCCGAAGATGACCGCTGCAGTCGTTTTAGCCGGTAAAAAAACAAAAGTTTATATAGAAAAAACCACAGTAGTTTTCATTTGCTAGCTAATCAGGGGGCCAGTAGTGGTGTAGCTTGCGCCGCTGTCATCAGTGTCATCTCCGTAGGAAGCTGTTATTTTGAATTGTTGTTTAGCGGCAACGTTAGTCTGTATTTTTCCGCAGTTATTTTGATCACTGACCCCCTGATTAGCTAGCAAATGTGACAGCAAAGGCGATAGTAGCAATCAGAAATAAAAAAACATCAGAGTCTTTTATTACATATGGTATTCACTCATATGTCGCCATTTATCATTTATGTCATAGTAAATGCCGTGTGGTGCCGGCTACAAATAGCACCAACCCATCTCATCCCATGGGTGTCGTAAAAGCCGACTAAGGATATGGGCAGCAGCGTCCTTCGAATATATTAACAACTCAACTGCGATCGGCAACCCGCCTGCCAAGCGTGGCGATTATGGCAAAACCAAACACAGCACACCGATATCAGTCGTGGTGGTGAGCTTTGAGGGAAGCCTGTGTCCAGCAGTGGACTTTATTAGGCCGAAATAATGAAAAAAAACCCGATAGCGGTAGAACAGCAACAGGCTAAACTAAAATGTTAAGTTCTATGCTCGTTTGCGTTAGCTCTCAAATCATTCCTAAGTATCGCTCTGACAAACAATTTTGAATCGCTAATCGTTAACTAGACAGTTGTGATATCGATGGCATAGAACAAATAATTGTATGATCTAAAGAAACTAGTTTCGGGTCTGGCTGTTTGTGCATTCTGTGATGTCTGTAAACTGTACCCACGATACAGAAGAAATCTTAGTGTCGGACATTGTTTTTCTGTTTTTGTGGCATTCGTTTTGCATTCTGCGGTTGTCACAGTTAGAGTGTTGGTGTTCCAAAGCAGGGACTGCAAATTAACCCGTTATCCCCTGTCTTAAACCATTTACAAGATATGTAATCTGATAAGATACCAGTACAGTATACAATGCATCATAAAATGAAGTCATAGCGTATGTTTATTGCAAGCCAACGCATTACAGAACACCAGTTCACATTGGCGCAGATAAAAGGACGTTTCGTCTATTGTAATACCAAGATCGATGATGGCCTTATTATGGATTCATAATAGACTCTCGAAGCGACCGCAAATTGCTATCAACCCGTAGCTACCATCCGCCGTGCCGATCGATCCACTGAACTGATTGTAAGACAAATTGGATCCGGACATTTTGCTAGCAAGACCTTGATAGTAAAGTTCAACTGGGCTAATGTTCACCATGATCTAGCAAACTTAAAGCATTAACGATGTCGGCTGCATTGTAGCTTGTAAGTTGTAAAATACAACTATGTAAGTGACAGGGTTACTAATATTCTTGTGTAGTTATTGATTCTAAGAGGGTCACGAAATGCTTTGGATGTATGACCAGACTTACTTTATACTACATGATGATGAAACGAGCAATAATTCGTCTGGTAGTGAGCACCACACTTGCCCATAACAATTGTAATTCCACCCAAGACTAGTTCTCCGACTACACTGCCACCAATCCTCACCTCTAGACGTTAGTTTGATCAGTAATTTCAATAGCTACAGTGTTTAAACTGGAACACAGTCACGTCTAAAGTTTTATTACTACTGCTACACTACAGCTTGGTAGCAGAATAACTGGCGCTGTGGTGGTACTATAAGGATGGTAATCTCCTTTATGAAGAAAACTGTCCGCTAAGAAAAAGAAAAGATTTATTTAAAATAATACGTAGTTTGAAAATGCAACAACTTGACGTTTGTCATACGAACTAATGTCGCGAAAGTAATCTATTATTATTTCAACGATTTCATCATACCGGTGTATTTTGAATATCTGAATTACAAATAGATGAATTAAAATAGAAGAAGTATCAGTATTTTATTGTAAAACACATTGAGTAGTCCAGTTCCCATCGCCTGTATTATAGTAACTACCTAGCCAGACTCTTGCAGAAAGCGGCCTACCAAAACCTTAACACCTAAAACTTAACACATTGAGAACCTTCAAAAAGTCCAGACTGGTGAGTTAATGACGACAAGAATTGTAATTTATTCAGCAAAATACTTTTTTACGATATCTGTTGCGGAATGCGTATTCTTACATAAACACAGACCAGATTAGTAAAGGTTTTACCTTTGTCAAGTTTTATATAAATGATTATCTTACCTAAATTTATAATAATGTCTTAGGTTTTCGCAAGTATTACACATTATAATAAAACACTTTTAAACGGATTCTATCGCGTATATTCTAGATTTTAGTTTTTCCTGACGTTTCGAACACTTTGCAGGGTTCGTGGTCGCAGGATGACTGTGAGTCATTTTACAACTAAAATTTTACAACAATTACCTAAAATTGGCAATCGTCAAAAGATGACAGCAGCTGTGCTAGCGCCAGTGGCGGCTTGAGACGCGACGTTAATATGAGCATTCCTTAACAAATAAATTTTAACGTAGAACTGAAAAATCTTTGTACCCGTTCTTTGCGTTTCGTTACCAAGAAAAAAACGTCAAACAATTTATTTGTTTATTTAATATACTCTTTATTGTCCACGGAAAATAGTCACAGAAGTTTTGAATTAAGTAAAAGTACAAAAAGCGGCCTTATCACTATCCGCGATCTCTTCCAGGCAACCTTAGGATGGAAACACTGTCTACATTCAAATGTCATTTCTGTCTACTCTTGCGCCGACAAGACCGTTGTCTTCGGTGTTCATGCTACGCCTACCGATAACGCCATTACGTCGAAGCTAGTTGCCACTCAAAATCAACCTTGTGGCGCTGCTCTATGCGTATACCACAACGGTATTCTGTCATCATCATCATTTCAGCTAAAGGACGTCCTCTGCTGAAAAAAGGCCTTCCTCATAAATTTCCACAATTGTGTTGTCATTTTGGGGGGAATTTGCTAGTTCTCACCACGGTTGGCTGGCGGTTTGGTGAGCGTGGGATTATGTCAAATACATTGGCAGACAGCTGTCTTCTTTGTGATAATACTACTCTGCATTCAGCAATCCATCTCGCAGGTCCAGGGTGTGGTGATTAAATAAATGTAATAGTTATTTCAGTCAATCATTAGGAGTTCAATGTGTACAGCACTGGGTTTATGTGATGATATGACGAGGAAATAATATCTAGCTACATAGAATTCTTTTATTTTACCCGATAAAGGTGATATTAGTTTTAGAGTAACAAATAATATATAGAATATCATCCTGAATGTGGATGCCGCTATTATCTCTTGACCTCTAAAGTGTCATACGACAGATATGTTTTCGACCCAGTTCTTGAAACTAGGCAGGCCACAATGTGCTGGACGCGATCTATCATTACTGACAGGGCCATTGTATCCAATACAACTGACACCCTGGTGATAGGTCTATTAAAACGCTCACAATACATACACCATGGAGTAATAAGAACTGGAGTGTTAATGTGATCCGAATGTCTTTTCTAGCTAAGGCGTAAGTGCATACTTTGCCACACTCGAGCCTTTGAAAGTTGTAATTCTGCCACGATCCGTGAATAAATAACTATAGTAATACCTATCAGCTTGTAACTATCCCACTGCAGGGCAAAGAGGACTTCTCATACAGAGAAGAAATGAGTATTTATCGCCCCACCTGCTCACTCCGTGTTGGTGATTTTAGATCATTATAGATCTGTGGTGTGCGTGCCTGCACACGGGCGGGTAATATACTACAAAACTATCGCAATATCCCCTACCGCCCGAAGTAGTTATCATATGGAAGCCCATATTCAAGCAGTGGACAAGTGGAGTTTACACTCTAGGGACAAGTATGTATTAAGTTGAGCAAACCCAACTATATTTTTCCCCGTGTCACTCGACCCAGCGGTAGTTTGTCAACTCTGTGTAAATATAACTGTTTACAACTTAACTTGTTTAACTTTTGACATCGTAATGAACGAGGTCGTATCCACATTGAATAATAAAAAGTACTGTTTACCGCAACAACTTTTTTAAAGGGAATAAATAGATGGTCGTAATTTTCCTTTAGTCCCAGAGGTGCTAAAATTAAAAGCATTTGATGAATGTTACTAGTAATAAAACGATGAACAATCTAATATCTTAAAAATTTATTCATCTTCATTTCGGCCGAATGAAGTCTACTGCTGGATACAGGCCTCCCCCAAAGATCACCACAACGACCGATATGGGTTGTGGGTTCATTGGGGGGTTTTGCCGTAATCGCCACGCTTGGCAGGCGAGTTGGCGATCGCAGTTGAGTAGTTAATGTACTTGAAGGATGCTGCTGCCCATCCTCCAGCTAATCCCTTAGTCGACTTTTACGACACCCACGGGAGGAGATGGGGTGGTGGTATTCTGAGCCGGCACCACACGGCAGAAAAATTATTACGGTGCCGTTATACTGATTTGATATAATATTATTTATTTATTACAGTGAATCATGAATAATCCGTGTAATGTCCGGATTTAGAATATAGAACGATTCCATCTCCTCCCAGGAATGTCGTAAAAGGCGACTTTCAGCCAAATACTGAAACGCCAGTTAATATTAAGTCCCACCTTAACTATTTGAGAAACCTGTTTTCGATAGAAAACCGGGCCGCCTAAACAGGTAAAGCAGGACTTAATATTAACTGACGTTTCAGTATTCGGCCGTAAGGGATTTCTAATCCAGAAGGATGGGCAGCAGCGTACCTGCTGTAGAACAGTAGCCATACTGCGCTCACTAACTCGCCTGCCGTACTGGTAAATGCCCTCCAAAATGTTAACAAGTTATGGAAATCTATGGGGAGGCCTTTGTTCAGCAGTGGACATCCTTTGACTGATAAGATGACAATTAATGTATCTTATACCTACGTCATAATTTTATCGACGTGCTGATAATTGTTTGCACAGTTGGCGCAGTAGCTAATCAATTGGCTTTATGTACTACGTGTCGCAGCTTTGATCCCCGCACGGAAAATATATTTGTATGATCTTCGGATAACTGTTTTGGTGTTCTTGCATTTACAATTTGTGTCTATATACTGTAGATAAGATGGATAAAATGAAAGAAAAAGTCGTTACGGAAAATAATAATAAGACGCGCGGGATACAATCATGTTGGATGCATGTCAGAGGTGTGCCAAAAGATGGTGGCAGAACAGAATATTTTGTTGGAGAGTCTAATCGCTTGCATATTTCCAGCCCCACTAATTTTGGACTCGAAACCTTATATGTGATTTCGTCTCGCCGCTAAATATTTGCAATATTCAACCCTTTATGTAATACATGAAATAGGACATGGGTCGTTAAAGCGGTTTAACAGAAAATATCGACCGTACTCTACGTTCTGACTGAATGACTCAGGGGTGCAATTCCCTAAGCTTAGACATCCATACATCCTTGAATATAGAATTGAAATAACGGTGATAACCCAATTTGGAAATTGCTAAGTCTGGTCCTCATGGCTGTACTTCTACAACGTGTCCTTGAATAACTTCAATCACGTCTTAGCGAATACCAAATTGGTTTTATACCGCTATTTCGCTTCTGTATTTAAATATCATCAATATATATCCTTAAGGATGTATCGATGTTTGAACTTAAGGAATTGCATCAGGGCTTGTTCAACTTAGATTGAACAATGATTTGCTTATGATGTCGAAAGGCGGAAAGCGTGCCAAGAGAGTTGCCGCCTCGTAAGACACTGTCCTGTATCCCCGTGCGATCCGTATCTACTACTCTGCACTGCAGACTGTGAAGTTTGTTTCTGCAGCGCTGGACGCCTGACAGCCGGAATGACCATACAGGCGCCCCGTAGAGGGCCACGGACCGCACGACGCCCCCGTAGAGACGGCGAACTTCCTCGTTCGGTCCCCCAAGATTGGGGAGCACCCGGTGTAATGCACCCACTACCCTCTCGACTCGGGGGACGAGGCGCGCGAAGTGCTCTTCGAAGCCCCAACGACTGTATAGGGTGAGCCCCAGGTACTTCATGTACTCCCACCCTGATTTGCGCGTCACCAACGCGTATCCACGAACTGGGTGGTTCTCTGCTCCGCGGCAGTTTGTGGAACCATAGCGCCTCGGTTTTGTGAGGCGCTATCTGCAGACCCAGAGTGTGGATTTTGGCCACGACAATTGCCACCGCTTGCTCGGTAAGCCGGATGGTTCCGTCGAAGGACTCCCCGTTGGCCAACACAAGAGTGTCGTCAGCGTAACATACCAAGCTGACGCCAGCGGGGAGAACGACACGTAGGACCGCGTCGTAGGCGAGGTTCCATAAAAAGGGACCGAGAACTGATCCCTGCGGAACCCCGCACGTAATCTCCCTCCGCTTTATGCTACCGTCCCTGCCCCTCGTAGCGAATGCCTACATCAGTACCTACCTAACAATATTCAAAAATAATACTTAAATATTAACTTGCAATACAAATTAAAGATCGGTAACTATAATTTATAATGGTAATTAAGTACACTTTCTTACGTCAAACAAACGCGGGCATTTCGCCTCACGATAGCCTCTAAGAAAAAATAAACTCAGGGCTAGGTCATTTTTGATCATTTAAATCCATCTTTCCGTGTGGTGCCAGCTCAGAATACCACCACCCCATCTCCTCCCGTGGGTGTCGTAAAAGTCGACTAAGGGTTTTCCCGGAGGATGGGCAACAGCTTCCTTCGAGTACATTAACAACTCAACTGCGATCGCCAACCCGTCTGCCATGCGTGGCGATTATGGCAAAACCCCCCAATAAGCACCCAACATACCCATATTGGCCGTTGTGGTGATCTTTGGAGGAGGCCTGTGTCCAGCAGTGGACTTCATTCGGCTGAAATGATGATGATGATGATGAAATCCATTTTTAAAGTCTTTAATTAATCCGTTGACGAAGGATTTATCGTAACATCTTGTAGTACAATATTGCTTACCCACAAATCATGGAGGGGTAGGATTAAAAGAGCGATGTTCAACCCTGAAACGATAAATGCGAGACATGTGAGTAAAAGTGCGGGAGCACCTATTGTTCCTGTAAACAATGAACATCACTATTGTGTTCATTTCTGATGGGTGTGCAAGGTAGTGGATTCTCAACCGAATTTACGTCTCAATGCACTGGATTTTACAATTCAGGCTATTCGAAATCACGTCTCCTTCTCCCAAAAATCATGGTTAAAAGTAAAAACATTAAAGCTTTTATTTCGGTATTAGATGCCTTGACTTAATCCCGCTTTAACTGTTCGAGAAACCGGCTGTCGGTACAAAACCGGGCGGATCAATAATTAACTAGTTTTTAGAACCAATAAGCGAATTCGATTACATAGGCTGCACTAAAAGTATCGTATAGTATAAGTATCGGGAATGGAATATTTCCACTGTTCCTGTCATATTAAAATCTTTTTAATTGAAAACTCCTTGGTTTTACAAATCAAATACCATTTATTTATTTAAAAAAAGATTCACGGTCTTGTCACAAGGTTTTGTCAAACTTGTTTAGTCGTTGAGAAAATGGAATTGACTCGAGAAAATTCAAGAGCGATGATTTATTATGACTTTCGAAGTGGTTTAACACAAAAACAGTGTGTTGACCGGATGATTTCTGCATTTGGTGATGAAGCCCCATCCAAAACCACAATTTATCGCTGGTTTGCTGAATTTCAACGTGGACATGTCAAGCTCAGTGATGATCCTCGTCAAGGTCGTCCAAAAACTGCAGTCACCCAAGAAAACGTTGATGCTGTGCGTAAGCTGATTGAGGAAGATCGACATGTGACATACCGCGAAATTCAGGCAACTTTAGACATTGGCATGATTCAAATACAAATAATCTTGCATGAACAATTAGGTATAAAAAAGTTGTTTTCCCGATGGATACCGCATTTGCTATGTGAAGAGCAAAAAGCGGCTCGCGTTACTTGGTGCGTCAGAACTCTCGAAAGATTCCACGCAGGATCCTCAAATGCTGTATACAACATCGTATCAGGTGACGAATCCTGGATATATGCGTACGAACCCGAAACAAAAAACCAGTCACGAGTTTGGGTGTTCGAAAATGAGTTAAAGCCAACAAAAACTGTTCGTTCACGGAGTGTTGCAAAAAAAATGGTGGCCACGTTTGTCTCCAAAACCGGCCATGTTACGACTATTCCTCTTGAGGGACAAAGAACGGTTAATGCAGAATGGTATGCTAGCATTTGTTTGCCACAGGTCGTTTCTGAACTCCGTAGAGAGAACTGCAACCGCCTCCATCCTCCATCACGACAATGAGAGTTCTCACACCGCGCACAGAACAAAAGAGTTTTTAGAGCAAGAAAACAGAATTATTAGACCATCCGCCGTACAGCCCCGACCTAAGCCCTAATGATTTCTATACTTTCCCTAAAATAAAGAATAGCGTGGACAGAGATTTTCATCACCTAAAGAAGCTGTGGACGCCTACAAAACGGCCATTTTGGAGACCCCAACTTCCGAATGGAATGGTTGCTTCAATGATTGGTTCCATCGTATGGAAAAATGTGTCAAATTTCGCGGAGAATACTTCGAAAAGCAATAAATACATTTTTAAATAGTAATGTTGTGTCACTTCCTTGATTCCCGAAATTTTCAGTGCCGCCCTCGTATAATGGAAGTATTATTTGAGTTGGAAACTTCAAATGCCAGTTGTAGGTACTGCTGAGAAAACGGTATTGCCATTTATTTGAAAAATTGCTCTCATTAACAAGTGCACGAACACTTTACTCGAACAGGACTGGTAAATAAGCGAGAAACCTTCCAAAACACGTTTAGTTTAACAGATAGTTAACAATAAGGTGCAGCAAGTTCTGTAACATCTAGATTTATATCTTTTTCGACGAAGGTTTCTTTCACCCGTCTGTGCCAATATATTGGTTCTACGACAAATGTGTTCTTCCATTAACACTTCTATCTACATTTATTCGCGTCCCAGAATAAAATTAAACAACTAAATTCTGTCTTCTATTTACTTACATTTAAAGTTTATTTTTTGACGTTGTCAATACTCCATAGGTGTGTCGTCGTTTTGTAGTGTGTTATATCTGCGCCGAGCAATTTCCGCAGTATGAAACTCACATTGTGTGTAAGCTGGAAGCGCATTTGTATTAATATTTATATGCACAAAACAAACAAACAAAGAGATTTATTTTGTGAACAAAGGTACAATAAGTCATAAGTATATATAGCCTGTACCTAACTAACATATTCTTAATTCTTGAAGTGTATCGTCTTTGTCTGTCAATAAAACCGTCCAAATTATATGAAGGTTATATACACCGTCATAATGGTCTGGAATCGAAAGTTTGGTTACGACGAAATTGGCTAGAAATTTTTACTATAGCAAAACACTTTTGAATGGATTACATCGCGTATATTATAGTTTTTTATTACTAACTTCAAAAAGTTGTCAATTCGATGCGTATTTTTTATGTATGTACACCGTTTACTCCGACATTTGTAGACCGATTTGAGCAATTATTTTTAACTGGTGTAGAATGCTTTCGATCTGTTCCCATATAAATTTCATTGCATTTGATTGAGTAGTTTATTATCCAGCTTCAATTAACAGGTTAATTTGACTACGCTTATCTAGATGATGTTTTAATAGTTTCGATTCCTCTCAGATCAGAGAACCGATTTGAGTCATTCTTATTTTTAGTGTTAAATACTGATACCACATTTGACTAAGTTCTTTACACTAAAAAGAAACAAATATTTTCTTCATCTATCGACTTCAAAAACCCCACATAAAAATATTATAACCACTGAAAAAGAAAAAGAAACTTTATTTATGAAGTCGGGCGGGGCAAGTTATAAAATATTTCGAACAGTACAGTACAGTTTCGAACACGTTGCAGCATTCGTGGTCGCAGGGTGATAGTCATCCTAATATACGCGATGTTATCCGTTTAAAATTGTTTTATTGTGATGAGTAAAAATCGCGCAAACCTTAGACATTACTATAGAGATCGTATGTTATATCTTAAGCGTTTGTTTATCGAGAAAGTATAAGTTTGGTATTTTAGGAAATATTGACATCAAAAGTGAAGCAGTCACCTTTCTGCCTGAATCATTTCGGCCGAATGAAGTCCACTGCTGGACACAGGCCTCCCCCAAAGATCACCACAACCATCGATATGGATGTGTTATGGGCTCATTGGGGGGTTTTACCATAATCACCACGCTTGGCAGGCGGGTTCGTTATCGCAGTTGAACTCAACTGTACTATACTGTTAATGTACTCGAAGGACGCTGCTGCCCATCCTCTAGCTAATCCCTTAGTCGACTTTTACGACACCCATGGGAGGAGATGGGGTGGTGGTATTCTGAGCCAGTACCACATGGTAAGACAAGGCAAACTGCCTGAACATGGCTCGTCATTTCCTTTGACTCTAGTTAAGATTCTTTTTATTTCTTTGTGGTATCAGCATATTTATGCGTGTGAGACCCTATCTTTAGTCATCGGTTGCCTAGAGATCGTAAATGGGCTAACTCGACTGGGGATGTACCTCCCCGTCATAGAATACCGGTGTTAACAGCTTTGCTGTGTATCGTATGGGAGTGTTGAATACGGAAAGCCCACTACCAAAAATATGGCGGCTGTACGACGTAGGAAAGTGGTCTTCTAGGAAAAGTGCAAGCCCTCTGGTGTTGCGGATGTTTATGGGCGCTGGTGACTGCTTAGGCAACATGCATGTTTTTTTGAAAACGTTACTTAAACGAACAGATCTTCGTTCCACTTTGAACGAAAAAATCTTTAGTGAAAATAGAACACAAAGAAGCCTTTCCTCACAATGTTGTTTATATAAGGTGAATAATTTAAGAGTAATATTCTACAGCGAAACAAGATACAGAATATGTTTGTCTTTGAACTTTCCTTTTAGCAACCATCTCTTATAACGAGTTAAATCGATATAATGAGTTTCTTATTTTTGTTAAATAAAGACATCACGCATTAATCAATCACAGCATCTGAAGTGTGGTATGAAGTTTGGGTCTTTATTATTTTAATTATAAAGTTCCAAACTGGTGGTACTTGCCAACCATCTTCTATATTGAAATTAGCGTGTTTTTAATCAGGAACTTTTTTGGCCTCGCACATACCAATTGGGCATACCCAGTTGGTATATATATGTTTTTGTTTTTTTGGGCTTTTCGCATACAATTCTGGGAAATGTGGTTGCTTAACCGATCATTTCTGGCGAAGCCAAAAGAGGCCTGCAGCCAGAACATGTTTGTCTTGGTCTTTGAGTAAACTATACCAATGTTTATTTACATATTTCATTTATTTACTCTATTAAAATGCCGTGTGGTGCAAGCTAAGAATACCACCTTCCCATCTCATCCCTTGGGTATCGTAAAAGGCGATTATGGGAATATCCAGAGGATGAGCAGCAGCGTCTTAGGAGTACATTTATAACTCAACTGCGATCACCAATCCATCTTCTAAGGGTGGCGATCAATGAGCACACAACACGAACCCTTATCGGTCGTTGCGGCAATCTTTGGTAGAGGCTTGTGTCCAGCAGTGGACGTATTTCGGCTGAAATGATAACTCTTTTACACACTGCGTTTTCCGAGTGGTACACGGATTAAGAATACAGCATCACTCCTCTCTCCTCCCGCGGATGTCGTAAGAGGCTACTAAGGGACTCTAAACCAGAGGTATGGGCAACAGCGTCCTTTCTGTGAAACAATAGCCATTCTGCGCTCGCAATCCACCTGAAGCATGGTGAGTACTCACAAGTTCCCCCCAAAATGACTACACACGGTATGTAACGGTCGTCTAATGGGGGAGGCTTTTTGAGGCAATGGATGTTTTTTGCTGATGTGAAAACACTGTGTCGACATTAATTTCTGTAAAAACTCTCCTCTCACCAACAAGAAGAAAGAAGAGCATATTATTCCTATTTCATGTCTTTTTGTTTCTGTTTCTGCGTGCGCATAAAATGTAAAATAAATAAATTCTAAACTTTCGTACATAACTACAAAATAATGCTCTTTACAGCTTTGTAGCTTATTTTTCTAGTTGCTGCAGAAACATGAGCAAGATTGAAAAACAATGCAACGCGTACAATCCGTCTCGAAACTGTTGTCATGAGAAACGTTCTCACCCTGCCGTAACTATGTCATCTTTGGGATAAAAAAATGTTTACGACATTTTCGGACACTCTTTGATATGATAGTTTTTGGATAACGGAGACCATATTCATATTCTTTATTGTACACATAAACTCCTACAGGAAACAGGTATTTATCATTATAATTAAATGTATAAAAGCTAGCTCAACTCAATGTTAAATTTTCTTCTCACAGACCTTTGGGTGAAAATGAGTTCATACATTGAGATGTCAAAACATTTGTATACACATAACAAAATAAGGCTATAAATAGGTATGTCGCTTAATTCTCTATTCGCTGTAGGAACGTGAGCAAGCTTGAAGAACAATGCGTCGCGGAACTGTTGTAATGAGAAACGATCTCCATCTTACAATACATAATCAGACCATTACTGTCCCACTGCTGGGCACGGGCCTTTTCTCATGATGAGAAAGATTAGGACTTTCCACCACGATAGCCTAACGTGGGTTGGCCCATCTTACAATACAGCCTGGTAAACATTTTATGTCTACTCGATAATTACCCAGTAACACTGCATTGACATGGTCGGATTGAACTTTATTATTCCCGGTTATTACATGTCTGTAACATGTAACATCAGAATTAATCAAACAGTTAACCTCCCAGTTAATCTCTTTGACTGTTGTTGACACGTAATAACTAACTGTAATTTTCGAATCAAAACACAAACGGGATGCTTTCGATTTCAAAGTGTGTCAATATTTGGAACCTTTCAATCAGGGCAATTATATTACGCCATTTCCGCGAAACTACAGTGCGATTTGCTCACTGATTTACGCCCTTTAATATGATGACTGTGTTATAGTAGAACTCAAATGTTTCCTCCAGGGTATGACCAGGCTAGCCGGATTTCAAAAAAAAAAATTGGTCCGGTGGAGGTACGTCATGTACTTCCTCCGCCCCGGTTAAGGGCGGAGGGGTATGCGAGACTCCTACCTTCTAAAACCACCGGAGTGGTCATCTTCGGCCTCCTGGTCTACTCCTTCTCCGAGCGGGATCAACACTCTCCCCATACTGCTCAGCGACCTCCTTCTGGACCATGACGCTCTCACAGAAGGAGACCACAGCACTCCAATTTGCATGCTCTGCCAGCATAGCCAACACTACTGCTGACAGAAAGAGATCTTGCCCAATCCGATTGACTATGATCCGCCGCTCAGAAACTCACGCAGGGCACTCTCCAAGCGTGTATTGTGCGGTATCGTGATCGTTTCCACAGTGTACTGTGCCGTGACCTCGCATCCTATCATGTGCAATTACGCACCGAAACAACCATGTGCGGTGAACACCTGCGTCAGGCGGAATGTGACGCACTCGCTCCTTTGCAGCCAGGTTCCGAAGAGCGGAAGAACGGTCTCAACGACGAGCTTTTGGGTGCACTGCGCCAGCATGAGCTGCTCATGCCACAGCTCGACGCCCTTAAAGGCACGCCTTCACCGCTCTGGCGGAGGGAGCATGCTTGGTGATACACCCACGCATCCATCTCCACCAGGATATCAAAAGACGGAAAGCACGTCAACAGAGATGCCGCCTCAAAGGACACCGTTCGGTATCCTCTCGTGATCTGTATAGCCGCTCTACGCTGCAGACCACGAATCTTTGTTCTGCAGCGCTGGACGCCAGAGAGTCGAGGTGACCAAATAGGCGCCGTAGAGGTGGCGAACTTCTTCCATCGGTCCCCCGTGATTGAGCAATAGCCGGTGCAAGGTACCCACTATTCTTTCGACCTGGGGGATAAGATGGTCGAAGTACTCCTCGAACCCAGCAACTGTCCACGGTGAGCCCCAGGTACTTCATGTATCAGCCTACCCTGATTGGCACGTCACCAACGCGTATCTATGAACTGGGAAGCTCCTTGCTCCATGGGAGTTTGTGGAACCATAGCGCCTCGGTTTTGTGAGGCGCTATCCACAAACTCCCCGCTGGCCTCACAACACGCAGTTTCTCCGGACGACGTGGCTTGCGTCAGGCATTTTATCCTCTTATAATAAAGGAGGCTGAGTTGACTTAATTCTCTTTTTACTACAAATCCTAAAGTAATCTAGATTTTTACTAGTCAAAGGCCGATTTCACACATTTGAATTTCAACTGACTCAATTAATCAATCCTAGAATCAACAAAAAAAACATTAGACAAAGGCCGAAAAACAAAGTTGTTTCGGCGTTTGACTTAGACCTCTTGTTAAACCCGAGGGTTTACTAGGCAAACCTAGAACCGCCTAGGTTTCGGGCTTTGACTATTATTAGAACTGACCAATCTATCTCCTAAATTGAATGGACGCCAATTATAAAGCCTGTAGTAGTGTTTGTCGCCTAACCAGTTGTAGTTGTATTCATTATCATTGTAATATCTATCTATAACTGTAACAGCCAAGCCGTTTGGATGCATTAATTTCTCGTGACCTTCACCGGATTATATTTTATTAATAGATCATGGGCCGCGCGGCCCATGACGTACAAGTTCGCGCCTGTTGCATGGATTTTTAGTAGATATATAACCTTCAGTCAACGTTAGATAGGTTCGTAGTCCTAGTGTAATAAAACCCATATTCTCGGAATAATTTGAGGAGAAGTTGATAGGCTGACATAAACATGACCATTAATTTCAGGTCTGGAAATATTCCAAGCGTAACCAAATTTGACACAATTGAATTTGGTTCGTACCGCTTGAAGTTTTTCTCTTTGTTAGAAATAAAATTATATTGTTTAGAAATGAGATGTCAAGTTCGAATTGTTTTAAATAATATTATAAACCGTATTTTGATTTTACAGCCTCGTAAAAAACAAATGGCCAATGCATTTTTTTCTTAGCTATTTTATTTAGTGACTAGTCATCGCAAGGTTGTCTGGCAGAAATTGCCGTGTGCGATAAGACAGGGACTTTTTCTGTATTGGATCTTATTTTTGTTATATTGGTCACTTAGCGAGCTATGGAGAGAGCTATGCTTGGTATTTCTCTAAGAATCGAATCAGGAATGAAGATAACTGTAGAAGAACTAAAGTTGCGGACATAACTGAAAGGATCAGTAAACTGAAATGGCAATGGGCGAGGCACATTACTCGTAGAACTGATGGCAACAGCAAGGTAAAAAGGTTCTCGAGTGGAGACCGTGCACAGGAAAACGCAGCGTGGGATGACCTCCAACGAGGTAGACAAAGGACATGGTAAAGGTTACTAGGAGTCGTAGGATTAGGGCATCACAGGGATCACGGCATGCTACCGCTCGTTGTGGAAATCTATGGGAGAGGCCTTTGTTCAGCAGTGGAAGTCCTTTGGCTGATATGATGATGATGGCAGTAGTCACCGATAAGCTCGTCTGTTTCTTATGAAAGTAATTTAAAATTAGTAGGTGTCTCATAGGTGTTTTATTCAATACGCAATATTGATATAGACGTCGAACGTCCTATTTATATTATATCTTACATACATATTTAGAACACTGTTTTGTAGTCCACACCTTTTCGTTACTAGCGCTAACCATTGCTTTGTAGCCGCGTTTTGTTATAAACATTCCCATATTGTAACAAAAATTAAAAATTCAACGTTGTTGTTCATATCGGCCTTGGGAAAAGTAAATTTTTTTCAAACCATCCACTTTAACTCAACAGCCAGTTAGTTGTACGGTTTGGAAAAGTTGGTCTCGAGGAGCAAACCTTGCAGGAAACTCCATGGACAGTCATAAAAAAGCTACATTCCAGTTTTGATATTACATTTTAAGGAGTTAGGCATGAAAAACCAAAAGTGGATACTGTAAATACATAAGCAAAATATAAATAGCTCGCAACAAGTTTAATTGATCTTTTTGCACCACATTGAATAATAACAATGGATATAAGTGCCTCAACTCAAGATGCGTTCTTACAAAGGTCTATTAAAGTCTGTGAAGAACTCCGTTGCGTGTTGCAGTGGAATACATGATTTATAAGGGTTCTGTGAAGAAGGCCAAAAGGGAGCACCTATCAATCTCATTTTGTCGTCCATTTATCAATAGGGCGCACTTCCGCGTATCCATGTTACTTACTTACAAAGATTTGATTGAATTATTGTTGGTTATCTTTATTATTAGATTTAAAATCATTTAGTACAGAATAGAATTCTAACTAAGCATCCTTCCAACTCCTAAGCATTTTTTTTACTATTATTTTACCCTCTGATACACTTGCATCATCGGTGGAACAGTTTACAGTTTATAAAACTCGTATGCATTTATATGCTGGGTTATCCAGACCCCGAAAAACGATCTGTAGGTCATATAAATATTTGTCCGTGCGGGAATCGAACCCGCGACCCATAGGGTAAAGCTAGTTTACCACTGCACCAACCTTACCGTCAATCCTGAGGTGCTTAATTCCAACATCGCCACGCAAATAGGTGACATCTAATTTAGTCACTTGACTTTTCTAAATTACATTGTGTGGTAATTTATCTCACTTCACCGGAACCTGCGCGGATGTAAGGACCATTTTTTGTGCTCCTTGTGGAATGCCCATATTCAGCAGCAGCAGCCATTACGTGCTGAAATTTGCATAAATACTATTTAAGTCAAAACCGCCTTCATTGGAACACATGTACTTAAGCGCATAAAAATTTAAAAACTATGCATATTTTACTCAATTTGAAATTGAAATTATCAGACGGCACGTTGTGATATTAAAATCATTTATTCACTAGCCTTGTTTCAATCGCATTTTTATTATAAAACTGAATTCAATTTTCTAATAAAAATGCGATTGAAACAAAATGGTCAATATCAAATGTTTGTATGCTTACCAATTCGATTTCTTTGGCTATTGACTTAGCCATCATGTTATTACAAGATTCTATTTTATTCGATTGGGAACATTTCTGGCAGTGTTTGTGTTTCCATTCAAATAATTCTCAGTAGATAGAAGTGTCAGTTTAAAGAATCTATAGAAGATATCTTGTTTAAAAAGGGTTAATGGTATTAAGTGAAATAGAATATTTAAAATGAAACATGCTGTTGTGAACTGGCAGCTAAAGTTTTACTGGCAGCTAAGGTTTTATTTTATTTTTATATATTTTGACAAATGTTTAAAAGGTATTGTCTGTCAGCTTCGTCTTCTACTTCAGCTTTTTTCCTTGTAATGGTTTCTTGTTTGTTTCCTTAAATTTTAATATATTTTTACATATAAAACTTGCGTTTACAGTCCACTAACATCCCAGTTACTAATATTTTTGGTCCATTCTTGCCGTCTCTAAATTAGTATAATAACATTCAAAATTGTAAAGATTTAAAATGGTGCGAACAAGAGCCCAAATCTGTGCATCCAAGGACAATGAATCGAGTGCTTCAGGTATTGCTCAGGAGCGTCCTAAAAATTCAAAAGCTGTAAGTGAGGATCAACGTCCGTCCCAAGGTAGTGTAGGTAATATGCATACTATTTCACGTGTGTCTATAACTTCGCACCATACGTCGTCTTCATCAAAGACGGTGCGAATGATCGCCCTGCAGGCGGAATACGCGCGTCGCCTTGCGGACCAGGCAGCCGAAAGAGACCGACAGGCAGCTGAGAGAGAAAAACATGTAGCTGATCTCGAACTGCAGGCAAAATTAGCCGCAATTGAGGCTGAGAATGAAGGTGTGCGAGGGAGTCGCACGTCATACTGTTCCAGTCATCGAAGTTCAGTTACTTCTCAAAGAAGTCGAGAGGTACAAAACTGGTTAGACAGTAATGTGGTTTCTTTAAATGCTAAATGTGCTTCGCAGGTATCTGTTGAAAGGACCCGTTCTGTGGGTGCAACCGTTGGCTTCCCTGCCGAAATGACCGCTACGGCGTTCGTGTCGGTGCCAACGTGTGTGCCAATGCCCACAGCTTCGCTTTGCCCGTCCGCCTCGGCTAAATTGCCTAGCGGCTTCCTGGACGTGCAGAGTGCGGATCGTCAGAAGCCTAAAGCTACTTTACATACATGTACATTAGGCACACCACACGATAATAATTGTCACAACAATAAAGAATCCAAGTTTAAACCTACACAAAACAATGCCATACAAGACCTGGCCTCTGCGATTGTGGGTCTATCAAAGAAGAACCAAAGGGTGAGTCATATTAATTTGCCTTTTTTTGATGGTAAGGTTTCCGAATGGCTCATCTTTAAGCGGTTGTACGATGACACCAAGTCTTTCTTCTCCGCCTCCGAAAACCTGGTGAGGCTAAGCGCAGCTTTACGCGGTGTGGCCCGCGAAGCTGTAGCAGTGCTTTTAGTTGCTGCTCAAGATCCAGACCAGGTTATCGGTGCTTTGCATCAAAGGTTCGGGCAGGTTGATAGGATTATACTACATGAAGTGTCTAGAATAAAGTCCCTTCCCAAGATTAGCAGTGCAGAGTCATCTATTGAGCTGACTGATTTTGCTTGCAAAATTAGAAATTGTGTAGAGACTGTTAAACTCCTTAACAAGGTTGAGTATTTATCCTCGCCCGAGCTTTCCAATGCTATCATTGGGAAGATAACTCCCGCATTGCGAACTCGATGGGCTCATTTTGCCTTTGATAGGGCTAATTCCGGTTATAAGCTGGACTTATTATCATGCTTTTTAGATCATGAAGCCGAGGTTAGGAATCGGTTCGGCTTTATCGTTGACACCGACAGTCAAACTTATGTCAGAGGTAAAAACAAAGTCCACACAACCACCAGTTCTAATAATACGTTGATTAAAACCTCTTTCAAAAAACGGAAACCAACATCTAGTGATAAAACTTCGATTTTAGATGAGTGTAAATACTGTCAGTCTACAAAACATATAATTGATTCTTGTCCTGTGTTTTTAGATCTCAAAGTAAATGATAGATGGTGTTGGGCAAAAGAATCGAAGGTTTGTCATAACTGTTTAAAAAAAGGTAACCACTCATATAGGTTTTGTAAACCTAAAAATATATGCACAGAACAAGAACAAGAAGCATCATAAATTGCTCCACATTGAGTTGTCGCATACTAATAACATTTTAGACACTCATTCGAATTTATCCGAGCTTCCTCCCTCAACTTTGGCATCCGAGGAAGGTCAAGAAGTAGTTGCACACATTTCTTTGTCTTCTAACTCGCCTTCATGGCCGCTGAGGCCTTTACTTAAAATCATTGCCGTAACAGTCAGTGGCCCGTTGGGCAGCGTAGACACGTTTGCATTACTGGATTATGGCTCCACAGGAACCTTTATTGATTCTAAAATTTCAGAAAAGATAGGCTCTCGTGGCCCTAATGCATTGTTACACATGGATTGCATTAATGGATTGTCCAGAAATTCTCCGATACAATTCGTTGATTTTGAAATAAGAGGTCGACAGTGTAATGAAACATACCGTGTACAAAAAGCTCGATCTATTAAAGATCTTAATTTAGGCCCGCTACAGTCTATTTCCGTGCAGGAATTAAAACAATTTTCTCATCTATCTGATCTGTGTGATTTAGTTTCGTACGAAAATGCCAAACCAATGCTTCTTATTGGTATAGATAACTGGCATCTTGCTGTTCCGAAAGAAATTCGAAAGGGTTCACGCTCGCAACCTGTCGCTTGTCGTACTGCAATTGGTTGGGTAATTTTTGGATTTGCTCATAGTAAGACCAATGTAGTTCAGTTCGTGAACCATTGTGTTAGCTCTAAGCTTGATGAAATTGACTCCATGATTAACGAATACTACAAACTAGACTCTATTGGTATTACTAAAAGGGAGCTTCATTCGGCTGATGTCGATCGCGCTATAGGTATTTTGGATAATACTACCCGTCGTCTTCCAAATGGCCATTATGAAGTAGGTTTACTGTGGCAAGCTGATACCATGGAGTTTCCAAAATCTAGTTACAACTTAGCCAGGAATAGGTTGACAACTTTAGAGAAGAAGTTTTCTAAAGATCCCAAATACGCGGAACAATACAGATGTAATGTTCAAGCTACAATCGACAAGGGTTATGCCGAAACATGCCCCTCAATAGCAGGGAAACATGTTACGTGGTATTTGCCACATTTTGGTGTGATGAATCCCAACAAGCCAGGGAAACTAAGGGTTGTTCATGATGCGGCAGCCAAGTGCGACGGAGTTAGTTTGAACTCAATGTTATTACCTGGTCCAGACTTACTTGTATCCCTTTTTGACATATTAATAAGATTTCGGGAGGGGAGGGTTGCCCTTTCTGCTGATATTCGGGAAATGTTTCCTCAAATAAAAATTAGGATGGAAGATAGGGATGCCCAACGTTTTCTGTGGCGTAAGTCTCCAGAGTCTCCTGTAACGACGTACCGAATGTCATCCATGATTTTCGGTGCAGCCTCGAGTCCGTTCACTGCACTATATATTAAAAACAAAAATGCACTAGAATACCAAAGTCAGTATCCTGAAGCAGTGCAAGCTATTTTAAATAACCATTATATGGACGACTATCTGGGTAGCCTAGACAGTGTCGAAGCTGCAGCAAAGATTGCCCGTGAAATCGTTTATGTCCATCAGCAAGCAGGTTTTGAAATGCGAGCCTGGGTGTCTAACGCCGCCGCAGCATTGGAGCTTTACCCTCTGTCCTTTAATATATAAGGATCAGATTCTGATGTGAATATGATGTATTTCCACCGCTATAAATAAAAAAAGGCCAATTTGCTCGATAGTTTTTTATCACAATATATTGAACAAAATTTCTGGCAATTGTAATATGTGCAAATTCTTTTTGAAAATTAAGCTTTTTTAGGTTAAACCAAAACCAAAGTTCATAAATGACAAAGGAAATTCCGAAAAATGTATATTGTTTCAGTGGGATGTAATGTCCTCTAGGTTCAAAGGGATTACCTTCTAGTTTAATGGAACAAATATTTGGTCCGTATAATATATAATATTTTTACTACAGCGAAACAATGTACTGATAATATTCAACATGGCTACATTGACCGAACGACTCGCATTCTTCAACGTATTGAATAGCAAAGTTATATTTACCGTCGCTAAAATTGTTTACCTGGCCATTTTAGTTCGGGGATTACACATTGTGCGGATATATGGATGAGAACATAAATTTGTCTGGTTATGCTAAGAATTTTACCCTTTCTGCGGACCTTTCTCCCGTCGTGAGCACCGAAGATGTATTGCTTACAATAAATTGCTTACAGGTATTGGAAAGATAGATCTCGCATGTTGTGGGTTTTGTTAACTATGGTCATTTCGTTGCTCACGCGTCACAAAGACGTTTTATCGTATCGTCTACTGCTCACACGAGAAAGGTCGTCTTAGATGCCGTTTACGTTGCTATCTTGGGGAAAAAGTAGGCAGATTGAAGAAAGTAAGTTTTTTTTTTTACTTTTCCCCGCAGTAGGTTTTCTCCTGTGTCGTGGGTGCGTTTACAGACACAAATTCAGACGAACCGTGTCATCAATTTAGTGACCTGTATTTGGTGTAGGTAATTTGGGAAAGCAGGATTTTTGCAGCAAGAGGGACACCTCTTCAATCTTTAATCGCCGTCTGTATTTAAAAGATTGAATTATTAAAATATTGCAATGTGGAAAAGCGTCTGTGAAAATTTTTGAGGGACGTGTTTCACCCGTTTGTATCGATAAATTTTCTTATGATTGTGCTGATTATCTGTATGTGTACTTAAAAATAGAGAATACATTTTACACTTTGAAATTTGTATATTTATAAATAAACAAATCGAGGGTATCTCCGACTTCGTCTTGTCGTTTTTTTTAAATATTTTTTTTATTGATGTTCAGTGGAAATTCTTCATGAACTTCCTTCGGGCGCGCTTTCCTAAGGGCGAAGGGGTATAACGTATATCAATACTAAAACAAGAATATAAACACACGAAAGTTACAATAAAAATATGATACAGTTTGTTTGCCCAAATATACCAAGCTAGCTCTGCAGTTGCGTGGTTAAATCTACTCTACCTGTAGCGATATATATACCAGTAAGATGGCAAACAAGCATACGGCCCACCTGTTCGTAAGCGGTTGGCGCGAGAAGGGCGAAGGGGTATGCCGGACTCCTACCGGCTAAAATCACTGGAGCGGTCATCGTCGGTACCTAAGGGAGGCTCTAGGTCCTCGTATGATCACACTAGAGCCGCCCACTGGTGCCACGCCTATAGGCACATCTCTGAAGCGATCACCCCCCCGGGGAATTTAGAATACCTGTTGATACGATACCATAATGATAGGTTTACCAAATTACGATCAGTCAGATTAGGAACCGCTTTTAGGGAGCAGAATAGGATACATTTTATAATCACATATATTCCATTTTCTTCTCAAACATTGCCTTAATTAGCTTACATAAGTTATGCATAGTGAATATCATTTCTAGTAGGTACTCCTTTTCCTTTTCCCCCATCTACAAAACGAAAATCGATCGATGTTTAATTGTTTTCGATAGCTTGCACATTGATAGTAAGATAATATTGCTTCAGTTTAATTAAGGTTTTTTTAAATACCTCACGGAAAAAAGTAGAAGGTATGAAAAAAGAGTATCCTTCTTTTTTATAATAAGTGCAAATATTTAATGTTTACTAAAACATTCGGGGTGAGGTACTCGTAACTCTGAAAGTCTCCATTTCCAGATTATGTAGATAATCTGTTAATAGTAGGTATGGATAGATCTTGACCTGGTTACCATATTACATCTAACATCTCGTAAAGTTGAACCAAACGTGTAGGCAACACGTGACCTGTCTATATTTGTCCATTCAGAAGCTCGTTTCACTATCTTGTGACTTCATTATCAGTGATGAGATTATAATACAACAACATAGTAAATTTCCCTGCTGCTGAAATCTATTCTACGCTTTTCATCATCTGGTCATCACCAGAGTTAGAAATAACTATTAATCTAGTTTCACTCTTTTTTAAATGCATGCCTAATGGTATAAAGTTTACAGCCATAATTGTCACACCCAGATCCGGAACAGCAATACAAATATTTGATCCGTGCGGGAATCGAACCCGCGACCCAACTCGGTGGTATCAACCACTGCACCAACCGTGTCGTCGAGCAACACTGCTGCTTGGCAGCAGAATATCATGCACTGCAGTGATACAAACTTAGCAGGACTCTGGCCATACAATACCCCAGTGTTGTTGGGTTTAAAGATTGACTGCAAACGATACAAAAAGAAATAAAATTGTGTACCTGTTCGTGATAGTCGTAAAACTCGTAGAGGCAAAAAAGGTTACTTGGAATAGTATTCGTATACCGTGAACTATTGTCGTAAATTCTTGTAATCTTGAGAGCTGAGCAGTTTCCTCGTGTTGTGTGCTTATCGCGTACTTTAAGTTAAAGTTACATTTAAACGTACTTAGAACTTTCATCCATAAGTTACGTGTTAAGTATTTAAGATGTACAGAATAAGGTAGGAAGTTACCACATCTCTTCCCGTGGGTGTCATAAAATGCGATAGGTAATGAAATGGGATTAGCCGAAGGATTGTCAGCAGCGTTTTTTGAGTGTAACTGCGATCGCGAAGCTGTCTGCCAATCGTGGCGATTATGGCAACGCCGCCTAAAGGCACTCATACCGGTGTTCATAGCGATCTTTGGGAGAGGCTTGGACGTTTTGAAGAGAGCAGTGGACGTTTTTTGGGCGAAGTAATGAAAGTAGGACTAGGAAGTACCTTTTTCTACAAAGTATTTAATTATTTTGAATTTTAGTTCGTCTAGCGGCAAATGTGTCTAAATTGTCTCTGTTTGCCTATTTTTTAAGATTTATTTAAAAAAACATTTTGTTTAATAACGCTGCCGTTTGTTGTTGTTGTTACAGTTTACAGACATAAATCTCACATGCACATACACCTAGATCCGAAACAACAATTACGAAACAAAAAATTTTTATCTGTAGATCATACAAATATATTTTGCTTACGGAGATCGAACTCGCGACACGCAGCGCAGAAAGTCAATTGCTTGCAAAAGGCAATGCACCAACTGTACCTTCAATATTTATCTATACAAATAAATAAAATTGAAGTGTCTGTTTATAATGTCAAAATAACAGTTTTTTACTAAATGCATATGAAAGTATATACAGTACCTACAACAAAAAACCTTTTTTTTTGTCTGTCTGTCTGCTTGTTCCCAGTAATCTCCGAAACGGCTGGATCGATTTCTACGGAACTTTCACTGGCAGATAGCTGATGTTATAAGAAATAGCTTAGGCAACTTTTATATTAGAAAAATAATTACGGTTCCGCGTAAAAAAATTAAAGCCCATGTAATTCAATATATCTACTCTATGTCAAGTGTATATGCCGAAGTGCTCTACATTATTTATGAATAATCTAATTTCTTTTAAATTTAACGGCGGCCACGGGTCCTAAAACACGGGTCCTTTTGTTCATAAAAGCTATCATAAAGGCCCACGTTCAGCAGTGACACGATGTCGGGCTAATATGATAGCGTTAATTAACAGACGCTCGAATTCAGTTCGATGGACCAAATCCGCGTAACAAATCCATTGTTGTAATAGACAACCGGACCGGACAGTTGCTCCAAATATGTCGTCAAATATACACCCGTCATGCTGCCGTCATCCGAGCATGGATAGCGACAGAAATAATGTTTTTCTGGTCAGATTTACTTAAACTTAATACCCTGCCGTGTGGTGCCGGCTCAGACCACTACCCCATCTCCTCCCGTGGGTGTCGTAAAAGTCGACAAAGGGATTAGCCGGAGGATGGGCAGCAGCGTCCTTAGAGTACATTAACAACTCAACTGCGATCGCCAACCCGTCTGCCAAGCGTGGCGATTATGGCAAAATCCCCCAATGAGCCCACAACATACCCATATCGGTCATTGTGGTGATCTTTGCGGGAGGCCTGTGTCCAGCAGTGGACTTCATTCGGCCGAAATGATGAATACTCTGCAACACAATATATGGAACACGTATTTCATTGTTTTTAAAATTCAACCCCTACGGGGAAAATGGAAGTTTGTAAGGTAAATAATATTTTTCTGATTAGATTTACTTTGACCTCGCGCATTAGACCAATATAAAATGAATGGACGGGCAGATCGTACGTTATAAAACCGATCCAGCTGCCCCGAAAATAATAGTTTGCCCCAGCAATGCGCTGAGCCGAGGTTCGATTCCCGCAGGGGGCGCCCTTAGCAGCAGTTGCTTAGTTTATAATATTAATTTTAAGCCTGGCTGGAGGCCTCTTTTGGCTTCGCCAGAAATCGTTCAGTTAAGCAGCCAGCACTACATATTCAAAATTAATTTAAATAGTTTATGTTTCCGTCTGCATAAAAAACGAAATTCACTACGTAAAAACTGTACGTAACTATCACTATTATGTCTTTTCAAAAATACTGTGGTACTGTCACCGACCACGCACACACAATAACACTAAAACGTGTTTGAAAATGGTCCGGTGGACCAATACTGTGGTTGTTTAGTGGCCCCCCGGTGTGTGTTGATACTTGAAATGAGTTCTATAGCATTCATAGAGCCTAGCCTTAAAATATTTTCTGTTATTAAAGTAATGGAAAATATTTTAAGGCCTTTATATTGATTATAATCATTCTCATATCAGCCAAAGGACGTCCACTACCGAACAAAGGCCTCCCCCATAGATTTTTACAACGAGCGGTTACATGCCACCTTCATCCAATGACTCCTAGCGACCTTCACCAGGTCGTCTGTCCACCACGTTGGAGGTCTTCCCACGCTGCATTTTCCGGTGCGCGGTCTCCACTCTAGAATCTTTTTACCCAAACGGCCATCAACCAGCACCGAGCAATGTGCACCGCCCATTGCCACTTCAGTTTACTAATCCTTTCAGCTATGTCGACAACTTTAGTTCTTCTACGGATCTCCTCATTTCTGATTAGATCTCGTAGAGAAATACCAAGCATAGCTCTCTCCATAGCTCGTTGAGCGACTTTGAGCTTTCTTATGAAGCCCACAGTGCGAGACCACGTCTCTGTTCCATATGTCATCATCATCACTGTAATAAAAATAACAATATAAAAATAACAAAATCTAGAAAGGAAGAAAGTCTGTGATTAAATGTAAAAAGAATAATAATAACAATGTATTGCTTGCATAATACACCCATTAATACACCCATAAAAAAACTTGATATGACTATGACTTCAGCCAAACTTTCTTTGCCATCTTTCTTTAACTTGCTTACTGTATAGTAAGCTAGTTCGTTACATTAAGGGTGAGATTCAGAAACGAGTCTAAGCGTGAACTTACGCTTCCAGCTGTCAAAATGCACTACTTACGCCCCTAATTTTGACAGATGGAAGCGTAAGACTCGCGCTTAGACTCGTTTCTGAATCTCACCCTAAGACAGTTGTTTTATTAGTGTTGTTCTTCAATCCTACGCTTTTTTTGTTTCGTACCCAAATCTTCAAAGGGTTCACGTGACGTCATTGTTACTAAATCACGTAGTCATTGTTGCTACAGATGCAGATTTGCTTGTTGAAGGTTTTGGATTTTCTTGATTCGCTTCAGTCGGTTGTTGCAGAATAATAAAAGATGGCCAATCCAATGAAACCGGGATAGTTTCCCAACTTTTTGAAAGGGGCTCGTAATGTAAAAGCTATTGATTTACTATGAATAATTCCTATGAATATAGCTAGTTTAATCTTTTATCTTACATTACGACCTGTTTTTGTTGACCTAACAATTACTAATTGTGCTAAAATAACATTTAAATTTTAACATACACAATCATTATAATACATTAGTAACTCATTTACTTTTAAATAATTATCATTTTCTTTAACTCTTAGATCTGTCACTCCGTCGACGTCCAAAGCACAATTTTTTTTTGGTTTTCCTTTTTTATATTTCTTGAATGATTCTTATCTTTGGTTTCGTTATTAGTTAACTCATTTTTATTGGTAATTTTCGTCTTATTTCCCTTGTCTGACTTAGTTTTCTCTTGTTTTTTTCCTCCTTTCAGCGATTATTTCCTTATTCTTTTGTTTTTTCTCTTAAATTCAGAATATCTGCTGATTATTAGCCATAGTCGTTATCAGAAGCAGCTTGCAGCAGGTTTGGTGCAGATGAATGTAATGAATGCCCATTTAATAAATAGAATATTAAAACCTACCAACAAGAATCGATTGAAAATAGCAATATAAATAATAATGCTAACATTTGTATCGAGAGAGGTATGGAGGAAAGATAAAGCGCTAAGGGCATCTATATCGCGAAAAATTAACAAGCCGTTTTAAACTTGGGTCAACTTTTGCCCACAAACTCTACTTCGGAAAACCTTTTCCCCTTTTTACATTTCCCCATTTCAGCTACATTTTAATGTTGGCAAAAAAAACGTGCAATTTGCATGTTTTTCATGAGTATTCACATCAAACAGACCTTATGATAACGTTTTTACCGGGAAGCGGCCATGTATTTCTTCCTTAATTTATGTAAAGGGAACATATTTACATTAATAATTAATGAAACAGAAATACGAAATCATACGTCCTTCCCTTCTTTTTTGTTAATTATATTCAAATGTTATATATTCGAATTTGCTGGGAAAATAGCCTATAGATACACATAACTAACTTCTAATTAACTTGTATGAAAAACGAACATGCTCTATTGTGAACTGTACATCAAACCGAACATCGAAATTGGAGGTCAACGTTTAGTTGCAATTGAATTATGATTAGAATTAATACAGATTCTTCATCTTCTTAAAAAAGGACGGCCACTGTTGAACACAGGCTTCCCCCATAGATTTCCACAATTAGGAATTAGCTAGTACTCACCATGTTTGGCAGGCCGGTTGGTGAGCGCATTATGGCTACTGTTCCACAGAAGGGACGCTGCTGTCCATCCTTCTGGCTTCTACAGTTAAGACGAATCCAACAACACCTCATATTATGTTAAAATCCATCCACACCACCACAAAATTAATTTCACGCAAGAACAGCACCTTTCTATGTATTCACCTCAAGCGACGCGACTTATCTCTGCAAATACACGACGATGATATTTTTTTTTTAACTTTTATTAGCAACATCCAAATACAACCTTATACATTTCAAATACAATGTTTCGGCGACTTAATTTAAGTGAATAGTTACATAAACAGTATCTTAATTATAAACTATACGAATTGTACGGTTGTTTGAGCTAGATTCACACTGTCCTCCGTACTAGTGTAAACTGTATCACGGTAGGACCGTCTTCCTCGCCCTCAAAAACAAAGTAACAGCAAAAATGGGATATTAAAATTTAAGCAGTTCATAAAACAATAGATGTCTGTTATAAAATACCGTAACAGTTGTGGTTATATGATTATTGTTTTTTTTGGTGATAATCGTGGTATGGTCTGTAGTAGGTAGTTGCAAATTAAGTTTAGTATATGCAAAAATTATAGATAAAAATAGGTATTGTTCTTTTCGTAGATGTTTATTTTAACAAAAAAGTGTCTTATATATCACTAAAATGTTTATATATACGAGTATATCATGTTAAGATAATAAAAGTATGCGTTAACTTTACATGTTAGATATTATATACTTTAAATATATTGTTTGAGCGTATTTGTTGGGATATGGTGTATTTGTGTTGAGCGTGAATGCATAGTATGTGCATGTTTGTTTGCAATAGTTTAGGCAGCAGTATCCCACCCATATCTGTACTATTTATGTAATCTTTGATAGGTTTTATGTTATTTTATGTATCATAATATGACGAGAAATTAACATTATATTTAATATGCGTGTGAGTGTATATGCGAATGGATGCGTGTTTATGTTATTGATTAATTATTTATGTAAGGGTTACCAGTAAATTTTCTGTATTTTCATAGTTTATTTCGATGAGATATTTATCTATCATTTTTTTGCAGAAATAAGCAGTGTAGTCACGTAAATTGATGATCTTAGACAACTGATTGTATAAATGTGGTCCAAGATAGTTAAAGAATTTATTAGCAAAAGCTGTCTTGCATTTAGGAACTGAATATACTAGGTCCTTTCTGCGTCTTTTTGTGAAGTCTGGTGATGTTTTATGTTGCAACAGGATAGTATTCTTTATGAATAATTGTCTGACCGTAAGGACAGATATGCCTTATATAACGAATGTGTAGGAATATTGAAATCGTCTACAACTCATCACCTTAAGAATAGCGCGTTGTGCTCTTTCTAAACTAATTATTGTGGATTTTGATGTTCCTCCCCATGCGGTGATGCAATATGTAAGTATTGATTGGCCTAGAGCAAAATAGACCGTCAGTAGCAGGCTAGGGTGACATAAATTGCGGATGTTTCTAAATATATAAACGAGTTTTCTAATGCGAATCGTCAGGGTATCAATATGCTCTTTCCAATTTAGGTTTTGATCTATAATTACTCCTAGGTACTTAATCGATGATACTTTGGTGAGATCGTAGCAGGTACAAGATCTAGGCGAGTTGCATGTATGTAATATATAAGGAATTTACAGGAGGTTGGGTGTTATTTCGAATGCTGAAGGTAATGTACTTAGTTTTTTGGGCATTTAGTGTAAGGAGATTACGATCTAGCCACGTGGTTACCAGGGCAAAGCCTTGATTGGCCAATCTGTTTACTTCACTCCATGAGCGACCCCTAAACAGGAGCACTGTGTCATCCGCGAAGGTAATTATTTGCCCGTGCATCAATGTCCCCAACCTTGTATTTCTTTTGTAGGAGAAACTGGAGAAACTCCCGGACTCCCGGGTAGACGGCGGCATGGTCACGTGCCGCCGTGTGCGCAGCATGGCGCATAACGCGGAATCGTTTACAATCCCCGAGAGGTGCCTGGGCGGGTGGCCTCTTTACAGTCCTCCGAGATGTGCATAAAGGCGTGGCACCAATGGGTGGCTCTAGATGGAGATAATTCGAGTTCCTGGAGCCTCCTTTCAGTGCTGAAGATGATCAGTCCGGTGGTTTTAGCCGGTAGGAGTCCACCATGCCCCTCCACCCCTTCCGGCGGAGGAAATACATGATGTATATCAACCGGATCGATAAAAAAAGAGGAACTGCCTGACATGGACCTCGTGGACCTGTATGCAAGCAACGCTACAATGCTTAGAAAGCAGATTGGTAATCTCAGTAAATTGTACAGAACAAGAAACGACGCTGCTGTCCATCCTTTAGACCCTTAGTCACCTTTAAATCTCCCACGTTTCAATAGAGGGAAACAAAAGGGATTATTTTCCTTTTAAAGCAAGTAAACACAATGTAATAGCCATCTAGACCTTCATGAACCAGGTCGTTGTCTAGAACATGAAAGCTGTTATTAAATAATAACTGCCTAACCATACAGAGTTGTGACGAGGGTAATCGAAAACCAATCAGTCGAAGCCTCCGGGATTCAACTTTGATGTTGACGTTGAAAATTGATAACTATCGCTACTTAAGTGAAACTTCCCGTTGACTTGTTTGGAAATCGAATCCTTTGTAACGATCGTATAGGGTTTACGCTCCAGAACCAAATATTCCCAGGCAATTAAGACGTTTATAATATCTATAACATCATCTTAATAGCATATTCGGGTGGACAGTTTGATTTATGAAAATATTAAAATCCTCTATCTGCTGATGATCCAAAAGGTGTAGATATAATATATTTATAGTAAGAAATAAAAATGTCGCTTATTCAAAATAATTGTCTTTGAACGTCAATATGAGTCTCAAAAAACGGTCACAATTTACCGCCTACTAGTTGTTAAGCTGGGAATATTATATGTTGAATATAGTGAAAAAACTAAGTAGGTTAGTAAAATACTACGTATTAAGTAAAGCATTTATTATTACTATAGAATATATATATTTATATTTATTAGCGTTCCGAACGTCCGAGGGAAAAAACGGCGGAACTCTTAAAGGATCACTCGTGTGTCTGTCTGTCTACGAATCTACTGGACCGATTAAGTTGAAATTTGGCACACATTTGGATTTCTGCGACGTAAATAAATGAATATGAGGGGTTCTTTTTGGAGGGCAATGTATAAATTTCAAAAACAAAGTTTTCCAAACTGTACCATGTAATATATGAATCTGAAGGGCTTGTTGTGGGGGTCTCAATGTATTTATTTTATTATTTGAAAATATTGAGTTTTACAGTTATTTAAGAAAATAGATGAAAATTGACCATCCTTCCCCGAAACTCGTCAGCCTAAAATTTTAATGAAAATGTAAGTAATAGCTCTTTACCTATAGATTACAGGAACATCTATAAAAAGTCTATGGTCTAAAAATATCACGGTAAATTTTTCAATATTGTGCGTATAAACTTACATTTGCGGTTGGAATGTATGTGAAAACACGTTTTTCAACTACGATGTTAAGTTTGTTCTTGGGACTTCCCATTGGTACTAGACCAAATCCAACAATAGACAATATATTCAGCAATTTTGGATCCATCTCCACGCGAGTTCAACTCGCACTTGACCGGTTTATTATTTCATACTATCTAATGCCCAGCATGAGTTTGAAAGTCTCTTTCAATGATCCCTTTTTTTCCTATGTCAAAAACTTTAACCCTTGTTCCAACTACGACTGTACAACGTTTGAACTCAATCCGATTAATGGTATAGGAATGCATACGGGACAAACAAAGAAAGTAACATAACATTTTATATATGTGGTCTAAAGTGGCAATGTACCGAAAACTTTTGGAAGAGGTAACACTTAGACCTATAATAAAAGCAGGAAAGCCATTTATATCGAAAATAATATTAACGTTTTTTTAATTTTGAGAAAGCAATGGATCGTAAACATTGCGATCAAAACGCTACAAGATTATTGTACTATGATTTGATATAATATTTACGCTATAGTACCACCAACTTTTTGTGAAAACGGGGGTAGCCCCGGCAATGTAGGTTATATATACAAAATAGTTACATACATACTTGCTGTGCCTGACAGAGTCCTTAATGATCAGTCTCAATTACATTTTACCATCTAAGACTACATTGTGGAATCCAATAAAAATATTGAGTATATGTATACATACTTATAAATGCAACGCACGTTATACGGTCGTAGTTCCAATGTTTGCCACTTCACTGTTTGATACGTTGGTGGCACTATACTGCAAGCGATGTCGTCGTCCGTGAACTGTAGCGAAACAACAGCCAGGTTTTTAACAGTTTTTATTTACATTGCAAGTTTATGTGAAAATATATAGATATTGTGTTTTATCCAAAATAGCGTTAGGATAGCCGAAAACAATTATTTTATACTCATCATCATATCAGCCAAAGGACGTCCACTGCTGAACAAAGGCCTTCTCCAAAGAATTCCACTATTGTGTCATCATTTGATTTGCCAATACTCACCACGTTTGGCAGGCGGGTTGGTGAACGCAGACTGATTCTTTACCACAGAAGGGACGACGAAGCATGAATTTTATACTGAAATCAGTTAAATAAATTGAAAATATATGAAAATGTCCACGCAATCTAACGCTAAGGGCTCCAGAATCATGTACTCATGGTATCAGTTTCCGTTACGATGTCACTTACACCCGTTATATAAATATTTGAGCGTTTTCCTGGCCTATAGTTGAGGTCCACTTTGCTTAAAGGAAGTTGATCGTATGTCACTACCAAGATAGCATGAGACCAGTGTGACTGAAATGGGGTATTAAGTAGTCTTTCTCCCAGATCATTTTGAAACGTAAGTATACTCTTTAATTAATACCTTCCGAAACGTTATGTATTTTCTATCTCGTGTTACATGTTGTTTCTTAATTACAAACTTGTAAGGGAATTCCTCCACAGTAAATCAATCTAAAAAGACGCGATTTCTCTACATTTTAATTAAGTTACTTTAGTGTGCCAGTTTTGGAAGAGGCTCTATTTGTAATTTTCATGTTTATAAGCTGTTTTCAAGGGTCATCATGAATCGTCTCGAGCGCAGGTTCGATGACTTCCAGCCTCCCGAACAAGCCGATTTCCGAAAAGGTTTCAGTTTATAGACCACATCCATACGCTGGGGCTGGTTATACACAAGGCCGAGGAGTATAATTTGCCACTATGCTTGGCGTTTGTGGACTATGAGAAAGCTTTCGATTCGATCGAAACCTGGGCAGTGCTGCAATCTCTGCAAGCGGTGCCACATTGACTATACATTGAAGTAGACGGTACATTGAAGTGCTTTTACAGAAACTCTACCATGTCGGTGCGAGTACATGAACAGAGCACGGGATCAACTACATTGCAGAGAGGTGTGAGACAGGGGGACGTCATTTCAAACTGTTCACTGCTGCAATGGGGGATGCCTTCAAGCTACTAGAGTGCAAATGATTCGGCATTAACATCAATGGCGAGTATATCACTCACCTTCGATTTGCTGACGACATCGTAGCCTATCCTAGTATTCGTGAGGAGCTCTGTTCTCGAAGTTGTTTGAGTCGAGTACATCTATCTGGGACAAACTGTCCAGTTAGGTAGGTCTAACTTCGAGAAAGAGGTCAATCGTCGAATCCGACTCGGCTGGGCAGCGTTTGGGAAACTTCGCAACGTCTTTTCGTCAACAATACCGCAATGCCTCAACACAAAAGTCTTTAACCAGTGTGTTACCAGTGATGACATATAGAACAAAGACATGGTCACTCACAATGGGCCTCATAAGAAAGGTCAAGGTCACTAAACGAGCTACGGAGAGAGCTATGCTTGGTATTTCTCTACGATATCGAATCAGGAATGAAGAGATCCGTAGAAAAACTAAAGTTGTCGACATAGCTGAAAGGATTAGTAAACTGAAGTGGCAATGGGCGGGGCACATTGTTCGTAGAACAGATGGCCGTTGGGGCAAAATGGTTCTCGAATGGAGACCACGCACCGGAAAACGCAGCGTGGGACAACTTCCGGCGAGGTGGACGGATGACCTGGCGAAGGTCACTGTTAGTCGTTGGATGAGAGCGGCACGTGACCGCTCGTTGTGGAAATCTAAGGGGCCAACCCCCCTCCCGTTTGTTCAGCAACGGACGTGCTGTGGCTGATATGATGGTCTAGTACATTCGGAGAAAATCGGCTGTGACAGACGCACAGACAGACAGACACGAGTGATCTTATAAGAGTTACGCCGTTTTTTCATTGGGACGTTCGGAACCCAATTAATTTACTTAGAATAGCGAATCAAAAAAACATGCTATTTGAGCAGACACTCGTCGTTGTAATAACAATAAATTAGTGAAAAAATATATTTTTTCAAGTGTTACAATATCTTTGATTATTAATTATTGCAAAATATAACATAAATTACAATCTATTTTTTAATAAACACCGTAACCTACCCTATAAGCTACTGATTGTCATCTTTAAATAAATTTAGTTAAGTTGTAGGACCCTATATATTAGAGCCCCCCGCCGTCAGTTCGTAGGGGGGGCCCACGGGAGCTCGGGCGCGCAGATTGGGGAGTCTACGTTCTCATACCGAGCGACTCCCGGGAAGACGGTGGTGCGCACGTGGTTATATGCTGCCGTGTATAGCACAGCGCACAGCGAGAGATCCCTTACAATCCTCCCCGAGAAGAGCCTGGGGGTGGCCCTTTTACAACTGCCCTCCGCTAGAAAGGGTGACCGCTTTACAGTCATTCCCTCCGAGATGTGCCTAAAGACGTCGCACCAATGGGCGACTCTAGTGTGATCTTACGAGGACCTGGAGCCTCCCCTTAGGTGCCGAAGATGACCGCTCCAGTTGTATTAGCTGGTAGTACGGCATTCCCTTTCGCCCTTCCCCGAGGCGAAGGAAATTCATGTAGAATTTCCACTGTACATCAATAAAAAAGAAAAATGGACCCTAAATATTAAAAATCGTGACTGGCTCGTATCATAAATAATGTGTTAGTTTTATTAAAAATCAACAAAAACAACACTATATAGTTAGTTTTCGTTCGTGGTCCTTTTTGGTTTTCGAAACTCCAACCGTGAGCTTCGTTAAACCTTTACCTTCGACTACAATCGTTTGCTACGCAATATAGCCGGGAGCTTACCGTATAACATTTTTGTTATTACGTTTACAATGCAGAGGAAATAAGATGAATTAAAAAATACACTCTATTTGTAATATACGTGCCGTGTGGTGCCGGCTACGAATAGCACCAACCCATCTCATCCCGTGGTGTCGTCAAAGCCGACTAAGGGATAAGACGGAGAATGGGCAGCAGCGTCCTTCGACTACATTAACAACTCAACTGCGATCGCCAACCTGCCTGCCAAGCGAGGTGATTATGGCAAAACCCCCAATGAGCACACAACGCACCAATATCGGTCGTTGTGGTGATCTTTGAGGGAGGCCTGTGTCCAGCAGTGGACTTTATATATAGAGATAGATATGTACTATATAGAGTTTATTTTCAGGAAAGTTATGATTAGGGTATAATAATAAACAAATAAAATGAAACGTAACAATCGCTGTAACAGGCCAGTAGACATACTCATATACGAGTATTAATACAAAATAAAAGCTTGCTTGTTGCTCACTCATAAAATGTACTTCGTATGTTTAGGAGAATGTTTTCTATGTTCAGTAGAAAGTAGAGATACCGAGACATGTATACAATATACTTTATTAGCGTTCGAGATCTTTTTGTATTTTCTCTTAATAGGGTTCCGAACTTCCGAAGGAAAAAACAGCGGAACCCTTATAGGATCACTCGTGTGTCTGTCCGTCTGTCACAGCCAATTTGCTCCGAATGTACTGGACCGATGAAGTTTAAATTTGGTACACATATAGATTTCTGCGACCCAAACACGTACGCGTAACGTTAATAAATTGTTTTTGAACATGTGGGTCGCTTTTGGTGGGCAATATAGTAAGTTAAAGTATAAAGTTTTGCAAACTGTACCTTGTAACATATGAAATGGAACGGCTCATTGCGAGTGTCTCAAACGTATTTATTTTATTAGTTTTAAATATATTGTTTTAAAGACGTTTAAGAAAATAGACGAAAATTTACCTCTTTATCTCCAAAACAATTGATTCTAAAATTTTGAATTAAAAAAATAAATCTCTTTCATTACAAATTACAGGAAATCCTATAAGATGTATATAGTCTTAAAATAACATGGTAAATATTTCAATATTGTGCGTTACTTATGTACGTAACGTAACTTACGTTTACGGTTGGAATGTATGAGGGAACATGTTTTTCAACTATGATGTTAAGTTTGTTCTTGGGATAGGTTATTGGTACGAGACCGAATTCAACAATAGACGACATGTTCTGCTATTTCGGAAGTCTCTCCACGCGAGTTCAACTCGCACTTGACTTTTTTTTTTACTATGGAGATATAAACAGCTATCAGAAGAATATAGCAAGCTTAAATAGCGAAGGGACTTGAAACCGGAGGGATGGACAGCAGGGCTCCTTCTGTGGAACAGCAGCGTCCCTTCTGTGGAACCGCAGTCATTCTGCGCTCACCAACACGCTGCAGCCAAGAGTGTTGAGTACTGGCGAATTTCCCCCAAAATGATGACGCACGGCATGTAACTAGTCATTTATGGGGGAAGCCTTTGTTTAGCAGTGGACGTTTTTGCTGATATGATGATGATAATCAGTGATGAATTATTACTAACTTTTAGAAATCTAAACATAACTCGGGTGCAATTCCATAAAGTCAAACATCCATACATCCTTCAAAACAGAATTAAATGACGGTAAAAACCTAATTTGGTATACGCTAAGACATGATTGAAGCTATTCAAGGACACGTTGCAGACGGTGAGCCATGAGGACGAGTCTTAGGGAATACCAAATTGGATTGTCGTCGTTATTTCAATTCTGTATTCAAGGATGTATGGATGTTTGATATTAAGGAATTGCACTCCGCATCTTTGAATGCACCTTTAGAAAACATCAACCCGTGTGGTATATCCGTTCTTTCACTATTGCCATTGCATAAACTACCTAACTGTGCCTAACGTCTATCTGTCAAGTATCAATGAATCAATTTAAACCGAATTTCTTTTTGTTGTTTTGACCATAATTCATCTTAACAATGGTCGTTAGCGGTGGTACACAAAACGCTTGGCTACAGCGGGTTAGTGAGCGCGCAATGGCTGCTGTTCCACAGAAGGGATGCTGCTGTCCATTCCTCCGGTTTAAAGTTCCTTAGACGCCATTTAAGACCTCCACGGTAGGAGATGGAGTGGTGCTATATTCTTCAGATACCACATAAATGGCTCTTCCTCATCCATTTTTCAATCTTAACAAAAGAAATCACATAATAAAAATAAAGAGAAAATACTCAAAAGATCTTTTGAAGAGCGGGGCGTGTCCCTGATATGCCGCTCTACCGAATATTCGTTAACACATCCTCAGATAAATTATGCGCCGCCGTTGCCGCTCCGTTTGATTACGTCTTAACAATTTGCTTTAGACATGCATGTTTAAGTGTAAGAATGTTTAACGGGATGTTTGGTGAGTACTGGCAAACTCCACACAAAATAATGACATCATTGTGGAAGTCTGTAGGGAGGCCTTTGGTTTAAGAGTGGATGTCCTTTGGCTGAGGTGACAAAACAAGCTTGAACTATATAGGCGTGTCCACGGTTGGTGCAGTAGCTGATACAGTCGGCTGCTGCGCACCGGGTCGTGGGTTCGATTCCCGCACGGAACAAATATTTGTACGATCTACAGGTAGTTGTTCCGGGTCTGGGTGTATTGTGTGTGAAATTCATGTCTGTAAACGCACCCACGACACAGGAGAAATCCTAGAGTGGGGCAACGTTTTTAAAAAAAAAGAAAAAAATAATAGCGCAACAATCGTATGCGGCTATCACGCTGTTTGTATGACCTCTGCGCTTATGCGCTATGCTTGGCAGGCGGGTTAGTAGCGCAGAATGGCTGCTGTTCCACAGGGGGACGCTTAGTAAGCTTGTTTAGGTGGTTTTAATAAATATAAAATTGTAAACATAAATCCGTAGCCCGCAGCTGTGGTAGTAATCCCTTGCTTTCAATCGATGTTTATGATGGAAAATAAAATACGCAAATATACAAATATACCTTAAGTCGACTCCTTTATGCCAAGATTAGGATAAATCTCCTTTTAATACACAGATGAAAAACAAAAATATTGCTGCATTGTGGGGCATTTTAGGGAATTGAAATATAAAACTTAATAATGTCTTAGGTTTTCGCGAGTATTACACATTATAATAAAACACTTTTAAACGGATTCTATCGCGTATATTTTAGGTTTTTTGTTTTTCCTGACGTTTCGAACACTTTGCAGGGTTCGTGGTCGCAGGATGACTAAGGTGACAGGCGTCGTTACAGATTTTAAAAAGTTATTTTATTTTATCTACCGTACAATTATAATCAAAAATTATTTCGATGCACGCAGTAATCACTCACAGTGTCTTGATGTTTTTTAGTGTGGTATTTAGTTTGGGACTACCAAACCACTACTTCAAACCAGTGAAATGTCACATACCTTTACAAGATGCAGGAGTCTACAAGATTGACTGTGAGTGTGGGTTGTCATACATAGGGCAAACAAAGCGTAGTATAGCCACCAGGTTAAAAGAACACATAGCTGACGTCAAGCATAGACGCTCCACAAAGTCTGCAGTGTGCGAACATGCCTTAGATAAACCTAACCATTTTCTTCGTTTCGATCAACCTCAAGTCCTCGCGAAAGAGAACCGATATGTACCAAGAATGTTTCGTGAGGCTATTGAAATTAAAAAACATCCTAATTTTAATAGAGAAGATGGCTGGCAGGTACCACCAGTTTGGAATCCTGTTATTAAAATAATAAAGTCCCAAACTAAATACCACACTAAAAAACATCAAGACACTGTGAGTGATTACTGCGTGCATCGAAATAATTTTTGATTATAATTGTACGGTAGATAAAATAAAATAACTTTTTAAAATCTGTAACGACGCCTGTCACCTTAGTCATCCTGCGACCACGAACCCTGCAAAGTGTTCGAAACGTCAGGAAAAACAAAAAACCTAAAATATACGCGATAGAATCCGTTTAAAAGTGTTTTATTATAATATAAAACTTAGGCAAATAAAAGTCTAAGATGGTATCGCCACTGTGTTGTACACTGAACAAATTTACATCTTAAATCTCACGACGAGAGTCTGTTTACTTTCATCAGTTCGGCCGAATGAAGTCCACTGCTGGATACAGGCCTCCCCCAAAGTACCACCACAACTACCGATATGGGTGTGTTGTGGGCACCTTGGGGGGTTTTGCCATAATCGCCACGCTTGGCAGACGGGTTGGCGATCGCAGTTGAGTTATTAATGTACTCGAAGGACGCTGCTGCCCATTCTCCGGCTAATCCCTTAATCGACTTTTACGACACCCACGGGAGGAGATGGGGTGGCAGTATTCTGAGCCGGCACCACACGGCCGTTGCTGTTTACTTTACCAACCTAGTATCTAGGTACATTAAGGTATCCTCATCTCGTTACTATATGGTGCTGGCTAAAAATACACCACACCGTCGCATCGCGCAAAAGGCGTGGCAGCAATGGGCGGCTCTAGTATGATTTTACGAGGACCTGGAGCACCCCCTCCCACCCTGGTGCCCTAGCATAGCTCTTCACCCTTCCCCGGGGCGAAGGAAGTTCTTGTACAGTTTCCACTAGACACCAATAAAAATAAGAGTGTTGAAAAACGCGAATATGGGATTAACCGGAAGATAGGCAGCTGCGTCTCTTCTGTGGAACAGAAGCTTTTCTACGCGCAGCAATCCACGTGCCAAGCGTGGTGAGTACTTGGGGCAAATTCACCCTAAAATGACTACACATTGCATGTAACAGGTCGTCTATGTCCCAAGGCCTTTGTTCAGCAGTGGACGTCTTTTGGCTGATATATGATGACAAAAATAATAATTATGTTTTTAATTTGTTATCATTTTAGCCGAATAAAATCCACTTCTAGACAGATTTCCCCCAAAGATCGTCACAACGACTGGTCTGGGTGTTTTGTGTACACATTGGGGATTTTCCATAATCACCACGCTTAGCAGGCGGGTTGGCGATCGCAGTTGAGTTGTTAATGTACTAGAATGACGTTGCTGCCCATCCTCCGTCTAATCCCATATTTACTTTTTTCGACACCTACGGCGAGATGAGCTGGTGATACTCGTAGTGCCACCACACAGTGATGTTAAATATAGAACAGAATAGAATATTGATCAAGCAACATCTATTTACCGTAATTTTATATAACTCTTAATTTCCGTATGACATAGACCAAAACTTGAATTTAATTCTAGAACATTAGTTTTCATTTAATCTTCTAACAAATAAAACTTTAGTAAGCCATTGTGCTATGTTCTAAACTTAAATTTTAAAATAGGTGCCAAGGCATTTTTTTTACCGACAATGCCCCTCGCTACAATTTTGCCTGGTACAGTTTACGGACATACATCTCATATGCACTGATACCCGAACCCAGAAAAATTACCTGTAGGCCACAGAGAGAGAGAGAGATAGCCGAGGAGATGTTTCCGTGGAACGCCTGGTGGTACAGGGGAAAGTCGAGGGCACTAGACCACGCGGCAGATCACCGATGCGATGGACCGACCAGGTGAAGGCGGCCCTCGACAGTCCTCTCCATGAGTGTACGAGAAAGGCAGCTGTTCGCGAGGATTGGCGACGGATAGTGAAGCGCGCCACAAACCCTAAAGTGATGACCACGACCACTCTGTCAAGAGTGTAACGATCAAGAAGAAGGCCACACAGATACGACGCGTAAATATAAGCGACATGTAGTGCAAGCTGCGACTAACCATGGCGCTATACTGGCGTTGTCATTGCAATTTATCAGATCATACTTTCACACCGCGGCTTACTGCTGGCAATCTTGAATGATCCAATAGTAAAGCCCAAAAAAAATGTTGCTTGATAGAACCGAAGCGCTTGGTTTTGAGTCATCATCATTTCGGCCGAATGAAGTCCACTGCTGGACACAGGCCTCCCCCAAAGATCACCACAATGACCGATATGGGTGTGTTGTGTGCTCATTGGGGGGTTTTGCCATAATCGCCACGCTTGGCAGACGGGTTGGCGATCGCAGTCGAGTTTTTAATGTACTCGAAGAACGCTGCTGCCAATCTTCTGGCTAATTCCTTAGTTGACTTTTACGACACCCACGGGAGAAGATGGGGTGGTGGTATTCTGAGCCGGCACCATACGGCATACTAGACTCAAAACCAAGCGCTTACTTTCTAGTAGCACTAGGCTATATATATTTTTTTATTTTTTACAAGTTTACGAGAGAGGTTCCCAACAAATGTAGGAACTTGTAATCTAGATTTTCTTCTCAAGCTATGCGAATATTATTCAAACGGCTTATTTTAGTGACTAACGGACAAATCGTAAAATCCAAACATACAAACCCGTTTTAGTATTCACAATATCATCCATACATTTACGTATGTTAATATTTGAGGCGTGCTACCCTTGTTAACAAAGTTACCAAACTGGTTTTGGGGTTGTCGAGTGCCTTTTTCACTTCTACCATTACGTACCAAACCGCAAAACAGGAAATGCCAGAACTGCCCTCGTTGTCATAAGGATCATTGACTGTGACTGTTTTTGCCTTCGAAATTAAACAGCGAAGTTTGCCTGTCGTATCCTTGTTTATTAAATTAAACCTTAGGGTATCCTTTCACTTGATTGGAATAAAACGTTGATTACTGCCGTTCTTAGTTGGTTTTTATTTAACGCTTATCGCCAACAAGACATTTTGATATAGAGCTACACTATCACATTCCGTGTGTGTCGTAGAAGGCAACTAAAGGAGTTTGGAAACTGGAGCGTACCATTAAACACTTTGGGTTATCTGGAGGTGGTGGGTAAACCACCAACACTAGCACTAGGTTTAGGTGTCAGGCAGGCCTTTGAGGGAACCATCCGGCTTGCCTAGCAAGCGATGGTAATTGTCGTGGCCGAAATCCACGCTATAGGTTTGGGATATCGCCTCACAAAACCGAGGCTCTGTGGTTCCACAAACGGCCGCAGAGTAGGAGCCTCCCAGTTCGTAGATACGCGTTGGTGACGCGCATACCCGGGTGGGCCGGTACATAAAGTACCTGGGGCTCACCCTGGACAGTCGCTGGGGCTTCGAATAGCACTTAGAGCTTCTTGTCCCCCGGGTTGAAAGGATAGTGGGTGCCTTGTACCGGCTACCTAATCTTGGGGGACCGAGGGAAGAAGCTCATCGCCTCTACGGGGGATTCATGCGGTCCGTGGCCTTCTAAGGGGTACCTGTTAGATCATCTTGATTCTCGGAAATCGGCAAAACCTAGATTCATGGTCTGCAGTGTAGAGCTGCACAAATTGCACGAAGATACCGAATGGTGTCCGTTAAGGTGGCAGCGCTGTTGACGCGCCTTCCGCCTTATGAAATTCTGGCGGAAATGGATGCGTGGGCGTATCACCAAACATGCTCCCTCCGCCAGAGCGGTGAAGGCGAGCTTAAGGGGCACTCGGAAGTTTGAGTTGGCAGGCTCGGCGACGTCCATTGTGATAGCGACCAGGACACCGCACAGCACACACTCGAGGCATGCCCTGCGTGGGTCACAGCGGCGGATCCTGGTCGATCGGATCGGGCAAGATCTCTCTCTGCCAGCAGTAGTGTCGGCTATGTTGGCAGAGCACGAAAACTGTAATGCAGTGGTCACCTTCTGTGAGAGCGTCATGCTCCAGAAGGAGACCGCAGAGTGGGATCGGGAGAGGGCCGATCCCGTGGCTTCCTTGAGCTGTGATTTCCATACACATTACGAGATTTTCGCTACCGTACTTTTGTAAAGGATAGATATATGTCACAAGTACCCGAAATAGAAGCAAATCGCCTGAGTTCTAGCCCCCGGCGAATGCTTTCTATCAGCGCGGTGCTTTTGCAATGAGTGCGTTACAACATTTCCCCGGTACGGGGCGAAGGTTTAGACGCTGCATACCGATTTAAAAATTCATTCGTCAGAGGCACACTCATTTATTACACTTTTTTTATTTATTTTTATTGGTGCCCAGAGGAAATTATGAATAGCGCGTTATTGATTCACTTAAACATCCTATTTATCACGACCAAGATAAATCCATTCCACGGTGACAAAAAATAATAATCAAACTGCCTGTATTTATCAACTTACACCATACAGTTTTATCAAAAGGTTGCTCGGATTACAGCCAAACGTCTTTTTTTAAAGCAACTTCTTTCATAATGAAGATATTATTGTAGAGGTTTTCACGAAAGGGACTTAAGTACGCTGTTTAGCAATTCAAATTGTATAAAAAACTTTGAAAGGGCGCCGAATTATATAAGAGCGGCTTTTAATTGTTGTGCTTCACTTGATGACGGTACATGTACACAGGGTTTGTATTCGAGCCTAAATAACTTGGACTGAGATATTTGTATATGAGATTCCGATCCTGAAAGGGAGCGTTTTGACCCTGACTTGAACTCAACGAAACTGTGAGACAATGTTAAGAGACAAATTTTCAATTTTTACCTTTGGTGGTGGATGTGCCTAAATGGAGATTTATCGAGTTTCGAGTTTCTGATCATCATGATGACTCATCCGTGTGGTGCGGGCTTAGAATGCCATCACCCCATTTCCTCCCATGGGTGTCGTAAAAGTCGACTAAGGGATTAGCCGGAGGATGGGCAGCAGCGTCTTTCGAGTACATTAACAACTCAACTGCGATCGCCAACCCGTCTGCCAAGCGTGCGATTATGGCAAAACCCCCAATGAGCCCACAACACACCCACATCGGGCGTTGTGGTGATCTTTGGGGGAAGCCTGTGTCGAGCAGTGGACTTCACTCGGCCGAAATGATGATGAATGATGCGTTTCTGATCCTTTTGGTGCCTAAGATAACCACTCCGATGTTTTATCCGGCAGGAGTCCAGCATGCCCGTCCCCGGGGTGGAGGAATTACTTGATGTATTTTCACGGCGTTAAGAAAAAAAGTCTCTTATTGCAAGATTCTGACGAGGTAGGTGTCCACTGTGCACGTTTTCACGCCAAGCAGCAATGCAAACATGTGTTTAAACTTTAGACATTACTGTGTACCGATCAGAAGGGTAAGAAGTAAGTAAGAAGGTACTGTAGCTAGTGAAATGACTCGCTATTAGAGACTAAATAACGAATGTCTAGAGGTGTTATGCAGGGTTTCGGGTAGCATAACAATTATAACAATTGTTATGGGCAGGTGTGATATTTACCACCAGGGAAATGTCATGCCTTCTCGTCACTGTTATTTACTTCTGAGTCTATGGATAAGGCCGGGACCGAGCCACCCTTTTATGGCATATGATAGTGCTGTATTTAGTTATGCTTCGCTGCATTACGTGCTTTACACATATGCGGAATAAACGGTCAACCCCGTCTCTTTCCATAGGTGCCGTAAAATAAGTACCATTTTCTAAAGGAAGAGTAGCTGTACCGCCTTCATATCGTCATCATCAGCCAAAGAACGTCCAATGAAGAACAAAAGCCTCCCCTATAGATTTTCATAACAACCATTTGCCGTGCCGTGTGCCGTCATTTTGGGGAGATTTTCCAGTTCTCACCACGCTTGGGCCGTCTGGGTTGGTTAGCGCAGAATGGCTTCAATTGAGATAAAGGCTCATTTGAATATAGCTAGGTACTGAAAACTTGGTCTGCCTCTGCATTTAAGCGTAAAATCTGATTCCGCCGAACATCTCAATTTTAGTGCACATTGACCACACACTTACATCATTTTCACCCACATAATATACATTATTCTTAGGTTAGTTAGGTTAGTCAACCTAAAAATAGTTTGTTTTTTATTAGTACTATTTAATTAGTAATAGAATGGATTGAAATGGAGAGAGAGTGAGAGAGAGAATAATTAACCATGTTTCGTGTTTGACACATTAATAATATGCAATTCAGCTGACCACACTAGCGTCATCGCATCGATATATTAGACATACGAGGAAGGATCAAAAAGTAGTGAGAATGAGATAGAATATAATGACTATTGGTAACTTAACAATTTATTTTTCTACATAGTTTCCGAGTTTCTCTACACACCGAGTCCAGCGCTTTTCATGGCTTCAATCCCTTTCACAAAAAAAGTTTTGTCTTGGTTCTGCAAAAAGCTCTCCACGGCATCTATCACCTCGTTATCGTCTTCGTACCTGTTTCCCCTTAAACTATTTTTTCAATTTTGGGAACAGATAAAAATCGCTAGACGCCATATCTGGTGAATAAGGGGGGTGGTCAACCAATTTGAAGCTAGCTTGCTGAATGGCAGCCATCGCAACTGCCGACCTGTGCGCGGGTGCGTTGTCGTGATGAAACAGCACGCCCCTTCGAAGTTTCCCTCTCCTTTTCTCTTTGATGGCATTCCTCAACTTGGGAATTAAAGCTGCATAATATTGGCCTGTAACAGTGGTTCCACGCTCCAGGTAATCAATCAACAATATCCCTTCTGAGTCCCAAAATATTGAGGCCATAACCTTGCCAGCCGATGCCACGACACGAAACTTCTTCGGGGTGATGATGGCCGTTTCCATTGCAAAGATTGCTGTTTTGTCTCGGGATCAAAATGATGGACTCATTTCACACTTCATCCATTGTTACGAAACGAGACAAAAGTTTTCAGAATCTTCTTGAAACTTGTCCAACAATATCTTTGAAATGTCAAGTCGATTTTTAACATTACAAATATGTATCAGGGCTATGCCTGCCAGTATTTTTTTTTCTTACCAAGGAATATTTCGTTCTCACTACTTTTTGATCCCTCCTAGTATTACCCCTGTTTGCGCAACTTTCCCTTGCATCCGCGTCCGAAAGGCATTATGCGTGGGTAACGAGGCAACATAACGTGGGTTTTCATTATATTTCTTTGACTTTATTTACACACTCTTTTTGAACATCTTTTTGGTATGTCTCGGCTTTTGTACATACATAAAATAATGTTGTACCCATGATACCCAAAATAGGTATCTAAAATTTTCTATTTTCCTTGTTGTTTTCTCGACGCACTTAAGACAAATTACTTTAATTTATAAGTCGTCATCTTTCGCATCTGGAAATTACAAAGTTGTATTTGGATAAATTGTGAGTAACCAGAAACTTGGAATTTAATTACGCTTTCTTTAGACGGTAATGAAGGGTACTTTTGAATCATTAAAATATTATTATTTCCTTTCGAATGCTTATGTAAATATCTTGAATATCCTATTATATCGGATAGCAGCCTCGTGGTAGCTTAATTGTCCACAGAAATAAAACATCGACTGGCTTCCATCATGTGTCACTACGTATGGTCACAGCACGCGTGGTGACAAATCCAGGTGTAAATGGCGGAAAGAGTTTGAGACTTACCAAAATAATTACCGCGTATATTGACGACGATGTGTCGAGATAATATAAATGGTTACTGACAAAGAATACGGCGCTCATAGATAGCATTGTCCTATTATGTGCTAAAATTAACATAATGCGCTATATCACGAATCTGCCTACCAAGCGTGGTGATTTGACCTTGTACCATCAATAATTGTGTTCAGTTGATAACGGGGTAGATACGAGTGCATCGCAGTAGCGTAAGTAACAATTATTATTTCAAAATTAGTTAGATGGAACGGGTTCATATCATATAGCCTCGACTTATCAAAATTTAATTATGGACAAAAATATTTTACCTACCTATATATATTTTACTTTAATAGTATTTTTGTAAATATAATCTGAATAAAAATAGAACGTTGCTAACTTGGAACTAAAGTGGTCTATAATACAATATTATAATGTTGAGAAAACAGGTGAAACGCGTTTGAAGTCAGAAATGAGCGTGTGCTTAGGAATTTAGGTCAAATAAGTTTTACTCTTAATATGGCAACTTAATAAATAACTTATCCATCTGCTTTTAATGAATAGGATAATAATAACATTACAAAAAAGAAATTCCTGGATCACTCATTTGAAATACGTTAAAAGTTTTTGAAATAAAATGTAATTAAAATAACAAAATCTAAGTGAAATTACTATTACGAGATCGAATCAGAAATGAGGAGACCCGTAGCAGAACTAAAGTTGTCGACATAGCTGAAAGGGTTTGTATTTTGTATATATGTAGGATGGTGTATATGTTATTACATTAGTGGCCACATCATGCTCACATTCACAATAATGTGAGCATAATTTATGTTATTAATAATGATAAAGGAGTAAATACATGCAATTTAAAACTAATATCAGATATAATTAAATTATGATACTGTATCAAATTTAAATGAACAGTAAAACAAATATTAAATGTCATAACGAATATAGAATAATGAAATTTCATAATATGAATGAATTTTAAGAATTAAAGACATTTCCATTTTAAGAAATGATGCAATTTTAATAATTAATGTCTTAGGTTTTCACGATTATTACACATTATAATAAAACAATTTTAAACAGATTAAATCGCGCGTATTATTGATTTTTGTTTTTCCTGACGTTTCGAACACTTTGCAGGGTTCGTGGTCGCAGGATGACTAAGGTGACAAGCGTCGTTACAGATTTAAAAAGTTATTTTATCCACTGTACAAAACCAATCAAAAATTGTTTCGATTCACGCAGTAATCACAGTGTCTTGATGTTTTTTAGTGCGGTATGTTGTTTGGGATTTTATTAATTTAATAACCGGATTCCGAACAGGTGGTACCTGCCAACCATCTTCTCTAATAAAATTAGGGCGTTTTTTAATTTCAATAGCCTCAGGAAACATTCTTGGTACATAACGGTTCTCTTTCGCGAGGACTTGAGGATGATCAAATGGAAGAAAATGGTTGGGTTTGACTAAGGCATGTTCACACACTGCGGATTTTGTGGTGCGTCTATGCTTGACGTCAGCTATATGTTCAGTCAGTTGACAAAATAAATTAAATTAAAGGCTAGGGTGCGCTAGTTAGTGTATGTGTATATGTGCGTGTGGTTACATCAGCTAACACAAGCTTTTCTACTTTTGAAAATAACGATCATCCCAGTGGTGAGGCTTCGTTGCTGTGGGCTCGGCGAGCTCGGCTGAGCATAGAAATACGTGAGTGAGACCTGTAAATTAAAAATTAAAATCCAAACTATTTAAATAATCTATTCTATATATATCTAAAAATACTATTCATCATTTCGGCCGAATGGGGTCCACTGCTGGACACAGGCCTCCCTCAAAGATCACCAGAACAACCGATATCGGTGTGTTGTGTGCTCATTGGGTGGTTTTGCCATAATCGCCACGCTTGGCGGGCGGGTTGGTGATCGCAGTTGAGTTGTTAATGTATTTGAAGGACGCTGCTGCCCATCCTTCGTCTAATCCCTAAGTCGGTTTTTACGACACCCACGGGATGAGATGGGTTTGTGCTATTCGTAGCTGGCACCACACCTTTTTTTTGTGCTTTTTTTTTTAATTTACATGTGAGCAAGGAACTGATGACTGTAATAATGGTGGATATATTTGCGTTTGTTTGTTCACTATTCTATTTTATTGTTTAGTTGCCATATATAGGATAATTGTGTGGGTTATTTATTTATTTATTTTTAATTAATTCATATTACATATATTTACTCATTATATATAATTGTGTTGTTTGTTTATAATGTATACATACTAATTATATATTTCTTCATATTAATATATAAGTTTAAATTTAAATTAAATACGAATGCTGTTTTCGCTTCTGTGAGCCACTAAGGGGTCTAGTTGAAAACCAGCGCCTTGCGCCTGCCTGGCACATGCTGAACTAGATACCCATTTAGCGCATCTGTGGGGCATACACTTTAATCAAAATGTTGCTTCTTATTTCTCCGTTTAGTATGTTATTGTTTGTGATGTCTCATTTTGTCGCTAAATAAATGCTTTCTTTCTTTCTTCTTTCTTTAATTCTGGTGGCTATGCTACGCTTTGTTTGCCCTATGTATGACAACCCACAATCACAGTCAATCTTGTAGACCCCTGCATCTTGTAGAGGAATGTGCCACTTCACGGGTTTGAGAAGTTGGTTGATCTTTTTATGTGGCTTGAAGTAGGTTTTAATAGAAGCACGCTTCAAGATATGGCCAATTATGTCCGTAACTCCCTTGATGAATGGTAAGACAGCAGGTATCCGATCAACCGTGGTGGGTTTCGGGCGGCTTCGGCGACGGGGATGTGGCGCTCTTAAATTGTTATTTTGAAGAAATTGCTTCACATGGTAAAGGCCCTGCCAGGTGGTCGGCGTCGCAGATGCCGTGTGCTCTCTGTAACAAAGATTTTGCCACGGTAGCTAACTGACAAGGGTGGTGGTGGTCGGGATAATAACATCATTCCAGTATGTGTACGGATATCACCGAAGAAAGACATACTTGAAAGCGCTGGCATTCTACATCAGGCAAGTTTAAAGTTGTTAAAAAGTCTCATCCGTCAACACCGAATCGATGCCCACAAATTAAATAATAATGTTGAGATTTTGTCCAGAGAATTGCAAAGTAAATTGTCAGAATCAGATTATGTTAAATGTATTAATATCAATAGTAGACGAGCCACCGCTAAATTCAATAAGTATTCAAAAAGACAAATTAATAAGTTTGAAAAACTGTGTGGCAAAAATACTAGTATTCAAAGCATCTCAGAAAACATAAACGCTCCAGACCATCTGTCAAAATCCTTAAATTCCGTAGTTAATTTGTCCAAGAAATCTCTGGATGAAAACACCGTAAAAGTGTTAAAAAAATTATAAAAAACAACGTAAAGAAAGAAGATTTGGAGGCGATCCGACAACACATATCAGTGGTATTACGTCGCAGCAAACCGCCCAAACCGAATCTGTCTCGCAATGAATATCTAGCGCTAAAAAACGTTAGTCAAGACCCAGACCTGACTATCCTCCGTGCCGATAAGGGTTATGCTACAGTTATAATGGACATGTCAGATTACAACCAGAAAATTCAAGACCTTTTATCGGATAATAGCACATGTAAAAAGGTAAACAAAGACCCTACCTACAAAATACTCAAAAAGACCACTGAGTTAATATCCAAACACTCCAATATTTTAGTATTAGACGTGAAAACACTCATTCCATCCTGCGCGAAACCCCCAAAGCTGTATGGGTTGCCAAAAATACACAAAAGCATTGTTCCCCTACGATCAATAGTAAGCCAGATTTGATACACCAACCTACAAACTGGCGCAACACCTAGTGAAGATACTCTCAAAACTTCGTGGAAAGTCTAACACATATGTGAAGGATTTCTATCACTTCGTCAGCCAAATAAAAGACCTTCAACTGGCTGAAGGTGAAGTGATGGTCAGTTTTGATGTGCAGTCCTTATTTACTAACTTACCAATAAAGGACTGTATGGATGTTGTTAAGAAACGGTTAAGTGAGCATAGCATGCCTCAACAATATGCAGAATTGGTTGAACACTGCCTTACCAACGGCTACCTGTTGTGGGACAGTGAATTTTACCTGCAAACTGACGGTGTTGCCATGGGTTCACCGGTCTCTCCTGTAGTCGCCGATATTTTCATGGAGGATTTTGAGGAGAGAGCACTGATGACAGCCCCGGCTATGCCAAAGATGTTCAAATGGTATGTAGATGATACTTTTACCATCTTGTCTAACACTACGGTCTCTGCATTTTCACCTGCCTGCCTGCTGTCTTACCATTCATCAAGGGAGTCACGGACAGAATTGGTCATATCTTGAAAATCCGCACTGTGTGAACATGCCTTAGGCAAACCCAACTATTGTCTTCGATTTGATCATCCTCAAGTCCTCGCGCAAGAGAACCGCTATGTACCAAGAATGTTTCGTGAGGCTATTGAAATTAAAAAACATCCTAATTTTAATAGAGAAGATGGTTGGCACGTACCACCTGTTTGGAATCCGGTTATTAAATTAATAAAATCCCAAACAACACACCACACTAAAAGACATCAAGACACTGTGAGTAATTATTGCGTGCATCGAAAAAATTTTTGATTGGTTTTGTACGGTAGATAAAATAACTTTTTAAATCTGTAACGACGCTTGTCACCTTAGTCATCCTGCGACCACAAACCCTGCAAAGTGTTCGAAACGTCAGGAAAAACAAAAATCAATAATACACGCGATTTAATCCGTTTAAAATTGTTTTATTGTAATGGTTTGGAATGGTATTTGCTACATCAATACCAAGAATGTCAACGCCTATGTACAATAGAGCAGCTCAATCACAAGAATTTTTGTCATCCATATAGTTTGTAACGTTATAGAAACCCTTTCTACACAGCTTCTGTTTTATAATGGACTTGGATTTATAACGCCCTCGATCTGCGGATAGCGCCTCGAAAAACCGAGGTGTTGGTGTTGTGAGGTGCAAGTTTAGTTGTTGGCCTATGTAACTGTGATGACATTAGAATAGTTCAGTTTGAACAAATTTGTATTAACAAACAGGATTGTGGGAAATAAAGCTAACTAGACCACGTTTATTTATCTAACATGAAAAAGTCAATAAATTCATTACAATTGCCTCCATTACAATAGGATAGGCAACAGCAGCGTAAGGTAAATGAGAAGGCACCAAAGAACCATTTTGAACTGGTCCACAGCAAGGTGACTAAGGCCTCTAGTAAAGGACAGGCTGACAAGGAGGGTTTCGTAAAGGTGCAATATAAACGGAAGAAGCCCACTTTTTGCAATATATGACCGGTTAAGCAACCACATTTTCCAGAAATGTATGCGAGAAGCCCAACAAAAAAAAAAAAACTTTTCGCAATCAGAGCCGTACTGCACTAACAAGACTAAATATGCTGCTATGTCCCGCAACACCTCCGACACAGCTGTACGTCTCCCGTCTGCATCACTCTACGAAGGTTGAGGAGATCGTGGGGAATATATATGTATCAAGACCAAATGGACCTTGAGAGGAAAGTCGAAAGGTTGGAGTCGCGCCATAACGTAAACTTCAAGTCGTTTGTGGTGCGGGTTCCGACTCAACATCTGGAGACCAGAACATCTGTACCGATGCTTTCGTGGAAGGTTACGCGACGCTACTTAGTGAAACACGGCACCGACTGTACGTGTATAGTGATTAGTATGAAATAGTATAATTATATGGATATGTATTAGTTTAACTTTTCTTGTATTTATGTATATTATCTATGGGCGCTTGTTTCCTAACAGTAAATAAACAAATCTATACAAATAAATTGAAGTGTCTGTTTGTAATGTCAAAATGTCAAACAGCCTTTTACTAAATGCATATTAAAGTATATACGACACCACAAAAAACTTTTTTTTGTCTGTCCATCTGTCGGTCTGTCTGTTTGTTCCCGGTAATCTACAAAACGGCTGGACCGATTTTTACAGGATTTTCACTAGCAGATAGCTGATGTTATAAGGAATAACTTAGGCTACTTTTATTTCAGAAAAAATAAAAGGTTACCGCGCAAAAAAATTAAAACCCATGAAATCCAATGTCAGCACATACTCTATGTCAAGTGTCTGTACCTAAGAACTCTAAATTATATATAAATAATCCAATTTATTTTAAATTAAACGGCGGGTAAAACCGCGGGCCCCAGCTAGTAAAAAATATAATTAATTCGTCAAAAATAATACATAGACCATTTTAGTTCCAGGCTAGTCTAACATTCGTATAATCCGTAATGAAAAAATAAAAATCACATAAAACAATCACATTAATTTTTCTCGTTTAACCTTCAACACTTCACTAATTTATACCGAAAGGAACAAAGAAAAGTCTTCGTGATACTTCATATATATTTCACGACTTTCTTTTTTGATTGACGTATTACTAGACCTATTAAATTTATTCTCTAGATGGTACTCTAACGTATTTGACTAGAATGTGTATAATGAATTTATATAATTTATAGTGTGGATACTCACAGTAACCGTACTGAATGTTAAATAGGCTTTTTGTTTGGTTGCGTACCTAAAGACCAGAATATAATATATTTTTTAATAAACTTTGTCATTTCATTTTTCATCACGGCGTACTGCCAAATATTAAAATAAGCGGGAGTGAACAAATAGAAAGAATACTTTATTTATGACAAAAAAAGATCAGCAAGATGGCGCTTTTCTTAATTAATGTTACTCGTCAATATGAAATCATTCTTTTGTGGAGCGACAAAGTAACACAGAATGTAATTTCCATTTGATTAAAAATTATGCTCAGGAGGAAATTAATATGGAACAAACGACAAAGATAATCATTTTTTTCAACAAAAGATCACATACATTGTTCATCTACACACAAATTATTGCCAATTATTAATATAAATATTCACATGCATAAACACCTAGACTCGGAACATCTGCCTGTAACCCACACAATTTATACACGATGACTCACTGATTAGAAACTGCGCCAGGCGTGCAGTAAAAAATATTAAATATACAGATATTGTGTCAGTATTCCGCACCGAAAACGATTTGAAGTGTTTCACGGTATATTATTTTTGTGTTGCGGACATTATGCGTTTCCTGATATACGAAGTGTGTGTTAATGTCATCGCTTCGTGATTTACAAGTCATGTGTTTCGGGGTATCGGGAATTGTTTTGTTTTTGGGTTTACGTTTTTTGGTCCTTTTATCTGCATGTACTTGATACCAATGTATCTTTACGGTACCAGTGCTTGGAGAGTTCTAAAGGTTTAGGACATATAATTGTTTGTAAATTTATCATAATCCTAAAAGTCGCAGATTTTTTAAATTACTGCTGGATTTTCTTTGCTTTGATCTTTGCTTGTGCATTTATTAGCCAGGAAATCATGTTTTTTCACAGTGTTGCACCACATATTGTGTTCAATAGATCAACAGGGTCGCTGTTTTCTTGACGTATCCCTAGGATTATTACATTTTCCCATTGTTATTATTAGTAGCTTTATAGTTTTAGCATTAGTACATATTATAGACGATGTACCTAAATAAGTCATAATTAACCAACCTAATTATAACTGTTCTTATCAAAGAAGGGGAGACTAGGTGAGTCCAAAATCCGGAAAAACACAACTGATAGTCATAATTTACGAGTTCCATTATTTCGTTCACCATATATGAGATTCGTATTCAATAACTCATGGGTGACTCGGCATTCATAAATTGCAACACATTTTACGACTTCCGACACCTTTCCAAGCCAAATGTCACATGGTAAAAGATTGCTGGAAAATAACAGCGAAACAGAAATCGTGTGTTTGAATTTTCTTTAACTGAGAAAAGGAATAAACGAACGCAGTGTTTATTTTTAAATTGAAATAACGGTTTAAAATGTAGGTCTTTTCAGGTCAGGTCAGTATCATTTAAAACTACTTAAATGTAACTTCTGAATGAATGATAATTTCTTGATAAGTAACCGTATTATTCGGAAGTACTTAATAATATGATAACTTATCAAGAAAGTGAAGTGAAGTGGCCGTGTGGTGCCGGATCCAAAATACCACGACCCCATCTCCTCTCGTGGGTGTCTTAAAAGTCGACTAAGGAATTAGCCGGAGGATGAGCAGCAGCGTCCTTTGAGTACATTAACAACTGAACTGCGATCGCCAACCCGTCTGCCAAGGGTGGCGATTATGGCAAAACCCCCCAATGAGCCCACAACACACCCATATCGGTCGTTGTGGTGATCTTCGGGGCGGCTTGTGTCCAGCAGTGGACTTCATTCGGCCGAAATGATGAAAATTAACAAGAAATTCGAATTCCTAAATTACTGGTTTAGAAGATGGTTGCGTATAAAGCAAACTGTGCGTTTGATTGTTTATCTCTGTGTTTTCTAATAGTTTCAACCATCAAACCGTTAACCTCTCATTGACTGATGTAATGAACGGTCTTAGCGGATCTTGTTGGAGTCACCACGTTGTCAGGCATTCGTGATGCGGTGAGTTATTATCAGGGATGGAATTCCTTAAGCTCAAACATCCATACATCGTTGAATACAGAACTGAAATAACGGTGATAACCCAAATTGGCATTCGACTAACTGACTGGTCCTCATGGCGGCCCTTCTGCAACGTGCCTATCATCTTAGTTAATTATTCTGCTTTTAGGACACATGGGTAAAGAAAGTTGACCGATTCGTTGATAATTTTTCAATACAGCATTAAGTAATGTTTAACAAAGAAGTAGTCGTTTATAATCAGCCCATTACTGTCCCCCAGTTGGCAGATTGGTAGAGTATATATACTATTGAGGACATTTTGGAGCCCTCTCAGGTGTGCAGGTTTCCGCACGATGTGTTCCTTCACTGATAACGCAAGTGATAACCCATTTCAGTAATCGTAGATTAGTTTTTTTTATATAATGATGTTGCAGGGCAAACGAGCCTTTGAGTCGCCTAAGTGATCATCGCCGGCTATAAATATAGGCGATACCAGAGAGACCCCGATGTGATGGTGACCTTTAGGGCAGACGTTTACTTTCCTTGCAGTCCCCCTTATCTTTAAGCCATGGTTAACCATCTTTTAAGGGTTGGGCTTTCGGTATTCATCACTCACTGGACGTAATGCAGCAATTTAGCTACTTCACATCGGTATTTTGTTACGTCGTGGTACTTCCCCGGTCGAGTCAACCCATTTACGAGCTCTAGTCAACCGATCACTAAAGCGGGGCTCTCCCACGTATACTTTTTGTTAGTCATCATCATCATTTCGGCCGAATGAAGTCCACTGCTGGACACACGCCTCCCCAAAGATCACCACACCACACCGATATGGGTGTGTTGTGGGCTCATTGGGGGGTTTTGCCATAATCGCCACGCTTGGCAGACGGGTCGGCGATCACAGTTGAGTTGTTAATGTACTCGAAGGACGCTGCTGCCGATCCTCCGGCTAATCCCTTAGTCGACTTTTACGACACCCACGGGAGGAAATGGGGTGGTGGTATTCTGAGCCGGCACACACAGCTCACACGGCTTTGTTAGTCACTAAAATGAAAATTGGACGCTTATTTAGTAAGAATTACAGTATTTAGAATATTTATTCGTACCAAGCTACCTAATTCCATTCCCTTAGAGGCCTTAGAAGTTAAGAAAAGTTTACTAAGTAGATTATGTCTAACGTAAAACATTCCTGTACAGTACTAATAGAATACGTTAAATTTCAATTTGATTAATCCAGAAATAGCTTTAACGTTATCAAAAGGATTTCAGAATTAAATTATTACAAAACCTTTACGTATCCCTTAATTCCACCGTGTTTTTCTCCAAAAGTCCCTTGAGAGTTTTTTGCCAAATTTATTTCGTGTACGTTTACATTAAAAGACTTTCGGGTGCTATCTATCTTCACGGTTCGGTGCGTGTGAGAATTGAAGTAAATACCTGACATTGTATGTGTTTAATGTCAAAGAAATTTCCGTTTCAATTGTTAAGTTTTTTGTGCGTCACTTATTGTACATGTCAGGTATGCGATCGACTTTTAGAAATAAATAAAACAATGTGTGCATGCACATATGCCAACCAAATAGTACTGTAACGATGGTCACCTCTTTCGTATAAGTTGCTGTCCATTATTAAAATATATACGATTTGAATTGAGTACTTATTTGAAAATGCTCTGACATGTTTCGGTCATGCGTACAAATGTCTTTGTTCTTGTGACACGCAACCGGCAGGTGGACTGCACTGTTTTAAAGCTAGATTGTTATTTAAATATTATTATGATTAAATTTGTATTTATTTGTTTATAATATATGTTTTTACAGTATTGTATAGGGTCTTACTTTAATAATGGATAATATTTTAGGCCTAGGCTCTATGAATGGTATAGAATTCATTTCAAATATCAACACACACTGGTGGGCTACTAAACAATCACATTGTTGTTCAATTGGACCATTTTCAAACACGTTTTAGTGTTATTGTGTGTGTGTTCGGTGACAGTACCACAGTATTTTTAGAAAGACATTATAGTGATAGTTACCTACATTTTTTATGGGTTTACGGTGAGTTGCGCTTTTTTTGCAAATGGAAACGAATTATTTAAATTAATTAAGAATATATATTTATATATAAAATTAAGGTTTATGTTATATTTTTTTGCCTTAACTCATCATTGCAACCTTACCTCCTAAAATAATTTCTGTTAATAAAGTAAGTCCTTATATTTATATGTATTTTGATGTCATTAGCGACAGTGAAAGCTCTGATTCAATTTCTAGGGACGACAATAGTTTTTTAAGTATGCTTTCTCTTACATACACTCTCACAGTGCAAATTTCTGATGTTCCTAGGAATTTTAACGCTGTCCACATAAATGCCCAAGTATTCCGGCTGGTTCCTCCAATATGTTGGCAAACTTAGCCTGTAAGAATATTCATGCTATCCTTGTTTCCGAAGCAAGGTTAGAGCCATGTCTTTCTTCCGTTTTATGTTCTCTCCCCGGCTACCAGCTTACTAGAAACGATCGCGTCATGGGTGGTAGTGGTGTTGTTGCCTTCGTACACACATTCCTTTTTCAGTTATTCCTACGTCATCATCGTGTGGTGCCGGCTACGAATAGCACCAACCCAAACGCCCAAACGCCATATAAGGTGACTATGGAATTATCCGGAGGATATGCAGCAGCGTCAATGCAATAATTTAAATAGTTTGTCCCATGATTCTTGCCAGGATCCTCAGGATTAGCGATTCTTACATCTCTGATATACAGAAAACAATTATAAATTCATTGACATACACAAACTTGCATAAAAAATAATACCTCCATAAGGTGTCGATTCAATTTTCCGCGGCAAGAGTGCGATGAGACTCGAATAGTGTCTCATTCTTCAGATGATTTTATCCGTAATGGAGGGATAATTTGTTCACTCAAACGTCGAAAGGAAGATGCTTGGGGAAATAATTATCACCCGGAGTTATTGAGACGATGCACAGGTTTTTTTTGTAGAAAAGCTTGTGGTGCTTTATTAGATATTTTCATGATGATGCTTATACAAATATTTAAAACTTACGTCAAGCTTTTTTACATTTATAATATAATAATATTTATTTTGTTAATTTACTCTATTGTTATTTTAAACTTATTAAAAATATTTCCAACTTTTTAGTTCGGTAATCTAGATACTCGGTGGTGGTAAATATTCATACCTAATGAGTTCATTGTATAATGAGAATCTAGTAGTTACTTAGATCTATCTACCGAATCCAGGCAGCCCCATAAGAGTTTCTGGTGTACTTTATTAAATTATTTGGTACCTAGGGCACTTGATTAGGTATATTATTTTGTGTCTATCAAAGTTTGATAAAGACAATTTCAACCTAGTTTTTGCTTCATTTCACGTCCCATATCAATTTTGACATTATTTTTCTCAATTCACGGGGCTTATATTGTAAGGGGGAACCCGGTCTTTTGATAGGCTTACGCGGGGACATGGGTCCAACACGCAGAGGACCTTTAGAGAATTTTAATCTAAAATGTAATGGGACACTAACCGGGGACTCTCCATGGCTACACTATAAAATGCAGTCTCGGATTGTCCCCGGAGGTGTAAAACTATTGTATAAGATGGAAACTACAATTATAAGGTCTATTGCAATGGGTGCTAAATGGATTATACACTTCTAAAACCTCAAAAAACGGCGTCTGCCTTTCAACTTTTATAGTGAAATTCTGACATTATTTATTATTATCTACATCTACATGTCTCTCTATTACACGGGTTTATATCCCCTGTAAGGGGGAACCCGGTCCTTTGATAGGCTTACGCGGGGACATGGGTCCAACATGCAGAGGCCCTTTAGAGAATTTTAATCTAAAATGTAATTGGACACTAACTGGGAACTCTCCGTGGCTACACTATAAAATGCAGTCTCGGATTGTCCCCGGAGGTTTAAAACTATTGTATAAGATGGAAACTACAATTATAAGGTCTATTGTAATGGGTGCTAAATGGATTATATACTTCTAAAAACGGAAACAACGGCGTCTGCCTTTAAACCTTTAAAGTGAAATTCTGTGGCAGACGGTGACTCGCAACTCACAAAATGGGCCCCCTAAATGGCCACCACTACAAGCGACAAGGAGCAACACCGGTGTGAGCGGCTAGGGGTGTAGAGAGGTGCGGCACCGGTTTCACCATCGCGCGTCTCGAAGACTCGGAGCGGGTTTCCCCGTTATTACGCCATTAGACACTTCCACCCCCGAGCATATAGCTCTGGCGGCCCCTCTCTGATCGGCCAACTAAGGCAAGCTAGAGTTGAAAATCCTACGGGCACTCATGGGGTACCACTCCAACCAACCAATAAAGGCAAGCCGGAGACGAGGCCCTGACCGACTCTCTGGAGCATTCGGGTACGCAGTGTCGCCACTCACATTCAGCTCGCCACAAACTGCCCTGCGTTCTGTAAGCTACTTAGTATACTTTTTTTTTTCTTATGATATACTTTTTTATTATTATAATTATTACTTACTGGTATTTCCCCAAATTTCCCGTCCCGCCTCCCCATTACGTACACCCGAGACCGCCATATAATAATATATAATAAAATAATATAATACAATTTTGTAAATCCTAAGTGTTGGAAACAGGTGAAAAATACTGATTCAGTGTTTCATCGCGCGCATCAAAGATGTCTGACGACAAAGGCCTGCTCCATTTCCGCCATTCCTCTCCTGTAACTTCCGGCCGTCCTTTTTAGACGGCGTTTAGCGCGTCACCTCTTGTGAGCGTAGCGTTAAGCCGTAATTAGAGATCATTTTGCGGTTATTTAAACAGATATTAGGATGCATTTAATGGATTTGGCTTTTTGTGTTGAAGCGTTGGGTTTTTTAATTATTACATTAGAAAATGAATGACGAGAAGAAACTTAAAAAGAAGTACAGTTTCAAGTTGGTGCGAATTGAGTTATTTAGTTGACTGAATGTATTAAAATCGAGAGCCAGCGATGGAGGATGATACAACAATTGAGTTTAGATAAGTGAGCCGTGTGGTACCGGCTCAGAATGCCACCACCCCATTCTATCCCGTGGGTGTCGTAAAAGTCGACTAAGGTATTAACCGAAGGATGGGCATCGGCGTCCTTCGAGCATACAACAACTCAACTGCGATCGCCAACCCGTCTGCCAAGCGTGGCGATTATGGCAAGACCCCCCACTGATCACACTACACACCCATATCGGTTGTGGTGGAGATCTTTGGGAGAGGCCTGTCCAGCAGTGGACTTTATTCGGCCGAAATGATGAAGTGAGCTGTGTCTGTGTGGTTCCATGGGTGTCGTAAATAGGAACTAAAGTTGTTTTCGCGATGTGGTTTCTTTGTATGTATCCATATGCGTGGTGACAAAAAAAATCTTTTAATGCCCAAATAGCAATTATATTCATTAATAACACAAATAACTGCAACAGAAAGAATGTTTTTTTTATAAACTCGTTCCTTGTATCTTATTGTTTGTCCACAAAAAAAAATACATTTTTGTTACCTCATTTTAGGACCCTGTTTTATATATATCTTCTATTATAGGATTTCTCCTGTATCGTGGGTACAATTTACAGACTTAAATGTCACATGCACAGACTCCCAGACCCGAAACAACTATCTGTAGATCATCTATACTATAACAAAATCGCTGAGAGACAAAAACTGTACAATGAATATTTTTTTGCCAAAATGTTGGATGAGAACGCTGAAACTACAGTATAGAATTAGTTGAAATTTTGCAAAAATGTCCGTTACTGTCCAAGAATGGATCTAGAATACAAATCATAACGCTTTTGTGCATGGGAGGTGAGTAGTATAACAATATGCCTACAACGTTATGTTTAGTTAGAAAATTAGTTATATAGCACACAAAGTAAGATTTGGACACATTCCATGCAATAAATTCGGGTTCATGTTGAGGAAAACGGCGGCGACTAACTGTGTGGATTGCGAAGCTATTGAAAATTTACACCATTTACTGGTGAAGCGTCTCCAGTATAAATTAATAAGGGAGATCCTGATGGAAGAGAAGCTGAACTTGAACAAACTCAACACAGATATCTTCCATAGCCTTTTGTACTAACCGAAGTGTGAAGAAGTGAAGAGTTTATTTACATTTATTGCACCAACATATACGCTCTAGTACTGTAATATATATTTTATAAGATAAATGTAGCAGTTATAAAAGATTAGTATATGATGGGATGTTCTATGGAAAAGTACCTTAAAATACAGAATCAAAAGATAAATGAGAGTCCGAGCTGAATTTTGCTTTAAGCTTATCTGTTTTCTCAACGCCTTAGTGTACGTTAAAGAAAGTGTATTATATGTGTACACTATAAAGGACGCAAGCAAGGTTTGAAACTGTTGTTACCAACCAACTCACAGATTTTTTATATCGATTTATGTCGACGCCAAGTTTCAAAACAATATTGGCCTCATAAATGTGGTCCTCCATTTTCACGCACGAAATAAACAAAAGCGTTAAATACCATAAATCGTGAAAACTTCTAACGTACGGTTTAAGTTATCTTTTGAACAGCATGTGCATACAGAACGCTTGTAATTTTATCCGAAAATTGCTGTTTAAATTCAACATTCTTTGCTTTATGACTGTTGTTGTTATTTACATTTGTCTGAAGGGATTTGTTTGGATTGTTTGCTTACGTTCATGATACGTGCATGTTTGAATTAACGAAGCTTATGAGGGTGTGTTAGTTCATTTTAAGGTCTGTCTGTTACGTGAGCAGTGTTTACAAAGAATTATCGTCACATCACCCAATGGAGATTTTTACAATTGTGTCGTCATTTTTGGGGGAAATTGTCAGTACTCACCACGCTTGGCAGGCGGGTTGGTGAGCGCAGAGTAGCTGTTGTTTCACAATAGAGACGTTGCTGCACATCCCTCTGGCTTACGAGTCCCTTACTTTTCTTTTACGACCTCCACGGGAGGAAAGGATTAACGAAACTTACAAAGTATGTCACTGTCATTTTATTTTATCTATGCCCTACGTACATTAGCAACTCAACTGCGATCGGCAACCCGCCTGCCAAGCGTGGCGATTATAGCAGAACCTCCCAATGAACACACAACACACCCATATCATAATGGTCATTGTAGTGATCTTTGGGGCAGGCCTGTGTCCAGCAATGAAATTTATTTGGCCGAAATGATGATCATGATGATGATGATGATGCCCTACGTCGCCAACATATGTTTTGTGACTACAGTTTACAGACATAAATCTCACATGCGCAAACACCCAGATTTGCAACAAGTATCTATAGATCATACGAATCATTGTTTCACGTGGGGATTGAACCCGCAATATGTTTGACGGTAGCCAAGTGATTAGCCATTGCACCAACCGTCAAACGGTACAATGAGGCGTACATTACACCATTACAGTATAGTATTAATTCTTGGTCAATCATACCTTGCCATTACACTGTCCTATTTCTATGAGTAAATGATCTCGGATCATACATATATTATAACTATTATAACAATATGCCTACAAAGTTATGGAATGAAGTATCGTCGCTATCCTGTAAGAAGCAACTGTATTTTTTTGTGTTTGTATAACGCCACATCCCCGTTGCAGAAGCCGCCCGAAACCCACCACGGTTGATCAATGACCCACTGTTTTACCATTCATTAAGCGTGTCACCGGCAGAATTGGTCATATCTTGAGGCGTGCTTCCATTAAAACCTACTTCAAGTCGCAGAAGAAGATCATGGCTGATCTTCTAAACCGGTGAAGTGTCACATGCCTTTACAAGATGCAGGCGTATATAAGATTGACTGTGAGTGTGGATTGTCATATATAGGGCAACCAAAGCGTAGTGTAGCCACCAGAATAAGACAACACGTAGCTGACGTCAAGCATAGACGCTCCACAAAATTTTAAATAATATAGTCCCAAACTAAGTACCACACTAAAAAACATCAAGACACTGTGAGTGATTAGAAAGAAAGAAAGAAAACAGTTTTATTTTGGACTCATACAGGTAATTACAGATAGCGTGCAGATAAGATATATAATAAACTTTAAACAACTTGCGCGAAGCCAGAAAAGGTCCCTATCTCAGCACAATGCTGCGACACTTAAAAAAAAGAAAAATGCCGCGGCGCTGTTTTTCAGAGAGGACCGAATGTGATACTTGTGATGCTGATTTGATTACTGCATGCATCGAAATAATTTTTGATTAAAATTGTACGGTAGATAAAATAAAACACCTTTTTTAAATCTGTAACGACGCCTGTCACCTTAGTCATCCTGCAACCACGAACCCTGCAAAGTGTTTGAAACGTCAGAAAAAATATAAATCTGTAATAGACGCGCGTTTAAAAGTATTTTATTACAATCATCATCATCATCATCATTTCGGCCGAATGAAGTCCACTGCTGGACACAGGCCTCCCCCAAAGATTATTACAACGACCGATATGGGTGTGTTGTGGGCTCATTGGGGAGTTTTGCCATAAATGCCACGCTTGGCAGACGGGTTGGTGATCGCAGTTCAGTTGTTAATGTAATCGAAGGACGCTTCTGCCCATCCTCCGGCTAATCCCTTAGTCGACTTTTACGATACCCACGGGAGGAGATGGGGTGTATTCTGAGCCGGCACCATACGGCAATTTATTTATTATAATGACTACCTTTTATTCTCACTATCTATATTATTCCACATCTGATCAGTTTATAGATGACTTGGTGCCCCATCATCACTTGCCTTGCACTCCACATGCACTTGATCTGTCAAAGGTTCACATAAATCAGATTTCGACTAGGCGTAAAAGGCCTGGCGCACACTCATAAAAAATATTGCGTGCGAATGCGTTGACGTTTAGAGAAGTCAAAGGGCCAGTTCTCGTAACTAACACTAAGACTGAAAGTTGACCAAATTGAGATTAAACTATGAATTGTCAAAAATTGATATTGTCCTCTCAAAATTCAGTCCAATTTCAGTATGATCTCAATCTAGTGAGACTAGATTAAGATCATACTGAAATTATTATTACAATGTCTATTTTGACGTTTATTTAATGACTATTTAAGTACCTGTGTCAGTTCAAAATGTTAGTAGAATACCGTTTTGGATAGTTAGAACATTTTAAATTACGAGAATCGGCACTCTGATATTATATAAATGCTTAACATTTTCTACCAGCTTATTCTTGAAAACGTATTCGTAAGCCCGTGTGTAAATAGTATTGTTGGCGTAAGTAAACGCAAAGAAATAACTGTCCAAGCCACAGAGGAAGCCACAATATCCAATTTCTTCAAACGAGAACTTCGCCTCCCATGGTGCCTTCCACAAATCGACGAGGCACTGCTTATCACAAAGATACCGTAGCGTAGAGGATACATGATAACACTGGTTTACGTGAAAATACAGATCAGTTGATCCTAAGGTGACATACACTGTGTGGTGAGTAAAATCGTTTTCAATACTCAGGTCCGTATTACAGAACGATCCTCAAGTCCAGTTTGATCTTTAATCACCTGATCACTGTTTATGTATAGAATCTGTACTTGAGTATCGGTCACATTCCAGAACGGTAATCAATCTAAACTCAGTTGAAACGAGATTTAAATCACGCCTCAAGCCCATATTACTCATTGTCTATGCATCAGCCTGTTTTCGATTACGATTTATTTCTATTACCAACTTTGTTCCGATCTGCGCAGATTATGAAGTAATGAAATGTACCTCAATAACCCTATTAATTAAGAAATATAGATATTCACAAACTAGTTCTTCTTTACATACAAGGTTCATTTTAAAAGAGTTATTTTACATACTAGTTACCTACGTAAAATATTTTTATATACTTTAACGAGATGAATGTTATCGAAGTATAAACTAATAGGAACGTGTATTGGTGTTGGCGCCTATTGTCATTGAACAATGGAACAGATGTTATGTTGATAAATAAATATCGTTTAATTAATTTGATGTTCATATTAACATAATAACCTGTAGCGAAATCGTGTTGGCTCCTCCAGAAAGTTAAAGAAAAGAAAGTATGTCGTTTTTCACCACATATTGGGGAAACATGAAACTACCTCATTTAAAAGGAATACAATTATATAAGTCCTGTACATCTCACATACATCTGAGAGGAACACTAAAGACCAAACTTCTTTTCGAATGATTGTTAAATAAATCATTGTAATAGTCAACTTCTCCAAAAATATCTATTTTGTGATAAATATATACTTCCATTCAATGACATTTTACAGATACATTAATATATAACATCATTGCAGAGACACTTCTAAAAACATCTTAGCTTGTATTCAATCAAAACCAAATAGCCAAAAATCAATGTGCTAGAAACAACATACATTAAAAACTGTGCTCAAGCGCTATCCGGACCACACTCAGGTGATCACAGTTCAAATCTCTGCTCAAGTACAGACCTATAACTGAGTAACGATTTAGAATAAAGCCACGACTCAGTTGAACTATGTTCAATAAATCTATGCTTGAGGGACGTTTTAAAATTAACGCTCAACTCAAAACTAGTTTTAAACTGTGATCAATGCTTGAGTTTCGTTCTGTAATACGGACCTTAAACAAGAATATAAACACACGAAAGTTACAATAAAAATATGATACAGTTTGTTTGCCCAAATATAACAAGCTAGCTCTGCAGTTGCGTTGTTAGATTTACTCTACCTGTAGCGATATATATACCAGTAAGGTGGCAAACAAGCATACGGCCCGCCTGTTCGTTAGTGGTTAGCCGTACCGTAACGGTAACCTCTTTTTTATTTTTTGTTAAGGCCCGTGGAAATTCAATATGGAACTTCCTTCATCCCGGGGAAGGGCGAAGGGGTATGCCGGACTCCTACCGGCTAAAACCACTGGAGCGGTCAGCTTCGGCACCGAAGGGGGCTCCAGATCTTCGTAAGATCACACTAGAGCCGCTCATTGGTGTCACGCCTTTAGGCACATCATGGAGAGGATGACTGTAAAGCGGTCACACCTTCTAGCGGAGGGAGGGCGACTGTAAAAAGGCCAAGCCTCATTTTGCGCTGTGCTGCGCACACGGCAGCACGTGACTGCGTGTGCACCACCGTCTCCCGGGGGTCGCTACACGGGCGGAAGCTGCTGTCCAGCTCCAGCTCTCGATATCAATGCTTAGTCTTTTACGATATCCATGGGTTGAGAGACGTGAATTATTATTTGTTGACAACACAGGGAGTTACATAAGTAAATCAGTACACTGTACACTGTAACAATTATATCAAAAACTCTACATAAGATAACTTGTCACGCTATTGTACAATACATTAAAATCAATCAACTTAACTCTTCGAGTTTAGCCACACTTTACTTAAAAATCATTAATATGTTATAAATCTAATGGTTTGCAGGACAGGCAGGAACATCAAAATTTTCCATGTCACTGCTGATATTCATAGTAATAAATTGTCAATGCCACTACACGGCCGGATGCTGCTGCCCAGCCTCTCGATATCAATGCTTAGTCTTTTACGATATCCATGGGATGAGAGACGTGAATTATTATTTGTTGACAGCACAGGAATTTACATAAGTAAATCAATACACTGTAACAATTATATCAAATTTACATAAGTAAATCAATACACTGTAACAATTATATCAAAAACTCTACATAAGTTAACTTGTCACGCTATTGTACAATACATTAAAATCAATCAACTTAACTCTTCGAGTTTATCCACACTTTAGTTAAAAATCATTAATATGTTATAATCTAATGCTTTGCAGGACAGGCAGAAACTGTCGTAACAGCAAAGTTTTCCATGTCACTGCTGATATTCATAGTAATAAATTGTCAATGCCGAAACATCATTATATTCCGTGTGATATCCAGATTAAGAATATAGCATCACTCCATTATCCTTTCGTGGATGTCGTAAAAGGTCACTAAAGGGACGAGAGGGATGGGCAACAACTTCCCTTCTGTGGAACAGTACCCATGTTAACTGCACTTACCAACTTGCCTGCCAAACGTGGCGAGTGCAAGCAAATTCCAAAATCAAGACAAAATTGTGGAAATATATAGGGCAGGCCTTTGTTCGGCAGTGGACATCCTTTGGCTGATATGATGATCATGATGATAGTGAAACATCAGTTAGTTTCGTTACTGGCAATTGTAAGCACGGAGTATTGAAAGTTTTATGCGACAGTGAATGCCAGTTAAAGTACTAAACAAATAAAACACCAACAAATACAATTTAATCGTAAAAAGTCTAATCAGCCTTAGTTCCTGTATACGTAACTTATAACATAATATATAATATACATTATTATATATTATGTTATAAATTTACTATATTACATGACCCTACTAACACGTCGATCAGAATACCGAAATATACGTAAGAGTCAATAAAAACAACCGATTTTCAGTGCTACAACAGCGCCACATCGCTGAAAAATCTAAAATTTATTTTCTTTTATTAAAAAGCGGCGTTTCACAGTTTTGAAACAATCAGAATTAAAAAAGAAGGAACACGAACCACGTTCTCATTGGAGAATAAATCAGATTTTAAAACAGAAGCAAACAGACAAAACAATACGAAATTGCAAAAGTTTAAAACAAATCCTGGCATAAAATACGTTCTGCTTGAAAGCGTTAAGAAGAACTTCAAAGTTTGGAAATAGATCAAAATAAAATTGCTACTCCTTCCTTCAGAGTGGGTCATTGTTTGCGAACGATACTTTCCGAAGTCGAAAATCTCGCTTTTATTGTTTGCTGTTTACATTACCAGCGAAAAGTAGATATAATTTTTATAGAAAACTAGAACGAATAAGTAATCGCTTCTTATGCTTTTATCAAGACTTTCACACAAGCATTAGTATAACATATTTGTATTTATGCCCCAGCGTTCTATATTGCCCGGTAAACATTTACATAAATTGAGTCACAACTTCATTCGAGTTCTGATCGCTTTGACTCGAAAACCGCTTTGGATTCGCTTTGACATATTTCAAATAACGTTAAAAATGTAGCCCCGTTAAAATATATGCAAGAAGCTTTGGGAAAGAGAAAACAAATGGAATATCTGATCGTATATAACGTTTTATATATGGTTTCCATTCGTATTGCGGCTTAAGTAGATAAATGACGTGATCAATTTCGAAGGACGACGTGATGTCTTTATCAATATTGGGAAGATGAAATGCGGCTATTGCTGTGTTTCGTGCGTTCGGATTCCTAACGTCAATTAAGTATCTAAATATGCGCCTGGATCATTCTTTTTATTCCTTGCCTGCTCAAGAAAATAGGATTATTTTACTTTCTAATACAATTTGGTCTAAACGCAATTGAATCTCGTTTTTCACTCTTACCTAATTTGAATTCAATTGCTATCCATTGAATTCGAAGTTTTAGGAGCTAGCTATTCATTCTAGTTATAAGTAAAATGAAATCAATTAGCATACAAGTTGTCTTATTTTTTACTTTAAGACGTTACGAAGTTAATCCGTATATTTTAAATTGATTAAAATCTCTTATTTTAATCAATTTAAAATATACGGATTATGTACAATAAGACTATCGATGGAATAAGTATAGATAAAACAATCCTAAGGGTAAATGCAATTTGCGGAGTAGTTTATCGAACTAAGATTTGATTTGGCATAGAACATCCGTGGGGACAGCACATTTATGAATATTGTATTGAAAATACAACCTGATGAGACGAGTAACAATATAATTATAGACTTTAAGGGTTATTTATATCTTGAACATTACATATACATCCACTCCATTAAATGAATGCCTTACATGAATCTAGTGATTAGTTAGGCGGCAAATATCACGATCCCATTTTTTCCAATACTTAAAGGTTAGTTAACTCGCCTTGACATGCCTGCTTTATTGATCGATTGGATCGAACTTGGTAGCCCACGAAGGCACTACTGGAGCGTGGCCATGATCTCGCGTCCTATGCTGTGCAGGTACGCACCTGAACAACTGTGTTCGGTGAATACCTGCACCAGGTGTTAGGATGTCGAAGGGAGGAAAACGCGCCAGAACAGTTAAAAGTTTTACACCTTGTCTGACATAGTTCGGTAATCACAGCCGATTCGAAAAGCCACCACGGAGGAGGTTTCTACAACGTCTGAAAGTAAGAGCATGAGATTGTACAGGCACCCCACGGACCGCACGATTGGGGGGGGGGAGGGGGGTCGTGCATGAGAGGTGGCGAATAACTTCTCGTGGTCCCCCGAGTTTGGGCAGCAGCTGATGCATCTGATTAGTATATTTTGCGTACTTTCACAGTATCATGTCTGATGAAATTTTACTGTGGGATCGGCTGCTGATGTTGAGTATATTTTTATATTACAGAAAAGAGCAGTGCGAGCTATCTATAACCTGGACTCCCGTGAGCAACAAGAACAAGTTGGTTGTACCTGGCTTTAGACTTAGCAGAACTAGCAAGTCGTTTATGGGAAACAGTATTAGATTCTATAACAAAATTCCATGTGGTATTACCGACATACCAAAAATAAGATTCAAATAATTGATTAAGCGCATTTTAATTTCGAAAGTCTACTATAATATAAACATTACATCGACGATACCGATGTCTGGCAAACTTTTCCCTTCCTGCACACTTATCTATGCTGCACTCTGCGACCCTCAGGCGCTCTATAATATATTGTATAATTTTCGCATGATTGAAATGTTGTTACTCCCAATCAATGCTTTACCGATTACAAAGAAATTGTAGTTAATTTTTTATTTGACTTACATTACATTTACTTGACTTATTTTTTATCTTTTATTGACATCTTGACATGTAATTTGACTTATTTAAAATTGAATTATATATTTATGATATAAATTATTTGGTAATGTTTAATGACTGCAATTTACATTCTAATATTTTCTTAATCTTTTGACATTATTAAATTAATTAATCATAAAATTATAAATGTTTGAGTATGGCTACATGATAGCCATTAATGTTATATATTTAGTACCTATATTTTGCCTTTTGCCTGATAGTATTGGTCTGTTATGATCACTCACGGTGGCGTTGTGTATCGGGTCGTTCGGTTCCCTACAATATGGTTGAGCTAAGCGATGCTGATGCATGCGTCATGCTCGTGAACGGGTGCCGTCTGTTGGGACTGGTCAGCCGTTAACTGCCATGGCAAATAATGATTTTATTATAGGAGTACGTTTTTTTATACGTTAACCAACATTATGCTCGTTATATGTTTTACCATAATTTGTATCAATCAACATTGTAATCTCAATTATTTTAAAAGAGTATCCATGGAGTTTCTTGCCGGCTCTTCTCCATAGATCAACTATTGGAAACCGTGGAACTTAGGTTGCAACGTTTCATAAGTGCCAATATTTGGTTTATTTGAAATAAAAATATTTCACTTTGACTTTGACTTTATCCTCTTGACTTTAAGCCCCAAAGACTATCTAGGGTGAGCCCCAAGTAGTTTATATATCAGTCCAGCCTAATTTGCGCGTCACCAACGCGTATCCATGAACTAGATAGCCCTCTGCTCCGCGCAGTGTATGAGTACCCACAGCGCGTGGGTGTCCTTGTGAGGCGCAATCTGCAGTTACAGTGTACTTTAGTCATGACAATGGCTCCCACTAGGTCGGAAAGCTGGATGGTTCCCTCAAAGGATCCCTCGCCATCACAATAGTATCGTCAGCGTAAAAGAGTACGCTGACGCCAGTGGGGAGAACAACACGCAGGGTAATATAAGAGGGGACCGAGAACCTACCTCTGCGGATTACCACATGTAATTTCAAGCGTCAACATCGGTTTTTATCTAAAATTAAGTAGTAAAGATCCACTTCTCATCGCCGGATACGGTTGCAACACTAATCAAAGCTTCTATGTAAAGTCAAATTTTGCAGACCAGATTTAGTCATCTCTAGGTTTTCGTGGGATGCGTTGGTGATAAGTTATGTGGTACCCACACTCTGTTTTCCGAAGCCTTTTCTGATTCATGAAGATGGTTAGCCACCATACTATGGGAGCATACAAGTGTTCTGCAAGATCACGTGTGGTAGAACGAGTTTTCTCTTCCATTAAATTTTATTTTAATGTTCTAAATAAACTGTGGATTGTATTCTCTAGCGTGGTTCATTTTCAAGATCAAAAATACTTTTCTTAAATTGCTGGAACCAACGCTTCACGGTGTCTATGATAGGCGCATTTTCACCCTGTAAAATACATAATATTACTTGAAGTTTTTGTCGCTTTATGACCTATACGGAACTCATGCTCAATTGTAGTGGATGTCTTGACGAAGAATGTCCATTTTTGAAATGTAGGACTATCGCGTAGAAATCCGGTTCAGAATATTCGAAAGCTCACGAGTTAGGATCTATATAGGCAAGATGGCCAAAAAAAATTGGTTCTAGAAACTGTTGAAGAAAAGATTGAATACTCATTATTGGTCAACATGAAGAAATGAAAACCATATTATGTTAAGTATATTTTTGTGTAAGCACCCTTTAAAAAGACTAAGTTCACATATCCATAAAGTGACGTCTCAAATATCGATGAAAATGCGAGGCATGACACCAATTTTAGCACTAGAATACTGCTTGACTCCAGTCGGAGCGTAAGCAATTTTCGAGTAATGTTTCTGGCTGTCAAATATCCATGTAATAAAAATTTATCTGTGCCAGGTGAGGGTGCCATAACGGCGTCAAAATACATTACGTCTAGCCCGACAACATAAATTTGACAAGTGACGTGGGTTCCGTCTGTCGCCAAGATTAAAACCATATTACACCATTTGTATGTAAAAAGGGTAAATAATCAAGGACTTCGAACTGTTTGGGACCATCCCTAGGCAAGATCTTAAAATATTCTTTGAAATGAAAAATGAATCATGCACCAACTTACAAGTTCCGAGAAAACTTCGATAACCAGAAGGTAAAAAAATGTATTTGAAGTTAATATAAATTTGGATTCTTTATACCACTGGAGTGAAATGAATTTTGATATGAATGTGTGTACAGAGTATGGCATACGAAGAGCACAATCACAGAATCGGTGGATAAATTGCAGTTACTTCAAATTTGCTAATTATGTAGTACCTACAAACAAGACTGAATGAATGACTGAATTTTGAAAAGAACATTCGTGATCATTTATCTTCGGAGCGTAGAAAAACGATTACATAATTTCTTTGTTCTTTCGGTGAACTGCTGAGAATGGATTCCCATCCAATTATTTTATTGTTCGTTGTACAATTTTGTTATAGGATAATTATATTTTATTCTGCCACAATATCTTTTATAATAAACTCACAAGAGACACAGAGAAACAACAGAAATAAAAATATCGGTGTCGTTAAATCAATAGGAGTCTCGATTTCTCGAGAATGAAAATTTAAATTAAGGTTTGTTTCTAGGCCAAAAATCAGTGGAGTGTTTGGTAGGTGGCTTATATTTCTGTTCACCACATGAACATAAAAAAGGCGGACGCTTGAAGAGAATATACCCATTTTCCTGTTGTCATTATAAACGTCCAGCATGCAATATTTTCGATTGTGTCGTAAAGTAAATATTGATGGGGATATGGTCCTCGTTCACATTGATTACCATGGCTCAGATATATGTACACAACTCCGTATTTTTTCCGCTTTCAAATCACATTCATATTTTATTTATATTTCTTCCTTTATTAGTTTCATGCGTATTTTATTTGCTGTTTGGCTGCTTACAAATGTTTATCTAGTTAGTGTCATATTTCTGTTACTCGTTTATTATTGTTTGAAATAAGAATAATTCATGTTTTGTGTTTAACAGAAAACACGTACTTACTATTCATGCAATAACATAATGGCGGATCTCAATCACATTTTATAGGGTTCCAAAATGAAATAACTGATACTGTTACTAATAATTTTACTGTTCGTATTACTCATTCTCGGTTTTGTTTTTGTTTTTAAGAACTTCTGTGAAAAAAGTACATATGCCTATAGGCGTGGCACCAGAGGGTGGCTCTAGTGTGATTATACGAGGATCTTAGGTGCCGAAGATAACCACCCAGCGGTTTTAGCCTGTAGGAGTTCGGCTTCCTTCTGTGAGAGAGTCATTGTCCAGAAGGAGGTTGCTGAGCGGGATCGGGAGAGGGCCGATCCCGCTCGGAGAAGGTGGACACGGAGCCAAGGTAACAACCGCCGCGGCGCCCGTATCCTACACGCCTAAGACCCCTGTCGTCTTTACAAGGCAGGGGCCTTGCGGGTCGCGAGTGCATCTATTGGGAAACCTACTCATACCGAGCGACTCCCGGAATGACGACGGTGCACATGTGGTCACGCGCCACCGTGTGCGCAGCACAGTGCATAGCCAGGTTTCTAGGGAATCCTTTACAATCCCCCGAGAAGTGCCTGGGGGGGAGGCGGCCTCTTTACAGTCGCCTTCCCTTCAAGGTGTGCCTAAAGGCTGGGTGGCTCTAGATGGAGATTTTTAGATTTCCTGGAGCCTCCCTATGGTGCCGAAGATGACCACTCCGGTGGTTATAGCCGGTAGGAGTCCCAGGACGGAGGAAGTACATGATGTATTTCCAACGGATCAATAGAAAAATAAAAAAAGGAGTCCGGCATGCCCCTTCCCCAGGGCGGAGGAAGTTCATGTAGAATTTCAGGGTCCAATAAATAGAAAGGTGTACCCAGTAATACTCGAAATTCAAATAATAAATGATTGTTGCTTATCGTTAAAGAACTCTTTGTTCTACCATTTAATGATTATGCTTTGAGTAGTCAGTGTTTAAGGCCAGGACAATCGTCAACGAGTATGATGGTTCAGTTGGTAAAAAGTAGTTTAGTTCAGTGATTTAAGTAAAAATACATCTTTTGGCCACCTATTTATCGCAGTGAAGCCATTAGGCCATCAATATTAATATCTACTAATTATACCTTTTTTTTTTGGTGTCCAGTGGAAATTCTACATGAACTTTCTCCTCCCCGGGGAAGGATGAAGGGGCATGCCGGACTCTTACCTGCTAAAACCACAGAAGCGGTCATCTTCGGTACCGAAGGGGGGCTCCAGGTCTGCCTAAGATCACACTAGAGCCGCCCATTGGTGCCACGCTTTTAGGCACGTCTCCGAGGGATGACTGTAAAAAGGTCGCCCCTGGCACTTCTTGGGGAGGATTGTTAAGCCCCCAAGCCTGCGCTGCGCTGCGCACACGGTGGCAAATGACCACGTGCGCGCCACCGTCTTCTCGGGGGTCACTTGGTATGAGCACACACACTGCCCAATCTGCACCCACGACCACCGTGTAGAGACGGCAGGGGCTCAGGCGTGTTAGACCTGGGAGCTAAGGCGGTTGTTACCCCGGTGCCGTCTCATCCTTCTCCGTGCAGGATCGGACTTCTCTCAATCCCGCTCTGCAGTCTCCTTCTAGAGCATGACTCTCCCGCAGAAGGAGAACACTGCACTTCAATTTTCATAGTCTGCCAACATAGCCGACACTACTGCCGGCAGAGAGAGATCTTGCCCGATCTGATCGACCAGGGCACTCCTCGAGCGTGTGCTGTGCGGTATCTTGGTCGCTTTCACAGTGGTGGCGCTATGCCGTGGCCTCACGTCTTATCCTATGCAAGTGCGTACACCGAAACAACTGTGACCGGTGAACAGCTACGTCAGGCGGTAGGTGATGCACTCGTTGCTTTTGATCCAGTCTCCGAAGAGAGGCAGGATATCCTCAGTGACACGTTTGGCCGCGAACTGCAACTGAAGGCGATGTCACCACATCTCGAGAGCGCGTCGTTACGCTGACCATACAGGCACTCCGTAGAGGGCCACAGACCGCACAACCCCATCTAATTGTACCTGCTTCTACGGTAAACCCTATGTGGCAGTCTATGCAATGAAAATTGAAACCAATAAAACAGTTACTAAAGCACTTATTATAATCGATAATACAAGCTCCAACAAAGCACTAGGTACATGAAAATTTCAAACAACTTTTTCATTAATGTTCAGAGAATTCATTTGGGTATTATATGTTTTATTAAGTTTAGTGGAGATTACCTTTCAAGTAGAATGTGCACAGTAAACTTTGAAAGCTGTGAGCTTGAGAAGACGCCATCTGGAAGCAGATAAGTTTTCAACTTCGGTAAGTAATGTAACACAGGGTGTGTAAATGTTAATTTTTTGCGCTTTGTGCACTTGTATTAAGTAAAACCAAATTTTGTTATTTTGTTATTTTTTTATTCTTTATATATAATTTATTTGGAGAATGTATTTTAAGCAGCTTTAATAAAATGGTTTAATTTTACTACGTTTATTTGGATGATGTCTTAATAGTAGCCGGTTCTTCCGAGATTAGTTTAACCAGTTTGAATAGGTTTCATATAAATTAGGTTTGGTTAAGTGTTTCCTATGACATCAGCTCTGTCATCCGTGAGTTGTGACTGTCTACTAACTAAGATAAGTTAGTATCTCAGGTTGGTTAAGATTTAAACTTATACCTAAATTGGAAAAGTTCTTACATTTATATACACTAAAAATATACAAATAATACATTTAACACAAAAAAATACCAACTTCAAAAACGTTACACGATATTAAAATATTAAACCCACTAAAATGAAAAAATTAAAACTTTGTTTATCAAATCGGGTGGGGCCAGGGATTAAGTATAATTTTTCGATGGTCTGGTTATTTGGTGGTAATGATTCCACCCGAATTCATAGAGAAATGATTTTTTCTTTTTAGTGTATTTTTTTTATTGTAACGTTCTTTAAATCGGTATTTTTTTGTTTAAAAAGTTTTACATTAGTGAGTATTGTTAAAGTCGAATAAGGAGTTAAGAAGAAAGACAATAGTATCCGTTCTGTTGAACGCTGTTCTGTAACAACATATAACGATAAAAAACCAGCTAGCCAAGCGTGGAGATTATGTAAATATTCTTTAACATGGATTAATTAAAGTCGTATATAACAGAGGTCTACGTTCAAGCTCCTATCCTGCGTTTATTAAAATCCTGTCGGAAACTAAATTCCTGCTCCTAGAAACCAGCTGTATCAGGGATATAGGAAACACGAAGAGTCCAGCACTTGTTAGTAGAAAGGCGCATGCAGAAAACACTAGGTTTTAGAGAACAGTATCAATATTTTCTTGGAATCACAGACGTCGGTTTATCCCGTGGCGTAGTGATCGATGATACAAAAAGGAGACTGTTAGTTTTTATCCGACTGCCCCGAAGGAGAGTAATGTGTTTCGAGTGTGTATATGTATATTTCTTTGGCACGTTCTGTAGCCTTTTTTTATTTTATTTTTTATTGATCCGGTGGAAATACATCATGTACTTCCTCCACCCGGGAAAGGGTGGAGGGGTATGCCGGACTCCTACCGGCTAAAACCGCCGGAGCGGTCATCTTCGGCATCGAGGGGAGGCTCCACGAACTCAAATAATCTCCATCTAGAGCCACCCATTGGTGCCACGCCTTTAAGCACATCTCGGAGGGGATGACTGTAAAGCGGACACCCCCTCTAGCAGGGGAAGGCGACTGTGATAAGGCAACCTCCCCAGGCACCTCTCGGGGGGATTGTAAAGGAATTCCCCCAAAGCCTCGCTATGCGCTGTGCTGCGCACATAGTGGCACGTGACCCATGCACACTACCGTCTTCCCGGGGGTCACTCGGTATGAGTACGCAGGTTTCCCAATAGGCGCCCTCGAGACCCCCAATGCCCCCCCGCCATATAAAGATGACAGGGGGCTCAGGCGTGTTGGACAAGGGCGCCGCGGCGGTTGTTCGCTCGACCGGCTCCATCTCCTTCTTCGAGCAGGATCGGCCCTCTCCCGATCCCACTCAGCGACCTCCTTCTGGAGCATGACGCTCTCACAGAAGGAGACCACAGCACTACAATTTTCATGCTCTGCCAGCATAGCCGAAACTACTGCTGGCAGAGAGAGATTTTGTCCGATCCGATCGACCAGGATCCACCGCTCGGCCTTTTCCGCTTTACGGGGGCACTCTCCGAGCGTGTGCTGTGCGGTATCCTGATCACTTCCACAGTGGTAGCACTGTAGCGAGACCTCGCGTCCTATCCTGTGCAAGTACGCACTGAAACAACCGTGTCCGGAGAGTACCTGCGTCAGGCGATATGTGACGCGCTCGCTCCTTTGGAGCCAGGCTCCGAAGACCGGCAAGACAGCCTCATCGACGCACTTTTGCGCATACTGCGGCAGCATAAGCCACTCACGCCACAGCTTGAATGCACGCCACCGAGCCTGCCATCTCAAACTTTCGAGTGCCCTTGAAGGCAAGCCTTCACCGCTCTGGCCGAGAGAGCGTGTTTGGTGATGCATCCACGCATCCATCTCCACCACGCTCTGTAGCCTAAACGGCTTCATGGATTTTATCATAGGATGTGTCATTAGATTCGTTCGAGTTGAGAGAGTAGGAAATGGCAAATATAATTTTAGTCACAGTTTTCTTTTCACAATCACTTTTTACTTGAAAACAATACCGCAATCCTCATTTTTCATCCCTATAGTTACCACCAGCACCAGCTAATTGGTCTCTTTCTGTCTAAATGCAGCTGGTATTTTCAAAAGCCATAATAGGAAATAACTCGTGGTTTTTGACAGGATCAAAGTACTCGAGAACGCGTTGAAGTGGAATGAGGAAATGAATATAGGGGCATTTGGGTTTCGCCTTTTGTTGCCAAGATACGAAGGACTCGGAGCTATATGAGTCTGTAATTTATGTGATTATCAACGCTTCACACGCATAACTCAGATTCCTTTTATAGTAGGTGTCGTACACAAATCACATGAACAGGAGCCGTTGTTGTGTTCAACATTAAATTGAGCTGCGAATGTGAGAGCTCTTCTTAAACAAAGAACCGTCTTATTACCTGTCATGTAAGCGAAAACAATGTAAAAATAGGGGAGTAAACGTTGTGCCTGAGGCATTTTTAATTTTCTGCTTTCATTCACTAACACGCAGTCTCTAAAAAGGCAAGGCTTTTGGGAACTCTAGATTCGTTTTCTAAAAGTATATTACTTTTTTATGGTAGTTGGGATATATATATATATATATATATATATAAACACATATTGTTTATGTAGGGCGTCATGGTGTATATAAACCAAAACTCTATTTGTTAAAATAAAATAAATAATTAAAATAAACTAGTATTAGGTTTTTACCTATGAAATTGCCGTTTTATATGAAATAAAGGATAGATTTCTTTTCTATCTTTTTTATTTATTTAAATAACCCATGCAATCGACGCATCTTTGCCAACGCTGTAGCACTTCATCGATGCCCTTCTTGAAGAAACCAGATGGACGGGAGGCGACAAACTCCTCAAAGGCATTTTGTACTGTCTCTCTGGTATTGAATTTTCTTCCCACCAATAAGTTACCCAAATTCTGGACATAAGTACAAGAAGTCTGTAGGCGCAAGGTCTGGTGAGTACGGCAGATAACGGAGAGCTTCCAACCCCAGCTCTTGTAGCTTGGAGACCTTCTATTGTCTGCACTGCTATAGACTGATACTGATATGTGGTCACAGGTTGTCGTGCAGGAGTAGCGGGGACAAGCGATTGATCTAAACTGGTCGCAGGTGTGCGAGCTTCTCCATCATAGTGTTCAATTCTTCACAGTTCTGCAGTAATGCTCATCCCGTTTGGTAAGAAGCTGTGATGAATCACTACCACCAAGCCGTGAACGTTTTTCTAGGAGTTGTTTTTTGTTTAGGGTTTTGATCAACTTTGGGCAACGTGGTGAGTGCTTGCGATTGTTAAAACAAATCTATTTTTCGTTGCAGCTAACAATGCGGTTCAAAATTCCTTTATTTCTATGCTTTCGTGTGTTGAGTAGCGCAAGGCAGGACGGAAGTCTGGTCTTGGCTTACTGCGCTGCAGGAGGTCGAGCAAGGGAGTTGTATTACTAGAGATATTTATAGCTAATGCCTTGCTCCTCACGGACTCACTGGCAATGGATGAAGGGGATGGAATGGGTTTTCGCTATGGGCTTCATCGGTGAGGACGGTATGAGGTTCGGTTTTATGTATTGTTGTTAATTTGCTAAATACACAAATATACCATAATTTAATATAAATATTACACATCTCAAGGTCATCCGTGAACCGTTTGTAGATTTAACAAACTAATACAGGTTTCTGCTCGACGGTTAATAATGTACAAAGTATTTTCTGGGTTAAACTAGTCAGTATTTGAAATTTCTTGTCTGGATCGTTTGGTCAAAGTAACTATCATTAGGCTTATAAATTATTTTGCTGCCTGCTGAGCAAAATGATGAATAAATGAAAATAACAAATTATTGTACAATGAAGTGAATATAAACACTTACAAGATAATTATGTTAAATTATTAATAAAAATCATTTGAGTGTATTGTTCCGAAGTAATTAAAACAGAAGCAAAATTTTTACGAAATTTTCTATTAGTTTCTTTTTATGACTTCGAGTTCAGTGTGGTGCCACGTAAGAGTAGTCCTGGGTAGCATTACAATTGTTTTAGGCAGGCGTGACATATACAAGTAGCCAATGCTTGCTCTTATTGTCACTGGGTTTGTGCACGAAACATTTTTATTGCGAATCGACTATTGAAGACCTTTTCAGTAAATAAATTGGTTTGGAATACAACTAAATTAAATTAAATTAAAAAAAGAAATACACTAAGGTTAAACTATTGTAAGAACTGCTTATACATGTATAAGTTCAAATGAATAATGAAAGTTGTTTAACATAAGCTGTTTTAAAATCATGGGCTTTCGACAAGGTATTGTATTGCCTACAGAATCTTGGCACAGCGTCGTAATAACTAATAACCAAGGTTCGTTTTTGTAAGATCAATGTGCTGTTAATGTTGTTAGTATATTAGATCTTGATATTATTACAGCTTGAAAAGATATTACTTACTAACAAAACCGAACACTGGCATATAGATAGATCTACATATATCATAGACGGGCGTACTCGGAAATTAAGTCTTTATTTGGAATCCAAAATCAAAGCCGATACTTTAATGGACCGTCAGGAATACGAACTAGGAGTAATAGTAGTAATAAATCACGAGCAAAAATGATCTGGTACTACATCAGCCTTAAGATAAAATTTCGTTATGGTTTTAAAAGATACTGAACGTTTTGTCTATGTCTATTTTAAGTTATTATTAACTACTACTATCATTAATATCTTCTGTTAAGAGAGATTATTCATCACAATGAAATGCGATATTCATAGTCGAATGTTGAAGAATATTGATGTTATTAATTAATACTATTCGATTACAATGTAAGGAATAAATCTTTTATTCTTATTTTTTATTCTGTGGTATTGATAAAGACATACCGCTCGTGAGCGTGCTCGTAGCAAAGCTAGGCGAATCTCAACGATCAGAAATTTGTATATTGAGTGTTATCAGACGTGGGTAAATTCTGAATCGTTTTCTTCGCGCCTAATCCAGATGCGGCTATTAGTAATAATAATATTAAATAATGCGGTTGTTTGTATAATTGGATTATGACTGGCATAATCTAAACCTGAAGCTAAGCTGACAGACGCGCTATGACACTCCAGTCCTCCTGTAATGCTGACGCGTATTGACTGCCCAATAGACGGATATGGAAGTCCTTGTGTCACGATATACGTTCCTTTAACACCAGCGGTGTTAAAAAGATGATTGAGCAGAATCAAGGCTCCAAAGTTGTTTTGGTAAAGTCGTATTATAAAGCTGAAGACCAAGGATGGCAGTGTAGCGTCGAATAGGCCAGAAATTTTGAGAGCTATTGAGAACTTCTACCGGCAGCTATACACGTTAGTAACTATACTTACCATTACCACCATACGCCATCCAACTTGCCGAGCAAGCGGTGGTAATTTTCGTGTTCAAAATCCACGCCCTGGGTCAGCGGATAGCACCTGAATAAACCACAGCTCCTTGGTTCCACAAACTGCCAAGGAACAGAGAACCACCCAGTTCATGGATACGCACTGGTGACGCGCAAATCGAGGTGTACCGGCCGGTACATGAAGTACCGTTATAAAATAGTCGCTGTACCTGGGGCTCATCCTAGATAGTCGTTGCGGCTTCGAAGATCACTTTCAGCGCCTCATCCCCCGAGTCGAGAGGGTAGTGAGTGCACTACATCGGCTGCTGCCCAATCTCGGGGGACCGTGGGAGGAAGTTCGCCGTATCTACGGAGGGGTCATGCGATCCGTGGCCCTGGGCTACGGGGCGCCTGTATGATTAGCCCGACTGTCAGGTGCCCAGCGCTGCAGAAGCAAACTTCACAGTCTGCAGCGCAGAGTAGTTATACGGATTGCACAAGGATACCGAACGGTGTCCTACGAGGTGGCAATTCTCCTGGCGTGTTTTCCGCCTTTCGATATACTGGCGGAGATGGATGCGTGGGTCTACGACCAGACACGCTCCCTCCGCCGGAGCGGCGAAGGTGCGCCTCCAGGGGCGTTAGACAGGCTGATGCGGCTAGCTCGGCGCCGCGCACTTGGAAAGTGGCGTCACCGCTTGCGGATGCAGTTTGCGACCAAGTGCATAGTCGAGGGCGTCCTACCGCTCTTCAGAGCCTGGCTCAGAAGGAGCGAGCTCGTCGCCTACCGCCTGTCGTAGGTATTCACCGGGCACGGTTGTTTCGGTGCGTACCTGCACAGGATAGGACGCGAGGCCACGGCACAATGCCACCATTGTAATAGCGACCAGGATACCATACAGCACGCGCTCGAGGCGTGCCCTGCGTGGGCGGCCGAGCGGCGGATCCTGGTCAATTGGATCGGGCAAGATCTCTCTCTGCCAGCAGTAGTGTCGGCTATGTTGGCATAGCATGGAAACCGGAATGCAGTGGTCTCCTTCTGTGAGAGCGTCATGCTCCAGAAGTAGGCCGCAGTACGGGATCGGGAGAGGGCTGATCCTGCTCGAAGATGGAGGAAACGGTGCTGGGGTAACAACCCCCTGGCGTCACAGTAAAGTGGGGGGCCTCTGGGTTCGCGGGTGCGTAGATTGGGGAATCTGCGTGCCCACACCAAGCGACGCATGAGAAGGCGGTGGCGCGCAGGTGATCACGCGACGCCGTGTGCGCAGCACAGCACAGCGCACAGGGAGGTTTGAGGGATTCTTTTCAATCCCCCGGGGGATTGAAAAGAATGGGGAGTGAAGGCTTTACAGTCACCCTCTCCGAGATGTGCCTATGGGCGTGTCACCAGTGGGCGGCTCTAGTGTGATCATACGAGGACCTGGCATCTGGATCTTCGGCTAGGTGCCGAAGATGACCGCTCCAGTGGTTTTAGCTGGTAGGACTCCGGCATGCCCCTTCGTCCTTCCCCGGGGCGGAGGAAGTTCATGAAGAATTTCCAATGGGCCCTATAAAAAAAGGTCTAGTTGAGTCAAGAAAGTTAGCCATACAAGCCAGAACGTACCGGCCACGCTGCGATCTCCCTATAGATTCAAAAAAATCCTTCCATCTAACACAAAAACACTTCTAGTCCAGTCCCTTGTGCTTCCTGTAATTGATTATGCGGTTGTCTCTCACGAAATTTCACATCACATTCATATCATATTTTTTTGTAAAAAGTTCTAACTTACTTAATATTTTCGTAAATATATTGACAAGGCACTGTCATTATGTTAATGTTTTTAAACAGTTCTCTCAAATAATCATGACTACCAAGGTTGTAAATGGCCTTCATCACTCTTTTCTACAGTGTAAAAATTGCTAAAGCTAAAGAAAACTAGTCTTGCAGTAGCTACATCTGTAAGGAGACTGATTTTTCTAACAGCATAAGCCGCCGAACTCAACCATTATATGTAATATAATTACTAATCAAATTATTTTTAGTTTAATAATGTTAAAGTGACACATCCTCCATTACAGATACAAATATTGTAAAATGTTGGCTGTGTGGAGGTCCATAAACGCAAACTAAAACATGCTTATGCAGCTCAACATAAGAGTCAGTTTATCAATATAACGCATGCATCGATCAACTCAACCACGTTGTAGGAAGGAATATACTGGTACTTCTAGCCCTGAGGCTAATGATTTTGATTTTCTAGGAGACCTACGTTAATGAGTGGGATCCAAACTCACCATACCACTCACCTACTACCTACGCACCGCCTTAACCTTTGGTTTATTGCCGTTAAAAGTCCAAAAAATGTGAAATTTTATGTTATTGTTCATAAAAAGTAACTGGCAGATTTTACTAGAATGAATACATGTACGATAGTCAAATCTTAAATTTGTAATGATATTGATGAAACCAGAACTACAGTCATTTACGCAAACATTATTATCATACTTATAGTTTTAGCTAAGTAAACAAAAATAAAGTGAAAAGGAGTTTGAAAAAGGATTGTATTTCCTCGAGTGAAAAGTGATAATACCTTATTCGCGAAGGAGTAAGGTTATTGTCTTTTCTATTGCTTGCTTTAAATCTTTCTATTAGGGGTAAACAAGAATATATGTTCCGTACACGTTCTTTACGTCTTTAGGTATAAGTAGAATAGCATGCCAACACGAGGTTACAAAAGGGATAAAAGATAGAAAAAAGAATAACAAAGAAAACATAAAATATTATTTGATAAATATAACAATAAAAATTGCAACTTAGAAGACTTCATCCTGCACATAACAGTGTCATCAACTTAACAGAATAAGCTGACGCCATTGGGGAGAACGCAAATTCGCATATTAGACCTCTTCGGGGGCTAGTCTTGCAGGACCACGCACATTACCTCCCTTAGCTCTACGCTACAGTCCCTGCCCACTTATTGAAAGTGCCCATCTGGAGCCCCTGGAGGTGCTGCCCTTGACACCGATGATGGACTAACATTTCCCTAATCGGTCCCCGTGGGATTTGATGCTGATGATACCCGGCCAAGACACTGCTTGAACCGATACCAAGCGGACGCGAAATGTTGCGACGATGTTGTACCGCCATTGCCGGAAGCTATACTGGCTGTCAGCCAGGTTAAGACCAACTCGTTACAGGTGCTTAACGAGTCTTATATATATGCTCTCAAATAGCCTAAAAGCCTCGTCGAGCAGGGAAATGGAATGAAACCCAGAGGGAGACACTGCCTTTCCTCTTTCCTGATGAGAATCAATTCGGCTTGCTTCCAGCCTTACGGAAACACGTAGTGATGGAGGTAGCTGGTGCCATAAGTGACTGCCGTGCCGACCCACGCACGGCCCGGAGCGAAACTCGGGCCCGGCGTGAAGATGCGGGCTTCCAGATAGTCAACGGCTTGGCCCAACTCCCCTTCTGAAACTCTCAACTCCTCGGCCCAGTCAGAGGCAATAGGGGTGAGGAGGGATTGAGACGACTCCATGTATTGTGAATAAAAAAATATTAGATTTAGACGTTCGCGGGCCAGCGGTAATAACGGAACAAGTACTCCCTACGGTAAATCCGGGGCCACTGTTGCATCTTGCCTATTACCATACGGTAGCATCACCCTCACCAATCCAAGAACAGTTATTGTAAGCCTATAGCTTATTTTAGCGATATACACACCTTTAGCGATATTCGGTCCTTGTACGAGGTATTTATTTTTGTTTCATCCTTCTCTCAAGTCACAAGTGTTTTTATATTAAGACATAAGTGCTTAGCTAGTTATTGTATTTCTCATATTGTCTTATACAGATACACAGATATCTTTTCGATAGGTTTAAGTAAACATTGATGCTCTATCTTGTAATAAAGGAAAACAATATAGAGAATATGGTATTGTGTATTTATGTCTGGATCTTAGATGATAGATAAAAATAATATGAAAGAGAATGGTACTCGATGTTTTAGTAAGAGTTCACTTGCTCTCATCATCATTAACATCATAATTTCAGCCATAAGAAGTCTACTGATAGATTACTTCCTACTACCCAAGAATACTTCCAACAAACCTTCGCCAGGTGGTCGGTCGGTCCATCTTGTGCAGAGTCTGTCCACGCAGTGTCTTCCGCTAGGCAGTCGTCACTCGCGAACTTTGCGGCTCTATCGTCAATTTGCTCCGTTCTTTTCATCTTCTATACATCTATACAAATAAATAACATTGAACTGTCTGTTTGTAATATTAAAATTACAGCTTTTTACTAAATGCATATACAAGTTTGTACGGTACTTTCAACAAAATGTTTTTTTAACTTTTTGTCTGCCTGTCGGAGATTAGCTAATTTCAAAAAGGCTGGATCAATTTTGAAGGGACTTTCACTAGCAGGTAGCTGATGTTTTTTAGGCTACTTTATTTCAGAAAAAGAATTAGTGTTCCGTGAAATAAAAATTAAAACCTGAACATGAATTCTAATATATATACTAATCAAATCGCAATTATTTATAAGTCCTTATCCAATTTCTTTTAAATTAAACGGCGGGTGAAACCGTAGGATACAGCTAGTTGATTAATAAAATGGTGATCTCCTTTTCAAGTACAAGTTCTTTATTGAATCTATCTGTCTCCTATGTATCGTAAAGTTCACATGCATAGAATAGAATAGAATAGATTATTTATTTGTGAAACATAGGTATTTACATACAAAGGTCTTAAATAGTTAGGTAGTGCGCTATGCTTTGCCAATCATGACATACAAATAGGTAAGTACTTACAGATAACATTATATTCTACTGTTACTGAAAACTATTCTATTAATTGAAAATATAAATTTAATACAATTTAATGATATAAGTATTTAAGAATATAATACATTTAAGTAATTGTACTATAGTAAGCATTATTACTATTAAAATTTATGTAATTATAGTTATCGAGATTTATCATAAAGAAACTCATCTAGAGAATAATAATATTTTTCAAGCAATAACCCATTAAGTGTTTTTTTGAACTTATGTAATGGCATACTTTTTGTTTCATCGGGTATTTTATTATACACTTGGGGAAACAAAGAAGCTTTTTTTCATTAAAGCAGTTTTACATTTCACAAGGCATAATTTATTCATATATTGAGCACGTATAGGTGTTTTCTTTGTTGTATAAAGTTTTTTTAAATAAATGTGGATTTATTTTAACAAATAATGCAGTTTCCAGGATATACAAAGCTGGTAAGGGTAATATTTTTAAGTTTTTAAAATATAGACAGCAACTATCTGTTGTTTTTAAACCACACATTGATCGAATACACCTTTTTTGCATCCTGAATACGAGTTCCCTATTTGCTGACTGTCCCCAAAAAATAACACCATATCACAAAACCGAGGTGACTAGTCCATGGTAAGCTGTTAATAGTGTATCATTATTTACTGTTTTTGAAAGTTGAAATAGTAGATATGCTGATTTGCTTAATCGCTTGCAAATTCCTCCAAATGTAGTTTCCAAGTTAATTTACTATCTATAGTTATACCCAAGAACTTCGCATTACTAGCTTCTTCTATTTTTACGTCATCATATGCAACATCAACAAGTGGATTCTTAAGCCGTTGGTGAAAGTGCAAAATTTTGGTTTTATTTAGATTAATTATAAGATTATTATCGTTAAGCCAATTTATTATATGAAATATAGAATTATTGATGTCACTTTGATAACTGTTTGGGTTATTGCATTCTATAATAGCATAAACACCACACCTCGAACAGTTCATCATCATCATCATGCTATAAGCCAAAATACGTCCACTGGTAGAAAAACCTCCCGGGACCATACGATCGACACGACGATCGGTTACATGCAGTGTGTCATCATGTTGAGGGGAATTTGGTAGTGCTCGAATAGTTACTTGTAGGCAATTCAAATCGATACTATTGAATCCGTGATTACTAGCACAGAAAGCTAGTCACTTCGAGGTATTGGTGTTATGAATTCCCCATCTAAACGTTTCATTTACATAGTACCCAATAATCTGTGGCTCTGAGGACATATTACCGGTATCATTTATGACCACTGCTGTTAATAACCGATCAGCATTTTATAAAACATTTCAAACTCATACTGCGGTGGTCCGGATGTACGAGTAACTCCATTATCGGTGAAACTTACCTGTAAGGCATCGCGTTGTCGAGAAGCATCTGCGTGATAAGCACGATAGCTACCTGGGCAGGAATAGCAGCGTAAAACGGAGGAAGAAAAAGGTCGGTTGTCGACTCTTTTGCAATCTTGCCTACTACAAGATCCTACGTGTCGTTCTTCCCGCTGGTGCCAGCGTAGTCAGCTTAAAACATGATGTTCTAAGCTAATCTATTGTTTGCTAACTGTCGGGCTTAGCTATCGCCGAACGCACCTTGACCCTTGTGGATAGGATAGAATATAACGCAACGGAACGCAACGCAAAGGGCTAGGGCCCTTTATTCACAGTCACATCGAAGAGTTCTTGCAGATACCCTGCGATTGTGCCAGCAAGCAAGCGAGTAATTATCTATCTGGAGCCTCCTTTCGGTGCCGAAGATGACCATTCCAATGGTTTTATCCGGTAGGAGTCCGGTCCTAGGAGGAGTCCTCCCTTTCCCGGGGCGGAGGAAGTACATGATGTATTACCACCGGATCAATAAAAAAAAGTATAAGCTGGGTGATTCGCCCTACGCCTAGCAAGTGTCGCAGTCACACAATATGTGTAACATCGACCATTTTTACCCCTGCAGAATCTATATCTATCCATTGTGCTCAGTTTCAATCTGTGGAGTTCATCATTGGCACCGAAGTGCCCAGTGAGTGCACCTAAAAGGTGTCTCATTTGTGACCTGTTTATGTTTAGTAATTTCACTCCACAGTCTCTTCTTGTGCTGGAGAAGTTCTTGGATTGGTTTAGGCCTACTGACTCCCTTCCTTAAAGTGTCCTTGCAGACTTTTAATTTCGCCCTTGTCCACCATACTGCACTGCCATATGTAAGAATAGGCCTCACCATAATTGTGTAGATCTAACGAATCACCCTAGGTTTGAGTCCCCATGTTATGCCATACGTAGAACGGCACATGATAAAGACTCGTAGGGTCTTTTCCACCGTTTCTTCGACATGAGTGCGCCACTTTAGTCTCCTGTCTAGTATCACGCCCAGATATTTAAATTCCGTGGCCGATTTCAGTTTAATTCCGTACATTTCAAGGTCCTTAAGATCACTATGGTTGGTCTTCCTCGTGAACGGCACTATAATAGTTATGCTAGGATTAATGGATAGATTGTTTTTCGTGGCTTCCTGAAGCAGGTCCGACATTACGTTCAGAAATTTGCTATTGACTTGTATGACTATGTCATCAGCATAGCCCAATGTGCGGAATGAGCCTTTGTTAAGTTCCACTAGTAAGAATCCACTACTAGACACCATAGTTATGTTATACGCCTCCCTGTGGGCAACATTTAATTTCATTTACAGTCTGTTACCCTATCCCCCAGTAGTCTGGCTTCAATTAATCCATTTTATGATTTTGATTCTACGCCATGCTTCCCTTCCGAAGCCTTTATTGACTCGAATGTCGTTCGGCCAAATGCTCCTTCAATGTCAAGAAATACTCTAGCACAGATCTCTTTAGTTTTCAGAGCACTTTCGGCTCTGTTTACTACACAATGCAATGCCGTTTCGGTTGATTTACCAACTTGATACGCACATTGCATGGTATAGAGTGGTCGTCTCCTTAATGGATCATCTACTTGTATTATATACCTGTGTATCAGTTTTTCCAGACATTTTTGGAAAAAAACACGCCATACTTATAAGTCGATAAGACTTGGGCATCTTTGTAGTTTTCCTTAAATGAAAATTAATTTTACTTGCTTCCAAGCTGATGGAACATGTCCAATGGCTAGACAAGCACTATACAATCTGCACAAATAAGGTGTTAGAATACGCCTTCCCTCTTGTAGTAAGATGGGGTATACATCATCTGATCCTGGGGACTTATACGGATGGAAGCTACTTATAGCCCATCGTATCGTGTCCACATCTATGACTTTATTTGCTATACCCCAGTCATTTTTGGAACTCAGTACACTTTGTTCTTTTATGGTGATGACATTATCTCTCACTTTCTGTATCTCTACTGAGTCCGGGAATTGCCTCTTTAACATTAGTTTGTTTCCTTCCCAGTTACAGAGAGCCTACCTTAGGGCCCCTTATCTCCTCTGATCTTCACCAGTAGTCATATAGAGGCATTGCCTCCATGCTATTTTTGGCAAAGATGCAAGCCTTCATATTATTTGTGGGGAATTTGTAGAAAAGTTGTCCCCCACGCACATAAAACCTGATGTGATGTTACAATACAGTGCCATCACTTTGGAAGTGACCAGGATATCCCAGGATATGCTGCGTGGACTGTTAAGCGGTGGATCCGGAATGATCAGATCGAGTGAGATCTCTCTCTTCGGGCAGTAGTGTCCGCTATGCTGGTAGAGCAGTGGTTGTCTTCTGTGAGAGCATCATGCTCCAGAAGGAGACTACAGAGTGGCATCGGAAGTCAGAAGATGGCCGATCCCACTCGGAGAAGGAGGAGAGTGTGCCGATGCAGCAACCTGCGTACCTATATATAATATGCCTGAGTCACTTGCCGTTGCTTTATGGCAGGGAGCCCAGGGGTCACGTTCACGAAAATTAGGGAATTTTAGGCTAATATGATGATGAAATCGATTTAACTTAGGTGTGGTGCCGGCTTTGCCGTGTGGTGCCGGCTCAGAATGCCACCACCCCATCTCCTCCCATGGGTGTCGTAAAAGTCGACTAAGGGATTAGCCGCAGGATGGGCAGCAGCGTCCTTCGAGTACATTAACAACTCAACTGCGATCGCCAACCCGCCTGCCAAGCGTGGCGATTATGGCAAAACCCCCCCAATGAGCCCACAACACATCCATATCGGTGGTTGTGGTGATCTTTGGGGGGAGGCCTGTGTCCAGCAGTGGACTTCATTTGGCCGAATTGATACGATGACACCTAAAACAAGCCTAATAATGAACACAATGTTTTATTCACATAAATTCTTCAATTGCCCAGCCGACCGTTTGAAGTTCAAACCATTTATTTAAATGGAACGTAAATTCTCTAAATTGATCTCAATTTGCCTATTCATTTGTGAACATGCCATCTGTCTAAATTGGGTATTAGCATCCAATTTAGATATCTAGTTTGGTGAACTTTCTAGATACATAAATTTTCCATTAGAAGATAGATCCTACATAGTCGATAATTCCAATAATTAATGCCAATACTTATGGGGTAGTGTGAATAGAGTTTTTGAAGTACAATAATAATACGACAGTGTCCCAATACATTTTAGATGATATGATATAAAAAAATACAGCCTTGTTAGCAATCTAATCATATGAACGTTGACTTCCACTGCTAGATATAGGTTTCCTAGTGATCAAAATAGTGGATATAATTATTGTTAGAATTTATTAACTTCATATTGTGTATATATTATATAAGTTTTTTGACATGTTCGATAAACAGTCTAATATTATTTACAGCATTGGTGGCCATGATGCCCTTAATTTTATATTTATTTATGTATAATAATTAATACCTTACACATGTGAGTACTTAATTGTACTCCGCTTGATAGTAGTTATAATAATTCTCAATTTCAGTTTATTTTTAATAGAATCAATCGTGTGTTGTATTATTGTGTGTATCTATTTCACATATAGTCCACTTTGATTTCACATACTTAACGTGTTAAACTGTAATATTCAAAATTATCATCATCATCATATCAGCCACAGGTTGTCCACTGCTGAACAAAGGCCTCCCCCTTAGATCTCCACAAAGAGCGGTCACATGCCGCTCTCATCCAACGACTCCCAGCGACCTTCACCAGGTCGTCTGTCCACCTCGTTGGAGGTCGTCCCACGCTGCGTTTACCGGTGCGCGGTCTCCATTCGAGAACCTTTTTGCCCCAACGGCCATCAGTTCTACGAGCAATGTGCCCTGCCCATTGCCACTTCAGCTTACTAATCCTTGCAGCTATGTCGATAACTTTAGTTCTTCTACGGATCTCCTCATTTCTGATTCGATCTCGTAGAGAAATACCAAGCATAGCTCTCTCCATAGCTCGCTGAGTGACCTTGAGCTTTCTTATGAGGCCCATTGTGAGTGACCACGTCTCTGTTCCATATGTCATCACTGGTAACACACACTGGTTAAAGACTTTCGTCTTTAGCCATTGCGGTATTGTTGACGAAAAGATGTTGCGAAGTTTCCCGAACGCTGCCCAGCCGAGTCGGATTCGACGATTGACCTCTTTCGCGAAGTTGGACCTACCTAACTGGACAGTTTGTCCCAGGTAGACATACTCATCAACAACTTCGAGAACAGAGCTCCCAACGGATATTGGGATGGGTACGACATGGGCATTTGACATGACTTTCGTCTTGCCCATGTTCATTTTAAGGCCCACCTGTTGGGAAACTCTGTTGAGATCATCGAGCATTGTGCTGAGCTCTTGCAGCGATTCTGCCATGACTACGATATCGTCGGCAAATCGAAGGTGAGTGATATACTCGCCATTGATGTTAATGCCGAATCCTTTCCACTCCAGCAGCTTGAAGGCATCCTCCATTGCAGCGGTGAACAGTTTCGGGGAAATCACGTCCCCCTGTCTCACACCTCTCTGCAATGGAATTGCCCCCGTGCTCTGTTCATGTACTCGGACCGACATGGTGGCGTTTCTGTATAAGCACTTCAACACTTCAATGTACCGATAGTCAATGTGGCACCGCTGCAGAGATTGCAGCACTGCCCAGGTTTCGATCGAATCGAAGGCTTTTTCATAGTCCACAAACGCCAAGCATAGTGGCAGATTATACTCCTCGGTCTTCTGTATAACCTGCCGCAACGTATGGATGTGGTCTATGGTACTGAAACCTTTTCGGAAACCGGCTTGTTCGGGAGGCTGGAAGTCATCAAACCTGCGCTCGAGACGATTCGTGATGACCCTTGAAAACAGCTTATAAACATGGCTCAGAAGTGAGATGGGTCTGTAATTCTTCAATAGGGTGTTATCACCCTTTTTGAAGAAGAGCACCACCTCACCTCTGTTCCACGCTTCCGGCGTTGTGCCCTCGAGTAAGACGGAATTGAATAGCCTCTGAAGGACTTTAAGTACCGGTGTGCCACCCGCTTTCAGAAGCTCTGTCGTAATTCCGTCCCCACCCGGCGCCTTGTTATTTTTAAGCTGTTTCAAGGCCATCCTAATCTCGTACAGGCTGATGTCCAGGATATCCTCGGTATAGTGTCGGGTTAGTTTGGCTCGCGGGTCTTTGTCAGAGCCAATGGTAGGTATAGTTACCGAGGTGTATAACTGCCGGTAGAACTTCTCAATCTCTCTCAAAACCTCTGGCTTAGTCGACGCTACACTGCCGTCCTCGGTCTTCAGCTTCATAATACGACTTTGCCCAATAGACTTGTCTCTTGCGAACACTTTGGAGCCTTGATTCCGCTCAATCGCCTCTTTAACACCGTTGGTGTTAAAGGTGCGGATGTCGTGACGCAAGGACTTCCATATCCGTCTATTGAGCAGTCGGTATGCTTCAGCATCACCGGAGGACTGCAGCGTCATGGCGCCTCTTTCTGCCATGAGGTCGAGAGTGTGATCGGAGAACTTTTTTGGTCTACCTTTACGGTGGGCCTTAAAGAACTTAGACCCAACCGTTTGGACAGTTTCTACAAACCTACCATTTAAATCGTCCACAGATACGCAATGTTCTAGGCACTCGAAGCGGTTTTGGAGTTCGAGTTGAAAGCTCTCGGGGTTTTGGATATGAGCACTAGAGGGCCGGAGCGTAGACTTCATCAGACGAGACCTCTCAACTTTGAGATTAATATTCAATGTGCCTCTTACCATTCGGTGATCACTACCGGTTTTCACCCTGTGGATCACAGAGACATCATTGAATATTTGCCTCCTATTGGTCATGATGAAGTCAATCTCATTCCTCGTGGAACCATCGGGACTCATCCAGGTCCATTTCCTGTGAGGCGGCTTTTGGAAAAAGGAGTTCATCACGAAGAGTCCCTCCTTTTCCAAAAAGTCGGCCAGCCTCTGTCCCCTGGGGTTCCGTTGCCCATATCCAAATTGCCCCACTCTCAACTCACCATCGCATCGAGTGCCCAGCTTCGCGTTGAAGTCCCCCATCACAACAGTGAAGTGTGTCTTCGAGGTATGTATGGCCCTACTTACGTCCTCATACATACTCTCTACTTCATCATCTGGGTGTGTCGAGGTCGGTGCGCAGACCTGTATGACCTTCAACGAATACCTCAAAATTATAATACCCGCTTTTTAAAATAATGTCTTTGCAGTTTGTTGCCGGTTCTTCTACATAGGACCGACTTTTCTGAACTATTGCCTTTTTTTTAAACTTGTCAACGCCTATATGAAATAAAAAATGTATCTGAATTTTAACTACTAAGATTTGCGAACACTACTGACGGTTGGGAAATTACTATCATACATACATAATCAGTCAATTACTGCTCTCCCACTGCTGGGCACGGACCTTTTCTAATGAAGAGAAATGGTAGGCCTTAGTCCACCACGGTGGCCTAGTGCGGGTTGGCAGACTACATACATCATCGAGAACTTTTTTTGAGCCCTTTCAGTTGTGCAACCCTTCCATCGTTAACGCAAGTGATAATCAAATTCTGATCCGCACATTATCCCAAAAGTTAGAGGTGGAAGTTGGGATCGAACTGAGACCCATATGTAAGAAATCCTGTATGGAAGGAAAGTGTTCAACCAGTAGGCTATCACTGCATACATGCAATATAAACTACCAGCAGTAGTGAGTGGCGAGTGGTGGGGGGAGCTTTGGTAAAGTAATAACGGTCGGTAAAATATAGAAACCTATAGAAAACATAGGCACTTCAATTAGGCTTTTTTGAGTCGGGAAATATACGATATTGAATGAGCAGCAATTAGTAATATCTATGCGTTACAGTAATAACAGAAACATTAGTAATTATCGTTAGTGTTCGTTTAGGCCGTGAACAAGGCTTACGTTATTGAACGTAGCGTAAGTAATAACTTGTAACAACTTAGTTTTTGTTGAAACAGACAGCTTACTAATTGAATTAGTATATAAAGAAAACGGTAATTTGTCTGGCTATTGGATTCCGTCTGGAGTATTATTGAAAAGGTTTGGATATAAAGGATCTTTCTATGGGAAGTTTTCTTTGAGCTCTTGGATATTTAGGTGCCATTACGACTTTTTTAAATATAGAATGACTAATTATCCAACTGAGCAATCAACGCTGCTCATTAACATCCGCAACATCAGGGAGTTGTCGACATTTGGGGCAGACATACATTTTTTCTTTGAAGGCTTAAAAAAATATGGCTTGGCTTCCGGTATTCGCCACTCACAGGACGAAACACAGCAACACTGTTGTTACCAACAATGTTGTTACTTCACGCCTGTGTTCTGTGACGGCATGGTACTTCTCCAGTCAAGCCAGCTCTAGTCAATTAATGACTACAGTAAATAATATAATTTCTGATGTAGATCTATTCGTGCTACTACTACTGCTACTCTATTGAGTTAGTTAGACGGCACGGTTGGTGCAGTGGCTGATACAATTGACTGCTGCGCTCCGGGTCGTGGGTTCGATTCCCGCACGGAACAAATATTTGTATGATCTGCAGGTAGTATGGGGCAATCCTGGCGGAGATGGATGCGTGGGTCTACGATCAGACACGCTCCCTGCGCCAGAGCGGCGAAGGCGCGCCTCCAGGGGCGTTGGATAGGCTGAGGCGGCTAGCTCGGCGGCGCGCACTTGGAAAGAGGCGTCGCCGTCTGAGGATGTAGTTCGCGACCAAGCGCGTCGTGGAGGCCGTCCTGCCGCTCTTTGGAGCCTGGCTCAGAAGGAGCGAGCGCGTCACCTACCGCCTGATGCAGGTGCTCACCGGGCACGGTTGTTTCGGTACGTGCCTGCACAGGATAGGACGCGAGGCCACGGCACAATGCCACCATTGTAATAGCGACCAGGATACTGCACAGCACACGCTCGAGGCGTGCCCTGCGTAGGCCGCCGAGCGGCGGATCCTGGTCGATCGGATCGGGCAAGGTCTCTCTCTGCCAGCAGTAGTGTCGGCTATGTTGGCAGAGCACAAAACTGAAATGCAGTGGTCTCCTTCTGTGAGAGCGTCATGCTCCAGAAGGAAACTGCAAAGCGGGACCAGGAGAGGGCCAATCCCGCTCGAAGAAGGAGGAGACGGCGCCGGGGCAACAACCGCCCTGGCGTCTAATTCCCATACGCCTAAATTTCCCTACCGAAGCTATAAGGCGGGGGACCTCTGGGTTCGCGGGTGCGTAGATTGGGGTATCTGCGTGCCCACATCGAGCGACCCACGAGAAGATGGTAGCACGCATGTGGTGACGTGCTGCCGTGGGACGCTTTGGGGGATCCTTTACAATCCCCTCGAGGGGGTGACCGCTTTACAGTCACCCTCTTAGGGATGTGCCTATAGGCGTGGCACCAGTGGGTGGCTCTAGTGTGATCATACGAGGACCTAGTGCCGAAGATGACCGCTCTAGCGCTTTTCGCCGGTAGGAGTCCGGCATACCCCTTCGCCTTTGCCCGGGGCGAAGGAAGTTCATGAAGAATTTCCACTGGGCACCAATAAAAAAAAGGCAGTATGGGGCAAGGTTTCTCTAAAAAAAAACTAGTTCTGAGTAGAGCAACTTGTACAGAATGCCTATTTTCTAATTTACAGCTTAGCGAGATATTTCTCCGCATAATGGTTATAATAAGAGGTCTTTCCTCCTACTATTCAAGCATTTTAACTAAGTTGTATTCTACCTATTCACTAGACATATAATCTGGCTACAGTCATCAATCCCCCTGTGATTAGTACGTAGCAGTGTTTCACTGATCAGCGTTCCGATATCCATTCTGTTCGTTCCAGAACAGCAGTTAAAAAATTTTGGTTCCCTAAAAAAGAAGTGGCACTTACTATTATTTGGATCAGCAGCTAAGGATACGTATATGTAGTCTTTATTTGATTTCCAAATTTTTAAGTTCAGTCAAGGACGCAGGGCTCGCGTGCGGGGGGTATTACGCTGTTTTAGCTTTTAATTTAAACGTCTTTTGATTATTGATGGCCTGAAATATAGGTTTCAATAAACCCAGTTTGGGCAGGACATGTTATTCTAATTCCGAATTAACATTTCGTGCATCTGTTATTAATATATTTTCGTTATACACTTGTTTTTATTTAGGCACTAACCTCCATGTAAGACTTTAACATTAATATTACTTTGGCTATGTTTGCCCCTTTCGAACGAAGTTCTTTTACGTGGCTTACAGCTTAAGTGACGATTTCTGCCTGTTCACTCTATGAAAAGACAGATATCATCACGTAAGGAAAAAGCGTTATGGGGCATAACGCTCCAGGAGAACTTTCTCTATCTATCTCTCCGTCTCTTTTTTTTTCTTTCTCGTTCCCTCTTCTACTCTTTCGGTGTATGTGTGTGTGCGTGCGATTAACGAGATTCGAGCAGCAAGCATTGTGCGCGGTCAGCTGTATAACCTTAACTCTTACATGTGTTAATATTATTTAAACTTATTTTATGTTATTGTTTTAATTCACACGGGATTTATATTGTGTCACCATTGCAAGTAAAGAACTTCATTCCTGACGGGGTACCACGACAGTATATGTTTTCTTAATAAATGTTGTTATTATTTTCTCTATTCACGGGTTTATATCCCCTCACGCGGGGACATGGGTCCTAGTATGCAGAGGCCCTTTAGAGAATTTTAATCTTAAATGTAATGGGACTCTAATCGGGAACTCTCCATGGCGGCACTATAAAAATGCAGGACAATCCGAATGTCCTTGGAGGTGTGAAACTATTATGTGAGATGGAAACAACAATTATAAGGTTTATTGCAAATGATGCTAAATGGATTGAATACTCCAAAAAATGGAGAAAAACTGAAATGAAATTCTGTGGCAGACGGTGTATTGCTACTGACAAGATGGGCCTTAAATGGATCGCGACAGGCGTGAGCGGCTCAGGATATTTGCGATACAGAGTTGCGGCACCAGTTTCACCATGGCGCGTCTCGAAGACTCGAAGCGGGTACGGTATTACGCCATTAGATACTACTCCCGAGTTATTATTATTTAATATAATTATTTTATCTTAATTTATTATATAGTGAATAAAACGCACTAGACTTTAATTTCAACTTTGTCATTGGAGTAAAAGTTTACAAACTTAAATAAATCCCAAATTTCTAGTTTCTGAGTAATACAAACACTTAAAACATAGTTAATTTGACACTCGTTCACTGTGACTGACGGGTGGCGTTAGAACTCGGTATCTTATAATTTTGAACAGCTTTGCAGTGAAATACAGAGGATTTCAAGTAATTTGGTATTAAATATATGAAGAGATTGATAAGAAGTTGAGTACGTCTTAGCTTTTAAGATAATTTTCAGTATGGTTCCCCGCAAAGAAAACCACCACTCTCTAATAAAGGTTGATATCAAGAGGATGAGCTGGTGCCCACCATGATAGTAGTGCTGGTGCATTCTCCCATGTGCTAATATATCGACATCAATATCAACATATTGCGATCACCAATCAACTTGCCAAGCGTGGTGATTATAGCAATATCCTCAAGGTTCGCTCATTAAAGTGATCAATGGGAGTCTCTTGTTCAGCAGTGGACTTTTATGGGCTAAAATGTGTAGTTGATACGAGTCACACAAATTGATACATGATTTCTTTGCTGGGACAAGCTCGCCACACATTCCCAACCACTGCAACTCCTGTAAGCCAGGATCTACAATGGCGACCATCGAAAAGAACACTGATTAATGAAGCTCGGTGTGTCCCAGACAAATGAATAACTATCTTGGAACCCGCACCGAAATTAAACAGAAAAGAAAAAGGAGGAGTAGGAAAGAATATACGTTCGACTTCCCTCCGTAGTAAGCATGATACATTACATGATATGTACTTTATGGTTACATATTGGGTCAATCAAATCAATCATTCAAAGCTGTGTGGTGTCGGCTACGAAAAGCACCAACCCATCTCATCACTTGGGGGTCGTAAAAGGCGACTATGGGATTAGTCAGAGGATGGGCAGCAGCGTCCTATGAGTACATTAACAATTCAACTGCCAACCCGCCTGCAAAGCTCGGCAATTATGGCAAAACCCCCCAATGAGTACACAACACATGCATATCGGTCGTTGTAGGGATCTTTGGGGGAGGCCTGTGTCGGTGGACTTTACTCGGCCGATTCCTTTACAATTTAATGTTTTACGTGTTAAAATACTCAGAGACCTTTTTCCCTGGGGGCACACAGACATATCACCACTGTGTTCTTTCAATCTACCTCGGGCCCGCGTTACTGGTCCGTATATTTCACTTGCACGTTATCCGACACAGGTTAACGTATATGTATATACCTAGAAGAAGCATGCCAGCTGTTGTTTTCACAAAGTGGCAATCAGACTCCTCCGAGACAAACGTCCTGTCCTTTTACCTTGTACTGTATGCGTGTCTCCAACATAGTGCAACTTTGTTAAAACGACCGGTACTAGTATTTTAGGGATAAATTACATCACGGTTTTTTGCTTACAGTTTTACACACATACACACGTACACAGTTTTCGTTTGCCATGAACCACAACACGTCACGTGCTTTTACAATATTGAAAATAAAATAAAAACATGAAGTTCAAAGCCAACACTAATCTTAAATCTTTTGGCCGTTAACAATAGTCTTACATAAATCGTATCAAAACATTATATTGCGTGTTACCTTGATTTCATTTCAGACTAATAGAACGACGGAAGTCGGGTTCCGGATTTAGGACTTTGTAACAATTTTGGCTATAACATAATTTTGAGTACAGCTTTAATAAACTGGTATTACCATAACTTGAGAGCTAATAAGTAACGTAATGTGATTTAAGTGGCGATAAGCGTCGAACAAGAATTATTTTGTGTAGTGTTTTATTGAGGTCAGGTTGTATAGTTGTTCTAAAGTTGCCGAGATAGCTGAAAGGATTCATCATCATCATCATTTCGGCCGAGTGAAGTCCACTGCTGGACACAGGCCTCCCCCAAAGATCACCACAACCACCGATATGGATTTGTTCTCGCTCATTGGGGGGTTTTGCCATAATCGCCACGCTTGGCAGGCGGGTTGGCGATCGCAGTTGAGTTGTTAATGTACTCGAAGGACGCTGCTGCCCATTCTCCGGCTAATCCCTTAGTCGACTTTTACGACACCCATGGGAGGAGAAGGGGTGGTGGCATTCTGAGCCGGCACCACACGGCAAACTGAAAGGATTAGTTAGCTGAAATTACAGTGGGAGGGGTACATTGCTCGTAGAACTGATGGCAGTTGGGGCAAATAGGTTCTCGTGTGGAGAGATGGACAGAATAGCTGGGATTCATTGGATGCGGGCGTCATGTTATCGGTCATTGTATTTTTTTAAGTGAAAACTTCTATTAGCGCGGTACGCATATTTTAGATGAGATAAAATCTCTGAACTCTCGACACCGTCACGAGACGCAGCTATAGTGTGTGCATACATGCATGTTCATATAGCAGACCGCGAACGCGTCTAGATAAATAAAATAAATAAGTTTTCACTTCTGTCGGTACTCCCGGAGTGCAATCCATTTTTTTTTATGGTCATCTCGTATACACTTCTGGGAACTGTGGTTGCTTAACCGGTCGTTATTGACGTTGCCAAAAGAGGCCTCCAGCCAGCGTTGTGGAAATCTAGCGGGGAGTCTTTATATAGCAGTGGACGTCCTTCAGCTGATAAGCCTTCCAATAAACTGGAAAATAAAACAATTTTTTGCCTCGGCTTATTCGAGTTTACCTTCAAACCGCATCATATTCATAGACTCAGTCTATGAATATGATGCGGCCAAATACTGAAACTCCCCTTCATATTTAAATCCCACTAACTATATGAAATACCCGTTTTCGGTAAGAAAGTGGGCGTTTCAAATAGTTTAACATAGTCAGCCCATTACAGTCCCACTGCTGGGCACGGGCCTTATCTCACAGTGAGAAAAGTTAGGCCTTAGTCCAGCATGCTGGCCTAGTGCGGGTTGGCGGACTATATATTGGTAGCATTTTAGTATTCTATATTATAGTCCTACACAATGATATGTTACGTCCTTATTATATTGGGCCCCAAAATACAGTCTCGCCTATGTCGTAAGAAAGAAGATACAAAATCTACAAGAGTAAAAGAGATGGCTATCTAGGCGAATTGATTGCAAGGTGTTACAATTGGGGGAGCTTTGGTTCTTACTTTTGGCGCGCATGTAACATATCTACTTCTTTTTAACATATAATACCATTGGTCCTACAAAAATAGGGAATTTTATTTCAGGTGTACAATCGGTAAGTTATAAGGTTCGTATTACTTAAAAAGTAAGTTGTAATTTCTTCTTGTGTTAGTGAATTAATAAAGCAGCTATTTGTGAATTTATTGTTATTTTTCACTATTTTATTACGAAAACGAGTGATTTTTTTTTACTCATAGTCTAGATAAAAAAATGCATACTTTGAAATAAATATAATCTCTATAACCTACAGGCAGTCCCCTTATAATAAAGTTCACTATTTCTATAGGTCTAAGCTGTTCACTATCGCACTGGAGAACGTTTTTAAGATTCTGGTTTGGAAACGGCTAAAAAAAGGCATAAATATAAACTGTGAGTTCGTGACTCACGTTTGGCTTGCCAACGACTAAGTGGTATTGGCTGAATCTGCGATGATCTCAGCCATGATCTCTGTGTAATGCTAAATGACTGCCAAATCAGTTGGTTTTAAAAAACATGGACAAGGCGAACGTCTCGTTTGTCCACGTACTTCCGTGGAGATCAGAGACACTACGCTCGAAATTCTTACCGATTATGCATACCTGGCCTAGGCCAAGCAGAGCAGGCAGGTAGGTCCAACTTCTAAAAAGAGGTCAATTGTCGAATCCGGCTCGGCCAGGCAGCGTTTGGGAAACTGCGCAATATCTTCTCGCAAAAGAACTGTAAATTATGTAATATAATATAGTATCTATTTTTATATTAGTATGTGTATGTATTCCTATTTTTAATTCAGTATTTTTTAACATTATCTATAGCTTTGCTTTTATACCTAATTCGAAGTGCTTTGTTTAACCCAAAGGTTGACTGGTAGAGAATACCTCATGGAATTAAGTCCGCCTTATGTATACTTAACGTACATAAAAGTTTAAATAAAAGAACCAAGGTGACCGACATAGCCAGAAGAATGGCTAAACTTAAGTGACAGTGAGTGGAGCACATTGCTCGTAGAACGGATGTCCAATGGGGTCAAACGGTGCAGCGTGAGCCGACCTCCCATGGGGTGCACCGGCTACCTGGTTAAGTTTGGAATTCACCGGACGTGAGTAGCGTAAGGCTGATTGTTCTGGCTATCTTTCGGGGAGGCATATGTCCAACATTGGACGTCTTTTGGCTGTAATGATATTTTTATATAGCCCTATATTTTACTTATGGTAGGTTCGTGTTCTAGGGAAGACAGTAAAAATACTGAACCTCGAACCACTTTTTGTAAAACCATCAAATCAAATCAATTTATTTGCTGATCACAGGTTATAAATTTGCCCTACATAAAACAAATATCGTCCGTGTGGTGCCGGCTCAGAATACCACTACTCCATCTCCTCCCGTGGGTGTCGTAAAAGTTGACTAAGGGATGAACCGAAGGATGGGCAGCAGCGTCCTTCGAGGACATTAACAACTAAACTGCGACGCCAACCTGTCTACCAAGCGTGGCGATTATGGCAAAACCCCCCAATGAGCCCACAACACACCCATATCGTTCATTGTGGTGATCTTTGGGGAGGACTGTGTTCAGCAGTGGACTTCATTCGGCCGAAATGGTGATGAAAATAAATATTTGTTGAATTGAAGCCGCGCGCGGTCCTTAATGCAGATAACTAACTGGTTTGTTATAGCGTTAATCAAACCGTCTGATTAAAGACGTTTGGCGTAGGTGATTTATCCCATACGACGTTTCTGTGGTTGAACGTACAAAAATAATAGTCAATTATCAAGGGTTCCAATTGAAAACTTGTATGACATAGGGAACGTACCCATACTACGTAACCCGTTTAGGGGGGGGGGAGGGAGTTCTTAAAAATACCACGATCAGTCACAGGAGTGTGGGGGGGTGGCTTAGATTTTTGTCACGTAGTAGATTTCGCCGAGAGAAATTTCGCGCTTTTATGTACTATCTTCTGTCCGTATACCAAGCCCAGATGAAGTTGGGCCGGAAATTTTTCCATCATTACTTGTACGTCAATGTTTAACATTACGGCCGGATTTCTATCTGTCAAAGACGATATCAACGGAAGAACCTGTTCAGTTTGTGGTCTTTATTTTGTTTCAAAAAAAGCAATGAAAACCCATCGAAAAAATTTGCATGGCGGTGCAGTGGAAAATCTGTCACGTGTACGACCTCTGCGGATTCTCTCCAGAAGGCCACACGAGGTTTTGTGTGTTATGGAAGAAAGTGTGGAGTGGTTAGATGTCGAGACTGTCGATGAAGAGGAAATGACCAAGTCTGAAGAAGCTCCTGATACTACTGCCCCCGTGATCAATAATGTATCCGAGTGGATTGATGCTGGAAACGTATTTATTGAAGATGTGTGAGATAGATATTAATGTTATGAAACAGAAAACAATTGTAGTTTTCATAAATTAAATTACGGTAGCAATATGTTTTTACATAAGTTTTTCTCTTTCATAGTATTTATTTTAATATTTAATTCACTAGTAATTATAAGCATGCATGTAATGCAGTCTTTTACAATAAACAGTGTATTAATAAATACAAATATGAGTCAAATTATTTCATTTGTCACACTTTCTGCCTGCAAAATGATTAAAAATCATACTTGTCAATACTACGTAAAATTTTGAAAGGGGGGGGGGGGGAGCTGTCTTGGCATATACTACGAGTGGTTACCGAGGGGAGGGAGGGGTCAAAAAATCTTAAAAAATAGGTCACGTAGTATGGGTACGTTCCCATATATAAGATACCATACTCTACTGAACGATCTATTCTATCATTTGCGCAGACATTTCCGTTAGCCCTCATTCATAATTCACTTCGAATCACGTAAGCCCATTATCGTCTTTTAAATCCGGTAATGTATTACACTTCATGTACAATCGTCTGAACGATAAGTTACCGGGAAGCTGTATGGTGGCTGCAAAAGAGGCTGTTAATCATATAGATTGAATTTATGATACTTGAAACGTAATAACGTGGAGAATTCCGCTTGATAATTCGTGTTTCATTTTTGTTGGATTGATTCTAAAGTGGCTATTTTTACAAAGGAAGCTGATATTTAGCATTGTTTAAAGGTTCTTGTCGAATTTCACATGATGTTATGAAAATTCAATTTCTGGAGTGCGAGAAAACGTATACAAGATAAATGGAACTTTTGGTTCAATCCATATTTTAGTAACTTATACCAATAAATTCATCTGTTTCATAGGGTTTAAATGTTTCAAAACATTCTTTCTTTCAACATAATTTTATTTATAAAGTACTTCTATGACATCACAATAGCGCTTAATCGATGCTATAAATATATAAATAAATATAAAAATGCCTCTTACTACATTCCTAATAAAACATTTACCTTATCAAATTCGTAAATTAAAATTATAGTTTTACGAGGAATGCCTTTTAAGTTTTGTCGTTTGAAGAAAAAAACATAACTAGAACCTTATAGTACTTTTTATTGTTTTTCAAAGTATTCACCACGTAGCTACGTGGCTCGTCTTGAAAGACTCAGATTGTAGATTGTTGTTGGGAATCAGGATCGTAGGCATAGATCCAAGATTCGTCACCACTGATGATGTCGTAGATGTGATTTGACTCTCCTCGGTTGAACCTTTGCAGAGTTTTCTTACACCATCTGACGCGGGTCGCCTTGTTATCGTCGGAAAGCAGATGCGGTATCCAACGGCAAACTAGCTTTCTCACACCAAGCGCTTCATGCAAGATCTTCTGAATGGTTGTCCCTGAGATGCCTAATAGAGCTTCTATCTATCGATATGTCACATGACGATCTTCGAGAATTAGTTGTCTCACAGCAATGATGTTATTTTCAGTGAAGGCGGATTTTGGGCGTCCTTCGCGAGATACTAACACTAGTATGTCCACGTTGGAATTCTAAATACCAGCGTTCGACATTCCGCAGACATGGGGCTTCATCACTGAACACAGATGTTAGCTCTTCAAAACACTGAAGGCCTCTTCTAAAGTTGTAGAAAATTATTGCACGAACATTTTCCTTAGAAAGATTCATTTTCGTACGTAACCTGACGGATTCCAATCGACGCTGTGACTAAACAATAGCATTAATCCTAATACTTTCAACTGTTTTGAGACTCAAAATTTAAACACATTCGAATATAGAACAGTTCCAAATTCAAAATTTCCGGGAAATATGGAAACGACAGAACTTAAAAGGCATGCCTAGTATCCCGCCTTATACATATGAGTCATGAGCGCTTTAGAGTCATCCCACCACCATCCATCCTCACTAATGGGCAGCTCAAGTGTGATCTTACGAAGACTTGGAGCCCCCCTTCGCTGCCGAAGATGACCGCTCCAGTAGTTTTAGCCGGTAGGAGTCTGGCATACCCCTTTGTCCTTCCCCGGGGCGAAAAGAGTTCCATGTAGAATTTCCACTGGACACGAATAAAAAAAAAGTTTTGTCCTAGCAAGTGTCACACTAACCAAAGCGAGGTGGCGGCGTGCGCCCTGCGCCTCTTACACCTCTGGACGGTGCACAAACCCAGCACATGGGAAACATACTTAACAAAGACGACATCTCTCCTAATGGCGGTTAAGTAGGATGTTGCCTTTCCTAACCACCACTCTGTTGTATCCGACCCTGCCTACGACAAACATTCTCGGATACATCAGAAAATAGCATAGGCAAATTCTATATTGTTTTAAATATAAAAATCGTTTTTACCATTAGACTGTATGCCTCATGGGGATTCCAAATGATGACACTTGTTTTGAGATCGCTCCGGACGAGCGCATGGTACAAAATTTTGATTACTAATAGGTTGCTAAAATTCTTACACTGTCTCAGTATGGAACCTTAATTTCTGAAAGATTTGCTGGAAATGTCAATAAAGTGTTGACGAGATGTTAACTCTGATACCATTTGCACGCCCAAGTCGCGGACGAGTGTTACTCGTGGCATCACCACGGTATCTACCTCGTACTGATACCTCTGCGGGACACACGCGCGGCTATACCTCATCACGGAGTACTTAGCAACTTTAAAATACAGCTTACTCCACTGGACTATAGTATCTATATCCCACTGAAGTCACCCACAGGCTAAAGCATCCGTTACTAATAGAAACACATTCAGGTTATCTGAAAACAGCAAACACCTCGCCTCCTCCATGACTGAGAGGAGATCGTTAATCATGATAATGAACTTAATGAAGTCCAATTGGCCTCGATTACTCCCCTGAATAACGGCCGACTAAAGGTATAGTAGGGTCTCGATTCATATTCCGTACTCAACGTACTCCCGGCGCTCACTCAGGTAAAACAGGTGTAAAACCCATCGTCAAAAATTTCAGAAGCACATCATTATCAATTGATGCACATGATACATTTGTATCGAAAGCTTTACAAAAGATTTACGAAAGTCAAAGTCCCCCGCGTCGGTTTCTGGCGCCAAGTCACGAACGATAGAAGGTTACTCCCGTATTCTCACTCGGCTGAAAGCCATGTTAAATGTCGGATAGTTGTGACCTCAATTGTATACATTCATACAATATAGAGTCTTGCCGTGTGGTGACGGTTCCGAATAACACTAACCCATCTAATCCCGTGGGTGTCGTAAAAGGCGACCATGGGATTAGCCGGAGGATGGGCAGCAGCGTTCTTCGAGTACATTAACAACTCAATTGCGATCACCAACTCGCCTTCCAAGCGTGGCGATTATGGCAAAACCCCCCAATGAGCACACAGCTCACCCATATCAGTCCTTGTAGCAATCTTCGGGGGAGGCCTGTGTCCATCAATGAACTTTATTCGGGGAAAATTATGAATACAGATATGAGACCCTTCGCTGCCGGTCGACATCCGCTAACGTCCGAACCTGCCCCTCCTTTCAGCACGTATATAAATTATGACTACTGTATCTGTACTTAACGGTTCAGGGACTTTATTCGTTTGTTTTTGTCATAGACAAACTAAGTAGAGGCCACCTATCTAGTGAAGTACTGAATCGAATAGGTGATCGATTGGTAGTCCATTACATTCATAATTTTATTTATAATCAGATTTGATATTCCTTCTTCCGTTACGTTTGTATATTTGTAACTCTGATTTCTATATAATGACTTTAAATATAATATGTATTAATACATTGTTAATATAAATAATACATTGTTAACTGTGCGTGATTTGACTTATTTTATCTAAAGTCCTATCGGAAGACCAGCGCAATGCTGAGATATGAGCTTATTCTGAAGTCTCACACAAAAATCTGTTTGCATGCTTTTTTTTTATTTGATATTTCGCAATATTCTGTGTTGTTATTTACAATTATTTTCTTGTTATATGTGATCAGAATAAAATTATTTCTTTCTTTATTTGTATGCCACTTGAAATAATTCCACGTATTATGAAATACGTGGAATAATTTGATTAACTGCATGGAATAGCGACATGTATGAACATGGTATCGGTATTGAAAAACAATTTGAACCAGTTATAATAAATATAGATAAACAAAGAATTTTTAAGATAAAAAATTAGAGCGCGTATACCTAAGTACACATAACAGAAATCAAATTTATAAGTTTTAAGAGACCGGCTCTAGAATGGAAACAATTGATTATAAGCACATGCACCCATACACAACGTTGCACCCAAAGGACGTTGATAAGTCGCCATACAATGTGGGTACAAAGCTACAGAAATAAAAATGGTGTCATTTAACTAGATAAAATCAAAATATATATTACATACCATTTCTATTAATCGAGGCAATGGGACAATATATAGATATATTTAAGAGTACAGTTTGAGGTTGTGTTTGCTGCAGTTTAACTGACCTACTTCCATTTTGAAGGAGCTGTATAGTTATTAACCATCCCAATCCACTAGTGATAGTAGCTACAAAGTTATTCTATCGAGAAACTATCAAGTAACTCACTCAAAATTCAGCTATTACACCAAGAACACCTGCATAATATAATCACGAAATAATTAATAATATATTAAATGTCATGACGGACATATCCTTCATGTCAACGTCAACTTCAAATATAAGATGGCTGAATAGGATATTCACAAAATAATTGGTACCTAATATTAGAAAGGTACAAAAAGTGCGGGTAATACTAACATTGGAACATTTATATGTGTGTAACATTTTTTGTAAAATCATGCTATTATTCGATGTAACGAATGCAAACAAATAAACCATTAGACGCAAAAACTTGATTGATGAAATATTTATTTTGCCATTTAGTATTATCTTGTACCTATGGGCTAAAAACTCAGCTGTCCTAACTTGAATTTTTTCTCACATCACGTCCTTAGAAGTACCGCTTCATAAAGTGTTACTGCAAGAACTAGAAGAATCCCTCTGTTTCATTGTATGTAGCAATAAGCCTATTCACTCATTCTCTTACATTCTTTTGTCTAAATACTATGGATAAAAAAAGAGATATCTCTGTACAAACTGTGCGTAAAGTGTTAAATAAATAAAAAACAGTAGTATTGAATAAGCAAATACATAGATTGTTTGATTACATTGGACCTTGAAAGTCTGACAGGAAAACGTTTGGACAAAGCAATTCTTACAATAATCAAACATGCAGTGTAACGAATATATTTTCAATCTAAATTACGATGATATTTTGAAACAAAGATTTCAAAGGAAAAGTTAATAAAATATCAACTAACAAGGGGCTCGGAAGGCAATGAGAACTCTAAATGAGAATTCCAAGCATTATATTCACACATTGAAACTCAAGACATTTGACTGGACAATACCTGTCATTGCCTTTTGTCTCCTATAAAATTTAACATAGCTCCTAATCGTAAACTAACTGAAAATCTGATAATCACTTTTCTATATATCACAGATTTTATCGAGTACGACTCTGATTTTACGACCTTAGTTTCATTTCCTTAACCTCGACGATATTTACTGCATAAAATGTTACTAAATTTGTTTGTGTCGTGCAGTGTTTTACTTTACTTAACTTGGTAGGAAGTTGGGAAAATAGTAACTTTGTTTAAGCAAATATTTTCGGTAACAGCACCCGTTTCTGGCTCATCGACCAACATTGCCATAGTCATGATCATAATCACAATTGTAGAAAATAACCGAATGTATTTTGATATCGTATAATGTACAGACGAATGAATCTTATACTTCAACCTATTTTCCTAATTTGATCTTTCGTTTGCATCTTGAAGAGAAATATGATATTGCTAACCTGGATTAGTTGATGAAAGCACCAAAACTTACTTTCTTAGAAAAACTCAACGTGAGTTTAGACTCACACACACACGTCAGCCCACCGTACACATGCAGTACACATGCCAGTGAATATGGATGATTAAAATGAGCAGTTATAGGTCATCCATATCATATATAATCACTCTGATTGGCAGACGTACTGGTTATAACAATAATTTATTAATAGCACATGGAAGCGTGGTGCTGCCCAGCCTCTTGATATTACCCTTAGTCGCCTTTTATTCATGGGTGGAGAGGGGTGGTCTATTGTTTGCCAGGATTCACACGAAATAGATGTCCAAACGCAATAAATGTTGCAGATGTGTCAGTCAAATACAATATTTTCGTTTTATATAAGTATCTATTTCAAACGGTGGCCGCCATGAGAAAGTCAAACGAAATCTACTTGATATCAAGAACAAACTTAAATCCAAATGTAAAATATGTAAGTTATGGAAAAGTTTATACAGTAAGCAGGTGCTACGTTACTTCTGTTTTCAGCTCAAAGTCATTTTGAGTATAGTCTCGTATATCACCTAAAACTTTAGTAGACAGCGGCTCTGAAACAGGTTGTGTGACAAGTTTCATTCAGGTGGAACGGGGTCAATCAACGATACTTATTCACCCTCCTCACTCACGTTTCATATCTTGACAGAAATAATAGCCGAGGTAATAGGCTGTCAGTACAGTAAGTTGGACCGTCATTCAACATGTGCTGTGAAATATTGGAGATAATTATTTACACTCATGGTATAGTGTTGTATTGTAAACAAAGCCTTGTTACTTAACTTTTTGTCTCATCATAGGCGCAAAAAGATACTGAGACTCGAAAACATGATATTGAAAGCTCGACTCGCTAAGTAATTAACTTCCTGCGCTATGGGTTCGACCCCTTCAAGGAAAAAATATTTGTTTGTTTTTTTTGTTTGTGAAACACAAATAGTTGTTAAACGGATCTAAAGTCATGTGGTACGGGAGAAACAATACGTTATCGGTAAAAATAAAAAATCTAATGTCTGTAATGGATAGAAAATTTATATGTTAGGTGTAGAGACGCGCCGCTCATCCGTGTCCTTGGGCACCGTCTGGGTGCGCTGCCCACTGGAGGTAGCAAAAAAGGTGGCGTCCGCCTCACGTGTCTGTGTGGGGTAGGTGTCGGCCAGGGTCGAGGCATTGGCGGCACGACCGTTACAATGTTACCGATGCCTTGAACTCGGGCACGTGCGCCTCCGCTGCGCCACCCATGGGGGGGTTGACAGAAGCGACCTCTGTTTCGCTTGTGGTAGCCAGGGCCACAAGGCGAGGCAGTGTACGGTGCAGTCGCAGAGTTGTCCGCTATGCGCGGACTTCGGACTGCCTGCAGGGCATAGGCTTGGCAGCAAGTCATGCGCTGCCCAGAAAGGTAAGAGGGGGAGGCGAGCTGCCTCTGCCTCTGCCAATAGGCAAGAGACGACTGCGCCAGCGCCATTGGTCGCAGGCCCACTGGAGGCAATGGATACGACACATTCCCAGCCCTAAGAGTCCTTCAGGGCAACCTGAACCACTGCCGCAATGCGCAGAATCTACTGCTGTAGACTGTTGCGGAGTGGTCGGTTGCCTTTGCGGTTGTGGCGGAGCCCTACGTCGTCCAGGAACATCCTCACTGGTTCGGGGATGCCGGGGACTCCGTCGCCATCTATTGGGCTGGGGTTGAAGGTGGGCCGCCCTGCTCACTGTTGGACAGAGGGCAGGGCTTTGTTGCTGTGGAATGGGGACCTCTGGCAGTAGTGGGCTGCTACGTCTCCCCCAACGTGTCTCTCGCCGACTTCGAGGGATACTTGGATGGGGTGGCGCGCATCATTCGCTGTAAATGCTTGCCCCGTCCAGTGCTCGTCCTGGGGGACTTCAACGTTCACTCTAGAGCTTGGGGCAACCGTTGGGACGGGCCGAGGGGGAGGATAATACAAGACTGGGTGGCATCGCTTGACCTCCGATTGTTGAATCGGGGGTCCGTTAGCACCTGCGTTCGGTGGCAGGAGGACTCGGTCGTGGACCTGACATGGGCGGCTCCTTCTGTGGCCAGCATGGTGTCGGGCTGGCGGGTGGCGGAGGAGGTGGTAACGTTGTCCGACCACCGCCACATCGTTTTTGACGTGGCCCTCCGTCAGCCTGGCCCGAGCCGTCTAGATCCTAGCCCGCAGTCGCGGCGTTGGACCCTCACACAGCTCGATCGAGAGATGCTCGTCGCTGCTGCCAACGTCGTAGCGTGGTCAGAGGTCGATCAAGGGATCTTGCCCGATCCAGAAGAGGAAGCAGCCTGGTTCCGGGAGGCGATGACGTCGATATGCGATGCATCAATGTCCCGGGCCAGGCGCTCCCGGCGTACGGCGGTGTACTAGTGGTCGGAGGAGATCGCGCAGTTGCGCGCGGTCTGCCTGGAATCCCGCCACTGGGACCAACGAAACCGACGCCGGCATAGTACTACAGCTGGAGAGACTGCGGAGGCCTATCTGGCCTACCGGGCGGCCACGAAATCGCTAAACAGCGCAATTCGCGAGGCGAAGGCTCGGTCCTGGAGCGAGCTCCTGAAGGGACTGGACAGGAATCCGTGGGGGCGACCCTATCGTATGGTCGTGGGCAAATTTCGCCCGTGGGTCCCCCCGGTGACCGAAAATTTGGCCCCGGATTTGCTGGAGGAAGTACTCAACGCTCTTTCCGCCTTCGCCTCCGCCTGCCTCCGTCGAAGCGTGTTCCCGTCCAGCTGGAAGGAAGTCGGATTGGTTTTGTTGAGGAAGGAAGGAAGGCCTGCGGAGTCTCCTTCTGCATATCGTCCTGTTTGACGAGGCTTCGAAGCTATTCAAGAGAATAATTACCCGAAGACTCGTTGAGTACCTGTCGCGAGTGGGTCCCGACCTGGCCGAAAGTCAGTATGGCTTCCGGCAGCGGCCGTCCACAATCGACGCGATTCTTCGCGTCCACTCGCTGTCGGAACAGGCAGTGTCCCAGCGGGGTGGGGTGGCGTTGACTGTCAGTCTAGACATCGTCAACGCCATCAACTCCATCCCGTGGGGTGCGATTAGGGGGGCACTAGTCCATCATCGATGCCCCCCTACCTGCAGGGCATCATAGGGGCCTATCTGCGCGATAGGCACATTCGCTACGTGGGCAGGGATGGTAGCGTAAAGCGGAGGGAGATTACGTGCGGGGTTCCGCAGGGGTCGGTTCTCGGCCCCTTTTTATGGAACCTCGCCTACGACGCGGTCCTGCGTGTCGTTCTCCCCGTTGGCGTCAGCTTAGTCTGTTACGCTGACGACACTCTTGTGTTGGCCAGCGGGGAGTCCTTCGAGGGAACCATCCAGCTTGCCGAGCAAGCGGTGGCAATTGTCGTTGCCAAAATCCACGCTCTGGGTCTGCAGATAGCGCCTCATAAAACCGAGGCGCTATGATTCCGCAAACTGCCGCGGAGCAGAGAGCCACGCAGTTCGTGGATACGCGTTGGGTCGTCTCGTCCCCCGAGTCGAGAGGGTGGTGGGTGCATTGCACCGGGTGCTGCCCAATCTCGGGGGACCGAGCGAGGAAGTTCGCCGTCTCTACGGGGGCGTCGTATGGTCTGTGGCCCTCTACGGGGCGCCTGTATGGTTATGCCAAAACCAAACTTCACAGTCTGCAGCGCAGAGTGGCTATACAGATCGCACGGGGATACAGGACAGTGTCCTATGAGGCGGCAACTCTCCTGGCACGCTTTCCGCCTTTCGACATCCAGGCGGAGATGGATGCGTGGGTCTATGACCAGACACGCTCTCTCCGCCAAAGTGGCGAAGGCGTGCCTTCAGGGGCGTTCGACAGACTGAGGCGGCTGGCACGTCGGCGCGCACTCAAGATGTGGCGACATCGCCTGCAGTTGCAGTTTATGACCAAGCGCGTCGTCGAGGCCATCCTGCCGCTCTTCGGAGCCTGGCTCAGAAGGAGCGAGCGTGTCACCTACCGTCTGACGCAGGTATTCACCGGTCACGGTTGTTTCGGTGCTTACCTGCACAGAATAGGATGCGAGCTTACGGCACAGTGCCACCGTTGTGGAAGCGACCAGGATACTGCACAGCACACGCTCGAGGAGTGCCCTGCGTGGGCTGCCGAGCGGCAGATTCTGGTCGATCAGATCGGGCAAGATCTCTCTCTGCCGGCAGTACTGTCGGCTATGTTGGCAGAGCATGAAAATTGGAGTACAGTGGTCTCCTTCTGCGAGAGCGTCATGCTGCAGAAGGAGAATGCAAAGCGGGATCGGGAGAGGGCCGATCCCGCACGGAGAAGGACGAGACGGCGCCGGGGCAACAACCGTCCCGGCTCCCAAGTTCAACACGCCTGAGCCCCCTGCCATCTGTCATGGTGGGGGGCCTTGGGGGTCGCGGGTGCGCAGATTGGGGAGTCTACGTGGTCACACTGAGCGACCCCCGGGCAGACGGTGGCGCGCACGTGGTCACGTGCTGCCGTGTGCGCAGCACAGCGCAAAGCGAGGCTTGTTGGGATCCTTTACAATCCTTCCCAAGATGTGCCTAAAGGCGTGTCACCAATGGGCGACCCTAGTGTAATCTTACGATGACCTGGAGCCCCCCTTCGGTGCAGAAGATGACTGCTCCAGTGGTTTTAGCCGGTAGGAGTCTGGCATACCCCTTCGCCCTTCCCCGGGGTGAAGGAAGTTCCATGTAGAACTTCCACTGGACATCAATAAAAAAAATAAAAAAAAGGTGTAGAGACGCACCGCCCTGAGCAAGGAGCAATCAATCGAGAAAGCGTTAATTAGTTAATAGGAATGTACGAGTATTTTATTGATCAGATTATTGTAATAACCGAACCGTATTGTAACAAACAAAGCGAGAACGTATGGCACGATAGCACGATGTTATTTAAACATATTGTGCAGACTTAATACCTTAGGCATTTTCTACCAGTCAAACTTAAATCCAAATGCTGGTTGTCGCACAACTTGCCTTTTCAATGTATTGGTCCATCCCTAAAGCGATTCCGCTTTGTCTTTTGTGTGAACCGCGCCTTGTAATCGGCCAAAACTTAAGTCATATCAGTGCTAACCGTTTGGACCGCAAACACGCTGGTTGCTTGATTGTTTACGCGGATCGGGTTTGTCAATTTTGGAATTAATTGGAAATCCTTATAATCCGACTATAGGCATTTTGAGAGGTAACATGTAGACACAATATCCATTAATTAAACACAGGGTAAGAAGAAACGGAGTGCTAATTTGGTGGTAATATGTCACATCCTCGCGTTGATTACGGTGACGGACGTATAAAGTAGTGATGTGCTTGATGCCGCATGTATACGTCAGCAAACACGCCACTATGATAACGGACGTAACTTGTCCTGTAATCACCTTAGTTACGTATACGTTAAAACATTTCTCCTAGTAAATGTTTTAACTGGTTATATTAATATCTCAGTTGCATAAAGGCTAAAAGTCTAAATTCGGCATCATGCACGCCATATGATGACGTGCGTGATAAAACTAGTTCTGTAATTATAGCAGACGTTATTGTGATAAAAGCTTCCTGGATAGTTCAACTAGAGCGAATATTTACGCATCAACAGGATCGGGCTCACCAAACAAATAAAGTGTTTCCGAAAGTTAATAATAAATTCCGATGCATGAATATGACGTAGATATTTTCAAAGCAAAATATTGCGTTGCATGAAATAGTTTTTTTGTTTGTTTTACACATGATTTATACTGCTGTTTTCGTATTCAACTCAGCCTATTACAGTCCACTGCTGGACATAGGCTTCTGCCAAGCTATGCCACAACATCTAGTCTTCCACTTTCCACTTCCAATCTGTTTCAGCCACCTTCTTCAGGTTGTCGAACCATCTGGCTAGCGGGCGCCCACAATATATTTGTCGTTTTGCGGCTTCTACTTATGGATGCAAGCCTGCTGCCAGTCTAAGTTGCTAATTCTGTTTATGGTGCCACGCAAGACTAGTCCTGGGTAGCATTATAATTTTATGGACAGGTATATACCACTACCAGACGAATAACTTACTCGTATCCTAGTTTTTGAAGTGAAAACTTCTTTTAGCGCGGTACGCATATTTTTTGATGAGATAAAATCTCTGAACTCGCGACACCGTTACGAAACGAGACGTTTAGTTTGGCGTTTCGCCGTCGGGATCGCATTAACCTTACCCATCTAAAAATATCTAACGCGCCAAAATAAGTTTTCACTTCTGTCGGCACTCCCGGTGTGCATCTATCAATAAGCAATATAACAAACCAGAAATATTGTTACGACCGTGTGTGTGCGTCTGCATTTGTGTGTGTAATATAGCGTCAAACAACTGACAAGGAAAGCCAACGGTATCTCATCAGTTCGTGCTTTATCCTCGAAATGCATTATTTAAGTTATAATGTAGTATATTACTTGAATACATATTTGTTATGTTCTATTACATATCTTTCGGCGGGTAGCTGAAAGGTCAAGTCAAAAATAAGTTATTCCAAGTTCTCATCCGATTTACTAAAGATAAAACTTATATATACATATAACTAAAAAATATACACAATATGTATGCCTTAAATAACTAACAATAAATAAAAACCCTAAAAATGGAGGCATTTAAGCGTCAAAGTACTCCTCCCCATCGCTGTCAGCCGGTAATGTTCCCAGAGGACTGGCAGAATTGCCACGTTGAATGGCAATGCTTATTCTATGGCCAAAGAAAAGGCCAGCCCGCTGATCACGCAAAGTGTCGACCAACCGTCTAGCTATGTCTTTGAAAAGTAGACGTTAACGTAGTTATTCCTCATTTAAAACATTTACAGTGTTTTTATAATCATAGATGACTGTAATTATTATTAGTTAGCATAATTTAGTTATTTTAATTGATCTGGTGAAAATACTCTGGTCTGGTACTTCCTTCACCCCAGGAAAGGGCGAAAGGGCATGCCGAACTCCTACTGGTTAAAACCACCGAAGTGGTCATCTTCGGCACCGAAAGGAAGCTCCAGGAACTTGCATAATGTCCATCTATAGCTAATTCTGTATGTGGTGCCACGCAAGACAAGTCAAAGGTTGTAATGGTGAGAATAAACTTTGACCCGATCTCAATTAACTTTATAGACAGAAAATAAATTTTAGTAAATATATTATATATTTGAGTAAAGATAATAATATTATCATCATCATATCAGCCAGAGGACGTCATTGCTGAAAAAGGCCTCCCCCCGTGGATTTTCATAATTATGTCGTCATTTTCTAGTATTCACCACGCTTGCCTGGGTTGGTGAGCGTAGTACGGCTACTATTCTACAGCAGAGACGCTGCTGCCCATCCATCTGGTTTAGTATCCCTTAGTCGCCCTTTACGAAATTCAGAGGAAATAGAGTGAGACAGAGGAAATAGATTGAGAGAGAGGGAATTATTCTTAAACCGGACCCCACATGAAAATATTAATATACATATATTACCTATATGATATTATACTTGTGATACATAAGTACTTTGTTTAATTAATCTTCAGTGCATACTGTGTTCTCTTATATTAAATAAAAATACAATTTAATTTCACTACTTGTATATAATTATGTTTGTGCTTACGACTGTGTATAGCCGTTTCATTGGTCCCGCTAACAAGGTGACATTATGTAGCATTAAAGTTTATCTTTCTCAAAGAACAACTTATAAAATAACTTGCTAGACAAATGAACGCTGCTAGATAAATTAAAAAGATAACATATGCCACATACATTATACTTAGTTTGGTGCTAACTTACCGAAACAGCTGGTGGTATATTGCTTAGAATATTTTGGCCTTGCGTGCAAATATGCTGACATAAATATTTGAATTAAATTAATGCGGTTATTCAGGCGTTTTTTTATTTTAATACCTAGCTAATGACATTAATAATTTGAGTACTATGCTTAGAAAACTAAAAGCATGAGCAGCATGTATCTTACAACTCATATAACACATATAACTGCATGGAATGCGATAAATTTCAATAATAATAGACAACTACATATACTACTATACACAGAACACGCACATATTTAAAGAATTCTCTTTATTTATTTTTTGTCCTTGCATAACATACTAGTAACTTCCTCTGTGCACCGCCGTAATGTTCGTACGTCATACGGGTCACCCATCGAAAACCAGCGCTGCAAGACCGCCGTGCTGTTTTGTAGCATATAGCTGAATGGGGGACCTTTGTTGGCACAGTAAAAATTATTTGTAACCAATGTACCTACGTGATTATTTAAATTTTTATTTGAACTTTATATGTAATAGGTATAACTATCTAAGTATTGTTGTTGCTGTCCAATAAAAAAACATTCTTTCTTTTCTTTCTTTCTTTCTCAAATATAAAATCACCATCACCATTTCAGCCATGAATACATCCACTGCTGAACAAAGGCCGCTTCACAGAAGGGACGCTGCTGCCCATCCCTCTGGTTTTTTATGGAGTCCCTTAGTCGCCTTTTACGACATCCAACGGGAGGAAATAAATATAATATAAAATAATGAACAAAATTTCAAGGAGACAAATAAGTTACAAGCATCACGTTTATAAAAAAATCCGGACAAATGCGAGTTGAACTCGCGTGGAGAGGGTTCCGAAATTGCCGAATATATTGTCTATTGTTGAACACTGTCTTGTAAAAATAATTTATCACAAGAACAAACTTAACATGTAGCTGAAAAACATGTTCTCCAATACATTCCAACTGCAAACGTAAGTTTATACGCACAATATTGCAAGATTTACCATGCTATTTTAAGGCTATAGACTTCTTATAGGTTATATATAAAATGGTCTATTGTTGCCTATTTTCTTAAATAACTTTAAAACTATTTATTATTAACTATAAATTAAATATATTTAAGACCTTCACAATAATCCCTTTCATGATATATGTTATACGGTACAGTTTGCAAAACTTTATTCTTAAATTTTCTACATAACCCCCAAATGTGACACCCTTAATCAAAATTTATATATTTACGTTACGCGTCCGTATTTGCGTCACAGAAATCCATATGTGTACCAAATTTCAACTTAATCAGTCTAGAAGATTCGGAAAAAATTGGCTGTGACAGATGGACAGACCGACACACGAGTGATTCTATAAGGGATCCGCCGTTTTTTCCTTCGGACGTTAGGAACCCTACAAATAAGTTTTACAGACGGCTACATATCAAGCTATATTTTTCCAGTATAAGCTGATCTCCCACTGTGTAGGATTTTTTTACGGTGACAGATCAACTTAAACTAGATTTTTATTGCTTGATGTGTAGCCGCCCTTTTGTTTCAATTAAATTAAGTAGCGCTATGATAAGAACAGGCAGTTAAATAAAAACATATGATGTTTGTAAGTTACAGGGATCACTTTAAAAATAAAAATGACTTGTAGTTTCCACTATTTTTTCAATATTTACGCTCAACACTGACTCAATTACGGACTCACTGACTGACTCTATCACGACGTAAAATGATTCATTCTTTTACTTTTCAACGAGTGCCTTATGCGTTACAACTCACCACTCACCAGCATTTAATAAATAAAGTTGCTATTAGAAACTATTTATATAACGCAATCTGAAATTACAGGCTTACATATGGGTACACTTAACTGCCTGTTGTCAGGCAGTATGAGTCTGTTATGGCCACTAAAATGTCAAGTTAATGGTAGTGTTATGCACTGGGTCTGCAATATGGTTGAACTAAGCGATACCGTGTGGTGCCGGGTCAGAATACCACTACCCCATCTCTTTCCGTGGGTGTCGTACAAGTCGACTAAGGGATTAGCCGGAGGATGGGCAGCAGCGTCCTTCGAGCACATTAACAACTCAACTGCGATCGCTAACCCGTCTGCCAAGCGTGGCGATTATGGCAAAACCCCCCGGCTCGTCCCACTACACACCCATATCGGTCGTTGTGGTGATCTTTGGGGGAGGCCTGTGTTCAGTGGACTTCATTTGGCCAAAATGATGAAGCGATACCGGTGCGTGCCTCGTGTTCTTGAAAGAGTACCGTCAGTCGAGACTGATCAGTTCTTAACTGCCATGCCATCTTACTAAATGGCAAAGTTATAATTATTGTATTTCATCTATTCCACATTTTGCCAAATTAGTATTCTCACAAGTTGTGTCAAAATTTGCAACTACTTAAATTGTGAATATTTATGAGTGCCTGTAAAATAAGAGGGTCACACTGAATGTTTTTAGAATTGACCAGTAAGGATAGTTGCCTATGAGAAGATTATTTAAATTTCGAATGAAGAAGTCTTTGGGAAGCTGTAGACGGCACGGTTGGTGCAGTGATACAGTCGGCTGCTGTGCTTCGGGTCACGGATTCGTTTCCCGCACGGACAAATATTTGTACGATGTGCAAGTAGGTGTTCCGGGTCTGGATGTATTGTATGTGGAAATTGTGTCTCTAAACGCAACGAAATGATAGTGTGGGGCAAGGTTTAAAAAAGAACAAAAAAAAAACACGATGAAGCCCCATCTCGTTTCACAGTTTCTAACTTGTTTAATGAGATTAAACGTGGTCGAAGCAATCTCATTTCATGAGCCCGGCATGCCCCTTCGCCCTTCCCTGGGGTGGAGGAAGTTAATGATGGATTTCCACAAAGATAAATTAGAAAAATAAGCTTGCTCAACTCATTCATGCAATAATAAGTAAAACAACGAAAATACTAAAAATAAACCACAAACCTAAATCAGCGAAAAAATACCGGATTTGTATCTCAAAGAAAGTATTACACAAGATTAGCAGTAACTATTCGTTACCGGGTAATGGAGGGTTTCATTCCTTATTCATACTTTGCGAATATTTTCTTTGATCACTTCACTCTTTCTTTTTGCGTAATTTCATTGTTTGTGTTCTCAATTTCGGTAAATGTAATCCGATTTAGCGGACTTGAAAACGTTGAAATAAATTATGATAAATGATGAAATATTTTTCATGCGAATATTCTTTACGTTTTTCTCTATTATTGTATAGCTATGTCTAGTATTATTATCATATAATAGCACGTGTGTGTGATAATAACAAATGTTAAATTTACCCCCAAGCACTGAAAATCAAACTTTGGAAACTCTATTTCCTACGTTAGTGATGGGCAGTAAAGAAAGGAGAAGAAATAATTGACGGCACGGTTGGTGCAGTAGCTGATACAGTCGGCTGCTGCGCACCAGGTCGTGGGTTCGATTCCCACACGACACGACGAACAAATATTTGTACGATCTGCAGGTAGTTATTCCAGGTTTACACCCAGTATTGTGTGTGGAATTTGTGTTTATAAACGCACCCACGACACAGAAGAAATCCTAGTGTGGGGCAGTTTTATAAAAACAAAAAAAGGATAGAGCACCCCATGGTGGGGGTGTGTGCCGCGCGCTCAAACTAAACTGGATTTGTATAGTTTGAAGTGTAGCCGAGTAGTTGACTCGAGTGTATACTAGAGTGGGACGAAACGACAAAAAGTACTATACCCTCTTGCATGATTCGCAGCGTTCAATTTCTAATAGTTCAAAGTACAGACAGTGTAGGTTGATGTGTACCAATTATAATTATCCCAAGAACAATCTTAACATTGTTGAAAAACATGTTCTCCCATACATTCCAACTGCAAATTTATGTTTGTACGCACAATATTGAAAGATATACCATATTATTTTAAGATCACAGACTTCTTGTAGGTTGTCCTGCAATCTATAAGTCATGACAACATTACAAAATACAATAGTTCTTAAAACTATTATCATCATCATTATCATTTCGGCCTAATGAAGTCCACTGTTGGACACAGGCCTCCCCCAAAGATCATCACAACCACCGATATGGATGTGTTTTGAGCTCATTGGGGGGGTTTTGCCATAATCGCCACGCTTGGCAGGCGGGTTGGCGATCGCAGTTGAGTTGTTAATGTACTCGAAGGACGCTGCTGCCCATCCTCCGACTAATCCCTTAGTCGACTTTTACGACACCCATGGTAGGAGATGGGGTGGTGGCATTCTGAGCCGGCACCACACGGCAAAAAACTATTATATAAAGTTCTAAATAAAATATATTTGAAACTCTTGATTATGCCTAAGCCCATTTCATATGTTACACGGTACAATTTGCAAAACTTAATTCCTTAATCATAATAATAATTCTATATTGCCCCCCCCAAAAGTGACCCCCATATTCAAAATTAATTCATTTATGCACGATATAAAAATATTGAAACTAATAAAAAGTAAACTCTATATAAGAAGTCGGGTAGGGCCAGGTATGACCCAACCATGGTTGATGGAGACCAACGAGAAGTTATATCTTATACCTGGCCCCACCCGAATTTTTGTGGTTTTAATATTTTTATATCATGCATGGTTTTTGAAGTCTGTTTTTTTTCTGTTAAAAAGTTATATTTTCCGGCAATGAGGATAGCAAAAGTATTTTTTTAAATTGATTAAATTCTTTTGCGAAAAACTTTTTACTGAGCGATTTCTTCACGTTTATCCTAGATTGCCTTTATATTTAATGGCTGTTCGCCGAATTGTGTATTATGATCGTGTTCAGTAAATTTGTTCCATGATGTTCACCGAAATTTGTAACCTTATATTGGTCACCGTATTATGTGGCAAGGGCTGAGCAGCGACTTTTGATGCTTAAGGTGTGAATGATTTGAGGAACATTGTACATGTTCAGCGACTTTTGTCCAAGTTTTTGGTTTAGTTCAAATATTTTGTTTGTTTATCACAAATGAGGAATCACAAATGAGGAGATCCGTAGAAGAACTAAAATTGCCGACATAGCTAATGTTAGCTGAAGTGGCAACGGGCGGGGCCATAAGGGCGGGGCAATAATATATTAAGGTTAAAGTTTCATATGAAACATTTTGTTTAACACATGATTTATTTGCGTGATTTATTACGAGGTTGGGCGTGAATTATAGCCCGCGTGATTGCCTCTGCTCTATAATTGCTTAATTATACTACCTTAAATATTACGGCTGCTATTGTGATAGCTATAGTGACCTTCGCTCAGGAATTGGCTACATTATGTGCCTATTTATTCTCAGCCTCTATATATCTATTATCAGCCAGTAAACGTCCTCTGCTAAACATGGGCCTCCTGATGTTCAGTCTACTTCTTTTTTTCGTGTCGTTAGTGGCCAACAGTGCTTCAGAGTTGTTGAGGGTGCTCCAAACTCTCTGAGTTGGCTTAATGACGGTGCTCTAATGACAAACACGGCACGTTTGACGGCACGGTTGGTGCAGTGGCTGATACAGTCGGCTGCTGCGCACCGGGTCGTGGGTTCGATTCCCGCACGGAACAAATATTTGTACGATCTGCAGGTAGTTGTTCCGGGTCTGGGTGTATTGTGTGTGGGATTTGTGTCTGTAAACGCACCCACGACACAGGAGAAATCCTAATGTGGGGCAACGTTTTTTTAATAAATAAATAAAAAAATAAAATAAAAAAAAAACACCGGTACCGACGATTTTACTTGCCCTACGAAGCTGGAGACGCTCAGTTCAAATACCTTTATGCGGTCACCCGTCCATAGGTTGGGCGCGCTAAGCATTGCTAAACCGCGGCGATCGTTTGATTCGAACTGGCTACGAGCGCTGCAATACACTGATACACACACTACAATGAGCAGTCCTTTTTTTGCCATGCGGAAATCCTCATGGACTTCCTCCGTCTTAGGAAGACCGGAGGAACATGCCAGACTCTTACCGGCAAGAATCCCACGGTATCCTTCCAATTACTTCTAGCCGGGGGTGAGATGCACGCTTCATCAGCATTAGACCGCGTCCCCGGCAGGTCTCGGCTGGACCCGACACTGTGCAACCTGGCTGGCCGCACCTATCATCATAGAAGCGCGCGCAGAACACACGCGGTGACTATATGTGGTCTTCAGGATTATTGTTTTCAATACCAAGCTTGGCAAGCCGATAGGAGTTCACAGTGTGTTATGAGCAGACGAGAGGGTGCTGCTGCTTATCCTCTTGATATCAACCTTAGTCACCTTTTACGTCAGACGCCCTAGGGTGGAGACGAGTGGTCTATTATTTGTCGGGAACCACACTGAATAAGTGGTTTTATAAACAAGCACACATAAACGTGTTACACGCGACTTCGTCCATGAGGGAACTAATTTAAGCCCCTAAAGGAACTTGATAACATTATAACAGATAAGATAAGATAAGATAAAAAGATTTTTATTCATTTAAACCATTAATAGCGCTTATGAATCGTCAAGACTTTAGTTGCCGCGTTCCAAGATGTAGATTTCCTATGGAGAAGAACGGGCAAGAAACTTCATGGTTACTCTTTTAAAATCATGTTACGATATTTATGAGTACAATGTTCTCGAGAATCCAGGATATATAAAGACAATGTTCTTACATTAAACATAGTAAAGTCTAAACCTCTTAAAAGTGTCAATACCAAACCATAAAACGTATCCTTTGTCCTATTCCATGGCATAAATTAACTATCGTCATGCCAAATTTCACCTGAATCTGTCAGCCGTTGCTCAAACAGCATGATTGAGAGGCCAACATCATCATATCGGCCACAAAACGACCACTGCTTTACCCACAGATTTCCACAATTGTATCATCATTTTGGGGGGTATTTGACAATACTCACCACGCTGACTGGCGGATTACTGAGCGCAGAATGGCTACTGTTCCACAGAAGGGATGCTGCTGCCCATCCCTCTGGTTTAGAGTCCCTTAGTCGGCTTTTACGACATCCATGGGAGGAGATGGAGTGGTGCTACATTCTTAATCTTATTCAAGCCACCCAAAGGCCTTCGACTTGGCTTAACGAGTGCTGTCTAATGACAAAAGCCTCGACCGACGATTTTACCTTCTCCCTAAAACACGGACACACTCGGTTTAAATACCACTATACGGTCACTCATCCATAGACTGACCGCTACTAAAATGAAATCGCTGCAAAAATATTATATTAAAACTTTGACATTCTCGTATTCAACTACAGAAAAATTTATAATAAGCTGCATCAAAAAATGGCTGCTTTCTTTAAAAAACAGCGCTACAGCGTAAAGCGGCTTATTGATGTTCTTTTATGGAAAAAGATACTGCGATTAACACACAACACTGTTTACAGGCTGTATTATGATTAGAATAACGATCTCAATGACTTTAGGGGTTACAGACGCGTTTATGTTTTGTGTTATTTTTTTACGTTGCCCCACACTCGTGTTTCTCCTGTGTCGTGGGTGCGTTTACAGACGAATTCCACACAATATATGAAGGCTCTTTATGGAGACCTTCCAAAGTCACTTAAGTGGCAACTCTATGACATGTGCATACTTCCCATCCATCGTCATCTGATTATGATACAGTTTTTTACTAGTACGGGGGATAATGTGAATCAGTCTAAAGACAACCAAAGACCAGCTGTCTTGTTCTTATTACACCATTCAATAAAAGAAGTGCCGTGCATAACCTAAATACTCGCAATGAGAACAAGCTTGTCTTGCCTGGCTTTAGACTAAGCAGAACCAGCAAGTCGTTTATGGGAAGCAGTATTAGGTCTACAACAAAATTCCTTCTAGTATTACCGACTTACAAGAACTAAAATTCAAATCTTTGATTAAGCGCGTTTTAATATTAAAAGCGTACAATAACATACAGCAATACATTGATGATAAATATGTGTGGCAAACGCACACTGCGACCCTCTGGCGCTGTATAATTTTATTTTATAACGTTTGATATTATTGCAAGTGTTTTAACTTGCAATCAAATGCTTAATTTCTACAAATTGGAATTAATTATATTATTATTGTAAAACTAACTTGACATTTCACTAAACGCATTTAAAATTGCGTTTATTTATGTTATTTACTTATAGTTAATAAATTGACATTTCATCATCATATCAGCCACAGGTCGTCCACTGCTGAACAAAGGCCTCCCCCTTAGATCTCCACAACGAGCGGTCACATGCCGCTCTCATCCAACGACTCCCAGCGACCTTCACCAGGTCGTCTGTCCACCTCGTTGGAGGTCGTCCCACGCTGCGTTTTCCGGTGCGCGGTCTCCATTCGAGAACCTTTTTGCCCCAACGGCCATCAGTTCTACGAGCAATGTGCCCTGCCCATTGCCACTTCAGCTTACTAATCCTTTCAGCTATGTCGATAACTTTAGTTCTTCTACGGATCTCCTCATTTCTGATTCGATCTCGTAGAGAAATACCAAGCATAGCTCTCTCCATAGCTCGCTGAGTGACCTTGAGCTTTCTTATGAGGCCCATTGTGAGTGACCACGTCTCTGTTCCATATGTCATCACTGGTAACACACACTGGTTAAAGACTTTCGTCTTTAGGCATTGCGGTATTGTTGACGAAAAGACGTTGCGAAGTTTCCCGAACGCTGCCCAGCCGAGTCGGATTCGACGATTGACCTCATTCTCGAAGTTGGACCTACCTAACTGGACAGTTTGTCCCAGGTAGACATACTCGTCAACAACTTCGAGAACAGAGCTCCCAACGGATATTGGGATGGGCACGACATGGGCATTTGACATGACTTTCGTCTTGCCCATGTTCATTTTAAGGCCCACCTGTTGGGAAACCCTGTTGAGATCATCGAGCATTGTGCTGAGCTCTTGCAGCGATTCTGCCATGACTACGATATCGTCGGCATATCGAAGGTGAGTGATATACTCGCCATTGATGTTAATGCCGAATCCTTTCCACTCCAGCAGCTTGAAGGCATCCTCCATTGCAGCGGTGAACAGTTTCGGGGAAATGACGTCCCCCTGTCTCACACCTCTCTGCAATGGAATCGCCCCCGTGCTCTGTTCATGTACTTGGACCGACATGGTGGCGTTTCTGTATAAGCACTTCAACACTTCAATGTACCGATAGTCAATCTGGCACCGCTGCAGAGATTGCAGCACTGCCCAGGTTTCGATCGAATCGAAGGCTTTCTCATAGTCCACAAACGCCAAGCATAGTGGCAGATTATACTCCTCGGTCTTCTGTATAACCTGCCGCAGCGTATGGATGTGGTCTATGGTACTGAAACCTTTTCGGAAACCGGCTTGTTCGGGAGGCTGGAAGTCATCAAACCTGCGCTCGAGACGATTCGTGATGATCCTTGAAAACAGCTTATAAACATGGCTCAGAAGTGAGATCTATAATTCTTCAATAGGGTGTTATCACCCTTTTTGAAGAAGAGCACCACCTCACCTCTGTTCCACGCTTCCGGCGTTGTGCCCTCGAGTAAGACGGAATTGAATAGCTTCTGAAGGACTTTAAGTACCGGTGTGCCACCCGCTTTCAGAAGCTCTGTCGTAATTCCGTCCCCACCCGGCGCCTTGTTATTTTTAAGCTGTTTCAAGGCCATCCTAATCTCGTACAGGCTGATGTCCGGGATATCCTCGGTATAGTGTCGGGTTAGTTTGGCTCGCGGGTCTTTGTCAGAGCCAATGGTAGGTATAGTAACCGAGGTGTATAACTGCCGGTAGAAGTTCTCAATCTCTCTCAAAACCTCTGGCTTAGTCGACGCTACACTGCCGTCCTCGGTCTTCAGCTTCATAATACGACTTTGCCCAATAGACTTGTCTCTTGCGAACACTTTGGAGCCTTGATTCCGCTCAATCGCCTCTTTAACACCGTTGGTGTTAAAGGTGCGGATATCGTGACGCAAGGACTTCCATATCCGTCTATTGAGCAGTCGGTATGCTTCAGCATCACCGGAGGACTGCAGCGTCATGGCGCGTCTTTCTGCCATGAGGTCGAGAGTGTGATCGGAGAACTTTTTTGGTCTACCTTTACGGTGGGCCTTAAAGAACTTAGACCCAACCGTTTGGACAGTTTCTACAAACCTACCATTTAAATCGTCCACAGATACGCAATGTTCTAGGCACTCGAAGCGGTTTTGGAGTTCGAGTTGAAAGCTCTCGGGATTTTGGATATGAGCACTAGAGGGCCGGAGCGTAGACCTCATCAGACGAGACCTCTCAACTTTGAGATTAATATTCAATGTGCCTCTTACCATTCGGTGATCACTACCGGTTTTCACCCTGTGGATCACAGAGACATCATTGAATATTTGCCTCCTATTGGTCATGATGAAGTCAATCTCATTCCTCGTGGAACCATCGGGACTCATCCAGGTCCATTTCCTGTGAGGCGGCTTTTGGAAAAAGGAGTTCATCACGAAGAGTCCCTCCTTTTCCAAAAAGTCGGCCAGCCTCTGTCCCCTGGGGTTCCGTTGCCCATATCCAAATTGCCCCACTCTCAACTCACCATCGCATCGAGTGCCCAGCTTCGCGTTGAAGTCCCCCATCACAACAGTGAAGTGTGTCTTCGAGGTATGTATGGCCCTACTTACGTCCTCATACATACTCTCTACTTCATCATCTGGGTGTGTCGAGGTCGGTGCGTAGACCTGTATGACCTTCAACGAATACCTCTTGGATATTCTGAGTATAAGGTACGCTACCCTGCTCGACACACTTTCGATGGTCACTATGCTGTTAATGAGGGACCTGCGGACGAGAAACCCGACACCACCTTGAGACAGATGTTCGCCTTCCCGGTAGTAGAATAAGTTGCCAGATTTCAGGGTTATCGTGTCCTCACCCTCTCTTCGGACTTCTGATAGACCCATGATATCCCAGTGCAACTTATCTATTTCTTCTTCCAGCTCAACAATCTTTTCGTCTGCCCTCAGTGTGCGTGTGTTATACGTTACCAGGGCCAGTTTTCGTTTGGGATGGTAGCCGGATCCCGTCCGGTGATTCTTAGCACCCCCTGCCCCGCCGTTACCGTGGCCGCTACCATGACCAGGAATAGCGGGGCTGCCGGGAACTGGGGGCCGGTGCATTAGTCGTGTCGTCATTTTGGGGGGAATTTGCCGATACTCACCACGCTTGGCAGGCGTGTTGGTGAGCGCAGTAATGCTTCTGTTCAGCAAAGGGACGCTGCTGCCCATCCCTTTGGTTAAGAGTCCCTTAGTCGACTTTTACGACCTCCACGGGAGGAGACGGAGTGGTGCTATATTCTTAATCCGGACACCACACGGACATTTGACTTGACTCATATTTTTTTTAAATGTTATTATTTAATTATATTTAATATTATAACATTGATTGTCTATTTGTTATTGTTAATATTGTTCTTGTGACATCAAATTATAAAATTCTTACAAAACTGTAAATGTGTGAGCATTATGTAGGCGTTAATGATATATGTTTAGTACTTATTTTGATTGTGTCTTTTGCCTGGCTGTGTGCCACGTGACCGCATAAAAGTCATCTCTTCCGAGATATGCCTAAAGATTTAGCACCAATGGATGGATCCAGTGTGATTGTTTGCGAGATGCTGGAGCCACCTTTCAGTGCCGAAGATGACCGCTCTTGCGGTTTTAGCCATTAGAAGTCATTTTCCCCCGACCTTTCCGACCGATCCTTCCCGGGGTCAAGGAAGTACATAAACTATTCGGCTGGGTGAAAAAAAGACGCGCACTGTAGTGAAATCACTGGACATAAGAGATTAAATACCTAACATTTCGAGGTGACCAGCGCAGTGTGGTGCCACGCAGCACTACTCTTGGGTATCATTACAATAACCATGAGCAGGCACGAAGTTTACTATCAGACGGATAACTTGCCCGGCTTGATATACAAAACGACCAAGATATACAAAAAATAAAAATAAAATAACGTTGCAATGGGTAAAAAGAAGATCGATCTTCGTTTTCGAACAGACGCTGCTTTTACGACACCCACGTTTAGTTAAGAGGTGGCAAATGGTTGTCAATTCTTAGGTTGAGTAACCACTATATATATATTTAAAAAAATATATACGTCGCATTAATTTAGAGCCCACTCGGTCGTGACATCTTACTTTCTTCTCTTTTCCCTACACCACAAAAAGTCACAAACTCCTATATACGCATACTAGTTGGGACCCGCGGTTTCACCCTTGTTTAATTTAAAAGAAATTTAGAGTACTTCGACATAGACACTTGACGCAGAATATATATATTGGATTTCAAGGGGTTTTTTGCGCGGAACCCTAATAATTTTTCTAAAATATAAGTAGCCTAAGTTATTCTTTATAATATCAGCTATCTGCCAGTGAAAATGCCGTCAAAATCGGTCTAGCCATATCGGAGATTACCCGGAACAAACAGACAGACAGACAAAAATTTAGAACATGTATTTTTTGTTACAGGTACCGCATAAACTTTCATATGCATTTAGTAAAAAGCTGTTATTTTAACATTACAAACAGACACTTCAATTTTATTTATTTGTATAGATAATTATTCTTCTTCTCTTAGATTATGGCTTCTGCGGAGTATCTTCCACAATTTCGCCAATGTCAAGTATAAGGCAACGTCGTACGGTGTTTAAAACAATGAATGTTTACATATTCATAAAATATTTCTCAAAAATGAAAAAAAAACTATAAAATATGTGGGCAACGTCGTACGGTTTTCAATTGTTTTTCATAGATAATTATTATGAGTATAGCAGATATTTATGACAGATGTCACAGTCGGTGTAGCCGGTAAACAGGCGGCGCGCATGTGCTTATTCGCATTACTGTTCACAGCGAGGCTTCGGGTTATCGTGAAATGTTATACGCACGTTGCATGTGGAGCGGTCCATGTGTTGGTCTGATTAAGAATATAGCACCACTCCATCTCCTCCCGTGGATGTCGTAAAAGGTGACTAAGGGACTAAACCAGAGGGATGGTAGCAGCGTCCCTTCTGTAGAACAGTAGCCATTCATTCCCCCAAAATGACGACACAAATGTGAAAATTTAGTGGGGTTTGTTCAGCTGTGGACATCCTTCGGCTGACATAATGATGATGATCTCACCAACGCCCGTGGTGCTGGTGCTGTGACCTTGATCTCGTCTGCCTGGGATGATGTATACGACGGAACAAGCGCACCTAGAAGATACGTTATTCTGAGGGATGTGGCATAAATAGAACAAGTTTTCTTCTTACAAGTGGTCTTTAGTTACATGTACAGATAATAATCCTGTGCTTCAGTTAGATACTGTCTATAAATGAATTATAAGTACATTATAATATGTATGTGCGCTGTATTTTTTATTAGTTGCGCCCTATCAGGGATTCATATTGATACTTATAACCAACAATACATGAATGCAATACAATTTTGAGTTTCAGTTTGAGTTACTAATAAGAACTTACGAGAGCGAGACATGCACCGATCTGTCATTTGTGAATTTTCTATTATTTGACTTATTTCGACATGAGAGACGCTAATATTGTGAGCAATGACTTTGTTTGATGTTTGTTTTCGTTCTCTTCGCGTGGGTCGACTTAGATCGGTCAGTACCGAATTATGAGGTGATCAAATTATATTAGTTATTTTGGTTTTTACCTCTGCCCTGGGGAAGGCAGGAGGGGCGTGCCGGACTTCTACCGACTAAAATCACTGAAGCGGTAATCTTCTGCACCGAAGGAATTTGCCTCCAATGTACCTCTAGAGCCACCCATTGTTGCTGCGCTTTTAGGTACATGTCGGAAGAGATAACTGTAAAGTGGTCAAGCCCTTTAGCGGAGGGATGACTGTAAGAATTCGGTCCCTAGGCACATTTCGGGGGGATAGTCAGGGCTAACACCCAAAGTCGACAAGGTCTTAAGGACAAACAATGGACGCTTATGGCTCATATTAAAATTTAATTATAAGTTTATGATCAAATTAAATTTGGTGTATGATGTTTATATTTTTGGACCGTTTACGTTAACATCTGTTTATACTTTTTGCTAGCTATTTTGGAGTTGGCTTTCAGTTTTACCAGATGTGACTTAATATTAGTAATTTAAACGGGGCAACTGCCACCTGGTCTCCGTAATTCCATTACTGGGAATTATGTAATCATGATTATCATTGGTGTTGGAGTCACAACTTTGTCTCCTTCTTTTAACTTATTGCATATCAGGAACGGGAAGCGGATAGGTAGTGCTCTATTATCGAGGCGCTTGTAGCAAGCTGCACTCATTGACCGGTGAACAATCAACAAGGTTAAGCAACGCTTAGCGCGGTCAGTCTATGGATGGGTGACCTCATTGTTATTTGAACTGACTGTTTCCGTGCTTCGGAGAGCACATAATATCGTCGGACCCAGTTGCTGTCATTGGACGACAGTCGTTAAGCCAAGTTAGAGGCCTTTCGGTGGCTTGAACAACTCAGACAAGGATAGCCACGAAAAAAAGCGGGACGCACTCAGCTTAAATAATTTTCACTTATAAAAGTACACTATTGGCAAGAGCACATTCTAATGAACAATTCTGACATAGTTTTAAGTTGTTTTATTTAGAATATTATTCAATGTATTTAATGTGTTCAATGCTACCTTTGGATATTGACGCAGAACTCATCCCGGTTGACGCATCATCATCATCATATCGGCCATTTATACGTCCACTGCTGAACAAAGGCCTCCCCCGTAGATTTCCACAACCGTATCATCATTTTGGGGGGTGTTTGCCAATACTCACCACGCTTGGCAGGCGGGTTGGTGAGCGCAGTGTGGCTATCGCTTCACAGAAGGGACGCTGCTGCCCATCCCTCTGGTTTAAATTCCCTTAGTCGCCTTTTACGACATCCACGGGAGGAGATGGAGTGGTGCTATATTCGTAATCCGGACACCACACGGATAATCCGGACACCACACGGACCCGGCTGACGCGCGGCCCAGTTAAAATAATATTGTAGCAGCATAGTACACGCATAGTATACTAAGAATTATGTTAAGTTTTGTGTTAAGAAAAATTTGTATGTAAGCTGTAAAATTTTGTATTTAACAATCAGATTAAAATCTTATATTCTTCAAATCAAATGAAATAGTTAGTCAATACACTTAAACTACCATTGTTAGTCGGTATTCACTACGCAATGGCAGGCGAGTTGATGAGCGCAGTGTGACTTTTATTCCACAGAAGGGACGTTGCTGCCCATCCTTCGGGCTCAAGTTACTCCGGAAATGTTACTGAGCTTTCTTTAGTTCAAAGAGTCTCACAATCAGTGAGGTGAAATTATCTTTTTTCTATGAAACCTTTTACTGTTTCTTAATTGTTCGTAGCTACGTTTTGAGGTAGCATAATTAATAGTTGGACACCTGAAAACAGCTCTCCCAAGTTTAATTAAGTTACTGTCTACTAAACTTACGTAATGGACTTAGTTGAGAATCTTAACTTAATATATCATAGCAGATGAAATCTTATGCTGTTTCGTAAGTAAATGAGAGATGGATAAAATTCTATATCAATGCTTAATATAACGTCTAAATGGCACGATTCACTTGGTGTTTGAGCTGAGTTGGCTTTCTGAGGACAGGGCCGCGGGCTCTGTTCCTAAGAAAAAGCCTGCAGGTCATACAAATATTTGTTCCGTGTGAGAATCGAACCCACGACCCGGAGCGCAGCAGTCGACTGTATCAACCACTGCACCAACCATGCCATCGTTAACAATTTAGACAACTCTTGTATCATCATCATTATCATTAAAATTATTACAATCTGAAATAGAAACTACCCCTTTTTTTTTTATTGATGTCCAGTGGAAATTCTACATGGAACTTCCTTCACCCCGGGGAAGGGCGAAGGGGTGTGCCGGACTCCTACCGGCTAAAACCACTGGAGCGGTCATCTTCGGATAGGTTCATGGTAACTAAAATAGGAAATAAACAATTTTGATTCGAAGTTATTTAAATATCTCGTGAATACCGCATCAATTGTACTTTTATATCTTGTTGTGCTAATATTGCTTTGATTAGACATAGTAAAATCACATTCTCTATTCGAAAATATTTATTTTTAATTTAAAAAAAAATACGTGATTAATATAATAAAAAATAGAATAATAACAAATAGAAAAAGCAACACGTGGCAGACCATGTGTACGACTGTCGGTAACACTGATATGTGCTGCGTCTCGTAACGGTGTCGCGAGTCCAGAGATTTTATCTCATCTAAAATATGCTTACCGCGCTAAAAGAAGTTTTCACTTCAAAAAACATTTTGATTTCTGTATGTAAACTGTCCCCTGATACAGGAGAAAATGGAACAGACGGAAACATTATAATGAATAAATTATCGTAAAATATGTGATCTACTAGCAACTCACCCCGTTTTAGCTCATGGAGTATAATGGGGTTATTTGATATTTGTTTTTTATAAACATAATATCCGTGTGGTGCCGGCTCAGAATGCCACCACCCCATCTCCTCCCGTGGGTGTCGTAAAAGTCGACTAAGGGATTGGCCGGAGGATGGGCAGCAGCGTCCTTCGAGTACATTAACAAGTCAACTGCGATCGCCAACCCGTCTGCCAAGCGTGGCGATTATGGCAAAACCCTCCAATGAGCCCACAACACACCCATATCGGTCGTTGTGGTGATCTTTGGGGGAGGCCTGTGTCCAGCAGTGGACTTAATTGGGCCGAAAAGAAACATAATACATACAAATAATTCTTGATGTACTTTTTATGTTTTTACCTCAAGCGAGAGTTTCCTCTCTTGTGTATTATAAAGTGAAGTGAATTAATAAATTCCTTGAGATAAAAAGGAACTAAAGTTGCCGACATAACTGAAAGGATTAGTAAACAGAAATGGCAATGGGCGGCGCACATTGCTCGTAGAACTGATGGCCTTTGGGGTAAAAAGGTCATCGAATGTAGGCCGCGTACCCGAAAACGCAGCGCAGGACGACCTGCAACGAGGCGGACAGGCGACCTGGTGAAGGTCGCCGGGAGTTATTTGATGAAGGCGGCATGTAACCGCTCGTGATGGAAATCTATGAGGGGGGCCTTTGTTTAACAGTGGACGCCTTTTGGCTGATATGAATCATCATCATCAGATGATGATAAGAACGTAATGAGGAGCTTATGGCAAATTAGGTACGTACAGCACATAAGATTGAACTGCGTAGCTGAAACAGTTTGTTACGGCTATGCCGTCATCATTTCGGCCGAATGCAGTCCACTGCTGGACCCAGGCCTCCCCCAAAGATCACCACAATGACCGATATTGATGTGTTGTGGGCTCATTGGGGGGTTTTGCCATAATCGCCACGCTTGGCAGACAGGTTGGCGATCGCAGTTGAGTTGTTAATGTACTCGAAGGACGCTGCTGCCCATCCTCCGGCTAATCCCTTAGTCGACTTTTACGACACCCACGGGAGGAGATGGAGTGGTGGCATTCTCTGCCTTAGGTGAGTGAAAATTCTTTACATATCAAGACGCATTTCGTTTCATTCGTAGGAAAGCACACTAAACAGTCCCGGTTATCGTACGAATAGATATCAAACTCAGAATATTAGTATTCCACCAGCCTAGATTAAGAAGGTCAGTTGGCAGCCACTACGTGCAAAATACTGATACCTTCTTTTTTTTATTGATGCCCTGTGGAAATTCTTTATGAACTTCCTTCGCCCCGGGGAAGGGCGAAGTGGTATGCCGTACTCCTACCGGCAAAAACCACTGGAGCGGTCATCTTCGGCACCTAAGGGAGGCTCCAGGTCCTCGTAAGATCACACTAGAGAAAATACTGATACCTAGCAACATCTGATGATTTTATAGATATTATAAGTTAACTATCCGTGTGGTGTCCGGATTAAGAATATAGCACCACTCCATCTCCTCCCGTCGAGGTCATAAAAGGCGACTAAGGGACTCTAAACTAGAGGGATGGGCAGCAGCGTCATTTCTGTGGAATAGTAGCCATTCTGCTCTCACCAACCCGCCCGCCAAGCGTAGTGAGTACTGGTAAATTCCCCCTAATATAATGACAGTTGTGGAAATCTATAGGGGAGACTTTTTTTCAGTAGTGGACGTTGTATGGCCGATATGATGATGATAAGATAACTATGATAAATTAGTATTAACTAATGGTCGTCTTAATATACTTGGCTCTATGATAATGTCACAGTCAATAAGTCGGCAGTAGTGTTGTTACCACCGACAGTATTGAAAGAATTAGATTTCTTTATAGTAAAAGGGCGATAATAACAACGATTTATATAATACATACCCGGAAAATGAAGCGTCTGAAATAAAGCCAGACAGATCAAACATTTACTTTATTGGTATGGTATTTATTACGTTATTGGTAAAGACAACAACGAAATAGCCTTTCTATTTTATCAGAGGCTTTGCTTACAGCACACGATGGAAAACATTATAATAAAACACTTTTAAACGGATTTTATCGCGTATATTTTAGATTGTTGTTTTTCCTGACGTTTCGAACACATTGCAGTGTCACCTTAGTCATCCAGTCATCCTGCGACCACGAACCCTTCAAAGTGTTCGAATCGTCAGGAAATCATAAATCTAAAATATACGCGATAGAATCCGTTTAAAAGTGTTTTATTATAATGTGTAATAATCGCGAAAACCTAACACATTACTATGTTTCATCAAACAATTCCAATTATGTTATTGTAATGAGAGCTCGATTACTAATACTTGAAGGATTTCTCTACTAATACAATAATGAATGTGTGAATGGTGCCGGCAACGAATGGCACCAACCCATCTCATCCTGTGGGTGTCGTAAAAGGCGACTAAGGGATTAGGCGGAGGATGGGCTGCAGCGTCCTTCAAATACATTAACAACTCAACTGCGATCGCCAAGCCGCCTGCCAAGCGTGGCGATTATGGCAAACCCCCCCAATGAGTACACAACACACCGATGTTGGTCGTTGTGGTGATCTTTGAGGGAGGCCTGTGTCCAGCAGTGGACTTTATTCGGCCGAAATGATGACAATAATGAAATAAACCTTTATTTGTCCTTTGAATGTTTGACCATTGAAGATATTAGGGTTGACTGTTTGTTGAACTTCTAGGAAATAACGCACAAAATCTTTTTTTAACGGTTACTACTCCATTTTAGGGTTTCGAACGTCTGAAGGAGAAATACGGCGGAACCCTTATAGGATCTCTCGTGTGTCTGTCTGTCCGTATGTCACAGTCAATTAGCTCTGAATTTATTTGAATTTATTTCCGTATACATATAGATTTCTGCAACCCAAACACAGACGTGTAATGCAAACAAATGAATTTTGAATATGTGATCACTTTTGGGGCGCAATCTAGAAAATTAAAGAATATAGTTTTAAAAACTGTACCGTGTAACATATGAAATGGAAGAGCTTGTTGTGAGGGTCTGAAATATATTTATTTTATAATTTTAGAACATATACTTTTAAAATTATTTAAGGAAATAGACGATACTTTACCATTGCCCCTCTTATCTCCGAAAACACTTAGCCTAAAATGTTGGAAAAAATATAGGGCTGATTCTGAAAAAAAGTCGAAAATGGCTTTATCGAGTTGATCAGTTTTTTTTTAACTCATAATCGAATTTTTTTTTGCTCAAGTCGTAGTATATGCCTTGTTTGAGAAAAATATTATAGTGGTCCCCAACTGTTTAGAGTTTTAATCGGATACAAAAATTTTTCAAAAATTTGAAAGTGAGGGAATGACAGATTCGTGAGGGAATGATTTTTAATATGATTCTACAATAATTAAAAACTTTATAATGCACCAATCATTTATTTTATTGAAAACTATAATAATTAAATAATTTTATTGAAAAAATATAATAATTAAATCCATACTGTAACAATTTAATTGTTACAAACAAAACACGTTGACTCATAAAAGTAATATTAAATATTAATTTAGTTAAAATAATTTAAAGAACGAAATAAAGAAGTACAATATAATCAGTTTAAAATTTGACTTATGTTCTTAACATACTAAAGACAAGAAGAGTTTTATTATTAGAGTCTTGACCTTTGCCTCAGGTGAAGATATGTTTATTCGGTTATTTAACCGTGTGTACTTTTTTCTATATTTTTCGCTCTTCCTACCCTCTTCTTTTAAATTTTTTTCTAACTTTGCTATTCTTCCATACAATATTGCTCGTCGATTTCTTAGTTGTCGCCTTCGTCGTGAAGCAACAGTTTCGTTCTTAGCAGCATTTACTCGTGAACTAGGTTTTGCTGATGAAACTGGGCTGGCAGGTGGTGTCTCATTCATCAACCTTTCTAGATTTTTACGCACATTTTGATTCTTCTCCCTGTATTTTGAACTGTTTAATCGCCATTGTTTCTGTTTCTGCCTTCTTTCTCTTGAACTCATAGCACTTACAGACTTGACCTGACCTTTTTCCTTCTTCTTTAAATACTTGAGTCTTTCTTTCTCTCTAAGTTTCTCCAAACTTTCAGGACAATTTTTTAATTTTTCTCTTCGCTTTCTGTCATACTCCTTTTTCTTTAGCTTTGCTTCTGCAGCAGTTGATTTTCTACTTCTCGACATTATAGATGTTCAGGGTACTGAAACCAATCAAACAAACATAAGTATTCTAAATTTATTAGAAAATAAATCATTCCCTCACCGAGATCATTCCCTCATTAAAATTTTCTATGACGGAATGACGGTGAGGGAATGACAAAACGAAACAAAATTGCTACAAACTTAGGAACATAACCTTACTTTCTTACGAATTTTAAACAGTACTTTATTACTACCGAAAACATATAAAAATATGATATAATTATTAAATAAAAAAATGCTTACCTTTTGATAACATTACATGAGGAAATGACATTAAAAAATGTAATATTCAAAAAAATTATTGTCAAATTGATTTTAAGAAAACATCCTTTCTTCAATTGTCCACTCTAGTGTATGTTCTCAAAGGCAATGTTGCCAACTTCAAAAAAAATTAAAGTGGGACTTGGTAGGTCTTGGAGTATTGCTCCAATCATACTGTTACAAAACGGTGAGGGAATGATACTTTTTTTAAGGATAAATTTTGAATTATATTTAAAAATATTTCCATTCGCATTTATGAAACTATGAACTCATATAGGTATAGTCAATACTATCCTATATAAGTAAAAAATATGATAATAAACAATTTCTTAGGAATTTTACGTTTTAAGTTAATAATTATCTTCAAATTTAGCACTTGGGACACAGTGAGGGAATGATTTTCAGGGTACTTTCTTGGACATATCTTTGTTGTTTATCATATAAAAAATAAATTTGTTTCATACATTCGTAGATCTAGCACAGTGGTATTATTAAAAAAAACAACTTTTCATAATTAACGATCCTGGCTTATAAAAATGATCAAGGACATCAATTTCGATTTTTTTTGAGAATCAGCCATAGGTTATAAAACTATTTACCTATAGATTAGAGGAAACCTATAAGAAGTCTATGGTTTTAAAATAACATGGTAAATCTTTCAATATTTTGCGTGCAAGCTTACGTCTGTAGTTGAAATGTATGGGAGAACATGTTTTTCAACTACGATGTTAAGTTTATTCATGAGATAAATTATTGGTACTACTCGTTCGCTTTAACTAGGCCAAGCGTCCGTCATTCCACGTACCTAAAGATAATATATTCACCGTATGGAACTCAAGTTCAAATCGCACTTGTCGACTATTTTTACACAGTGTGGTTAAATATGAATAAGTAAAGGGTTCAGCATAACCCTCACCGACGTCGCGTAGGCCTATCGCCGCGTCACCTTCCCGTTCAAGTTAGCACTTCTCGCTCTCGTCAGCATAGACGCTCCACAAAGTCTGCAGTGTGTGAACATGCCTTAGGCAAACCAAACCATTATCTTCGTTTTGATCAACCTCAAGTACTCGCGAAAGAGAACCGATATGTACCTAGAATGTTTCGTGAGGCTATTGAAATTAAAAAACATCCTAATTTTAATAGAGAAGATGGTTGGCAGGTACCACCTGTTTGGAATCCAGTCATTAAAATAATAAAGTCCCAAACAAGATACCGCACTAAGAAACATCAAGACACTGTGAGTGATTACTGCGTGCATCGAAACAAATTTTTTGATTAAAATTGTACGGTAGATAAAATAAAATAACTTTTTAAAATCTGTAACGACGCCTGTCACCTTAGTCATCCTGCGACCACGAATGCTGCAAAGTATTCGAAACGTCAGGAAAATCAAAAATCAAAATATACGCGATAGAATCCGTTTAAAAGTGTTTTATTATAATGTGTAATAATCGCGAAAATCTAAGACATTACTATTTCAGAAGTTATTTATAACTGGACATTTCTTACTACAGGCGAAGACTATTAAATGCCTAACAAATTTTAAATGGTTCAGTGAATTGCGTGTAACATTATGTCGTCTTACGCCTGCTTTAAATGATTAAGTCTAGAATCTGAATGAATAATTTCTTTAATATGATTAGCTAGAGCAAATACGGGCTACGACTTCGTTCCCATTGTTTGATTATCAGACATATCATGTATATTTAAGTAGGTAAAGAACCAGAGATTTTGACATTTAACAATATTTCATAATTTCTGGAATGTTTTTGGATACTCATAATGATACGGGTCGTGTTTGTTATACATTCATGAGATAAAATAAACTGCGATAAATTCATGCCTACTGATGCGTGAATACATAATAAACTGAGAATTAAATTTTTGTATTTTTCGTGCGAAGAAACAACGTGTCGGGATGTGTCATTCATTTCCTTGTTGTTACTTGTTGCACTCAAATCCTGTTTAAAACCGATTCAATAACATCACTCAAATTTATCTTCATTTGCACTAATAATAACATATTGTGATCACCGCTTGTCAAGCAAGTTTGGCATGCAAAGCTATTGGCAATATTCGAGACGACCATTGAAATAAAGATACGATAAAAATCATGTTACGTATCGGTGATTATTGCCAGGGTCATGAAAAATTTCCTTGGGAAATGTATCGTGTGCTTCATTAGCAAGTGCACCATGGTTACCTTCTTCACCCAAAATAAGATAAGTTTCAGATTTTGAATGCTAACCACCTGAGAGTTTCCTCGTAATCTTTTGGGAAATCAAGGGGTGTCAGGATTTCGGCGGAATAAAGTCCACTGCTGGACACAGGCCTCCACCAAAGATCACCACAATGACGGATATGGGTGTGTTGTGGGCTCATTGGCGGGTTTTGCCATAATCGCCACGCTTGGCAGGCGGGTTGGCGATTGGCGCAGTTGAGTTGTTAATGTACTCGAAGGACGTAGCCCATCCTCTGACTAATCCCTTAGTCGACTTTTACGACACCCATGGGAGGAGATGGGGTGGTGTTATTCTGAGCCGGCACCACACGGCAAAGCAAATCAAGGGGGTGTACGCTGGTGTTATCAGTATACAGGTAAATACTGCTTTTACAATACCCACGGGAATGGTTTGATGGTGTGACTCAGGGAGAATACAAACGACTTATTTTGGTAGGATAATATGTGAGGTTATTACTCTTTTAAATATTTATTATTTTGCAAAAAATCGGTCAGTCGGCTGGAATGTCCTCGACTGTTTTGTAAGGCCTTATTATTGGGGAACATCTGCGTTGTAGTAAAGAATGTTTACCAACACAAAATCGGTTACCGATTGTCGATCGTGTTCTACCTTATTTAACATAGGGTTGCAAGTTAGGTACATATTTATATGGCTGGAAATTTATGTAGTAGTGTCGGTGGTTTGATTACGGGTGGAGATGGTTTAAATATAGATGTTCGCTGCTGTCACATACACACACATCATCATCATTTCGGCCGAATGAAGTCCACTGCTGGACACAGGCCTCCCCCAAAGATCACCACAACGATCAATATGGGTGTGTTGTGGGCTCATTGGGGGGTTTTGCCATAACCGCCACGCTTGGCAGACGGGTTGGCGATCGCAGTTGAGTTGTTAATGTACTCGAAGGACACTGCTGCCCATCCTCCGGCTAATCCCTTAGTCGACTTTTACGACACCCACGGGAGGAAATGGGGTGGTGGTATTCTGAGCCGGCACCACACGGCAATAAAAAAGAATCCCTGACTTGAATTGGCTAGCATAATACCCAATTCTTAAGTAAACAATAAATATCGCGTGTTCTAGTGACTAATGCGTGACAGTTATCTGTATTTATCACCTCAATATGTTCCGCATTCTGCGGTCGCCGTGTAGGTCCTAAAAAGTAAATGTTAGTCTATAACCGACAAGGTCTTTTAGAAAGTTATATAAATTGGTATAAAACTTTTTATTTTCAGTTCCAAGAGAACAGACAATTATGCACCTCTCTCCACTCATGTATATAATTAAGACTAACTGAGTGATATAACGGCGTATGGCGCCTGCTACGAATATGCCATGTGGTGCCGGCTACGAATATCACCAACCCATTTCAAACCAACCATCTCAACTCGTGGGTGTCGTAAATGGCGACTACGGGATTAGCCGCAGGGTCCTTCGAGCAAATTAACACCGCAACTGCAATCACCAACCCGCAGCCAAGCGTAGTGATTATGGCAAAACCTTCCAATGAACACACAAAACACCCATATTGGTGATCTTTGGGGGAGGCCTGTATCCAGCAATCGACCTAAGTCGGCCAAAAAAGATGAATGGATATAGTCCCTTAAAGTAAACGTGTAGAGTATTTCTCAAATTTCTTCATAACGACATACTGTAAACACTCCGCGAAACAACAGTAGTAACAGTTTCGGATATCATTCCCCCACTGGGACAACAGTTTAATGTGTAGGGATCGAGTAGGTACATACAGTTATGTTCCGGGTGAAGGGGGTACGAACGGCCAGTGAATTTACCGGAACAAAAGGCATTCTAATTTAAGCCTTAGGTTACTAACGCAAATGCCAATAGCAGTGATAATGTAGTGGTTGAACGCTTGTTTTCCTTACGGTAGGGCCTGGGTTCTATCCCAGCCCATATTTCTATGTTTTATTCACATGTTGATGAGAATTAGATTTTTTTTTTTATAAACGTTGCCATTAGGATTTCTCCTGTGTCGTGGGTGCGTTTTACAGACATAAATCCCACATACAATACACCCAGACCCGGAACAACTACCTGCAGATCATACAAATATTTGTTCCGTGTGAGAATCGAACCCACGACCCGGAGCGCAGCAGCCGACTGTATCAGCCACTGCACCAACCGTGCCGTCAACGGTAAAGGAAACATCGTGAGGAAACCTGCACACCCGAGAGGGCTCCAAAATGTTCTTAATGCTGTGTGAAGTCCGCCAACCCGCACTAGGCCAGCATGCCGAACTAAGGCCTAACCTTCTCATCGTGAGAAAAGGCCCATACCTAGCAGTGGCACAGTAATGGGCTGCTTATGTTTGTATGAGTAATCACTAGGTTGCTGATATTGGATCGGGAGAGGGCTGATCCCGCTCGAAGAAGAAGGAGACGGCGCCGGGGTAATAACCGCCCTGGCGCCTAATTCCGATACGCCTGAAAACCCCTGCTATTGCTTTAAGGTGGGGGACCTCTAGGTTCGCGGGTGCGTAGATTGGGGAATCTGCGTGCCCACACCAAGCGACCCAAGAGAAGACGGTAGCACGCATGTGGTCACGCGCTGCCGTGGGACGCTTTGGGGGATCCTTTACAATCCTCCCGGGGGTGGGTAACCGCTTTACAGTCACCCTCTCCGAGATGTGCCAATAGGCGTCGCATCAGTGGGCGGCTCTAGTGTGATCATACGAGGACCTGGAGCCTCCCTTACGTGCCGAAGATGACCGCTCCAGTGGTTTTAGCTGATAGGAGTCCGGCATACCCCTTCGTCCTTCCCCGGGGCGAAGGAAGTTCATGAAGAATTTCCACTGGGCACCTATAGAAAAAAAAAGATTGCTGATATTGACGGGTGTGGTTGCTACTTATTATCAGTTAGGCCGTTGTTTGTTTGCTGTATGTATACTATAAACAAATGCACGAACAAGTAGTGTCAGTTGATTTTTTACCGGGAACAACACAGAAGTACGTTATTTGATATATAAAAACCTTGTATATGCAAATTCATCTGAAATGACAAGGACTAACAATGTGGCGAAAGACGCTATACAGCAACGATACCTAATAAAGAAAATTTATAGAAGCTCCCTGATATTCACGGAGCCATTAATCAGTATCTTTAATTACTCAAGCCTAACAAATTTAATCTGCGGACGAATAATTGTTGCAAAACTAAAGGTTTGTTTGCTAAAGCGAACAAGATAAGCAAAATACGACTGTAGGGGTCATCTAGTCGTAAATTATTGAAATTTCCTTTTTATTTGACATTTGATTATCGAACAGTCGGTTGTCAAGAAAGATGTTGTCAAGTTTGGTACATTAATACCAAAGATTTTAATCGTTAGATAGGCGTTTATGAACGAAATCTGTAGTACGTCATTTAGACGTGTGCGTAGATTACTCACACACGTTTGACGTTCATTCAATAGCAAAAACACGCAAGATACTGAGCCAATGACTTGTGATATCACGCGTAATAATTTCGGCACTGTGTCGATAAATGGAAAACATATAGTTCGGACAGTGGATTATCGCTGTATTCTTGATGAATTATGAAACTATCTTTGTCACTGTCCTTCCCCATAAGTATTTTAAATAGTTCGTTCTTTACCTCTATTGTCAGCGTCCATGATGACAATAAATAAAAATGGCTGTATGAGTTATGATAGATTGTGATATTTATTTAAATAATGAAAATATTACCTGTATAAATTAAATTATAGGTAGGTACGTTGTTTCATTTCTTGAACACGCATGTGGTTATATGATTTTCTTAATCATGTAAGATGACGGTTTCAGACTGATACCGGATTGCGTCTGAAGACAAATTCACTCGTTCACTCGTTTGTGTGATGACCTATTTCGCGTTGCGTTGCGTTGCAACTGCAACTTGCACTTGCAACAATATATGCTTCTTAGCAAACATTGCAACGCAAATCAACGCAAAAATAAAACTATGTGCAAACCTTAACCCAGAGCATCCACCAACCAAAAGAAGTATCCGTATCTAACCGAGTAAATTAATACTGCAATCAAAACGCTGTTTTGTCATGTGGTATTTATAGTCTAGGAATTCTCCTGTGTCGTGGGTGCGTTTATAGACATATTGAACACACAATATACCCAGACCCGGAACAAACACCTGCAGATCATACAAATATTTGTTTCGTATTTCGCGGGAATTGAACCCGCAATCCGGAGCGCAGTAGCCAATCATATCAGCCACTGCACCAAACGTGCCGTCTTAAGGCTTATTAGTTGTGAATAAACATTAGTTTAGCGTGTTGAACAATAGAAATTACGGGCATGGCTCCATAATAATACGCTAATGTATGTTTTTTACGTTAAAATGATAAAAGAAAATATTCTTTCTTTGTCACCAGTATTAATTTACCCTACGTAAAAACATAAAAGTCGAATATCGTTTTTAACTGTTGCTGTATCCAACGCTTGTTGACTATGTTTCAAAACTCTTGTCTTTGTTTTGATTGTTTTTGTGTATCTGTCTTAAGCCAAACCGTCTATTAAACTGTCTGGTAGACTTTTAGCAAGGTTTACTTTTGCTCTTTTCTTTCATAAGTTGAGATGCTTATTTCTATTGATAATGATGTCTCGCCTGTTGTGCTTCATCATCATCATCATTTCGGCCGAATGAAGTCCACTACTGAACACAAGCCTCCCGCAAAGATCACCACAACGACCGATATGGGTGTTTTGTGGGCTCATTGGGGGGTTTTGCCATAATCGCCACGCTTGGCAGACGAGTTGGCGATCGCAGCTAAGCTGTTAATGTACTCGAAGGACGCTGCTGCCCATCCTCCGGCTAATCCCTTAGTCAACTTTTCACACGACAACGACATGACTGACATGACACGACTTTCGACACCCACGGGAGGAGATGGAGTGGTGGTATTCTGAGCCGGCACCACACGGCAATCTGAGCCGGCACTGTGGTGCTTATATAATCCAAATATCTACTCATTTTAAACACATAGAACATTTTATTCGACGCTCACGTATCATCCACATGTATACACATACATGCCTATAACAAACCTACAACGCACATAATATTTACATTCAAGTTAATTAAGTATTAATAATCCTTTCAACACGGTTTTGCTCTTGACCACCAAATTCTTATTCAATAAATCTCAACCCGTAAATAATAAAAATAATATCTAAAGGCCTAAAATCTAAAGAGTTTTTAATGTCAAGTTATTAAGAAATATATCGTGCTGCTGTCATGAAAATAATTATCATTCTTGAAAATTGTTGAATGTGTAACTCTAGCATAATGAGAATTTAGATGGCGTCTATTCGAACACATTTGCTGCCAAAAAACTTTGTATATAAATAACTGATGAAGGAAAAAGCGAATAGTGGAGAATTGTTGTACAATTTTTGTCGCAAGAAAAATTTTCAGCAATAATGTTACCAGGAACGCGCGCCGACGATATTTTGGCTTTGTTTCAAAGTTAAATGCCTGCTTACGTTTTCAGGCGGCGCAATGCATGCTTTGAGTGATGAGAGTTTTTATTAAATTCTACAGTTTTTACAATATTAAGTTCTTTCCAGTTTAGTTTCAGTTCAATTTTTTGTAGATAAAATATACATATATAAAGTAAAGATACTTTGTAAGTATTAATAAGTACGGAAGCGAAGGCTTAGTGTTCATTCCGAGGCACGGGGGTGTCGGTGTATAATAAATGGTCGCGCGTCTAAAACATGACATATTTTATTTTAGTTGTTTTATTTTTAGTACCTGGATATTTTCGTGTTACTTAACAACGCCATCTGCTGTTGTGTCGTTAAAGCAATTCGTTGCTCACAAAAAATAGTATTATTATTCGCCAATAGATGTCAGGAAGAGTCATATTTTTCAGTTAAGACTACTCAAACGCCTATAAAATGACATTTTCTAAAAATGATTCCTAGCTAGATCGATTTATCGCCCCCGAAATCCCCTTTATACTAAATTTTATGAAAATCGTTGGAGCCGATTCCGAGATTCCAATTATATATTATATATATACAAGAATTGCTCATTTAAAGATATAAGATTTATTTTTTAAAAACGTTGCCCCACACTAGGATTTCTCCTATGTCGTGGGTGCGTTTACAGACACAAATTCCACATACAATACACCCAGACCCGGAACAACTACCTGCAGATCATACAAATATTTGTTCCTTGCGGGAATCGAACCCGCGACCCGGTGCGCAGCAGCCGACTGTATCAGCCACTGCACTAACCATGCCGTCAAACATATATTGGCCAATATTCAATTACTTGCTTTAGAAAAAATCTTCAATTATTTCGAACTGAGTGCGGCGCACAGATCTAATTCAGTTATTGCTGCTGCTTGCACGCTTGATATTCTAACTTTTCGTTTTTAATATTGAAATTATGTTTCACTTTGAAAACGTAATAAAACAAGGCTCTGATTCCTATGCGAAGCATTTGTTGTCAAAATCTGCAATCGTTAGGATATCGCAAGGGATATCCTAAATAGTTCTCAGAAATATCAATGAACGAAAATTCGTAAATTATTTAAGATGTAAACATTCTTTCCCCTATACCTTCTCCGCAATAGTCACTGTAACTTTTGATAACCTTATCAATATTCCATAACATCTCCTCGAGGAAAATCCGATAAACAATAAATGGCCATACGGAAGGCGAGAAGCAAGCGCCTCGCCATTTATTTCTATTAGTAACAAATAAATAATTCAGGGACAATCAGGAACTACTGTGCGACGTACATTCGTGCTAAGTACCCATTATTTCTCAGTAAGTAAATGTTGCGTGAGATTTTATTCTTAAAAATTGTTTCACCTATACCGTTAAAATAAAAATTATACGGTGTGGCCCCGTCAAACTGTCATCCGCTTTTATTGTAGTTGTGATTATAATGTACATATGGATGGGTCAATAGCATTCTACAAAGCAGATCGCTTAGCCTGAACACAAAAGATATTATTGTGATCTAACGACTCCTAAATTTCAAAATAGATTCTGTCGCATTCCAGAACGTGATGACGTTTTTGTTTCGAGGCTATCGGGCAACCACAATGGTTACCCTTTACCCTTGGGATTACATCGCGTACATTATAGATTTTTGATTTTGCCTGTCGTTTCAAAAACTTTGGAGAGTTCGTGGTCGTATGATGACTCTGCAAACCCTGCAAAATGTTCGAAACGTCAGGAATAACTAAAATCTATTATATACGCGATGTAATAATCCGTTTAGGACTGTTTTTCATAATAATCGCGAAAACCGTATTAGGTGATAAGATTTTGCAAACATTAGTTCAAAAACAAATGTAAATAATTATCAGTAATACACTCACTACATGACAATCGCTTCCAGTATTGTGCTCTAATAGATTCATGCACTTATCTCTATGGTTGGCAAATTTCTTGTGAAATTTGTTTTTCAATATTCCCAAGTGAGGATTCTTATTTTGTGTATCAAAAACAAATAAAATATAGTACTAAGAGTGAATTCTTTTAGAAATACAATTTTAAGCCCTCAGTATTTATTGTGAAAATCAAAGACAACACTTAACTTTGATTAATAAGCTAACGTTCAAACTGGACTTATACTTATTCTTTAATGTACAAAATAAGACAGAAAACATACATAGGATTTTAAATCAAATAAAACATGAAGTACAAAGGCAAGCTTAATTCAAAATTGAGTTTTCTTCCAGCAAACCTTTGAATGATAAAACAATAAAAACAAAAGAGAACAGTATCATGTGTACAATCACGAAAGAAAACAACTGTTAAGAATAATTATAACAACAGATTTTGGGGTTGCTATTAATCATGAAATACACGACTATACAGCATTGATATAATAAATACTTAAATACATACATAACCATATAAATACACACATAACCATATAAATAAATACATGACCATATAAATAAATATATACTATACGTACATACTTATAAGTCATACTGAGAGGAAATGCTTTTTGAGTCCTTTCTTGAAAACGTCCAGAGAATGGCTGTCGCGTAGTGAGTGTGGAACAGAAATCCAGAAACGCACTCCACGTACTTTATATGATCCATCATAATGGCTGCAGGTATGATGAGGAGTGCGAATGAGAAGAGAAGAAGATGTACGACAGGCTCTACCCCTAGGCACAGCATATTCAAAGCGCTTACGTAGATAGACAGGAGACTTAGGGTTGTGAAGAATCGTATAAAGAATGTAAAATGAAGCAGAAAGATAGCAAAAAATGTACTCCGAATCTACTAGACGGTTAAGTATAATGTTGGTACACCTATGCTTTTCTGTGACCTAAACACGGACGTGTAACTTAAGCGAATGAATTTTGAACAAGGAGTCCACAAATGGGAAGCAAATTAAAAAACAAACATGATAGGGCGATGTGAGGATCTCAAATATATTTTTACAGAAAATAGTTCTTTGCTTATAAATTACCAACCAGGCGGGTGATATACCTGGCGAGCCGAAGCCCAACGGTTGATGTTGGGAATCTGTATATATGTAGCATTGGGTGTCGCCACACCACAAACAAATTTGAGTCAGATTAATTATCGCTTGCGATTGACATCCGCCACGTTTCTTTGCAAATCTCTATTTTGACTTGATCTCGCAACGTGCGAGAATTAACTCCCAGGAAAACTGGGAATACATCTGAAATCAACATGCTTGGATGCAATATTATTAAATGAGTATCATAGAAAGACTCAACATGATGCGCATCACCCTAAGGTAGACCTGGTACAAAATGCCTAATAGCTAAGTCCGCCTCAATAAAATTGTGTTTAAATATGAATACATAAATAAGTCGAAGTCAACTTCTCAAATACAGCAAAATATCAATATTTTACTGTACCGCCAACTGACATCCGTAACCCAATTACTGAGATATACAGTAAAATGGGGCTATTTGGGAACCATGGGGCTAATTGAAAAATTGAATAAGGAATACTATTTATGCTCCTCAGAAAGTATTACATACAATTTAAATTGGACATAATTTTACCATAGCTTCAAAAATCTAATAATTTCAAAAATAGTTCTTATTGCAAAGGACATTGTTCTGCGGCCATAATTTTTTCGCCCATGAACTAACAGGCACGTAAAATAACTTTCTGTGTTCTAAATGACTAATGTCGACTGAAATTAAATTAAAGTAACGGACATTTACTAGTAATTACGGAAATAAAATACGGAATTTACAAAAAACTTTCCATATCCATACAAATAAATAAAATTGAAGTGTCTGTTTGTAATGGCAAAATAACAGCTTTTTACCAAATGCATATGAAAGTATATAGGTACCTACCTACATAAAAAAACTATTTCTAACTTTTTTGTCTGTTTATTCCGGGTAATCTCCGAAACGGCTAGACCGATTTTGACGGGACTTTTACTGGCAGATAGCTGATGTTATAAGGAATAACATAGGCTACTTTTATTTTAGAAAAATAATTCAGATACCGCGCAAAAAAAAAACCCTTGAAATCCAATATATATATTCTATGTCAAGTGTCTATGTGGAAGTACTCTAAATTTCTTTTAAATTAAATGCGGGTGAAACAGCGGGTCCCAGCTAGTCCTAATTAAACGCTAAAACGTTAAAATTAATTAAGATTAGCTTTTACCTTTAAGCGCTTTGTTACCTCGTTTTAAATCAATAAAAATACTCAAAAAAGAAAAGCAAAATAGTCTATTACGAATTAAAAGTATTTATTTGTCTGACTAGACGTGTTGTCGACAATATAGTTTTTCTTTGACTACATTTTACTACTTGACTGCTATTATTCATCATATCATCATATTGGCCATTTATACGGCCTCTGCTGAACAAAGGCATTCCCCATAGATTCCACAACTGTGTAATAATTTGGTGAGGTAATTGCCAATACTCACCACGCTTGGCAGGCGGGTTGGTGAACGCAGTATGGCTACCAGTTTACAAAAGGGACGCTGCTGCCCATCTCTCTGGTCTAGATCCCCCTTGGTCGCCTTTTACGACATCCACGGGAGGAGATGGAGTGGTGCTATATTCTTAATCCGGACACCACACGCTATTATTATCGGGCAATATCTGCATCTGCTTGACCAGAACATGGAGCTACGAACATTTTAGTATTTCGAGACAAATTTGGTAAGGCTCTTCAGATGTAAAGGAAAACTTTGGAAATAATATTATAGTAGTAGGTAACTTATGATCTATACAATTGTAATAATAACTGAATTATAATATTTTCTGAAGTTTACGCGAATAGCATCCATTGAAATGAGATAGCTTATGTAAATATATAGCGTTTAATTAATTCATTCTATATACTTACGTACAGCATCTATACGTGCAACGTGCAGCCCTAGCACATACAATTATTATATTATTAACTAGCTGGGACCAGCGGTTTCACCCGCGTTTAATTTAAAAGAAATTTAGAGTACTTCGACATAGACACTTGACATAGAATACATATATTGGATTAAAGGGTATTTTTTTGCGCGGAACCCTAATTATGTTTCTAAAATCAAAGTACCTTAAGTTATTCCTTATAACGTCAGCTATCTGCCAGTGACAGTTCTGTCAAAATCGGTTCAGCGGTTTGGGAGATTACCCGGAACAAACAGACAGACAGACAAAAAATTTCAAAGTTAGTGTTTTTGTTATATGTACGTACGTATATACTTTCATATATTATTTTGACATTACAAACAGACACTTCTATTTTATTTATTTGTATAGGTACAGAAATATATAAAATACAAAATGAAATAAAATAGAAGTCAGAGGAGAGCCGTTAGATCACTCTGTTTGCTTTTCACTATTATAAACGATCCTTGTGCTCCTAATTATCTTAAAATTTTCTTTCAACTTTTAGGTGGATCTCACAGTCATGACCTTCGGGCTTCTGAAAATTTAATTCTTAACATTCCATCCCACCATACAGGGTTTATGTCCAAATCCTTCGCTGTTTCAACAATAAAACTCTGGAATGCGCTTCCTCTTGATATAAAGAAAGCTCCAAATAAATTCGCGTTTAAACGTAAAGTGCATCAATACTTCCTGAAATTGTTACAATCCTAATCAGTTTTGTCTTCGTCATTAGAGTTAATATTTATATTAGATATTTATATGTATTCTATTTATCTATTTATAATTATGTAATATAATATAGTATCTATTTTTATATTAGTATATGTATGTATTCCTATTTTTAATTCAGTCTTTTTTAACATTAAATATAGCTTTGCTTTTATACTTCTTTCGAAGTGCTTTGTTTATCCCAAAGGTTGACTGGTAGAGAATGCCTCATGGCATTAAGTCCGCCTTATGTATACTCAATGTACATAAAAGTTTAAATAAATAAAAAAATAAAAATAAAACAATGTTTTACTCTGCAATGCATGGGGGGTCGGATGTGGAAAGGCAACGGTAGCTTAACCGTGTAATGCCAGCGTTCTGCGTGGTAGCCAATTTAACCCTCAAAATGTTTGATATAAATAAATAATAAATGTGGCGTCTTTTGGAAACTGGCATGTCAACGGGTTAAGTAGTCTTAAGAAAAAAAAACATGGCCACAGTCTTCTTAGTCAAAAATTGTATTTATATATTATGGAGAAACGCGACGAGAAGGTAAACCGACGAATTGAAATAAAACCAACTCTAGAATCCCAATTCTGGCTGCATTCATTGCTCGGTCTTGGGAAGTTACTGACTCTATAGTTTAATCTTACGTAGTTTACTATGAAAAAATCATTTATGAAAGAGCATTTTATGTTATAACTACCAATCCGATATAATTTCTTACCTATTGTTGGACTTCTATTGTTACCGCGCCTCACCAAGAAATTTCATTTACTCTATGTTTGAGTTTTGTGTCAGCATCTCAGAGTAACACGCTTTTCTCAAACCCAAAATTAAGAAGTCTGATGTTTTTTATTTATGACATCAGATACATTGCACATTTGCTACCAACGATTGCATTGACGTCAGTAAGTGGGTGAATAACGGATTCACGTCACGTATGTCCGAACTTTGGTTTTTATAAGTTCACATTTTTTACATTGTTAATTCCCACGTAAGCAGTGGACGTCAGCACAAGAGGAATTCTTTTCGGCCTAGCTCTCATTCGCCAAGTTTCTGGATTGTAACGTGCGATAAGAAACTTTATTCCAAAAGTGCTTTAATAATAAAATGTTTGTCAACGGCAGTGTAATTTAAAACGTTATGTGTGTTATTTAAAAATCATAAAAGGTGTAATTAATAACAAATACGTATGTGTGGAAAATATGTAGAGAATTGTGTTGATTGAGGAAAACTAACACTAATATAAAATAATAAAACGTACAGTTAATCATGAATAACTTAATGACTGAGTTAATCGATGTTAACGTTTGCGGAAAATGTTGGGTTTAAAGTAAAATTCGATATATTTCAATACAGACAACGCCCTGCGTTCTGTTTCAATGTCGTTGTTATCTTTGAAGTTAGTGGTTCATATTTGCTCAAGGTGCTGAAACATGTGTACCTTGTTATTTTTTTATTGGGCTTAGTGAACAGCGAACTCCTTCCGACTAAAACCACTAGGGCAGTCATCTTCGGCACCTAAGGGGAACTCCAGGACCTCGTAGGATTACACTAGAACGTGTAGCCTAGGTCCATAATTTAGTTTGACCAGTGGCGCAGTTTCAAGATATTTTCCATCAACCTCAAAAACCATAACGACGCCTTTTTACTTTTTATAAATCGAAGCCCATAGGCTCTAGCATAGTTTTATAGATATTCACCAGTTTCATCAAACTAGGTACAAACTAAGTTGACACATATGGCTTCAATATAGTATCGAACTCCGGTGCTGCTCAGCTCCAAAATCAATTGGGCCATGTATATATTAGGGAGTTTCGTTTATAAATAAGATGTATATGATTAAACATATGACCACAGCAGTATCAGAATTGCATTGGGAAATTTATCGATCTGAGCCGTTTATGAAATTCTGATTTTTCAAACTAATTTGTGGTATGTCTCTTTCTCCGCTTATAATCCTGTTTCCAATATGTAAACTAAACACACATCTCTTAGGTACACTACGTCTACAGCTTAGGTAACTACATCAAGATTCATCATCATCATAAAAGTAAAATCAGTAAAAAGACGTCCACTGCCGAATAGGCCTACACCATACATTTCCACTTCCACAGCTAGTACTAAGCATGCTTAGTTGGCGAGTTGTGAGCACACAATGGCTACTGTTCTACGCTGCTGCATATTCTTCTGGTTAAGAGTCCTCTAGTCGCCTTATACCACATCCACGGGAGGAGATGGATTGGTACTATATTCTTAATCCAGATACAATGCGAACGTATTCAAAATAATCAAAGGAAAATGGTCGGATCACATGACGTCGTATTGAACACATACCCTTTTAACACTAATGCCGTATGGATATTTAAACATTTTATGTTTTATTGATGCGTCAGTGGCATATCGTGCGTCATATATAGCTACGTTCGACTGCCAGCAGCTGTATAGTTGCTTGCAGGTGACGATCTACGCTAAAAACTGGAATTCTATCTCGTTCTAAGAGTTATTTACAGATACTTGAAACGAAAAGTATGGTAAAATATATGTGACATGCTGTTAATCTCGAATTAAATGTGTTTTGGGTTTCACAAACACAAACGTGAGAATCTGTTAACAGTTTGTTAACAATTTGTGAAATCTCCAATAAACCGACTGTCGGAGCAATTTTGGATTTCTATTCCATAATTGGTGAATATTGACCGATTAATCGCGTGTCAACAATATATAATATAAATCACTTAAATATTACTCATTTAAAGGCTAATTAATACGATAAAAAGATAGTAAATGTCGGAGAAAACTTAAGGTAAGCTCAATAATTATAAAGTAAGTTGGAAAAATACCAGCATGAATGTTTAAATAATAACAAATAAAAAAAAGGACTGGACGTCGTAATTATCATTTCAGCCGAATAAAGAAGTCTACTGCTAGACACAGGCCTCACTCAAAGATCGCCACAACGACCGGTCGTGGTGTGTTGTGTGCTCATAGGGGGATTTTTGCCATAATCGCCATGCTTGGCGAGCTGGTTGGCAATCGCAGTTGAGTTGTTAATATACTCGAAGGACGCTGTTGCTCATCTTCCGGCTAATCCCATAGTCGCCTTTTACGACACCCGCGGAATGAGATGGGTTGATGTTTTTCATAGCCGGCACCACACGGTAGAACAAACACACAAATATAACTGAGTAGGTTTTATCGGTAATAGCAAAGATGTTATTTGAATTTGAACAGCTCTTTTACCCAATTGGCAGTAGCTACATTTTTACTTTCCAAGACACTATCTTCGGATCTCAACTTCAACTCTTGATAAGTGGTCTTTGTAGAAGAGTCACCAAAAATTCAAATTACAGTACACACGGCTACACATCAATCTATATATTTCCGGTATAAACTGATCTCAATGCGAGATCAGCTTATACTGGAAATGTACAACTTTATATTTAGCCATATTTACGATAGACTATCAAACGAATGGGTTCTCACACTGAAAAGAAAGTTAGACGGCGAAGAGAAATACGAAATAAAACTGTCATTGATAAACTGATTTCGTATTTCTATGCAGTTTTCCTATTTTAACGGCATTGCCTGATCCAAATTAGGGCATTATAGGTTTGCTGTCAAACGAACGAGACAGCGATATGCGCTACACAATAACAAAAAACCTTCTCAGAACACTTGCGGTTACTTGCGGTAGCTGATTAGTATTTTCTTCATTTCTCAAGTAAAGATCAGATAAACGGCTGTTTATTTACAAATATGTAGATATAATAGCCATTTGAAGTGATGACTAACCGAATGATACCGGCTTACAGACTTGTTCATCGAGAAGCTAAAATTGCGATGCGGTTACTTTCGGTCACTTGCGCTCACTTGCGATCACTTGCGGTAGTTGAATGGTATATTTTTTTATATTCTAGAATAAACACCATTTTTAATTAATATTATTAATTTGTGTGTGCTAACTAACCTTGCGGTGCCGCCGGCTAAGAATAATAATAATTATAAAAACTCACTCACAAAAGTATCACTCCATCTAGTGAGCGTCGTAAAATACGACTATGGGATTTTCCAAAGGAAGGGCAGTACCGTCCTTCGAGTATATTTACAACTCAACTGTTACACTACTACAAGCACCGACCTATTTTGGATATTTAGATTTTGCAAAACCCCAAAATGAGCACATATAGAAACAAGAAGGCTAGAAGATGAGGAATTTAATAATGAGATTGATTATCAATCTCAATTAAAAACTTTCTCGGGACTTTTTCCTGTTAATTAAGGGTACCGATGGAGTTAATAGGGCTCCATTTTCAGAATTTAATTTATTATTACATCTGAATCACCTTCGGTTTCAATTTTACTATCAAAATGGTTTTAGCTAGAGTACTTTAATTAGAAAATTTACCGATGTCACGTAAATTCCAGCGATGGTCATTTCCATTATTTCAACTTTACATCCAAAAATTTATAATTCTTAAATTCTGACAGGCGTTTTAATTTGGTTGCCGTTGATAACAAATTTGAATTAATTCGAAATATTTATGAATTATGATAGATTAAAGGTTGTAAAAAATAAAATTTACTTACAGTTAACTACAGTAAATGACACTTTGTCACCTACATAGATGGAGGTAAAATTTCTTACAAAAAATGTTTAGTGATATTACGATTATTAGACATGGAAAATGTCACTCAAAAATCATACTTTTTTTTGTGCCGATACTTATTGGGTTAGCAATCACTGCCTATATACCCTTTGAGGGTCGTAGGTTCTTAGAATAAGGTCCGTGGGAGTCCATCAACCGACAGCAGAGATGACGGTAGCACGATGGTTGTAGGCTATCGTTAATACGCACATTGTTCAATGTAAGTATCGGGGGAAAAATTTTCCTTCCGAGACGAACTGCGGTGAAGCATACCGGTCCGTTCTACTAGATCCCAGCGCTCTTCCGTATGTGTTGGAGATGAAGAGGCGAGCACAACTCTCCGCCCACCCCTTTAAGAAGGAATCTAAAGAGAGCCTTACTAAGTGATTTATCCGCGATAAAAAAGCGTCTCTTCAGACGGCTGGGCCCTATAGGCTTGATTCATAACGAAGTACTTTTACTTTACATCGTGGGGGGAGGGGGAAAGAAGTGACGACACCTACATATACGTTTCTTTTATGTTTACCTACTTTCCTATTTGTTTATTTTCTTTCTTACATCGCAGCATGAAACCACAACTTATAGTGACGTCTACTTGGACATTGTAACTCTCTGATGACGTCAAACAATGACAAGAAGACGTCCATAAACGGGAGCTAGAAGCGTTCAAAACGTCATATCACCCAACGGTATTACCGAAAACAATCCATCGCCGCCCCTTGTAAAACATAAAATTTGTATTCTGAGTAGTGAAACGTCAAATAGAATATATTATAAAATGAGCGAAAGAATTCACATGGGTAATTATAATATCTGTCATTATCGTATGCCTAGATGTGGATTAAAACATATTTTAAACAATATTGATAAAAAAGTGCAAAACTTTACTTACTCGGATTACTGTATTATTCATATTGGCGAGGAGGACTTCAGGAAAACACACAATTATATAGAACTTGTCACGTATATTCGGGAAAAATTTAGAATCATTAACTCACACTAATTTTATAGTGTGTCTACCAACTTTTAAATATATGGAGAACAATAATATTATGTTTAACTGCCGAATAGATACTTTCAATAATTTAATTTACATGGATGTGGAGACATTTAAATATGCGTACATATTGGACTCCAATTGCAATCTTCCATATACTTATGACACATATAATCAGAGGTATGGGAGTTTAAATAATAAAGGCTTATATATTGTTATATCAGATTTGCAAGATCTTATCCTAAACCTTAACACCATAAACGCCACTCACTCAAAAGTTGATTGTTCCCAAAAAATCCAAACTGATTTACTAACTGATGTACGATCACAAAAAACATCTCAGTTTTTTCTATAGTAATTACCTTAATATTCTTCACCAAAACATAGCAGGACTTTTGAACAAATCGGATTTGTTGACAATTAAATTAGATGAGCTTGTTAATAAAGGAATCAATATAGATGTTATCTGCATTACTGAACATTTTATTGAGAGATGTTACGAAAATTTGCTACATATACCCAATTACTGCCTAGCTGCCTTCTTTTCGAGAAATGTTAAACGAGGTGGAACCTGTATTTTGGTTCGAGCGGGATTACATTATAGAGAATTAACAGATATAGCAAAACAGTCAGTAGCTGGTGCTTTAGAATGCTGTGGTATAGAGCTGATAGCTCATAATATAATCATTGTATGCGTATATAGAATACCTAAATATAATTATGACGTGTTGTATGAAAGGCTGGACAATATATTGCGGAAAATCTGTTCAACTATAAATAAAAATATTATATTAACTGGAGACTTCAATATCGATGTACTGAAAAGAAACAAAACTACACTAGAATTTGAATATTTTCTTTTGAAATATAATCTTAAACTAGCACTTCATGAACCAACTCGATTGAGTAGTAACTCTTGCATAGACAACTTTGCACACTCTTACCAAAAAGAATGTAAAGCGGAAATAATGGATCTAGTTCTTTCAGATCATACTTCTCAATTACTCAAAGTACCAATTAATAAAATCTGTACACTAAAGTTCTGGAAAACTAAAAAACAAGACATTTCAGCATATAATTTAGCTAAGTTCAAATACCACTTGGCATGTTTATCTTTTTTGCAAGTGTACAAATCTAAAGATGCAAATGAGTCTTATGAACATTTTATAGATGACTTTTTGCTATTATATCGATTATGCTTTCCAGAAAAAATTGTCACTATAAATACTAATAAAAAGGCTAAATGGTTATCTCGAGGAATTAAGTTATGTAGTCAAAAACAGAGACAACTACTTTGGGCATATAGACTTCATCGTAATTCAAAAAATAAACGTATTTTTAAGAAGTATTCTACACTTTATAGGAAAATAATAAAATTAACTCAGAAAGCCCAAAATAACCATTATATAAATACTTCACAAAATAAATCTAAAGCAGCCTGGCAATTAATAAATAAATGTAAATTTTGTTTGCCCCAAGAACCAATATTATCTATAACAAAAGATAATGTAACTTTTACACACCCCATGGATATAGCAAATGAATTTAATAAATATTTTATTGAGGTGGTTGAAAACAATATCCAAACAAATAGTACATCGACTAACAAACACATAAATAAAAATCTGACGTCTCAATCCTTATTTATGTTACCAGTTGCAGATGAAAACATAACTAAAATAATCAGCTGTCTCAAGAATACAAATACTGTCGGATATGATAGCATATCAACCAAAGTGATAAAATATGTTAAGGAAGTTATAGCGCCACCACTTTCACATGTGATCAATCTTTGTATTACTAACGGTATATTCCCAACTAGTTTAAAGAAAGTAATTATTAAGCCCCTTTTTAAAAGATATGACAGAACTGATGTTAAAAACTATCGCCCAATAGCAAATATTCCGGTGTTCTCAAAAATTTTTGAGAAAATAATTTATAATTCCGTATACGCTTATTTCGAAAAGTTTAAACTATTTTGTAATGAGCAAAAGGGATTCAGAAAAAATATTAATATTAATATGGCACTATTTGACCTGCTGTCTAGTGTCATGACATCTGTCGATAAGAGAAATCGTGTTTGTGCTATATATACAGATATGACGAAGGCGTTTGATTTTGTGGACCATAAAATTTTACTGCAAAAATTAGATGGTTATGGCATTAGAGGGAACATTCTTAATCTTCTCGAATCCTACCTAAGTGATAGATCACAATGTACGGAAATCTCTAGAATTTGTCCTATAAGTAAATTAGAAACCACATATACCTCTAAAATAAGGCATATAAAATATGGCGTGCCTCAAGGTAGCGTTCTGGGACCCCTGCTTTTTTTGATATATATAAATGACCTCCCAAAAATCACAGAACACAAAATGGTACTCTTTGCAGATGACAGCACGGCCATTATAGAATGCAATAACCCAAACAGTTATCAAAGTGACATCAATAATTCTATATTTCATATAATAAATTGGCTTAACGATAATAATCTTATAATTAATCTAAATAAAACCAAAATTATGCACTTTCACCAACGGCTTAAGAATCCACTTGTTGATGTTGCATATGATGACGTAAAAATAGAAGAAGCCAGTAATGCGAAGTTCTTGGGTATAACTATAGATAGTAAAATAACTTGGAAACCACATTTGGAGGAAATTTGCAAGCGATTAAGCAAATCAGCATATCTACTTTTTCAACTTTCAAAAACAGTAAATAATGATACACTATTAACAGCTTACCATGGTCTAGTTGCCTCGGTTTTGCGATATGGTGTTATTTTTTGGGGACAGTCAGCAAATAGGGAACTCGTATTCAGGATGCAAAAAAGATGTATTCGATCAATGTGTGGTTTAAAAACAACAGATAGTTGCATTCCATATTTTAAAAACTTAAAAATATTACCCTTACCAGCTTTGTATATCCTGGAAACTGCATTATTTGTTAAAATAAATCCACATTTATTTAAAAAACTTTATACAACAAAGAAAACACCTATACGTGCTCAATATATGAATAAATTATGCCTTGTGAAATGTAAAACTTCTTTAATGAAAAAAAGCTTCTTTGGTGTTGCTCCCCAAGTGTATAATAAAATACCCGATGAAATAAAAAGTATGCCATTACATAAGTTCAAAAAAACACTTAATGGGTTATTGCTTGAAAAATGTTATTATTCTCTAGATGAGTTTCTTTATGATAAATCTCTATAACTATAATTACATAAATTTTAATAGTAATAATGCTTACTATAGTACAATTACTTAAATTTATTATATTCTTAAATACTTATATCACTAAATTTATATTTTTAATTAATACAATAGTTTTCAGTAACAGTAGAATATAATGTTATCTGTAAGTACTTACCTATTTGTATGTCATGATTGGCAAAGCATAGCGCACTACCTAACTATTTAAGACCTTTGTATGTAAATACCTATGTTTCACAAATAAATATTCTATTCTATTCTATTCTATTCTATTAATCATGTAACTGAAGAGTTCGCACAATGCTTGATTTCTTAGCTAACAGGAAAACAATGTAGGTATTATAGTGGGACGAGGTATCACGTTGGAGTCACTATGAGGAAAAATATGGTGTGGTATTGCTCCATTAAAAGAAAGGATTCTCCAACAGTTGATGTTGTGCGTCTACATATGTGTCACAGGGAAATGACGGAAACGAAGATTTGATCGGTCCTCGGCCTTCTGTATAACCTGCCGCAGCGTATGTATGTGGTCTATGGTACTAAAACCTTTTCGAAAACCAGCTTGTTCGGGAGGCTGGAAGTCATCAAGCATGCACTAGAGACGATTCGTGATAACCCTGAAAAGCAGCTAATAAACATGGCTCAGAAGTGAGATGGGTTTGTAATTCTTCAATAGGGTGTTATCGCCCTTTTTGAAGAAGAGCACGGAACGGAATTGAATAGCTTCTGAAGGACTTTAAGTACCGATGTGAAAGCGGGTGGCGCTTTCAGAAGCTCTGTCGTAATTCCGTCTCCACCCAGCCCCTTGTTATTTTAAGCTGTTTCAAGGCCATCCTAATCTCGTACAGGCTGATTTCCAGGATATCCTTGGTATAGTGTCGGGTCAGTTTGGCCCACGGGTCTTTGTAAGAGCCAACGGTAGGTATTATTACCGAAGGTGTATAGCTGCCGGTAAGCTTCAAACACTTTGGAGCCTTGATTCCGCTCAATCGTCTCTTTAACACCGTCGGTGTCCATATCCGTCTATTGAGCAGTCGGTATGCTTCAGCATCACCGGAGGACTGTGGCGTCATGGCGCGTCTTTCTGCTATGAGATCTAGAGTGTGATCGGAGAACTGTTGTGGTCTTTTTTTTTGGGCTTCTCGCATACTTTTTTGGGAAATGTGGTTGCTTAACCGGTCATTTCTGGCGAAGCCAAAAGAGGCCTCCAGCCAGGTTTAAAATTATTATTTAAAACTAAGCAACTTTCGCTAAGGGCGCCCCCTGCGGGACACGGACCTCGGCTTAGGGCGTTGCTGGGGATAACAAGCTATTGTTTGGGGACAGCTGGATCGGTATTATTTAAAATGTATTAAGCGACATTTAGAGCTACAGGCTTGGCACGGGCCGGCGCGAGCAAGAGACGGGAGGGAGAAGTGCTAACTTGAACGGGAAGGTGACGCGGCGATAGGCCTCCGCGACGTCGGTGGGGCGGGCATCCTCGGCGGCGAGGGCGGTAAAACGGTCGGGTGTTAAGTGAATGAGACAACGCGAGTCTCTTTATGTGATCTAACGTGATTTCATCGTCTGGATCGAATGTTTTGGTCTACTTTTACGGTGGGTTTTATACATAGGCTGCACTAAAAGTATCGGGAATGGAATATTTCCACTGTACCTGTCATATTAAAATCTTTTTAATTGAAAACTCCTTGGTTTTACAAATCCAATACCATTTATTTATTTAAAAAAAGATTCACGGTCTTGTCACAAGGTTTTGTCAAATTTGTTTAGTCGTTGAGAAAATGGAATTGACTCGAGAAAATTCAAGAGCGATGATTTATTATGACTTTCGAAGTGGTTTAACACAAAAACAGTGTGTTGACCGGATGATTTCTGCATTTGGTGATGAAGCCCCATCCAAAACCACAATTTATCGCTGGTTTGCTGAATTTCAACGTGGACGTGTCAAGCTCAGTGATGATCCTCGTCAAGATCGTCCAAAAACTGCAGTCACCCAAGAAAACGTTGATGCTGTGCGTAAGCTGATTGAGGAAGATCGATATGTGACATACCGCGAAATTCAGGCAACTTTAGACATTGGCATGAGTCAAATACAAATAATCTTGCATGAACAATTAGGTGTAAAAAAGTAGTTTTCCCGATGGATACCGCATTTGCTATGTGAAGAGCAAAAAGCGGCTCGCGTTACTTGGTGCGTCAGAACTTTCGAAAGATTCCACGCAGGATCCTCAAATGCTGTATACAACATCGTATCAGGTGACGAATCCTGGATATATGCGTTCGAACCCGAAACAAAAAACCAGTCACGAGTTTGGGTGTTCGAAAATGAGTTAAAGCTAACAAAAATTGTTCGTTCACGGAGTGTTGCAAAAAAAATGGTGGCCACGTTTGTCTCCAAAACCGGCCATGTTACGACTATTCCTCTTGAGGGACAAAGAACGGTTAATGCAGAATGGTATGCTAGCATTTGTTTGCCACAGGTCGTTTCTGAACTCCGTAGAGAGAACTGCAACCGCCGCATCTACCTCCATCACGACAATGCGAGTTCTCACACCGCGCACAGAACAAAAGAGTTTTTAGAGCAAGAAAACATAGAATTATTAGACCATCCGCCGTACAGCCCCGACCTAAGCCCTAATGATTTCTATACTTTCCCTAAAATAAAGAATAAATTGCGTGGACAGAGATTTTCATCACCTAAAGAAGCTGTGGACGCCTACAAAACGGCCATTTTGGAGACCCCAACTTCCGAATGGAATGGTTGCTTCAATGATTGGTTCCATCGTATGGAAAAATGTGTCAAATTTCGCGGAGAATACATCGAAAAGCAATAAATACATTTTTAAATAGTAATGTTGTGTCACTTCCTTGATTCCCGAAATTTTCAGTGCCGCCCTCGTAGAACTTAGACCCAACCGTTTGGACAGTTTCTACAAACCTACCATTTAAATCGTCCGCAGATGCGCAATGTTCTAGACACTCGAAGTGGTTTTGGAGTTCACGTTGAGGTTTTGGATTGGCACTAGAGAGCTGGAGCGTAGTCTTCATCAGACGAGACCTCTCAACTTTAAGATTAATATTCAATGTGCCTCTTACCATTCGGTAACCACTACCGGTTTTCACCCTATGGATCACAGAGACATCATTGAATATTTGTCTTTTATTGGTCATGATGAAGTCCATCTCATTCTTTGTGGAACCTTCGGGACTCATCTAGGTCCATTTCCTGTGAGACGTTCGGCTAGCTTCTCTCCCCAGGGGTTCCGTTGCCCATATCCAAATTTCCCCACTCTCAACTCACCATCGCAGCTTTGAGTTGAAGTCCACCATCACAACAGTGAAGTGTGTCTTCAAGTCTTCGATGTATGGCCCTACTTACGTCCTCATACATACTCTTTACTTCATCATCTGGATGTGTCGAGGTCGGTGCGTAGACCTGTATGACCTTCAACGAATACCTCTTGGATATTATGAGTATATAAGGTACGCCACCCTGCTCGACACACTTTCGATGGCCACAATGTTGTTAATGAGGGACCTGCAAACGAGAAATCCAACACCACCTTGAGACAGTTGTTCGCCTCACGGTAGTGGAATAGGTTGCCGGATTTCAGGGTTATCATGTCCTCGCCCTCTCTTCGGACTTCTGATCAACCCTTGATATCCCAGTGCAACTAATGTATTTCGCCTTTTAGCTCAACGATCTTTTCGTCTGCCCTCCATGTGAGTGTGTTATATGTTACCAGGGCCAGTTTTCGTTTGGGGAAACGATTTCGATTCTTAGCAACCCCTGCCCCGCCGTTACCGTGGCCACTACCATCACCAGAAATAGCGGGGCTGCCGGGAACTGGGGGTCGATGCATTAATCGTGTCATCATTTTGGGGGAAACTTTGCGATACTCACCACGCCTGGCAGGCGGGTTGATCAGCACATAAGTACTACTGTTCAGCGAAAGGGACACTGCTGCCCATCCTTCTGGTTAAGAGTCCCTTAGTCGACTTTTACGACCTCCACGATAAGATATGGAGTGGTGATATATCTTAATCCGGACTCCACACGGAAAACATATATAGCATAATTAATATCTAAAGCATAGCATATCACCAGCATCAAACTTAAGCATACAATCATAAATTTTGCATATCAGCATACAAGTGTAGGTTAACCCCTCCAGTCACACTGCCATAATCACCACACATGGCAGGCGGATTGCTGATGGCAGTGTTTTTGTTAGCTCACAAGAGGGCGTTGCAGCCAATTTTCTTGATACCAACCATTAGTCGCTTTCTAAGACACCAACACTCCACTCGAGTGTGGTGTCGGCTCAGAATAGCACCAACCCATCTCATCCCGTGGGTGTTGTAGATGGTGCCTACGGGATTAGCCCCCAGGGTGGGCAGCAACGTCCTTCGAGTACATTTTGAACTCAACTGCGATCGTCAATACGCGACCCCCCAATAAGCACACAACATACCCAGACCGGTCGTTGTGGCGATCTTTGTGGGAGGCCTGTGTCCAGCAGTGGACTTGATTCGGCTGAAATGATGATTGGAAATGGGTTGTCTATTCTTTGTCTCTGTAAATAATCGCGGGATAATATTTATTCATACTCTTTTTCCCTATTCAACATCAACACCGGAAAAAAATGTCTGTTAAACAAATACTGTTGGAAAATATACAACTGAAACTCATAGTCTTCTTTGGCGCGTGTACAAAGTATGATGATTCGATATTTTATTGGTTGCTAAGTGAGTAACGATCACTCGCTATATTTCACTACTCAGAAGAGTTATTGTAATAATATCATATTGTAAGCACACTGATGTATACGGAGTATTATGTCTTTATTTATTTATGATTGTGTTTTACTTGAGTTTTTCTCCCCTTTGTGAGCCTTGAGATTATACAGATACCAAGCAGTTTATGCTCTATTACAAAGTGATTTGAAGTGGGACTATAAATGAGATAGATGGCGTGTTAGGATGTAAGCATATTGGTGTATGTATAATGTAAGCTTATATTGTAAGTTCATAATAAATGATAGTAGTTTATGAAACTGTTGCATAATGAGGGGTATTAAAACACGTGTCGGTTTTCAATAGTATCACATGAGTGTTTTAAAACCTAGTTATGTGCAGTTTCATACACTACTTAATCTTTGGGATTGAACCTACTAAAGAAAAGATCAAAGTTAAAAGAGTAAGAAATAGTTTATATTGGAATCAAAACTTTTTTGTAATGCTATAAAATGCCTCGCTAAGCTAAGCTTAAGAATACCATTAGAAAAGTGGCATCTCCATGGTGATATAATGTTTTTGGATTTGCCCTGTATCGTAATGGAAAAAAATATAACGAGAAAAAGTGTTATAGTATGATTATACTTATAAATGTCGGTATTGTGTTTATAGAGAAAGTGAATATAAGCGCGTTTGATATTTATAATTCGAATTTTACGATATGAGAGTAGATAAATAAAAAAAATAAGAAACAGTTCTTTCTTTCTTTCGTCTGGTTCACAAGGTTGGCCACTACAACCTTCTGTCAGAGTTGTTAATGCCGCCCAAAGGCCTCGGAATTGGCTTAACAAATGTCGTCTAATGACAAAGCCCGGGACCGATTTTACATCCCCTCCGAAGCACAGAGTCGCTTAGTTCCAATATTACTAGTTCACCCATCCATAGACAGACCGTACCGAGCGTTGTTGTTTAACTTGTGAGTGAATGACAGCAAATGGCTATATGCGCCAATGTACTCGTATTAGCAGGATTCGCAATTATGAAAAAATCAACAATATTCCAATTGATGCGGTGTAGTAAGTGACGACACAAAAAGAAATGAAAAAAATAACTACATGCCAATAATGTACGTAACTAAAAATGGTTGAAGACGAATATTAAATATAGGTATACAATTAATAAAGTTTTGAATTAAAACATACTCAATTAAATTTAAATGATTTTTATTTTTATACAATAATAAAATATTTGTTGTCATATCAACGATTCGAACATACTTTAAATAAATTATATTATTAATCAGTAAAATAAATATTTATGCACTTTTAATTATTATATACTTCATACTTTGTGATTCAGACGGTATGCGTGCTCACCAACCAGAAAATTGAAGTTGAAAGTAAAATTGATGGGGTCTCCCTCTCATAAATTTTCTGGTTTCCAACAATTATTTTCCCTTCAATACCTCGCACCCCTGGGCTCTCAACTGTTTAGTTTATTTGGTAAATCAGATTGTGCTTTTAAATGGTTTGTATAAATAAAAACATCTTTAATTTGGGATTTTAATGTAGTCTTAGGTTTTCGCGATTATTACTCATTCTAATACACATATCTAGGTCAAATAATATACGCGATGTAACAAAAGTGTTTTATTATATTAAGATTTTCATCGTTTCGGCCATATGAAGTCCACTGCTGGACACAGGCCTCCTCCAAAGATCACCACAACGACCGATATGGGTGTGTTGTGGGCTCATTAGGGGGTGTTGCCATAATCGCCACGTTGGCAGACGGGTTGGCGATCGCAGTTGAGCTGTTAATGCACTTGAAGGACGCTGCTGCCCATCCTTCGGCAATCCCTTAGTGGCCTTTTACGACACCCACGGGAGGAGATGGGGTGGTGGTATTCTAAAATTGTTATCTATTTTAAGTTTGTTTATTTACAGACTTGCTTCACCAAACCGACTTGAAGCGATGCATAATAGATATTTTGAGCCAAAATTGACTGTTTTTTTTAATGATGACGCTTACCAGTCAAGGCCTCGTTCCCTCATACTAAAGTTACCTTGAACAAGTCACATTAAAATATTGTAAAGCGATTGAAGATTTGCGTCACTCAAAGTGCGAGTATGTAGAATTTCCACACCATTACCGTCAACCCGCCAACGCGAACGAAATTCACGGGTTAAAATGGTATAGATGTTACTGGGTGACTTGTTTTTCTTTGTGGAGTATTTTAGGTTTTTATTAAAATTTTATGTGATCAAGACATATTTGCTTACTGTATATCTTTGCCAGTGCAGTCATCTACCTTTCTAATCCATTCATCACACTCATAGACACACACACAAACACTCGGACATAAACATACACACACATTAACCATGATATTCCAATGATCACTAAAATGAGCGATAAATGCCATAACGGCATGGTTGGTGCAGTGGGTGATACAGTCGGCTGCTGCGCTCCGGGTCGTGGGTTCGATTCCCGCATGGAACAAATATTTGTATGATCTGCAGGTAGTTGTTCCGAGTCTGGGTGTATTGTATGTGGAATTCATGTCTGTAAACGCACACACGACACAGGAGAAATCCTAGTGTGGGCAACGTTATAAACACCACGCTTGGTAAACGGATTGTTAAAAGCAACATGCACAAGAGAGGACACTGCTGTCTTGGTATAAACACTTAAGTCTCTTTTTACTGCAATCATGGGTAAAGAAGGGTGGTCTGTTCGTTACCAGGAAATATACGGAACATTCACTAAGCAGCCTATGACACCCACGACTGTACATGGCAGGACACCTCCCAAAAAGCAACTACAACCCTGCAATTTTGGTGTTATCGATTATCATCTGGCATAGAGTGTTTAATGGTTTCGTTGTTTTTATTTTCTTATAGCAAAACCTTTTATCTATATGATCTTCATAACACGATATCGCTGCCGCTTACATTTAACTGCCGAACATGAGAAAGAAAACTACTTACTCAACAGCGCAACAAATATTTATTCATCTGCAATAATAAGACGTGCCGTGTGGTGCCGGCTACGAATTGCACTAACCCATCTCATCCCGTGGGTGTCGTGAAAGGCGACTATGGGATTAACCATAGGATGGGCAACAGCGTCCTTCGAGTGCATTAACAACTCAACAGCGATTGCCAACCCACCTGCTAAGTATGACGATTATGGCGAAACCCCCCAATGAGCATATAACACACCCAGACCGGTCGTTGTGGCGATCTTTGGGGAGGCTTGTATCCAGCGGTGGACTTTATTTGGGTGAAACGAAGAATAACAAGACATGCTCATACCAAAAACAAAAGCAAATCATCATCATCATATCGGCCATTTATACGTCCACTGCTGAACAAAGACCTCCCCCATAGATTTCCACAACTGTATCATAATTTTGGGGGGATGGCTACCGTTTCACAGATGGGACGCTACTGCCCATCCCTCCGTTTTAGATTTCCTTAGTCGCCTTTTACGACATCCACTGGATGAGATGGAGTGGTACTATATTCTTAATCTGGACACCACACGGACTCCGGACACCACACGGACTCCGGACACCACACGGACTCCGGACACCACACGGACTCCGGACACCACACGGACTCCGGCACCACACGGACTCCGGACACCACACGGACTCCGGACACCACACGGATTCCGAACACCACACAGATTCCAGACACCACACGGACACACCAATCATGATCATACCTACTTTATTTAAACGTACAATAAATTTAAAATAGTCACGGTTGCATTGAATAAGATGTGGGTCAGCGTGTACCAAACAGAATTCCTGGCGCTGGTTTCAAACAAGATCCTGTGTGATTCCAAAGAACATGTGCCTCCGACTACTATACAATGAACGGCCGGGGAACACTGCTCCAATTACTTACCCGGCTTGGCAAATCGAGATTATAAAAAGCTGTTATTAGCACACCAGAGTATACTGCTGTCCATCTGAAACAATTCCTTGGTCTGATTTATTAATTAGAAATGTTAAACACTTCCAGTGAACTGCAAATCTGAAACATATTACCATAGTGGAAATTATAATGGATACGTTAGCGGTCGCGACCACAACCATGTGTTTGTTGTTCATTGTTGAGTAATGACTCTGTGTTACCATTTAGTAATTGCTCCTTTGGCTGAGTGTGTTTGTCAAAGGTACATACAAGCCGATCATTATCAACTGCTGGATATGTGTGATCTCACAGAGTACTCTTGGAGCTTCGTAAAGAAATTGGTGATCACAGTGGTATGATAATGTCAGCGCACAGGTGGGTGAAGTAAGGAAACCTGTTCAGGTGAGAATTCATAGACAACTCCAACTTGAAGAGTAGATGTGGTGCTGTGCTCTGATGCCTGCACGCTAGAGGAAGTTATGGATACTACTAAAAGTTCAGTACTAGCAGCTGAGTTCTGGGCTGTCACAATTTTGATTGTCATCGATCATCTTAGAAGGAAAAAGACACAGGAAGTTATCATCATATTCATGGACACCTCCCAAGTGGTCTTTACTTTGCTGAAAAATACACGGAAAGGTTAATAATACGTTAAGACCTACTAGAAATATTAATTCCTTTATACTTTTTGTGATAGGCACGACATTCTATCTACAGCGTTTTCTTTTTATTGGTCTCCAGTGGAAATTCTATATGAATTTTTCTCGCCCCGGGGAAGGATGAAGGGGTATGCTGGTCTCCTACCGGCTAAAACCACTGGAGTGGTCATCTTCGGCATCAAAGGGGGCTTCAGGTCCTCGTAAGATCACACTAGAGCCACCCATTAGTGCCATGCCTTTAGGTACATCACGCAGGAGATGACCGTAAAGCAGTCAACCCCTCTAGCGGAGGGAAAGCGACTGTAAAACAGTCGCCCCCCCAGGCACTTCTCGGGGAGGATTGTAAAGGATCCCCTCAAGCCTCGCTTTGCGCTGTGCTGCGCACACGGCGGCACGTGACCACGTGCGCGCCACCGTCTTCCCGGGGGTCACTCGGTGTGAGCACGCAGACTCCCCAATCTGCGCACCTGTGACCCCCGAGGCCCCCCACCATGTAGTGACGGCAGGGGGCTCAGGGGTATTGGACTTGGGAGCCGGGATGATTGTTGCCCCGGCGCCGTCTCGTCCTTCTCCATGCGGGATCGGCCCTCTCCCGATCCCGCTCTGCAGTCTCCTTCTGCAGAAGGATCGCACTGTACTCCTATTTTAATGCACTGCAGCCAACACTACTATCGGCAGAGAGAGATCTTGCCCGATTCAATCGACCGGGATCCGCAGGTCAGCAGTCCACGCAGGGTACTCTTCGAGAGTGTGCTGTGTGGGAGCCTGGTCGCTTCCACAATGGTGGCACTGAGCCGTAACCTCGCGATCTATTCTGTGCAGGTACGCATCGAAACAACCGTGACCGGTGAATACCTGCGTCCGCCGATAGGTGACGCGCTCTGTCCTTCTGAGTCAGGCTCCGAAGCAGCGGCAGGATGGCCTCAACGATATATCTACAGCCTACCTGACAATACGTGTGACCATACTAGTGATTACTGATTCGATGATATTGTAGCGTTTATGCACAATGAGGTTTCATACCGAGGCTCGCTGCCTTAACTGATTCCGTGAGAAACAAAAAAGATTAAAACATGAAGTAGTAAGTATATTTAGAAGTTATAAGGTCATAGATGTCTTTTGGCACTATTGGCGAGAGTAAATTTGGGAGCTGCGCGCGCATACTTTCATGAAAATCTGACGGTATGAACTTGGCGGTCAAAGATGTTTGATGAGAATTCAATTACTGGGAGCTGCGCGCACATACCGTCATAGATAATTAACACAACATATTTATTTTACTCGCTAATAATTGATGATGAATATATTACACTCGTTTATATGACAATAAATATTGTCTTTTTTAACTCTTTAAATACAAAACATAATTTTAATTGAATTATGTACCTACTTTAATCCAACCTTTCTTAATTGTCCTGAATATTTTTCTTCGATCAATTTATCACTTTTCCTACGACTACATTTCAGCTATACATTTCAAGTATAAGCTGATCTCGCATTATATAGGTTTTTCGTACAATGAAAGGTCAGTTTTTTCCTGGAAAAGTATCGCTTGATTTGTAGCCGTGCGTACACTGTGTACTTATGTACGCGAGTTCGAATGTAAACTTCTTACATAATATACACTGGTTTTATTCATTCATTGGAAGCGCGAGCTATAAGTTTATCTCATTTCAGCTCTTGCAGTAGCAATCTGATTGCATCTTATCTAACCAGCCCTTTAACCTCCACTGCTGAACATTGCCATAATCGCCACGCTTGGCACATGGATCTTAATTGCAGTGTGTTGTTATTACTACACGGGGACACTACAGTCCATTCTTATATCAAACCTATATTGCACTTTTAGATAGTCATGGGTGGAGAGGGCTGGTGTATTTTTTCCGAGAATCACATGGCACTACCTGAAACCATAGGTACAACACCTTGCAACGGCATAAGATACCTATAGAGCTTATTTTTGGTATGGCTCAAATGTCTTCCTGTCTGCTTCTCAATTTGACGGCACGATTGGTGCAATAGCTCATGCAGTTGGCTGCTGTGCTCTGGGTCGTGGGTTCGATTCCCGCACTGAACAAGTATTTGTATGATCTGCAGATGGTTGTTCCGGGTCTGGGTGTATTGTGTGTGGATTTTATGTCTGTAAACGCACCTACAACACAGGCTACTTACGGCGCACGTTACAGGGGCTTGAACTGCGTGTCTGATCTGAAGAGTGATTTAAAATATGATTTTTGTCACTCATAATACTAGTGCGGTGTCCGTGAGGTGTCCAGATTAAGAATATAGCACTACTCCATTTCTTCCATTGGATGTCGTAAAAGACGACTAAGGGACTCTAAACCAGAGGGATGGGCAGTATCATCCATTCTGCACTCACCGAGCCGCTTGCCAAGCGTGGTGGGTTAATATTTTGGTTATTACTTTGGAGGGATATGTTAATACAAATCCCCCATTTTTTTTTTTACTTTTCCCCTTTATAGGATTTCTCCTGTGTCGTGGGTGCATTTACAGAAACAAATTTCACACACAATACACCCAGACCCGAAACAAATACCTGCAGATCATACAAATATTAGATCCGTGCGGGAATCGAACCCGCGACCCAGAGCGCAGCAGTCGACTGTATCAACCACTGCACTAACCTTGTCGTCAAAATGATGATGACACAATTGTGAAATTATATGGGGGAGGCCATTGTTCAGCAGTGGTCGTCCTATGACTAATATAATGAATTTATAATCTAATATTATTTTAATGAAGTTGAGGCCAATTATAAAAGAAAAAGGTTGACATTAAAAAAATAACGTTTAGGGTTCCAAACATGTTAATGAAAAACGGAACCCTTAAAGGATCACTCGTGTATGCCTGTCTTTCCGTCTGTCACAGCCAATCTACTTGATGGATTAAGTTTAAATTTGGTACACATATGATTTTCTGTGACTCAAACACGCGTCCGTGTTTGAGTCACAGAAAATCATATGTGTAACGTAAGTAATGAATTTTGAATATGGGGCAACATTTGGGAAGCAAATCAGAAAATTAAAAAGGTTTTCCAATGAAATGAAAGGGCTTGATATGAGGATCTCAAATACATTTTTATGAAAATAGTTCTTTACCTATAAATTAAAGAAGACCTACAAGAAGTGTACGGTCTTAAAATAAGATGGTAAATCTGAAAAAAGCTTCGTTCGACTTTGATTTTCACTATAAACACTAGAGGCTTAAATTGATATATCCTAAAATGTGAATTATTTTAGAATATATCATGTTAAGCCTGAGCACTATATTTTATTTATTTTTAATACACAAAATATAAATCCATCACTTTGGAATATCGAAAAACGAATTGTGATGTTCATTCACAAGAAATCTGCCAACCATAGAGATAAGTGCATGAATCCATTGCAGCACAATACTGAAAGCCGTTGTCCTGTAGTGAGGGCTTACTGTAAAAGTTTGAATAATCTCATCGCGTATTCTAAGAGTAAACAAATCGGAATGAAATATTAGTTTTGACCAAGTTATCTTAACCTAATTTCTCATAAACTGCGTTGGGCAAACAATACGTATTGAAAAAACACGTGGTAAAACTGGCACATAATTTTTTAAGACAAATTGGTTTAGGGTCACTAAAAGTGACTTTTTAAAGACCGACAATCCCAGATTGCCTTGAGATAAAAACGCCCTCATCACTCACTGACCGTTTGACATTGATAGTTCTATTTATTGGAGATTCGAAATGGTCGTCTTCCGGAATGCCATAGAATCTTTTGTGTCATTTAAGAGTAATTAGACTACAATAATAGCTTGGCGATCTGTTTTGTAGAATGCTATTGACCTATCCATGTGTACATTATAATCACAAATACAATAAAAGCGGAGGACAGTTTAACGGGGCCACACCATATAAATTATTTTACCGGTTCTGGAAAATGTGGTTGCTTGACCGGTCATTTCTGGTGAAGCCAAAAGAGGCCTCCAGACAGGCTTAAAATTAATATTAAAAACTAAGCAACTTTCGCTAAGGGCGCCCCCTGCGGGACACGGACCTCGGCTTAGGGCGTTGCTGGGGATAATAAGCTATTGTTTTGGGGACAGCTGGATCGGTATTATTTATAATGTATTAGGGGAGATTTAAAACTACAGGCTCGGCACTAGCCGGCTCGAGCAAGAGACGGGAGGGAGAAGTGCTAACTTGAACGGGAAGGTGACGCGGCGACAGGCCTCCGCGACGTCGGTGAGGCGGATCATATCCTCATGGCTCTGGCACGTGATTACTGTGGGTCACTCACGCCACCAAATCTCGCCAGGTCATTAGATCTTAAGCACAATGAATTGCTAACTGCAGCAACGCCCCTGTCCTTTCTTTTATTATGTGCTTCAGTATATCTCATGGACGTTCACCCCATACAACGTTTTCCTTCAACACAGCCGTTATGATCAGTTTTCTAGGATGCCTGAGCTTTTTCGATAGGTGGCCAAAGAATTGGACTGTATTACCTACATGTAGTATACAATCTCGTCTTAATTTTGAGGTCGTAAAGAATAACTTAATTAGAGCAGTGCGCCGCACTCAGTTCAAAATAATTTAATATTTTTTCTATAACGAGTAATTGAATAAAAAACGGTAATGCAGTCAGCATTACCGTTTTTATGATGTTAATAAATAATACATTAACCGCTTATTTATTACTCAATAGAGTAGAGTGTAGATACATTAGCCAATCATAAATGTTGGCCAATGTATTAGATCATTTGACATACGAAGTTCAACTGCGCTTGCCACTGTAATGTTTTAGACGCACGACCATTTTTTATACACCGAGACACCCCCTGCCTCGTAATGAACATCATGCCTTCGATCCCGTACTTATTAATACTTGCAAGGTAAAGAATATTATTATCTACAAAAACTTTAAACTAGGAGGTACTTAATATTATAAAACTGTGGAATTCAATAAAAACTCTCATCTCTCAAAGCATGCACTATACCGCCTGAAAACGTAAACAGTCGTGTAATTTTGAAACAAAGCCAAAATGTCGTCGGTACACACACGTTGCTGGTAACATTATTGGTGAAAACTTTTCTTGTGACCATAATTTTACAAAAATCCCCACAATTCGCTTTATCCCGCATTATTTGTATATTATGTATCTGATATACAAAGTTTTTTGGCAACAAATGTGTTCGAATAGACGGCATCTAAATTCCCATTATGCTAGAATTACAGATTCAACAATTTTCGAGAGTGATAATTATTTTTATGTCAGCAGCACGATATATTTTTTAATAACTTGACATCAAAAACTCTTTAGATCTTAGGCCTTTAGATATTATTTTTTATTAATTATGGTTGTCAAGAGCAAAAAGGGTTGAAAAGATTGATCATCATCATCATTTCGGCCGAATTAAGTCCACTGCTGGACACAGGCCTCCCCCAAAGATCAACATAACCACAAATATGGATGTGTTGTGGGCTCATTGGGGGGTTTTGCCATAATCGCCACGCTTGGCAGGCGGGTTGGCGATCGCAGTTGAGTTGTTAATGTACTCGAAGGACGCTGCTGCCCATCCTCTGGCTAATCCCTTAGTTGATTTTTCGACACCCATGGGAGGAGATGGGGTGGTGGCATTCTGAGAAAAGCCGGCACCACACGGCAAAGATTGATACTTATTTAAATCGAATGTAAATATCATGTCCGTTGTAAGTTCGTCATAGATACATATGGATGATATATTTATTTATATCATTAAAGTTACAGTCATGTATATACATTATAAATTCACAGGTCTTATATTAAAATTATATTAAGTAGGTAAGTAAGTACATGTACCCCGTAAGGGTGTGTGCAACTGGGTGCGAGCATTTTACCCGTGTCATTTTACACTATTAAGTTTTTATTGTAATATATATTATAATTTTTATAGTCAGTACACAAAAATAGACAGAAAATATTACTTGCCTGAAGTAACTTACTTAACTTAAACTGGTCGTCATTTTACACAGTATTTTATTAATACTACGTATTAGGCGTCATACGAGTACATATTTATTTACAGTTCTTGTCGTGTATATGAGCGTGGTATAAAAAATCCTGTGTGTTTAAATTTATTAAATACTTGGACTTAAAAAAAGCGTATTATTACGGAGCCGTGCCCGTAATTTTCATTGTTCAAATCGCTATACTAATGTCTTTCCACAAGTAATAAGCAGACGATATGAGATTATATACCAAACAGATTTTCGACTGCTGTATGAATTTATTCGTTTAGATGCAGGTGAATGCTCTGGGTTAGGTTTGTACATTGATGCTGAGAAGTGAGATTAAATATATTGGCTCTTAGCATACATTACAACGCTTCTGCGTGTGAGAAGTCTACGTCTACGTCATCACTCAAACGAGTGAACAAGTGAATTTATCTTCAGACGCAATCAAGTATCCGTCTGCGACCGTTATCATACATTAATAGGAAAATAATATAAAAAAAGAAATAAAGAAAGAAAGAAGAAGAAGTGTCGTCATTTTGGGGGGAATTTGTCAGTACTCACCACGCTTGGAAGGTGGGTTGGTAAGCGCAGTATGGGTACTGTTCCACAGGAAGGATGCTGCTGTCCATCCCTCTGCTTAAGACTTAGACTTAACCTTAGTCGCCTTTTACGATATGTACGGGAAGAAATGGAGTGGTGTTATATTCTTAATTTGACCACTAAATGGAGATCCGGGCACCACACGGTTCCGTTTCACTTGCAATTTAATTACAGATAATGTTTTTACTATTTAAGTAAATGTCACAATCTTACTTTTTCTTGTTTTCTTATTTTTTTTAAAAACGTTGCCCCACACTAGTATTTCACCTGTGTCGTGGGTGCGTATACACACATGAATTCCAAATACAATACACCCAGACCCGGAATAACTGCCTGCAGATCATACAAATATTTGTTCCAAGCGGGAATCGAACCCACGACCTGGAGCGCAGCAGCCGACTGTATCAACCACTGCATCAACCGTGCCGTCATCTGTCACAACAAGTCACAAATCACAATTCATAATGCCATTTTTGTTTATTGTCATCACGGAGTAATGTAAAAAGTACGGAGAATAATAGTGGTAGAAAAAAAACTAAATATTTTCCAGTTGTGAATTTATTTATTTATACTTTCATGTACAATGGTGATACACAAGATGGATACCATATGGCATTCTCCACCAGTCAACCTTTGGGCTAAAAAAGAAAAGCATTGAAAGAGGTACAAAAATCAAATACTTTAAGAATGATAATAATAAGACACAGTGCCGGAATTGTTACGCGTGGCACCCCTAGTTATTGACACAATATCTTGCGTGCTATTGAATATAGTTTTACGATGAACGTGAGTGAGTAATCTACGCACACGTCTTAATAACATATCATGGATTTCGTTCATAAGAGTCTAACGTACGATTTAAGTCTTTGGTATTAATGTACTAAACTTGACAACACCTTTCTTAATAACCGATTGTTTGATAATCAAATGTCAAATAAAAAGGAAATTTCAATAATTTACGAGTAGGGGTCACCAATCGTGCTCACACCGAGTGACCCCCGGGAAGGCTTGGGGGGATCCTTTACAATCCTCCCCGAGAAGTGCCTGGGGGGCGACCTTTTTACAGTCACCTTCCCTCCGCTAGAGGGGGTGACCGCTTTACATTCATCCCTTCCTAGATAAGCCTAAAGGCGTGTTACCAATGGGCGGCTCTAGTGTGATCTTACGAGGATCTGGAGCCCCCTTTCGGTGCCGAAGATGACCGCTCCAGTGGTTTTAGCCGGTAGGAGTCAGCCGGCACACAAAAAGGGGTCAGCAGTAACATGTTGCTTATATTGTTCGATTTTCGCAAACAAACCATTCGGTTTGCAACAATTATTCGTCCTCAGATTAAATTTGTTAGACTCGAGTAATTAAGGATACTGATTAATGGCTCCGTGAATATCACGGAGCTTCTATAAATTTTCTTTGTTAAGTTTAATTGAAACAAAAACACCGCAGAGTTTGTTCGTGGTTGTATTTATTGCCAGCGCATGAATAGCGTCTTTCGTCACAGTGTTAGTCAGTGACACTGACTTCAGATAAATTTGCTAGTGTAATGTTTTTAGACATCAAATGACAATTTTGCTGCCCTTACTATTCCGTGCTTTTTGTTTATAAGAAAGATTCAGCAAACAAACAATGGCCTACTTGATCATAAGTAGCAGCCATATCCGTCGATATCAGCAACCTAGTGATTACTCATGTCTTGGTAAACGTACATAATTAGCTCATTACTGTCCTACTGCTAGGTACGGGCCTTTTCTCACGATGAGAAGGTTAGGCCTTAGTCCACTATGCTGTCCTAGTTCGGGTTGGCGGACTATACACAGCATTGAGATCATTTTGGAGCCCTCTTGGGTGTGCAGGTTTCCTCATGATATTTTCCTTCACCGTTAATGCAACTGATAATCAAATTCTGATCCGCATGCGAATCCGAAAACATAGAAATACGGGCCGGAATCGAATTTAGACCTTTCTGTAAGGAAGACAAGCGTTCAACCACTACGTTATCACTGCTATTGGCATTTGCGTTGGTAACGTAAGGCTTAAATTAGAATGCCTTTTGTTCTGGTAAATTCATACTGTTCGTACCATTCACCCGGAACAACAACATTCCTAGTCGATCCTCACACATAGAACTGTTGTCCCAGTGGGGGACTGATAACTGGAATGGTACCTACCATTGTTTCGCGGAGTGTTTACAGTATGTCTTTATGTAGAAACTTGAGAAATACTCTACACATTTACTTTATGGGATTATATCCCTATCCAGCAGTGATCTGGACACAGGCCTCCTCCAAAGATCACCACAATGACCGATATGGGTGTGTAGAGTATTCATTGGGAAGTTTTGCCATAATCGCCACGCTTGGCTGGCGGGTTGGCGACCGCAGTCGAGGTTTTAATGTATTAGAAGGATGCTGATGCTCAGTTAGTCTTAATTATATACATGGCTAGACAGACGTGCATAATTGTTCCAAGAGATAAAAGGTCTCATACGAATTTATATAACTTTCTAAAAGACCTTGTCGCTTATAGACTAACATTTACTTTTTAGGACCTACACGGCGACCGCAGAATGCGGAACATATTGAGGTGATAAATACAGATAACTGTCACGCATTAGTCACTAGAACACGAGTTGTTTGCTTATGAATTGGTCATAATGTTATCCAATTCGAGTCAAGGTTTATATATTATATACACGCCATTTAAGACTCATACGCGTCTTATTCTTGTCTCTGTAATAAGCATACCCTGTCCATTAATATCACTATAATCTCAAAACCCACCGACTAACTACCTATGAAATAAGGATAACAACGACTATGGTGCGATCGGTCAGAATATAAAAAAAAAACCTACATATGAAAATCGTTGCGTCTGCCGTCGCTTATAGCTCGAATGCAACTAAAATAACTTGAGCTGATACCAGTGAAATAGCAGCAAGCAGAACTAAAACAAATTTGTGGCCCAAATTAATAATCAATCCAATCCAAAATCTTTGGATTTGGGATTAAGGATTTTGTGTTTAATATGATCTTAAAACAAAAACATGAAGTTCAAAATTTTAAATCAAAAGATTTTGGATTAGATTGATTGTTTCATTTCGATTGTTATCAAACAATATACTATAACTATCTGCCAAGCCTAGTGATTAAGAAAATATCCCTATAACTGCTCCTTGTATTGATCATTGGGAGGCCATGTTCAGTAGTGGACACTTACAGGCTGATGTGCGTGTGTGTATGTGACAGCAGTGATCGATAGATTTACGTCTGTATTTAAACCATCTCCATCCGTAAAACCACCGGCAGTACTACATAAACATCCAGCGATATAAATATATACCCAATTTGCAAACTTGAATATGAGGTAGAACACGATCGACAATCGGTAACCGATTTTGTGTTGGTAAACATTCTTTACTACAACGTACATGGACCCCAATAATTAGGCCTTACAAAACAATCGAGGACATTCCAGCCAACTGGCCGGTTTTTTGCAAAGTAATAAAACATTTAAAATAATAATAACCTAACATATTATCCTACCAAAATAAGTCGTTTGTATTCTCCCTGAGTCACACCATCAAACCATTCCTGTGTGTATACTGATAACACGTACACCATTAATTTCCCAAACGATTACGAGGAAGCTCTCAGGTGGCTAGCTATTTAAATCTGAAACTCGTCATATTTTAGATGAAGAAAGGTAACTATGGTGCACTTGCTAATGAAACACACGATACATTTCCAGAGGAAAAATACTAGCCCTGGCAATAATCACAAATACTTAACATGATTTATATCGTATCTTAATTTCAATGGTCGTATCAAATATTGCCAATAGCTTGCATGCCAAACTTGCTTGACAACCAGTGATCACAATATGTTATCATTAGTGCAAATGAAGATAAATTTGAGTGGTGTTATTGTATTGGTTTAAATAGGGTTTTAGTGGTAGTAAAATCCAAGGAAATGAGTGATACATCCCGACACGAGTCTCTTCGCCTAAAAAATACGAAAATTAAATTCTCACTTTATTATGTATGCATGCATCAGTAGGCATTAGTTTATCGCAGTTCATTTTATCTCATGAATGTTTTTACAAACACGACCCGTATCATTAGGAATAACCAAAAACATTTAAAAAATTATGAAACAGTGTTTAATGTCTAAATCTCTGGCTCTTTACCTCTTTAAATAAACATGATAAGTCTGATAATCAAACAATGGGAACGAAGTCGTAGCACGTATTTGCTCTAGCTAGTCACATTAATGAAATTAATCAGTCAGATTTATTCATTTAAAGCAGGTGCATGAATGAAAATAATGTTACACGCAATTCTCTGAACCAACTAAAATTTGTTAGGCATTTAACAGTCTTTGCCTGTAGTAAGAAAAGTACAGTTATAAATATCTTCTGAAAGCTCTCGCGTGTACTTACTTGAATCGATTCTATTTTTAAACGTATTTAATTTTTTACAAGTTTCCTGGATTTTTTTTAATTACAATTTAGCTGAAGCTCATGATTTTTAATAATGAAAATTGGCTTGATCTGACAGGCTCAGTTTGATTAAGTCAATGGATGATAAATTTCGGAATGTTTTGATCTTTATCTATCGTTAGTTTGTTTACCCGTTATATTAACTATAAATTAAATTAATTAATTAATAAATTAACTTTAAATTAACTTTCCTAGGGTAGCCTCTTGGGCTATCTCTTCATACGTCTTCTCTCATATCTCATTACCCCACATGTTACGGTCCTAGATAAGTCTCTTTCAATATTGTACTGCACCATTTACTCATTCATATCTCACCATTCTGTATAAAACAATCGGACTAGTACGAGTTGAACTCACGTGAAGAGGGTTCCATACGATGAATATGTTATCTTTAGGTACGAGGAGTGACGGGTTGTTGGCCTAGTTAAGGGAACGAGTAGTACCAATAATTTATCATAAGAACAAACTTAGCATCATAGTTACAATATTGAAATATAGCATGTTATTTTAAGACCATAGACTTCCTGTGAGACGTGCACAATCACTGCCCGTTTTTAAAAAGTTAGTGAAAGAACATTATTTGTCACATTAACTTGTTATTCCTTACTCGCTCTTCATTATTCTTATTTACGATTTAAATACACACACAATATTTATTTGTATATAACAGTAATTTATTTTTATTTTACTAGTATGTATTTTAATTATTATGTATGTGTAATTAAAAATATGCCCTACTTTGTACATGTACACCTAGACTGCTCGGTATCTCCTTATTTTCCAAATCCATCCAAAGGTTGTCTGGAAGAGATCGCTGTATGCGATAAGACCGCCCATTGTACATTGACTATTGTTTTTCTTCTTTTTTTTTTTCTTTATTTGTTATATGGTGTACAATAAAGTGTATATAAATAAATAAATAAAATAGACTTCTTATATGTAATCTATAGGTGCAGAGATATAATCTATTTTTTTTTAAACTTCGTAGGTCAAGTTGTTTCGGAGATAAGCGGTAAATTTTCGTCTATTTCCTTAAATAACTGTAAACCAAATATTTTAAAATTATAAAATAAATATATTTAAGACCTTCACAATAAGCCCTGTCATTTCACATATTACACCGTACAGTTTGAAAAACTTTACTATTTATTTTTCTATATTGCCAAAAGTGATCCCCATATTAAAATTTATTTGTTTATATTGCACGCTCGTATTTGGGTTACAGAAGTCTATATATATGTAGCAAATTTCCACTTAATCGGTCAAATAGATTCAGAGCAAATTAGCTGTTTCCTAGAAGTTTAACAGTAAACCCTACATCTTCAATGGACAAAAATACCTTCATTTCAAGATTGAAATAGTAGAGAAATCCCTCAAGTATTATTAATCGAGCTCCGTTTCAATAACATAATTGGAATTGTTTGATGAAACGTTTTCCATCGTTTTCTGTGAGCAAAAGCACTGATAAAATACAAAGGTTATTTCATTGTCACATCTTTATCTTATTGTCTAAAATACTTGATTTGTCTGGCTTTATTTCAGCGCTTCGTTTTCCGGGTATGTTTTATATAAATCTATTGTTATCATCGCCCTTTTCCTAAAAATTAGTTAAGAGAATTCTTAAAATATTGTCGGTGGTAACAATACTTGTCACGATCTAATGACTATAAAATTATCAGAGAGCCAAGTATATTTAGAAGACCATTATTTAACACTAATTGATCATACCTAAAGGGGAGGCCTTTGTTCAGCAGTGTACATCCTTTGGCTGATATGGTGATGATGATGATGATGAATGATGATCATCATTTATCTTATAATATCTGTAAAATCATCAGATGTTGCTAGGTATCAGTGTTTTGTACGTAGTGGCTGCCAACTGACCTTCTTAACCTAGTAGCTGGAGGAAAACCAATATTCTAAGTTTGAACTGCTTCTCAGACTACGCGTTAATACTTACATATCTAATCGTACGATAACTGGGACTGTTAAATGTGCTTTCCTATGAACGACACGAAACGCGTCTGAAAAAAAAAAATCACTCACCTAAGGCATAGCCGTAACAAACTGTTTTTCCTACGCAGCAAGCTCAGCAGCTGTACCTGCCTATTTGCCACATTGTCACAAGCTCCTCGTTGCGTTCTTATATTTCATTATAATTCTGCACCGCGACTTTAAACAATCAGGAAATTCTGAAAGTAATCCCTGAATCCTTTATATAAAAGTACTCCGTCAAAGGTAATAAAAGTAGTTATCTGTAATTCATAGAGAATCAAAAACATACGCGTGCAATTACGATCGACTCTAAACGGAAACTTAAAGAGAAAAAATCCGAAAAATTCAAGTCAAGGACCTCAACTTTAGATTTACTTAATCAATGAAACTGTATAATCAGAATAATTATACAAAACTGCATATATAATTAATTATGATAGTTAATAAGTAATCATGGCACGTAAGCGTTAAAGTTTGGTATGCTTCCTCATCACAGAGTCGCAACGTTCTGCATCTACTTGCATTGTTAGAATAGACACAATAGAGATAGACATTTTTCTAGATAAGTAGCAACAGCACCTAAGGAAAGCAATCTAGTGATTACTGATACGTTGAATACCTAAGGATATTTGGAAGGCCTTTTGTCACGGTAAATTCATTGCCTGCCCTAACCTTTACGCGAAATACAACTACGCTTTTACATTTGTTATAAATAATAACGGAAATAAGTTTCCTGATTGAAATAAAAAACGTTGAAACTTTTATTGTTACTTATATTGGAGGCGATTTATACGCGAGACCGGATAACGTCTTGTAATTTAAAATAAACACGATAGTGTTTTGGCTAATTAATTTCTTGCTGCCATTTAAGCCACACCTAATTTGGATTTTTGCGTAGCTTAAAGCCTGTGAATCATTGGTGAATAAAACATAAAATTCGTCAAGCATTGCATCATCGTCCATGCTTGTATGTTTTTTTTATGTCTTGCTTCAGAAATATATCATGTGCTCAGGTTTCGGAGTAAAATTAGATTTATGACAAATAAAAATGTTGGATTCCGTCACCCTTGCCCAGAATTAATTTGTCTGTCGAATGATTTTACTCTTTACCTCTATTAGGTTTATTAAATACATTTTTGCATCTTTAATATATCAAACCTGATCAAGGTTGTTAATATCAATTTGCAACCGGTACCCTAAATCATGTTTCGTCGCCATTAAACGATGGCCCAATTATAATTATTTTACTTTTGTCGTGGTAACCCCTTATTTCTTCTCGTAATCGAGTATTTCAACTTTCTGCGGAATAAAGCAAACTGATACATTAATTTCATCATATCAGCCAAATGTTGTCACTGCTGAACAAAAGCCTCCCCCATAGATTTACATAACTGTGTCATCATTTTGGGGGGTATTAGCCAATACTCACCACGCTTGGCAGGTGGATTGGTGAGCGCAGTATGGCTACCGTTTCACAGAAGGGACGCTGCTGCCCATCCCTTTGGTTTAGATTCCCTTAGTCGCCTTTTACGACATCCATGGGAGGACATGGAGTGGTGCTATATTCTTAATCCGGACACCACACGGAATTTACACAACTGTGTCGTAATTTTAGGGGGAAATTGCCAGTACTCACCACGCTTGGCATGTGGGTTGGTAAGCGCAGAATAGCTGCTACTGAAAGACGCTGGTGAACATCCCTCTGGTTTAGAATCCCCTAGTTGCTCTTTACGACATCCACGGGAGGAGATGGAGTGATGTTATATAGAAACCACACGGATACTTTACTTATAGGTAAAATTTCCTTTCTTTACGAAGGGGACCTAGCCTAGTTCCTAAGGTTACTTCCTGGTAAAGTAATCATAAAGCTTATTGTTTTTAATATGATCTTATCTTTACATGTATCAGCTAACAAACTTATTACCAGTTAAACATAAATAATACAAGTAATAAATTCAATAGGTATCGTGTTTTTATTTATCCATCGCAGTCATGATGTTATAGTTTGATTTAGGTTTTTACAGCCTAATAATGTAATTTTCAAGATTAGCGTCAGTGTAAACCATCGTTCTTAACCGTAGGTAGTACTAACTGTCGTTCGCGGTTTCACCCGCGTTACAAATACACGAAAATACGTATTTCTTTATTTTCAACCAAAGAGCCAATTAACAATTTTCATAGATCGAACATAAAAATAACGGATACTCCATACAAACTTTCACCCCCTCTTTTACTCCCTTAAGGGTATAATTGTAAATTGTAAAAACACTGAAACGGATTTCTTCATTTTGAACCACAAAGCCAGATACTAATTTTCATCGTTCGTATTTAAAAAATTAGGGCGTTTAACACAAACGTTCATCCCCTATTCTACCTCCTTAAGGAGTCATTTTCCTAAAACACTGAAACATATATTTCTTTATTTTCTATCAAAAAGCCAAATATTATTTTTCATACAACTAACTTCAAAACTGATTTACTGACTGACTACTGACTTTTATAAAAACTTTCAACCCTTATTTTAGCCCCCTTATGGTTTGAATTTATAAAAACACTGAAACACGTATTTTATTATTTTAAACTAAATACCAATTTTCATAGATCTAAGTTATAAAATGACGAAGTTTCATACAAGCCTGAAAACCCCTTACCTGAAAACCTTAGGAGTGAATTTCTGAATAGACGCCTATGTCATTGAAGGCATCCAATGCCAGAATTTCAAGTTAGTAGCCCCAGCGGTTTAGGCTTCTCGTTGATGAATCAGTCAGTCATCGCAAGTAATGCTATATGTATGTATAGATATTTGTAATGTTTGGGTAGTACTCATTTCTTTAAATACCACAGACTCTACCATTCTTAATTCATCAAAAAACAAACCTGCGATTCTTTCAACTAGGGTCCAGTATGCTCTTCTTATGAAAATCACATTATATAATAATATTACATTCATTAAAAAATTTTAGACTCGACATGAAATATTGAAAACTTCACAAGCGGTTCCAAAACAAAATGGAAAGAAGTTTACATTGGAAGAAAAGTTTCACTATCATAATTTCGATTTACCTTGTCTTTCGTCTAACGATATAAATTAGTATGTTAAATTGCATAGTTTTATTTATTATTGGACCTTAAAGGTCACCGGGTCACTTAGTCAACCAGGTAAGCAGACTAGAAGTTAGTCATCGTTTATTGGTTTTGTAGTTAGAATTGACGGAGTTAAGGAAAACGTTAAACAAATATTGATGACGTAGGAATAAGATATTGCGACGTCACAAGCTATGGAATGAGTTAAAGATTTTATTGAGATTGCAACTGTGAACATACATCATTCGTACACAAATTTGTGTATTCCTAGTAGAAAGTTGGTATATTGTGTATCCAAAACATTTAGCTATGTACTACGTACTAGAGAAGTGCGGTGTCACTTCATTACGATGTCCGATTAAATAGCGGCGATATTGCCGCACTTCAATAATGGTCGAAATTAATAATCAATCTAATCAAAAATCTATGGATTAGAGATTCATGATTTGTCTGTTTTTGTGTTAATAGTAAACCTAACACAAAAACGGATGATTTTCAGAATCTTAAATCTAAAGATTTTAGTGAAGAGCTACCTACGTCTACGACTTAGATAACTACATCAAGATTCTTCATCATCATATCAGCCATTTATACATCTACTGCTACACAAGGACCGTAAAAGATGCCCCCCCCCCTCTTACTGCCGTTTAGTAAGAATATCGTAATCGTGTACCCATTTTCTCAAGGTCGACTCCCGACTCCGCATTTAGGAAATGCCGCATATATGAAGGAGACAAAAGATAAGTAAACTAAGCGGGATTTAATTCCGAAAAATATTCCACTGGCAAAAACTCTATTAATATTAAATCCTAATCTCTGATAATTACAAGAACAGGGATAAAACTATCGAAATTAAACAGAGGACGTCCATTCTTTAAACAACTGCAGTTAGTTGATAGCCGGTTAACACTACAATTTTCCGTGTGGTGTCCGGATTAAGATTATAGTACCACTCCATCTCCTCCCGTGGATGATGTAAAAGCTGACTAAAGGCCTCTTAACCAAAGGAATGGGCAGCAGCGTTCCTTCTGTGCAACAGCAACCATTCTGCGCTCACCAACCCGCCTGCCAAGCGTGGTGAGTACTGGCAAATTCCCCCCAAAATGATGAGACAATTGTGGAAATCTGTGAGGGGAGGCTTTTGTTCAGCAGTGGACGTTCTATGTATGAGATATGATGATGATGATATTTAAAAATTACGCTGATGAACATGCCCATGCCAAAAGCGTTACCAACTCAGCATGTGCTGGATGGATTGATAAAAAAGAATCTGTACCTGGTATTCGCTTTTCGCATCAAGACTTATTATACTAAATGTGAGAAATTTATCTTGGAAGAAAAATCCATTTGCCTATGAAATTGATTATTTTACCGTAAATTGAGAGCCTTTTTTAATTTAACTAATATCCTCCGTTTGTATTAGTGTTATAAATGCTTAACAAAATTATTTCCGAAAGGGCAACCGGCATTGTGATTGTCCCGCACAGGCCATTGCTACCATGGTATCCTATTTTTTTATCTTTGCATTACTGAACCTATCATATTTTTCATCCACTTGAAAATCTTCTACTACTATTACAAACTACGAGCTGAGATAATAGATATAGCTGATCTACGATTATTAAGCGTGCCATTAGAGGCACCAGAGTGAAAGCTTCTTATAAAATTCTAAATGATCATTAATTTGTACAGTGACAGTAAGACAGTAAGTCGCTGTTTTTTTTTTTTATTATTGCTTGTGCCCTCTTATTTGCATTAAATTCATAATTTTTTGTAACAATTTTAATATGTTGCTATTATTTGGCTAATATTTGGTTGTTAAATGTTTAATCAGCAACAATTATGATTAAACTAATAGTAGTGTTTGGGGATAATATTCTTCATAGGATTAATACTTAAACTCGTTGTGTGGTAGCAGACGATCTCAAAGACGTGCAAACACATGATCTCAACATGCTGCAATGTGCACAACGGGATCGGGTTGTTTCTTTTTAGATTATTTAAACCACAAACGGATTTAAATTTACGAAGGCTAAATTATTTATCCTTGATACACTCCAATTTATTATTAATCATTCGATTCTGATTTAGTGTATTTTACATGTGGATTCTACGGTAAAATGGTTAACCTATTAGTCACAGTCAGATTTATAACGTGGTTGACTTTTAAGAACCGTTGGATTATTGCAAATATAATACTTTCCTACTAAATTACTTGGTGTCCTTTTTCGAACTGTACTGTTCCAAAAATATTTTAATCTCAAGTTTCCAAATTTAAAATTTTCCTTAAGTAGATAAACATTCCATAATCTTAAATCATCATATCAGCCACAGGACGTCCACTGCTGAACAAAGGCCTCCCCCTTAGATTTCCACAACGAGCGGTCACATGCCGCTCTCATCCAACGACTCCCAGCGACCTTCACCAGGTCGTCTGTCCACCTCGTTGGAGGTCGTCCCACGCTGCGTTTTCCGGTGCGCGGTCTCCATTCGAGAACCTTTGTGCCCCAACGGCCATCAGTTCTACGAGCAATCTTAAATCGATAACATGTAATGAAATACAAATAAATCTTTTAAGAAAATTAAGTGAAATTACCCATTTAAATTGTATAGTAACGGATTATGTTTTCACAGACAGTAGATGGACTTGTTCAAGCACAACGTTTTTTTTTACATCTTCATCATCATCATCATCGTTATGTCAGCCAAAGGACGTCCAACGCTGAACAGAGACCACCTCCATAGATTTCCACAATGCACGGTATCATGTCGACCGCATCAGTAGGCGGCCTGGTAATAAGAGCTCATTTATAATGTATTTCATTGTTTTTATCGCTATGGTGTCCAGATTAAGTTTATAGCACCACGTCATCTCTTCCATCAGAAGGATGGGAAGCAGTTGACTTCCATGGAACAGCAGCTATTCTGGGCTTACCAACCCGCCTGCCAAGCCTGATGAGCACTGGAAAGACACCTCTAAATGACAACACAAACTAATTTTTTCGTGCTTCTCGCATACACTTCTGATAAGTGTGGTTGCTTAACCGGTCGTTTCTGGTGAAGCCAAAAGAGGCCTCCAGCCAGGCTTTTAAAAAAATAAAAAACCAAGCAACTTGCGCTAAGGGTGCCCCCTGCGTGACACGGCCCTCGGCTTAGAGAGTTGCTGGGGATAGCAAGCTATGGTTTTGGGGACAGCTGGATCGGTATTATTTATAATATATTAGGTGACATAAGTCGTAACTTGAACGGGAAGATGACACGGCGATAGGCCTCCGGGACGACGATGATAACAGAAACCGGGCGTTGTGGATATCTTTGAGAGAGACCTTCGTTTAGAAGTGGACGTACTTTGGCTGATACGATGACGATAACTTTTACATCTGCATATTGACCAACAATTGGAGTTCATATTACGCGCCTGTACAAACATAAGCTACACCGTGTACTGGTTAAATAACTTTATTAAAATTAAACTTAAAGGAACAAATTTTAGCGGTAATGGATCAACGGCTTAATAGTTCGGGTCAAGAGGTTGATTCAACTAAACCTCTTTTTTTATTGGTCCTAGTGCAAATTCATCATAAACTTTTTTCGCCCTGGGGAGGGGTTAAGGAGCATGCAAGACTCTTACCGGCTAAAACCACTAGGGTGGTCCCCTTCTCAATATCTGGAACATAGGGGCTGGCCCAGGACCTCGTATCATCACAATAGAGAATTCAACACAACCTATAGTATTATTTACGTGAACCAACTCCAAACACGAGGACATTCCGCTTTGAAGGGGTTATTTAGAACGATGCCCACATTATTATTCCGAGTACCGTGTGTCCTGGGTATTGTTTACACAAATTCAATCCACATGCACAAACACCCAGATCCAAAACAACTATCTGAAGATTGTAAGAATATTTGTTGCGAGGATCGTGTTTCGACAATAGTGTCATCGTTTGGGGGAATTTTCCAGTACTCACCACGCTTGGCAGGCGGATTGATGAGCGTAGTATAGCTACTGTCCCACATAATAGACGCTGCTGCCCATCCTTCTGGCTTAGAATCCCTTAGATGCCTTTTATGACATCCACTGGAGGAGATGGAGTGGTGCTATATTCTTAATCCGGCCACCACACGGAAAATTGTAGTGTTAACCGGCTATCAACTAACTGCAGTAGTTTAAAGAAAGGATGACTTCTTAGATATTAGGCGTACTCATTAAGAGGAACGGTACGGAACGGGTGTTGACCGCCGTCGGCAGAACGATGTCGGTTCTGCCGAGGGCGGTCAACACCCGTCCCGATTGGTCCTGTTTAATTTCGATAGTTTTATAACTGTTCTTGTAATTATTAGATAGTATTGATGAGAGCTTAGGATTTAATATTAATGGAATAAATTTTTTGCCAGTGGAACGATCTGGAACGATATATACGTTTCTGCCTAACTTCATAGTGATTATAGGCATGATGGTTGTCAAAATATGATTGCTTTAAGAATAATATAATAAATAATAAAATACCGATACGAGTCTTATACAATCTATCTTTATAAACATTTGTATCTAATCTCTTCAAACTTTTTTGTGAAACTTATTACGCTTTTCGTTTTTTTTTTTTTGCAATGTTATAAGACGTAACTGACATTAAGTACCAATTTAATTAGTCTTTAGAACGAGGAATTTTATTTTACAAAATCTGGATCCGGGTGTTGTTTACAAATTATTACTTAAAATAATAATTGTAAATATTATCGTCTCACCTCCGTGCGGTGTCCGGTTTAAGAATATAGCACCACTCCATCTCCTCCTGTGGATGTCGAAAAAGGCGACTAAGGAACTCTAAACCAGAGGGATGAGTAGTAGCATCCCTTGTGTGAAACAGTAGCCATTCTCCGCTCACCAGCCCACCTGCCAAACGTGCACAGGGCGATCTCTTCCAGACAACCTTTGGATGGACAGGAAGAAAGGAGAGAGATATTGGGCTGTCAAGTGTACAATATATCATACACAATATTACTTAGACATAAAAATATAAAATACATAACAATATATACAATAAATATTATATATATAAAACGATGATAAAATATACTAATAAACATCAAATATAACTAGGATAGGAAAAGAAAAATTAGAGAGAAAGGTAATGTTCCTTCACCATTTTCTTAAAAATAGGTAGTGTTTGAGCACGTCTTACTTCAATAGGTAATGCATTCCACAAGCGAGCCGCTTGAATAGTAAATGAATTATCGAAGAAGGAAGTGGAATACATAGGCTGCACTAAAAGTATCGGGAATGGAATATTTCCACTGTTCCTGTCATATTAAAATCTTTTTAATTGAAAACCCTTGGTTTTACAAATCGAATACCATTTATTTATTTTAAAAAAGATTCACGGTCTTGTCACAAGGTTTTGTCAAACTTGTTTAGTCGTTGAGAAAATAGAATTGACTCGAGGAAATTCAAGAGCGATGATTTATTATGACTTTCGAAGTGGTTTAACACAAAAACAGTGTGTTGACCGGATGATTTCTGCATTTAGTGATGAAGCCCTATCCAAAACCACAATTTATCGCTGGTTTGCTGAATTTCAACGTGGACGTGTCAAGCTCAGTGATGATCCTCGTCAAGGTCGTCCAAAAACTGCAGTCACCCAAGAAAACGTTGATGCTGTGCGTAAGCTGATTGAGGAAGATCGACATGTGACATACCGCGAAATTCAGGCAACTTTAGACATTGGCATGAGTTAAATACAAATAATCTTGCATGAACAATTAGGTGTAAAAAAGTTGTTTTCCCGATGGATACCGCATTTGCTATGTGAAGAGCAAAAAGCGGCTCGCGTTACTTGGTGCGTCAGAACTCTCGAAAGATTCCACGCAGGATCCTCAAATGCTGTATACAACATCGTATCAAGTGACGAATCCTGGATATATGCGTACGAACCCGAAAAAAAAACCAGTCACGAGTTTGGGTGTTCGAAAATGAGTTAAAGCCAACAAAAACTGTTCGTTCACGGAGTGTTGCAAAAAAAATGGTGGCCACGTTTGTCTCCAAAACAGGCCATGTTACGACTATTCCTCTTGAGGGACAAAGAACGGTTAATGCAGAATGGTATGCTAGCATTTGTTTGCCACAGGTCGTTTCTGAACTCCGTAGAGAGAACTGCAACCGCCGCATCATCCTCCATCACGACAATGCGAGTTCTCACACCGCGCACAGAACAAAAGAGTTTTTAGAGCAAGAAAACATAGAATTATTAGACCATCCGCCGTACAGCCCCGACCTAAGCCCTAATGATTTCTATACTTTCCCTAAAATAAAGAATAAATTGCGTGGACAGAGATTTTCATCACCTAAAGAAGCTGTGGACGCCTACAAAACGGCCATTTTGGAGACCCCAACTTCCGAATGGAATGGTTGCTTCAATGATTGGTTCCATCGTATGGAAAAATGTGTCAAATTTCGCGGAGAATACTTCGAAAAGCAATAAATACATTTTTAAATAGTAATGTTGTGTCACTTCCTTGATTCCCGAAATTTTCAGTGCCGCCTCGTAGTGTCATTTGTGTGAGCTAGCAATTTCTGCGCTGCTCTTATATGTGAGAATTTTTTATATTTTCTTTTTATCTAAGAACGGAGATACGATCGGCAAGGTTAAGCAACGTTTAGCACGGCCAGTCTATGGATGGGTGACCGCATAGTGGTATTGGCATTGAACATTTACTGATCGGTAAACGATCGGCGAAGTTAAGCAACATTTAGCGCGGTCAGTATTTGGATGTGTACCACATAATGATATTTGAATTGAGCGTAATTGCATTCACTGATCGGTAAACGATCGGCGTGCTTAAGCTACGCTTAGCACAGTCAGTATATGGATGGGTTACCGCATAGTGGTATTTGCACTGAGTATCTCCGGCACGTTAATCGTCGGTCCCGGTTGTCATTAAACGGAAGTCGTTAATACGTAGATTCCAACTTTCTGCCAAATAGGTTTAATTTAATTTATTTGATCAATATAACGAAAATCACAAGATTAGGAGTGAAAAAAATGATCAAATAACTCGATAGAATACAAAAAACTGACATCTTACAACAACAAACAAGTCATTGAGTAATCGTTTAGTTTTGATCCTATCGGGTTAAAGTCCTATCAAACTACGTTCAAGGAACACGTGAATACCAACTGCGGATAGAACATCAATCGAACGACTTTCAAACCTCAACGATATTTAAATCGTTGGTTTTTACGAACCAACGAAGAAGAATCGGGGCACAGAGGCTTAACGTGTTCGCCAAGGCACGGTGCGTTTTCGCTATGAAATAGATGGTCACCCATCCAGACCGTGGCATGGAAATGAAATATTAGGAAGGGGGATACTTACAAAAACACCTGCTATTGCAAATACCTTAAAGCAAAATGAAAGCTGGGTGGCTACCTATCTTTGACTTGGGTTCGAATTTATCTGAAAACCTTAATTTATGATGAGACGTGGTGGTGGTGGTATTCTTAGCCGGCACCACACGGGCAAAATTTTTTTTTTTTTTTTTTGTGTTTTTGGATTCTGTAACGTTCTTTTGCAGGGCTAAGCTTTTCTTTATTCCTTCCATTTATTTTGGTTTGGAAAAAATGTTCGGCCAATCCTTTATTATTTTGTAGCTGATAAAAAATCCGTATCATATCTCACCGGGGAAAATTAGCAACGTTCCCATTTTGTTTGTCGCATTCCACTAATCTTCTTTGTGGTATGCTGCAATGGGCGATGTCTCATCTCACTGTGTAAGGAACCACGTTAACCTTTAAAAAAAAATAGAATACTGTAGATGAATATATAAATGAGTCCGTGTGGTATCCGGATTAAAAATATACCACCACTCCTATCTCCTCATCTCCTCCCGTGGATGTTGTAAAAGGCAACTAAGGTACCCTAAACCAGAAGGATGGGAAACAGCGTCCCTTCTGAGGAACAGTAGCCATACTACGCTCACTAACCCGCCTGCCAAGCGTGGTGAGTACTGACAAATTCCCCCCAATAGATAACATAATTGTGAAAATCTATGGGAAAGGCCATAGATTTCATAGAAGGTTCAGCAGTGGACGTTCTTTGGCTGATATGATGATTACAGTGGTGATGAAAATTAAAACACTGACTAGAAACCTATATCTAACATCCCTTAATGGAAACTACAAAGTGTGTTGTAACAAAAATTCCTTAGATCCGACTGATTTTTGTGAAGCCTAAATAATATTCAACTACAATAATCTATATATAATATGCATTTATCAAAAGAGAAACTGACTGACTGTTTGATATATAACACACAGCCGAAACCACTGGGGCTAGAAATTTGAATTTTCGACCTTTGGGGTGAAATAGGGGTTCAAAGCTTGTATGAAATTTCCTACATTTTTAAAGATAGATTTCCGCATATGGATATTTGGCTGTTTGGTTGAAAATAAATAAATCTGTGTTTCAGTGTTTTTGTAAGTTCAACCTTGACCTTTGGACCTTTGGACGGAAAATCTGATATGTATAATAAGAAAAACTGTTATTCACCAACTTAGTTAAAAATAAGGACAGCCATATTGCAGCGTTTTTGAAAAATAAACCTTTTAGCGGGTCAAATAGGGAATGAAAGTTAGTATTAAAATCCGTCAATTTTGAAATTAGCTCCATGAAAAATGATATTTGACATTTTGGATTTCAGTGTTTTTGGAAAATCAATCCTTCAACCGATCCAAATAAAGGGATGAAAGTTTGTATCAGAAACCTGTTATTTTATTAAATATACCATAAGAATTGTATTAAGTACCTATACCTACACAAAAAACTTGACATGCTGCTGCAATTATTTTAGATGGAATAAATGGTGTACAATTTTATAGAATATAGATTAGATGGTAAATAAAATGAAGCTGCTTATTATCCAGGGGAAATTTTTCAACTAATTAAAGCGTCTGAATCTCCAACACCATAGGATTGTACTATGCGTAGGTACTCACATAATTTTACTGAGAAATTTGAAGTTGCTCAAATTCTACTAGACCAGCCCAAAGAGAATCAAAATTTGTGCTATGAATCCCATTAATTCCTATTGGCCAGGAGGCCTCTTAACTTTAAAATAGTAGTTTTGATAGGAAGACTATTACCACAAGGTGTAACTTTTAGTTTCATGGGAGCTGACTTGAGATAAGACTATTTCTCCCTTGGTCAGTTTTATGTGGCGGGCTCACGTGTTAGCTGATGGAGTACCATCATCTGATTATTCTGATCATATTAAAATAGGTAAAACTGTGGTACTTGTACAAACATGTTTTATATATATCATCATTTACTTCTCAGTTTGGTTTATGCAATACACGTAGGTGTGCACGAATGTATATTATGTACGTGGAGTCCCATTTACTTAACTATCTTAACACCCCACATATTTTTTGTCGATGCCGTCATCGATATCATGTAATGGGTATCCTTATTGCAACCCACTGGACCGACCAGGAAGTCTAGCCCAGGATCTCACATTCAGCACTTGTGCTTGTAAATACTGGATGAATGAGACCAACATAAGAAATGTTAGCGGAATCATTGGGTTTGCTCATCTATACTAATATTATGAAGAGGTTTGGTTTGTATGCAGGGGTAAATCTCTGGAACTACAGAACCAATTCAAAAATATATTTTACTAATAGAAAGTTACACTATCCCTAATATTGATAAAAATAAACGTGCGGGTGAACCGTGGGAAATAGCTAGTTAATAATAAGTAAGTAATATAACACCTTTATTATTTTGCTTTGATTTCTTGATGAAATCGTTGTACATTCGGCTACACAAGCTGTACATTTTACCCTGATACCTATTGTTATAATAAAACAAACATACATATATTATTTTACATGACTTATAATAAAATTGTTATGGTTATAATTATATATAGGTATTACTGACACATTGAAATATTTAAAAAAAAATTAAAATGAATATACATAATGTAATAAATAAACATTTTCACAATAATTACCAGTTTACTCATTTAAGGAATAATATGCGTTCTTTATGTGGAAGAAATGAAAAACAGAATACCAAAGAATGATTCACACAAATTAAAAACCCTACAGGAAAGTCAGCTGGGATACGGCTTACTATATATATTGCAGAATAACTCAAAAGTTTCATTCGTGTGCGAATCTTAAAATACCAGTGTCGTTTAGAAAACAAACTCTTGCTACCCGTTTTCGCTCATTTGTTTACTTCGAGTCTCTAAGCAAGGTCGTATCTAAAATGTTCGGCACATTTTCAAAGTTCGTGATTTTGTTTCTGCTTCTAGTAAATTTTGCGGATCAGAGGAGATTGTATTACCCCAACCCTAACCACCCTGACGCGATTGTATTCAATGGTCCTACGAACTATGAGACGCGGAAAGCTTCTGAAAACGAAGTAGATGGAGATAGCTTAGACCTTATAAACGAAAGATATAGGAAAATTGGTATTGCAACTGTAGATGTTACTAAGCCGCCACCTGAACAGCCTAAAAGTGACGGATTCTTCTTCCCGGACGACAAAATATTCAAAGTGGAAAACAAAAATAGCCAATGAGTTACCAGTGTGATAAATCGAAACCAAATTGTGAAGTGTTATAATTGCAAACAAAATAAAACTTGAACATTAGTTATGGTTTTATTATTTTATAATAATTTTAATGTAAGTTATTTATTAAGATATTATAGATTGTGCATCAGGTATATCAGCAAATTTATTTGGTTATGTCAATCTTACAAATGATGGCATCAAAAGTATATGCACATTAACATTTTTGTTGTGATGTATCTTAGAACTTAATTGTTTTATTTTATTTATTTATTTAAACTTTAAGCAGTATCAGTACACTTAATACCTTAGGCATTCTCTACCAGTCAACCATAGGTGATGAAGAGATAACATGGCAGGTGCAATATGTTTAAGACAACTATATAGTTGTATAATTCTTACAATATATTTAAATATTTATATACATACTGTGAAGCGGTAGCTATACTGCGCTCACCACCCCGCCAGCCAAGAGTGGTGAGATTGGGCAAATACCCCCCAAAATGATGACACAGTCGTGGAATCCAAAGACTACAATATTATACTGGAAAGTGGAATCTACAGGGGAGGACGTTGTTCAACAGTGGACGTATAAATGGCTGATATGATGATACATACATATATACCTAGTAGTAATAAATACAGACATTATCATCATCATCATCATTTCGGCCTAATGAAGTCCACTGTTGGACACAGGCCTCCCCCAAAGATCATCATAACCACCGATATGGATGTGTTTTGAGCTCATTGGGGGGTTTTGCCATAATCGCCACGCTTGGCAGGCGGGTTGGTGATCGCAGTTGAGTTGTTAATGTACTCGAAGGACGCTGCTGCCCATCCTCCGACTAATCCCTTAGTCGACTTTTACGACACCCATGGGAGGAGATGGGGTGGTGGCATTCTGAGCCGGCACCACACGGAAATGAGCCGGCACCACACGGCAATGAGCCGGCACCACACATTACATACAGACATTATTATTTTATAAGTCATAGAAAAGATTATATTATTTCTGCTAAGGTATTGTTAAGCAAGTATTTCCAAATTTTCCGCTTAAATGCATACCTCGACGTGGCCATCAATATTTCCTGAGGAAGCGCATTCCAGAGAAGAATGGATTGAATATAAAACGAAGAATAAACAAAATCAGAACTATGAGAAGGACAGTGTATGAGAAGATTGTTTGAAGAACGTAGATTCTTAGCGTGAGTAGAAGAACGATATTGAAAGTGTGGCATAAGATAAGAAGGAGGGAAGGGAGAATTAAGTAGGGAGAAAAGCGTGGTCAACGCACTTGAACTTCTTCTCTGGCGAATAAGCATCCATTTGAGCTCAGACCTATACTAGACACATGGTCATATTTACGCAGGTTGAATATAAAGCGAAAGCAGTTGTTAAGGACTCTATTCAGCTTATTTAGCAAATCCGCTTATCTAAATTATGTGTGAGGTAAATCCTTAACCAATGTATTAGAAGTATGGGGAACAAGGTGTGGTGTTCCTCTATAGAAAAGGGAGGATCCTGCAACCAGGCGGGTTGTGTGCCTGGCGGGCCTAAGAGCAATGGTTGATGATGGACGTCTATTTGCAGCGTAGTGCGAATACTTTACATGTGCGATTCAGGATTCTTTTGACGTCATCGGAGAGCTGCAATTAATGTTCAGCTAGATGTCGCTGTAAGTTGCAGGTATATGGTCGCGATGTAGGTGCCGCCATCGAAGCATAGTTTTGACGGATTGATAAGGACTTTCTTAATAAATTTTGAAATTAATTCTTAATATTGAATAAACGCCATACAAAACCTTGGTACATTATTAGGTGTGCCTTTGTTAATTTATGTTTAATACCGATATATACTCACCCCGATCAATTTTGTCTAATAAGTAAACAAGGATAAGTGAAATTACTCATTTAAACTAGATACATCAAGTTCAAACTATTGATACTGATTTGATTTGAAAAGTTCTGATAAAAACCTATCGAAAATTAAGCGTGAAGTAGAGATGTTTGTATTAAAACTATGAATTGACACCAAAAAGTCAACTGCTGAATACAACTTAATGCAATAATGTAACCAGTTTTCAGATTACACTCAAGCATAGTCATCATTATCATCATCATATCAGCCAAAGGGGTGTCCTGTCATTTGACAAAAACCAAATCACAATTTTTTTTTTTCAAAAATAATAAAAAAAAAAGATATACTTATTTATTTATTTATTGGACCTCCTACAAAGGATATACACTAGAAATCACATATCATAACAACATAGTTTACATACAAGTGTACTCCCTCAAGTAAAGGGGGCTACAGCGTGCACAAAAATAGTTATAAACAATACGCTATAACAGAGATAGTATCAATATTTAAGTACTGGTATAATAGTCAATATAATAGCGTGAAGTGGGTTGACTCACACTCAGATGTGTACCGGTTGCATTGCGGGGTGAGGCAGGGGGGGGATAAGCTCACCCCGGCTCTTCAACCTCTACATAAATCAGCTGATCGTTGAGCTCAGCAGCACCAATATCGGTAGTCATGTTGACGGAGTGTGCATCAACAATATTAGTTATGCTGATGATATGGTGTTGCTGAGTCCATCTATTGGTGCTCTGAGGCAGCTAATTTCTGTTTGTGAATCGTACGCGGTGAGTCATGGGCTCAAATATAACGTTACAAAGAGTGAGTTAATGGTCTTCAAAGCAGGCAATGTGACGTATTCAGACATTCCAAATGTTTTACTATGCGGATTGTCCTTGCAAAGGGTAAGCAAGTTTATGTATTTGGGCCACTGGGTCACCGAAGACTCTATAGACAACTGTGACATAGAGAGGGAACGTAGGTCGCTGGCTGTTCGTTGTAACATGCTGGTCCGCAGGTTTGCACGATGTACGAAACCAGTTAAAGTAACACTGTTCAAGGCTTACTGTCAGTCCTTCTACACGTGCAGCCTGTGGGTCAATTTTACTCAGCGGACATACAGCGACCTGCGTGTTCAATATAATAATGCACTGAGAGTACTGCTGAGGATGCCATGGCGCTGCAGTGCATCGGGGATGTTTGCGGATGCAAATGTTAATGGTTTTGCCGCGATTATTAGGAACAGGTGTGCTTCACTAATGAAGCGTGTCCGCGATAGTACCAACACTATCCTCAGTGTCTTTGTCGATCGGTTGGACACCCCGATACTGCGGAGATGGATGCAACTCCACACTGAGTTAAAATTATAAAAATTAAATGTATGTACCTACTAACACTATAAATTAAGTAAATTGTTACTAACACTATGTACCTTGTCTGAAATAAATGTTTATTTATTATTTATTATTATTATTATAACATAAAATATTACGTCTAATGACAAAGTTAAAACATAGAATGGAAAATTCCAGATATATACATACAGTGTTTTGCTTGTAATTGAATATAAAGTCGAATAATATGAAATTTAAATTCATTGTATAATCTGTTTTAACTTATTCTTGAACTTAGAGAAAGTAGCGCAAATGTCTATATCATGCGATTTCGATAATGTATTACGAGTATATAGTCTACAAAGCCTGGACACAGCGGCGTAATGACCAAGCTTAGTTTTTGAAGAAACCATGATATAAAGGTTTCTACGATATCGTTCCTTGATTGAAACACTATTTTTTCTGATGTTTTATTACGTAATCCATGTCTTTTTTACCAAAAAAGCTGAAGGTCAGTGTAATCAATGATCGATTAAATTGCTTGGCTTATAATAATGATGCCACTTTAGTTTTATTACATATTAGTGATGTAGTATGTATTTTATAACGGTATTTTATTATTTATAACGGTACTTTATGACACATTTTGCGCAGTAGCTAGCAGACGTGTCACAGGATTAGAACTTCCTTCACCCCGGGGAAGGGCGAAGTGGTATGCCGAAAAACCACTGGAGTGGTCATCTTCGGCACCGAGGGGGGGGCTCCAGGTCCTCGTAAGATCACACTAGAGCCGCCCATTGGTGCCACGCCTTTGGGCACATCACGGAGAAAGTAATGCTCCTAACACACAAAAGTAACCTTGAGTCAAGACGTTTGCAGTTCGCTACTTAAAATCAAGTCACGTAATATGTTTACAAGTTATTTTGAAGGGTATCGTACTTTGCATAAAAACTTGTAATCTGTAGACAGAATGTCGCCAAACAATACCAAAGTCAAATGCAGTAATAAAAAAATAAAGTAAGACGGCACGGTTGGTGCAGTGGCTGATACAGTCGGCTGCTGCTCTCTGTGTCGTGGGTTCGATTCTCGCACGGAACAAATATTTGTATAATCTGCAGTTGTTCCGGGTCTGGGTGTATTGTATGCGGAATTCATATATGTAAACCCACCCATGACACAGGAGAAATCCTAGTGTGGGCCAACGTTTTAAAAAAAAAAAAGTAATCTAGTGTGTAGAATTTGTAGTGATTTAAAAAAGAGTCACTTGATTTTTCCCTTTGATGAAGGTTACTAAGTCAATTTGCTTTGCTTCGAGTGATTATACTACATCGTAATGAAGTAGTAGTCCCGAAGTAGATGAAAAAATAATAGTTTAAAATAGATAATCAAACTAAAAAGTAGAAAATAATTTTCAATCACTTTAAAATAAGAATGAGTGATTACCAAAAAAAGAATTATTGATAGAAAGCGTGGGCTTCTTTATCACATATTTTCATGATGACGCCGCTACTTTTACAAATATTCACAAAAAAATTACAGCAATTGACATCAAGCACCCCACGCTTTTTTACAATAAAGTCTGGTTGTTCTGGTGAGATTTCGAGGCTAACTTGTTGCATATACAGTGTAAATGTGTAGAATAAAGAATAAAGATAAGATGAAAAATATTTTTATTCATATAAACCATAATTATACAGGCACTTATGAATCGTCGAGACTTTCGTTGCCGCGTTCTAAGATAGAGAACCATCTTAGAACGCGACAAAAAAAGTTAAAATGCGTTTCTATGGAGAAGAATGAGCACTGCATGGTTACTCTTTTTAAATTATATTAAATGTTACAATATTTTATGAGCACATTGTTGTAAAAATCAAGGTTATGTGAAAACAATGTAGGAGAAAAGAGTGTAAACTTCTTAAAAAGTCTACCAAATAAGCCTGACTGTAATGTTTTTTTAAAGTTTTGACTCATTTGTCATGGCAGCATTTGGCTGACTAGTCCCAACAGACGACACTCATTCACGAGCATGACGCATGCATCAGCGTCGCTTAGCTCACCCATATTGTAGGGAAACTTAGCGACCCAATACAAGACGCCACCATCTGCAGAACACTTGAACCATAACAGAATACCGTACGACATTATACTATGAAAATAACTAAAATATACTAGTCGGGCTCTTTCTATGTCTGTTAGATAACGAATTTTCATTACCGCGTATGCTGCAGGCAGAGTCTTTTCGACAATTTAAGAATGTGTGGGCCCCACTGCAGCTTAGAATCTAAAGTGATACCTAAAAACACTGCTGTGTCCACAAAATCCAACTCCGCACCATATATTCTTATAGCAAGAAAATAAAATAAAAAGTGGACTGGGTCCAATTATTACTATGTGTGTAGTACGTAAGTTGATGCAGTTTACAAAATCTATTGTTGGAATGTCGACGTACTTTTTATTAATCAATTAAAGTAATCGCTGACAAATCTACACTATATCTTCTTCGAAATTCTGAACATGTTTTAAATTCACATACATAGGCTGCACTAAAAGTATCGGGAATGGAATATTTCCACTGTTCCTGTCATATTAAAATCTTTTTAATTGAAAACTCCTTGGTTTTACAAATCGAATACCATTTATTTATTTTAAAAAATATTCACGGTCTTATCACAAGGTTTTGTCAAACTTGTTTAGTCGTTGAGAAAATGGAATTGACTCGAGAAAATTCAAGAGCGATGATTTATTATGACTTTCGAAGTGGTTTAACACAAAAACAGTGTGTTGACTGGATGATTTCTGCATTTGGTGATGAAGCCCCATCCAAAACCACAATTTATCGCTGGTTTGCTGAATTTCAACGTGGACGTGTCAAGCTCAGTGATGATCCTCGTCAAGGTCGTCCAAAAACTGCAGTCACCCAAGAAAACGTTGATGCTGTGCGTAAGCTGATTGAGGAAGATCGACATGTGACATACCGCGAAATTCAGGCAACTTTAGACATTGGCATGAGTCAAATACAAATAATCTTGCATGAACAATTAGGTGTAAAAAAGTTGTTTTCCCGATGGATACCGTATTTGCTATGTGAAGAGCAAAAAGCGGCTCGCGTTACTTGGTGCGTCAGAACTCTCGAAAGATTCCACGCAGGATCCTCAAATGCTGTATACAACATTGTATCAGGTGACGAATCCTGGATATATGCGTACGAACCCGAAACAAAAAACCAGTCACGAGTTTGGGTGTTCGAAAATGAGTTAAAGCCAACAAAAATTGTTCGTTCACGGAGTGTTGCAAAAAAAATGGTGGCCACGTTTGTCTCCAAAACCGGCCATGTTACGACTATTCCTCTTGAGGGACAAAGAACGGTTAATGCAGAATGGTATGCTAGCATTTGTTTGTCACAGGTCGTTTCTGAACTCCGTAGAGAGAACTGCAACCGCCGCATTATCCTCCATCACGACAATGCGAGTTCTCACACCGCGCACAGAACAAAAGAGTTTTTAGAGCAAGAAAACATAGAATTATTAGACCATCCGCCGTACAGCCCCGACCTAAGCCCTAATGATTTCTATACTTTCCCTAAAATAAAGAATAAATTGCGTGGACAGAGATTTTCATCACCTAAAGAAGCTGTGGACGCCTACAAAACGGCCATTTTGGAGACCCCAACTTCCGAATGGAATGGTTGCTTCAATGATTGTTCCATCGTATGGAAAAATGTGTCAAATTTCGCGGAGAATACTTCGAAAAGCAATAAATACATTTTTAAATAGTAATGTTGTGTCACTTCCTTGATTCCCGAAATTTTCAGTGCCGCCCTCGTATTAGCAGAAATTACCGAGTAGTGATCATAGATCATGGTTTAATTAATACCTTGTTTTTATACCTCATAAGTTATTACTTAACTGCTTTATGTTTATTTTTTGGTGTGCTTTTCGCATACACTTCTGGGAAGTGTGGTTGCTTAATCGGTCGTTTCTGGCGAAGCCAGAAGAGGCCTTCAGCAAAGCCTAAAATTAATATTAAAAACTATGCAACTTGCGCCAAGGGCGCCCCCTTCGGGACACGGACCTCGGCTTAGAGCGTTGCTGGGGATAACGAGCTAATGTTTTGGGGCAGCTGGATAGGTATTATTTAGAATGTATTAGGGGACATTTAATGTTACCGGCATGGGCCGGCGCGAGCAAACGATCGGGTATTAAATGAATGAGACAACGCGAGTCTCTGTATGTGATTTTATCGTCTGGGTCGACCAGAACGTGCCTTGGGCGGCATACTCTACTAATATGGAAGGGTTGGTAATCGGCGGCTGATACCACAAGGGGATTTGGGTGGGACAGGGCAGAATCGAAATACCGTTTGTACGCTCATTTTATAAATTGCCTGATGGTCGGCAAGTTAACATCGAAATGGAGTTGATCATTTCGCATGTACCAAGGCGCTCCGGTGGCCTTGCGCATGAAACGGTTTTGGAGGGTTTGGAATTTACGGAGTGGGACGGATTCAGCGTGTGCGAACGCTGTGCTGGCATAGGTCATGATGAGTCGAATGCATGTTAGTGTAAATACTCACCTTATTTCTAAGGGATAATTTACTACGAGCGTTCAGGAGATAGTGAAGGCAAGCGAACACAAAGGCGGCGCGGGCACGCACCGTCTTTGTGTGGGGTATAACGGTCAGTTTTTTTGTCTAGGGTAACTCCAAGATACTTGGCATGCGAACCGATTGGCCAAGCATCGAGATCTCCCTGAAGCGTGGGTGGTCGTCGTCGACGACTTTGCTTTTGATGGGGTAGCTTTATGTATGTGTACTAAATATATATATAAAAATCAAAAGGTACATAAAGTACTGTGAAAGTCCAATAGTATAAATATTAAAATGCACTGATGTAAGTCCAAAATTGTTTAACTAATCTTTCTTTTAGAATCAAACATGCACCGAGGACTGTTGACATACACGTTGATAAATAAATGACCATGTATTATAATATTTGCGTTAGAGATTCATATGGCAAATGCGTATATATTTCTAAATCTACGTAACACTTTTATGGCACAGGTTAATATTAAATCAAACGATTCTCCTCAATATAACTCACGATTGCGTAGTATATTTTTTAAATGTACCGTTAGTCAACGTCAATCACTCGAGTCCGGATGATATTAAATTATTAATATATGCGTAAGCAATGTCGAAGGCATTAAGGATATTATGAATATTGAATGATGGCAAAGTGTTGCTGACGTAAGTTTAGGTTCAAATTATACTTTCGGGTCATTGATAAAAATGTCATATGTACACAAAAACAGATTTGAATCGAAAAGATCTTAGCCTCAGCTGTCGCCAGAAATGCTATCGAGCGTGAATTTTGGTGTTAAATTCTGTACGTGTACAGACTGTAATGGCGATGTTACAGAAGACCGTGTGTGAAGCCAATAATTGGTGATTTCCTATTTAATCTCAAATCATCACTATGCATGATCTGCAATAACCTGCCATTTTTAACGGGCTTAATTAAATTCAGGCAAACGTGAAAAGAGCCCGTAAATAGTGTTCATTGTATTGTTTAACTTGCTGTATTTTGTGAAATGTGTCCAAACCAATGTATCACTACAAAATGATGATATTTTAGCAAATCACTACGTTATACATAACTAATCCACTGCAATGTTGCAACATAATTATTACTGATGTATGATACTCTAAATACCTACCTGTTTTAGTTTCGCAACGTGCAGTGCGTGTAAGGGTGAGATTCAGAGACATGAACGTAAGACGGGCTAAGAACGCTCTAAGCCAAGTAGTGGCTAAGCGCATCTTCATAATTCGTATTCAGAGACAACAATTTATATTGTATATAAACCAGTGATTTAAATACTTTATATTATTCCGAATATTTTGAATCCAATTGAATAAAGGGTGATTGCCATATAACGCCATCTACAAAATTATCATCACATACATAAACATATTGTAATAAAATATCAAAACAGTTCAAGTATCAAATTAATTTTTTTCTGATTATTCAATTTAGGTTTCGCAAAATACCTACTTTCTACCAGGAGTAAACGCGTGTTTGTACGAATGACGTATATTCAAAGTTGCAATTGCAATAAAATCTTCCTCAAATTCCATTGCAATTGACGTCACATTTCTTAACTACGTCATCAATATTTGCTTAATCTCTACCTTCTCTCACTTAAATCGAACTAGAAAACTAATGTACAATGACTGAATTGTACCCTGTTTACCTACCTTTTTTTTATTGGTTCCCAGTGGAATTTCATCATAAACTTCCTCCGCCCCGGGAAAGGGTGAAGGGTATGCCAATATAAAGAAAGCGTTACAATGATGTTATATATTAAAAGAGGTAGATATTTTACATGCGCCAAAAGTAAGAACCAAAACTTCCCCAATTGTAACACTTTACAATCAGTTCGCCCAAAACAGAACAACGCGCACACGCTGTCATAATCTCCATTTTTTATTAATTAAGTGATAACAATGCCGTCGTGCATATATAGAAAATGCACAAACTATCAAGCAAACATGAATAAAGAACTAGGGATATCACACCACACGTGGGTAACAAATAAAATAAAATATTTGAATAAAAATACTATTCTAATTACTTATAGAATAATATTCTCGAAGAAAACCTAGGTCAAGCAAAGAAAAGAGATCACAGATGCGACAAAGACATCGAGTACACGTGTTGTCGTTTTAGATAGCTATCTCTTTTATTCTCGTAGTTTTTGTATCTTCTTTCTTACAGCATAGGTAGATGTGCAGTTTTGTAGGTTTATAAATACAGCGAGACTGAATTTTGCGCGCCTAAATGGCGTATGGACGTAACATATCTATGGTATAATATTATTGAAGCGTTACGTCTCTGTGAATGTCTGGAGCACGTTGTATCTTAAGATGCTCTGGTGTGTGTTAACTACTACCAAGCTACCTGGTAAATGTCCGTTATTTTTTCTTCTCATAGCGATTTCAGTCATACCCCAGTGAATTTTATCTTACACCGTGAAGACTTACTGAATCCTCGACATCTTCATTATGAGTGTTACTATCATAAAGAACAAATACTGCTACAGAACGTTGAGGTGCGGCTGATGGTTATGTTTATAGGTCATTTGTGACATGTATTTTATAAATCGCTATATCATATATTCACGGAATCGCCTTGGTGTATGTCAACATTCCTCGGTGTATGTTTGATTCTAAAAGAAAGATTAGTTAAACAATTTTGGACTTACATCAGTGCATTTTAATATTTATACTATTGGACTTTCACAGTACATAAACCTTTTTATTTTTGGATGACTGTAAATCGATCCGATCATATATATATATACTATAGCAGCGTCCTTTGAGTACATTAACAACTCAACTGCGATCGCCAACCCGCCTGCCAAGCGTGGCGATTATGGCAAAAACCCCAATGAGCCCACATCACATCCATATCGGTCGTTGTGGTGATCTTTGGGGAGGCCTGTGTCCAGCAGTGGACTTGATTCGGCCGTTAGATTTAGATTAGATTATCAATAATATGATTTGCTAAACAGCTACTGTATTTTGATGAACCGCAGAATATTTGCATTTTTAATTTTAATTAATTACTTTTATTTTTGATTTAATTTAATTTCAATTTTTGCATGACTTTTTATTTCAACGTTAGTGATTATGTATCCATAGATAAAAAATAATAATTAAAATCCGTGACTTGAATTAAGTTAATCGTTCAAGGTCAACAACATGCAGAGGTCAATGTCGTGCGAACACAAATTTCTTCATATTGAAACGGCTTGTGTGTGCTGATTGTTATTATTAGCAAGATCTATGAACTTAACATATATATTTTTGTTGATTGTTCATTTAAATGGTAGTATTCAACTTGGCAATTTTAACAAAAAACAACCATAATGAAAAATTATAGAAAAATACGTTTGACTGACGTGAGAGTTGGAGGTACCTTTTTTGCACGTATAATTAATAATTTATTAAATATTTGTAATTCTAATTTATTTCTAATGATTTCGTGAGCTGCAGAGATCGGTAAATCCAGAGCAAAATATATGCAAGATTACCAGCAGAAAAAAGGTGAGGAAATGTTGCTTATTACCAAGGTGAGATGTCAGATGTTACACATCATATGCAACTACTGTAAGGCTTGCTCGCATTTTGTTCCTATGATTTCACTAGTAGTCGTGCCTAATATAACCTAACCTATGCCCGTGATCAACACACCTGACAATTAAGTTGTTGCCCTATATGATGCAACAGGTACAATAGAACCCCTATGAAGAAATATTACGCCAGTATGCACTTTTTGATGACTCATTATGTTTTCAAGATTACCACACGTGTGTCAACATTATGAAACTCATGGATTTTATATTAAAGACTTAAAATTTGTCTATGGTATGCCATACATATACAAATAGTATAGCCTAATTGATAGCCGCTTATTGTTACGGCTTACCATATTAGCATTACTATAAGCCTATAATGTCCTGTTGCAGGGCAAAGCCCTGTTTTATTTCTTCCGTCAATCCCGGTTTGTGAAATCGTTTGGTCCATATTTGCTTATTTTGTTGCTGATTATTAATTCTTACCTCGCTTTAGTGGAGCAAATGGGCAAAACTCAAAGATTTTCATATCTTTCATCCTGAAGCTAGTGTAGCCTTTACTCTTGTGTATTCTTTTATTTATCCAATTCCGTCGACTACTTTGTGGTCATCATCATCATATCGGACATTTATACGTCCACTGCTGAACAAAGGCCTCCCCCATAGATTTCACAACTGTGTCATCATTTTGGGGGGTATTTGCCAATACTCACCATGCTTGGCAGGCGGGTTGGTGAGCGCAGTATGGCTATCGGTTCACAAAAGGGACGCTGCTGCCCATCCCCCTGGCTTAGATTCCCTTAGTCGCCTTTTACGACATCCACGGGAGGAGATGGAGTGGTGCTATATTCTTAATCCGGACACCACACGGACTCAGACACCACACGGACTTTTTGTGGTGTGCAGTATCTTCTATCAGACCAGTGTCAGGTTAGCGTCTGTGTTCATATAATGCATTTAAAGATGCCGATGAAAAACCGAAAATAATCATAAAACAGTCTGCAAGTGACTATGAACGCTGTAGGGTTTCGAATTAATTAGGGTTTGAATAAATGCATGAAAGCATGTGCGCGCATGGATTTGCTGCACGTATGTTCAAATTTGGTATGTATACAATTAATAACGCGATAAAATCAATAAGTTTATTTTAATTCTACACATATATAAAACAACGTAATGAAAAACAATCAAAACAAATTAGTTATATACTCAGTGCAGCGAGCGTGATAATATTATTTTCACTTAAAATTTAATAAACTCCTACATCAAACATCCCTAAATGGAAACTTTAAATCGTATAGTAACAAAAATATCAAGTTCTTGGACCCGACAGATTATTTGTAAAACCTAAATGTAATAATAAATAAGGACATAACAACGTTTTTTATATAGCTTCAGAGATATATATATATAGATATATATTTTTATGTAAATCGTTATGAATACCGGTCTGTGGGACTTAACCGATACTAAAACAATTCTGCAATTTAGTAAAATACACATTATAATAAAACACTTTTAAACGGATTCTATCGCGTATATTTTGATTTTTGATTTTCCTGACGTTTCGAATACTTTGCAGCATTAGTGGTCGCAGGATGATATCCAGCGATAGAATCCGTTTAAAAGTGTTTTATTATAATGTGGAATAATCGCGAAAATCTAAGACATTACTAGTAAAATACAACTTAAGAAAGAAAGAAATTTATTTTCCTTCTTTCTTTCAACTATTAATGATTTCATATATAATAATTGAATTAAGACATATAGACGGCACGGTAGGCGCTGTGGCTTCCTCTTGGTTTGCGGGTGCGTAGATTGGGGAATCTGCATGCCCACACCGAGCGACCCAAGAGTCTTGGTAGCACGCATGTTATCACGCACTGCCGTGCGACGCCTTGGGGGATCCTGTACAATCTCCCAGGGGGGTAACCGCTTTAGAAAGAAAGAAAGTAAGAAAGAACTATCGTTTATTAGCACATACAAAACACTTAAACAAATGGTTAAAAGCATTTTAATGATGTCTTACATTTTATACTTCAGTGCCAAACCTGCTCAGCATTATGATAGGTGTCAGTACAGAGCACTGGCCACCTAACGCTGGTTTTCAGCTGCAACCCACGAGAGCCTACGCTCGAATACACCAAACAAGATTTCTTTTTTAAATGTCTGTGTTGTATCGTATTTTTTTTTTAACTTTACCGTCACCCTCTCCGATTTGTGCCTATAGGTGTGGTACCTGTGGGCGGCTCTAGTGTGATCATACGAGGATCTGGAGCATCTCTTAGGTGCCGAAGATGCCGCTCCAGTGGTTTTAGCCGGTAGGAGTCCGGCATACCCCTTCGCCCTGCCCCAGAGCGAAGGAAGTTCATGAAGAATTTCCACTGGGCACCAATTTAAAAAAAGGTGCAGTGGCTTAACGATTGGCTTTCTGCGCAACGCGTCACGGGTTTATTCAACGCACGGAACAAATATTTGTATGATCTACAAATAGTTGTTTCAGGTCTGGGTGTTTATGCATGTGGAATATATGTCTGTAAACTGTACCCACGAGAACACAGGAGAAATCCTAGTGTGGGGCAAGTTAAATAAAAATGTATGCTTGGGTATATATTAGGTATGGATAATAGGTTATATTCTTGTTTTATTAACATTTCATTTTGATATAGTTTCTCCAATAAGTCAACTTGCCTATTTATATTTTAAAAAAATACATGTTCATGATGTTTAAATAAACTGATTATTTTGATATCATAAAATATTGCTTTATACAGGTTGTCCAGTAAATAGCACGACATACTGCAGGGGGTGAGAGCTTGGGTCAATACCTACCAAAAAAACACAATATATGTTCAGCAAAATCTTACGGATTTACAGTAGTATAAAACTTTCCGATAAGAAAATTGTACTGTGAAAATTTAAATAAATTTGTATTTCTTGAAAACATTTTAGTTTTTAATAGAATAAAGACTTATCAATGAGTAAAGTAACTATTCACGAATTATTTGAGGTAAAAAAAAAACTAGAAAAGGAATTTTTCATTACGAGATGCTTAAAAATCTGTGTCAAGGTAGAGACTTTTCGATATTTCGGAAAATTTTGTACTACTGTAAATCCGTAAGATTTTGCTGAACATATATTGTTTTTTGATAGGTATTGACCCAAGCTCTCACCCCCTGCAGTATGTCGTGCTATTTACTGGACATCCTGTATATGCTTGTTGTAACTATACTTATCTTCATTAGTAAGTCGCCGTTTACTAGCACAGAAAGATATTGCTGTGATAATTAAAATGATTTAAAGCTTCGCAAATAAAACAAATCAAATTAGTAACATTTTCTCAATAATTAACCGTTTACTCATTTAAGGAACATGCGTTCCTAGCTGGTAAGAGATGAAAAATAGAATGCCATAGAATGATTCACACATCAAGATGAAAGGCCTACAGGATGTAAGCAGCGATACCGCTTACTATATATATTGCAGAATAACTCAGAAGTTTCATTCATGTGCGAATCGTAAAAAGCCGGTGTCGTTTAAAACAAATTTGCCACCTGTTGCCGCTCATTTGTTTACTTCGCGTCGCTAAGTGAGGTCGTATTGAAAATGTGCCGAACGAAGTTCGTGATTGTGTTTCTGTGTCTAGTAAATTTTGCAGATCTGAGGAGGTTGTATTACCCCAACCCTAACGACCCTGACGCAATCGTATTCGATGGTCCAACGAACTATGAGACTCGGAAAGCCTCTGAAAATGAAGTCGAGGAAGATATCTTAGACCTTATAAATGTGAGACATGGTGAAATTGGTGTTGCGATGGATGATATCCCTGAGCCGCCACCTGAACAGCCTAAAAGTGACGGATTCTTCTTTCCGGATGACTAAATATTCAAAGTGGAAAATCAAAACAGCTAAATAAGTTACCAGTGTGATAAATCGAAACAAAATTGTGATATGTTATAACAATGTAAGACTTGAAGATTTTGTGTTGCGAGTGCCATAAGTAGTGGTGTATTATTTATATGAATGTTAATGTAAGTTATTTATTAAGATAATATAGATTGTGAATTAGGTATATCAGCAATGTATTTGGTTATGTAAATATCATAAATGATGTCATACATAGCTAGGGCTGGCACCACAATATGCACATTAAATTGTTTGCTGCGATGAGTCTTAGAATTTAATTTATTTGTGAGGTGAGTAACAAGCAACGTATTAGAAGCATAGTCGTTTTGAACGGATAGAATAGGGCATCCATAATACATTTTGAAATTAATACTCACTATATAATAAACGCCACAAAAACGTTGGAACATAATATGTATGACTCTTAATTTATAGTTTAAAACCAATAGTTACTCAATCTGATCAGATTTGACTAAGGAGTAAACATGGATGAGTGTATCACTCATTACCCAGTACATAAGATATATCAACGTCAGGCCATTGATAATGATTTGATTTTAAAGCTCTGATAAAACAAAATCACTGGAGTGAAAATGCAATACTATGAATAAATTGACGTCAAAAGGTTAACTGCCCAATACAAATAATGTAATGATGTAACATTATACTCGTGCATAATATTGTACCTAACTGAAGTGAAAAATCTGTTTGCGGTACTACCAGTTAGGGTATAAAGGTATCTGCGATACTCGTTCCTTGATTTAAATAATTAGAGTCTTTACATTTTTATTAAGTAATCTACGCCTTAATTTTCCAAGAAAACGAAAGGTTAGTGTAGTCAATGTTCGAATAAATTGTTCGGCATATAATAATGGTGCCACTTTAGTTTTATTACATTTTAGTGTTGTAGTATTTATATAGTACGGTACTTTAAGGCACTTGGCGCAGTAGCTAGTCGCGTGGCTTTGTGTGCTACATGTTGTGTTGTGTGTGTTTGATCCCGAACTGAGCAAATATTTGTATGACCCAACAGTAGTTGTTCTAGGTCTGGATATTAGTGCATATGTCAGTAATCTGTACACACAACATAGGATGTAGTGTGGGGCTTCGTTTTATAAAGAAAGTGCTATTGACTCATATAGATTCATATAACATTAAGATAGGTAGTGAATATGATATATATGTATGTAAGTTTGAGTTTGATAATGTCGTTTGTATTTACATATTCTATAAACCGCTGTATAATAAGCATGCATTTATCAGCTGTTTCCATTAAAATAAATTACTAAATTCCTTTTGCTCATTATAAATCTCACACAAAACCTAAAAGACTAATAATTTTACATACAAAAGTACAGACAGACACCCTTTAATCAAGACCCTTGCTGTTCGTCACTTAAAACCAAGCGACGATATGTGTTTACAAGTTATTTCGAGGGGTATCGTATTTGGCAAATAAATGAGTAATCTGTAGACAGGATGTCACCGATTTAAACCAAATTCAAATTCAAGGTATCCGCTCATTGTGGAAATCTAAGGGGAGGCTTTTGTTCAGCAGTGGACGTCCTTTGGCTGATATGACGATAATGATGATGACGATTGATATTTTATAAACTAATTTTTTTATGATCTTGGAACACTATTGTAATATAATAAACAAAACAATTTTTGTAGTCATTAAAAAGAGCAGGAACTAAATATGTCATGTCACATAACTATTATTATATTGTCAATTGCTTTGCAGAAACATCTATCACATTTTATAACAATAATGTTTAGTACTACTTGGTAGAAGTAAAAGACATATTTTAATACATGTAGATAAGACGTAATTAATCACGACTTGCTACCCCATGTAAATACTTACGATTTTACTACTCGCATTCAAGTAATCTATCTATCTATAATTTATTCTAGTCATCATGTTTCTGTATTACACGGGTTTATAACCCCTGTAAGCGAGAACCTGGTCTTTTGATAGGCTTACGCGGGGACATGGGCCCAACGCGCAGAGGCCCTTTAGGTAATTTTAATCTAAAATGTAATGGGACACTAACCGGGGACTCTCCATGGCTGCACTATAAAATGCAGTCTCGGATTGTCCCCGGAGGTATAAAACTATTGTATGAAATGGAAACTACAAGTATAAGGTCTATTGCAATGGGTGCTAAATGGATTTAGGACTAAGAAAAACGGAAAAACGGTGTCTGCCTTTCAACCTTTAAAATGAAATTCTGTGGCAGACGGTGACCACTCACAAGATGGGCCCCCTTAAATGGCCACCACTACAGGCGACAACGAGCAATACCGGTGTGAGCGGCTAGGGGTGTAGAGAGGTGTGGCACCGGTTTCACCATCGCGTGTCTCGAAGACTCGGAGCGGGTCTCCCCGTTATTACGCCATTAGATACTTTCACCCCCGAGCATATAGCTCTGATCGGCCAACTAAGGCAAGCCAGAGTTGAAAATCCTACGGGCACTCATGGGGTACCACTCCAACCAACCAATAAAGGCAAGCCGGAGACGAGGCCCTGATCGACTCTCTGGAGCATTCGGGTACGCAGTGTCGCCACTCACATTCAGCTCGCCACAAAGTGCCCTGCGTTCTGCGTAATTTAATCTATTCATAATTATTATAAAATATCAGCACGTGTCTTATGTCTCATTCATTATATTTTGATCTAATATCAATAAAACATTAATGTATAAAATCAATTAATGCGACGATAAATCCTATCGTATCTTAGAAAAAAATATTGCCTGCGGGATTACTTAATTACAGTTAAAATAGAAGTCATTTTATTATGATTTAATAACTATAAACTGTACGACACGACGCTAATGACTGAATGTATTGCCAACGCAATCAAAATGACATTAGTTAAAATTACAAGGGCTTAGATGTTATAGAGGGCCTAGATATTATTTTACAGATATACTAGTTATTCGGTATTCAAACGGTTATGAAAATAATGTTAACATTTATTTTGCTGAGACTAACTGGTTGCATAAAGATTGTATGTGCTTATATTATGTACTAGCTGGGACCCGCGGTTTCACCCGCGTTTAAGTTATATCTATTAGATTTCAAGGGTTTTTTTTGCGCTGAACCCTAATTATTTTTCTAAAATAAGTAGCCAAGTTATTCCTTATAACATCAGCTATCTGCCAGTGTCCTGTCAAAAGCGGTCCAGACATTTCGGAGATTACCCGGAACAAACAGACACTAGACAGTGAGACAGACAAAAAAATTCAAAATAGTTTTTTTGTAATATGTACCGTATATACTTTTATATGCATTTAGTAAAAAGCAGTTATTTTGTCATTAAAAACAAACACTTATACATTATTTATTTGTACAGGTAACTGCGGATTGCGGATAATAACACAACAATCGCTCGAAAAAAAAAGTTGTCTGGTCCCAGTTATTACTATGTATGTAGGAAGAAAGTTGATGCCGTTTGTAAAAACCTAATATCGAAATGTGAAAATTTTATCAATCAATTGCAGTAATCGCTGGTAATCCACAATATCTTATTTGAAAAACTAAAGAGTTTATTATTCGTATCAAAACTCTGTTAATAGCAGAAATTACTGACTTTTCATCATTGATACCTCATAAGTTATAAGGTAACTGCTTTATGTATAATGTGTACTGAATGTAATATATATGAATAGCATTAAGAAACTTTTGTAAGATCATCACTCTCCTAGACTAAGTATTCTGTGACAGTTTTTATGAACATGGACTGAAGAGGACGGATATTTTAAATATAGTTCTATATTTGCATAATTTGTATTTGTTTTATTTTTATGAGAACCCGCCGAATACTTGTGTATGTCAAAATTATCTACCTAATCGGTGTGTTGTATAACTTGGTGTCGAATATCATGGTGGCCCAGTGATTTATATACGTGGTTCTGAAGCGTCCGGTTGCGGGTTCAACATTAACATTTTCTTACGTGGAAACATTCTCTTCGTCTTGGGGCATGGTGACTTGACCGATTTTTTGTCCCCAAACTGTGCAACCAGCGCTGTTATCGATGGATTTTTTTTTGCACGGGCACGACGCATTGATTTTTGGATTTATAATGGTTAGCATTATAAAACTTACATATAACTGGTAATGTAGTTTATATTTTATGTTAGGCCTGGATTCCGAGTCTTTTGGCCATGTGTCCTTATCACAATTTTGTGTTGCTATTTTATTGCATTTTGTATGTTAGTTTTTGTGTTTCTTATAAATATTGTGCCTAATTTGAATTGTGTGTCGTTACTGGTGCAAAAATAAATAGTTTTCTTTCTTTCTTCTTCTTTCTCTTTCAACCCCATTCCCCTTCTTCTCATACTCGAGTGTTTCAACTTTCTGTGCAATCATTCAAACTGACACTTATAGGTATATCAGATACTGTGAATTTTGGATCATTATCATCATCGTATCAGTCAAAAGACGTCCACTGCTGAACCAAGGCCTCCCCCAAAGATTTCCACAACGAGCGGTTACATGCCGCTCGCATCCAATGACTTGAATCCTGCATGGTTCGGAAAAGTCTGGTACTTAACTGTTGACTTTTCGTGAGAGACTTTTACATGAAATAAAAAAAATTGAATTTCGAATTTTGACTCCCAGCGACCTTCACCTGAGGGCCTTTTCATTTTTTTATTTTTTTATTTATCCGGTGGAAATACCTCATGTACTTCCTTCGCCCCGGGAAAAGGCGAAGGGGCATGCCGGACTCCTACCGGCTAAAACCACCAGAGTGATCATCTTCGGCACCGTAGGGAGGCTCTAGGAACTCGAACGATCTCCATCTAGAGCCACCCATTGCCTTTAGGCACATCTCGGAGGGGATGACTGAAGGCGGTCACGCCCTCCAGTGGAGGGAAGGCGACTGTAAAGAGGCCACCCCCTCAGGCATCTCTCGAGGGATTTGTAAAGGATTCCCCCGAAGCCTCACTATGCGCTGTGCTGCGCACACAGCGGTGCGTGCGGTGCGCACACCACTGTCTTCCCGGGGATCGCTCGGTATGAGCACGCAGATTTCCCAATAAGCGTGCTCGCGACCCCCAATCACCTGAGGGCCTAGCACGAATAATTTGATGATAGTAACGTTAATGTTAGTGAGTTTTCAATTGTAAATAATTGATTTGCACATCTTTTTTATTTAAACTGAAAACTTTATTCATAAATATTCGACGCCACGGTTGGTGCAGTGGCTGATACAGTCAGCTGCTATGCTCCGGGTCGCCGGTTCGATTCCCGCATGGAACAAATATTTGTATGATCTGCAGATAGTTGTTCCGGGTCTGGGTGTATTGTGTGTGGAATTTGTGTCTGTAAACGCACCCACGACACAGGAGAAATCCTAGTGTAGGGCAACGTTTTTTTTAAAAATCAAAAAACAAAACAAATATTTTTGATACGAATTGTGTTTGTCGTGTCCATTTAAATGAAAATGCTCGGTCGGTCAATATTCACCAATTATAAAGTATTTCGTCGGCAGACGAAAAAGCTTTCCAGAAACCCAAAATTGCTCTGATAGATGGTTAATTGGATATTTGACAGAATGTTAATAAGCCGTTATCAGATTGTCACATTTGTGTTTCAGAAACCCAAAACACTTTTTTTTCGAGATTAACAGCTTGTTACGTAATTTTTCGGTTTAGAAGTGTTAGGCTTATGTATACAATTATCAGCCAATAAATTGATTTCAAGGTAAGCCTAATTATGTATTTTATGAATCTAATAAAAATTAATAGTTATCGTGGCGTTCATTATGTATCCATCGCAGCCATAATCTTGAAATATGATTCAGGTTTTTCATCCAAAATCATTTTATTTTGAGGACTATAGTCGGTTCAAACGAAGGTTCATTAACGTTAGTGTATTTCCAATAATTGGTTAATACTCGTTTCTTTTAATACCAACGAATATTTTATTAGCTATTCCTCCAAACAGATACTTAAGATTCTTCAAACCAGGGAGTGAATATTACATCTAACGAACATTGTTATATCACTGAGACTTGCGTTGAAATATTTAAAACATTTCAAGCAATACCGAAACAAAGTAAAAAATGCAGAGGTTTACATTGAAAGTGTCAGGTGTCATTATCATAATCTTGAAACCTGATCTTGTCTCTCGTTTAACAACATGTAAAACAGCTTATTAAGTTGCATAATTTTATTTATTATTCTACTTAAGGGACCGGCGGGCTGATTACGTAAGTCGCAGACGCTTTGCGTCATTTTAGTATCACGTATTTGGCGATAGCGATAAAGCAGGCGAAGATCGCTGACACACGGTCTGTTGGACGATCATTAACAAAAAATTGCATCCTCAGCTTTCAATTTTAGGCTCTTTTCCACTGGGAATCCTTAGATGCGGGATAGCTGCTGTCGCTGTTTTAAGCTAATACGGGTGCTGGTCACATATGGCCGAATACAAAAACGCAATATTTAAGACCCGTTAAACAATTTAAAACACCCGCTTTCCTACTGAAAATGAGCATCTTAAATAGTTTTGTGGATCTTAAATCTTGAGTGGTGTTTCAATATTAGGTAAACAGGCTAGTATCTAGTCACCGTTAATTTGTTTTGTAGCTAAAATTGAGTAAGAGAAGTGAACGGTCTAACCACGAAATATTGATGAAGTAGGTAAAATAATGTGATGTCACGTCACGATGAGGATTCTATTGAGAATGCATATGTGAACATACGTCATTCGCACATACAATTTTCTTTACTCCTAGTAGAAAGTTGGTATCTTGTGAAGCCTAAATGGAATAATCTGACGAAATAAAGTTGATATCATATTATAATAAAACATTTTTAAACGGATTAAATCGCGTATATTATAGATTTTTGTTTTTCCTGACGTTTCGAATACTTTGCAGGGTTCGTGGTCGCAGGATGACTACGGTGACTAGCGTCGTTACAGATTTAAAAATTTATTTATCTATCGTACAAAACTAATCAAAAATTAATTCAATGTACGCAGTGATCACTAGTGTCTTGATGTTTTTTAGTGTGGTGTAATTAAATATGCAAAACCGTTTTGATATTTATTGCATACAATATTATTTTTATGTATGTGATGATAATTTTGTGGATATATATGGCAGTCACTCTTAACTATTCTGGATTTATAATATTTGCAGTAATAAAAAATAAACCAATGACTACAAACTAAACAAAGTTTTTTTTTCAGTACTCTTGCATTTTAGGGTGAGCTAAGCTGTCGTGTGAGTAGAGCGAAACTTATGTCATGCAATGAAATTCGATACATGAGTTAAAGTTAAGTTAAATTAAATGCACAACACAAATCTAACAAATATATCACGTGAGCTTTTCAAACATAGCGTAAAGCTTAACATCCTTGACAACAGCCTTCCGCTCACTGCACATTGCGAAACTAAAACAGGCAGGTATTAAGCGACCCCCGGGGGGTGACCGCCTTACAGTCACCCTCTCCGAGATGTGCCTATAGGCGTGGCACCAGTGGCGGCTCTAGTGTGATCATACGCGGACCTGGAGGCTCCCTTAGGTGCCGAAGATGACCGCCCCAGTGGTTTTAGCCGGTAGGAGACCAGGAATACCCCTTCGCCCTTCCCCCGGGCGAAGGAAGTTCATGAAGAATTTCAAATGGGCACCAATAAAAAATTAAGTATTAAGAGTATATCAGTAATAACTTTGTTAAATAATGTTTGTGAAACGTGTCCGTGTGTTCACAAAATACCGCAAGAATACCTTCGCCTAAAGTTAAACCCTTTAGAAAATGACAAGGTTGTTGATTAAATAGGAATTTGCTGTAACATCACCATTATACTCCGTACATGAACAGAATTTTAGATGTTCTGGTAACAGCTGAGGCGAACTTTTATTGTTTAGATATAAAAAATTTGCCAATGACACGAAAGTATAGTTTAGCCTACATTTACGTCAGCAATACTTTGCCCTTGTTGATATTCATTATTATCCTTAACGCCTTCGACGTTGCTTACGCATATCGTAAATATAATATCCGGACTCGAGCGAATGACGTTGATTAACGGTACATTTAAAAAGACACAATCTGGAGTTATCTGTTGAGGAGAGTCATTCGATTTAATTTAAAACAATTTAGTATTAACTTGTATCGTACACGTATTACGTAGATCTAAAAATATACCTAGAAATTGATACGCATCTGACTTATGAATCAGTGCTCTTACGCAAATGTTATAAAACATAGTCATTTATTTATTCTAAGACAGGATACTGATAAAAGTCTGCAAAAACACCATACATATCCTTCAAGTTCATTTATATCCGTTCTGGTGAGGTAATTCAAAGAATAGATAGCTGTTGAATAGTAAAATATACATCAATGTACTTTAATATACGTTCGGCTGCGGCATTGTGGATAGTATTATTCTTTTTGTGGTTGCAGCTTTGTGTGACGCACACAGCACAATAGAGTAGTAACGTCTATATAATTGTAACAAAATGTATTCTATAATATACATATTATGCATACTACAAGGTATTGCTGAAAATCAGCGCCGCACCGCTAACTGCGATGTGGCTTTAGGCTGAGCAATTTCTCTTTTTGATTGGTATTGCGACGCACACCACTAACCATTAATTTTATTTCATGTGAGGTATATTAGTGTTATATTATATTACATTTATTCTTCCAGCTATCTTCATATTGCATGGTTTGTTGTATGTTGATGTCTCAATATATTTGTTAATGGTTTGTTTTTATATTATTTTGCTTTATCTACTCAATTTATGCTTTCTGTAAGTGATGTGTATTGCCTTATTTATCCAAATAAATTAGTTTTCTTTCTTACTTTCTTTCTAAAAAATCTAAGAATTTTAAATTCATTAAGTTTTCAAAATTTATTTTTATTATAAATAAGTGGCAACAGTTAATTACAATTAATATAACCAATAGTCTGGCTAGTGTAACTACAGCAATAGATTGCTAAAAGATAATTTATCTTCTTTTAGCAAGTAAGTTTCCAAAAATAGTTCCCCTAGACAGTTATCCAAATGAAGCCAAATGATTTTGTGTTCCAGGTAAAATAAGGAAAATAATTAGTACATTAGATAGAGAAAACATTACAATTGAAGATAAAGAAGTGAAGGACGACGAAGGAATAAGATCAGGTATAATTAAATTAAGTATATGCGGAAAATCAAATTTCATTGATAGTTCGTTTCTAACTTTATATATTATAATACATTTAGATGATAAATTATACACATATAAGTCAACCGTAAAGAGCATCGAAGCGAAGTAACAGCATTGGTTTTTAATGATAGTCATTTTGCGAAAAGATATTTCAGGATTATTTTTATATATCATATATTTTCCAAGGTTCCTTATTGTAATAGTTGATATTATAATTATGATATCAATATACGTCTCAAAAAATCAACACAATTGTTTAATTACTTAACATATAAAAATAAATATTGTTATAGACTGATTTCTAAAATCAAAACACGTGCTATACATCTAACAGATTTAAGCAATTTTAGATTAAAGGGTATAATATCTGAATAACCTTGCCTAAACCCTTACCCTACTGAATCACTTCAGCTTGCACTCATGGCCCCATGGGGATTAAAGGATAATGGTTTGCGGCACCGTGGGAGAAAGGAGGGACAGACGCAAATTTATTATACCCGCAATACTCATATCGGTAGACAGTTTGGAAGGTATACTTTACCCACAATTTACCATAACTAAAATTGGATGAACCCAGTGGTTGTGGTGACCTATTTGAGATAAATTATAATTAAGATTTTTAAGAGAAAGTGTCATACAGTTTACATCGTTTTTTAAAGTTTAAAGTTAGCTGAAAACTTTCGATTATACGGTAATAGATTTTATGTTGATGGTTTAAAATGTGAAACTTAATAAATTGACAGTTTCATCGCAGTTCATTGGGCTGGCTACTTTAACTTTTATTATCATAACGAAGAATAATTTGTCACAAGCACTATTTTATTCATGCATAATATTTTTATTCATCTGGCGATTTGGAACGTATTGTCAAATGAAATTCTTCTTTTATTACTTTTACTTATTCATCGCCAGTTTAATCTTAATTTTGCGCTTCATAACAGTAATAATTTTAAATGAAATGGCATAATGTACTCCATTATTTACAGTGTGATGTAACGCACAGACTACTTACAAACATGGTGTGATACAATCTCCGTAGCGTCAGTCATAGACAAAAGATGCGGTAGCGCCCTCGGCGCTAACCGTAGAATAAGATCGTTGGTGACACAGAATTGTTTATTTTATAATGTGTACACTTAATTATATATTCTGTTATTAGTTATTTAATCTATAGTAAATATATTATTATTGTTCTAATCGTAACTCCTGAAAATCCTGAAGCCACACGGACACGTGTGATTTTTTGTTACATTTCTTCATAATATTTGATAGAAAATTATTCTTTGCAATCATTGTCTATATAAAATAAAAACCTGTCAAGAGTGAGTTGAACTCGCCTGGTGAGGGTTCCGAAATTGATGAATATATTGTTTATTGTTGGGTTTGGTCTTGTGTTAATAACTTATCCCAAGAACAAACTTAACATCCCTAGTTGAAAAACATGTTTTCCCATAAATTCCAACCGCAAACGTAAGTTTGTACGCACAATATTGAAAGATTTACCATGTTATGTTAAGAATATATTTCTTATAGGTTTTCCTGTAATCTATAGGTAAAGAGCTGTATATATTTTATACACCTATATTTTTTTCAGATTTTTAGGGTCTGTAGTTTCGGAGATAAAGTAGGGGAAATGGTGAATTTTCGGTTATTTTCTTAAATAACTTTAACACTATATATTTTAAAATGATTAAATAAATATATTTGAGACCCTCACAATAAGCCCTTCCATTTCATATGTTACACGGTACAGTTTGCAAAACTTTTCTTTAATTTTCTATATTGCCCCCCAAAAAGGACCACCATATTCAAAATGAATTTATTTACGTTACACTTACGTCTTTGGGTCGCAGAAATCCATATGTGTACCAAATTTGAACTTAATCGGTCCAGTAGATTCGGAGAAAATTGGCTGTGACAGACGGACAGACAGACAGATAACGAGTGATCCGATAAGGGTACCGCCGTTTTTTCCTTTGGACGTTCGGAACTCTAAAAGCAAAGATTCACACGAGGTTAACAAATGACTATTTCTTTATTTAAACCTTACGACGTATTTGGTATCTGCTCCCTTAAACTCTCTACGTCGGTTTCCTCAAATTATTGAACAAGACAATTTCTTTAAAAGATATAAAGGCATTCCTATTGATGCAACTCCGAATAGTAATGTTGCCAAATGGAGCCTCTTGCATGATGACATCTTCTCATGTTTTTCACTTGAGATCTTGGTGAAAAGATAAAGCAGAACCTCCAACATATCAGCCAAAGGATGTCCACTTCTGAACAAAGGCCTCCCCAATAGATTTCAACAATTGTGTCATCATTTTGGGGAGAATTTGTCAGTACCTACTCACCACGCTTGGCTGGTGGGTTGGCGAGCACTGTATGACTACTGTTCCACAGAAGGGATGATGCTGCCCTTCATTCTGGCTTAGTCCCTTAGCCGCCTTTTACGACTTCCATGGGAGGAGATGGAGTGGAGCTATGTTCTTAATCTGGACACCACATAGTAGCAGAACCTTGCACAAGCGTTTTGCACCCGCTGAATGAGCCTTTCAATTCTACTGAGCGGGCAGGTCTTCTGTGTTATGTAATAGCATAGTTAAGCTTGAATAGTATAAGGGATGAAAGCAGAACACGCATTTATGTAGGAACGAACTCGGTAAAGCAGTTGAAGCCGGTAAAAACAGTTTCGTACGGCTTCAAGTTCATGCATATCAAAGTGTAATTGACCGTCCAAAACTACATACACGAAGGTAGCGAGCTTCCAGTACCCGTTGTATACAAAAGACATTAATCTTGACATCAGGGTTACAGGCATGAATTGTTCCAATAGTTTCTCGGAAACTCGTCATTAAGAATTTTGACTTATTTGGATTTAGCATAAACGAGTTCCTCTTTGCCTACTCTGATAATATGTGTAATATTGACTTATTAATTATGATTACAGATTCAGAACAGCTTTGAAGATGAAAAGAGTGATATAACTGGAGGTTATCAGCATACAAATTGAATTTGCAATAATTGGTCAGATGATACTGCTCGTATGTCGGCGCTGTAAAGAATAAAGAGAAGCGGGCGTAGGTTGATTCCCGAGAGATGCCTCTTCTAGACCAAGAGATGTCGCATTGTTACTTTACTTATCATTTGTCAACTGTACAACAGTTTGTAGATGCCAGCCAGCCAGCCAGCCAACAGTAACTTGTTGTCCATCACAAGGTGGATGCAGTTCACACGGCGGAGTTTTTAGTGGATACAGTTATCAAATAACCTCGCAGTATCTCCGGATGGCGTGGTATGCATAACCCATTTTCTCGGCTATAGAAAAGGTCACATTGTCGCCACGCAGGACTAGTGTTGTAATGCTGCTGGCATTACGGTTGTTGTGGGTAGGTGTCACGCTAACCACCAGGCAAATTACTTGCTCGTGTCGTAAACAGGTTGTATAAAAATCACTGCCGTATCTGCTTAAGCTGGATGCCAAAAACAAACTGGAGACTTATGTATAATATAGATATCTGATATAACTATTTTACATTTACGACCTTTTTATGGCTTGTTTCGATGTTGCTGTTATTATATCAATAATATAATCGTTACACCTACCCATAACAATTGAAATGCTATCCAGGAATGGGTATGCAGGAGGCATTGCACAACACTGCCCTCGTCACCTAGAGACTTTAGTAATTAATTAGTCTTTTATCACCCTGTAATTTCACTGGCTACAGTTCCTTTCAAACCGGAACTGGTAATTACCTGATCGGACTCTTGCAATAAGAGACCTACTACTTGAGATACTGATATTATCTACACACTCTTAATACTTGTAATCGATTACCTCAATGATATAGTAAATCTAGTCTACCAATGATTAGGTACATGCAATTCATATAATACAAATTGTCAGTAACATTACGCCAGTAATCAAGAAATACAAGATATATTGGTGATACTATCGCGATTTTAATTTAGCGATATAGAACAATCGGGCTGTTGAGTCATACAAATTGGTCATATCCTTAATATAATTTGCTAAACAGCTACTGTATTTTGATGAACTGCAGAATCTTTTGTTTGTTGTAATTTAATTAAGTACCGAGATTCGGCACGGTTTTTTATTTCGACGTTAGCCATTATGTATCCACAGCTTAAAAATAATATTTGAGAATACGTGAGTTGAATTATGTTAATCGTTCAAGGTCAACAATATGCAGAGGTCAATGTCGTGCGGACACAAATTTATTTATATTGAAACGCCTTGTGTATGCTGATTATTTATTATTGGCAAGATGTATGAACTTAGCACATTGGTTTTTGTTAATTGTTCATTCAAATGATAGCAACAGTATACAACTTCAACTTTATAATGAAATTTTTCCATAACGAAAAATACTTGGAAACAAAACTTAAAATGGATGGAGCACATAGCTCTTAGAACTGATGGCCGATGGAGCCGTATCTGAATCTCGAGTGGAGACTACGCACCGGAACACACAGCATTCGGCTTTCAACAAGATAGACAGATGACCTGGTAAAAGTAGCTGGGACTCTTGGATGCAGGCGGCATGTAACATGTGTCGATCGTTGTGGAAATCTATGAGGGAGTTCTCTGTTCAGTGTTGGAACTTCTTTGGCTGATGTGATGATGATGTTGATGTTGGTGAAGATTTTTAAAAAGTCTTCCTTTTTGATCACGTCAATCGACTATCTGTGAAAATAATATCCGTACGCACGATGTATAGACGCACATTTGAAGCATTTATTTTTGCACCAGTAATGACGCACACCCCTTTTTTAAGGCTCCTGGCAAACATTTTCTGGAAATGTGCCTGCTTAACTGGAGAAATTCTGGCGGAGCCAAAAGAGGCCTCCAGTCAGGCTTAAAATTATTTTTTATAATCTAAGCAATTGCTGCTTAGGGCGCCCCCTGCGATATGGCTAAAAGCATTACTAAGCATACAGGGTATATTTAAGACTACTAGGCATGCCTTTTAAGTTCTGTCGTTTCCATATTTCCCGGCAATTTTGTATTTGGAACTGTTCTTTATTCAAATGTGTTTAAATTTTGAATCTCAAAACAGTTGAAAGTAGGTATTAGGATTAATGCTATTGTTTAGTCACAGCGTCGATTGGAATCTGTCAGGTTACGTACGCAAATGAATCTTTCTAAGGAAAATGTTCGTGCAATCATTTTTTACAACTTTAGGAGAGGCCTGACACGGCTTCAGTGTTTTGAAGAGCTAGCATCTGTGTTCAGTGATGAAGCCCCATGTCTGCGGACTGTCGAACGCTGGTATTTAGAATTCCAGCATGGACATACTAGTGTTAGTGACAAATCTCGCGAAGGACGCCCAAAATTCGCCTTCACCGAAGATAACGTCATTGCTGTGAGACAACTAATTCTCGAAGATCGTCATGTGACGTATCGAGTGATAGAGGCTCTAATAGGCATCTCAGGGACAATTATTCAGAAGATCTTGCATGAAGCGCTTGGTGTGAGAAAGCTAGTTTGCCGTTGGATACCGCATCTGCTTTCCGACGATCACAAGGCGGCCCACGTCAGATGGTGTAAACTCTGCAAAGGTTCAACCGAGGAGAGTCAAATCACGTCTACGACATCATCAGTGATGACGAATCTTGGATTTATGCCTATGATTCTGATTCCAAACAACAATCTACAATCTGAGTCTTTCAAGACGAGCCAAAGCCGACTAAAGTTGTTCGTTCTCGAAGCACCTCAAAGAAGATGGTGACCACGTTCGTTGGAAAAACATGTTGCGACTATTGCACTTGAAGATCGTAGAACAGTAAACGCAGAGTAGTATACCACAGTTTTTTTACCACAAGAGTCATCGCCGAACTTCGAAAATCTAACTCAAAGCGAAGGATCATCCTGCACCACGACAACGCAAGCTCACACAGCGCTCGTCAAACGAAGCAGGAAAAAGTAGAATGTCTTGACCATCCTCCATACAGTCCTGACCTAAGCCCTAACGATTTCTTTACATTTCCTAAAATTAAGAATAGTCTTCGTGGTCAAAGGTCCGGTGAAGAAGCAGTCAACGCTTTCAAGCTACGTGGTGAATACTTTGAAAAACAATAAAAAGTACTATAAGGTTCTAGTTGTGTTATTTTCTTCAAACGACAAAACTTAAAAGGCATGCCTCGTACTGGCAAGTGACAGGGGACAGAAGTTAATTAAACGGGATAGTGTCGTAACGATAGGCCTCTGTGGCATCAGTGAGGCGGGCATCCTCAGCTACGAGGGTGGTATGATGGTCTGTTTCGTGAACGAGACTGCGCGAGTCTCTTTTTGTGATCTACGGTAATTTAGTCATCCGGGTCGATCGGTAAGTGCCTCGGGTGGAATATGCTACTGATACGGCAGGTCGGTAATCGGCGGCCGATACCGCGAGGAGACTCGGGTCAGGGCGGAGTCAAAGAAGCATTTAAATGCTTTTTCCATGAATTGCCTGATGGTCGACAAGTTTAAATCGATATGTAGTGTTGATCATTACGCATATATAAGGGCGCTCTGGTGGCCTTACGAATGAATCGATTTTCGATGGTTTGGATAAGACTCAGCGTATGCAAAAGCAACACTGGCGTGGATCATGTTGGCCGAATGCACGTGATGTAAATTATCACCTTATTTCTAAGGGATAATTTACTACGATCATTTTGTAGACAACGGAGGCAACCGAGTGCAAAGGTGGCGCGGGCATGCACCATCTATGTGTGCTCTTGGAAGGACAGATTTTTGTCGTGAGTGACTCCAAGATATTTAGTATGTGGTGCCCAAGGAATCGATTGACCTAACATCGAGATCTGTTTGAAGCGAGATTGCTCGTCTTCGAGTTTGCAATATAGGACGGCTTTGCTTTTGGTGGGGTTGACTTCGATCCACCATTTCCTAAACCATGCGCCATTAATAGGCGTAGGCTGTGGCTTGGAAGACCTTAGCTATATTTTCGGGACTGTAACCGGAGTAGTATATGGCCGCCTCATCGGCAAAGAGCGCCAATTTGGATGAGTTGGCGAGTCATTTGAAGGTGTCACTGGTTTACAGTGAGAAGAATAGGCTAGTACGGATCCTTGTGAGACTCCGGCTCTTATGGGATGAGAGAATGAGAGTGCGCCCGTGATGAGATAGCGAAATTGCGATTTGACAAGTAGTCTCTAATGATGAGTATGAGACGGTCGTGCACTCCGAGTTTATACAACATATATAATATTCCGTTGTGCTAGACTTTGTAAAAATGCTTTCGCCATTTCGAAAAAGAGTACTACCGTCATCATGCCACGTGTGAATCCGAACATACGCGCACATTTAAAATTAGGTACGTATTGATAAGAAACACAGGTACAACCTTACTAAGTGCAATTAACTGGCATTACAAATTTTTTCTTTTATTTTTTGATTATGCATCCTCTACGTGTAAACAAGGTTGTTCCTTAGCAAGCTGAGACGTTGAACAGGTCCAACGATAACTGCGTTGCTTTTTTGTGACAACTTTCGTGATGCAGTGACGTCTATCTTTAGTTTTTTTGTTTTTCAGGGAGAGTTCTATCCGTAAATATCAATTATCAAATTAAATATATAAGTACGAGCGGAAATTACTATAAACAGCGCATCTAATGTTGTGGATTGTTTTTTAAATATAGGACTTATTCCGGGAAGTCACAAACAAATAATTTATAGCACGAAATTAGTTACTAAATAAGTCTTCAATGTATTCAACATATAGACAGAACAAATATGGCCAAACCTAATAATTAAATTAAAAATAATATTAAGAGGAGTAAAATATAAATTGTATGCTTAGATATATGCAAGTGTTAGGTTATATTCTTATTTTATTAATATTTCTTTATAAGTAATGCCAATAACTCATCTTGATATGGTATTATTATTATAAAATTATACATATTAATGATATTAACATCAACCTTTAAACCAATTATTTTGATATCATAAAATAATTGCTTAAAATGTGCACATGTTATAATTATAGTTATCTACATTAATGTGTCGCAGTTTATTGACACAGCAGTAAAATGTTTTAATAATTAAAAGTATTTAAAGATATGCAATTATAACAAATCAAAATACTAACATTTTCACAATAATTACCCTTTTGCTCATTTAAGGAACATGCGTTCCTTGCTCGGAAGAAAAAATAATAGGTACCATTCAATAATTCACACAGATGAAAGAGCCCACAGGAAAGTTAGCGGGTATACGCTTACTACATATATATATGTATATGAGAATAATTCAAAAGTTTAATTCATGCGTGCGAATCGTAAAAAGCAGTGTCGCTTAAAACAAACGCTTGCCACCTGTTGATGCTCACTTGTTTACGTCGCGTCGCTAAGTAAGGTCGTATCGAAAATGTGCCAAACAAAGTTCGTGATCGTGTTTCTGTGTCTAGTAAATTTTGCGGATCTGAGGAGGTTGTATTATTCCAACCCTAACGATCCTGATGCTATTGTATTCGATGGTCCTACGAATTATGACACTAGGAACGCTTCTGAAAACGAAGTAGATGAAGATATCTTAAACCTTATAAACGTGAGATATGGGGATAATGGTATTGTGACCGTCGATGTCACTAAGCCGCCACCTGAACAGCCTGCAAGTGACGGATTCTTCTTCCCGGACGACTAAATATTCAAAGTGGTAAATTAATACAGCCAATAAGTTACCAGTGTAATAAATCGAAACGAAACTGTGAAGTGCTATCGCAAACAAAATAAGATTTGAAGATTTTGAGTTGAGAGTGCCATAATTAGTGGCGTCTTATTTATATTAACTTTAATGTAAGTTATTTATTAAGATTTTATAGACATGTATCAGCAATTTATTTGATTATGTAAATCTCATAAATTATGACATACATAGATGATGCTGGCACAAGAAGTATATGCACATTAAAGTTGTCTTAGAATTTAATTAATGTGTGATATGATTATACACTATAAAGATAGAGAGATATCAATACATGAGAAGCATAGTCGTTTTGACGGATTACGTAGAGCTTCCGTAATAAATTTTGAAATTAATTCCTTCTATTGAATAAACGGCACATAGAACGTTGGCATAATAGGTGTGACTATTTTAGTATACATTATCCGTGTGCTGTCCGGACTATCCGTGTGCTGTCCGGATCAAGAATATAACACCACTCCATCTTCTCCCGTAGATGTCCCAAAAGGCGACTAAGGGAATCTAAACCAGAGGGATGGGCAGCAGCGTCCCCTTCTGTGAAACGGTAGCCATACCGCTCTCACCAACCCGCCTGCCAAGCGTGGTGAGTATTGGCAAATACCCCTCAAAATAATGACACGGTTGTGAAAATCTACGGGCGAGGCATTTGTTCAGCAGTGGACGTATAAATGGCCGATATGATGGCGCTAGTATAGCTTTAGTGATTAAAATTATGTCTGTATCGATAGATATAGACTAGATTTTAAAAGCTCTGATTAATAAAATTATTTTGAAAATGTATCAAATGTAATGTAAAATTAAGTTAATGTTATTGTAATTAATCAAAATGTAAAATTAAGCAAGAACTAGTGATATTTATACTATACTTTGAATTGGCATCAAAATGTCAACTACCAAATATAAGGTAATGCAGTAATGTAACCAGTTTTCAGATTACACTCGTGCATAGTATTGTAACTAAACTGAAATACTAGTTTTCAGTATAACCAGTTATGGCATAAAGGTTTCTACGATATCATTCCGAGATTGCAATACTTAATATTTTCTTCATATTTTTATTACGTAAGCCAAACTTTTAATAGAAAGTGAAAAAATCGAAAGGTCCTTATCGCCAACGATTGATTGGCTTATAATAATGATGCCCTCTTTAGTTTTATTGAATTTTAATGATGTTGATGGTAACGGTGATTCACGGCACGTTTGACGCAGTGGCTAGTCACTCGACTTATGGCCGAAATTGTCTTCGTCTTCGACTGTCTGTCGAAATTAATAATCAATCTAATCCAAAATCTTTGAAATTTCGGATTAAGGATTTTGTGTTAAATGTGATCGTAACACAACAACGAATGAATTTCAAAACCTTAAATCTCGAGATTTTGGATTAGACTGATTATCAATTTTGGCTGTTAGTGTGCTACTTGTGGTGTTCGATCCCAAACGGAATAAATATTTGTATGACCAACAGATAGCTGTTTGGTGTCTGTAAACTGTACCTGCAACACAAGAACGCCTAGTTTACGGCTTCGTTTTATAAAAAAGTACTATTTACTCATATATATTCATATAACATTTAGATAACGAATATGATATATGTATGACAGTTTCTTTGCACGAGTCTATAATATTAAAATTTTCAATAAAAAATGTCAGATAATGTTATGCATGAATTTATCAGCTGTTTCCATTATAGAACCTTTTTGCTCATAAAAAGCATAATGGAATCCCGCACCAAACATAAAAAGTACACTAATGATTTTATGGAAGTAATTTCTTCTAACATATCAGTACTTACACCCTTGAGTTTTTCGACGAAGACGAAGAAGAGCCACGATTTATCTCTAGTTAAGCTATTTCAAAGGGTATCGTAATTTGCTAAAATTGAGTAAACTGTAGACAGAATGTTGCCGATTTAAACCAAAGCCAAGTACAGTCAGTAATGTATCAGTAGCCGAATTCGCAGTGATTATAAAAAGGAGTTACTTTGAATTTTCCCTCTGGTGAATGTTACTCAGTCAATTTGCTTTACTTTAGCTTAATTTATACTTAATAATGAAGCAGTGATAGCACATACAAAAATAAAGTTAAACATAGCTATGATACATCATTTTTTTACGATCTTGGAACACTATCGTAATTTAAACGAAACAACTTTCGTAATGAATCAAAAGATCAAGAACTAAAATATGGCATGTTACATATTATTATATTGCCTTTTGTGTTAGTGGACAAATCTACTACATTTTATATCAATAATGTTGAATGCTACTCGATAGAAATAAAAGAAATATATTATTATACATAAGACGTAATTAATCCTTGCTACCCCATGCACTTACGTCTTCACGTACCAAGTACTCTATCTAGAATTTATTCTATTGATAATTATTATAAAAACTCAACACGTGTCCCGTGTCTCTTTTATTATATTTTGTACTATTAACATAAAACATTATTACATTAAATCAATTAACATGACGTACAATCCTCTCATTTCTTAATAAAAACAATTTGTTCGCGCTATTACATAATTACAGTTAATATGTAAGTTATTAGAACAGTATTTAGTATCTATAAAGCGTACGATACGGGACTAATGACTAAATGTATTGCCAACGCGATCAAAATGTTATTAGTTACAATTACGAGGGCCTAGATGTTATTATGCTGTATCACATGAATTATTTTACAGATATTAACTAATAAAGACTTAGGATCGAGGATTAGGTACGCACGTTTTATCAATGAATTAAAGTAATCGCTGCCAATTCATAAAATATACTCGGAAAACTAAATATTTTATTATGCAAATTGGAGGTATTAAAATTCTGACAAGAGCAGAATCGCCTGGCTCGTGAAAATTGATAATAGTTTATGGTCGTAAAAATGATTTTAATAATTTTGAATACCTCATAAACCGTATCTTCATAACATACATAACTGGTTTATCTACATAGATGTGTGCTGACAATAGTATGTATTTATGAATAGCATTAAAGAACTTTTGTAATATAATTTATTTTCCTAGACTAAGTAAAATGATTTACTTTTTTTATGGACATGGATTAAATAAGGACGACTGATATTGTTATTGAAATATAGTCCTATTTTTGTATATTTAACAGTTGTTTTATTTTCGATAAACCTGTCGAATGCCATGTTATGTCAAAACTTAGTGTATCATTGTGTTGTAACTTGAAATTTACGGACTTGGTTTGGAAGCATCCGGCTGCGGGGTCAACTAGTTTTTGTTTTTTACGCAGCCTAATTCTCATCGGCTTCAGCTCAGGGGCATGCCAGACTCTTACCGACTTTTTGTCCCAAACCCATGCAACCTGTCCGTGTTCCTTTGTTCGACCTATCGTTGGGGGTGCACAATTTATACGTGTATTGGCCGTAACCGGAATAAAAATCTCGTGCAAAAAAAAGAGAATTCTCTACTATAATTATCGAAATGACGCAGTTAGTAAAGCAACCCATAAGAAAAAATATAAAGTATACTCAAGAATTCTCAAAAAATGTACGGAGAAATCACAGGAATTAACTAATAATAAATACATTTTTGATGCTAAAAACAAATGTAAAGCTTCGTGGACTGTAATCAAAAATTCAATTAATACAAATACTTCTGACTATGACATCAAAGAATTAAAAATAGAGGACCAATTAATCAAGTATTAGGTTCGGGCTTAGAGGACCTTGCGGTTCAATCACGACCTTTATTCTAAACACATTTGTTGATAGGGTTGCCTCTGCATAATTTTGTATACAATTTTTTATCAATAGTTCCCCCAAGCGATTTATCGAAAATAAACGTATCAAAGATAAAGTTGTACATCTAAACTTGTGCATAATACGTACTTACTTTAATACCCTTTCGGCTTAGTACCTTTCCGACTAACCTTGTATAAATATTACAATATCTTGCACAGTAAAATATCTATAATCGCTTAACTAACGCAACAACATCCGCTTTAAGCGAACAATGGTTGATTTTTATAAAATCAGAACTCACAACACAATATTACCGTTTTGGCACTAACTCAAAGACATAGACTGAAAGGAATTCGTACATAAAATTAGGCCTGTTATACCTATTTCATTACAAAAACAAGAAAATGCAGAAATGGAAAGTCTACAAGTCATCAATATGACTATATGCTGAATAAATTAAACTATAACACGTCAAATTATTTCACTTTATAATCCTAATTTGAATATTCCTTAGTCTATGACATGCATTAGTGAAAATGAATTTTCTGATTGCATAATATTCGAGGACCTGCAACGTGGTATGAAATGCTTCGATGGCACTATTTAATCAAACAGTTCATTAATCATTAATTGTGAGGATATAAAAGTGTAAAAGTCACTGGCTAGGACGGTAACATTAGGTTTCATTTGGACCCCAGAATCGCTACTACCTTTCACACGTCTCTAATACATTACGCTATAAAATAACTATGAACAATACTTGTATGGTATTTAAAATTAAACTAAATTTAATAAATAGCAATAATATTAAGGTTAAAAGTTGACCAAACACGAGTTCGTTGTGTATTGTACACAAAATATTATCACAGCCCTATTGATGTGCGTCTCGTCGTATTTTAAAAATACATTAGACAGGTGAATATACTGTAGACTACAAAAAAATAGCATGCACGAGATTTATCAGAGAGGAACGTTAACAGCCACATCTAAATAATTGATTTTATAAAAACAAATATTAATAACAACTAAAAATTAATTTGCAAAATACACATGTCTCACCTAAAAATATGTAGAGCTCGCGTTTGGTCAAACGTCGCCAACAAACACAACCGCCATTTTTTAAACGCGCGGGAAACATTATAATACTTTTATTTTAAAGCGAATCGGCACATGTTACTTTTGCCATCCATAATCCATATGACATCTGCAAATATTTTAACGACTACTTTATTGAACTCACAAATAAAACCGTGATCAGTGACATGAACTATAGCAAAAATATTGACATAAGTAATAAAACGATGTTTTTGACGCCCGTAGATGAATTGGACATAATAAAAGTAATTAAATCTTTAAATGACACAAAAGCTACTGGGTTTGACGAAATTACTACACAAATAATTAAATTAAGTGCAAAAGTCATAGCACCACCACTGTGTTACTTAATAAACCAGTCGTTTGAGGAAGGACTATTTCCAACAAAGCTCAAAATGTCTGTCATAAGGCCATTATTCAAAAAGGGCGAACACAACGATATGACCAATTATAGGCCGATAACGTTAATTCCCATCATATCAAAATTTTTTGAAAAGGTCATGTTTCAGAAAATTGCCAGTTTTATCACCATTAATAAAATATTAACGGATAAACAATTTGGATTCAGAAAAAGTAGCTCGACTACTTTAGCTTGTTTTTCACTAGTTAAACAGATATCCGAGGCACTCGATAAAAAAATGACCGTGCTGTCAGTGTTTCTAGACTTGAGCAAAGCTTTTGACTTCGTTTCTCACACACGCCTTCTTTTTAAACTTGAAAGATACGGAATTAGAGGTAAAGCATATGATTGGATTGAAAGTTATTTGTCTAATCGCCAACAGAAAACAGAAATTTCAAAAATAGTAAACAACAAAAAAAAAGACGTTCTCATCTGAACCAAATATTAATAAATCTGGTGTACCACAGGGCAGTGCGTTGGGGCCCCTACTATTCTTATTATATATTAATGATCTAAATAAAATTCTCAAACATGACTGCACTTTATTTGCTGATGACACTACACTGCCGTGTGGTGCCGGCTCAGAATGCCACCACCCCATTTCATCCCGTGGGTGTCGTAAAAGTCGACTAAGGGATTAACCGGAGGATGGGCAGCAGCGTCCTTCGAGTACATTAACAACTCAACTGCGATCGCCAACCCGTCTGCCAAGCGTGGCGATTATGGCAAGACCCCCCAATGAGCCCACAACACACCCATATCGGGAGTTGTGGTGATCTTTGGGGGAGGCCTGTGTCCAGCAGTGGACTTCTTTCGGCCGAAATGACTACACTGACAGTTAAAGTTAAAAATAAATATGACATGGAATATAATACTAATCATGAATTAAATAATGTTATCAAATGGCTAGAAAATAATAATTTACAGGTTAATATTAATAAAACAAAAGTTATTCAATATCAAACGTATAATGGCAAGGTCATAACTCCTAAAATACTATACGATAAGTCAGTCTTACAACCAACAAACTCGACATTTCTTGGTATAACAATTGATAAAGAATTAAACTGGAAAGAACACGTTAACAAGCTTTGTATCAAATTAGATAAATTTGTGTTTGCCTTAAGAAAACTTAAATTAATAGTTTCTAAGGAAGCAGCCCTCTCCGCCTATCACGGCTACGTTTCATCTGTATTACGATATGGAATAGTTATATGGGGAAACTCTGTTAATATAAACAGAATTTTTATAGTACAAAAAAAATGTATTCGTGCACTGTATGGAGCTGAATATCTAGACCATTGTAAACCACTATTTCAGGAACTAAAAATTCTCCCAGTTCCGTGCCTCCACATATATGAAATTTGTGTGTTTGTAAAAAAATATCCACAGATGTTTATCTTACACGATGAAGCCTTAAAAAAAGTAAATAGCCGAGACCCATATAAGCTGTTAGTACCACGTCAAAGGCTAAATTTATATACTAGGAATGCCTACTGCATAGCAATAAAAATATATAATAAACTACCCCTCAAGCTGAGGTCAACAATAAATGAATTCAAACGTGAACTTTTTAAATGGCTGTTGGACAAATGTTTTTATTCTTTGAATGAATTCATAAATTATAAATTCTGACTACATAACCAATCAGATTGACATTTAAAAAATAAGTTGATTGAATTAATAATTAATCACAAATAATTATGTTGCGATTTTGATGATAAATTTGGCTATTCATATTTAATTAGTTTAAAATGCAATAGCAATAAATAAATATTTCCACACCGATCGGCGGTAGAATATGTGTGACGATTTAAATGTAAGATCTATGTATGTACCATTTTCTTGGAAATAAATGAATTATGAAAAAAAAAACCTCGGGGGTTCAACATCTATCTTGTACGAATGTGCCATTTTTAATGTCATATGTCCTTTCTGAATAATCTTAGACACTACTGGCGACTGCAAACCTACAAGTGAAAGAAAACGGTGGGAGTAAACCTGGTCGAAAATCGAAAGTTTTGAAATCGTCAACATGTACTGAGCAAGCGTGTTGTGAACAACACGCTATTTAAATTAGAAAACCAAACAGATATATAGATAACGAAGACATTTTGAATGATTAAAACAGTGATTATAACTAGTGCTACCATAGTAATAAAATCTTTGGAGTAAGATAGGGTATCCGTTGCAACTGCGGTGATAGTGCTTGCCCTGGAAACCTGCACCTTCTGAATAAGAAAGATCGAAGGTAATTGGTTTTAGCCGGTAAAAGACCGGATGCCTCTCCGATTACTGCAGCGCGGAGGATCACCAATTAATCCGAAAGACGTTCACTGCGGCCTATGTTCAACAGTGGACATCTTTCCCCTAAAGATCACCACAAAACCAGTCCTGTGTTGTCCCTATCCAGTGGATTTCCGCAACTTTCACCAGGTCGTTGGTCCATATTGTGGGGTCTGTTGCTTCAATATTCTGTATAGCGCCGAAACGTGTAAGTGATCTACGGTACTGACTTTTCGATAGCCGGTTAGTTCGGGAGGCTACAGCCTGCAGCCAGAAGTCATGAAACATGTGCGTGAGACGATACTAATGACTCTTGAAACTAGCTTGTTAACGTGGCTCAGAAGCGAGAAGTGCCTATAGTGCTCTCTCCAACCGGGCACCTGTTCCAGATCTGTGGAATTTTACCCTCGTGTAAATAGAATCGAACAACTTTTGAAGGGCTTCAAGGACCGATATATCACCCGCTTTCAAAAACTTCTTCAAGTAATTTCGTCATCACCAAGTCCTTTGTTGTTTTAAGCTATTTGAGAGCCATACTAATCTTGTACAGGCTGATGACCTGAATGTCTTCGTTATAGTGTCGGGTCAATCTGGCCGGTTGTTTCCAAATTTGTTACGGGTTTCCGCGTTGTCGTGTATAACTGTCCATAGAACTTCTCGACCTCTCAAAGGCTCAGGTCTCGATGATACGCTCCTACCATCTACGATTTACAATTTGGCCAGCCTATTCCGCAGAATAAACAGATCACCTGCGAACACTTAGGAGCCTTTGTTTCGCTCTATCAACTCTTCAATACGATTGGTATCAAATCGGTGTTTCAAAGACTTTGGGATCTGCCTATTGAGCTACCGGTATATATTGGCATCATTTGAAGACTGCAAAAATGATTGCACTCCTTTCCAACATGAGCTTAAGAGTATGGTCAGAAAGATATTTGGTTCTCTATGTAACATTCGTCTTCGAGAACTGAGACTCGACCGTATGGAGTTTCCACGAACCATTCGTTATAATCATTCACGCAGCTCCCTTCGCAATCGAAACGATTTATGAAGTCCCAGCTGAAAGCTTTCGGGGTTTTGGATTTGAATTGGTGCTGGACGGTCCGTAGACATCAGTCGAGATCTGATATGCAGATTCAATGTTTCTCCTAGTTTCTTTTTTCATTATTTCAGCCATTTATACATCCATTGCTGATGATCCATTGCAACCTGGCCTCTGTTCCACAGAAGGGACGCTACTGCCTATCCCTATGGTTTATAGAGTCCCTTAGTCGCCTTTTACGACATCCAACGGGAGGAGATGGAGCGGTGCTACATTCTTAATCCGGACACCACATGGACTAATGTTTCTCCTAGCATACGGTGATCGCTTCCAGTTTAAAATTGCGTTGATCTCAGAGATCAGTAAATATTTGCTTCTTCGTCAACATAATGAAAATACCTATCTAATATTTAGTTGCACCGTCGGAACTCATCCATTTAATTGCCATCCTGTCCCGAATTGCCCCACTCGCAGCTCTTCAGCGCTTTGTCGTAAGAACCAACAGCGCGACAACAGTGAAGTGGGTTCTGAACTATCCCTGGTTCTGGAAATATCCTTATACATAATTTCCACCTCTTCGTCGTAATGTGATGTGGAGCGTACACCTTTCTTCATCCGGGGTATAGGATCTATATCAAATTCAATTTGATCTAATCGAAGCAAGTAGTTGGCAACCGGTTGATTATATAGTAACTCTATTATGTATGACCATAACATATGCAGGATTTTTATGTGGAATAGCTTGTGCGTCAATGTGACCCTTTTTAGGGTTACTCCTGCATATGCTTGTCTGTCCGTCTATCACAGTCAATTTGCTCCCAATTTACTGGATTGATTAAGTTGAAATTTGGTACCATATGAATTTCTGTGATCCAATCAATATTGTTACGTAAATAAATGAATTTTGAATATGGAGGTCCACTTTTGGGTGAAGATTTTTAGGGTTCCGAAAAAACGGCCGACCCCTTGTAGGATCTCTCGTGTGTCTGTCTGTCCGTCTGTCACAGCCAATTTGTTCCAAATCTACTGGACCGATTAAGCTGAACTTTGGTACATATATGGACTTTGCGACCCAAATACGTAAGTGTAACGTAAATAAATGAAGTTTGAATATCGGGGTCCTTTTTCGGGGGCAATATAGAAAATTTAAGAGTAACTTTTTGCGAACTGTACCGTGTAACATATGAAATGAAAGGGCTTGTTGTGAGGGTCTCAAATGTATGTATTTTAAAATGTTTATTTTTAAAGTTATTTATTTATATACAAAAATTGTTGAGACCTTATTCCCTTATCTCCAAAAGTAGAGTCTAAAATTATGGAAAAATACAGTACAAAGTTCTTTAGTTATAGATTACAGTAAACCTATAAAAAGTCTATGGTCATAAAATAACATGGTAAATCTTTCAATGTTGTGCGTACAAACTTACATTTGCAGTTGAAATGTATGCGAGAACATGTTTTTAAACTACAATGTTAAATTTGTTCTTGGAATAAATGATTGATACTACTCGTTCGTCTTAATTAAAACAGACATCCGCCAGTCCTTGTTCCTAAAGATAACATACTTATCGTACGAAACCCTCTCCACACCAGTTCAACTCGCACTTGCCCGGTTCTTTATTTATACTCTATGCAAATATAAATGAATAGTTGCAAAATAATCCCTAACTAATATTTAAACCAATTTTTTTCTAGGATTTGCGTTCGCAAAGTATTTCGAGTGTCCCTTTTTACGTAATAACGAATGGTCCCTAGTTTTACGTGTCTGCCATGAAATACGTTTATGTTCCAAGAGAACCATAAAACCAGTTAACCGTGAACAGTGTACCAAGATAAGTTCTACTTGATCAAGTTCCTAAGAAATTGGTATGCTGTAGTGATAATTTGAAAGACTATTCCACTGAGCGAACACTTGCGAAGATTAATAGATACCTACGAGTAGTATAAGTGCTATTGGTTCAATTCACATTTCGGCCTGTTCATCTGATACGCAGTTAGTCCATTTCGCGGGTGATCCTATTGACGGGGTGGTCTGACGGACCGTCCCATATTGGAGTGATTAAACTTTAAATGAAAACAAAATTTAAATTAAATTGTAAAGGATAGACCCCCCACCCCCCGAGCGTCACTCGTCACTTAGCTGCGCACACGGTAGGACGCGGCCACATGCATGCCGCCGTCTTCCCGGGGCTCGCTATGAGCGGACAGAGGCCCTACTCTTTCCCCGAGATCCCCTTAATAGTGGCGGCAGGGGGCTAAGTCGTGTGAGAATTTGCCGCTGCGCCCCCAGCGCTAGTTGTTAGCCTGACGCCCTACCATCCTTCACACAGTAGGATCAACCCTGTCCTGATCTCACTCTGCGGTCTCTTTATTGAGCATGACGTACTTATAAGAGAGACTACTGCAATCCATTTTTCATGCTCTGCCACAAAAACAGACACTTAAAAAAGAAAACTTATTTCACCCAGTGGAAAAATATTTATACTGTAAATTATATTTTAGAGCCACCCATTGGTGTGTAGCCTTTAGGTACATCTTGTAGGAGATCGACTGGGCTGTACGCTGTGCTACGCACGTGGTGGCACGTATGCATGTGCGTACCGCCATCTTCCCGGAGGTCAATCGGTACGAGTATGAGAACGTAGATTTGCCAATCTCGTGGCCACCGCAGCTCCTCGTCATATAACGAAGACAGAGGGATCAGTCGTATTGGACATGGGCACCGCGGTTTTTTATTGGTGCCCAGTGGAAATTATTCATGAACTACCTTCGCCCCGGGGAAGGGTGAAGGGGTATGCCGGACACCTACAGGCTAACACCACTAGAGCGGTCATCTTCGGCACCTAAAGGAGGCTCCAAGTCCTCGTACACTAGAGCCGCCAAATGGTGCCACGCCTATAGGCACATCTCGGAGAGGGTAACTGTAAAGCGGTCACCCTGCCAGGGAGATTGTAAAGTATCCTCCAAAGCGTCCCAGGCAACGCGTGACCACATGCATGCTACCGTCTTCACTTGAGTGGCTCGATGTAGATACGTAGATTCCCCAATCTACGCATCCGCCAGCCCAGAGGTCCCCCGCCTTATAGCAATGGCAGGGGGTTTCAGACATATGGGAATTAGGCACCAGGGCGGTTGTTACCCCGGCGCCGTCTCCTCCTTCTTCGAGCGTGATTGGCTCTCTCCCGATCCCACTCTGTGATTATGTACACCTTTTTATTTTTTATTTTTCCTTTATTGGTGCCCAGTGGAAATTCATCATGAACTTCCTTCGCGCCGGGGAAGGACGAAGGGGTATGCCGGGCTCCTACCGGCTAAAACCACTGGAGCGGTCATCTTCGGCACCTAAGGGAGGCTCCAGGTCCTCGTATGATCACACTAGAGCCACCCACTGGTGCCACGCCTATTGGCACATCTCGGAGAGGGTGACTGTAAAGCGGTCACCCCCCAGGGGGATTGTAAAGGATCCCCCAAAGCGTCCCACGGCAGCGCGTGACCACATGCGTGCTACCGTCTTCTCTTGGGTCCCTTGGTGTGGGCACGCAGATTCCCCAATCTACGCACCCGCGAACCCAAAGGTCCCCCACCTTATAGCAAAGGCAGGGGTTTTCAGGCGTATCGGAATTAGGCGCCAGGGCGGTTGTTACCCCGGCGCCGTCTCCTTCTTCTTCGAGCGGGATCGGCCCTCTCCCGATCCCGCTCTGCGGTCTCCTTCTGGAGCATGACGCTCTCACAGAAGGAGACCACTGCATTCCAATTTTCGTGCTCTGCCAACATAGCCGACACTACTGCTGGCAGAGAGAGATCTTGCCCGATCCGATCGACCAGGATCCGCCGCTCGGCGGCCCACGCAGGGCACGCCTCGAGCGTGTGCTGTGCGGTGTCCTGGTCGCTATCACAATGGTGGCATTGTGCCGTGGCCTCGCGTCCTATCCTGTGCAGGTACGCGCCGAAACAACCGTGCCCGGTGAGCACCTGCGTCAGGCGGTAGGTGACGCGCTCGCTCCTTTGGAGCCAGGCTCCAAAGAGCGGCAGGACGGCCTCGACGACGCGCTTGGTTGCAAACTGCATCCGCAGGCGATGACGCCACTTTACAAGTGCGCGCCGCCGAGCTAGCCGCCGCAGCTTGTCCAACGGCCCTGGAGGCGCGCCTTCGCCGCTCTGGCGGAGGGAGCGTGTCTGATCGTAGACCCACGCATCCATCTCCGCCAGGATGTCAAAAGGCGGAAAAAGTGCCAGGATAGTTGCCGCCTCGTAGGACACCGTTCGGTATCCTCGTGCGATCCGGATAGCCACTCTGCGCTGCAGACCGTGAATTTTGGTTCTGCAGCGCTGGGGTGATTATGTACACCTAGATGATTTAAAACAATGATGAGTGCTAATTAATATTGAAACTTATGGTTTAATGCGCTATTCAGAACGTACCCTAGGGTGGGGTCAAATCCTGCACCAAAAATTAAAATTGCGTGATTGTAATTCACTCCAAACTGTCGCTGGTATCGCTGGAGATGACGATTTTTTATTAATGGTAGATGTCAATATGGAGATCGCAATGATGTTAAATGTTTAAAAAAATGCGCAGTGTAACGTGGACCAGCCGTGAGTACAGTCTCGCGTCGAGTCTGCAACTTTTAAAATAAAATAAAATAAAGTGATTCAATGTTTTTCTCTGCTGATAAATAGTGAGCGATAATACAAATGTTTTATGATTGACAATAATAAATATTGACCCTTAGGTTCACATGCATCTACTAATCTTTATATAGATGTTGAAAGATAAACTCATGTGCGACGTGAGCAACGAAAAAGGCCATTTATATATTAAAGCTATATTTTTTTATATTCTTTCACTCCTACGTTTGATTAATATTCTACAGGTAAGTGAAACGAGATGATTCCGCAGAAAAGCCAAGCAAGGATACAAGTTCAAACGACGAAAGAATTTTCGGTCTCGCTCTTTCTGTAGCGGTCAAATCGCGTGCGACTCATGGTTTATTACAAATTCGATGCAAATTAAAACACTTCGATAAACGACCTTACGACTGAATGTTTTGATGGACAATTAACGCACAAAAACTAAACCTTTCATGGGGCGTGAATATGAGCGTTTTTATAGGAAAGCAGCAAAGCAGAATTTTGGACTCGTAACGTGATTAAAAGTTTATGATTGTGTGCGTGACTGTTATTTTTTCCATAATTTTTATTAAGGTATAGTTAGCTTTTTTCAGGAAACATTGCGCTACAGTATTTTTTTTTTCTAAGAGCTAAAGGAGCTCTAAATTAATGGCTTGGCCTTCACGAAATATGTGCTTCATGAAGACTTTATGCCTTAAATTTATGTTCATTGCGTGTTGTTGTTTTACTTTCGTCAAATTACCAAGCACAACAATTGCTTTACATGCATAAACTGACCGTACTGTCCACAAACAAACAAGATAAGTCCAGCAACTACTAGCACTAATCGCTTAAGATGCTAAAGTGAACTAAGAATAGCTAAACATTTAATATTAGGATGCTAAGCTAAACGAAGCGAAGCTGAACGTTTGACGGAGTTAAGGACTAACCATGCATATACGAGTCTGTTTAGCGTCCAGAAGCTTTGCGCGATCTTCTTTGAAGCATTACATTACTTTGAGTCGCCGGAATATCTCTACTTCCAAATGCGTGAAACCTTTGTATGATTCGTTAGGTAGCCCGGAGTCAACTTATTGTGAAATTTAGAGCTGGAAACTATACGAATTTATATACATGTTTTCTACTTAAAAATGTCTCAATTCTGCATAAAATTCAATATAATGCAATGCTAAAACAGATGGTAGGTTTAAGACTATGGAATCGATTATAGACCCTGTCAGGCACAGCAATTTAGAAGGCGAGGCGAAGAGCGCTTATTTACTATTCAACTTTAAATTTATTTTATTTACGCCGCATAACGCAACGGGATGTCCGGCAGGAGTTGCTTTCCCTGGACTGACTTTCAAAAGTTGAATGGGCCAGATGGCATACCCGCAGTGGTACTGAAGCAGTGTGCTCCTGAGTGCGCTTTCATATTCCACTAGGATAGTTCCGTCTTCGTGGAAGACTGCCCATGTGCATTCAGTGCTCTAAAAGGGTGATAGATCAGACCCATCGAATTACAGGCCTATCGCTATTACCTCCTTGCTTTCTAAGGTGATGGAGCGGGTAGTAAAGCCAAGACTGCTGCTTTATAAGTCGCAAGTTCGGCCTCATATGGAATACTGCAGCCATTGATTGACGGGAGCACCTGGATACCAGCTTGGACCCTTTGATTCGGTACAGAAGCGCGCAGTTAGGATTGTCAACGATCCCAAGCTCACAAGCGACTTAGAATCCCTAAGTCTGAGGAGAGACTTTGCTTCCCTATGTGTGTTCTACCGCTTGTACAAAGGACAGTGTTCTGAGGAATTATTCATGGTCATCCCGGCTGTCAGGCGTCAGTACTGCAGAAATAAACTTCAGTCTGCAGCGCAGAGTGGCTATACGGATTGCACGGGGATACAGGACAGTGTCCTACGAGGCGGCAACTCTCCTGGCACGCTTTCTGCCTTTCAACATCCAGGCGGAGATGAATGCGTGAGTCTATGACCAAAGTGGAGAAAGCATGCCTTCAGAGGCGTTTGACAGATAGGGGCGGCTGGCTCGACGGCGCGCACTCGAGATGTGGTGACATCGCCTATGGTTATAGTTCGCGACCAAGTGCGTCGTGCAATGGTCTCCTTCTGCGAGAGCGTTATGCTGCAGAAGGAGACTGCAGAGCGGGATCGGGAGAGGGCCGATCTCGCAGGAAGAGGGACGAGACGGCGCCAGGGCAACAACCGTTCCGGCATCCAACACGCCTGAGCCCCCTGCTGTCACTACATGGTGGGGGACCTTGGGGCCGCCGGCGCGTCGATTGGGGAGTCTGCGTGCTCACACCCGTGAAGCTTGGGGGAATCCTTTACAAAATCCTCCCCGAGAAGTGCATGGGTGACCTTTAACAGTCGCCTTCCCTCAGCTAGAGGGGGTGACCGCTTTAAAGTCATCCCCTCCATGATGTGCCTAAAAAAGGTACCGGCTACAAATAGCACCAACCAGAATTAGCTGGAGGATGGGCAGCAGCGTTCTTCGAATACATTAACAACTCAACTGCGATCGTTAACCCGCCTGCCAAGCGTGGCGATTATGGCAAAACCCCCCGATGACCACGCAACACACCGATTTCGGTCGTTGTGATGATCTTTGAGGGATGCCTGTGTCCAGCAGTGGACTTTATTCAGCCGAAATGATGAAGAATAACAATACAGTAAAAGAGTGATCGATTAATACTGACGTTTCGAAGTTTCGAAGTTATCATCCATTGTTTGAATCCATCAAGAATCCAGGAAAAAATCACGAGCGACATACTTATACCTTGTGGAACTCTAAAACGAACAAAAGTCTAACACAGGCTACTTTAAGGTTATTGTAGCAACTAAAAAAATCATCATCATTATGTCGGCCATTTATACAGCCTTTGTTCAGCAGTGGGTGTAGACCACAGATTTTTACAACTGTGTCATCATTTTGGGTGTATTTGCCAATATTCACCACGCTTGGCAGGCGGGTTGGTGAGCGCAGTATGGTTACCGTTTCTCAGAAGGGACGCTGCTGCCCATCCGTCTGGTTTAGATTCCCTTAGTCGCCTTTTACGACATCCATGGAAGGAGATAGAGTGGTGTTATATTCTTAATCCGGACACTACACGGATAACTAACAACTAAATAAATAATTGGTCGTAAAATTTTGCAGTATTCGTTTCCTACATATGCCATTCTTTGAACGCCTACCTATATTCAACAGGCAATCCACTGGTCTATGACTCGGAACCACTTCTTTTTTGTACAACTCAGTTACGCTATATTGTCCTGGTGCTGAGAATCGTGCCTGCATATAATAAGTGTAGTGCTACCCAAGACTAGTCCTGTAAGGCACCACACTACGGTCGGTACCTCGAGACATTTGTTATTTAGTCTCCTATGCCCAGTAATTTCACTAAACTATGTATTGCTGTTCGAACATATGTAGGACAGAACTTTGAGCTCTTCCTAGATTGTAGAGAGGGACATAAGGTAGAGGAATCCAGCTTGACCATTTGAGAAACTAAGTTCTTAATGAAACCAAATATATTCAGAACCATAAGCGAACATGAAAACAAAATTAATAAAATAATGCCTCAAATTAAACTCACCGCCTCACAGAACTAGAATCAAGAATTAAGTAAAATTCGTGTCTAGATTGCGGTGATCAATTATGAACCCTATATGTTAATTAGGTTACAGCGTTTATATTCAATCGATGCAATCTCGACTCAAGTACAATATGGGCCTAAGTTTATCAGAACTAATAGTGAAAGAGCTTACCTTTATGGTATCAGTTTAATCAGAGTATAAATGTTACTGATAAAAAGATACCAACAGTTGCAGTCGGTAGAATATAAGAGATGGTAAAAAAAATGAGGTAGGTAGTAATATAAAAACATAAAGTTAGAAGTACATAATATTTACCCCATTAATAATTTTCTACCGTCTTCCACTGTCATCAAGGTGTCACGTTGACGGCAAGATTACATCGCATCCTCTGGCTAAACGACAGTGTCACAAGACTGGCTCGACGTAATACTGCCGGCAACATTTTGTGTTGACGGTTTGGGCTCAAAGGGAAGTAAAGCCTCGTACTCACTAAGCAACATATTGTGGATTGAGTTTAAGCGTAAAGTTTTATGGAACTTCTTTCTTGTAAGTTCTAGCTGCGCAACAGTTTACGCAGAGTTCAGAGTGCTTGAAATTTACCTAGTGAATATGAGGCTTAAAAGCCTTAGTACTCCTTTTATCTCATACAAATGAAATTCTATTTACAATCGGATAAGAAGCAAAAGGGCGTAAAGTACACCACTTAAACAAAAATAAGCCAATAGGGTCGAAAAGTTCTTGAGAGGCGACCGTGTACCGGAAGACGCAGCGTGGGCAGACCCCCCACGACATGAACCGACGACCTGGTGAAGGTTGCAGGAATTCGCTGGATGCGAGTAGCGCAGAACCGGTCATTGTGGCAATCTTTGGGGGATGCCTATGTTCAGCAGTGGACGTCTTTCGGCTGAAATGATGACGATGATTTTGAAAATAAATTTATGTGAAAGAGATGTTTTTTTGTATTTTACCGTAAAACGGGTCATTTTCGACCGATTCCCACCATCACCAAAGGACATCCGGACACCACTCGGACTGCAATTTTAATTATGTTTTGTTTCTAAAGTTGACAGTCTAAAAGATTTTAAATAAACGTGTTTATTTTATGAATAGTATCGGTCCGTGTGGTGTGCTTATTAAGAATATAGCACCATCTTCAACCGTGAACATTGTAAAATGTGACTAAGGGACTCTTAACCAGAGGGATAGGCTGCAGCGGCCCTTCTGTGGAACAGTAGCCATACTGCGCTCACCAAACCGTCAGCCAAGCGTGGTGAGTACTGGCAAATTCCCCCCAAATTTACGATAAATTGTGAAAATGGGGAGGCCTTTGTTCAGCAGCGAAAGAAAGAAAGAAATTTTTTTTTCATTGGACAGCAAACAACAATACATGTGATAGTTATACATAAAGTTAAAATAATAATACAATAATCACATAGTTACATTGGTTACAAATATTTTTTACTGTACCAACAAAGGTCCCTCATATATCCTATAAAACAGCAAGGCGGACTTGTAGCGCTGGTTTTCGATGAGTGACGTACGGACATTACGTAGGTGCACAAAGGAAGTTATGTATATGCCAGGACAAAAAATAAATAAACAGAATTCTTTAAATATGTGCGTGTTCTGTGTACCTATGTGGACGTCCTTTGGCTGATATGATGAATTAAAATGGCTATTGTGAATTCCTAACGACATAAGAAGTAGAAAATATGTAGGTATATATATCGACCCGCCTGCCAAGCGTGGTGATTATGGCAAAACCCCACAATGAGCACACAATATACCAATGTCGGTCGTTGTGTTGATCTTTGAGGGAGGCCTGTGTCCAGCAGTGGACTTTATTCGGCCAAGATGATTATATAATTATATCGAAAAATGCAAAAAATACTGTCATGAGTTTTTGCGGGGGTGAAGGGCGAGCTAAATTAAACTACAAATCCCATTGACGGTATGACGCACTCTCTAGCTTTTCACGAGTCCTATCTTGCTCAAGGTGAACTAGCAAAGATTTTTTACGGTACGACGCACGACCCATTAGAGAGTTTCTTGAGTAGGTACTACGTGGCATTTTTCAGAGCCATTTCACGTCTCCAGTTCACGGAAGTACATATGTTTTCAATATTTATTGAAGAAAAAAGTGACAAATCAGCACCGCATCTGACCGGGACACCGCAACTGATTGGCTGATTTATTCTTTCTTAACTAAAGCCTGATAAGGTGTATATGGCTCTTTAGATATTAAACGGCGCCACTGTAATTAGTGAGAAAGTGTGCTTTACTTTTATAATATTCTTATTATGCGGATTCGTTATTACGATATTTTATCTATACATTAAGAAAATCAAAGAAATGTATGAATTTTATGGTTCCATTGATAAAAAATGAGGGAAACTGAAATACTTTTTGACTGTATTACAGTAGATTAACGTTGAATGTCTTTGGTAAAAAAAAAATGTCTTATTATAATATCAAGGAGTTACTAAATTTATCTGCGCTACTATAATATATGACAACATACTTGGAACACCAATCATACTGCCTTCTTTAATTTTGACGGCACGGTTGGTAAGTGGATGATACAGTCGGCTACTGCGCTCCGGGTCGTGGGTGCATGGAACAAATATTTCTATGATATTTGTATGATCTGCAGGTGGTTGTTTCGGGTCTGGGTATATTGTGTGTGGAATTTATGTCTGTAAACGCACCCACAACACAGGAGAAATCCTAGCGTGGGGCAAACTTTTTAAAAAGAAGAATTTTGAGTTAATAAATAAAATAATGATTGAAAGATCAATATTAATGCCATTTGAACGTTGATAGGCTTATGACTCATACGGGATATATTTCTTAAGAACCAGCTTAGCTCTTAGGTCCGGGTCCATGGAGAGGAGTAAATTAGTATATTGTGACAAGTTAGGTATGTGAAAACAAAGTAGAATTTATGTGAAATAAACACATACAGTAATAAAACACACGACTGCCCAGTAAAAAATAAATGCGCGGTTGGTATCTAATATTATTCATTTAATTCCATGAATATTTTTTTATTATTTGAAAAGACATAAACAAGTCGTTTAGTTTTATAGACAGTACGTGATAGAAAGATATAATGTTCATAACCATTTGGCCAGATTAGATAAATGCCATTTAGATAGTTTTTTTATTTTCCATTTGAAAGCATTTCGTGATATGAAATATTCAAGTATACTTAAAATATAGACTGGATGGTACGTCTATGACAGATTTTATTTCTTCAGATGTTTTTTTTTTCATCGTACCCAATTTTCGTTCTGATTCCTTTTTCAAATGTTGTTTTCTATTTTCAACGTACAATATTTTTCCTCTGCAAGAAATATAACGTTAAATAGGGACTGTATTTTATTAGAAAACAGTTGTCCACCAAGCCAGGATTGGGAGTTCAGAGATATGAAATACACAAACGTCCAGAGTAGATAAGGTTTATCACTGGCTCTATTGACATAAGATTCAATAAATACATCAATCTTATGTTATCTGATGAGCACACATCATCATCCTCATATCAGCCGAAGGACGTCCTTCATCATCATCATAATAGCCATTTATATGTCCACTGCTGAACAAAGGCCTCCCACATAGATTTTCACAATTGTGTTGTCATTTTGGGGGAATATTGCCATTACTGTACCATAAAAAGGTCGCTGCTGCCCATTCCGTTTGGTTTAGAGTCCCTTAGTCACCTTTTAAGATATCCACAGGAGAAAAGGTGGAGTGGTGCTATATTCTGAACCGGACACCACACGGATCCAAGGACACGAAGGACGTCCACAGCTGAACGAAGGCATCCCTATAGATTTCCGTCAGTGACGTAATACATGCCACCCGCATCCAACGAGTCCCAGCGACCTTCCAGGTCATCCATCCATCTCGTTGGAGGTCGTCCCACGCTGCGTTTTCGGGTGCGCGCTTTCCACTCGAGAACCTTTTTGCCCCAACGGCCATCAACGTTTTCTGTTACAAATTTGGAATTTGTCTGCAATCTATAACTTCATTTAATATACAGCTATGGACATAGTTAAGAACGGAACCATTTTAGGCAATTTAAAAAAGTCTTCTATTTTGATTGTATGTCTGTCTTTTTTTGATCCATTGTTTTTCACGTTTTATATACGCTGTTATATTTACAATCAATTTTTCTATTATTTAATTAATAGTCCGACCACTAAAATCCTTCCATAATATTACACCAAAATAATGTTTTTAATTGCTTCATTATCATCATCATCGTATCAGCAAGGACACCACTGGTGAACAAAGGCCTCCCCCTAAGATTTCCACAACGAGCGGTTACATGCCGCCCTCATCCAACGATTCCCAGCGACCCTCATCAGGTAATTGCTTATTAACTGTAAAGTTTGCATGTTAATTCCTTTAAGGCCTTGAACCCCAAGTTACAGAACAGTTAAATTCCCATCAAAATCCGTTTGCGTTCCTGTCTCTCTACATAGCCTCGTGAACTTTTGAGACATTATTTCAAATGTATTATTGTTTCTAAATGAAATGTTTTTGTTATCAAACATACCTAGTAGGTACACACGCCTACATATTCCAGGATAAGCTGACCTCTCATTGTACGGAAAGCGTATACAATGCGAAATCAGCTTATGCTAGAATATATAGCTTTATATGTAGCTACACACATTTATATATTTTCAACGTACCCCTAGTACACACGGCTACACATCAAGCTATACAAAACCAGTATAAGCTAATCTCGCATTGTATAGGCTTTGGCTATGATGAGCGACCAGGGAAAACTGGTTTTGTATAGCTTGATGTATGTACGACTTTCTTTTCACAATTGAAACGTAACGGTAAACTAGACGTTTACCGCGTTCGGCGCTGTGATTGGGCCCGCAAACATTTCAACCAATCGGAGCGCCGAACGTGGTAAACGTTTAGTTCACTATAACGTTACGATTGTGAAAAATAAAACTCGTACTAGGGGTATAGATGTGTCCTTGTTTGAGTTTTTAACCGACTTTACAAAAGGAAGAGGTTTTCATTTAGACCTGTGTATGTATGTTTCCTCGATGTTCACGCAACACTTTATACGGAAAAGAAGATTTGGATATTTTTTTTTTTCTGTTAAAAACAAACTATACATGCATGGTAGTCGCATTTAATTCTGGAGAAGATCTGATAAAGTACTGGGAAAATAGCCGTCAAAACGTATTATGAAACCTATCGTGATGGCAAAATCGCAGGTAGTTTTTTCTTTTTTTTTGCACTTAACAAATTGTACTTTTCATGGCACGGTTTACGTAGTGGTTAACCGATTAGCTTGCTATGGCACGTTTCACGGGTACGATCTCCGCACGGATTAAATATTTGTATGATCTACAGATAGTTGTTCTGGATCTGGGGGGTGATCCTCGCACGCTTCGACATATCTATATGTTAGACATAATCTCTAACCCGCTAAGTCGACGGAAATGGTCATGAAAATGTCGATAGTTTATAAAAATCGTACTCTCGTAAATAATAGAGATAAAATGTCATAGAATTATGGAATCTCTACCAACGCACGTTCCGTTTTTTTTCAGTATATTCATTAGGAAATATGATGCTTGTCCTTTTTTTTAACTACTTTACATAGTTCTGTGAAGTAGTAAGACATTTTAAATTATTGTCTCGAGACTGAAATTATCTTCGTAGCATGAAACAAAAAAATCTATAAATTTAGCGAGAATAAACAGTAATAAAATTTGTACACATTTTCGCAATTATTTTTATATAAATTCGAAATTAAAATCTTGAGGCATAATTTATGTAGTCAAATGATTTTTATGTAACAAACAAGTCTCGAGTAAAATTGTAACATTTGGCACCGATAGCTGTTTCCATTTGATTTAACATGCAACATGTATATCTCGTGCCTCGACCACTCGTTGCATGTTGAGCGCTGGAGTTATATATATCTCTAACGTGGTATTAGAAATTAGAATACAAAAAAAACCGTTTGCGATCGACAACGCACGAGAATTAATTTTCCCAATTAATTAATTTAATATCCCAAAATTTAAATTCCCAATTAATTAATAAATTTTTTTTTTTTTTTAATTCCGCCCAGTATTAATTAATAGTCCAATCACTCACTAACACCACACCGCTCATGTTGTCTTTTAAATTAGGGCTTTAAGTTGTGTGTTGTAACATACCTTTATAACATCAACATAAATTTCGCAAATGCGATCGCAACTGCTTTCCTCCCATCCCACAGACAGCGTACTTCAAGCGACCAGACCGCACGCTTCAAGCGAACATACAGCGTGCCGATTGCGACAAATTTCCTTGCCGACGCCACCAGTGCTGCCCATTAAATGACACGCGTTCAAGATCACTCGAGCAATAAGTCGAACCTTGACTGTCGGTGCGTAAGAAACCAGCATGATGGAGAATAAATGTCACAGACGACTCGGACTGTTGCTGACTTCCTCGAGAGTGTCGTCCCAGTGTTTATCATCGTCAAGTAGATGAAGCGCTCCATAGGCTGAGCGATATTTGGGAAACTTAACGGCATCCACTGTTCTCATGAACGCAAACAATCTCGGTCCCCACACTGTGCAGTAAAAGGTGTAAGAAATAGCACTCGCGATTATTTGGATGCCTTACCCAAGACTTTACCCAATGCGGCGTCTTTCATAAATCATAACTCCCGAGAAACCATATACTGTACGCCCACGTTGACGTCGATCAAACACACCTCTTTGCTTCTCGTACCTATAGAACGACGACATCTCGCCATTCGTTCGCGATTTGGTGAACAGTACCTCTACCATGAGTTGTTATTGAAAACTTACCCGCTGGCGTCAACCTCGCTAGCGTACTAACGTGGATCAAATAGATTTCTATAATGCTTGCACCATGAGTTTTGCGGAGTATTACGCAGACGCTAAGGCAAGCTCGATAGATTGTGTCGTCTTTGAAATGTTATGTTGGCACAATGTATTATCTAGGTAACTCCACTACTTATGTTTTGTTTCTTTCTTTCTCAGCATTGAAAAGAGAGAACGGTTCATATGCTTAAAATGTGGTGGTATCACTATGCTAAAAATGTTATGACAGTCAAGATCATATGGTATTTAGTGGTTCTTGAATTTTTATTATCATTTCAGCCGAGTAAAGTCCACTGCTGGACACAGTCTTCCCCCAAAGATCACCACAACGCCTAGTCTGGGTGTGTTCATTGGGGTGTTTTGCCATAATCACCACACTTGGCAGGTGATCGTAGTTTAGTTATGACAAAACACTTTTAAACGGATTCTATCGCGTATATTTTAGATTTTTGTTTTACCTGACGTTTCGAATGCTTTGCAGCATTCGTGGTCGCAGGATGACTAAGGTGACAGGCGTCGTTACAGATTTTAAAAAGTTATTTTATTTTATCTACCGTACAATTTTAATCAAACAATCTAAGACATTATTACGTAGTTTAGTTGTTAATGTACTCGAAGGACGCTGCTGCCTATCCTCCGGTCGCTTTTTAAGACACCCACGGGATGCGATGGGTTGGTGCCATTCGTAGCCTTAATTAAATTATCCTTTACGGACTTGGGCACTGGATCTGAGTCTGGTGACATCAACCAAGCCCTCTGAGGGTAACCGGAATGACCTTAAAGTTTATTATAATTTCTTCCACTTATATTTTACAATTGGTATTCTTATTTAAGCCTGACTACTATCGTAAGCGTATATTTCATCTGCTTCTGATAAATTTGTGACTCATGGTGCCGTTTTATATGGTGACTGTTGAAAACGTTAGTGACTAAAGAGTAGATTACGTACGTAGGTTTCTTACCTATCGAAATCTATGTTGCTCATGGTATGAATTTTAATTCTTTCTGTGACCGCTAGGGGCGCTTTACAGCTAGAGGGGGTGACCACTTTACAGTCATCCCTTCCGAGATGTGCCTAAAGGCGTGCACCAATGGGCGGCTCTAGTGTGATCTTACGAGGACCTGGAGACCCCCTTCGGTGCCGAAGATGACCGCTCCAGTGGTTTTAGCCGGTAGGAGTCCGGCATAACCCTTCGCCCTTCCCCGGGGTGAAGGAAGTTCCATGTAGAATTTCCACTGGACATCAATAACAAAAAAATAAAAAAAATAAAAGGGGCCCTTTACAATCTTTCATTTAAATCATTTACGGAGACGCTAGCGAGTGTTGGCCGTGTAAACTCATGGTAGAGGTACAGATCCTCTTCACACAGTTAAAAAAATACGAGAAGCGTAGTATGCCATAATAAATAATAAAACAAAAGATCTCATAGAATCTCTACCAATCTAATATGAAAAGGAAAGTTTGACAAAGGTCACCCCGCGAATTAAAGTAACCCCAAATTAGCGGCACACCATATTTCTTCCAGTGGGTGTACAAAATTAAAAGTAATTGTGCCAAGATGATGACGAGCTGCCCCGCCCCACTAATCTTTATATTACTTTGACAATAGAATACCCTGAACAAGTGATGGTACGGTTCGTACCAATAGAGTTTTTTTTTGTCGTTGGGAAAACCTCGTGGACTTCCTCCGTATTGGGAGAGACGGAGGGATATGCCGGACTCAAACCAGCTAAAACCCCACAGAGTTCTTTGCAATTACCTAGTGTAGGCATTACACTGGAGTCCCCCTTCGATGCTGAAGATGATCACCCCAGTAGTTTTAGCCGGTAGAAGTTGGCATATCCGCCCGTCGCTGGGTTGCAGGAAGTACAAGACGTATTTCTACCGGTAAAAAAAGGCATAAAACCACACCCCTTGCAGGTATCGGCCTATCATTTGGTCTGAGGGGCCTCGTCTCTGTGCGACCTGGCCGGCCGCTCATGCCTTCAGAGAGGTGCGCGCAGAACACAACGCGCCGCCGTCTCAAGATACCAGTAGACCATGCCACATGATTTGCCGTGTGGTGCCGGCTCAGAATACCACCACCCCATCACCTCCCGTGGATGTCGTAAGAATCGACTAATGGATTAGCCGGAGGATGGGCAGCAGCGTTTTTTGAATAAATAAACAACTCAACTGCGATCGCCAACCCGTCTGTTAAGCATGGCGATTATGGCAAAACCCCCCGATGAGCCCACAACACACCCATATCGGTCGTTGTGGTAATCTTTAGGGGAGGCCTGTGTCCAGCAGTGGACTTCATTCGGTCGAAATGATGATGCCACATGAAATGGTTTTTTTTATTTATTTTTATTGATGTCCAGTGGAAATTCTACATGGAACTTCCTTCACCCCGGGGGAAGGGTGAAGGGGTATGCCGGGCTCCTACCGGCTAAAACCACTGCAGCGGTCATCTTCGGCACCGAAGGGGGCTCCAGGTCCTCGTAAGAAAGTTTGAAAGTTGTACTAAGGTAGGTATTGACCAGGATCATTGGCGTGTAGTGTAACTATTTATTACATTACAATAGTGCGCCAACCTAAGGAACATTCGCTTTTGTAACTAGATCACACTAGAGCCGCCCATTGGTGCCACGCCTTTAGGCACATCTTGGAAGGGATGACTGTAAAGCGGTCACCCCTTCTAGCTGAGGGAAGGCGACTGTAAAAAGGTCGCCCCCCCAGGCACTTCTCGGGGAGGATTGTAAAGGATTTCCCCAAGCCTCGCTTTGCGCTGTGCTGCGCACACGGCGGCACGTGAATGAAATGGAATCTAATTAAAGTAAACACAATCGCGTAGTTTATTTAATATATATTCGAGGGAGATACAAAATTCGAAAACAAAATGATAATTGAGTTCGTGTCAATGAATTCATAGAATAGACCTTTATTAATCAATTTAGCTGTTAAACCAGCATCCGGACTTCGCAGGGCTTAGAATATTATACAAATTAATTTCAAAATAACGGTTCCACCGTTTAAATGATGCCTCATTGTTGTTTACTTAGTGTGTTTAATGTAATACTTTGACTTTTAGACGCAGTCATTATAAAGGTAGCTAGGTTTAATTAGAATTACACTAAATACCGGTAGGTAACTTTAATTATATCTGAGAAAATAGCAAAGATAAAGTAAATTGGTATACAATTAAAAATGATATTATAAATTAATCCAATAATATTATTTGATATTAGGGCAACAGTATTTTTTCATCGCATCAGCCGTGCCGTTATTAGCAATTATCATTAAAAATAATAAAACTATTATTCGTTATTTTTTGTTAAGTTTCTCCCTCTAGGATTTCTCCTGTGTCGTGGGTGCATTTACGGACATGAATTCCACACACAATACACCCAGACCCGGAACAACTACCTGCAGATCATACAAATATTTGTTCCGTGCGGGAATCGAACCCACGACCTGGAGCGCAGCAGCCAACTGTATCAGCCACTGCACAAATAGTGCCGTCTAATTAACCTAATACATTAGTAATGTCTTAGATTTTCGCGATTATTACACATTATACGAGTAATAAAACACTTTCAAACGGATTCTATTGCGTATGTTTTAGATTTTTGATTTTCCTGACGTTTCGCATACTTTGCAGCATTCGTGGTCGCAGGATGACTAAGGTGACAGACGTCGTTACAGATTTTATAAAGTTATTTTATTTCATCTACTGGTTGATGGTTGGCAGGTACCACCAGTTTGGAATCCAGTTATTAAAATAATAAAGTACCAAAAAACATTCCGCACTAAGAAACATCAAGACACTGTGAGTCATTACTGCGTGTATCGAAAGATTTTTTTTATTAAAATTGTACGGTAGATAAAATAAAATAACTATTTAAAATCTGTGACGACAGGCGTCACCTTAGTCATCCTGCGACCACGAATGGTGCAAAGTATTCAAAACGTCAGGAAAATCAAAAATCTAAAATATACGCGATAGAATCCGTTTAATTGTGTTTTATTATAATAACCTTACCATTTTAACGTCTTACCTTTCTTATCTTGAAAGTGGTTGTTACATCTCATAGCATTTCGAAAATAGACTCTGTTTTCAAGAATTTTCACGCACGGATAAATCGTAACAACATTTTGAGGAACTTCGTCTTTTCAGTGAAGTTGTATTGACCGTGGTCACGAGAAGACAGTCTACTATGTTTATTTATTTGAAAGTCTAATCATGTCGGGGAAACCAATAATTAAGTGCAGGTTACAACAAACAAAAGCGTTGGGTTTGCTAATTAAAGGAAACCAATATCAGTCTTCTTGATGCAAGTCGCTCTTGAAATTCAACGGTTTCAATTAATTACGTTTATTGATTACCAATGTATGTACATTTTGATAAGGGTAATGGTAGAAAAGTAAGTAAAACTAGCTTTATCCTGGGTTTATCTGGATTAACTTAGAATTCTTAAACTTTTTAAGTTTGCGAATTTAATACATGATTTTAAAATAGTATCAGCTCTATTAATATAAATGTCAGAGGGACTGACAGACAGTCTACTAGTGACCACGACAACTTGATCAAAACGTCGAGGCTAGTCCAAATAAAATTTGAGTCTGTGCGCAAATACACCCAATACTATATTAAAATCATAATTTACAATTATCGAATGTCGGTGAGTAAAGTCCGAACAATCTTTAAAATAAATTCTAAATCGACACTTAGGTACCCGTATACAACAAGATTTTCGAATTTTCTACGAAATTGGGGTAGCTTATGGGTTATTAGCAGACGCATATTAACCTGATGTGATAATGTTTAGCCCTAACATTAGTTTAGCCCAGCCAGCGATGGGTATACCTCTTTACTTTATATTGGTCACACGGTGGAAATAATACATCATGTAGATACTTTTTATATACCACTAAGGTGGTTGACCCCGTAAAAATCTTTTTACGCCCTTTTTGAAGAGCCCCATGCTGTAGTCTCTTGGGAAAACCTCGGTAGGGAGCTGATTCCACAACCTGAGCGTGCGCGGGAGGAAGTTCCTCAGGAACCGTACGGTACGAGACCATTTTGGCTCTAGGGTATGTGGATGAACTCCCCGCCGATGGTGGGAGGTGCGGTGGTAGAAAGTAGCCGTTGGCATCTTAACGAACAATTTCTCGAAACAATGTCCATTGTACAAGCGATAGAACACACACAGGGGGGCAAAGTCTCTCCTCAGACTTAGGGTTTCTAGGTAGCTTGTGAGCTTCGGTTTCTGCCAACGAAATCGAACTTGGCTCTGGTGATCATTCTTTTACTAAACATCGAGTCTCTTACGCTTCGCATCAGAAACGTCCGAGTCCTGATTTGCACGGACCGTGGTCCAAGCCACATCAGCAGCTTGCTTGTTAAGCCTATCTTTCTGGCAAGGCCGATTAAACCACTGTCTCCTCCTCACCCCTGGAACCACCAGAGGGGAATGTTACATTCCTAACCCTCCAGGATCGTTTCAGAGACGGCGGCCGTTTTGAGGTCGTCTAAAGAGAAGCAAAGCTGCCTTCACAGGTACGATGCGTAGAACTCACGCAATCCATCCAAGTCTGCTGACTTAGTACCATACGCGACACTACTCGGTTGGCCGATGTAAAATTGGCCACGCGCATAACACTTGCAATCGTACGTGGCATTGGTCCGATGAGCCAAGTGGTGCATCCGCTGAGATAAATGAGAGAAAACCTTTATAGATAGATAACATTTTCATACCACATAGGCAGTGTATGAATAAAAACCAGATTTTGCTTTTTGTATAAATTAAACGAGGATTTATTTGTTTTGCAATTTAGAACAACATTCGAATTTGAATATGGTGTCAGTAAAAATGTTAGTATAGGACAAAAGTAAAATGATTTAAACTATTGAATGCAGTATACCGTCCGTTGACATATTTGTACTTAAAAAAAAAAATCAATATCGCATATTTCGGTATTGCCCTGACGTTGCAATCTTAATATACCAGCTGCTGGTTGGCGTGATTTATATATATTTTTCATTTGACTGGCAATTTAGTAGGTACAAAAGTCGACTCTAATGTGGTCTTACGAGAACCTTCGGTACCGAAGATGACCCCTCCAGTGGTCTAGTGGTTTTAGCCGGTAGCAGTCTCGCATGCCTCATCGCCCTTTCCAGGGACGGAGGAAGTTCATGATGAATTTCTACTGGGACCAATAAAAAAATATTGAATCATTATAAAAATGTAAAGCTCAACCTTCAAATAAGCTGCACTTGTCTCATGAACCACAAATAACAGGCAGATTAAAAATTTACAATACTTTGGGGTAAGTAAGTATTATAGCCGTTTATCCAATGATATTATAAAGAAGTAGATATGTTGCATGCGTGCCAAATCTCTTTTACTCTTGTTATTGTTGTATATTTTTTCTCACGACATGGTTTTGCAAGCGAGACTGTATTTTGCGCGCGTAACGTAACATATCTATGGTATAATATCATTGCGTTTATCTTAATTACGTGGTAGGCATGTCATACCAGCTTATGGATTGTTTACATAAATTGCTATATGTATATCACATCTATGTAATCTTAAGGCGGGTCTGCTGCATCAAAATCTAACAAAACAAACTTACAAAACATGTTAACAAATTCGAGTGTAACCTAAACTTGAACTTATTAACAAAATTTAGCGAGCTGCTGCAACTTTATAAAATACAAAACTCAACGAACAATGGTAGATAACTTTTCATCAAAACTAAAATGAGTTCGGCCGAGAAAGTCGTACTTGAAGTTCAAAGTTATTTTTCATAAAAAAAAGTAATATCTACAGCAACCTACGTCTATCAGTTCGATGAAAAACAATGTAGTATTTATTTAATGTCTTTATTTCAGTCCTTAATAGTTATTCTTATTACTTTTAAAATAACACACACTAATTTAAATGACGAAATATTTTCAACCGACAATTTAAAAGAAACACGAATGAAGACAATGTACTATGCAAGTGAGTGTGCGCGTAATGACGTGTGTAACGTTAGAGAGCAAAGGTGGAATAAACATTACCCTCCCGACGCAGGCGAATGTGGGGGATGTTCATCTATCTCGGGTATCATGTCAGCATGTTTTTGTTCGGCCTAACAATTTAGGTTATGCCCTTAATAGTAAGGTTACGTCCCTATATGTTTTGAATAATATGTTAGGACCCATTTCTAATAAAAATAAGGAAGCAGCAGACCTAACTATAGTCAAAAAAAATGTTAATCTAACAGTAAGTTAAATTTGTGGAAAGATGAGCCAAAAAATATATTTATGAATAATCAAAAATATATAAATCTTATTCAGTGTATAGGCCTATATAATTTTAGATTTTAATAAGCACCGAATTAAGCATTGTATGACTAAAATAAAAGCTGTTTTTACTCAAGAATTATGAATAATCAGACCAGACATACTGGTACCCAAATTACATTACAGCAACTTTGTAACCTTATTACCCGATTAATATCCATCAGACGAATCTGAGATTATTGCAATCGAAATAAGACATTACCTCTTTACCATAGAGTTGGAACTTTCTCGTCTTGCTCTGAATTACGTCTTCCTTGAAAACTGAGGTACTGTGAAAGGCAACGGGCCCATCTGGGTGGCGTAATAAAAGTAAGACAATAAGTAGTAATAGGTTTATTACTGTGTTTTTGTGTTTACAGCTTGTTTTAGGTGTCCTTGTATTGTCGAATAATGTCTTGTTGCTAACATTTTACTTTGGACGAGGTTTTTATTTTAGAAGTTTTCATGTCAAAGAAGTTTTTATACAGTCAAGTAAAACTTGAATTCCAAAAACGGAGTTGTAAACGTCACAAAAATACTGTTTGTTATATCGATTTTAAATAGGCCCAATCATTTAAAAAATGCTTTTGTATTGCAATGTCTCTAAGCTAATGGATTGGAAAGGATTCCGCATTAGCATCAATGCTAAGTATATCATTCGCTTTCGATTTGCTGTACGACATAGTTACTAAAATAATAATGCTTGATGATCTAATCAGAGATCCCCAAAAGGTGAGCCTTAAAATGAATATGGGTAAGGTAAATGTTATGCCAGACGCCCATTTCATGCTCATCCTAACATCCCTAGGGAGCTGTGTTTTTGAAGTTGTTGATGTGTATATTTACCTGAGACAAACCATCTATTTTGATAGGTCCAACTATGAGAAAGAGGTCAATCGTATCCAACTTGGCTGGCCAGCATTTGGGAAACTACGCAACATCTTTTCGTCAATAATACCGCAATGCCTCAAGACGAAAGTCTTTAACCTCCTTTCTCATCATGAAAAAGGCCCATGCCCAGCAGTGGGACAGTAATGGGCTGATTATATTATTAAGTCTTAATAGGCAGTACCTAGATAATTCACGTTTTCTTTAACTGATGAGCAATCGCGGAAGGAGTCAAAAAAGGTAAAGGCAAAGGACTGACAAAGCGCTTCTTCGGCAGCTTACATAGTAGTTGGTTACAGTTAGAGAGTGTTGTCCAGTCTTGTGTTAGATCCTAGTGATGCACTTCGCGGATGGATATAGAACACTGCACTTAGATTGTTATTTGCGGGGAACGTTTATTTAGCAGTTGAGAAGAAAGCCTGCTGGAACGCGTGTAAAAAGTCTAAGTACTATTGTGAATACTTCTTGTTGTCCACAAGCGCATACAGAGACCTGAGAAGACTTGGGAAGGTTGGCGGGTTGGATTGTTTATCCTCTTCGACTACAAAGATCGGGGTACAGGAGGAAAAGGGAAGATAACAGAGAACGAACGAAAGATCACCAGTTAAAGCGTGAATGGTTCTTTATTTTGGCCATAGGAATCGCAAATAATAAATGTTTTGGTTTTAGAAATTAGAAATGTGAAATACTAAAACTTTTGTGAGAATTATGGCATAATCATCACTTGTGACAATTCTGATGTTTTTAATACATATACGATACATACTCATTTACCTACTTAATACAATCACTGAGTCCTTTCTTACTGGATAATGCTTTAACCGCTTGCAATCTCACGGCAATAAAAGCTAAACCGTGTGGTGCCGGCTCAGAATGCCACCACCCCATCTCCTCCCATGGGTGTCGTAAAAGTCGACTAAGGGATTAGCCGGAGGATGGGCAGCAGCGTCCTTCGAGTACATTAACAACTCAACTGCGATCGCCAACCCGCCTGCCAAGCGTGGCGATTATGGCAATACCCCCCAATGAGCCCACAACACATCCATATCGGTGGTTATGGTGATCTTTGGGGGAGGCCTGTGTCCAGCAGTGGACTTCATTCGGCCGAAATGATGAAAAAAATGATGATGAATTTATCGTGGTGGTAGATTTGTGGACTCGCTTCAGAAATATTAGCTGATGGTCCAAAACCTGGCAAGTACCAATGTGACTTGCATAATGTAATATTTACTTTCTTAATTAATCTAAGACACACTACTAAATCTAAAAGTAAATGTACGTCTGTGTATAAGAAGAAGCCTTTGCTTGACCTTTAGAGTACGGTCACAAGTAATGCCTATTCAAATCACATAATTCAATTATGTTAATAAACAAGGAAAAATATCAATATAATGTTGCATTCAACGTTAAAGTAGCGCCATCTGCAGTGTTAATTGTATAAATCATACCACTAGTGTCCATCGTAAATAACAGATGGAAGTACTGTAGCTTAAACAAAGCAGATAATTACTGGAGTAATGTAATGTTGGAATTAAAGTAAATATAAATCGCACCGCTAGTATCTTTTGTAAATAACAGATGGAAGGACTGTATCATGAACAAAGCAGAAAATTACTGGGGTAATGCAACGTCCTCTCTTCTCTTCTGCACAAGATCGACTTTTCCAAACCGTGCACCTTAACTGTGTACTTTTATTAAGTGCCTATATGAAATAAAATCATTGAGTTCGATTCTGAGTTGATAGGTACTTAGAATGATTTCTTTAAATTTAAATTATTGACTCACCTATAAATTCCTGGGTGCCTTGACAGCCGTATTCCAATTAATATTGTGTGTCCTCTTTACAGTGCAGCACATTATTATTATTGTATACTAGCTGGGACCCGCGGTTTCACCGCGTTTAAATTAAAAGAAATTTACAGTACTTCCACGTAGACACTTGATATAGAATATATATATCGGGTTTCAAGGGTTTTATTTAATTTGCGCGGGACCCTAATTATTTTCTAAAATAAACGCAGCCTAAGTTATTCCTTATAACTTCAGCTATCTGCCAGTGAAAGTCCCGTCAAAATCGGTCCAGCCGTTTCGGAGATTACCCGGAACAAACAGACAGACAAAAAAATTACAAATAGCTTTTTTTTTGTAGATACCGTATATTTTACCGTATATTCACGCTGGTAACTCAATAATCCTTCACCGTTCAGGCTGTCCGATTATGGAATGCACTGCTTGTGTCAAACAAATGTGCCCAGTCATTGGTTACTTTTAAAAAACTAGTACAAGAACATTACTTGTCTGTTTAAATATTTGTTGTATTTAGTGTATTTTCCATATATTTGTCATATTTATGTACGGTACGCATATTATGTCAGTAATTTATGGAATATATTACTATTCATATTATATTCAATTGATAACCACGACCACTCTGCCAAGAGTGTAACGATCAAGAAGAAGAAGATACGCTATTTTATTAATATAATAAGTACACCACGGACTACCCCCTTTGTCTTTTTTCATCTTTTTCTTGTCACCATCCACAGGGTGTCTGTAAGAAATCGCTAGTAGTGATAAGACCGCCCATTGTACAATTGCTGTTCATAGAATGATTCCTAATAGTTGTTTTTAAAATGGTGTATAATAAAGAATATTTTATTCTTTTCTAATCTTGCATATGATTGCATATCAAAGAAAAAAAAACGAAAGATATAGCAGCGGACCACGTACTCCTTTTTAGTGTTCCGAACGTCCAAATGAAAAACAGCGGGACACTTATGGGATCACTCGTATGTTTGTCTGTCTGTCCGACTGTCACTGCCAATTTGCTCCGAATCTACAGGACCGATTAAGATGTAATTTATACACATGAATTTTTGCGACCCAAATACGTACGTGTAACGTAAATAAATGCATTTTGAATATGGGAATTATAAAACTAAACATATATATTTATTACAAATTGAATAAAAAGGATAGTGTCGCTCCTTGTATTGTGCCTTTATTAACTTTCCTAGGTCCGTGAAGAACATTATTGTAAGTAACAAACATAGTCCGGTTATGCAAAAAGTCACGTCTAAAAATGCAGCGACAGTGTGGTGATGAATATGAAGTTTTTTAAAAATTTGTTATAGAATAGAATCATATCGGGCCATACAACGTCCACTACCGAACAAAGGCCTCCCCCATAGATTTTCACAACTGTGTCATCATTTTGGGGAGTATTTGCCAATACTCACCACGCTTGGCAGGCGGGTTGGTGAGCGCAGTATGGCTGCCGTATCACAGAAGGGGGACGCTGTTGCCCATCCCCCTGGTTTAGATTCCCTTAGTGGTGACGTTTTACGACATCCACGGAAGGAGATGGAGTGGTGCTATATTCATATTCATAATTCGGACACCACACGGAAATTTGGTTTCAGGTATAACGCATTGCATTTCCCAAGAATTCGGTATACTAAACCTTTCCCAAATTAGTTAGAAAATTGTAATAAAACTTTCTATGCGTCTGTGTGTATGTAACGAATAAGCTTATTTGGAATGTCACCCAAACCTGGTATTGTATCTTTTCGAGTACTGAGAACCGATGGAAACTCGTTCCATGAGAAAGGGTCACATAACAATTAATTATTCTCATTACCAAACTGTTCAAAAGTTATGAAAAGGTAAACTATTGTCAAAATTTCTTTTAGTAGGTGATAAAGGATCATACATAGCTAGAAAAGAATCTATCCGCGTATCATATATAACAGGTTTAATTGATGAAAGATAGAAACCTTTTGAACTAGCTCCATGCTCTCGCTAATTGTATATATCTATTGAATGTCTAAAAGATAAAACATATATAAAAGAAGATTTTCACAACTACTTACAGGCACTTATGAATACTAAATACTTTAGTTGCCACGTTCCAAGATGTTGATTTCCTATGAAGAAGAAAAGGCAAGAAACTCCATGGTTACTCTTTTGAAATCATGCTACAATATTTATGAGTACATTTTTTCTCGAAATTGAGGTGATGTGAAGACAATGTAGGAGAAAAGAATCTACACTTATTAAAGTTTATACTAAAGAAGCCTAATTGTAATAATGATTAACTTTATGATTAAATTGCTATGGCAGCATTAACAGGTGGCACTCATTCACGAGCATGACGCCTGCATCAGCGTCGCTTAGCTCAACCATGTTGTAGGGCAACTCAGCGAACCGATTCACGACACCACCGTAAACAGGACACTTGAGTGAGGATGACATATCTAATCTACCAGGCAACTATTATGTCAGTTAAACAAAATAGATTAATAACCCGTATGGTATTCGCACACACACAGTATCAAATTTAAGTAAATGGTGAATATACAAGTAAATATAAAAACAAGTAACTAATGTCGTAGATATAGAAAAATAATAACATCAATTAATATATTCCATTGTAAGAAATAATGACGTAATTCATTGAATGGTTCTGGTTCCCACGTTGTTGTTGTGATGCATCCAAATGCTGCACGATGGGCATTTGAATAATCAAATAGCTGCAGTAGTGTTGGTAAATGGTTAATTGTTTGTTTTCATTTACTACATTGAACGCGGCCATAAGGACTATTATCGAGTGGCAAATAAACACGTAAAACAGTGATTTTGCCAAAATTGGTGTGAATGTGTCTGCTAGTGATTGTAAGATCAACAGAAATCAAATATCAACACTATTGTTATCGAGAAAATCGACAAGGCCTTCTTGTTTATGATACTTTCCACATAAAATTGACATATTTTTATAGGGTTACTATTTAGGTTTGAGTTTCTTAATTAATGTTTCTTTAATAAGAAAGAGAAATAAGTTACAGTAGAACTTTATTATTCTCCTTTCCTACAGCGACTTAAGCGCGAACTAAATCCTTGATATTTAGGGTTTCGAATGACTGAAGGAAAAAAAGGGCGGCTCCACGTGTTGGATGCTACATAGACCGAGTTTGTGTCAATAATATGAGTTATGCGGACGATATGGTGCTGTTGAGCGCGTCCATCTGTGGGCTGAGGACACTAGTCAGTACGTGTACGGAATACGCGCATGGACATGGGTTAAAATATAATGGGAAGAAAAGCCAACAGATGGTATTTCTGGCCATCGGTGTGTCGAGTTTTAGAGCGTATTGCACATCCCTATCCAGCCTGGATGGCCACGTGCAGCCTGTGGGCTGACTATACTTAAAGGGCATACCGTGCCCTCAGTGTCCAACCACCCGATTAACGTTAAAGTCGCCCCCCCCCCCCCCGACCCTTGCTCGCGTCGGCCCATGCCGAGAAATCGAGTAGTAATAAAAGATCCCTTTAAACCCCAATTAATCATTGATCCAGCAGTCCCTTATGATCATTACTGTCCCAGTAACTCCCTGAGCCGAGATCCGTGTCCCGCAGGGGACGCCCTCAGGCGCAGTTACTTAAATGTAAACAAAAGCTAGGCTGGAGGCTACTTAATGCTTCGCCAATTTGCCCGGTTAAGCAGCTATATCCCCCTTGGGATGAGTGCGAGAAGCCCATCATAAAAAAAACCCTCAGTGTCCAGTACAACAACGCATTCCGGGCGGTGTCGGGGCTGCCCCGATTTCGTAGCGCTAGGGCATTAGCGTTTCGTATGTTCGCGATGGTGCGTATTGATTGTTTCCACGCTTCTATGCGCAAGTGGTGCGCGTCCCTGGTGCGCCGGGTGCGGGCCAGCCCCAATGCTATCCTGGCAATGATCACCAACAGGCTGGACTGCCCTTATATCCGGCATTGCTGTGGCATGTTGCTGTTCCAATGCTGGTTAGAAATTTTTATTTAGTCTGTGTTATTTTATTTTATGACTAATAATGTAAATGTGAATGAATAAGTTTAATTTAATTGAATGTCTTGTATGTTTATATAGTTATTTAAATTGTGTGCCTAATAATTATTATGAGTCTTTTATTTCTCGATTATGAATAAATAATAATAATAATACTGCGCATAAATTTCATTACACACAGACCCGGAGTAATTTATGTATCTGTCATCGACCATACAAATATTTGGTCCGTGCGAGGTCTGAGCCGCGATCTACAGCGCAGAAACCAAGAGCTCATCCATTGCGTTGATAAAAGTGCATGTTTGAAAAGTAGAATATCTTTACGTAGATATATATATATCAGCATGAGCATGGGTCAGAATATAAAAGTAGTGATAAAGGTGTATATTAATAACATGTAGGTCAGGCTTGTCACCCATTGAATAGATACTGAAATACATTGTAGCTAATTGTATCAACAGTGATATGCTATCTTAATATTCAGATTAAGAGCAGTACACAAGACCTGTTTCATTGAGGCCTGGAGTTTAAAGCCTAGCATGTTGGTATTGGAACAGAGACGTGGTCACTCACTGTGGGCCTCATAAGAAAGCTCAAGGTCACTCAGCGAGCTATGGAGAGAGCTATGCTTGGTATTTCTCTACGAGATCGAATCAGAAATGAGGAGATCCGTAGAAGAACTAAAGTTGTCGACATACCTGGAACCATTAGTAAACTGAAGTGGCAATGGCCATTGGGGCAAAAAGGTTCTTGAGTGGAGACTACGCACCAGAAAACGCAGCGTGGGACGACCTCCATCGAGGTGGACAGATAACCTGGTGAAGGCTGTGGGAATCCGCTGGATGCAAGTAGCGAAGACCGGTCGTTGTGGTGATCTTTGGGGGAGGCCTACATATGTCCAGCGATGGACTTCTTTCTGGCTGAGATGATGATGTACTTTCTGAGTTAGTCTAAGACATCACTAACTTTCATGGTGAGTAAAAACATCGTGAGGAAAAAATGTATTTGAATGGTCTGAAATCGCCAACGTGTAGTAAGGAAGCGCGATGGTCAATGCTCGAGTTACATACTGATGTGATTATTTTTATATCATTATACATGCAACCGGACTCTTGTATAGGTATATTATTCTGATACAAATAAATAAAATTGAAGTGTCTGTTTGTAATGTCAAAAAAAGTTTTTATTAAATGCATATGAAAGTACATACGGTACGTACAACAAAAAAATGTGTCCGTCGGTTTGTCTGTCTGTTTGTTCCCGCTTATCTCAGAAACGGCGTGACCGATTTCCACGGGACTTTCACTGGCAGATAGCTGATGTTATAAGGAAACACATAGGCTACTTTTATTAAAAAAAATATAAGTGGTTAAGCGCGAAAAAAATGAAATCCAATATATATACTCTATGTCAAGTGTATATGGCGAAGCACTCTAAATTATTTACAAATAATCCAATTTATTTTAAATTAAACCGCGGGTCCCAGCTAGTAACAAATAAATTGTGCTATGTAGTTCCAAGAACCGTCAGTAGAAGAGATGTACGTGCACGTCCATTTTTCGCCGTATCTTCATGTCGAATCAGCGCTGGAGTGCGCGCTCTACATCGTTTAAGTCAAAACTATAACAGCTTTTTTACAGCCTTTGATTTGTTTACTTGATCTACTGAATACAAATATTTATTCCGTGCGGAGATCGAACCCGCGACACATTGCGTAGAAAGCCAATCGCTTAGCTACGCCGCTAACCGTGGCGTCAATGTTAATAATTAATGTTAGTGGGGAATACGTAAATACTAGCTAACTTGTAATTTCAACTGTTAAGCATAGTTTTCTTCCTTATTCTATTCAGCAACTAAAATACGGTCAAAGTAAAAATGTTAGTAGAATTTTCGCCCTGAGAGGGAACAAAGGTCCACTTGCCATACAAAAAAAATGCTTCAATCTAAGTAGAAACTGGTTAAACCGTTTTCTGAAAGATAGATTATGTCACGGCACAGAATATATACTAGTAATAACGTAGTTAGGGATGAATAAGCAATAATTAAACAACAAAAAATATTTTGCGAAGGCAGGCCGTAATTCGAATGAAAAATTAAACGTAGAACCGTACCAGGTTTTATTTTGCAGCCGCTGACGTTATGCTTTTTATGAAATTAACCGTAAATATAAGTGTGGCCCGAAATATACATACACGGGATTGAAAATAAAAGATTTTCGTATTTACTCCTTCGCCAAAAGACCTCCCTTCGTATAGTATTTCAAGATTGTAGGTCAACGGGAAGTGCGCTGTATGTTTGATGATCAGTCAATGAGTGGGACACTTATCCTCAAACTCAAGTAGAACTTGAGTCAAGATTGCGGTAATCAAATATGAACCCTACATAATACAGGTCCAGCATTTATATTCAACTGACGTAATCTGGGTTTTGATTCTGACCGATCTTTAATAACGGCCGTCGTATTAAATATGCTTTGAGACGACGTATTGTTTTATTGTAATGAACGAGAAACTTGAATTTTGTTACAGCAGTATGAGAGAATGGATAGTTACCATATCAGCCACAGGACGTCCACTGCTGAACAAAGGCCTCCCCCATAGAATTCCACAATTATGTCATCAATTTGCGGGGGATTTGCAATACTCACCACGCTTGGCAGGCGGGCTGGTGAACGTAGAATGATGCTGTTCCACAGAAGGGCATCCCTTTGGTTTAGAGTCCCTTAGTCGCCTTTTACGACATCCACGGGAGGAGATGGAGTAGTGCTTTATTCTTAATCTACACTTAACGGTCAATTTATGGATGTATTTGAGTATCTGATATTAATTTTATGTTAATTCCTCAAGCCGTTTCTGGACAAAAGGGCCCTGACACACGCACAAACAGACAGTATAAGAGTTCTTGTTTTCCATTATGAGAGATATAGAACCCTATACACGGTGATTCTATGTTTAAATTCTTCTACTATTTGTGGAATGTTTTAATGTAGTCTAACTTTTGTTACTTTTGCATAAATAATTGTCTAAAACCGATTCCAGTAATATCATCCATATTTTCAGTATTCATGGCTTATTTGAATCCGCTTAGCAAATAACGAAGTAGCATCATCTTACAGAAAATGAAATAAGAGAACAAGTTCAAAAGTTTCGCTAAACCCTTTCAGTTCTCATTACTGAAAATGGAAGCCAGTTCAAACTTAAATCAAGGCTCAAATTTAATTTCTTGGAAACAACCAAAATGTATAAGGTATTACGCTGTTGAGTTTTGGGGTTCAACCCAATTACGGCAACGTAAGGTATGCTTTTTAATTAATTAGAGTTTAGATTTATTTAGTTAGTTCTAGCCTTGTTAGTCTATAGAGTCTGCGTGCTCATACCGAGCGATCCCCGGAAAGGCGGTGGCAGGCACGTGGTCATGTGGTGGCATTGGCGTGTGCATGGCACAGCACACAGCTTTAGAGGGATCCTTTACAATGCCCCCTGAGATATGCTTGGGGCACCGTTTTTACAGTCGCGTCTTCTTCGCTAGAGGGGGTGATTGTTTTACAGACACCCACTCCGGGATGCACCTAAGGCGTGGCACCTATAGCCGGCTCTAGATGGATATGTTTAGAGTTCATGGAGCCACCTGTCAGTGCCGAAGATGATCACTCCGGTGGTTTAGCTGATAGGAATCTGGTCCCTCTACCCTTCGCCAGGGCGAAGGATGTATTTCTACGAGGTTACAAAAACCTTGTTACACAAGTGGTCGCTATTTTTGCGACACAGCAGCGAAAATTCATGACATTTTGAACACGGCAATTAGACGCGTCAGTCACACTATTCCAGTGTCCTTCGGTGCATCAGATTTTGACTACCGCAGTTTGAGGCTGCAAGAAATTTATATAGACCAGTATAAGGCTAAGATGTTTTCATAAGTGTAGAAACGTTGCCCGCGCTTTACGATGGTCACATGAAAGCAAGGTAATTAATTGCCCGGAGTTCACTTAGTCACGCACCGACCAGTGTCGCGGTTCGATTTAAACTGATTTTTACTGTGTATTGAATTTAGATAGTAATGTCTTAGATTTTCGCGATTATTACACATTATAATAAAACACTTTTAAACGGATTCTATCGCGTATATTTTGATTTTCCTGACGTTTCGAATACTTTGCAGCATTCGTGGTCGCAGGATGCTAGATGATAGAATCCGTTTAAAAGTGTTTTATTGAATTTAGATGTTTTAAAAATGCAGAGACCCTATTGTGAGGCAAGATGGTTAAAGTATCATCTACATACTGTTTGAACATCTTCGGCATTGCCTGGGCTGTCATCAGTGCTCTCTCCTCAAAATCCTCCATGAAAATATCGGCGACTACAGGAGAGACCGGTGAACCCATGGCAACACGTCAGTTTGCAGGTAAAATTCATTGTCCCACAACAGGTAGCCGTTGGTAAGGCAGTGTTCAAGCAATTCTGCATATTGTTGAGGCATGCTAGGCTCAGTTAACCGTTTCTTAACAACATCCAAACAGTCCTTTATTGGTAAGTTAAGTTAGTAATCTGTAACGACGCTTGTCACCTTAGTCATCCTGCGACCACGAACCCTGCAAAGTGTTCGAAACGTCAGGAAAAACAAAAATCAATAATACACGCGATTTAATCCGTTTAATAATTGTTTTGTTATAAAAATATATATCCTATTTTTGAAGTGAAAACTTCTTTTAGCACGGTACGCATATTTTTAGATGAGATAAAATCTCTGGACTCGCGACACCGTTACAAGACGCTAGACGTTTAGTTTGGCGGTTCGCCGTCGGGATTGCATTAACCTTAGTACCCATCTAAAAAATGTCTAACGTGCTAAAATAAGTTTTCACTTCTGTCGGCACTCCCGGAGTGCAACCCGTATTTTTTTTTTGGTATTTTAAGTATCCTAATTATTAAAACCTCAAATAACAGCCCATTACTGTCTCACTGCTGGGCACGGCCGTTATCTCACGATGAGAATGGTTAGGCCTTACTCCACTCCTTAGTTCAAGCCTAGAATTGGCTGAGAAACGTGATTGCTTGCGCTGGTACATTCATTTGCTGCCTTTCATGTTCTTGGTACTCGGAGGGTGCCGCTGCGCCGACAACGTGCTATCGCTTATGTGAGACCTGTAGGAAACAAAACAACAAATTAGCTACCTTTTTGTACCATCCCGTGCATTGCTGAATGTCTAGTTATTATAATCTCAACATACCCAATGTGCCTGGTCTACTTGCGACTAGGACGTATGGTGTTGGAATCGCACTATTCTCCCTCTCTCCAGCAAGGATGCATCTCGTTTTTGTAGTTAGGCAGTCTCAAAATGACGCGAACTAGCCTGAGCCTAAAAATAAAAATAAAAATGGGTTGTATATAAACTGTAAATATGGATGACCAAATGCTATAACGAGATATGTAATACGCACTTACTTTTTTCTATCAAGAATAGAATAGAATGTCCTACCAGGGGGGTGAAACCTTCATATATGTGTCAGTAAAAAATCTGTAGTAATCTGTACTTTTTAAAACTTATTAAATAGTTTACATACAGTTCTTAATAGATGACGCAATGGCGCTGGCATCAGTAGATATAAGTGTTGCCATATTACTTTAAACAAAAATAATTGTAGATCTAAATCTACCAGTGAGCAAAGGCTGCTACACAAAAAATTGATATAAAACTGTTTCTGTGAGCATTAAACAATACCAAATAGGTTTTATGCCTTTCTTATCTTAATAAAAACATCAGTTTATATAGATAAATAAAAAATCAAACATATTAAAAAAGTACATGGTATAAAATGTAATATAATGTGCAATCATAGATTATGATGATACTTGACTTGGTCAAAGGACTTGGACTCCAGGCCAAAATAATAACAAAAAGAAAATACTTGACAGCCAATTCAAAAGTATTATGGTATTATTAAGGTATTTTAAGAAGAAAAAAAAACAATTGAACCGTACGACGTACATACGTTTTTAGATTTTTTTCATATTTGTGAAATATTATATTGAATATACAAGGTCTTAATTTAATAGTCCACGATATTTTGCATGGTGCTATAATGAACGATGAAGATAATGTAGGTATAAAAAAAAACTTGTAAATTTGCTATTTAAAAAATTATTTTATTAAATCATTTATTTCATTACATCCTAGTTCTCTTAGTTGTGATAATATTCACATGCATATAGTAAGACAATGGCGGACGGGGCTGGTTGACTGATATTGATAGTCTGTAACGTTAAACAAAACAGACGGCGCACGGTAGCGACATCACACAAAAGAAAGAAATGGATTTTTACCGTGAGATTTTTTTTGTGTTCGGTACATCATCTTAAGCATTTACTGAGGCACCATGCAAAATATCGTGGATTATTAAAATAACACCTTATATATAGATTAATTAATCTACAAAAAAATATTGCAAAATTGTGGAAGATACTCTACAGGAACTATAATCTAAGAGAAGAAGAAGAAGAAGAAGGTATTATAAGGTACATTGTCATAAAAAAAGAAATAAAGTTGTATGTCAATAATATTTTGCTTTTTAATTTCTATTATTCTCTTTCATAAACAAATAACATTTTATTACACTACATATACCTATATACCTTTATAGGTTTTAAGCAACGTATACTGCCATCTAGCGGCAAATAGAATGGATTATCTAGTTTGAATCAGCGTCATCTATTTTTTACGTAAATACAACTTAAATGTATTTTCTCAGAGAGCACATCCATTTTCAATATTAGTGTATAATCCTTGTGTCCGACGCGCTTGGCTACCTACAGCGTATTGTGAATTTTGTGCACGGATTAATGCACCGCCATCGCTTGAAACAGTTGATGTCCCCTGTTTTTAATAGTTAATTATATTTTGAGTTTATGATGGTTGTATTTCTACAACACTTAGTTCAGTGTGTGTTGTTATGTACAGAAAATAGTTCTTCTGTACATAACAACACACAAATTTATTTTATTTATTACTTACCAACAGACTACTTTCACTATTATTATTTGCTACACGTAGGTATTTTTATGTATCCATGTTCTATAAAACTGATTTACATCCGTAACATGTCACAACTTAAGGTCCAGTTGAAAACCAGCGCCAGGTACAGTGGTCTGGCATTTTTTCTTTCTCATTGAGATTTTACATAAATTTATGTTTGAAGAGGCGACTTCCAAAACGAAGCACACTTGTTTTATTTTTTAAATAATATGTTTTGATCATTTGACTTTAAAATGGTGTGCGCGTACACCGTTTGAACAATTGAACAATTTTACTTTTATTTATTCCGCATCAAAATAATTTACGTAAGTAGGAAAACTATAAAATGATTGAAAATATATCTTAAATACAATTAATAAAGGTTTGATAATCGTGCAGTGATAGCCTAGTGCTAAAACCTTTCATACAGGAGAGTTCGATCCCGGCCCGCACCTCTAACTTTTGGGATTCGTGTGCGGAATGAATCATGTGCATCAGAATTTGATTATCCATTGCGTTAACCGAAGATATTGAAAAAGGAGATATGCCATGTAGTTCAAAATGTATGCGAGCCTAGCAATCCAGATTTCTCCTACCATTCTTCATAAAAACACACTAATGCACACAGTTACAAGTTCTCATCCATTGAACTGAATAAACCCAACATTATAGTTGGCTACTCATACTAAAACACACCCACGACTATGTAGGCAGCCAATCATGCCGAACGTACAGACTGAGACACTGCAGCCGTACCACGCAACGCGTAAATTTATTGAGAGTACCATTCGCTGTTCTATTTACTGCGTTTGTTATTTACCGATCGCTAGTTAAAAGTAGTTACAAGAAGCATTGTATTTTATACAAAGATAATAACGTCGTTCTGCTCCATCAAGCCAAATGTAACATAATGCAGAAAACAATCATTGATAATTTATTATTTTTATAGACAAAATCAAGAAAAATCTCTCACTTGCATATGGTATATCATTCCTTCCTTGATAAAGTTATCATTTTCGCTTCGGTTTTTGCATTGGCCCGGATTGTGCATGTCGCGGTGGCGTGGTTACGCCCCCGTACCACTTCTTCTTATTTCCTATTTCTGTAGCATTAACGTTGAAGTAAAACATCGTGAGGAGACGTGCACACCTAAGGGGGCTCTTAAATGTTCTCAATGGTGCGTGTAGTCGGCCAACCCGCACTAGGCCGGCGTGGTGGAGTAAGGCCTAACCATTCTCATCGTGAGATAACGGCCGTGCCCAGCAGTGAGACAGTAATGGGCTGTTATTTGAGGTTTTAATAATTAGGATACTTAATTATAATAAAACACTTTTAAACGGATTCTATCGCGTATATTTTGATTTTTGATTTTCCTGACGTTTCGAATACTCTGCAGCATTCGTGGTCGCAGGAAAATCAAAAATCAAAATATACGCGATAGAATCCGTTTAAAAGTGTTTTATTATAATGTGTAATAATCGCGAAAATCTAAGACATTACTATAGGATACTTAAATTACCAAAAAAAAATACGGGTTGCACTCCGGGAGTGCCGACAGAAGTGAAAACTTATTTTAGCACGTTAGACATTTTTTAGACATTTTAGGTATATGTAGTGTAATAAAATGTTATTTGTTTATGAAAGAGAATAATAGAAATTAAAAAGCAAAATATTATTGGCATACAACTTTATTTCTTTTTTTATGACAATGTACCTTATAATACCTTCTTCTTCTTCTTCTCTTAGATTATAGTTCCTGTAGAGTATCTTCCACAATTTTGCAATATTTTTTTGTAGATTAATTAATCTATATATATTCAATATAATATTTCACAAAAATGAAAAAAATCTAAAAACGAATGTAAGTCGTACGGTTCAATTGTTTTTTTTTTCTTCTTAAAATACCTTAATAATACCTTAATACTTTTGAATTGGCTGTCAAGTATTTTCTTTTTGTTATTATTTTGGCCTGGAGTCCAAGTCCTTTGACCAAGTCAAGTATCATCATAATCTATGATTGCACATTATATTACATTTATACCATGTACTTTTTTAATATGTTTGATTTTTTATTTATCTATATAAACTGATGTTTTTATTAAGATAAGAAAGGCATAAAACCTATTTGGTATTGTTTAATGCTCACAGAAACAGTTTTATATCAATGTTTTATGTAGCAGCCTTTGCTCACTGGTAGATTTAGATCTACAATTATTTTTGTTTAAAGTAATATGGCAACACTTATATCTACTGATGCCAGCGCCATTGCGTCATCTATTAAGAACTGTATGTAAACTATTTAATAAGTTTTAAAAAGTACAGATTACTACAGATTTTTTACTGACACATATATGAAGGTTTCACCCCCCTGGTAGGACATTCTATTCTATTCTTGATAGAAAAAAGTAAGTGCGTATTACATATCTCGTTATAGCATTTGGTCATCCATATTTACAGTTTATATACAACCCATTTTTATTTTTATTTTTAGGCTCAGGCTAGTTCGCGTCATTTTGAGACTGCCTAACTACAAAAACGAGATGCATCCTTGCTGGAGAGAGGGAGAATAGTGCGATTCCAACACCATACGTCCTAGTCGCAAGTAGACCAGGCACATTGTGTATGTTGAGATTATAATAACTAGACATTCAGCAATGCACGGGATGGTACAAAAAGGTAGTTAATTTGTTGTTTTGTTTCCTACAGGTCTCACATAAGCGATAGCACGTTGTCGGCGCAGCGGCACCCTCCGAGTACCAAGAACATGAAAGGCAGCAAATGAATGTACCAGCGCAAGCAATCACGTTTGTCGGCCAATTCTAGGCATGAACAATTTTCTCATTATTAGAAAAGCTTTAAAAAATAATGTCGAAGGATCAACAGCCGATGGAGTAGACGAGTCCTAGAGTGGAGACCGCGCATGGGTAAACGTAGTATGGGATGCCCACCGACCAGATGGACGGACGACCTGAAGAAGGTCGCTGGGTCCAGCTGGATGCGGAATGCTGATGACCGGGAGTTGTGGCGCACGCTAGGAGAGGCGTGTGTCCAGCATTGGACCGATATAGGCTGATGATGATGAGAAAACCTTTGTTGTCTAGTCTGATTACTCTGTCATCTAGTCTCCGGTAACTTAAGCTATCGAGAAATCACGTGATTCAACAATGGCATTCCCATGCATTTTGTTCACTTTTCTGAAGGTATGCTTCTGGTTTTCGCGCCATGAATTTATTCTGATCCCCATAGCCTTAAAGTAACCTGTACGTTAACATGGGAATAGATAGCTGTTTTGAAAATATATGCTCATTGCGATCTTTCTATCTTTCTTTTTATGTGGTTAGTGACCAATTTAGTGTCAGAGTTGTTCAAGCTGCCCAAAAGCCCCCAACTTGGCTTAACGACTTTCTTGTAGCAAACAAAGCAACTTGTTGTTCGAAACACGAAGACACTCAGTTCAAATATCACTATGTCACACCCATCCATAGACTGACCGCACCAAAAGTTGCTTAACCTACCCGATCGATTACCGACCAATAACTGAAACTGATTATGAGTGAATTGCAACTTGCAACTACAAACCCGATCTATAAGCAGTAGGTTGTGTGTTCAAAACCTGGCATGAACAAATGTATCTTTTGGATATATGAACTTTCTTAGTTAATCATAGCCGTGTGGTGCTGGCTAAGAATACCTCATTACGTCATCACGAGAATCAAATGAGCACGCAACATAATCCCATACCGTTAGTTATGGCAATTTTTGGGGGAGGCTTTTGTCCAGCAGTTGACGTTTTACGGCTGATATGGTATGGTACTTTCTTAGTTAATGTGTGTCACTACTGGCTATAGATGAGAGAAAATATCGTGAGGAAATCTGGAACCTGTAATGATTTGAAATCATCTACAAGTAGTGAGCAAGCTTGGCAATCAATGCTCGTTCTCTCGTCCCTTCTCTGTATGAGACCAGCCCTTGACCAGCAGTGGGACAATTACAGGCTGATATTATTCTTATCATATCAGCCAAAGAGCGTCCACTGGTGAACAATGGCCTATAGATAGATAGATATTCACAATTGTGCAGTCATTTTAGGGGGAATTTGCCAGTACTCTCCACGCTTGGCAGGTGAGTCGGTGAGCGCAGTATAGCTACTGTTCTACAGAAGGGACGTAGCTACCCATCCCTCTGGGAGTTTAAAGTCCCTTAGTCGCCTTTTACGACATCCATAGGAGGACATGTAGCAGTGCTATATTTTAAACACACCACACTGAATTATTCTTCCTAGTGGACGCCCAGAGTTCGCCCAGGGGTCGAAATTGGAATTCATTAATATTTTAATTTAGATTTAATGTATTAGTAACATATATTGTAAACATTTCAACTTTCTGCACTCCTCCTCCATATGCCGAATCGGACACTTCTTCGTGCGCGCAATGTGCTTAAAAGGGGTAAAAAGTTTTTTTCTTCACGTATTAATATATAGATTATGCTAACACAAATAAAAATGGTTATGGAGACTCAGTGCTAAGTGCATGTAGTAATAAGTTATTATCAGGTAATGTTATACAATAATATTGAGTACCTATGTTCTTACGTATACACAAATAGAGGTCTATTATATAGGTCTACTATATACGATGTGATATGTATCATGGAAGCTTAGAGCTTCGCCTATTCACAAAGTAAGGTGTTATGATAAACATACGGCCGAATACTCCATCGCTAGTTAATGTTATGTCTCCACTATAATAATTGACCCGCCCGGTTTCCTACCGAAAACAAGTTTCTCGAATAATTAAAGCGAGACTTAATAATAACTGGGGTTTCAGTATTCGGCTGATAGTTGTCCTTTACAAAATTTGAAAATAATACGACATTTTAAAAATGAATTGCTTATTTGCACTTGCAGGCTTTTCGTCTTAGCACAGCCTGTTGCAGTTTGATGTTGGACATGGAGCTCACCCAATTTGCGCTATTACCTGATTATCAGCCTTCCGCGTCATCTGTCTGCAAAGGCACACCACGTCCGGTGGTGTGCCTTTTCCACTTATGGACTCATCTGCTCCAGCGGCTACTGGGCCTTCAACAAACATGATCGATCTACCGCCACTTCAGCTTGCATATTTAGCAAGCTATATCGGTGCCTCCAGTTCTTTTCCAGGTAATCTCACATCTTATCTTATTCTTCAAAGGAACTCCAAGCAAAGCTCATTCTTTAGCTCGCTAAGCGACTTAAAATCATGGTGTAAATTTTTTAGGTTGACTATGGTTTTTACTGAAATGAAAATAACTATCAATAACTAATGATAATTATTAATATTTATCAATTATTTTTATAAAAAAATATCTATTTACCTATATAAACTGAATAAATGATTTTTTATAGATGTAGGAACATAATTTAGACGTCCGTCCGCATAAATGAGGCCATTTATTGATTTCGTAAATAGACACAAAATTAAAAAGATTGTGTTGAGTCTACTACTCTGTATTTATATTAAATGTTAACACTAACAATTCATTTACACAATTACTGTAATTAACCGGTTGCAAAATGTAAAGAGCCTAATTATTATTCATTAACTTAATACAAAATAATTCTTATTTAAATGAAGAACAATTAACCTATTATAGAGATAACATTTACGTAAAATATATGCTCTGATATGATCTATTTTTCCATTGTTATTATGAGAGCTCCGCGCTAAGTTCACATCGTAACGAGTTATGACAGTGAAAGACAAAGTCAAAGATTTTTATTCATGTAAACACATCATAAATATCAGCCATTTATACGTCCACTGCTGAACAAAGGCCTCCTCCATAGATTTCCACAATTGTGTCGTCATTTTGGGAGGTATTTGCCAAGTTGGAGAGCGCAGGACGCTGTTGCCCATCCCTCTGGTTTAGAGTCCCTTATCCGCCTTTTACGACATCCACGAGAGGAGATAGGGATGCAATAGATTTGTGAATAGGAACAAGAGAGTAAGAATGAAAAAGTCAATCTGCGATATAAATACGTACTTATGTACAATAATAAATTGCCAAATCAGTAAAAACCTAACTAGTTCTGACGAAAGGCTCTCTTTCACGGGCAAGACGCATGCATCAGCATGTCTCAGCTCAACCATAATACCAAAAATACAACGCCACAATTACAAATACATTTTAGTGAACATGACAAACTCATACTGCCATGTCAGTTCAGGGTGTACAAAATGTACAGTGGTTACAAAATACTCACATTCACAATAATGTAAGCATAGTTGATGTCACTATTAACTATTAAATAGTAAATACAACAAACACCTAGGTTAAAATAGATTCCCAAAATTTATTTATATATGTAGTTAGATACAAGTGAAGTTAATTTAAGCGTGTTAAAAAAGTATATCATATCAAGGAGATCTATTATCAAGAATACAATTCGTAGGTCAGCTCGTGGCGAGCTGTATTGAGTGGCGACACTGCGTACCCAAAATGCCCCAGTCGGTCAGAGCCTCGTCTCCGGCTTGCCTTTATGGCTATAATGGACCCTATGAGATGCAAGTTTCTCAACTATGACTTACCTAAGTTGGCCAATCAGAGGAGGGCCGCCAGAGCTATATGTTCGGGGCTGAAAGTATCTACCGGTAATAACGGGGGAACTTGCTCCAAGTTTTCGAGGTGCACGATGTTGAAAGCGGTGCTGGGGTGTAATTCCTTAATCTCAAACATGCATATATCCTTGAATACATTATTGAAATAACGGTGACAACCCTATTTGGTATTCCCTAAGACTGGCCCCCACGGCTCACCATTTGCAACATGTCTTTGAATAGCTTCAATCATGTTTTAGCGTATACCAAATTGGTTTTTCCCCCTCATTTTAATTCTGTATTGAAGGATGTATGGATGTTTGACCTTAAGGAATTGCACCCCTGCTCTTCCCAATACTCAGAACTGCTCACGGTGTTGCTCGTCGTCGTTCTGCAAGTGGCGAGTTATCGTCTGCTACATAATTTTAGTTAGAGGTTTATAGGCCATTGTTTGTGATTATTCCGTGTTTTTAGTCCATTAACACCCGTTGTAATGGACCATATTGTAATTTCCATCTCATACAACATTCCGATTCTACTGGTGACAATTCGCGACTGAATTTCTACAGTGGAGTCCCGGATTAGAATTACACATTTTTGAAATAGCCTCTATTTGTTCGACTCATATCTACGCGTAAACCTTTTAAAAAACAGGTATCCTCTTTGGAAAGAATTCCCGTGAGACAAGACACATATTACAATAATAAAATAGTTGAATAAATGCAATATAAAAACAAAATAAATTACTATGATAATGTCACAAATATGATCCGATATAATTTTGAAACAATGTAAAAATATTTTAATTATTTAAACGGATGCAGTAGTTGTAATGTTAAACTAGCACAAAAACATTTATTTCAATCATTTCAATTTAGTCTAATTACTTTATTATATTATAGTAATGTCAATTAATACAACCAATTAAAGGCTCTAAAGAGTCGCAGTGCGCAGCGGGGTATTGCGCCAGACATATGCATTTTCAATGTACTGATTGATACTGTAACATGTTCTGAACACTAAGATATGCTTTATATTTTATTTACTATCCGGCAACTGAGGCACATAGATACACATACTGACACTGTATTTGAGTAAAATCTTATAACATAAAACTATTTCTAAAATTATGGCACACGTAGTGACTTTGGCGTCATGTTTCGCTGCGAGGGGTCGCGTAATCTTCTGCAAAGACCTTTTTTTTTTTTTTTTTTTATTGGTGCCCAGTGGAAATTCATCATGAACTTCCTTCGCCCCGGGGAAGGGCGAAGGGGTATGCCGGACTCCTACCGGCTAAAACCACTGGAGCGGTCATCTTCGGCACGTAAGGGAGGCTCCAGGTCCTCGTATGATCACACTAGAGCCGCCCACTAGTGCCACGCCTATTGGCACATCTCGGAGAGGGGGACTGTAAAGCGGTCACCCCCCCAGGGGGATTGTAAAGGATCCCCCAAAGCGTCCCACGGCAGCGCGTGACCACATGCGTGCTACCGTCTTCTCTTGGGTCGCTTGGTGTGGGCACGCAGATTCCCCAATCTACGCACCCGCGAACCCAGAGGTCCCCCACCTTATAGCAACGGCAGGGGTTTTCAGGCGTATCGGAATTAGGCGCCAGGGCGGTTGTTACCCCGGCGCCGTCTCCTTCTTCTTCGAGCGGGATCGGCCCTCTCCCGATCCCGCTCTGCGGTCTCCTTCTGGAGCATGACGCTCTCACAGAAGGAGACCACTGCATTCCAGTTTTCGTGCTCTGCCAACATAGCCGACACTACTGCTGGCAGAGAGAGATCTTGCCCGATCCGATCGACCAGGATCCGCCGCTCGGCGGCCCACGCAGGTCACGCCTCGAGCGTGTGCTGTGCGGTGTCCTGGTCGCTATCACAATGGTGGCATTGTGCCGTGGCCTCGCGTCCTATCCTGTGCAGGTACGCACCGAAACAACCGTGCCCGGTGAGCACCTGCGTCAGGCGATAGGTGACGCGCTCGCTCCTTCTGAGCCAGGCTCCGAAGAGCGGCAGGACGGCCTCGACGACGCGCTTGGTCGCAAATTGCATCCGCAGGCGGTGACGCCACTTTACAAGTGCGCGTCGGCGAGCTAGCCGCCGCAGCCTGTCCAACGCCCCTGGAGGCGCGTTTTCGCCGCTCTGGCGGAGGGAGCGTGTCTGATCGTAGACCCACGCATCCATCTCCGCCAGGATGTCGAAAGGCGGAAAACGCGCCAGGAGAGTTGCCGCCTCGTAGGACACCGTTCGGTATCCTCGTGCGATCCGGATAGCCACTCTGCGCTGCAGACCGTGAATTTTGGTTCTGCAGCGCTGGGCACCTGACAGTCGAGCTGACCATACAGGCGCCCCGTAGAGGGCCACGGACCGCACAACCCCTCCGTAGAGACGGCGAACTTCCTCACATGGTCCCCCGAGATTGGGCAGCAGCCGGTGTAGTGCACCCACTACCCTCTCGACTCGGGGAACGAGGCGCTGAAAGTGCTCTTCGAAGCCCCAACGACTGTCCAGGGTGAGCCCCAGGTATTTCATGTACCGGCCCACCCCGATTCGCGCGTCACCAACGCGTATCCACGAACTGGGTGGTTCTCTGCTTCTTGGCAGTTTGTGGAACCATAGCGCCTCGGTTTTTTTGAGGCGCTATCCGCAGACCCAGGGCGTGGATTTTGGCCACGACAATTGCCACCGCTTGCTCTGCAAGCCGGATGGTTCCCTCGAAGGACTCCCCGCTGGCCAACACCAGAGTGTCGTCAGCGTAACAAACTAAGCTGACTCCAGCAGGGAGAACGACACGCAGGACCGCGTCGTAGGCAAGGTTCCATAAAAGGGGGCCGAGAACTGACCCCTGCGGAACCCCGCACGTAATCTCCCTCTGCTTTACGCTACCGTCCCTACCCACGAAGCGAATGTGCCTATCGCGCAGATAGGCCCCTATGATGCCCTGCAGGTAAGGCGGACACCGATGATGGACTAGTGCCGCCCTAATAGCGCCCCACGGGATGGAGTTGAAGGCGTTGACGATGTCTAGACTGACTGCCAACGCCACCCCACCCCGCCGAGACACTGCCTGTTCCGACAGCGAGCGGACGCGAAGAATCGCGTCAATGGTGGACCGCCGCTGCCGGAAGCCATACTGACTTTCGGCCAGGTCGGGGCCAACTCGCGACAGGTGCTCAACGAGTCTTCGGGTAATTATTCTTTCGAATAGCTTCGAAGCCTCGTCAAGCAGGCAAATGGGACGGTATGCAGAGGGAGACTCCGCAGCCCTTCCTTCCTTCCTCAAGAGAACCAATCCGGCTTCCTTCCAGCCGGACGGGAACACGCTACTACGGAGGCAACTGGTGAACAGCCGCCTCAAGCGGTCCCCAAGAGACTGCAGTGCATACACCCACGCACGGCCCGGAATGCCGTCCGGACCCGGTGCAGTGTTGCGACTCTTTAGGCGGCCAATGGCTCGGCCCAGCTCCCCTTCCGAAACCCCCAACTCCTCGGCCCAGTCCGAGGCAATCGGGGGTGGAGAGGGACCAGGATGGTCCCGGACCGCCGGAAAGAGCGTTGAAAGTACTCCCTCCAGCAAATCCGGGGCCATGGTTTCGGTCACGGGGGGGACATAGGGGCGTAACTTGCCCACTACCATTCGGTAGGGTCTCCCCCACGGACACCTGTCCAGTCCCTCCAGGAGCTCGCTCCAGGACCGAGCCTTCGCCTCGCTGATGGCGGTCTGAATCGCCAGCGTGGCCGCCCGGTAGGCCGCATAGGCCTCGTCAGTCTCTCCGGCTGTGGCGCTGTGTCGGCGTCGGCTTCGTTGGTACCGGCGGCGGGAGGCCAGGCAGACCGCGCGCAACTGCGCGATCTCATCCGACCACCAGTACACTGCCGTACGCCGGGAGCGCCTGGCCCGGGGCATGGATGCGTCGCATATTGACGTCATCGTCTCCCGGAACCAGGACGCTTCCTCCTCCGGATCGGGCAAGATCCCTTGATCAACCTCTGGCCAGGCCGCGACGTTGGCAGCTGCGACGAGCAACTCGCTATCCAGCTGTGTGAGGGCCCAACGCCGCGACCGTGGGCTGGGACTAGAACGGCTCGGGCAAGGCGTGCGGAGGGCCACGTCGAACATTATGTGGCGGTGGTCCGAAAGTGTGACCACCTCCTCCGCTACTCGCCAACCCGACACCATGCGGGCCACAGAAGGAGCCGCCCATGTCAGGTCCACGACCGACTCCCCCTGCCACCGAACGCAGGTGCTAACGGACCCCCGATTCAGCAATCGGAGGTCAAGTGACGCCGCCCAGTCTTGCATTATCCTCCCCCTCGGCCCGTCCCGACGGTTGCCCCAAGCTCTAGAGTGAGCATTGAAATCCCCCAGGACGAGCACTGGACGGGGCAAGCACTTACAGCGAATGCTGCGCGCCACCCCGTCCAGGTATCCCTCGAAGTCGACGAGGGACACGTTAGGGGAGATATAGCAGCCCACCACTGCCAGAGGTCCCCATTCTACTACGACAAAGCCCTGCCCCCTGTCCAACAGGGAGCAGAGCGGCTCACCTTCAGCTCCAGACCAATATATAGCGACGGAGTCCCCGGCGTCCCCGAACCAGCGAGGGTGTTCCTGGACGCTGTAGGGCTCCGCCACAACCGCCAAGGCAACCGACCACTCCGCAACAGTCTGTAGCAACAGATTCTGCGCGTTGCGGCAGTGGTTTAGGTTTCCCTGGAGGATCTTTAATTGGCCTCCATCGCCTCCGGTGAGCCGGAGCGTGCGACCGGTGCCGCCGGCGCAGACTTCTTCAGCTCCTCGGCCGAGGCAGGGGGGCCTGGTTTTCCCCTCTTGCTCTTCTGGGCTGCACAAGATTTGCAGCCCAATCTGTGCTCGGCCGGGAGGCCAAAGTCCGCACACAAAGGGCAGTTTTTTGTCTGCGCCTGGCATTCCCGAATTTTGTGGCCCTGGCCGCCACATCCGTAGCACCGGTCGCTCCGGTCAACCCCCCCGTGTATGGTGCACCGGAGGCGCACATGCCCGAGTTCGAGGCATCGGAAGCATTGTAATGGCCGTGCCGCCAACACCTCGACCCTGGCCGACGTCCAACCGACGCAAATACGGCGGGTAGACGCCAGCTTCTTGGCCGCCTCCAGTGGGATCCGGACCCAGACCGTGCCCAAGGACATCGGTGAGCGGCGAATTTCGCCCACCCTTACATCCTCGGGCAAACACGCCGTCGCAGCCACTATGGCATCTGCGATCTCCGCTTTGGTAACGGCGTCATCCAGGTCCAGTACCCTCAACTCCGCCATTTTTATCGGACGTGCAATATGCACGTCAAATATGGGGGTGAGCACCTCCCGCATTTTGCGTGCCAGGCTATCGGCCTTGGCGCCACCATCCTCGCCAGCGACAGAAAGCACCATTCCGCCGCTGACTGACCTCTTGATGGTCACGGTGTCCGGACCAATGCCGTGGTCGGCGAGCTTAATATTTCGCCGAGCCGCGGCCATGACTTCACCCAACCTTGTGTCGGGTGAGCCTTCGGGCACCGTGACCGTTATGGCGGCCGATGCGGGAACCTTGGGGAGGTTGACTTTCCCCTTCCTTCCTCTCTTTCCGCCCCGTTTTCCGCGTTGTCTCCCTCCATTCTGGGGAGAAGATTGCGCAGGCTCTGCAACTGCGGGTTGTTGGGCCTGAGAAGGCCGGGGCTGCCGCTTCTTTTTGCCTGCAATGGACCACCCCTCAGTGGTGTCCATTGCGGACTGCGAGGACTCGGGCTCAGTGGCTGCTGGCTGGATTGGCGCGGATCCAGTGGTCGCCGCAGCCCCGTCAGCTGTCGCCTGCTGGTCTGACTTTCCGGTCCCCTTTGCCACACCACGACCCCCGCTCTTCCCTTTCGATAGGGCTGGTGCGGTACTTTGCACCTTAGCGGGGGCCGCAGCCTTCGCCGCGCTCTTTGTCGCCCCAGCAGCGGCCGCATACGTGGCCGTCTGTAGCTGTCGGGAATCCGCTGCCAGTGGTGGGCGCAGGCGTTTCTCCGGCGGGAGCCGCACAGCTAGGGCCGCCAGTTTGGCGTCCATCATCCCCCCGACTTCGAGGACAATGGAGCGCCGAAACTCCGCCTCTGCATCCGGCGGCAAGAATGCCGGAGCGACACAGTTCTTAGGCCTCGCAGTACCGTTGCCCTGACGACGAAGGAGACCCACCTCCGTCGTCAGTTTCGCTATCTGCGCCGAGAGGCTGGCGAGTTGAGAGCGCAACTCAGCGTTCTCTCTCTCCAGCCTTTCGACGTTAGATTCCTTTCCGGCCTTTTTGGCCGACCTTTTGGCGTCAGGGGATGACCCGACTGACGCCTTCGGAAGGGTCCGCTTGCGGCCCTCTGCACCTAACACCATGTTGAGTGAAGCGTGCGAACCCCGAGGGTCCAAGGACTCCTCGGAGTCGCTCACCCCACCCAACAGCAACGGCGTACCCGGACGCGGCAGTGACGCGACCGCACGCTGCGCACGCGCACTGGCGCGCAAGTTACGCGCGCTGGCGCGCAAGTTACGCGCACTGCGCGTCCAGGTACCTGAACCGGACACGGAGCCGATATCCGACTCCATGTCCATCTGGACGCTGTCGGACTCCGACAGCGAACCAACCCTCTCACCTCCCACTTTCTCTGCCTCCACCTTCTTCACGTGTTTTATTTTAAGTTTTGATGTTTCCATGTCTAGACCCACGAGTATGGGGGAAATAAATGGTCGACCCGGGCAGTGCCCCCTGTACCCGGGCAAGCGTATCCCATCTTCAGGTTCCGCCAGTCCTGGGGTTGCGTGCTCGCGACTGAACTTCCCATCAGCCATGCACCCCTCGCCGCACGCAAAGCTTGGGTTCGGAGAATTTTTATAGAGGCCTTCTTCCTCGCGATCCGGGCGGTTAAGCCAAGATCCTCGGTCCCGGTCGAAGCCGCGAGACGTGACCACGACACTCCAACCGAGGTTACGATATCGACGGTGGCAGGGAAGGGGATTCCTCCCACTACCTGCTCGGGGCAGGGTGAGTGCACACCGAGCCCGCCGCTAGCCCGCCCATGCTCCTCCGAAAACGGAGGAACACCATACGGCCTACCTACAGCCCACAAACTGGGCCCATCCCTGTCAGAATATTAGCCACCGGGCAACAAGGTCCTCCAAAAAGTGGAGTAGTTATTGCCCGGTGCCCAGGGTGCACCGGCCCGACAACTGCTCTTCCCCCCGGACGTATCAAGAGGGACCAGCAGCCACCGAGCGCACGTGGAGGTTTCCTGACCTAGCACCCCTCTGCAAAGACCTATTCTATATTCAAGGGCGTATATGGACGTTTGAGCTTAGAGAATTGCACTACTGTATTTAAGGATGTATTGATGTTTGAACTTAGGGAATTGCCTTCCAGAATTGAAATAACGGTGATAACCGAATTGGGTATTCGCTAAGATTGGTCCTAATGGCTCGCCGTCTGCAATTTATTTATTTATTTATGCTTAATATACAAGTGTAAAAAGGCGGTCTTAATGTCGTAGGCATTTCTACCAGACAACCTTTAGGTGATGTAGAGAACAACAAGTTAGATGCACCTATAAAATATGACAGGTAAGATGTGAAGACATGAAAACAAGAGTGTAATAATAATATATAAACTTACATGTCTATTATATATATACTAAATAAACACGCGCATACATATATATAATAAATATAAACCAATGAGATGAGAAAAAAAAAATATACACGAGAATCAGAGCCGAGCTAAATCTGCCGAAGTCTTGTCGCGAAGTAATTTTCGCACTTTTATGTTAAAGCAATGCCGATTTTCAGCCATCCTGATTTCAAGGGGGAGCGCATTCCACAATAAAACAGATTGGATGAAGAAGGTAGAATGAATAAAGTCAGAGTGATGAGTGGGACATTGAAGAAGATGATTATTGGTAGAACGAAGGTTTTTATCGTGGTTGGAACACAGATACTGGAAGTGCGAAGACAAATAAAATGGAGAATTGGGAGAGTAGAGTATTGAAAGCAGGGTGGTCAGTGCCCTCGTGTTTCGGCGCTGGCGAATGGGCAACCAATTTAAAAGAGAAATGTGCAATATGTCCTTGAATACATTCAATCATGTCTCAGCTAATACCAAATTGGATTTTAACCGTTATTTCAATTCTAAATTCAAGGATGTATGGCTGTCTGAGCTTAGGGAATTGCACCCCTGATCTTAGTTATTTTGTATATGAAGCACATTATGTATTTAAGCATATTTTACATTACAGGCTCACTAGCCTGATGCTGGGGAGCTAGTTGCGCCGGTTTACTCCCCAGCTTAAACACTAGAAGTGGTACGTGCTGTCTTATGCTGAGGTGAAAAAAATACTTTATTTACTGTCTATTTGGAATAAATGATCATTTAATTCATTTTAACTGGAAATCCCACATTCAACACATAAGCCGGAAATTATCAAGATATACATAAGTATATCACTAAAGGGTTATAAAATCATCCAAAGTATAATAACTCAATAACGGACTCAATGCACCACAATACACAATTAAAAATCTATTGTATCTCGCCACCGGCGAATTTAGCCATTTGAGAGGATACTAGGCATATGTTCATTCTTGACGCCGTTATGCTATAAGTACTGGTATAAGGAAAAAGTACTGATATAGATATCCTAATTAAATTTTATAAGAAATGTATCCTTACAAATATAGAAGAAATGGAAAGCTATAACCACATTTCATTGAGCTCAGCATCCTAATCCTAAAACCTCTGTACAGACTTATAATTTGCTATTTCATCCCAAAATATACCCATCATTTCAACTTACGAAACAATAAAAGCTAAAATTGAAGACTTCCAGCTTCAATATTCCACTCAAGGCAAAAAAATGTACATTAAAATTCATAGACACCGAAAGACGCAGTTACAACATATTTAAATTAAAACTGAACAAATACCTTCCGTATACAAACAATTACACACTGGAAGAGCTTATCCATATACAGAGCAATAAATTCATCGTTAGACAGAAAAAAATATCAAGCATTTGTGTATTTTAATAATAATTGCTATACAAATAATGTAAGGTTAGCTATAATTTTTATTTATTTAAAAGGTATCGTAAATATTATGTACAGTTTTAAGGTAAAATATTATGTGCTGTGTACCTTGTTCTATGTATTTATATATGGACTGTATACTGGTCGTGTGGTGATGGCTAACGGCCGAAATGAATAATAATCAATCCAAAACCTTTGGATTTGGGATTTGTGTAAATTAATCCTGATCCTAACACAAAAACAGACCATTTTCAAAATTTTAAATCTAAAGATTTTAGATTAGATTGATTATTAATTTCGGCCGTAAGAAAACTACCACCTCATCTCATCCCGTGGGATATGGGAAAACCCCCAAATAGCACCCAATACAAACCCATGCCGGTCGTTGCGGCAATCTTTTACTCTCCAATAGAGGACGTTTTTCGGCTGAATGTATGTACTGTATTTGCGATTTTAGGGTTTTATTTTAAATTGTATATGCAGATTTGGCACGGTTGGCGCAATGGTTAAGCAATTGGCTTTCTGCACTACATGTAGCGGGTTCGATTCCTACACAGGACAAATATTTGTATGATCTACAGATCATTGTTTCGGATGTGGGTGCTTGTGCTTGTGAGATTTATATCAGTAATCTGTACCAATGATACAACAGAAATCCTAGTCATCATGCCAGCAGCATCCTTTTTAGAAAAAAATCCACAGCTGGATTCACCTCCCTCAAAGATTGCCACAATGACCAGTATGGGGTTGTGTTGTACGTTAATTGTCAAGTTAAGTCAAAAGATTTTTATTCAAATAAAACATTTGCTGGCACTTACGAATAGCCAGAATTTAAATAGTTGCACGGTTGTGTGTGTTATGTGTGGGATAAATACCACATATTTATGCACAATGACTTTAATTGCCTTACAATAAGATTTTCCCAGAATTTAAATAGTTGCACGGTTCCAAGTCGTTGGTCCTATGGAGAAGAACCGGTAAGAAACACCATGGATACACTCTTTTAAAATAAATGATGTACTACAGTCTTATTACTTAACACATAATCGTAATAAAAGATATGTGAGGATAATGCATGCTAATGTGTGGGATAAATACCACATATTTATGCACAATGATATTAATTGCCTTACAATAAGATTGCTATAACAGTCAAGAGCGGACTAATCCCGACAAAGGACACCCGTTCATGGGTATAACGCATGCAACAGCATAGTTCAGCTCAACCATAATGCAGGTAACTTAACCACCCAACACACAACGCTACCATCAACAAGCCTTTTTAGTGAGCATGACAGACTCATACTGCCCGGCAACAGGCCAGGGTGTATATGTTATTACATTAGTGGCTACATAATGCTCACAGTCACAATAATGTAAAGATGATTTTTGTCATTAATAATAACAAAAGAGTAAATTATTATGCTATATTTAATTTATTATCAAATATAATAAAACTATTGTACTGATGTCACAAATATGATCCGATATGATCTTTAAATATGTTTAAAATATTATGAGTTGTTATAGTGGATGCAGTAGGTATAATAATAATTTCAATTTAGGATAGATACAATGTAGTCATGTCAATCCATGCAACCAATTAGAAAGCGCCAGAGAGCCGCAGTGTGCAGGCGAAATCGTACGCCAGACATCTTTATCCTCAATGTACTGATTCGTACTATAAAAGGCGCTAAACATTAAGGTATGCTTTATAACTGACTTAAATTTAATATTAGGTAATTCAGTTAAACTAATTGGGATTTTATTATAGAACCTAACACTGTTTCCCAAAAAAGACTTGCTGGTTCTGCCAAGTCTAAAATCAACTTTGTGCCTGTTCACATTTTCTATTGAAATTGACAATGTTTTTGCGGACGTACATAATGTTTTGGGATATATACAGGGATGGTAAGGTAAGTATATTTATCTGCTTAAATAGTACGCGAAGAGACATTCAAGAGCCTAGGTTATAAATAGATTGTACAACCCTTTTTTGTAATATAAAAATTGTCTTGACATTAGCAGCGGACCCCCACAGTAAAATACCATAGGACTGCGAAAGTACGCAAAATATACCAACCTATATCCACATCAGTGATTTGTCTTCTTTTTCTAATGGCGATAGCAGCAGAACTCAGTTTGTATATGAGGCCCCCATTGCAGCATCCTATGATCTCTCCCAGGCCCCCAATATATTTTTAAATTGTGTGGATCGTCTTCTTGTGAAGCCAAACTGCTTGTCATGTAGCATCCCATGTCTGTCAAAGTGGGCTAGCATTTTATTTAATATTAATTTTTCAAATAATTATATGGAGTGTTTGAGCAACCTGCCAACCTTTAAGAATGGATACATTTTTACTAGTTTTTATCACATCGGGAAATATTCCGTCTGAAATACGAGAGTCAAAAATGGCTGCTAATATTGGGGCGATGTTAGCAATTACTGATTCAACAGCTTTAACGGATAGTCCCCATAGGTCCTCGGATCTTTTAATTGCTAAAGTTTTAAATGCTAATAATATGCCAGTGTGAGTCACACATTTAAAATCAATGTTAGGTACTTGTATATGTACGTACTTTTTTAGGAATGTCTCAACTACGACGGTTGACGATGCAAGAAATTTAGTAGTCTCTAAGGGTATATGAGTGAAGAAGGTTCCTAAGAAATTGGCGACTACAGTGCTGTCTGAAACTAGTTAAACTAGTTTTAAGTAAATTCTACTGTCAGATCTTACGATTGCCAGTTTCAGTATTTATTATTTTCCACGTTGTTTTTATTTTTTTGTCTGATTTGTTTATTTGGTTACTAATGTAAAGTGCTTTGGCTAGCATACAAATTATCTTAAATATTTTTGAGTAATTCCTAATCATATTTTGATGGCTCATTATTAAACAATGAATATCATCCTCTGTTGTTAGACCAGAAAGTTTAAATTATCAATAATAAAGGAACAGTTCGTCATACTACTTATGAATGACTGAGTTAATATTAAAGTCTAACAAAGTAGCAAATTGTCGCTTATATTTGATAGGCAGATACACAGTCGGCTCTAGTGTGATCTTACAAGGACCTGGAGACCCCTTCGGTGCCGAAGATGACCATTCCAATGGTTTTAGTCGGTAGGAGTAAAGCATATCCCTTCGCCCCGGAGAAGGGCCGACTTTCAGGTAGAATTGCCACGGGACACCAATAAAAAAAGGCAGATACACAGTATCATCCGTCAACTTTAGTTTACCAATAAAACATAAATAAAAGTGCATATGCATACTAAGCATATGTATGTAGTTATTATGTGTATTAGACACATCGTCAAGATATGGAAATGCACACAGAATTATTTTGTTACAGTCCAAGTTTAAGATTTTTCCTTGCGTTTAAACTATTGCCTATAAATAAAGTAATGTTAGTATTGAGGTCACATTTTTTGACACAAGTGATGTTATAATTCGCTTGTAGTCTGACCCAGATATGCAATAGTTTTGTGAGGAATGATGCAGGCTGTTGCATTTTCAAATATAAAGCTAGCCCCAGGTGAGCCCTCCAACGTCTTAGGTAGAGAATCATTGTTGTTATGATTAATCATACAACTACATAGTGTGGTGTTGTTGTATGCCAATGAATCAACTCTGTCTGCATTATAGTTACACATACTTACTAGTTTATTTGCAGCGAGGATATGTTCTTCTATCTGCTTTTGTGAAATTACATAATTATTATAGAGTGAATTGAGTGATTCCTTTAAGTTCTTAATTTCGGACTGCAAGCAATCAGTATCAATTTTATACATGTTTTTACTATCTTCTAGGTTGATTTGTGTCCTCACCCTCTCCGAGATGTGCCTATGGGCGTGGCACCAGTGGGTGGCTCTAGTGTGATCATACGAGGACCTGGAGCCTCCCTTAGGTGCCGAAGATGACCGCCCCAGTGGTTTTAGCCGGTAGGAGTCCGGCATACCCCTTCGCCCTTCCCCGAGGCGAAGGAAGTTCATGAAGAATTTCCACTGGGCACCAATAAAAAAAAAGGTCCCTAACCTTGCGCAATGCCTTTTCATACAAGTTACTATACTGACTAAGACCATTTGCAACAACCTGATGTTTGTCCCGTTCATCCATGGCATCCAAGTAATGCTGATGTAAGATTGGGGCGTTTTGCCTTATTGTCCACGCTTGGTAGACGGGTTGGCAATCACAGTTGTGTTATAAATGTACTCGAAGGACGCTGCTGCTTACCCCCCGGCTTATCCCATAGTCACCTATATATATACGACACCCACGGGATTATATGGGGTAGTGATATTCTGAGCCGACACGACACGGCCAAATCCTAGTATGGAGAAAAATTTATGTTAAAAATAAAACGTGTAACCAATATAACCTGTCATTGTAATTCATGAATTGTGAAATACATATGCATGCAGTAGTTTTGTGTTCGAGTTTCAGCTTGAGATTAATATGAAAACGTGTAGTAAAAAAACACTAGATTATAATGATGAACGAACACGACATTATATTACGACATAGTACGAACTGATATTTACGTATTCCACATTATAATTATTACACGAGTAATGTAATTTTTTCTTAATTTATCTACGTAATTATTATTTAACATTATAGCATTCGTAATGTAAACTACATTAAAATTCAAATAGCCAACAGAATTTTGGGTTTTTTATTTATTTTTATGCTATTATTATTTTAAATGGCATTGTTGATTTAGTTATTCTAATTATTATGTATATTCAAAATAAACATAGCAGTGGTTACGGCTGCATAACCTTTTCTCATAATTAAGTATCTAAGAATAATATTACCTATATTTTTATTCATAAATGGGTTATTAATTTCCATGTTATGAAAATCAAGCTCCAAACATTTATCTCTATTATAAAAGTAATTATAAGATAACGATAAAATGTTTTTATTTATTTAAACTATTTACAGACACTCGTGAATCGTTAAGACTTTGCTTGCCGCGTTCCAGGATGTAAATTTGAGAAGAACGACCAAGAAACTCCATCACTCTAATCCTTAATATGTGACAATATTTATGAGATGATAATGATAAGTGGATTGGCACTGGGCGGGGCACACAGCTCGTAGAACTGAAGGCTGTTGGGGCGAAAAGGTTCTCGAGTGGAGACCGCGCACCGGAAAACGCAGCGTGGTTCAATGAGAACTATGACTTTACTACCATCTTTAGGTAAACTTCTCGAGCGCTTTATAGTTCCACGTTTGCTGCCAGATGGACAGAAATTTCATAATAACCAATTCGGCTTCACAATAGGAAAATCTACTATTGACGCAGCAATCTCTGTCAGGAAAGTAGTAAATTCATCTGAACAGTATATAAGTACGTGATAGCCATCTTCCTTGATATCTCTGGTGCCTTCGACAACGCGTGTAGTCCAATGCTACTACTTAAAATGAAACCTCGTGGTTGCTTCAGAAACATCTACACTCTCGTTAACTCACATTTTGCACACAGATCTGCAAAACTTAAATTTAGTCATCACGCTGTGTCGAAAGAACTCACGATGGGATGTCCTCAAGGATCCGTTATTAGTCCTTATCTATGGAACATGGGTTTCGATGATTTTCTAGCGATTCCATTACCATACGAATGTTCATTGACTGGTTACGCAGACGACGGCTTCTGCTTATTCAGTCAAGTACAAGGGTGGGCCATGAAAAATTGGCGGATACTTGTTTACGTTTAATCTCTAGGTGGGGCGAACGAAACCGCTTAATGTTTGCACCACAAAAACCTTTCAATTAATTTTAAAAGACAATCTTAAGGCCCCACCGTGCATTAAATTCAATAATATTATATTACCGTAAAAAGAAAGGAGTCCGTGTGCTACCTTGGTCTTGTATAGGAAATAAATTTTTAGTTCGTTGAACACATAAAATCTATAGGTGAAAAACGTGAAAGCAACTTTTATGCCCTGACAAGGATATCAACAGCTACATGGGGTCTTTCATTTTATACTTTAAAAACTATTTACGGCGCTACCTACTTACGTTGTATTAGTTATGGTTCACCTGTATGGGCCGATAGGGCGACTATCGTCGAGGCAAGACGTAAACTGCTCCAAATCCAGCGCTTAGCGTTGTTATTCTTGTGCAAGGCATAGAGGACAGTAAGTACTGAAGCTTTGCCTGTGCTGGCAGGTGTTTTACCAGTCGATCTTGAGATACAGTGACGTGCTGCCATGTACTACTCAACGCGAGAAAACATGGACGCGGAATTTTTACTACAACGCCATCGTGTTAGGATCTGCAGATTGTTTAAACCACAGGCTGGTGTTTGGGAAAACCTCTTGGCCGAATGGCAATGCAGGTGGTACACGTCTATTAAGGGCCGCCAGTTCTTTCCATCTGTTCGTGAGTGGTTGGCAAGTGCATTGTTGGAAGTTGATTATTGCGTGACTCAATTTCTCACCGGTCGTGGTAACTTTAAGAGTAAATTATTTAGCTTCAAGTTGTTGTTTCACCATTCTGCAAATGCTCAACATCGGATTGTGAATATGAACAGTCTGCACATCATATTCTGTGGGATTGTGTCTTTGGCAAGATGAACGCAATATTATATTTGACAGCTTGCAAGTGACATCCGGAGTTGTGTATTATACAGATCTTGTTGAAACTAGGACGAATTTCCATGCGTTTAGGCGTTTTTGCCATACCTACTATTGAAATCAGTCACAATAGCTCACAACATAGTACCCATAAATAAATACATTTGTACGTGTTGCTTGGTAACTGGGCTTAATCCTGTTGTAAACTCCCATTTACTGTGCCTATGGCCTATAGTTTTTTCTCTGTCTCCTGCTTGCTACGGAGGGAAGTGGAACGTATATTCTTTCCTACTCCTTTTTCTTTTCTGATTAATTTCGGTGCGGGTTCCAAGACAGTTATTCATTTCTCTGGGACACACCGAGCTTCATTGATCGGTGTTCTTTTCAGTGGTCGCCATTGTAGATCAAATTTTCAACGAGGTGGACAGATGACCTAGTGAAGGTCGCTGAGAGTCGGTGGATGAGCGACCCCCGGAAAGACGGTGCCGTGCACGTGGTCACGTGCCGCCGTGTGCATAGCACAGCGCACAGCGAGGCTTGGGGGTATCCTTTACAATCCTCCCCGAGAGGTGCCTGGGGGGCGACCTTTTCACAGTCGCCTTCCCTCCGCTAGAAGGAGTGACCGCTTTACATTCATCCCCTCCGAGATGTGCTTAAGGCGTGGCATCACTGGGGGGGGCTCTAGTGTGATCTTACGAGGACCTGGAGCCCCTCTTCGGTGCGAAGATGACCGCTCCAGTGGTTTTAGCCGGTAAAAATCAGGCATACCCCTTCACCCTTCGCCCTTCGCCCAAAAAGGGGGGGGGGGGGGGGGGGGGTGACTAAACGCTCCGGTGCATATAACGCTGGTCAGAAGCGGGGTGATTATTGCGTGGGTTCTTTCCACCACCTGCTTTCAGTATGAAGTAGCTCATAGATGTTAGCATATTATCTCTATAGGTACAAGGTCTTTTTTAAGTGGTTGTGGGTCTCTTATTTCTAGAGTCAGGCTAGACAGATGAGACCGCAATGTCAGATATTCTGCCGTCGAGCACTAGTGGTTAAAGGATGAATGCCAGTGACACTAGTGTAATTAATGAGCATAAAAGACTAAGTAAATAATGTCTCGAGCTGACGAGCGCAGAGTGGTGGAGGACTTGTCCTGGGTATCTTTACAATTATTATGGGCAGGCATGATGCTTGCCGTGTGGTGGTGGCTAAGAATACCACCACCCCATCTCATCTCATGGGTGGGTGTCGAATATGGGAATACCTGGAGGATGAGCAGCAGCGTCCTCCGTGTACATTTATAACTCAAATACGAGCACCAACCCGTCTGCCAAGTAAGGCGATTATGGCAAAACCCCCCAATGGGTCCACAACACAAAACCATACTGGTTGTTAAGGCAATCTTTGGGGAGGCTAATATCCAGCATGTTTTTCGGCTGAAATAATGATGATGACGCTTACCACCAGGCGAATAACTTGCTAGTCTCTTCACTGGGGTGTATAATATAAAAACTTTACTACTAACAATAGAGTCTATCAATCCGTGATGTTCGTACCGAAGTCGAACCGAAGATCTTTGTAAAAGTTCGATATTGAAATCATTGCATTCAAATTCAGATTAACTATATCAAACTTTAAATTGCTTGCCTACTTCAAATAGTCCGTAACTAAAATACCGTAACGATAGAACAGCGAAGAACTTTTCCTTCAGTTTTCCAGCGTAGATATCCGTTGAGTTCTATTCCAACTCCTGGCTTGCCTACTATATATAGTATACGCCGTATACACCTTGGCTTAATTGCATTCCTAACTCACTAAATTTCCTAAGTGCTTCCAGTTTCGTCTTGGCACTATAACCATTTGCAGCATATAGGAGATTGGAATACCATTTGAAATAAATAGATATTGATGTTTCAGCTCCCGATGTTTTCAGTGTGAAATCTACAATTTACGTACTTTCCGTGGTTCTTCTGAAGTAGTTAATATGTGATTATTAATATATTTAGTGTAAGTTTTATTTAATACAACATTGTGTACACATATGTTAGTTATTCTGCAGCCAAGCAGTAGTGTTTTAAAACATTACTGCTTTCCGATATAATTTAATACTAAAATAACGAATGTCTCGAGGTGTTAAGCGCCATTTGGTGCCACGCAGTCTTAGTCCTGGATAGCATTACAATTATTATGGGGTGGTGTGACGTGACATTAGGCATTGCGGAATGCCTTGCATGTCACGTCGCTTCGTAGTACGAGTATACAAAGGGAGACAGAGCGAGGAAGTTTTCCGTCTCTACGGCGGGTCGTGCGGGCCGTGGCCTTCTACGCCTGTATGCTCATCCCGGTTATCAGACGTCCAGCACCTCAGAAACAAACTTCACGGTCTGCAGCGCAGAGTGGCTATACGGATTGCACGGGGATACAAGACAGTGTCCTACGAGGCGGCAACTCTCCTCACGCACTTTCCACCTTTCGACATCCTGGTGGAAACGGATGCGTGGGTCGTTAATCAAACACGCGCCCTCCCGGCGAAATCGTGCCTCCGGGGGCGTTTGACAGGCTGAGGCGGCTGGCTCGATGGCGCGTACTTGAGATGTGATGGCATCGCCTACAGTTACAGTTCGCAACGAAGTGCATTATTGAAGCCATCCCGCTTTTCGGAGCTTGGCTCAGAAGGAGTGAGCACGTCCTCTACCGCTTAACACGGGTGTTCACTGGTTACAGTTATTCCGGTGCGTACTTGCACAGAATAGGACGCGAGGTCACGGCACCGTGCCGTCTCGGTCTCATAGTCTCCTTCAGTGGGAGCGGTATGCTGTAGAAGGAGATTTCAAAGAGGGATCGTGAGAGGGCCGATCTTATGACTTATGACCTGTGCTCCCTGCCGTCGCCTTATGGCAGGGGACCTCAGCGGTCGCAGGTATGCAGTAGGTGCTGTGTGCACGTGGTCACATGCTGCCGCACAGCGTTCAGTGCCTGGGGGGGCAACCTCTTTATAGTCGCCTTTCCTATGCTGGAGGGGATGACCGCTTTACAGTCATACATTCTGAGGTGTGCCTAAAGGCGTGGCACCATGGGTGACTCTAGTGTGATCTTACGAGAACCTAGAGCCCCGTTTGGTGCTGAAGATGACCGCTCCGGTGGTTTTAGCCGGTAGGAATCCGGTATACCCCATCGCCCTTCCCCACTAGGGCCAATAAAAAAAGGATTCTGGCCTGCTCCTTCGTCCTTCCCCGGGGCGGAGGAACTTTGTGGTAAATTTCCACTGGTTCTATAAAAAAAGTTTTATAGGGATATAATACAAAACGATTTTTTGTCAGGAAAAACAAACATCCATAAGCGCGATGTAATCTGTTTAAAAGTGTTTTACTATAATGTCTCTCTAGTTGTGGCTGCATAAAGATTTTCTATCTTTCTTCTCTTTATTGGATGTATGATGATGTTAGTGAAGATTTAAAGTAAAAATTTAAGTTAAATCCCGTTTTTAGTTAAAACGCGTTTTCTCTACTTAAAACTATTCACTATAGTTGAGATTCAGAAACGAGTTAAAGCGTAAACTTACGCATCCATGTGTCAAAATCCAATGCTGTCGCCCCTAATTGTATTTAGAGACGATCGGAACACGACTTAAACTCAACGTAATCTAAGCTAAGCCAAGTAGTGAAAATCTTTGGGCGAAGCTAGCGCCTATAAGCCGGCAAAGGTGGAGTTCATATTGATTACTGACATTTACAAGAATTACAAGTTGACGGAACGGTTGGTGCAGTGGCTGATACAGACGGCTGCTGCACACCGGGTCGTGGGTTTGATTCCCGCACCGAACAAATATTTGTACGATCTGCTGGTAGTTGTTCAGGGTCTGGGTATATTGTGTGTGGAATTTGTGTCTGTAAACGCACCCACGACACAGGAGAAATCCTAGTGTGGGGCGAGGTTTTTTAAAAATTAAAAAAACATAAAATTATAACCTGCTATCTTTGTGAGGTTTTCATTTGTTGCGACGAATTTTTTTTTGGTATGGGCAACCTTTTTTATACAATACTAGCTGCCCGCCCCAGCTTTGCACAGGCGCCACCTACTGGGTCCAATTGTGAATCTAAACCATCCAGGGACCCACTCAAACATACACACAAAATTTCATCAAAATAAGTCCAGCCGTTTAGGAGGAGTTCAGTGACATACACACGTACAGAAGAATTATATTATAACTAGCGGGGGACCCGCGGATTCACCCGCCGTTTAATTTTATATGTATAGAAATGAAATTCATTGGAATGATAGTGGCACCATCTCTCAAAGATTGGTCGTACCAACTCAGAAACCTTTGTGGGCTCATGCACAACACTTTGCTGAAAATCATGACATGATCAAATCCATAGTTTACGATTCTATAAAGGACATACACACAAACATTCACTTTTATATATATAGAAGGTGGTGTATAGACAAGCATGTAAATCGCCTGGTATTAAGCGTCATGTCTACCTATAACAATTTAAATGCTACTCAGGAATAATATTTTTTTTGTTTTGTCGTGGGGAAATCCTCATGGACTTCCTCCGCCTTGAGAAGAGCGGACGAGCATGCCGGACTCTTACCGGGTTGGCGATCGCAGTTGAGTTGTTAATGTACTCGAAGGACGCTGCTACCCATCCTCCGGCTAATCCCTTAGTCGCCTTTTACGACATCCACAGTAGGAGATGGAGTGGTGCTGTATTCTTAATCCGAACACCACACGGACAGGTATAATATATATCTATACATTATTTATATATCATATTTAAATAATAATGTTTAAACACTTTAGATACGTTTTACTTGAATTATATGAGCCAACTTTAAAGCAGTGCATTATGTAAACATGCACTTGCTCGTAAACACAAAGCGAATGAAGTAAATCCTTATTTTGATTTTGACAATGACATTTAAGTTCGACTTTGCCTTTTAATCCTACTGATGGCATCTCAACAAAAAACATAAAAGTAAATGTATTTAGACTAGTAAATCTGTTTTTGTTTTGTGTATTTGGTTTATCATAAAATAAAGGATTTTATTTATTATTTGTTTTACCAGTAAGGCTTGGGACCAAAAATGGGCAGTCTCGTTTGTAGGTCCAAATTGCCGCACGCGCAATTTAGTTTCACTTTTGTCAGGTGAACTAAGTTGAACAAGCGCAATTTTTTTATCGTTCCTTGCCTTAATGTTTCTGCTATATCGTGGGTACAGTTTATATACATTAATCTCACATGCACAAATAGCAACTCTGAACAATTATCCGTGGGCCATAAAATATTAATTTGATCCGTGCCAGAACAGATATTAGTTCAATTTAACGCGAGCAATATATCTTAGTTTGCATAGTAATTCAATTCTATAACACAGGGACAAACAAGACTAAGTAACCATTATGAAAGCCCATCCTGCGTATGGGTATTGGCGCGACCAGTCCTTGAGGAGCAAAGAATTTAAGAGGAGTTGCGTTTTGATGAATAATAAAACGTCAAAAATATTAAAATCATGCAGCTTTTCTAAGAAATTGGTTCTCATTATGCTATCCAGTACATGAATAAGTTCCAAAACTATAAATTAAATACACATTGCTAATTATTTCATTCCCATTTCGTCACCTAAGTGCCCGACGTTCCTGTTCGTGACTCACGTAATTACTTGTTATCTGTTTGTTTTGATTCCCGCAAATATATTGCTTTTGCTCCATAGCACGTTTATTTCAAAGCATTTAATTAGTATTTTCGCAAAATATCGTCAACACCCACTTACCATTGCGGACTTAGCTATTATTTTATTTGTAATTTGAATAATGCTTGAGTTTATGTTCTTTTATAACGCTCGTTTACAGTCAAATCTCATTGTGTAAGATAGTTGAAACCGCCCATTTCATGGATTCACTGAAACTTCATCCTTGTTGATCCTCCATTTTGAATAATATAACTGCTACGCCGAAGTGACAACTTCGTAGCAAATTGATATGAATCCTATTAGTACTTTACGCATTCCTTTATTTAATCAAATTATTGTATTATATACGCCATATTTGTTTTTTACCGGTTGTCTAATGAAGCAGTGACCAGCAGTGTATTATTCCCCGTAACAAAAGTTGCAAAACCAAACTAAGTTTAAATTTAACCGAAATAAAATGTAGTGCAAGATTTTCGGCCAACTAAGAATCGGCGAAACATATTTAGGTCTTTAAACAGAGAACCGTATTACAAATACGTGCTGGACCTGGTTCTTGAAAATCGCCATATTGGTTGTATGAAATCGGAGCATCATCACAGATGCAGATGTTATAGCCAATAAGCTCGACAATGTGGTGATAGATCCATTAAAGCACCGCACATTGATTGTATATAAGTTGATGTTACCATCCCGCATGATGAAAATCTTGCAAAAACCGAGAACAAACCAATTGAGGGTTTGGCACACGAGATTATCGACATGTAGAATGTGGACTGTGCAATCGCGGTGCGGTGCAGTACGGTAGCTTGGAGATTATTTGTATATTTGTTAATATATGTATTAAATGAATAGGTATTTAAACTTTTATTTATATATAATATATAACGGGTGTAAGTAATATCGTAAAGAAACGGATATTAGTTACTTATATTCAGTTCAAGATTCTGAAACCGTGGGGATATCCTCATGGACTTCCTCTGCCTTGGGAAGTATAATTCTGGAACCCTCAGCGTTAGAATTTTGCGTCGAAATCATGAATATTCAGATTTTTTCAGTTTACTTGACTGATTTCAGAATTTTTTACATAAAACTGCATCAAAAATAAAAACAAAACGGCTGTTGTTTCGCTTCAGTTCACGGACGAGGTCATCGCTCACAGTAGCATAATAGTATAATATCATATCACATTTGTATGTATGTAGTATATTGAAATATGCTAGTCAAGTATGGAACCCACGCTACGATAAATATATCTTCCAGATAGACAGAGTTCAAATTTAATTGATAAAGTACATATGCTACCGCATGAAATACAAATACACTTCAAAGGATTGTTTAAAAATCTGCGCTAAGTATTATATTCCTCCATTGATAATACGACGAGAAGTAGTGGATGTCACGTCATATTTATGTTGAGTAAATATCATATAGGGTTCTATTGACTATCCCCTTTCAAAATTTGTCTTTGTTGTGCCCACAAAGATCTCAAGACATTATACTCCCATACACTTGCCCGTCAACTACTGCCAAAATTCGTTCCTGTGGCGAACGAGCAATACCATCAACAAAAAATGTAAGCAGCCCAAGTTTGATATATTTGAAACAAGTCTGCAATCGGCGAGGTGGGCTCTTAGTCTGGAATTATTACCAAGTTTTTACCCACTACACACACTTTCACTTTATTGTAATCAATTACTATACGTAAAGAGCTATTATTGGCTGAATGTAACTAGTATAAAATAACTAACGTAATTGATAAATTCAGTTGTCTTACAACATTAAAAAAAGAAATGTCATAGTACAATAATCACGTAGCGGTTTAATCGTGCTGTTTACGATACATTGCGTGCTCTCAAAAATTACAAAAACCGTAAACTATTATTTCCGAGGTAACTGGCTTTCCTATTTTTATTACAGGCCTAAGAGCAACCTCTTCCTCTTCCAAAGTTTTCGGTTCTGCCGATTGCGAGACATAATGCCATTTTTTAATGTGCCTGGAATTGCAACTTACAAGCAGATATCCTGTATATGTACTAAAGGGAACAATTATAATTAACATCAATATGAATCAGGGCAATGTTTACATTTAAAGTTTAATGATGTTTAAGCGTATCAGAGTTTGTTTCCTTTTTATCTATATACAACAAATAACTATCAAACCCAACTAATAAATGTTGACCTCTACAAAAAGCAAACAATATTAACGTTAGTTCGTATCTTATCATGGTCATTTCATTTAGTCATTGTATTTTTTATTCGTTCTCGTAAGCATATATAGTAATGTATGATCATCGCTTAACTATTATTAAGTTGTAAGTGGTAAGAGCGCGACGTCTCTTAGAATTTTGAGCGGTTGATGAAGTAAGTTTTTTTTATTAAAATTATAAATATGGACCGTGTACAGTGTGGTGTTTGCTAAGAATAGCACCAACCCATTTCATCCCGTGGGTGTCGCAAAATTTGACGATGGGATTAGGTGGAGGATGGGCAGTAGCGACTTTCAAGTATATGTAACCCGCCTGTCAAGCGTGGCAATTATGCTGAAACGCCCCATTAAGCGCACAATACAAACCCAGAGCAGTCGTTGAAGCGATCTTAGGGGGAAGAATAACTAACAGTAGAGTCTAACAGTAGAGGTCCTTCGGCTGAAATAAGATATAAGCCTCAGACTATCCCTGTATAATAATATGCTACTACATGTGTTTTAGACATTAATCAAACCACTTAGGTAGTTAGTAAGTTTAGTGAAGACATAACTGATGGACATATTATAGATATTTAGAATTGCAAGATACTGCGGGTAATGTTTATTGTTATTTATTTGATTTTATATAAAGCGTGAATCTCAAAATAACATTATAGAGAAGTGCTACTTGTGAGTTTGTTGCACCGTTTCTTTTTCCCAGCTTAAGGACTAGGAAGCGGTGAAGGGTGGACGTTTTTGAGGTCTGTCTTATATTATGTTGACATTCAAATACTTGTAATTTTGAACAAAATATATCTATAGATTTATTTATTTTTTTAATGACAAAGTAACCTGAACCTAATGTAGCTGTAGAGCTGAACTTAAATCGGTCAATATCAAGGAAACGAGATGAACACGTCACAAACGCCTATGTTAAGAGCCCCTAGTTGTAGATTTTCAAATGCTAGGCTAAGGAAATTGGAAGCAACGTCTTTATAATCCCAACATGAATAATATTTCACAATATCATATTATATATGATGTCGAGACAGTAATTAATATTTAATATAAGGAGTAGGCAACTAATTTAATCAAAATGCAATTATCGAAGTTACATTTTCTATTTGATTAAGATATACTAGCTGGGCTGGCAGCGTTGTTCTACCCATTCCAGAAGGCAGCGCGATAAGGGTGAAAAACAAAACTGTGACTATATCACAGCGCAACTTATCGGGTTTAGATTTTGTGATTTAGTTTTTAGCACTAATATATGATATTGTGAATATAAGTCATTTTGGTCCATAAATATAGAATTTCCGAATAACTTGCCCACAATAATAAAGATTTACTTAAAGAATATCATTAAATTATAATGATTTTTATTTCTACACAGTAAAAATTAATAATATATTATTAAGGGTACATATCTGAATGTCGGAAATAAAATTATCTACGGGTAAAATTTCAATGTTCAAAACATCGAAAGCTTAAATATCTAGTGTATAGAAATATCGAAAATATAACAAATTAGGTACAACAATTTTCGATATTAAATTTCTAAAATGTTTAAGATTGAAATGCCGAGTGATTCAAATACTGAAAATTCCGAGTGATTAAAATATCGAATGAATATAATTATTTTATAATAATAATTTAATAATCAACTCTACAAAAACTGTCAACATAAATGTTCATAAACAAAAAATCTTACACAATTATTTAATTAATGCTCAATTAAAATTTAGTTATAACTTATACATAATTTATCGGTATTAAAATGAAAATAACTATTATCGGCCTGCCTGAACTAGGTTGAACCTGTGTTTCAGACGATCACTATCGTCACGTGGTTTTTGTAGCGCTTCAGTTATATATAAATTATAAGAAAACGAATGTAAAAATATAGTAATTCCTAAGTGGCAAAATTAAGTATGAACAAAGTTCAAAACTATACTAAACAAAACAAGTGTGTATACACGAATACTTAACATTAATTTAATATCATTTTATGATTTCTAGCAGATTCTCTGTGTCTGTATTATTGAGCTTCTCTAAATATTCCGATAACATGATGCATTTTTTATAACTTACACTATGTATGTTTAACAACTTTTTGAGCTTATTATACAAAAACGGTCCTAAAAATATGTAATATCTATTAACAAATGCACGTTTGAGGCTTAGTACAGACAAAGTATTTCCTTCTCTTGTCAGAAGGTACTGGGTTATAAGGAAGTTCAGTGTGTTGTTTTAATAAAATGTGCAGTATAAATAATTGACGAACCGTTAGTACCTTACATGCTGTATAAAGCTGATGTGTAGGAAATAAAAAAGGGCGAGAGTTATATACATTCTGAGAATTGCTCTTTAAATACGTTCTACAGGGAGTAAGATTGATATTGCAGCTCCACCCCACGCAGTTATGCAATGAGTATGGATTGACACAAAGCTAAATAAACCTGTTTAATTAATTTATAGTTAGTTACACTACGTACATTTTTAATATGTATATTAATTTGCGCACTCTGGTGCATAACTAATCGATGTACTTGCGGAAATTTAGATTTGAACCAAGTGTGATACCTAATTATTTCATAGTGTCTGTCCTAGCTAAAGTGGGACAAATACATGCAATGTCAGCATACATTCTACAACTATGTGCGTAAATGTTTTGGTTGGTAATTAGTATGTTACTATTCCTCATTGTAAATATAATGTATTTTGTTTTATTGGCATTTAAGGTTAGAAATTTTTTATGTAGCTAAATAGAAACCGCGTTAAAGTTACTCTGAGCGTGTTCATAGACCTCAACACGTCAATTTGCTGAGAACAATACAGCTGTGTCATCCGCATATGACATTATAACACCATTTTAGAGGTTCAAGTTGCCCAGGTCATTTATATAAATTAGAAATAGGGTAGGCGCTATAATACTACCTTGTGGAATGCCAAAACAACGGCTTTTTAGGTCAGAACTTGTATATTGACCAATTTTCACACATTGGTGTCGATCGCTAAGTTAATCGGAGAATGATTGAAGTTGTGTTCCCCTTATCCCAAGTGTTTCAAGCTTATGCAATAATATAGAGCAATAAATTGTGTCAAAAGCCTTGACAAGGTCTAAGAAGATGTCAATTGGTGCACTACATGGCTAGTTGATTTTAGTCTAAAACCAAATTGTCTATCCGAAAGCAATTTGTTATCTTGTAAATATTTTATTAATCTATTGTTTATAATCTTTCCTTGGATTTATGACAGATCTAATAAAAGTGAAATAGGTCATATATAATTATTTAGATATAGAGTCTCTATTTATTCTATTCTACATAAATAGGTAATGATTCAAAAGTTAAATAATTTAATATCTGCTGTACCTTATCGGGGTTCATGTGCAGTAACTTTAATAGTGCTGATTGTAATACATGCTTAATAATCTGTGTAGTGCGTGAAAGCAATTGATAAATAAATGTTTGACGGCACGGTTTGTCATTCGATTACCATGCCGTGCTAAGTGTCGCGGGTTCGACCGCATGGTGCATGGTTCGGAGAACTCGGTCTTATAGAGAAGAGCCGACAAGAAACACGAAAGACTCTTTCAAAAAATTCTATTTCAATTTTGGTTATTATTACATTGTAATAAGTTAAGTATGTGCGAACATCGTAGACTAGATGTTAAATAAATATACACAATAATGAAACCGATGATTACTTTTACAGTATACAGTAGGCAATTGAGAATGATTAAAGCATAGCGCTGGTAAAGTAGACGAAGTTCGCACATTTACAAAATATAGAAGAAATTAAATTATATGTAATAAAGGGCATTATAGACGCCAAAGCTTGAAATATCTTATTTAATATTAACATGTCAAAAGTATATGTATAGACAATATAATATGTTCATAAACTCTGACAATATTTTATATGATCTACATACATATAGCTGTCCCGAATCTGGGGGACATTTGGAATATATATATATCTTTTAAAAAACCGCGGTTGCTCATACATATTTCCGTTTCCATTTTTATTTTTCATTTTTCATTCCTACCTGTTGTTGTTGTTGTTGGAGAATAGTAAACATTTCAGGCATTTTACTTTTTACATCACTAATATTCGTGATAAACTCTTTCATCTGAGCAAATAAATGTTTGTGTCATAAGTAAGTTCATAGTACAACGAATGGGGTTTGATCCCTCAATCTCGTGTTCACCAGTCTCTTTTGCCACCAGTTGCTCTTGAAACATTTCCGCTTTTATGTATAGGGAAAATTCAGATGATTTAAACTTTGTCCTTTGCATTTAGATAAGAAGCTGATTGGTTTGTTTAATGTTGTTTCTTATTTTGAGCATTTATCATGTTGTATTTATCTGTGTTTCAATTTTAACTATCAGAATTACACAATACTAATAAAATTTTAAGTTTTGATACAAGCATATATTGTTGAAAATACCAATATTAATTAATATTAAAGTCCACAAAATTCGCCACAATGACCGGTATGTTGTGTGCTTACTGTGGGGTTTTGCCATAATTGCCACGCTTGCCAGGCGGGTCGGCGATCACAGTTGAGTGGATAATGTACTCGAAGAACGCTGCTGCTCATCCTCCGACTAATCCCATAGTTGCTTTTTACGACACCCGCGCAATGAAATGGGTTGGTGCTGTTCGTAGTAGCATAATAAATATAGTATATGAAAATTACATCATTATTAGCCAAAGGACTTCCACTGCTGAACAAAAGCCTCCGCCATAGATTTCCACAATTGTGTCATGATTTTAGGGGTAATTATCAGTACTTACCACGCTTGACAGGTGGGTTAGCGAGCGCAGAATGGCTACTGTTCATATACCTCTGGTTAAAATCCCTTAGTCGTTACCAGTGATGACATATGGAACAGAGACGTGGTCACTCACAATGGGTCTTATAAGAAAGCTCAAGGTCACTCAGCGAGCTATGGAAAGAGCTATGCTTGGTATTTCTCTACGAGATCGAATCAGAAATGAGGAGATCCGTAGAAGAACTAAAGTTGTCGACATAGCTGAAAGGATTAGTAAACTGAAGTGGCAATGGGCAGGGCACATTGCTCGTAGAACTGATGGCCGTTGGGGCACAAAGGTTCTCGAATGGAGACCGCGCACCGGAAAACGCAGCGTGGGACGACCTCCAACGAGGTGGACAGACGATCTGGTGAAGGTCGCTGGGAGTCGTTGGATGAGAGCGGCATGTGACCGCTCGTTGTGGAAATCTAAGGGGGAGGCCTTTGTTCAGCAGTGGACGTCCTGTGGCTGATATGATGAGTCGTTCTAATCCGGACAACACACTGACAATTTTTTTAATGTAATAAAAACGGCATAATTTATGAAATGCATATATGTATATTTTACCTTTATCTTACTACTATAAAACAGTGAATGATGACTTGAGTTTTTATTCTGCTTCTGTATACGGACCGTAGAGATTTAAATTAGTTGGCAGACGGAGTCGCGGGTAACAGTCCTAATACGAGTATGTGTGTAAACTACATTAATGTAGTAATAGCGAGGATGTGTACATAATTACATGACTAAAGTTATACTTGTGGCTTTTTCGTAGGTACTGAGCAGCTGGGTTTTCAAAAGAGGATTGAACTAGTTCGTGTGGATAGAGCGCGGTGTACTAGCGGCCTTTGTCTTGAGAACTGGACCTGCGCACAGCCAAGTGCACAGATAATATGTTGGTAAGTAGATTTGATATCTGGGGCCACGATTGGTGCAGTAGCTAAGTTGCTTTCTACACTTCGGCGTACTTCACGGGTGGTACTTACTACAGGGTAGGTCTCTTTTGTTTAACTTTTTTCTGTTCTTTCTTTTAAAAAAGTTCCCCCACACTAGCATTACTCATGTGTCGTGGGTGCGTTTACAGACACAAATTCCACAAACAATACACCCTGACACGAAACAACTACCTGCAGATCATACACATATTTGTTCTGTGCGGGAATCGAACCCCTGATCCAGAGCGCAGCAGCGGACTGTATCAGCCACTGCACCAACCATGCCGTCTTTATTGCAAGAGGCCAGTTAGTTAGGTACCACCCCAGTGACAGATATTTGCAGCTAAGCATATTATATAGCATGCTATATTATATAGCATGTTTCAACTTTAGATGTTATTGTGTTCCGATTAGAAGGAAAGAATATCGTATCTAATGAAATTACTGAGCATAACAGACTAAATAACTTAATGTCTCGAGGTGACGAATAAAGTGTGGTGCCACGTAGGACTAATTGTGGGTCTTGGGGGGATCCTTTACAATCCTCCCCGAGAGGTGCCTGGGGACGACCTTTTTACAGTTGCCTTCCCTCCGCTAGAGGGGGTGACTGATTTACATTCATCCCCTCCGAGATGTGCTTAAGGCGTGGCATCACTGTGGGGGCTCTAGTGTGATCTTACGAGGACCTGGAGCCGCTCTTCGGTGCCGAAGATGACCGCTCCAGTGGTTTTAGCCGGTAGGAGTCCGGCATACCCCTTGGCCCTTCCCCGAAGTGAAGGAAGTTCATATAGAATTTCCACTGGACATCAATAAAAAAAAAAGGACTAATCGTGGGTAGCATTACAACTGTTATGGGCATAATGCTTACGAGGCTCGCAGGCTCGTCACCACATTCTATAAAAAAGTGTTCGATCCCCGCAAGGAATAAATATTTGTTTGATCTACAGACAGTTAGTTGTTCAGGGCCTGAGTGTTTCCGTTATATCTGCAAACTGTAAACAAAGGAAAAATGCTAGTGTTGGGCATTGCTCTTTTAGATTTTATAAATATTATCAAAACTCATTCAGTGACATCGTCGTTATATCAACTATTAAATTGATATATGAACCAATTGTACCAAAACAATGTAACGCTGTAGATAAGTAGCGACCTACTCGTATATTTCAATTGTTTCCTTATCTAATGAATAATATGTTTATAAAATAATTAATTGTGCAATAAATCACGCTCGGACATCAGCGAGCAAATAGACAATTCACAAATCAACGGAGCGTGACATATTATAGCGATGAAAAATATTATTAGAGTCAGATTTTTTTTACAGGAGAAGCAAAAACTACACGTGGCTTATTTTATGTGTACCTTTCTCTGTAATACGTGTTCCTCTCTATTCAAAGTTTGAAAAAAATTGCTACAACTCGTATAGCAGTATTAGAACTGCGTTTTATTATAATTTAGTTGTAATTCAAATAATTATTTATTAAATTGCAAAAAATTACATTCAGAAATAATGTTACCATCCAACACAAAAGTATTTACTTTGTGTTTAGAAGGAAAATAACTTCACACAAAAATAATGCTCCAATTAAATATGAGTATTTATTTTGTTATTTACAAAAAAAAAATACTAATTGAAAATAAAAGTATATGAGCTTTTCTTTCGTACTACTTGTAGGTTTCTCCAAAAATATCGGTGATTTCCTGGCATCTAGAGCACAAATTTATCAGGAATAGCTTTCTTTTTGGTCGGGTTGATACCACACCGCGTACGTTTAGCAAGGTTAGAACCTTTTCTGTAAAATGTAAGCTTTTATTTGACAAGATATTTAGATATCGAGCGTAGCAAGCGTAGGCATTGTTAGTATAGAGCGCGCTGCGATAGTGGCGATAAGACTCACGTAAAGGTGTGTCTGGAGAGGCTGCATTTGTATTGTTTCGGGAAACATCTGTGCCGTATTGGTCGGGAGCAGACCCAGTTGTCATGTCTGCGAAGTATCTGGAGGACAAGCTGCAGCACAAGCTGGAGTCAGTGGACGTCTTTCGGCTGATGATGAATAATAAACACACACACGCATCAGCCTGTAAACGTCTACTGCTGAATATGGGCCTCCCAATGATAACTACAATGAGCTATATCCTCACACGTATGCATTAATAACCCATGTGAAGATACTGCTTCCCATTCTCTTGATATCAACGTCCACTCGCCTTTTGTGAAACCCATGCGTGCGAGGAGGGGTGGTCTATTCTTTACCGGGAACTACGGCATGACATTGTAATAATCACAAATTAAGAATTATGTTTTTAATATATCAATCCTATCAACGTCACAATCATTATACCTAATTAGAATGATATATGTATGTAGTCCGTGTGGTGTCCGGATTAAGGATCTTGCACCACTCCATCTCCTCCCGTGGATGTCGTAAAAGGCGACTAAGGGAATCTAAACCAGAGGGATGGGCAGCAGCATCCCTTCTGTGAAACGGTAGCTATACTGCGCTCACCGACCCGCTTGCCAAGCGAGCGTGGTGAGTATTGGCAAATACCCCCCAAAATGATGATACAGTTGTGAAAATCTATGGGGGAGGCCTTTGTTCAGCAGTGGACGTATAAATGGCCGAAATGATGTATGTAGGTACTACTGTTTACTTAATATAAATTTTAAATGGGTTTTTTAAACCAATAAGCTTTTCTTTTTTATAGCCAGTTGTTGTTACTATACAGCAACTTTTTAAATTTAAATGAGCAGGCGTTTTTGTTATAACATAATATTCTATAGTTCTGCTTTCAAAATTGAAATGGAACTTTTTAATATGCGTACACTGTCTTATATTTAAGTTGTGGCGACACCTACATCGCCAGCAATACAACTACAACTTACAACGACATCTACTCGACTATTAATTGCAACTCTCCGATGACGTCAAAGAATCCTGAATCACGCTATTAGAGTATTCGCGCAACGCATCATATATACAGTCGTCCAACATCTACCGTCGGGCTTCAGCCTGCCAGGCATACCATCCGCCTGGCTGGAGGATCCTCCCTTTTCTATGGAGGAACACCACACCTTGTTCCCCATAAAGTGATGGTTTCGTAAGAAACAGAACGACATAATAATTAAAAAGATATTTATCTAAAATATCCACTTCGTTGTTATCATTTTCTGTCACCGTTACGAAACGCGACGTGCATTCCGACCGATGACGGGCATTGCTGACCGAGCGCCTATCGCATAGTCACTTCCGTAAATCTAATTGTGTCAACAATATTAATAAAATCAGCAAGTATTATAATTGCGTATAAAAGTAGCATTATAATTATATTTATTTCTGTGTTGTTAATAGCTGAAGACTGGTTGATCAGTGTTAGTTATTTCAAGATCTATTTAGCGGACTACTTTTGTTTTTATTATTATCATTTCATTTAGTATACAACATCGCAGTAAAGCCGTTCTTTAAGATTGTTAAACCAATGTTAGATAATAATGAATAATGTAATAGTAGATTCTTTGTATTGTGACAAATATTGTTTTGCTTAGTTGATCGATTTGATTGAAATAGTGCGTCAGTGTAATCTATAATGGTAAGTAGACCGCGTGTCATGTTAGCCAAAGTGATGGACGTCACAGTGAGCGAAGGCCCTCAGGGTGATAAGGGGATACCGCATGGTCTCCTATGAGGCGGAGATCCTCCTTGCCTAGTCTAGTAGTTGAACGCTTGCCTTCCATATACGAGTGACTAAGTTCGATCCCGGCACGCACCTCTGATTTTTGGGATTCATGCGTGGATCAGAATTTGACTACCACTTGCATTAGCGGTGAAGGAAAATATCGTGAGGAAACCTGCACACCTGGGGGCTCCAAAAGGTCTCAATTATGTGTGTAGACCGCCAACTCGCACTACGCCAGCCTGATGGGCTTAGGCCTAACCCTTCTCAAAGGCCCGTGCCTACTGGAGCAGTAATGACGTTAGACGACATGGTTAGTGCAGTGGTTGATACAGTCGACTGTTGAGCTCCGGGTCGCGGGTTCGATTCCCACACGGATTAAATATTTGTATGATATGCAGGTAGTTTTAAAAAAAAAAACTATAAAAGTGTGAGTGTAGCCATTAATGTTATTTTTAGTACTTATATTGATAATGTCTTTTGCCTGGCTGTGTCGGTCTGTCATGCTCACTGAAATGTCTTGCTGGCGGTGGAGTTGTGTATCGGGTCCTTCGGTTCCCAACAATATGGTCGAGCTAAGCGATGCTGATGCATGCGTCATGGTCGTGAACGGGTGCCGTCTGTTGGGACTGGTCAGCCGTTAACTGCCACGGCAAATAAATTATTATTATTATATTATTGTGCTACGCTCCATCTTTAGACATTGTCCTAGATTATTCACGGTATATATTTTACAATTATTTCATTCTTTTCATTCATTTCTATTTTATAACAATCAACAGAGAGTTAGTTGCCGGATCTTTGAAACTATTTGAAACCGTGCAACATAGATTCTGACCTTTCATAAGTGCCAATATTAGGTTTATCTATACAAATAAATAAAATAGAAGTGTCTGTTTGTTATGTCAAAATAACAGCTTTTTACTCAATGCTTATGAAAGTATATATACGGTACATATAACATAAAAACATTATTTTTATTTTTTGTCTGTGTGTCGGTCTAATAATCGGTAATCTCAGGAACGGCTGGACTTGTTTGACGGAACTTACACTGGCAGATAGCTGATGTTAATAGGGATAACTTAGGCAACTTTTATTTTAGAAACTTAATTAGGGTTCCGCGAAATAAAATAAAACCCTTGAAATCCAATACCTATATTCTATGTCAAGAGTCTATGTCGAAGTACTCTAAATTATTTTCAAATTAAACGCGGGTGAAACCGCTAGTTTGAAATAAAAACGTTGACTTTGACATAACGTTCATATTAAGTACGAGTATCTGATATTGCATAAGATTAATTTTAAATGCAGAAATGGGCGTTTAACAATAAATCTGCAATCGATTACACAACAATGCTTTGCTCTATATAACTGCAATAAAGTATGAATGGGCGTAACCAAACGTGAACTAAACACTGATAAACCTTTAACGCACGCGTCAGATTTAATAGAACTTCAATGCATCAGACGTGAACGATTGATTGAATAAATGCATTATAAATATAAAACCATTATAAGGATATTAAATGTACCTATCATAAATTATGGTTCATTTTACGCAGGTACCAAGGAATGCTACGGAGACTTTCAATGCGATAAAGGTGTTACAAGGAGCGCTAAGGGTTCTGGCTGCGCTTCAACTCACGAACTATTTATGGCCGCACCAAGCCGAAGTTCACGGTAAGTTATAGTTGATATTATGATGAGTGCAGACGGCAGATACTATTCCACTTCGCTTTCGCGTCTCTAAATATTTTGTATGTAGTATTTTTTTAAACTTTGCCCCACACTAGTATTTCTCCTGTGTCGTGGGTGCGTTTACAGACATAAATTTCACACACAATACACCCAGACCACAGAGTTGTGTGGTGCCGGCTCAGAATACCACCACCCCATCTCGTCCCGTGGGTGTCGTAAAAGTCGACTAAGGGATTAGCCGGAGGATGGGCAGCAGCATCCTTCGAGTACATTAACAACTCAACTGCGATCGCTAACCCGTCTGCCAAGTGTGGCGATTATGGCAAAACCCCCCAATGAGCACACAACACACCCATATCGGTCGTTGTGGTGTTCTTTGGGGGAGGTCTGTGTCCAGCAGTGGACTTCATCCGGCCGAAATTATGCCTTCAGCATAGATATTCGGCTCTTCTCTGTAACTATAACACCCAGACCCGAAACAACTATGTGCAGATCATACAAATATTTGTTCCGTACGGGAATCGAACCCGCGACCCGGTGCACAGCAGCCGACTGAATCAGCCACTGCATCAACCGTAGATATTAAATAAATGACTTGCCGGAGCCGATTCTTATCGATGCTCCGAATTTGAATAACACCAAGCTCTCATTCCAGGGTTTCGTAAAAGGCGACTAGGGGATAAGACGGAGGATTGGTAGCAGCGTCCATGGAGTAAATTTAGATACAATTCAACTGGGATCGCCAGTCCGCCTGCTAAGCGTGGCGATTATGGCAAAACCCTCAATGAGCTCACAATACACCGAATGGTCGTTGTGGCAGTGTTTGTGGGAGGCCAATGTCTAGCAGTGGACTTTATTCAGCTGAAATTATGAACAAATGCCTTACTTAAAGGTACTTGTATCGAGATGACGAACGCAGTATGGTGTCGTGCAGGACACGTCCAGGGCAGCATGACAATTGTTATGAGCAGGCGTGACGCTTGCAGGCGAATGACTTGAACAGATCCTCACCATGTTCCATTTAAAAATAAAATAATGCCCTAGTAGCCTGGACGTTTACGGACACGATTTTCATGCACTAGTTTGAACCTGGCATTAACAAATGCAACTTCAATGTCCTATGTGAATAATTTGGATGTTAATCTAAGACACAGCACATACTAAAGGACTAAAACGTGATGGTACAGGTAGATCTGACACTCACTTAGTCATATCGGTCATATAACGTCCACCACTGAACAAAAGCCTCCGCCATAGATTTCCACAAATGTTTAATCATATTGGGGGAATTTGCCAGTACTGCATGGTGATGCTTGGGAGGTGGGTTGGTGAGCACAGAGGTTTATAGTTCCTTAGTCGCCTTTTACTTTTTTTTAGTGATGAGATGGAATTGTGCTGTATTCTTAATCCGGACACCACACGGTAACCACATAACCATTTATGGATATGTATATACCTGACACCTACCTATGGATATGTATATACCTGTTTGGTGTTACGGGTACTTGTACCTCGGTAGATTTTTAATACTGATCTCTGTAGACAAGTTCCCGACACGGAAAGTTTTCACGCATTTAGAATAGCTCTTCTGATCTATAATGGTCTGAAATCGCCGACACGTAGTAAGCAAGCATAGTGATCAATACCTGTTCCTCATCTGAATAAGAAGAGGCCTTTGCAGTGCGGTGGGATATACAGGAGGACTAAGGAAGTAAATTGCATGACATACTGCAGAGGGTGAGAGCTTGGGTCAATACCTACCAAAAAAACACAATATATGTTCTGTAAAATCTGACGGATTCACAGTAGTACCACTGTAGGTTAAAGTTAAGCGATAAGAAAATTGCATGCGTGCTGTATAGTTACAAGCTCATCTTTTACTGAATAATCAACATCAACCTGAAACCTGCCTGTATAAAAGGCAAATTTGGAGCAGTGGCTAATCGATTGGCATTCTGCGCTGCGTGATTCTATCCTCGTACGGGACATATTTGTATGATCTATAGATCGTTGTTTAAGGTTTGGATGTTTGTGCATGTGAGATTTATATCTGTAAACTGTACCCACGACACAAACGCAAACTTGTTTTTTTATTGATGTCCAGTGAAAATTTTACATGGAACTCCCTTCGCCCCGGGGGAGGGCGAACGGGTATACCGGACTCCTACCAGCTAAAACCACTGGAGCGGTCATCTTCGGCACCGAAGGAGGGCTCCAGGTCTTCGTAAGATCACACTAGAGCCGCCCATTGGTGCACGCCTTTAGGCACATCACGGAGGTGATGACTGTAAAGCGGTCCCCTCTCTAGCGGAAGGAAAGCGACTGTAAAAAGGTCGCTCCCCCAGGCACTTCTCGGAAGGATTGTAAAGGATCCCCCCAAGCCTCGCTTTGCGCTGTGCTGCGCACACGGGGGTCACTCGGTGTGAGCACGCAGACTCCCCAATCTGCGCGCCCGCGACCCCCGAGGCCCCCACTATGTAGTGACGGCAGGGGGCTCAGGCGTGTTGGACTTGGGTGTCGGGACGGTTGTTGCCCCAGCGTTGTCTCGTCCTTCTCCGTGCGGGATCGGCCCTCTCCCACAGACCAAACCTGGTGCAGGAAAACACTAAAAAAAAATGACAAAGACGTTTTAGTCTTCAATGTTGTTCAGAATTATGAGTTATCTTGATAGATTACTCAAAATTCTGAACTGATGATTCAGTCCGTGTGGTGTCCATATAAAGTATTTAGCACCACTTCATTTCCTCCTGTGGATGTCGTAAAAGGTGACTAGGGGACTCTTAATCAGAGGGATGGGTAGCAACGTCCCTTCTTTGGAACAGCTGCCATACTGCGTTCACTAACCAACCTGCCAAGCGTGGCGATTACCCCCAAAATGATGACACAATTGTGGGAATCTATGGGGAGACCTATGTTCAGCAGTGGATGTATTATGGCTGCTATGATGATTTATCAATGGAACTGTTACCATCTGGTTGATTAAAACATTTTGCGTGTAACTTTGAATAAACCTATAGATATGTATTTAATATAATTAAATACAGCATCGCAGCGTAACGTGGCTTTATAATTATTAACTGCTTTTATCGATTCACAGATGGCGCCAGTTATGACTTCATAGTAGTTGGTGCAGGTACAGCGGGAAGTGTAATCGCTAACAGGTTGTCTGAAATTGAGCATGTCGCAGTTCTGCTTATCGAGGCTGGTGGCGATCCGCCTTTTGAGTCTGATGTAAGTTTTTTTCGATAAATCTTCCTTAGCAAAATGGGCTGAACTGATACGAACCTATGTAACTTCGCGTTAAGCGATACAAATATTATTATTATCACTACAAAGAAAACAAATTGAGGCCCTATTATTCAATTGCCGAATAAACAACTTATATATGCGTATCCAACCACAAAAAATTGCCTTAAAACTTTTCTACTTTGCTTAGTCTTAAATATCTTTTCAACTCAGGTTGTGGTATTATCACTGTCGCTGCCCATCAAGTTAAAATCTAACGAACTACTAAACCTTTAGTAGAGATTGATTGATTGATTGATTGAGTATCTTTGTTTTAGCTTCCTGGTTTACCCCTGCTGATGAAAAGATCACGCTACGACTGGAATTATACTGCAGAGTACGACGGTTATAAAGATGTTTGTCATCTTCAGACTTACTATGAATTCACACTCGGGAAAATGCTTGGTGGAACTAGCTCCCTGAATTACATGATTTATCATAAAGGGCAGCCCCGTGATTTCGATTCATGGGCCGAAATAACCAAAGATGACTCATGGAGGTGGGAAAACGTATTCCCATATTTTTTGAAAAGTGGGAGGCTTGAAGATGAGAAATTACTCGGCTCAACTGACAAGAAATACTACGGAACTAAAGGCTATGTTGGAATAACGAGAGACCATCGCCCAGAGATTAACAAATTCTTGGACGCTTATCGAGAACTTGGGAATGATGTCGTTTTAGACTTTAACGAACATCATCAATTAGGATATGCTTCACAGACTGTCACTATATCCGGAAGATCCCGGCAAAGCACAGCTTACGCATTCTTGTCTCAAGTCAAAGATCGCCAAAACCTGCACGTATTAAAAAATACATTGGTGTCTAAAATTATATTTGACGAGAGCAAAAGAGCCGTTGGAGTAGAAGTTCAGTTGGAGGACGGTAAAATTCTGAATCTGAAAGCCAAGAAAGAAGTAATAGTTTCTGCTGGGACATTCAACACACCTAAACTACTTATGTTGTCAGGTGTTGGACCAAAGGAGCACTTGCAGAGCAAAAACATTGAAGTAGTGTCCGATTTACCTGTCGGAGAAAATCTGCAGGAGCATGTTAGCGTAGTCATTATACACAACTTAGATCAATTAGATGAGCCTTTACCACAACCTAGCCCATATGAACTGCCTGGTGCCTCATTTACTGGTTTTGTTTCATTGAACAAATCTTCTAACTATCCTGACTATCAAGTCATAACCTATCTAGGTTCCGCAGAAATCATGTTATTTTACTGCACATTCGCTTTTAGATTCCGTGACGACATTTGCGATGCCATGTATGCAAAGGGTGTGAACAGATTGCAGGCATTTAATGAAATTCTTAACATAGCTCCTAAATCAAGAGGAAAGGTATTATTAAGTAGTACTAATCCAGAAGATCCTCCTCTTGTTTATAATGGTTTTTTCTCAAATAAAGAGGACGTTGAAAATCTTATTGACTACATACAAGATTACCTTCCTATAATGAATACAACTTATTACCGAAAGGTTGAAGCTACGATGTCGGACGCATATCCTGCGTGTAATGAGTTCCCTCAGGAGAGTCGGGAGTACTGGAAATGTTACATAATGTGTGTTTCATCGGGCCTTAGTCACATGACTAGCACGTGTCCCATGGGTCCTGTTCTGGATGGTGAATTACGAGTGCGTGGTGTAACTGGTTTACGTGTAGCCGATGCTAGTGTGATGCCAACAATAACGAGAGGAAATCCTTACGGCTCTATAATGATGATTGGAGAAAAAGCCTCAGACATGATTAAACGGGATCACAATTTAATTTAGATTGCTTGTTTATAAACTTTCATTTACGTTATGCATTTTGTAATAGATATCGAAATTTAGGTAAGTGTTCTGTGTATTTGGTTTGTACTTATTATAATTTAATACCTATATATATATATATATATATTCTTGGTTAATAAGTTATTGTTTTATTTTTTGTTTTGAGCCTACATTTTGTAAAGCAATGTCATTTGCTTTAAACTTATAGTAAATATTCAGTCGATAAAAAAACGTTTAATGTATACTATTTTGGTGTCGGATCCAATAAACAAAAATACAAAATTAGGGACATTGATCTGCTTTATCTGATGCCAAAAATCAGTAATTAAACATATCCTATTAAGGTCTGACACACGAATTGACGTCCAATTACGATAGTTCCAATGAGAATGTTATCTGTGATCAACAACTATTCTGCTCGTAACATTGTTTTTGTGGAAGCAATAACTTCTAAACCAATTCATTTGGAATCCCATGCGTTACTCTTGCAGATAGTATAAAGTTTTACTTTTAGGGTACTGTGTAAATGCTATTTGGAGTAAGATTCTATGGGCTGTCAATAAGTGACTAAGGGCATTGTAATCTTGAGTTCAACTAAATTTTACTATTACTAAGTTTTAATTAGTAAAATATGAAAGCAGTTCATCGGCCTTTCTGTGATAGTATACGACTGCCGCGTCTGATGCATACCTGTCTCAACATGATAGACTTACAGTATGACGCAACGACGATAGACCTATAAAATACGCTTTTTTCATTCATCATCCTTGTTACGTGTCCCAAGTTTAGGTAAAGTATTTCGTATGTGGGCCTACTTACAGACACAATGGCAGAACTTGAATGTTTGTAAATCTTCACTAGAAAGACATCGGGCAGAATTTGCCAGGTTTTGTAAGGTATCGCACGATATGTCCATAGAACTATCATCAACCACAAGTTCGGTATAACTACGTACGTATACGTATTAACATTCGTCCTATTACGCCTAGTGATTTTCAATCATTGACGGGCCGATACCTGCCGGGGGAGCGGTCTAATGCAGAAAAGCGTACAACTCACCCCCAGCTAGAGGTAAGAAGAAGGACACCGTGGGGTTTTAGCCGGTTTGATCCCGGCATGCCCCTCCGCCCTTCCCAAGGCAGAGGAAGTCCAAGAGGATTTCTCCACGTTAAAAAAAAAGAAAAAAAAAGGCAGCTCACTGCTCAAATTTACATAATGGCTAGATGTTACATTTAGGTACTCAGAGTGATATTTCGCTCCACATACATAACACACTAGGATACTATCACAACTAGCCGGATCGGACTGGCAGCAATTCAAAGTTTATGTTACTGCCGCGATATTTATCTAAATAATATGGTAAACTGAATATTCGTAGCGGTGAGAAAGTTCAGAACAATGTACAATATACCATTGACATTACCTACTACCAGCGCCACCTAGTTTACTCCGTTGCAATGAGTATGCAGTTGCAGCTACTGCGTGATGATCGTATAAAAATGTCAATTAAATGGTTCAATTAGCAGGTATGCAAGGTAATTCCAGCAGATGCCTATAGATGGCGCCCGTCGACGTACTGATATGGCCGTGACTTGCCAATTCGATTATGGGGATTTATAGTACGGAAACTATTATACAACCCGTGTTGTGGCCGTCAATTACCTTAGTTAATAATGGAATTATAATATGTTCATGAGTCACAAATGACAAATGACAAGAAAAACACTACTTAGATTATACTCAGCAAGTTCTTGCACTGTTAGATATCTATATCAACTTTGTTTTGGAACACCCTCACACTCGCTTTATTCACTTTATCTATTTTTAAAGGTTTAATAAATACGGAGCAATGCAAAATGTATCGCCCTCTTGGTCACGCGCTGTTGTGGGACGCTTTGGGGGATCCTGTACAATCCCCCGGGGGGTGACCGCTTTACAGTCACCCTCTCCGAGATGTGCTTATACGCGTGGAACCAGTGGGCCTGATCATTTATAAGGACCTGGAGCCTTGACCTTAGGTGCCGCTTTACCCAGGTATATTTACAGCCAGCAGAGTTAGCCGCCTCACGTGCCCGATAAAGTAGATGTTTATTAGTACTAGTTAGCCTCTCGTTGATGTAAAAGCGACGGGGGGCGCGGAGAGCCCGAGCCCAAAAAAAAACCTTACCTGTTATTAGACTTTCTCTCTCTCTGAGGTAGTATGGTATGATTTAACATAAGATTTAATTTGTATACTCCATCTACTCCCGTGGATATCGTAAAATGTGACTAATGGATTGTAAACCAGAGGAATGGGCAGCAGCGTGGAACAGTAGTCATACTCCGCTCACCAAACTTCCTGCCAAGCGTCGTGAGTATTGGCAAATGTATCTCAAAACGATGACACAATTGTTTTAATCTATGGGGAAGCCGTATTAGCCGTGTGGTGCCGGTTCAGAATACCACCACCCCATTTCCTCCCGTGGGTGTCGTAAAAGTCGACTATGGGATTAGCCGGAGGATGGGCAGCAGCTTCCTTCGATTACATTAACAAATCAACTGCGATCGCCAACCCGTCTGCCAAGCGTGGCGATTATGGCAAAACCCCCCAATGAGCCCACAACACACCCATATTGGTCATTGTGGTGATCTTTGGGGGAGGCCTGTGTCCAGCAGTGGACTTAATTCGGCCGAAATGATGATGGGGAAGGCTTTTGATCAGTAGTGGACGTTCCTCTGGCTGAAATGACGATGATGATGATCCTTTGTATCATGTGATATCTCAAATATTTTTATTGTTGAAATTGTGGTGGTATTCTGAGTAATCAATAATGTAATAATTTTTTTGTGTGCCTGTAATGGTAAATATATAAATATGTAGTAACTTATTATGATTAAATATCCATCTGTGTGTAATGGAAATAGTTCTTACATTTATATACACTAAAAAGAAACAAATAAAACTTTTTAACAAAAAAATACCGACTTCAAAACTCTACACGATTTAAAAATATTAAAACCACTGAAAAGGAAAAAAACAACTTTATTTATGAAGTCGGGCGGGGCCAATGGCACAATAATTGAGATACTGTTTTTTGTAAACATCATCAATGTTTTTATTATTTTTACGTTAAACCACATATAAGTGTAAAAATTATTATAAATAGTAATTATAAAAGAGTCCTAGCCATTCAAAATAAATATGCAGTATTAGATAGATAGTATCTTGTATTAGAGAAGAGAAAAATACATTGAATTGAAGAATATGAAAGAATAAACAGCCCCTTCGTTTAGTTGTGTAATAAAATCATGACATGCTTTCCATTCGCTAGATTAATCCTGATAGTGGAAAGATCTTCGTCACATGATTGATCGATGATTGAAAAGTCGGTCAAAAGTTGAATATGATGATGTTAATATCATCTTAGATTATTTTAGGTTTGTAGGAACCTATATTTATGCGTTTACATAAATATCAGCACATTCGAGTGGGAGCTCAGTTGCACGTACTATATTTATAGAAAAACATCTAAAATTGACGCGCAATATTGTGATTACTGCACAATGGTGGTACTTACTGATGTGACGCAGGCATCTCCAGGTAGCTCTTGGTGGCTAATAAGTTAGTTCGAAAGGTCACGGCGACCTAAGCAACAATACGAAGGAGATCGCGAATATGCATTTGAGTGTACGTAAAAATGTCGTAGATTGGTCTTCTAGGTTTAAATATGTTGATACAAGCCCAAAACCAAAAGTCAATTTGCCGAATGGATGTTTCGTTTCCATTCGAAGAATTTTCAACAAAACTAAAGAAGGGCAGAAGTCAAGGAAAAAAGATGATTGCTTCATATTTTGAAATGAGTCATTTCGCAACAATTGCGCTAGGATGTAGGATATGAGGATAAAAGGATGTTACTGCAGATTGGTATGTTAGTCATTGTTTACCGGTTGTCTTGGAAAATGTTCGACAGCAGCGCCCAAGAAGCAGGATCCTCTTACATCACGACAACGCTCACTCAGCCAGACGGATAATCGAATATTTGTCTATGGAAGGAGTGAACTTAGTGAGTCATCTTCCTAACAGTCCTTTTTTATTTTTTTATTGGTGTCCAGTGGAAATTCTACATGGAACTTCCTTCGCCCCGGGGAAGGGCAAAGGGGTATGCCGGACTCCTTTTTTTTTTTTTTTTTTATTGATGTCCAGTGGAAATTCTACATGGAACTTCCTTCACCCCGGGGAAGGGCGAAGGGGTATGCCGGACTCCTACCGGCTAAAACCACTGGAGCGGTCATCTTCGGCACCGAAGGGGGGCTCCAGGTCCTCGTAAGATCACACTAGAGCCAAGACCTGTGGCATGTTGTAACTTTTCCAAAATAAACGATAAACTCAGAGGAATTCGCTTTATGAACCCCGAAGACGTCGTGGCTGCGTTCGAAAAACAGTGGAAGAAATCGAAGAAGAGTGGGCTCACTGCTTCAGTCAATAGTTCCATAACATGCGACAGAGCATAGGAAGGAACAAAAACTACTTCGAAAATAAATAAAAATATCAACAGGTGCCCACATCAGTCCATTTTTGATTTTCTAAAAACTTTTAGAGTGACGCTCGTAAATAACTATCAAGTTGACCTTTACAAAAAAGAAAAATACTAACATTACTTCGTATCTTATCATGGTCATTTCATTCATTCATTGTATTTTTATTCGTTCTCATAAGTATATATAATAATGAATGATCACATTTTTTAGCTATTGTTAAGTTATAAGTGGTAAGAACGCGACGACCCGTAGAATTTTGCGTGGTTAATAAAGTAGGTAAGTTTTATATTATATATTATAATTGTAATGTAAGCCGTGTACCGCATGTATTTCACCCCGTTTGTGTCGTTAAAGTTGACTATGGAATTAGGCGGAGGATGAGCAGCAGCGTCATTCAAGTATATTTACAAATACGATTGACAACCCGCCTGTCAAAAGTGGCGATTATGGCAAAACGCCCCCATGAGAGCATAACACAAACCCAGACTGGTCGTTAAAGCGATCTTTGGGGAAGGCATATGTCTAACAGTGGACATATTTCGGCTGAAATAAGATATAAGCCACAGACTATCCTCATACAATAAATAGACTACAAATTGGTTACGATTTGCGAAATGACTAGCAAAATTCACATTTCAAATTCAAGTTTTATTAATTGAAACGAAGTGCCGTTTAAAAATGTGATTTAGGAATAAAAAGTACTTTATGTCTTCTTTTGGATATTAACCGAACCACTTAGGCAGATTAGTCAAGACATAACAGATGGATATATTATAGATGTTGAGAACTGCAAGCCATTGCAAGTAAAGTTTTCGTTTTGGTTTGAAAGCCGGAATATAGTATTTAAAAATAGCATGACAGAAAGTTGCTGCTTGTGAGTTTGTGGCACCACTTCTCCCTTCCAGCTTAAAGACTAGGAAGCAGTGAAGGGTGGGCATTATATTAGTAGGGTTTTTCGCAATGATTTCCCGGAAATGTAGTTGCTTCATTGGGTGATTTCTGGCGAATCAAAAAGGCAACTAACCAGATTTGATTTTATAAACTAAGCAACTGCTGCTAAGGGCGGGTGCCAGGTTGCGGGGCTCTAAGCCATAGGCATGGGGCGTTGCTGAGGGATACAAGCTATGTAGGGACAGCTGGATCAGTATGATTTAAATATTTTAAGGAATATTTAAGACTACAGGCTCAGCACGGGCCGGTGCGAGCATGGGACGGGGGAGAAGATAATTGAACGGGTTGGTTTCCTGGCCACAGGCATGCGCGGCGTGGGTGAGGCGTGCATACTTTTTTATAATTGATCCGGTGAAAATACATCATGTACTTCCATGCATGACTCCTACCGGCTAAAGCCACGGGAGTGGTCATCTTCGGTACCGTAGTGAGGCTCCAGGAACTCGAATAATCTCCATCTACAGCCACCCTTTGGTGCCGAGGGTTTAGGCACATCTCTGAGGGGATGACTATAAAGCGGTCACCCCCTCTAGTCGGGGAAGGCGATTGTAAAGAAGCCACCCTCCCAGGAACCTCTCGGGGGAATATATAAGGATTCCCCCGAAGCCTCGCTATGCGCTGTGCTACGCACACGGCGGTTCGTGACCACATGCATACCGCTGTCTTCCCGGGGGTCGCTCGGTATGAGCACATAGATTTCCCAATAGGCGTGACCGCCAAGGCCTCCCGCCATATGAAGACGACAGGTGAACACACCTGAGCCCGTGTGTTGGAAACGGTGCCGCGGCGGTTGTTACCCTGGCTTTGGTCCTCCTTCTCCGAACGGGATCGGCCCTCTCCCAATCCCACTCAGCGACCTCGTTCTGGAGCATGACGCTCTCACAGCACTCCAATTTTCATTCTCTGCCAGCATAGTCGACACTACTACTGGCAGCGAGAGATCTTGCCCGATCTGATCGATCAGGATCCGCCGCTTGGCAGCCCACGCAGGGCACTCTCCGAGTGTGTGCTGTGCGGTATCCTGCTCGTTTCCACAGTGGTGGCACTGTCCCGTGACCTCGCGTCCTATCCTGTGCATGTACTCACCGAAACAACCGTTAATACCTGCGTCAGGCGGCAAACCCTAGGAAAAGACATAGGCTAAATAATCATCCCCTAAAGAGGTTAAATAGGATGTTGAAGTTTGTATGGCAAATTCTTAATTCCAAACGAAGTCGCGGACAAAGCGCCAGTTATTGAATAAATACTTAATCAATTAGGTTAAATGGGGTGTTGAAGTTTGTATGGGAAATTCTTAATTCCAAGTGAACTCGCGGGAAAAGTGCTAGTTATTGAATAAGTAGAATAAAAGCTTTATTAATTAAACAATAAACTGAGCTGAGCTCTTGCAGCTATTCTGCCATGAGTACGTTGTTGTTGGCAAATCGAAAGTGAGTGATATACTAGCCATTGATGTAAATGCCGGATCCTATCTACTCTAGTAGCTTGATTGCATCCTCCATTGCAGCAGGCCTTAAAATGAAAGTGGGTAAGACAAAAGTCAAGTCAAACGCCCATATCGTGCCCATCCCAATATCCGTTGGGAACTCTGTTTTCGAAGTTGTTGCCGTGTACCTGAGACAAACCGTCCCGTTAAGTAAGTGCAACTTCGAGACAGAGGTCAATCATCGAATCCGACTCGACAGGGCAGCATTCGGGCAACGTCTTTTCGCCAATAATACCACAGTGCCTCAAGACGAATGTCATTAACCATTGTGTGATACCAGCGATACTATACGCCAGCGTGTCACTCAATATGGACCTTGTAAGAAAGCTGAAGGTCACTCAACGAGGTATGGAGAGAGCTATCCTTGGTATTTCTTTCCGAGATCAATCAGAAGAATGAGGAGATCCGTAGAAGAACAGCAGAGTACATCATTTGGCTTATATGATGATGACAATGACAAACAGATAGTTGTCCTGGATCTAAGTGTTTGTACATGTGGAGTTTATAGCACATGACATAGGAGAAATGTCTTGCACAGGTTTAAAAAAATTCATGATTGCTTACAGACATTTCCATTTTTCAGTATGTCATTGACGCCTTTTGTCACGGATCAATAGAGAATTGTAGAGATTTCTGGCAATCGCTTTATACATTACTAATATTCGTGATTGGTGCTATATTCTTGCTCGTAGAACTGATGGCCGTTGGGGCAAAAAGGTTCTCGAATGGAGACCGCGCACCGGAAAACGCAGCGTGGGACGACCTCCAACGAGGTGGACAGACGACCTGGTGAAGGTCGCTGGGAGTCATTGGATGAGAGCGGCATGTGACCGCTCGTTGTGGAGATCTAAGGGGGAGGCCTTTGTTCAGCAGTGGATGACCTGTGGCTGATATGATGAATATTCGTGATAAACTCTTTCAATTATGCTAATATATTTGTGCTATACTTTAGGAAGTGCACCGATGGGGTATGAAGTCGCAATCTCGTGCTCACTAATCCTACGCCTAGCTTTTGGAGCATTTCCGGTTTTATGTATAGGGGGAATTTAGATGTCTTAAACTTTGTCATTGCTATTCTGAACTTACCAACCCTTCAGCCAAGCGTGGTAAGTACTAACGAATTCCCCCCAAAGTGAATGTCCTTTGGTGATATGATGATCTTACTAATATTATTATAAATGTGAAAGTTTGTATGTTTGACTTTTTATCACGCTAAAACGGCTGAACGCATTCGACTGAAATTTGAAAATTTTGCCGGCAGATAGATTTTCAAGCTCTCCTAGGCCCGTATTTCAACGCTCGGAGAAGAAGGACACGACGCCGGGGTAAAAACCGTCCCGGCGTCCATGTCCAACATGCCTGATTCCCCTGCCATGATTTCATAGCGGGCCCTCGTGTGTCACGAGCGTGCATATTGGGGAATCTGCGTGTTCATACCAAGCACCCCCTGTGCAGACGGTAGCGGGCACCATGAGATGACCGCTTTACAGTCATCCCCTCCGAGATTTGCTTAAAGGCGTGGCACCAATGGTCTAGATAGAGATTTTTCGAGTTCCTGCAGCCCCCTTCGGTGCCGAAGATGACTCCCCCGGTAATATTAGCTGGTAAGAGTTTTTCCCACCCAGGGCGGGAGAAGTACATGAAGTATTCCGCGTGTAAAATGAAAAAGACCCGTATATAAACGAGAATAAGAACTTAAACAGAAGTAGAGTCAAGATTGAATCAATTTAATTGAAATAAATATTAAAAATTACATCGGTTTCAAATGTGGTTAACACAATCCAAACATGAGTACTATTTGAGTTTTGATTCTCGTTCTGTAATATGGACCGTTGCGATTTTGAATTAGTTCCCTCGCAGACTGAATCGCGGGTAACAGCTTTAATATATGTGTAAGCTACATTCATTTAGTTATAGCGAGAATAGGTACATAATTACATCATTAAAATTATAATTCTGTCTTTTTAATAGGTACTGAGCAGCTGGGTGTTCAAAAGTGGCTTAAACTAGTTCGTGTGAATAGAACGCGGTGTACTAGCCTGTCTCTTGAGAACTTAGCCTGTGCACAGCCGAGCGTGAATATAATATGTTGGTAAGTAGATTTGGTATCTGGCGCTACGGTTGGTGCAGTGGCTAAGTTGCTACTCTTCAGCTCGCGGGTACTACATAGGTAGGGAGTTAGTTCTCTTATAGCAACGGGCTGGTAAGTTAGGTACCACCCCAGTGACAGATATTCGTCGCTAAGCAGTAATAATTCTGATGCTAAGGTGTTTAGACTTTAGACATTGTTGTGTTTTGATTAGAAGTGCACTGTAGCTTATGAAATTACTGGGCATAAGAGACTCAATAACTTAATGTCTCTAGGTAATAGTTGAGGTACAGCGTGATGCGTGGTGTGTGCAGTAAGATTCCTGGGTAGCATTACTATTGTTATGGGCAAGCATGACGCTTGCCACCAGGCAAATGACGTGCTTGTCTCGTCACCACAGTTCTACTTGGAGTACTACATAGCCCTAATATGAACATTGATTGCTTTGGGTCTTTCGGATTCATTTACATGATTTATATCCTATTTATAATCACTTTTTCTTAATGGGCGACTTTAATACATGTCTAATCAAAAATTACTTTCGTACTCATACAGATCAGTCTCTTTTATTTTCATTACATCTTAGTATTTTTAGTATTTACCTTTTTCTACCACTCACCGTTTTCTTAACTGTACTCCTTAATTATTGGACCTTATGATTGTCTCTTCTCCTAATAACGTAACCTTTCATGGACAACTTACTGCTAGTTTCTCCTACGACAAATTAGTATATGTTTCATATAGAATTCGATCTCCCAAGCTTAAGCCGTAATTTCTGTTCCTTCTGAGATACAAGTGCATTGACCTGGAGGCGTTGCAGTGGCTCGCGGGTGATATCAACTTGTCATATGCAACTGACAGCTCTAGTGTGGATAAAATGGTGGATCATTTCAATTCTGAATTACTTTGCTTTTACACAGCCGACACCGTGAGCGGACGCAAAGAATCGTTTCGATAGCGGACTAACTAGACTAGACTAACTAGCTGCCATAAGCTATACTGGCTGTCGGCCAGGTCGGGACAAGCGACAAGTACTCAACGAGTCTTCGGGTAATTTATTCTCTCAAATAGCTTCAAAGCCTCGTCGATCAGAAAAATGGGACGGTACGCAGAGGGAAACTCCGCAACCCTGCCTTCCTTCTTCAAGAGAACCGATCTGGCTTCCTTCCAGCCGAACGGGAACTCGCTGCAATGGAGGCAGCTGGTGAATAGCCATCTCAAACGGTCCTCAAGAGACTGCAATGCATACACCCACGCAGGACCCGGAATTTCATCCGGGCCGGGTGTGGTGTTGCGAGCCTTCAAGCGGCCAGCTACTCGGTCCAACTCTCTTTCCAAAACTACCAATTCCTATGGGATGAGGAATCTAAAGAAATCGGCGGTAGAGCGGGACCAGAATAGTCCCGGACCACCAAAAAGAGCGTAGAGAGCACTCGCTCTAGCAAATCCGGGGCCATAGTTTCGGTCACCAGGCCTACAGGCGCAACTTGCCCACTACCATGTCGGCTTTTGTTGTACTGGCGTCGGGATGCCATGCAGACTGTGCGCAGCCACGCAATCTCAACTCGCAACCACCAGTACACCACCGTACGCTGGGAGCGGGGCGGAGCGGAGTGGGCTCGGCTCAGGTAAATTATCGCCACTGGCGCTATTATTGCTACTGGATCTATTAAATATGCTTCCATCCACAAGTAGCGACAAGCCTTACGAAATACCATTTTTTTGGCACTTTTGAACCAGTGAATCTTTAGCTGCGCGATAGCTGCTGTCATGGTTGCTATTGCGTCTGCTGTCGCGTCTGCTGTCGTGTCTGATGTCGCGTCTGCTGTTGCGTCTGCTGTCGTGTCTGCTGTCGCGTCTGCTGTCGTGTCTGATGTCACGTCTGCTGTCGCGTCTGCTGTCGCGTCTGCTGTCGCGTCTGCTGTCGCGTCTGCTGTCGCGTCTGCTGTCGCGTCTGCTGTCGCGTCTGCTGTCGCGTCTGCTGTCGGGTCTGCTGTCGCGTCTGTAGTCGCGTCTGCTGTCGCGTCTGCTGTCGCGTCTGCTGTCGCGTCTGCTGTCGCGTCTGCTGTCGCGTCTGCTGTCGCGTCTGCTGTCGCGTCTGCTGTCGCGTCTGCTGTCGCGTCTGCTGTCGCGTCTGCTGTCGCGTCTGCTGTCGCGTCTGCTGTCTCGTCTGCTGTCGCGTCTGCTGTCGCGTCTGCTGTCATGTCTGATGTCGCGTCTGATGTGGCGTCTGCTGTCATGTCTGCTGTCGCGTCTGCTGTCGTGTCTGCTGTCGCGTCTGCTGTCGCGTCTGCTGTCATGTCTGATGTCGCGTCTGCTGTCGTGTCTAATGTCACGTCTGCTGTCACGTCTGCTTCGCGTCTGCTGTCGCGTCTGCTGTCGCATTTGCTGTCGCGTCTGCTGTCGTGTCTGATGTCGCGTCTGCTGTCGCGTCTGTTGTCGCGTCTGCTGTCGCGTCTGCTGTCGTGTCTGATGTTACGTCTGCTGTCACGTCTGCTGTCGCGTTTGCTGACACGTCTGTTGTCGCGTCTGCTGTCACGTCTGTTCTCACTGTCACTGTAGCTAATCATCGTGCGAGTTCTTCACTGCAAAGGCTATTAACCAGTGAATAGAGAATACATATTAATATAATGACTAATCCGAAGTGTAAATGACCGCTTGACATAACGCTCATACCAAGTATGTAGTAATGGGCGTTTAAGTAAAAATGAGCTATCGATTACACTACAATGCTTTGCTGTGTATAACTACGACAAAGTATGAATGGGCGTAACCAAACGTAAACTTTCCACTGATTATCCTTTAATGCATGCGTCTGATTCAATAGAAATTAACGCATCATTGATTGAATAAATGCATTATTAACATAAACCTTTTTATTAATCTTAAATTTATTTATTATTGTTTTTTTTTACCCAGCCACCAAGGAATGCTACGGAGACTTTCAATGCGATAAAAGTATTACAAGAAGCGCTACGGGTTCTGGCTGCGCTTCAACTCACGAACTATTTATGGCCACACCAAGCCGATGTTCCAGGTAAGTTATCAAGAGTTAATTACAGTAAATATTATAATGAGTGTAGACAGCAAATACTGTTTCACTTGGCTTTAAAGTCCCTAAATATTTTTTATGTAGGTACTGAATAAATGCCTTACCGGAGCCGATCCTTATCCTAACCCATCTTATCCCGTGGGTCTCGTAATAGTCTACTATGGGATTAGGCGGAGGATGGACAGTAACATCTTGCGAGTATATATACAACTTAAGACGGCACGGTTGGGGCAGTGGCTGATGGCCCGGGTTCCATTCCCTCACGGAACAAATATTTGTATGATCTGCAGGTAGTTCTTTCAGGTCTGGGTGTATTGTGTGTTGAATTTGTGTCTGTACACGCACACACACTGGATGTGCACTGCTGAACAAATGCCTTCCCCTTAGATTTCCACAACGAGCGGTCACATGCCATTCTCATCCAACGACTCCCAGCGACCTTCACCAGGTCGTCTGCCACCTCGTTGGAGGTCGTCCCACGCTGCATTTACCAGTGCGCGGTCTCCACTCGAGAACCTTTTTGCCCCAACGGCCATCAATTCTACGAGCAATGTGCCCCGCCCATTGCCACTTCAGTTTACTAATCCTTTTAGCTATGTCGACAACTTTAGTTCTTCTAGGGATCTCCTCATTTCTGATTCGATCTCGTAGAGAAATACCAAGCATAACTCTCTCCATAGCTCGCTGAGTGACCTTGAGCTTTCTTATGAGGCCCATTGTAAGTGACCACGTCTCTGTTCCATATGTCATCATTGGTAACACACACTGGTTAAAGACTTTCGCCTTGAGGCATTGCGGTATTGTTGACGAAAAGACGTTGCGAAGTCTCCCAAATGCTGCCCAGCCGAGTCAAATTCGACGATTGACCTCTTTCTCGAAGTTGGACTTACCTAACTGGACAGTTTGTCCCAGGTAGACATACTCATCAATAACTTCGATAACAGAGCTCCCAACGGACATTGGGATGGGCACTACATGGGTATACGACATGACTTTCGTCTTGCCTATGTTCACCTTAAGGCCCACCTTGGGAAACTCTGTTGAAATCATCGAGCATTGTGCTGAGCTCTTTCAGCGATTCAAAGTGGCCCTCCGTCCACGCGACCCGAGTCGTCCAGGTTCTAGCCCACCATCGCGGCATTAAGCCCTCGCACAGCTCTACTGAGAGATACTCGTCGCAGTTACCAACATCGTGGCGTGGTCAGAAGGATATTACTCGATCCAGAGTCAGAGGCGTCCTGATTCCGAGAGGCAAAGACGTCAATTTGCATCCATGCCAAGAGCCAAGCACTCTCGGCGTACGGCTGTGTACTGGTGGTTGGAGGAGATCACGCAGCTGCGCACGGTCTGCCTAGCAACCCACCGCTGGTACCCACGATGTCGATGCCGGCAAAATGCTACAGCTGGAGAGACTGCCAGGACCTATGGCCTACCGGGCGGCCACAGTGTCGCTTGAAGCTAAATGCTGGAGGGACTGGACAGGGATCCGCGGGCAAACCCTACTGTATGGTAGTGGGCAAATTATACCCGTCGGTCCCACCGGTGTCCGAAATCATGGCCTCGAATTTGCTGGAGAGAGTGCTCACAAAGCTCTTTCTGGCGGTCCAGGACCGTCCCGGTCCCTCTCTACCCCCGATTGCCTTGGAATGGGCTGATGAATTGGCATCGTGGCTTCACTATAGTCAGGTCCTATCAGAAAATCAGCGCTGCAGTATTTAGATGTTGCAGTACAATGCTGGTATAGGAGCCTATTCTGGCCTCGTATCATGTTTCCTTATATATATTTTTTGCTGATTTGTTTGTCATTTATTTTTAATATTTCTTTTAAAAATCCTTTGCCCCACTAGGATTTCTCTTTTGTTGATTTGTCTTTTCGAAAGCCACTTCGTTCATCTAGTAGGATATGAGTTTTCTCAAGAAAAGTATAAATTTTGTTGTAAATCATTTTCTCAAAAACCTTTGAGTAGATTGGAATTAGTGCAATTGGTCTATTTGAGCTCATATTTGCTTTTTAAAGATTAAGATTATGATGGTTTTACTTTTATTTTATAGGATAAATCCCAGCCTCAATACAGCCATTGAGTATATAGGTAATGACCGGTGCTATGATAATTGCAACTTGCTTGATTATTTTAGTGCATATTCCATCGTAGTCTGTGCGGTTTGTGTTCTTTAATGATCTGATAATTAGTAATGCCTTAGGTTTTCGCGATTATTACACATTATAATTAAACAATTTTAAACGGATTACATCGCGTATGCCATAGATTTTTTATTTCTCCTGACGTTTCGAATACTTTGCAGCATTCGTGGTCGCAGGATGACTAAGGTGACAGGCGTCGTTACGGATTTTAAAAAGTTATTTTATTTTATCTACCGGACAATTTTAATCAAAAATATTGTTTCGATCCACGCACTCACGCAGTAATCACTCACAGTGTCTTGATGTTTTTAGTGCGGTATGTTGTTTGGGACAATTGGGAATTTTTTCCAAGTTGGGCGATTGATTTGTAATTATTTATAACCTTCAAGAAGTACATTTTTTGTGTACCCAAACATTTTAGTCGAAACTGGCATATTGACCATTATACATACTCTAACTATCTATCAATGGAACTGTTACCATTCGGTTGATCAAAAACATTTCGCTTGTAACTTAAAACAACCTGCGACCTTATGTATATGTATATAATATAATTATATATACCATTGCAGCGTAACGTATCTTTTTAGTTTAAAACGTCTGTTATTGATTCACAGATGGTGCTAGTTATGACTTCATAGTGGTCGGTGCAGGTACAGCGGGAAGTGTAATCGCTAACAGGTTGTCTGAAATTGAGTGTGTCACCATTTTGCTCATCGAGGCTGGTGGTGATCCGCCTTTTGAGTCTGATGTAAGATTTGACTGTCACAAATTTCTTGATCTTATGTCTGGTAAAGCTATCTAGCTATCAATTAGAATGGAAGAATCATAACTTATATAACTGAGCGTTTCCAGGAACTGTAAATGGGCGTAAGGCTTTTTCTACTTTGCGTAATTCTTTTTCGGTTCAGGTTGTGGTACTAGCACTGTCACTGCCCATCAAGTTAAAACCTGAGGAACTTCTAAACCTTTAGTAGAAACTGATTGAGTACCTTTATTTTAGCTCCCTGGTTTATCCCTCATGATGAAAAGATCACGCTACGACTGGAATTACACTGCAGAGTACGACGGATATGAAAATGTTTGCCATCTGAAGTCTTACTATGAATTCACACTGGGAAAAATGCTCGGTGGAACTAGCTCCCTCAGTAACATGATTTACCATAAAGGACAGCCCCGTGACTTTGATTCATGGGCCGAAATAACCAAAGATGACACATGGAAGTGGGAAAATGTATTTCCATATTTTTTGAAGAGTGTGAGGCTAGAAGATGAGGAACTGCTCGGTTCAACTGACATGAAATACTACGGAACTAAAGGCTATGTTGGAATAAAGAGAGACCATCGCCCAGAGATTAAAAAATTCTTGGACGCTTACCGAGAACTTGGGAACGATATCGTTTTAGACTTTAACGAACATCATCAATTGGGATTCACTTCACAGATCGTGGCTATATCTGGACAATCCCGACAGAGCTCAGCTTACGCATTCTTATCTCAAATCAAAGATCGCAAAAACTTACACGTATTAAAAAATACATTGGTGACTAAAATCATATTTGACGACAGCAAAAGAGCCGTTGGAGTAGAAGTTGAGTTGGAGGACGGTAAAACTCTGAATCTGAAAGCCAAGAAAGAAGTAATAGTTTCTGCTGGGACATTCAACACACCTAAACTACTTATGTTGTCAGGTGTTGGACCAGAGGAGCATTTGCAGAGCAAAAACATTGAAGTAGTGTCCAATTTACCCGTCGGAGAAAATCTACAGGAGCATGTTTGCGTAGTACTTATACACAACTTGGATGAGTTAACTGAGCCTTTACCACAACCTAGCCCATATGAACTGGCTGGATCCTCATTCACTGGTTTTGTTGCATTGAACAAATCATCTAACTATCCTGACTACCAAGTCACAACCTATTTAGGTTCAGCAGAAATCATGTTATATTACTGTACATTCGCTTTTAGATTCCGTGACGATATTTGCGATGCCATGTATAAAAAGGGCGTAAACAGATTGCAGGCATTTAATGAAATTCTCAACATTGCTCCTAAATCCAGAGGAAAGGTATTGTTGAGTAGTACTAATCCGGCAGATCCTCCTCTTGTTTATAATGGTTTTTTCTCAAACAAAGATGATGTTGAAAATCTTATTGACTACATACAAGATTATCTTCCTGTGATGAATACAACTTATTACCGAAAAGTTAAAGCTACGATGTCGGATGCATATCCTGCATGTAATGAGTTCCCTCAAGCGAGTCGGGAGTACTGGCGATGCTACGTAATGTGTGTTTCATCTGGCCTTAGTCACATGACTAGCACGTGTCCCATGGGTCCTGTTCTGGATGGTCGATTACGAGTGCATGGTGTAAGTGGTTTACGTATAGCCGATGGTAGTGTCATGCCAACAATTACTAGAGGAAATCCTTACGGCTCTATTATGATGATCGGAGAAAAAGCATCGGACATGATTAAACAGGATCACAACTTAATTTAGATTGCTTGTTTATAGACTCTCATTAGCGTTATGTTTTTATTTAAATAGGTGTTAAAATATAAATATATGTCGTTCGTAGTTCATCATTTCAGCCGAATAAACTACACTGCTGGGCACAAGTCTCCCCGAAAGATCGCCACAATGACCAGTGTGTTGTGTGCTCATTGGGGGGTTCTGCCATAATCGCCACGCTCGGCAGGTGGGTTGGCAATCGCAGTTGAGTTGGTACTTTACTCGAAGGATGCTGTTGCTGATATTGTGGTTAATCCCATAGTCGACTTTTACGACACCCAGGGGATGAGATGGTGCTATTCGTAGCTGGCATCATACGGTTTCTTTGCTTTGTATTTGGTTTGTACTTGTTATAATTTATTACCTATATTGTTGGTTCCTAAGTTTTTTTTTGTGCCTACCTTTTGTAAAGCAATGTCAATTATCTGAAACTTATAATAGTCAGTCGTTAAAAATTGTTCCAAGTAAACTATTTTGAGTCGTATACAAAATAAATAAACAAGTATATAAAATTAGAGACATTCATTTGCTTTATCTGATGCCAAAGGATCAGTATTTAAACATATCCTATTATGGCCTGACGCACGAACTAACGTCCAATTAGGATTGTTACAATGAGAATGTTATCTATGATCAACATCTAATCTGCTCGTAACATTGTATTTGCGAACGCAATAATTTCCAAGTGTTTTTTTTTTTTAAACGTTGCCCCTCACAAGGATTCCTCCTGTGTCGTGGGTGCGTTTACATACATGAATTCCATACAATACACCCAAACCCGGAACTACCTGCAGATCACACAAATATTTGTTCCGTGCGGGATCGAACCCACGACCCGGAGCACAACAGCCGACTGTATCAGCCACTGCACCAACCATGCCGTAATTCTGGATCCCATGCAATAATCTTGCGAATAGAATAAAGTTTTACTTTTTAGATGCTGGATAAATATTATTTGAAGTTATATTTCATCGGCTGTCATTCATTTTATTATAACTAAGTTTTTATTTTTATTATTACTAAGTCGCCGAAACTCGGAACAACTATGTGTAGTGTCTGTATCTGTATATCTTAACCGTGTAAGACATGTCGGTAATAAAAGGCTTCATAATCTTTGAGGCGCGTTTTTAGTTTTCCATGTTCAACTGTCTTATTCTTTCTTGAGAAATGCCCTAATGAGGCAGGCAGGACGTTATTCTTTGAGCTTTAGGACAAATGTGGGCAGGTTTTTTTTTTGGGCTTCTCGCATACATTTCTGGGAAATATGGTTGCTTAACCAGTCATTGAGAGCAGGTATAAGCATATGAGCATTTTATATCTACTATGGTGCGTAATTTCTCGTGGAATGAGTTAATTTCTCGTACAAATTCCAGTTACCCCTAATGGCTTTTTCTGGTATCACATCGGTGAGTGGATTTATGGACCACTCACATTATTCTATAAAACGTAACTCCGGGTTTTTTTATCAAACATTATTTCTAGAGAAATATAACATAACTGGCGGTTAAAAAGATAAACTTTGCTTTTCGTCCCAGTTACTAAGCTACAAACAGGCTGCGTTATCCTCAACCGTTTTACGCAATGGTTTCTTTTTTATCTTGCCAGCCGACACCCCTTATTGATGCGCACCATCTCGCCATTACTGCTGTTGAGGTTTTGTGTTGCAAAATTTTATGAGATTTGTCGCTTATACTTTGCATTCAGTTTTTTTGGGGATTCAACTATTTAATGGGTACTGTTTACGTCTTTTGTTATTGTATTCAGAGATAGCAGATTTAAATGGGGTGCAATGGAGTGTAGTTGAATATTATTATATATTAAAATTTTATACTCTTTATTGTACACCACACAATACATAAACGACAAACATCTAAAAAGATAAGTATACAATAGGTGGTCTTATTGTTCACCGGTCACGGTTGTTTCGGTGCGTACCTGCACAGAATAGGACGCGAGGTTACGGCACAGTGCCACCATTGTGGACGCGACCAGGATACCGCACAGCACACGCTCGAGGAGTGCCCTGCGTTTGCGGCCGAGCGGCGGATCCTGGTCGATCGGATCGGGCAACATCTCTCTCTGCCGGCAGTAGTGTCGGCTATGTTGGCAGAGCATGAAAATTGGAGTGCAGTGGTCTCCTTCTGCGAGAGCGTCATGCTCCAGAAGGAGACTGCAGAGCGGGATCGGGAGAGGGCTGATCCCGCACGGAGAAGGACTAGACGGCGCCGGGGCAACAACCGTCCCGGCTCCCAAGTCCAACACGCCTGAGCCCCCTGCCGTCACTTCATGGCGGGGGGCCTCGGGGGTCGCGGGCGCGCAGATTGGGGAATCTACGTGCTCACACCGAGCGACCCCTGGGAAGACGGTGGCGCGCACGTGGTCACGTGCCGCCGTGTGCGCAGCACAGCGCAAAGCGAGGCTTGGGGGGATCCTTTACAATTCTCCCCGAGAAGTGCCTGGGGGGGCGACCTTTTTACAGTCGCCTTCCCTCCGCTAGAGGGGGTGACCGCTTTACAGTCATCCCTTCCGAGATGTGCCTAAAGGCGTGGCACCAATGGGCGGCTCTAGTGTGATCTTACGAGGACCTGGAGCCCCCCTTCGGTGCCGAAGATGACCGCTCCAGTGGTTTTAGCCGGTAGGAGTCCGGCATACCCCTTCGCCCTTCCCCGGGGTGAAGGAAGTTCCATGTAGAATTTCCACTGGACATCAATAAAAAAAAAAAAAAAGGTGGTCTTATTGTGCAGATCGATCTCTTCCAAACAACTTTTGTGTGGATAAAAGGAAGGGGAAATATGCTGTCAAATATATAAAAACTAATGATTTAATTAATTTAAATAAATAAATAAATGTTTTTTTTTTACATTGTCCCACACTTAGGATTTCGCCTGTGTCGTGGGTGCGTTTACAGACATGAGTTCCACATTATTATAATTAATTAGGTATGTTCAAATTAATTTATAAACATAGTATTATAGTTATAGTATTATTCAAATTTACTGTGGGAGACTGGTGCCTAAGCTAGCTTAGCCTAGGCTGAAGCCGCTGACCGCTGACCTGAAACACAGGCTGGGGTGATCCCCAGAAGTCCAACTTTGCTCTTTCATAAACTGTGCCAAGCGAAATTTTTCCATTTTCCTCTTCTTCGTGTATCTGGTTTTATCAAGTTGTTTCCTCTTGTTAAAATTCTCTTGATCAATACTCTAATATTTTAAGATATCTTTATCGGGCCCCGATACTGGTTGATTTTGTGCTTTATAACCCAGTTATCATCTTGCATCCCATGAAATATGTTACCCGGTGTACAATAAAATGTATATAGATAAATAACCATAAATACACTATTTTATCGGTGACTACATGAGAGATCGGCGCACCCATGGCCGCACTGTCAGTTTGTAGGTAAAACTGGCTGTCCCACAACAGGTAGCCGTTGGTCATACAGTGTTGAAGTAACTCTGCATATTACAGAGGCATGGCATGCTTAAACCGTTTGTTAACAACAAATTGGTGAGGACTGCACATCAATACCGACCATCACTTTTCTTTCACCAGTTCAAGGTCTTTTATTTGGTTTGAAAGTAATAAGAATCCTTCACATATATGCCAGAATTTCCACTTTTTGAGAGTCTCTTCGCTAGATTTTGTGCTAGTTTGTAATTTGGTGAAACAATCTGGCTTACTATTGGTCGTAGGGGAATATTGCCTTTGTGAATTTTCGGCAACTCAAAAAGCTATGGTGGTTTTGCGCAGAACGGAATTGGTGTTTTCACGTCCAATTCTAACCCAAAACTAACAATATATTTATTACGAATGCGAAAAATAAATGTATTTATATATTGGATGTTATTAGAGATAAAATTGATAACGCTTTAGCATCATACTTTTAAGTAACCATGATATAAAAAATATAGAATGCAAGGGGAATCTTTTCATGATCCAGCAAAAATTGCAAAAGCCTTTTATTAATTCTAAATATCAACAACAACCGCCAGTAAGTTGTATTGTTATTCAAATTGTGCATTCTTCAGTAAATTTACAATGCATACAACTTTCCTTGAAATGCTTTTAGCATAAAGTTTTCTGTTTCTCTCTGTAACCATTATCGTAACAAGGACATAAACTTAGTAAGATACGAGAAAAATCCGCTTGCATACCAACCAGGGACTAGAAAACTGTTTGATCTGAATTTACCCCATAGTAATGAACTACTTCTGCTGCCATATAAATTGGGTAAACACGGCGCAAGATAATTTTAAAAATAATACTCTTTTTTGCTTTCACTATGAATAGTATGAAATAATGTCGGACCCTGTCCGGTACAGCGAAGTATGTGGCATAAGCTACAGTAGCGAGGTGTCTTGCTTGTTATTATGGCAATGATTTGTGTTTAACGGAAAACTGACAACCATTGGAAGAAGTTTTCAATCATGACAATGAACCGAAGAGCCGGGGTTATCCGAGCTACGGATGGTGAGTCTACTGTGTCTGTGCAAAAAAAACACAAAGCCATAAAATCTCAGTCAGAAATGATCTGACTAAGTTTTTTGCCAAAACTGAGAAATATTCAGCAAAAATAAATGCTTACTTAATTAAGTTACTGCACCATAATATGTTTGTTATATATGTGTTGTTTAAGCAAAGACAGCCTATTAGCTAATGGTTCAAGATTAGGTGTTAGCGACTTGTCATATAAGGATCATATAGATCGATGAGTTAGTGTTTTATTTGGGTCGAGCAATAGTATCAATAAGCAATGTATTGCAGCCACATAGATAAACTTCGTAATGCGATCGGGTAAGTATTCTTAGGAATGTTTTTTTGGCTGAAACGAACAAACTGTTGAGAACTTAACTCTCATTTTTCACGCAATTGTGTATCTATATTCTGTGTGTGTCCTGATTATGAATTTGTATAGTAGTACCACTACATCTCATCCCGTGGTTATTGTAAAACGCGATAAAGGGACAAATAACCGTAACGTATGAGCAGCAACATCTTTCCCGTGAAACAGTAGCCACACTGCGCTCACTAACCCGCCTGCCAAGCGTGGTGAGTACTGTAAAATTACCCCCAAAAAGACGACATAATTATGGAAATCTATGAGAGAGACCATCGTTCCTTTGGCTCATAAATTGTTAAAGAATATCGGTGACTACAAGTCTAAGTACTAGTAGTATCATTCCAGTTTTATTTAATTACCAATTTAAATTTAATATGTGAAAAGTACAGAATAATTATTCAGATTGAGTTTAATAATACCCATGTCAGTCAGATAAAAATATTAACCACTTGTCAAAAATTAAGTAAAATAGAGTACCTATTTTTAAAAATTGCAAATCCTTTGATACGCGTTTGGAGTAATTTGAAGCTCATATCAGATAAAGTATAACGTACAGTTATTTAAACGCATTGTCACATATTTTTATAACTTAAATGTTATGTTTGCTTAATATTGTGTAACTCTAAGTTATGTTCAAAGTACGACGTTGTTCCGTTATTCTGATTATCAATTAGTACTATAACGCTTGTTGAAAAAACAGCACACTTTTCGTTTAGGCAATTTTTTTTAAATTAAAATATAAAGTTTGTTCAATAATTAACAATTTTGAGATCAATTAAACTCGTAACTAATACAAAAAATAATAATTCAATCCGAATAAATTATTAAAGAATATACTCATCGGCAGTCGATAGTCGTCAGTCAACTTAATCCCGGAGCGCAGATTAAAGCAGCTGCATCAATTCTTCCTACCTTTAGATACAAAAAAAGTATATCATAAGGAGATCTATTAAGGAGCTCACAGAACGCAGGGCAGCTTGTGGCGAGCTGAATGTGAGTGGTGGCACTGTGTACCCGAATGCTTTAGGGAGTCTGATAGGGCCTCATCTCCGGAGTACAGCCCCATGAGTGCCGCAGGTTTTTCAACTCTGCTTGCCTTAGTTGGCCGATCAGACGGAGGATACCAGAGCTACATAGCTTGGACATCCTCGGGGGTGGAATTGTCTAATGGTGTAATAATGGGGAAACCCGTGAAACCAGTGCCGCAACTCTCGACCCCCGAGCCGCTCACGCTATAATAGGGAAAAGTCAACATTTCAGGTGCACGGTTCGGAAAAATCGGTCTTCTGAAAAAGAGCAGGAAAGAAACTACATACACACTCTTTAAAAAAAGTTCAATTTTGTTTATTACGTTTTAACATATCAGGTATGTGAAAACAAAGTGGGCTTAATGTGAAATACTTACACACAATAATAAACACCAATTGCTTCTGTAATACACAATCGGATATTGAGAATTTATTATCGCCCAGGTGTCACTGGTACAAGTCAATGAAGTTCTCACATTTACAAAATGTAGAAGATAATAAATTATACTAAATAAAGGCTATTCGAGCCACCAAAGCTGTAAACAATGTCTTATTGTATACATTAACATGTTAAAATTGACTTTATATAATATGTCCTATTATCTATAAAAAGTTAGATATTATAACAATAAAAAAAAATCATCGTAATTCAGATTAATTAATAGATAAACGCATAATTATTTTATCAATAAGTTTAATATGGGCTTTAAACTTTCCCTCTGTAAGATCTGAAATGGATTTGAGCAGCTTTTTATAACAACGTATACTATTTCCTAGAAATGACTTATTAATGTTAGCTGATCTAAACTGGGTATCTAGTAATAGTTTATGTTTATGCCATGTATTTAAGTGATGAAAAAATCTTCTTGTATTTTATTTTCAAAGATATAGAGTGACGGCAGTGTAAGTATATGTGTATCTTTTAAAAATGGTTCTAAGAGATTCGGGGGCCCACATTATAAATCGAGCAGATGGCCCTTTTATGTAATATAATAATATAATGTACGTTGGCCGCTGGCCGCTGGCCACACAACAGAATACCATGAGCCATAATGCTGTGCAAATATGCAAAGTAAACTAACCTGGCCGTAGCTACATCAGTAAGCTGCCTAATTTTACAAACTGCAAATGCAAATGTTGTTAGCGGCAAACTATTTGCAAAGGACTGTTAGACTTTCGTTTACAGTTGCCTCCCCACCGCTAGAGATGTGACCATTTTACAGTCATTCCCTCCGAGATGTGCTTCATGGCGTGGCATCAATGGGTGGATCTAGATAGAGATTTTTCAAGTTCCTGCAGCCAACTAAATGGTCATCTTCGGTGTCAATGATGAGCGTTTCGATGGTTTTAGCAGATAGGAGTCTGGAGAGCTCCTTCGCTCTTCCCCAGGGCAGAGGAAGTACATGATGTATTTCCACCGGATCAATAAAAAAAGGAAGACCATGTCACGCTGTGAAAGTCTTCGACCTGAAATGGTAAGGTTGCTTTAATTCTTTGTTTCTCAGTTAAATTTAAACTATTAACAAATTTCAACAAACGCCTTTAAACTGGTCATTTATTTCTACAGTAATTGTTGCTCTGAATGCAAGCGACGTGTCTAATGAAGTGGGATTCGTTTGCACCGTTTGCATAAAACTAGACTAAACTTAGAGAAGTTTAATAAATTATAAGGTCTTTTAGAAAATATACTGAATGTTTCATTTCATTAGAGCTGGTCTAGGTATAAAAGCAAAATGAACCAGCTAGGTAATATTGAGTTCGACTGGGGGGCGAACTTTTTACAGTCACCTGCCCTCCGCTAGGGGGGGTGACGACCGCTTTACAGTCATCCCTTACGAGTTGTGCCTAAAGGCACGGCATCATGTATGGCTCTAGTATGATCTTACGAGGACGTGGAGCCCCCCTGCGATGCCGAAAAAAGGTAATATTAAGTTCATAGCGTGATCTGAAGTGGGCTGATCCCCACTTGGAGACACAATACCCAATAACAATCACCCTGGCCACGGCAATAATTTCTTACATGCCTGAGTCCCCAGCACCCCCTGAACCCCTGGTCTCAGGGTTTGCGGGCATGCAGACTGAGTAGTCTGCGCGCTCATTCAGTGTGGCGGCACACATGTGATCACGTACCGCTGGGCGTAGTTTCTGCGCACATTCGGGGGGATTAAAAGGCATGGCACCAGTAGCAGTAGTGTTAATATTACTGTGTTTCAGTTTGAATGGTACTGTAACTAGTGAAAATACAGAGAAATATTCTAGAGGTGACGAGCAGTAAAGTTTCTTTTTTGTATTTTATGGGACGTTTACTAAAAATCTGACACTGACACACTGACTCGCATGAGTGAGATGCTAGACCTACCACTTAGTTCAATGCCAGAGTCGCCCACCTGGACCACTCAGGTACTATAAGCCGAATACTGAAACGCCAGTCAATATAAATTCCCGCTTTACCTATTTGAGTCGCTCGGATTCGTACCGAAAACAGGTTTCTCGAATGGTTAAAGCGGAATTTAAAATTAACTGGCATTTCAGTATTTGGCCGTATGTGAATTAACAAAACTTAACTTTAAAGGAGAACGCTCATTTTTGGGCCAGAATAGGAATAACAAATAGGAAAAAAAATCCTTCATTTTATAATAAAACCAAACACAAAAAGAAACAGATTTACAATAGCTACAAATAGAAAATTATTTTTCAATATTTTAGTTTCTGGTTGAGATGCACTACGCCGCTGCTGTTTTTTATCCTATAAAAATAAACACGTCATTCTTTTTGTGTATTTACACGTCAGTGAAAACATATTATGCTGTGTTTCGATATTCGTATTTTCGGTGATGTTTCCAACGACTTCGGCTACCCCACGGTATGTGATAAAAAAGGTTGTATTGGTTTGTTATTTTAAATAACACAGTTCTCTAACATAAACTATCCCTAAATTCAATCCCATATATCTTGCTTAAACCACTGTCAATTTAAGTAAAACTAAGGCAGCTTATAGCTAACATTTTTATTTAATAAACTAGCTAGGACCCGTGGTTTCACGCGCCGTTTCATTTCAAATAAATAAGATTATTTATAGTACTTCGGAATACACTTGACATAAGGTATATGTATTGGATTTCATGGGCCTTGAATGTTTTTGCGCGAAACCCTAATTATTTTTCTCAAATTAAAGTAGCCTAAGTTATTCCTTATAACATCAGCTATCTGCAGATTGTAGGCACCGTATATACTTTCAGATGCATTTAGTAAAAAGCTGTTATGTTGACATTACAAACAGACCCTTCAATTTTATTTATTTGTATAGATTAGACTAATTCACACTCATGTAACGCTTCATGAAGTTTTGGGCCCAAAGATGTATGGGAGATGGTAGGTGTTGATTCTGAAACATAGCTGTAACCTGATCTGAAAATATATATTATTATATCGCTACAGTTTCGGTGGATGAGCTTCATTTAAACTCAATTAGCATCCTTAATCATCCTTTTTTGTTACATTTTCTTTTACTTACAATTATGACATTCAAATGAAAAAACATTTATGCCAAGCTTCTTTAAGAAATGAGTCAAGGAAGATTTTATTTGTAGCTGGCTACTGAGAGCCGGAAATTATACAATTTGTGGACTCAGCTGCAGTCGAAGTGAACATTTACTTAATAAACCCCTGTGTTGGTACAGCACTAGTTTCAAATGCTAAATAATTTTAAGATACATTGAGCTTACGCTTTGTGGCAGGTAAGTTTGACATTGTATAATGAATATATCTCTTAGTTCTCTCTTTTTTTGGAAGTATGCTCGTGTGAATTTCGGCTACATCCGTACCAAATAAAATTAATGTGTCTGTTTGTAATGTCCGAATAACAACTTTTTACTGAATACATATTAGATTATATACGCCACCTATAAAAAATAAAAACGAAATTGTCTGTTTAACTGTTTGTCTGTTTGTTTGTTCCAGCTAATCTCAGAATCGGCTGGACCGATTTTGACGGGACTTTCACTGATTTATTTTAAATTAAACGGTGTGTGAAACCGCGGTGCCAGCTAGTTAGTAATATAATGAAGTAGCTCAATTATTAAATCGCTTCGTTATAAACTTACACCTTAATTAACATTTTCAACCGAAGCATGGTCACGCAACTGCTTACTAAAATGAATCATAATGAGACTATTGCAGAACTAATAAATGTCCGTAACTTTTACACTTTGTCACGTGTGTAGTAGCTGCCGTTGTATCTTTAGTTATACAGTCACCTAAATTAAGTTATACAAATAAAAACAAGTAAATAGGTCAGAAATGAATAAATAACGTAACCGACTTGAGTCATTTTTATTTAACTTATAGTGTTAAATACTCTCGAATTGGTTTCATATAAATATCAAGAAGTGTTTCTTATAGAATAGTATTATAATTGTAGTAATAATGGTCCCTGTAACTCTTATTAGCTCGGAAAGTTGCAAATGTTATTGTAACTGACCCTCTTAGCCCCTCAGCTTTCTTTTCTCTAAAGCACACAGTTGGGTTATCGAATTATAATAAAACACTTTTAAACAGAAATCAAAAATCAAATCAAAAATCTAGAACATTATTATCTAATTACATCAACATTGCTTCGGACTATTTCCCTGACTCTAGTTGGTCGCAGCAAGCCGCTGGCCACTTGATGCTATTTATCAAACTCATTACTTTTCTTCAAAAAACATTGCCCCACACTTGGGTTTCTCCTGTGTCGTGGGTGCGTTTACAGACATCTATTCCATACACAATACACCCAGACCCGGAACAACTACCTGCAGGTCATACAAATATTTGTTCCATGCGGGAATCGAACCCACGACCCCGAGCGCAGCAGCCGACTGTATCAGCCACTGCACCAACTGTGCCGTCAACTCCGTTATAATCAACAGTCACAAACTGCTATGTTCCTCCTCAGCACCCCTTTGGAGCCTACACCGATCTTTAGGGTATGTAATGTTCTTCCGCAGTTATGAATGTACGTCGAAATGACAACGTGGAGGTTATGTCCCATACGTAGCCGCTTCTCTGGACTCATCAACCGCATAGACCATGTAGATCTGACACTGGCTTGACATCAGCTCTGACATCCGTAAGTTATGACCATCTACTAGCAAGAAGGAATCTCGAGTTGGTTATGATTTAAACAGATACCTAACTTGAAAAGTTCTTAAATTTATCTACACTAATATTTATTTTTGTTTTTAGTGATATGTTTGTCCGTGTTAGCCGGTATTTTTTTAAATATTTATTACTTTCGGCCTTCAATGCATATTAAACTCATTTCAATAGAGACAACCTTATCATTGTATTTCTATATATACTATTCCTACCACAGAGACACTTCGTGACTGTATTTCTATAGTGTAGACATGATAACTTTAACACTTTATTTTTAGTACAACGTTTTTTTCTTTTTAGCTTAAAATCGTTGCCCCACACTAGGATTTCTCCTGTGTCGTGGGTGCGTTTACAGGCATGAATTCCACATACAATACACCCAGACCCGGACCAACTACCTGCAGATCATACAAATATTTGTTAAGTGCGGGAATCGAACCCACGACCCAGAGCGCAGCACCCGACTGTATCAACCACTGCACCAACCGTGCCGTTGTTAAATACAACTAGACGTTATTGACGCAATTTTTTATGTTTATCGACTTAATAACAAATACTCTAATGCAAACTGTTTCAAAATATTTAAAATAAATGTTATGCATAGAGAAAAGCTAGGACTTTAATTATTAGCCATTGTACCAGTGATGTCTTATACGATATAACGTAAGCTCAACTTGTTTACGCATTTAATACTTTGAGCTCACTAGTTTTGTAAACCAGATGCGGTTTTAACTTTGCGGAATACATTTACAGCTTTTTAAGTTTTAGGACTAACATTAGAGTTCCGTGCAAACTCGTGATTTCGTTTCAAGTTTTGTAACTACAGCGTTTAAACGGGAATCAGGCAATAACATTACCAATTATATTTACTAGATTAGTATCTATCAGGTTGAAGTAAAATCTGATATCCTGTCTTCATGTTTCATAAATCGACGCCCCCGAGGAACAAATCGTAAAGTGATATTACGACAGTTTTAATGTTTTGTTCATTTTCGGCATCTATGAGTATTGACTCATAAGTAAGTGATCTCGTAAGTGATATTACGACAGTTTTAATGTTTTTTCATTTTCGGCATCCATGAGTATTGACTCTTGTGTGATTTTACGACAGTTTTAATGTTTTTTTTTTTCATTTTCAGCATCTATAAGTATTGAAAAAACATTAAAACTGTCGTAATATCACTTTACAATTTTTTTCTCGGGGGCATCGAAATAGAAGTGGTATTACAATTTTATTTATTCAATTCAATTCAATTCATTTTATTTGTGGAACACAGGTTACATTCAGATGTTAATTATAAAGTATAGTATCTTTATGTCCTGACATGCATCAGGCGTACAAGATATCTTCTAAAATACATTTAACGATGTCGAATGGTACCAAAATATAATTAAAAGTAATAAAACACAGGAATGTTGGATTATACAATAAATCGGACTGTGTACCTGTGTAAGCTATAAAATTAATTTAAAAGCATTTTTCATCTAAGAAATCTGTTATTGAGTAGTATGTTTTATTAATTAGGATTGTTTTAAGTGCTTTCTTATAGTGTCCAGTATTTTCAATTTCTTTAATTTGTCTAGGTAATTTATTATATATCCTTGGGGCCATACTTAAAGCACTTTTACTGTATAATACAGTTCGTGAGCTCGGAATGCGAAGTTTATATGGGTGGCGTTTATTAGTACAATTTTCATATTGATTTAAATTATTTTTTACAAAGACGGCACACTCATATATATAGACAAGGAACAGTTAGAATTCTCAACTGCTTAAAATATGGTTTGCAACTGTCGGTTTGCAGTAAATTACAAATCATTCGTACGCATTTTTTTGAGCTTTAAATACCATTTCTTTACCAACAGAATTTCCCCAAAATATTATGCCGTATCGTAATATCGAATCCACAAATTCATAATTCATAGAATCCATAGAATATAAATAAAAATGACTGTCAATGTGTTGCACATTCATAGTGTTAATGCTCACTTCTATCAAATATACTTCTAGAAGTGGATACACGTCACTAGTACGGATGAGAACTTATGACTTTTTATTCACATTGAATTTATACAGTATTGTTACGTTTTATTTATATTTAATTCACATACATTTTTGCCATATAAGTACTTTTTAGTACTGTTGTAATTTTAGTTTTATTTGTGTACACGTATGTATAAATATTGTATATGACAGTCTGACGTGTTGCTGGGGAGTTTGTTGCGCCGTTTCTTCTCCCCAGCTTAAACACTAGGAAGCGGTGAAGGGTGGGCTTAATGGGTGCTGTCTAATGTTGACGTTCAAAAGAACTAATAATTTAGTCTATTTGAATAAATGATTATTTCATTTCATATTTCATAGAATCTATGAGTCCTCGCTTGCCAGTCCGACACTTTAGGCATTATGGTATAGTTGCTTTTTTCTCTATGTTAAGTTGACTTACAACTGGTCCTCTAATGACTTCAACCAGGACCAATGATAGTAGGGACCCTCCGAAGCACGGAGACAATTAGCTCAGATATCACTATGCAGTCAACCATCCATAGACTGACCGCGCCGAACCAACGATCCCGGTAGTTAACCAACGTTAACTATACCGTATAAGTACTCACCGACTGTGTTAGTGGCAGTTTGCATGAGAATAATTAAACGAGGGTGATATTGTTTGACAGATTGAATGAAACACTTTCACTCGTTTTGGTTTTACTCATTAAGTTTATTTTATATCAATGTATACGAAGCACTACATTCAGCCAAGCACATGGTCGACATACTCTTCTCATTTGAAGATTACATTATTATATATTATATAAAAATCCAAACCCATATACGTATACTAAGAAGTATGCTCAAAGTAGCAGCGTCAGGCGAACGGTTACTACTGTGATGACACGATATCGTCCATGATCGGAACATGTAGCACGTGCTGGTTGTTGAGTAGATTTTTATGTGTTTTTCTTCTTATTAAATGAGTAATAGGGAACGTCCCTTAAAAGCCCTGTGACAAGATAATATATGTCGCAACACTGGTTTGTTACACAGTCACACGAGGTTACGAAATGATTATTCTTTATATACCCCTAATCGTCAGCTTTCTCAAACTTACTTAGGAACTAAGTAATTCATATTTTATTTATTTATAAAATTTAACTATTCGTATTTAATTCAAAGGTTTGCTCTAAGAAAACTCAATATTGAGTTAAGCTCGCCTTTGTAAATTATGTTTTATTTTATTTAACAATCTATTTTTTATGCTTGTTGTACAATAAAGAATAATAATAAAAAAATAACCTTCCCCTCGAATACTTACGTTGACGTCGTGGGGGAGGATGGAGAGTCCCACCCCGAGCCTTCCAGCTTGGGCAGCTCTACGTATTCTGGGGAGGGCAACGTATCGCACCAACCTGCCCAGTCTCGAACTATTGCAGTCCTAATCTGGAGTCCGGACAATCATCGTCAAGCTCGTTACCAACAGCATAATTATTTTCAGCCATCCCTTTATCACCTCTCTCTGATCTCGATATAACCCGAGAGTCAAATTTGTCCAATTCATCACCCTCACCATCAATTCAATCTACCATGAATGTTGTGCAGGAGGCTACTTCAGCCGAAGTTACTGCACCCGTCCAAGGCGGATGGTGCACACGTAAGACGTGGACAAAAAACATGAATAGTTTCTTCATGCGCCATTTTTCATCCTCAGTGAATTAGAATCAAACACGAAAACGTACCTTATGGAAGTAGGAAAACAAAAAGTGGGTGATCAACGTCGTGCTATAATAGACCAACGTCAATTTCTAACAAACCAAGATATTGCCATTATCAAAGAAGAATTAAAATAAATGTTCATGGAAACTTTTAACAATTCTAAAGATACAGACCATACAACTCGACCCTACTTACCAAAACTAAAACCTCTAGGAAACTAGCAATCATTATTAGCCACCTTAGCTCTGATGTTCTTCCAAATACACTTATACTGATACAGATTTTAGCACATTACAAACAACTATCTACAGCGCAGCCTATACTCTAGCCAAATTTAACGGTGATAGAATCTCAGAAGGAAATCGGATCAGTAAACCACAAAGCGTATCCTGGTGGCAAAGACGGCTGCAGGGAAGAATCAATGATCTCAGAGCAAATATTGGGAGACTGGCTGAATATACAAAATATACAAGAGATGTCCGATCACAAGCCTTACAAAAACACATTACGAAAATTAAACACCAATACAAAATCCATTTGCAACAAGGAAACCAAAATATTGACATAGAATACGCTATAGACACCGTAAAACAGAAATGAAATACCTTGTCAAGTCAAAGAAAATACTAAAAGACAACACTTAGAAAAACACACAACAAACAATTTAGCATAACAAAAAGCTATTTTACTGAAAGCTTACACAACAACACAATATGTCACCGAAAAACAATAGCACTTTACCTACCCCTGAATCCTTACCCACATTCTGGTCAAATATTTAATCTAACCCCGTTGAACACGAAGATAATCAGTGGATTGAGGAAGATAGAGAAAGATTGCAGGGCATTTCTAGCATAGAAATGAAATTTGAACAAATCCATTTAGATCTTCTGAAAACCACTATGGCAAGAATGCACAAAGGAAAGCAAAATCTTTTCTGACCCTGCAGACAATATACACAATTTCTGGTATAAAAAGTTCACATGTTCTCACCGACTATTACTCAAACATATTAATGTATTTATCCACTCACCTGATACAGTGCCACTATACATCACATAGGTTATAACATACATGCTTCCGAAAGATTCATCAGATATGGCAAACCCTGCTAAATTTCTTCCAATTAGTTGCTTGCAGAATATCTATGAAATGATTACATCATGTTTAAGTGAATGTATATAAAATACACTAATGAAGACCACGATTTAGCAGAGGAACTGAAAGGCTGCCGAAAACATAGCCAGGGGTGTAAAAAATAGCTCACAATCGAAGCTGTAACCACAAACGCAATAACCATACTATTTACATAGACTACAAAAAGCGTTCAATTCTATGCCACAGCCAAGAGTTGATATATTTTTTAAAGCACTTTAAAATTCATCCTGCAGTAGCCGGTTTTTTAGAAAGGATAATGTTAAACTGGAACACTAAACCTAAAATATGCGATTCTAACACAAGCACCGAAACTGATTTCAAGCCGATGAAAAGTGGTATATTCCAAGGTGACTCTCGAACATTCTTAATAAAACTGATATAAGATTTAAAATTAAACACAACGCACATCAAAAAACTTTCGCTCATCTCATGGATGACATCAAACTCTTTGGAAGCACACTTAATGAAATACACACACTTGCTGATGCTACCCAGATATTTTCAAACAATATTTACATGGAATTTGGAATAGACAAATGCAAAATCCAATCTGGTAACAAAGAGAACTCAGAAGTTTCTTCCACAATCACTCACAACCATCAACTTTACATAAAGCTATATCAGAAGCAGACAAATTCACACCACTCTCTCTCGCCGATCACGATCAAGTTGGAGTCCTGCACCAACACCAACGGGTATCACCTAGGTAATATTTGATTGGTTGGGTCGGTTGTCGTTGGACAAGGGTGGCATGTAACCGCTCGTTGTGAAATCTGTGGGGTAGGCCTTTGTTCAGCAGCGGACGTCCTTTGGCTGATATGATGATAAATGTTTGAATTAGAATTAATTCCTATAAGGCAAAGGCAAAAAATGCAATACCTTAACGTATCCTAATAAAAATAACATGATGAACCAACAACAAAAATGGTTTTTGTTTTCTCGTTTCAGTAATACGCGAACAAAATATCACTTTAAAGGTGAACATAAAACAGGTCCGTTTAGTGTCATAAAGAGGAAGGGTGAAATTTAATAAAAAGCTTATAAACGGTACAGTTGTACATCGTAAATAATTTTGACAGATGTTGCCAGCATAAAGCAAATGGTGACGTTATAGGAGCGAAAGTAACGAGCTTACCTTTTTGCCTTTCCTGTAATAGATTTTCTTTTCTGATGTATTTTCTGTTTTTGTTTCTTTCATTTTGCAGGAAGCAAGTGTAAAGCTTGTGACATACAGGGCATGTTTTTACTAATACGAGGGCGGCACTGAAAATTTCGGGAATCAAGGAAGTGACACAACATTACTATTTAAAAATGTATTTATTGCTTTTCGAAGTATTCTCCGCGAAATTTGACACATTTTTCCATACCATGGAACCAATCATTAAAGCAACCATTCCATTAGGAAGTTGGGGTCTCCAAAATGGCCGTTTTGTAGGCGTCCACAGCTTCTTTAGGTGATGAAAATCTCTGTCCACGCAATTTATTCTTGATTTATTCTTTATTTTAGGGAAAGTATAGAAATCATTAGGGCTTAGGTCGGGGCTGTACGGCGGATGGTCTAATAATTCTATGTTTTCTTGCTTTAAAAACTCTTTTGTTCTGTGCGCGGTGTGAGAACTCGCATTGTCGTGATGGAGGATGATGCGGCGGTTGCAGTTCTCTCTACGGAGTTCAGAAACGACCTGTGGCAAACAAATGCTAGCATACCATTCTGCATTAACCGTTCTTTGTCCCTCAAGAGGAATAGTCGTAACATGGCCGGTTTTGGAGACAAACGTGGCCACCATTTTTTTTTGCAACACTCCGTGTACGAACAATTTTTGTTGGCTTTAACTCATTTTCGAACACCCAAACTCGTGACTGGCTTTTGTTTCGGGTTCGTACGCATATATCCAGGATTCGTCACCTGATACGATGTTGTATACAGCATTTGAGGATCCTGCGTGGAATCTTTCGAGAGTTCTGACGCACCAAGTAACGCGAGCCGCTTTTTGCTCTTCACATAGCAAATGCGGTATCCATCGGGAAAACAACTTTTTTACACCTAATTGTTCATGCAAGATTATTTTTATTTGACTCATGCCAATGTATAAAGTTGCCTGAATTTCGCGGTATGTCACATGTCGATCTTCCTCAATCAGCTTACGCACAGCATCAACGTTTTCTTGGGTGACTGCAGGTTTTGGACGACCTTGACGAGGATCATCACTGAGCTTGACACGTCCACGTTGAAATTCAGCAAACCAGCGATAAATTGTGGTTTTGGATGGGGCTTCATCACCAAATGCAGAAATCATCCGGTCAACACACTGTTTTTGTGTTAAACCACTTCGAAAGTCATAATAAATCATCGCTCTTGAATTTTCTCGAGTCAATTCCATTTTCTCAACGACTAAACAAGTTTGACAAAACCTTGTGACAAGACCGTGAATCTTTTTTAAAATAAATAAATGGTATTCGATTTGTAAAACCAAGGAGTTTTCAATTAAAAAGATTTTAATATGACAGGAACAGTGGAAATATTCCATTCCCGATACTTTTAGTGCAGCCTATGTACTAAGTAGTAGTGTTGTAGTGAGTTAGTTTTCTACTAAAAATATCTAGATTGATTTATCATACTTTTTCACTTGTATCATGGGTACAGTTAACGAGCCGATCAATTATTTACAAAAAAAAACTGCAATTTAACTTTTCATCAAAATATCTATTTGTTTTTCTAACACAGAGATTTTCTAGCTCATAGCCACTCACTGATCACTAAACGATCAGGGAGGTAAAGCAACGCTCGGCGCGCTCAGCTTACGGATGTGTGACCGCATTGTGGTATTTGAACTGAGCGTTTAAATGGTTCGGACTTTTTGTAAGATTGTCGGTCACGGTTGTTGTGATTAGACGGCAGTCGTCAAGCCAAGTCGAAGGCCTTTTGGTGGCTTAAACAACTCTGACACAAGGTTGGCCACTAACCATACGAAAGAAAAGGAAAGAACACAGAGTGAATCCAAAACAGCTGGTGCTCAATAGCCTCATCATCATCATCATATCAGTCATCAGATATCTATTGCTGAACAAAGGCCTCCCCAGATTTCAATAATTGTGTCATCACTTACCACGTACCACGTACCAGTATGGCTAATTTTCCAAAGAAGGGATGCCGCTGCCCATCCCTCTGGTTTAGAATCCTTTTGTCACCTTTTACGACATCCATGGGAGGAGATGGAGTGGTGCTATATTCTTTATCCGGACACCACATGGAGTAGCCTCATACGCCTATCATATTGTTGGTTGGTACGTACTAAACATCTCCGCAGTGCTCACCATGCACGCGGTCATTGTAGGCAATACGGTTCAAGTGATTCGGATATATACTCATATTAATTACATTATCACGTGTTTTATTTTATTTGTACGAGTTTTATTATTGTAGTTGTAGATTCATTTAATTATTATTGGGATCAGTATTTTACCGCATCATGGTACTGCAAGTCATTCAATTGGCTTCTTGTATATGTTTTCTTATATTGTTCTAGTGGAAATACAGACACATACAATACATATCGAGCGGAGGAAGTACACAGCAAAAATCACCGGAGTGGTCATCATCGGCATCGAAGGGAGGCTCCAGGAACTCGAATAATCTCTATCTAGTGCAGGAATAAAACCTAGGGCTTCCCGTTCCGTAGTCACATTTGCGACAATTAAACCCATAAATGGCCGATCCAGAAAACAGGGACCAAAAAGGTGCGAACGTAAATTTATATTGTAAGATGATCTAAAACAGGCAAACATCGTTATCCTTGCTTGAATTCTCAAGTACTTAGCAAATAACTGCGTGTGATTGTAAATTCAAAGGGATTTTGTAAAATACGCTTAAATTGTTTGACGAAAATTTTGTGTATCTTTATTAAATTAAATTTGTGTTTTTTTATATAGTGATAACTTAAGCCCGCGGCTTCAGCATGGTAATGAGCTGTGCTTTGTTTAGGCACGTGCAATAGATGTAGATATCATGATATATCTTTGAAACACGTCATCAATAATTTTGATAAAATGTAACTTGACCTTTTCCGCCCAGTATTAACAGTCCAATCACTCACTATAACCACACCGCTCATGTTGTCATTTTAATTAGTCGTGTGTTGTGCAATACTTTTATAATATCAAGATTTTCGTGAGTGCGCTTGCAACTGCCATCCTCCCATCCCACAGACAGCGAACTTCAAGCAAGCAGACCGCGTGGTTTACACGAGCATACAGCGTGTGATTGCGACTGGGACTGTTGCTGACTTCCTCAAGAGTATCGTCCTAGTGTGTATCATCGTCAAGTAGATGAAGCGCTCCGTAGGCTGGGCGATATTTGGGAAACTTAATGGCCTCAACTGTTCTCAAGAACGCAATCGATCTGGGTCCCCACACTGTGTGCAGTAAAAGCCGTAAGAAATAGCACTCGCCGATTTATCGAACAGGGGTGCAATTCTCTAAGCTCAAACATCCATACATCCTTTAACATAGATTTGAAATAACAATGATAGCCCAATTTGGTATTAGCTAAGACTGGTCCTCATGGCTTACCTTCTGCAATGTATCCTTGAATAGCTTCAATCATGTCTTAGCGAATACCAAATCGGTTTTACACCGTTATTTCGATTCTGTATTTAAGGATGTGTGGATGTTTGAGCTTAAAGAATTGCACCCCTGATCCTCTTCGCACACTTTAAAAAATACGAGAAGATAGTTTGACTCGGATTTCGCAAGCACTCTATAACATTTCAGGATTGAGTCATAGTCATTCTTTAAATGGACGTCCAAATGCATAACGGTTCGCGCTGGGTGTAAGTCTCTGAGGCGCGTGACACAATATGGCGCTGCCGATCGTTTGCAAGACGTAATTCAGGTCCTTCATTACTTTCTTGTGATCGAGAGGCAGCAGTGACAACTCGTTGGGCACTTAACCGTGACTGGCGCTGCGTGCTGCTTTCGACAGTTAAAGTATCACGATCACGATCATCAGCAGTTTTGAAACATCGTGCTAGTCTTTTTTCTTATCTTAGAATAGAAGCCCACGAGTTTCGAGAAATATTCGTCCTCTTTCTAGGAGGCATGTTTAAAATTCATTTTTAGACTTTTGAATCTGATATCAAAAGCAACCAAATTAAAGAAAATTAATCGACACAGGTTAGTAAGAATCGCTAATTGGTCAAATGATTCAGGTAAATATCGTAGATTAGGTTAGTGTGTTGTTTATAAAAGTTTAAGACAATCAAAAAATTCAAAGCAAAATGCCAACACTAAGAAACCGAAGTTACGGCATTGCGTTGAGACTACGACAATCAACATCGATAGTGGTACTCTTAGGCAGAGAACTGCTTGTACGTACTCGAACATGTTCTCGACCGCATAGCAAATGGGAAAAATACTACATTTAATCTAAGTTGACCCTTAACATCACCTTTTGACAGCGAAACCACAGCGGAATCTAATTAGACAGTAACGCCATCTAGTCAGGAATAAAGAATTAGTATTTAAATGTTATGAATTTAATCATTAAAACCTAAGTATGTCTCCAGAAACGTCGTAATAAATAGAATATATTATCCCTTATTTACGGATAACAGCACAAATATTTGGTCAGGCTTTAGGCTTAGGTAAAGCTTGATTACGTTAAATTAAGTTACGAAAATTAACAATAAGTCATACAAAAGAACTTTTGGCACAAAAGTCAATAGTACTACACTAATAAATAGACAAAACACTACTCAACAAACAAATACTTTACTAAACTACGTCTGTTTCGTGATGGCAATTTATGTGAAATACAAATGAAAACTTATGATTAAACTTAGTCCAAAGGAAAGAACTGCTAGCAACATCTGCTGCTGCTTGTTATTATTATAACTGCCTTGAGCCCGTAACGCTGTTATTGTTTCCGCCGGTCTCATAATACACAATAACATATTAAATAATCAATAAAATATCAACTACAGACAGAACATTTAATATTGAATGTAGAAATTGCTTTTCAAGAGAATAACATTAATGCAAACATAATCCACACAGTAAGATTTAGGGTGGATTCGATCCCGAGAACGAAACATTCACAACCTACGTGTCGATTAAGCAGGCTACGTAACCAATTGCGATAAGCTATGAAATATACGTTCATAATCTTAAAATCTGTCATATAGCTCCCTTTATAAATAGCGTGATGTTTTTTTAAGTAATTCTTATTACATACTGATAACGAATGTGTTCACTTGTCTGTATTTTTCATAATATTCGCTGTTAAACAAAATTCATCTACTAAGTATAAAAGTGTTATGATTTGGATTCTAGATCCTTTCTTGAACAGTAATGGTAATTTTTGCCAAATTTCAACTAATTCTATACAGTGGTTTTAGCGTTATTATAAAACATAGAAACAGACAAACAGACAGTCAGAAATTAAAAAAATGGCAGTTTTGGCATCAGTCTCATTCCTGGAGCACGCGGCAGTGAAGTTTTTGTCTCTATATGATTTTGTTATAGTATAGATAACATAAACAACACATTACTGTTCCACTGTTGGGCACGGGCCTTTTCTCACGATGAGAAAGGTTTATGCCATCCGAAATGTTAGACAACATATTGATGTCAACACAGGTCGGTTGGTGTATTTCAGCTATTTTCATAGTAATGATTTCCTAAATTTCATGTACTACGGAATTCTGTTCCAAAGCTTGGAGCTACAAGGCATTGAAAGTATATTCACGCTGCAGAAACGAGCTGTCCGAGCCATTTATCAATTAGGCGCAAGGGTTTCTTTTAGACATTGTTTATAGATTAATATTAGTATTTAAGAATTGCATCACAATTTATTTTTGTGAACAGAATACACTTCAACTTCAATTTTTAGATTATGGATTCTGTAGAGCAATCTCCCACAATCTCACCAATGTCATGTATATCGGCAACGTTATTCATTCGATTTAATGTCAACCAGTCTTTTAATGTTCATAAAATATTTAATTGCTCGTAGTACTGATGGACGCTGGGGTAAAAAAGGTTCTCGAGCGGATACCGCACACTGGAAAACGCAGCGTGGGATGACCTCCAACGAGGTAGACAGACGACCTGAAGAAGGTCACTGGGAGCTCATCGTGAACATCTATGGGGGAGGCATTGTTCAGCAATGGACGTCCTTTGGCTGATAAAATGAATATATTTAACAAAAATGAAAACAATCTACAAATAATGTCGCCAATGTCACACGGTTTTCAATTGTTCAACATAATATACGCTGACCTTATATTAGGCAAAATATAAGTTCATACGTCAATAATAGTGATGTCCACAATGTCAAACCTCTTCTTCTCTGATATTATGGCTTCTGTAGAGTATCTTCCACAATTTTGCCAATATCATGTATAATATAACGTTGTACGGTATTCATATTAATAAATCTGTATATTCAATATTCATCAAAAAAACCTCATAAATGATCTACAGGTGTACAGAAATCTACAAACATAATGTTGGAAACGTCGTACGGTTTTCAATTGTGTTTTCATGTTAATAGTCGAACAATACATAAATTATGCGTCCCCTATCACAGATTACACAGAGTGCTTGGTTCGGGCTTAGTATTCAGATTTACAATAAACTACCACGTCATTTACTAAAGTTATCATTATTTCCTAATCCAAAACTCAGGGTGAGATTTAGAAACGAGTCTAAGCGTGAACTTAGGCTTCCATCTGTAAAAATGCACTTCTTACGCCCCTAATTTTGACAAATGGAAGTTCACGTTTAGACTCGTTTCTGAATCTCACCCTAAGAATATTAAATCTGTATTTATTCAAAGCGCGTACTACACCTTAAACGATTATTTTGATGATTAAAATTCTGGTCGCTGTGTCCATCGCAAGACAATCTCATATAACATATACGGAGTGAGTTGAATTGGGTGAATATTATATATATTCTAAGTTCTTTTTTCGTGAGTCAGACCCTTATAGGGGATTCTTTTAATATGTATCATGACATTTTAGTATACTATTTTTAAATAACCTTTTATTAAGATTTTGATACTGTAAGTATGAGCATCGTTTGGGTTATTAATTTATTCGGTTTCCTTCCCTTGATAGGTGTTTGGTAGTTTAGGTATGCCATGCTAACTCAAATGTTCTGTCGATGGTGGCGTCGTTTATTGGGTCGCGGAGTTTTCCTACAATATGGTTGAGCTAAGCGATGCCGATGCACGCATGCTTGTGAACAAGTGTCATCTGTTGGAATTGGTCAGCCCAGCCATTGCCACCCATGGCAGTATTCTATCTATCTATTTAATCATAAAGTTTAATAAAAATTACAATCAGGCTTGTTTAGTACAGACTTTTTAAGAAGTTTGTCTCTTTTCGCCTCCATTGCCTTTTACATAATCTTAATTTCAATAACAGTGCAAGTACTCAAAAATATTGTATGTTACTATAATAACCATGTAGTTTCTTGTCTGTTCTTCTCTAAAGGAAATTTACACCTTGGAACGTGGCAACGAAAGTATTTACTAAACTTGATAAGTACCTGTAAATGGTTTAAATAAATGAAAACACTACTTATGTTAATGTTTTTACAAACTTTTTGGGGTCTTCTCAAATGTACGGGTTTCTTTGTGATGTTTTCCTTCATCATTAACGAAATATGACAACAACAATGTTGTTAACAATCAAATTCTGGTCCGCACGTATGAATCCGAAAAGTCAGAAATGCGATCGGGATCGAACTTAAATCCTTCTGCATAGAATGCAAATGTTTAACCACTAGGCTATCACTTTTTATATAAGAATTGTATTAACTTCCAATTTTGAACAAATCTTTCCAAATATCCTATCCCGTATCTGTGGTTTCAGTTTTGGATTCGATCGTTTTTTCGTAGACAAAAGCCACACTGGATAACACTGATTCAGGACTTAGCGAAGTGGCCTATACTGGAACAGTTGGTAGAAGTGGGCTAAACGGATAGACAGGTATTCTTGTCTCTTCAAGGGCAGCGGTAACAAACACCCTCGGCACATGTGTATGACGGTATACATATTTTTATTCCCACGATAGTATTGATTTGAGACACTTTAAATTGACTCAGCACCATTGAGGTTCTCAAATAATGGGAAAAATAAAAAATAAAAAGTAAAGTAAAAGTATTTCTGGTATTAGATTCAGAAATGAGAAGGTACGTAAAAGAACTAAAGTTGCCGACATAGCTGAAAGGATTAGTAAGCTGATGTGGCAGGGGACAGGGCACATAGATCGTAGAACTGATGGCCGTTGGGGCAAAAGGATTCTCGAGTTGATAACGCAAACCGGAAAACGCAGCGTGGGATGACCTCCAACGATACTAAACGAGTCGCTGAGAGTCGATGGATGCGGGTGAAGTGTAACCAGTCATTGTGGAATTCTATTGGGGCCTTTGTTCAACAGTGGACGTCCGTTGACTGATATGATGATGAAAATGATGTGTATTTACCATTTTCTGTTCCCTGGTTCCCGGTATCAATGTTCAAAAGCGCGCCTAGACTTTTTACAATTATATCACGCGATAGTACCGTGTGTTTGAACAGATGATTTAAATCAATACTTTTACGTTGCGTTGTATCGATTTCAAAATACACAACGATAGTGCTCATGTACTGTTGTTTTGATCAGATACAATGGACAAGAACTATGTACCTGCTTGCTGATAAGCGTGCTTTGCCATTTGAATGAATAATTTCACGTTTGTTACTTGAACATAACTTTTTATTTATTCCTGAGGAAATTCATCATGTTCTACCTCAGGTCCGGGGAAATGTGAAAAAGCATGCTGGACAAAACCACCGAAGTGATCTTCAGCACAAAAGGCTCCGGGACATCAAAAAATCTTCATCTAGATCCGCCCATTGGTGCCACGCCTTTAGGTACATCTTGGAGCGACTGTAAAGCGGTAAAGCCCTTTAGAACACCTATCTACCTAAGTATACCGTGATATATATTGCGAAAGATCTTGTGAATAATTCTGACATTGGCTGATTATGTTAAATTGGCATCTGTTGGACAATCGAATCTGTATGAGGTCACAATGGTAGGTTGTGCCACTAGTTATAATTATTTTAAGCATAAACATGTTTTATTGATGTTAATTAAAATGATAAACGACCAAATTGTCTTTGTTTTCTTCTACTTTACTACCAACTACGTAATTCGTAGAATAATTTGAATAACAATTTATTCTTATTAGCAAACAAATTTAAGTTTCTTCTTAACTACTGGATCGAATTTGAAATACTTTTTTAATGACTTTAGAAAAACTGCCATGAGATCCGTGCAGGCTGATGACTTTTCACGGAGCTTTATTAGAATATCTGATCAGGTCTGATTTAACTCTACATAAATACAAATTTACAAATTCTACGTACTCCAAATTAAGTGCTATGACTAAAAATCCCCAACTAATCGCCCCAAAAATTTGCCCTCACTTTTGTATGATCCTAAGCACATAACATAAGCAGCTAATTACTGTCCCACTGATAGGCACGGGCCGTTTCTCACGATAAAAAGGTTAGGGCTTATTCCACTACGCTGGGCTAGTGCAGGTTGACGTACTACACACATCTTTTTGCAGCCCTCTCAGGTGTGCAGATTTCCTCACAATGTTTTCCTTCACCGTTAACGCAAAATATGATCAAATTTTGATCCGCAGAGTCAAAGTCAGAGTTGTGGGCCGGGATTGAACCCTCCGGTACGAAAGGCAAGCGTTCAACTACTAGTCTATCACTAGGCACTAGGCGATCCCAAATACATGCACATCAAAAATAACAATTTATGAAATCGGTTAATAAGTCAAAAAACCTAAGTAATTCTCTGAGGGCTAACTCAATTTGTGAGATGTGAGTTTTGACCTTGCAACACCTTATTTCAAGCTTTTGCTATTTAAAACGAAGGTAGGCTGGGGTACGGGCCTGCTTGATAAGGAAGCAGATCTAATAATATGAAACGTAGGATTGTGCGATCGGGTCTTGTAATTCAGTAGCCTCGGTCAATAGTCACACCTCACTTTCACAATATAGTGGCTAGGCAGCTGTCTGCACTCACGTGAAGTAGCTTCGCCATATTATTATTAGAATATCAGCCAATACATTAATATGCGCAACGTCACACTGCGCCAACCAGTGGAGGGACCACCTGGCTTGGCGGGGCCACCCCGCTTCCGACTTGCTCTGTGTCTGTCATCATTTATTACTAACCCGTACTTAAAATTGGAGAGACATGTAGTTAAATGGTGACCGCGTATTATGATTGCATCTTCGGCACTGAACGAGGCTCCGGGAAGACCAGTTGCATGCCGCCCACATCCAACGAAGATTGATAGGTGGTAATTTTTAAGTGTGGAAATAGTCCTCCTCCGTCTTGTAGAAGGTAGGATCTCCATTGGAAAGCATCGCCCCACCCGTGTTGTCGCTGCAGCACGCGACTACTGGGCATGTACCAGGCAAGCATGATAGCTGGTCTAACTTAGGGATTGGTATAACCTAGTTTTTTGATTGCGCAGGTTATAAGTCAGTGTAATTATGATATTCAGTCACAAAATCTAACCAAGATTGGATGTCAAAGCCAAAAAAGTTAGAAAAAGGCATGGCAAGTGATTCTACATATTAATGAGCAGGCACTAAGCTGAGGTGGATTTGCACTGAGCCTACCCTATGTCTCTGCCGCAACGGTTTTACAAAGACAACACTTTACGTCTGCGACAAATGTGTCATTAGTCTGATTGCTGACATTAGAATCTCGAATTACTATTTGTTTTGTGTGACTGCTACGTTAAATTTAGGTTTTTATGGCTCACATAGTAAAAAATGTCGCTCGGTAAATTATCAAACCTAGACGTGAAATAAATGTCTATCCTACAAATATTATAAAACAAATTGTTTGTTACTCAATCATGATAAAACAGCTGAACCTAATTGGATGGAATTTGTTACACATAGACAATAACCCGGGTTAAAATACAGATAAGACTTTATATTTCGAGAGAATAATCAGTAGCTGAGGGTTGCGAAACCGCGGGAAAAGTCTATAACTTGTATGTTTTATCTGCCTATTAAAAACTATAACTTGTATGCTACCCAGGACTTGTCCTGCGTGGCCCTGCACTGCGCTCGTCCCTTCGAGACATTCGTTATTTAGTCTCTTATACCCAGTAGTCGCACTAGCCTTCAAACCAGAACAAAGTAATGTTTTCACTACTGCTATATCATATTAAGATTTATCTTCTTGAAAGTCTTTCAGTCGTATCTTTTTAATAGGCCCTGGTAAGTGGTGGATAATTTAAATTATCTTGTGTGGATTTCTTTTGGTCGGGTTTCATAGTTAAGTGAACAGTTTTATATGGTTTTAACATAAAATTCGTAGCCACATTATTATTATTATTATATCATCATATATTATTATTATTTATTACGCCGTATTACAACACGGATAGCCGGTATGCAAAACAACGCTATTAATTAAACAAAAATTACTACTAACGGTTTGTAGAACGTATCGTAGCCACAATCCGTCTGAACCCGAGATAGTCGTATTAGAAAACAGAGTTGTTTTGCAAACCAACTAGCCGTTTTTTAATACGACTTATTTTATTACACAATATGGCTACCACATAGAAACCTCAAATAGGTATGTGGAATAAAGGGAGTATCAATGTTTTATGTTTAGTAAAATATGTCTTACACGTATCAATTTTTTTTTTACCAAATATTGTCCTGGTTAATTTATTTGCCGTGTGGTGCCGGCTCAGAATGCCACCACCCCATCTCCCCCCATGGGTGTCGTAAAAGTCGACTAAGGGATTAGTCGGAGGATGGGCAGCAGCGTCCTTCGAGTACATTAACAACTCAACTGCGATCGCCAACCCGCCTGCCAAGCGTGGCGATTATGGCAAAACCCCCCAATGAGCTCAAAACACATCCATATCGGTGGTTGTGATGATCTTTGGGGGAGGCCTGTGTCCAACAGTGGACTTCATTAGGCCGAAATGATAATTTATTTGATTTAAAACACTTTCCATTATTCACCTCACCAGAAAAGTTTCACCATATCTCAGTATTACGTCCACGATGCAATGATATTCGGAGATTAGGTAGATACTATAAAGTCCTCGTCTTAAACTGTGGCCAGCTGATATATTCTCTAATTATATATCTTTTTGCTAATTATATTCTCTGTTCTAATCTTTGAATTATTTTTAAGCTTAGTAATTTGGACGGTCCGGCTTGATTTATGATTTCTTTACCGTAACGTGTATTCAAATATATATATATATATTTAATATAATATAATTAGTAGAAATCTTTGAAATTGAATGTAATTATTTCAACAACGTAATTATATCAAATTCATGAATCTATATTGCATAAATAATTTCAGCATTTCTAAATGATGCTGTTTTCGTTTTGACAAAAAATATAAACATTACTCTCTAAATAACGTTTCATTAACAATATAGGTCATTGGTTAGAGAACTTTGAATTCTTCTGAATTATAAACATCACCTCCATGAACATATAAAACATGGTCATTAATGCACACCGCATGTGCGGTTTCGTCATGAGATTCGCGAGAAAATTTACGCAGCCAGGCACCATTTTGTTTTATTACAAGTCATTGATCAGATCACAGTTGTAGTATGCGATGTCGGTGTGGAGTCCTTTTTATGACAAATATTCACACTGTATTGAAAAACAACAACGTATTTTTGTTAAGCCATCCATTAGCTATTTCCTTACCTGTCTACCTCAGTATTAAAGTTATATTTTGATTTCATTTTAATAAAACATACTTACCGACAAATGTATATCATTATAGAATAGTGATGGTTTCCTATTTTCTTTCATAGCTGGATCGTATCTAATAGTGGCATGTTTTTGTACTGTGTTAAGTTTATAAGTCTCACATTGAGAACTTTACAAGATCCATAGAGTTCAGCAGTTGAAAATCTAAAGGTCGGAATGTACTCTCCGTAGGGCTCTTTTTAGGATCAGCATTCTAGATTCATATGATCTAGCCCATATAGTGATTTAATATGTTAATAGACTTTGAAATAAAGCACAGTAAATGGCGTGGATCATTTTTGTATGAGGAATTCTGCGTAGATTTAAAACTAATATCAATTTTCAAACTCTATTGGATAAGGTGTCTATTTGAGTGTTAAAATCAAGGTTCTAGTTATCAGCGGCTATCCAGTGTGACCATGGGACATAAATATGTGTTGTTAAACTGAATTCAGCGGGTAGGTGATTAGCATTATTGATGAATGAGGTAAGATAAATTGATTTCTAGCATTAAATGTATAAAATAGTACAATTATTATTTATTTAATTTTTTCAACGGCTTGTTGCCGCATTCTTATTACAGAAAGAAAAACTAAATAAAACGTACGTACTGATTTTGCCATGATCTTTTCATTCCTGGTAATCACAGTGCTGAACATAAGCGTGTCGCTAGTTGCACCATAACAATTTTTATTGTATCATCATCATCATCAAATTAGCCAATGGACGTCCACTGCTGAACAAAGGCGAAGAGCCTAGAGTTTCACAGTGGCTGCTTAAATGCCGCAAGTTACTTATAATACTAATTACTTAATATACTTAATATTCTAGTCATATTGCAAAAGCTTTAGAAAAATGACACCCTCAACAACCCTCCTTGAAACCCAAGGAGGGTTGTTGAGGGTGTCTATTATGAGGGTGGGCAGGTAATATATTCAAGTCTAGTATTGGTGGTTTAGCCGTTAACTGCGAGTTACCCAAAATATTTAATGGTACTTACGGAGTCCCAATCTCCCATATCATCTACGATTCCCACGGGATAAGATGGAATAGCTTTATTCGTGACCAGAGTTAAACGGTAAAGGTATGACATGTTTTATGTAATATAATCTACTGCAATGTATTTGTACTGTTTTACTTTTTTGTGACAATGTAGTTGGAGCACTCAATTGCGGCAGTACTACAGTCTTACCTATTTCACCCACCATAACAACTATACGTGAGTGTAGTTTTACTCTGTGTGAAGTTTTAAGAACAGTGAATTTGATGGATCACTAGGCATTTCACCTTAAGCAACAGTGTGTCAGTTATTACTAGATTGTTTATGTCCATGAAATTACCTACCATACTGCTACTTACCATCAAATAGGCCGTATAAAATATTAAATGTGTTAGCGCGTCTTCTAATGTCATTCTTCTCTCCATGATTCCAATAGTAAAGCTCAGGCATCAATTTCTAAAACTCCATCCTTGAGAAGAAAATAATTCTCCGGTGCCGGAGTCGCTGTTATTTATTTTTAAGATACTTACGCTTATTTGAACGAGGATCATCGGAGATAAAATCATGAAATTAAGGATTCAGTGCGTTAAGTACTTAAATAAACGTTGTCAAAATTTAAATTGACAAAATATAACACTTTATTAGTGCAGTGCTGCCATGCTTCACTATTCAATGATTTAATTTCAGCCAAAAAAACGTCAATTGCTAGACAGAAGCCGCCCCCAAATATTGCTACAAGGATCGGTATGGGTTTCTGTTCGGTGCCTATTGAGGGGTTTTGCCATAATCAGCACGCTTAGCAGAGGGGTCAGCGATCGCAGTTAAGTTATAAATTCACTCGAAGGACGCTACTGCCCATCCTCCGGCTAATGCGGCGGACTATGGGAGTCGCCTTTTACGACACCCACGGGATGCGATGGGGTGGTGGTATTCTTAGCCAGCACTACATGGCAACGCTTCACTTTAAACGCAGTAAAAGTAAATCGTGGATTGGAGAAAAATATGCATAAGCATACTAATATGCATAAGTGTTTTTTATTCTATTTATTACTAGCTGGGCCCCGCGGTTTCACCCGCATTTAATTTAAAAGAAATTTAGAGTACTTCGACATCGACACTTGACATAGAGTATATATATATATTGGATTTCAACGGTTTTATTTTTTTCCGCGGAACCCTAATTATTTTTCTAAAATAAAAGTAGCCTACGTTATTCCTTATAACAGCAGCTATCTGCCAGTGAAAGTCCCGTCAAAATCCGTCCAGCCGTTTCGGAGATTATCCGGAACAAACAGACAGACAGACAAACAAAAAAAATAAAAATTACTTTGTTGTTATATGTACCGTATATACTTTCATATGCATTTAGTAAAAAGCTGTTATTTTGACATTACAAACAGACACTTCAATTTTATTTATTTGTATAGATACAGAATTGGCCCAAAAAAATTGGTTAACAAACACTGTAACTGGTTTCTTCTACAAGCCTCGATTTTCCTTATAATATATTTTACGTGTAGCAGTTCCACACCACACCACGGACACCACATGTCCGAATAAAGAATTTAGCACCACTCTATCTCTACCCGTGGATGTCGTAAAAGGCAACTAACAGAATTAATCAGAGGGATGGGGAGCAACGTTCCTTCTGTAGAATAGTAGCCATACTACGCTCACCAACCCGCCAGCCAAGAGTGGTGAGTACTAGAAAATTCCCCCTAAAATTAAAACATAATTGTAAAAATGTACGGGGGATCCTTTTGTTCAGCAGTGGACGGTCTTTGACTGAAGTCATGCTCGCTCAAGTGTCCTGCTTACGGTGGCGTTGTGTCGGGTCGCTAAGTTTCCCTACAATATGGTTGAGCTCAGCGACGCTGATGCATGCGTCATGCTCGTGAACGAGTGCCGTCTGTTGGGATTGGTCATCTTAATGCTGTCATGACAATTGAATCAAAAATTCTGGTGAACATTAAAATTAAGCTTGTTTAGTGTAGACTTTTTAAGAAGTTTAGATTCTTTCTTCCTGCATTGTCCTCACATTACCATAATTTCGAGAACATTGTACCAATATGATTTAAAAAGAGTAACCATGGAGTTTCTTGCCCGTTCTTCTCCATAGGAAATCTACACCTTGGAACGAGGCAGCTAAAGTATTGACTATTCATAAGTTCCTATAAATGGTTTTACATGAATAAAAATATTTTTATCTTTATCTTTATCTTTATCTTGAAATGATGAAACGCAGCCGGGCAGAGTGACTGTGTGATTGGCTTTCTCCGGTGCGGGTCAGTTCCATTCTTGCCCGGAACAAATATTGGTTTGATCAACAGATAGTTGTTTCGAGTCTAAATATTAAAATTCTAATTGTACCTTCGATACATTAGAAGGAGACCTAGTTCGCCTTCCTTTGTCTTCTCGTCTTCGTTTTTTTAAAAGAACAATATCAATCTAATTAAATGAAGGAGAGTGCCATAATCTTAAATTCTCGTAGGCGAATTATTGTTGGTAGTAAAGCACAGAGCTATCATTATATCAGTCGAAGTCCACTGCTGGACATAGGCTTCATAGATTTTCACAACGACTGGTTACGGGCCCTGGTTATATACTCGAGTTGTCATTAGGCATTTGCGAGTTCTCACCATACTCAACAGGCGGTTTGGAGAGCGCAGTAAAGTTACTGTTTTACAGGATGGGCGCAGCTTCCCATCCCTCTGATTTAGAGTCACTGATTAAAATTTAAGTAAAAGTCCCCGCTCTAACCATTTGAGCTACCTGATTTTCTACCGAAAACCGGTATATCGAATAGTTAAAGCGGGACTTATAATTAAATGGCGTTTCCGTATTCAGCCGTTAGGCACCATTTCCGATATCCGACGAGGAGGTGGAATGGTGTTATGTTATACATCCGGCACTTACGTGCAATTGCAACGTTCTAATTGCACAGTATTCAATGTGCATTATGGGAAGGTAATAATTCAATCTCCATAACTGATGTCATCAGTGCGTCACCAGTAACGACACTTACGGGAAGACAGTTATGCTACGCTGAATATATTATAAAATTTGTTTACTGTAACCTTTTTAAGCTTATTTGAAAGAAAAGTGTTAGTACACTTAACAACGCCTTTTCCAACAGGGTTAGCTTCTTCTTTTTATATTAGCCCTATTCTTCATGCATTTTCTGTTTTTGAATGGAGTTTTCATTTGTGTTTTGTTTTAAGAAATATATATTATACAAGTATTACTTTTCTGAGGAAAACAAAGGAACATTTTGAATATCTTGTCAGCTATTACGTTCTAGTTTTATCTTCATCATAAAGAAACAAAATAAACGTGCATAATTTATTATTGCTTTTTGCAAAAGGTTCAACTCTCCAGCTGTATTCGTGATTTAACCAAAAAGTACACTATTTTTATATTTACGCACAGGACACAGCACAACTTTGCCTATTATCTACACTTTATTATATTTACTTTCTAATATATGAATACAGAGATTTACATACTTTATGACACGTACAATCGCAGACTTTTGCGCTAATACACTCCTTAGATAATATCCTTCGCACGGGTCTGATTCTCCAGCGACGCCCACAATTCTTCCGCCAATCAGGGCACTCTTTAAAGTGCCAGGAAGATAAAAACATTTATTTACTAAGTTGCAATTTGCATTTGGTAAATTACTGTCGACGCGTTTGTTTTTATTCCATTATTTGACTTGTGCCGTGTTTTTGGACTGCCAAAATTGCCTTTTGTTAGGTTTATCAGTTACACAAATTTTTCACACCGTTACAGTAGGGAGTTATTTATATACCAAGGCTATTTCAAAACAGATATACCTAAGTGAAACCTAGTTTAGTTGCCAAATAATATGAAAAGGAAGTATATTATTTTTCATGTATAATCTATGAATAAAATGACGTGTGCTTATCTGATCATGCAACCAGACTTCGTCGTTCGTGACGTCAATCAAATTTATATCATATCCATTAAATAAGCTTCATTATCGTCTGGACTACCCAGTCATGTTGATCTACAGCTTGATGCACCTGCCCTACTTCCATCTGATAGAACATTTACAACAATTCAGCCAGTTTTAATCCGTAATCGTCCGGTAGAAAAATGGCAAAGAGCCATAGTTAATACTGTAGAAAGTCTTACTACATATAGGGTGAGAACGGAAGATGGAGAGTTGCTTTCTGGCTGGAGGCTCCTTAAGCTTCGCCAACTGTCCAGTTAAGCATCCATATCTCTCTTGAGACGTAAGACAGAAGCCCATCAGAAATAAAAAATGGAGGTTTGCATAGAAGACATGTCAATCAGATGCTATCCCGAACAACTGCGCAACCAAGCGGTCAACGCCGTTTGTCATGAGACCGCCCAGAAAATGAACTGGTTTCTGATGAAAATTTTCCAGAACGTACGTATAATACTTGGTCCAAGTTTGTATCATAGGCATACCTGATTACCAAAGTTCCTGATTTAGATTAATCATTAATTAATTATGTAACTAATTCTTAATCAATCATAATTGTCTCGGTTTTCTATGTATAGTTTAGATATACGGGTATGAGATAGAGGTATGTTATGTATGACACGTGTCGGGAGATTGGTTATTATATTTTATAAATATGATTGTGGGTAATTGTGAGTTACAATCAAAATAAATTAGTTTTGCTTTCAATCTCAATGGTGTAGTATATTTTACTGGCTGATAATCGAGGTTCCATTATCCTCTGGACTCAACACAAATATTAGTCAGTTTTATTATTCAAATCTTTGCATCACTCTTTCTCCCGTATCGTGGGTACAGTTTAGACACTGCACCTGTTCAGCAAGGCTCAATTCTCGGTTTAACTGGTAGATTCTCTAAGCTTATGTTAATCGGTTTGTCAATATGTAAGTATCCCTTATCCTATGATATAAGTGACAAATTATTTATAACCATAAAACACCTGTGGATAACTATACTTCAGATATATTTTTGCGTACAATTGTAAAGCCCAGTATCGATAAGTGAGATTATTTATTTTCACAACTCTATCCCCATTGTTGTACGTACCGTTTGTTATGAATGAAATATGCTCTAACCTCTTTCAACAGACTGCACCACAAAATGATTTTCAGTAACGAAACACATTTTCACTAATTAATTTAAGTACAAACTTTGTCTTACCGTCAGCGAAACTTTCCAAACTTTTGCGTTATGCCTCAGAATAAATAATGGTATCTCTAAACTATTTTATCATTATTTGATATTAAATGTTGGTCTATCGTTATTTCCTTTTTAATGCAAATTAAACACGTAAGTAAATTCAAAATTTTATTACAATCCAGGAGAAAATCAAACAAACTGTCTAATATCCCTTTTAAATAAGGGCTCAAATTATTTTAAAGGGATATACAATCGTGAAAACAATCATGATCTAATGACAGAAATAACTTCTTAACTATACTTCTAATAAATAAAATATTTAAAATAGAATAGTTGTTACAGTAACGTTAATTTACAAATACATTACTAGACTTATATACAAACGGACCAAGATATGTATGTACATATTAAGATTACATATTTGAAAGTATTCGTTGGTTATCAATGATTCGCCCAAAATCGGTCAATTCACAAAATGTTATTTACACACATAATATAAATCTAAAAGTGCTATGCACTATTCAACCTATGTACACTACTCTACTATATTTGAAACATACACTATTTATATAATAATGTAATTTTAACATTTCTGTATACAAGAAACGCACATTGAGATTCGTAATCATTAATTTATATTTATATATTCGAGTTTTCACTAGCTTACTTGATCATTTCTAAAACACTACTTAAGAATGAGTAAAAACATTTGAGCAAATCAGCATCATTCAGTATAAGCATAAAATTCTACGTAATTTAATCTTTGGCACGTTTAAGGTTTTATACAAAGTAACTTTTTGAATGCTCTCCTGAAGTCCATATTAAATATAGTGTAAATGAGAGGATTTAGCGCCGAGTTGCAGTAACCAAGCCAAGTTATAAAATTAATGAACTTATTGGACAAGCAGCAACTTGCACAGAAGGGGATGACAAGGTAAATTACGAAGAAAGGCAACCAACAGACTACAAAAACACCCATAATTATACCCAGAGTCCTGGCCGCGCGGCGTTCGCGTGTAAGTGAAATCCGCTGTTTCTCTTCAATGAATTGGTAAACAGCACTTTGTTGGTTAGGCTTAGGTCGTTTATGACTCTTCACTGGTACAGATTCATTGACTTCTATCAGATCCTCCTCATGAGTTTCTTTCGAGTTACTTTCCGACGACGTATTCCTATTCTCCAAGTTATCAGCCATATCAGTGACAGAATTTTCGTTTGATAAGATTGGTATTATGAGTTTGTTTTGAGATTTGTCATCTTTGCTCCAGTATCGTCGTTTTGGTTTCTTCTTTGGCGTCAACTTTCTAGTTCTTTTTTTCTTCTCATTGTCTGAGACTAAACGTGTGACACCTTGGTGCTCGTTGTGATTTGCCTCTGAGCTAACAGAATCCTGATCATTCTCCTTATTTGTGTATCTATTTTGTCCACTAGAAATTGTGCTGATTTTAGTAGCTTTAGCACGATCTCTAAGTCTTTTCTTAGTAGCCAAATATATTTCAAAGTAAACAACAGTCATTATAACTAGCGGGATGTAAAATGATCCGGATGAAGAGAAAATGACAAAACCTGGTTGAGAGGTTAAACGACAAGGAGTATCCGGTTCAAACACGTCTGGCCAATCGTTCCAACCTAGTAACGGCGGAGAGCTAATTCCTAATGAGAGTATCCAAACTACCCCAATCATTAAAAGCACTCTTTCTAAAGTTCTCTTCTGTGCGTAATTTATAGGATCCGTGATTGCCCAGTACCTGTCTAAGGCGATTGCACATAAATTTAAAATGGACGAAGTGCAACACATTATGTCACATGTAAGCCACATTTTGCAAACATATATCCCGAACACCCATTGTCCGAGAATAGAATACGCCACATTAAGCGGCAGCACTAATATTGCTACTGTTAAATCTGCTACAGCGAGCGACACTATGAAAAAGTTCTGGACGATTCTCAGCGGTTTGTATGTGAACACGCTCAGGATTACTAAAATGTTGCCAATTATTGTTGAGATTATTATCAACGTAAGGACTATTGCCGTACAGATTGCTTCCCATTCTGGTACAGCTAGTGTTATCCCGAAACTGCTAGGATATTTAGGATCATCTGCGACAGCACAAACATCTCTATCATCCTCAATAACCTCTTCAGTGTAATTTATTGATGTGTAGTTTGCGTCAACATGTGTGGATGTTTGTCCCATTTTGATGTCGTTGTATTACTTGGCTACATTTCACGACATGCTGTTTAGGAGGACCGTGAGTCGTGAAAATCTTTCAAAATATCTGGCCACCATTCGCTGACAATTCTTTATGTGCGAGATTGGCGCGTTTCCTTTATTCATTCTTTCGTACTCCAATTTTCTGTAAGAAACAAAACATTTTTAATATGTATTGAAAATGTTTGTCGATTTTTTTCTATTAAAACTCGTTAGCTAAACTGCTTAACGTGTAAATTACCTTCTGCTAGAAATCTTGACTAGGAAGTCCCATTTGTGTGACTTGTTCATTTTTTGATGTATAAACGAATCTGTAACAATAGGGAACATATATCAGAGTCAGTCAGGTATGAAAGGAAAATATCCTTTACGAGGCAGCACCGTTAGGAGGAGCAATCGCGCTACACGATCTCGGGGAGCATTTACTAGATAGATATATCATCGCACGATGGATGGTTGCTAAACATAAGTCAAAATAATAATGACGGTAATGTTTTGATTAATGTGTTCTGAGAATGGGAAAGATCTATTACATATCAACCCCAACCATAAACGCTGTGAAAGACTTGAAACGTCAACAGAATATTTGAACAATTAAACAAAATGTCTTTCTAACTTTCAAATTCAGTTAACTCTGATAATAACCTTGTTTTCTACCGGGTCTAGTACTTTTAATAAAATATACATCCCAGCATGGATTTGACATAATACAGTCGTGACTAGGGCAAAAAGTGGAATATGTTTGACTTAAAATCTGGATAAATTTCTAGATTTTCAGAGAGTGATTCGAGAAATGTGTGCTAGATAATGCATGCACCATAAAAATCTTTGACTTACAATGAAAATCAGATCAGTTTCATAAGAAAGTGGCTTCTATTTGGAAAACGAATCTTATTTGCTTCTCGAAAAGTAATCAATTTATTTGTTACATTTTCATAGAAGTTAATATGCTTTAGAACGTTGAAAATTGGCGTCTAAGGTACTTTATACCAGAGGGATGGGTAGCAGCGTCCCTTCTGTGGAACAGCAGCCATTCTGCGCTCATCAACCCACTTGCTAAGCGTGGTGATACTGGAAATATCCCCCCAAAATGACGTTATACACGGCATGTAACCGGTTGTTGTGAAGGTTTATGGGATAGGCCTTTGTTCAGCATTGGATGTCCTTTGGCTGATATGATGATAATTATTTTTCCAATCCCTATTTCTCCTTAAAGTACAAAATTAATCATGTATCTAGTAAAAAATGTTTAAGTGTGTAAATTGTGATATTGGCAAATGTCATTTCGTACCGTGTAGTTCCTAGCAAAGAATACACCACCCCTAACCATCGCTGGATCTCGCAGGTGACCAAGGGTTGACATCAAGATAATGGGCTGCAGCATCTTTCCGTGTGCTAATACTAACATTATACTGAGATCGCTAATCCGCCTGCCAAGCGTGACCATTTAGAGACCAATGTCCAGCACTGGCCGATTAAGAGCTGATGAGATGAATGTCATTTCTTAATGTTGACACATAAATGTAACAAAAATTTGCATATAACTGTTTCGTTTATTAAATAATTTTGTAATACGATATATACAAGGTTTGTTTAGTCGTTATTACTAATACCGATTCAAAACATTTGCCAGCGAAGACACACAAATGTATTCTGAATATACCAACGCTTTTCACCCATGGGTTACATAAAAGGCAAATAAGGGTTGATATTAGGACAAGAATTTATTTCTTGTCAAAAGGACGAGAGCCTTTTTGGCCTTTGGTCGCATATCGCTTTGCAAATGAGTTTTTATAAATTTCGCAGGGAATGAAATAGGCAGACAATACTGGTTCATACCGGTACAAAAGAGATATCAAAATCATTGCTGAACAAAGGGCTCTCCCATAGATTTTCACAACGACCGGTTACATGCGGTGTGTCTTCATTTTGGGGGGACTTTGCCAGCACTCACCATGCTTGGGGTTGGTGAGCGTAGTATAGCTACTGTTCCACAAAACGGACGCTGCTGCCCATCCCTATGGTTTAGTGTCCCTTAGTCGCCTATAACGACATCCACGGAAGGAAATGGAGTGGTGCTTTATTCTTGATCTGAATACAGCACAGGTTAATAGTTTGTTTTAGGATTTGCTTTTATTTGCCCCTGTCCGAACTGATTAAATATACGTTTCAGACATATTGGCTTTCAATTATTATTTTTCAGGCAGTTGACAACTCCAATAGCTCATTTCAGAAGCTGTATATGTATTAATTATGAGTTTATTTAGAGATCCACACTACGTAGGTACTGTTGACTTATTGTGTTGTGATAACAATAAGTAGATTTAAAAATAAAATATTGAAAAAATCTTTTATATTTCACAAGTCACAAGTCATCCCAATTTGCATTTATTCAACATTCCCATGAGATTTATTGCCTAATTAGATGATAAATACACGTGAATAACTAAAAACAAAATTATGTAAAGTGACCTCGTCTATTAGATTAAATAGAACAAAAAAACCATTGAAGCAATGAAAACGTTAGCTTATCTCGAATAACAAAAAAGTCAAGTAATTCATTGAAGAAAACTCGATTCGTATTCCAGTAAAGAATTTAATTGAATTGTATAAAAATGTAAAGTACTGTAGAATTGAATCAACCGAGAGTAATGGGTACAATCGCCACTGAGATTTCTTCGCATCGTTTTGTAGTCAGGCAATGGCCAGTCTGATAGATGAGATTAGAAATAAAACCTGCTTCAAAAAATAAGAGCATATTGTCCACCTATTGATGAGTAAGACTCCTATATACCAGTACTACAAACAATTATATTGTTGAAATAATGTTATAGTCATAAAACCTCCAGAACGCTTGTATTATTTAAGTAACACGTGTGTATCCACATTGGTAGGTTTAGAATCATGACAGTGAAAGATAAATATACAGGGTGTCCAGTAAATAGCAGGGGGTGAGAGCATGGGTCAAAAAAATTTGTACTACTGTAAATCCGTAAGATTTTGCTGAACATATATTGTGTTTTTTTGGTAGGTATTAACCCAAGCTCTCACCCCCTGCAGTATGTCGTGCTATTTACTGGCTATTTACTGGACATTCTGTATACAGATGCACAAATGTAAGGAGGTAAAATCTAACTTTACGTGGCCTTGCATTATTATTTGCTTGCATTGTTACGTTTTGTATACGTCACACATACTTGCCACTATGTACCGATAGCTAAAGAACAAGCTAAGAACAATTATAGGCAATATATAGCTACTGTGATGGCAAAGGTCTTCGATGGACTGCTGGATGCACAGCTTAGTAAGTGCATTACACTGCGACGAGGCGCAGTTTGGATTTTGTGAGACTGTCAACTGAAACCTGCTATTTTGACACTAAAGCACACTGTAGCTTATTATACTAATAGGAAAACACCCATCTATGCGTGCTTTCTCGACCTATTGCAGGCCTTCGAACTAGTCGATTATAATAAGCTCTGGACTAAACTCGGGAAGGCCGGGGCAGTCATCAGAAAAACTACGTCAAGTGGGGAAATATATATTATATACTTAACTTAACTTAAGTATGGAGTAAAGCACGGGGGACTGATCTCTCCATGATTATTTAATCTATATGTAAGTCAGCTAATTAGTGAGCTCAGCAACAGTCATGTCAGACGACATATAGATAACGTTTTTCTCATTCTCATTTTAAAAACGTTGCCCCACACTAGGATTTCTCCTGTGTCGTGGGTGCGTTTACAGACATGAATTCCACATACAATACACCCAGACCCGGAACAACTACCTGCAGATCATACAAATATTTGTTCCGTGCGGGAATCAAACCCACGACCCGGAGCGCAGCAGCCGACTATATCAGCCACTGCACCAACAGAAATCCAGTGTGGGGCAATGTTTTTAAAACAAGAAAAGAAACATTTTGTTCAGATTCACAATATTGGACCCGTTGATGGAGCTGCAATCGGGTTTCCGTGTGCCTGCTTGTGCTAAATTCTGCTGTTGGACACAAGCCTCCCCCAATGATGGCTGATACACTGGACCAACCGTGCCGTCATTGCATTAGTAATATCAGTGACGCTGATGACATGGTGCTGCTGAGCCCATCTGCAGGTAGGTTGAGGAAACTGCTCGGTATCTGTGAGTTGTATGCTGGGGAATACGGCTTAAAGTACAACGGTAGAATGAGTGAGTATAGCTTTTCAGAGGTAAGAATAAACAACCTGAACATGTACCTGTGTTCCTGAATGGGGTACATTTGGATTGGGTCTCTCAGTTTAGGTATTTGTGGCACTTTGTGAACAAAACCCTAAGTAATAACATAGATATTGAGAGGCAGCGTAGGTCTTTGTCGGTGCGCGCTAACATGTTGGTACATATGTTTGCAAGATATAGAGCACAGGTAAAGATAACTTTGTTCGGAGCCTACTAACAAGTTTTTACACTAGCACCCTATGGACCACTCATACATTTACACGCACCGCGCCTACAATTCTCTTGGAGTACAGTATAACAATGCGTTTAGGGTTCTGGTGCGGTGCCTCGATTTTGCAGTGCCTCGGGCAAGCTCACTGACGCGAGGGTGGATGACTTTTATCCTATAATGCCCAAAAAGTCAACTTCACTGATACACCGAACTCGAGGCTGTGGCAACGGAATCCTAAGGATGATTGCGGAGAGACCAGAGTCTGCAGTTGTGGGGAGAGTCGTAAGGCGGCATGTTTTATTTTATACTAGGTGACGAGATGAGAAAGTCATTCGCCTGGTGGTAAGCGTCTGCCCATTATAATGAGAATGCTATGCGGCTAGTGCTGCAAGGCATCACACTGCGCTCATCACCTCGAGACGTAAAGTGTTATTTTAGCTCTTCAAACCGGAGCACAGTAATTTCAAAAGTTTAAACAGTACTGCTTATTGCCGAATATCTTGCAATAAGAAACCTTTACTTTATTTTATTGGTGTCCAGTGCAAATTTTACATGAACTTCCTTCGCTCCGGGAAAGGGCGAAGGGATCTGCTGGACTCCTTCGTTATTGGTGCCCAGTGGAAATTCTTCATGACCTTCCTTCGCTCTGGGGAAGGGCGAAGGGGTATGCCGGACTCCTACCGGCTAAAACCACTAGAGCGGTTATCTTCGGCATCTAAAGGAGGCTCCAGGTCCTCGTATGATCACACTAGAGCCGCCCACTGGTGCCACGCCTATAGGCACATCTCTGAGAGGGTGCCTGCAAAGCAGTCACCCCCCCGGGGATGCTGGACTCCTACCGGCTAAAACTACTGGAGCGGTCATCTTCCGCAACGAAGGGGGGCTCCAGCTCCTCGTAAAATCACACTAGAGCCGCCCATTGGAGCTACGCCTTTAGGCACATCACGTGCACATCACAGCACGTGCCACGTACATGCCGCCGTCTTCCCGGGGGTCTCTCGGTGTGAGCATGCAGACTCCCCAATATATGATGGCAGGGGGCTCAAGCAATAAGAGACCTTACCACTAGTGGTAAGTATGTGACTGTATGTATATTGTTATATTATATATATAAACGAAATTATTACTGCAACGGAGATACTTTTATACCATCTGTGAGTAACATAGTTTTATGATAACTATAAAAAAATGTGGACGCAATTAATCTGAAATAAATGAATTATTAAATATTAGAAAATACAACGACTGATACGTATGAGTATAACTCAACCACTTCTGCAACTCGATACCTAAGTACCGTAAATTCACACCGGTATTTTCTTACCTTTTAATATTACAAGTCAGGCAGAAGCACTCACAGGGAGGTGGAGTGAAGTAGCGGTCAACAATATAGGTTAACATTAGAAATCCAAATAAAAGGAAAAATATTGGAAGCATTTTTCCATTATACAACGTTTGATTTGTATTAAATTCTGATAGCTTTGTTCAAAGGAGATTGATTATTACGTGGGTTAGTGGACATAGTTTTGATTGTAATATTTTGGGAATGTACTTGATAAAGTATGGATGTGAGCACATGAAACTTTCATGTTTGCTGAGGAATGTTAGTACTTAATTACATTAATTTAATTTGTAATATGTTCTCTTTTTGGCATATAATTTCATAATTACTGTCCTGAAACATTCTGCGTTCGTACTAATGCTCTGTTACTAATATAAAATAGCAACGACACGCTATTCAATGTAATTCCGCCATACCAGCCTTGTCTCTAATAAGGTGACGAACTGCTGCAGGTTCAGAGTCCATAGACCATTCTGTGTTCTACCTAACTAATTAACTGTTACCGTCTTTAAATGCGTAACATCTACAAACCCTAAGTGTATTCATATTATACCTTGTGAATGCTTCAATTGATATTTTAACAAATTCTATTCGTTTATTCAAATATCGCGCAGTTTTACAAATTCTGAACGAATTTCAATAATACTTACATAAACAGATCGGTCCTTTGCCCCGCCTGTCAACCGCCTGTCCAAAACAGCAGTCGCTTGCGGATATAAAAATTAAATTTCATCGATATTATCGTCGTAGGATTATTGAACTATAGTGTAGATCTTTTAGCTTTAGTTTCAATGTGTATATTTTCTTGCCCTCTGATACATCAGCACGTAAACGTCCACAGTTGAACATTGGCCTCCTAATAATCACTACAAAGAGCGGTCATAAGGGATATTCCCATAGGTAATCACCACGCTTGGCTGGCGGATTAGTGGTCCCATCCTCTTGATATCAAGCCTTAGTTATATTTTACGAAACCCATGGGTGGTCTATTTTTTCCTAGACACCACACTCTGCTTTCAGACAAGACGAAAAATGTAATGATTTGTCGTAACAACGCTAAGTATTTCCTCGTGAAATTAGATGACAAACGCCATGCTGACATATCCGTAAACGTCCAGTGCTAAAACTGCGCTCTTGATGGAGATTATTTGAGTTTCTAGAGTTCGGTGCCGAAGATACCTACTCCATTGGTTTTAGCCGGTAGGAGACCAGCGTATCCCCTGCCCATTCACGGGGCGGAGGAAATACATGAAGAATTTCCACCGGATCCATTAAAAATAAATGAAAATATGCACAGATTTACTCCCGGTATTTAGGCAGCACTATGACTCGTTAGTGATATTACAGCTCACACTCCAAGTCCCGCAATATCGACGGCCTTTTGTTAGTCATAGTGACAGCCAGGGGGTCCATCTTGTAGCCGCAGGCTATAAGCCAAATCGGTACCAAGATGGGTTACTACGCTCCGCTTTCGTCTCTGAGTAGGATCGGCTTTGCCCTGATCCGCTCAGAGATCTTTTTATAAATTATAGTCTTGCAAAAGAAATCCATGCAAACTGCTCCACCAGCACATCTGGCACAAATCTATCTTCAACTAGCTACTGCTTATCCTCTACTGGGGTAGGCTTTGTTGTTTTGTCCATTGCCGCAACTTTGGGTAAGTGAAGTGTAGATTGCAAAGCTATGCCACCATATAACGTGGATAAATACATTTATTCATAGCCATAATATTCCTCAGTAGTGTATGATGATTATTATTTCTTTTACGTACATATCTAAAAGGAATATATTCTATTTTGCAATCGTTTCGTTGAGTCAACACTACCGATGATATATTGAAAGAATTATTCAAGCGACCAATAAATTATTCACTTGATAGAATACATTATTTCAACCTTACTTTTCATACAGGAAAATGAGAAATCTACGTTTTATGAAGGTTTCGCGAAATTTGCGAAACTTGCTAGTTTGCTACAATGGCTTTGAAATTTTCGCATATTTAGCATTCTCCTACAGAGTATTTTTAAAAATGGTCTGATGCTCACTTCATGCGTTTTCGTGCACACCATTCTCATAACATTCTTTAAAATCTCCTTTGCTATCCATAAGTTCCAAATAGACAAAACTGTATTGGAACATTGCCGTGATTACTTTAACGGTCACGAGGTATAGTATAGTAGTATCAATATCCTGCTGATGGTGGCGGGGTATATTAGGACACGGAGTTTCTCGGCAGTTTTTATCCATAGGAAATATAGAATAGAAAAGAACAGCTTGGAACGTGGCAAGTAAAGACTGACTATTCATAAGTGCCTATAAATGGCTTCCATACATATTGTTTTTATCTTTGTCAAGTGATACTACTTTGGGCATGATGAGGACAAAATGTCAAGGTAAAATTTGAGTGCAACGTTTGAAACGTAAACAGGGCAGAAAATAGGTTTTTGACAAGCGAGGTAAAAGACAGAACTATGTATGAGACAAAGTCGCGGTGTATGCGCGGGCATAAGCGAGAGAGATGGATCAACGCGTACTGAGTTGCACGCATTCATTTTTTATATAATACTGCACACAATTGGATGTCTCCCTTCATATACTACAACCATATGAAAAAAATGTACTGTGCATTGTATAATTTTAATCGACTAATAATGTCAATCTTTTATATCATATAAAATCAGCCATTTATGCGTCCACTGCTGAACAAAGGTCCTCCCCATAGTGTTCCACAATTTGTTTGGCAAGCGGGTTGGTCAGCGCAGTATGCCTACTATTCCACAGAAGGGATGCTTCTGCCCATCCCTCTGGTTGGGACTCTGAACTTTAGTCACATTTTACGACATAGGAGAGATGATCGAGTGTTGCTAAATTCTTAATCCGTACACCACATGGACAGTCAGAACACAAGAAATGAACAACAAGGAACAATGTCAGTAGGTGCACAGATTATAGTATCTATAAGAATCGACGTAGGTACTCGTCTCTAGAGAAAAACTAGACCAACTATAAGTCGACGACATTAGACGATTCGTATGTGACCCCAATAAATCAAACTGGATGTGATACGTTATTATTTATCCCAACAGTATCACGCGGCTGTGAAAATAGAGAAAGAAATCCCACATAGAAAACGATATCAAATCAAAGTTCTAATCAATCTAGTCTCAAAGTTATAAAGACAGATCGGTTGATTGTACATGACGTGTATAACTCTTTAGGACAAACTATTTATTGCTGAAAGAAAGCACATGTCATTATAAAACTTTAGCTACTTAGATTGTTTTGGGATTTGTCATCAACAGCTATTCATATGTCAGCGGTATTCCATTAAAATTAATTTTGTACGTATTCATAATTTTTGTGTTATTTTCTAATAACGAGGTTCAATATTTTGAGGTTCATTACGGATACACATACATTTACAGATACATTTCGACAATTCTCTCTGGTGACCGGATTAAGAATATAGAATCACTCGATCTCCATTCATGGATGCCGTGAAATGTGACTAACGGCCGAAATTAATAATCAATCTAATCCAATATCTTCAGATTTAAGATTTTGAAATTCATCCGTTGTTGTGTTACGATCACATTTAACACAAAAAACAGACATATCCGTAATCCGAAATCCAAAGATTTTGGATTAGATCGATTATTAAAGACTAAACCAAAATAATATGTAGCAACGTCCGTTCTGTGGACGGTAGCTATTCTGCACTCATCAACCCGTCTGCCAAGCGTAGTGGTTACTGGCTAATTCGCTCAACATGACGACACAATAGTGGGAATCCTCGGGAAGGCCGTTGCTTCAGCTGATATAGTGGGAATCATTTTTGTTAGATATATCGTTATAGATATGCCGTTGTTTTTTTAACACCCAATTAATTTATAACACCCAAGTATACATTTTCAGGGTCAAAAATCAAATTTTTAAGAATGAGGTAATATTAAATATTGTATATTTATGAAATTTGGTCATGTATCAGTTTTATAACATACCTACATTATTTGATATTGCCTCAAAAATAACACGAGGTAAAATATGTACACTGAATTTTTCAGTCGATGTTTCATTCTGTACCACGAAGACGCGCGAGATGAAAACTACTAAATCTAATTCTGCTTTTATCTGCAGACCAGCAGAAATGGTTGGTAAGAATAAAATGAAAAGTGTTAAACAACATCGCTTTATATTTTCATCATCTTTATTCTAACATAAAATGTTAAACAAGATTGTGTTTATCGTAAAGTATTTGAAGTAATATAAATATTTACATTTCTGTAGTAAGCTGCTTTGTAGTTTTGTTGTTATTAAAATTCTACATGCAAACTAATATTTTCATTTGTAAGGTTCATTATAGTTTTTCGAATTGAGGTGATTCTAAGCAATGAGAAGTTTAGATTATGTATTAGTTAATTATTTTTTTGTTAGATGTGTGTGCACCTGTCAGATTGAATTAATTATATTCTGTATTTTAATGTTTATCCCAGAATAGAGGATTCTGTAGCTAGTAAAATTACTGGGCATACGATACTAAATAACAAATTTCTCGAAGTAACGAGCTCATTGTGGTGCCACAAAAATCTCCACCATGCGAAAATCTTGGGAGTTTTTACCCAGTTGTCTAAGAAAAGAACAATATAAATCTGTTTCGAAAACAAGATTTGAAATAACACTAGTACAATTATTCATATAATTCCAAGTCAGTAACCATTCATATCATGCATGGTAGCCGCGACTGATCCCTCTGCATCTGAGAGTAAAACAATTTCATGTAACGGCTCATCGTACTTTCTGATGTATTGAGGGTGTTACAGTCCTATTCTTATTATATTTTCCCAAGATCCTCCTTCACTCCAACTCCTTAACTCAATTCCACTCCAAGGGGGACGCCTACTTGGTTCGAAAGCACAACACTATCTATCACGACGCGCGAGTGAAAAACCCGGTAAAATTAGCTGAGAACAAAAACAAAACACTGTTCTTAAACGACCTCATACGCATATTTTATTCAAGAAACTATGCCGGCCGGCTCAACAATCAGTGTGATGAACTTGTGACCAAGAGTCACAAGTTCAAGTGCTGTGCATCCATGAATACAACGTGAACAACACACCTGGTGAGTCCTATCCTCTATTCAAATATAATTATCTATCTAACTCGTCCGTCCCATACAGTCCACTATCATCATTATTAGACCAAAAACCCAACAGAGGGGTAGAAGTCATAACCTTTAGCTTAGGCTTAGTAGATTTGTAGAACATTTTCAGGTTATTTCAGCTTACTCTTAATTGCCCTGATATGAAGATTCCTATTGATGCATTTCGATTTTTCATTGATAATTCGTTCTTGTGTCTTTTGATCATTCTGAATCCTCAACAGTAAAGGTTCGCGGTCTCAAGTGGGATTCTTCGTCGGATGCTTTCTGGTTAGAAAATTAACTCTTCAGATCTAACGACTATGGAACGTTTAATTCTCCGCGAACATGCTAGAATTTTCAACCCGTTAGATTTTATACGTATCACCCATCACAGTACAAATCAAATATCTAAAAGCTTTGGAGGATCTCGCTTTGTTTTGAATCTCATTAGATGGCGTTTGGTCCCAGCTTATTAGTTGGTTGGTCTTAATTTCATGAATTACTTATAAAGATCAATTACATCAAATGGGTCAACTTCGAATTCCTCTCAGGGCAACTTGTTCTGAATATAAATGGTGCAAACTGCACGGTTTTTGTGACAGCTCGGAGATAGCGCATGCTGCTGTTATTTATTTGTCTAGAGTCATTGGATAAGGATGCTACAAGCCATTTATCATCCATCTGAACTATTCGAAGACTCCTATAGATAAAAAAAAAAACAACCGAACCGTACGACGTTGCCGACATATTTTTGGAGATTATTCATTTTTGAAAAATATTTTAGCATATCTATCTATAAACAATAATCTGAACACCGTACAACGTTGCCTTATACTGGACATTAGCGAAATTGTGGAAGATACTCTACAGAAGCCATAATCTAAGAGAAGAAGAACAAGGCTCATATAGATCCACTCAAACGTACTTCATCGCCTAGACTAGAACTCTGTGTAGCAGTTCTCCCAACAGATTTTCTTGAAGTTCGTATGGAGAACCATAGGAAATCTATACCTTGGAACGCGGCAACTAAAATCTGTATGAATAGTGACAAAACCATTTACAGGCACGTGCCTGAAAATGGTTTTGTTTGTTTGTATTGTACTATCGTGGTACTACTCACATTCGTCGCAAATCGGGTTATTCAAATCCAAGATTGTACACCTAACGAATGCTGGCATCACGTAACTTCGGGAGATGATATTGTGGATAGATTTTCAGCAAACTTCTGTATAACTCTATGGTAAGTGGGACTTTGTTGGCTGTCTGAAGATCAATCTTTAAAGTATTTTATGCTCGGATACCATAACTTGTGAAAAGGTGATCGTTAAAGCTGAATGCAAACAAGTACTATTAATAATCTGACATGTCAATAAAATCAATGTGCGTGTGAATGGCGAACCTTCCATTATTGATCAACAGTTTGTTCGTTTTTCTTCGTTATTAAATTGTAAGATTTTTTAAATAACATAGCACTAGCAGGACGTAGCGCTCTCATGAAAATATCAAACACGTGTCTGCGCATCACGGACTACGGCTAGTCCAGAGCGGACCGTGTGTGCAGTGTGCGGAGTGATCCCTTACAAATCCCCCAACATATGCCTGCAGGGTTCTTTGCAGTCGGTTTCCCTGCGCTAGAGGGTTAGGCCGCTTTACAGTCATACCCTCCGAGATGTGCCTAAAAGCGTGGCAATAATGAGTGGCTCTAATGCAATTGTAGTCTAGATCCTGGAACATCCCATGGGTTCCGAAGATGACCGTTCCAGTGGTCGAAGCTGGTAGACGTCCGGTATGGCCTTGGGCCTTTTCCCAGGGTGGAGGAAATTAATGCATTTCCACCGGGCTACGATAAAAAGTAAGGCTACAAGAAGTTCAGCTTCAAATATACACCAAGAAGTAAATTTCATGTGATCCGTATTGTATCAACTTACTAGTATATTGTGTCATATTATGTATGTGGAAATGGCAAAAGACTCCAACTATAAAGTCAAGAAAATCCTTGCATCACAATACCAAGTTCTGCCAGTCAATCAAAATGTAAAAGCGTTGAAGTGTTCGATATATAATTTATTTTATGACATAAAGAGAACTATCGTGAGATGAAAGATTGCGCATTGGCTAGTGGCATGGCTTTCAACGTTACAATTTGCGAGTCCTATCTCCGCACGGAACAAATATTAGTATGTCCTACAGAACAGTAGTTCCGGATCCGAGTGTTTATGCATATTAGGTACATGTCTGTAAACAGAACCCATGTCCCCAGGAAAATCATAGTGCGGGGCAGCGTGTTTTTAACGCTTTAATTTGTTTGGATTTCTAAATACAAACAAAAATAATGTGGAGGTATTGATAGTGAAAAATAAGAGCTGTTACTATCAAAAATAGAGAAGAGAAAAACGATAGCACACTTGATGTGAAACGATTTTTTAAGAAAATCATTAAAATTATTATTAAAGAATAAAACACAGCACAGGATCCAGATGATCATATGCAGGCGAATATATATAGAAATAAGGACATTAACAATTGCTTCACCAACAAGGCCTTCTACTTTATTTCAGAGCTAAGATCTTGTCGGTAAACCATTAGCCACTGGTCTCTTAATACTCTACTACGACTCGACTCTTACTTTCTCTTGCCCTTCTAGCACAAAGATTTGGGACTACATCTAAATACAAAGAAAGGTAAAGCTCGCATAACATAACCATCAATAAATAGACTAATCCAACTTGACAACAATCAAATAGAACAAATCAACAGGTTTATATAGTATTTAGGAAGCCAAATAACATAGGATTCCACATATTCACCTGGCATAATAAGAAAAATTATCTCTTTATTACCAAAATGAATATAAATATAAGAAAATGTTTTATTTACCATCTGTGTCCGGAGCTTAGCATTGTACGGCTGCGAGACGTGGACGTTGAACCAACGAAACAGATAAATGTTAGGGCAGTGTGTGGAATGTGGTGTTGGAGGGGACGGAGAAGATCAGTTGGACATAAAGGAAAACAAAAGAGAAATTGTTACCCATAGTTAACTAGGAAATACAGTTGTTGGCAGCAACAGGGTTTGGATCACTTTTCACAAAATAATATTCTTATATTAACAACTAAAGGTCTAATAAAACACTCTTAAACGGATTACATCGTGTATATTATAGATTTTTCTTTTTCCTGACATTTCAAACACTTTGCAGGGTTCGTGGTCGCAGGGTGACTAAGTTGAACATACGCGATGTAATGCGTTTAAAAGTGTTTTTTATAAATATTAATAATCGCGAAAACCTCAAATATTAGTAACTAAAGGTCCGTTGTCGTCTTCCTCTTCTGCTTACTCCATACTCAAAGAATGTGTGCTTGAATGTGACATATATTTTGAACTCTCAGTTTTTAATGCAAAAGACATAATAGACTCTTCCAAAAGTGTCGACGTGAAAAAACATGCAGATCTATGACGTTCGTCTGTTAAGACCATCTCATAAATATTTGATATTACATCACCTTATTTAGTAGTACACCAACTGTGTTCAATTCTTGTGTCACATCTTGTGTATTTCCTACCTTGTAGCCCAAGCACGAACAACTTACAAAAAAGTGTTCGCATCGTCATCAAAAATCAAAGAGAGCAAGATCTTAGTTTAGAAACAAAATTTGCACCATATTTCCATGTCATATCAATCATTTTATGTCCACTTTAAAAATAATCAACTGGATCAATTACCGAAAACATTTTGGAATAGTTACGTAGTTAGTAAGATGTGCACAATTTTAAATGAATAATTCACAAGTTTATATTTTGTTTATCAACACTGTCATGAAACTACACACAAACTAGATGATGTCCTGAACCAGATTAACCACCGATGAAAATCACCAGTTGTATAGAGAAATTCAAGAACAAACGCTTATTTTGAAAGAAATATTATATTTATCTTTTGCCATTAAATTCAACAGAATATTAAAATAAAAGATCGTCTCAAACTTAAATACACAAAGCGCAAATATTATCGAACACGACATTATAAACATCAATAATACTTTAAAGTAAATAAACATACTATTAAATACAGATAAACATACACAACAAACAAAACAACAAATATACAGGCACCATACAAAATAGCACAGCTAACAATATTATTTGGATACACATACTGCTGAGTACGCAGCCAAACATAAATTTCATCACTGATATGCACGGAGGAACAAAAGCAAATATAAAAACAAACATTCCCCACTATACCGCATAGTACACTTGAACTCGGAAGTCAAGTTGCATGTCAATAACAGTGTACTACCGAAAGATGTGGTCACGCCTGCCTGTGACGTCACGTGCCTCAGTGCCCTCTAGGTACTACGTGGTAGAACGGTATTATACAGATATGTATAAGCGTTATCTACATAAACAAAATTCTGTATATGCTTTGCATTCAGGTGAACTGGAAATAAGTTAGAACTGAGATAATAAAACAAGCCTTTGCTATGAATTTCTGAATTGTTAGAACTTAGTAAAAGTTTTGAATTGTCTATTGCGTACGGGTGGCATTGTGCACGACCAGGCCGCAAAATGCATGAATATTCTTTAATCATTATATATATATTTCGTATGGTTAGTGACCACCCTTGTGTCAGAGTTGTTCAAGCCGCCCAAAGGCCTCCGACTTGGCTTAACGACTGCTGTCTAATGACAACAACCGGGACCGACGATTTAACGTGCCCTCCGAAGCACGGAGACGCTCAGTTGAAATACCACTATGCGGTCACCCATCCAGAGACTGACCGCGCCAAGCGTTGCTTAACCTCGCCAATCGTTTACCGATTAGTGAGTGCAACTGGCTATCAGCGCCTCAAATCGCCTTTAATCATTTAGAGTGATATATTCTTGTTTACAAACAACGAAAATGCATTACCATTCAATCAATTATATATATATATCGATCATCGGCATATCGCAGTCCAAAGTCGGACATAGGAATCTTTTAAAGTTGTGTCATAAAACCTAGTCTATCGTGCACCACCACAAGTTGAGTCCCAATAGCAGGAGTCCTTAGCTGCGTTGCTTAGTTTTAAAGTTCTAACCCGGCTAGCTTCGCCAAATTGGCCGTTTATCTGCATAAATGGCAGGTTGCAAGAAGCCCATTAGAAAAAAAACTATAGGTTGGAAGCTGTCCGATTGCAAGCACGGCACAACATTGTTCTGGAATATCTTTTAAATAAATAAATATTGTCTATAAATAATAATATTAAGACTACTATTACGCTTAATATTCTGAATGATGCAGTTTCATTTAAGGAGCTCTCTTTATTTGAGAATATAAGAAAGAAAGAAACAATGTATCATTGCACCAATGACTACGCATATAAAAGAAAAAATAGAAACAACCTTCGGAAGAAAAATAAACTGGCAGCGCATTTCTTTTTCCATAAAACCACCAAACTAGTAATTAAAATCAATAAACAGAATGTGCATCATGGCTGTGCAAGAAAGAGTTATCACTCAGTTTAATGATGTGCCGACAGATCCAACAACAACAGCGCTGGTTTTCTGTGAGTTTTCTATAGTATATAAATGATTATTTAATTTACCTAAATATGTTTATTATTATAACTACTTCTCAAATATATTTCATTCTAATAGTAAATCGCACACAGTACGAAGTTCTTGACTAAATGACTTCTTGCTTCATGTTCAAGGGGTGTAACGGAAATATTTCAACCAAGAGCATGTTCGGTTGTATAAATTGCGTATTCTTAGATTGTACGTCACTCTTCCAATAATGTATATGAGATAATCTTGTTCAGTACATGCTTCGTGGTGGTACAGGATTAAAATTTACACAGGGCTGGCAGCTGAACGCATATTTTTTATTTTCTTATTTATTTATTGTGAGGCTTGTACGTGGTTTTGAATATCCCTTCAATTATAATGCTAACTGAGAGAAATTGGAGATTACACACACACGCGCACACACATACACACGCAATGGTGCCACAATCACCACGCTTTGCATGTGTTTAAGTGATCGCAGTATATTGTGTAACAACACCGCATGGGAGGATACTGCTGATCTTCTTATCAACTTACGGCCGAAATCAATAATTGATCTAATCCAAAATCTTTGGATTTCAGATTACGGATATATCCCTTCCGCCCGTGCCTTGATTACGAGTAGACGTGTTTTGTCCGGATTTTTATAAATTATTTAAATAAATACGAATTATTAAAGTGAATAAATAGTGAATTTAAAGTTTACATCACCAGGCTCGCAGCGGAATGCAGAGTACGCTATACAAAGAGAGTGAGTGAGAGAAACATACGCGCTCAACTGTTCGCTATACCGATAATAGTACTAGGGGCGCATAACATTCACTCACAATTATTGAAAGTATAGCTTCTACAATACACTGCCAAATTTCAAGTTGAATTGCTATAACAGTTTGGCGCAGTGGTTACCGGGTGTGGTACTGGGCACATCTGAGAGTGCGTTCGAGACTAATCAGTAGTCGTCTTTTTGCATCTTGAAATATCGTTTATTTGCGACCCAATATGCCTCCAAAGCGAACACCGCCACCGACAAGTTCACCTATCTCGCATAGTGATTCGGAGCCAATATTGTTCTCTACAAAATCTTCGGAAACTCCGGATGCATTTAGCTTCGTAGCCCAACGTTTTAAACGTAAACATGACCATGGGGACGACGAAAATATGCTTACGGAAATAAGATCTATGTTCACAGCTTTCGAAGAAAAGCAAGAACATAAGTATAATACGCTACTGAGTACAGTAAAGGACATAAAGGAACAGAATATAGAATTTAAAAAGTCTATTGATTACGTGACTGACCAATATGATGACCTCTTACAGCAATATAACAAGTTACAGCACGACTGGACATCTAAAGTAGCGTATATACAAACTTTGGAAGAGAGAATCGATAACCTCGAAATACAAAAAAGGTCGTCTTGCCTAGAACTTAGAAATATTCCATCTACAAACTCAGAAACTAAAGACGACTTATGTAATAGAATTATGATGCTTACTAGTACCCTGAATGTACAAATGCATAAACCGGATATTCGAGATATTTATAGGTATAAATCCAAAGCGTCCATTGAAAACCCCATAGTCGTAGATTTCGCATCGGTTGTAATGAGAGAAAATGTCTTAAAAGCATACAAGACTTTTAACAAAGAGAATAGAGAAAAAAGACTCACAACTACAGCGCTACAATTGGGTGGAACTACAAAACCTGTTTTTTTGTCGGAATATTTGACCCCCAAAACAAAACGTTTATTTTCTATTTCCCGCAACTACGCTAAATCGAACAATTTTGAGTTTTGCTGGACAAATAATGGCCGGATTTTGATCCGTAAGGTAGAAGGTGATCCCGCTATTCGCATCGACACTGAAGCAGACCTGTATAAACTGAAGCCACTGCAGGTGTGACTATCACTGGTAGCTGTAGACTATATATATTTTATTTTAAAATGTTTGCTATATTTAACCCTAGTATTTATTCATTTTTATGTTTTTTTAGTTTTAATTTACGGTACCATAACATACAAATACCAAACACTTTTCACACATATGAATGACAACCTACACTTAAATAATTGTGAACATGTGGCATTTTTCAAAAAACTCAACCTAACTTACAAACATCAACAAGCACTACGTACATATCGATCATCATATAAAGAGCATTATAAAAATCAAAAGCTTAAAAAACGGAAACCAAGATTGTGTTTATTATTTTTCTATTACACTAGAATATCAGATACATACCACTTAATTTATCAGATTTTTGAATCTTGCGGTCGTTCAAACAGAGAATATCCAGTTAAAGCGGTTCTGTACCGTCCAGTGCACTATAATACACAATACTCCTATGGCATTAAAAAATGCTTGACTTTAGTAACTTAATAACCAATATTGAAACGTGTAACGTCTCAAAATCTTTAGTATGCTCACCTGAAGAGTTACACTGCTACATAGGAAACAACAAAAATTCACTCAAAATATTACATGTAAACATTAGAAGTATTAACTGCAATATTGAACACCTAAGTGTATTACTAAACAGATTAAATTACTCGGTCGATATTATAGTATTATCAGAGTGTTGGTTGAGCAAAGTCTCCAATATCCCTACCATAAATAACTTTAACTCCCACTCATCAAAATACGGAAATCAAAATGATGGGGTTGTTATTTACTATCGTGTTGAATTGAGCTGCATAATTGAAGAACCCTGTTTTCCTGAAGCAAGTGCCTTAATACTCAAATTAGGAGACTTCGCGTTGCTGGCAATTTATAGACCGCCGTCATACAAAAAAATAAACTCATTCTTAAACAGTTTAAACACCATATTAACTTCAATTACAACATATAGTTCTATAGCTATAATCGGAGACATTAACATAAATATTGCACAACACAGTAAGGATTCAAACGCGGATGATTACTTAAACTTAACCGCCTTTCATGGCTTATTGCCAGCCCACCAATACCCGACGAGAGAAAACAATTGCTTAGACCACGTCATTCTAAAAACAAATAAAAAGTCTACCACGCTGGTTTTTGACTCACTATTTACTGACCATGCCCCTGTTTATCTCTATATAGACACTAAAAAAGAAACACTGAAAAACAACACCATAAAGAAATATACAGCTCTTTCAGAAGTAGTTGAAGACCTACGAAGCACTAATCCCCTTTGTTAACCATGACTGACCCCAATGAAGCCACCAATATTTTAATTAAAAAGATAACTACTGCTATAGATAGACACACAACAATAAAAAAGGTTCCTCATAGGAAAATAATTCTACACCCGTGGATCACACCCGGGCTTCTGAAGTGTATTCGCAATCGAGACAAATTACACTTGCAAACAAAAAAGAACCCTAATAACATGGTTTTCAAATTGACTTACACAAGATATCGAAACTATACTAATAACCTTCTAAAAAACCTTAAACAACTATACAATAGTGATGAGCTACAAAAATCAAAAAATGATGCAAAAAAGACATGGAACGTTATAAAAAAAATCACAAACATGACAACTAATGCTCCCCAAGCAAATGAGCTTTTAAATGCGGAAAGTCCGCTATCTTCAGTTAATGACGTAAACAAATTCTTTGCTGGTATAGGTAAGGAACTAGCTTCAAACATTGTTAAAAATAATTTATCTAGTGATTTTGCTCAGTCTTTCATTAACAGTAGTAAAAAATCTGTATGCAATTCCATGGGATTACGTGAAACAGATACTTTAGAGATATAATCTATTATCATTGGCCTCAAAGATGATTGTGCGGTGGGATGGGACAATATATCTTCAGCAACCCTGAAGGCAGCTCGCCAGTATCTGTCCCAGCCAATAACACACATCTGCAATCTCTGTCTGCTTAATGGAATATTCCCAAAGGCGCTTAAAAAAGCAGTTGTCCATCCAATTTACAAGAGTGGGGACAGAGGCTGTGTCAATAACTATAGACCAATCTCGGTACTTACAACGTTGTCTAAAATTCTTGAGAAAGTACTTCACCATAGGCTAACAGGTTACCTTCAGAAATACAACATTTTATCTCCAAATCAGTTTGGTTTTACCAAAGGTAAATCAACTGAAGACGCTGTATTGAAAGTTACAGAAACAATAGCACGTAAATTGGATAAAAAAGAAAAAATACTAGGTATATTCCTAGATCTTTCAAAAGCTTTTGACACTGTCTCTGTCCCAGCTCTACTAGCAAAATTGGATAGCATCGGAGTAAGAGGTATCGCCTTAAAAATATTCCAAGATTATCTTATTGACCGCACCCAATATGTAAAAATTGATAGCTACCAAAGTAGTGAAGAGGAAATAACGTTCGGTGTTCCTCAAGGAAGTATACTGGGTCCTACGCTATTCCTTATTTATTTAAATGATCTGCTCTATCTTCCTCCACCAGACTGCGATATCGTAGCCTATGCCGACGACACTGTTCTTCTCATTCATGCCAAAACTTGGGAGATTACACTTAGATTGGCTGAACAAACATTAAGCGCAGTCATTAAATGGCTCTCAGATAATTTATTGACCTTAAACATGAGCAAAACAAAATATATTACATTTTCTCCTACTACGTCGTCACAGCCTCAGTCCCAATTATGTAACCTAAGAGCACATACTTGTGGCAACCTTCACCAAAATTGTGACAATTGTACAATAATAAATCGCAGCACTGATATAAAATACTTGGGAGTGTATCTTGATAACACCCTTAACTGGACCAAAAATATTGATAACCTGACTTCCCGCATACGTAAGCTAATGAACCCTTTTAAAATATTGAGACCATGCGCAGATAGCCAATGTCTTAAAATGGCATACTTCGCGCTGGCCCAGTCCCTACTCTCATATTGCATAGTGGCTTGGGGAGGTACTCACAAAACCTCTATAATAAAAGTAGAGAGAGCACAAAGAGCCTTATTAAAAGTAATTTACAAAAAGTCTTTTATGTATCCGACCTCGCTCTTACATAAAGAAGCCGATACCTTAACTGTTCGCCAGCTTTATCTGCTTCAACTTACTTTGCGTCAACATACATCACTTCCACCAAATCTAAATACACAAACATCTGTCCGTCGAAAATATAATGTTTGCGTAAAAATGTCTCATAAAACAGCATTGGCTGGTCGCCAGTATTATGTACAAGGACCTACATTATACAATAATATAAATAGGATTCATAATATTCATACAGTACCATACACCTTGTGCAAAAAGAAGGTAACCAAATGGCTCATGAGCCTGGATTATGAACAAACAGAAAACCTATTTCTAATACCGCGTTGACCATTATTGCAAGATATTATACTCACACCTACCCCTGCAGCCACATACACGTACGCACACACGGAGCATACATTCATCACACACTCTTCCGCCACACATACGCACTCACGCACACACACATAAATATAATACATATACACTTGCGTATTCCACATTTTGACACCCATTGCCTACAGTTGTTCATCCACTTACATTTTTATTTAATTTTTAGAATTTACGGAATTGCATTGCTTATGTAATTAAATTAACCTACTTTGTATTACTGTTTTAACATTATTGTGGAAATCCGCATGTAACAAATATTATAATACTCCAATACGTGGAAGGCTCTGGAGTCTGTGATACAGTTTATACTAGTACAGACTCCGCCGTCTTTATCCAGACCCTCTTGTTTTAACTATAAACATATTGTCTATGTAACATGTTACTTTAAACTGTGTCCAATAAAGATATATTATATTATATTATATATTATATCTGTTTTTGTGTTAAATGTGATCGTAACACAGCAACGGATGAATTTCAAAATCAAAAGATTTCGGATTATATTGATTATTAATTTCAGCCGTTCGTTGCTATTTACGATACCCATGGGTGGATAGTCTCCTATTTTCCGGGAATTAAACGAAACTTGGAGATTATATCGGGGGAATTGGATCCTTTATACTTCTAGGTTATCCAAAAGGTGGCGGGGGCTTGGGGGTCACGGGTGCGCCTAGAGAGAAACCTGCGCACTCATACCGAGCGACCCTCGGGATGACGGCGGTGCGCATGCGGTCACGCACCACCGTGTGCGCAGCACAGCGCATAGCGAGGTTTCAGAGGAATCCTTTACAATCCCCCCGAGAAGTGTCTGGACGTAGACTGTAGCCTCTGTACAGTCGCCTTCCCTCCACTAGAGTGGTGACCGTTTTACAGTCATCCCCTCCGAGATGTGCCTAAAGGCGTGGCACCAAGGGGTGGCTGTAGACGGAGATGTTTCGAGTTCCTTGAGCCGACATCTACGGTGCCGAAGATGATCACTCCGGTAGTTTTTCTCTGTCTCCTGCTTGCTACGGAGGGAAGTGGAACGTATATTCTTTCCTACTCCTCCTTTTTCTTTTCTGATTAATTTCGGTGCGGGTTCTATGACAGTTATTCATTTCTCTGGGACACACCGAGCTTCATTGATCGGTGTTTTCTTCGGTAGACGCCATTGTAGATCCTGGTTTGCTGGGTATGTGTGGCGGGCTTGTGCTAAATAAAATAAAAAGTACCCTCCAGGAAGTATACGATGTATTTCCAACGGATCGATAAAAAAAAGATTATACACAATAAATACAACTAGCTCTATTGAGAATTATATACGAAAATTTATTAAAACTCGAGCTTGGCGACCCTGCTTTGTACCTCCTTTGTTTTCTGTTAAACGCACATCCTTAGTATAAATGAAATCATCTTAAATCAATTTCTATTATACCCGAACGTAAGCCGAAATATGAAGTGGATTATATTGACGGGGGTTTATTTTTTTATTTTTCCACAATATAATTGTGGAAAAGATTATGAAATATGTATTTCTTTCTTTTTACTTTTTAATTGACCTTAGATGTTACCTTTGTTATTATAACGTTCAGCCACGTTGTAGTCTCAGTGGCAAATCATCAATTTCTATAGTTTATGTTCACACACACACAGCCTGTAAACGTCCACTGTTGAACACGAGCTTCGCAATTATCACTGTAATGAGCATTCATAGATTGCCAAAAGCACGACGCTTGCAGGCGGATTGGTGATCACAGTAAGCTGTTATTAGCACACGGGAGAATGCTGCTGCCCATACTCTTGACATCAGCCCTTAGTACCCTTTTACGATACCTATGTGTGGAGAGGGGAAGTCTAGTATTTGCAGGGAACTACACGAAGCTCAACAGGTTTTTGTCATGGTGAGCCAAAACCATCATATCACCTTCATGGATATGGGTCTATTAATAGACCACTACAAATACCGAACTTAATATTATTCAGCCATTCATTTCATTTCAGCCGAACTAAGTCCACTGCTGGACACAAGCCTCCCCAAAGATGGCCACAGCAACCAGTCTGGATATGTTGTGTGCTTATTGGGGGGCTTATTAGGGCCTCGCTTAGCAGGCGGGATGGCGATTGCAGTTGAGTTGTTAATGTACTCAAAGGACGCTGCTGCCCATTTTCTGGTTTATCCCATAGTCGCCTTTTATGACACCCACGGGATAAGATGCGTTGGTGCTATTCGTAGCGGGTATTACTAGGGCTGCTTATTTTTTACTATGGACGAATTCATGATAATACGTAGTAGATTTCAAGACAGAAATAGAAGACTTTCAAGAACTGAATGAATGCATTGAGAAAAATTATAGATTAGCGAACAATGAGTTACAGTTCAATGAAATTGGTTTTTAGGGTTCCGAACGTCCGAAGGAAAAAACGGCGGAGCCCTTATAGGACCACTCGTGTGTCTGTCCGTCTGTCACACCCAATTTTCTCCGAATCTACTCGACACTCGTACACATATGGACCTTTGTAACCCAAACACGTACGTGTAACGTTAATAAATTAATTTTGAATATTGGGGTCACTTATTGGGGGTAATATAGAAAATTTAAGATTAAAGTTTTACAAACCGTGCCGTGCATATTACCTGAAAGGGCTTGTTGTAGAGGTCTTAAACATATTTATTTTATAATTTTAAAATAAAAGTTTTAAAGATATTTAAGAAAATAGGCGAAATTTTACCGTTCGCCCCCCCCCCCCCCCCCCCTTATCTCCGAAACTACTGGGCCCAAAATTATGAAAAATATTTGGTAAATAGCTCTTTACTTATAAATTACAGAAAAAAATAAGAAATCGACAGTCCTAAAAGAACATAGTAAATCTTTCAATATTGTGTGTACAATCTTACGTTTGCAGTTGGAATGTATGGGAGAACATGTTTTTCAACTACCACGTTAAGTTTGTTCTTGGGATATATTCTTAGTATAAGACAGAATTCAACAATAGACATTATAAATATAATATTCAGCAATTTCGGAACCCTCTCCACGCGAGTTCAACTCGCACTTGTCCTGTTTTTTTTTTTACTCGCCCCATTTCTCTAGGATTTCTCCTGTGTTGTGGGTACAGTTTACAGACAAAAGATCCACTGCAAAAACTTGGAACAACTATCTGTAGGTCAGACCTACAAATACTATTTCAATGCGGGCTCAAACTCGCAACATACAGCTCAGCAAAACAAGCGATTGGCCACTACGCTAAAGTAAAATATAAGTTTTTTTCATAGAACCGGTGTGAACAAGCCGGCTCTACAGCAATTGAGCCACATGTCCATTAAATACCAGATCAATTCGATCATGGGTTCCGCGGCCCATGACATTCAAGGTGACGCCTTTAATACCTTGCGCCAAACATCTAGTTCCCTCTGAAGACGCTATAGTCTGCGTAATCGCACCAATCCTGAAAGCCTGTTTTTTTGTAATTGCGACGCTAATTGAAGCAACTTCAGAGGAAACTTAAAGTTGGGACTGTATGTGTGTGTGTGTGTGTGAGTTGTGTTTTTTGTATACCAATATAAATATATAATTGTGGCACCACTGCCGGAGGACGTCACTACATCACGAAGGTTGTCACTGAAAACGAGCGCTGTTGTCGATGGATCTTTTCAACGTCACAGCATTATGCTGAGTGACAACCTTTTTTTGCACGGGCACGACGCATTGATTTTTGGATTTTTAATGGTTAGCATTTTAAATAATATAGAATAGGCTCTATGAATAATATAGAATTCATTTCAAGTATCAACACACACAGGTGTGCTAGTAAACAACCACATTGTTGTTTGACCGGACCATTTTTAAACTCGTTTTAGTGTTATTGTGTGTGCATGTTCGGTGACAGCTGTACCACAGTATTTTTAGCAAGACATAATATCGATAGTTACCTAGTTTTTACGTGGTAAATTACGTTATTAATTAATTTAATTTTGAATATGTTTAAAATAAAGGATAATATTGTGTTTTTTTTGTTTTGCTAAAACCCATTATTCCCTACCTACAGATTTACCTCCTAAAACGTTTTCCATTAATAAAGCCTTAAACCTTATTTATATAATGCTGGTGAGTCTATTAGTGATCGCGTAATTTCTGACCGAGTTGACAGATTGAGGCTATTTATATTCATACAATATATTTGTTACGTCGAAACATGGTTCCTAACTATGCTAGAATTCGATAAGTTCTACTGTAGTCAAGTTGTTACCAAATTCTATATTAATAGACCATAATGCTCGAAGAACTGGCCGCTGGGGCAAAAGGTTCTCGCGTGGAGACCGCACTCCGGCAAACTCAGCGTGGGACGACCTCCAAACAGACGGACGATGATCTGGTGAAGGTCAATGGGACTCGTTGGATGCGGACCGCATATGACCAGACGTTGTGGAATTCTATGGTGGATGTCCTTTGGATGATATGATGGTATGATAATGGAACTTACAACAAAAGTAAATAGTGAACATAATTGTTTATATAATAGTTTTCTATAGCACTGCTTAAAACCCTCATGATATTAGGTATTATTTTTAGCTGACAATTAAAACTGGAGCCGTTGGTTTTGTAATCACATTAAAATGTTGGGTTATTGCTATGCGTGACTGAATGAAATTAGCATATTCGTTCCAAATGTGAATTTAAGTAGTACTTTGGCATTAATTACAACTCCCCTTACTGTTATGAATAACAAACCTATTATCGTGTTCGTTTTAATTATAGTAACTTTTAACAAAGATATATACATATTTTTGTAACACAGAAAAATATTTATTTATTTATTCATAGTACAGCACCGAAAAGATCGGCTGCTTATATTTTGTTGATTCAGAGAAATTCGTCATTACATATCATACGACCGACCGATCATTATGCAACTTGTATTGACATAATTATGTAATTTGAAGAAACCGAAGGTGAACTATCTCAGATTAATAAGAAGCGTGATTCGATGTTGGAATTAATTTGAGACTTAAACAGTCGAAAACTGTGGGTCTATGTATATTATATACAATTGTACAAACATATCGTTATGCTGGATAGCAAGAATCCTTGTAACAGAATTGATATGTGCTAAGCCGGATTACATAAATACGCATTTGGTCAGGATATTTAATGAACATATTCGTAGCAGTGCTACAGCGTAGAGCGTTGCTTTGAATACCTTCAGCTGCCCACGTAATATGCTAGAAAAAGCTAATGTCCAATTACTGGTCGATTTTAATCAAGACAGTTCAACAATTTATACTTTAATTCAGCGTTACCAGGCTTGAAATATGTAACACATTTCTTAGTGAAACATTAAGCACTCAATATATTAATATATTCTCTTTGGTCTAGCTTTTTTTTTATGTTGACGCTTGTCACCTTAGTCATCCTACGACCACCCCTGCAAAATGTTCGACACGTCAGGAAAAACGAAAAGCTATAATATACGCGATGTAATTCGTTGAAAAGTGTTTAATTATAATGTGTAATAATCGCGAAAAGCCAAGACATTACTGAGTGACTGTAAATTCAATTTACAGGTAGTCAAAAATGTTGAAAATAAGTAATCAAATACTAAATGAGCGACTGACTGTCACAAACAAAAAAATATTTTGTCTGTTCCCATATATGCGGCATTGCAATGACCCAAAGGCAACTCCAGCTGCACCATAACCTACTGTGAAAGTATTTGTTCTTTAAGATTAACAATACCCTTTTATTACTAGAAACATAATATTTAAGTGACTATAAATGGTAACCCACTCGGTATTTCTAGTCGCCCACTTAGTATTTTGACTTACCATGTTATTATTTCTGGTTATAAAATACATACTTGAAAGAAACCAAAAAAATAATACCCTTTTATAACATTCCAATACAAGTTAAGCAATACAAATCGTCAGTGTCGTCTTAAATTGGATCTGTTTTGTCTATTCCAATATTCGGTTTCAAATATAAGCAACATATTTTTCATGGGATCATAAACATGTCAATGCTATTTTGCTGCGACAATTTTATATTGAAGTGAAATTCTTATATATTTCTTATGAATAGATGTAAGTACTTGTATTTTGAAACGAATTTCCGTTCCAAATATAAAATACTTCGTCATCTAAACTGATTCAATTGTGAATATTTTCAGAAATTTAGCTGAATAGCTTCCATTAACTTGAAACAACTTAAGAAAGTATATCGCGTTTGGTTCTTTATATCTACACTCAGCATAACTATGTATACATACGTATTCGTCCATATGTAATACGAACGTGCAACGAGTACGTTCGCGGTCACGAACGATGCTAAGTGTTCGAAACGTCGAGGGAATTAGAAGTGGTATTTCATTTTATACATTTATCTGGCATGCCCTTGTAGCATTGCACGTATAGGATCCTGCAAAAGTAGTCAACTTTATTGTAAGTGCACAGTCAATACTTTATAAGGACAGCGTATACAAATGTATTATATCACTTGTTTTAGTTTTTGTTATTAAAGTTGCTATTTAAACATTTTATTTTTATTTTTGCTGTGTGGTGCCGGCCAAGAATACCTCCACCCCATCTCATCCCGTGGGTGTCGTAAACGTTACTTTGGGATTATCCGAAGGATAGGCAGCAGCAACCTTCGAGTACATCATCATTGACGATGATTTTGATTGATTGATTTTCATTTTTTCACTATTGGCCAATGGAAATGATGAGATGGAGCAGTACTTTATACGGAGAGTGTTTATTAAATTATTTTAAAGAGTGTCTATGGAGTTTCTTGCCGGCTCTTCTCCATAAGATTAACTTTTCCAAACCGTTCACCTTAACTTTTAATTTATTTAAGTGCCTATTAGGGCCTATATGAAATAAAAACTTTGGGTTTGAAAACAAAGGTATAAACAAACATGTTTTTAATAATAATTAATAGAGTTCTTATTTGAACATTTACTTTGCTATTTTCACCATTACAAAAATGCAGGACCGATGGTCGATGGACCTGACGAGTCCAAGAGAAGAGACCACGTGGTAACTTACAGTACAGTGGGGCAACGTTTATAAAAACCTTCTACTAAACTTCTAGTAAATGTCATCGTCCATACGAGTTCTAGATTGATCGTCTAGGTCAAGTTATATGATTACTTTGACTGGAAATGGTTCATAACCAGTATCGTCCGTTGAGATATGTCGGCTTACTGCTGCCATGACAATTTAATGAACTATATTAAAATCAGGCTTGTTCAGTGTAATAGCAATTTTATGAAGATTAGACTATTTTCTTCTACATTGTCCTTGCATAGCCTTCATTTTGTGAACAGTGTAGTCAAAAATGTTGCAACAGATTTTATTATGATTAAAAAAGAGAACGCGTGGAGATCTTGCCCGTTCTTCTCCATAGGAAATATATATCTTGGGACGCGGCAACTATAGTCTGACTATTCATAAGTAGTTTTACATGAAGAAAATCATTTTTATCTGTATCTTCGATGGTTTAATCAGTACTTTCAGGCGAACTATCGTAATATTATAAGCACACAGTTGGTTGCTTGCGCCTGCTGCCACGATCTACATTATTTGTTTTATTTTTAATATACCCGATGCAAATACGTCTCATACTTCCTCCGCCCTGGAGAAGGTAAAAAAAAAAGGTAAAGGGGATTGCGGATTACTACCTGCTAAAATCAACGAATGGTCATCTTTGGCATCGAAGAGGACTCCAGGAACTCAAAATATTTCCATGTAGAACCGCACATTTGTGTCACGCCTTTAGGTCTCCCAGGGGATGACTATGAAATGGTTACCACATGTAGAGGAAGGGAGGCGACTGTAAAGCGGCCGTCCCCCCAGGAAAGTCTCCATGGTATTGTAAAGGGGCCCTAGAAACCTCGCTGTGTGCTGAGCAGCGTACACGTTGGCACGTGACCACGTGCGCACCGCCGTGTTCCCGGAGGTCGCTCGGTATGAGCACGCAGATTCCCCAAACTGCGCGCTTGCGACCCTATCGTAACGTAACAGCATAGTACCAAACCGTGGTTGAAGCAATAAACGATTGCATGATTTGATTTTATATGTCTTCAAGTTGGGAACGATTATGTAAGACATAATCGTTACTACATTCTAACTTCACACTTTAGCTTCCATCACTATCACACCAACTTTCATATAAGTCAGCTTAATGCCCGGCGACGGTCATACGGAATATACTCGATTACGCTAATCGTCTCTCAACTTTGAAAACTAATAAACAAAGTTTGATGCTGGAAATTCTTGGGTGCGAGACAGTTACCGGAATAAATTCACTCTGGCATTGTTCTTGTAGAATTACTCGGTATATATCCTTATACGACTCGAAAATACGTTTCTGGCTCATTATCCGCTTGCGATGTTAGAACGATAACTGGAGGTTCAATTTTCACTTCGACTATTAAGACTATCACCTTCTGAAGTTTAGTGAGTGTTGTTTAATATTTTGCTAGCGTAGGTTAGATACTTTTGATGCCCAATTGGCGGCTCTAGATGGAGATTTATTGAGTTACACCAGTAACCCCCTTTAGTGCCGAAGGTGGTTTTAGCCGGTAGGAGCCCAGCATGCCCCTCCGCTCTTCCCCGGGATGAAGGAAGTACTATAATAGGGTTCAAACTCTTTGGGAGAAAAATAAGTATATGAGAATATTTAGGCGGAGAAAATTAAAGAAGAAAAACGGATTCGGGCTGCCGTCAGCGAAGTTGTTGGTTATGGAAAAATCTAATTGTATTACCTTCTGAGAAACAAAGGCATGTAGAAGTAACTAGAGTTTTATAATTATAATTCCAAATTCATTTGTCATAGGTTCTTTCCCGCGTACCAGCACGCTTACCCAATTAGTCGTTACAGTACATAATTTTCTAACACTGGGTTAAATAAAAGACAAAATGTTAGGATCGTTCACATCGGCGCTTATAAGATTTATCTCCAGAAGATTGCTGACATCTCTGATATGGGTACACTATAACTATGTTTTGCGTGGACCTCTGAACGCATTGTTGAATGTTTAGTTTTTTGTTTATTTTTAGTCCATGCTTTCGTTTTGTTTTATTTCATAAATTATTGATAATTGAGTAATATGGCTGATTGTAATAGTTTTTACACATAGTAACTGGGGGCCTAAAAAGGCCGCTTTAGGTGAATCATAATATGAATTACATTATAAATCACAAAATGGTCACGTTAATAGTCAGTTATGATTAAGTGACCATTTTGTGATTTATAATGTGCATCGTATTGAGATCATTATTATGCCTTATAAATAAAACCTGATACGGTCTTTTTAGGCCTTCTGGACCATTTTATTTAATCTGATTCATATTATGATTCTGCTAAAGCGGCCTTTTTAGGCCCCCTGGTTCCTTATCTGTGAGTTACAGAGTGTAGTCGCTAGGTTTCTGTTTGGTACACGCCAATTTGGTGAAGTGGTTTGGTGAAGCCTTCTCAGCGCAACTGCTGGGCACACACAACTTTTTTATTCTGTTCATACTTTAGGTAGTTATACTTGTAATGTGGTGTGGTGTTTGGATTTGTAAGTCTCTGTTGATGTTGCTGAATAAATTTTATTTCCTTCTTACTTTCTATCGCTTTTACATTGCCTAAAAAATATATAGGATTAAGAGTGTGCTGTGGCCAAACATTCAAGAAATATTATGTCGTAAGTGATAGACATTGATAAAATTGTAGTAGCAGCAAATAAATCGAGATGCATAATACACAATACTCCTGCCACCAAACAAGGTTATACCGATTCAACGAAAAAAACTATTTCACTCCGTTAATCTCTTTCAAAATAAACCTTTATTACACAATAGGAGCCAACTAGACCCACTGACACGTGTAATTAATTCGCATCTCTTCGCTTCTGCGCCAACATAATAGAAATGTACTTGCAAGGCACGATTTAGACGCGACGTCACGGATATTGAACGGAACGAAAGAATGAACGAGCGGAGAATGAATTTATTTGTACGGGAGAATAGGATGGTAAATAGATGTAATGAAGCCTGCCTTGTTGGGATTCTATACGTCGTGTAGCAACTTATTTTCAAGCTTTTTCTTCACACACTAAGCTATTCATTGTAGAGCTCGAAGTGAAATGTCTACGGCTTAGATCGATAGAAATGCGAGGTTAAATTATTTATTTATTTAAACAAAGTTAGTTATTGCGTGCTTGTTGCGGTCATGCCATGAATATGTGACCATTCTTTCCAAATACAAATACCTTCGTGTTTTAGAACACTTAGCGGTCCGGTAGTCAGTTAGGCCTACTATATATTTTTGCATAAATTTGTATGAATTTCCATTACATAGATAAAAACATTACATATATAGGTAATAAAATTACCGAAATATCCTCAATTCTATCACATATTAAAACATACATTTTAACTATTTTACATATATATAGACAGCGACCTGTTGCACTGCAACGTGTTGTTCCGTAGCCTTCTGCAGAACTTTCAGGACACGAAACCCTTCAGCCAGGAGATCTCGTTCATAAGACGGCGTGTTCAGCCGGCGCCACAAACGATTTGAAGTTGAAGAATGTCAATATGCGATTCGATGTGGTATCTGGATTAATAAAATAGCACCACTTCATCTCATCCCATGGATGTCGTAAAAGGTGACCAAGTTATCTCAACAAGTGGGATGGCAGCAGCGTCCCTTCCCGCTGGAAGAAAAAATAAATAAATTGCACTGAGTTGTCACAAGTTTATCAGAGGTCCAAAGAGAGGGCGAGGATACGATAAATTTGAAATCTGGCAACTTATTCTACTATTGAGAGATCGTCTTCCCAGTCTGACTCAACGATGTAACGGGTTCCTCGTCCGCAGGTCCCGCATTAGCAACATATGTACCATTGAAAGTATGTTGAGCAGGGCAGTTTACTTTATACTCCGAATACCCAAAAGATATTCCTTGAAGGACATGTAGTTCTGGGTACCAACCTCGACACATCCAGATGAAGAAGTAGAGAGTATGTAAGAAGACGTAAGTAGGGCTAAAAATGCCTGCAAGCTACCTTCACTGTTGTGATGGGGGACTTCAACGAGAAGCTGGACACACGATCCGATGTTGAGTTGAGAGTGGGGCATTTTAGGTACGGGCAACGGAACCATAAGGCACAGAAGCTGGCCAACTTAATAGAAAATGACACTCTTTTTTCTAAAAGTTACCTCACAGGTAACTGGACCTGCATGAGCCCCGATGTTTCCACAAGGAATGGAATGAGATTCATTATTCCGGCCGAATGAAGTCCACTGCTGGACACAGGCCTCCCCAAAGATCACCACAACGATCGATATGGATGTGTTGTGGGTTCATTTGGGGGGTTTTGCCATAATCGCCACGCTTGGCACACGGGTTGGCGATCGCAGTTGAGTTGTTAATGTACACGAAGGACGCTGCTGCCCATCCTCCGGCTAATCCCTTAGTCGCCTTTTACGACACCCACGGGAGGAGATGGGGTGGTGGTATTCTAAGCCGGCACCACACGGCTGCCGGCACCACACGGCTAGCCGGCACCACACGGCTAAATAACCAATTACAACCAATTATATATGACCAATTATATTATACCATAGATATGTGACGTCCATATTAAATGGCGCGCAAAATACAGTCTCGCCTGCACAACCATGTTGTGAGAAAGAAGATACAAAATCAACCAGAGTAAAAGAGATAGCCATCTAGGCGAACCGACTACGAGGTGCTACAATTGGGGGAGTTTTGGTTCCTACTTTTGGCAAGCATGTAACATATCTACTTATTTTTAATATATAATATCATTGAGATTAACTTTCTGATGACTAAGAGAAGATAAATATTTGATGATGTATTCGTGATCCACACGGTGAAAATAGTGATCACCTAATTGTAAGAGGCACATTGAATATTAATCGTTGAGAGGTCTCGTCTAATGAAGTCTACGCTCCAACCCTCTAGCGCTCATAACTCCTAGAGCTTTCAACTCGAATTCGAAAACCGCTATAAGTGCCTAGAACATTGCGTATCTGACGACGACTTAAATAGTACGCTTGTAAAAACTGTCCAAACAGTTGGGTGTAATAAGTTTTTAAACTGACATGGTCACAGTGAGTTTCGTGTGTCGGGAACAAAATCGAGTTGTGAGTCACTTAAGTGATAGTGGTAGCGGCACCCAGCGCACAAAACGTTCAAGGAAGACGGTAGATCGTTTTGTCTGCTCTTAAACATCCACCCGCAAAAACTTTAGTTTATCCGTGAACATGGCGCTAGCAACAGCGCCGAAATATCGAGAATTCAAAAGAAATAAAAACATGGTAACTATCTCGTTTTCAGTTCCAATAATAGTTGGGTGTAAGTACAGTAAAATCAAAAATTATGCCGTGTGGTGCCGGCTCAGAATGCCACCACCCCATCTCCTCCCATGGGTGTCGTAAAAGTCGACTAAGGGATTAGCCGGAGGATGGGCAGCAGCGTCCTTCGAGTACCTTAACAACTCAACTGCGATCGCCAACCCGTCTGCCAAGCGTGGCGATTATGGCAAAACCCCCAATGAGCCCACAACACAACCATATCGGTCATTGTGGACGTCTTTGTGGGAGGCCTGTGTCCAGCAGTGGACTTCATTCGGCCGAAATGATGACAGTAAAATCGTAAAGGTAGACTAAAAACGCTCCAGTCATCCGATAACGAACAGCTGCTCGACAGACGGATATGAAACTCCTTGTTTAACGATATTCGTACTTTAAGCCCTTGTTAAAGAGATCATTGAGCAGAATCAAGGTTCCAAAGTGATCTCAAGAGACATGTCTATTGGACAAAATCGGATTCTGAAGCAGAAGACTGGGAAGGCAGCGTCGTATCGACTAAGGCTTTGAAAGCGATCGAGAAGTTCTACTGACAGCTATACACCTCGGTGAGTAAACCTACCATTGACTCTCACAAAGACCAGTGAAACCAAACCTACACTATATCGAAGATATCCTGGAATGTACCTGCACGACCTGTACGAAATTAGGGTGGCATTGAAACAGCTTAAAAATAACAAGGCGCCGAGTGGTGACAGGATTACGATAGCTTCTGGAATCGGGTGGAACACCGGTACTTAAAGTCCTTCAGAAACTATTCAATTCCGTCTTACTTGAGAGCACAACGCCGGAAACATAAAACAGAGGTGAGGTGGTGCACTTCTTCAAAAAGTGTGATAACAGCCTGTATAAGAATTATAGACTCATCTCGCTTTTGAGCCATATTTATAAACTGTTTTCAAGGATCATCACGAATTATAGCATCGATTTTTAGACGGATCGAGCAAAAAAACCGAAAAACAGTTCTGCCAGACCGCAGCCGCACCACCAGTTTAATGAGACAGGTTTTAAATCTTCCCAATACGTGGAGAAATGGATTTCATAATATATTTACGTGCTTCGGGAAGTTAAAATTTAAGGTGTTGAAATCAGGATCATAATTGGTTCTTATCCAAAATGTCCCCTAATTGTCTCTCGTACATACACAGGCATTTTAACTTTAGTGGGTATAGTTTACAGAAAAACCTCATATGCACAAACAACACACGACTATCTTTACATCATACAGATATTTACTCCGTGCAGGGATCGAACCCGCAACTGCGACTTTGTGCGCACAAAGCCCATCGTTTACCCACTGCACCAACCATGCCGTTAAAATTACTTCCCTTATGAAACATAATAAAGATGTAAACAACTCCAATGTAAGCTGCCGTTTATGGCAGCGACTTATTTTGTTATCATTTTGTTGGTACATCTACCTTGTTTTCTCTGCATCACCCAAAGGTCGTTTCGCAGAAAATGCCTATGCCATTAAGACCGCCGTTATACACTATTGTACATTAATAATAAATAAATAAAGAAATCTATATTGAACGGGATCGTACATTAGAATTTATTTTCTTGTCATATGTTATTTGTAGAGACGTCCACTGCTGAACAAAAGCCTCCCCCTTAGATTTCTACAACGAGCAGTCACATGCCGCTCTCAGCCAATGACTCCCACCGACCTTCACCAGGTCGTCTGTCCACCTCGTTGGAGGTCGTCCCACGCGGCGTATTCCGGTGCGTGGTCTCCATTCGGGAACCTTTGTGCCCCAACGGCCATCAGTTCTACGAGCAATGTGCCCTGCCCATTGCCACTTCAGTTTACTAATCCTTTCAGCTATGTCGAAAACTTTAGTTCTTCCACGCATCTCCTCATTTCTGATTCGATCTCGTAGAGAAATACTCAAGGTCACTCAGCGAGCTATGGAGAGAGTCCATAGCTCGCTGAGTGACCTTGAGCTTTCTTATGAGGCCCATTGTGAGTGACCACGTCTCTGTTCCATTTGTCATCACTTGTAATCGTATTGTACCGTACTTATGATCTCATATTTACCATGCTGCCTATCACTGGAGTCTAAAGGGATACGGACTCGCTTCTTGAACACAAAATTTGCGGATGCAAAGCTTCATACGTCCATTTATCCTTTCTTAGGTAATATACAACAACAATGAACGGTAAAGAAAATTATCGTGAGGAAACCTTCTTTTGATGTTCTAAAATAGTCAACATGCAGCGGCCAAGTGCGGTAATCAATAGTCGTAGTTTTTGTGTATGATAAGATTTCCAATATTTATCCTCAATTAATATAAAAAACCGGACAAGTGCGAGATGAACCCGCGTGGAAAGGGTTCCGTACGATTAATACATGATTTAACATGTTTATTTAAATCTGACCTGTGGTGGATTGTAGAGATAAATTTCAGAATATATTGTCTATTATTGAATTCAGTCATGTACCAATAATTTATCCCAAGAACAAACTTAGTATGTACGAGTAGAACTTAACGTAGTTATAAAACATGTTCTTCCATACATTCTAACTGCAAATGTAAGTTTTTACGTACACTATAGAAAGGTTTACCATGTTATATTAAGAATATAGACTTCTCATAGACTTTCCTGTAATCTATAAGAAAATAACTGTTCGCTGTATTTTATTCAAAACTGTAGGTTCTGTATTTGCGCAGATGAGGGGGAAATTATCATTTTTCATTTATTTATTATTAATTACTTAGAAACTATTTACTTTCATATTATAAAGAAAAAATTAAACCCTGTGAATAAACCCTTCCGTTTGATATATTATACGGTACAATTTGCATAACATTACTTTAAATTTAAATTTGCCCCTCTAAAGTGCCTCAAAATTCGTTTATTTACGCTAATTATCCGTGTGTGGGTCACAGATATTCATATGTGTACTAAATTTCATATTAATCAATCCAGTAGATTTGGAGCAAATTGGCTGTGCCAGACGGACAGACAGACAAACACACGAGTAATGCTAAAAGGGTGCCGCTGTCTTTTCATTCGGACCTACGGAACCCAAATTCATATTAATCCAATATTTACGTAATGGAGGCTCCGTGCAATGACAAACATGCAAAACATGTATCTATGCAAAATATGCATTATAACTTATACCAAACTGAATATCCATCCCGCAACTTATATGGTTGCACACGTTTAATGAACTTAGTAGTCGGCACAGATTAAACATTCTGTGTGACATCAGACGCTGATGTACTAGCTGACTCGAAAAAAGTCGACAGGCCGAACCTCGCTTACTTTGGCTGAATAATAATAGATAAAGTTTTTACGATACAGTCAGCACAAAAAGATTTGCGAATTTCAAATAGTGAGTTTTAGATATAGCCAAGTGTTCGTTTATTTTTATACCATGAGTACAATAATTAATCAAATTACAATCACTAAGTCTTTTGATTTTCACTTTTAGATTATTTCTATTTTTGTAGTTAATCGTGCAATTTCAACAATATATGCTAAGAATATTGATTATTCTGTGCATTATATTGGACTCTATTTCCTTTTATCTAACGATAACGAAACTTGAGTGGCTTAACTCTGCACAAAATCCCCAATAGCTGGCCAAGACGTTAGTTTAGATACACACGAACACTTTAATCCCCTCAAATAGCTTAGCAATCTTAGACTGGGCTGGGTATCATGACTATTCTAAATTTAGAGTGGGGAACCCATTACAGCTCTATGCAGATACTCTACTGATTTGAAGTAAAAAAAATACAGCTAACTGACGTAGTTTGCGGGCGGGAAAGTACATACTTTGTGTATTTCCACAGCATGGAGTTTTGCCGTGGAAAGCAGGAACTGACGTTGAATCGGTTTTAATACAAAAAAGAGAGATCGGGTCTTCTTGAGCCTTTTACAATGTTTTTGAAGATATTATAGTAATCACGATACCTTTACTATATTTTTATACACCTTATAATAATAACATCACGTACATCCATGAATCCGTTTTGCGTGTGATTTCCGGATTGTAAAAACGATATATATAGCACCGCTCCATCTCTTCCCGTGGATGAATAAGCATATGACTAAATTAAAAAATACATCGACGATAGGGACAATTATTATGGAAGAATGGAATGGAGGCCTTTTTTCAGCAGTCGACGTCATTTGGCTGATGTCATAACTATGATAATGATGGTGATAGGGACGTTACACCTGAAAACAAAACGTACCTGTCGTATTATTTTAATTGTAAAACTGTTCAGAAATGTTCTACTAATGTAGAAAGAACTGTTTTAAAAACTGTAAAGATCTTATTTGTGAAAAGAACAAATAAGTGGTCACAGAAGTAATCAAATATAAGATACCCCGAGTTTCCTTCGGCATTTTTTTGTCAAGGTTTTCATATAGCAAAATGCCTTCTATTGTTTCATATGACGTGTATAAATGTCAGTTAGAACCTAATCACTGATCAAATTTATTAATTGAATCCTGTTTTGAATTCCTTAAAATCATTCATACGTTCAAATCATAACTTCTTCGCTACCCTTTAGTTGATTGATGTTTAGGATTCAACTTGTTTTCTCCTTCACAGCCATTAGAGTCCCAATAGGTTCGACCCTTTGATCAATTACTACTGGCCCTTAATGTTGGGCTATTTGTAATTGGTTAACATTATTGCTGTTTCGTTGATTTATACAAAGTTATCATTGGGTTGGAAGGTTTTTTTTTTAACTTTAATTATTAATGGAAGCAGATTAGTATTTCAACTGGGTGTGGGTTGAAGCGTAGTGTGCCAAATAAAAATCCTTAATTCTTACTACCATAAAAACACTTTAAGAAATATTTCATGCCAGTCTGAGAGTTAAAACTAAATATTTGCGGTTAAGGTGTTGGGTTAATCAAACTTTTCTTGATAGTAGTCCCTTCTGTGGAATACAAACCTATGTGAATAATGAAGAAGTATTCTTCATCTTCTATACAATATCATGTACAATCCATCTACTCCCTGCTATCTTACAGAACCTTCACAGTTCCTTCATAACACACATTCGAGATTCTTAAGTCAATCAGAGAATTTGACATTGAAAATGCCAATTCCACTAATAACATACGTAGAAAAATCTTTTACAGTACAGGCTATCCGCTTATGGAATGTGTTGCCGGTAGCAATTAGGCGTGCTGAATCCCTAGAAATATTTATAAGACTAGTCAAAGAACACTATCTATCACTGTAGGTTATTCTTTACTTCTTGTATATAGAAAATGGGAATTACTGCAAAATTACCTAGGTAATTTTATATATAATTATGCAACGCGAAATATTTTGTATATTTATAAGTATCTATTATAATAATATTTATTGTATATGTAATATGTTATTCAATAACTTAAATTTATTGTTATACAGCGAACTACTCGTTTTAATTACTCTTACAAATCTGTCCATACCAAGGTTGTCTGGCAGAAATCGCCGAGTGCAAGAAAACCATCCTGTACATATTGTATCATATTTTTGTTATTTCTGGTATACGATAAAGAATATTGTATTGTAATCTCTTTGTTTGTAATTCTTATCATCATCCTAAAATTGCTAATAGTGTAGCCGCCCTGCTAGCAATCACTTGATAAACGGTAGCGCGGTATAAGATTGACGGTTAATGATTGAAAAATCAGAAAGCCTTATCATAAACCAAAACAAATTTGATTTGCTTTATTATGTTTATATTCTTCTTAAATATCATCACAATTAGATTTATCGACCAAATACAAAGCTTGGTTGAAATAGAAACTTTTAATCATGATACTTCATGCTCTATTATGGGAAGGCTCAAGTTGGCTCATATATACTGATAATATATGGGACGGTGTAATCTAACGTTCATTGCTACGATAAAAGACTGATTTTGAAAAGTGTAAATACACCAGCTTATATATTATTAAGTCCTCAGTCATTAATCATACTTTGAACATTTCAATAGAAGTTCGTGCTCATGTTTTCTGTATAATGTAGGTGTGTGTATGTAAATGTTTTAAGAAAATGACAATGCCCGATCGTGCCCCACCACATAACATTAATTTACAAGAAACAAAAATTAATGAAATAGTCGTATGAAAATACGACACTTTGTATAATAAACTATTATTCTGTATTACTTGCGGATAAGAAGTTATTGAAAAAAGGAATTTAATCAACCCTTGGCCTATTTTCTGTTTTTCTCGCGACCATCTGCGTTACTTTATACGCATACATGCAGCATCAAACGTGTTCAGTTAACGACAAAAATATAAAATAAAATATTTATTTATTTTAATTAAATACATTTAGTTATTTAAAAACAAGTTTGTTTTCAACGTAAATAGTCGAACATTATTGTTATATGATTGGCACGGTAGTTGTAACAAAAAGTCATTACCGCAATAATCGCTATGTTAAAATGACAATTCACATTGACAGTGCCTGCATCCATTTGCTCTCTTCTTCTTCTCTTAGATTATGGCTTCTGCAGATTATCTTCCACAATTTCGCCAATGTCAAGTATAAGGCAACGTCGTACGGTGTTTAAACTAATGAATCTTTACGTATCATCATCATCATATCATCATATCAGCCACAGGACGTCCACTGCTGAACAAAGGCCTCCCCCTTAGATTTCCACAACGAGCGGTCACATGCCGCTCTCATCCAACGACTCCCAGCGACCTTCACCAGGTCGTCTGTCCACCTCGTTGGAGGTCGTCCCACGCTGCGTTTTCCGGTGCGTGGTCTCCATTCGAGAACCTTTGTGCCCCAACGGCCATCAGTTCTACGAGCAATGTGCCCTGCCCATTGCCACTTCAGTTTACTAATCCTTTCAGCTATGTCGACAACTTTAGTTCTTCTACGGATCTCCTCATTTCTGATTCGATCTCGTAGAGAAATACCAAGCATAGCTCTCTCCATAGCTCGCTGAGTGACCTTGAGCTTTCTTATGAGGCCCATTGTGAGTGACCACGTCTCTGTTCCATATGTCATCACTGGTAACACACACTGGTTAAAGACTTGCGTCTTGAGGCATTGCGGTATTGTTGACGAAAAGACGTTGCGAAGTTTCCCGAACGCTGCCCAGCCGAGTCGGATTCGACGATTGACCTCTTTCTCGAAGTTGGACCTACCTAACTGGACAGTTTGTCCTAGGTAGACATACTCGTCAACAACTTCGAGAACAGAGCTCCCAACGGATATTGGGATGGGCACGACATGGGCATTTGACATGACTTTTGTCTTGCCCATGTTCATCTTAAGGCCCACCTGTTGGGAAACTCTGTTGAGATCATCGAGCATTGTGCTGAGCTCTTGCAGCGATTCTGCCATGACTACGATGTCATCGGCAAATCGAAGGTGAGTGATATACTCGCCATTGATGTTAATGCCGAATCCTTTCCACTCCAGTAGCTTGAAGGCATCCTCCATTGCAGCGGTGAACAGTTTCGGGGAAATGACGTCCCCCTGTCTCACACCTCTCTGCAATGGAATTGCCCCCGTGCTCTGTTCATGTACTCGGACCGACATGGTGGCGTTTCTGTATAAGCACTTCAACACTTCAATGTACCGATAGTCAATCTGGCACCGCTGCAGAGACTGCAGCACTGCCCAGGTTTCGATCGAATCGAAGGCTTTCTCATAGTCCACAAACGCCAAGCATAGTGGCAGATTATACTCCTCGGTCTTCTGTATAACCTGCCGCAGCGTATGGATGTGGTCTATGGTACTGAAACCTTTTCGGAAACCGGCTTGTTCGGGAGGCTGGAAGTCATCAAACCTGCGCTCGAGACGATTTGTGATGACCCTTGAGAACAGCTTATAAACATGGCTCAGAAGTGAGATGGGTCTATAATTCTTCAATAGGGTGTTATCACCCTTTTTGAAGAAGAGCACCACCTCACCTCTGTTCCACGCTTCCGGCGTTGTGCCCTCGAGTAAGACGGAATTGAATAGCTTCTGAAGGACTTTAAGTACCGGTGTGCCACCCGCTTTCAGAAGCTCTGTCGTAATTCCGTCTCCACCCGGCGCCTTGTTATTTTTAAGCTGTTTCAAGGCCATCCTAATCTCGTACAGGCTGATGTCCGGGATATCCTCGGTATAGTGTCGGGTTAGTTTGGCTCGCGGGTCTTTGTCAGAGCCAATGGTAGGTATACTTACCGAGGTGTATAACTTATACTTTACGTATACATCAAATATTTCTCAAAAATGAAAAAAATCTATAAATAATGTGAGCAACGTCGTACGGTTTTCAATTGTTTTTTTTTTCTGATTTGGTCTCTCTGATACCTACATTTGAGATGCTTGTAAAACAACTTTTATTGGATGGGTATAGAAACTCTACAGAACTTCGCTGTAGAGTTTCTATCATTTCCCTATTTTATATATGAAAATGTCTCTTAGTTTGGAAGGGGCAGAAAAATATGCTTATTATGTCAATATTACCGTAAGCATCGATGGGTCATTAGAAGTTGGTTGGTTTATTATTTGGTTATGACTTTGACAGATAGAGAGGTTATGTTACATAAATGAAGTTATTTTTCTTAGATTTAAACAGAAACTGAAAGTTCTAAAGGCATTAAAACGTGTATTTAGTTATCAGTAATAAAAAAGCAATAAAACGCTGTATATGGCATGTTTGCAAACTACTTTTACTGGATGGGGCAAAGTTCTAGAGAGTTTCTGGCACTGTCCTTTATTTTTCATTTGTTCCATTTCAATGAATAAATAAATGGATGTACTGTTTCATATTAGGTGAGTCAACTATTTATTTCTTCTTTTTCGTTGGTTAGTGGACAACCTTATGTCAGAGTAGTTCAAGGTGCCCAAAGACCTCCCAATTTGGCTTAACGACTGCCGTCTAATGACAATAACAAAGCAAGGTACGGTGAGTTCAAATGCTACTGTGTACCTATCCATAGATTGACCACGCCAAGCGTTGCTTAATATCACCAATCTCAGTCCATTAATCTTTCGGAGAAAGAAGTGATGAGGAGACTAATATAATTATCTGACGCGTGGGACCATTTTTTTCTTCTATACGAAAAACATAGACTAGACTTGATGTCATTTATCAAGAGCAGGTCAAAAGCTCATTATTTCCAAAACAAAATATTTTACGTTTCGTATAAGAAGTTCTTGTTACTTCTTCATTATTTATATTCCAACGTCTTGACAGAATCTGTCTAGAGAGATGCGCTTATATATTGTGTACTATTTTATATAAAACCTATGAAAGTATCATAATAATGTTGTCTGTCACATTTTGATAGCAATTATATGTCACAGTCTAGAATGTTTGCTTGATATATTACTATTGCCTGGATGCCGCAGCCCTTACGAATGGTCTTTACGATATTAAAGAGATCCCTAGTGATGTGGTGTCAGAGTTGTTTGCTAATTTTACATGACGATAGTAAAATCCAAGTTTTTCAAACAATCATATCAACCACAAGTCTTCAACTTCATAACAAAGCCTCCCCCTTAGATTTCCACAATTGTATCATAATTTTCACCACGCTTGGCTTTAGTGGGCGCAGTATGACTACGGTTCCACAGAAAGGACGCTGCTGGTCATCTGGTTTAGAGGCCCTTAGTTGCCTTTTAAGATATCCACGGGAGGAGCTGGGTTGGTGCTACATTCTTAATCCGGGCACCACATTAATGTTTTGATTTCAAACATTGTCAATACAAAAACAATAAATTAAATTAAGTCAGATATTGATCAAAATGAATTTATAGAAGTAAAATATAAATCAAAATATGTATCAACTCAATTTTAGTCGGTGTAGTACTGTTTTCTTCTGGGAGGGCCCAGATTGGAACTAATACTGCAGGCCAACATTTTGTGATACTGAATAAGTCATCATGTCAGCCAAAAGACTTCCACTGCTAAACACGGCCTTGTTCCGTGTGGTGTCTGGATTAAGAATATGGCACCACTCCATATCCTCCCATGGATGTCGCAAGTGATTAAGGGACTCTAAACCAGAGGGACGGGCAGCAGTGTCCCTTCTGTGGAACAGTAGCAATTCTGCGCTCACCAACCCACCTGCCAATTGTAGTGAATACTGGAAAATTCCCCCCAAAATGATGACACATGGCATGTAACTGGTCTTATGGGGAGGCTCTTATGATGATATATATTCGGCTGATATGATGATGATGATGAACAAAGCATTCCCCATAAACAACCGGTTGTATGCCATGTGTCATCATTTTGGGAGGAATTTACCACGCTTAGCTGGTTGGTGAGCGCAGAATGGCTGCCGTTGCACAGAAGGGGCGCTGCTGTTGCACAAAAGGGATGACGCTGCCCATCCCTTTGGTTTAGAATCCCTTAGTCGTCTTTTACTACATCCACTGGAGGAGATGGCATGGTGCTTAATCTTAATCCGGACATCGAAAGGAGTAAGTATATTGAATAAGTGATTCAATATAATTTTGCTCTCCTCTCCACTCGCCCTTGCTACGCATATGATTATCGGCGATAGGTAGTGTTGTTGTAATAATCTGTCACAGATTGTTTTATCGGATAATTAGCGCAAATATAATTGTGTTGAACTTCTGCATTGATCTTACGATCGTTAGAGATAGATAAGAATTGTCCTTATTTTACTTAGATCCCATAAAGTAACAATACAAATTAAATAAAGTAAAGATAAGCAGAATATCAAACGACAATAGTAGACCTGACTGTAAACAATGTTTTAAATATCACAACGTATACAAATAATTAAATACATGAGAACCGCACGAGCTGGCAATCGTAAAATATACTTGCCCGGAATTAAAAGCAGAATCCGTCGAAAACTGTTGAATTACAACCGGTAATGTAAGGGAAGTTATTACTGTTGCGAACATTGCCAAAAGCTCCCGAAATAGCTTTGTAGTAATTGCTAACGATCAAAATGTTACTGTGATTTTCTCGCTAGAACTACTTTTTACGGCCTATGGCTCAATGCACGTTATAGTGCCGACTGTTTCATATGTTTTTCCTTCCACAAAATAAAACAGTTTACGACTTTATATTGTAATTATATTTTATAATGAATACGGAGTTAGAATATGTTAATCACAGTACTATCGGCATTTTATGTAGTCATTTATGTTTGTGTTTTTAATAATACTCTTTAATATTTACTTGTGCTGTAAGTTCCTGTATCGTATCATCATTCTGAACAAAGGCCTCCCTCTCTCCTCTATCTCCCTAGATTTCCACAACGAGTGGTTACATGCCGCTCTCATTCAATGACTCCCAGGGACCTGCAACAGGTCGTCTGACCACCTGGTTGGAGGTGTATTCCACGCTGCGTTTTCCAGTGCCCGATCCTCATTTAGTAACCTTTTTTCCCCAAAAGCCATCCGTTCTACAAGCAATGTGCCCCGCCCATTGCCACTTCAGTTTACTATCTTTTCAGTTACATCGGCAACATTAGTTCTTCTACGGATCTTTTCATTTCTTATTCGATCTCGTAGACCAAGCATAGCTCGCTGAGTGACTCTGAGCTTATTTATAAGACCCATTAGTATATATCTATTTTGTTTTATTGTAATGGAAGGCAAATGAACATGCAATGCATGCAACACCAGAGTCGCTGATGACCTTTAGCGCAGACATACACTTTCCTTGAAGACCCCACGTCATATGCTTTCCATATTTTTGGGTATTTCACTGTCGGTTTTCGCAGCTGACCATACAACAGCAACAGTGTTGACAGCAACAGTGTTGACAGCAACAGTGTTGACAGCAACAGTGTTGACAGCAACAGTATTGACAGCAACAGTGTTGCCACCAACATTGTTGCTACTTTACGGCGGTATTCTTTGAGAGCGTGGTACTTCCCGCATCTAGCCAACCCATTAACTAGAAACTCAACTAATAACTACAGCTAGGCGCTCCCACGCGATCGTTTTGTAAACAAAACCAGAGGGGGTAACGAACAAGGCTCAGAACAGGTTTGATTGTTCAAATTATTACAAAGATTAAATTAAAGGTTTTTCGTATTAGTTACATTCTAAACGCAAAATTGTTATATTAAGTTGATTAAACCGGACTGTCACTAAAATAAATATTAATATTAATTTGTTTTTTGTGTTAAATTTGAATAAGTCTGTCATTATACGTAATTACGTTGCCGAATGCAGTAAAGGCAATCGCTAGAAGTAACAACTGTTAAAAATAATTCCGGCAGAAACATAGGTCCTGTACAGTCGCTAGCAAAAACATTTACCTATGCAGGAATAAAAATTCAATAGATTCGAAATTTGAATTGGAATAAATGCTGGAAGAAACGTAGGTCCTGTACAGTCGCTCGCAAAAACATTTACCTATACAGAAATCAAAATTCAATAGATTCGAAATTTAAATTGGAATAATTATTTTTATGAATTATGTATTCGTATGTATTCGCCTGAATAATGTGTAAATAGTATGGTGTCCGGCCTAGCAGACAGTAAACTGTAAGAACAGCATTGCAAGACACCTAAAAAAAGCGATGTGAGTAACTAACCGGCTTCGACTGGTTTAAATCCAAAGCCGGTGACACCTTAAGCGTAGGTATATATATTCATAATGATGTTATTATTATTGACCTTAGTTATCATATTATTTTTGTATTTGGATACGTATGGAACCTGTCTGTATTTTGCTTACTTATTTAAATAATTAATAATAATATTTGCGCAGCCTAACGGGAAGAAATCGATTATTACCTATATATAATATAAAACCCAGCAGTCTATGTAATCCATCATTTCAGCCGAATAATGTCCACTGCTGGACACAGGGCTCACCCATGCCATACGACCCATAGATATTCGACAACGACCGGTTGGTGTGTTGTGTGTGCACTGGGGGTGTTTTGCTGTAATCACCACGATTAGCAGGCGGGTTGGCAATCGCAGTTGAGTTGTTAATGTAGTCGAAGGAAGCTGCTGCCAAGCCTCTTGCTAATCCTATAGTCGCCTTTTACGACACCCATGGCATGAGATGGGTTAGTGTTATTCGTAGCCGGCACCACACGTCTATGTGACCCATTTAACGCAAATAAATGAACATTTTCGTTTTCAATCGTGTGCAAGACCATTTACTAAAAAAACTTGCTTTATCAAGTACATCATAAATATTGTATTAAGCATACAATCACACTGATCTTAACTTAAACGGGTTCTCATACCAATTGCCCTTGTTATTAATTATAATTGGTCCCGCAACAGTCATGAACTTAACACATCCTACAGAATCTGAGCTAATGAATGGTTTGTTAGGTAATCATTTCGGCCTAATGAAGTCCACTGTTGGACACAGGCCTCCCCCAAAGATCATCACAACCACCGATATGGATGTGTTTTGAGCTCATTGGGGGGTTTTGCCATAATCGCCACGCTTGGCAGGCGGGTTGGCGATCGCAGTTGAGTTGTTAATGTACTCGAAGGACGCTGCTGCCCATCCTCCGACTAATCCCTTAGTCGACTTTTACGACACCCATGGTAGGAGATGGGGTGGTGGCATTCTGAGCCGGCACCACACGTTGTTAGGTAAAAGGAAAGGGAATTATTCTTCAATAATTAATGAGAACCAACGTCTCACAAACACTTATAATTATATTTTTACTTGGAAATAGAGATTCATTTCTTCACTTCTTATCGGCCTTGGAGTAAAAAAAACTTTATGGTTTAGTGAGTGGCATTGAAGCGATCATCATCATGATCTTTTCAGCCGTAAAAACATCCACTGCTGGACAGAAGCCTACTCAAAAGATTGCCACAACGACCGGTATGGGTTTGTATTGTGTGGTCATTGGGGGATATTGCCATAATCGCCACAATTGGCAGACGAGTTGGCGATCGCAGTTGCGTTATATTATACGCGAAGGACGCTGCTGTCCATCCTCCGGCTAATCTTATAGTCCTTTTACGATTCCCATGGGATGAGATGGGGTGGCGGCATTCTTAGCCGGGTGTGGCAGCGATAGTTGAGGCTAATTTTAAGCTATGGCTTTGAATTTCATGTTCGTCATTGATATCATCTCAATCATGGTATAAGAACCTTTAATAACATTTATTCCACTCGACGTGTACAACAATTCCAAAAGGGTATATGCCTTTTCGATGTAGTTAGACATGTACTCGTATATATTAGGAAAAAAATGTTACATAAATGATCGGCTTTTCTGAACCATGTTTATCACAATAGGCTTTACGAACTGGGGTGCAATTCCTTAAGCTCCAACATCCAATACATCCTTAAATACAGGGATGCAATTCTCTAAGCTCAAACATCCATACATCCTTGAATACAAAATTAATATAACGGTGATAACCCAATTTGGTATTCCTAAGACCGATACTCATGGCTTACCTTCTGCAACGTGTCCTTGAATAGCTTCAATCATGTCTTATCGAATACCGAATTTGTTTTATACCGTTATTTCGATTATGTATTCAAGGATGTATGGATGTTTGAACTTAAGGAATTACACCCCTGAATCGAAATAACGGTGTAAAACCAATTCAGTATTGGATAAGACATGATTGAAGCTATGCAAGGACACGTTGTAGAAGGTAAGCCACGAGGGCCAGTCTTAGCGAGTACCGAATCGGATTATCACCATTATATCAATTCTGTATTCAAAGATGTATGGATGTCTGAGCTTAGAGAATTGCACCCCAGATCAGATGGTGATGACTAACGTTAACTATCACGACGTGTCTGAACTTCTGGGGGGATTGAGCAATATACCGTTGATAGCAGATTGAACGATAGGAGACCATTTTAGGTATAGAGCGTGCGAATGAACTTCCCACCAATGGAGGGTGGTAGGATGATAGAAAGCAGCCGTTGAAAATATATCGAACAATTCCTTAGAAAATTGCGTTGTGCAAGTAGTAAAACACACACAGGGAGGAAAAGTCTCTCTCCTCAGACTTAAGAGTTCTAGTTTCGGATCGTCGTCAGTTCTAATTACACGTTTCTGGACTGAGTCAAAAGGCTAACCCATAAATGACAGCAGCACTCCATTTAATCTTCACGTAGTAGTCTTTGCCCCGATGAGATGTACCGCCTTGTCTTCTTGAGCACACAAAGTTTTTTGGACGCCAGTGTGATCTTATCCTGAGTGCCTGCGGAACTAGACGCCGCTGGAAATATCAACACCAAGTATACCAGTAGGTACCGTTGCCATTGTTATTGGACGTGATCTGGAATTGTAGAACTGTAGCTACAAATGGAGTATGCTTAGTGGTGAACGCGCAAACTTATATTGGTGGACTATTAACGTCTCTATTTGGATACTCTATTTAGAGTATTCTATACTCTTTTGGAGTGGCCTATGCCCAGCAGTGGACGTTTTGCGGCTCAAAAACATAGATCTCACACAATTATATCAATACTTTCCATTTCATTCGCTTTTTGTACCTTAATTACTTTTTTTTTTTTTTTTTTTTTTTTTTTTTTTTTTTTTTTTTTTTTTTTTATAAAACGTTGCCCCACACTAGGATTTCTCCTGTATCGTAGCAGCCGACTGTATCAGCCACTGCACCAACCGTGCCGTGCCAATTTATACCAATGATACATTTCATTGTCTTGGCACTTAGATCGCGAATATCAATTACTACAATAACAGCACAAAACCTTTTCTATATTGCCAAAATAATTTGCGAGCAAATAAGTATTTTGACGCAAAGACATTTGGTTTATTTATTTATTTGCCGTGACTTTGCTAATGGAGTGTCGTCTTGACAGGCACCAACCACCTAATTCATACTTAATTCAGTCTAGTTGACGGGGCTTTAGGCATTTAATAAACATTCCCCGACCCAGACTCGACAAAATATTCTCTTTGTGTTTGATTAATATGCAAGAGCAAGTCGCGATTGTGTTTTTTGTATTTTTCTTCAGACTTAAAGCAAAGAGTGTCTAATTTGTTTTACTTTCTTCTTTTGTATCTGTTGAGTTTAATAGTATAGATAAAGCACAAATGCGACTCTACGTATATATGTGACTGTTGATGCTGCTAAAAAGGCAGTTATAGCCTAGTGGTTGAAGGCTTGCCTTCCATATGGATCTGAGTTTAATCCCGGCCTGCACTGAATTCGGATTCATGTGCGGATTACAATTTGATTATCACTTGCGTAACAGTGAAGGAAAACATCGTGAAGAAACTTGCACAGATGAGAGCTCCGAAATGTTTTCAAGGGTCTGTTTAGTCCAACCCGCACTAGGCCAGCGTGGCGGGCTAAGGCCTAACTGTTCTCATCATGAGTCCCGTGCCCAGCAGTGTGATAACAATGGGCTGATTATTATTATAGCGGGGTGGAAATAGTGAGACCAAATATCGTGTGCCGTTGTAAACAGTTAAGACCGTCTGTCCGTACAGTTGCAAAGATTAGTCTTAATTCAACATTATCACACATCACAAAGTCAGCTACTATATTATGGAATCCTGAAAAAGTACTGAATTTCACTTCAAAGAGACAATCAGTAGGTAGATCATGTTTAATAAACAACAAATCGTAATTTCCACTTGCAATATTTATTTTAATCTACACACATAAATAAAGGTGTCAGTTTGTTAAGTCAAAATAAGAGCTTTTTACTATATGCATACTGTATATACTTCCAGTATATACAGTACTTTTTTTTTGCGTTTCTTTATGTTTGTTCCAGCTAATCTCCGAAACAGCTGGACCGATTTTCACAGGATTTTTACTGGCAGATAACTGCTATTATAAGGAGTAACTTAGGCTAATTTTAGTATCTAAAAAGAAAATGAATTTAGGAACGGCGACTGAAACCGCGTTTTATTTTTCCCATTTTTACTACAGCGGTGGGTGTTCTTTATTGCGTGCGTTTTCGTAATAAAAGAGCAAAACATTCATTTTTGTTCTTGTGCTTTGAAATTTCATCATAATCAGTTAACTTATTTATTACAACCAGTATTTATTTGCTAAACTTGATCCTATCGCCTACTGATTGTTCCCTTGAAATTCCCTTCCCTTATTTTTGTACGACTATATTATTAAAAAAATACTACACACACACATAAACATCATCCCGTAAACATCCGCTGCTCAACATGTGCTTCCTAATTACTACTACAATAAGCAGTTCTAGAGGATACGAGTATTGCCATAATCACCGCTCTTAGCAGGTGGGTTGCAACATGTTGCTGTTAACACACGGGAGGATGCTGCTGCCCATCCTTTTGATATCAACCCTTAGTCGTCTTTTACAACACCTAATCTATACTATCACACGGATAGATGAAAATAAAAAATGACTTTACGACGACTTACTATGTTATAAAATTAGGGGGATATTTCTCAGATTAACGTAAAATAGTGAAGTAAGACTGAATATAAAAGACCGTCGCAATTAAATCTTGTGTCTATTGTGAATGTACGAGAGCAAAATAAATTTGTTTTCTTGCTTTCTTATTTTTCTTTCTGCGTCATTTGCGTATTACGAAAACGATTCCAGATTATTTGCACGATAATAATTTGAAGGGATTAAATTTCATCCGATTCAATGAGAATCAATTTGTCAACTGGCAAAGTTAGGACGAATTAACATTTGTTTGTTGAGGCTAGGATTGTGGCTCTCAAATATGGGGCTCAGGCGACTGAGACGTATGGAAAAAAATATGTTTATCTGTGTCAATCCAGTAAAAAATAGTACCACCCCTTTCCCATATGTGTGTTAAAATGTAACTATAGGATAAGCCGGACAGGCTGAGCAGCAGCGTCTGTCCAGTAAAAACACTCAACTGCTGTGGCCAATCCAGACGGATTGGCCATAATTGCTGCGTCGCAATTATGGCAAAACTCGCCAATGAGCGCACAGCATAAACCCAGACCTGTCGTTGTGTGGATCTTTAGGGAAGGCTTAAGTCCAGCAGTGGCCGGTTTTCAGCTGCAAATGCAAATGATGATGAGGTTTGTTTCGTCGTTACCTTATTCCTTCATTAATTAAACGATCAACTTTAAGTTATTTACATTATAAAATAAGTAACAAACGTCGGGCACAACATTGTATATCGATGCAGAATTATGAATGAAGCCAGAGCATCAAACGAAACAAGTTTGGAATAGAAAAGTGAACTCATTAGCAAGCTCACTGCCAACTTTGTCCATTCATTAGACTGTTTCTAGTCTAGCGTACTACACATTCTAGTACAGCGACTACTGTTGTGTCACACAACTCGTAGGAAAACCAGGATCATAGCAGAATACGGATATATTCTACTCCTATTTTAATATCCCAGCTTAAATACTAGGAAGTAGGACGTGTGTTGTCTGGATTAGGAACATAGGCCCACTCCATTTCCTCCCATGGATATCGTAAAAGAGACAAAGAGACTCAACAAGCAATGTCACTTCTTAGGAACAGCAGCTACTTTATGTTCACCAAACCAAATGACGACACAATTATGGAAATCTATGGGGGAGATTTTTTTCAGCAGTGGACATCCTTTGGCTAATATGATTATGATAATGATTAAACACTAGAAAGCAGTGAAAGGTAGGCGTTTTTGGGGCTATCTCATATTATGTTGACGTTCAAAAAGTACTATCTTTATAACGTTATTTCATTTCTTCATTTTGTTTTATTACACTCACACACATTTTTTCGTATGGTGCCGGCTCAGAATACCACCATGCCATCTCCTCCCGTGGGTATCGTAAAAGTCGACTAAGGGATTAGCCGGAGGATGGGTAGCAGCTTCCTTCGAGTACATTAACAACTTAACTGTCGTCGTCAACCCGTCTGCCAAGCGTGGCGATTATGGAAAAACCGCCCAATGAGCCCACAACACATCCATATCGGTCATTGTGGTGATCTTTGGAGGAGGCCCGTGTCCACCAGTAGATTACATTCGACCTAAATGATGACATTATTTTATTTGGACTGCTACTAATCTACTAGATATCGTAGATTCGTTAGTCACCATCACCATCATCATATCAGCCAAGGGACGTCTACTGCTGAACAAAGGCCTTCTCGTCATCTTGGGGGTATCTGCCTGGACTCAAACGCTTGGCAGGCAGGATGGAGAGCGCAGTATGGCTACTCTTCCACAAAAGGGACGCTGCTGCCCATCCCTTTGGCTTAGAGTCCCTTCGTCGCCGTTTATGACATTCACGGAGGAGATGGTATGGTGCTATATTCTCAGTCCGGATTCCACACGGAATCTATGTCTATCTAATCTATATCACGATGCCTAAGTAACGCTTCCCAGCTTAGAAGGCCATCCACTTGGGTGTCGGAGGCGATATAGAATAACGTGAATAGTATAACCAGCACTCGTAGAACTGATGGCCGTTCAGGCAAAAAGGTTCTCGAGTGGAGAACGCGCACCTGAAAACGCAGCGTGGGACGATCTCCATTGAGGTGGATAAACGACCCGGTGAAGATCGCTGGGAGTCGTTGGATGAGGGCGGCAATAGCTCGATGTGGAAGTCTAAGGGGGAGGCCTTTGTTCAGCAGTGCACGTCCTGTGGCTGGTATGGTGATGATGATAAGCAGCACCGTCTGTCTGTGCACTCATAATCATAATGAGACCACCCATCACATCAGACATGTTCGGTCATTGCAGCAATATCCCCCGATGATTGTTAATTAAGAACCTATGTTCACCAGGAAGTTTATAGGCTAATTTATTATTATGCTACAAACAAAAGACTACGTGGCATAAAAATATGAAAACGTGATTTATGAATTTAAGACGCCATGTTAGCGATCCCTTTTAGACTTGAAGTATTTTGCCGATGTAATTTGATAAAAATGAGAAGCGAAATAAAACTGAAAGGCTTCAAGAAGCTCCACATAAAGGGGTTTCTTAAACTTTTATGAGTATCGTATAAAATATGGCGGTTTATGATCCAAAAGTTTTCACCATCTCGGCAACAATAGTTTGAGAAAAACACTTTAGTGCTACAATGAAGATTGATGATGTACCCTCTACGGAAAGTTTCTTAGAAAATAATTGGAACAATCATCAAAACACGAAGTTTTCACAATTGGTGGTAGAATTCAATCGAATTGTTATAAACTTTTGACATGAAATGGCAACATTTTGTGAATTTTCATGTACGCTCCCGAGTAACGTTTAGAAAACATTCGGTTCTCGTATTATTTCAGACAATTTCTATTCTCTTTTGTTCAAAGTTGTGTCGTGGAAAACGTTTCGGAAGTCCTTTTGAAGCGAATAAACGTATTATAAGAGAATGTTACAACATTTTATGTGTTCGTAAAAGTAAGATTTTCGCAATGCTGTATTATTTAAACACAATTATTGTAGCTATATGGAAGATTAGATTTAGTGCTAAACTATTTTATTTTATTTTAGATTGACGTTATAATTTGAATTTGAATTAGGTTTTGTATCAGTAGTGTGCAACCTACACCATATCGGCCACACAACGTCCACTACTGAACAAAGGCCTCCCCCATGGATTTTCACAACTGTGTCATCATATTGGGGGGGAATTTGCCAGTACTCACCACGCTTGGCAGACGGATTGGTAAGCGCAGAATGGCTACTGTTCCACAGAAAGGACGCTGCGGCCCATCCCTATGGTTTAGGGGCCCTTAGTCGACTTTTACGACCTCTACGGGAGGAGATGGAATGGGGCTATATTCTTAATCCGAACACCACACGGAACAATGTCAAAATGCCTAAAGATGTGTATAACCATTGCTGAAATATGATACAAAGAGGTGGTCACTCACTATGTACCACACAAGAAAGCTCAAGGTCACTCAGCGAGCTTTGTAGAGACCTTAGTAATTCTCAACGAGATCTAATCAGAAATGAAGAGATTCGTAGAAGAACTAAAGTTGCCGACGTAGCTGAAAGGATTAGTGAACTGAAGTGGCAATGGGTGGGACACATTACTCGTAGTAATGATGGCTGTTGGGGCAAAAAAGTTCTCGAGTGGGACGACCTCCAACAAGGTGGACAGACGACATGGTGAAAGTCACTGGGAGTCGGTGAATGCGGGTAGAACGTACCCAGTCATTGGGGAAAACCATGAGGAAGGCCTTTATTCAGCAGTAGACATCCTTTGGCTTCTTCTATTTTCAAATAGTTAGTGACCAATCTTATGACAGAGTTGTTTAAGACGCCTAAAGGCCTCTGATTTGGCTTAACCACTGCCGTCGAATGACAACAACCAGTACTGACTATTTTACGTACCTTCTGAAGCACGGAGACGCTCAGTTCAAATACCACTTTGGGGTCACCCATCCATATAATGAGCGTTGCTTAACCTCGCCAATCGTTTACCGATCAGTGAATTAACTGGCTATGAGCGCCTCAACTTCCTTTGACTAATATGATGATAATGAAATAAGAAGTAATTTCGTAATAAGAAGTAATTGCGTAAACCTTACTTTTACGAACATAAATATTGTAACATGCTCTAATATTACATTTATTCGATTAAAAAAAAACCTTCCGAAATGTTTCCACCACCCAACTTTGAACAATAGAAAGTATAAATTGTCGGACTGGCCAACTGACAGGTGTCAGGAACGCATCTCGACGGCCGCACTGTAATGGCCTGATTCATTTTGACAGGTGGTTTAAAATTGCATTTGTTTTGAATATGGGGCAACCGAAACTTTATGATTCTGAACGAATATTAGTCGCTAATTGAATCGTATGGTTGATTTAATAATCTGTTTTCAACAAGAGTATACATACATGAGTACCTACAAAGCGATTAGTTACGATGAATTAACATAACTGTGTTTTTCTTGGCTGCCTTATAATAAGTTTTGTTTTTATTTTGTACGGGCTTGCGTTTTACCCCTATGTAAAGCGATGATTTGTTAGATGACCGTGCTTCCTTAAGCTCAAACATCCATTAATCCTTGAATACAGAATTGAAATAACGGTGAAAAACCAATTATGTATTCGCTAAGACATGATTGAACCTATTCAAGGATACGTTGCAGACGGTGACCCATGAGGACCAGTCTTAGCGAATACCAAATTCAGTAATCACTGTTATTTCAATTCTGTTTTCAAGGATGCATGGATGTTTGACTTTAGACAATTGCACCCCTGTTCGCACGTGACTTCTGTCGGGAAACATAGACTCGGTTGAGGAGTTACACTTCTTAGCGATAAGCTTAATTGTTATCGGAATGCTATGGCTTACTTACAATTGTCGTTGTAAGCACTCGATTTAAATATGATTCTATTTATTCAAATTCAAATAATTTCACGGCCGTGGCCAATTACAATAATAAATTTTCAAGTATGTACAATAACAGCATTGAAATAAAATTATACATTGTCGATAACATATTGTAAAAATAGCCAATTTAGGCATGATAATAACAAAATTGTTTTGGTAAACCAAAAAATACTGAATTACATATAATGAAATCAAAACATTACAGTTACACACACATTCTTCTCTCAACCTTCCAAGCACTATTGTAGTCCAGCAACAAATCCATGGCTCGACATTCACGTTCTTTCAACACAGGTTTTTACTCACAGTCAGCAATGCAGTGCAAAAAGGCCACTTCTACCTTTATTTTATTTTACGGCACCATCGTTACCGGACCAATAAAGCTGAAGCATTATCGGCTGATAGTTAAAGCTACGACAGAAGCGTCGTCGAATGCGGTCAGTAGGTATTAAAAATGCATTGCTTATGGTGATATCGATTGCGGCTATTCTATTTTACTCTTTTTACATTTTGTATTCATAGTTTTTAGGGCAGTTGGCGTTAGAAGACCGGTAGCGTTTCGTCTGACGTGTGAGTGATAATGTCGTGCTGTCACACGAATCGAGACGGATTTATATAGACCCCTATAATTATTATACAAAATTATTTGTAGTGCTTGCTTGAGTTTATTTTATTATATTATAATTCGATGCATATTTTTTTTATGTATGTTCACCGTATACTCTGAGATTTGTAGACCGATTTGAGCAACTTTTCTTTAACTGGTGCAGAATGCTTTCGAGTTGGTCCCATATAAATTTCATTACATTTGATTCAGTAATTTTTAACCAGCTTCAATAAACAGGTTAATTTGACTGCACTTATCTGGACGATGTCTTAATAGTTTCGATTCCTCTCCGATCAAAGAATCGATTTGAGTAATTATTATTTTTAGTGTTAAATACTGATAATTATAAAATAATTATTAATTGGAAAAAGTTGTTACATTTATTTACACTAAAAAGTAAAACATTTTAACAAAAAAAATACCGACTTCAAAATCCTTACACAATAAAAAATATACTAAAACCACTGAAAGGAACAAAAAACTTTACTAATCGTGTAGGAGTTTTGAAGTCGGTATTTTTTTATAAATGTTTTATTTTCTACATGTCTCTCTTTTCACAGGTTTATATCCCGTAAGGGGGAACCCGGTCTTTTGACAGGCTTACGCGGGGACATAGGTCCAACACGCAGAGGCCCTTTAGAGAATTTTAATCTAAAATGTAATGGGACACTAACCGGGGACTCTCCATGGCTGCACTATAAAATGAAGTCATGGATTGTCCCCGGTGGTGTAAGTCTATTGTATGAGATGGAAACTATAACGATAAGGTCTATTGCAATGGGTGTTACATGGAATAAAAAGACTAATAAATACGGGAACAACGGCGTCTGCCTTTCAACTTTGATCGTGAAATTCTGTGGCAGACGGTGACTCGCCACTCACAAGATGGGCCCCCTAAATGGCCACCACTACAGGCGACAAGGAGCAACACTGGTGTGAGCGGCTAGGGGTGTAGAGAGGTGCGGCACCGGTTTCACCATCGCGCGTCTCGAAGACTCGGAGCGGGTTTCCCCGTTATTACGCCATTAGACACTTCCACCCCCGAGCATATAGCTCTGGCGGCCCCCCTCTGATCGGCCAACTAAGGCAAGCCAGAGTTGAAAATCCTGCGGGCACTCATGGGGTTCCACTCCAACCAACCAATAAAGGCAAGCGGAGACAAGGCCCTGACCGACTCTCTGGAGCATTCGGGTACGCAGTGTCGCCACTCACATTCAGCTCGCCACAAACTGCCCTGCGTTCTGTAAGCTATTTAATATACTTAATTATTTAATATACTTAATTATTTAATAAGCTACTTAATATACTTCTTTTTTTTTTTTTCTTATGATATACTTTTTTTTTAATCATAAGGTATGAAGAAATCAAGCAGCTACTTTAATCTGCCCTCCAGGATTACCTTATCCCATGGTGAGATAACGTTTGCCCAGAGTTTTTTTTTTTTTATTTGATTATTAAAATGTTCAAGGATGTGTGTTAGCTCGTGTGGCAATAACATGCCAACCTACATCAAGTAATGGTTTTGTTGTAATTTCATTTTACGTAAGGCATAATTCAGTATTAAAAACAACATGACAGACAGAGACGTTTTGCTGGGGAGTTGTAGCGCCGTTTCTTCTCCCCAGCTTAAATATTTAACTATAGCGGATAATAATATAAGCTTTCTCATATTATGTTGACGTTACTATTAATAGCCTCTTTTGAATATATTTTTTTTTCTTTTCCCGCCTAAACATTGACCACCCCTCTTTACCCATGTGTGTCGTAAAAGGCGATTAAAGATTGATATCAATAGGATGAGAAACATCCTCTCATGTGTTAATTACAACATACTATAAACATCAATCCGCCTAGCAAGCGTGGTGATTATGGCAATATAATTACAAAGATCGGACTAACTTACCTAGTGACGTCCGATCCTCAATTATGTAAAGTAATCTCGTCCTCATTTAGTACTATGTAGTTTGCACCTTGCACAACTCACTGCATCACAATTTTAAAGATGAACACTTTCATCAAAAATTTTAATATAGTCTGTGGTTCCTACGCGCTCTTTCGCTATCTGTAATGTACATGTCATTAATTCAAAGCATAAGAACACAACTTTCAGCAGGGATCTAGAATGCAATTTTATAGAATTCTAGATTTATTTGGGATGGGTTGGGACTCGATGAGGACGAGATTACTTCACATAATTGAGGATCGGACGTCACTAGGTAAGTTAGTCCGATCTTTGTAATTATGTTCCGTAATCTCGTCCTCATTTAGTACTATGTAGATGTTCAAAGAAGAAAGTTGTGTTAATAATCAACCTTGTTTATTCGTTAATAAACATTATTACAATTTATTAAAATTATTTATGAACCTCGGTCTTGTGTCCTCTAAGACTTATAGTAGATGAACAGGTATAAAAAAATACGTTTCGCATTATTCATATAAAAATAAACTTGGCGGAAGCACTGCCGTACTCCCAAAAGTGCAATTCTTTGCATTTCTAATTTATATGATTATATGGTGTACTTATAATACTTATTCATCACATAAGTTGGTTCTTATTTTAGTTTGTGTTTATTATTTATTTAAGAAATATCCATATAGAACACATAGCTTGAGCCATTGGGATCATAAATAAACATTTGGCCTCTTGCAAAACCAAGCCAATTTGAGGCGTTTCTTGTTTTTGTGTAGTATGCTGTAGATTTACTAGTATCCAATCCATTATTAGTTAAAAACTTACTTCAACCATCTGCTTAATAGATGCGGTGGAGGCGCCGTAATAAGGCTTCCTTAATGTAATAATTATGTATTACAGTTCGTCCTTTATTTTATTAACATCTAAATAACAAAGTAAGGTTGTTGCAGGACAAATATTAATGGCAATTATCTTTAAAATACTTGGTAAGAAATGCTAGTATTAAAAAGGTTAAGATCAACAAAAGCTAGATGTTTTAACCATTTTGTAATTTTTATGTTGATATTATCTACTTTAACGGTAATTTTATCTATACAAATCAGCAACAAGGTTTGATCCTGTGTTTGGGTAATTCCACACAGGCTTTCATTGGGAAACATATTCAACAATTCTTAATGTTAAAGTCACATACAACATAATACTTAGGGTTTGTTGCCCTACCTTTAAATATTTGCTTAAAGAACTTTGTTCTTCTCTCATCTCTACTCAAGTGCGATCCTAAGAGTAGGAAGAGAAAAATGAAAATAAAAATTGTTGACCTCAGTGTTGAGTGAGCGATAGGAAAAACTTTAATTATTAATTAAACTTAGATGCTAAGAATAATATAACCAGGGGATGCACATCATAACTTTTACAGTTGGGGATTCACTGATTATTGCAGATTAATATTGCCATCCTGTTTTGTTCTATAACGAAGCTAACATTTTGTCCATTGAAGAGGATGGTATACTTCTTAGAAACGCGCTCTCCTGAAAATGTGGTGGCAATCAGTGTTAGAATCCTGTGTAAAGGATTGTGATTCCCTGGAAGGATACGACAGTAAGTCACGACTAGGTCGCAGTAGTATTATATATTTTTTTTTTTTATATATATATACTAGGTCGCAGAATAATATATGTATATACACATCTTTTAATTTTTATTATATATATATATATATATATATATATATACATATATCTTACTATACACCCATATATATATATAATTACAATGCTCTGTTTTTATTTTCCGAAAAAATAAAAATCTACTTATGAGTGCAAATGGAGGGAACACAGAAGAATGTCCCATGCCATTCAAGAGTAGAGGCATCTATGGTGTATCTAGGTCAGGAACCCATGATACATAGTTGATGCAATTAGCAATACATCCATTTGCAAACATGATTCTATCGTTCACCAAGATTAGCTATAAGTGGTTCAAAGGCTACGGCCACATAGTTCCATTTCAATTTCCGAATGAAACACCTTCATTCTTTATTAGCAATGGCATTCTACACATATAATATAGAATAGAAATAGAAATAGAAAACATTTATTCGGCAAAGAACATATTAGACAGTGCATAAAATGAATTGAAAGCTACGATATACATCATTAAGTGCGCAGGTGTGCTGTCGAACATGCCTGTTCCAAACCACTACAAAACTACCACAGCTTCTTTGCCATTGAAGTGTGTGCCCATATCTTATTAATATAGGTTATGGTTCTTATCTATTCCAAGTGAAATATTACCTTGTTTTATTTCAGAAGCAACTGGTTTCTGTGCATATAAGTCTAGGTTAATTCATTTAGTTTTAATTCCTTTCAATATAGGAGGCCACCATTTAAGTATGTGCAAATGTATCCTATATACATAAGATTGCACTATTACTTTTTCAGGGCTACTGTTGTAAGATTTTTCCATGACATTGGTAGGTATAAAGTCAAATGTATTCTATAGCTGGGCCATGCACAATGTTAAGCTATGTTGAAATAAGGACACCTTTTGGTTGAGATAATTATTATTTTGTACCCGTTTATGGTTTCTCTAGAATTTAGAAATAAAATATTATCTTCTTCTGGGAGAGCAAGATAGAAAAAATTGCATGGAATCTAATATGGGTCCCAAATTCTGCTATTTTTGTTTAGCATTTAGGCATATTTTCTTTGATATGAAAACACCAAGATTTTCTAAGAAATTTTGGTTGGTGGACACATTTAGTTTACACTTTTCATAGGAGTCAGTAATACAAGAATTATTATTAATAACCGATGCAATATTCTCATGTAAAAATTAGCGGTTTCATGATCTAGGTAAAATCATATGGTGCTGTACTAAGTCTGAAGGGATGGCATGTAAATTCATACAAATAATCTGGAAATAGGGAACATGAGTGTTTCCTATCAGATTCCCTTATTGACAGTACAATATGCATTTTTTTAAATCATACAAAAAATTTGTTGCAACAACTTTTAAAATCTTTTCTCATTTTGATAAAAATTTACTCAGTTTCTGAGTAACCTGGTTATTTAATGGAGCAGTAGTTTGTACAGGAACATTAGTGAAAGGTATAGTATAACCTTTTAACCATTTGTGTATGGTATGACTTTTAGTGATACCTAGTACCGCAGTAGTAGGAAAAGTATTTCAGTTGATTGGTATGTACCTTATTCATCATTGATCAGGGTCCAGGTTAGGGCCTCAGCAACAGGGATAGTGGTGTCTCCGCCAGAATATCACGAAAAACACCAACAATTTATTCACATAGTATGTTGTTGGACTCGACATGGTTTTGCCCGCTTGGAAAGACATTTATAGCTGTTGTGCTCCCCTTTTTAGTTTCAAGTTTTAGGGGATTCTGATAGGTACTTACCTTCACTGGGAGTATTCTTTCATTCTCACCCAGATTTTGAACAGCTTTAATGGTATTTACTTTATCCTATAGTTTGTCCCCAAACAGGTATTATGAGATTGCAGGCTTCTCTGATATCAATTTATCAATGATGTGCAGGCTATAACTTCATACAATAAGTTGCATAGCAATCCAGTTGAATCACTGATTCCGAAATGTGATTTTCATCTCATTGTTTACAATCATGTTGTTGAAAATCTTTTCAAGGGTTGAGATAGTACTAAGTGTCTCATAATAGCATTGATTTGACTTTTGCATAAATGCTTGTATGCTTTATTTATAGGGCCATGTTTCTTGATTATAGTGAATCTAGTTTCTTAAGGCCATTCTGCATGATTAGTCGTTTTTTTTTTTTTTTGTATATTGCGTGTTATTCCTACTGAATTATCTCAGAGGTGAGCACTATTTTTGCAAGCCTGCCCCCCTCCTTTCTTTAATCTGATTTCATCACTAGGTGAGACACTATATTTGTAGCCACTTATGATAGGTGACGGAAAGGTGTTTGCACCTGGTTCATTAGAGCTTGACTGCATCAGCTCCGCTCAATGATGTAATAGTAATGAAAAACATTGTCCTTGTCCGTGTGGTAAACTACCTCGGCTTCGACTGAAGAGGTCTTCGTAATCATCTAAGCTCCTGACTGCAAATCCAGGGCTAACCCCTCGTGAAAGCTCTAAGGATGCATCAAACAGCGTTTTATCTTGCTAATAAAAGATACTTAACTGGCTAGCCTCTCGTGGAAGCTCTCTCGTTCTTCGCTTGTAAACGAATACTGCACCGGCTTACCTCTCGTGAAAGCTCTATTGGTGGTGTCGTTTATTTTTAAATTAAGGCACTGTTGACCTGTGCTCTTCCTTGTAAACGAATAACCCCCACCGGCTGACCTCTCGTGAAAGCTCTATTGGTGGTGTCGTTTATTTTTAAATTAAGGCACTGTTGACCTGTGCTCTTCTTTGTAAACGAATAACCCCCACCGGCTGACCTCTCGTGAAAGCTCTATTGGTGGTGTCGTTTATTTTTAAATTAAGGCACTGTTGACCTGTGCTCTTCCTTGTAAACGAATAACCCCAACCGGCTGACCTCTCGTGAAAGCTCTATTGGTGGTGTCGTTTATTTTTAAAATAAGGCACTATAAACTTGTCACCGTTGACCTGTCTTCTTCCTTGTAAACGAATAACCCCCACCGGCTGACCTCTCGTGAAAGCTCTATTGGTGGTGTCGTTTAGATTTACGTGCATATAGTGTATATTGCTGCGACACTGCGGATCCATCTCCTGTGAAACATGTAGTTAGTAACTTACCGATACGGTCGTGTAGACTCCCACTTTTTTTGGGCTCCCACAATCGATTATTTAGCTTTTCTATTGCTTCATCCTTACTCCTTCGCCAGTGTTTCCCCATTTTTGAAGAAAAAGGAGGATAATTGGAAGATTTTCTTGAGTTGCGTATACAGCGAGCAGCACAAAAAAGTACAATGACATGTACATTACAGATAGCGAAAGAGCGCGTAGGAACCACAGACTATATTAAAATTTTTGATGAAAGTGTTCATCTTTAAAATTGTGATGCAGTGAGTTGTGCAAGGTGCAAACTACATAGTACTAAATGAGGACGAGATTACGGAACATAATCGCTCATTGCAGTGATCATTCGATAGTCTATATTTTGCCGGGAACCACATGGTATCGTTAATACCCCATAATCAGCTCATTACTGCCCCACTGTTGGGCACGGAACCTTTCTCACTTTGAGAAAGCCTTAGCCTACTGGCCTAGTGCGGGTTAGCAGACTACACACACCATTGTGAACATTTTGGGGCTCTCTCAGGTGTGCAGGTTTCCTCGCGAAGTTTTCTTTCACCATTAATGCAAGTGGTAATCAAATTCCGCACATGAACCCGAAAAGTCGGATGTGCAAGCCTGAATTAAATTCGTCTGGAAGGCAAGCGTTCAACCACTATGCTGTCACTGCCATTAAAATCTACTTAAAGTATATTACTTCCACAAAGATAAAATTTTAAACCAGTTGATCTGACGCCTCGCTAAATTCCAATAAGGATCATGATACGGTCAGCGGCAGCGTTAAATAACCAAATTGTTTCCCACCAGCAATTTAACTGGATACAAACTTTATACCTTTGTTCTAAAGTCGAATTTACCTTAACAAACAATTGTGAATAGGGTTTACATAAATAATTTTATCTACCCCGTAACTGTTGTTATTAAAATGACAATATAAAGAGGGGGGCGGGGGGTATTGTTGGATGGGATATATGGTCAGTTTCTGTTATCTAGGTCCGAGGAGCGTTACATATCCTTGAGATATAGTGCAAATTACTACACCGTCATAAGTTATTCAATAGTGGAGGCTATAACTGAGATGGGTCGATTTGGGTTAGGGGGCTATTGAATGTAATGGTGGAATAAAGACATAAAATCTTCCTTAGTTTCTATTGGGAGATCCAAAATAAAAAAGAAGTGATTTCATATGGATTGCAGATAAGCAGAAGAGGAATCTAGGCCTTTTTCTCGTTTATTTCTTTATGTGGTCTCGGTTAGGGGCGACAAAAAACGATATTAAGCTGTTGAGTGGCAATGTTTATATAAGATAGTTGTATATCTGTGAATGCCCAAAGCGCAGTGTATCTAAGGATGCGCTATTATATGTTAAGTCTAAACAAGCCTGATTGTAATATTTATTAACTTTATGATTAAATTGCTATGGCAGCTTTACATAGGCTTTTTTTTTATTTTTTTTATTAGGACAAGCCCCTCACACATTCCCAACCATTGCAACTCCTGTAAGCCAGGATTTACAATGGCAAACACCGAAAAGAACACCGACCAATGAAGGTCGGTGTGTCCCAGAAAATGAATAAGTGTCTTGGAACCCGCAATGAAATTAATCAGAAAAGAAAAAGGAGGAGTAGGAAAGAATATACGTTCCACTTCCCTCCATAGCAAGCAGGATACAGAGAAAACACTTGGCCATAGGCACAATGATTGGGAGTGTACAACTAGGATAAGCCTAGTTGCCAAGCACCACGGGTACAAAAAAATTATAAATATTTATTTACGGGTCCTATGTTGTGAGTTATTGTGACAGATTCCAATAGTAGGTATGTCAAAAACGCCTGAACGCACGGAAATTCGTCCTAGTTGCAACAAGGCCTGTATAGTAAACAACTCCGGATGTAACTTGCAAGCTGTCAAATATTATATTGCGTTCATCTTGCCAAAGAACACACACAGAATATGATGTGCAGATTTACATAGGTTGACCAGTCCCGACAGAATGTACTCGTTCACGAGCATGACGCATGAGCAACGCTTAGCTCAACCATATGGAAGGGAAACTCCGCGACCCAATACTCAACGTCACCATCAGCGGAACACTGTGAGTATGACAAAAACGACTATGTTAACAACCACCAAGATAGCTGGCGACTGTCCCATATTTGTTCTTTTCACTAGTGGATGTTATCATAGACCGCGATGACTCTTCACTATCGTCATTATAAGTATTATTATCTTAAAAAACAAACGTTGTCATAGTACTTTGACGTACCGTACCGTTACCGTGTCATAATCATCATCATTTCGGCCGAATCAAGTCCACTGCTGGACACAGGCCTCCCTCAAAGATCACCACAACCACCGATATGGATGTGTTGTGGGCTCATTGGGGGGTTTTGCCAAAATCGCCACGCTTGGCGGGCGGGTTGGCGATCGCAGTTAAGTTGTTAATGTACTCGAAGGACGCTGCTGCCCATCCTCCGGCTAATCCCTTAGTCGACTTTTACGACACCCATGGGAGGAGATGGGGTGGTGGCATTCTGAGCCGGCACCACACGGCATCCGGCACTACACGGCATTACCGTTACCGTGTATCTAGGTATATTTTTTGTACCTCTTTTGAATCATATTTTTCCACTCTCCCTTTGTGCATAAAAGTATTAATTAATGTTGATTGACAACTAACGAATTGATAAGTTGTTACTAGCACACAGAAGCATGGTGCTGTTTACTTCTTTGACATAATATCATACTCATTTTTTAGGTCATGGGTGAACTATACTGTGCCGGAGACATACAAGCTAACTTAAGAAAAATAATATCATCACATATTACGACACATAGTGTGCACACTCGTTTAAATGCTACAAAAACAATTACAAAGTTACGTTATAAATCAAGGAAAAACCCCTTGGCATTCGCTGAAATAAAGTGCTATTCACAACATAATTACCGATCCACCTCCCGACGTTGGTTGTGATGGCTTTATGAACGATAGCAGCCATTGGGAGGCCCATATTTACCGTGATCGGTAAATATGGGCTGACATAATAAACATACATCAACCCTTTTCGGGAAGAACATCGTAATTTACATTTGAAACCAAAGTCAAAACGCGCAAGTAAATAGTAATTTCAGCTTGAATTTGTTAGTTACTTGCGCAGAAGTAATTCATGATAGTTTTATTTGAGTGCTTTAATAGCACTAGCAACTTTCTATATCACGTGGTTGTATGTAGCCTACGAAAATATCTAACAAACATTCTTCTTATAAATTAAGTGAAATATCGCTTACGCAATTCTTCCCGAAAATACTCGAATGTTCACTGACATTTGCTAGACGCGTCACAAGCCTAGGTCTTATTAAAAAAAATCTTTCATTTTAAACAATGCTTCACACTATCATTTTTCCTGTGTCGTTGATACAATAATAAATCTGACATGCACAATAGTCTTGTCCCAGAATTACTGTCTGTAGGCTATACACCTGAGGGGAATACTTTATAATCCCCCCGTACGTGACTGATTTACTGTCACCCTCTCAGAGATGTGCCAATAGGCGTGGCACCAGTGGGCGGCTCTAGTATGATCGTACGAGGACCTGGAGCCCCCGTTAGGTGCCGAATATGACCGCCCCAGTGGTTTTAGCCGGTAGGAGTCTGGCATACCCCTCCGTCCTTCCCCGCGAGTTCATGAAGAATTTCCACTGGGCACCAGTAGAATAAGGCTATACACCTGAAACCCTGAATTGTAGTCCAGAAATCTAATTGCTTATCCACTGCGCCAACCGTGCCGTCTGTTCACAAGAATGTCCCAATACACGTACGTCACATAAATTGTTTTATAGCTTACGATATTTTTTCTCACACATTAATCTTCCCGTAGACAAGAGACAAATGGGGTCTGGTGTACCCAAGGTTGATTACCGGCATCGTATATCGTTCGTTAGCAGGAAGTAATTTAAAATCTAGAACAAAAAATGACATAATCCTTTAAAGGCATGAAACGGGAAACAGTTTCAGTATTTTTTCTTTTACTATACTGAATTTTATGCATAGTGTTTGTACACGCTTTATATATTATCTTGACCGTCATGTATGTATCTAATGCATGTGGTACCGGCTACGAATAGCACCAACCCATCTCATACATTGGGTGTCGTAAAAGGTGACTGTGGGATCAGCCGGAGGATGGGCAGCAGCATCCTGCGAGTAAATTACAACTCAACTACGATCGCCAACCCGCCTGCCAAGCGTGGCGACTAAGGCAAAACCCCCAATTAGTACACAACATACCCAGACCGGTCGTTGGAGACCTACGGGGGAGGGTGTTGTCCAGCAGTGAACTTTATTCATCTAAAATGATGATGCAACTATGGGTATCAATGCGTGTAATGGAATCTTGCAATTCAATTTTCACCTACTTCTAGATGTTCGATTGACTTGAAATTTTACAGATGTATCAAGTATTGAAGATGTCTTAGGTTTTCGCGAGTATTACACATTATAATAAAACACTTTTAAACGGATTCTATCGCGTATATTTTATAGATTTTTGTTTTTCCTGACGTTTCGAATGCTGCAAAGCATTTTCTTCAAGTTGCCTTTTATGAAAACCACGGGTTAGTGTTATTCGTAGCTGGCAAGTAATCATTTAACAGGGTTTCAGGGTCAATTTTGTTTAAAATCTTCAATAAAATAAGTAAAATTATAGCTTAAAAACCTAATAATGAAATGTAAACTAAAATATATTTTTTATGTTATACAAAAGCGTGGTGTGTTCTCTACTTACATTCTTACGATTATTATAAATAGTATTAGGTACTAGTAGTAGGTTATATTTCACGGAAATCATGTTTTATTCGTTTCTTTAAACTGTAATTTTATTTATATTAAGAATAAGAATGGTGTTTAAATTCAGCTTCGTCTATCTGTTAAGGTTCTATTTTTATTTATTTATTTATTTATAATTTATGTACACACAGCGATAATGTATTAAGATACAGTAGGTATATACAGACACTTGAGTACAAAGGTACCGCTTATTTCAAAAGAAATTTCTGCCAGCAGACCTGCGACAGGAGAGATAAGTTATAAAATGTAGACAGCAGTGTGTAATGGTAGAAGAGAAATTACATAATTATTGTATAAATCTTAAAATTTAAACACATAATATGAAAATATATATAATTTAGCACAAATAAAATAACGAAAAGATAAATAAAATAATACAATAAATATATATCAATTTAAATACATACATACATATATATATACTAAAATATTACAAATAATTAGGAGAGGTAATGCTCTTTAACACGAGTTTTAAAGACCGAAATGGTTTTTGAATCGCGAATATTAGGTGGAAGTGAATTCCACAATCTTACTGCGTGGACGGTGAAGGAATAAGAATAAAAATCGGATTTATGAGGTTGGAACTTAAGAAGGGTTTTTCTATTACAGCTCCGTATTAAATAAGATTGTAAACCTCTATATACATTCATTTGATTTTATTAAAGCTATTTATCTCAATTTGTATCAGTTATTCTTGTCGCATATTATCAATACAAGCAATAACTAATATAATTGATTAGAAATAACTGTACCTAACATAGTACTGACAAAATACTCGATTTATCAGTTCGGAATCGTCCAGTACAATAATTGATTTTAGTTACAACAATACAATATCTTTGGGAGAATGAACAAAAAGGTGAATGATGATATAATTGTTTATTAGATCGATGAATTAAACTGCAGGCTTCACACACAAAGAAGGGCATTCATCACCAAGCTTACTCACTGCTTGTTGGCAATTTCAGAGAATTCCAATGTATATTCATGATATTTTTTATTATATTACGTAGTCAGTGTTTTTGGTTGCTTATTTTTATATAATCGAGAGAATATATGAGCAATTTTCCTAGTGTTATGTGACACGCCTGACCATGACAATTGTAATGCTACCCAGGACTATACCTGCGTGGCACCCCACACGTGCACGTCACCTTGAAACGTTGGTTATTTAGTCTCTTATGTCCAGTAATTTCAATAGCTACAGTACCATTCAAACAAGAATACAGTAAACTCTAAACACTGCTGGCAACAGAATATCTTTTCAATTATCAAACAACCTTTCTTTTATTGGTTTCCAGAAATTCTACATGAACTTCCTTCACTCTGGGGAAGGGCGAAGTGGTATATATGAGTTCTACTGGCTTAAACCACTGGAATGGTAATCTTCGGGACCGAAGGGGGCCTCCAGACCCTCGTAAGATCATATTAATGCCGCTGATTCATGCTACGTCTATAGGTACATTACGGAGGGGATGACTGTAAGCCGGTCACCCCCTTTAGCGGAGGAAAGGCAACTATAAAAAGCTCACCCTCCAGACACTTCTCAGGTAGGAATGTAAAGGATCCCCCCAAGCCTTGAAAAGGAGATCACTGCACTCTGATTTTCATGCTCAGCCAACATAGCCGACACTACTGCCGTCAGGGCCAGATCTTGTCCGATCCGATCGACCAAAATGCGATGCGTACTCCTCGAGCGTGTGCTGTGGAGTATCCTGGTCGCTACCACAATGGTGGTACTGTGCCGTAACCTCACGTCCTATTCTGTGCAACTACACACTGAAACAACCATGACCGGTGAATACCTGCGTCAGACGGTAGGTGATGCGCTCCATCTTACGAGGCCCTGACACTACGCTTGTCACATCGATACTTTAGTTATTTAGTCTCTTATGCTTAGTAATTTCAGTAGCCAGCCAGTGCCCTTAAAACCGAAACACAGTATCGTTTAAAGCTTGATGGCAGAATATCTGGCACTGCGACAGTACTATTGACCATATTAAGGAGGTTTTATTTAATATCATCAAAAAGGTTCACACAGCTGAAGGCTGATATTTTAAAAAGGCATCTGAAAATTGTCAACAAAAACCTTTACTTTCTACCGTTTCATTTAAAAGCAATGCTTGTGCAGATCTAATTTTTCCAATAATCGATTATGGTGATGACTTGAATGCTGATATACTCAAAAAAAATTACCGTGTTTGTTTTCTCCACATTAGCATTTGATATGTCTTTAACCTCCGAAAAAATCACCATGTTTCTGCATATGAAAGAAAGAAAGAAAGAAAATAAATTTATTTGGATAGATAGGGCAACACACATCACTTACAGAAAGCATAAATTGAGTAGATAAAGCAAAATAATATACAAACAAACCATTAACAAACATATTGAGACATTAACATACAACAAACCATGCAATATGAAGATAGCTGGAAGAATACATTTATTATTTATAAAAAAAGTTAATGGTTAGTGGTGTGCGTCGCAATACCGATCAAAAAGAGACATTGCTCAGCCTAAAGCCACATCGCAGTTAGCGGTGCGGCGCTGATTCTCAGCAATACCTCGTAGTATGCATAATATGTATATTATAATTAAATAATGTTACTACTCTACTGTGCTGTGTGCGTCACACAAAGCTGCAACCACAAAAAGAATAAAACTATCCACAATGCCGCAGCCGAACGTATATTAAAGTACATATTTAGACTAAAGTAGATGTATATTTGTGCATAAATACACCATCCATTATATGTATATTAAGCATATTATATATTAAATGTTTACATAAACCGTGTTGTGGATTACCATATTACCGCCTTTGCGTGATTTATATTCAGAATTCATTAAATAATTTGATATCTATATCATTTGAGTATCAATTTTATAATTACATATGGTATCTTATAATTATATATTTATACCTATATTTATACATAACGCCATGTTATGTTATATATTATATTTCATTTAATGAATATTATCAAAATTGCAATTAGTATTTTTAATATTGATGTATTTGATTGTGAATTGTACATAGATAAATAAATATAACTTTAAAGAATAAATAAAGACTTAGGATGATTTTTGTATGTTTAGTAAATCTCGTTTAAATTGGTTCCCGTTTGGCAGCGCAGAAACACGAGGGCATTGACCACTCTGTTCTCTATACTCCATGCCCCTAATTTCCCTTCTTATTTATCTTCTCATTTCCAGTATCTTTAGTGTGGTTAGAACACCATGAAAAATATCTTCGTTCTGCTAATAGTAGTTTTTTTTCAGTGATGTACTCATCACTCCGACTTTATTCATTCTACCTTCATTGTTCAATCTATTCTACTGTAGAATGCGCTGCCTCTCGAAATGAGAACGATTAACGGTCGGCACAACTTTAAAATTAATGTTCGTAAATACCTACTACAAACTACTAACCTACATGACAAGACGACGGCAGATACCTCTCAGCCTTGATGTTTATTTTTTTCTAGTAGTTTATATTTAATATATGTATATGTACGTTTGTTTAGGATATTTATGTATATTTATACATATACTAGCTGCCCACCCCAGCTTCGCACAGGCACGTACATGCAAACCCGATTGCAGTGCTACCAACTGGGTCCAATTGTGAATCTAAACTATCCAGGGATACACTCAAATACAGATACAAAATTTCATCATAATCAGTCTAACCGTTTAGGAGGAGTTCAGTGACATACACACGTACTGAAGAATTATTAAGATAATATTAAGATTTGTAATTTTTATTCTTCCATATATATAAAAATGAATATTTGTCTATATGTCCTTTATAGAATCGTAAACTATGCATTTGATCATGTTTGATGAATGATCTTCAGCAAAGTGTTGTGTATGAGCCCACAAAGGTTTCTGAGTTGGTACGACCAATCTTTGACAGATGGCGCCACTATCATTCCAATGAATATTTGTGTAATGTCTTTCCTTCAAATTTATTTTAGTAAGTAGCGTAGCAACGCGCGCAGGGTACAGCTAGTTGTAAATAAATTTCATCACATCTATACTTCTTACTCTTATATTGTTGTGCATTTACCTTGTTGTGTCTGCATAACCCAAATGTCGTCTGGCAGAAAATGCACATGGCATTAAGATCGCCTTTGTACATTATTGTACATTAAGAATAAATACATAAAAACAAATAATTTCAGTCTATACCATTAACTTGGAATTACGTGTTTATAGTTAATAGTATTACACTACGTAAATACAGATCAAAAGTTATTTTAATTATTATTTCTGAGTACGTCACCCGTATTATACAAATTGGCACCGATAGTACTTACCTAGTAGTAACCTAGCTGGACTTTTGCAAAAAGAGACAACCACCAGTAATTTATTTAATTCATTACGAAAATTAAACCTCATTGGCACACATCTGACAATAATAAAAGTAATGTCACGTTTGCGTGAGATAAGCAGCAATAAAAACGACACAAACTGCTATCTCTACCCTTTATCCGACGAGGAAATTTTTAAATAACTGTCACGGCTTCTGACCCACCCTAGCACTTAAATAATAATGACTATTAGCTTAAATTATTAGTACCTTTGCGTGATATGAAAACTACAATTGTTTTTACAACCGTTCCCTGGCTAATTGGTCGACGGCACGGTTTGCCCAGTAGCCCAGGTTTAAATTTCTGCGTCGATCCCTGCGCGGAACTAATATTTTTATGGCTATAGACCTATGAATAGTTATTCCGAGTATGGGTGGTTGTGTATGTGAAATTAATGTCTAATCATTCAGCCACAATTGGCTATACTACTCGGACTGGAACGAGATTCGAGATAGACTCGGCTACACTGTAAATTTCGTAATAGCTTACTGAAGCACCAGGGATAAGTTTAGAACAGGCTAGCCCCTGACTACTGTATATCATCATCATCATTATATCAGTTAAAAATGAAACGTCCACTGCTGAACAAAAGCCTCCCCATCCCCATCCTCCATAAGACGACCGGTTACATGCTGAGTGTCGTCATTTTGGGGGAAACTTGCCAGTACTCACCACACTTGCAGGTGGGTTGGTAAGCGCAGAATGGATACTATTCGACAAAAATGACATCGACACAATGACATGTTCATCCCTCTGGTTTTGAGTCCCTTAGTCACCTTTTACAACATCTACGGGAGGAGATAGAGTGGTGCTACATTATTAATCCGGACACCACACGGTGTATGTTCTTCTGTATTCTGTTTTGTATATAGTCTATCGTAATAAGATAATCTAAGAATTTATCAAGCTTCATAACATTGTTTTATTATAATGTGTAATAATCGCGAAAACCTAAGACATCACTAAGCTTCATGACTTAAAAAGTAGGTAAACCGAGTTTCTAATACTACGAATGAGTGAAACTTAATAAAAAAATAGTTAACCCTTTTCTTGTTTTGTTAGCGAAATACATTCAAAAGGCTTACGACCTTTTTAAAGGTGGAGGTTAAGGTGTATGGGATTCTTACTTAACCCCCCGGTTCCCTCTTAAGTATACGAGTAAATGAAGGGGCTTCGAAATCTCATCGGCGCTCTCTTAATCCCTCTCAACGGCATCTTACGGAACCACGACGGTTTCGTAGACGGAGGCCACTACCCTTTAAGTATTGTACTATACTGCCAGCGTAGTTTATCCGCGGGACAATGTGACCAGAATACTTTTTGAAGCTAGTTAAGAGGAGTTAAATAAAATACGTAAGAAATATACAATTTATGTGAATCTTAAAAATGAACGCATATACTCTTTATAATTATATGGAATACGATCAGGTTTTGGTTTTTATTAAAAATAGCATTTGCTTGTACAGATATGTTCTCAAAAAACTTATTTTTCCAATCTAATCTGCACCTGAAAATCAAATCTTTATAAATATCAAAAAGAAAATATAAACTACCTTTATGTCAAAAGAAATAGTTAATATCTCAAGCCTGTACTCGTATAAGAGAATGTTTTGTTAAATTAATGTATATTTCAAAGTGACGAAGAGGGAATTATATAAGAATCAAATTCAATGTAATGAAAATCTGAATATTCATTTTCAATATCATTGATAACCAATAGTCTTTAAAGGAATTAAAGTATTTATTATTTAATTCATCTTATAAATATAATATTCGTAACGAAGGTAATGCAATAAGAATTAAGTACAATTTTTGTTTGTTGTTTGAATACAGATATAAATTCCACACACAATACACCCAGACCCGGAACAACTATTTACAGATCATACATACATATACTCGTATTATATCAATTTCTACGGTACAGTTAATAATATTATCAACTAATTCTCAGTATCGTTTAATTGAGAGCTAAATGAGCCAAATGTGCGAGTACCATGTGGGATATTAATTTATTTTGTTTAATTGACGTGATATTTGTCTGGCAGATTAAGTATGTCATCCTCACGCAAGTGTTCCTACTAACGGTGGCGTCGTGTATCGGGTCGCTGAGTTGCCCTACAATATGGTTGAGCTAAGCGACGCTGATGCATGCGTCTTGCTCGTAACCGAGTGCTGTCTGTTGGGACTGGTCAGCTTAATACAGCCATGGCAATTTAATCATAAGCTTTAATAAATATTAAAATCTGGCTTGTACACTGAAGTGTTAGACTTAATGTAATTAAGACTCTTTTCTTCTTTTCTTTTTTATTTATTTTTTTATTGATTCGGTGGAAATTCTTCATGTAGGAAGTACATGAAGAATTTCCACCAAATTTGCCCCGGGAAAGGGCGAAGGGATATTAGGGGCCAGACTCCTACCGGCTAAAACCACCGGAGTGGTCATTTTCGGCACCGAAGGGAGGCTCCAGGAACTCGAATAATCTCCATCTAGAGCCACCCATTGGTGCCCCGCCTTTAGGCACATCTCGGAGGGGATGACTGTAAAGCGGCCATGCCCTCTAGCTGAAGGAAGGCAACTGTAAAGAGGCCACCCCCCCAGGCATCTCTCGGGGGGATTGTAAAAAAATCCCCCGAAGCCTCACTATACGCTGTGCTGCGCACACAGCGGTACGTGACCCCATGCACACCGCTGTAATCCCGGGAAGACTCTTTTCTCCTACATTGTCATCACATAACCTTCATTTCAAGAACAATGTAGTCAAATATTGTAACAAAACTATTTTGTTAAAAAGAGTTACCATGGAGTTACTTGCCTGTTCATCTACATAGGATACCTTCATCTTGGAACGCGGCAACTAAAGTCTGACTATTCATGAGTGCGTGTAATTGGTTTTATATGAATAAAAATATTTTTATCTTTATCTTATCTTAATACAATATGCGGAACATACGATGTACAGTCTTTGCCGATGAGGTAAGCCTTCCTATATTTATCATAACTTCCTACCGCTTTCTACGACCATAAATCTAGAAGTTAAAAGTTCTAGAATTTCACACGCTCTCAAAACTTCAGAGAATGTTCGTGTAATGATGAATTATTGTTTTAGGTGGTTTTGCTCGTGTATGAAATATGATGGCAGGCTTTATGGGTCGAAATTTTTGGCATAGAAAAATAAGTTCTGTGAGACAAAGGGTTTTTTCACATTCATCTTTACTTATCTTTGCGACCTTTTTGAGGTACGGGTTGTACTTCTGGTATTATCAATTTATATGTAATTTAGCGACGTGATTTTTCTCTATCTATTTTTATCTATGGACTATAATGTCATATTTGATTTGAAAATAACGAAAGAAAACATCATTTTATTTTTATTTCTCATGCAAACACACCTTGCACATTTTAGTGTGCCCTTCGAACTAAAACATTGTAATGTATAAAATTTCAACACTAAATGGCTAAGCGGTGGTAAGTAGTACTTAGCCTGACTCTTCCATTAGTAGATGTTTTTTTTATTATCTCGCTGTAAATACATCTTGTACTTCCTGCGTCTCGGAGAAGGGCGGAGCGGCATGCCAGACTCCTACCGGCTAAAATGAAACCACCGGAGCGATCATCTTCAGCACCAAAAGGGAGCTCCAGGTCCTCGTATGATCGACTATCGGCACTAGAGCTGCCCATTGGTGCCTCGCCTATAGGCACATCTTAGACTCTACTGATGACGGTAAGGCGGTCACCCCCTCTAGCGAAGGGGAGTGACTATAAAAAAGCTGCCTCCCGGGCAAGTCTCGGGGGATTGTAAAGAATCTCCCGTAGCCACACTGTGCGGTACGTGACCACGTGCGCACCGCCATCTTCCCGGGGGACACTCAGTATGATTACGCAGACTCTCCAATCCACACGCCCGTGACCCCCATGGTCCCTTGTGATATAACGACAGCGGGGTACTTAGGCATGTTGGACCTGGACGTCAGGGTGGTTGTTACCCCGTCTAATCCTTTTACATACGATCGGCCCTCCCTCGATCCCGCTCTGTGTTCTCTTTCTGTAGCATGACGCACTCATAGAAGTAGACCACTGCACTCCCAATTTTCATGCTTTGCCAACATAACCGTTACTACTGCTGGCAGAGAGTACATTACATTTAACAGCACGGTTTATAATAACTGGGAATGCATGAGGTCAAAATTGGTACCTTTCTCCGCTAATGTTGTAGCAAGTTCACAGTCATCCCCTTCGCCCTTTCCCAGGAGGAAGGAAGTACATAAGGTATTTCCACCGGATCAATAAAAAAATTAAAAGATAAAAAAAGGATGTTAGTGCTTGGTGATCTGTAACAAAGGGCCTGCTTAATACTGACTCCAAACTATCGCAGAGAATAATTTTAGAACTTCGTAATATTGTAATTTCTTTTTATTGTAATTGCTTTTTTTTAAAACGTTGCCCCACACTAGGATTTCTCCTGTGTCGTGGGTGCATTTACAGACATGAATTCCACATACAATACACCCAGACCCGGAACAACAACCTGCAGATCATACAAATAATTGTTCCGTGCGGGAATCGAACCCACGACCCGGAGCGCAGCAGTCGACTGTATCAGTCACTGTACCAACCGTGCCGTAATATAACTCTTAAGCTTATTTTTCTTTTCTTATTTTATACGTTGCCCCACACTAGTATTTCTCTTGTCTCGTGGGTATAGTTAACAGAAATACATTACACATGCACACACAAATACGAAATAAAAATGTTTGTTCCGTGCGGGGATCGAAACCGCGACACGCTGCGCAGTAAGCCAATCGCTTAGCCACTGCGCCAATCGTGCCATCAATCAATCAAATCAATTTGGAACAAATATTTGTATGACCTGAACCTATGACCTCCGGGTCTGGGTAATTGCGAGTGTGAGATTTATAATCTGAAAACCGTACCCAGGATACTGGAGAAAGATTAGTGTGAAGCTTTGTTTAAAAAATATGGATGGTTATCTGTATTTTTTATGAGCTTATCGACTGAACAGCTCCACGCTTTCATTGACGAACAAAGTTAGCAGGAATCCACGATTTATTTTTAGACTAGCTGGGACCCGCGCTTTCACCCACGTTTAATTCAAAAGAAATTTAGAGTACTTCGACATAGACACTTGACATAAAAATTTACATATTGAATTTCAAGGGCTTTATTTTTTTGCGCGGAACCCTAATTATTTTTCAAAAATTAAAGTAGTAAGTTATTCCTTATAACATTAGCTATCTGCCAGTGAAAGTCTCGTCAAAATCGGTCCAGCCGTTTCGGAGATTACCCGGTACAAACAGACAGACAGACAGACAGCAAAACAATTAAAAATGGTATTTTTGTTATAGGTACCATATATACTTTCATATGCATTTAGTAAAAAGCTGTTTTTTGACATTACAAACAGACACTTCAATTTTATTTATTTGTATAGATTAGGTTTGAATTGTATATATTAAAATACTTAGACGCGTTTTTTTTACCGAAGGAGTTGACGAACGTAAATATAATAGTCGCAACCAACTTATTTTTTGTATAGTCTGTGACTGAAGTTCGGTCCCCGTTTAAGATAATTGCTACGGACTTCGAAATGTTCACTGAAAATTGCTCATTTTAGCGTAAATTTACTTGAACGGCTACGAGTCGTTCTTTTTTTATTCACCAGCAAGACATTGCATATGTATTATTTATTCTGCTTGTATTGCCGTGTGGTGCCGGCTCAGAATGCCACCACCCCATCTCCTCCCATGGGTGTCGTAAAAGTCGACTAAGGGATTAGCCGGAGGATGGGCAGCAGCGTCCTTCGAGTACATTAACAACTCAACTGCGATCGCCAACCCGTCTGCCAAGCGTGGCGATTATGGCAAAACCCCCCAATGAGCCCACAACACATCCATATCGGTCGTTGTGGACATCTTTGGGGGAGGCCTGTGTCCAGCAGTGGACTTCATTCGGCCGAAATGATGATTCTGCTTGTAAAAAAAAAGAGGAACCGTCCAGCGAAATATAATTAAAGAACACTTGTTAGCTTTGTTTGACGAATCACTCAAACACATTTTTATACGGAATAAATATATATCATATCAGCCGCAGAACATCCACTGCTGAACCAAGGTCTCCCCTATATATTTCCACGACGATTGGATTCATGCCCCTCGCATTCAGACTCCCAGTGACCTTCACCAGGCCATCTGTCCATCTCCTTGGAAGCCGCCCCACGCTGCGTTTTCCACTCGAGAAACTTTTTCCCAAAACGACCATTAGTTCTACGAGGAATGCGCCCTGCGCTTTACTAATTTAGTTTCCTAATCCTTTCAGCAATGTGGGTAACAACTTAATGCAATATAACAAAATTACTTTTCGTTATAATTAAACAATTTTAAACGGATTACATCACGTATATTAGATTTGTGTTTTTCTTGACGTTGCAGGGTTATGCAAAGTGTTCAAACCACAGGAAAAACAAAAATCTAAAATATACGCGATAGAATCCGTTTAAAAGGGTTTGAGTTTAATGTGTAATACTCGCAAAAACCTAAGACATTATTTTTACTTTTCGCCTTAAAAAAAACCGGTGATGTATCATTACCATGTCTAAGGACATAAGTCTTGGTTGAAGCTCTTATAGATAATGCAAACACATATTACCATTTAAATACCGCATTCAAATGAACCTACCACTTAACACAGAATTGATTAAAGGTTCATATGTAAGTTATGTTTAATTATCAGATAGTTTTGATGCCCATAGCAAGGGTTCCTAAGGTTAACCCTTTGGTATTAAATTTTAACCCTGGTCTGCAATTAAGCCATTTGCAATTTCGTGTTCGTCTCTTGATTACTCTTTAAATCTGTTTTAATTCAGTAGAAATTATGGAAGCTTCGTTTAAAATTTTGACAGAAATATTTATGTAAAACTGAAATAAACTTACGTATTTTTGCGCGTTATTAATTATGTCATCATCATCATCGTATCAGCCATAAGACGTCCACTGCTGAACAAAGGCCTCTCCCATAGATTTGAATAAATAATTGTGCAATCGTTTTGGGAGGAATTTGCCAGTACTCACCACTACTGACACAATTGTGGAATCTATGGGGGAGGCCTTTGGTCAGCAGTGGACGTATAAATAGCCGAGGTGATGATGTTAATTTTTAGTAATCTATGCATTTTTGGAATATAATCGTATGATTTTTATTGGATACCAAACACGACATGTTATTATACCTTTTTGGTATCAGTTTATGTCTCCTATAAACCGCCATGTTGAATTTTATGTAACGTCAAATAGCCTATAATAACCTACGGAATAACATGACGCTTCGTACGACACCACATTTGTTGAAATGCGACGAGTAGTTTCGGCGATCTGAGGGTACAGGTGAATATACATACAAACGTACCCACATAAATACTGGTCAAATTCATAACCTCCCTTTTTACTTCGTCGTAGTCGGGTAAAAGTTGCTGGAAGTCGGTGTCCAAATATTTTTTTTTCGAAATGTTAGCTGCTTATATGGCCCAGAGTGAGTTTTGCAAGAAAATCTCAAATATCGATAAACTTTAAAGATAACTTTTAAATAAGCAAACAATTATTTTAATTGTTTCAAAATATTTTTATTTAATACAAGACCATTTACTGCACATTTGGTCTCAATTCTATAGAAAATATTGTATTTAAATGAAAACTCAACCATGTTCGAAGTTATATTCGCTCTCCGAGAGGCAAACATAAGTAAAATATACATCATTGTGAAGAAAGTCTTCCTAATTACAATTTGAATAATCTCCCCCAAGGGATGGTAATGACTGCACAAAAAATTAATTAAGTTGGGAAACCGCCCGAAGGTGCTATACGGAGCTCGAAATTTTGCATAATTACAGTAGAATAAAAAAGTCAGGATGAACATTGTGAGGCCACCTCACGTACCTACGAGGAAAGCTCAATTTTTATCGTACATTTTCTTCCGTTATTTATCAGACTAAAATGTTGACGCCTATTATAAAAAGCTTAATTTTCCATTATCATTTTGAAGGGAAACAAAAGTTGACGATCTCAGAAGCTTAGCTTCCGGCAAAATTATAGGAAGTTTTGTAATTGTGAATGCGATAACGCAACGCTTCAATTTATGGTAAATGCAGCTAGGTGAGTTAACTAGTTTAGTTCATAATTGCTTAACGGGTGATGTCATAATGTTTATGATTATGTTTAACATAAAGCAGCTACAGATAACTTAGACTTTACTTAGTTTGACTACCACATGTGTATACTATATCATCGGAATATTATTCCTAGCAGATTATTCCTACATAAGAATGCGGCAAAGGGCGTGCAAATATGGCTGGTTGGTAAGTTTCTTATTCTTATAGAAGGCCGGTTAGGTAAGTACCATCCTAGTGCCACATATACCATGTTAAAAACTAGTACATCATAGGGTTATAATGTACTACGTACTAGAGTAGCAATTACAAACAAATGATGTGGTCATGAAGTTGAGGCCGCGGGGCACGCCACTCTTTGACTTTTACATAATATGTTTCTCGAGTTATTAAAACAAATCTCACTGCACATGAAGCCATATCTAAGTAATACAACTGAGCACTCAAACACGTCACATTGTGGCAAGCGGCCTGACACAGACATGGCGCAGACTAAGTGAGTTAGAGTGTATGTGCTCTAACTCTCTTGACAAAGGATCTAGTTGAGGCGTTTTCTCTAGTATGTACATTATACCTGAATGTACATAAGCTTTAGAAATTACTGTTACGGTATAAGAGGCTAAATAACTTCACGTTTCAAGGTGACTAACGTAGTGAGATGCCACGCAGGACAACTCCTAAGTAGCATTACAATTGTTATGGGCAGGTATGATGTTTATGACCAGATGAATCACTTGACCATCTAGACACCAAGGTGTTTAAAATAATGTAATTTTGCTAACGTACGAAAAGTATTTTACTACACATTTTTTTTTGTATATCGGTGTATCGGCTTCGTCTCCTTTATACTAAACGCTCACTACTTACTTTGTATACCGATACATTGGAACGAATTTGAAAATAGAATCCTCTGTTGACACATTTATATCTACTGTTCTTCTTTTGGATATTCCGATTTTTTTTTTAAACTTTGCCCCACACTATGTGTTCTCCTGTGTCGTGGGTGCGTTTACAGACATAAATTCCACACACAATACACCCAAACTCGGAACAACTACCTGCAGATCATACAAATATTTGTTCCGTGCGGGAATCGAACCCGCGACCCGGAGCGCAGCAGCCGACTGTATCAACCACTGCACCAACCGCGCCGTCAATTATGACCCTGTTCAGTTTCCAACTCGATCAGAATTCCATATGTTTGCCTAACATTCTTGCCGTAAAATAAAACAGAGCATTCCCATCATTATCATCATTAATTATAAACCAATTACCTAAATACATATTAAGTTTCGTTATTAAAACATAAAAGTACCTATTTGGGGCGAGTAATTAAAATCTGCTTCCATTTACATTAAGCTGATAATGAGTAAGCCGTCAACCAAATTGGTTTATTCATCACATATATTTGGGTACGAGCCTACCTAACCCTACCTACCATGCATTTGGCTGTTATTATAAAAACTGCGATTTCATGATGTTGGTATTTGATTAAACATTGGGTTGACTTACGACAGCAATCATTGTCTAAATTTTGTGTCATCATCATCATCATTTCAGCTGAATGAAGTCCACTGCTGGACACAGGCCTCCACCAAAGATCACCGCAATGACCGATATCGGTGTGTTGTGGGCTCATTGGAGGGGTTTGCCATAATCGCCACGCTTGGCAGACGGGTTGGCGATTAAGTTGTTAATGTACTCGAAGGACGCTGCTGCTCATCCTCCAGCTAATCCCATAGTCCACTTTTACGACACCCACGGGAGGAGATGGGGTGGTGGTATTCTGAGCCGGCACCACACGGCATAGCCGGCACCACACGGCATAGCCGGCACCACTTGATATACTTGTATTAATAGCGCTGTTTTTGTTTTGTCTTATTAATAACTGTCTGGGACACGCGGTTTCACCCGCGTTAATTTAAAAGAAATTTAGAGTACTACGACATAGACACTTGACATAGAATATATATATTGGATTTCAAGGGTTTTTTTTTTGCGCGGCTCCCTAATTATTTTTCTCAAATAAAAGTAGCCTAAGTTATTCCTTATAACATCAGCTATCTGCCAGTGAAAGTCCCGCCAAATTGGTCCATCCGTTTCGGAGATTACCCGGAACAAACAGACAGACAAAAAAAAAAATTGTTATATGTACCGTATATACTTTCATATGCATTTAGTAAAAAGCTGTTATTTTGACATTACAAACTGACACTTCAATTTTATTTATTTGTATAGATTTGATATTCCTTTCAGCTATGCTGGCAATTTTGGTCTGTCGTGAGTGCTTTAAGAAAGAAAGAAAGAAAAATTGGATGGCATGGTTGGTGCAGTGGCTGGTACAGTCGCTGCTGCGCACCGGGTCGTGTTCCCGCACGGAACAAATATGTGTACGATCTGCAGGTAGTTGTTCCGGGTCTGGGTGTATTGTGTGTGGAATTTGTGTTTGTAAACGCACCCACGACACAGGAGAAATCAAAGTGTGGAGTAATGTTTAAAAAAAAAAACAACATAAATATCAAAGAAATTAAATATTAACCGAATATTCGGCACATCTCTCTACGTACTTAGGCACTCCTATTTTCAGAATGATTTCATTCGATCCCTTTGATTTGGAACAGGAACAGCCAATGAATTCAGCCATCAGCGTTAAATATTTTCGGTAGAAAACCTACTTTTCTTAAAGAGAATATTTATTTTTCGTAGCCCAATTACTTCACAATCTATCGGATGACATCCGTTCCTGGTATTGTTGTCAGCGTTTCTTCCACCTGTTTCTTGAACAGGAAGAAGCTATCTGTAGTATAAGCAAAGATTTTATCTGCAGACTATCGTGCTATGATGTCAAAAACACAACTACTTTAGAAAAAATTATGCTTAAATGAATCGTATGTAATGCAATAGTATTAGAGGCAATGTTATCCAATTTCATCCCAGACAACCCAGACATCCTATTACTTGATGAAATTGCATAAAGTGTTGAATAAAGTGAGCATGACGCAGAAAAATATCAAATAAGGTGAATGGTAGTGAAGCAAGGTGCATTTTATGGAAAAGTGCCCTTGGAACATGAACTCCATTAATAAAACCCTTTTCAATCACACCCCGCTACCTCGGTGATATTGCATTTTCTACATCCGTCTCTTATTTGCGTCCAAGCGGGAACTACAATGTGGAGGTCTCTGAGGGCATTTTTATTTTTTTATTAATCCGGTGCAAATACATGACGTAATTTCTCCGCCCCGGGAACGGGCAGAGGGGTATGCTGGACTCCTACCGGCTAAAACCACCGGAGTGGTCATCTTCGGCACCGAAGGGAGGCTCCAGGAACTCGAATAATCTCCATCTAGGGCTACCCATTAGTGACACGCCTTTAAACACATTTCGGAGAGGATGACTGTAAAGCGGTCACCCCCTCTAGCGGAGGGAAGTTGACTGTAAAGAGGCCACTCCCCAGGCACTTCTCGGGGGGATTGTAAAGGATTCCCCCAAAGCTTCGCTATGTGCTGTGCTGCGCACACATCGGTACGTGACTACATACACACCGCTGTCTTCCCAGGGGTCGCTCGGTATGAGCACGCATATTTCCTAATAAGCGCACTCGCTACCCCCAAAGCCCTCCTCCATATAAAGACGTCAGGGGGCTCAGGTGTCTTGTCCTTCTCCCCCGCGAGTCTCTGAGTGCACGGACTTTTTTACGTGTAGTATCGTAACGTTAATGTGAGTGAATTTTAAATCGAAAATACAACTATTATTCGTATTATATATAGGTATGAATAAAGGAGGGACAGAAAGCGGTAGACAATACCGGTTCCAACCACCGGTACAAAAGAGGTATCAAAATCGGAACCTGTACCTTTATTCAACCGCTTTGCAATTTCGGTACCGAAAATATACCACAGGCAAGGTGTGGAGGGAAGCACTGCCGCCGATTGAAGTTTTTCAGCTATAAATATTTTCCGCTCGCTCTTATTACTGCAATTTTGTTTTTAATCCGGCTGAATTTGCGCATTTTAATTTGATAATTGTGCACGTGTGTATGTATGTTCATACAAATTCGTTCGTGTATACACCATCTAAGACTTTAAACACATAGCGGTACTTAAATTATATAGGTTAAACATTTATTATTGTAGGTATTTGGTAAATCTTTATAATGATATTAGTATATGTGGGTATCAGGTATAAGAATGTAATAAAGGCAGTCTTAACGCAACAAGCTGGTTTAATTGACGCGTCCACTACATTCCAACATAACATGGCGCAGTCGGTAGGATAACGTTTTTTTTTACAACGAATAACGCAATTAATATGCCAGTTTAAGTGCGTATGTAAATGTCGAGCAGTAATAGTAACTGCGAAACGTATCAAGAAGCAGAGTGCGTAATCAAGACAATGGAGTCTATGTTGCAACCACCAAAACCGTTTGTTTTCGAAAATGACTTAACGAACGTGACTTCCGGAAATTTAAGTAAGGACTGGGAAAAATGGAAAAGTTCCTTTATGATATATTATGAAGCGTGTGAATTGCACAGAAAAGACAAGAAAGTTCAGATAAACATACTATTGCATATAATAGGCGAGAAGTGTCGTGAAGTGTATGAACAGTTTAAAGGAGAATATGGAACAATCGATGAGTTACTTAAGGCATTTGATGGATTTTTTCTACCTAAAAGGAATATAACAATTGAGCGGCATGCATTTTTTACGAGAGAGCAGCGGGAATTGGAATCAGTGGAGCAGTATGTATTTGAGTTAAATAAAATTGCAAGAAAATGTGAGTTTAAGGAATTGTGCAGTGATTTAGTAAGAGATAGAATGATATGTGGAATAAGAGATGGAGCCCTACGGGAACGCTTATTGCGAGAGACAGATTTGTCTTTATCCAAGGCGGTAGATATTTGTACATTAGCGGAAAGATCACGTGTCCAAGCTCACAATATTAAACAAGAAAAGCAGGAGCATAACGTAAATGAAATTGTCACATCTGAGCAACAGAAAGAACATTATCTGCATTACGTAAAAGGGACTAGACCACGAACTTCATCTGGTGTAAAAGGAAGTCATCCAAAATGGCGGACACATCATCAAAAATATGCTAGTAATGAGGGACGAACGTATGAGCACCAACGGCCATCTTTAAGTGAAAACACCTATGATCGGTCTTACCACAAACGGCCAGTGAATAACAAAATGTGTGGAAAATGTGGATCAATTCATAAGAAGTTTAATTGCCCGGCGTACGGACAAAGATGTAGTTCTTGCAAAAAGATGAATCATTATGCTAGAATGTGCCGGGTGTACGAAGTTCAGGGAAGTTCCAGCGATCAGGTAATTAACACTGCCAATAATAATTGTTCTTGTAACAATGAGTGGTCAGCACTATTGTTGATTAATAAAGAAAACATAAGTTTTAAGTTGGATACCGGAGCTGACGTTAACATATTGCCGAAACATTATTTAAATAAACTCAATATATTAGAAAAGGATCTTGTTAAAACGACTATGAAACTACATGGTTATTCAGGAAGTAATATCGAGGTTGTAGGTAAATGTTATTTAAAAGTCACATATAAAAATAATGTTTATATATTGCAATTTCTGGTGGTCAATACATCTTCTGTTCCAATTTTAGGTAGAAGTTCTTGTGAGGAGTTAAAATTAATAAAAAGGGTGATGATGATAACAGAATTAGGTAGGAACAGTTCAAGTATTTTAGATGAATTTCCTGACCTATTTGTGGGTATTGGTTGTTTGCCGGGGACTTACAAAATAGTATTGAATGATGATGCGCAACCAGTAGTGCACGCCCCCAGAAAATTACCAGTTGCTTTAAAGGAAAATGTTAAGGATAAATTATTAGAAATGGAAAAAGATGGTATTATTGAAAAAGTTCAAGGACCCACGGATTGGGTCAATAGCATGACGGTCGTAAAAAAACCTAATGGGGATATTCGCATTTGTTTGGACCCCCGTGATTTAAATAAGTCAATAAAACGTGAACATTTTAAGTTACCTACTTTAGACGAAATAACAGCTAATCTATCAGGTGCAAAATATTTTAGCACATTAGATGCAAAACAAGGTTTTTGGAATGTAAAATTGGATAGTAGTAGTTCCGAGCTATGTACTTTTAATACCATATATGGCAGGTACAAGTTTTTACGTATGCCTTACGGAATTAGTTCCGCGTCGGAAATATTTCACAAAAGACTCTGTGGGTACTTCGAAAACATAAAAGGCGTGGTTCAATTTATAGATGATATTTTAATATATGCAAAAACAAAAGAAAGTCATGATCAAATATTACGTGCAGTGTTACAAAAGTGTAGGGATGTTAATATCAGGCTAAATAAATCAAAATGCAAAATAGGTTTAAGTGAACTTACATACTTAGGACACAGAATAACAAGAGAGGGTATTTATCCTGACGGCAAACATGTTTTAGCAATAAAAAACATGCCTACACCAAAGACTGTTAAAGAAATAGAAAGATTTTTGGGAATTGTAACGTATGTCAGCAATTTTATCCCAAATTTTTCAGATAAAACAGCCCCACTAAGAGAATTATTAAAAAAAGATGTGGCGTGGCATTGGGATCACAAACATGAAAAATGTTTTGAACTAATTAAGAATCAATTGAGTAGTCCTCCTATATTAAAGTATTATACGCTGCAGAAACCGGTTGTGTTGTCTGTAGATGCAAGTAAAAATGGTTTAGGCGCCTGTTTAATGCAGGATAATTTGCCCGTATGTTATGCTTCAAAATCATTAACAAAAACGGAACAAAATTATGCACAAATAGAAAAGGAGCTCTACGCTTGTGTTTTTGCATGTGAAAAGTTTTACACGTACATTTATGGGCGACAAGATGTCACTATAGAAACTGATCACAAACCATTAGTAAACATAATAAATAAACCGTTATCTAATGCTCCACCGCGTTTACAAAGAATGTTAATGAGGCTACAACCGTATTCATTCACATTAGTTTATAAGCCAGGTAGATACCTATATATAGCTGACGCGCTCTCGAGGGCAGTCGCACCGGGTAGCGATAGCCATACGACGCCGCGCGACCATCTGGATGCGCAAGCACAAGTGTGTGCAATATCAGCTGATAACCCGCTTACCGACTCACATTTTATACTTATACAAAAGTATACTAAAGAAGACACAGAGTTGCAGGAATTAATTAGGATCATAAAACGTGGCTGGCCTATGCATAAAAGTGAAATTATCGATGTATTGAAACCGTATTGGGACAGCAAAGAGGACTTAACTGTAAACTATGGTTTAGTATGGAAAGGAAATAGAATCGTTATACCGAAGTGCATGCGCAACACAATGTTAAAAAACATTCACGTTGGTCATTTAGGTTTAGAAAAATGTAAACTTAGAGCTAGAGAAATTATGTTTTGGCCAAACATGACGTCACAATTCACTGATTATCTGTCACACTGTCAAGCGTGTTTAACTTATAGGAAACAAAACACAAAGGAGCCGCTTATATCACATACGGTTCCTGGCAGGGCTTGGTACAAGGTTGGGACTGATATATTCCATTTCAGTACAAAGTCATTTTTGATTGTTGTTGATTATTTTAGTAAATTTGTGGAATTAACTGAATTGCAATGTAGCACTTCGGCGGAGGTTATAAAAGAACTAAAAAATATTTTTGGGCGTCATGGAATACCTGAGATTGTAATGTCAGATAATGGTCCTGAATTTTCATCAAATTCGTTCAAGGAATTTTCAGTAAACTGGCATTTTGAACACATCACGTCTTCCCCCAGGTACCCACAGTCAAATGGTCAAGTCGAACTTAGTATACAAACAATAAAAAATATTATGAGAAAGACAACTTATAATGGGTCAGATTTTGATTTGGCATTATTAGAGTACCGCAATACACCCATCAGCAGTGAACTAGCCTCGCCTGCTGAATTATTATATAATAGAAAGTTACGGAGTATCGTTCCGTGTTCCCCAAGCTTATTGTTGCCTAAGATACAACAGGGAGTTACAGATAAACTAAAAGAGCGTCAATTTTATCAGAAAAAATACTTTGATAGGGGAACAAGGACGTTAGTACCTTTAAAAATTAAAGAAAAAGTTAAAATAAAAATGAATGGTCAGTGGACTCCAGGAGTAGTTGAACAGGTTTTAGGGTGTCGGTCTTATTTAATTAAATTGAATACGGGTCGGATTTTAAGACGTAATAGACGTCATATCATAATAGATTCACAAAGGCAAAATTGTGATGATAATCATTGTCTGTATGATGATATTAATATAGGCATGACGCGAGCCCATTCGCATAGTTACTTAACGCCAGAGGAATTAAATTGCGGCTCCGGTATTCGTCAGACAAATCCAACACAAGTACAGGTATGCAATGATACTAACTTTTACCAAACTCGTTCTGGCAGGACAGTGAGACCTCCTGATCGCTGGGAATACTCAGGACTTGGGATTCCGTCTTCAAGGTACTAAGCAAATGGTTGTAAACTAGAAAGAGTAGTCCACCTTAAGGTATTTATAAAAATCGGCAAGTTGTTATTACAAACCAAAATCAATGTAATGTTACAATGTACCTATTTATAATTTTAATGAGTGTAAATAATTGATTTAATGTGTTAAACTGTTGATAATGTAGTGCATGCAATAATTTTATGAAATAACGATGTTTATGTACGGTTCGATTTATTTATAATAATTTGAGTGCTTAAATAATTACGAAAACGAATTAAATTGTATTATATTACTTAAATTAAATATTAATTCTGTCTGGTATTATTAGTAATATCATGAACATTTAAATATGATTTTTGAATACGTTCATTTTATTTTATTTACTTCACTGATTATCTAAATGATGTAAATGTTACTGAATTCTGTCACCTACTTGTTTGTGATTATATAGTGTATGAAATTAGTATGTACTGGGAATGTTTTGATTATTGGATAAGAAATGTGATGTAACTAAATTATTATTATTATATATTCATAAATGAAGTTAATTTAAATTTATTTAAGAAGGGGATTGTAGGTATTTGGTAAATCTTTATAATGATATTAGTATATGTGGGTATCAGGTATAAGAATGTAATAAAGGCAGTCTTAACGCAACAAGCTGGTTTAATTGACGCGTCCACTACATTCCAACATAACAATTATAGTGGTAGCGAAATACAACCTTTAATAATACCTGTAAATATACCTGTACCATAATATTAATGTAGATTTATATAAATGTAGACTTATATTTCAGTAGTGTTATTAAAAGGGTATGTCAATTACCGCTTTATAAAACTATCGATATTTTTCGGTTATTCAGTCCCTGGAATAAAGGCTTCAGTTTAAATAAAAATATGTGCGAATCAAGTATTTTCAATTTAAAATTCACTCACATTAACGTTACGATTACGATCATCGTCAATATACGTCAAAATATTCGTGCTAGGCCTCTGATAGCGCTCACGGTCTGCAGTGGCTATCCGGATCGCACGAGGATACCGAACGGTGTCCTACGAGGCGGCAACTCTCCTGGCGCGTTTTCCGCCTTTCGACATCCTGGCGGAGATGGATATGCGGGTTTACGATCAGACACGCTCCCTCCACCAGAGCGGCGAAAACGCGCCTCCAAGGGTGTTGGACAGGCTGCGGCGGCTGGCTCGACGACGCGCACTTGTAAAGTGGCGTCACCGCCTGCGGATGCAGTTTGCGACCAAGCGCGTCGTTGAGGCCGTCTTGCCGCTCTTCAGAGCCTGGCTCAGAAGGAGCGAGCGCGTCACCTATCACCTGACGCAGGTGCTCACCGGGCACGGTTGTTTCGGTGCGTACCTGCACAGGATAGGACGCGAGGCCACGGCACAATGCCACCATTGTGATAGCGACCACGACACCTCATAGCACACGCTCGAGGCGAGCCGAGCGGCGGATCCTGGTCTATCGGATCTCTCTCTGCCAGCAGTAGTGTCGGCTATGTTGGCAGAGCACGAAAACTGGAATGCAGTGGTCTCCTTCTGTGAGAGAGTCATGCTCCAGAAGGAGACTGCAGAGCGGGATCGGGAGAGGGCCGATCCCGCTCGAAGAAGAAGGAGACGGCGCCGGGGTAACAACCGTCCTGGCCCCTAATCCCATACGCCTGAAACCCCTGCCGTTACTATAAGGCGGGGTACCTCTAGGTTCGCGGGTGCGTAGATTGGGGAATCTGCGTGCCCACACTGAGCGACCCAAGAGAAGACGGTAGCACGCATGTGGTCACGCGCTGCCGTAGGACGCTTTGGGGGATCCTTTACAATCCCCCCGGGGGATGACTGCTTTACAGTCACCCTCTCCGGGATGTGCCTATAGGCGTGGCATCAGTGGGCGGCTCTAGTGTGATCATACGAGGACCTGGAGCCTCCCTTAGGTGCCGAAGATGACCGCTCCAGTGGTTTTAGCCGGTAGGAGTCCGGCATACCCCTTCGCCCTTCCCCGGGGTGAAGGAAGTTCATGAAGAATTTCCACTGGGCATCAATAAAAAAAAGGAGTCCCGCATACCCCTTCGTCCTTCTCCGGGGCGAAGGAAGTTCATGAAGAATTACCACTGGGCACCAATAAAAAAAAAAGCCTCTGATAGCGCACAGAAATCACGCAACACATGCGGACCTATTCTGTATGGTGCGCGAGCGTATTGAATGAATTACCGTTCCCAAACATATTGAGATAAACCTATTTTAACCACAGTGGAACAATCTACTCAAGATTTATTTTTGGACAGTAAAGACTCAAAACAAAGGGGCAACCAATGCAGTTTAATCCCATTCAAATTATTTTTCTATTTCATATTTTTAACAGTAATAATTATTTGTGTACTTCCTTATTCCATGTTAGAATTAAATTAAAATTTGTATAGTTAATAGCAACTTTTTATGCAATATTTTTCTTATTGTACTTCATAAATGCAGATATAGGTATATTGTATTTAAGTAGTTCATCTGTGGGTCTTTGATAACCGATAGTGAATATTAAATATTAATTAACATTAATGTTAATAATTCTATAGTTTTGGATCCCAGATCTGTGTATAAATATTTGCAAACAAGCAAGTTAATTCAAGCATCTTTGATAACGATTTCATATTTTCTAACGAGTCTCGAGACTTAGGCAAAACTTCTAGAAAGTAGTCTTTAAAGTTTTAATTCGGTTTTGGATTGAAGGAAAATAATTAAAGTAACGCTCTTTGAATTAGCAAAATAATCTAATTCTTCTAATCTGCAAATACAGATTCAAAAATATTTGGATGATGTGTCATACGTTTGTGGTGTATTTTACATAGATTGTGCTGTCATTCTTGTCAACTTGTTTCCAAAAGGTTTGTACAAATATTTAAACACAATCACTAAGTGAAAAATTTATGTCCCTATCTTCTATGGTAGAGTTATTACCTATAGTATATGTTTTAGTAATATATTAATAGTGTTTAGATACATTAATTGTCTAAACACTATTAATATAAATACCTACCTTATGTAACACAGCAAATCACACAAACATTTGATAATTTTCCGAGTCATTAAACCTATTTCCCAACTCAAGAGACACGGCAGAACATAAAGCACAAATAATTGCTGATTTCAGCAGCTCAAGAGCAAACATTACATCTCTTATGATAAAGGAACGTACTATAGAGAGGCTTACGTCAACGCAGTCGATAATTGCGATTCCTTTCATATGAACAAACAAAATGGAAGAATAGGCCCTCAGTCTCGGTTGTACGGAAAAGATCTTTAGAAACGAATGGCGTCGGGCGCAGACTGTTTACTTCAATTATTGTTAGAACTAGACTATTTATTGAGTTTGAAAGAAAGCTACTTCGCTTCATGTGTTTTCAGGAAAGGTATTTCGGTGTGGAAGTATGATTGTGTTTCTTGGAAGTTAGATAATAAAGGAAAGAAAGAAAGGAAAGAAAGAAAGAAAGAAAGAAAAAGTATTTATTTCTTATCTGACACGGACATGACGCATAGCCGAACAATAAAAGTTGTATAAAATAAAATCAATGACAATGAAAAAAGTGTGCGTCCCGCCCGCACAAACAGTTAAAAACCATGCAGTTCGCGTGATTTTCCAATGGTGGAATGTGCTTAGGGGAATTAAATCGTGCAATTCCAACACACTCTCGCCTCGACCAGTGTATTGTTGTTGAAAAGTCTCTTAGTGAGGCTCTTAATCACTTCTAGCGCTCCAAGCAGGTATTTGTCGGTACTGTCCCAAAGATGTGAGCTTGTTTGAGGTTTTTTGGAAAGGTAATACATATATTAGTTGTGGAGATCTTCATCGTGTTACTTTGATACCGTTTCATGAGGGATTTTAAGCAAGTTAGTTAGTAGCTTATTGCTGGGTTCTGGAAAAGAATACTACCCGTTTAAATTATTCGGTATCACAAAAAGCAAATAAGACTTTATGTTATGAGGATAGATACCAAGTTCTTCCATAATATCAGCCAAAGGACTTCCACTACCGAATAAAGGCCTCCCAATAGATTTCCACAACGATCGGTTTGGGTCTTTATTTTAGGATGTATTTTCCAGTACTCACTACGCTTGGTAGGCAGTTTGCTGAGCGGAGAATGGCTGCTTTCCACAGAAGGGACACTGTTGGCCGTCCCTCTAGTTTGGAGTCCCTTAGTCGCCTTTTAAGACGTCCACGGGAGGAGATGGGGTGGTGCCATATTCTTACTACTTACACCACACGGAAAAATCCTCTAGTATGCCAATAAATAACAGCATACTGCGATCAGAAATCTACATAAAACATTGTTCCAACGTTGGCTGCTAACTAAAAATGCGCTCATAGACAGTTCAACGATTGGTGAGGTAAGTAACGCTCGACGCGGTTAATTTGTGAATGGGTGACCGCATAGTCTATTTTAACTGACCGTCTCCATGGTTTTGTGGACACGTGAAATCCTCGGTCTCGAATATTGTTACAAGATGGTAGCCGATAAGGCAAGGTCTTTGTGTGGATTGAACTACTCTGACACAAGGATGGCCGCTAACCTAACGAAAAAAAAGCGCAAGAGCAATCCCTTGAGATTATGGAATTACCTTCAAAGAAATAGTGACTTTTCAATGACCAAGATAATACTAGTTTAGTACTATTGCACTATGCACTTAATAAAACTCTAAAACTGACTGACTGACAGACAATGCACAGATTAAACCGGTGGGTCCATAGGTCCAGAAGCATGAAATTTGCACAGCAGTTACTCGTATAACGCAGATAAGCAATATGAAAGCAATTTAAAAAAATCATCCCTTAATGGGTTTATATAGTTTAAATCAAGAAGACGACTAGTTTCTGAATAAAAAAAACTAATATTGAAATTATTTGACTTGCAACGCTATTATGAATTCAAATAAGATTTCGATATCCATCCAATTTTTAGTCACATAGGCAATTAAGGTGCACGGTTCGGAAAAGTCACTCCTATTGAGAAAAGCCGACAAGAAACTTCATTGATACACGTATAAAATGTTGCAATTATGTTCATAACATTTTCTACTCAACTCATAACTCTCAACTATATAAATACATATATACACGATAGGAAATTGAGAAATATTAATGCATAGCTCTAAGTTGAAGTCATTAAATGCAGAAGATATTAAATTATACAAAATAAGGGGCATTATAAAGCTATAAATAATGTGATATGGCTGATGATGTCACTGGATATACTTTAAACAAAAAAACCTAAGATATAATATATATATTTATATAGTTTTTATAGAATTCTAACAAAAATGAAATCCAGTTATCTGGTAATTCAGCTCACTATAAGTTACTAATTGGAGTTACTATCCAATTCGGAGAAAAATAAAAAGTCTAGGTTGGTATATTATGAGATTAAATGGATCTCTTTTACCGCACCCACAGCGATATGAAATTTCCTGTGTTTCTCCGGTATATTCAAACACGTTGGAAAATAGACTGCCGGAAGCGTTGTTCTTATATCTTTATGGGCCTTCGTAATTTCCGTATATGTATTAGATCTGCCGTGTGGTGTCGGCTCAGAATACCACCATCCCATTTCCTCCCGTGGGTGTCGTAAAAGTCGACTAAGGGATTAGCCGGAGAATGGGCAGTAGCGTCCTTCGAGTACATTAACAACTTAACTGCGATCGCCAACCCGTCTGCCAAGCGTGGCTATTATGGCAAAACCACCCATATCGATCGTTGTGGTGATCTTTGGGGGAGGCATGTGTCCAGCAGTGGACTTCATTCAGCCGAAATGATCTATTAAATATGCTCTCAACCACTTTTTCACGATATTTGATGTAAAATAGATAGCAGACATTTATTTTTCGCAGTTCCAATAAAAATTAGGTGACCAATACTACCACCAGATTTTGGTTTATGTACAATTGATATCCCTTGTCACAATATCATTGAATTTTCGTAGGGCTGAAATGTGCAATAAATTGCGGGATATCACATTTTTTACCAAACGTATTTCCATATTCAATCCTAATTTGAGCTCACTAAATGTCGATTACATAACGATAAGAATTTGTTCTACATCAGCCTAAAGAAAAATAAGGAATAGATACGTAAATTCCTCCACCAACCTTAGTTAAAATAAGTTAGGTATACACAATCTTATGATGTCAAAACGGCGCTTTCAGACCCAACATTTTGAACCCTTCACGTAGATTCATAACGTCTTGGGTTGGAATATTACTGGTAAAACTAGGCTTAGATAGGATAAGACCGTATCTTGGATAAACATTATACCTATTTTGTGGACTCCGGCCAACGTTCAATATTGACGCAGTGTTCATAATATCAAATTTACGGCCGCACTAGCTGAACGTTGAGTTATCGTTTAGGACCTCGGAAACCTAATGTAGGCCAAGTAATATAGTATATTTTTATCATAATAATATACGATACGTGTATTTGGAATTTGTTTAAAGTGGCTCCAGGATCTCGAATACAATAATAATATATAAAAAAAAGAAACACTGTAACGCAGTCACGCCTAGGGAAGTGGAGGCGGCTGTAAAAATACCACCCTCTCAGCGAGAAATGGCCGGTTAAGCAACCAGTTTCCCAGAAATGTATGCGAGAAGCTCAATAAAAAAAAAGTATTTTTGGGGTTGGTAGAGTTGGCACCCCGGGAGTGGCGACAGAAGTGAAAACTTATTTTGGTGCGTAAGACATTTTTTGATAGGTACTAAGGTTATTGGGTTATGAATTGCATTTTACTTATAAATTGTATTTTATTTATGAATTGTATTTTATTACATTTTAATATTCTTTTATGAATCATCGTTAACAATTTCAACAACTATTGTATCATCATTTTTATCATTACACACTATAGCTGCATCTCGTAACGGTGTCGCGAGTCCAGAGATTTTATCTCATCTTAAAATATACGTACCGCGCATATAGAAGTTTTCATTTCAAAAAAACATTCGAAGATAGTAAAAGATCCCACCGTTGCCTCACTCTACGCAGCGCTGCGCACATAGCGGCACCAGTTGCACACCACCGACTTCCCGGGGAACAATACATGACCTAACCTATTCCGAGTCTAATCAGATGGCTGAACATTGACATTTTACACAGAGAAACTGCTTCCTGACGTCCAGACGCCAATCACCGAGTTATTCTGACATTGTGTTAGACCGGTTATCAGAATTGGCTTCTGAGCAATCGGAACGACTGTCGTTGGAGTGCACATGACAACTAGGATAGAGGCTTAACGTGTTCTCGGCACGGAAGGGTCTTGATTCGATCGCTCGTTCGCAGGATCAATTTAGATAAAAATCCTTGATACGAGGCTTGTTCTTGTACATATAGATTAATAAGAATTATAAAAAAACTAATTAATTTTAAATGCGACCGCTGAGAGAATGCTCTCCTGATAATGGTCACACAATAGAATTTTAATATTATAGCGTCAACCTACAATAAACTTAAATAATTTAACGCGAAAGGAGATTGTCGAAAATTAACAAAAACTAATCACAAGCCACTAAGTGTGGAATTGTGTGTTCATAACTTTATGTATTCATGTCTTAGTACATTTGGTTACCTTGAATTACTCATAATCTACTTTACAAGTAATTCAAGCAATTATCAGGGCTGGTATGACGTTATTATCAGATAATATATATGTATCAATAACACTCAATGTTTCTTTTTTCCCATGGAGCCATCGTACAAATAATTTTATATTCCTATTAAGTAAAACTGAAATAATTCTTAAAACAATAAGCCCAATGTTCTATGGATTTCCGCCCGTCTTCTTTAAATCATAAATATAAAAAATCAGTCCAACTGACAGGTTTCAAGAACGGTTGCCGTAAAGACTTATGTCCACGTTCTATCTGTGGCGTTTGATACTGTGGCGTTAAGTTTTGGTAAAATATGACAACATTCGCCCAAAATTCAGAAATCTAGCATTTTAAAATAAGATTGTTGAACATCATCGTTTTAGTGGTTAAACGTGTTTCATATATTATTATTTCGGCCAAATGAAGTCCACTGCTGGACACAGGCCTCCCCCAAAGATCACCACAACCACCGATATGGATGTCTTGTGGGTTCATTAGGGGGTTTTGCCATAATCGCCACGCTTGGCAGGCGGGTTGGCGATCGCAGTTGAGTTGTTAATGTACTCGAAGGACGCTGCTGCCCATCCTCCGGCTAATCCCTTAGTCGACTTTTACGACACCCATGGGAGGAGATGGGGTGGTGGCATTCTGAGCCGGCACCACACGGCAGATGTTTCATATAATAGAACGCAAAATATTTTACCAAAATCAAACAAACATAAACGCTACAAATTCACTGAAATTAATGATAGTCACAGTTGTCTGCCTCAGCTGGTTTTGAAACTAGAATTTGTTTAACTTCAGCGACAAGATAGGTACAGTTCCTTTTAACTGACAGTATCATATCAGTTTACAGCTTGAGTACTGAAACTTCCACAGACGATTGGTATCTTATTGTAAGTCCAGCTAAGTAGGTATTAACGCAGTGCCAGATATTTTACTGCAAAGCAGTGTTTGTACTTTAGACTTTACAGTGTTCCTGATCCTGGGCACTGAAGTTAGTGAAATTACTAATACTGAATATACTAAATGTCTGGGGGTGACAGGCACAGTGTGGTGCCACGCAGAACTAGTCCTGGGTTACCACTTTACAGTCATCCCCTCCAAGATGATCCTAGAAGCTTGACAGCATAGGCGGCTCCAGTGTGATTGTATGCGAGATTCTAGAGCGCTTCTTCAGTGTCAAAGATGCCTGCATCTGTGGTTTTAGTAGGAGTCTGGCATGCCCCTCCATCCATCCCTAGAAGTGCATGATTTATTTTCACCAAGTGAAATAAAATAAAAAAGGACTACTCCTCAGTAACATGACAATAAATCAAATTACTAAAAATTTTACTCCAATAATTTTTTTTTGTTTTCGACTTTCTAAATATTTATTGTATCAGATGACAGGCGGCCTTTGGCAGCTTGAACAACTCTGACACAAGATTGCAAACTAATACACAGAAGGAAGAAGAAGCCAACCTAAGGCTTATGTAAAAAATAGGCTTAGAAAAAACAAAACACCATAGATGGACTACCTATTTTAACTCTGTCTACGATAAACACTGTTCGGAATACATTGTAGTATTTAATATAATTTAGATGTAGGTAATATTATCTTACTTTTGTTAAAATCTACCCGCAACTTTTGATTACTGTTGGCCAGCCGGGATGAGTATCGTCACCGCGGGTCGAGGAGTTGTAAGTTGGAACGTATTGAGTGCGGTCGATAGAAAATCCAAGTTTGGTTATTGCGCCCGCGTTGGTAGTTGAAATTAAATATTCTTCTCGCGAAGTTTTCGTTGCGCATACATAACCCACGGGATAGTGACAATATTTGAACAGAAATAGTTTCCGTGAAGTGTATTGGGGAAACACCGGTGATCGCCACGCGGTGATGTGGCGCTGGGTCCAGTGGACAAGTATACATTCTTGAATACCCTTTAGCCCTTATTGATTTAATTATAGTTTGTTAGATTCGGTCCACTCAGGGGAACCCCAAATCCCTACCTACACCTGACCTTGACGGACTTACATGTGACTCTCGCCTATATTTGCACCCACACGTTGCGCTGGTAAGTACATCTAAGCTATCCTTACAGAATCTATAGGATTTGTGTCGCCAGGCCGCCGATCCCGTTGCGTACGATACAAACACAATGAGTAATAAGTCTATAAAAACTAAATATAAATGTGAAAGTAGATGTGTAAATAATCATTTCGGCCTAATGAAGTCCACTGTTGGACACAGGCCTCCCCCAAAGATCATCACAACCACCGATATGGATGTGTTTTGAGCGCATTGGGGGGTTTTGCCATAATCGCCACGCTTGGCAGGCGGGTTGGCGATCGCAGTTGAGTTGTTAATGTACTCGAAGGACGCTGCTGCCCATCCTCCGACTAATCCCTTAGTCGACTTTTAGGACACCCATGGGAGGAGATGGGGTGGTGGCATTCTGAGCCGGCACCATGATTAAATTATGAATAAATAATACTATACTACTAACACAATAAATAATAAAATCTAGGAGTCACATTAGTTTATATCCACAGAATGTTTTCAAATCTGCTGTGCTCGATCCGAAACAAATACGAATAAGTATTGCTTTGCTGCAAGGTCCTAAATAACAATAATCTGGCGTCCTTCCAGTGTTTTATGAGTCAGGCTATCGATAGCTTCTAGACCGCAAGTTGTGATGAAATATGCAATCTCTGCATTTAAACTCATGGACTTTTGGATAAATATATTTTAGATCCCCCGATTTAAATATATTCAACCAAATACAAATACCCTTTGGTATATTGCTACAGCAGAAGTAAGTACGAGTATATGTGTACAGTATGAAAACGTTAGAACGGAAAGATATATTTAATGATGATATATATGATGATATATTTAAAAAAAACATTTACCAGTCTGGTTTGTGTTCTGTGCTCATCAGTGGGCTTAGCCATAATTGCCAGGCGTGTTGACAATCGCAGTTAAGTTATAAATGTACTTAAGGACGCTGCTTGCCATCCTCCGGCTGCACCCATAGTCGCCTTTTACGACACCCACGGGAGCAGATGGGTTGGGTCTTTTCTTAGCCGGCACCATACCACAAAAATATATCTTAGATTGGGTATTGGGCGTATTGCTTCGGTAGACATAGGTAAAATACGAAAACGTTAAAGCGGAACGTTATATGTGTAGGCTCATATTATATCTCTTGTATCATAAAAGGGACGTGCAGTAACATCTTGCTGTAAGCTGATAGCAACATATTAACAAGCAATCATCAACGAGTCTGCCAAACGTGGTGATAATTGAAATACTCTCTACGAGTGTTCATTTTATTTGATTACCTCATTTGTTTGAGATAAGGCTTATATAATTAATGTGGTTTCATATTTCTACATGCCGTGTGGTGCCGGCTATGCCGTGTGGTGCCGGCTCAGAATGCCACCACCCCATCTCCTCCTATGGGTGTCGTAAAAGTCGACTAAGGGATTAGCCGGAGGATGGGCAGCAGCGTCCTTCCAGTACCTACATTAACAACTCAACTGCGATAGTCAACCCGCCTGCCAAGCGTGGCGATTATGGCAAAACCCCCCAATGAGCCCACAACACATCCATATCGTTCGTTGTGGTGATCTTTGGGGGAGGCCTGTGTCCAGCAGTGGACTTCATTCGGCCGAAATGATGATATTTCTACATATGTTGCAATGAAGTTTAGTTCTTTTCAATTTAAAAGCTTTTGAATTTTAGTTTTCTATTGAGGCAACATACTTCATGAAACCATCAAAAATATTTCATTCACCACACATAATCAACAACTGAAAATATAAACGAGAAGATCTCAATTTAAATATGGCACAATGAAGCCTGTAATACAATTTACATGAGAACGTGTGTAGTAACATTATCATACGGCGACAGCCAACATTCCGCCAGCTCAAGCATTGTACAGCGTACAACACAAGATGAGCTCGTTGAATATGCGAATTGTGCGACGGAAATTCATCTTCGTGTTGCCAACTGTACCGCATAAGTAGATGCATAACTTTATTTATTTGGGCCTCAATGTAATGTATGAACTGTTTGAATATCTAGCTGTAAGGGAGTTTACTTTGTATGGCTGGGCGAAGCTTCCACTCATGCCTGGCAGGAAAAGAAAACAAAGTTGATGTTTATATTCGGTTACAGTTGTCTTATAAAAACACGTTCGGGTACGTTTGAATCTATCAAAAACTAATTTCTCGCTTTTGCCCGATTTTACTGAATGCCTTAAGTCTTGTCTTTTGCAGATCTATTAAAACTCAGCATATTTACAAGATTTGAAGATGTGCTCCATCCCCTCCTGCGGATATCGTAAAAGGCGACTAAGGATATCTGAAACAGATAAATGGACAGCAGACTCCCCTCTGTGGAACAGCAGCTATTCTGTTTTCACCAACCCGCCTCTCAAGCGTGGTGAATACTGGCAAATTCCCTCCAAAACGATGACACGTGGCATGTAACTGGCCGTCATGGAAATCTATGAGGGAGGCCTTTGTTCAGCAGTGGACATCCTATAGCTGATATGATGATGATGATAATAAAGGTGTATGTGTTTCTATAAAACTTCACCAATATTAATGCGACGACAGTATAAATAAACAGCATGTTTACCTAAAATTCATCTTTCTCCCTCATTGAATCAACATAATCAGGGAAAAAATAGGATTCGTTTGTATTCGATGCGAAATTATCTTCCTGTTTGTTACAGATTTCGAAGAGAGCTAATAACCAACGTTCGGTTACGTTGATCATTCCTCATTTTGAAAATAGATCTTTGACATTCTGTAAAACAATATGAAACATGAAAATAATATTTCTTCCAAAAATCTTTAGTGGCCCAGCCTGATTACTGTGACAGCAAATGAAAATTTTAAGGAGAATTTGCAAGGGATCGGCAAAAATTATGTCACAGACAGTAATGATACCCGATAACCAAATAAAAAATGCAGGTTATTTTTAGCCTCTATTATAAAAACTCAATTGAATTGTAAGAAGTTTTTACGAAATCTCGCGGCTAGCTAGTATTTGAAATACACTTAGATACAAAATATTCTTGTTAGAACTACAATAATGTACTTTTTTACGACTTTCCACTTAGGCATCCATATCCTTTATGCCCTTTGCGTTAGATATAGTTTTGGCAAAGGAAATTTGGCAAAGAGCCTTTTGGATATACTTTGCTTGGGATACACGGCCAAATAAAAATATAACTGTTACGAGCTCTTCGTTTTATAAATAAACATTTATTTTTCCTGATGATTCCAGAAAAATGTTATTCGTTACATATGATAAAATGTTTATAATGTTACGTTCTCATTCCGAATATTTTGTTAATAATATTGGGCTATGTTTGGTTAGCCGAAAGTTTACGAGCGTACGCGAATATAACCGAGTACCTTCAAGTAAAACTCGATTCGCTGGTGGAAACTTTATATTTAAATAGATTAAAATTGTATTATATTTGCATTCAATTATTAAAAGTACCTATGTTGAATAATGTTATCTTTTAAGTTTTATTTTTAACAGAAAGTTCTTTATTAGGTTTACGGATTTTACAATAAATTGGTAAGTTCACGTTAACTGTGATAGACTGCTGCCATAGTGAACTTACATTTCAAGCGAACATATTCTGAATCAGTTTTGATAAAACTGTACTACTCGTTTATAAGTTCGTCATAAACATAGCTGGGTCACATACATAGCAAACTGCTGAACAAATCTTGACTGGAAGTTGGAGCAAAGCTCAAAGTTTTCACGTTGTTACTTCTGTCAGCAGCAAAGTAATCAAGAAGCCACAAGTATTAGAAGCACTTAGTCTATTTAAAAATGATGTGGTGGTAAGCTTCTCGTGATGCCCGCTCAATTTTTATTCATTCTTACCAACTTGTGGTTTATATTCTCTCTATAATGTCCGGATGAAGAATATATCACCACTCCATCTCCTCCCGTGAATGTCATAAAAGGCGACTGAAAGACTACACCAGAGGCATGGGCAGCAGCGTCCCTTTTGAGGAACAACAGTCATTCTGCACTCACCAAACCACCTGCTAAGCGTGGTGAGTACTGGCAAATTCCCCCCATACTGATGGGATACGTCTATGAGGGAGGCCTTTGTTCAGCAGTGGACTTTCCTTGGCTGATATGATGACGATGATGAATGTAATAATTATTATGTCAGCCTGTAACTGGCCCACCATTGGCCAAAAGCCTCTTCTCATATAGAGAAGGAACGAGTATTGATCACCACGCTTGTTCGCTGCGTTTAGACGATTTGATACCGGCTAAAACCACTAGAGCGGTCGTCTTCAGCACCGAAGGGTGGCTCCAGGTCCTCGTAAAATCATACTAGAATTACCCATTGGTGCCACACCTTGAGGCACGTCATGGAAGGGATAACTGTAAAGCGGTAACCCCCTTAGCAGAGGGAAGGCAACTGTAAAAAGGTCGCCCTCAGGCACTTGTCAAGGAGGATTGTAAAGGATCCCCCAAGCCTCGCTGTGCGCTGTGCTGTGCATACGGCGGCACGTGACGACATGCGCGCTACCGTCTTCCGGGGGTCACTCGGCGTGAGTACGCAGACTATATGAACACCCCTAGTGAAATTACTGGGCATAAGAGACTAAATAACTTTACGTCTCGAGGTGACTAGCGCAGTGTGATGCCTCGCAGAAATATTCCTGGGTAGCGTTCTAATTGTTATGGGCAGGCATGTTGCTTACCACCAGGTAAATGACTTGCTCGTCTCGTCAAAAAGATGAATAAAAAAGTCACATTAGTTCATGCCAAGTTTTCCGTGTCGTGTCTGGATAGCACCACTCCATCTCCTCCTCGTGGATGTCGTAAATGCCTACTAAAGGATTCTAAGCTAGATAGATGGACAACAGCGCCCCTTCTCCAGTCGCCATACTGCGTTCACCAACCCGCCTGCCTGTGGTGAGTACTGGCAAAATCCCCCAAAATTCGACACAATTGTGAAAATCTTTGGGAGAGTCATTTGTTCAGCAGTGGACATGCTATGGCTGATATGAAAGTCAAAGTCAAAGTTTTTTATTTCAAATAAACCAAATATTGGCACTTATGAAACGGTTGCACGGTTCCAAATAGTTGATCTCGTGGAGAAGAGCCGGCAAGAAACTCCATGGATACTCTTTTAAAATAATTGAGATTACAATGTTGATTGATACAAATTATTGTAACATATATACCGAGAAAAATGTAGGACAATGTGTAAACATGGAATATACCACATTAATATTATAATAATAAATTATTTGCCGTGGCAGTTAACGGCTGACCAGTCCCAACAGACGGCACCCGTGATGATGATGCTGATGAGGTTTAAACCCACAACCCAGTGCTTAATAAATGAGACCGTGAACATACGCGCCAATACGTCTTATTATGTCCGTGAAAGTCATACGTGTTCTTTTTTTTTCGTAGTTTGATTCGTTTCCCTGTTTTATACGTTATATTATTACGTCGTGTGTCTTTAAAAATTACACAAGCACAATTTGCATGTCTCATCCCTCATTTCTAGTAAGGCTTTCGTTAAGTATTCAAGGCGCGGTTAGGTTCGTCGCTTAAAATATTAAGCTGAGATTACATCAAGCGTTAATTCGTAAACTAACACATACAAAAGTATTTTGTGAAAATCTAATCAAAACAAAACTGTAGCCCGACAAAATTAAGTTAACATTGACATTACGCATTAATACGCGGATCCCGGTCACAATATTACGCTTTTGTCCCCTCGTCTACTGGTTAATAGGTGGGCGGTCATCAGCATGTTACAAATCCGAGCAATCACGACGGCCTACCTCATAAAGCCGCACTCATCTTGACGACGAGTTATACGCGACTTTATTGTCGCTTCCGCGATTAATCGCCCCAGTTATGGGTTAAAAGCCCTTCCTAATCGTTTATGACATCTGTTAATCGTGGTATATTTGAGTTTTTTATTGCTTTTCTTGAATATTATGGCGGGAGATGACAGTAATGCTATAATAATTAATCCGTTGCGACATTGTTATTTTATATAACTTAAATATTTACGTAAGCGTACCTACTGGTTAAAACAAAAAATAATTCATTACACCTAATTTCAATGGGTAATATTAATTAGAATCATCATTTCGGCAGAAAAACTTTCACTGCTGGACAGAAGCCTCCCCAAAAAATTGCCACAACGACTGATATGGGTTTGTGTTGTGTGCTCATTGCGGGGTTTTGCCATAATCGCCACGCTTGACAGACGGGTTGGCGATCGCAATTGAGTTATAAATGTACTCGAAGGATGCTGCTGCTCATCTTCCGGCTAATCCCATAGTCGCTTTTTACGACACCCACCGTTTTATTATAAACTTCATAGATGCTCTTTTGATGTATATTGAAACCTTTTGCTATTCTACCATGTTATTGTTTTTTGTTAACATAAAATAAGTAGCTTGTTTTTTACAACAGAAATTGGATTATACTAAGCTACTACAATAAAATATCTAAATAACCCTTCGACCCGAGCATGCGACTGATTTCTGTCTCAGTAAAGTAGTATAAATTGGGCACTATGTACGTTTCCCAGCCTACCAATTTGTATTACGTCCCCGCGATAAAAGCGGTTTGAATGTTAAACGATTATCTAGAGTTGCCTTTAGTATGAACTGCCTACTACTTTGATGTATACCTATTCTATTTTTAAATTATGCACTGCATTTGATCTTACCATATTATATATTGTCGCGTAGCTATCATGAATCAGGGCTTTCATATCTGTGGTCCTGATATCGATTGATTTTTAACGTTTAATAAGGCTTTACTTAAACTTCACGCTTTTGAATTTATTATTCACATGGTGGAAATACATCCTCCGTCCCGGGGGATGGGCGGAGAGGTATGTCAGACTACTACCATCTAAAATGACCGGAGCGGTGGAGCTCCCCTTCGAGCCGAGGGGAGACCACTGTAAAAAGGCCACCCCTCCCAGGAACATCTCCTAAAAAGTGTAAAGTATCCCCCGAAGCCCCATTGTGCGCTGTGCTGCGCACACGGTGGCACGTGACTCCCCAATCTGCACGCTCGCAACTCGCGCGGCCCTCCGCTATATAACGACAGCGAGGGTTTAGACGAGTTGGGCCTGGGCGTCGGGGTGATTGTTACCCCGGCGCCGTCTAGTCCTTCTCCATGCGGGATTGGCTGTGTCTCGAGCCCACTTTGCGGTCTCTTTCTGCAGCATGACGCTCTCACATAAGAAGACTACTGCATTCCAATTCTCATGCTCTGCCAGCATAGCTCATAATACTGTCGGCAGAGAGATCTTACCCAATTCAATTAACCTGGATCCATCACTCGACAGCCCACGCAAGGCACTCCTCGATCGTGTGCTGTCCGGTATCCTGGTAGCTTCTGCAGTGGTGACACTATGTCGTGACCTCGCGTTCTATGCTGTACAGGTACGCACCAAAGCAACCGTGACCGGTGACTACCTGCGTTGAATAGGCGATAGGTCATGCTCCCGTTTTATTTGAGCCAGGCTCCAAAGAGCAGCAAGATGACGTTTGGTCGCGAACTTCAACTGTAAGAGCTCTCGCCACTTCTCGAGTGCCTGCTACCGAGCTGGCTGTCTCAGCCTATCGAACGCCCCCGGAGCCATGATGTCCAAAGGTGAAAAGCGGGAGCAGGAGGGCAAGCCATCTCATAAGATACCGTTCGGTACCCTCATGCAATCCTTATATTCTCTCTACGCCACAGACCGTGAAGTTTAACTCTGCAGTGCTGGACCTGATATTCGAGCAACCATACAGGGCCACGGCCGCACTACTCCTTCGTAGAGGCGACGAACTTCTTTTGTCGGTCCCCAGGGATTGTACAACACCCACTTCCGTCTCGACTCACGGGACGAGGCGCGCGAAGAGCTCTTCGCAGCCCCAACGATTGCCCAGGGTGAACCCCAGGTACTTCAAGTACTGGCCCACCCTCATTTGCGAGTCACCAATGTATATCCACGGACTGGGTGGTTCTCTGCTAACGCGGCAGTGTGTGGGACCCTAGCGCCTCAGTTTTGTGAGGTGCTATCCGCAGACCTATAGCGTGGATTTTAGCCACGACAATTGCCATGACTGTCTCGGCAAGCCGGGTGGTTCCCTTTGAAGGACTCCCCACTGGCCAACCCAAGAGTTTAGTCAGCGTAACATACCAAGCTGATAGCAGCGGCATTGTTAAACCTCACCCACAGTCTCTGATTGTTTGGGGTAGTGCCGCGAAGATAAAACTAGCAGATCTCCAAGAAAAATCCAAGGAAATATTAAAAATGATTTTCGGTATTTTGATCGAAAAGGCTCGGCTCTCAACAGCATACAAACCATATATTTTTACTTCACTACTTTACTTCTGGTTAGAAGGTTACTGTAGCTAGTGAATAACTGGGCATAAGAGACTAAATAACTGTATATTATTTGATTGTATATATGTATATATGGATTATCATAATGTATTGTATAAAGTATTATATATGGTTGTATATATGTGCATATTATTTAAGTAATTTATTAAATATATACCTATTTGTATTATATTTAATTGTCTAGATACACTATTTGATTAAGTTAATATAATAAGTACACCACGGAATACCCCCTTTGTCTTTTTCCATCTTTTTCTTGTGTTTTCTTGATAAGATTGCTCATTGTACAATTACTGTTTATAAACTGTTCTGTCCTAGTAGTTGTTTTTAAAATGGTGTACAATAAAGAATATTCTATTCTATTCTAAATAACTAAGTCACGAGCTGATAAGCGTAGGAGTCTCGGTGTGGTAGACAGGATAGGATTAAGAATATAGCACCATTCCATCTATGTACTCTCATGGATGTCAAAAGGCAACTAAGGAACCCTAACCCAGAGGGAAAAGCAGCAGCATCCCTTCTGTGAAACAGCAACAATTCTGCACTCACCAACCCGCCTGCCAAGCGTGGTGAGTACCCACGTCAAAATGACGACACACGGCATATAACCGGTCGCATGTGGGGGAAGTCTTTGTTTAGCTATATCTTTTGTCAGCTAATATGATGACAATGTATATGTAAATGTATGTATGGTAAACCTTAGCGTCAAAATTATTTTATCGTAACATTATTTTACGTGCGTTACAATATTTTAACATCGGGCCTGATCACAGTAATTTATATGACCGTATCGTGTACATATTTATGAGGCCGACATTTTAATCTGAACTTGTAATACGATCTTGTTATTTTAAATTGCATGTGATAGTCGGCACGGTTGGTGCAGTGGCTGATACAGTCGGCTGCTGCGCACCGGGTCGTGGGTTCGATTCCCGCACGGAACAAATATTTGTACGATCTGCAGGTAGTTGTTCCGGGTCTGGGTGTATTGTGTGTGGAATTTGTGTCTGTAAACGCACCCACGACACAGGAGAAATCCTTTTTTTTTTTTTTTTTTTTTTATTGATGTCCAGTGGAAATTCTACATGGAACTTCCTTCACCCCGGGGAAGGGCGAAGGGGTGTGCCGGACTCCTACCGGCTAAAACCACTGGAGCGGTCATCTTCGGCACCGAAGGGGGGCTCCAGGTCCTCGTAAGATCACACTAGAGCCGCCCATTGGTGCCACGCCTTTAGGCACATCTTGGAAGGGGTGAATGTAAAGCGGTCACCCCCTCTAGCGGAGGGAAGGCGACTGTAAAAAGGTCGCCCCCCAGGCACCTCTCGGGGAGGATTGTAAAGGATCCCCCCAAGCCTCGCTTTGCGCTGTGCTGCGCACACGGCGGCACGTGACCACGTGCGCGCCACCGTCTTCCGTCTTCCCGGGCTTTTAAAAAAAAAAAAAAAAAAAAAAAAAAATCTGGTATGGACTAAATGTACTATACCGACTTGGTTTTTATTCCAGTATGGGCTGAACTTGAACTGAACTAAACTTTCGCGAATTGTATATTAAATTTTAAGGTACCATCGGGGCTACTCGCACACATAATAATGATTAAAATAGCATTTTTACTAACGTCGATATTTAGTAGTGGTTTTCGGATTAAAATTAAAGAATCACTCCATCTTCTTCCGTGGAAGTCGAGAAAGGCGACTAAGGGACTCTAAATCAGAGCGATGAGCAGCAGCGTCTTTTATATGGAACAGTAGCCATTCTGCGCTTACCAATCCGCCTGCCAAGCATGATGAGTACTGGCAAATTTCCCCAATATGATGACACAGTTGTGGAAATATATGGGGGAGGCCTATGTTCAGTAGTGGACGTTGTATGGCCGATATGATGTTGATGCAGTAGCTAAGCCATTGACTTTCTACGCCATGTGTCGTGGTTAGATCTCCGCACGGAACAAATATTTGTATGATACGTATTTGTATGAAATGTATGTTTTGGGTTTGAGTGTTTGTGCATTTGATATTTATATATATAAACTGCACCCCACAATAGAGAAGAAATCCTTATAACATTATAAAAAATGTATATTCCTGAACCATGACGCCTAATCTATACAAATAAATAAAATTGAAGTGTCTGTTTGTAATGTCAAAATAACAGCTTTTTACTAAATTCATATGAAAGTTTATACGGAACATATAACAAAAAAGGCATTTTAAATTTTTTTGTGTGTCTGTCTGTTTGTTCCGGGTAATCTCCGAAACGGCTGGACCGATTTTGACGGGACTTTCACAGGAAGATAGCTGATGTTATAAGAAATAACTTTGGCTACTTTTATTTTAGAAAAATAATTAGGGTTCCGCGCTAAAAATATAAAACCCTTGAAAGTCAATATACATATTCTATCTCAAGTGCCTATGTCGAAGTAATCTAAATGTATTTTAAACTAAACGCGGGTGAAACCACGGGTCCCAGCTAGTAGTATTAATAAAATACTGTGTAAAATGACGATCAGTTTAATACCTGAAGTTATATATTTCTGTCTATTTTTGTGTACTGACTATAAAATTATAATATGTATTACAATAAAAACTTAATACTGTAAAATTACACGGGTAAAATGCTCGCACCCAGTTGCACACACCCTTACGGGGTACATGAACTTACTTGCCTACTTAATATAATTTTACTGTAAGACCTGTGAATTTATAATGTATATACATGACTGTAACTTTAATGACATAAATAAATAAATAAAACCATGTTACGTAAGTGGGAATTTTGGTGTTATATTTAGGTAGGTTGACCGTGTGGTGCCGGCTACTAATAGCAGCAACCCATCTCCCTGTGCATGTCGTAAATGGCGACTATGGGATTTATCGTAGGTTGGGCAGCAGGGTCCTTCGAGTACATTAACAACTCAACTGCGATCGCCAAGCGTGGCAATTATGGAAAAACCCCCCAATGTGCACACAACATACCCAGACCAGTCGTTGTGGCGATCTTTGGGGGACGCCTGTGTCCAGCAGTGGACTTCATTCGGTCGAAATGATGAGTTAGGTAGGTTAATATTATGCAAGTATTACCATTTTAATTCCAAGTTCGCTTAAATCGCTAATCTATTTTCTTTGAGTCCGTGTCATTAATTGATGCTCTTCGCGATCAAAGGACGTGTGATGTCATCCGTGAAATTACAAGGGTTCTTACATCGCTGTGATTGCTTGGATTTAGTCGAATGGTTTTTCTATGCGTTGGTTGTACGCAAAATGAAACCTTAATACTACACATATTGTGCTTTTCTGCAGCATATAATTTTTTTAAGGATTTCAAACTTTTGCCTTTCTAATTGATATCTATTGTTGTTGTGCGACTTTTAGAAATACGAAAACAATAATTATCGTCATTCCAGCTATGAAATGTACACTGCTGGACAGAAGCTCCCTCAAAGATTGGCACAACGACTGTTATGGGTTTATGTTGTGTGCTCATTAGGGGGTTTTGACATAAAAGCCACGCTTGGCAGACGGGTTGACGATCGCAGTTGACCTACGAGTGTACTCGAAGGACGCTGCTGCCCATCCTCTGGCTGATCCCACAGTCGCATTAGCACACCCACGGGATGAGATGGGGTGTGATATTCGTAGTCGGCACCACACAGCGCACGAAAAAATAAAAATACGAAAACAATATATAAATATAATAAAACGGGTAAAAATTTAATGAAAACAGATACCATGGATACATGATTCTGGAATCCTCAGCGTTATAATTTTGCGTCGGTCTTTTCATATATATATTTTGATTTTCAATTAATTTAGTCTTAGAAGTAGATAAAAAAATATTGCTGGACTCCATTACATTCATAAATAGTTACTTACAGAGGTACAGGTCAAGCTTATATAAACCGTGTAAAAAGGCATTAACCAACTATCACACAAGAGGTTAAGATCTAAATTCCGAGTGTAAGTTATGGCCCGTTCCAAGTATCTAGTTGTCTAAGTTCTAGAACTATTCCAATCCACTCCAGCAATCTAATTTACCACCACCATTTTAAAGGTCGTAATCGTAACTTACTGGAGTATAATGTCAATTGAACTGCAACTTATCACTTACGAGTATGATAAAGTTTTGAAACTATTTTAGACCGTATATAAAGCTATAAATCATATTACTATAGAACTATTACAAATCTCTATGTTGCTTTCTTTAAGCTCATGTGATTTATATTGAAGGACTGAAACAGTAAACTAGTAGATTGGCTTTCTGCTCTACGAGTCATGGGTTCGATCGATGAAACAAATATTTGTAGGTATGCAAGGCCTCGAGGGTCACGGGCGCACTGATTGTGGAGGTTGCGTGCTCACACCAAGTGACTCCCGAGAAGACGGCGGCGCGCACGTGGTCTCGCTACCGTATGCGCAGCAGAGCGCACAGTGAGGCTTAGGGGGATCCTTTACAATCCTCCCCGAGAAGTGCCTGGCGGGAGGCTTTTTCCAGTCACCCTCTCTCTGCTAGAGGGGGTAACCGCTTTATTTTACTAAAGGCGTGGCACCAATGGGCGTCTCTAGTGTGATGTTGGAGACCAAAAAAAGGAATGCAAGAGCGGATGCAGGATTTATTTATGGGAGGGGCACAAGGGCCAGACTGATAAGGAGTATCCTCCTTAGTATTGCAATATCCCAAAAGGTTTAATTTTCTATTAATGACACACAAGAATAACTATAAAAAATACTTGTAATAAAGGTTAAATAATAAAAATTATACGTTGGAAACGATATGGTAACTTACTTGATTATGACGAATTTTCAATGTTGAGGACAAGGCAGCGTCGTATACATGAAATATGTTTTAACAAATACATACAAACTACTGAGAATAGCTTAAAATTTGATTTTAAGCTATTTTTATTATTTAAGTTTCTGGAGGTACATCAAGACTATGCGCGGTGGCTCTAATTATCCGAAATCGTTAACGTACAACAATACTAACTTCTCTAACGGAGAGGAAATTTGCGAGGCATTCAGTGAATTTTTCCATAGCGTGTTTGGAAAACAGTCTAGTAATAGTTTTGCTGGCCCTTCAGAGCAGGCAGATAGTGGCTCTAGCTTACATGTAACGGCCTTGACCGTGGAGAGATCATTGAGTGCTCTTAGCATCGACAAAGGACCTGGTTGTGACGGAATTCCTCCAATATTTTGGAAAAACTGCTCTGGATCGCTAGCACTCCCCATCAGTATCATTTTTTAATCGTTCTCTCAGAGAGGGTATCTTTCCAACGACATGCAAAAAGGCACATGTTATCCCGATTCATAAAAAAGGCTCGCGCACAAATGTAGAAAATTACAGGGGTATCTCTATACTAAACACAGTAGGAACGGTGTTTGAGAAGCTGGTTTACAATGCGATTTACCCATGCATTATTGCAGGCATACCCGATCCGCAACACGGTTTCCTTAGAAGACGTTCCACTATCTCAAATTTGGCATGATTTTCTAATTTTGTACTTAGTAACACGGATGGTGGTGGGCAGGTGGACGTGATCTACACTGACTTCGAAAAAGCTTTTGATCGCGTAGATCACGTCATCCTGCTCAACAAACTATTTAGACTGGGAATACGCGGAGATCTTTTACGATGGATCGAATCATACTTGTCTAAGAGGTCTCAGGCGGTAGTAATTGGAGGATACCGTTCAAACTTCTGTGAAATTCCCAGCGGTGTTCCACAGGGCTCACATTTGGGGCCACTCTTATACAACGCGTATTTGTTTGACATCGCTGAGACGTTCGAAAATGCGAAGCACTTAATGTACGCTGATGATAAAAAATATTTTGTGTTATAAGAAACCTCGATGATTGTAAAGCCCTCCAAACTGATTTAGACAATTTGAATAACTATTATCTTAAAAACAAAATAACTGTAAATGTAAAAAAATGTCAATACACTAGTTACGTACGTACACACGTAAAAAACAGCCTTTAAATCATTTGTATAATTTCGATGGGACTATGATAAATAGAGTGAATATTGTTCGTGACCTAGGAGTAATGTTTGACCATAAATTGTCATTCTCAGATCACATAGATTACATCAGCTCCAAAGCTTTTAAAAGTTTAGGATTTGTTATGAGATCGTATAAAGTATTTAAAAACGTAGAAGCTCTCAAATCAGTTTATTTTGCATACGTACGAAGCATTCTTGAATATGCATGCCCCATTTGGTCTCCGCACTATATTACATACATAGACCAACTAGAACGCGTTCAAAAGATATTTGTTAACCACCTCAACTACCGCCTTCATAAACCCTCAGTATCGTACGAGAATAGTTGTCGTACCCATGGTCTGCTTACCGTAGAAGATAGACGTAAAGTTCTGGACATGTGTCTGCTGTATGATATACTCAATGGACGTCTTGATTGCCCTGAGTTGGTTACGCAGATGACATTTAACACTCCGCTACGTCGCACTCGTCATACTCCGATGTTGCACGTACCAAGACACGCCACTAACTATGCTAAGAACTGTGTACTCACGCGCATTGCTCGTACATATAATGCTACTTTCTGAAATATTGATATTTTTGCTGCTCCAAAACTTCTTTTAAGTCAAGAATCATAAATGTTATTAAGATAAAGAATAAGCAACTCTCTCCGTCTTCTCGTTGTCATGTTTCTTCTAACACGTAATGATATATTGTTAAGCTACTATAAAAACTTAAGAGAATGTACTTACTGCATAAGGCATGTATATAATATATATAACATCCAACATTTAGATTTCTCTAAACTTGTAATGTCCGTTCGCATACTTTATTTTCTTTACTGGTTAAACAGGGAAACCTTTTACTAGACATACTCAGCTGTGTTATGTATTTATAAGTTTTATAATGTATCGCTGTTGGTTTTCTAAATAAAATAAATAAATAAATTAATATTGATAGTTTTCTTTGATGTTTCCTGCTGAAGATACCCAGTACTTCTTTAGCGTCCATAATTGAAACAATGTTTTTACAGATAGATTACAGTTATAATTCTGTGTAATATTATGTTTTGACAGATAGATAGATTTTAATTAATTACGGTCCAATTTCGACCTTGGGCGACCACTAGTTTCTTTTATTTCACCTTAAGCACTGGTTTGTCTTTTGTATTTGGTTTTCAAAAAGGTACCTATTCGCTAACTACCTGATAAAACCTGTACCTATAGTACATTTTAATTAAATTAAGTACAAATTAAATCATTACATATGAAACATTGGTCATTAATAAATTTAAAATATTCAATTAATAATTATAATAAATATTTGTCATGTTTAGGGAACAATAAATTGGGCATTAATCAATTTAAAATAGTCAATTAATAATTATATAATTACTAATAACATTAAATTAAATTTAAGAGGTGAGTATAAATATGTTTTGCTTTGTTCTAAACGTGTTAATATTTTTCGGTTCCTAATAACCTGAATCGAATCGGAAGAGGAATATTGTTCCAACATTTGACGCATACTAGAAGCTTCCCCGAAAGGCGGCAGTTCTATGTTTCGGTATAGCCAGTCCGTCTACATTCGCGTTGACGGTGAGTGTTTACCCAGCTAGTAGGGATTTAGTTGATGCAAGTTTTTTTAGTTGCCCTTTTACAGGATTTCTCCTGTGTCGTGGGTACAGTTTACAGACATAAATCTCTTAAGCACCCAGACCCGAAACAACTATCTGTAGATCATACAATTATTTGTTTCGTGCGAGTCCGAACTTGCGATATGTACCCCAAAAAACAAATCGCTTAGCCACTGCACCAAATATGCCGTATTAAAATTGATTAATTTTAATGTTTCAATTTGATCGGGCATCCTACGATATCTTATAAGCTTATTTAATGTTAGTATAAGTCTCTCGAATAAATGTTAGCGGTACGGCATGGTAGCTAACTGAAGCTGAGATTCCTTCTACCCCGTTTTAAGAAACAAATCCAAAGGCACTATTCTTCAAGACGAAAAGAAATGAGAAGCATAAAAGTGAGTCATGAGGTCGCATTGATTCCCCCAGTTACTCTTGCCATTGTAAGAGATTGAAAGAGATTGCCGCACATTGGATTAGGCGATATAGCCGAAGTCATTGAAAAGAATACCGATGAGCTTCATTGGAAAATCTTGCCTATTGGAAATGTCTGTGGCTTATTGTAGTCTAGATAAATAGCTGTGAAAAAGAGATTTTCGAAATGTACCCTTACATTTCGCAGGTAATCAACCTAGAATAGTGTGAATAGATGACCTGACTTTTAGATGGTAAATCTGTAAAAATTGGGGGAATAAAGTAAAACGAAGTAAAGTAAATGAAGATTGCTATTCGTGCCATAGTTTCTCACTGTAGACGCTCTCGCGTCACTGACGCTAAGGTTTGGCCGACGCTGTAGCTTTATTGTATGTATGTGGGTCTTCAACAGTCAAGAAAACGTTATGCAAATAAATCATAACAACTCAGGTAAACTGCGCAATATTTACTTAAATATATGAGGGATATTGCCATTTCAATTACCTTGAATACTGTAATAGAGTTCAAACTCTTTGGGAGAAAATCCTAGCCGCCAAGAATAAAAAGATATTATTTAAAATAATTACATGAGAACATTTTGACAAAGAAAATAAATGAAGAGAATGAATTCGGCCGGCCATGAGTACGGTGGTCGATTGTAGAAAAAGCGAATTGTATTATCTTCTATGTAAATAAATTTATATAGAAATAATAAGTGTTTCTATACCAAGCTCATACACAAGTTCTTTCCCGTACCTATAAATACGCCTACCCAATCAGAGCTACAGTTTCTACATATTTTGGTGGAGGCGCCGCGTATGGAGACGCTTGGAATGATTATTCAATAAAAGGAAGGATACCTATCAGATCAAAATGTAACCACACGCGACCCATATCTGCCCTCTTATATATCATAATAACATGCTCCTGTCAGGCGTTCTTTTAATATATAAGATGATTGTCTCGGAAATAGTAGACTTATAGTAGATTACAGTATTTTAATTTTTTGAGCACACAATATATCGTAAACATCGCAATCAAACGCAACATGATTGTTGTATTATGACATGATATTAATAAACTTCTGCAAGCAATGACCTCAGACGTGAACTGTAGCGAAACAACAGCCGTTTAGTTTTTTTTTTTTTTTTTAATTTACATTGCAGTTTTATGTGACTTAGTAGGTAAAATGCTTTCCGCTTGATAAACGAACATGAACACACTAAAAAATGGATCATTGCCCCACTCGTTCACCGCTGTTGTTTCATTGGTTTGTTTTGAATATCATGCTATCGCCATCCACCTATCGCAGAGGGCCTGTATGACGTGTCAACTGTGTGATTGTGTCTTTAAAGATTGCATTTATGAGTTGGTCGGAGGTCCATCCGTCCTTATCGTACAAACATTTAAACACGATAAATCAATTCATTTCGCTATGATTTTCTTTAAAATTTGTTCAAAGTTTGGAACAAATCTGTGTTTCTTTGTATTTAAGTTCGAAATTTGTAATTTCCGACGGATTCCATGGAAAGCGATTTTGTTGTCAGGGTATATGTTTTCTCGTTTTAGTTATGAAATCAGATTATTCGTGCTAAAAGCAGAAATTGATTGTTTGGGTTTTTATTCTGCCTAAAGATATAATGGCCTGGCAATTGGGGTTTTGAAATGAGTCATTAACACATTGACTGCCTTTATATATTGGCCTTATATAAGGGCAGTCAATGTGTTAACGGGTACAGTACAGTTATAATTCTAAATATTTTTCAAGCCTAATCGTATCTTACCGTGTGATGCCGGTCAAGAATAGCATCACCACGTATCTGCCTGTGGGTATCATAAAAGGGATTAGCAGGATAATTCGCAGTACCGTCCTTTGATAAAAAATTTGCTGTGATAGTCATCGCCAGTCTTAACTAGCCTGCTAACCGTGGCAATTATGGCAAAACCCTCACAAACAAAAAGCAAACAACATACACCCTGACAGGTTGTTGTGACAATTTTTGAGGGGACTATATGTCCAGCAGTGGACTAAAGGTAGATTTTCAGCTGAAATTATCAATCATATCGGCCATAAAACGTCCACTGCTAAACAAAGACCTCCCCCACAGATATCTACAACTGTGTCATGATTTTGGGGGAAATTTGCCAGTACTCACCACGCTTGGCAGGCGGGTTGGTGAGCGCAGTATGGCTACCGTTTCACAGATATGAAAGGCAGCGTTTGGGAAACTTCGCAACATATTTTCGTCAACAATACCGCAATGCATCAAGACGAGTCTTTAACCAGTGTGTGTCACCAGTGATGACATATGAAACAGAGACGTGGTCACTCACAGTGTGCCCCATAAAAAAGCTCAAGGTCACTCAGCGAGCTATGGAGAGATCTATGCTTGATATTTCTCATTGCCTTTGCTACGCCATTCACAGAAATGGAATGGTGCTATATTCTTAATCCGGACAACATACGGAAACGTTATTATTTGCAAGATAGGCCTGAATATTAAACAGCGCTACATAATCCTTCTTGTTGAAACTCACATTCTGGTCGTACCTTCCTTACGTTATCTTTAGTTACAATCTGTTTATAATTAACTAACTGTTGCCTGTGGTTTTACCCGCGTTACAAAACGCGGAAACAAGTATTTTTTATTTTCAACTAAAAAGCCATTTCAATTTTTCATAGATCTAACTCCAAAAATAACGGATACTCTATACAAACTTTCACCCCCTCTTTTACTCTATTAAGGGTATATTTTATCAAAAATACTGTAACGCGTATTTCTTTATTTTGAAGCAAAAATAGCCAATTAACAAATTATGTAGATCGTACTTCAAAAATAACCGATACTCCATACAAAGTTTCACCCCCTCTTTTACCCACATAAGGGCACAGAACACTGAAACAGAAAACTGAAACACCAATTTCTTTATTTCGAACCGAAAAACTAAATACCAATTTTCATAAATCTAACCTATAAAATGGCGAAGTTTCATACAACCTTTCAACCGCTATTTTACCATCTCAGTGGTGAAATTTATAAAAATCCTTCCTTAGTGGATGTCTACGTTATTGAAGGCATCAACCGCCAAAATTTAAAGTTTGTAGCCCCAGCGGTTGAGGCTCTGTGTTGATGAATCAGTCAGTAAGGACAAGTAAAAAATGTAAGAATGTGCAAAATAGTCCAGAATATTAAAACTATAACTGTATATAGTAAAATTAAACTCTATATAATCCTTCTTGTTGAAACTCTCTCGTTTTTGTAGTAACTTCCTGGAGCTATTTTAGTTACAATCTATTTATAATTAATTAACCTATACAAAATGATATACCCGGTATACCTCTTACAGCCAAGTTACCTAATGAGCTCGTTAGGGAATGAATATAATGAGTGGTTTCCTTCATTCACAAGGGGATTACATTTCCACATTAAATCAGATATCTACTTGTATTGTTAACTAGCTGTAACCAGCGGTTTCACTCGCCGTTTAATTATAAAGTAATCGGAGGTTTTATAAATCATTTAGAGTACGAAGTTGACAGTTGACATAGACTATATATATTTGGCTTTCATGGGTTTAATTTTTGTTGCGTGTAACTCTAATTGTTTTTCTAAAATAAAAGTAGCTAAGATAATCCTTAGAATAACAACAAAATCGATCCAGCCGTTTCGGAGATTAGCTGGAACAAACATAAAAAAAATGTTTTTTTTTTGTTATAAGTATCGTATATACTTTCATATGCATTTAGTAAAACCTGTTATTTTGATATTACAAACAGACAAATTTATTTATTTGTATAGATTGATTGGTAGTCGAATGGTAATCAGATAACATTCACGGGTTTCTCTAAATTTCGGATGTGTGTACATTCCTTATCAGGTATTTTGAATTGAAAGAAATCTCTAAAGCTAGAACATTTCGGGTTAAAATTTACATCAAATGGTCCCATTAGCTAATTGAACAGATAAGAGTTCAGAATTAGGAGTATTTTCGACCTATGGGTATGGCAATCAAGTACTAGTTACACCGATTATATTTAAGGGGCTAACTACACTTATTAATCTCAATTTAGCTTTTGTCCGTATAAAACACCAGTTTTGTATGGAGATTTTCAGCTTTCCGCGTCTGTTCAGCTTACGCGGCAAACATGTATAAAATGTGGTCAAGTGTATTTTTATCATTAGTATCCTTGCACATGTTGTTTTGGCAAAATTTATAACGTGGCAGGATATCCGAATTGGTCGAGCCATTCTCGAGTTATGCGCTTAGCAACATTCATTTTTTTAAATATATTTATATAGAAGAAGATATGTAGTATACTTTAACATATGTATTTTAGCGTCCACATAGTATGTTTATCTTATTTGTTAAATAAATATATAAAATAAATTATGCCTTTTTCGATGTATTTCATTTTCAACCCAAAGGTTGACTGGTAGAGAATGCCATACGGCATTAAGTCCGCCTTGTGTACCACCATTGTGCATAAATGTATCATATAAATAAATAAATAAAATACCACCACAGTTAAATATAAAAATAACGGTAGTTAGTGCTGATACAAAAAAAAACATTCTATTTTATCGATACATGTAATAAATGGCTTTGCAACCTGTACTCGGTTACAACGTTTAAATTTTAAAAAACAGGCCAAACCGATACTCCAATTTTTGGTACTGTTGCCTTTGACCGATTATTGGCTCACTGAGCTGCGGATCGCGCGCTGATCTCGCACGGAGTAAAATATATTTTGTGTCCTTTCTTTTTATTGGTCTCCAGTAGAAATTCATTATAAACTTCCTTCGCCACGGGGAAGAGCGACGGGGTATGCCGAACTCCTATCGGCTAAAACAACTGGAGCGGTCATCTTCGGCACCGAAGGGGGCTCCAGGAACTCGCAAAATCTCCATCTAGAGCTGCCCATTGGTCCGTCCTTTTGGTATATTGGAGGGGATAACTGTGAAGTGGGCACCCCCTCTAGTGGAGGGAAAGCGAATGTAAAGAGGCCGTCCCTCCAGCAACATCTTGGGGAAATTGTAAAAGATCCCCTAGAAGCCTCGCTGTGCGCTGTGTTGCACACATGGTAGCACGTGACGCACAAGTCTACACGGGGATCGCTTGGTATGAGTACATAGAATGGTTGCTACTGACCGTAAACTGGAAATTTGCCGTCTCTATAATATAAAACAAGAGACCTACGCCTACCACTAGTACACATTCTACATATAGGAGAATTACTAGTGAAGGCACCTTTTTTATTAAAAATAACCTATATAATTATATTTATTGGAACGGTAACTTGTGGAATCGATACGAACGTTTCACAACGTTCAAAGTTTCTGCTATCATTGCTCTTAATATGTAACAAAAAATCAGGGAGGCTTTAATATCTGTTTATACTAGTAACACACCAAACCCACTTGACAAATTGAAGCAGATTGTCCCCATCCCAGTAACACCACTAGGATGTTATTATTAGAATTCAATAGAATAAATTCAAAAAATCTAGTGTTCTAAATACAAAAAAGTCAAAGGCTTTCGAGAAGCTCAAATAAAAGAGTCTTCTTCAATTACCGAATGTTGTCAATTATTCTCCTGAATTCTTTGTCCACGCCGGAAGAAGCTTCCAGGCTTTTAACGGTTCACTTAATCAGGGGTTCGTCCTCATATTGTTATGTGTTCAATTCAATGAAATGTTCACAAAAAGTCATACCGTTCACGCTATTGATAGGTGACCTCCTTTTTTTTATTGATGCCCAGTGGAAATTCTTCATGAACTTCATTCGCCCCGGGGAAGGGCGAAGGGGTATGCCGGACTCCTACCGGCTAAAACCACTGGGGCGGTCATCTACGGCACCTAAGGGAGACTCCAGGTCCTCATATGATCACACTAGAGCCACCCACTGGTGCCACGCCTATAGACACATCTCGGAGATAGGTGACCTCCTACCACGCACATTTCATGTTTCATTCATAGAAAATATATCGAAGCAGAAATGTATAGAAGCGCAATGAACTGAGACTACTCAGATCTAGTCCTACGTGGCGCCACACTGCGCTCGTTACTTAGAGATATTACTTAATTAAGGTCTTATGAACAGTCATTTCAAAAGCTACTGTTTCCTTAAAATCGAAACATAGTAATATCTAGCGTATAAACACTTGGCGTGGCGATTATGGCAAAATTTTCAATTTAAAAGTCACAGATAGCTGTGTACGTATTTTTAAAGATCACCGATTATTAACCTTTCCGTGCCTTTATATTTTAGAAATAGCTCTATTTGTCAAAATAAATCTACAACTTTTTACAACATTGACTGAAACTCGACATCGAACTGTATCTATGAGATCTCAGTACCAAAACTTATTATACACAGGCGGATTTAAAACAGCATTATTAAAAAAAAGTGTTATGGTCATGGCACCTGTAATTTATAACAAAATCCCAAACTTGATCAAAGAGCAACCTTTGAGAATCTTTAAAAAGAAACTTATTTCACTTCTAATAGAGAGGTGTTATTACTCTGTTTCAGACTTCCTGTCTGATAAACAGCTTTAATTTTTTGATTTGTTTATTTACACTGTACATAACTTCATATGTGTTAATTTTCTAGTAGTCTTGAATGTATAACATTTTAATTGTTTCAGTTTAAACTATTTAAATTTAATTAGTATAAGTGCAATTGTTATTAACCCCTAAATGTTTGCATGCCAAAATGGTAGAATGTACAAGGATTCCTATATAAATTTTGTTTTCATCTTATTTTAAACACCTACATTTGCAAATAAATGAATATGAATATGAATATGAATATGAACCCACAACATACCCATATCGGTCGTTGTGGTGATCCTTGGGGGAGGCCTGTGTCCAGCAGTGGACTTCATTCGGCTGAAATGCTGATGATGAAACACTTGGTGGCGTGGCATTATGGTGGTATCTACCCAGTCGGACTGTTGCAATAAAAGACCTCTTTTTTATTGGTGCCCAGCGGAAATTCTTCACGAGTTTCCTTCGCCCCGGGGAAGGGCGAAGGGGTATGCTGGACTCCTACCGGCTAAAACCAGGTCCTCGTATGATCACACTAGAGCCACCCACTGGTGCCACGCCTATAGGCACATCTCGGAGAGGGTGACTGTAAAGCGGTCACCCCCCGGGGATTATAAAGAATCCCCCAAAGCATCCCACGGCAGCGCGGGACCACATGAGAGAAACACAAAAGACCTACCACCAGTAAAAATATCTCTAAATAGTATAAAACAATGTCGCTATCTACTTTGTTCTGTTTTTCCACTTACTTCTTCTAAACCACGCAACGGATTATGATATAGTTTTCGCTGATAGCAAGAGCAATAAACGAGGAAGGTTTTGTACATAATTTGTAAATATTTTGTACAAAATGGCTGAACTATGACGGTGTTTTGTAAAAAAAAATACTGTTTTTGTATGCTTACATGACTACGCCGAACCTTAAGAGTTACATCAAATCAATGTTAGAAAATGTTATAGCTCCTAAAAAGGCCTATAGAAAAGTCCGACATAGCATGTGTCTATCTCCTAAGGTACACTCACAATAACAATTTCTTTTTCTATTACAGATTAGTAAAAACACGATAGGTTATTTGTTAAAGTAGCTTACTTTCTCCAATTCAATATTAGTCCATATTCAGATAATTATGATAATTACCTTATGCAAGTCTCTTTTTCACTATATCAATCAAATGAATATTTTAGGAGATATCATCGATTAGGAATTACGTGCAACCAGTGATATTATACCATAGATATATTAAGTCCATACTAAATGACGCGTAAAATACAGTCTCGCTTGCACAACCATGTCGTGAGAAAGAAGATACAAAAACAACAAGAGTAAAAGAGATAGCTATCTAGGCGAACCGATTGCGAGGTGCTACAATTGGGGGAGTTTCGTTCTTACTTTTGGCACGCATGTAACATATCTACTTCTTTTTAATATATAACATAATTGCGTGCAACCAAAAAATCGCTCCCAGCGAAGCGGGCGGTCGGCCGGTACGGCGCCAACCTTGCTGGTCGCCGCGCCACAGCTTATAAAATAAACGTCATAAAATTAATAGATACATAATACTTTCTTGCAAAGCGCACTCCTTATTTTCTTAGTAGTAAATGCACCCGTGCGAAGCTGGGCAGGTCACTAGTAAATTATAAAAACAAATGATTTTAACGTAACTGCAACTGACATCATAAGCTGTGTGTACCTGTGGTAGAAGTAATACTTCCTTGACTTACATAGTAGATATATTTTATTAATGTGATATAATGGCGGCCCCAAGGCGGAAAAAGGTACGCAGATCGTCCGCCGGCGAGATGGGTTGACGACATAATAATAGCAGGTCGTAACTGGGCAGACTGGCACAACATAGAGATGGATGGCATAAACGAAGGGAGGCCATGTGGCACTGGGATGAAACGGCCTACACGTTATGATGTAATGAAAATACTCTGGTGGTATACCATGATAAATAAATATGTCTGTCATCTATCCGTGCTTTAAAGACAGTCGGTCATTTTAGTTGGAAATATAAACAATATTTGTTAAAACAGAAAAAACAATTGTTATGATCTTAACTTACCTTGGATATGCATGCTACCAGTTTTAGTAATCTGGCTAATCTAAGCGGGACGCAGAAGCGAATTCCTGACTTATCTACTTGATGGCGGACCCACGCTCAGATCAAATTTGAATTTTCCTCAATCCTATTCCGGTTTAATTTAAGCTAAACTAATCTAGGATAAAAAAGAAACAGAACTATTCAAATTATGCTCATAATATACACTAAAACATTATAATTTTACTATATTTAACACATATATTTACATGGACTTTTCCATTTTCTGTCAATAGGTTAGACAATCCATTTTCATTCATTCATTTCGCTCAATTCATAGCATCCGTTGGCGCTAGGGTCGCTTCCTTCATGTCATAGACAAAATGACAATGAGTGCGGATCGAAGCGTGCATTCGGAAAGGTGCACAGAGTTAATTTTGGACTCTTAGTCGATTTTTACTTAAATTCTATCCTCTTTAGTATCTATTTAAACTGACTAATTGTGTAAAAATCTCTCGTCCTACGTAATATGTTATGTATCCCTCCAATATTTTATGTGTTTCTTCCTCATTTACTAATAAGTATATATATGTTAATATTTTGCCGTAGCCGCCCATGGCATCAACATTGAGGCCCCATCAGAATACCAGCGCTGTAGCATAAACTGCTGCAGCATATGCTGAGATAGGGACCTTTTTGGCCTCGTACAGCACTATTAAGCCATATACTTGTATATTTTCTTTTTATTTTTCGTTTTCATTGTCATTGTGTATGAGACCAAAATAAAACTTTTTCTTTCTTTCTTCTTATCTATAATCACCAAGAAGTATGAAGTTATTTTTCTCGTAACAAACCAGGCTAGCGATGTAAATGAGAAACATGTTAAAAAATACCCGACGGTATTTTATTTTATACAGATATGTAGAAAGACAATTATTAATCACATGAAGATTCAAAGTAAGTTGCACACCCAAACAAGAACTATTGGTCTAATAAATAATATAATTAAATAATGGAAGTTTCCACGTTCAAGGAAAGGAATAGGAAAGAAACATCAAGTAAACTGATTTTGTTAGCTAACTCTTAGAACTTGGATGAAGAGATGCTAAATATATAGCTAAAAATCGACCAAAGAAATATATATTAGTTTTTTTAGAACTGGGAACTCTATAATAGACTCACTACTCACACTACTACTACTACTACTACTCATTCGCGTTTGAAAACTGGTAAGTTATCAGATAGAAATTCAGCTGATGCGAATGAATTCTTACCGAAAACAAACAAGATAACTTTAGATCTTCTGCATAATATTTCGATGAAAATTTTATCTGTGTGTAGTAACATTAGCACCGTCATCGTCAATTTAGCTGTAATGTCCACTGCTGGATATAGGCCTCACCCAAAAAGCTGCATAATGTCCGGTCCTGGGCTGCTCGTGCACCGGGTGGTGGATGGAACCAGATGAAAATCTTTGACCAGCACATTGAAGGGCATTGAAGATGACTATGTATAGAGTTCTATGCGAGATTGGATCAGAAATAACAAAATAAATAAGTTAACAGTTGTAATATTAAGTATATTTGAAGTCAAGGCCCATCCGACTGCAAGCTGGAAGCATTTAACTTATCGCTTCCTAAACTAATGTAAGTAATGTCATGTTGACAGGAATACCTCAGGTTGGTATAAATCTCTAGTACATTCTAAAGCATACGCATTTTTTCGAGGTGATTTAGATTTGAATCGAAGTGAATATTGCCTGAGCAGGTACTCGCAGCACCAGTGCCTGCAGTGCCTTTAAAATATAGAAGGATGCTTCTTGCCCATCTTCATGACAGGCCCTAAGTAATCTTTTACTACACCCAAGGCAAGAGGAAGGAAAGCTGGGCTGGGAGGTATTCTTTACCAAGCCATAACCGAAAAGCAATTTTGCACTATCGCAGTTGAATAATATCCTATATGCACGAACGTATGAGAGAATAAATAGAAAACAAACTGTTTCATTAAAAAAATGACTCTTGCTAAGGTGTATGATTTTTACAATACTATAAATATCCATTAAGAGAAAGTAAATGAAAGATAACGGCCGTAAGATGTGTCAACAGCAAGTTCTTACTAAATAAATTGTCACACAAGTTGGCTATTATAACTGAGTTTTTGCCTTGTGCCACAAGTTGAAAGTAGATAGCGATTGATCACTAAGCGAGTAAAGACGAATAAAACTTAAAGTCAATAAAAAACTAAACGCTTAGCCGATCTGATATTTTAAGCAACTCGCGTTTTTTGTAGTGTCCTTCTCATCTAATAACTATAAAAATGACTCAAACTTTCATCATCAAGGCCTGTTACGTTTATTGCAGATGACTTAACCACACTTAGCCGATCTAATATTTTAAGCAACTCGCGATTTTTTTAGTGTCCTTCTTATCTAATGACTATAAAAATGACTCAAACTTTCATCGTTTATTGCAGGCGATTTAACCAGTCTGATAATGTTCTATATAACACACGTATTAGTGGCTATACAGGCTAACAAGGGAGCGACAAGCTCGTCTACACCTTGTACAAAAGGTTGTTTGAAAATTTGGATTAGCGTTGCTGCTAAAACTCTTGACTCTTTCTGTGCGAGGGTGATCGTGAACCAAGCCTGATTGTACACTGTAAACTTTGTACCACGTTTTTATTAACTCAGTTTCTTGTATATCTGTTTGCCTACTCGGTACAAATCATGCAATCGATTTTAAACCAACTTCCCGATAAGCTAGAGACTCGAACCATTAAACGTAGCTCAGTATTAGATGACAATGCATTATAAACTCACATTCTTGTTTTCAATGTTTAAGCTTTCAAGTATCTAGCTAATAAAATCAATTGCAAACTTTCACTGTCAAGACAAACAATAAAATTTTTTTATTGAAATATAAAACAGTTTTTATGTACCTACCTATCACATTTTTAAAACAGACTAATAAGTACATTGTAATCACTTCTATCCCTATAAGTTTTAAAACAAAAACGTAGGGCGCATACCATAGATAAATAGTAAGGAGAGTAGAGGGTAACTTTTATTGAGAAAACTCACTCAATAGTTACTTCGGTGAACTTTCAAGCATCAGTTATCTATAACATACGCCCCACGTATTTTGTTTTAGATCTTACGGGGCTTGGAGAAATTAGTTTATAATTTTTTACTCCATTTTTAAAACGTACATAAAACATGTTTTTATTTAAATAATTACTTAATTTTATCGCTCTATCTTCTATCTTCCTCGAGGTTATTCCACAATCCATGCTTAATGTTAGATGAGATCGATGAAGAATCAGATCAAGTATTTTGATCATAATCATCATGCTTCATCTCACTCTTCAACCTCACTATAGCATTTTTATATAAACAACAATATTTTTACCGCTTATTCTCATGCACTGTACCGCAACCTAAGAGTTTATTGTGTGGACGTACCAGCGTTTGTCTAAGGGCTAATTTCCTTCGCAGCCCTCAAGGACGAACGATCGATGCTCCTATTTTCACTCTCCTATTTGGATAAAAGAAATATTTGCAGAATAAATATGGAGATAATTTTTGCCACCTAATAATGCGGTATGGAAATATGGTGTCGTCAGTCGTCACTAAGAAGAAAGAAGTCTTCAGAAGTGAAGTAAAATATTTACTGCTTTGTAAAAAATACATTTATGAAGTTAACTGACAGTCTGAAAAAAAGCCTAAGCGATTGGCTTTCTGCGCTACGAATCGTGGGTTCAATTCCCAATTAAATATTTGTATGGCTGACAGGTAGTTACTGCAGGTCTAGGTGCCTTTGCATGTGAGATATATGTCATATGTCTGTCCTTACGATACAGCAGAAATTCTGGTGTGGAGTACCGTTTATCAAACTAGCTGTTTAGGGCGCGTTTGCGTCACCTTGCTTTCACCGATCTAAAATAACACAAGCGTTTTGGGGGAATCCAATACTCAACATGCTTCGCAGGCGCGTTGGTGAGCGCAGTATGGCTACTGTTCCAAAGAAGAGATGCTGCTGCCCATCACTCAGGCTAAGAATCCCTTAGTCGCCTTTTACGACATCCACGAGAAGAGATGGAGTGGTGCAATATTCTTAATCTAGACACCACACGGAACTACCACGAAATACTACCTCATTGTAGATTAGCCAAATACCGGTTATTTCAGCTAATTTATGAGCGCTTGCCGTGTGGTGCCGGCTTTGCCGTGTGGTGCCGGCTCAGAATGCCACCACCCCATCTCCTCCCGTGGGTGTCGTAAAAGTCGACTAAGGGATTGGCTGGAGGATGGGCAGCAGCGTCCTTCGAGTACATTAACAGCTCAACTGCGATCGCCAACCCGTCTGCCAAGCGTGGCGATTATGGCAAAACCCCCCAATGAGCCCACAACCCACCCATATCGGTCATTGTGGACATTTTGGGGGAGGTCTGTGTCCAGCAGTGGATTTTATTCGGCCGAAATGATGAGCGCTCTATCAATCCTTGAAACCACGTCAAAGATTTTTATACTTGATTGGAAACTGAGGTATTTAGATTTGGGACTAAAGTAGTTTGCATTGATGCAACAAGTCGGGCAAAGTTTATTGCTTTCGTAATTATGTTTGAGTGAAAATATGTTAGTTCCAATTACCTTAAAATTCTAAAGAGCTTTAAATATCATCATCATAATTTCTCCTCTCTCTCCCTCCTCTGCCTCTCAGCCTCTGCAAAAGATTACTACAACGACCGGTACGGGTTTGTGTTCTGTGCTCATTGGGGGGTGTTGCCATAATCGCTACGCTAGGCAGACGAGTTGGCTCTCGCAGTTGAGTTATAAATATACTCGAAGGACAACAGAACAACTGCCTGCAAATCATACAAATATTTGTTCCGTGGGGAAACTGAACCCGCGACCCGGAGCGCAACAGCCGATTGTATCAGCCACTGACTGCACCAACCGTGCCGTCATATAGTACCTGAGTTTTGGGTACAGTTAACAGACTTAAATCACACATGCACAAACACCCAGACCTGGAACAAGATCATACAAATATTGATTCTCTGTGCGGATGGAACATGTTACAGTTAGCGCAGTAAGCTAATTGGTTAGCTATTACACCAGCCATGCCATCGAAAAGGAAATTCGCCTGATTAATTTTAAATTCGTCTGTATAAGAGTGTCCTTGTCCTTGAACCTAGCTCGAGCCGTCCCTTGCCAAGCCAGTAGTTTTAAATATGCCCCTAAATCATAATCATTCCTCATGCAGCTCCCTTGCTTGTCCCTCAAAGGTATGCGTTAAGCCGAGGCTGAGTCTTAATAGGGTGTGCCCTTAACTGGGTGGCTCAGACTTTATTGCTGAACCTGACTGGCTGCTGAGTATGACTGGAGGCACTTACGTGACGTTACGTATGTTAAGCAGCTACCTATATCTGTGCGCAGTGTGGCTAGTAGAAGCCTAAGATAGCGTTCATATAGGTTAAGCGTATATAGTATTTTGAAATCTTGTGACTGTATCTTAATAAAAAACGTTTTATTATTATGTCTCTATTCATGGTTAGTAGGTATTTGCGTGTTGGCTTATATATTAAGAATTTTAATCTAAAACGTAATAGACTATTACCCAGGGATTCTCTATGGCTGCACTATAAAGTACAGACACGGGTTATCCCCGAGGGTAGAGGGGTATTGTATGGTATGAAGCTACAATAATAAATTCTATTGCAATGGATATTATATAGAGTGAAAACTTAACGGAAATAATCTGCCTTTCAACGTGTTCAGACTGACATCAACAGAATTTCAGACTTCGGTCTTCAGAAACTTCTTTATTATTCTGACGATAGCATAACAAAAACATGCCAGACGAAGCATAATAGGCCAGAGCGGTTAGACATTCAGCCGATACCCACATTTTCCTGATCATTTATTACAAAACAAAGACCAAACAGCCAAATACGGACAGCCTTTGAAATCCATTCGCGTGAAAATTTGGCTCGTCACACAATAATTAATCATATTTTCTTTGATGGGATATTGAATTGTGTATTTTCAATACGTATTGCTATTTGATATTGTATATTGTTGAATGTTTCATGGTGTCAAATTGGATCAAATGCTTAGCAAAAGCAATTTGGAGTACTGAAATTGTTTTTTATGTAATGAAATAACCTTTTTTGGTTGTTGGGGTGTTGAAAGTTTATTGTAACTGTGAGTCTGTGACATTCAACTGTTGGGCAAGGGTTTCCAGAAGATGTCTAAGGTTTGACGGCACGGTTTGTGCAGTGACTGATACAGTCGGCTGGTCGGTTTTCTCCTGTGTTATGGGTGCGTGCGTTTACAGACACAAATTCCACACCCAATACATGCAGACCCGGAACAACTACCTGTAGATCATGCAAATATTTGTTCCGTGCGGGAATCGAACCCACGACCCGGTGCGCACCAGCCGACTGTATCAGCCACTGCACCAACCGTGCCGTCATTTTTTTATTTTTTTATTCGATCTATCTACCTCATTGCTCTATATTCATAGCGGTTTCCGCGACGCTGTTACGCTTTCTCGGCAACTTCGTGACAATATTGGCCAACAGATCATCCCTCATACTAATGTGGTGGGTAATGGTACTTTATAGTGGCATTTTCAGCAACGTGAACGTCTGCGATTTGTGTAATACAGCACAGTGGTGTATTTCGTATTTGTAAATTTATAAAATGCTGACAAGGAATCAGTAATAACTGAATTTGTTTAAAATTAATCAATTTTCTCTTTATCTTTTTCTCACCAATCGAACAATTATATTGATGCTACAGCGCGGGACGATCTCCAACGAAGTGGACAGATGACCTGGTAAAGGTGGCTGGGAGTCGTTAAATGAGGGTGGCATGTAACTGTTCGTGGTGGAAATCTAAGGGAGAGGCAGCTGTGGAGGTCTTGTGGCTGATATGATGATGATGATTGATGTCACAGGAGAAAACAGTAAAATGTATGGGATTGACAGAAGCCTTCAAAATGTATTTTAGAAAGCATATAAATTCTATTCGAACAGTCACTCATAACCATTGCACATTGATCAGTAAACGATCAGCGAAGTTAAACAAGGCTTGGCGCGGTCGGTTTATGGATGGGTGACCGCATAGTGGTATTTGAACTGAGCGTCTTCGTGCTTCGGAGGGGAAGTAAATGCTTCGGTACCAGTTATTGTCATTAGACGGTAGTCGTTAAGCCAAGTCGGTTGCCTTTTGGACGGCTTGAAAAACTCCGACAAAAGTTTGTCCACTACACTAAAGTAGAAAACGAAGGATTTCATAAATTTTAAGACATCATTATTTTCATTTTAGATTGAATTTTATCTCCTGTCTACCGGCCGGTATTAATAATCAATCTATTCCAAAATGTTTGGATTTCAGATCATGGATATGTATAATGTGTGTGTTAAATGTGATCGTAACACTACAGTGGATGAGTTTCACAATCTTAAATCTGAAGTTAATTATTAATTTCAATCTACTGCCCATTATGAACTACTCGATCGTGAAGTTTTTATATTGACTTTGTTTCATCATCATCATTTCAGCCTAATATGTCCACTGTAGACATAGGTCTCCCCAAAAGATCCACATTTGTATTGTGTACTCAATTACTGCCATAATCGCCGCGCTTGTTAGGCGGGTTGGCGATCGTAGTTGAGTTGTTAGTGCACTCGAAGGACGCTGCTGCCTATCCTCCTATATTACACGTGCTCTTTAAAACTCAAGCTTTGTAAGCTAAAGTTGTTTTCTTGAACGCAAAGAAGAAATTAAGAAATTATTTGTCGATGGCGAATACTGAAAACTTTAAAGTGGTTTGATTTTATGATTGTTCGTGCGTAAATTATTTTTAGAAGTAACTTGCGTTTTATTTATGTTCAAAGCTTAAAATCATTCGTTACTATAGATTTAATAATATAACCTTTATTCAAGTAGTTAATGCCTATGTTGGCATTGCCTACACGCTGCCTGTCCGGCCTGTCTGCAACCTTAATTCAAATACTAGTTATATAGTATGGTATGTGAATCCCCGTGTTAATGTAATAATCGCAGCTGTAGCAGCGGTTCACATATGAGCAGTCAAGTCTGCTTGCGATACAGCGCAGTACCTTGCGGTTTAAATAAATGACATGACTATCATTACATTTTTAGACATAATATGTGTATTTATTTCATACCTAACTTACATTCATCACCATCATCATATCAGCCAGAAGACATCCACTGCTGAACAAAGGCATCCCATAAAAACCGGTTATATTCCGTGTGTAATTTTGGAGGGGAAGTAGACAGTACTCACCACGCTTGACAGGTAGGTTGGTAAGCGCAGAATGGATGTTGTTCTACAGAAGGGACACTGCTGCCCATCCCTCTGGTTTAAAGTCCGACATCCATGGGATGTAGGAGATGGAGTGGTGCTTTATTCTTAATTCGGACACCACACGGACTTACATTGTTTTCAAATAGCTTGTATCAGAATGTGCTTCTGTATGTCAAAGCATGATATACAAAGAATGCTGCTGCTATCCTATGGCTAAACCCATAGTTACCTTTTACGACACCCACGGATGGGGTGGTGATCCACCCCATCTCTTCCTATCAATCATCAATCATCTCTTCCTTCCTAAACTATCAACTCTTAGCCGCCACCACACGGTGATATAATCCTATAAGAACTAATTTAGGTTTAAAATAGAAATACATTAGAAAGTAAATAGCCGAGAATAAATCCCTATTCTTCACAATCGCGGTTAAAATAAAAGGTGCCTTCTCAATCCCTTTATTTATTCGAATAAAATAAAATAGATAGAGGACTTGCAAGATTTATCTTCATTTCTTACAGTTTCAACGTTAAGGGTTCCTTGTGGAATTGAGGTCACGAAGTCGATTATTAACTGTTGTTTCTTAGCTGACCTGTTTCGTGTTGTTCCCGGCAAAGAATATAACCACCTCGCCCACTCATGGCTGCCAAAAAAGCCACTAAGTGTTGATATCAAGGTGATGGGCACCAACATCTTCCCTTGTGGTAATAACAACATACGATGATCACCATTCCGCCTACCAAACGTGGTGCATATGACAATATATATGGCCACTCAGGCATTGTCAATAGCATCCAGCATCCTATTGACAATGCCTGAGTGGCCATGTTCATCAGTGAACATTAACGAATAGATGTGTGTATGTGTGCCGTGTGGTGCCGGCTCAGAATGCCACCACCCCATCTCCTCCCATGGGTGTCGTAAAAGTCGACTAAGGGATTAGCCGGAGGATGGGCAGCAGCGTCCTTCGAGTACATTAACAACTAAATTGCGATCGCCAACCCGTCTGCCAAGCGTGGCGATTATGGCAAAACCCCCCAATGAGCCCACAACACATCCATATCGGTCGTTGTGGTGATCTTTGGGGGAGGCCTGTGTCCAGCAGTGGACTTCATTCGGCCGAAATGATGATGTGTGTTAACCTCTCGATGTAGATGCCATTCCATTTCATTGTGTCTTGTTACATAATATTTTGATCCTAAGAGGACCAAAAGCAATTTCAAAATGGCAGTTTGCAAGCTAAATTGGGATCAAATGGGCTAGAGTAATGATGGAGCGGTACTTGAAATACGTTACAAAACAAAATCTGCGCGAATTTCATTTCAAACTATAATATCGTCATTTTTAGGTCCACAATACTCTACGGAACCCGTTCTGTCCCCTCCATTTGTCACTGACATAGTACGGTCTACCAATTTTGGCGCCAATAATTTAACCTTCTACATCAGGGGCGTTGATGACATCACTCGGTTATCCGGATTCGCAGATAGAGCGACTGTCCTGTCCCGTATTTATTTGTGTAAAAATATTAGGGAGATCTTGTCTGGTTATAAGTAGGTACTAAAATTTTTACAAACACACAGAAGAGTATCATAGCTGCAAACATCATCATCTATACTTACATACATACATACAAATAAATAAAATTGAAGTGTCTGTTTGTAATGACAAAATAACAGCTTTTTACTAAATGCATATGCAAGCATATACGGTACCTACAACAAAAACAAACGATTTTTAGTTTTTGTCTGTCTGTCTGTCGGTCTGTCTGTTTGTCTGTATGTTCCCGCTAATCTACGAAACAGCGAGACCGATTTCTACGGGACTTTACTGGCAGATAGCTGATGTTATAAGGAATAACTGAGGCTACTTTAATTTTGAAAAAAAATATTTAGGTTTCTGCGCAAAAAAATTCAAACCCATGAAATCATTCCGATATCATTTATAATTAAACTAATAACATCGTACCAATATAGTTATATAAGGTTAGACAAATCGTTATCCTCCCTTCATTGACAATAGAACAGTGGTATCCGACAGCTGTTATGCTTAAGGCTTATGCTTGCAGCTTAGGTTTTCTTGACTATTATATGACAATTAAAACATTTTTGTTTAAAATGTTATTGCTTTTCGACAGCATGGCTGGTACAGTAACTAAACTATGGACTTCCTGAGCTACTGATAATTATTTGGAGTAGATGAGAGATTTTTTATCCACGATACAGGAGAAATCCTAGTATGGGACTGTTCTATCTATTCAATCCTAGTTGAATTAAATGAAAAGGAACCACTATATTTTTGATAACACTATGTTACATATCCAGTCGGCTTAGAACGAGAACGAAGACATTAATTTTTTTTCTATTTTCATCATCATATCACTCAAAGGATGTCTACCGCTTAACCAAGGCCTGCCCGATCGATTTCCACAGGAGTGTCGTACCTTCGGAAGGATCTTGTCAGTACTAATCACGCTTAGCAGGCGGGATTTTTAGTGCAATGTGGCTACAGTACCGAGAAGGGACGCTGCTATCCATCCAGAAGGATTAGGCGACTTATGGACTCGTAAGTTGCCTTTTACAACATCCACGGGAAAAGATGAAGTGGTGCTATATTCTTAATCCGGATACTACACGGATAAAATTTCAGACCTTAGTTCTATTTTACATTACACAAAAAAATTACCAACGCGTTAGACAAATTTAAGAATAAGTCAATAAGAACTGTCCAACTGTTTTATCAACTTTAACACTATGTGGGTAGAAGTTCATGTAGTGTATTTGATTATTTATTAAAATAGGTAATAGGTGAGTATTCGCAAATACCCCGCGGAATTAAGCAGCGTTGGCAGATTTGTTCTACTTAACACAAAACGCCATTACATAAACATTGCAATGCAATTTTAAATATTACATTCGCTTTCATAAAATATATTGAATAAGTAAATTGAGCGAAACGTTCGAACAGTTAATTAGCAGTTTTCCGCAAAGCATTAGAAAACTTTTCACAACTTTTAGTTGCTTGTAACCGCTTTTTGCAAGTAAAATTCCCAAGGTTTCCCAGTGATTCCCCCACTAACTAGATTTTTTCCAAGCAATTTCCTTCTAAAACTGATTATTCCCTCGGATTTATAGATGAAGTGGCTGTAATATTTGTGGGTGTGGAGGACATGTTGATTATTGATCGTTTTAATACACGTCAGCCCGTAAACGTTCAGTGCTGGGCATGGGCTTTCCAATGATTACTATAATAACACAAGTTATTCATTACCAAACACCACTCTTGGCAGGCAGATTCCTGATCTTTGAGTTTATTTTTAATATTTAACCACTCAAGGACTTCTCTTGTGTCGTGGTTGCGTTTACAGACATGAATTCCACATACAATACACCCAGACCCGGAACAACTACCTGCAGACCATACAAATATTTGTTCCATGTGGGAATCGAACCCGCCACCCGGAGCGCAGCAGTCGACTGTGTCAGCCACTGCACCAACCGTGCCGTCAAAATTCTAAGCACACGAGAGCATACTACCGCCCATCCTTTTGATATCAACCCGTAATCGGCTTTTATGATACCCATGGGTCAAGAGGGTCTATTCTTTGTCGGGAACTTTGATGAATAAACAAATTTAGCAAAAAAAAATCACAGAAAATGTTATGTTGGTTTGTTAAGTAGAGATGTTTCAATAAGCTTATCAACATCATAGCCAGTTGCACTCACTGATCGGTAAACGATCGGCAAGGTTAAGTAACGCTTGGCATGGTCAGTCTGTGGATGGGTGACCGCATAGTGGTATTTTAACTGCACGTCTCCGTGGTTCGAAGGGCATGTTAAATCGTCGGTCCCGGTTATTGTCATTAGACAGCAGTCGTTAAGCCAAGTTGAAGGTGAATTTTGGAAGCTTGAATAACTGTGATACGAGGTTGACCGTTAACCACACGAAAATAAGAAGAATCAACAATCATATCAACCAAAAAAACAGCCACGGCTGAACAAAGACCTCCCTCATAGATCTCTACAGTGACCGGTTACAAGCCTTGTGTCGTCATTTTGGGGGGAATTTGCCTGTACTCACCATGCTTGGTAGGCTCACTAGAGCGTAGAATTGCTGCTATTTCATAAAAGGGATGCTGCTACCCATCCTTCTAATTGAGTGTCTCTTAGTCGCTTTATACGACATTCATGAGAGGAGATAGAGTCATGCTATATTCTTAATCCGGACACACACGGATTGATGTTACGGTAATTACAAAAAAATCACTTATCTACGATATCCCCCGAATGTTACAACTTGTAACTTGCAATAATCCAACATCATTATCTGTATTATTTTTAATAGATTCAAACTGAAGACATGTCTTCTCTCGTGTAACAATTATTGTGACTAAAAAGAGTAACCATCGAGTTTCTTGCCCTTTCTTCTTCATAGGAAATCAACATCTTAGAACGCGGCAACTAAGTCTTAAGTATTTATCATCATCATCATTTCTGCCGAATAAAGTCCACTGCTAGACACAAGCCTCCCCCAAAGATCACCACAAGGACGATATGGGTGGGTTGTGTGCTCATCGGGGGTTTTGTCATATACGCCACGCTTGGCAGGCGGGTTTGCGATCGCAGTTGAGTTGTTAATGTACTCGGAGGATACTGCTGCCCATCATCTGGCTAATCCCATAGTCACCTTTTACGACACGGGATGAGATGGGTTGGTGCTATTCATAACCGGCATCACATGGCAATTGAGTATTGATAAGTACCTGTAAATGGTTTTACATGATAAAAAATATTTTTATCTTTCTCTCAAAAAAGATGTAATATATTTCGCTAAGAGCGTTGATTATCGTAGATCCGGCCTTTTCTGCCCAGTGAACTAAATAGTAAAGGCCTTCTATGGTCAACCAGAAATCCCAACAGGAATAAAAAGTCAAAGCCAGCCCTCACGCTTCATTGAAGCTACTGCCCACATCAGTCTGAAGAGTATAAACTGGAGGTGTATATACTGGTAAATTTAAATCTTTTCTGTAGAATAGAATACATACTTTATTGGCGTGTGGTGCCGGCTACGAATAGCACCAACCCATCTCATCCCGTGAGTGTCGTAACAGTCGACTAAGGGATTGGACGGAGGATGGGCAGCAGCGTCCTTCAAATACATTAACTATTCAACTACGATCGCCAACCCGCCTGCCAAGCGTGGCGATTATGGCAAAACCCGCCAATGAGCACACAACACACCGATATCGGTTGTTGTGGTGATCTTTGAGGGAGGCCTGTGTCCAGCAGTGGACTTTATTCGCCCGAAATGATGGTTGCACATAATTTTCAAGTACATAAGTGTAAAGCAAAATAGTCGGCCTAATCGCCACTACCAAATTTTTCTAGACAACCGTTGGAAAGACAAAAAAATTACAGAAAATAGTAATGGAGTATTCTATGGCTGTATGCCATTATTATAGATATTAAAATGTTTTCCTAAGAAAAAATATATCGAGATTCAGGATAACCTTAAAATATTGGTACAAATAAACAGGTGAAATTGTAAGTAACGGTAAATAGAATAAAATATAAAAGTGAGGGAAATAATACAAACACTAGTTATGTCTTAGGTTTTCACCATTATTACTTATCATAATAAAACGCTTTTAATGGATTACATCGCGTATATTATAGATTCGTGTTTTTCCTGACGTTAGGGACAATTTGCAGCATTTGTGGTCTCAGAATGAATAAGGTGACAGGCCTTGTTACAGATTTTAAAAAGTTATTTTATGTTATCTACCGTATAATTCTAATTAAAAGTTATTTCGATGCACACAATAACCACTCACAGTGTCTTGATGTTTTTTATTGTGGTATGTTACAGACACTAGCTGTCATCAGTGATCGATAGCAACATCAAATTTGAAGAAACAGTTGGCAAATTGGCTAAGAAATTAGCTTTCTGCCTGTCAGGTAACCGGTTCGATTACCACATAGTAAGGCCCAATAGGCAGATAATTGTTCCGTGTCTGAGTTTTTGTGCAAAAAGAATGTATGTCCTTATGGCCTATACTTACGACACAGGAGAAATCGTAGTGTTGAACAATGTCTTCAGAAGAAGAAAAAAACGTTAGTTTTTAACATTAATATTTTTTAATGTTTACCCGAATAGCATTCATTAGAATGAAATAGCTTACGGAAATATATTGCGTTTATTTCATACCTACGTGAAACATTCGTACGTGCCGTATACACACGTGCAACGTGCAAACCTAGCACGTGCATATTTTATATTATTAATGCACAAATATATGAATTATAGTAGTATATAATAGTTAGTTTTTTATATGACAGCCCATAATATTACTTCTGATTAGTTATTTATCAGTCACTGATTTCAACAAGAAATTACTAGAATAAAGCAATACCAAACAAAACTTATGGCGCACCACATCAATCAGAACAAAAAATATTTTTACGTTAGGTTCCCTTTACCAAAATTTCGTGCTCATAAAAACCTCCTCATTTAGCGTTCGACCATGAAGGAGCAAAATAAACGAGGTGCGATGTTTACAACAGCAATTTGTTCGTCAGTTAGTGAGTGACGACCCTAATACTTCTTTATAGATGCCTAATAAACTGAGACTGGCGTTTTGTCGACGTCTAAATAATTTCGGTGTAGTTGGATTAGCAGTAAAATCTTAGGTTATTTATGCAACGTGGTGATGAGACGAGCAAATCTTTCACCATGACATTAATTGTAATCTTGCGTGGTATCACTGTGCTCTTCACTTCAAGATATTCGTTATTTACGGCCGAATACTGAAACGCTACTCAATATTTAATACCTGGTAAACGTTCGCCGTATGGTGCCGGCTAAAAATACCACCACCCCATCTCCCGTAAGTGTCGTAAAAGGCGACTATGGGATTGTGGAAGAGGAGGATGGGGAGCAGTATCCTTCGAGTACATTTATAACTCAACTGCGATCACCAAGTCGTCTGCCAGGCGTGGCGATCATGGTAAACCCCACAATGAGCACACTACACATACCCATCGTTGTAGCAATCTCTGAGGGAGGCTGCTTCTGTCCAGTAGTAGACATTTTTCGGCTGCAATGATGAAACGTTTTGAGTCGCCCGTACCGAAAATAAGCTTCTCAAATTTTTCAGTGAGTCTAAAATATTGGGTGGCGTTTCAGTGTTCGGCCGTAGGTCTGTTATGCAGTAAGTTCATAAGCCACAGTGTCCCTCTAGCAGGAATGCCTGTATGAAAACATATTCAATGTGTATAATTTTAAAATATATCACTCAGTCTCGTATTACAGATTGAGAATCAAAACTCAAGTAGTACTTGATTCGAGATTGCGTTAGTCAAATATGAACCCTACGTAATTGGTCCAGGAATTATATTCAGTTGATGCCATCTTGAGTCAAGTTCAACTAGAGTTTTGATTCTCGTTCTGTGATAAGGGTCTAACGGCCGAATACTGAAACGCCAGTTCATATTAAATCTTTCTTTAACTATACGAGAAACTTAGACGGCACGGTTTGTGCAGTGGCTGATACAGTCGGCTGCTGTGCACTGGGTCGCGGGTTCGATTCCCGCACGGAACAAATATTTGTATGATCTGCAGGTAGTTGTTCCGGGTCTGGGTGTATTGTATGTGAAATTCATGTCTGTAAACGCACCCACGACACGGGAGAAATCCTAGTGTGGGGCACCGTTTTCAAAAAAAAAAAAAAAATGAAACCTGTTTTCAGCATAAAAGGCAGGTGGTTCAAATAGTTAAAGCAGCATTTAATATAAACTGGCGTTTCAGTATTTGGCCGTAAGTGTATACATATTTTTGACACTCACTGTACCTTATAATAAAACACTTTTAAACGGATTCTATCGCGTATATTTTTGATTTTCCTGACGTTTCGAACACTTGGCAGGGTTCGTGGTTGCAGGATGACTACCTACAATAAGCCTTAAAGTGTGTTTTCGAATAAAGATCTTTTTTTTTACATATTGTAATACATTACATAAACGTTTAAACACAGTACAATATATTGATAATTAATTTGATCATGAACCAATTTTGAATTGATGACATAATAAAATGATAAGTCAATGAACGTCCGTGTGTATCCGTGTGGTGGTGGCTACGAATACCACCACCCCATCTCATCCCGTGGGTATCCTAAAAATCGTAAAAAGCGACTATGGGATTAATCAGAGGATGGCAGCAGCGTTCTTCGAGTACATTTATAACATAACTGCGATCGCCAACCCACCCACCAAGCGTGGTGATTATGGTAAAACCACCCAATGAGCACAGATCCATACCGGTCGTTATGGGGATTTTCGGGGAGGCTTCTGTCCAGCAGTGGTCGTTTTAAGGCTGAAAAATGAAAACCATTAAAAGACAATGATGATTCAGTAAGTATTATATTCAGTGTATAAATGCCGCCTGAGAATATTCATGATATCCCACAGCAAAGCAAAATCCGCTTCTCAACAACGAGCAATAAATCATCGGGCTTGCTCCTTGCGTGTTTGCGATTTCATTATGATTTTCATTAGATCCAAGTTCCCTAACAATGCTTTCTTTCACGGTTAAAGTCAGTAGCGTCTTAGATTAACTAAGCAAGTACATATGACAATGAAAGAGTGACATTGGTACATGTAAGGTGTTGAACTCGGAACTCAAAGCTTAAGAAAAGAGTCCATATACCTTTGAGCCACCACAACACGTCAAAGAATAATTTCGATATTTTTTCGTGGGTGTGCAACTTTAGTACTGGACTATTTTAGCAATTGCAATCGCTTTTATTGTGAAATTTCAAAGTTATGAAAACAAGTTTTTTTTAACGTATGATTAGTATGCAACTTTGTGTCAGAGTTGTTCAAGCCGCCCAGGGGCCTCTGACTTTGCTTAACAACTGTTGTCATATGACAACGACCAGGACCGACGATCTTACGTGACCTCAAAAACACGGAGGCGCTCAGTTTAAATACCATCAATGCAGTCACCGATCATTGCCGATCATTTAACGATCAGTGAGTTCAACTAACTACGAGCGTTCAATAAAACACATTCATGAACTCTCAAATTTAAAATGAATACAACTGCCAGTCCGTGTGGTGTCCGGATGAAGAAGTCCATGTGGTGTCCGGATTAAGAATATAGCATCACTCCATTTCCTCCCGTGGATGTCGTAATAGGCGACTAAGGGAATCTAAACCAGAGGGACGGGCAGCAGCGTTCCTCCTGTGAAGCGGTAGCCGTACTGCGCTTACCCACCCACCTGCCAAGCGTGGTGAGTATTGGCAAATACCCCCCAAAATGATGACACAGTTGTGGAATCTATCTATATACCTGTGTTCAGCAGTGGACGTATAAATGGCCGATATGATGACATTTTCCAGAGTGGTAGATATACAGTAACAGGCCAATTTGCAAAATTCAGATGTTCTAACGAATTCAAGACAATACTGGTTGTTTAGCGTAATCTAAGACACACAATAATATTATCCAGAAAAAACTAGCCGTGTCCTTTTATAGCTTACTATAAAAGGACCTTGGACACTTGCCACTAAAAACCCTAAGCGACAAGAACAAATAATCTTGATCATCTTAGTCAGCATATTTTGAAATTGCCTTCAATACAAACATGACCCTAATATAATTAGAAATTTTGTTGACCCTTCAAAATTACCTATTTGATGTTTGTATTTTCTTAGAAAGTGCGTTTATTTTCATCCAACTATATATAAAACTAGTCCACTTCTATTACAATAACTGTTTTAATACCCAATATATCGAAAAACTATATTATAGGGTTCCGAACGTCCAAAGTAAAAAGCGGCAGAACCCGTATAGGATCAGCCGCGTGTCTAGCTGTCCGTCTGTCGCAGCCAATTTTCTCCTAATCTACTGGACCGATTAAATTGAAATTTGTTGCACATATGGATTTCTGCGATCCAAACGGACGTGGAACGTAAATAAATGAATTTTGATTAAGGGGGTCACTTATAGGTGGCAATAAAGAAAATTCAAGAATAAAGTGTTGCAAACTGTACCGTGTCATACATTAAATGAAAGGGCTTGTTATCAGAGTTTCAAATATATTTATTTCATAATTTTAAAATATACAGTTTGAAATTCATTTAAGAAACTAGGCGAAAATTGACCCACCCCATTATTTCCAAAACTACTATATAGATATATATATTTTTTAATACGTTAGCCATGTCCGACTACGGTGACCGCCAATTTTACATTCAGGCCGTGTCAGACAATGTAGACCGACACATAAACCCTTACTTTGACTTAAGCTTAAACTGCAGCGGTCATACTTCACGCGGAGTCGTACAAAGTGACTATCGTGTCTCCCCAGAGTTGTAAAAGTAACGTGGCATTTAAATTTTTGAGTAGGTATTTGTAAGGTACTGAAAATAGCCGGGCAAAAACAAACCTACATAAAGAATTTACTCAATTCTTTTTTATATTATTGTTTAGGAATACATGAATGCATACATGGGATTATCCGTGTGGTGTCCAGATTAAGAATATAGCACCACTCCATCTCCTCCCGTGGAGGTCGTAAAAGGCGAATAAGGGACTCGCAACCAGACGGGTGGGCAGCAGCAGCAGCGTCCTTTCTTTGGAACAGAAGCCATTCTGCGCTCACCAACCCTCCTGCCAAGCGTGGTGAGTACTGGCAAATTCCCCCCAATATGATGTCACAGTTGTGGAAATCTATGGGGAGGCCTTTGTTCAGTAGTGGACATTGTATGGCCGATTTGATGATGATACATGGTAAGAATTAATAGAAATATATATACCTATAAAGCGTAGTTTAACGACATTCAATGTTACAGAGACACAAAGCGGCTGTCCGGGGCGAACTGTGCAGAAGGTAACGACTTCGTTTTTCGTATTGCGTGACAAGAGTTTGAACATGTTTCTTTCAACATGCAATACAGTTTATTCGCGGGGCCGTCAGTGGGAACCGGGTTATGCGAATGAAATAATTATTCCATTCGGGTCACATCGAACTCATGTGTCTATCGGAAGTAAATAGAAATCTAGATACTAATACGCAAACCTTTTTAACATAAATTTCATCATATCTCAACGTTATAAACAAAAAACAGAGCAACCACCGTCCGTCATTTCTTTTCTCCTTTCACCATGGCAACTAACTTGTGATACGTTGGACTCTTGGACTTCTTCTGAGTGAACATAATTTGTGGGTACAAACTGTACAGTTTACAAATATACATCTTGTTTCTATACAAATAAATAATATTAAAGTATCTGTATGTAATATCAAAATAACAGCTTTTTACTAAATGCAAACAAAGGCATATACGGTACTTACAAAAAAAAAATCCTCTTCTCCTTCCGTCTTTTTGTTCCAGCTATTCTGCGAAACGGCTGAACCGATTTTGACGGGATTTTCACTGGCAAATAGCTGATGTTATAAAGAGTAACTTGGGCTACTTTTATTTGAGTTTTTTTACAAAAATTATGGTTCTGCGAAAATGTTTAAAACACATTAAACTAATAAAATCTGATTTCTTTTCAATTAAACGGTGTGTGAAACCACGGGACCCAGCTAGTAACCACTAAGACTCGAAACAACTTTCCGTATATCATACAAATATTTTTTCCGTGCGGGAATCGACCCCGCGATACGTAGCGCAGAAACTCAATCACGGAGAAAATGAAACTTTGTATGCTTTATATTTTTAAGCACGATTCTCAATCAGTACACTATTTATCCAGTGGAAATTCTTCATGAGCATCCTTCGCCCCGGGGAAAGGCGAAAGGCGAAGGGGCTCTTATTGGTAAAACCACTGAAGCGATCAGTCCAAGTCCTCGTAAGATCACACTAGAGCCGCCCATTGGTGCTACACCTTTAGGCACATCATAGGCGGAGGACTGTAAGTGGTCGCCCCCTCTAGAGGAGAGAAGGCGACTGTAAAAAGGTCGCCCCCCTAGGCACTTCTTGGGGAGGATTGTAAAGGATCCCCCTAAGCCTCCTTACTTCTACGATATTTTCTAGTTTTCTAGGTCCATGTGTGTATATGTTACTGTAAAAGATCAAACTACGGTAAATCCTAAGATTTTCCAGTAAAATCTAAGATCTACGAAGTCTTAATGGTAAAAGTCCGAACTGACCTGTGTCGTGAATCTTAGTGTTTACCTCAGAGACATGCTAAATTTTGGAAATACCTGGCTCAGTGTATCTTTAGATATTTATAATCCCTCGCTTAAATATTACCCTTAAAATAATTAAAGTTTATTATTAATCTTAAAGAAACATCTGGCTATGGTGCTAAAACTAACATTAACTAATCGTCATTGGTAAAACCTAACATGTCATGCCAAACCTTAATACGAGTATAAGCCCGAAAAAGCACTTATTTCATATCTGACCTTACATTTAACAACTCAAGTTGGAAACCCTAAGATTTACAAGTATACCTTAAAATTTATCATTAGTCAGGCTTTTACAATATATATATAGTTTAATAGTATTAACGATACAGGATATTGCAGTAAGAAGGATGTAATATTGAACGTAAAAATAAATCTAACGAATTCTTCAAACTCACAGGTTGTCGTAAACTGATATGTTTACATGTACGTGTATACACATGTAAATTTACATTTGGTAACTTGACTAAAGCGATGACGAAACATTAAACATCAAACAATTTTCCCGTCAACGGCCACTGCTGAACAAGGACCTCGTAGTACCTTAAAAATAACGTACAGGTCACAAGGGATATCGCCGTAATCACTATGTTCGTAAAATTGGTGTTGAAAGCTGCTGAACACATTTCTTGATTGACCCTGGGTCCACTTTTAAGTCACCGGTTGGATAGAATGCCTATTCTTTACTGAGGACAGCACTGCCTGTTAATTACTTGACTAATTTCTTTCATGACCTTAAACTTACTCTGAAGAAGCTATTTGCTTTAAAGAAAGCAAACCCATTCCGATGGGCACTTGTTTTTATAAAAAATAGCCATATAAACTGATCAAAAGTATCACTGTCTTAAATGCCTAAAAATTAAAATAATATCATAGATAATATAAACTAACCAATTAAGTAATAATCAACGTGTTTAATACTGAAAATATATAGTTATTTATGTGATGATGTTTTAAGGTAGTAGTTTTTATTGCTTTCCATAATACGGAATGTAACGCCTTAAAAATTAAACTTGATAAAATCAACATCATGTTTTCAACAACTCTCTCTGGGTCAGTAACTTAACTCTTATTAAAAAATTGCTAAATGCTTTAAATTTAAACAAACTGGACTTGACTAAAGGCCAGCGTCCCGCTCCATATTTATTACCCTACGATGTCATGAAACAAACCTTATAAAATAAGTAGTTATGTCAAGAGGCGTTTCAAAAGATAAAACACAAGTATATACATTACATAAGAATAATATATATATACACAAAATAATACGCGTGTAGAATCATTAGTGACTTTAACTGTGAACAGCCAGCCAACCGAATAATTATGTCAGAAATGTACGCCTAAAACACGGCATAACTTTACCACCACAGCCTCAGTCAATTTACTTTACACAATATTATTCAAGAAATTCAGAAATATATTTTCTATGTGTCACAGGAAATTGTGACACAGGTTATGTTAAGAATAAAATATTGTCATGTTTAATGACTCTTTGCTATGTAAGATTTCTAGGTATCGTCAGAAATAATGGTATCTGTAATACTATTCGAAATCTACAGTCAAAAATTGAGAGTCGTTTCGAAAGTGTTGAAAGTTTTATAAAAATAAATTCCTCGTTTCTTAGTAGAATATTTTATTATCATTAAAAATTATCTTCCTTTTACTCATAAAAAATTTCTACGATTTATGTATTTTTACTTTTAACATAATATGAAATTGGGAAAGAATTTAATAAACGAAAACAAATTTTACTTTTTGATAATGAGATATTTTTTAATGAGTAAATATACACGAATTTAATTTTTTCGAGCTTCACTAAGCTTGATAATTTTTATTCTCTATAAAACTTTTTTAATTTAGAATCATCTGCTAGTTTACATTACTCATTATATTTATTTTTCTACTTGTACTTACCTAAGTATCTCTCTTTTCTGTTGAGAATGTTCTCATTGTTTGAAATTCTTGTGTTTAATTAAAATACACATTGACACTATGTAATAATTTTACATTTAATGTTAAATTTAATAAAGTACATTATTGCAATCGTTATTTTTCACTCATAATTATTACTATTGTTTAAATATTACTATCACAATCACTTATATACTTAGTTCAAAGTTCTAAACCTATACTTTCGTAGCACTCTCGCGTAGTACATACGGCAGCTGTAGCGGGTGTACTCCGTACCGACCGACTATCAACTGCCGCTACGAGCTGTCTACGCCGTAGTAAACTCAGACGGGAGATCAAGTTTTTTCTTTTATTTTGGATATTTATCGTTTCACCTCTATGTCGTAAATATTTTATTGAAATATATTTAGAATCCATTTTTATATTTGATCAGGTCTATTGTTGCTATACTATTTTATTTGTAATGGAATGAAATCTCCTATTGATAATAATGATAGCATTACCTTTAGACCAGACTCTTGCTTTTAAAAATACCGTATCTTATGAATTTAGATGAAAATGATACATAATGAATAATTTTGATTTGAATAGATACCATGCGTGATAAGTTAGTCCTGGTAAATTTCTCAAAAAATATTGTAGCAATCTATCAGGAAAGCCTTTGTTCAGCAGTCGAAATCCTTTGGCTGCTACGATGAAGATGATTTTAATTAATTTGAATAATTATCTTGTTTGCTGACAGACAGTTGATATATTAATATAAAATAACAAGAATAATTTAATTATAACCATGTCCAACTTACCATACTTAAAATATTTTAAGGAAAAGGAACAATTTAAATCCTTAGGCAAGTAAAATAATATCCCTCTTTCTCACCATTGAGGAAAATATAGGCTTTCTATTTCAGATACGGTGTCATGGTCAGCGGATAAATAATTAAATAATAACTTATGTTATGTTGAGACTTTAGTGCATTATATTTTCTGAATCCTACAAGCTTTACAGTAGTAGTAGGCTTGACATTGGTACGAATGCATTTTTTAAAATAATCACTCTTGTAAAGACCACCTATCATCGACATTTATAATAAATCTGATTGGTATTTTCAGTTTTTTTCTTGGTAGGTACGATTTAAACTTCGAATCTAAAGCAATGGTTGCTAAGTAGCGATCAAAAGGTCAAATATGAAGTTGATTATTTTATAACGGATTTGAATAATATATTCCATACTGCTTAGCATCCTAACCAGTATTTATGAATAATTTATGATTCCTTCGATATTTTATATTTTATTGCTCAATTTAACCACCATGTGTTACATATTCAAATATGAGATATTAACATAGTAATGGAATCTGTTTATTAATTATCAAAAAGTTAGCTAATACGTCACCCTCTCAGAATTGTGCCTCATGGCACCAGAGGGTGGTTCTAATATGATCATACGAGGACCTGGAGTCCCCCTTAGATGCCGAAGAAGATCGCCTCAGTGGTTTCAACCAGATTCCGGCACGCCACTCCATCCATCCCTGCGGCGAAGGATGTTCATGTAGAATTTCCACTGGGCCCAATATAAAAAATGGCGTATATAAATGTACACTTTGTGATCTTAACATCAGTTACTAATACTTAGAATATTTCCACTTTGCGTGCAAATAGCATCTAGAAAATAGTGTCATATCATCATCAGCACCTTAAGCTCTGTTCTGAATTATCACTACAGATATAGCCTTAGAGTAAATGTCATAATACCCACGATTGTCAGATGGGTTGGCAATTGTCTTGATTGATAATCAATTGCAGTATTTTTACAGAATACAGAAAAAATCTGCCGACTCTTGACATATTTCTTTGAATTATTCCTAATCGCAAACTACAAAACTATGAGCGTTCTCATCTCTATGGTTGATCATGAGTTATAATACATTTCTTTATCCCTATCTATTATCGTGTGTGTTAAAATGTACCTACGAAGACACTAGCGATTTGATCCACAGGTCCTGCAAGGTCTAAGTGTAGGTTACAAATTAGGATAAGGTAAGACTCCTCTTGATGGAGTAGCTTAAGAGGCGGCAGTGCGTCATCTACTGGCGGACGCAGATACTCCGGGACGGGGATCTTTTGGGATGAATCGGTTTCACATGGGCCGGGAGAAAATGTCGTTATCACCACTGCGGAAACTGCCCAGAACATTCAACGCAGACATTGGACGACTGCTCAGCTTGGGTGACGCTGCGACGGGACCCCGTCACGGCAGCCAAAATGCCATGATTAGGAGTGAGAGTGCGTGGGAAGGCACCACCGCTTAGAGATGATGTGCACAACTCTCTCTGTAGGATAGTTGCGGCCAACAAGGTCGCACAGAGAAGTGGCCCGGCAAACAGTGATGGGCCGATGCCTGCCGGGGGCGCGGTCTTATGCAGATAAAGCATACACCTCACCCCTAGCTAGAGTTTAGAAAAAGGGCCCCGTGGGGTTTTAGCCAGTTTGGGGAGTTGGCCACCCCTCTCCTCTCCCGGAGTAGATGCTATGGGTGCTGGAGGAGGAAGCTTCTATTCCCCGCTATAAGTGGCCTGTGATTTTCTAATAAAGTAAAATAATTATGAGTCTCCTGATTTAATAAAAACATGCGCGTAAATGAATACAACGATGTGCAAAAATTTCAAAACGATCGGTAAAGAACTTTTGGAGATTTGCTATTTTGTACAAACGAACATTAAATTTTTATGCATATAAGATTGTATTGTACTTTCAAACCATACAGATGAAGAATCTCGCTGTAACTGGCACCACGCTCACTGAACACGATGACTGATCACTACCGGTAGGATTAAATCGTCAGCTGGGACTTCTCAGCTTCATTATAACTTTCTGTTAGGCCGACGACGTGGCTACGTGACGGGAAACTAATCGTCGGCATCTCAATTCGCCTTCACCAAGTTTAATACTAAAAAATTTGACGTTTACACAAACGGCCAACGTTAGGTGGAAGTCGGCCAATGTTTTAATGATAAAACTTTTTATAGAGCCATGTTTGAGTGTTGCTGGTAATACGTTACTTTTTAATTTGTTTGCTTTGGTCAAGTTTTGTTTTGGCAAAATGGCTCCTAAATTCATATCAAAATTGGAATACATACGTACTTACTCGAATATGTGATACACAATAGGGAATGAGTTTTATTCGAATGATTGAGGAACTTACGAGGGCGGCACTGAAAATTTCGGGAATCAAGGAAGTGACACAACATTACTATTTAAAAATGTATTTATTGCTTTTCGAAGTATTCTCCGCGAAATTTGACACATTTTTCCATACGATGGAACCAATCATTGAAGCAACCATTCCATTCGGAAGTTGGGGTCTCTAAAATGGCCGTTTTGTAGGCGTCCACAGCTTCTTTAGGTGATGAAAATCTCTGTCTACGCAATTTATTCTTTATTTTAGGGAAAGTATAGAAATCATTAGGGCTTAGGTCGGGGCTGTACGGCGGATGGTCTAATAATTCTATGTTTTCTTGCTCTAAAAACTCTTTTGTTCTGTGCGCGGTGTGAGAACTCGCATTGTCGTGATGGAGGATGATGCGGCGGTTGCAGTTCTCTCTACGGAGTTCAGAAACGACCTGTGGCAAACAAATGCTAGCATACCATTCTGCATTAACCGTTCTTTGTCCCTCAAGAGGAATAGTCGTAACATGGCCGGTTTTGGAGACAAACATGGCCACCATTTTTTTTGCAACACTCCGTGAACGAACAATTTTTGTTGGCTTTAACTCATTTTCGAACACCCAAACTCGTGACTGGTTTTTTGTTTCGGGTTCGTACGCATATATCCAGGATTCGTCACCTGATACGATGTTGTATACAGCATTTGAGGATCCTGCGTGGAATCTTTCGAGAGTTCTGACGCACAAAGTAACGCGAGCCGCTTTTTGCTCTTCACATAGCAAATGCGGTATCCATCGGGAAAACAACTTTTTTACACCTAATTGTTCATGCAAGATTATTTGTATTTGACTCATGCCAATGTCTAAAGTTGCCTGAATTTCGCGGTATGTCACATGTCGATCTTCCTCAATCAGCTTACGCACAGCATCAACGTTTTCTTGGGTGACTGCAGTTTTTGGACGACCTTGACGAGGATCATCACTGAGCTTGACACGTCCACGTTGAAATTCAGCAAACCAGCGATAAATTGTGGTTTTGGATGGGGCTTCATCACCAAATGCAGAAATCATCCGGTCAACACACTGTTTTTGTGTTAAACCACTTCGAAAGTCATAATAAATCATCGCTCTTGAATTTTTTCGAGTCAATTCCATTTTCTCAACGACTAAACAAGTTTGACAAAACCTTGTGACAAGACCGTGAATCTTTTTTTAAATAAATAAATGGTATTCGATTTGTAAAACCAAGGAGTTTTCAATTAAAAAGATTTTAATATGACAGGAACAGTGGAAATATTCCATTCCCGATACTTTTAGTGCAGCCTATGTATAAGGGTCGCTTTAACTTGGATGGGCTGTGCGGTGTCCCTTGACTTACAAAGTCGTGCATCTTACATGGAATGCGACGCCTACGCGAGACTACATTTTTGTGTCACCTACGCAGGACTACTCATTGTAAGGATGCTTACATCTTTTTTTCTTAACATAAATCTGTTGGACAAAAATTCAAAAGGAAGGAAAAAGAAAAATATCAGTATTCTCAAAAAAAAGTTTAAGGCTCCTGAGGGTCGTTCGGGTAAAAGTAATAATTTATTATTTAAACTTGCTATTATGACACAGGTGATACGAGACAGTTATATTACAGTTACGTGGTCACTCACAATGAGCCTCATAAGGAAGCTCAAGGTCACTCAGCGAGCTATGGAGAGAGCTATGCTTGGCATTTCTCTATGAGATCGAATCAGAAATGAGGAGATTGCCGACATAGCTGAAAAAATTTGTAAACTGAAGTGGCAATGGGCAGGGCATATTGCTCGTAGAACTGATGGCCGTTGGGGCAAAAAGGTTCTTGAGTGAAGACCGTACACCGGAAAACGCAGCGTGGGATTACCCCCAACCAGGTGGACACTCGACCTGGTGAGGGTCGCTTGGAGTCGTTGGATGAGGGCGGCATGTGACTGCTCATTGTGGAAATCTAAGGGGACGCCTTCGTTCAGCTGTGGACGTCCTTTGGCTGATATGATGACATTACCGTTTCGTTAGGCAGGCGGGTTGTGAGCACAGAATAGCTGCTATTCCTCAAAGGAACGCTACTACCCATTCCTCTTTGTTGTAGTCCCTTAGTCACTTTTTACTTTTATACTTTTATATCCACAAGAGATGGAGTGGTGCTATATTCTTAATCCGAAATTAAATGCTCAGTTAAAAATGTACGTAGTGCTCAAAGTTTTATTACAGGGAGTTCACAACTTTGAACTAACCTAACTACAAGAGACATATCCATCAAAATTTAACGCCCAGTTTAATAATTTAGTAGGTACCTATCTAAGAATATTTTGCTGTAAGTGACAGAAAGATGGATCGCACACCGTGGAAACTTTAGTCCCTTATAATATCTAGAAATTAGAACGGCTAAAATCGGTGACAATAAATTCTGTCCAAAATTACACAGTCGACTACTAGCGACGTTTATAAATTATTCATCATTTTTACAACGTCACAGCGTAGAATGAAAGTTTTTATTTAATATAGATTCAGCGTTTTAGGGCTTCAGCTTTTATTTCTTTTTATAAAGCATAGATTACGCCGTAACCTTATTATGTAACATGTGGACTTTGATTTTATATATCAATACAATCTGCCCATTACTGTCCCACTGCTGGCCTCGGGCCTTTTCTCACGGTGAGAAGCGATTGGAAGTATTGGCGGACTACACACATCGTTGAGTACATTTTGGAGCCCGCTCAGGTATACAGGTTTGCTCACGATGTTTTCCTTCACCGTCAATGTAAGTGATAATATCCTAAAATGCTTGATCCGCACGTGTTTCCGAAAACTGCGGTGTGGTGGGGGGGCTGGGGTCTATTTCAGACCTTCCTTTATTGAAGGTAAGTGTTCTACTACTAGACTATCACTGCTTCAATATTATATGCTACAAAATAACAAAATGTATGTTTAAAATATTGCTGTATTTGACAGCTCTTCATTTCACAAATAACACAGCCAATAAAAAAGTACCGGTTTAATATTTTTTGAATGATCATTTAAACTAAACTCTATTAATGGACTCAAAATCACAAAAAAATCGTAATAAGTACAACTTCGCTTATAGTTAACATTCGGATTAACTATCAGTTGGATGTAAATAAGCTAAAATGGGCAAACCAGCTTAGCAGGCTGTTTATGTTAGAGTTCAGAAGATAAATTGCACTGGCTTGTTTTATTAACTTTTCTTTCAACGCACGGATTAACATCTTAAAGATGGTCGAGAATTATTGTAGTGACAGGACAGCAAGGTAGCTTCAGAACCACTTTGGGAACGCAACAGCCACACGGGGTGCCCCAGGGATCGATACTCGGTCCTCTTCGGCGATCTTCAACCTCTTATGTGGCTGACCTACCAACCGAAAGAATTGCAGGCCAGATGTAGTCACAGTACACCGACGACCTACATATACTTAACGCAGCTGAAAGGTTGGACCACGCTACATGGCGAGCCGAGTGGGCTGCCATCGACATTATCGGCTACTACAAGAAATGGGGTCTCAAATGCAACATTGACAAGACAGAATGCATCATGTTTACGCACAAGAAACCGAAACTCAACAATCTGAATACAGGTTACCGCAACTATGTTCAAATACGGGGCGAAGGCATCCCAATCAAACAAGAAATAAAATACCTCGGGAGTCTGGGTGGACAAAAGGCTGTCGATGAATAAACATGCCAAAGAAAATATCGCAAAGTCCAAGAGAGCCAAAGGAGCGCTATACCCAATCATCGGCTACCGCTCCAACGTAAGCGTCGACGTCAAGCTGCCTGTCATTCAAGCATGCTTACTACCAGTGATAGACTACGGAGTAATACAACTGCTACCAAGATACAGAAAAATAAACCTGCTCAAACTTGAGAGGTAGTATAATATGGGTAATAGTGCCGCACAGTTACCCAGATGCACTGACACCGGTCTACTCTGGGAAATACTACAACAAGACCCGTGGCACATTCGTATGCACGATCTCAACGGCGACATGATAGAAAGTCTCAAATCTCTGTCGATCGAGGGGCTGCAAGAAGCTGCGCGTGTACTTGCGCTACGGACAACATCATCCTTTTCTTTTCGCTACTAGAGTAGGTGAAATTCAAAAACAAACAAGCCGCTCTTCAAACGACTGACCCCCTTTTGACGGCGTAGGCTATGACCGTAGCGTCACCCATTAGTAGTAAGTGGCTAGCCGCTAGAGCTGATCTTCACTGCTTCATCGTTGCCCTCGCCTATCTATACAAATAAATAAAATTGAAGTGTCTGTTTGTAATGTGAAAATAACAGCTTTTTACTAAATGCATATGAAAGTATGTACGTTACATATAACAAAAAAAACTATTTTTTTTTTAAATTGTTTGTCTGTCTGTTTGTCTGTCTGTCTGTCTGTTTGTTCCGGGTAATCTCCGAAATGGCTGAACCGATTTTGACGGGACTTTCACTGGCAGATAGATGATGTAATAAGGAATAACTTAGGCTACTTTTATTTTAGAAAAATAATTAGGGTTTCGCGTAAAAAAAACAAAACCCTTGAAATCCAATATATTTATTCTATTCAAGTATCTATGTCGAAGTACTCTAAATTTCTTTTAAATTAAACGCGGGTGATACCGCGTGTCCCAGCTAGTATTTATATAAAAACGAGTAATAACGGGAAACGACCAGGATAGGTTTCAAAAGCTCCCACTCTGCGAACGAAATGAAACACTTACCTATTTGTAAAAAAAAAAGAGATTAAGGTAAGTGACATGTTATAAACCTTATGCTCGCCATGAAATATTAAGGGTTGGTGCAGGTTATCAGCAGCTAGAAGGTCGCTTTCCTAGAAACCAAGTTAGTTATATTTTTCCTTAAGCTTAACAAGATGGAAATTGAATATTTGCAGTAACAACAACGAAAACTTTTGCTCCATAAATATGTCATAGTCGACACACATAACTCGTTCCGGCAATGGATGAGAGAATCCAATTGTTCTTTTTTGCTTGGACTTTGTTATGTTTTCCTACGCGAACTGAGTAATTTATAGATTTTGTGCGGAAGCTGTAGCCAAAGGCGATTATTTCATGCTAGTCAAATTTTGTAAAGTGACTTACTAACTTGGTTAGAAAAAATAAATAAGAATCGGGCACATGTAATGCAATGAGGTTCCGGCTACAACTAGCACCAACCCATCGCATCCCGTGGGTGTCGTAAAAGTTGGCTATGGGATTAGCCGCAAGATTAGCAACAGCGTCGTTCGAGTTTATTAACAACTCAACTACGATCGCCGAACCACCTAATAAAGCGTGGTGATTATGGCGAAACTCCTCAATCAGCACACAACATAAACCTACCCGATCGTTGTGGGAATCTTTGTGGGAGGTCGGTGTACAGCAGTGGACTTTCTTCGGTTGAAATTATTGTCATGTTACAATGCAAAAGCGTATAGTTTCATGATCTTGCGGTTTTTAGGATAAGTATTATTTATTTACGGCCATAATAAAGAATACGGTTTAATCTGAAAATAATTACTAGCATGAAAAATAATGTTATAATAAAATAGAGCACAAGAGCATGCGGCGCACTTGATGCACAGTAATATCTTAGCTTAGTTGGAATAAGAATGAGAAAGTTGAAAATGCAAAAGCATAAGTGTTTCATGTCGAGGCAAGACTGCGGCAAGCAAGGCTTTACCTCATCTCTGTACGCAAGCAGGATACCGCACAGCAAAGGCATGATGAGTGTATTGCATGGGCTGCCAAGCGGTGGATCCTTGTCGATCGGATCGATTAAGATCTCTCACAGTCATGGTTTGAACCTGGGCTTCCCAATGTTCACTATAATAAGCGTTCATAAGGGATACTGGCATAATCACCACGCTTGGCAGATGGACTGGTAATCGAAATACAGCTGTTCAGCACATGGAAGCATGCTGCTGAATAATGTATTTTTTTTGCCACACGAATAGTTTGTTTTTTTTAACCAGTAATTTATTAACGAATTTATTTCATATTTAAAGGGATTGCTTCTAATTGAATGTATGTAATCGAAATTGTAATGTTATATTTCTATCACACCAACCGCCAGTTTAGAAACGGGTAAATTTCAAAGTTTGGACATTTATTTTTGTTCAACCAAACCGGTAGAAAGTGTTTTGATCATATTAAATAATTCAGTTCAGGAGATACTATAAATTTAAATGTTAGTTTTTATTAATATTTATTTATGAGTCTGACAATATTTCTGGATCAATGTGACCATTAAAATCTTTTATTTTTATACAATATTGTGATGAGACAAGCAAGTCATTCGCCTGGTGGTAAGCGACATGCCTGCCCATAATAATTAGAATGCTATTCAGGACTAATTCTGCGAGGCATCACACTGCACTCCTCAACTCGAGACGTAAAGTTATTTAGCCTCTTATGCCCAGTAATTTCACTAGCTAGCAGTGCCCTTCTAACCGGAGCACAGTAATGTCTAAACACTACTGCTGAGTGCAGCATACTCCATGTGGCACATGGTTGGTGCCTACCTAACCAGCCTCTTGCAATAAGCTACCTTCTTTTTATTAGGCTCCTTTGGAAATTCTACATTAACTTTCTTCGCCCCGAGAAAGGACGAAGGAGACTCCTACTGGCTAAAACCACTGGAGCGGTCATCTTCGGCACCAAAGTGGGGCTCTGGGTCCTTGTGAGATCACACTAGAGCCGCCGATTGGTGCCACACCTATAGGCACATCACGGAGGGGATGACTATAAGGCGGTTACTCCCTCTAACGGAGGCAAGGCGACTGTAAAAAGGATGCTCCCAGGCACTTCTCGGGGAGGATTGTAAAGGTGGAATAGCTTCAATCATGGCTTAGCGTATTCCAAATTGGTATTTCCTCATCATTTGAATTCTGTATTGAAGGATGTATGGATGTTTGACCTTAAGGAATCGCACTCCAGCAATCTGCCTGCCAAGCGTTGTAGTTATCCCCTTTAACCGCTCATTGTAGTGATCATTAGAAGGCCTTTGTCAGCAGTGGATGATCACGGGATGATATCATCATTTCAGCCAAAAAACGTTCACTGCTGGACAGAAGCCTCCCAAAGATTGCCACAACGACCGGTATGGGTTTATACTCGCTTATACTGTGTTCTTTGGGGGGTTTTGCCATAATCGCCACGCTTGGCAGACGGTTGGCGATCGCAGTTGTGTTTTAATTGTACTCGAAGGACGCTGCTGCCCATCCTTCGGCTCATCCCATAGTCGCCTTTCACCCACGGAATGAGATGGGGTGGTGGTATTCTTAGCCGGCACCACACGGTATTGCATTGCATGCAAAGAACTTTATTTTTACATGTTATTTTATCTTTAAACTGTTGCGGCTTAATGTTATTTTATATAATGAGCTTTTAAGTTTTAATCCACATAATATTTGTAAAATATATTTTAAATAGTAGGTACCACTAGTTTTTCGGACTGAAAAATATTCATATCGTTGATTCAGAATTATGGCACTCATAAGAATTTATAGGTTCATCGTGCATAATATATTAGATTTTTTGGCATAAAATGTGAAGGCTGCATTTGTATACTAAATAATCTGAGAATGACGCGGCTGGTGTCGGCGATAGAAAAAGGTTAGGACATATGTACGTACTGTAATTTTTTATATTTAAGAGCAAATCATCATCCTTTCGGCCGAATGAAGTCCACTGCTGGACACAGGACCAAAGATCACTACAACGACCGATATGGGTGTGTTGTGGGCTTATTGGGGGGATTTACCATAATCGCCAAGCTTGGCAGACGGGTTGGCGATCGCAGTTGTGTTTTAATTGTACTTGAAGGACGCTGCTGCCCATCTTCCAGCTAATCCCATAGTCGCCTTTTACTACACCCACGGGAAGAGATGGGGTGATGCTATTCTTAGCCACCAGTAATATTAACTTATTAGTAAAAATACATATACACTTATATAAAACCTGAAAAAAGGCTTTGTTTATACAAATATACAAAGTCCTACTATTGTAAATGGAGCGCAGTGTAATATTGTGTGAAATCCACTAAATAAATGTTCAGAGGAATGGACAGTATACTGTAAACATATTATATAACAATACTATCTGCCTGCCCCAGCTTCGCACAGACGCCGCCTACCGGGTCCAATTGTGAATTTAAACCATTCAGGGACCCACTCAAACATACGCACAAAATTCTATTATAATTGGTTCAGCCGTTTAGCAGGAGTTCAGTGACATACACACGTACAGAAGAATTATATATAAAGATAAGAAAGATTATCTCTAATGCCTAATATCAAATCTTTAGCCTTTTTTTATTGGTGTCCAGTAGAAATTCTACATGGAACTTCCTTCAGCCCGGGGAAGGGCGAAGGGGGGGCCTGCGGACTCCTACCAGACACTTCTCGGGGAGGATGTGGATTGATGTGGATGGAGGTGCTGCGCGCACGGCGGCACGTGACCAAGTGCGCGCCACCGTCTTCCCGGGGTCACTCGGTGTGAGCACGCAGACTCCCCAATCAAATCTGTAGCCCTACGATGTCCAATTTGAAAACTTTTTTATTAAATTGGCTTAAAGTAAACACTTTTATTGTTTTACCGATCGATTTTTTTACTGCGACTTCAGTGTGAATTTGGCCTTAGGTTCAAAGACACCATTTTATTTTATTTGACAATTTGCGTATTTTTATGTCATAGTGACTAGACGTCAGGGTCAAGAGTCCGTATAAATTGCAGTATTCTTTATTTTCTTCGATATGGGCGAATAGCCCATTGGAAGTAAGGTGTACGTGAGAATTTACAAGATAACTTTCACCTGTTTGCTTAAAATGACAAATTATTTACAATTGCTCCTTTATTTTTCCGTGTACTATTGTATTTTTCATTACATTTTGTATTTACCTTACCACATTTTAAAGTTTTTAATCTAATCCACACAGTCCTGTTCGTCTTTCGAATAAAACTTTAAATGCCACACTGAAACGAAAATGCTGTGTACTGTAGAAAACAAAGCATTTATTTACACAATAATTGCATTTACAATCCTCGCGCACTGTCGCACTACTCGGTCAGACACGTCTGAATGGGCGATTATGTCAACATCGAGGGAATATGGGCTGTCCGTATCGATATAGAGGTCCTTTAAGAGTAACTCTCGTATATATATATCTCGTAAACTTGATTCAGAACAAAAATGGGAAAACGCTATTGCATTGAAAAATCAAGAATAATTTTGTTTTCCCGATACTATCCTCCTGGGTTATATGGGTCCAGGGGTGTGTAATAAAACCCTCCCTGCCGGGTTTAGGTCGGGAGGTGAGAATGTCTAAGATGAGCCCTAAGCTTGTAATCCCATGGCCAATCTAATTGGGCAAACGGGTTCTTGAAAGCTCTTTTGCAAGGGACGATAAAATATCGCCCGCTAGAGACTATTCTGGAGGGGAAAAACAGACTAGGGTTGACCGAATAGACCCCAAGGCCAACTGTTTGCTTTTCTCTGAAGAGGCTAGTCGGGTGTGTGGTCAACACCCTACTCAGCTTCGTTAACATCGTAAGGTAACCACCGAGGACCACCAAAAAGTGGTTTTACACGAAGGGATACAATACGTGAGTATTAAGCTGTTAAGAGAAACAAAAGTAAAGCGTCGTCGCCTTAAGGGGAAATTTGATTGAAGGGAATGGTCAACTGATGCATGCGTCATGCTCGTGAACGAGTGCCGTCTGTTGGGATTGGTCATCTTAATGTTGCCATGACAATTGAATCAAAAGTAAATATTAATATCAAGCTTGTTTAGTGTAGACTTTTTAAGAAGTTTCGATTCTTTTCTCCTCATTATCCAAACATTACCCTCATTTCGAGATAATTGTATTTAATAAAAACCATTGTAGCAATATGATTTCGGCAAAAGGAGTAACCATAGAGTTTCTTGCTCGTTCTTCTCCATAGGAAAGCTACACCTTGGAACGCGGCAACTAAATTCTTGACTATTCTTAGGTGCCTATAAATGGTTTAAAAGGAATAAAAGCTATTTTTATCTTTTATCTTTATCATTCAACACTCCACTTAGCTTCGTTAACACCGTAAGGTATCCACCGAGGACCACCAAATAGTGGCAGTAGTTTTCCCTACAGGGGCATAATACTTGAGTATTCGCTGTAAAAAAGGGACATAAATCAAGCATCGTCGCCTTGAAAAAGGCAAGTTGGATTTAAGGGAATTGACAGCAAACAGACGATTTGGATTACGGAAAACACGACACAAACATACACACAGAATGAACGGGGAACGACGAGCGCAACACGTCCATCTGCGGCGAACATCGAGTGTTCTAACACGACTCTCTCTGTCCTGTTACTTTTAATGACTACATTAACGAAGATTAAAATTGAAGTATTTTTTTCTTAATGGTTTGTGTATGCGTGTTCGAAGTGATACTGCTTAGTGGTAGCAATTTATATTTTTGTTTCTTGCGCCAATCGTTATTTATGAATGTCGCTTTTTTTTTATCGATGAAACAAAATTATTTTCGAATAAAGAACATAATTAAATTAAAATTATAGTTATTCTAAAGAATATAAAAAATAATGTCACACATAAAAGTCTAATAAAACAACCCTGTGGATCTTAATTTATTTTACTCTGCTCTTTACTTTTCTATAACTTTAATATTTAATTTAGTTGAACAAATATCATTGATGTTTTTGCATATATTTAATACGTAATAAAAGCAACAATCAGGATCACAATAATAACTAGAAAAACCTAACTCTCCTGCGGGCCGCTGTATTAAACGCGTAACATAACCACTATTCATGTGTGAGTATCAAGCGAATAAGTAGTTTTACCGTCACATACACAAGGACATAGATACTATAGTATATACTATACTATAGGCATAATTTGCTATTTTCATCATATCACAAATCGTCTAATTTAATTTTATACCAGGAGCAGCTTTCCTAAGAAAATGGGCCAACTCCAACTCCTAGGAAAATGAAAACGGACGGTATATCCGTTATCATTCAAATGGTCACACTAACTATCCCGTATTGCGGCAACTCCATGCAGGAAATCCGTATAATGCAATGGCAGGTCCGGGGGGAGATGTATTCTCTGGATATTTACAAGTCGAGTGGGCAAATGGCATTGGTGTTGAAGCAGTAAGCTCCAGTGTTGTCTGCTATATTGATACGCCATTTTGCGCTTTTATACCTACACCACTAGGTGATTTCAGTCTTCGTAAAAGACTCATGTCTATAGAGTACTCAAAAATAACGATAGATTAGACCCATTGAATTACAGGCCTATCGCTATTACCTCCTTCAGATAACCTTAGAGATAAGGTCACACATCACACATTGCGTGCGGTTACTGGTTTTCGTCTTTTAGGGGTTATTATTCTATACGAGTATTACGACAAACTGAAAGAACGAATTAAGAATAACGTTGTATGCAACGTTTTGATCGTAAATATGTATATATATATTATTTATTATATTTAAAAAACATTTAAAAAAATACATTGCCCCACACTAGGATTTCTCCTGTGTCGTGGGTGCGTTTACAAACACAAATTCCACACACAATGAGCACTACAGATAAATGGTTGCTTTTGATTTACCGTTATCAAAGCTGCTGTACTTTTTTTAGCATATAAAACGATAAATTTAAAATAAATAAGCTGATAAAATAGCAAACAGAACAGAAACAGAAGTTGAAGCAAGTGTTGAATTTTAAATAGACATTATTCGCGTAATAAAGAGTATTTGAAATAATCTGAAGAAAGTAATTTAAAAATATTATAGAAATGGCTTCATAGACATAGAACAATCAAAATGTTTAACACGATTTCAAAAAGGAGGAGGTTCTCAATTCAATGCGTGTTTTTTTTTGTGTTTAATACTCTCGAACTGGTTTCATATAAATATAATTATGTTTGGTTAAGTGTTTCATAAACATCAGCTCTGTCGTCCGTGAGTTTTGACTGTCTACAACTTACATTACTAATGTAAGTTGTAGACAGTATCACGGGTTGGTTACGATTTAAACTGAAACCTAACTTGGAAACGTTCTTACATTTATTTACACTAAAAAGAAACATATAACATTTTTTATACCAACAAAATACCGACTTCAAAAAACCTACACGGTATTAAAATATTAAAACTACTAAAAATAAAATAATAAACTTTATTTATGAAGTCAGGCGGGGCCAGGTATAATAACACGCAGGCTAACTAGAAATTGTATTTTATTACATTCTTTATAATTATATTTTATATGTATTTTCTTTTTAGTGTTTTTAATATTTTTAAATCATGTAGGTTTTTTGAAATCGTTATTTTTTTGTTTAAATTTTTTAATAACCCGACTTATGCATTAAAAGCACTCATGTTTATTTTATTTATAAACAAACATTATAGGTAGTTGACATCAGTTCCTAAATCATCGTGTATCCTTGGCATAGTTAACGCAGGATATGTCTGTGTGGTAAGCGGGCGTCATCGTGTAAACCGAGTTCCATAATCATGCCAGAGTCTTCGTGAGAGACTGGTATGGTATCCACCATCAAGCCAGTATCGTTATAGGAGGCCGGAATGTATCCAATGTAAAGCTAAGGTCGTCACCGGGAGTGGTTACAGAGTAATCAAAGTCGTATAGAAAATATAGCAAAACAGTCGAGGAGAAAATACAACTCACGGTAATTTGTAAAATAGAATGAAATGGTCTTTATTTTATCAAGTAGGGTTTGACGAATGTCAATGTTATCATTAACCTATATCATAGGGTTTATAGTAGTAGTCACAGTTGTCAGATAGAAAATAAGCAATACTATCCAAGAAAATACAACTCACATTAATTTGTAAAATGAAATGATTGAATCTGATCTTTATTTTAGCAAGTAGGTTTCAAGAAACACTTTATCTTTTAAATAAATTTATATTATACAGCAACAATCCAAATGGTAATGTCAATTAGCATTGACATAGGGTTGCTGACCTTGAATCGATTTATTGAAAAACTAATATTGTTATGATTTAATGTCGACTTTTTTTATAATTCTAAAGCATTTCAACGAATCTATTGGAACCGTGCAACTTAGGTTCTGACGTTTCATCAGAGCTTATGATTGGGTTATTTGAAATAAACAAATTGACGATTGAATCTGTTTGATAGATCGATTTTAGAAATACATACACAATACACGCATATTTTTTACTATTTCTGAGAAAAAAAGCATGGGTGATACAGAACCAAAACAACTAAATAAATGTTTTTATTTTGATATCGATTTTCAGTACCAAAGTCTTTGTGTTTCCGTTTTTTCAGGGGAATTGCAATCCGTACATTATGTATATAGATATAATGGGGTAGAGTGACAAAATATTGCTTCAAATCTAGTGTTATTTGGTTACAATCACAATTTTTTTTTAATATCAGTTAAATATAAATAACTATTAGCAATGTTTTAGTTTTTTTGTTTTTTTTTTCTAAGTCTTTTTTATATTAAATTTTTGTGTCTTTTATATAGTAGTTTGACCAAATATGATCAGGGTCCAACTTTGCCACAGGCATTTGCCTGTATCGCAAAGGTAAATTGTTAATATTATTGAATCGATCATAGGATAACATTATTAGAATTTTCATTATTACAAAAACTATGTTGTTTATAATTTTATTTTATATCCAGCGAAACGGACATATTACGGCTGGTATATATATGGTCTGTCCCTATTAAGTAACACATTCGGATTCCCAAATCACCCTTTTTCACTAATATTCCTTGTAAAACTATTCTTCACATTCATTCGTAAAAAGATAAAATAAAACATTGTTCAACCCTCATCATAGTCATCATATCAGCCACAGGACGTCCACTGCTGAACAAAGGCCTACACCTTAGATTTCCACAACGAGCGGTCACATGCCGCTCTCATCCAACGACCCCCAGCGACCTTCACCAGGTCATCCGTCCACCTCGTTGGAGGTCGACCAACGCTGCGTTTTCCGGTGCCCTAACGGCCATCAGTTCTACGAGCAATGTGCCCTGCCCATTGCCACTTCAGTTTACTAATCCTTTCAGCTATGTCGACAACTTTAGTTCTTCTACGGATCTCCTCATTTCTGATCGATCTTGTAGAGAAATACCAAGCATGTTCAACCCTAGTTTAGTTCAAATGTTTTGTTCTTATATTTCAAAACCAAACTTCACAAAGATTATACAATATTAATTAAAAACAAAATAGGCGATTTGAAAATGTAAATGACGTGTAGTATTAGTTAAGCGAATCCGTGATCAAATACGTGAAATATAGTGATTCGTGTTCTGTCCAGATTAAGAATATAGCACCACTTCATCTCCTCCCGTAGATCCTGTAAAAGGCGACTAGGAGACTAGGCATCATACACCATAGTATACGATAGTGGTAGGCAACAGCGTCCCTTTTGCGAAACAGCAGCAATTCTGGGCTGACCAACAGGTGGTTTGGCGTAGTGAGTATTGGAAAGTTCCCCCAAAATGACGACGCAGTTACATAAAATTTACGAGGAGGCCTTTGTTCAACGGTTGATGACATTTGGCTGATATGATGATCATGATGTTTAGTAAAGTTATTACAGGACCACCGCTGGTGCTAAGATCTTCTGTAATCAAGTGTAAGTTTTTCTGTAACCCAATCAAAGTATTAAAGATTTTGTATATACTTGAAAGAAAGAAAGAAATAATTTTATTCTGATCGCACACAACAAGAAAATAATTGTAAACAACAACACAGAATATTGCAAAATATCATATTAAAATAAAAAGCATGCAAAAAGATTTTTGTGTGAGACATCAGCATAGGCTCCAATCTCAGTATTGCGCTGGTCTTCCGATAGGACCTTAGATACAAAAAGTCATCACGCACAGTTACCAATATATTATTTATATTAGTAATGTATTTATACAGCATATTATATTTAAAGTAATTATATATATTTCCGAAAAGGTTTCAGTACCATAGACCACATCCATACGCTGCGGCAGGTTATACAGAAGACCGAGGAGTATAATCTGCCACTATGCTTGGCGTTTGTGGACTATGAGAAAGCCTTCGATTCGATCGAAACCTGGGCAGTGCTGCAGTCTCTGCAGCGGTGCCAGATTGACTATCGGTACATTGAAGTGTTGAAGTGCTTATACAGAAACGCCACCATGTCGGTCCGAGTACATGAACAGAGCACGGGGGCAATTCCATTGCAGAGAGGTGTGAGACAGGGGGACGTCATTTCCCCGAAACTGTTCACCGCTGCAATGGAGGATGCCTTCAAGCTACTGGAGTGGAAAGGATTCGGCATTAACATCAATGGCGAGTATATCACTCACCTTCGATTTGCCGATGACATCGTAGTCATGGCAGAATCGCTGCAAGAGCTCAGCACAATGCTCGATGATCTCAACAGAGTTTCCCAACAGGTGGGCCTTAAGATGAACATGGGCAAGACAAAAGTCATGTCAAATGCCCATGTCGTGCCCATCCCAATATCCGTTGGGAGCTCTGTTCTCGAAGTTGTTGACGAGTATGTCTACCTAGGACAAACTGTCCAGTTAGGTAGGTCCAACTTCGAGAAAGAGGTCAATCGTCGAATCCGACTCGGCTGGGCAGCGTTCGGGAAACTTCGCAACGTCTTTTCGTCAACAATACCGCAATGCCTCAAGACGCAAGTCTTTAACCAGTGTGTGTTACCAGTGATGACATATGGAACAGAGACGTGGTCACTCACAATGGGCCTCATAAGAAAGCTCAAGGTCACTCAGCGAGCTATGGAGAGAGCTATGCTTGGTATTTCTCTACGAGATCGAATCAGAAATGAGGAGATCCGTAGAAGAACTAAAGTTGTCGACATAGCTGAAAGGATTAGTAAACTGAAGTGGCAATGGGCAGGGCACATTGCTCGTAGAACTGATGGCCGTTGGGGCACAAAGGTTCTCGAATGGAGACCGCGCACCGGAAAACGCAGCGTGGGACGACCTCCAACGAGGTGGACAGACGACCTGGTGAAGGTCGCTGGGAGTCGTTGGATGAGAGCGGCATGTGACCGCTCGTTGTGGAAATCTAAGGGGGAGGCCTTTGTTCAGCAGTGGACGTCCTGTGGCTGATATGATGATGAATTATATATATATAAATCAAAGTTACAATTATACAAACGTAACGGAAGAAGGAATAAAAAATCTGATTGTATATAAAATTATTAATGTAATCGACTACTAATCGATTACCTTATCGATGTAGTACTTTACTACATAGGTGGCCTCTACTTAATTTGTCAATGACAATAACAAAACAAAAATAGTCCGTGAAAAACTTTAAATAACATTGTTATTGTAAAAAATTAATTAGCATGTGAGATTAATATGTGAATTGTGTGCGTTATAATTATTTATTTGATTTAAATTAATTGAATTCATTTGTGGTACATTGGTTGTGTTTTATTATTCAGTACGTAAAAATTAAATGTGTATAAGTGCATTGTGTAAATATGGAATGTCAGAATTACCCCTGTTAGTATTGTAAAGTAATAATTTGCCGCTCGTTCAGCTCTTTTGACTAAAAGAAACCATTTCCATCAGTGCGTTCATAGTTCATAACAGATACTTTTTATACTTAATACTAAAATCAGAAACTGTGTTTAGGGCACGAAGCAGTGGTGCCAGGCCGTTCCAGCAGCGGGTCGAAGCGAACTTAAAGCAGCCTCGGAAAGCAGCAGTTCGATGACTTGGTGTGGTCATAAGGTAAGACGAAGCCCTTGTCATATGTTCGTTATAGTCATGCGACCAGGATAATTTATCGTAAAGGTACTTAGGTTTCCCAGTCAATATAACGTCAAAAAGTAACGTAGCTAAATGGAGTTGTGATTGAGTGAACTTACTTCGTACTTAGAAATACGGGGGCTAAAATAATATATATTGCCGTAATAAAATCTTTTTAATCATTGTTTATCTTCAATCTTATATTTATAGTCATTCTAGAAACCCTTCTAAATATTTTTTGTTTATATCGGTTAAAACGAATTGACTGCACAGTCGTCGTGACAGAGCCGCGTCTGTTCTTTTCTCACGGACCGAGCTGACCTACATGTGACATCATCACAGGGAAACATCACAACTGGGTCAAGCTACATACATACTAATGCTTAGAAATACGATTGCAATGCAATATTGTAACACGATTTTATCTTTGGATTTGCGGTTTGCGGAGATTATGACGGAGGCACCGCGTAATTTTCTAAATTCGTGTATTTTTACTCTATTTGATTAGCATCAGATATTGTTGGTAGAAAGAAAGATTAAAATTTCAAACTAAAGCCACAGGAAAAGTGATAATTTCTATGCTCAATACTGCTTCACGAATATTAATTCGCTGCATTACTGATTAGCTGGCAGCTACGGCAGCGTAGCCGGCGTAGCCGTAATTTTATGTCAGACGTAGCTACGTAGCAAACTCTTTAGACATTTTCTATATATAATGGTATGCTGATGTCTTGAAATAGCATTTCTGTTTATCTTTGCCGCTCACACTAGCCTGAAGCGACAATCGCTCATATTTATCTACCAAACACATGACGTTTAATTTGGCCAACCGAAGCTCCTTGTTATGATAAACAATATATTTTTCCGTAGTAGTGCAGGGTAGCAATTTTTTCGATAAAACAGAGCCTTTATTAATTAATATATCTAATTTAACCTTGTACGCTGGGGGCTTTTTCCCTGTTTTTGCCATTTTCTCTTCTTTATTTGCGATAGTAATAATGAGAATTCCCGAAATACCGTATTTCGCGTGGTATAAGCTTATTACCAATTTTGTGAAACGTATATCTAAGTATATTCTGCCTATGTTATGATTGATAAAGTCTAGTTTTTCATTTACCTATAGGTTCACATTACAACCTGACTGGTAGAATGTCGTGATTTGTGTAAATGTTAAAAGCTATCACTCAAATAACGTCTTAAGCCTTTGGGTCTAGCAATCAATCAACAATTGAAACAGGTAGGATACATATTACCTGTTATCCGTAAGAAATTGGTATGTAGAAAACAAATAGCTCACTGCAACAAATAATATAAAGACGGTCACCAATAGAATAATGTATTTATTTATTTGAATAGGCTATTTTTTAACTCTACATACGGATAGTATTAGAGTCGTCGAGAGGGCAAAAACCCATTTATCCCGTGGGTATCGTAAAAGGCCAGTATGAGATTAACCGGAGGATGAGCAGCAGCATCCTTCGAGTACATTAACAACTCAACTGCGATCACCAACCCATCTGCCAAGCGTGGTGATTACGGAAAAACCTTTGAATGAGCTCACAAAAAACCCAGAAGTGTCGTTGTGGCGATCTTTGGAGAGGCCTGTGTCCAGCAAATGGGCTTTATTCCGGTGAAACGATGATGATGGTGATGATGATTATAAGAGTATATATGTTTCATATATATAAAATGAAAAAAGATAATAAGCGAACTAATGGCGTAACTTTAGCACAGGGATGTGTGGATTAAACGCATTTTTTTTATTCCACTCTACCTGCACCGGCTGAAACTAATTACTTACATCAATTTGACAAACATATGTTTAGTAAATAATAAGTATGGTCACCAAATGAATCAATATCACATTATATCAGTAATATTGAGTCTTTTTCGACCCTCTGCTGAGTAAAAGCCTCTTCCTTTTTATGCAATACTTGCGCTGTCTGAGCTCTGGCATCCAAGCCTTTCCCGTGATCATTTGCAGATCATCTTCAATTATCTACAATATGTTATATTAGATGATCTGGCATCTGACAATTGATCATGTACAAGGTAGTGTTGGCGACGCAACAATAAATAATCGCTCGTACTGGACAATGTTTTATTAGATTATAAATAAAAAAAAAAAATTCTTTTTTAACAAATTAATTGAATGGAGTGATAATTCATTTTTATTCCAGCATTTTAAAATTAACAGGTTTACAGATTAAACAGCGTCTTAATAAACTAAGTTAGCTTAGGGCCTGTTTGCACCAAAATTATCTTCTTAAAATGCATACATTCGAAACGTTAGGAAAAACAAATAACTATAATTTATGCGATGTAATCCGTTTTAATATATTATATATATATATATATAATAATTATTGAATATTAATTAATAAAATAGATAAGAAAAGGGTTGAGAAGTATTGCACAAGTGGACAAACGTAGCGGATAAGTAGGTAAGGATAAGAAGGGATGGCACTTAGCTGAGGGTTTCGCTGCAGTTTCATCGGCTGGCGAGGTTTTCAGAGGCTCCTGGCGGCGTAGCTGGCTGCGGCGCTGTTGGCTGACCGGCTGCTACCCGGCAATATCCTACTGGAAAGGGTAGACCTGCTGGCACCACTTCGGTGACTCGGCAAAATAGGGTTTCCTTTCTTCCGACACGTGTCCTGTCACGGTCGCCAAATGTTGCGTCTCAGGGACGCAATGAGGATCCAAATAAAAAGGCTTGTGGCTTCGGACCCTTATAATGATTATAGTTCAATAGGTACATGGATTATCGTACAGTAGTAGATTTCGACTTGTCGCTGTCGTGGTAGAAAATGGAATGGGCGAATATTATAATACATTAATTAATGAGTATGACAAATCGAAAAGATCAAGTTACTATTTAACACAAATCAATCACACATTGCATAAACAAAATGAGTAGGCGCATACAGTGTTTTATGATAATAAACATATATTCGTTGCCACTTGCACATTGGATTCAATATTAGATTATCCATCATTTATTCAATTACTAGATCTCAACATACACTTTTACACGTCATATTGAAATAACGGCGGGCAATTTCACTACATCACAACCTCTGAGAAGAAATGCCAAAAGAAACTCAGGGCTAGGTCGTTTTTGATTAATTTTCATTTTTACACTTTGTTTTACAAATGTATTTTTATTTAGAACAGCTGTTATACACTGAAAAATATTTGCAGCTAAACAATGCAAGACATTATTTTTTATTCACAACTAATTGATTGTTTTATGTACAGTCAAGCGTATTGCTGAATACGTGGGTTTACCTACCTTATAAGTGTATTTGTCATATCCGGTCATGAGTACAATAGTGAAATAAAACGCCAGCGACAAACTTTGTGGTATTCCTTCGCGGCCAAAGTTTACCATGCTTCGAAAGTGGTCGTGATATTACTCGAGACGTGATCGGAAATTAGTCTGTTCGCCACGGAGTGAAGACGTCGTGGCTTGGGCCCATGATTCGTGATTATGTGAAGTCATAACTAGGATTCATTCTATGTAACAGTATGTATTATTAATTAATATCCGTGTTTGCATTGCAAGTAGGTTATCCAAATTATCTGTCCACATATGTTCTGACGTTCCAGAATATTTAATAACGTCTTGCAAAAAGTTAAACAAATATCTTATAAAACTATTTTCTGCTTGTCCGTGAAGTTTCCAGATTAAGAATATAGCACCAGTCCATCTCCACGATAGATGTCGTAAAAGGCGACTAAAGGACTCCTAAACTAGAGGAATGAGCAGCAGCGTCCCTTTAATGGCACAGCACCCATTCTGCAATTACCAACCTGACTGCCAAGCGTGGTGAGTACTGGCAAATTCCCACCAACGTGACGACATACCGCATAAAACCGGTTGTTCATTGGGAGGCATTTTAACCCAATAAAGTCCAGTGCAGATACAAGCCTCCCAAAAGAGCACCCCAACAACCGGTCTGGGTGTGTTGTGTGCCTGTTGGGGGGCTTTGCCATAATCACCACGCTTGGCAGGCGGGTTTGGTGATCATTGTCCAACAGCGGACATCTTTTGGCTGATACGGCGACTGTTTGCTTAACAGTTTGTCCATAGTAGGTACATACATATACCATGTATTATCATCATCATCATTTCAGCCGAATAAAGGTCACTGCTGGACACAGGCCTCCCCCAAAGATCACAACAACGACCAATATGGTGTGTTGTGTACTCATTAGGGGGTTTTGCCATAATTGCCACGCTTGGCAGGCGGGTTGGCGATCGCAGTAGAGTTGGTAATGTACTCGAAGGACGCTGCTGCCCATCCTCCGGCTAATCCAATTGTCGCCTTTTAGAACACCCACGGGATGAGATGGGTTATACTAAATTCCTATTACTCTTGAATCATCTGTCTCTATTTATTCACCAGACGTAATTGTAGTGCTTGCATTTGATCTTAATTGATTTGTGACAACACAGTCAATTCTCTAGAGGGATATTAGCAAACATCTCGAGTGATTATCGAGATAAATTAACCTGGGAATATATCCTGAATTACAAGTAAATACCTAGTAAACAGACAGGATACTAATATAATTACCTGAAATAATCCATTTTGGAACGGTACTGATCCCATTAATAGTAAAAAAAAATATAATTTAAAACTTATACCCAAAAAATAATTGTTTTTAACAGCGTGGAGTGATTTTACTTAAATTGTCAGAATTAATATACCTTTGCCGTGTGGTGCCGGCTTTGCCGTGTGGTGTCGGCTCAGAATGCCACCACCCCATCTCTTCCCATGGGTGTCGTAAAAGTCGACTAAGGGATTAGCCGGAGGATGGGCAGCAGCGTCCTTCGAGTACGTTAACAACTCAACTGCGATCGCCAACCCGCCTGCCAAGCGTGGCGATTATGGCAGAACCCCCCAATGAGCCCACAACACATCCATATCGGTGGTTGTGGTGATCTTTGGAGGAGGCCTGTGTCCAGCAGTGGACTTCATTCGGCCGAAATGATGAATATACCTTTTACATATAATAGCCCGCGCTTTTAGTTTACATTTAAAATTGTGTGTGCATGTAAGATTTGAACTGATTAGAACCCACCGCTAGCCATTAAACGCATCAACCAGGATACGTTATCCGCTTAGCTAGAGTGCTATCCTACTCGATCGCAATTATGAATCATAATCAGTAGTATTCACTTCAATAGTATTGAAACTACTAAATAAAAGAAGGCCCTAAGTCAAGCCAAAAAACCTAAAACCTAAGTATCTATAGACGGATAGTATTAAGCATAAATATCAAATCTATTACTACCTTTACCACCTTACGAGCACATGCGCAACGTTATATGAAAGAAAGATGTCTATAGAGCATTGGTCCAGCAAAATAATCGAATGGCACCGTTTCGTACTAAAGTAATAATCCACTTTCTGTTAAAACTGTTATCGTCGTGTGTTAACCAAATGGTTTCAGGTATATTTAGCTGTAGGTACGCAAGTCTTCAAGACGTGCGTGAACGGCTAGTGCTTTCTCTTTTCATCACATGTAACGCTCGCATTAGGATTACAGGTCTTTGACTGGAACTTAATAGGCTCTATCTGTATGTACTCTATATGTACGTAGGTAATACTTTATCTTTGACATCAATTCAAATTATCGTTATATAAATAAACATCTCTATTGACCACATGCATGTAAAAAACCTCTTGACTCTCTATATTATGACAAAACATACCTAAATTATATATGAAACACTATTACGCCTCAACAGAGGACTAATGAAGCAGCCCCGAAAAAAAGTACTGTACCGTTTTATTTCCCAGTTACCAATAAGAAAAATCTTGATAATACCAATCAACTTTCATTTTTTGTGTAATAGATACGTTCAATCAGGGCAACACGTAACGACATTACTAAACCAAAACATAGCTTGTTTGGTAAATTAAAAAGATCGGTTACTTTGCATAAATATGTTCTCAGAGAAAAAGAGGCAATTAGACACATTATGCTTCACAGAAATGATCGTATAATTTGGAGATGAAATTAAATATTAAATATTTTATCCTATCGAGCTAGATAAGATGAAACCTTTTAAAATTAAAATTTCTTACGTGTACCCCGCTCAAATTCAGTGATAATTTATTTGTCTATGTTTAGAAATACCATCGCTTCAGTGTATTATCATCTGTTTATTTCGAATACTAAATAGAACTTTTGTTGTTTGCATTGTCTGAAATAAATTATAAAATAATTATAATAGCCGATGATCTTAGTATAGACATGCTGTAAAATAATAATGCAAACGATAGCTTAAAAGATATTTTATTAAAAACTTACAACTACATATACATCAAATTACACGAAATCGGTCTTGTATAAATAATTTAATAAGCAACATCAACGACGTAACAAGTACAGTTCATTAATTAATCTACCTAACCTCGACATTGCACGAACCTTAAATTTCCCAAAAACCACAATCAAGAGTAACACTGGTATATTATAGCGAAACATGACTTCAGTCAAGAAAATGTTTCAAAATTCAAAGACAAGCAAGCCTATTTATTTATGAAGAAAAAAATTACAACCAAGCCTTTAACGAAGCAGATGCTATAAAACAACAAAGTAAAAAGCAAAACAAATATAAGAGCTCCAAAGTGGAAGCCCCTTGTCGGGCATCAAACAGTCTACAAATTCACAAAGACATCTTAGATTTACTTGTTACAAAGATTATAACGAGACCAACAAACGTTATTACGTAATATACATAGGCTGCACTAAAAGTATCGGGAATGGAATATTTCCACTGTTCCTGTCATATTAAAATCTTTTTAATTGAAAACTCCTTGGTTTTACAAATCGAATACCATTTATTTATTTAAAAAAAGATTCACGGTCTTGTCACAAGGTTTTGTCAAACTTGTTTAGTCGTTGAGAAAATGGAATTGACTCGAGAAAATTCAAGAGCGATGATTTATTATGACTTTCGAAGTGGTTTAACACAAAAACAGTGTGTTGACCGGATGATTTCTGCATTTGGTGATGAAGCCCCATCCAAAACCACAATTTATCGCTGGTTTGCTGAATTTCAACGTGGACGTGTCAAGCTCAGTAATGATCCTCGTCAAGGTCGTCCAAAAACTGCAGTCATCCAAGAAAACGTTGATGCTGTGCGTAAGCTGATTGAGGAAGATCGACATGTGACATACCGCGAAATTCAGGCAACTTTAGACATTGGCATGAGTCAAATACAAATAATCTTGCATGAACAATTAGGTGTAAAAAAGTTGTTTTCCCGATGGATACCGCATTTGCTATGTGAAGAACAAAAAGCGGCTCGCGTTACTTGGTGCGTCAGAACTCTCGAAAGATTTCACGCAGGATCCTCAAATGCTGTATACAACATCGTATCAGGTGACTAATCCTGGATATATGCGTACGAACCCGAAACAAAAAACCAGTCACGAGTTTGGGTGTTCGAAAATGAGTTAAAGCCAACAAAAATTGTTCGTTCACGGAGTGTTGCAAAAAAAATGGTGGCCACGTTTGTCTCCAAAACCGGCCATGTTACGACTATTCCTCTTGAGGGACAAAGAACGGTTAATGCAGAATGGTATGCTAGCATTTGTTTGCCACAGGTCGTTTCCGAACTCCGTAGAGAGAACTGCAACCGCCGCATCATCCTCCATCACGACAATGCGAGTTCTCACACCGCGCACAGAACAAAAGAGTTTTTAGAGCAAGAAAACATAGAATTATTAGACCATCCGCCGTACAGCCCCGACCTAAGCCCTAATGATTTCTATACTTTCCCTAAAATAAAGAATAAATTGCGTGGACAGAGATTTTCATCACCTAAAGAAGCTGTGGACGCCTACAAAACGGCCATTTTGGAGACCCCAACTTCCGAATGGAATGGTTGCTTCAATGATTGGTTCCATCGTATGGAAAAATGTGTCAAATTTCGCGGAGAATACTTCGAAAAGAAATGCCGTGTGGTGCCGGCTCAGAATACCACCACCCCATCTCCTCCCGTGGGTGTCGTAAAAGTCGACTAAGCGTTTATCCGTAGGATGGGCAGCAGCGTCCTTCGAGTATATTAACAACTCAACTGCGATCGCCAACCCGTCTGCCAAGCGTGGCGATTATGGCAAGACCCCCCAATGAACCCACAGCGCATCCGTATCGGTCGTTGTGGTGATCTTTGGGGGAGGCTTGTGTCCAGCAGTGGACTTCATTCGGCCGAAATGATGACTTCGAAAAGCAATAAATACATTTTTAAATAGTAATGTTGTGTCACTTCCTTGATTCCCGAAATTTTCAGTGCCGCCCTCGTATGACAGACTATTACAAATATGCATCTACGAAAATAAAAAGTTAATACTAACTTCATACACAAAACAAAAACATTATGTAAAGCTACATGGACATTCATCAAGAACAAAATAGACTACGTCTAGGCACAAGAGTACATAAAAAGCATCATATTAAACACACACACACACACAACTAAAAAGCGCAGTCGAGATCGCTACATAATTTAATGAATACATCGCCACAACCATAAATATACAAGACCGGACTATGCGATAGTAAAACCAATCGATTCCAATATTTTTGTTAAACCAAATCACAATGCGAAATACATAAAAGTATTGTGCTCCTTAAAAAATCTAATTCCGTTGGTTGCGATAATGTATCTACATATACTCGTACATTACAAAAAAGCAGCACTGGGCTAGCAAATGTATATATATTATGCAATCTCGTTAATGCTGTTACTATCGCTGTGATAAGTTAAAGAAGAAAACACAAAATGATAATTACTTGGTTTTATATACTTGCAAGGTAAAACTTGACGACAGAAATGATGACACAGAAAACTTAAGTATCTAACCTTAAGCATATTAAAACTAACAATTAATTGAAATGAATCCCACTAATCACAGTAAAACAAAAAACATAAATAAGATTTATGTAATTGTGATTTTCCACCGACAATAGTTTGTAGTTATGGATATATTTTACTTGTACCAATTATTAAAAGAGATTTAAGATGCTCAACGGTTAATTTAGATCTGTAAACAGTCTTTGTGTAATTTATCTTGGAAAACGTTTTCTCAAACAAGTAAGTAGTACCAAAAACAGAAAACAACCTACGAGCAAATTTGTGCAAATTATCAAATTGTACCAGTGGAAGACTCTTATAAAATTTCGACAAGAACTTCCACAGCCATGCACTATTTTCTAAATCGGCAAAAGTTCGATGCTTCTCATTCAATAAATAAATAAAAACCGGACAAGTGCAAGTTGAATTCGCATGGAGAGGGTTCCAGTGCTTTCAGAGATAAGGCCAGTGAATAGTCAATTTTCGTCAATATTCTGAAATAACTTCAATACTGTGTCATTTAAAATTATAAAATAAACATATTTGAGACCCTCTCAATAAGCCCTTTCATTTCATATATTACACGGTACAGTTTACAAAACTTTATTCTTTAATTTTCTATAATGCCCCCCAAAAGTGACCCCATATTCGAAATTCATTTATGTTACCATTCCGTGTTTGGATCGCAGAAATCCATATGTGTACCAAATTTCAACTTAATCGGTCCTGTGGTGCCGGCTCATAATGCCACCACCCCATTTCATCCCGTGGGTGTCGTAAAAGTCGACTAAGGGATTAACCGGAAGATGGGCAGCAGCTTCCTTCGAGTACATTAACAACTCAACTGCGATCGCCAACCCGTCTGCCAAGCGTGGCGATTATGGCAAGACGCCCCAATGAGCACACAACACACCATATCGGTCGTTGTGGTGATCTTTGGGGGAGGCCTGAGTCCAGCAGTGGATTTCATTCGGCCGAAATGATGATGATGATGATGTTCCTGTAGACTCGGAGTGAATTGGCTGTAACAGACGGACAAGCAGCCAGACTGACAGGAGTGATCCTAAAAGGGTACCGCCGTTTTTTCCTTTGGACGTTATACACAGACCAACAAAAGTCTAGACTTATTTTATTTCATGGTCCAATAAATCAAAATCGAAATGGAACACTTTAATCTTGATTGCAGTTTACGTTAGAGGGTCGCATCTATAGTCCTCGTAACTCTATCCCCGGTCAGAGGTATTGGAGTTAAATGGAAAACTCGATGGGAAGCTTCTTTATCTAACTTCTGTTGCTATAGAGATAGCAATGTGTGTAGTGTTGTGTTAAATAGGATATTTGATACCTTTTTTTCTATTGATCCGGTGGAAATAAATACCTCATGTACTTCCTTTGCCCCGGGAAAAGGTGAATGGGCATGCCGGACTCCTACCGGCTAAAACCACCGGAGTGATCGTCGTCGGTACCGAAGGGAGGTTCCTGGAACTCGAAAGATCTCCATCTAGAGCCACCCATTGGTGCCACGCCTTTAGGCACATCTCGGAGGGGATGACTGTAAAGCGGTCATCTCCTCTAGCGGAGGGAAGGTGACTGTAAATAGGTCACCCCCCAGGCATTTCTCGAGGGTTTTGAAAAAGATTCCCCTGAAGTCTTACTATGCGCTGTGCTGCGAACACAGCGGTACGTGACCACATGCACACCGCTGTCGATGTATCTAGGCATTTTCATTGTATTCTAGTCTTTTAACGATTATTTATCTGTTTCAAACAATTTATATCTTTAAGCCTTCAGCTGTGATAATTATCTTTAGTTTTCCAATAGCATGTTTTTTGGTGTATTTTATTTTATTTTCACTTGTTGTATACTCCGATCTGATTGTGACGAACACACACCACCTTCGTTAACGTAAATGTCAATCTCACTCGCTCAGGTTTCACCGGTAGTCGCAGTCAGATGAGGCAGCAGGTGGAGCATCTCTTGACACGCTGGACGTGATTTACAGGATGCCTTAGTACTGCCCATCAATTACCGGCCAGCGCTTTCCTGGTTGTCAAGTCCCCGTGGCCCATCACCACCTCGGGTCACCATCACCACCTCGAGTTAACATCTCCGTGTCCATCGCTGCCACGCGGTGTTAATCACCACGCCCACTGCCAACCTCGTGGATTGAGCCAGGAGAGTACAGCTGCGCTTACCGGCTTTATAAAGTAGAAAATTTTAATAGTGACGGATATACGACTACACCTTTTTCTTGTTTTATTTTATTTTATAAATATATGTCGAACAACATTGGGCTGTTGGACTTTTATTAAACACCGACTCACTTAACAATTGAATAAACTGTAAACGTTGTATCTATTGTCAGTTGCTGTTACTACGGCAAGGCAATCAATGGGATCCCATTGTTAGTTAAGTTTAGATTCTAAGTATAGTGTTTCAATCAATTGCTCTACTCAATATGTCCTAGTTCACTGCTGGACTAGGCCTCTACCTAGATGCTCCAAGTGTTGAAACTTAGACAAAATAATTGTAGTGATATTTAATCATTTAAATGCACTCAGAAAATTAAAACACAGCAGTGAAATAGAAGAATAAAGGACAAAGGTATAATATTATCAGAAGAAACCACAAAAGTGAGGTTGACACCCAGTGTCTTGTACCGCCGTGACAGCATGACCGGGCGAATTAATTGTTCAATACTCGGGTCGCAAATGACACGATGAAATCTTTGTCTATTCTATCTATTATTATTATTTAATATTTATTTATAATCGAGTCATTCATACCCAGTTGCACTCACTGATCGGTAAATGACCGCTTAGGATAAGTAACGCTTGGCGTGGTCAATCTGTGGATGGGTGATGGCATAGTGGTAATTGATCTGTGCGGCTCGGTGCTTCGGGCACGTAAAATCGACAGTCCGGAGTTTTGTCATTGAACAGGAGAAGTTAAGCTAGGTCGGAGGTTTTTGGGTGGCTTGAACAATTCTGACACAAGGTGGACCACTATCCAAACGAAAATAAATGATTTTACTGTTTTTAATATTAAATCATCGTATTATTTATCTTATTTGTAACACTACTAGTATGGCATGATATTCGCGTGGTGGAGAGCTGGATATGGGGCGAGTTAGTCAGTATTTATTTAAAAAGTTATTCTAAAAATAATTTGATATTCATAAACTAAATATTTGCCGTGTGGTGCCGGCTCAGAATGCCACCACCCCATTTCATCCCGTGGGTGTCGTAAAAGTTGACTAAGGGATTAACCGGAGGATGGGCAGCAGCGTCCTTCGAGTACATTAACAACTCAACTGCGATCGCCAACCCGTCTGCCAAGCGTGGCGATTATGGCAAGACCCCCCAATGAGCACACAACACACCATATCGGTCGTTGTGGTGATCTTTGGGGGAGGCCTGTGTCCAGCAGTGGATTTCAATCGGGCGAAATGAAAAAAAATTTTATGAAAAATAAATATTTAAATGAAGGCCGTCTAATAAAGTCACGATTCGATTTTCGTTACGCTAATTAGTTTGAAAATATAAACTAAAACCTCTACACAAGACGTCTTCGCGACATGCGGTTCCTGTGGGATAAATTGCTTCAATAAATCCATCTTATCGTCTGTCATAGTGGCGCGCTACACCGAGTGCCAAAAGCCTCATGTACGTGTGCAAGTATGATATGTTCTACGTGTGTGTATGTATGTGAACAAAATTATCAAAAATGCTTACCCAATAGTCAGATAAAAAATAATTTTAAATCGTGTAAGACTATTTGGATTTTGTTTTACTAGATCTGACTAATAAAATGAAATGAAGTGTTTAATGATAAAACCTAATTAATAAAGCTAATCTCAATCTATTTTACGTTTTAGCATTTGTTGCAAATATATTTTTAAATGTGACGTGTGTGTGATGAATTTTGTTAGATGCATAATGTTTTTTTTTTTTTTCCCCTGCACTACTGTTTCTCCTGTGTCGTGGGTGCGTTTACACAATAACACCCAGACCCGGAACAACTACCTGCAGATCATACAAATATTTGTTCTGTGCGGGAATTGAACCCACGATCCAGAGCGCAGCAGCCGACTGTATCAGCCACTGAACCAACCGTGCCGTCAATTGCAACAGTCCTCAAGCTTATTAAGCAAATTAATGGGCATGATATTTAATTTGTTTCTGGGAACAAATAATAGGCGTGAAATTAAATGCATTGTAAATTAAACGTACGAAAAAGTGGCAATGGCCCAGTAAAAAAAGGGTATCTAAAATATTCTGTAGTAATGGTGAAGAGCAGACATTCTTCATAAATCATTGATTATGTCATGTTGCTATAGCCAGTCCACCTTCCAAGTAATAATGTGGTAATTAAGGCATTACTCTAACAAGCTATATAATATGATGGAGGATTACCAGCAGTAGACACCCAATTATATACCGTGTAGCTCCGGGGCGAATAGGGATACCCTACCTAATCCTGTGGGTGACATAGAACTCCCTTAGTCGCTACTAAGGGAGTTTAGAAACTGGTGTGTACCATTAAGCAGTTTGGGTTACCCGCGGGTTGTGGGCAACACAAGCATACGCAAGGAGAGTTGGTGTCAAGCAGGCTGGCCGACTGTAAAACCTTTTTGCCAAAACCTTCACAAGACTAACATATTGAGCCGACTTTCCGTGTCGTGGACGTGTCTTCAGAGATCGGTATGAAAAATTTACCAATAATAACGGATTGAAAATATAAAAAGATAAAAACCAATAGTTTTACACATTGATTATAAAAATCATATTTTCGTAAGCCGCAATCATAATTTTTAGATGTTATGATAATACCGATCTGTATAGATACGTTCTCGACACGGAAAATTTAGAAAATCACGCGTTTAGAATAACTTGTTAGGGCAGGAGAAGAACACATACACATACTATCGTTTTCTATGATAATTATCATCATCACCATCATCTCGGCCGAAGAGGTCCACTGTTGAACATATGCCTCCCCCAAAGACTACCATAATGACCGGTCCTGCGCTACTCACATCCAGCGGATTCCCACAGCTTTCACCAGGTCGTCAGTCTATCTTGTGGGCGGGCCTACCAACGCTGCGTCTTCCGGTTTGCGGTCGCCACTCGAGAACTTTTCGGCCTCATCGGCCATTCGATCTAAGAGCAATGATAATGAAACATAAAATTTGCAATAAAGAAATAGCTCCCAGTGTGAGGTTTATTCAAGTTTATTCAAACCTGATCTCTTCTGTATCAGCTTTAATTAAACACAGCTGATAAATTGCTACTACGTGTTTTCGTTTAAAATTCACTTTGTTCAAACAATAAATTTAAAGGTGAATGAATAATAATTTTTCAATTACCTCCTTACGTTCAGCTATTTGTTTGTTAGTTAGTTGTAGGGTCTAAGTGACCTTTAAGTTATCTGTTTTTAAATTTATTTTATCAATGACTTAATCCCTCCTATTCTATTCACCCTGTGTGAAAAGTTCATCCAAATAAATACGCAGAGGTATATTTTATAAGTTAGTACTAGCAGTGTGGTATATTATGGTACATTTCCTGTTCATCATCATCATCATATCAGCTACAGGACATCCACTGCTAAACAAAGGCCTCCCCCATAGATATCCGCAACGACCGATTATATTGGCGCTATGTTTATTTATATCTTCATAGGGGGAAACTTGCTTAAAACTCAGGGCGGGTTGGTGAGTGCAGATTGGCTACCATATACTTGTGTACTACAGGAGGGACGCTGCTGCCTATCCTTCCAGTGAGTCCCTTACTCGCCTTATACGACATCGCTTTATAAGAAATAAATCCAGACAGCACGCAGAAATAAATTACGTAACATAATTTTCTGTTAGATCTAAAAAATGGTTTGTACTGAGTATCAGTCAGGGTTCCAACTCACGGTTTTTGATTAAGAGTCGCGATAGCTCTATTTAGAAACGTTCGCACAAACGCCCTACCCACGCGAATTACGTAATCATTGGTGCGGCCGATCGGTATAGCAGCTTGACCCGCCAACTGAGCGCATTTAAAGCGGACGCGTCGCTGTAAACATTGAATTGGAGAGTACTGACGATTTGACGGCACGGTTGGTGCGGCTGATACAGTCGGCTGCTCGTGGGTTCGATTCCCGCACGGAACAAATATTTGTATGATGTGCAGGTAGTTGTTCCGGGTCTGGGTGTATTTTATATGGAACTCATGTCTGGAAACGCACCCACGACACAGGAGAAATAGGAGATATCATAGTGTGGGGCAAAGTGTAAAAAAAAAACTGACCACGTTTGGCAGGCGGGTTGGTGAGCGCAGTATAGCAACTGTTTCACATAAGGGACACTGCTGCCCTTCCCTCTGGTAAAAAGTACCTAAGGGTAACCTTTTACGATATCCACTGCAGGAGATGGAGTGATGATATATTCTTACGGTAACAACACTATTAATCAATTTCAAAATCAAGTTTGCCGCCATCAAAATCGGGTTGGCAGCTCAGCCGTGAAAACGTAGCAAACTGACAGATAGACAATGTTCGCTTAAACATTAGTAAGGCTTAAGTGACCTTTGATTTAGATGCCTTTAATTGATTTAAACAATTTCTGAGTAACCTTTAGTGCTTGTAAATAATGTAGCATCCATATTTTATGATAGCCTAATGGGCTTAATGTAATGTAAAAGGGATGATTTAGTGAACGGTCCCTCCGCATCTTGTCGATATTGTGTCTATGGCGCAGTTGTATTTTATTAGCATTTTAGAAGACCGAAATTTTATAGTTGGCGATATGACATTTTTGATGGCAGTAAATTCATGATTTTAGATATAAACTAGAGCTTTCGTTCGATCTGCTACATCATCAAACTGAATAACAATAAATTTTGCATGAACACGACGCACAATGTTTTTACTTTCTTTTCTTAATAGCATGATTGATATTTATTTATATTATAATTAAGGGCTTCTTGTCATTATTCTTCTTGTATATTGTGTGTAATATATTTCTTTTATATATTGAGTACATCTTTTTTAAAATATTGTATTTGTGTTATAATTAAGGGCATGTAGTCATTATTCCTCTTGTTCATGTTTTTTTTTCTTTTATATACTGAGTGCATGGTTAGCGCAGTAACTAAGGAATTGGCAATCTGTGCTCCTTGTCACAGATTCGATCTCCGGATGAACAAATATTTGTATGATCTACAGATAGCTATTTCGGGTGTTTGTGCATGTGAGCATGACACAGATACATCGCTTTAAATAAAGATTTATACATACTTACTAACGTTGGTGTATTCATAAATTGTTTACTATCTTCGAGGGGCGATAAAAATACCCTCTATAAGATGGATGTCATTTGGATTTTGAAAAATTATTTTAACCACCCTCTTCCCGCATAAGTTACTAAAATCTAAGAAATTACGAAATCAGTTTTGTGGGATGGGAGTTTTAGGATAGTTCTAAGATGGGACCTGCAGGGAATATGCAGTTTGGTTAGTATATTGGTTTGAAATCGTCAACACGCAGTGAGCAAGACTTGTGATAAATGCTCGTTCCTGCTCTATATGAGATGAAGCTTTTGCCCTGTAGTGGGCCAGTTACAGGCAGATATTATAGGTGTTGTTGTGACTTTGGCTTTCCGTGTGAAGATCCACTGCTGGACTCAGGGCTGCCCTAAATGTCACCAAAGCTACTGGTCTTGGTTTGGGTCATGTGCTCAGGGGAATTTTGTTATAATTATCACGGGTTGACGATCTCAGTTGAGTTGTAAATGTTGTCCATATAATTGCATAGTTACCTTTTACGACACCCACGGGAAGAGATGACATGGTGCTATAACTAGCGGCACACGGGCGGTGTAGGAGTTAAATGACTAAAGATAAAAGATAAAGTTATTTTTATTCATGTTAAGCCATTTACAGGCACTTAGGAATAATTAGAACTTTAGTTGCCGCGTTCCCAAGAACGAGCGAGAAACTCCAATAAATTTAGTACTCAACATCTAAAACGATATAATAACAACTCACTCACTTGGCACCCCGCAGTACCCACAGACACATATCGAGCTATACATTTCCAGTATAAACCGATTTCGTATTGTATAGATTTGCCGTGCAAGTCTTTTTATATTGGATTGCACATAAAGCCTATACATTTACTATATTGAAATCTTAGATACCTACTTATTTTAGTTGCGTTTTCATTAGTTTAGTGCTACCATATGATATATTTCTCTACGTGGTGTTGATCGTGCAGACGCCGCTGTTAAACCTCATTTTGGTATATAGTTTTTGCCGATAGCGATTAAACAGGCGAAGATCTCTGACACGCATGTTGTCAGACGATTAATGATCAAACCTCCTCGTTTTTCAAATTCAGGTGATTTGCTACCGGTGGATAGTTGGCTGTGCGATAGCTGCTTTCGCGTTGAACCCACCGGAGTGGTCAGCTACCGCACCAAAGGGATGCTCCAGGAACTCAAATAATCTCCACCTAGTGCCACCCATTGGTGCCACAACTTTAGGCACATCTCGCAGGGGATGACTGTAAAGTGGTCACCCCCTCTAGCAGAGAGAAGGTGACATTACCAGGGCCACCCCCCATTCACCTCTCGGGGACCATAAAGGATTCCTCCGAAGCCTATGCTGCAGCCTACATATATATGCACTATGCTGCACACACGATGACACGTGATAACATGCACACCGCCATCTTCCCGAGGTCACTCGGTGTAGGTATGCAGATTTCCCAATGGGCGCGCTGCCGACCAGCAAGGGTTACCGCCATATAAAAGCCAAAGGCGGCTCAGGCGTGTTGGACACGGGCGCCGCGGCGGTTGTTACCCTCCTTCTCCAAGTGGGATCGGCCCTCTCTCGATCCTGATCTGCTACCTCCTTCTGGAGCGTAATGGTCTCACAGAAGAAGACCACAGCACCTCAATTTTCATGCTCTGCCAGCATAGCAATACTACTGCTAGCAGAGAGAGATCCTGCCCAATACGAACGACCAGGACACACAGGGCACTATCCGAGTGTGTGCTATGCTGTATTCTAATCTTCTCCATGGTGGTAGCACTATGCCGTGACCTCGCCTCTATCCTGTGCAAGTACGCACCGAAGAAACCGTGTCCAGTGAACACCTGCGTCAGGCGGAATGTAACCCGCTCGCTCGTTTGAAGCCAGGCTCCGAAGACTGGCAAGACGGCCTCAACGACGTGGTCTTGCGCGCACTGCGGCAGCGTGACCCGTTTGCGCCACAGTTCGTGTGCACGCCACCGAGCCTACCGTCTCAAATTTCCGCGCTCTCCTGAAGGCCTTCACCGCTCGGGTAGAGGGAGCGTGTTTTGTGATACACTCACGTATCTATTTCGGCCAGGATATAAAAACGGGGAAAGTGCACCAACAGGGTTGCCGGACACCGTTCGGTATCCTCGTGCGATTTGTATAGCTGCTCTACGCTGTGGATCTTGGTTCTGCAGTGTTGGATACCCGAGAGTCGAGATGATCAAACAGGTGCCCCCTAGTGGACCACGGACCGCACGACTCCCCCGTAGAGGTGACGAACTTCCTCACTCGCTCCCCTGAAATTGGGTAGCACCCGGTGTAATGCACCCACTACCCTCTCGACACGGGGGATGAGGCGCGCAAAAGTCTCTTCGAGGCCCTAACGACCTATGCTTATTTTTATCCTCTTATATTAGGTTGGAAATATTCCTTTCTTTTGAGCTATTAAGTATTCACCATTTGCAATTTTCATTTTAACCTCTTCTTGCAAGTTTTCTATATCTGTCATATATTTATCACATTGAGCTTGAATTAAATTTTCCGTTGCTCCCGAGTCAATAATTAACTTAATCATGTTCTCACATGATATTAAGTTAAAACTTTCATATGTCAATGCATTTATGCATATATTATATCATTTACTTCAGCTGTGTGCGCCCTCTGTGTCTGACCTCTTCCTCTTCTGGCTATATATCTTGTCCTTCATTGATATTTTTTGTGTCCATTTTTACCACAAATGAAGCATTTTATTATTTTCCTGTGTATTTGAGCAGCTGTTAAATCTGTATATCTTTTTATATGTGTATTTTTCTTATCTTCACCTTTTATTTCATTGATTTTTTTTGTGTCCATTTTTACCACAATTGAAGCATTTTATTATTTTCCTGTGTATTTGAGCAGCTATTAAATCTGTATTTCTTTTTATATGTGTATTTTTCTTATCTTCACCTTTTATTTTTATTTCGGCATCTAGAAATCTTGACTTCAACTTTATATCCAACGCTTTTCCACTACTCATCGTTTCTAACGATGTTTTTACGTTTTTATATTCGTCTGGCAATGTTAACAACAAGTGGCATATTTTGTCACTATCATCCATTTTGTAACCTTATGTTTCCAGTTCCGTTATTAGTTTATCAAAGTTTATCAAGTAGTCTTCAATATTATAATAAAACACTTTTAAACGGATTCTATCGCGTATATTTTAGGTTTTTGTTTTTCCTGACGTTTCGAACACTTTGCAGGGTTCGTGGTCGCAGGATGACTAAGGTGACAGGCGTCGTTACAGATTTTAAAAAGTTATTTTATTTTATCTACCGTACAATTATAATCAATACCAATATTAAGGGAGTCACGGACAGAATTGGTCATATCTTGAAGCGTGCTTCTATTAAAACCTACTTCAAGCCGCATAAGAAGATCAGCCAACTTCTCAAACCAGTGAAATGTCACATACCTTTACAAGATGCAGGGGTCTACAAGATTGACTGTGAGTGTGGGTTGTCATACATAGGGCAAACAAAGCGTAGTATAGCCACCAGGTTAAAAGAACACATAGCTGACGTCAAGCATAGACGCTCCACAAAGTCTGCAGTGTGCAAACATGCCTTAGATAAACCCAACCATTTTCTTCGTTTCGATCAACCTCAAGTCCTCGCGAAAGAGAACCGATACGTACCAAGAATGTTTCGTGAGGCTATTGAAATTAAAAAACATCCTAATTTTAATAGAGAAGATGGCTGGCAGGTACCACCAGTTTGGAATCCTGTTATTAAAATAATAAAGTCCCAAACTAAATACCACACTGAAAAACATCAAGACACTGTGAGTGATTACTGCGTGCATCGAAATAACTTTTGATTATAATTGTACGGTAGATAAAATAAAATAACTTTTTAAAATCTGTAACGACGCCTGTCACCTTAGTCATCCTGCGACCACGAACCCTGCAAAGTGTTCGAAACGTCAGGAAAAACAAAAACCTAAAATATACGCGATAGAATCCGTTTAAAAGTGTTTTATTATAATGTGTAATACTCGCGAAAACCTAAGACATTATTAGTCTTCAATACTTATATTATTTTTGCATCTTAGTGCTAATAACTTTTTCTTCAAAAGTAATCCATTGAATACAGTTATTCTTACAAATATGAGTTCTAACAAAGCCAGCATGGCAGCGGTTGTGGCAGCCTTTTTTATAACATCGATATAACGATCTGAGATGCATTGGATTAGTATACTTCGGGCTTTTGCGTCATTTATTAAGACATAAAGTAATCCGCGTTCTTCTAATATGGGTTTAACTCTGAACTTCCATTTTGAAAAATTCATTGCGGTCATGAGCTGCTTTAGCTACATCGCGTAAGTTGTTTGGTTGGGCGTTATTGGGGTTTTGCCATAATCTCCATACTTGGAAGTTGGGTTAGCCATCGCATTTGAATTGTAAATGTGCTTAAAGAACGCTGATTCTCATCCTCCAGATAATTACATAGTCGCCTTTTATGACAGCTTCCTGATGAGATGGTGGGGTGCTAGTCTTAATGCACCACACACTTAAATTTTACAAATTCAGATATTCCGTTCCTTTGTTTCTAAATCAATGCCTGGCCAATGACGCATATAACTCTGTAAACCACAAAATATAGAAGCAATAGGAAATAAACTACCTATACATTCGAAGTTTTACGACGGTCCAAGCTTCGTCCCTTGCTGTCAATTTTATAGCACCATAAAACAAAATCTCTTATTATCGCATTGAAAACAGACTTTTTATATTTGTGTGTTCATCGATTTTAGATAAGCTATTTTGTGATGCGAATTTTATATGCCTCTGATGCTCATTATACAAGGTCTTATTTTAATAATCCACGATATTTTGCATGCTGCCTTAGTAAATGCTAAAGATTATGTATCTCCCACAAATAAATTAATCTGATGGTATAAATTCGGTCCTTTCTGCCGCCGCCTGTTCCGTTAGACGTTGCCGACTGCCTAATTCGGTCAACCGGCCGTGTCTGCCATTTTCTTACTAGATGCATGTGGATATTATTACTACTACGGGAATAAGTAAGTAATGAAATTAATGATTTATAAAATAAAATGTGACAAAAATAAAAACAAATATATCACTACAATTTTTTTAGTGATACCCACATTATCTTTAACGTTCATTAAGGCGCCATGCAAAAAATCGTGGACTATTAAAATAAGACATTATATACGCTGGACTTTCTTTACAGGGAATGTATATGAATGTACATCGATACTTGATAATAAGAAGTTGTTCTAGCAGGAATCTTCTTATAAATATAATTATTCTGTACGTATGTATGTCACTGAACTCCTCCTTAACGGCGGGACCGATTTTGATGCATATTTTTGTGTATGTTTTAGTGGGTCCCTGGATTGTTTAGATTTAGATTAATATGTAGTTGTTCCCGGTCTGGGTGTATTGTATGTGGAATTCATACATCATTAGACATAGGATTTCTCATGTGTCGTAGGTGCGTTTACAGACACAAATTCTACACACAATAAACCCAGACCCGGAAGAACTACCTACAGATCATACAAATATTTGTTCCGTGCGGGAATTGAACCCACGACCCGGTGCGCAGCAGCCGACTATATCAGCCACTGCACCAACAGAAATCCAGTGTGGGGCAATGTTTTTAAAACAAGAAAATAAAAATTTTGTTCAGATTTACAATGTTGGACCCGTTGGTGGCGCTGCAATCGGGTTTGCGTGTGTCTGCCTGTGCTAAAATCCGCTGTTGGACACAAGCCTCCCCCAATGATCGCCACAACGACCAGTCTGGGTGTGTTGTGTACTCACTGGGGGGTTTTGCCAAAATCACCACGCTTGGCAGACAGGTTGGCGATCGCAGTTGAGTTGTTACTAAACTTGAAGGATGCTACTGCCCATCATCCGGTTAACCCATAAACCATAGTCGCCTTTTAGGACACCCAAGGAATGAGATGGGTTAGTACTATGCGTAGCCGGCACCACACGGCACTGTATTTTGCACTAAAATCAGTAAAATATCTGGAAAAAACCCAGAAAATGTATGAAAAGCCCGACGCAAAATTCTAACGCTAAAGGTTCCAAGAATCCATAGTTTTCGATACGATGTCACTGATATATGTACTCTTTATAGCCGCAATCAAATGCTTATTTTTCTTAGCGTATTACCATAGTACCCGTAGATAATCTCGACGAGTTGAGTGAAATATCTTTTCATGCATACTATCCTGATACTGTGTAAAGGTTGATTAACACTAGACTATAGTGAGCTCGAGCCGAGCATCTGCCAAACGAATACAAATTCATTATCATGAACATAGGCTTGCTTCACCACCGCTATAATTTTCGGTATAACTAGTCACCACGCTCAACAAACGAATTAGGGATCGCGCACACACACACACACATATCAGCCCGTAAAAGCTCACTACTGAACACAGGTTTTTTATTAATCACTACAATGAGCGGTCATAAGAGATATTGCCATAATTATCATGCATGGCAGGCGTATTGGAGATCGCAGTTTGTTGTTATTGTTACATTGAAGGTTGTTACCACCCACCCCCTAGATAAATACTTTAGTTGCCTTTTGCCACACGGCAAGAAAATAAGCTACTATAAAGATATGTTGATATGTATATAAACTAGTTGTTGCCATACCGAGTTGTTTCTTTAAAAATTGTTGTACTTCCTCCACCCCGGTGTATGGTAGAGGGGTATACAAGACAAAACCTAAATCCACCAGAGCGGTCATCTTCGGCGCCGAAGAGGGGCTCCAAATGCTCGATACAATCATACTAGAGCCACCCATTGGTGCCAAGCCTTTAGGCACATCTTAGAGGGAATTACTGTATAGCGGTCACTCCCTCTAGCGGTGGGAAGGCGATTGTAAAAAAGCTGCATCCAGGCATATCTCAGGGGGCGTTGTAGATGATAATCTCGAAGCCTTGTTGTGCGCTGTACTGCGCACACGGTGGCACGTGACCACCGACACCTTTCCGGGAGTATATGGAGTTGTTCCTGTCCGTGTCATATTCAAGTCAGTATTAAAAGAAATTATTGGAATTTGTCGACTGCATATCCCAATTTCCACCGTCCCAACGTGCTATACAAATATGTATGCATTTCTTATTCGGTTGTCTCGGGCTTGGTACGGTCTAGCGTGAGACGGTCTTTAAGATGCATGGACGCGAACGTCTTGAAACTTGCACTCCTCGTGTTGGAAGGTATTTGCATCTACTTACTTTCATGTGCTCATTTACGACAGGCGTTAAGCGTAATAATATGTATATTTCCAGGGCTGGCACAGCTCCGTATCATACATTTTCATCTTATAGGACACAAACCATGTGCGCGTCAAGTCATACAAACCTTTTTCTATAAGTACTTATATTAGATAGAGAAATATTAGTTCCGTGTGGGAATCCAACCTGCGACCTGGAGCGCAGCAGTCGACTGCATCAGCCGCTGCACCAACCGTGCCATCTATATACTATAATAAATAAAATAAAAATTATTAAATTTAGTAAAATAGATTGTATTCCAAATTGATGTTCAAAGCTTATAAACCTACTAAATAGCTATATAATATAATTTTGACGACACAGTTGGTGCAGTGGCTAACCATTACGTCTCCGTACGGAACAAATATTTGTATGATCCACAGATAGTTGTTTCTGGTCTGGGTGTTTGTGTATGTGAGATTTATATCAATAAACTGGAACCATGAGAAAGGAGAAAGGTGGAACATCCTTTTAAATAACAATAAAACTGTATAGCTAGATAATATGTTTATACCTATTTTATATAACTTAGTACATAGTTATAGTCAAAAGTTGTTTTACTAAAGACGGTAGGCTTCAGACAAAAGAGAGTAGAAGGTCTTTGGACCTTAAGGCTTATATCCAAAAGAAAGGTTGTGGGTTACCTGTTAGGGTTACCATATGATATTAGTTTTGGAATTAATACCTAGTGTAGGATGTACATCCTTCAGTAAATAAAAGCTTATTTGTTAATGTAAATTAAGTCACAGAAGCACCTCTGCTCCGGGCGCTTTCGTGACGAACGCTGGCAAATTACAAAAACTTTGTTGCTTGGAGAACTGTAAGTATTATGAAATTCTGAAAAGAAACTGTGACAGCATCTTAGGTGTATTTTATAGATAACTAGAGGTAAACAGACATTAAGTTAAAAACCAAGGTCTATTAAAAAAACTTATGTCTAATATAAAATCATTAGCTAATGCCCGGCATGCTCTGCGATGCCTTATTTTTCTTTTTATCAGAAACCTTGACCCAAGTACCAACAATAACTGTGTTAAGTTTCAATTCAATAGGATAAATGGTATAGGAGCGCATAGAGGACAATCAAACAAAAATTCATTTATACATAATTACTTCTTTCTTTAATTTTTCTTTTAAAAAACGTTGCCCCACACTGGGATTTTTCCTGTGTCGTGGGTGCGTTTACAAACACAATTCCACACACAATACAATACACCCAGACCACCTTTTTGTTTTTAAATGCCTAAAGCATACCACGCCATCCGGAGACACTGCGTGGCTTGCAACCACTAAAAACTCCGCCATGTTACCTGCATCCGCGTTTTGATGGGCCACGAGAACTGCATATATACTACTTTCGCGGACCATTGGCTGTTGACGCACGTATGCGCCTACCTGTACGTACGGCGATGTATCTAGGACATCGCCGCAACTCGAGAGCCGTGTAATGCGGGCGGCAGAATCCCCGATCTACCGCCCGCTGGCTGCGTTAGGGTGGCATCAAGAGGGCGTTACGCCGCCTTCGCCGACTTGTCCGCCTGTGTCGGATCGGCTCAGGCAGGGTGTCTTCCTCCCTGACCTGCTCCGCCGCCTCCTTTTGCGATATAATGTCCTCGCAAAAGGTTGCGACTGCCTCCCAAGCCCCCTCACTGTCTACCATGGCTTTTATCGAAGCCAGCAACGTGAGGTCTCTACCAGCCACTGCAATGAGGTCACGGCGGTGCACCGCCTAAGCCGGGCACTGCTCTAGACTGAGCTGCGCCGTATCTTCATTCGCCCTTCCGCGTATCGAAGCAAGTTCATGATGAATTTCCACTGGGCACCGCTAAAAAAATTGGCAGATACCACCGCAGTGCCAGATATTTGAGGCGCTCATAGCCAGTTGCACTCACTGATCACTGACACTGACACTGAACGATTGGCGAGGTTAAGCAATGCTTGGCGCGGTCAGTCTCTGGACGGGTGACCGCATAGTGGTATTTCAACTGAGCGTCTCCGTGCTTCGAAGGGCATGTTAAATCGTCGGTCCCGGTTGTTGTCATTAGACAGCAGTCGTTAAGCCAAATCGGAGGCCTTTGGGCGGCTTGTACAACTCTGACATAAGGGTGGCCACTAACCATACGAAATATATATATATATATATATATAATATATATATATATATATATATATATATATATATTTCCGTGTGGTGTCCGGATTAAGAATATAGCGCCACTCCATCTCCTCCCGTGGATGTCGTAAAAGGCGACTAAGGGAATCGAAACTATAGGGATGGGCAGCAGCGTCCCTTCTGTGAAACCGTAGCCATACTGCGCTCACCAACCCGCCTGCCAAGCGTGGTGAGTATTGGCAAATACCCCCAAAAATTATGACACAGTTGTGAAAATCTATGGGGGAGGCTTTTGTTCAGCAGTGGACGTATAGATGGCCGATATGATATATATATATATAGTGCCAGATATTCTGTTGCCAAGCAGTAGGGTTTAAATTTTAGACATTACTGGTTTGAAGGGCTTGCAGGACTTTATAGCTAGTGAAATTACTGGGCATAAGAGATGATAACGAATGTCTCGAGGTGACAGCGCAGTGTGATGCCACGTAGGACTAGTCCTGGGTAGGATTACATTATTTATGGGTAGGCATGACGCTTACCACCAGGCGAATGACATGATCGTCTTGTCACCATGTAGTATAAAAAATAAAACAAAACCTACACAAAGTCCTTGCCTCACAAGTGGGTGGTATGCGCCTAGTCTTTTTGTTGCGACGTAAAAGACTCTCGTACTAATACAACATGAGAACGTCTTCCCTTAGAGAATGATATATAAAAATACTGATAGATAGCTTAAAATGAAAACGACAGAACGTGTAATGTGGATATACACAGTATCTACGTGTTAAATCAACTGGTAATGAATTAAACTGCTACAATTAACTTTAACTAACGTCTTGTCCCTCAAAATTATTTTGAAATAACAATTCAAACTGATATTCCAGATCCTCAAACTTCACAGTAAAAATCCCTCTATATTTTTCTCGTACAGAAATCAGTTCTATCTTTAATAGAATTCGTATTCCGACACCAAAGAACTAAGCTTTAGTAGAGATGTAAACAAAGTTTCACGACAGTAATAATGGTTTTATTTGCCTACTTCCTTGTTATTGTCTGTTGTAACGCTAACCCACTTCCATGGCCTATATTGTGAGTATATTGTTACTGTAACGCAAATGGTTGTAAAAATGGTTGTATTGTTTTTTGAGTTCATCTCAATATATAGTCATGTGGTGGCGTTTGCGAACTTGCTTTTTAGGCAATCTGTTACGGGTTCAAAACTGGCATGCGCTGTATGTGAAGGAAAACATCGTGAGGAAACTGGGATCTAAAGATCTGAAATCGCCAACACATAGTGATCACCAGATCAATACGCGTTTGCCCTACTTACCCCCTTTGCGACTATGGGGGCATGAGCCTTTACATATACATATATATGTTAATAATTGTTGAGTGGGTAAAATTAAATAAATTATTAAGTTCAAAGTAAGAAGTAATGTTCACCCAATAAAATGATTCTAAACTCAAAAAAGTTATGATAAGTACCTAATGTGAATGTTAAATTATATAAAAATGTTTTAATGTTGCATGTAGCGCGCGCTCGATGTAAACCTAAACACAGACATATTTGCTTACGTGGTGGTACTCAATTATTATAAATACACACAATTAGCAAAATTTGATAAATCATTTAAGCTAAAGTGCCAAAGTACAATGTGCGGATGCTGACCGTACAGGGACAGTTACAGAATGATATTATAATCTTCATATCACTCTCTAGTATGGCTCTGTTCATGAATGAATTTCCTCTGGAAAGAGGAGCCCGGTCTTTTGAGAGATTTATACGAATATGACTCGGCGGACCTTATAGTACCAACCTAAACCTAATTGTTATTTAAGTTATGATTAGTAAAAATAATTTATAAATCCACATAGTCCACGAACGCCCACAACTAAACATGGACATAGTTCTAGTAGGCTAGCAGGCTAATGGCTATCTGCGCGTGAGTCAGTCAGCTGTTTATTATTGTGTGTATTTCACATTGCGCAATAATCGGCGCGGAATACATCAACCGTCACTCTTCACCAATTTTAGGAGGGGGGAGCAGAAAACACCAGAGAATAATGCGATAAAGAACGTTGCTATTTCTGCCTTCATCAGCGCACCTAAAAAGCGTGGTGATTATGGCCTAGTTCCCCATGACTGGTTATTTAAAATCCCATGTTCAACGATGCACGTTGCCTGGCTGATATGACAACCTATCAATACCATATTAATCCGTTAACGGAAACTACATGCGTGTTGCACTCTCATGACTTTACCAATTTCCAAGCATGATATATTTTCCTGTTTCCCCAATCGGCAAATTTCCGTAAAATATGGAAAAGTTAGAATATATTTTCTATTCGAAAAAGTAACTTCTTATTAAACTTGAGGTTAAAGAAAAGATAATCTACGTTTATGAAAGTATGTCATGCTCACTCAAATGTCCGGCTGATGATGGCGTCGCGTGACGTATCGGGTCGTTGGGTTTCTCTACAGTATGGTAGAGTTTATATTGACATCATGCGTAGTACTCGTGAATGGGTGCCAACTGTTGGGACTGATTCAGACTGATTAGTTTAACGTTGCCATGACAATTACTAAAAAATCTAAGTAAATATTTCAGTCAGTCTTGTTTAGTATAGACTTTTAAAAAGTTTAGACTCTAAATTCCCTTGTTGGCCTCACATAATTGTAGTTATTTGTAGTATAAACCATGTTTAGCCATAAACATTGTAACATATTCTGTATAATTAAGACTCACAAAGTTGGATGGAGATGGAGCTTTTTGGCCATTCTATTCCATAGAAAATCTACAATATTAGAACGTGTCTGATTATTCACGAGTGAATGTAAATCATCATCATTTAAGCCGAAAAACGCCCACGGCTGGACAGAATCCTCCTCTAAAGATTGCCACAACGACCGTTGAGTTGTGGGCTCATTGGGGGTTTTTGCCATTGCCATTATCACCACGCTCGGCAGTCGCGAAGGACGCTGCTGCCCATCCTCCGGCTAACCCCATAGTCGCCTTTTACGACACCCACGAGATAAAATGAACCTGTAAATAGTTTAGATCAATAAAACCTTTTACCTAATCTTATATTTAGCTGAGAAATCCAGCAGTTACCAAATAAATGAATACTGAAAATATTATCAAAGTTTTGAATCCAAACATCGTATGCTTAATTTGTACTCATACCCTTAATTCATTTCCAAATGTATAATGAGCAAAATGCGGCTCTAATATTTTATCAAGCCTGTCTAGACATGGGTTAATTTAATTGGAACGAGCATTTGAAATCTCTGAATAAATATTATGATCAATTCTAAGATAATTGTTGTACTTATTTGAACCTTATTTTGCTGAGTAGTACTTAATATTTACGTTTGTATGTTGTAGGACTAACCTGTATCCACTTAACCTTAACGGTCATTCGCGCGTTTTCATTCTTGATTAGAGTGCGTGTCTATGTTTACTATGAACTTGAACTGCGTAAATGACCAATATACCTCCTAATTGTTATTGAGTTGGATGATTGTTCTCACAGCTACTAAATAGTAACATAAATACATACTTAAGTGGCGATGTAAAAATTTGCTAAAGACCGTGTGGTGCTAGCTAAGAATAGCACCACCCCATCTCATTCCGTGGATGTTTTAAAAGACGACTATGGCGTAAGCTGGAGCATGAGCATCAATGTCTTGCGAATACATTTATAACTCAACTGCGATCGCCAACTCGCCTGCCAAGCGTGGCGATTATGGTAAAACCACACGACACAAACCCTAGACCAGTTATTGTGGTCATTTTTGGGCGAGAGGCCTCGCAGCTCGCGAGGTCCAGCAGTGGACGTTTTCCAGCTGAAATGATGATGATAAACAATAATTTTACTGTTAACCTAAATGCGGTGAAGTTGCAACCTTCATCTTCAATTCCAGTCTATGGAAGCTTTATTGTCCAGTTTTAAAATTGCCACATCAAATGATGATGGCTTGTGGTGACTTCCAATGACGTGTATACATTACATGTCGCTCTACATCAGCACTCTGCATACGTACCACAATGCCGCCTGTGTCTGCGATGCGTTGACGCAAGCTGTAGTACAATTCTCTGAGCTCAAATAACCATACATTCTTGAATTCAGAATTGAAATAACGGTGACCAATTTGGTATTTGCTAAGACATGATTGAAGCTATTCAACACGTTGCAGACGGTGAGCCATGAGGACGAGTCTTAAGCTAATGCCAAATTGATTGTCACCGTTATTTCAATTCTGTATTCAAGGATGTACGAATGTTGGAGCTTAAGGAATTGCACTCCCGTTCCGGTGCGGTCCGTGAAACCACCATTACGGATTCCGTCAATTCCCTGTATCAATTGTAATATATGTAAATAAGTTAACATAATAATATTAAAAATAAAGATTAAGTTTTTATTTCTACGCGCAATTTGCACGCACACAGCTTAATACTATACTTTCTAGTAATTAACATTATAATCTTCTGAAATCTATACATAAATTAATTAATTGGTAACATTGAGTTATACAACTAACTAACAAGAAATAAATTAAAAGTTTACAGTCTGGGAAAATATAATATAGATATCTGTGATGCCATTTGATTAGTTTGTAATGATGAAAATGCATAATAGAAATAATTTATATATATGTATATATATATATATATATATATATATAAGTAGCTGCAATCATATTGTGTAGCGATCATAATGAATATATAATAGCTTTGGTAGGATGTGGAAATTATATGACAAAACTTTCAAGGGTAACAAACAACGCTGTATAACGCAGAGTGCTTGTAAATAAAACATTCATGGCCACTATGCATTGATGACTACAGGGTGGCGACGAGGTTTCTTGAAATAAGGCAACCAGACTCACGAACACGACACTACGACCACAAGAGTGATAGATACAGGATTTGTAAATGGAACATGTATTATTGAAATAAAACGATTACCATTTTGAGAAATCGTTTACAGGCATAAATCTCACATACACCAAGAACAAAAACAACTACCTGTAAATCATACAAATATTCGTTCTGTGCAGGGATCGAACTCGCGACTTGTAGCGCAGATAGCCAGTTGCTTAAAACCAATGCGCAGCCACACCGTCATTACGATACGTACATTACAGTACCTGTAGATTTAAGTTACCATTATTTGATTTTTTTTATTTGATTCGTTGATCATTGTGTGGGTCAATTTCTCACCAGTCATGATATTTTTAAGAGTAAATTACCGCACCATTCTGCAAATGTTAAATACCGGACCGTGAATATGATCAGTCTGCACATCATATCCTGTGGGAGTATCTTTTGGGAAGATGAACGCAATATTATGTTTGACAGCTTCCAAGCTACAGTTGTTGTTGAGTTGTTTACTATACAGGCCTTGTCGCAACTAAGACGAATTTCCGTGCGTTCAGGCGTTTTTGCCATAGCTACTATTGGAATCAATCACAATAGCTCACAACATAGGACCCGTAATTAAATATTTATAAACATTTTTGTACCCGTGGTGCTTGGCAACTAGGTTTATCCTAGTTGTACACTCCCAATTATTGTGCTATGGCCTATAATATTTTATCTGTCTTCTGCTTGCTACGCAGGAGTTTAACGTATATTATTTCCTATTCCTCCTTTTTCTTTTCTGATTAATTTCGTTGCGGGTTCCAAGACAGTTATTCATTTCTCTGGGACACACCGAGCTTCATTGGTCGGTGTTTTTTCTGTTGGTAGCCATTATAGATCCTGGCTTACAGGAGTTGCAATGGTAGGGAATGTTTGGCGGGATTGGTCCAAAAAAAAACCATTGGCACCTTTGCTTTATACATAAGGCACTCCTAGTCAGTTGGACTCATCGTTAAACGATCGGTGAGGTGTAGCAATGCTTGGTGCGGTCAGTCTATTGATGAGTGGCCGCATAGTGGTATTTGAAGTGAAGATATCCATGTTTCGGAGACTCGTCATCGGTAACGGTTGCTGAAATTAGACGGCAGTCTTTGAGCCAAGTCGGAGGCAGTCTGGGCAGCTTGAACAACTTCGACATACGGTTGGCCATTAATCACACAAAAGAAGAAGAACTACATAAAAAGGAACAAATTTTTGTGAGTAGTCGAAAGCGACCTGGATATGTGTCAAACAACGCATGGTTACACCACCCTGTGCAACGCTGTGGAACTTGCCGTGGTCACCGAAAGCACAGAGACGAAACGCATTGTGCAAATACTTGGAGAATGCGCGCTGCTTCAAGCATCCTCATATGCATCATTTTAGTCGAGAATGCCAGTCAGCGGTTGTACAATCAGGGCCAGTGGTGGGGCGGGAGGTACTCGTAGCGATCGATCATACGTTCCGCTCGGCCGTGCAAAGCCGCAAAGATGCGCTTCACGGCATCGTGATGCACATGGTGATGCAGCTTTACGCAGAGCGTGTTCTCGTAAGAACATCTAACTTCGTCAATCACCTGCGCATCTCGTCACGTCGCGTCACATCTCCGCGTGAACTAACTCTAACTTTTTACTTTTTTAAATATTTTGTTTGTTTTCCTGTTTGTGTTGTCCCGACATTCCAATAATAACAGTAAATTGCACCTTATGGTCTGAACTAAAGGCATAATTTACTATAACTGGGTCATCATCAGCATGCCATTTTGACAATAACGTCTGTTTCAGCTTCTAGTTTAACCAGATGCTGCTGAGTGATCAAATATTTCATTCGTGATTACATCTGACTTCCACGAACCTGTTTAGGGTTCCATACCACCAAATGAAAAAATGGCGGAACCCTTGTAGGATCACTCGTGTGTCTGTCTGTCTGTCCATCTGTCAAAGCCAATTTGGGCCGAATCTACTGGATCGATTAAGCTGTAATATGGTACACCTACAGATTTTTACGACCCAACTGTGTGTCAGTTATTTACGTAACGTAAATAACTGTGACGTGTAACGTAAAAGTCATTAATTTTGACCCTTTTGAGGGGCAAATTAGAATGTTAAAGAATACATTTTTGCAATCCTTACCATGTAATATACTAGGTCCTAACATATGAAAATGGCGTTTCATATGGAAAAGAAAAACGATTTTTTTAAATGAAATAATATTTAATCTGTCTAAGTATGTACCATTGCTATCTATGCACTTTTGCCAATTCATAGGAAGTTCACTAATTCCTTTGCTGAAGAAAGTGTAGGAGTGAGAATCAATACAATCATTAAAAGGGGTTTGGACTGCCTCATATCATTATTCAATTCCGATAAGGCAATATTTGCAGAAACTTTTCCAAATTCCAGAAAAAGTGGTAACCTATTGGCGCAAGGTTCGGGAAGTACGATGGATGTCGGAGACAATTCAATAGCAACTTCAATTTAGCGACCATCTGTCATGTAGTGTGTGGTCTAGCGTTGTCCTGCAGCGCCAGTGGGCTAGAGCAATTGACCAGCCTCGGTAGTTTAACGGCTAGCTTTTCCATCATGGTTTGCAATTGTTGATAATACACATCTGCCGTAATTGGCCATATTTTAGCAAGCTGTAGTGGTTGACACCAGCACTGGACCACCAAACACTGACCAGTACCTTTTTCTGAGTCAACTTTCGCTTGGGGCAGGATTTGGCCAGTTCTCCGGGGTTCAACCATTGTGATGAGTATTTCCGATTATCGTACAGGATCCATTTTTCATCACAAGTAACGATACGATTCAAAATACCCTCATTATTGTGCCGGTTGAGTAATGTAACGCTGCATTTAACGCGTGTTTGTTGATGTATTTTACTCTACTCGTATTCATGCGGTACCCATTTTTTGAGCTTTTTCACTTTTAGAATTTGTTTCAAGTGAATCAAAACTGTTTTACCACTCGTACTCGAAGCCTGCTGCTAAGTTTGACGTAGTTTTCGATGGATGCACTTTAACGGTGCCTTTTAATTCTTCGTTACTAACCGGTATGTGTTTGTATTGTGTGCTCATTGGGGGATTCTGCCATAATCGCCACGCTTTGCAGACGGGTTGGCGATCGCAGTTGAGTTATAAATATACTCAAAGGATGCTGCTGCCCATCCTACGACTAATCCCATAGTCGCCTTATACGACACCCACGTGGCGAGATGGTTTCTGCCCCATCCACATCATTAATCTTTCTAGCTGTTTCTGCAGCGCTAGTGCTATGGTGGAACTCAAATTCGAAAATAACACAATACTTTAAGTTTTCCGTATTGTGAACAGACGCTGTCAAAGAAAAATCAAATGACGCGAAAACATATGAATAATAAACAAATATACGAGCTTAAATATGCAATAAATTTGAAGTTGGAATTCTTAACCAGACGCCAGATATTTGGGATTTTTATAATTATATATTTGGGACCAAATTGGCCAGTTGGACAAAACGCCAATTTCTTATGGAAGAACCTAATATAACATGGAAGGCCTCGTTATGAGAGCTTCATCATATCGGCTATTTATTTGTCCAATGCTGAACGAAGGCCTCCCCCATAGATTTTCACAACTGTCATCATTTTGGGGGGTATTTGCCAATACTCACCACGCTTGGCAGGCAGGTTGGTCAGCGCAGTATGGCTACCGTTTCACAGAAGGGACGCTGCTGCCCATCCCTCTAGTTTAAATTCCCTTTGTCGCCTTTTACGACATCTGCAGGAGGAGATGGAGTGGTGCTATATTCTTATCCGGACACCACACAGATTATGAAAGTTTAAATTTTCTTAAATACTTTTTAAGTAAATAGGTTTAAAGTTATTTAGGACAATAGATAAAAATTGACCATCATGGGGGACCATAGCCGAAACTAATTAGCCTAAATTTAAAAAAGAAATATAGAAAATAATTCTTTACTTACAGAGTTTTAGCCGATAACCGAAAGATTCATCGAAAGATCTGTTACGAACTTATGTAGCCTTGAGATACTGAACTTGGTACTTATATGTCATGTAAAACAATAAAGCTAAGTAACGTCTATAAAATGCGAAAAATACAGACAGCAGGAAACTAATCGCCGTTACTTTTAGTGAATACCTAGTGAGTGAGGTCATACTCATAAATATAAATATCACTAGAATCCTGGTGTCATATGTGTAACCGTGAGTTACGGCCGAAGAAATGGACCAAGAATTTGATTTTGATTTTTTTTGATTGATTTTGAGATTTCTTTATTAACATAAAATATACAAACATGTTTTGGGTTAAAATAACATTATAACTTAATTACTAGCATTTTTTACAGACTTAAATTACGTCTTTATTAAATATGTAACATAAACGGAAAAAAAACAAACCTTATATTTACTATGTTGTATGCTAATTTAATATTGTGATAACACTACTATTAGACTTTCATTATGTCAATATAGGATAATCAGCAATAAAGGTGATGACAGGATCACAAGTAAACAGATTCCTGTTACGTAAGTAAACAGAGAAAAACACTATTATGTTTTTTTTTTTTTTATATGTCACGTGGGTAACAGTAAAAATAAAAAACCCACTCGTCGTCGCAAGGTGATCAACACCCGAGTCGGTGTAGCGGCCCGGCTGGACATGTGGTGGGAGGGCCTGCGTCATTCATACTCAAGAAAGTAGTGATGGGGCAGGCGATATCGGCGATACGTATTGACATAACGTAAGTTTCGCAACCGAGATTTGCCTATGCGGGATATTAGTATGTTATTGTGGTTATGGTTTTTAACCAAGTAAAATTTACTGGATGATTTTAGAATGTAATCTTTAATTAGAGGAAACTTTAATTTCTGATGTAATCTTTTTAAGTTAGTACAAAACGGGGTGTCGTAGGCAATTTTTAGAGCCTTGTTTTGTACCCGTTGTATTTTTTGATAGTTTGTATCACGGGTACTACTCCACACCGGGGCGGCGTATGTTATACAGGGTCTTACTAATGTAGAATATATGCAAAATTTTGTCTTTGGACTGAGGTTGCTTTTTTTATTTAGAATAGGGCTTAGTGCATTTATCGCCTTAACCCCCTTCATGTGAAGTGCTGCAGTGTTTAGAGTCCAATTGAGTTTATCATCTAGTATAGTTCCCAGATATTTGATGGACCTACTCCAAGAGATTTTATGGTTATCGTCAATTTTAAGTTTTCTACTTGGTAATGAGCGTTTCCGTGAAAACATAATAGCTTTAGTTTTCTGAACGTTAAGTTTCAATCGCCAGGTGGTAAAAAAATGGGTTAGGGCATCTAATGACCACTGTAAGCGGGTTATGATATCGTCATAATCGTCAGAAGAAGTAAAACTGGCGGAGTCGTCTGCGAAACATGCCAAATGTGTTTGAGGTTGCTTAATTATGTCGTTTAGATATACTAGGAATAAATGAGGACCTAAAATTGAGCCTTGAGGTACTCCAGCCGGCATGCCACGAGGCCTAGACATATAACTATCAATATGCACACTGAAAGACCGACCATATAGGTAAGACCTAATCAGCTTCACTAGTTGTATCGGTACTTCGTTTATAACTAACTTGTGTAGTAATGCATCATGCCAGACGGTATCAAACGCTTTTTCTATATCTAGTAGTATCATACCAGTGGACTGCCCCAAGTTGAGGTGGTGAGTAATATGTTCAGCAACCCTAGCCAGCTGTTGAATGGTTGAGTGGCCTTGGCGAAATCCAAATTGTTCAGGTATTAGCTTGCTGTTAACTATTGCTAATAATCTTTTAGCAATGATGGATTCAAATAATTTAGCCAAGGCTGGAAGAAGGCTAATAGGTCTATAATTTTGAGGATTACTATTATCTTTACCAGGTTTTCTATATTGTAATAATCTTAGCCACTTTCCAGGCAGTCGGAAAATAACAAAGCTTTAAACAGTCATTGAAAATTTTTGTGAGTAGTACAACGGCTTTTTGAGGTATATGTTTTAAAAGAACGTTGGTTATACTATCATTTCCGGGTGCTTTGCGACTTTTTAGTTTATTAAGGGCTTTATTGGCTTCTTTAGGTGTGACGCAACGAAGATCAGACTGTCCACTAAATCTTTCAATGTAGTCAACTGATTTCCTAACTAAGGCCTCGGTTTCAGAGTCACCAGTCCAGTCAGCTGTAAGCAGCATATTGTTGGCGAAGGCGTCTGCAAGTACCTCACATTGCTCTTGCATGTTAGTAGTCAGAGATCCATCACCACTTTTGAGAGGAGGGATGGTTGATGATTTTAAGCTCAGGGATTTGACTACACGCCACAAATCGGCGCTGGGGTTGTCTACTTTGGCTAATTTACTACTCCAGACGTGATCATTATAGTTTTTTATAATTCTTCTAATGTTGGATTGGAGACTATTAACTTGAGCAAATAAAATTCTACGAATTAAAAGTTCTCTTTCAGAAAGCGCTCTCTTACGAAGGCTATTTTTGTCCCGTATCATTTCTTGAATGTACTTTGGCAACAATGGTCGACCCCCCCGGCATGGACCATGGGGAACAAATATATTGCATGCTTTAGTAACTAAGTCCGAGAAATCGGTGATAGATGAGTCTATATCTGTAAAAGCTTTATGGGTAGCTGCAGATAGAATTATGTTTTGATTTAGGTAAGTTTTATAACCTGGCCAATCAGCTTCGGAATACCTGTATTGGATATATTGCTTACGAGAGAAAGTTCCATCTACGGAGAAAACAACCGGTAAGTGATTTGATGATAATCGTGTTGGGACCAGTAATTCAGAGACATGGTAACAATTTTTGGAAATTAGCACATCAGGGTTAGATGGAGTATAATTCCCACAGTAATGTATTAACGTGGGGGTAATAGGCGCTAAGACATTATAATCGTTGCTGACCATATGGTCATAAAGAATGGCCCCACGATCATTGATAATATCACAGTTCCAATCCAAGAATTTGGCACATTAGATATTACGAAGTCTCTGAACTTACTTGTATTATTCAGGGACATGAACTTCTAAGAAGTAATAATAGGTCTCATATATTAAGGTTTATTGTAACATTAATTTAACATAGTGATTTATTTTTACTGACTTCAAAAAGGTTCTCATTTCGACGCGTATTACTTTTTATGTATGTTCACCGATTACTCCGAGATTTGTAAACTGATTTGAGCAATTCTTTTTTGAACTGGTGCAAAATTCTATCGAATTAGTCCCATATAAATTTTATTACATTTGATTGAGTAGTTTTTTAACCAGTTTCAATAAACAGGTTAATTTTACTGCGCTTAATTAGATGGTGTCTTAATAGTTTCGATTCCTCTCAGATCAGAGAACCGATTCGAGTCCTTCTTATTTTTAGTGTTAACTACTGATACCAAATTGAAAAAAGTTCTTAAATTTTTTTTATACAAAAAAGAAACAAAAAAAAATACCGACTTCAAAAACCCGACACGATATAAAAATATTAAGACAACTGAACAGGATAAAAACTTTATTTATGAAGTCGGGCGGGGCCAGGTAGGCCCTAAACATGGTTCAAACAGACCAACTAGAAGTTATATTTTATAACTTTTTTTTGTTAAGCCGTTTTTTTTACGGCCACGCTTGTGCTACTCGGTAATGTGCTGTGGCGTACTGGTGTAAACTTAATAATTTAGAGTTTAACACTTTTAATTCTATTTTATCGTGTTTTGGCGATTTCAAACCAATTCGAATATAAATTAACGTTGTATAAAAGAAGACACATAAAGTAAATTCTATCTCATCGTGAGAAAAGGCCCGTGCTCAGCAGTGTGACAGTAATGAGCTGACTATATATATTAATGTATAAAGTATATTTACAAGGAACTATAAAAAAACTGTATAATGGCATATTCCTCCAATATCGCGAAACTCAACTTAATTATTATCTCTACCTAATATAATTTGGAACAGCTTAATAAAAATGTATAAACGTGTGGTGCCGGCTACGAATAGCTCCAACCCATCTTATCCCGTGGGTGTCGTCAAAGTCGACTAAGGGATTAGCTGGAGGATGGGCAGCAGCGTCCTTCGAGTACATTAGCAACTCAACTGCGATCGCCAACCCGTCTGCCAAGCATGGTGATTATGGCGAAACCCCCCAATGAGCCCAGAACACTCCCATATCGGTCGTTGTGGATCTTTGTGGGAGGCCTGTGTCCAGCAGTGGACTTCATTCGGCCGAAATGATGAAATTAAATTACCGAATCTCACTTCTGAGTTCTCGTAATAAATCAATTAAGTAACAGTCACATACTTGTCTCAAATACATCGTGTTAAGGACTCGTGATTACCCCATAACGATACCATTAACAAAATGAATTCAGTGAGTTGCTAATCGCCGTAATATTACGAAGAAATCTATTTGTTACCCCGCCCTTAGAATTACGTTCACTTTTCCTTAAGTCAAAGGTAGCCGTCACGCCCGTGTTCCGCGAAAGGTTGGCAGATGTACTTAGAAATCTTCAATATTCCTGATCTTGACTCGCTGTAGAGTTCCGTAGTCAAAAATTAACATTTCAGTTTAATCATGTACATATAAGCGTAGGTAGAATGGTTCTCGAGTAGAGACCACGCACCGCAAACGCAGCGTGGGACAGTTTCAACAATTTGAAAAGATGAACGGGTGAAAGATGCGGATGGCAAGTCACCGGTCGGAGTGGCAATCTATGGGGGAGGCCTATGTTCACCAAAGGACGTCCTTGGGATAATATGACAAGATAATTATAATGATGTCATTTTTAAAATCACTGTTAACAACTACAAAGATTGAAATACATATTTAAGATGTGAGTAATATTATAACTAGTGCATGTGAAATGGTATCAAAAACTGATACCATGAACTCAACACATGATTCTGAAACCTTAAGCGTTCAAATTTTGCGATGGTCATTTAAGGTTTTCTTAATACAAATGATTGTGTTCGTCATCGTAACGCTATTTTGAATAAAAACACACTGAACAATGTATTCCACATAAAACTGCAACGTAAATAAAAACTAAACGGCTGATGTTTCGCTACAGTTTATGGATCGCTCCCAGTAGCATAATAATATCATATCATAGTACAATAATCACGTTGTGTTTTGATTGCGTTGTTCCATTACATTGCGTGCGGGGTGATAAACACAAGCCGTATGGTAGATATAGGCTTGTGTGTATCATCCCATCAGTCCTACGCCTCCTTGTTTTATTTTAATAATTATTTTTACCTCAGGTAGAGACCGAATTTGAGACCAGATTGAAACAGCTGTGCCTTCGCCGTTCTTCACAAGACCAAAAAAGTTTCGGTGATTATCCAGGTACACCTCCTATGGTTTCACTTTCTGAAGACGGAGTCTATCTACATGAAGCCCGCCAGTAGATGGCTCAGTGGTTCCAACACCCTATTCCAAATTGCTCCACTTGCAGCTCTTCACCGTCTCGTTTGCCCAGTTTAGCGTTAAAGTCCCCCATGACAACAGTAAAGTGGGTTCTTGAACTATGCATGGCTCTGGAAATATCTTCATACATAGTCTTCACCTCTTCATTATTTTACGTAATTTTTTTAATTGTAAAATGCAAGTCTTTCTCGTAGTAGGTGTTGTTTTTGCAAGAGTTCATACGAGTAATGTTTCACTAAAAGCTTGTCGTTATTAGTTTATACTATAACTAACTGGGACCCGCGGTTGCACCCGCGTTTAATTTAAAAGAAATTTAGAGTACTTCGACATAGACACTTGACATAGAATATATATGTTGGATTTCAAGGGTTTTGTTGTTTATACACGGAACCCTAATTCTTTTTCTAAAATCTAAGTAGCCTAAGTTATTCCTTATAACGTCAGCTATCTGCCAGTGATAGTTCCGTCAAAATCGGTCCAGCCGTTTCGTAGATTACCCGGAACAAACAGACAGACAGAAAAAATATTTTTTTGTTATAGGTACCGTATATACTTTCATACGCATTTAGTAAAAAGCTGTTATTTTGACATTACAAACAGACACTTCAATTTTATTTATTTGTATAGATTCTGTTTTAATTTTATTAGTTTAATAGCAAAATGAACCATAATACCTATAAATTCATTACTTATAGATTCAAATTCATTATTTACATATGTATCTCTAGTGGTATCATGATCATCATCATCATATCAGGCAAAAGACGTCTACTGCTGAACAAAGGCCTCCACCATAGATTTCCACAACGAGTGGTCACATGCCACCCGCGTCCAATAACTCCCAGCGACCGTCACCATATAATAATAACTAGTCTTGTGTATAATAATAACCTATTATTAAGTTATTATTTTTATGAGCTGACGATTCTGGGTCATAGTCATGTCAAATTATTATTAGGGTCAGGCATTCTTGATACGCCTGGAAAATTGCAAGTCAATCGGACATCTAGAATTAGGAGAACCTGAATTTCTAGATTCCACTACATTCACACATAGTGGAAGTTCATCATATCAGCCGAAGGACGTCCACTTCTGAACAAAGCCTCCCCCATATATTTCCACAATTGTGTTATCGTTTTAGGGGGAATACGCCAGTACTCACCACTCTTGGCAGGTTGGATGGTGAGCGTAGTATGCCTCTTGTTCCACAAACGGGCCGCCGCCTATCCCTCTGGTAAAGAATACTCGTAGTTACACAGAAATAAATGACGATACAATTTAGAAAACCTATAAGGAGCCCTTGTAAAGCAATGGACGTCCTATATGATATTATGTTGCCCGGCTAATATGATGTAAAAAGGGCTCACGATCGATAGTCACATATAGATAGATATATACTGTGATGATCAGTGTCTTTTTTTTTACTCCTACTGCGTATCGCTTTAATTCTAAAAGCTATCCTTATTTATTCTATTGTGTTACCTTTGAGAGCAATATAAATAATACATTTGGCTGAATTGAATCAGCATTTTACGTTAATGCTGTGAATAAATCTTTGAAAGTATAGTCTTTGCATTTTTATTAGGATTAAAATGGCAATGACGAAGAATGTTGTGTACATTGCCTGCTTTACAATTCTGCGAAAATTGTATATAAATTATTAAAATGCCAATAGCACTGCCCAATTTCAAGTCGACTGCCCCCTATTAAGATTTTTCATTTCGTGGAGGCCATTGCACACACTTGTTACCAGCAAATCGTCTAGACCGAAAACAATAAGTCCTTTTTCTTTTTGTGCTGAAAACCTTGGCATGTACAAGAACCAACCTCTGCATTGCCTCCCATTTGTAACTTTCCATCGTTATGATTGAAAAATCTGCAATGCAGTTTGTTAGTCTTTCAGAAGTCAGTATTGGGAAATAAATATTGATGACTCACGTTTAAAAAAATTATGATATACTAGCTGGGACCCGCAGTTTCACCAGCCATTTAATTTAAAAGAAATTGGATTATTTATAAATAATTTAGAGTACTTAGATATAGACACTTGACATAGTAGAATATATATGGCATTTCATGGGTTAACATTTTTTTGAATCCTAATTATATTTCTGAAAAAAATAGCCTAAGTTATTCCTTATAACATCAACTATATAACAGTGAAAGTCACGTGGAAATCGATCCCGCCGTTTCGGAGATTAACGGGTACAAACAGACAGACAGACAGAAAAAAATATAAAAATAGGTGTTTGTTGTAATACCGTATATACTTTCATATGCATTTAGTAAAAAGCTGTTATTTTGATATTACAAACAGACACTTCAATTTTATTTATTTGTATAGATTGTACCTAGACCAAATTTTTACTAATTAGTTTAATCCATACAAATCGTAATGAAGGCACAGATAGGTTCATGTTCTTGCAGCTCAAGTCTTTGATCTGTGTTGTCTTTGAAAACTCTTCGGTAAATTTTGCCTTGTAAAAGGTATGGTGGCTGGTGGTGCGGTAAATTCGTAATAGGTAGATCGAGAGATATAGAGGCCGGCTACGGTGGCGCGCGTGTGGTCACGCGCCGCTGTGTGAGCAACATAGCTCAGCGCACAGGGACGCTTCGGGGGATCCTTTACAATCTACCACCACCGCATTAACCACTTTACAGTAACTCTCTCCGAGATATGTCTATAGGCGTGGCACTAGTGGGCGGCTCTAGTGTGATCATACCTGACTTGGACCTTTCTTTTTCTTTTTATTGGTGTCTAGTGGAAATTCTACATGAACTTCCTTCGCCCCGGGGAAGGGCGAAGGGATATGCCGGACTCCTACCGGCTAATACCACTGGATCAGTCATCTCCAGGTGGTCCTCGTAAGATTACACTAGAGCCACCCATTGATGCCACGCCTTTAGGCACATCACGGAGGGAATGACTGTAAAGCGGTCAACCCCATTAGTAGAGGGAAGGCGACTGTAAAAAGGTCGCATGACAGTATCGCTGTACGAGGCCAAAAAATGTCCCTGTCTCAGCATACGCTGTGGTAGGTTTTCTGATAGAGTAGATGTAGATAGAATATATATTGATGCCACAGGCGGTTATGATATAATATATGCTGGCATAGGTTTGTATTGTGTGCTCATTAGGGGGTTTTGGCATAATCGCCACTCTTGGCAGACGGATTGGCGATAGCAGTTGAGTTATAAATGAAGTTAAATTTAGGTTGTCAATAAATCATTCTTAGGAAATTGTATTCGATTTTACAACAAAATACCTTAAGCATTTACTGATTTCACAGACGGGAATTTTAAATCTCACGTTAAAACAATTCTCCAAAAAAAAGTTACAGTAGGATTAAAGACTATGTCGATGATAGGGATAAATGACATTAGCTCTTTTCTGCACATGTGGCTTCCCTGGTAACCAAATGTATCTGAAGTGCTATTGGTACTACATAGCTGCTATATTAATTTTTCATCAATATATAGTATAAGTTTTAAACACCTTATAAATGTCTAATATTTTGTTCAACATTATAATATCAATTATTTCAAAAGAGTTTTCATGGATTTTATTTCTGGTAGAAGACTCCATAGGACCAACTAATTGGAAACATGCACCGTTTCATAAGTGCTAGTAATTGGTTTATATGAAATAAAAATATTTTTGACTTTGAACTCTAAGGACGCTGCTGCCCATCCTCCAGCTAATCCCATAGTCGTTTTTTACTACACCCATGGGGTGAGATTGGGTGGTATTCTTAGCCGGCACCACATGGCAAATCACTAATCGTATTAGGTGAGTATTCCAAATCTTGTTCAATAATATAACAAACAATCATGACTAATATAACCAACTCACCAGTTAGTTGCAAATCAACTGCAAACTATTTTAATATAACAAGCGGCACGCCTGAAAGCGCAGACAATTCGATTATACTTAGTTTTAGCTGTAACAATATGTTCAACAAGTTTCGGAGTTCGGATTTGGGCATTTTGATAGTTAGGGACTAATTAATGATAATATTATGGCAACTGTCTGATCAACTTACAAGTGAGTCAAATAATAGGTTATTTAGAAATGATCGAGTGTATTATTTAACAATTTTTCATTTCGCCCGGTGAAAATGTATCATGTTTTTCGTCTGTCCCGGGGAAAGGCGGAGGGGCCGGACTCCAGCCGGCTAAACCACCGGAGTGTTCATCTTCAGCTCCAAAGCGAGCTTTAGAACTCGAAAAACCTACATTTAAAATCTCACAATCTACTTTAGGCACATTTGGGACATATCGGTCACCCGCTCTAGCATGCTCGGGCGCACTTTTGATTCCGAATAATTCTGAAAATCACAGACCTAATATATAAAAAACGTATTTATATGCACTTTTCATATAATATCGCCTAAATCAGGTTATATAGAACCGATTACAAATTGGCTTAGTAGTAATAACTTAACTAAGAAAAGTGTTTGAAAAACTAATATTAAATCAAATGCTAGCTCATGCTACATGCCAAGCAGTTTGGCTTGACAATACAGACTACCAGGTGAAAGTCGCTGGGAGTTGTTGGACGGGAGTGGCATGTAACCGCGTTGTTTAAGGGAAGGGGGGCTTTGTTCAGCAGCGGACGTCCTTTGGCTGTTCTGATGATGATACGATGAACAACTTATGTAGAAACCATACACGCCAATGAATAAATTGAAATTGAAATAGTATTTTTTTCTTGCTCTTAAGCTAACTTCTTTCGCATGTACGCGAGGTTTTCACTCTAAGGTTTTCACTCTAATATGTGGGCCTTCTGGTAGATTTATAACTCAACTGCGATCGCCAACCCGTCTGTAAAACCCCCCAATACGTACACGACATAAACCCCTACCGATTGTTGTGGCAATACCTGGGGGAGGCTTCTGTCCAGCAGAGGATGTTTTCTGGCTGAAATGATGATGATGATGATGATTATATGATAACAGTCTCAAAATGACCACTGCTAAATGTTGCAGAAAAGGCTTGTCCACAAAATGCTGCATTGAACTCTTGAGAGAACGCTTGACAAATCAATTAGAAATCGTAAAAAGGTTGGTGCATATGGAAAGAACATGGTTTTTCCCCTTTATATAATATAGGCTATTATGGTGATAATTACGAGTGCAGGTCTTGTTGTAGCTTTATCTAGTGTGATCAAACGAGAACCTGGAGCCTCCCTTAGGTGCCAAAGATGATCGCTCCAGTGGTTTTAGCCGGTAGGAGTCCGGTATACCCCTTCGCGATTCCCCGGGGCGAGGGAAGTTCGTGATGAATTTCTACTGGGCACCAATAAAAAAAGCTCTTGTTTTAGCTTATGTTTGATACATCGTTGAACATTTTGTCATTACGCGTAGATAACGCAGTATTGGGGGACCTCTGGGTTCGCGGGTGCGTAGATTGGGGAATCTGCGTGCCCACACCAAGCGACCCAAGAGAAGACGGTAGCACGCATGTGGTCACGCGCTGCCGTGGGACGCTTTGGGGGATCTTTTACAATCCCCCTGGGGGGGGGGTGACCGCTTTACAGTCACCCACTCCGAGATGTGCCAATAGGCGTGGCACCAGTGGGCGGCTCTAGTGTGATCATACGAGGACCTGGAGCCTCCCTTAGGTGCCGAAGATGACCGCTCCAGTGATTTTAGCCGGTAGGAGTCCGGCATACCCCTTCGTCCTTCCCCGGGGCGAAGGAAGTTCATGAAGAATTTCCACTGGGCACCAATAAAAAAAAAAGATAACGCAGTATAGAGAGCATGCCATATAATAGTAGAGATCAGTCTAGCCCTTAACTAGCCGGGACCTTAACCGTGTGGCCTTGGCTATTGCGTAATTTCCCAAGGGTGCCATGGTGGCGGCCAAGAGATAATATCTGGAGATTGGACAGCATTTACGTATTCCTATATAAATAATATCATCATATTATCATATTAATATAATAGTTGGCGGAGTAAGGAAGAGATTAGCTTTCTGCGCTACGTGTCGCGGGTTTGATGGTGCGGGAGCACGGAACAAATATTTGTATGATCTCTAGATTATTGTTTCGGGTCTGGGTATGAATGTGTGATTTAAAATAATAATAATAAATCCACTTTATTGCACACCAAAAACAGAATAGGCATTACACAGAAATCAAGTACAGTTATAGTAATATTATCGCAACTCGGCGATCTCTTCCAGACAACCATATCGGAGGAATGGAACTCTAGGTGTTGCACAAGGGGCAGTCTGCAGTGAACTAACAAATTATTTTTATGCTTAAATATTACAAAATAATGTATAAACGAATAGATATCTACATGTATATACATATCTAAATAAATAAATAAATATGTAATATATATATATAAAGATAAAAATAAATACATACAATCATATATATATGTATATATATATACCAATGCGAAAGCAGTAACTTATAATGGAACACGCGAACATAACTTATTGTAACAAGAAGTGCTCCTTAAATAGTGTCTTAAAAACGCGTAAAGATTGCGCACGTCTTACTGTTATAGGTAACGCATTCCACAGACGTACTGCCTGGACTGAAAATGAGTTATCAAGAAACTTCATCGTATGGATTGGCATTTTTAATTTAAAGTTTTCTGATGATCTTAAAAACTTCGAATGTGTATCATGTAGGAACTCGAAAGGTTTTTTAAGATAAGGCGGTGTAGAAAGATTGAACAATACATTGTATAGTAGAGAAAGTATATGAGCATTACGGCGAAGGCGTATTGGTAACCATTTGAGCTTAGTTCGGAATTCGGAGATATGATGATATTTGCGCAAATCAAATATGAATCTAATACAAACATTCTGAAGGCGCTCAAGTTTATCAAGTTGGTTTTCAGTGAGATCAAGATAGCTGGCATCGGCATAATCTAAAATTGGAAGAAGGAGGGACTGTGCAAGCGCAGTCTTGGTAGCAGTAGGTAGGAAATTTCGCAACCTTCGCAAGGACCCCACAGAAGCAAACACCTTTCGGCCAAGTTCCTGCAATTGAGGACCCCAGGATAAGCTCTTATCAATGTATATCCCCAAATTCTTGACCGTATCGCTAAAAGGAATACTGGTGCGGTCACAAGTGACCTTTGGAAGTTGAGACCAGTCAATTTTGGAGATCATCTTGGAGCTGCCAACAACAATGACCTGGGTTTTCGTTGGGTTCACCTTAAGTACGTGTGAGTTACTCCACTGGCATATACGTGCCAAGTCATTATTGATAACAAGATATAGGAAAAAGCCTAGTGCACCATTTTTTAACAAAATATTAATAATTATATGGTGACATGTATGTAAATGAACGATCATTGTAGCGTGAAGATAATCGATACATGTATCGACAATAGGTATGCATTGATATTGAGAGACAAAATATCAATATTTTAACATCGATAACAGATTCCACAGATACATAAAATACCGGTCTATTATTTAAGAAAAATATCAAAATATCGATGATTCGAAATTAAAAACTTGTGAACGAAGTCACAAAACAAAATCTTTCTATCGTAAAAACATCTAGTACTTCTCACGTGACGTAGTTCAAATGTTTAATAAACTAGGACCCGTATTACAAGATTAACAATCAAAGCTCAAGTAGAACTTGAGTCGAGATTGTATATAAATGCCCACCTATAAAGTAGGTAGGTTCATTTTTGATTAACGCAATTTCAACTCAAGTTCTAATTGAGTTTTGACCCTCGATCTGTATGTAATACGGGCCTGCGAGTTGGCTCCGACCTAGCCGAAAGTCAGTATGGCTTCCAGCAGCGGCGGGCCACCATCGACGCGATTCTTAGCGTCAGCTCACCGTCGAAACAGACAGTGTCTTGGTAGGGTGGGGCGTTGGTGGTTAGTCTAGACATCGTCAACGCCTTCAATTCCATCCCGTGGGGCGCTATTAGGGCGGCATTAGTCCATCATGTGTCCCCCTACCTGTACGTATGTAGCTTGGGGAATCTGCGTGCCCACACCGTGCGACCAACGAGGAGGCGGTGGCGCGTAAGCGTTCACGTGGCGCCGTGTGCGCAGCACAGCACAGCGCATAGCAGGGACGCTTCGGGCGATCCTTTACAATCCCCCCGGAAGGTTGACCGCTTTACAGTCACCCTATCCGAGATGTGCCTATGCGTGTGGCACCAGTGGGTGGCTCTAGTGTGATCATATAAAGATCATACATGGAGCCCCCCTTAGGTGCCGAAGATGACCGCCCCAGTGGTTTTAGCCGATAGGAGTCCCGCCCTTCGTCCTTCCCCGGGGCGGAGGAGGTTAATGAAGAATTTCGACGGGGCCCAATAAAAAATTAAACATAGCTGTCGTTATTAGTGCCTCTCTACTCTATTATGTGTTGCTCTTTAAAGATTTGTAATATATATTAAAAGAAAAAAAAAACCGGATAAGTGCGAGTTGAACTCGCGTGCAGAGGGTTCCGTATACGGTGAATATGTTATTCACCATGATTTAATAAAATCTGACCCAATTGTTTGTCGTAACTCAAATATATTATCTATTATAGAATTCGGTTTTGTACCAAGAACAAACTTAACATTGTAGTTGAAAAACATGTTCTCCCATACATTCCAACTGCAATCGTAAGTTTTCACGCACAATATTGAAAGATTTACCACGTTATTTTAAGACCATAGACTTCTTATAGGTGTTCCTGTAATCTATAGGGAAACAGCTATTATCTATATATTTTTACAAAATTTTAGTTTCTGTATTTTTCGGCTCAGAATGCCACCACCCCATCTCCTCCCATGGGTGTCGTAAAAGTCGACTAAGGGATTAGCCGGAGGATGGGCAGCAGCGTCCTTCGAGTACATTAACAACTCAACTGCGATCGCCAACCCGTCTGCCAAGCGTGGCGATTATGGCAAAACCCCCCAATGAGCCCACAACACATCCATATCGGTCGTTGTGGACATCTTTGGGGGAGGCCTGTGTCCAGCAGTGGACTTCATTCGGCTGAAATGATGATGATGATTTTCGGAGATGGTAAACTTTTGTCTATTTTCTTATATAACTTTAAAACTGTATATTTTATTATTATAAAATAAATATATTTGAGACTCACAACAAGCCCTGACGTTTCATACGTTACACAGTACAGTTTGCAAAACTTCATTCTTTAATGTTCTATATTGCCCCCCAAAAAAGACCCCCATATTCAAAATTCGTTTATTAATGTTACACGGGCGTGTTTGGGTCGCAGAAATCCATATGTGTACTAAATTTCAATTTAATCGGTTTAGTAGATTCGGAGCAAATTGGCTGTGACAGACAGACAGACACACGAGTGATCCTATAAGGGTTCCACCATTTTTTCCTTCGGACGTTCAGAACCCTAAAAATTGCGAATTTATACCAATTATTTCCTAAAATATTGAATTTAACACTTCTCACAGTAGAATCGTCATTTTACTTAGGATATTTAAAAATCATCTCCTGTACGAAACATTTATGATATATTTTCTTTATTTTTTACTATTCACTTAAATAAATACAATTAAATATGGTAATTTTAAAAAAATAAGGCCTCCAACGGAATTATGTCTGTGCGGTAGTTTTCCGCACCGTAAACACACCGAGCTCTCATTACTATGAACCCTTTGTGACTAGTGTGGATATACCAAGTGTGAAGTAGTAAGATGAAAGGAAACCGGGTCTTTCTACAATTGGTCCGATTCTTGCATGTAAGGAAACATACATACCAGTAGTCAGATCACTGCTCATTCAGATGAAGCTGCACAGATGCACAGAGTGAGAGTGGGGACTCTGTGCTCATTCCAAGCGACCTCCGGGAAGACCTGCGCGCGATTACGTGCTTTTATGCACGTGTTTACGTACCACTGATTACTTTACAAAGTGCATATTATTCATATTGGAGCCTTTGTTTCCTAGATACCGGTGCCCTAGTTCGGTGCTGAAGAGGATGGCTCAAATGGGTTTAGCCCAGAAGAGTCACACGTACGCCTGTACGTACTTGTGGTGAGGGCAACCCACGGGGCGATAACAACTGCAGCAGCATTTTCAAAGCAGTGGAAATAGAAAATCTGCTGCATTCAGCAAAGCAGTACCATACCAAGTACAGATACTGCACAGACAAATGACATAGTTATCTAAACTTCATTATCACGGTATTCTCTGCCGTATCCTTTGCAAGCAGTTGCACTAAATAGATTTAAACAACTTCAAAGAGACAAGTTTGTGATTTTCCTCACTGATGTAACAAAGCCACTCTCGTAATCATGAAAAAGTTTTCATTACCAGTCGCACTTTATATTTGCTAGATATTTTTATTACTCCCTTGGTTAGTTTTTCGTGACGACTACAAGACATTTGTTGAGTAGTAATAAATTTTTGGATCTTTTTGTTGGAACAATGTTTTAGTGTCTATTATAGAATCGTTTTGACCTTACTAATTATGGATATAATTATTTACGCTTATAATTTTATTTATAGAAAAGCTAATTTAATAAATATGCTTACTAATTAATTTATTATTATTAGTATAAATATATTGCAACACAACGTAAGAAATAGAAAAGATAAAATAAATTAAACATAAATAAATATCATAACTTACTTGTCGCTCATGTATAAAAAATCAAATTAGGTTAAGAAGACTTCAACATCCAGATGCTCATTTTGAACCTACAATCCTTAAGATGCTGCAAATATAATGAAAAACGAGGCAGCTTATTCTTAAAAAAAAATTGTGCATCAAAACTACCTATTAGATTACGAACATAAAGGATTTATTTACACTACCAAACGTACACTCATTGCTAATGCAATAATATGCTTATCTATAATTATCTTAATTGACTTTTCCAATGCCTTTAGTACCGTTGACCATAATATTCTTCTTGCTATTCTGACTCTAATAGGGATCTTGTCATCGTCTCAGGGTTGGTTCTCATCCTGTTTTCGTGGGTGCCAGTAAGCGATACTTGTTGATCAGGAATTCTCAGGCTGATGTAACCTTGTAAGTGGTGTACCACAAGGTGGTATACCCTCTCCTGTCTTGTTTTCCTTATTTATCAACTCTATCCCTCAAATGCTCTTATCATCTGTATGCTTATCACTTGCAACAGTTTACTCAGACTAGCACAATGGCTTATTTTCAAGTATTTCTTGCTTAGTTGCTAATCTACTTGCAATTGCAGAATGGAAATAGTGTAAAATCGAAGTTCTTATAAACACAAAGTTACTGTAACCACGAGCAAATATCAGGCTATTCTTATAGGTAGTCCATTTTACGTTAAGATGGGCGTCACCAGAGTATTGAAGCCGTGCAATGGATATTGTTTAAGAATTGTACTACCGCAAAAGTCCCTGATTGTACATGAAAGTTTAAATAAATGAATAATTATAAATAAAGCAATAAAAGTGAAACAGAAAAACAAATAATTTGTTACTATCAAATTTAACAAATGCTCGTTTTGTGTCTAACTATACCAAACTTATTTCTAGTTATATTGAGGTTAGGTGGGTACAGTTTACACACATCAATCTCACATGTATAAACACCCAGACCCGAAACAGCTATCTGTTGATCACACAAATATTAGTTCCGCACGGGGATCCAACGCGTGGCAAGTAGCGCAGAAAGACAATTGCTTAGCCACTGCGCAAGCCGTGACATCATGATAGATTTGATTGATAGATTCGTATAATTGTTATTTAAAAAAAAGCTATTTATGAACAAGCTTTTATTCATTTTTTTCGTATTCTTCTCAAACCGTTTGATACCAATATCATAGAGGGGCATAAAAGTTACTGGTCCGTTAATCTTTGAAAGTCCGCCATATTGCATTAAGAATGACGACACTTTGCTAACCATGCATTCTTATCCAAATTAAACGTGTGTGAATAATTTTAGCTCGGTAGGTTTGGGATAACTGTTTTAAAATTCAGTTGCAAGATTTGACCCATACTAATAAGGCAAGTTAAATAACAGCTTGTAATATGATTTAATGCATACCATGAAGGTATTAACATAGGAGAATATAACCGATGGCAACTACGCGATGGCGCTAAATACCCGATCATCGATGCATCAACCACAATACTGACACAATTCTGATTCGGTATTTACACGGCAATCGAACGCATTGTGTGCTCGCTGTAATGCAATTAGCGGATGGTAGGCTATTGAATTTGAAATGGGGAAACTGAGGTTTCATCTAAGTATATTATGTTCACAATAACCTGTGTGCAAACAATATATATTTATAATATCGGTTAACTTTTGACGATTAAATTAAGCGATATATATCTTTGTAGAATATAGTTAAAGAAGTATTTAGTTAGTATTTTTAATAAATAGATGGCGCTATGTCACAAACATATATATATATATACACTTGTATATATATATACTTGTTCGAGTAATAACTACGTAATTGTAATTTTTTTGAAAAATTGCACTTAATGGTTTTTTATAATTTTTTTATTCTATAGGCAATTTTGTTTATTAAAAGCTCTTTATTATGCCTGACTTAACATCACTGGAAATCATTAGGGCTGATGAAATGAGAAGAAATGGCCATACCTACAGATCGATTGCCTCAAGGCTTCGTCGACCAGTATCAACGATTCATCGCAGCATCCAGCGGTACAGATCGTCTAATTCTCTTGTGAGGAGGAGGGGTCAAGGTAGAAAAAGATGTACATCGAGGCGAGATGACAGTTTTTTACAACTTGGAGTTCGTAGGAATACGCGATTAACGGCTGTACAAGCTCGAAATGAACTGGAAGACGTTCGAGGAGTACGAGTAAGTGAGCGTACAGTTCGCAGGAGATTTGAAGAAGTTGGTTTAGGGTCGTATATACCTGCCAAAGGCCCAAAACTTGAGAGACGTCACCGCGTAAACCGATTAAGCTATGCGCGAGAACATCGTCATTGGGATTTGAACGAATGGAAGCAGGTTCTCTTTACTGATGAGTGCAGAGTTCTTTTAAAACAGATCGATGGGAGACAGCGAATATGGAGACGCAAAGGAGAACGCCACATACAGTCTAATTTTGAACACACAGTGGCTTATGGTGGCGGCTCGATTATGGTTTGGGGAGGGATATGTTTGGGAGCTCGCACGGAGTTAGTGATAGTCACAGGAGGGACCATGACAGCAGATCGATACATCAGAGACATTTTAGAAGAACATGTTGTACCATTTGCCCCATTTATTGGTGACGACTTTATTCTAATGCAAGATAATGCTCGTGCTCATAGTGCACAATCGGTACAGGCATATCTGAGGTATACCGGTGATGCAGTGGCCAGCAAATTCCCCCGATATGAATCCGATAGAGCATGTCTGGGACTTGCTAAAAAGAAGGGTTAAATCCAGAATGCCACCCCCCAACAATCTGAATGAACTTGGAAACGCATTACTTGAGGAGTGGGAGCGGTTGCCTCAAGAAATCATCGATAACATAATCTGTAGCATGCCCAGACGAATGGAAACCGTAATCAGAGCAAGAGGGGGAAACACTCGTTATTAATTTTGCTTTAATTTTATTGTTAAATCATTTAATGCTTACTTTTTTTATTTTTTGTGATGGTTCATAATCATCTAAAAATTTCACTTATTTCAAATTTCTTCATTTTTCAATAAAAAATAACGAAGACTTTTCAAAGTCGTTATTAAAAGATGTTAATCAATTTGTTATTTTGTGTCTAATTACATTTTCGTCAAATGTATGCGTTATTATCTCATAGTGTCACTTTTTTTTCTGTTCCGCTAATTGTGCCGGTGTGTATATAAAGAGTTTATATTGGAAAGTAATTAAATTAAATCTATTCCAATATATTATTACATCATTTTAATACCTATAATTAGCTAAATGTATATTTACAAATAGAATGCTAATTACCTAGTCCTAAAGCACATAAAATTAAAAGAAAAAGATATGGTTCTGTTGCGTTAGCAAGAATGTTCACTTTGTTTGAGGAGATTTCGGGAGACCACACCGGAGCTCAATCAATAATATTAAAGAACTAAACGTTACTTAAATACATTAATTATTGCAAAATACGAGAAAACCGACGTAGTTAGATTAAGGGGAGCAGATACACAATAAGCCGTATGTTTTAAATAAAGTAATACTTGGTCAGTTATTAACTTCATGTGAATGTGTGACGCGTCGGTATTTCAACTTGTATTATCGTTTCATAGGACTTTTATCGTGTACAGAAAGATTCAAGTATTTTTTTAAATCTCCTCGTCAACTATGGTTCCAATCAAGGACTATAGTATGGCATCATAGCAGTGGCCCTTGGCCTGACGCTACACCTTAGGAGCACACCTCTTGGTAAAATGTTTGGGTAAATAAGCTCGATTAAATGTAAGTTTTAAATATTTATAACCTTCAGATGAGAACAGTGTGTCGACCATGTGCTCGACTGAATATAATGCTACTGCACTCGTATATAAATAATAAAACTGTTGAGTAGAAACAATATTCAATCTATTAAGCAACACCACCCTGGTTACTAAATTCTCATGCAAACTACCCCTGGGACAGCGAAAAGTAGCTTCCCGCTACAAACTAACAATTTGACTTGTCTTGACTTGACTTTTTCCCGGGTGGTGTCCAGATTAAGAACATAGCGCCACTCCATTCCCTCTCGTAGACGTCGTAAAAGACGACTTAGGGACTGCACACCAAAGGGATTGGCAGCAGCGTCCCTTCTGTGGCACAGTAGCCGTTCGGCGCTCACAAAACCATCTGCCAAGCGTCGTGAGCACTGGCAAATTCCAAAATGTCAACAACATGCTTGTTTAGTAGACTTTTTAAGAAATGTACATTCTTTTCTCCTACATCATTTTCACAGAACCTTGATTTCTAGAACAATCTGCTCATAAAATATTGTAACTTTAAATATGATTTAAAAATAACCATGGAGCTTCTTGCCTGTTTCTCTCCATATGAAATCTACATATTGGAATGCGGCAACTAAAACCTTGACCATTCATAAGTGCCTGTAAGTTGTTTAATGTGTTTATTTTTAATCGTTATCTTGAAAGCATTCGGATAAAGGTGAGATGTCAGTCCAAGTTAAGGCACACTTCCAAGTTAAGGCCCGATGTTGTACATAGGTTTATTATTATTTATTTATAGCTTTTAAAACGATGCCCACCGTAGGATTTCTCCTGTGTCGTGGGTGCATATACAGACATTAATTCCACATACAATACACCCAGACCCAGAACAACTACCCGCAGATCATACAAATATTTGTTCCGTGCGGGAATCGAACCCACGACCTGGAGCGCAGCAGCCGACTGTACCAGCCTCTGCACCAACCGTGCCGTCAATAGTGATAAAGCCGGTGAAAGACATGACGATGCGATTCCACATAAAACAAATATTTAAATGGTCTGGATGTTGGCGGATTTAAACTCCTAAACTGTACCCGCGATACAAGAAGTCCTAGTAAGAGGCCATTCCCCTTTACCCCTAAAAACAAAATTATATTGAATTCCTTGTGCATATCGGCCATTTATACGTCCACTGCTGAATAAAGGCCTCCTCCATAGACTTCCACAACTGCGTCATCATTTTGGGAGTATTTGCCAATATTCATCACGCTTGGCAGGCGGGTTGGTGAGCGCAGGATGGCTACCGTTATGGGACGTTGGGGTTCATGGGACGCTGCTGTCTATCCCTCTAGTTCAGATTCCCTTAGTCGCCTATTACGACATCCACAGGAGGAGATGTAGTGGTGCTATATTCTTATTCTGGATACCACACTTTCTTCCTATTCCTTCTATCGCTACTTTACTATCATATTTTAAATGTGAATTTGCGTTTCCTTTTCGCTGATCTATTCGTGACGTCTACGCGAATCTATCAAACCCTTCAACGAAATTTTATAAATGTAGTGCTTATCATTTCGAAAATAAAACTTTTTCATGCAGGTTAAGCTGCGGTCACCGGTATTTCAATTGACAGGGTAATCATAGGATACCATACGTCATTACCTTCCCTACTACACGTGTATGATTTACAGCTTTTGAGACTAATGATAAAACTAGAGTTCACAAATATTAAAAATCCATTTAATATTGTTTATTTTGGAGCCAACAGTGGACAGCGGTGCGCTTAGACGATTTATTAATACGTAATACTACTCTAATAATGGCGATCGTTAGGATTGTGGTTTAAAAATAATATAAATGTTAGATAGGTTCATGTAATTAGCGGAAAGGTGGTACTGTAATAATGGTAATCTCATTTATGAAGATTATTGGCCATTATGAAAATATTCATTCGCCATAATTTTAAAACGAGGTGTATTTTTAAAAATGAAACTGCTCACCGTTTGTGAACTAATTTCGCGGAAAGAATTAATGATTATCACAAGGATTGGACGAGACTATTGTGTATTGATTAAATATAATAATCTTAAACGTTATAAGTGTTGTTATTTATAATAACATATAGAGCTCGCCATCCAATTCCTGTGTACAGTACAGACCCAATAAGGTATTAAAATGGACATGGTAACAAATAGCTTTTGCTTTACCATTCTCGAAAATTAGTAACTTTACAGTAAAAAAACGTTCAAATATAAAATTAAACATTATAAAGAATAACTATGCTTTAATTTTTACGAGAAATCCAAGCAGCTCCATACTTGATTTCTCAATAAAGACTCTGTTAAAAATGACATAATTTTTAATATCGGTCATGACTAAACATCTAGCTCATCGTCTATATACGTCATCCTACCTGCGGGGAAGATTTTCCCATAATCTCTAAACTGACGCGCCCTTCAAGTATCATCTTAGAACACTCCCATCCCACAAAACTGTTTACTATCCCCGCTCCTTTTCTGTACGTGCAGTTAGATTGATTAGTGAATTAGTTCCCGGCCCGCCCGGTATAAAGAAATGTAAAATATCCTATCCTATCCTATCCTATCTTTTATTGATATACGCCTTATATGTGTATTTTATTTTCGATTTTGGACATGTATTTAATATGTATGTGTGTGTTTATTTTTGTTTTCGTGTGTGATTTATATTTGTTATCATAGTTGTATTATATATATATCTCCATTACTTTTCGCAATTTTTATAAATTCTATCTCTAGTCAACTTCTTTCTTCCTATCACCTTTATGGAGATGATCTTCAAATTTACTCTCAAGCTCCCCTTGTTAAGCTATCAGACGCTGTTGTCACTGTTAATATGGATCTGGTCCGAATATGTGACTGGAGTAAGAGGTATGGACTAAAGGTAAATCCAACGAAGACTCAGATTATTGTCGTGGGCAGCTCTAGGATGATTTTTAGAATCGACTGGAACGCACTTCCTCAGGTTTCTTTTGAAGGTAGTTCAGTTCCTTTCAGTGAAAAGATTAGGAACTTGGGGGTGATCATTGATAGAAATCTATCCTGGACTTGCCAGCTGCAAGATGTTAGTCATAAGATATTTGCCTCGGCAGGTTCCTTGAGAAGATTACGCAACTTTCTTCCTACTACTACTAAAATTGAGCTTGCACAATCCCTTCTCCTTCCGATCCTCGATTATGCTGATGCCAGCTATCTTGATCTTACAGAGGAACAACTTGATAAGCTTGAGCGACTTCAAAACTTTTGTATTAGATTCATATTTGGTTTAAGAAAATATGATCACGTTTCAGAATTCCGCACTATGCTCAAGTGGTTACCTATTCGTCTTCGTCGGAATACACACATTATTTCGCTACTTTACAGCGTACTATTCATTCCTGCTACTCCCTCCTATCTTAAAAAACGTTTCGAGTTCCTTGGTGATACTCATTTGCGTACCCTAAGATCATCAGAAAACCTAAGGCTTAAAATACCCATGCATTCTACAAATTTTATTGACAAATCCTTCACGGTTCAGGCCGCTCGTTTGTGGAATGCATTGCCAATTTCAATAAGACGGGCTCAGTCGCTACCAGTGTTCAAGCGATTGGTGAGGGAACATTACATGTCACCGTAATTATATATTTTTGTTATTTTTCACATTTACCTTGCCTATATGTCACATCACATCTGTGTTATCAGTTGTCCTAAGTCGGAATAAACTTTTTTATTAATATATATATTACCATGTATGTATATAATTATGTATGTTATGTATATATGATTTTCATTATTTATATATTTTGTGTAGTATTATTCAAGTGTATAGATATGTATTTGTGTGCACCAGAGACTACCCCGCATCTTGTGTAGTAATTATGTTTCTCCATCCTAAGGTTGCCTGGAAGAAATTGCCGTGTGCGATAAGGCCGCCCATTGTACTCTATAATCTAAGTGATATATATAGTTGAATAACTGGTGTACAATAAAGAATATAATAAATAAATAAATAAATAAATATATATATATTTTTATTGCATCTTTATTCGTAGAGACGACAATACGACATCAAATTTAACTTCGTATGTCTAATGACCAGTCGCCCAGTCTGCATAAAAAAATTCAATCACACATATCCAATAGTTTAGTTACAGGTTTTTTACTTTAAACATTTTCTACATGATATATCGGTTATCGCAATTAGTGAAGAAATAATCCATGAAAGAAATAATGCGGAAGTTATTAACTTTATATGCACATACGGCAATAAAAACTAAGTACCTATGTGCGAAAAGGACAGATCTAGATTTATTTGTTTCTGTTTCGCTTTCCTATCGAAACCTGCGCCTGCGTATATGGGTCAGTATGTCGCTGCGATACTCTTCACATGTTTCACCACCTTTGAAGTGCTACTGATTGCTTTGTTTGTGATTATTATAACTTTAAGATGCTAACGTGTGAATGTTCCGAATTTAAACACTTTTTTGAAGCGACAGGACACATAGCAGAAGACAGCAGTGTCATAGGCCATTGCGGCAATCAGCGAGGTACCCGGACCTCACGCCAATAGATTTTGTCCTGTGGAGTTATGTGATAAATTATGTTTATTCAACAGACGTTGATATATGTAACTGTTTCTTTAAAAAATATAATGTTATCAGATATTTAAAAAAAATTACAAAATATCCGCTAATGGCAACCTCGTGTTATGAGTTAGAAGTACATTATAAGGCGGTGTAATTTGTGCATTCGGGACCACGGCGGACATATCGTTTTTTTTTAAAACATAGCTAAGTGATTGCGATTAATTATTTGATAATTAATTACTGACTGCGACTATTCAGTGTAATTATTTTTATTCAATAATGGCGCCCAAATTTCGTAACATGACACCGCACTGTTAAAAAACTAGTGAACAAATATTTACAAATGATATTTTATTTGGTTTCCATTTTGTGCTATTAATATTTTTCGAAAAGAAAACGTATTTTATATGTTAGGATTTATTTTATTTTAACTTTTTCTACTCATAGCGCCACCTTCCGGAAAATGCAGAACATCTGCCGGGCTAGCTAGTGCTGTTATATAAATATATTATATTCTACATGTCTCTCTATTACACGGGTTTATATCCCCTGTAAGGGGGAACCTGGTCTTTTGATAGGCTTACGCGGGGACATGGGTCCAACACGCTGAGGCCCTTTAGAGAATTTTAATCTAAAATGTTATGGGACACTAACCGGGAACTCTCCATGGCTACACTATAAAATGCAGTCTCGGATTGTCCCCGGAGGTGTAAAACTATTGTATAAGATGGAGACTATAATTATCAGGTCTATCGTAATGGGTGCTAAATGGATTATATATACTTCTAAAAACGGAAACAATGGCGTCTGCCTTTCAATCTTTAAAGTGAAATTCTGTGGCAGACGGTGACTCGCCACTCAGAAGATGGGCCCCCTAAATGACCACCACTACAGACGACAAGGAGCAATACCGGTGTGAGCGGATAGGGGTGTAGAGAGGTGCGGCACCGGTTTCACCATCGCGCGTCTCGAAGACTCGGAGCGGGTTTCCCCGTTATTACGCCATTAGACACTTCCACCCCCGAGCATATAGCTCTAGCGGCCCCTCTCTGATCAGCTAACTAAGGCAAGCCAGAGTTGAAAATCCTACGGGCACTCACTCCAACGAACCAATAAAGGCAAGCCGGGAAGAGGCCCTGACCGACTCTCTGGAGCATTCGGGTACGCAGTGTCGCCACTCACATTCAGATCGCCACAAACTGCCCTGCGCTTTATTATTGTGACGACACGGCTGGTGCAGTGGCTGATACAGTCGGCTGCTGCGCTCCGGGTCGTGGGTTCGATTCCCGCGCGGAACAAATATTAGTATGATCTGCAGGTAGTTGTTCCGGGTCTGGGTGTATTGTATGTGGAATTCATGTTTGTAAACGCACCCACGACACAGGAGAAATGAGATAGTGTGGGGCAAAGCAAAAAAAAACTCTTTTACACACTGTGGCTACATTTCTTCATATTCTAACTCTCCTTTCGCTGGTCTGCTGGATTCCTTTGGATTCCTAATGAAATAAGCATACCTTGATATGTATTACTTTTATTTAATCTGGTGCGCTCATAGCCAGTTGCACTCACTGATTGGTAAACGATCGGTGAAGTTAAGCAATGCTTGGCGCGGTCAGTTTATGGGTGGGTCACCGCATTCTGTTATTTGAATTGAGCGTCTCCGTGCTTCAGAGGGCACGTAAAATCGTCGTTCCTGGTTGTTGTCAATAGACAGCAGTCGTCAAGCCGAGTTGGAGGCATTTGGGCGGCTTGAACAACTCTTAGATTGACCACTAACCACACCAAACCAAACCAAAAATACTTGTTTATTTTGGTTTCTGTATAAGTGCGTGCCAAAATTTTTAAATATTATAAATCAGTACTTTAGCACTATAAACGAGGCCGTTACTCCCCAGTGTAATCATGCCCTAAATACTATTTGAAATTCAGTCGCACCGTCGTGCATTGTTGTATGTATGTTGTATAGAAACGTCTTCCTTTGACGTGTTGACTCAATGGATCTTTTGTTCCACCGTTGCTTGTTTGCGCTAAAACACTGTTTGTCTTTTGCTACGCGCCTGGATAATGAAGTCATGGAATGGAATGGTTACCTTAAACTAATGTGTGTCAACTGATTTGCAAACGCATTATTCCCTAGTTGCATGTTTGGTTTATGAAATGTCTGGATTTCGGTAACAACTCTATATATATACTCTCTAAGTAGGGTTAAGAACCTAATTCAAACTTAAATACGGTAAAACAATACATTTCCAGAACGGAATAGACAACCAATTCTTCCCATAGGTTAAGCTGTCGTAAGAAGTTTCCGCGGTGGAAATTCATCATGCTTTTCTTCAACCCCGGGGAAAAGCGAAGCGGCATGCCGGATGCCTACCGGCTAAAACCACTGAAACAGTAATCTTTGGCAGAGAGGAGGGGCTTCAGGTCCTCGTAAGATCATACTAGAACCACCCATTGGTGCTACGCCTTTTGGCACATCTCGGAGGAGATGACTGGAAAGCGGTCACCCCTCTATCGGAGGGAAGATGTCTGTAAAAAGGCCGCCTTCGCAGGCACTTCATGCGGAGAATTGTAAAGGGATCCTTGCAAGCCTTGCTGTGCGCTATGCTGCGCATATGGTGGCATGTGACCACGTGCGCACCGCCGTCGTCCCGGTCATCGTCGGGATGAGCACATTGACTCCTAAATCAGTGCACCCGTGACCCCTGAGGCCCCCCACCATGCAGCGATGACAGGGGGCTCAGCCGTGCTGGACCTGGACACTGGGGTAGTTGTTATTCCAGCGCCATCTCGTCCTTCTCCGTGTGGAATTCGCCCTCTCTCGATCTCGCTCTGCAGTCTTCTTCTGGAGCATGACGCTCTCGCAGAAGAAGACCACTGCAATCCAATTTTCATGCTCTGCCGACATAGCCGACACTACTACTGCCTGCAGAGTGAGATCTTACTCGAACTGATCAACCAGAATCCGCCGCTCAGCAGCCCACGCAGGGCACTCCTCGAGCGTGTGATGTGTGGTATATAAGTACGGTAACACAATACATCACTTGCACTAAGATGGCACTGTGCCGTGACATCGCGCCTTATACTGTGCAGGTAAGCACCGAAATAACCGTTACCGGTGAACACCTGCGTCAGGCGAAGAAGTATCAACCTAACCAATTAATAACAAGAGGATTTGAGTTTTCTTAAAAGATATGGTGTTTCATAACCATAATTTAATGAGTTTCGCATCATTCATATTTGGCGCCAATTCTATCTGCATTAAGAACTAATATTAAGCAACGTCCCACACGGGACGGTCTCTGGTGAAGATTGCTGGGTGTCATTGAATGTGGGTGGCATGTAACTGATCGTTGTGGAAATGTTTGAGGGAGGCCTTTGTTCAGCAGTGGACATTCTTTGGATGATATGATGATGACGATGCAACATTAAGATTAATTCTTCCATAACTCAGATTCGAGCCAATCGCTAGCGTTGATAGAACCCGCTCATACGTTCCGTCTTATCGCAAGCCTTATTGGCTTTGAGTATTGCGCACCCTCGAGGTGTAAAAAAATAAACAGTGAGAGAGTTATCGCCTGCGCACGAAATTGTGCGATCGTGATATAAAAACTTTGCTACTGAAATAATTCAATAAGTACTTCATATTTTTCCTGTGATTAGTGTTTACAAACGTTATACTAACCTTAAACATTAATTGGTGAGAAGGGCTTAACGGAAAACTTCAAGAAATATACTTGGATCTAGAAAGTAAAAGTTAAAATTCCTGTTTTAATGGGTCAGAATTCGTAATTGTTACAGCCGTTGTATTAATCCTGTGGCTACTCTTAAACGTGTGGCGACTTCAGCGCACACAAGGTGTGGCTTTTTAAAACAGATATGTTTCCTTCGGTCACTACTCCTTCTTTTTCTTTGATCATAAGGCGGTCAGTTAAGAAGCATACAAAGCGCAGGGTAGCTTGTAGCGAGCGGAAATATTAGTATCGCCACAGCCTTTTTTATCTAACCTCTGCCCCTGGCAAGGGTGGAGGGACATGCCAGACTCTTAAACCACGGCTTAAACCACCGGAGTGGTCATCTTCGGCACCAATGGGGAAACTGCAGTAGGCGTAACATGACCAATTCAAAGTTTTCTCTTCTGAAGATAGACAACGCGCTCTCTACACGTCTCGATATTTCTTCTTCCCGAGCATGAACGATGATGAAGACTCGGGTGTCTTCGTAGACATAGACATGGAAAATACTGTCCATAGCAACGGAATGCCACAAGTGACGTAGAAATTCCATTCAATTCTAATCATTCTTTGTGTTTCGTTACCAACAAAATACGTTGAACAATTTATTTATTTACTCATATACTCTATGTTGTAAACAAAAAATAGACGCAAATGTTTTGAATTAAGTAAAAGTACAATAGGTGGCCTTATCACTGTCAGCGATCTCTTCCAGGCAACTTTAGGATGGAAAATAGTTGCTACACTTTTTAGATATAAGTTAATACAAAAACGTATCGCTTAATGTCAATTTCATTAGGCCCGGGAAAATTATGCAATTTCTATTGTGATTCTTGTGAAGTGAAAGTGAATAATGGCAACAAAAAAGTAACTCATATTACTTACTACCTAGCCTACTACTACGTAATATATCATCTTATTAGGAAAAAAAGTTCCTCCGCTATCGGTCTAAGACAGAGTGCAGTTGAGACTTTTGAAGACCATTTATTTGCTAACTTTAAAATTTTCGCGGAATGCATTCTCCGGCAGGTCGAAGGCCCAGTGAACTCTTTCTCAGAGTTCCTCTCCGACTTCCTTCGAATTCTTTTTAGCATAAAAACTTATTAAATAGTTACGTTATGCATACGAATTGCGTATTTACTATTTTGTGTTAGCAAAATTTCCGTAATCCTTTAACGCAACGCAAAATTTTACAATATAGATACGAAGAATCTCTTGTGTACGTCTCTTGGGATGTAGACCATTTGAGAAGAAATGTCTCTATTCCTAAACGTCAAAGATAGACAATATACGTTGGTCATGCTCGACGATGAAGACTTTTGTCTAGGGAAGAGTAGAAACTACTCTTTCCGTTCATTCTCGAGATCGCCATGCTCGGAATGGTAGAATTATTGGCACTGTCTACATCCAAATGTCATTTTTGTCTACTCCTCTTCCGTCGACACGACTGTTGTCTTCAGTGTTCATGCCACGACTACAGAAACTTTTTTTTTAAAGGCGTTACCCCACACTGAGATTTCTCCTGTGTCGTGGGTGCGTTTACGGACATGAATTCCACATACAATATACCCAGACCCGGAACAACTACCTGCAGATCATACAAATATTTGTTCCGTGCGGGAATCGAACCCACGACCCGTTGGTGCAGTGGCTGATACAGTCGGCTGCTGCGCTCCGGGTCGTGGGTTCGATTCTTCTTCGCCACTCGAGAACCTTTCGGCCCCATCGGTCATCCATTCTACGAGCAATGTGCCCCACCCACTGCCACTTAAGTTTGGCAATCCTTCAGGCTATGTCGGTTACCTTTGTTGTATTGCGGATCTCCTAATTTTTTATTCGATCTCGCAGGGAAACTCCGGGCATAGCCCTCTCCATTGCCCTTTGGGTGACTTTGAGCCTTCTTATGAGGCCCATGGTGAAAGACCACGACTCAGAACCATAGGTCATCACCGGCAACACACACTGGTATACTTTCGACATCGATGTATATGTAAATATTGATGCAGTACAAAAACGGCAAATAAGTGGGTTATTTATTTATACGGCGCCTAACCCAATGTTTTCTCATAGAATTTGAATTGAAACGCGAAGTATATATCTATCAAAGGTTTCATAATAAATTCATGGAATTGATACACTAATTAAGCTGAAGTCTTATCAGTCAAAACCACGCGTTTATTATCAGTAAGTTCCACAATAATTTCTAAATAGTAATTCAGACCTGAGGTTTACCATATCTGCAAAGTTTGTTTGCCCGAGGAATTATCAGGGCTGAGTAGAATAAGGTACGCCAAACATCTCTATCTACGCTAATAATGGCGTAACTTAACACAGTATGCTTGGAGATAAATGAACCGTTATATATGTGTAAGTTGGCCAATTAAATAATACGTGCTTGGTTTGAGCTCATTACTAATTATTTGAGGCTTGAAATCTTGTAATGGGATCTTTAAAAGTTAAGAAATCTACGTTATAAATATATAACATACTACATAAGTGTGGAAAGGCATTCGGCTTGGGGGGATCCTTTACAATCCTCCCCGGGAAGTGCCTGGGGGGGCGACCTTTTTACAGTCGCCTTCCCTCCACTAGAGGGGATGACCACTTTACAGTCATCCCCTCCGAGATGTGCCTAAAGGCGTGGCACCAACGGGTGGCTCTAGATGGAGATCTTTCGAGTTCCTTGAGCCTCCCTTCGGTACGTGAGGTATTTCCACCGGATCAAAAAAAAAAAAGGCTATCACTGCTAAATATATTTGTTGCTGTCTGTCTGTTTGTTACGTTGTCGTGGCTAAAGCCCTGAACCGATTTTGATGCAATTTTGTGTTGCAATAGCTTGAACCCTTGGGAAGAAAATAGACACTAATCATCCGCTAAGAGGGTGTTGAAGTTTGTATGGAAAATTCTTAATTTCAAGCAAAGTCGCGGGCAAAGCGCTAGTTATTAAATAAATAGAATAAATACTTAATTAAATAACTTAAATGGAGTGTTGAAATATGCATGGGACTTTCTTAATTCCAAGCGAAGTCACGGGTAAAGTGCTAATTATTCCATAAAAAGAGTAAATACTAATGAATTAAATGATGAACGTTATACCATATTATCTATATAATCAAGAAAGAATGAAGTCTAGGTAGAAATCTACATTATCATCATTTCGGCCGAATAAGTCCACTGCTAGAAACAGGCCTCCCCCAAAAATAACCACAACGACCGATATGGCTGTGTTGTGTGCTCATTGGGGGGTTTTGCCATAATCGCCACGCTTGGCAAGTGAATTGGCGATCGCAGTTGAGTTGTTAATGTACTCGAAGGCCGCTGCTGCCCATCCTCCGGCTAATCCCATAGTGGCTTTTTATCACACCCAAGGGATGAGATGGGTTGGTGCTATTCGTAGCTGGCACTACACATCTACATTATGAATGTATAATATACTACATAACAACAATAAAAAACTATAAATAACGAAATGTCTGTACATTAAAATTGTATTCACGAAAACTTTACAGGGATTTTAGAATATCAGCTCAACGTATTCACAAATAAGTACGTAGTCTTATGTAGGCGTATGATTAGGCTGTAATAGTGATGATCTGAGTTTGAATCTCGAATACACTTCTTTCTACACATCTCTTTTATCCTTACATCTATATAAAGAAGCGAGAAAAATGTAGAATTAACATACAGTGTTCAAATAAATTGCACGTAAAACATGTACATTTTGTATCGATCTATCTTCATCATTTCGGCCGAATGAAGTCCACTGCTGGACACAGGCCTCCCCCATAGATCACCACAACCACCAATATGGATGTGTTGTGGGCTCATTGGGGGGTTTTGCCATAATCGCCACGCTTGGCATCTTATCTTAATAGATATAAATTACGTGTCATATTCTTTGTCCGCTATGGACACCTAAACTACTGAACCGATTTTAATAGAATTTTACACTCTGTGTGCAATTTTATACAACTTAAAAGATAGGATAGTTTATGTCTCAATTTATAATCGCAATATTATTTTATTGAGAATTATTTGTTTGTATTGTTTTCCGTGTGGGCACCACACGGAAAGCTTTGCCGTGTGGTGCCGGCTCAGATTGCCACCACCCCATCTCCTCTCGTGGGTGTCGTAAAAGTCGACTAAGAGATTAGCCGGAGGATGGGCAGCAGCGTCCTTCGATTAAATCAACAACTCAACTGCGATCGCCAACCCGTCTGCCAAGCGTGGCGATTATGGCAAAACCCCCCAATGAGCCCACAACACACCCATACCGGTCGTTGTGGTGATTTTTGGGGGAGGTCTGTGTCCAGCAGTGGACTTCATTCGGCCGAAATGATGATGATTTGTTAATTGTCTGACAAAGAGTCATAATTATCTGTTAGTTCGATAAGACTCTAACAGATGGTCGTATAAGGCAATTAGTTGACTGGATTGATTGGACCCGGTAGGTGTCACTGCAATCGAATTTGCATGTACCTGCCAGTGCGAAATAGGGGTGGGCAGCTAGTTATTGCTAAATAACGACTTAAATGTGTTACTAAATAAAGTTGCAACATTGTTATATAACTTTAAAATTATTCAAATTTAGCAATTATTTTTTCTCTCTTTCTGCATTATCATGAGACTATTATGATTTATAATTATTGAGTGTGATTACTTCTATAAAATGAAAAATTGTATGCATGATTTTATTTACATACAGTTAAATTTTAAATTCTATTTGGAACTATAACTGTTTCTAACTGCCTTTAGGTCTATAACAGAAACCAAAACGATTTAAATATAAACGAATTTTCACAGATGTTTAATACTTCGGTAACCTTTAAATTAAGAACATTTTAGAAAGACAAAAAGATTATTAAATGCATAGAATTTTTATTTTATTAAAATTTTATCTTCATGTCATTTTCTCAACTTATATGTAAACTATAATAAATCTGCCAAGTGTATTAAACCAGACATAAAGTAGCTGATTTTCTAGTAATGTCAAGTAGTTAACGGTACCGTAACATTGGGCAGTTTGAGAACCAAGGTAAGCCAAGGTAAAACGATAAGAATAACCAAAATGATTTCCGTTCGTAAGTATTACCATTGAAACTGTAGATTGATAGTCATACAATTTCAAAAAATGTCAACGTTTCTAAAAGTAGTTCTTTGTAACAAGTGGTGCCTTGGTTCCCAGTAGCGCAAATTTACCGGTAAGTACTTGTTTTACAATACAACCATAAAAAGGTTTTAATAACTTTTACAATTCTCTTTTAAACTCATCAAAATTATCGTTTCTAGGTAAATACTACCCACTCACACACAAATGCCTCACAATAAGGAAAACAAACAACTGTCAATTTCTATATGAAATCTACGGATTTTGGCGGAGTACCAAAGCCCTTATACTTCAGTGATACTGGTCAAACTTATAATACCCTGTCAGAAACCTGACGTTTATTAATTCAGACTTGATTTATACAAAGGCTCTCTGAATGCTGATAGATATTATACTTGCCTACTCAAAACGATCCTCATTACTTTTTTAATGAGATTTCTTTTTAAATTGTCTGCACGATCCACCAATAAAATAGTTATTTTTAAAGGACAATTTTCAATTTTCTAGTTTTAGACGAGTTCGTGACTGTGGTTACTAAAATACGAGTTTCAACTTAGCGACCTTAAAATTCTAAAGTACAACCGTTCCTATTCATCATCATCATCATGACAGCCGAGGGATATCCGCTGCTGATCAAAGGCCTGCCTGTTATATTATAATTTGGGGGAATTTGCCAGGACTGACTACGCTTGGTAGGCGGGTTGGTGGGCGCAGTATGACTACTGCTTCACAGAAGGGACGTTACCACCTTTCCCTCTGGTAATGGGTCCCTTCCTCACCTTCTATGACATCTACGTGAGATGTAGTGGTGTCATATTTTTAATGCGGATATCACATGACCACCCCTATTGGTATATTATAGATGTATACATGCATATACCGTAGTTAGAAGGTCGTTGTTTATCTTAGCAAAAAAAAGTATAAATAATTATATGCAACAAGAAACATGTGAACAGGATTTAAATAACTTCTTATAACTAAAATGGTCGTTTACATGGGTCACGAAATCTTAGCAACTATAACATACTCTACTATAAATGGAAGACTTGTGAATGGGACTTCCATATAAAGATCAAAAAATACTTCATATCATATCATACCATACGGGCAGTGTAAGCTGCTGTAAACTTAATTAGAAATACAGATGCAAGGCATACATAATGAAACGCTTTAGGGAGCTTGATACCAATTTCATTGAAAATTCGCCCCCACTTCTCTCTCTTGATTATAGCTTCCAAACGGTAAAATCATTTTTAATTTTAATCGGTCCAGTATTTTCAGAGATTACCCTTTTATGTAAACAATCCAATAATCTGTTTCTATAATATACTAGCTGCCCACCCCAGCTTCACACAGGCGCCACCTACCGGGTCCAATTGTGAATCTAAACCATCCCGGGACCCACTACACCATACACAAAATAATCATCACAATCGGTCCAGCTTTTTAGGAGGAGTTCAGTGACATACACACGTAGAGTAGAATAATATATATAAAGATACCGTAGAATTATATATATTAAGATGGACAATCTACAACATTTAAACGTTTCCATTAGAACGCTGAATATTCTGTCAACACGTATATATGTATACATTTACACATATCCATACTAGTTTACCTACCTCCTGTTACTCGTGTCCCATTAAAACTCATTTACATGGGGTCTAAACTTCGGAAGGCTTTGTGGCAAAGCTAGTTACGAACATAAATGTACACAATTGGCCATTATGTAAGCGAAAACTTGAGACGACGATTATAATTTACCCATCTATGAAGAGCTTGTGTAGCTAATGTAATTATATAGAGCTTACGATAATGATTATAAAATAAATCTGTCTCCTTTTTTCCACACGGGAGAATACTGCTGCCCATCCTCGTGATACCTATCTTTAGTTGACTTTTGCAACATCCTTGAGTGGAGACGAGTGAGCTATTCTTGGCCAGAAACCACACGAAACAACGGACAGTAATATAGCAGGATTTATACTATGTGAACTAATTATGTGCGTACAGTATTATGTAAACTTCATAAGTCATAAGTTTTTATTGGTAAGGTTCACTTGCATGTCTTTCATTTTACAATATATTATATCCAACTATACCACATAATCAACATTCAAATCAATAATTAATACTAAATACAAACCAAAATTGCATTAATAAAATTGAAGATGAATTTCGATGTCAACAAAATAATAGTAAAGAAACATAATTACAAAATTTAAATTATACACTTAAAATGTCAATTATTCCAATTAAAATCAATAAATTCGTCATATGTATAAAATGCTTGCTCAATCAGCCAGTGCTTTAAGCGCTTCGTAAAAGCATGTCGTAAAAGACAACTACGGTACTTTACAGCACAAGGATGTGCAGCTGCATCCCTTCTGTGGAACAGTAGTCATATTGGATCACCAACCCGCCAGTACTGACCTGGTACATTGGCAATCACCATCATCATCATTTCAGCCGAATAAAGTCCAGTGCTGGACACAGGCCTCCCCAAAGATCGCCACAATGACCGGTCTCGGTGAGTTTTGTGCTCGTTGGGGGGTTCTGCCATAATCGCCACGTTTGGCAGGTGGGTTGGCGATCGCAGTTGAATTGTTAATATAGTTGAAGGACGCTGCTGCCCATCCTTCAGCTCCTCCCATATTCGCTTTAACGACATCCACGGGATGAAATGGGTTGCCGCTATTCGTAGCCGCCACCACATGGCATCAAACGCGACATATTGGCAAATTCCCCTCAAAATGACATCATATTGTTGATAACGCGTTTGTTCAGATGATGATAAACCAATGAAGGTCTAGGATTTAATTGAAAATTCGTTCATAAATGAAATTGTATGTTGAAATGTTATTAGGTATGATCCTGACAGCATGACTGAGTGAGACGTGAGTTGAGGAGATTAGTCGGGAGTTACTCTGTACAAAACGGCCCCAGGATTTAAAAAAGGCTGGGCAGATAATAATATCATCAATTTCGCATTTATTCTAGAATAATCTTACAATAGTAAGCACACTACCAGTTTCCCATCCATGGTAAGATAGGATTTTTGTTTACGTCCATTTTCTCAAAACTCATAAACTAGTTACTTCGATTTCTAAAATGGAACAATTAAACTTTTATTTGTTATTTCATAATCATTGTGTATAAACATATTTTATAAAATCTGCGACGATCATTAACTTTTAATGTATTTATCTAAAATGTAAAAGTTCTATAGTCTGATTTTATCAAACTAAACTAATTTATTGGCAGTTCCAAAACCTTTAGTTTTTTAAACTAAACAATATTCCATTTAAAAATACTAAACAAACTTATTCCACCATTTACATTTTATTATAAGACACGATCGTGAAAATATTTAAATCAATACCCATTTTAATAACTGAAGGTTCACTTAAGACAAACAATGAACATTTTGATTAAAATAAAGTTCAAAGGCTCAACCCGAGTCGTTTTGAGAGTGCTTGTAAATTAACGGATTTAAACTTCCAAGGATTGTTATAGAAAGAATAAAAAAATTCAGGATTTGTTTAATGTTAACATTTATTAAAACAATCGTATTTGCTTTTTTGTAACCAATTATTTTTAATGCTGTCTCATAGTCTTGGCCTCATCTGGTCAGGCTAGAAGATGACTAGGCAAAATTACTGTTAATTTTATGTATTTTAAGCATTCAATAGATGGAATTAAGCAACTGTGTGGTTTTGCCGACATCATTGCCTTACAGGAAACATAGCTTATGCTGGATGACTAAAAGCATATCTTGATACGATTCGTGGCGACTTTGGAAGCACTGGGACGTCTGCGGTAGATAAGACGCCTGGTATTGTGAGAGGCAGACCATATGGCGGTGTAGCGCTGCTTTGACGCAAAACGACGTTTCAGAGCGTGTCAATGATGTTGTGTGCGTATACAAGAATCGCGGCAATACGTGTCACGACCAATGATCGGCCTATACTAGTGCTGTAATGATCGTTCCATCCACATGTTACGCGTCCGTGCGACATTTTGGCTACTTTCAAAGTACCTACAACGGTACGTTATCAAAGAGTTCGATATTTGAAAAAGCAATCTAGTGCCGACTTGGTGCCTGATCTTCAGCTATAATTATCGAATTAAGCGATAGATCGCGACGCGAAAAGAAGCGGTGACGCGCATCCGCCCCATAAGCAAATCGGCAACTGGCGAATGACGGGACTTGTCGCCTCGAACGAGCGCGTGGTGATAGGGGGAGAGATACGGATACATTGGATACATCGTACATATCCGCACGGGGACGCTCGGGTGAATAAACTGTGTTGATAAGAGTGCGTAGCCATAACTTCGAAAAATAATGGATATTGTGGTTAAAAATGAATCGCATCGTATAAACTTTCACCTCCGTAAAGATTTCTTGGTGTTGCATACAAGGCGACGGCTGCGGCACCGTGTCATTTGACGCAACTGCGCTGTCATAACGGCGGTGCGTTATCATGTTGTGGCAAAGACACATACGAACTGTTTGTGAATGAAACATCAACTGAGTCGCATTGGCCGTCGTGCTTAAGGCGACGTCACCGTGCCGCGACACAACGCCGCGCCGTAGTGATGTGGCCAAGAGTGAAGCCGTATTTGTAATATAGCCGTTAGTGTTTCTTCCTTCTTTTTCTTGTTTCTCCAGAGGAAATTCTTCATAATATTCCTCCGCCCGGGGGAAGGATAAAGGGTATAACGGACTCCTACTGGTTAAGACCACTGGAGCGGTCATCTTCGGCACTGAAAGGGGGCTCCAGGTCCTCGTACGATCACAGTAGAGCCACCCACTGGTGCCACGCCTATAGGCATATCTCGGAGGGGAATCGTAGAGACTCTCCCCAAAGCCACGCCTTGCGCTGTGCTGTGGTACCAGACCGTGGCGCGTGACGACATGTGCGCCACCGTCTTCTCGGGGATCGTCCGGTATGAGCACGCAGATTCCCCAATCTGTATGTGTACCACATATCGATCGCAGGGGGTACAGGCGTATTGGATATAGGCATCAGGGTACCCCTGCGACGTCTTATCCTTCTCCGTGCGGGATCAGCCCTCTCCCGACCCCCCTCTGTGGTCTCCTTCCGAAATTGACGCTCTCATGGAAGGAGACCAAGGCATTCCAGTATTCATGCCCTGCCAACATAGCCTGGTAAAGAGAGATCCTGCCCGATCCGATCGAATAGAATCTGCCACTCGGCAGCTCACGCAGGGTGAGTGTGAGAGAAGGAATGTTTAGCGTGTGCTGTGCGATATCTTGCTCACTTCTACAGTGGTGGCACTGGGGTGTGACCCCACGTCTTATGTGACGCGTTCGCTCTTACTGAGCCAGGGTCCGATGAAGAGTGGCAGGATATCCTCGACGATACGCTTGGTCGCAGACGGCTAACCAAAACAGAGGTGGTGAATTTACTCGATCGGTCCTCCAAGATTGGGCGGTTAATGCTATACTGCACTACATATAAAGTGCTCTTCGAAGCCCCAGCAACTGTCCAGGATCAGCCCCGGGTACTTCATGTACAGGACATCTCCGATTCACGTCATCAACGCGTATCCACGAACCGGGTGGTTCTCTGCTCGTCGGCAGTTTGTGAAAACGGCACAAATATATTGTAATAATTAAAAACCTACTATGAGTCTCAACGTGGCTCGTATTTCATATTTCCACGAATCCGTCAACTATAATATAATATATCTACACCTCTTATATTAAGATTTCTATCTAACGTAGTACAGGTTTCCTCATTCGGGGAGTTATTAGCTAAACCGCAATGCCAATTTAGCGTACCACTAGTAATTATGTATAGTGGAGGAGTAGCTACCTCTAGACTCCTCCATTAAGCGAAATTAGAGCTTGTAGTCAAAATTTTCGCTGGAATTAACATGTGTATGTAATAAATTAATAATGTACAGTTTATGACAACCGTTAACAAAGGAGATACAGTGAAAGAATTCCGATGATCCAAATTGCAAGCCTATCTAATAATATAATAGTAATTTCGGCGAATGAAGTCTGCTGGACACAGGCCTCCCCCAAAGATCACCACAACGACCGATATGGGTGTGTTGTGGGCCCATTGGGGGGTTATGCAATAATCGCCACGCTTGGCAGGCGGGTGGGTTGGCAATCGCAGTTGAGTTGTTAATATACTCGAAGAATGCTGCTGCCCATCCTCTGACTATACCCTAGTCGACTTTTACGACACCCACGGGAGGAGATGGGGTGGTGGTATTCTGAGCCGGCACCACACAAACTTATAGTTTTAATTAACCCAGTAAGGAGACAAGCAAGTTATTTGTCTTGTGGTATACGTTACGCATAACACATGCCCATAACAACTGTAATCCTACCCATCAGGGTTAGTTATGTACGGCAACACACTGCGTCCATCACCACCCTGAGACATTAGTTATTTAGTCTCTTACGCCCTTTAATTTCACTAGCTACAGTGCCCTTCACCAGATCACAGTAATTTTACTACTTGTTGGTGAATATCTATTCTGGCATGCGGTGGTACCTGCCTCGCCAGAATCTTGCAATAAGAGACCCTTTTTTTACTATCCCGGTGGAAATACGTCATATTTTCCTCCGTCCCGGGGAAGGTCGGAGGGTCATGCTAGACTCCTGCTCGCTAAAACCACCGGAGCAATCATCTTTGGCACCGAAGGGGAGCTCCAGGTCCTCGTACGATCACACTAGAGCTGCCCATTGGTGCCGTGCCTGTAGGCACACCTCGGAGGGGATGACTGTAAGGCGGTCACCCCCTCTAGCAGAGGGGAGCGACTGTAAAAAGGCCGCCCCACAGGCACTTCTCGGGGGGTTGTAAAGGATTCCCCGGAGTCTCCCTGTGCGCTGTGCTGCGCACACGGTGGCAGGCGACCACATGCGCACCGCCGTCTTCCCGGAGGTCACTCGGTATGAGCACGTAAACTCCGTACTCTCCACGCGCCCGCGACCCCCAAAGCCCCCCACCATATAATGCAATAAGAGACCTACAATCAGTATCATCAGTTTGAATTGTTGGTGCTATAATTATTTGTATCTAACCTACTTGTACTACGTGTAAATGTTTATCCCACGATCTCCAAATCGACGGCTTGATCGCTTAGTGACTGGAAGGCTTGTCTTGTAACTGTCGTTTAAGGGAAATGGGATCGTGATGCTCTTTTGTGATAAGCTAACATAACGCACTACTACCCTATATACCTACTACACATGATATTTAAGTAGTATACATTTTGTGGTACCGGCTAGAATAGCACCGACCCCGTCATATCACGTGGGTGTCTTAAAAGGTGACTATCGGAGTCGGAAAATGGGCAGTAGTGTCCTTCGAGTAAATTAAAACGTCGCCAACTCGCTTCCCAAGCGTGTGATTTTGACAAAACACCAAATGAGCACACTACACAAACCAATGTCGTTGTGGTGATCTTTGAGAGTAGTCTGTATCCAGAAGTTGACGTCTTTCGGCTGATATAATGATAATTAAATAAAAACTCTTTTAAATACGAACTGGCTTTAAGTAGTACTGGAAAATTAGCTTTGATTCAAAAGCTTGAGACCCGAGTTGAAGCTTGTTGTTTGATTTTAGAAGATTATTGATATTGATTTTAATTCAAAAAAATATAAAAAAATTCCAAATATCCATATATCCATGAAGCATCTGCAGCCGAACTAAGCAAAGCCTGTATTTCGGCTATCAGCGCTAATTCCCTCGAATTAACAACATTGTCGTAGCCATTCAAACTTATGTTAGCCTGTTAGTTTTAGTTTAACATTTCCTTCCGTCCTTTTGTCATAATAATCACTGTGCTATATATGCAGTAGAAGTTCAGTCTCCTCATAATTAAGTTTTTGTAGGTATTCACGCACTTGTTTTTACTTGAATTTTTGTCAGGGGATATATATTTAGGGTTCTATTTACTTTATTGTAGATAAAGGGTCCAATAAAATTCGCAAAACGTTGGCTAAATTTAGTCTTAAAAAGAGTCAGTCTGTCGCAAACCATATCTCTCCTACGTTTTCGTAAGAGCAACGGATTCTATGTCTGTTTACCTATGCTATAGAAGAGTCATACTCAGAATAAACAGTTGTCTAACAGTTAGAACTCTACAAATCTGATACAATGTTACGATAGAAAAGAAAATAGGTTTGAAAATACGAACCTTCACTAGTGCACGCTGGGTGATCTCAACAGCCTTTAGGATAGTTTTCAATGCACCTCCCCAATATGATAAGCAATACGTTACGAGTGATTGGCAAAGTGCATAACATATTTGTTTTAGCAGCTCAGTAGACGTGCCTTAGATTTTTTTAAATATAGATCATTTTTCGTAGTCTACCGCATAGTAGACTTATATGCTCTTTGAAGCTAAGGTTGCTATCTATGGTAACTCCAAGATATTTAATAAAGTGTAACCGCTCTAATGGTGGGCACGAACAGTTTTTTCTGGACTGACACTCATGCGATATGATTTCTCGGCAGATATACTTGGTCTTTTCCACATTTAACGTAAGAATGTGGCTCTGAAGCCACTCTTCCACAATACGAAAACCCAATTGCGCAGTATCAATCATTTCATTTACCCTTTATCGAATAAACAACTTTTAACAACTTTTTCACCTGATGCTAAGCGACAATGCGGTTTATGATGAATCACGCTTGCCAGGTTGTAATCATCCAGAAACAAAGTGTAAAATTATCAATTACACATAATTTGGTGACGCTAAGATCGGCACCAATGCGCGTCACTTTTCCTCTTTTTTAAACCGTTGCCCCACACTAAGTTTTCTCCTGTGTCGTAGGTGCGTTTACAGACACAAATTCCACACACAATACACCCAGAACCGAAACAACAACCTGCAGATCATACAAATATTTGTTCCGTGCGGGAATCGAACCCGCGACCCGATGCGCAGCAGCCGACTGTATCAGCCACTGCGCCAACCGTGCCGTCAAGTATAAAAATCATATTTTACTTTAATCGTCAACAGTAATTTACAGATAATTACGTAAACAACATAAGAAAAAGGAATCGCCAACTGTGTTTAAATTCAAAAACTTAGGTAAATTAAACTTAACTTTCGGAGAAATCATGAAAAGATAAGAATGTAATTTGAAGCACCTAACTGCAAAATCCAGAGAGTAAAAACGTTATTACATCGAATCTAAAAAACAACAAAACAATGATAACATCTCAGCAACACACCTCCAATCACGTAAATACAAGTAATATGAAAATCTTCACTAAAACTCAGCTTAAGGTAGATGGAACTTATGTGAAACTACGAGCACTTATTGATAAAGGTTCGTGAGTGAATTTGTTTACAGCAACTACAACTCGTATATATATGGCAGTATATATTATAAACGTAACTATGAATACATATGTATGTATTTAATTACATATTTCAGATATTTTACTATTTAAATTTATATTGCTAAAAATGACACAATAGTTCGAGTTACAATAATGTTGTTAATGCACCGTGTCTTCTCACTGCATCACCAAAGGTAAAATAGTAGAAAATGCCTATGGCATTAAGTCCGCCTCTGTACTGTACTGATAAATAAATAAATCTCGGCGATTTGCGCGAAAATTCTACAACTAAGATATTGGGAGTTGTATTTGACGCATCTCATCACGTGGGTGTCGTAAAAGGCGACTATGGGATTGGCTGGAGGATGGGCAGTAGCGTCCTTCGAGTACATTAACAACTTAACTGCCATCGCCAACCCGCCTGCTAAGCATGGCGATTATGGCAAAGCCCCCTAACAAGCACACAACACACCTATATCGATCATTGTGGTGATCTTTGGGGGAGGCGTGTGTCCAGCAGTGGACTTTGTTTGGCCGAACAAAAAAAATATTGACGCAACATAAAAAATATCAATTGGCCACAGCCGAAATAATCTTATGGAAAAAGGTGCCATTTTACAACTGGGTATACATGCTTTACCCAGAAGTGGTGAACGTAGAAATACGTGTTCACAGCCGAAATCGAGAAGATGTATCGCTGCTTAGGTCTGCCGCTGTCAGAAGAACAATAAAATCTTTAATTAATCGTCTAGCGAGATTCGCCTGTTAAAGCCTTGCGTGACTTTCATCCTTGTACTGTCATATATAGAATGAAAAGTATTCCTTGAATCGCCATACATTTATTTTAAAAAGCTTGCTACTGATGGCGGACTCAAGCATCCAGAAACTGCCAAAATACTGCAGTCAGAATGTTATGTCGATGACGCCATAAGTGGCCGCAACTGCTTTTAGCTAGCTCAGCAACTACAAGAATCTTTACTTCTACATCGGACATGAGGGGAAACGAACTTTCGTAAACGGTCAACCCACGATTGGTGCATTTACAGACATGAATTCCACATGCAATACAGCCAGACCCGAAACAACTTCCTGCAGATCATTCAAATACTTGTTCCGTGCGGGAATCGAACCCACGATCCGGAGCGCAGCAGTCGACTGTATCAGCCACTGCACTAACCGTTATTTGTATGCTATACAAATCTTAGGAATGTCCGTTACTTTAAACCGTTACTAAATTAAATTACTAATTTCAGTCGAGTGTAGTCATCATTTAGAACACAGAAAGTAATTTTACGTGCCTGTTGGTTCTTAGGCGAACAATTTATAGCCGCAGCACAATGTCTTCATGTACCGGCCCAACCTGTTTATAAGAGGTCATCAATCTATCTGACTTTTAGACAACCTATATCATGTAAGGTATGCGATCATGGCCGTTTCGTTCTAAACTTGTTGGTTCTGTAACACATATGTACCTACACACAATACCGAGACCTACCATGGTATGTTAAATATCATGGGTTAAATAACACCTCATAAAATGTAGTGTAATTTTAAATCCGATGTTTTATTACTTCCATTTTTTAGGCCCTGAAATCGTTGTTTTAGTAGCTAAGAGTCAAGACCATCCATAAAAATTTAAAGACCGCTTTATTTATCTTTCAAGTATGTAAGTATGCTGATAATAAGGTTCTTCTTAGCCATAAAATTGTAGTATCCATTTCGCTACCGTCTGTTTAATCCTAGACAAGCAGTTGCTTCTTGTTTTTATAATATTTTTCTATTAAATAACCCAATATTCTTTTTATTTACTTTAAGGGGCTTGTTAGGAAATACATAAATAAAAATCTACATGTCATTTTATTAGATCGAAGCCGTAAAAACGCCGGAATAAATTCCATCTCCAAGTTACATAATAATTTCTGAAGTTTGCGCGAGTAGCATCCATTGAATCGAAATAGCTGATGCTGTATTCAAGTTACATAACCTTTATAACTGAACACTTGTTCTAATATACAATAAGGTAGATAATTGTTTGGTGAAATGAAATGATGAAAACACAGGGCCTTCGACTTTTTGAAGGAACTCGAGACCTGACCACCGGATCCTAAGGCTTAAGTTGAAATGCCTTGTGTTACGGCAGTTCACTTTCTATTCGTACCTTTCATCTGGAACACAACTACGATTCTACATTGTTGTTATAGTATGTACAATGAGTAAGATACCGCCTCAATCGAACTCTTATCCGTGTGAAGTCCGGATTAAGAATATGGCACCACTCTGTTCTCCTCCTGTGGGTGTCGTAAAAGGTGACTAAGGAACTCTAAGCTACAGGGATGGGTAGCAGCATTCCCTCTGTGGAACAGTAGCCATTCTGCGCTCACCTACCTGCCCTAGGTACTTGCAATTTCCCCCTAAAATGACGACACACGGCATGTAACCGGTCTTCTTATGGGGAGGCTTTTGTTCAGCAGTGGATTTTTTTGCTGATATGATGAATGCAGCTCTTCACATAGAACTTTACATAGAACAATTAGTTTTTTATTTAATAAATATATTATTTTCCGCTTTCTTATTCGTCGTCTTCTAGATGTGCTTATATTTTCCCTTTTATCATTTGGTAAGTATCATTGTCAGGATGTCAAATAGTCATGGCATTAAAAGACAATATATCAGGTGGACGCTTTTCATATTTATAGTATATCGTAAGTTGCATCTTGCGAAATTCGCAATGTCAATGTCTTAGTAGTGTACTATTTAGCTACATTTTCCGCACGCTGATACTAGCTGCACTATATGTTGACACTTATATGTTTGCAGTTATCATTAAATTCTGTAAATATTGACAACTAAGTTTGAGAGAGCAAATGCTGTACTTCATTGTTGTAGGCCCCGCTATAATGATGTATAGCTGGAATTTAAAATGAAGGAAATAAAATGTGTAATTTGAAAAATACTTGTGTATGTTGTCTCTAGCGCTATCAAACAATGCCCCTAGTTTAATATACAAAAAGTTCCTGTGAAAGGGCTAGTCCTAGTGACCAATGCAGTTGCCCAGTGTGGTGGATACGGGCTGACAAGAAGAAGCTCCCTTTAAGAAGAAGCTTATTACCTACTAGCTGAGACCCGCGGTTTCACCCGCGTTTAATTTAAAAGAAATCTATAGTACTTCGACATAGACACGCAAAAAAATTAAAACCCTTGAAATCCAATATATATATATATATATATTGGATAATAATGTGTTTTCGCGAGTATTACACATTATAATAAAACACTTTTAAACGGATTCTATCGCGTATATTTTAGATTTTTATTATTATAATTGTACAGTTCTTAAAATCTGTAATGACGCCTATCACCTTAGTCATCCTGCGACCACGAACCCTGCAAAGTGTTCGAAACGTTAGGAAAAACAAAAATCTAAAATATACGCGATAGAATCCGTTTAAAAGTGTTTTATTATAAATTGGATTTCAAGGGTTTTAATTTTTTTGCGTGGATCCCTAATTATGTTTCTAGAATAAAAGTAACCTAAGTTATTCCGTATAACATTAGCTATCTGCCAGTGCAAGTCCCGTCAAAATCGGTCCAGCCATTTCGGAGATTACCCGGAACAAACAGATAGACAGACAAAAAAATTGATAATTGTTTTTTGTTGTATGTACCGTATATACTTTCATATGCATTTAGTAAAAAGCTGTTATTTTGACATTACAAACAGACACTTCAATTTTATTTATTTGTATAGATTGTAGACTGTAATGAATATACAACGCCTTTTGAACCATCATGATAATATAATGATAATTTAATCCAACCTACCTCGAAATAGACCATTTTGATTTAATTGAAAACTAATAACTAACCCGTTAGCAAATCAATGCTAAAAATAAAACTTCATCATTTCAGCCGAATGAAGTCCACAGCTGGACACAGGCCTCCCCCAAAGATCACCATTACCACCGATATAATGTGTTGTGGGCTCATTGGGGGGTTTTGCCATAATTGCCACGCTTGGCAGGCGGGTTGGCGATCGCAGTTGTGTTGTTAATGTACTCGAAGGACGCTGCTGCCCATCCTCCGGCTAATCCCTTATTCGACTTTTACGACACCCATGGGAGGAGACGGGGTGGTGGCATTCTGAGCCGGCTCGACACGGCCAACACAAAACAAAACAAAATATAACTGATACAAACCAAAAGCGTTCGCATCGATTAATTTAGTTGAGATAAAAGGCACCAATAAAATTTCAGCCCTTTGAAAGAACATTGCGGTCAATAATGGTGGTTACTCTGAAGCAGAGTGAATTGATTGTTATTTAGATATTCATTGTACTCGGGATTTGCAAGTACGGCTATGAGATCAGCGAATAGATTTTGAGGGATAAGCACTCGTTTATTCGTCAATTAGGACACGACAAAACGACACGGTTCGCCGGGTCGCGGGTTCGATTCCCGCACGGAACAAATATTTGTATGATCTGCAGGTAGTTGTTTCGGGTCTGGGTGTATTGTGTGTGAAATATGTCTGTAAACGCACCCACGACACAGGAGTAAACCAAGTGTGAAGCAACGTTTTAAAAAAAAAACTATAAGTTATAGTCCTTTTAGAGCAAGACGCTGTCACAGGAGATTACTTACAGTTTTTATGATCCGCCAATATAGCTGACACTACTGCCGACAAAGAGAGCTCTTACCCGATCCGATAGACCAGGATCCCCACGCTCACGCTGGGGACTCCTCGAGCTTGTGCCGTGCGATATACTGGTTGCTATCACAGTGGTGGAACCGTGCCATGACTTCGCATCCTATCTTGTGCAGGTACGCACCGGAACAACTATGCCTACAAAAGGGACGCTGCTGCCCACCCCTCTGGTTTACAGTCCCTTAGTCGTCTTTTACATCATCCATGGGAGATGGAGTGGTTCTGTATTCCCAATTTTCCGGACCACACGGATAACGCAGGCAAGTCCGCATATAAGCAAACATATATTAGACTATCGTGCGTATTTTATTTATTTATTTACACTTTCATGTACAGTGGTGGTACACAAGGCGGACTTAATGCCATGTGGCATTCTCTACCAGTCAACCTTTATACGACTAATAAAACATTATATTGGAATAAATATATTTTGTACAAAAAAAAAACTATTCACATTTTAAAGTCACAAACCCGCGGGACTCCGTCCAAATTCTAAAATCTTACCGAGTAACCAGGCAGATTATCCTCCTTTACGAAAGTAATATTACCTATGTTTGGCTCTGTTTCATTTTGAACACTATAACATGTGAGCTTAAAATTCCTGAAACCAACGTCGCCAAAAATTATAAAAAGTTATTCTCTGCAGCCTCCTCAACGTCCTCATACAGCCATACTCATTATTTGTTTTCAGCACAAGAATCAGAGATTCACCATCAATAAATTACCGGGTATACGTAGGATTGGACCATCCGGATTTTAATAGATTTATGACAGTGCCTTAAATTGAGACAAGTCTAAAGGGCGAGAAATATATCCATTTCCTCGTAGGTTTTATCGCCGATGACACGCTTGAAATGAAATGGGGATGCCCATTTTAGTCCAAGAACGCCGAAAAATTTACTTTTAATAATAAAAAAACACATTTTTATTTTATTTTTGGTATATCATTTATCAAAACAAGACCGCAACATTTAGCACTAAAATAAGTACTGAAATGACAATTGATCGTACTTTCTTCTTGGACAAAATAAGCAGTGTTGCAAAGGACATCGGTCAAAATAGGCCCACCAGCGAACAAAAATGAAATGTATATGAAAAAATTGCTTATATTTTAGTACATTTACGTGAATTTTAATATAGCTCAAAATGGGGGAAATAGGGGAAATTATAAAAAAGGAACTCGACAAAGGAAATTGATTAAAGCTGTATTGTCATTTCAGTGAGTTGCCATATGCAAAATATTATGATATTCTTATAATTTGAATCTCACTACTTTACATTAACATTATGATCTCTCTCGGTTTATAAATCACAGTTTTGTTTTTTAAGACACTAGCAAGTATTTGTATATTATAAAAATATTTCATAGTGGTTATCATTATCACTATAAAGATTATTTAATATCCCTTTTGAAACACCAGTTTTAGTTCTAAAATATGTAGTTTCGTTATTTATTCGTACTCAGCTTTCACTAGCACTATCTTCCCTCGTTGTCTTGCAAAATGTAGTACCATACAATCTCAAAATCTATCTTTACACTAAAATATTTTAGAATTCCCAGAGTCAATTATTATTTTAAAGTGTTTATAATGGATTTGCGTATTTTGGCAGTATTTTGATTATATTAACGCTCTTGTCCGTCGACATGTCGAAGTGGGCCGGACTTACTATTGGCGATGACCAGTGCCCTTTCCAAATTCAATATCAATCATTTGACTGGAATGTCGCATGTTAATATGTGGATCATCAATACTAGTTAGTTGTAAGGCGCCTAAGACATCTGTTATAACAAACATTTATTTTAATATACATACACACATATATATTTCTCTAATGATCAAATTTAATCAAATAACGGTAACATTTTACTTATGTTTTATATATCAGTTGCAAAAGTTACAAACCGTCAGACCTATGGTGTATTGTTTAAATAATGTCCTAAAAATAACAATGTATATTTTTGTACTTATTCCGGATTACCACCATTTCTCGACGGTCACCGCTTAGACTATCAAGTTTATTGTAAAAATCTATGTTTGTGAATAATAAAAATTGTTTCAACTTAAAAACCCGAACTTTTTGCTAAACCAACTCCTTAACCACGTTTGCATATACCTAATAATTTCCATATACTTTTAAAAATGTATGCACTCTGGGCCTAAGTGTCTATGGGAAGTGGGCATCTCCCGTTGATGGATATAATACCTGCTTTTCAAAGCCAATCGAAGTTTGGGGTGAAAATTGGCATATATTTTGTACTCTGTATCACTCACTCACTCACATGGGCAACGATATGTTCTGTCCAGATAATGAGATGCGCTGTTTCCATTTCTTTCAATTTAAATTATCACATATCTTTATTTAACCGTTATATTATGATAATAATATTTAATAATTGAAGTACCGATACCGTTTTATAGTTGAAGTAAGTTTAAACTTCTAAGGCATTTCATATGTTTACTAAATTCAGCAATTAATTTCCTCAAGTTCTTTCCCACACTTTTCTTTCCTATAGCGCCAAAGTGAGAATTAAGAATTTGTATAAAAATTAAGTCAGAACAAGTTGAATTTCGTTACTTCACAAACAATTGGTCGAATTTCGACTGCAGGCAATACTAGTATTTTAGTAAAATAACTACTCTAAAGTATAACATTCATAATTATTATTATTTTCTGGCCCCAACTCTAGGAAAGTAAGTAAACGCCATGGCCCCTCAGCTTTTGTTCCACGTGGCATTGTTACCGGCTGACTGCGAGCCTGACTAGCTGTAGATATAGTAGGTTGTAGTAAAAATGGTTTATAGCATAGTACAGACTAATAGTATTTTAATCAATATAAAATTTTAGGCACACGTACGAGTGGACGATGAACACACGATACCGAAGTACCTACAGTTTAAACTTCTTTTTATTATAATGCGTCACACGCCAAAATGTAGGCTAAATAGAACAATAAGATCTGAGTAAGCTAACATGTAACACCACCTACTGTATTTACTCTATTGAAATTTGAAATAATAAATACAATGGTTGGGAAAACTGTGTTTAATTATAAGCCTGTAAAGTTTACATTAATGTTTGCGGAGTATACATTAATGTTTGGTATACTTCAGTTTCTATGATCAGAGCTATTTGATTCTGAAGTTTTAAAATCACATTTCGTAATATTACACTAATAGAAGCCGAATTCTCTTTAGCATAATTGGAATAATCAAACTGTTTACTACCAAATAAACTTATGGGAATAGGTACTTACAACAAAGAACTTTTCTAGTGACAGCCAATTATAATTCAGCAGTGTTTCATTAGATGGATAATAAAAAAAAAATCTTAGTTTTTATGATAGGTATAGGAAGGCAAACGAGCTTGTGGGTCCTTAAAATTCCACATCAAAGGAGTTGAGACTGATGTGTTGCCGACTTTTAGGGCAGACATATACTTTTACCTAAAATGCCCCGTGTCGTATGTCTGTCATGTAGTTGGGAGTTGGGCTTTCAGTATTACTTACTCACAGCAGCACTGCTGCTACCGGTATAGCAACATTGTTCACTGTGTTCTGTGAATGTGTGTATTTTGTTTACTTGGGTCCATATTTTGAAACAACCTGTAAGCTCTAGAGAACCACTTACATACTTACCTACCTCCCTCCCTGTATACATTGTTCCAGGAAACAGATTATTTGGGTCTCGTAGAGCTTACAATGTTGTGTCGGAAATTCTCCGTAATTTCCCGGAACTCCTTGATTCACCTGTTTCTATATGCGTGAGCGAAACTGTCCGAAATGAAACTTAGTTTAATTTGATTATGTAATTTTGTTTACATCGCTTTAGCTGCGCGTGAGGCCTACTGAAGGGTGAAAACGCATTTGGCGGCACGTATTCACATTTAATTAAGATATTTCTTAGTACAGGTCTTCTAAGCCCTATGGTATTTAGGTACATATCTAATAAAAAATTGTTTTGTTTAGAGTCAGTCAGGGTTGATATCTGTAGAGTCTCGTTAAAACAACCCCATAAACATTGTTGTATTCAAAATAATACCTATTATCAAGGATAAAGTAAGTTTTGGTTTACCGCAAGCAAATAACGCAATTGTTCAAGCTAGTAGGGCCAACAAATAGCGCGGCAAATCGCTTTAGATTGGGTATTTATTCTAAGTCAGAGACAGAATTATTCGAGAAGAATTACAACCTCTGTAATATAGGGTTCGTGAGCCATAATCAGTACCCACTTCCCATTATTATCATCATATTAGTAGCCCGTGAACATACATAATTGAATGAGGTTACCGAATGATCACTTCAATAAACGTTCATAGGAAATATCGCCACTACAATCATCACACTTGGCGGACGGACTGTATCGTATATTATTATCAACATATTTCCTCCGACACCTTTTAAAATACATCATTTGGTAAGAGAAGATCAGTACGCAGAATTAGGAAGGAATCAACTGAACATTTATTTTTTGCCTAGCTTAATAAAATATGTAAAATAATACTAAGTCAATCAACGCTGAGAGAAAGCTTTGCATCTTTCTTTTGTATTAAAAGCTTAGGTAATACTTAGGTTTTGTTAGTGTTATATAAAGCCTTTTACGAGGCGAGGAGTTGTTTCTAAATTAACGACAGTTTCACTTTTCGTTGTGTTGAATAATACATTATTTTACGACTGTATCGACGGACTACATTTGCTTGTATTTTGTAAGCCAAACTTTTGTTTTGTCTCCTCGAGACAATCTGCAATTAAAATATTCTATGATTTTTTTTTGATGAGATTTTCGCAATGAGCTCAGGCAGCTGTTGCTGCTTAACTGAACAAATGACGAAGCCGAAAGGGCAACCAGCCAGGCGATACCTTATCTGCAACACAGCTAAGGTCGGGCGGTGGTAGGTAAGGCCCTAGTGGCTCGGCTGACCGCGTTGCTGGGGCGTCAAGCTTACGAGCTGGTGCAAAATTATTATTTTGTTTATGGGGCATGGTAAAAACTACTAGCTCGACAAAGATCGACTCGATGGCTCGGGGTGGTCTTCTTCTCAGCAAGTTGACAGCAAATGGACCGGAAGAAAATAATTTTGGACAAAATGTCACACTATATCGGCCCAGTATTCTGCTATATGCACTGCATTCACTGTAGCAGCCATGAGATCTTATTGCGTGCAGTTGTCGGGACACGCGGGACCTGATAACATTGATATCATATGCGTTTTATCCTCTATGGCATAAAACTCGCAGCATAAGATGGACCAGCCGGAAAACCCCACCGAGATATGTTATATTAGCTAGGGCCAACCTGAGTCCGAAGCCTGTACAGTGCTCTCCAGATTGACTCGACGATGCTTCGAAGCTATTATACTCGTTGAGCACTTGTCGGGAGTTGGCACCAACCTGGCTGACAGCCAGTATGGCTTCCAGCAGTGGCGGTCCACTATCGACACGATTCAACGCCTTTAACTCTATCCCATAGGGGGTGATTAAGGGGGCGCTGGTCCACCATCAGTGCCCCCTTGTCTGCAGGGTATCATCGGAGCATATCTGTGCGACAGGCATGTTCGCTACGTGGGCAGGGACGGTAGCGTAAAGCGGAGGGATATCACGTGCGGGGTTCCACAGGGGTCGGTTCTCAGTCCCCTCTTGGGGAACCTCGCTTACGATACGGTCCTGCGTGTCTTTCTCCCCGCTGGCGTCAGCCTAGTCTATTACGCTGATTACACTCTTGTGTTGGCCGGCGGGGAGTCCTTCGAGGGAACCATCCGGCTTGCCGAGCAAGTGGTGGCAATTGTCGTGACCGAAATCCACGCTCTGGGTTTGCGGATAGCGCCTCATAAAACCGATGCGCTATGGTTCCACAAACTGCCGCGGAGCAGGGATCCTCCCAGTTCGTGGATACGCATCGGTGATGCGCAAATCAGGGTGGACCGGTACATGAAGTAGTATTTTTACTTAATTCAAAACTTCTGTCACAATTTTTGGTGTACAAATAAAAGTATACCTATAACAAATAAATGAAATTGAAGTGCCTGTTTGTAATGTCAAAATAACAGCTTTTACTAAATGCATATAAAAGTATATACGGTACCTACAACAAAAAAACGATTTCTAATTTTTTTGTCTCCCTGTCTGTCGGTCTGTGTGTCTGTCTGTTTATTCCCGCTATCTCCGAAACGGCTGGACCGATTTCTACGGGACTTTCACTGGCAGATAGCTCATGTTATAAGGCATAAGGCTTTATTTTAGCAAAATAATTAGGATTCTGAGTTAAAAAATGTAAACCCATGAAATCCAATGTATATATATTAGCGACGTCCTAACTTTTATTTTAAAAAAAACCAGTCGAAACGACAAGATTTATTTGCACTAACAATTACAATTTAAATTAACTAAGTGTTTAAGAATTTTATTAATAATCAAAACTTGTAGGTTTTAAATAAACTGACAAGAGTTTCGTCAAACAAGTTAACGCTGCGCGTGCCCGGTAGAAAGAGAGTTCTTCGTGGCGTACGCGCTGCCCTCCTCGGTTCGGGTGGCGTCTGCATCACGTGGGGGGCCACACTACGCCTATCGTACCCCTCTGTATGGGTGTTTCGTGTGCTCATTGGGGGGTTTTGCCATAATCGCCACGCTTGGTAGGCGGGGTTTTGAATCTCCGGTACTTCTCATCATCATATCAGCCAAAGGATGTTCAATGCTGACCAAAGGCCTCGCCCACAGATTTCCACAACAGCCCTCCGCATCCGCATCATGAAATTAAATGTTTTCAATTACGTAAACTTACCATGGGCCTTATAAGAAAGCTCAAGTTCACTCAGCAGTGCGGTCCACCAAATAAAATAATAGTTGACAGATAATCTCAGGTATCAGCTCACATTATTTTATTACGAACTGGACCGCACCCGCACCGGTCGTCCGCGGGTGACACTGGACGCGCGAGTGGAACCATTAAAACAATAATAATAATACTTCTCTGGGCAGTCGTTATCTCACCATGGCATAAGGTAATCCTGGAGGGCAGATTGAAGCAGCTGCTTGATTTCTTCCTACCTTTTAACATAAAAAAAGTAAGTATACGTAACCGAACAGTATACGTAATCTGTGTCATCTTACTCTCTATACTAACTAGAAATACGTAAAAATTTCTTCCAATATAAGTCTAAAAGAACATGGCCGAGGTACTTGTGATCTATCTACATAAATAATATACAATAGGCGTTTGACGGAGAATAATAGGTAGCCAAGGAATCAATACACGAACAACAAAGACTTTCCTCTGAGAAATTTCGGGCGGCCGCGGGTCTTCTTGTATTGAATATTTTGTGTCTTAACGAAGATTCTTTTCAATATTGAATGTTTACTTATTAAATAAGTTTATAAAGTGAAAGGTACTCAAGTTCTTGCAGTATATCTATATAGACATTTACTGTAGGTAGTTTTAAATCAGGACAATGTCACTATTACCGTGCCTAAGCTGTCACGTTGTCCAGGCTGTGTCTATATGGTAAATTAGATTAGACCAATTTATGGCCGCGTTAACAGCAACAATGTATAGGTGTGATATTGAGCTAGTATAAACACACTGCCAATTACCTAGGGCTTTCGAGGAATCTAGATTATCTATTATATGAAGGCGCGAGCGCGTCACCTACCGTCTGACGCAGATGTTCACCGGTCACGGTTGTTTCGGTGCATACCTGCACAGAATAGGACGCGAGGTTACGGCACAGTGCCACCATTGTGGAAGCGACCAGGACACCGCACAGCACACGCTCGAGGAGTGCCCTGCGTGGGCGGCCGAGCGGCGGATCCTGGTCGATCGGATCGGGCAAGATCTCTCATGAAAGTTGGAGCGCAGTGGTCTACTTCTGCGAGAGCTTCATGCTGCAGAAGGAGATTACAGAGCGCGATCGGAAGAGGGCCGATCTTGCTCAAAGAAGGAGGAGACGGTGCTGGGATAACAACCACCGTGGCGCCCAATTTCTATATGCCTGAAAGCCCCTGTCGTCGCTATAAGGTGGGGGGCCTCTGGGTACGCGGGTGCGTAGATTGGGGAATCTGCGTGCCCAAACCAAGCGACCCACGATAAGACGGTGGTGCGCATGTGGTCACGCGCTGCCATGTGCACATAGCACAGCGCACAGGGACGCTTCGGGGGATCCTTTACAATCCCCCCGGGGGGTGACCGCTTTAAAGTCACCCTCTCAGAGATGTGACTATAGGCGTGGCACCAGTGGTTTTAGATGGTAGGAGTCCGGCATGCCCCTCCGTCCTTCCCCACGGCGGAGGAAGTTCACGTAGAATTTCCACTGGGCAAATAAAAAAAAATGAAAAAGAAGTAGTACGGTATGCACCTCCGCTCTTTTCCTGGGTGGAAAAAGTCCATGACGGATTTCCACCGGGTGAAAAAAGGTCCATCGATTTTCCCAGCAGACATTTAGGAACAAACCTCTCAGTTGCGACAGTAACCTTCTCCATGTGTATCATTACATAGAACAATAGCTCTTGTTTTACTTTACTCCCACATTAGAGTTATGAAATGTCGAAAGAAATTCATAATCATGCCTACCATCTTGCGTACCGTTGCGGATCCATAAAAGGTACATGATTTTGATATTGAAAGAAAATATTGGCTCAGTAAACGCACACAAAGAGCCCCGCGCCGTATATTGAGTTTCGTTAATCCACTTGCATATAGGAAACCAGCTATTCTGGTACCTATTGATTTCATTAGTCATCATTCCGGCCGAATGAAGTCCACTGTTGGACACAGGCCTCCCCGAAAGATACCACAACGACCGAGATGGATGTGTTGTGGGTTCATTGGGGGGTTTTGCCATAATCGTCACGCTTGGCAGACGGGTTGGCGATCGCAGTTGAGTTGTTAATGTACTCGAAGGACGCTGCTGCCCATCCTCCGGCTAATCCCTTAGTCGCCTTTTACGACACCCACGGGAGGAGATGAGGTGGTGGTATTCTAAGCCGGCACCACACGGTAATTCATTAGTAAGATGTAGCTATTGTGTGACTTTTTTCTGATCTATATGAGGGTAAAAGTACCAGTTATGTACTAATCATAATATATTATGACACTGCCGTGATATACTAACAAAAACGATGAAAATTTTGTGTTTAAATTTGAAGTCTTGCTGATTAAACGATTCTAAATGATTTTTATCTCGCTCGTGATCTCGAGACGTTAGTTATTGAGTCTCTTATATATAGTTCGGTCGCTTCGCTCGGTGCTCGGCACCCAGGTTCCCCAATCTGCGACCCGAAAGTCCCCTATCATATAGCGTCGGCAGGGGTTCAGGCGTATAAGAACTAGGCGCCACGGCGGTTATTACCCCGACACCTTCTCCTCCTTCTTCGTGTGGGATCGATCAGCCCTCTTCCGTGGTGGTACCTACCTAGCTGGAGTCTTGCAATAAAAACGCACACAAGCTGGCGGCACAGGAAAAACATAAATTTGACTAGTGGTGCGCACTGTGTGTTTATAATTAATAAACGGAAGTTGGTAAAATCGCTATCGCAACAGTGAAAAAAATTGTGTGGCACGCTCCTGCTAGATACATACTCGAACAAGGGTCGTGGAAAGATTGAATGGCTGTCGTGACGGGTTTTGGCCTCTGTTTGAACGAGACTGCGTGAGTCTCTTCTGTGTGCTACATGATATACAGTGATTTCATCGTCCGGGTCGATAAAAACGTGCCTCGAGTGGCGACGACAGGGTCTGGAGTGCAATTCCTTAAGTTCAGACAAGATGCCTCTCTATCTATACATCCTTGAATCTAGAATTGAAATAATGGTGAAAAACAAATTTGGTATTACTCAAAAATACCTTAATTATCTTCAGCTTTCAATCTGAAGATATTGAAGGTATTTTTTGGTATCACTCTTTATTGCCACATTTTTTATAAGTAAGTCAATCATTTGATTAATTAGTGACTCTTTTAGTTGTTATACTATCTACATATATAGCCAGCCAAACCGAATTAGGTTGTCGGTAACATCAAACGAAACAGGCAAGCGCCAACGCACAAAAGAAAGAAACGGATTTATACCATCAGTTTTCATCTTCCTTATTATTTACTAAGGCATCATATAAAATATCGTGGATTATTAAAATAAGACCTTATATAAAATATAAAATAAAATTAATGTTTTAGTTAAAATAAAAACAGCTCTTCGATGACATTTTGATATTTTGGGCATCCGCGATATACAGATAGCTATATAACGGTACGGTAAGAATGTGAGATTAGTATCTGTAAGCTTATCCACAAGGCAGGAGTAATATTAGCTGTAGTCAACATTATAAATAACGAACAAGTACTAAGTTTTGATGGTTCGGTACCGAAAATAGTAATAGGATTGAAAAATTACTTAGGTAATAAACCTAAGACATTACTATAAAAACACTCCCGTAAAATCTTCCAGCAAACCAAAAATCCTTTAAGCAATTCGGACACGGAGTGGTGATGGTCTGGAGGTATACGGACTAATGTATTAGGCAAAAAGACGATTTAAATCTTCTTGGCCGAAGGTCGCGGGTACAAAACCAATCATGTGCTGATGTGACTTTTATCTACTTGCTTATTTAATATAAGACATTGCTGTCTTGAACAGTTAAGGAACCGCATCGTGAGGAACTCTGGATCTAAAATGGTCTGAAATCTAACACGCAGTGAGCAATCATAGTGTAATGCTCGTTCCTTCCCTATTGGAGAAGAGGCCTCTGTCCTGCAGTGGGAGAGTTACAGCCTGATATTATTATATTATGGCATGACTCTTCTTGTTGTTTAACCAAGATATAAGTATAATAATAATACACTTTTAATGGATTATATGGCGTATATTGACTTTATATGACTGATTATCGTGCAACCACGAACGCTGCAGTGTTCGAAACGTTAGGAAAAACAAACGTCTATAATATACGCGATGAAATCCATTTGAAAGTGTTCGGTCCCCTGCCGATCACGCTCTGCGATCTCCTTCTGCAGCATAACACTCTCTCAGAAGGAGACCATTGCTTACATTTTCAAGAAAGAATAGTGCTTCACACTAAAAATGCGTGAGACGAGGTACTCGTCAGTGTGCAAACTCATATCAATATGAATATGTAAAGATCGATTATACTAAACACCGTACGACGTTGCCTTATACTTGACATTGGTTAAATTGTGGAAGATACTCTACAGAAGCCATAATCTAAGAGGAGAAGAAGAAAAAGAAAAATAAGATGCTCAACTCTATGATCAATTCGCATCCGCACCTGACTAACGCAACGCATATAATTATTTCAATGAATCAGTGCAAAAGAACTCACACCTAGAAGAAGCCTATCGCCACCTTACTCACGTACTCAAAGGCCTATGTAAAAGGAGCTCTGGAATATTACCGCAACTTGCTACGTCCCACTCGGTGCTAAGGTACATCTTTTCAAAATTGTTTGCCATCAGCAGTACAGTAGGCGTAGCCACATGTACATATCTATGAATCAGGAGGTTGCACAGACACAAAAGTTAAGAATAGAACTGAGGAAACCCTATATTTTTGCGGTCAATATAGGGTTATCATACTAGTCGTCGAAACTCAGTAAAATGTGCGCCAATTCGAGCAATGATTACATTTGAACATTGATCTCTGTTTTTCTATCAAGTGAAGATGAAACAGACATTCAACATTTTATATCCATCGTCTGCTATGAAACTAAATGAGATCGGAGCGTTGAATATGAAAGGGGATACTCTATAAAATTATTAGTGTACGTACATACGTCATACATATATCGAACTGAGCTTCTCGTTAAAAAGAACCTCTCTACGCCCATGGGTATCATTAAGGGAGACTAAGGGATTCAATAGGAAAGAACATCGTTGAAAACCGATCCGTCGTTTAAATGTAATATTTATTTTTACATAATCATATCAGCCAAAGAACATCAACTGCTGAACAAAGGCCTCCCCCAAGAAATTCAATTATTGTGTCATCATTTTGGACGGATTTGCCAGTATCACCACGCTTGGTACGCGGGTTGGTAAGCGCAGAATGATGCTTTCCATAGAAGGGGCGCTGCTGCACATCCCTTTAGTTAAGAGTTCCTTATTCGCCTTTTACGACATCCGCGGGAGATAGAGTGGTGCTGTATTCTTAATCCGGACCCCATACAGACAGCTGCATAATAGTAGTCGACTAGTTTACATAATACCATTGCCTATTTAGTTGTGTATGTGGGTACAGTTGACAGATTTAAATTTCACATGCACAAACCCAAAACGACTATCTGTAAATCATTCAAATATTTGTTCCGTGCGGGGATCGAACCCGCGTCACGGTAGCACTGAGAGCTAATTATTTAGTCACTGCACCAACCGTGCTGATGATTTATTTATACTTTTATACACAATGATAGTATACAAGGCGGACTTAATGCCATATGACATTCTCTACTAGTCAAAAAAAAGCCTGAAAATAGATATATGACAACAAATTATAATAAGATATACATACATAAAATCTACATACTATAGATTACTATAGATGCTGATGCCTATCCCTCTGGCTTAGAGTCCTTTAGTCACCTTTTCTAATCCGGACACCACACGGATCATTTTATATAGTATAAATATAATGAAAGTGAAATACATATCACACTCCTTTTGGGTCGGACAGGGTCAAAGATACATATTTTATCATCGTTTCGGCCGAATGAAGTCCACTGCTGGACACAGGCCTCCCCCAAAGATCACCACAACGACCGATATGAGTGTGTTGTGTGCTCATTGGGGGGTCTTGCCATAATCGCCACGCCTGGCAGACGGGTTGGCGATCGCAGTTGAGTTGTTAATGTACTCGAAGGACGCTGCTGCCCGTCCTCCAGCTAATCCATTAGTCGACTTTTACGACACCCATAGGAGGAGATGGGGTGGTGGCATTCTGAGCTGGCACCGCACGGCATATACGGTCAAAGACATAGGTTCAAAATATACTACATACGATACGTACTATTTATCATTTTAACCATGCCCGTAATTGACAATTAGGATTCCAGCGAATTCAAAAAAGATAAAACCTCCTGAACTTTGCGTTTGATAGAAAATTTACTTGACGCTTTCTTTATATCAAGGGGAAGCACGTTCCACATTTTGATTGTTGAGACACAATAGGATTTAGAAATTAAACCCGTAAGGTGGGAAGGAAACTGAAGAATCTAATTCTCGGCAGCAAGCAGGTTACGGCTATGATCGCTACCCAGCACTATAAAAATCTTTTGAGATAATGACAATGGCAATATAGAAGGCCCATGTTCATTAGTTTAGCTCGACTAATCTTTCCCTTAGTCTCAGTAAAATACCGAAGGAAGAAGGGTAGGGATACACGTGGGGCAGTTTATTTCCCCAATTTTAATATAGAATTGCGAAGGGCAAGGGCTGACACGTACAGACCCTTTGCAAGAATTTAATTTAAAGCTAATGGATCGAACCTCTTGTGGATTCCTTTTGAATACATTCCTGTACAATGTGCTCTACTAGAGCCAAACACGTGCTATATTCTATAAACACAAGCAAGATACGATTCTAAGTCTTGTTATCCAGTTGTATTCGAAACTAGCTGGGACCAGCGATATCACCCGTCGTTTAATTTAAAAGAAGTCGGATTCTTTATTTACACTTAATTATATTATTTATTTTCGGACACTACATAGAGTATGTATATACTCGTATATATTGGATTTCATGGGTTTAATTATTTTTCTTGGGACCCTTATTATTTTTCTAAAATAAAAGTAGCCTAAGTTATTCTTTTTGAAATCAGTTATCGGCCAGTGAAAGTCCCGTCAAAATCGGTTCAGTCGTTTCGGAATTAGCCGAAACAAACATACAGAGATACAAAACATTTAAAATTGTTATTTTGTTACAAGTACCGTATATACTTTTATATGCATTTAGTAAAAATCTATTATATGTCATGTCAATATGTAATGTCTATTACAAAAATCTATTTGTATAGATGTGTAAAATATTATGTTAAGATTTGTATTCAATATGCCGTGTGGATGTAGATAGTGTTATCAAAAATATAGTGGTTCCTTTTCCTTTAATTCACCTATGTCCCATACTAGGCTTTCTCCTGTACCGTGCATGCAAATTACAGACATAAGAAATCTCACATGCACAAACACCCAGACTCGAAACAACTATCAGTAGCTCAGGAAGTCAATCGTTTAGTTACTGTACCAGCCATGCTGTCGAAAAGCAATAATATTTAAATTGGCATATAATAATCAAGAAACCGATTGCCGTGTGGTGCCTACTTAGAATACCACCACCCCATCTCATCCAGTGGGTGTCGTAAAAGTCGACTAAGGGATTAGCCGGAGGATGGGCAGCAGCATCCTTCGAGTACATTAACAACTCAACTGCGATCGCCAACCCGTCTGCCAAGCGTGGCGATTATGGCAAGACCCCCCAATGAGCACACAACACACTCATATCGGTCGTTGTGGTGATCTTTGGGGGAGGCCTGTGTCCAGCAGTGGACTTCATTCGGCCGAAACGATGATACAATATGTATCTTTAACCCTGTCCGGCCCAAAAGGAGCGTGATATGTATTTCACTTTCATTATATTTATACTATATTAAATGATCCGTGTGGTGTCCGGATTAGAAAAGGTGACTAAAGGACTCTAAGCCAGAGGGATGGGCTATTCCTATATCCCTATTGTAGCCATACTGCGCCAACCAACCCTCCTGCCAAGCGTGGTGAGTACGGGCAAATTCCTCCCAAAACGACACTATTGTGAAAATCTATGGGGCAGTCTTTGTTCAGTTGTGGACATCCTTTGGCTAATATAATGATGATGATAATGATGATGAGAAACATTCGTTGGTCTAACACGATATGCTACCTAATTTAGGTTTACACGTCAGCCTGTAAACATCCTGCCAATGGTTACTACACTGACCGGTCATACTCCATATTGCTATGATCATCATGCTTGCAGGTGTTGGTGTTCACACAAGGGAGAATGTTGCTACACAGCCTCTTCACATCAACCCTTAGTCGCCCTTTACTACACCAGTGGGTAGAGAGGGGTAGGTTTTTAGGTTTAAAGACATCTTAATACATTCGAATCTGAGAAGTCTAAATCGATGATGACAGCGAAAATAAACGCGAACAATAAATAAATATTGTGAAGTATGTGAATATCAGTTTCAATTTACCGTAATCTTATTCGTTGGCGTCGGAGAATCGAAGTGAATCCGTCCTATATTCCTTGATGAGGCAGACAGAGATGTGTTGTCAGACAAACACAGATGGCCTACAATCGATTCTCAACTCCTGGCTGCTCCTGAGTGTATAACAAGTTTTTTTTTTTAATAATAATAAACGTTTGATATAATTTAAAAACACATATTTTAATTAGATAATGAACATTTCACGCTTATCACATGATATAAAATTCAAGTAGAGTTATATTAATTGAACAAAACTTCAAAATCAGTATTCCAATACTAATTTTAATTGAACCAATAAGTACTTCTTGTCTTATCTATTGTCAGCTGTATGTTGAGCTCAGCTATCGCCGAAAGCACCTCGACCCTTGGGGATATTTTATGCTGACCCTAGCCCTCTATTCCGTTGCTGGTACATCGAAGAGTTCTGTATACACCCTGTGATTATGCCAGCATCAATTTTGACAACGATTGTTTAAAGTAACCCAAATATAATATGATACAAGCATTATTCGGGAAACTTCGCAACGTCTTTTCGTCAACAATACCGCAATGCCTCAAGACGAAAGTCTTTAACCAGTGTGTGTTACCAGTGATGACATATGGAACAGAGACGTGGTCACTCACAAGGGCCTCATAAGAAAGCTCAAGGTCACTCAGCGAGCTATAGAGAGAGCTATGCTTGGTATTTCTCTACGAGATCGAATCAGAAATGAGGAGCTCCGTAGAAGAACCAAAGTTGTCGACATAGCTGAAAGGATTAGTAAACTGAAGTGGCAATGGGCAGGACACATTGCTCGTAGAACTGATGGCCGTTGGGGCACAAAGGTTCTCGAATGGAGACCGCGCACCGGAAAACGCAGCGTGGGACAACCTCCAACGAGGTGGACAGACGACCTGGTGAAGGTCGCTGGGAGTCGTTGGATGAGAGCGGCATGTAACCGCTGGTTGTGGAAATCTAAGGCCTTTGCCTTTGTTCAGCAGTGGACATCCTGTGGCTGATATGATGATGATGAAGCATTATTATCAATTAAAATGTTCATGAAATTACATGACAGTTACTCCGAATACTTCCAGTTTTTATTAGGTAATAAAAAAAAACTTGTAAATAGCAAAATAATTCACCTACGCTAATGGTTATCCATCAATTATTGTGTCGCGACAGCCGTGAAGCAGATAACGATCGCTAATTTCATCGAATATGTCTCTTTACGCAAATTGGTGTATCGCATGTGTGCAGGCTTTTGGGGTTTCCAGTAATGTTGCCAAAGTAATTATTTTAATTGTGCTGCCCGGTTTTGATATTATTGTGAGTGTACAGGTTATTTGTACTACATAGCGACCTTCTTTTTTATTTGTGTCCAGTCGAAATTCTACATGAACTTCCTTCACCCAGGGGAAGGACTCATAACATCACTGGAGATAACGGTCTTCGGCACCGAAGGGGGGCTCCAGGTCCTCATAAGATCACACAAGATCCGCCCATTGGTGCCACGCCTGTAGGCACATCTCGGAAGGAATGACTGTAAAGCTCTAGTGAAGGGCAGGTGGCTGTAAAAAGGCTGCCCCCCAGGAACTTCTCAGGAAAGATTGTAAAGGATCCCCCCAAGCCTTGCTGTGCTACGCACACGGCGGCACGTGATCACGTGCGCGCCTCCGTCATCCCGGGGTTCGCTTGGTGTGAGCACGCAGACTGCCCAATCTGCACGCCCGCGACCCCCTAGGCCCCCACCAACTATATAGCTACCTACTGGATTTTATAGGTAGGTGACAAAACAGCTCGGTAGAGCAACAGGTAGGGTGCCAAGATTTGTCGCAGATGAATGCGAGACCGTCTCCCAGGACGCTAGCGCGATGCGCGTGGAGGAACACTGTGAGGTTTTAGCTGGTAGGACTCCGTCAATCCTCTCCGCCCTCCCCAGGGTATAAAAGTCCATGAGGATTTCCCCACGTAAAAAAGGGTGCCGGGGTTTGAAGAGCAACTTTAGTATTCTTACGGCGTGCGTAATGCGTGGTGCCCGGATTAAGAATATAGCAGCACTCGCATATCGTCCCCTGGATGTGGTATAGGTGATTGTGGTGGCATGGCCAGCAGCGTCTTTTCTGTGGAACAGTCATACTGCGCGCACCAACCCACTTGCCAAGTCTGGTGGTTACTGGCGAATTCCCCCATAATTACGAAACAATTGTTGAAATCTATTGCAAAGGTTTTTGTTCAGCCGTCAACACATCATCAAACGAAACTTATCAAAATTAAAGATTTAATAAAGTGTTCTGATTAAATGGCTACAATGCAGAATGGTCTATCTGCCGGGTAAACTGCTGCAATCAAGTTATGGATGGAGGAGTATTGTTTCCACTATCGTTTATTTTCTGGGCTCATTGAGGGAATTTGCCGTAATGACCACGCTTGGTAGACGGAACGGTGAAAGCAATAGAGTAGTAAACTGATTCGAAGGACGCTGCTACCCATCATCCGGCTAATCCCATGGTTGGCTGTTACGATACCCACGGTTTGAAATAGGGTGGTGCCATTCTTAAGAAAAGCTAGGAAGAAGAACAAGAGTAACGATACTTATAAGATAAGGCAACAATGTTTATACATTTAGTTTTCTCCTCAACAAGTCGCTAGTTGGTTCCCACAGTCTGCGTGTTCACACCGTGCGACCCCCGGGAAGACGGCGGTGCGCACGTGGTCACGTGCCACTGTGTGCGCAGCACAGCGCAAAGCGAGGCTTGGGGGGATCCTTTACAATCCTCCCCGAGAAGTGCCTGGGGGGGCGACCTTTCTACAGTCGCCTTCCCTCCGCTAGAGAGGCAATTTACAGTTGTCTCCTCCGTGATGTGCCTACAGGCGTGGCACCAATGCGCAGCTCTAGTGTGATCTTACAAGAACTTGGAGCCCCCCTTCGGTGCCGAAGATGACCGCTTCAGTGGTTTTAGCCGGTAGTAGTCTGGCATACCCCTTCGCCCTCCCCCGGGGCGAAGGAAGTTCCATGTAGAATTTCCACTGGACATCAAAAAAAAAAAAAAATGGTGGGTTCCCACACTATTATTTATTCTGTGTTGTGGGTACAGTTTACGGACATAAATCTCACATGCACAAACACCCAGACCCAATACAATTAACTTATGATCATACATTGACGGCACGGTTGGTGCAGTGGCTGATACAGTCGGCTGCTGCACTGCGGGTCGTGGGTTCGATTCTCGCACGGAACAAATATTTGTATGATGCAGGTAGTTGTTCCTGGTCTGGGTGTATTCATCATTTCGGCTGAATGAAGTCCACTGCTGGACACAGGCCTCCCCCAAAGATCACCACCACGACCGATATGGGTGTGTTGTGGGCTCGTTGGGGGGTTTTGCCATAATCGCCACGCTTGGCAGACGGGTTGGGGATCGCAGTTGTATTGTTAATGTACTCGAAGGACGCTGCTGCCCATCCTCCGATGAATCCCTTAGTCGACTTTTACGACACCCACGGGAGGAGATGGGGTGGTGGTATTCTGAGCCGGCACAACACGGCAATGGGTGTATTGTGTACGTGGAATTCATGTCTGTAAACGCACCCACGACACAGGAGAAAACCTAGTGTGGGGCAAGGTTTCTAAAAAAAAAATTGCAACATTTATTTCGTGTGGGAATCAAACCCGTGACACGTAGTGCAGAAATAATTGATGAACCATAAAGCTTTGCAATATTCCTGGCAAATGATGTATTTCTGCAATTTTACCGAATATTTATATTAAAGTTAAACGTTCTAGTGAAGTATTGGACTACGTGTAAATTTTTACACGTAGTCTTTGTACACGTTTAGTGGTGTAAACCAAATGTGTAATTTTATTAAATTTACCTGCGAGCAAAACAGAAAATCTAGCTATTTGCCATTTTATTCAGAATATTGCGTGTACTTTATTTGTTCGTGTTTATTTTCTACTTGCTGGGACCCGCGGTTTCACCCGCCGTTTAATTTAGAAGAAATGCGATTATTTACTACAAAAAGCTGTTATTTTGACATTACAAACAGACACTTCAATTTTATTTATTTGTAGTGATTACAAACTGACACTTCAATTTTATTTATTTGTATAGATATAGATTAAAATAAATTTGCAGCTATATTTTCTCCTTTGCTGATCTCAGATTGAAAGAAAACTATGCAGGCTGTAAGTGGCAACGTACTGACAACTTTGGGAAGAAGTTACACTTGGACCTCTTGAAAATAGGCAAGCCATTTATTTCTGAAATAAGAGGTTACAGTTTTTGTCATTTTTGAGCATGCAATGTATCGTTTACAATGCGAAATTCAAATTCAAAATTCTTAGGTATGTGATTACTGTACTATATTTATGATGTTTTTATGATACCTCAACCGTGAATTGTAGCGAAACAACAGCTGTTTTGTTTTTATTTACATTGCATTTTTATGGTACCGGCTACGAATACCACCACCCCGTTTCATCCCGTGGGTGTCGTAAAAGGCGACTATAGGATTAGCCAAAGGGTGGGCAGCAGCGTCCTTCGAGTACAATTATAACCTAACTGCGAGTACATTATTAACCGAACTGTGAGTAATTTTATAACCTAACTGCGATCGCCAACCCGTCTGCCAAGCGTGGCGATTATGGCGAAATCCCCCCAATGAGCACACAATACAAACCCATACCGGTCGTTTTTACTATATGTGGTGTCCGGATTAAAAATATAGCACCACTCCATCTCCTCTCGTGGGCAAACAGTGGGCAGCATGTCCGTTTTGTGGAACAGCAGACATTCTGCGCTTACCAATCCTCCAAAAATGACAACGCACGGCTTGTAACCGGTCGTCAGATAATGTCAATCACGTGAAAATTACAGCAGAAAAGTAATAAAAAACCCAGTTATGTATACAATCAAGGAATTCTTACAGTCATCCGGTTTTTGTTTTGGTACATGCCTAGTACTAAAATAATAATTTATTCATGCACTCTTACTAACTACTATACCCAGGTTGTTCCTCCGTGCACATTGCTCGGGGTCACGGGCTCTCACATTTGTTGGCGACCCTTTTTTTTTTTTTTTTTTATTGATCCGATGGAAATACCTCATGTACTTCCTTCGCCCCGGGAAAGGGCGAAGGGGCATGCCGGACTCCTACCGGCTAAAACCACCGGAGTGATCATCGTCGGCACCGAAGGGAGGCTCCAGGAACTCGAAAGATCTCCATCTAGAGCCACCCATTGGCGCCACGCCTTTAGGCACATCTCGGAGGGGATGACTGTAAAGTGGTCATCCCCTCTAGTGGAGGGAAGGTGACTGTAAAGAGGCCACCCCCCCAGGCATCTCTCGAGGGGATTGTAAAAGATTCCCCCGAGGCCTTACTATGCGCTGTGCTGCGCACACAGCGGTACGTGACCACATGCGCACCGCTGTCTTCCCGGGGGTCGCTCTGTATGAACACGCAGATTTCCCAATAAGCGCGTTCGCGACCCCCAATTGTTGGCGACCCTAGCCGTGTTTGTGCGTTTGGTGCAGACCCCGTCTCGCCGGAGGAGAGAAGGTTGATTCCCCCCTCATCCGTCTTTGAGGAAGGCGAATAATTTTCCTGCGTACTATTTATCGGCTCAATAACCATAGAACCACAAACCACTCAATGCCATGACGGCACGATTGGCTTTCTCCACTACGTGTCGCTGGTTTGATCCCCGCAAATATTTATATGATATACGGATAGTTGTAACGGATCTGTCTATTCGTGCATGTGAGATTTATGTGTGTATACTGTAGCCAGGATACAGGAGAAATTGAGAGTGAGTATTATATTTTGCTTCAAACTTTTGTACCCCACGTTAGACAAAACATGTTATTCCCTCAATCAAATTGACATTTTAAGGTCATCGTCAATAATTTGATGGAAATTTAATTCTTCGTCTCTTATATTGTTGGCAAATTTTCCTCAAAAGCGGGCCGTTCGCATGAAAATTCTCCATAATTCATCATAAACTTTTCCCCTTATCATGTTTGGTGGTAAAAGTGGGAAAGTACTTCACTCGTTTTTAATTTGAACATAAAAGTTCATAAAGGAATTATACAAAGTTTAACAATATATAAAAAATAATATTGTTGTTTTCACACGCAACGTTAACATACTTTTTGCAAGGGAAATGGAAATTATACTTTTGTCTCGCGTTTGCAAGTAATTCCATTTCTTTTTTATACCACTAAGGCGGCAAACTGCAAAGACGGCAAATTTGCATAGATGGTAAGCAGTAACCGTAATCTATGAACGCTTGCAAAACCAGAGGTGAAATTCGCGCATTTCCGACCTTGTAAAAATCTTGTGAATATCATAGCCTTTCTTAAAAGCCACATGCTATAGCTAGTCACTTGGGAAAACGTCAGTGGGGAGCTGATTCCGGAACCTGAGCGTGCATAAGAGGAAGTTCCTCTAAAATGTTGGCTCTAGGGTATGCAGATTGGCACCAGTGGGCAGCTCTAGTGTGATCATACGAGGACCTGGAGCCTCCCTTAGGTGCCGAAGATGACCGCTCCAGTGATTTGTGGCGAGAGCGCGCCTCCAGGGACGTTCGAGAGGCTGAGATGGCTAACTAGGCAGCGTGCGCTTGAAAAATGGCGTCACCACCTTCGGATGCAGTTTGCGACCAAGCGCGTCGTCGAGGCCGTTTTGCCACTCTTTGAAGCCTGGCTCAGAAGGAGCGAGCGCGTCACCTACCGCCTGACGTAGGTGTTCACCGGACACAGGTGTTTCGGTGCGTATCTGCACAAAATAGGACGCGAGGCCACGGCACAATATTATCATTGTGATAGCGACCAGGATACCGTACAGCACACACTCAAGGCGTGCCCTGCGTGGATTACCGAGTGGCGGTAATAACCGCCCTGGCGGCTAATTCCTATACGCCTGAAACCCCCTGTCGTTGCTATAAGGCCCTCTGGGTTCGCGGGTGCGTAGATTGGGGATCTGCATGCCTACACCGAGCAACCTAAGAGATGACGGTAGCACTTGTGGTCACGCACTGCCGTAGGACGCTTCGGGAGATCCTTCACAATCCTACTGAGGGGGCGTCCGCTTTACATTCACCCTCTCCGAGATGTACCTATATGGGTGTGGCACCAGTAGTTGGCTCTAGTGTGATCATACGAGGACCTGGAGCCCCGCTTAGGTGTCGAAGATGCTCTAGTGTGATCAGTGCCGGAGATGATCGCTCCAGTGGGTTTAGCCGGTAGGAGTCCGGTATACCCCTTCACCCTTTCCCGCGGCGAAGGAAGTTCAAGTAAAATTTCCTCTGGGCCCAATAAAAAATAAAAAGGGTGTGCAGGTGAACTTTGTATCATATCGAAAAATTCCTTAAGAGACTGTTTGTTATAATGTGGTAGAGCCAGTGGTAGAAAACGCATAGGAAGGCAAATACTCTCCTTTGAACCTTCAAGGTTCTAGATTGCTTGTGAGCATGTGTGAGTGTGAGTGTGTGTTGGGATCTTCGATTTTTTTCTCGATGACACACATATGTAGGTTTGAAGTACGTATCCTACACCACAGGATACATTACATATTAGTGACTCACTTTTGCTATTCCGTCCTAGATTAGACCAATAGCCTGGGTCCTTGATTTCCTACTCAGTTTTTTAATTCTTACTTTTACCATATTATTGCAAGAATCGGCAGCCATTTTTTTTTATCATTTAACCTCTAGGATGCTGCAATTCCAAATACATTAATAGTATATTATGTCTCGTATTTATTCATGCCTAAGCATATGGGAGGTTGAACTACTGCTGTTAGTTGGACGGACTACTGGAGGTTGAACTTTTACTTATTATTGTAGCGGTAATTGGGAGGCACGAATTCAGCAGAAGACATTAACTGCTAAATGTTATCCTTCTTTTCTCGACGACGGCTATAATTATTTCTATATATCTCCAGCCCAAAACATGGCCAGCTCATCGTCTTTTTGATTGGCTTCCATAAGGTCCCCCAGGAGTAGACAGGACAGTTAGGATACAGCAACAGGTGCTCCATTGTCTTTACGGCACCGCATTCACACCTGTCATATTCAAAGAAGCCCTAACTATTCCGGTGTTCTCGGAATCTGCTCACATTTGCTTAGAATCTATGAACGGACTTCCAGGATTTCTAAGGAAAATTATGTACTGATGCTAGTTTTTCCGGCTAAGGTTAACCATGTATCTAGCAGAGATAACCTTGTTGCTGACAGATCCAGCCTACCTTCAAATTATGTCAATGTTAATGAAAGTAAAGCTGCAGCAGCATTTAAGGTATAGGGGAGAGGGGGTGACAAAAAAGCGGGTATCTGCCATCTTCCGACTGATTCAGCTTTTTGACAGCGTAATCGATCTCAAGCCGCACAACAGATAGTATAGCTTCTTCAGCGTTACTTTCAAGTAAGAGTAACGCTACCTCTATCGGCAAATACAAAGTTAAATTTAAATAAAGGTAATAAATAAATCTTTCCACCATCTTATTACTGATGCAGAGCCATAAAAGGCATTGCTTGGACCGCAAACTCTTATAATTTTCAAATTAAATTTCGAAAACAAAACTAACACTGAAGCGTCTACAAAATATGCTACCAAACGCTAAGTACCTACTCCTGATAGCATTACGTACACTCTTATTTCTCATACAATATAAATAAGATACGTATGATAAGCGTACCTACCAAGCTACAGCTTCACAATACACTTGTCTTTGCTATCACCTAAAACCACACTATGTGGCTATCAGTGTAGTTGCTCTTTGAAACTCCTCTTACAATGAGCTTACCGACCACTTACTGTAGAACTTTTAGAGCTGAGTCAACGAGACTAGCCTTTTCTATAGCAATATAATAAAATTTAAGTGTCGGTCTGTGATTGCTATTGAATTCCAAAATGACCATTTTAAAATTTTGTGTCTCTCTGTCTGCAAGTTTGTCTCGCATAGGCTCCGGAACGGCTCAACGTATTTCAATGAAATTATTAAAACAAGAATTTTAACTTAAGTTTTCGTCTATGTTTGTTAGTTCGATATCTTGAAGACTTCAGAAAATATGAACATAAATATAATTTACTTCTAGCGAAGCGGGTGGGTAACGGTGGCTAGTATTAAAACAAAATGAAGATAATTTTAAGTTGACATGATATAGATTGTTTGTTCTCCGTATTCGAACTTTCTTTGTAGTCTGTCTCTGTAGCAGACACCACGTATTTGTGTTTATTTTCTCGAGTCACTTTCATTACGTGATGTATTTATGTAAACTAAGAGGGTTAGGTACATTAGAAAACTCATTAGCACGACCCAATAAACCCAACTTACCTGACATGCCTTACTTACACTTAATGAGTATTTCGGTAGATGTAAATTCGTTGAGTTATTAATCTTGACTCTGTGAAGCTGTTAATGGATACGGTAGAAAGGCTTTGCTTTTTATTTTTGGGATGTTTTAGTGATAGAAATATTTAATGTTATAGTGATATCGGATTGTTGGCGTCATTGCAAAGTCTGCAGCTTCTAAAGCAGTGGCTATGCAATCGGTTTTCTGCGCTATGGGTAACCTTTGATTTTCGCATGGAAAAATTATTTGTATGATTAGGTAGTTGCTGCGGGGCTGGGTGTATTTGCATATGTGGTTTTTGTCTTTAATCTGTACCCAAGATACAGGAGAAATATTAGTTTTTTTTTCTTTTAAAACAACGTTGCCCCACACTAGGATTTCTCCTGTGTCGTGGGTGCGTTTACAGACATGAATTCCAGATTTACACCCAGAACCGGAACAGCTACCTGCAGATCATACAAATATTTGTTCCGTGCGGTAATCGAACCCACGACCCGGAGCGCAGCAGCCGACTGTATCAGCCACTGCACCAACCGTACCGTCATGTGTGTGATGCAGGAATCTTTAAAAAAAGGAAGTTGTCCAATCTAACACCGCTGACGATGTAAAATGAAAGGATCGAACAAACCACCGATAGATTCCACATCATTATTACTTACAGGATTGCTGGCTGACCTTTCAAGTCCTGGACTAAGGACGTACTGTTAGCATTAGTGGTATTTGAACTGAGCGTTTCCATGCTTCGGGAGGCATATACGATCGTCGGTCGCAGTTGTTCTCATTAGACGATAGTCGTTAAGCTAAGTTGGTGGCTTTTGGACAGCTTGAACAACTCTCACAATGCCCCTTACTGCATAAAAAGAACAACTATATAGTTGGCACTATATAGTTGTTCTTTTGATTTTATTTGATATTTATTTTATATTGATTACAATTATGGCTTTAATTCAAAGTCAGTTTTGTCAATTAATAAACGAAACTCAATTATTCTCAAACTCTACGAATTTAGGCTGTGAATAAAACTGTATATTCATCATCATCATTTCGGCCGAATGAAGTCCACTGCTGAACCCAGGCCTCCCTCAAAGATCACCACAACGACGGATATCAGTGTGTTGTGTGCTCATTGAGGGGTTTTGCCATAATCGCCACGCTTGGCAGGCGGGTGGGCGATCGCAGTTGAGTTATTAATGTATTCGAAGGACGCTGCTGCCCATCCTTCGGCTAATCCCTTAGTCGCCTTTTACGACACCCACGGGATGACATGGGTTATATATATTACCTACACAGTTTGTCCCATTTTGTGAGTGTTTTCCGAATCTGAAACTCGGTAGAAGTCGTATTTACTCAAAATCCCAAGCGAGTAACGCGCGCAAACGACCGCCAGGAGATTCTGGATGATTCGAACATCCAATAGAATATTTATTAGAATGTGTTAAAAAAAAAGCTGGATTAGCCTAATGAATTTAGTTTAAATGATCCTCGTATCTAAACCAGAGTGATTGGCAGCAGCGTCCCTTATGTGCAACGGTAGCCATACTGCGCTCGCCAACCCGCCTGCCAAGCGTGGTGAGTACTGGCAAATACCCTCCAAAATGATGACACAGTTGTGGAAATTTATGGGGCAGGCTTATGTTCAGCAGTGGATGTATAAATGGCCGATGTGATCCTCGTATCGAAATCTTATGCGCAAGTATGTTGTACTTCTTTTATTTTCTTTTTGTTGAACATATATAATCTGAAAACACGGTAAGCCGTTGGTCCCGGTTGTCATATAAACATCTATGACAGTCATTACCGGTAGTCAGAGGCCCAATAATCTGTCAAAAACTGGTATTATCCAAGAATTTCGATATTTCGAATTCGAGTAGGCTGTGGTGGTCTGACAGCAGTCGCTATATGTAAAATTTCAATATTCAGCCGCATCTGGTCAGACTAGAAGCCGACTCCAACGAAGTTGGGAAAAGGCTCAGAGGATGGAGAATGGAGGTAATCTTTAATGTACATCAAACATTGAGTATAGAACAGTTTCCATACCAATTAGTTTGTTTATCCGTTTATGCTACCACATATTAGCCCATAAATGTCCACTGCTGAACACGAGCCTCCCAGTGATCACGACAATGAGCAGTCATAGGCAATATATTTGATTTATTTTTAGTCCACCATTTTATTTTTAGAAACGTTGCCCCACACTAGTATTTCTCCTGCGTCGTGGGTGCGTTTACAGACATGAATTCCGCATACAATACACCCAGACCCGGAACAACTACCTGCAGATCATACAAATATTTGTTCCTTGCGGGAATCGAACCCACGACCCGGAGCGCAGCAGCCGACTGTATCAGCCACTGCACCGACCGTGCCGTCAAACCTTCAGCGTATTTATGAATTAAACAATCATCATCATCAGTATATCAGCCAAATGACTTCCACTTAGCCGTGTGGCTACGAATAGCATCAACCCATCTCATCGGATACGGTTACGCGTACGGATCGGTAGTCACCACGCTTGTCTGGTAGATTGATGATCACAGAATGACTGCTTTTCCATATAAGGTACGCTGCTGGCCATCTCTCTCGTTTAGACGCCTTTTATGACATCCATGAAAGATGGGCTGGTACTATATTCTTAATCCAGACACCACACGGAACAGAATGAAACAATACAATATAAATTCAAACAACTAACATAAAAATACCACCTAAACAATAAAATATAAACACAATTCACAGTATTTTGTTATAATGTCATAATCACCACGCATGGCAGACGGATTGATGATCGCAGTTTTTTTTTTTATTAACAAATTGGAGGAAACAGCCCATTCTCTTGATATCAATCAGTAGTCGCTTTGGCGAAACAACACATGGGTGTAGAGCGGTGAATACTGATCATGCGAACGTTAACTGCATAAAATGGAAAATGTATTTGTGGGCCCGTGTAGCCTTGTATTTTATGAGTCGTACAAGCTCTCACACACACTTGAAATTTAATCGGTATCTAGACTTTACTTTGACGCGTTGATTGCTAAAAGAGAAAATCGTTAACGAACGCCAAGTAAAAAATGTTGTTACAACCCTGTGACTTTCCAATCAGAGGCTATGAAAACGAAATCAAAAGTTAAATTTAAGTTGGAACAGCTTTTAGTCTGTTTTTGTACCTTTTTTATTAGAAAAGTATTGAATAATTAGTTGAATAGTAATGAAAATAGTTGACAAAAACTGGTGGTAGGTCTCCTATAGTAAGAGGCTGACTAGATAGGTACCACCGCAGTGTCAGATATTCGTCACAAAGCAGTTGTATCTAAACTTTCGACATTACTGGGTTCCGGTTAGAAGGGCAGCTAGTGAAATTAACTAACAACTGAATCGAGACAAAAGCGAACTGCGATCAATATTAGTCAAACCTCTAAAGTACACAGAGGTAAAGCGCTGCTTACCCTCGAAGATCAGTTGGTGTGTACCCATCGCACCCAGTTTTCACAAGCCCCCAATTTAGTTTGCACTATGGCCTAGAAATATACTTTTTTCGGACTAAAATTTATCTTGGGATTTAAAATAATAGGATCTACATAATAATATTCAAATGTGACATATTTCACACATTTTTTACAACAGGGACCCAGGACCGTAAAACGTTTTCTCGCAACATTTACCTACTAAAGATATTTTTATGTGTTACCACTTAATTTGAACAAATATGTTGGTGTGATCCTGCATATATAAATGAAATTCTGAACTTAAATCTTAAGCCCTTAATGGGTTCTTGCCCATTTGAAGCTTGAATTGTTAATAATGATAGCATTAAAACCGCTTAAAAAAATCAATATCCAATCATTTGGACTAAATATTATTGCGTGATAAGACCAGTACGAAAGGACCACACATGAAATTTCGCACAGGTATCCCTGCCTTAAAGGACCATGTTTAAAATGAATTACAATACAACTAACCATAACACGTATGCACGTCCAATAAACCAAACATATTGAATATGTATATTGAGATGATCGATGGCGTGCACTAAATGTTTTTACTGGTAGTGGTAGTATGTCTATTATTGCAAATAGTCCAGTTAAGTAGGTATTACCGCAGTGCCAGATATTCTGCTGTCAAGCAAACCGGACCATAGTAATATTTAAATTTCAAACACAGAACTATGATCACGTTTAAAGGGAACTGTATCTAGTGAAATTACTAGACATAACAGACTAAATAACTAATGTCTCAAGGTGACCAGCGCAGTGTGGTGTCACGCAGGACAAGTCATGGGTAGCATTATTATCTGGGCATGATATTTGTCATGGGCGGGCGTAATGTTTATCACTAGGCAAATTACCAGCTCATCTGGTCAATAAATTGTATAAAATATCACCGCGAAATTAAAGTACGTGAGATAACTTTCAAGGTAAAGATCATATCACATTAATGTGGTCTAATAAAACTCCGGATTAAGAATATAGCACCACTCCATCTCCTCCCGTGGATGCCGTAAAAGGCGACTAAGGGAATCTAAACCAGAGGGCAGCAGCGTTCCTTCTGTGAAACGGTAGCCATATTGCGCTCACCAACCCGCCTGCCAAGCGTAGTGAGTATTGGCAAATACCCCCCAGAATGATGACAGAGTTGTGAAAATCTATGGGGGAGGCCTTTGTTCATCAGTGGACGTTTATATGGCCGATATGATATATGAAATATACCTACTGCCCTACTTAATAGTTTTCACCGCAAGTTAGGTACCACTTAAAATAAAGCAGTTAAGAATACAAAAACATCATAGAATACTGGTGCTAGAAAGTTACATCCTAACGTTTCCGAAAGATAACCCCTCCTAACAATGTAACGTCTGAAACGCGTAGAAATAAATATATCTCTTCGTAATAATTATCTTTTCTTCGCCATTCTAACTCATAGGGAACAATATAAGTATGCTATAAATATAGCAACTACGGCCATTAAGAGAGATTGAGTTGAACAAACTTATGGCGTAGATGGGCACCGTTGCTGATGGCTATGGGGTAAGAATTGTGTATTTCTATCATAAAAAAAATGGATGGAAATGTAGATCGGTTACGGTTCTTTGAATGTTGAACAGTTCGCCTGCTTAAAAATTATTATCAATAGGTACTTGTCCATAGTGACGATGATCTCGTGCTAACAATAAATTAGAACGCAGGTCAATAAAATATAATAATAACAAAACTCCGCCAGTTACATGTTTTCCACTTTTTGTATTTTGTTTGGAGAGACTGAACACGATTATTGTCGTTTTCTGCCTATGTGAGTTGGCCTGCACTGGTCAGTACCGACTACTTATAAGCAAGTTATATATTTGTTTTATGCTAATATTATACTGAGGATGTCCTTTGTCTACACTACTCACTGCCAAGTATTGATATGCCAATCGCAATTGACAAAGCTATTACGTATTTTGGGGTACAAAACACGAGAATGCAGAATATAATCGAACATTAAAAAAGGTATTACGAATAAAATACAATTTAATGCGTCCAGAATCTTCTTAACTTATTTTCATTCCAATTTGCGAAATATGTGGCAAAGCTCAATAAATATATACATTTAATTAATTAATTTGTTTCAAATAAAAGTCATGATACCCTTTTATATATAGTAGGAATATTTTTCTGGCTAAGTCAGGATACCAAATAAAGTAGATTGATTTAGTATAATCAGCTTGAAAAAGTATATTCATGGACATAGGCATCCTGCTGATAGCTACAAAGAACATTGTGGAGCTCAGCAAGCAAACAAACGTATAGTCGCAGTAAGTCTCTATTAAGGAATAGAAGAGCCTTGCTGTTCAGACTTTCGATACATTCTATTTCGCCTTTTACAAATCAAGCTTAAAGGCCAGTAGTCCGAAGATTGTTTGAAGCATATTTTGTATCACACATCATCATTTCGGCCGAATGAAGTCCACTGCTGGACACAGGCCTCCCCCAAAGATCACCACAACCACCGATATGGATGTGTTGTGAACACATTGGGGGGTTTTGCCATAATCGCCATGCTTGGCAGGCGGGTTGGCGATCGCAGTTGAGTTATTAATGTACTCAAAGGACGCTGCTGCCCATCCTCTAGCTAATCCCTTAGTCGACTTTTACGACACCCATGGGAGGAAATGGGGTGGTGGCATTCTGAGCCGGCACCACACGGTATAGCCGGCACCACACACATAATAGGATCTTAAAATTGATCAACATAACCGATAAATCGCCCTGTTTACGTATAGTTAAATGAATAGAAAATTTGACACAAACACTCGTAGTCTGAATCAGGCTATATAAAAATGTTATTGTATCATTGAATTCTGTTAATTCAATGATAAAACAAAATTCGATTCCAAGAAAATTTATTAGATTTGCTAAGAAAAGTGCTAGCTGTTTGTTTTTCAATTTCAATAATCTTACAACAGCTAGATTTCAGATGCATTAAAAATATGACTCGTGAATAATAAACAATTTAAATCTAAATTGTACCCTGCATGAGACTAAAACATTAAATTATAGTTGTCAAAAGCAAACACATAGTTAATATTATTCATTTGGGCATACATACATTATTAGTATGTTTCTCTATTCACGGACTTATATCCCCTGTAAGGCCGAACCCGGTCGTTTGATAAGCTTATGTGGGGACATGGGCCCAACACGCAGAACATTTCATTCTAAAATGTAATGGTACACTAACCATGGCATAACTCTCCGTGGCTGCAGTATAAAATGCAGTCTCGGATTGTCCCCGGAGACATGAGAATTGTATGAAATGAAAACTACAAGAATAAGATCTATTGCAATGGGTGCTAATTTGATTTTATACTAATAAACACGGAGAAAATGGCATCTGCCTTTCCTGGGGGTTTGCCATAATCGCCCTGCTTGGCAGGTGGGTTGCCGATCGCATTTGAGTTGTTAATGTACTCGAAGGACGCTGCTGCCCATCCTCCGGCTAATCCCACTGTCGCCTCTTACGACACCCAAGGGATGAGATGGGTTGATGCTATTCGTAGCTGGCACCACCCAGCTCAAATAAAAGCGATGGATGATGTCAACAATGTAATGAGCGTACTTGACACGCGTTGCTTGAAAGGTTGTGAGGTTATAACTAGCAGGGAAAGCAGATGCTGGCAAGTAGCCTCAGGATCTGGCTGTGCACATAATAAAGGTTGAGGAAAAGCGCGTATACAACGTAAACGATATATCGAGATATCAATTAACTACTTACGTGCGGAAGGTAATCTGCAGTGCGTCTGGAAGTCTGATGGCAGAAGAGAGATAGTTGGATCAGTTCGTGTAGCTCCCGCGCACATGCTCTGAGGTACAATCTGTTACAGTCTTCTACAGATTGTACTTGGAGCAAGCAATGTTTCGCCAACATTTTTGGTCCTCTGAAGCAGAAATATCAAAAATCTTAGAAGAAGCGGTTTACGTGTAACTTTCATGTTTATATACTTACGGTCATCAATTTTTTTGAATTTGTGATTGGGGTTTTGTCTGTTTTTGTGTTAAATCAAGTCTTAACACAAAAACTTTGATTAATTATTAATTTCGTTGGTGTCACATCACACCACTCTCCATAAATTCCAAAGATATCCACTCTAAAGAATCTAAATGAGGGTCTTATTTCTTCAAGCATGATACTTAATTTTTTATCATTCCTTGGAAGACTCCATATGGACACAAAAGTCGTAATATATGTGGGAATTTGAATACAAACTTACGAAAAAATTCATTAGCATAATGTCACTGGCCATAAAAGTAGAGTAACTTACATTTTTTATTGCAAGAATAAAATGGAGACACGGAACTACTTTCGTATGCATAACAACAAAAAGCACAAAGAGCAAGACCTTTTCCGCTCCTTTCTAAGGAGCCGAATACAGTATGGCAAGAGGGTAATGTAACAGATCTTTGGAGGTCAAGATAAAATGGCGGTGTAAAATAGACCACTGGTAAGAGACAGCTAATGACGCAGGAAAATCAACAACGAATAAAGCGGTCGTGAATTCAGTTAAAATATGGTTGTTCTTGCTTGTGACCGTAGAGGTTGTATATGGAAAGAAATCAGATGACATTAGTGTTTTACTTTAGTCACGCGTGCTTGTGGTTAATATGAACTTATTTTTATATATTGTCCTCGTAAGGCCCATGATTCTTCTTCTTCTTCTCTTAGATTATGGCTTCTGTAGAGTATTTTCCACAATTTCGCCAATGTCAAGTATAAGGCAACGTCGTACGGTGTTTAGGTTAATAAATCTTTACATGTTCATAAAATATATGTCAAAAATGAAAAAGTTCTAAAAAAATCTTAAAAATGTTTTCATTTGGTTTTCCCGATATACTTCAAGATCAAGGCCCATGATGTATATTCTGATCTAATAATTGACATAATAGCAGTACCAGGTTCATATTTACACAGGACCTATATATTAATTCACCCAAGTATATGTTAATTATAAAACCGTCAATGTACAAATATTTCGGCATAATAGATTTTGCGGCAACTCCATTGGAAGGTTAAATACAATATATATAGTCGTACGAAAGGATAATGGGTGTTTATGCATTATGTAAATGCTGTAAGCTTGGGTCCGAACGCCATGTCAAATTAAGGTCACAAAAAGGATCCTGGTCTTTACGAGGATACTCTATTATATAAGGTGTCCCGCAATGGATACATAGACCAAATGGTATGAAGATGATATGAAATGATAAGCCAAAACGAAGTAAATAAAATAGCGTACAATCTATTATAATATATTTATGAGTTAAGCGTATGCCTACGCTTGTTACAGTGCTTGCACCAAGGTTAAGAAGTCTTCCTTATGACCTTATAATCAAATAAGAACCCAAAAATATGACCTGGTATAAAACTATGCAAATACGAGGTAAAGAAACGGGTACGAAATCTTAGAATATATTTTTCGTATTTTTATTCAATGCCAATGAAAACTCTCTATAATACTCTACTTTTTGTCCTATACTTAAGTTTATATATTATTTTTAAACACGCTTATAATTGTGTGGATAATAAATGAAAATAAACGCATTAACAATATATTAAACAGAGCTGAAAAGATTCGTAAGCTGATCTGGAGCACGTAGAATTGATGGCTGTCGGGGCCGAAAGGTTCTCGTGTGGAGACCTCGCACCGGAAACCACAGCGATAGCCTCCAACAAGATATGCAGATGACCTGGTGACGGTCGGTAGGAGTCGTTAGGTGCGGGTGGCATGTAACCGGTCGTTGGAGAAATCTGTGGGGTAGGCCTCCATTCAGCTGTGGACATCTTTTAGCTGATATGATGATGATGATAGCTATGTGTTTGTGCAAACTACAGTTCGGCTGCAAAGAGAATGCGTTCCTGATACCAGTTAGTTGAACTGGTTTCTTCATCATTTCGGCCGAGTGAAGTCCACTGCTGGACACAGGCTTCCCCCAAAGATATCCACAACGACCGATATGGATGTGCTGTGGGCTCATTGGGGGGGTTTTTCCATAATCGCCACGCTTGGCAGACGGGTTGGCGATCGCAGTTTAGTTGTTAATGTACTCGAAGGACGCTGCTGCCCATCCTCCGGCTAATCCCTTAGTCGACTTTTACGACACCCATGGGAGGATATGGGGTGGTGGCATTCTGAGCCGGCACCACACGGCTGGTTTCTTATATATTAAAAATAAAATTTAGCTAAACTATTTTAAAACTAAAACTATTTTAGCTTTTTGCAGGTCGTAAATTCATATCGGCTCCACTTTAAATGTGAACGAAATCGAACTTTTAGTTTCACACTGATAACCACTCACCCAAAATGTCACATACCAAAGATACATTTTAGAGACGAATCTACAAAAGGAAATAATGTTTTGCCAACAGGAAAATAAATATTCCGTCAAAAGAGGAAAAAGGAACATAAGTTTTCCAACTATTTACTTTCATCATTTCATTTCATATCAGCCATTTATACGTCCACTGCTGAACAAAGGCCGCCCCCATAGGTTTCACAACTGTGTCTTCATTTTGAGGGGTATTTGCCAATACTCACCACGCTTGGCAGGCGGGTTGGTGAGCGCAGTATGGCTACCGCTTCACAGAAGGAACGCTTCTGCCCATCCCTCTGGTTTAGATTCCCTTAGTCGCCTTTTACGACATCCACGGGAGGAGATGGAGTGGTGCTATATTCTTAATCCAGACACCACACGGATAATAATAAACAATTTACTTTCGTTTTTGGAGCATTAATCTTCCAGAATTATTATATGGTAATGTTATGCAGGTGCATGAAACGATATATGTACATATCAGAATCGAAACCATTAAGACATCATCTAGATAAGCGCAGTCAAATTAAACCTGTTTATTAAAGCTGGTTAAAAAACTACTTGCTCAAATATAATGAAATTTATATGGAACCGATTTGAAATCATTCTGCATCTTGTAAAAATATCATTGCTCAAATATCGGAGTAACATGTGTACATACATAAAAATCGCAATTAATTGACAACTGTCCCCTTTTTGAAGTCGGTTAAAAATTCATGTCATCTAGCCCTAAAACATCTTACTAATGTTTTTCATCAATGTTTTGTAACGTTAAATGGAGTCAAATGACCTATGACGTAAACAATAAAAACTGACGGCGGTTTGTATGTATGTATGCGAATGTATCGCCAATTTAACAAATGAATTCGTTTCCAACAGGATCATGTTATTGTGTCGATGCACTTACGTTGATCAGATGATGCTCGAACAAATAGTCTGATGAATCTATATTGAATCATTTATATACTCATGAATCAGCCTCTCAATATAATGCTGAACATGTGTTTTGCAACGTGATGTATGTTTTCAGTAGTCTGAAGTGTGTGCACGATATCTTTATGATCGCTATAGTGTGTGTAACAAATCCACTGAGGTTACTACAGAGAATACCTACTCCTTTAATGATACTAAAGTGTAGTTAGCTATCATTTTTATAATACAGAATGCAGCATCGAGATCATTTTGAAACGATACCTTTGGGAATTGCTACAAGAAAAACGTCTTTTTCATAATTTCAGCCGAATAAAGTCCACTGCTAGACAGGCCTCCCCCAAATATTACAATAACGAGCGGTCTGAGTGTGTTGTGTGCTCTTCGGGGGTTTTCCATGATCGTGACGTTTGGCAGGTAAGTTGGCGATCGCAGTTGAGATGTTTTGTTACTGTACTCGAAAGTCGCTTCTGTTCATCTTCCGGCTAATCCCACAGTCACCTTTTACGACACCCATGGGATGAGATGTGAGTTCTATATGTAGCCGGCACCACACGGCAAATGAACTTTAACAACGTCACAACTGCATATTCCAATATTTTTGTTTCTTAACCTGGACTAATACACAAAATCTACTTTAGTTGCTAAAAATATGAATCACCAGTCCGCATTTTATAACAAAAACCCCCAAAAAGAAAGGACCGTATCCAAGTTGGATACACTTTACTACCATAATAACGTTGCTATAATTGCCGCAATGTATTATTGCTATGAGATAAATTTGAGGAGTTTAGACGAGTCACAATCGGTGCTGTGGATCTCGTACGTGACTTGGAAGTACAAAGTTTACTTCCATAATACTTGGAACACGTGCGTTTTAAGTTTACACTTCAGTGTGCAATACATTGTTGGTTTATGGGTTCCATGAGTTGAATTTAACGTTGCTCGGCAAGTTTATGGGAACCCTATACTTGAGATGAATGTTTAAGTATAGTTTAATTGTACAATACGTCTTCCTCAACTTCGGCTGGCAGGAGTCGTGTTCCGCCACTACGAAGACGCCAGACCGGGACAAAATTCCCACATTTAGTTGTATGTTAGGTGTTTTTATATTATGTAATATATTAATATTAGTATGACCGTGTGGTGCCGGCTCAGAATACAACCACCCCATATCCTCCCGTGGATGTCGTAAAAGTTGACTAAGGGATTAGCCGGAGGATGGGTAGCAGCGTCCTTCGAGTACATTACCAACTCAACTGCGATCGTCAACCCGTCTGCCAAGCGTGGCGATTATGGCAAAACCCCCCAATGAGCCCACAACACACCCATATCGGTTGTTGTGGTGATCTTTGGGGGAGGCCAGTGTCCAGCAGTGGACTTCATTCGGCCGAAATGATGAGTATGACCGTGTGCTGTTTGGATAATGAATATAACACCATTTCATCTCCTTCCGTTGTTGTTGTAAAAGGCATGAATGGGACTCTGAATCCGAGGGATGGGCAGCAGCTTCTCTTGTATAGAACAGCTGACATTCTACGCGCACCAACCCGCCTGACATGCTGATCAGCAGCGGACGTCTTTTGGCTGATATGATAAATATTTGAATGTTTAGGTAAACGTATTCATGTATAGGTCTCGGTAGTTATTTTTTTTAAATACAGCTCCATGTTTAACGTTTAGTTTACATTTATTTGTAAACAAGAAAGTATTTAATTCAATGGAATAGTTCTTATGCAGCAGGCACCAGTCAACCTCCCACCATACATCAGTTGCAAATAAACAAGAATGAGAATGAGGATCAATACCACTGTATCTATGTGTTATCTAATGTTTCGCTTTCTTTTTACAAAATAATAACACCAAAAATCACTAACCCAAAACAAAACACTTCTACATTCACGTGAAAACAAATTTACAAAATAATAACACCAAAAATCACTAACCCAAAACAAAACACTTCTACATTCACGTGAAATCTGAGTTAACAAACACCGGCACCGGGCCAAAACAAAATTGAGAGGTTAAATCTACCCGTGGTGCAATAAGGGTTAACCGCTACATAGCAATCTACATGAAATATCTGTTTCCAACGAAAGTCTGCGATTAGAAACGTGAAACAAAACATAATATTATGCAGTAAAAATGATTTAGTGTTTGATCTCGAGTTAATATGTTACTGGTCGTTGGGGTAATCTATGTGGGAGGCCTTTGTCCAGCAGTGGACGTCCTTTGTCTGCGATAATGGTAATGTTGATCTTTTTACCGACGATGTCGGCAACAATTTTCAACAATGATGAGTTCTAAGGTAGCTTGTTAATATTTTGATATTTGTAACATCTTAAAATGTTGGTGAATTTACGAATATGTTGCCTAGTATCAACAACATTGTGATTACTATGTCGAATAAACAAATCTGCGAGCTGTTAAAATTCAAGATATTAAATCGAGGAATCGTCTGCTTTGAAGGTAATCTTTCTTTCAATTTAAACACTTATTGCAGTGCAACAGACGGGGGATTGCTGTCGCATGAAAGTTTTATTTCGTTCAATTTCCCCAGCGCGTCTTTTCTCGCCTTCTTAACCGTAAGACGATACACACACATATGCCCGTAAACGTCCACAGCTGAATATGGACCTCCCAATAATCATTATAAGAGCGGTCATTGACATAATCACCATGTTATCAGGTGGAATTGTAGTATGTTGTTATTAAAGCACCGAAAGATGTTGCTGCCCATCCTCTTGAAAACCCTTAGTCGCTTTTTACGTAACCCATGGCTGGCGAGGGGTAGTCAATTTTTTCCCGGGAACCACATGCATCTTTGCTGGGAACCACATAGGTGACGGCACGGTTGGTGTGGAGGCTCAAACAGTCGGCTGCTGCGCTCCGGGTCGCGGGTTCGATTTCCGCACGGAACAAATATTTGTATGATCTGCAGTTAGTTGTTCCGGGTCTGGGTGAATTGTGTGTGGAATCTATCTATTAATCTGTAACCTCAACGACAACTCAGGAAAAATACTACTGTGTGACAACGTTTAAAAAATATCGCGTTTATTTCATTCACTGTACTACGACTAACGAGAATCAAAACTTAAGTAAAACTCGAGCCTAGATTCATCATCATTTCGGCCGAATGAAGTCCACTGCTGGACACAGGCCTCCTCCAAAGATCACCACAACGACCCATATGGATGTGTTGTGGGCTCATTGGGGGGTCTTGCCATAATCGCCACGCTTGGCAGACGGGTATGCGATCGCAGTTGAGTTGTTAATGTACACGAAGGACGCTGCTGCCCATCCTCCGGTGGGGTGGTGGCATTCTGAGCCGGCACCACACGGAGGGGAGTCTAGATTGCGTTAATCAAATATGAGTCCTACGTTATTATCTAAATGTCTCTACTTATTCTCATAATCAATCTGCCTTTGATCTAGCAGCACTCCGCGCTTTTATTTCACGTTTAAAAATCATTTGGTGTGGTGTTTTAGTTTATTTGTCATTTAAAAGCGCGTTTAATTATTTTTTTGATCGTAAAATACATAATTATTTCTGCTTTAAAGTAAAGTTTTCCTTAAAATCTTATAAATTCATTGTTTACGGATTCAAATTACTTGATTATAGGAACATGTGTAGTGTATAATACAAAACCTATTCTTAGGTTTTTCTTAAATCATTACAATCATCGTAATTATCCTGGTGAAAGCACCAGCTTATAGTCATGTCAAGTTATTGTAGTGTAGTGATTCTTGAAACGTCTGAAAAATTTCAAGTCAATAGACATTTAGAAGTAGGTGAAAATTGAATTCCTTTACAGTCATACATAGTTGTATACATACATATTACTGACTTTCATACAGGTCAAGCTAATAGGTAGAAAGGATGTAAAAATAAAATGAAAAGTTAGTTTGCCAGACAGTTATATGACAGCCGGGACTACTTACCATGATCTCCGTGACATGGAGGGGTCTTGATGTAAATTAAATGGACACTCATCTGACTGCAGCAAGCGCACCTCACAGATCCATAAGAATCCCCTCCGTATTGTCTGATCTCACTACCAAATCATAAAGCCCTTTCACACTCTTTCGATAGTTTCCGACTTTTGTGGGTCAGTTGCCGAAGGTATCCGAATCAGATCTGTAACCTGATATCTGATCGGATGTATTTACAAACACCATACTGTTTCAAATTCATACACCTGTAAATAATAGGACTAGCAAATTTGAAATATGGTAGTTGTCTTAACTATGAGAATTTGACATTTGACATATAGCTACAGTGCAGCTACAAGGTGCATCTAAGGCCCATATACACATTATAGCCCTATATTTTTTGACAAACTACTTGATGTGCTGCGTCCTCAGTATTAAGGCCCGTATTACAGAACGAGATTCTCGAGAATCAAAACTAAAGTAGAAATGGAGTCGACATTGCATTAATCAAATCTACACTTGAGTTTTACAGTTTTGATTCTCGTTCTGTAATACGGGCCTTAATACTGAGGACGCAGCACATCAAGTAGTTTGCCAAAAAATATAGGGCTATAATGTGTTTCTTTTATTTAGATTTTTTAAATGTGACCCTTCTTTTCTCCAGTTTTGTAATAGTTCACAGTTTATTATACACTAGCCATCACTCACCTCCTTAGGCGTAAATCATATTTATATTCATATCTTCTGATCCCTGCAAGATATCGAAATGGAACATACTTGAAAATTATGTTTTAATCCCTAACATTTTCATTGAATTTTAAAATTATTAATTTCACTCTGATGGCAAGACTAAAGGGTCGGCCTGAAAACCAGCGTTGTATAGTGTACAGCCAATACTGTACTCCAACAAAATTTGCTCGGGTCGCTCTGTTTGCCCACACTATTGATTGAATATTTGTGTTTTTAAAAAAGGTTTATTTTTACCGACTTTGAAAGGGAGGAGGTTCTCAATTCTATGTATGTACACTGGTTACTGAGAGATTAGAAGACCGATTTGAGCAATTCATATTTCAACTGATGCAAAATGCTTTCGAATTGGTCCCATATAAATGTCATTACATTTGATTGAGTAGTTTTTAAACCAGCTTCAATAAACAGGTTAATTTTACTGCGCTTATCTAGATGATGTCTTAATAGTTTCGATTCCTCTCAGATCAGAGAACCGATTTGAGTCATTCTTATTTTAAGTGTTAAATACTGATACCAAATTGGAAAAACTTTTTAAATTTATTTACACTAAAAAGAAACAAATAAAACTTTTTAACAAAAAAAATACCAACCGATATAAAATATAACTTCTCGTTCGTCTGCATGAACCATGATTGGGGCATACCTGGCCCCGCCCGACTTCACAAAGTTTTTTTTTTCCTCTTTTAGTGGTGTTAATGTTTTTATATCGTGTAGGGTTTTGAAGTCGGTATTTTTTTTTGTTAAAAAGTTTATTTTTATTTTACAGTGTGGCATTGAATGAGTTTTCTTTCTTTAAACTTCAGTTACCTAATCCTTTCAGCTATGTCGGCAACTTTAGTTCTTCCATGGATCTCTTCATTTCTAATTCGATCTCGCAGAGAAATACCAAGCATAGCTCTCTCCATAGCTCGCTGAGTGACCTTGAGTTGATTTGATAAGCTGCAATACTTGCATGAAATTTTCCCGATTATTGACATTCCACGTAAAGACGCAAACTTCTATAAAACATGTAGATTCAACAAGGTGAAGTTGCTTCAAGTTGTCAACAAATTAACTCTTAATGTAAACAAGTAGTTCATAGCAAAGGTCAAGTCTCTCCAGTGAAGTGTCGCGAGATAGCAATTACTTGGTACACCTGGCGATCTCAAACTGAATGAATAAATGAATAAATCGACGAATATGAATGAATGTCACCGACGGCTCGTGACCTTATCGCGTAAGGACTGTCGTACAAGGGACTGTTTTAAATACAATATCAATATCCTCTAATAATAATAACGGCCATGCTTGCTTCTCCAGTAACTTAAATACTTCGAAAGTAAAATAAAGGCATCATGGTTAGCGTAATAGTTAAGTAACTGGCTCACAGCACTGTCGCTCGCGAGGTCGATTTCCCTACGAAACAAATATACGTCTTACATGTAGGGTTTTTTGTTTTTTTTTGTTTAGGGATTTTTTCCTTAGAGGACATATCAACCCATTGTACCATAACATTATTACATTAAACACAATACAAATAATTAAAAATAAATACTACGTAAATCATGCTACAACTAAACAATATCTATAGTTATTGAGAGAGTCGATGTATTGTGGCAGAAGTTGGTAAAACATTTTCGCCATTTCGGATAAAGGATCAGCTAAAACACGCTGAATGACTCCTACATCCATCCTATTAGTACTAAACTTTCTCAAAACTGACTCCCTTTACACCTCGTTCCTGGCTCACTCCATAAGCAAATGTTGTACATCCTCAACCTTGCCACAAGTAGTGCAATTTCAAACTTTGCTGACGGATAGTGACCTGAACGGAGTCTAAAAGTTTATTTGAAGAAAAATCTATTCAACGTACAGTTAGAAAACCAGGGCACTTGAGGGGGCTCACATTGAATGGTTTTGTACCATATTCCCTTTTCCTTACTGCGTTCATAAAAACAAAGATTATGACAAACCGTTTTATACTTTGATAAAGTCTCCGTCTCCGTAAAGGTGCAACATTTTCTGGAATACATTCCTTAGCAGCTAAATTTGCAAGTCGGTCAGCCTCCTTATTGCCTGTTAAGCCTATATATAACCTCAAAGACTTTCCATTTTGATTGAATTTATGTATACCATCCAAAAAATTTGTAGGCTATTGAAACTCCTGTGAATCCAGAGGTGCATCGAGCCAAATGTTGTAGGTCACTTTTACTGTCTGATAAAATGACAACCCTGCTTAAATCTAAAATTATTACAGTATGAAATAGCCTCCTAAATTACATGTAGTTGTTCCAGGTTTGGGTGTTAATGCTGACAGGGCGAACACCTCACCCTCATTCAAAGTTGAAAAGTGGAAAGGCACCTTTAGGTTTTGGCTGGTAAGAGTTCGGCATACCCCTCCCTTCTAAGGCAGAGGAAGTCCATGAGGATATCACCACGCCAAAAAAAAGCAAAGGTTTGGGTGTTTTTGCTTGTGGAATTTATCTGTCAACTGTTCTGAAATTACACGAGAACACGTTATACCAGGTTGTGAGCGATCATCCTTAAACCGAGCATTACAAATAATCTGGCCACCTTTGACCCCCCGACGAACACCCCATTAAATTATGTAAACTGAAACGCTTCCCAATCTCCTTTCATTTCCTTCCCAAGTTGCGCACACATTTGAATTTCGAGAGGTGCTTTTAAAAACTTTTTTTAAGAAATCGTTTCGTGTTTTAATAAAAAGGTGGGTCTTTATCCATTTCTTCCTTTTATATGAGCTTTATCGTTTTGAACATGAATGTTAATGAGGCAGCATCGTTATCACCAGCAATAGACACCCTATCAAATCATATTCTTGATTTTATTTTGCCGTATATTCCAGGTTTGTAGCTGTGTATATGGTGCTTTTACTTAGAGTGCGTTGTGGGTGAAGCAAAAGACCAGTCGCCTTTATGACTGTGTAACTTGATTTATACCCTGAAAATCCAGTTTCAAAGGTTCGAGGCTGATAAGCCATATAAAAGCAAATTGTCTTCTTGTCAAACGAAAGTTGTTTCTTTCACAACTGTAATTTCATTATAGTTAGCTGCAATGTGGTCATTTTCGGATGATGTGTTTCGATACTATTCATTATAACAATGAAAACTAATAATACAGCCAAATTTACCGAGCTTCATGTAAATTTTAATAATGAAGTTGCAAACTATGCGAACTACGTCAACGCCATTGTTAATTTGGAAACATAGTAGGATAATTAACAAAATGTTGTCAACTATATTGATTACATTGTCACCAGGAAATGTGCGACCGACAAGTACGTATACTAAGTTACTCGTGTAAATTTACAAATTCTAGTTATATGTACTGCTAGCTGTCACCCGCGACTTTCACGCGATCCATTGAATTCACGTGCATTGATGGGTATATTAGGGTGCAGCAATTACAAGTGACATTGACATGACACAATGTTAAAATTATATACATACATATAATAAATCATATCACACAGCAGCCAAAAGATTTCCACTTCTGAACGAAGGCCTTTCCGATAGACTTCCACAATTGTGTCACTTTACGGTATTCACCACGCTTGGCGAGTAGGTTGGTGAGCATAGTATAACTAATGTTTCACAAAAGTGACGCTTCTACCATCTCTCTGGGTTAGAACCCCACAGTCACCTTTTAGTGTGTGGTGGTGTGCTCATTTTTAATTTAATCTTTAGTGCCGTGTAGTGCCGGCTCAGAATACCACCCACCTCGTTTCATGGGTGTCGTAAAAGTCCACTAAGGGATTAGCCGGAGGATGGGTAGCAGCGTCCTTCGAGTACATTAACAACTCAACTGCGATCGCCAACCCGTCTGCCAAGCGTGGTGATTATGGCAAAACCTCCCCAATGAGCCCACAACACACCCATATCGGTCGTCGTGGTGATCTTTGGAGGAGGCCTGTGTCCATCAGTGGACTTCATTCGGCCGCAATGATGATTATGATGAGTCACCTTTTACGACATTACGGGAGGAGATGGAGTGGATCTATATCCTTAATCTGGATACCACACTAAAGGAAGCATAATAATATGACAAAAATTTAACACAAAATCCAAAGAATGTATCAAAGTAACTTAAAAAAACACCTATAAGTCCGTCAAAGCGATAACTCACTGATCGGTAAACCATCAGCGAGGTTAAACAACACTTGGCGCGGTCAGTCTGTAGATGTGTGGCCACATACGAGGGCGGCACTGAAAATTTCGGGAATCATGGAAGTGACACAACATTACTATTTAAAAATGTATTTATTGCTTTTCGAAGTATTCTCCGCGAAATTTGACACATTTTTCCATACGATGGAACCAATCATTGAAGCAACCATTCCATTCGGAAGTTGGGGTCTCCAAAATGGCCGTTTTGTGGGCGTCCACAGCTTCTTTAGGTGATGAAAATCTCTGTCCACGCAATTTATTCTTTATTTTAGGGAAAGTATAGAAATCATTAGGGCTTAGGTCGGGGCTGTACGGCGGATGGTCTAATAATTCTATGTTTTCTTGCTCTAAAAACTCTTTTGTTCTGTGCGCGGTGTGAGAACTCGCATTGTCGTGATGGAGGATGATGCGGCGGTTGCAGTTCTCTCTACGGAGTTCAGAAACGACCTGTGGCAAACAAATGCCAGCATACCATTCTGCACTAACCGTTCTTTGTCCCTCAAGAGGAATAGTCGTAACATGGCCGGTTTTGGAGACAAACGTGGCCACCATTTTTTTTGCAACACCCCGTGAACGAACAATTTTTGTTGGCTTTAACTCATTTTCGAACACCCAAACTCGTGACTGGTTTTTTATTTCGGGTTCGTACGCATATATCCAGGATTCGTCACCTGATACGATGTTGTATACAGCATTTGAGGATCCTGCGTGGAATCTTTCGAGAGTTCTGACGCACCAAGTAACGCGAGCCGCTTTTTGCTCTTCACATAGCAAATGCGGTATCCATCGGGAAAACAACTTTTTTACACCTAATTGTTCATGCAAGATTATTTGTATTTGACTCATGCCAATGTGTAAAGTTGCCTGAATTTCGCGGTATGTCACATGTCGATCTTCCTCAATCAGCTTACGCACAGCATCAACGTTTTCTTGGGTGACTGCAGTTTTTGGACGACCTTGACGAGGATCATCACTGAGCTTGACACGTCCACGTTGAAATTCAGCTAACCAGCGATAAATTGTGGTTTTGGATGGGGCTTCATCACCAAATGCAGAAATCATCCGGTCAACACACTGTTTTTGTGTTAAACCACTTCGAAAGTCATAATAAATCATCGCTCTTGAATTTTCTCGAGTCAATTCCATTTTCTCAACGACTAAACAAGTTTGACAAAACCTTGTGACAAGACCGTGAATTAAAAAAAAAAAAAAAAATGGTATTCGATTTGTAAAACCAAGGAGTTTTCAATTAAAAAGATTTTAATATGACAGGAACAGTGGAAATATTCCATTCCCGATACTTTTAGTGCAGCCTATGTAGTGTATCTTAACTGAGCGTCTCCGTGTTTCGGAGGGCACGTAAAATCGTCGGTCCCAGTTGTTGTCATTAGACGGCATTCGTGAAGCTACATTGGAGGCCTTCGAGCGGCTTGAACAACTCTGACCCAAAGTTGTTTTTTTTTTTATTTCTCGTGTCGTTTTGTCATGGCTGCGTTTACAGACATGAATTCCACGTACAATACACCCAGACCTGGAAAAACTACCTGCAGATCATACAAATATTTGTTCCGTGCGGGAATCGAACCCACGACCCGGAGCCCAGCAGCCGAAATAAAAAACGTATATTGGACCTTAAAAGCGCTAGAACAAGGAGATTAAATTAAATTATAAATAAATTAATAAATAAAATGATAACGTGGCATTTAAAGAATAATAAAAGTAGATCAGTAAGTAATATGTACGATAAAATGTAAATTGTAGTAAAATAATATTTAAATATAAGTACAGCAAAACTGAAATATACGAGTATGTAAGATATGGAGACGTACAATCCTATTCTATTGATACAACCCAAAATCCACGTGATAAACACAAACAAGTTGGATCACGAAATTAATTCTAACAATTTACATTCTAATTGGAACTGGACCAAAACACTAGACCTTCAAATAGGCATGTCCCCAAGCACGGAACGGTCCATATTTGCATGCCGCTATATGCCTACTTAATCAAATTTATCATTACCACCTACTTTTATGGGTGTTTTATTTTATATATTTGTTTTTGCTGTTTTTGAATAGGTAGTGTAATAAAGCTTTTAATCAAATCATAAAATACGCAAACCATGTCACATGATTTTGAGAATATCATATGCTCTAAAGCGTATCTTAACTTAAACTGTCAAAGCTAATGTAAGCAAAAGCTAACACCAGGCGAAGTTATCACATATCGGTTACGTACCGATAAACGCCAACTGTTTAAATATTCAAAGTGTATCATTTGTTGTTCTCGAGTGACTTTCTCGCCATCAGCGTGGATAAGTTTCTTCTGACTAGCCCTTACCTAAACCCTTTAGAAGCACCCTCATTTTTAATTTAATCGTTTAATTTTATGTAAATGCTTGCCTCTGATTTTAGACCCACGCTTGACCTTTGTGATTCTTTAAATACTTAAACTGACTTAAATAAGGGGCGGCACAGACGATCCTTCAAAATATAAAGCTCATTGAAATTCCAACAAGATCCGCGGCTCCGATGCTTGCAATGTTCAATGCTCCCGAATAACGCTCCGCCTATTCATTTACATAATAGTTCGGACTCAATGTAAATTTTGCTTGATTATCTGGGAAAATACAGTGGCGCTATGTGTGCTAATAATTCTAATTTTCTCTCGCTTTTAAGCGGCAATATTTTGTGACAGAATTCATGTAGTTTCAAATCTTTTAGATACAGTTACATAAATTGTACGTATTTATAAAAAAATGTGTGCAATGCCATTGATTTTATTTCCATTTCGAGTAATAAGTACTTTACGATCAGGTTTAACTATTTGCTACTGTACAACATCAGAATAAATTGCTTGGCGCCAAAAAACGTTATTCTGTTTTGTACTACGAAATAAAAAATCACACGTCGAATACTCTTTTAGTTATTCAAATCGCTTTTACGGAATACTGTTTCCATAACGTTATCCTCATGAGGATTTGTATCTGTATTGTTCTCACTCTGTGCTCATATATTGAAATCAGGATGAGAACGAATTTTGAATACAAAATGAGCAACAAAAAAGCGGTTTCAAAAACAACAAGTTGATAAAATACAAGCCATATAATTCTATTACAATCAAAGGATCTAATTTTACATAGCTATTGATGTCATAAGAGCTAATTAAAATAATGATCATAATGATTGTGATTTAATTGATTCGTGTGATTGAGCAGCAGCTTCTTGTTTGAGTTAATGCTCTATTTTAAAGTATTACATGTATTGTAAAGTGATACATAATATATGTACATACATCAGCATCAACATGTTGCGTAATATATTTATGCACACGTGCTGTTTTATTTATTTATATTTAAGCTTTGGGGTTCATAGATATATACTAAAACTTAATAAAAACACCACATAAAAAACGAAATATGGCAATTTTCTCTCAGACTGGCTTCCCCGTGGCAGTGGAACACAACTCCTGCCAGCCACAAGTTTGAGCTAAGGCAGAGCGAGTATGCGGTAATGCGGAAATGTAAGACTTGAAAGGCAAATTTCCATTCCCGTTTAGAATAGGGAAGAATAGAATCAAAAATCTTTTATTCAATAGTCAGGTCATAAGTTCATAACAGACACTCACACGCCATATTGAAACGACGGAGGGCATTTCACCACATGACATCCTCTGAGAAGAAATGCCGTTTCACCTTTGACCTCGTATGGGCATGCAAGAATATATGAATATTCTTTCATGCCCATACGAGGTAAGATATATAAATGTGTCAAGCAACTAAAATGTAGCAAACGATTTAGTGTTTGGTAATATTGTATTCAGAGCATATCTAGCTGTATTTGTAAACGATCTCAAATGAAATAAAAGTCAATCTCATCATCATCGTTTCAGCCGGAAAAACGACTACTGATGGACATAAGCCTCTCTCAAAGTGATCTTTTGTCGTAACAACTACTGGTTTGGCTTTGTGTTGTGTGCTCTTCGGGTGGTTTAGCCATAATTACTGCCCTTGGCAGGCGGGTTGGTCATCGCAGATAATTTGTAAGAGTACTCGAAGGACGCTGCTGCCCACCCTCCAGCTAATACCTTGGTCGCCTTTTACGATACCCACAGTATGAGATGGGTTGGTGCTATTCGTAGCTGGCACCACATGGTTTTTAGTTTGGTTATCTACAAAAGCATGTTTATTTTTGTTTTTTTAAACAATTATTTATTAAATTAAATTATTCAATGCAATAATGCAAATTCATCGGTCCTTGATAAGTGTACGAAGATTCAAATAAATGCCTGTGTCCAGCAGTGGACTTCATTCGGCCACAACGACGATAGTAGTCCTACTGGACTCAATCCGTGCCAGCTTCAATATCGCCTACCCTTCAGTACAAATTTGACTTAGTCGTTTCAGCTGACGTATTCGAAGAGCTTTTGGTCAATGTTTGTTGGTTCAGCTAAAGACGTACAAAAGTATGGTGGGTGCTGCAACTTGAATATCTTCACTTGCAGAAGTGGTACCACATTTTTTTACATTTTCGACAATCTCGTCTTCTTCTATTTTTACTAGAATAAAGTGCACGCTGGGAGAGGCCTACATCTAGCAGAGGGCTTATATTGGCTGATAGTAATGATGATGATGAAAGCTGTCTTTACTAGCAACGAGTGATTTAGTGGGTATTTGGACGGCTGTAGCTTATCAAATTCTAGCTGAGTATCCCTCGTGGCTACACCAAACGCGGAAGTCGATAAACACATAACATCTCGAGTTGTTTACTGTACAGACTTTATTGCAACTAGGATGAACTTCCGTGCGTTCAGGCGTTTTTGCCATACCTACTATTGGAATCAGTCACAATAGCTTCGTACCCGTGGTGCTTGGCAACTAGGCTTACCCTAGTTGCAAACTCCCAATTACTGTGCCTATGGCTTATAGTATTTTCTCTGTCTCCTGCTTGCTACGGAGGGAAGTGGAACGTATATTCTTTCTTACTCCTTTTTCTTTTGTGATTAATTTTGTTGCGCGTTCCAAGACAGTTATTCATTTCTCTGGGACACACCGAGCTTCATTGGTCGGTATTCTTTTCGGTACCATTGTAGATCCTGGCTTACAAGAGTTGCAGTGGTTGGGAATGTATTGCGGGCTTGACCCATACAAAAAAAAAACATAAAAAAAGCGGGCAGAACACTTGGTATTGTAACGATGGGATGACAGTAATCCAGTGGTGGCCTACAATAAACAAACGACGATAGCGAGAAAGAACAACAGCATGTTGGACAACTATTGTTACATCGGGTAATAAAATTATGACGTCACAAGATTGGACATGCTGCTAGGTAGAAAATGTGACCAAGTGACCCCCGGGAAGACGGCGGTGCGCACGTAGACAGGTGCCGCCATGTACACAGCACAGCGCACGCTGAGGCTTGGGGGAACCTTTACAATCCTCCCCGAAAAGTGCCTGGAGGTGACCTTTTTACAGTCGCCTTCCCTCCGACACATCATTGAGGGGGTGACCGCTTTACAGTCATCCCTCCATGATGTGCCTAAAGGCGTGGCACCAACGGGCGCCTCTAGTGTGATCTTACAAGGACCTGGAGCCCTCCTTCGGTGCCGAAGATGCCGCTCCAGTGGTTTTTGCCGGTAGTAGTCGCCATACCCCTTCGCCCTTCCCCGGTGCCAAGGAAGATCATGTAGAAATTCCACTGGACACCAATAAAAAAACATAAGTAAAGGCAGAAAAGGAGTTCTTTATTCGGCTGGGTTTCGAAGATACTCGTAAACAAGTTTTCGGAGTCTTTAAACAGGCCAATGTTTTTGTAATTGTTAACGGATTACATCCAATCTCTTGGTAGTCAAAATATCTTCATCATGACGCAATATTTTGTAGATAAAAATTAAAACATTACGCACAGGACTGAAAAATTAATAAAAATATTTGTGTAGCGTTCAATTGAGTTATGATGAAAAGTGTGTGTGTTATTTATCCATGCAACGTGATATTCTGGCGTCATTATTTCGAACATTGTTAACGTACGATTCGTTAAATGTATATAATATTCAAAATAATAATAGAATATATGTTTTTTTATTGTATGTGTCTGTGATTTCGCGACAAAGTGTGATTAAAATATAGTATTGCTTTAGGACTAAAACAATCACTTAAGTGATTGTGAGGGAGTCATTTCAGTGGAATAAAGTCCCCTGCTGGACACATCATCATCATCATTTCAACCGAAATAGGTCCACTGCTGGACAGAAACCTGCCCCAAAAATTAGCATAACGACCGGTATGGGTTTGGGTTGTGTGTGCATTGGGGGTTGGCGATAGATTAGTACAATAACGCGTTAAGGGTGCTGGTGGGGCTACCGCAACTTTGAGGCATGTCGAACATGTTTGCAGAAGCACATGCAGATGGGTTTCGTGGCCTTGTAAGAAAACGATGCGAGTCGCTGCTAAATCCTGTTAGGCCCAGCCACAATAATATAAAGAAAGAAAGAAAGAAAGAAAAATGATTTATTAGAGGACACAAATCACACATACAACCAAAGTACACGCACACAAATTATAACGACAACACATTATAGAACATTAAATAATAAGTTGGAACAAAGAAATACACAGTAGGTAGGTAATAAAAAGAACAATAATACATCGGCGGGTCTCGGCTTATCTATAGTCTTGGGCTCTCGGCTCCATCAGCTATCATCCGATCAGCGCGTTCGCGCACACGCTTCAGTGACATATTACACTTTGCAGTGAGCGGCCGTCGCCCGTCATCGAATTCATATCGATAGCGCTGCGTGCAAATCACACGGTTTCGGCCCCAAGCCGAATATATTGATCACTTATACCCATGTTGCAACTCATTCCTATGATGTTATTTTTGTGAAGAGTGAAAAATAATATGGGTCCTTACTTATACACACCTACACCACCACACACCGCCCGTCGAAACACCGTTGCGAACGTCCGAAAGTCAGATCCATAAGGTGAGTAAGTGCAATGTACCTAATAAAATTAAGATATCATACAAAAATAACAGAATATGTCGATACCTATTCTTACATTACGTATACACATTTCTATATAATATTCAATTCTAAATTGTTACAGACTTTCCTTATCTGCAATCAAGGTGAATGGACGCTTAGCGGGCTTGGTATGGCGTATGTACTTGTCACCAAGGACAATAGTGGTGACATAGTGACACCACGCGTCTCTGGATGTAATTTCATGTGCCTTATAGCCATGACCATTTAGGTAAAGTATTTACCATATAGACACACAATACATATCGAATCGAATACTCGATACCTAGTTTTCAATCCCTTAGTTAGCCGGTATATAATTAACAAGCCTAAATTGACCACACTGTTTTTGTTCTAGGTTACGTGAGTATACTGTAAGCCGTCATCGTGCGATCCTGCGACGCGTGGCAACACGTCTGGGCAACACGTCTGGAGTCCCAACTAACAGATAACGCTCACTTTATTGCTGTCATTATAAAAATGTAATGTTTCTCTAAAATAGCAGTCTCGGTGTGATGTTGTGTCTCTAAAAGGCTATAGCTCAGCAAAATGCTGCATGAAGCTGCAGCGCTGATTTTCAGCTGAAGCCTCAGACAAAGACAGATGTTCGATAAACATATTAAATAATAAGAATTAAAATAGTACCAAAATCATAATTCAAAAACGTGTCCAAATAATAACAATAGTCAGATAACATTTTTATAAAATACACTACATATATACTGATTATTATATATACCTACTATTAACCTTAAAATAATCTATAGCCAAGTGTATTAACAACGGATATATTGTCATTTCACTGACGAAGCAACAAGTCATGGTTCAGTGCATTGTGAACGAAGTCAATATAGTCAAATTAGTCAGTGTGGGCTCTGTGCGGACTTAAATTATTTATTTATTTTATCATTCAAATTTAGCTAAAAGGTTGAAGACATAACTTAATTATTAGTGCTGGATTTTTGTGTGTCAAGTATTATTTTCTTAAGTTTTATCCTAAAGTTGTGCACACTGCTCAGAACACGTAGTGGTGGTGGTAAATTATTCCAGCACTTAGTGGCAGCATATTTGAAGCTTCCTCTAAAGGCAGAAGTCTTGTGCTGTGGTATCCGCAAGGCATAGGCAGCCGCACGTGTTGGGTATCTACTATGTTCGGACAGCCATTCTAATTTGGAGTGTAGATATCCCGGTTTTCCTGATTTTATAACACCGAATAATAAGGTTGCCAAGTGTAAATGTCTCCTGCAGTTCATTTTAAGAATGTTCGCGTTATTAAGATAGGACGTTACATGATTTCTAGGAGGGATGTTAAAGCAAAATCTAGCGCACGCATTTTGTACCCTTTGTATGTGCTTAGCAGTTTTCGCTAGCAGTCGTGGGCCATAGGCCGTGTCAAGGTAGTTAAATTTTGATAATACTAGGGAATCAACTAATTCTATACGAAGGTCCACACTGAGATGATTACGTATCTTGTATAGGACTTTCAGTCGGTAGAAACAACTTCTTACCACTTCTGATACATGACGTTCGAACCGCAACTCTTCATCCATCAATAGACCAAGGTTCCAGGCCTCATGAACACGCTCAATTTGCGCACCGTCAATGGTAATCTGTGGTTTACAATTACTTATATGTGTAATTTGATTTTTAGAACCACAGACCATGTATTTCGTCTTGCTAGCGTTCAGAACAAGAGAATTAAGGCGAGCCCAGTTACAGATATTATTTAGATCTTCATTGATCTTCTTTAACGCATTTTGAATCTCCTTGGGCTTAAATGAGAGGTAAATTTGAACATCATCAGCATAGACATGGAACTTGCAATACTTTATTACATTGACCATGTCTGCGCTGAACAATATAAATAGGATAGGGCCAAGTACGGATCCCTGTGGTACTCCTCTGTTTAATGTAGATGTAGACGATCGTGAGACAGATCCGTCACTATTGCGAATTTCAACAAACTGCATACGGTTGTGCAAGTAGGAGTGGAACCATTTGACCGTGTCCGGGTCGAAACCATAGTACGTTAACTTAGATAAGAGCAAAGCAACATTTATAGAATCAAAGGCCCTAGAAAAGTCTAACAGGACCATTATTGTACCCTTTCCCACATCTTGAGCAGATAATATATTATCGACGACATCCAAAATCGCTGTTGCAGTACTACGACTTTTCCTGAAACCTGATTGCTGATCCGGCAAAATATTGTTAGTTTCAATATAATGTCTCAGCTGGGAGCCCACCACTTTTTCCAAAATTTTAGAGAGGCAAGGCAGTATGCTTATTGGCCTTAGCTCTTTTATATCCGTGACGTTAGGGTTTTTGGGGATGGGTCTGACTATCGCCGTTTTCCAACTCTGGGGGAAGTCTGATGTTTGAATTGATTTATTAACTATAGTTGTAATTATTTCAAGGGTTTTAGGAACAAACAAAGAGATCATATCCAACGTTAACCCATCAATACCAGGTGCATTAGACTTGAGTTCTCTAATCATTTTCATAATAAATAATGCATCCACAGGCCTCAGTCCAAACGTAGCACTACCATATCTATGGAACTCAAAAAACGATAATTGTGAGATGGAGGTATTAAGATTACCGGGAACATTCAAAAAGTGCTGGTTAATGAGATTTGGGTCCTTAAGATGTATCGGAATCTCTAGAGAATTTGGTGGAATAACCTTGGCTTTGATGTTTTTCCACAATAATTTGGGGTTCTTAATATTATTATTAATATGTTCCTTAAAATAGCACTGTTTCTCACTATGAACTGCTGTATTAACCATATTCTTGAGATTCTTATAATACTGTTTATGTGATAGTAATCCTGTGCACCTATACCTATGTAGTGCCGCATCTCGCAAGCCCATCATTAGCCTAACATTGTCTGTGAGCCAGGGGACAGGTAGTTCTTTTATAACCCTTATCTTTTCCGGTGCATGTAGGTCAAATAAGAGCGTAAGCAATCTGCTATACTCTTGAACAATAAGATCCACATTCTGTAACTCTGTAAGCCGCTCCCAACTAATACTGTCTATATCCCTATTTAAAAGATCGCAATCAATATCGGCCAATGGCCTTGAGCACACCGTTCTAGGCGCAATTTTCGGTTTACGGAGCAGCAACTCACATGTAACAAATGCATGACCGTTAATAATACCTACGGAGTCTACGCAAACATTCCGTACACATGTATCGGTACATATGACGTCTATTAGGGTTTCACTGCTATCAGTGAAGTGTGTTGGAACGCTAACCACTTGACATAAACCTGTACAGCTTAAAAAATTGTTAAAGATGGCAGTTTTGGGGTCCGTAGGATTGAGCTGGTTTATGTTAAAATCTCCTAATAAAATTATTTGATCACAATTATTGAATGAAGCTATGGTATCCATAATGGCATCCAAAAAAGTTTGCGAGTCCAGCCAGGGAGGACGATATGCAGTTCCAATAATAAGCCTGTGTCCATTGACTTTAATGCTTAACCACATTTGTTCCACCATCTGATGGGCGGGGTGTACGCAAGTGCGAGTATATAATCCACGCCTGATATAGAACCCTACACCTCCACCACGGCCGTCATGAACCTGAGAGGGACGAGGGATGTGCCTCAAGCGATATTCCGGGACAGAGGGCGCACGTCCCTCTTCCCCCCGTCTTAACCAGGTCTCGTTAATGGCCATGATATCCACCTGGTGACGCTGCATTGCCACTATAAAATTATCATGGTTTGTCCCAAGGGAGCCGGCATTTAACAATCCGACTTTAAATAATTTATTATCCATTGGACATAATTATACACCAAAATAAAATAACTTGAACCAATATTATAAATTTAACGATATTTGAATCTCCGTGACACCGATACTTCAGCCGTGTACCCCAAAAGTAAAAAGCAGTATGACACTTAAACCAACACCGAGACTGCCATTTATGAATCACAGGAACAACCAACTCATTGCAAGCAATATGTAATTTTTGTAAAACTGTAAACAAACTGTTATATAAATAGTTTATATAAAGATTTATCGGTACACAATATCTAACTTTACGAGTAAGAGTAATTTCAACATAGTTTATAACATGTGAGTCCATTCGCTTGCAATGGTCTTGAGATGTCTGATAAACTAAAAATATATACACATCGCGACCTATGACCTGACATAACGTGATGTTTGTATAACACATTTGTGATTGAAACATTAAGTGATATTTACAAAATATACTAGGTGATTCTAGGTATAATGTAAGTAAGCCAGCAAAATATAAATAAACGGGACATTCTTTTAAATTAGGGTCCTTAAAACAAAACATAATAATTAGAGCAACGATATGGCTATAGGAGGGCAGTTGCATTAATGTCTGTGGTCGTGGGTGGGTAAACAGATTCCGCACCAAAAACCCTAATTAGATCACTTTCATTGCGAATGTTATGAGTCTTAGTTCCCTCAGCCTGTTTAACCAAAATTCGTCCTCTCCTCGTCCAGACATACTTCCACTCCATACGTTTACGTGCCTCGCGGACCCTATATAACAGCTGGCGATTGTATTTAGTGAGTCGTTCGTTCACGTAGAACGGGCGCGACTCATTAGCCAGGCCAAAGTCTACTGTGTCAGCATTACGTCGCACACGCATGTTTTTTATAATTTCGTCCCGATGATCACGGCGCGTGAACCTCACTATCAGCGGCCGCGGCCTGCTGCCTCTGGCACCAGGCGAATCGCCGCCCGGAGAGGATCGCAACGACCCCACACGCTCAGCACAGACGATATCGCGCGCTTCGATGACCACGCCCAACTTTGCTCCCACCAAAGTAACAAGGTGAATCGGGTTTTCTACCTTCGACTCGGGTATGTTTGTTATTTCGAGGTCATTTACGAGCAACTCTTGGTCAACACAACAACTTATGATAAGCGTGTTCAGGTATATGTGATATTCTTCACTGCTGTGGCACTGGATACGCTTGCATACTGCGCTATGAGCAGTGGCAAGCTCCTCCTTGACTATTTTATCGATAATATAAATTTTAGATCTATATTATTTGTGTATAATCTTCATTTAGTATACGTATTCATATAAATAGTTTAGTTATATTATAATGTATCTGTGTGCACCATCAACTGCCGCATTATTATCCAGTTTTTTTTTTTTCATCATAAGATTGCCCGAAAGAAATAACCGAGTGCGATAAGGCCGCCCATTGTACTCTAAAATATACCTTTAAACGGTACTGTTTTTGTATATTTTACCGATTGGTGTACAATAAAGATTATAATAAGTAAATATTTTGTTTTTTTTTTTTGTTAATTTGATTAGAACTTGTGTTAAAGGTGAAGGAGAAAATCATGAGGAAACCTGCGCCTAGTATCTGGGAGGCTCCAAAACGTTCTCAATGGCACGCCTTTCACCAACCTGCAGTAAGCCAGCGTAGTGAACTAAGGCCTAACTTTTCTCATCGTAAGAAATGGACCCTGCCCAGCAGTGGGACAGCAATGGGCTGATTATTATTTTATGTATACTTTTGTTCGTGTAACTAAACTGGTTCTTATTGTTATATTGTATTGTATCTATGACAAACGTCGGAAATAAAGGTTATAATTATTATTACAAAGCAATTTCTGATCTCACCGTTGGGAAGTTTACGAGTACATGTTACGTTTTATGACATCCATGGAATTACATGGGTTGGTACTATTCGTAGCTGGCAGCACACGGAACGTCTATAACTTAATAACAATTCAATTATACTTTATTTTAGCCTAGGTACAGAGTAGAATACCAACTGTGGTAGTTGTAGATAATACGTTTTCGCCCATGGCTAGCGGTTATACGAGCCACAGTACAGTAAACAAAGAAAGAGTACGTTTTTCCGCGATAAAAAATAGAATTTCCCAGTGACGGAAGGAGTTTCATTTACATTTTTCTTTTAGCATTTGGGATGTTGCCAGACTTTGCGGTAGTAAAAAAGTGGGAAAAGGTATTACTCGCATGAGAAAAGCTGGTGTTTTGTTTGTGAATTTGGTAACGATGAAACGAAAACATGCATACGAGCTTGTTAAAACAATCAGCAGTGATATTGTCTTTCGTTCTGATAATCATGCCTTTGGCGCTTTTTGTTTTTGTAATCATGTCCCGCACTGACTTCTCCTTTATCGGTATGATTTAAACACATAAATCGCACATGCTCAAACACCCAAACCCAAAACAACCATCATTCTGTAGATCATACAAACATTTCTTCCGTGCAGGATTGAACCCGCAACATGTAGCGCAGACAGCCAACGGCTTAGCCACTACGACAACCCTGCCGTCATAAGCCTATGAGATATATGAAGGTGCCTACGTTCCTGAAAAACTAATATAGATCATTTAAAATGTATTTATACTATACTAGCCATCAGTCCCGGCTTCACGTGCATACATGCATAAAGTCCCGATATCTTCGTGAGTTTAATCTTGCTCAATATCTTGCGGAAAGAACATGCTATCAAATTGTGAAAATCCCAGACGAATCCATTTTGCGGTTTTGGAGGGAAAATTTATAATGCCAAATGCGAAAAGCAACTCTCATTCATAAATATTAGTGATATGTTCGACTGTTTTACTCTTGACTATATATTCCACCTGAAAATTACAATCTTCGCCTTAGGAGCCCGTAGAGGTTCACTCTTGAGTATAGGTTGAAAGGAATATTATCAATTACCACTTCGGGAAACAGAGAAGTAATATAAGTATATTATTTTGTTGTAAGCACATAAGAGATTGCTCGTCCCGAACTGCGAGAACTGGAGAACCCTTTACGTCACCAGGTCATTCTATACATGAATATTACAATAAGAAAATAATGATTGATATTATCAACAAAAACATAACATTTGACGGCACGGTTGACACAGTGGCCAAGTATGTAGCTCTCTGCGCTGATATCCCTAAACATTTAATTATAGTAGTCGTCGCTTATGCAATACCAAACATTACATGAGCAATATTAACTGACCAAATGTACAACTATTTCCGGACGGCCTAACAAAACAATTGCTTACAAAATTTAATAGGCTACTAAAGTACCGCATGAGTGCCTACAATTCACAATAACCGCTGACTTAATCAACAGTCGTGCACTGGATAGCCCGACACTATATCGTTTTAATGTTTATCATTGGAATTTCGAATTTCGAACATAACGGTAAGTTTATAATTTAAATGCAGTAGTTAGTAAATTGAATTTGACACCATTTCAGAACTAACGAAGTAATTAACTCTACATATATAAACAAGATACTCTGAAAGCATTACTTACCAATGTCATATTTTAAGGGACTAATATTTGAATTTCATCATAATATGACAGACATAATTTGGAACCGAGCCGTCTTGCCCATGTTCATTTTAAGGCCCACCTGTTCGGAAACTGTTGAGATCATCGAGCATTGTGCTGAGCTCTTGCAGCGATTCTGCCATGACTACGATTTCGTAGGCAAATCGAAGGTGAGTGATATGCTCACCATTGATATTAATGCCGAATCTTTTTCTCTCAAGTAGCTTGAAGGAATCCTCCGTTGCAGGGGTGAACAGTTTCGGGGAAATGACGACCCCTTGTTTCACACCTCTCCGCAATGGAATTGCCCCCGTGCTCTGTTCATGTACTAGGATCGATATGGTGGCATTTCTGTCCAAGCGCTTCAAAACTTCGATGTGCTGATAGTCAATCTGGCACCGCTGTAAGGACTGCAGCATTACCCAGATTACGATCGAATCAAAGGCTGTCTCATAGTCCACAAACGCTGTGCATAGTGGCAGATTATTCTCCTCGGTCTTCTGCGTAATATGCCGTAGCTTGTGTATGTGGTCTATGGTACTAAACCCTTTTCGGAAACCAGCTTATAAGTCATCCAACCTGCACTCGAGATGATTCGTGATGACCCTTGAAAACAGCTTATAAAAATGGCTCAGAAGCGACATGGGTCTATAACTCTTCAACTAACCTTGTCACAAAACAAGCAAAATATAAAGCTTTTTTCGCTACTGACATTTTATGTCACATTTTCTGCGGTACAATTCAGCAAATTATCATGACCAAACCAATAGAAGAAAAAAACCGAGCTTCCAGACACACGGAGAGAATATCTAAATAGACTTCAATAAGATTTCCATTGACTGATTATTTTGAAGCCACAACCGAATTTCGGCTTTACAAAATCCCATGGCGCATATAAGGAAAAATTTGGAGCAAAATTTGTAGGGCGTAGCTACAAGATGATGAATCCTCTTCGCAAAAATACAATTTCGCATTTTGACAGGCGAGATCAAACTGTAAGGCCCGAACTGGGGAACGGACGCAAGTACTTTTGTTGCTGATTGTTGTATTCACAGTGAAATTCGTTTAGTGTATAGCATGAAATGAATTTGAATGTTAATTGAAATCGTGTTTGGTGTATCATGTAGAAGCGAAAACAAAAATACTGATTCTATCAAACCGTTTGTATTTTCCAAAAAAATCGGTTTCCATTACACACCAACATTTTACTGCTTCATGTCATTGTCATCATACCAGCCAAAGAACGTCCACTGCTAAACAAAGGTTTCTCCCATAGATTTCAACAACTGTCATCATTTTGGGGGAAATTTGCCAGTACTCACCACGCTTAGACTACGCGCTACATTATCAGTCATAGAAGACATTAGCATAATCTCCCAAATAGAGAGAGGGGTGAACAATTCTATAACGCTAACCACAGGCACACTTGGTATTAACTTTGTAGATTACAAATTCATTAATTTTGCCACCCGGTACCCTTCCGCATCAACAATCATCGCCATCCGAGGCTCGTCCTCTATAATCTGTGTGACAAAGTCACCCTCGTCTTGAAAAAGAGACTCACAATGACAAATCCAAAGCGACCGTTTTTTTCCGCACCAACAATCGCAGTCATACTAGGCGCTTCTTCTTCAATTTGGATGACGAAGTCACCGTCGTTTAGGAGGCTTGCATAAAGAGACTTATAATAGTAAATCAAAACCCACCGTTATACTATCCTAATCAACGATTCCCGTCGTGATGATACAATCCATGCCCTCCCTAACCCTTGCTTGAGCCAGTGCAAGCCGAGCTATAGCTTTAAATATGTCCATAAATAATCATTACTGATCTAGCTCCCTAGATCATCCCCTCCCATAATGGACTAAGCCGAGGTCCGAGTTCCACTGGAGGTCGCCCTGAGAGTTATTGCTTAGTTAAGTTTTAGTTTCAAGTTGGCTTGTCTGGACACTCTTATGGCTTCGGCAAATTAGTTCCGTTAACCAGCTACGGCTCCAAGAACTGTTTCTGAGAAGCCATGTGGAAAGAAGAAATCAATAAATTTCTTTAAAAACTGGCTGCCAGCTTATTACCATTTGATCGCAGAAAAATATCCTTTATCATAGATTGAGATTTAAGTATCCATTAGAGTGAGAGTCGTTAGGTAGTCCATATTTTGTGACTCAATACGTTTTTACTCCACTAATTAAATAACTGATTTCTTACATGGTTTCAGTCTTAGCTTACTAAATTATACTATTCATAAGCATGCACTCTATAAAATAATTACAATCAATGGAGTTTTATCAGCTATTATTCATAAGTTTAAATATAATTATATTTTATCAGCATCATATCAGCCATAGGACGTCCACTGCCGAACAAATTTTGGGGGGAATATGCTAGTACTCGCCACTCTTGGCAGGCAGGTTGGTGCGTGCAGTATGGCTACTGTTCCACAAAATGGACGCTGCTGCCTCTCGGGTTTTGAGTGTCTTTATATAATAATAAAAAAATGTAGTAACAAAACGAGCTTTTATTGACAATTTCAGCCGAAAAACGTCCACTGCTGGAAACGGGCCTCCCCAAAAATTGCCACAAAGACCGGTCTGGGTGTATGTTGTATGCTCATTGGGGGTTTGTGTCATAATTACCACGCTTGGCGGGTTGGCGGGATCGCACTTGTGTTGTCATTAATGTACTCGGGCTGCTACCTATCGTCCGGCTAATCCCTTAGTCGCCTTTTATGATACCCATAGGACGAGATCATTGAAATATGAACAAAAAGTAATATTTAAGTATAAAAACTCCATGTATTGCCATTGAATTGGCTTGAGTATTGACATCTTTCTTACCTAATGATGGCGACAATGCTCTCTACTTATATTCCCATAATTACTCTACCTTATAAATCATCATCATAAACCACAAGTTGGGTCGTCCCACTGTTGGGCAGAAGCCTCCTATTTATAAAGTATTTTAGTGACATTTTTACTATGACGTTCCGACTACGTTTACGTTGAGAAACACGTCCGGTATATAATCTGTTATCAGGTGTTTTCATCATGAGCTGATAGTTCTGGTGACAACGGCAGATCATAGTTTTAAAATAATAGTATTGTCATCGATTTATAATAATTATGTCTGCAAAATTTCAAGTCAATAAGTCATATAGAAGATATTCCCTTACATTCATGCTAAGAATAACACCACCCCATTTCATCTCATGGGTGTCGTAAAGGCGACTATGGGACTAGCCTGAGAAAGGGTAGCAGCATCTTAGAGTATATTTATGGCAGCCAAACGTAAGAATTATTATAAAACCTGGGGGTTTTAAAAATAATTGTCACGATTGTCATATTGGGAATGTATGAGGACATACACAAGCTCAGGCAAGCCAGGCAGCAATGAAATAATAATATATCCGCTGACCTATATATGCTGACCAGTGTATGTTGTTGGTGATTACCTATGGCACTGAAACGTGGTCACTCACCATCGGCCTCATAAGAAACATGGATATCCCCCAAATGAGCACTGCATTCGAGACAAAATTAAAATTGTAAAATGTGTGTGGTGCCAGCTACGAATAGCACCAACCCATCTCATCCCGTGGGTGTCGTAAAAGGCGACTATGGGATTAGCCGGAGGATGGGCAGCAGCGTCCTTCGAGTACATTAACAACTCAACTGCGATCGCTAACCGCCTGCCAAGCGTGGCGATTATGCCAAAACCCCCCAATGAACACACAACACACCCATATCGGTCGTTGTAGTGATCTTTTGGGGAGGCCTGTGTCCAGCAGTGAAGTTTATTTGGCCGAAATGATGAAAATGTGTCTTGCAGCTAACGGATACTATCGTGTCAGGGCTCGGACAGTGCTCGGAATTTCCTTGCGAGATCGAATAAAAAATGAGGAGATCCGCCAAAAGAACTAAGGTAACCATAACCCGAAGAATTGCTAAAGTGGCAGTGGGCACATTGCCCGTAGAACGGAAGGCCAAGGAGGCCGAAAAGTTCTTGAGTGGCGACCGCGTACCGTAAAACGCAGAGTGGGCAGACCCTTCACGAGATGGACCGCCGACCTGGTGAAGGTTGCGGGAATCCGCTGGATGTGACTAGCGCGGGACCGGTAGTTGTGGCGATCTTTAGGCCTTTGTTCAGCAGTGGACGTCTTTCGGCTGAGATGATGATGATGATGGTACACACGGAAGAACCATATACTGGTGTGGCATATATTTAACCTCGTGACGAACTTGAAAATAATTTGAAGCCACCAACTCTACATAATATTTGCAAGGAGATACGTCTCGAAGGTATATTATAATTAAAACAAAGGAACTTCCACTACCTACGTGTAACTTTGCCTACCCGTATTCACTCACCAAGGGAACCATTAAACTGATTTTGATGGAGTTTTGAAGCCATAAAACTTCACATGCCAAGGTAACTTGGATTTGCGGAGTGTCGGAGTATATTTTGTCAGGATTGTTGCAAATTAATGAATCGCTTTGAGTTGAATTTCTTACATAAATATACATTTTTTTTAAACAAGGAATGGGATTCCAGATGTGTCCGTGCGATGTCCGGGTTAATGTCTGTGTTGTGTCCGGATTAAAAATATAGCATCACTTAGTCTCTTCCCATGGATGTCGTAAAACACGACTAACGCTCGAAAATAATAATCAATCTTATCTAAAATCTATGGATTTAAGATTTTGATCTCTCATCGGTTTTCGAGTTGAGATTCCAAATATCACGAAAATACACAAAATACAACAAACTTAATCCCAAAGATTTTGGATTAATTCACTAATTAATTTCAGCCGTAAAGAAAACCAGAATCCACAGAGACAACGGCGACACAGTGCCGAATCCAGCAGGGTTATTTTTGTTGCACAGTACTGCGCTCACCAAATACACAAGGACCATATTGCATAACCACAGGAAATATCATCATCAGCTTATTTCAGTCCACTGCTGGACGTACGCCTATCCCATCGTGCGCCACCATGCAATTATGGACAGTGGATATTCCAGCCCCAGCTGGTCATGCTTGCGGTACAGATTGAGACAAGTGGTTTTGCTTATTTTGCCTTTAGATACATACAGCTCCACCAGCTCACTTTTGCTAAAGTATAATAAAACTCTTTAACTTAAAAACTATTTAAAACAATGCGGGAAATTGAAAATAACACTGCTTGAAAAATGAATAGTTACGCTATAGTTACAAAGCGTATAATTATGTTTTAACAAAATAAAAAATACGTAATGCATTTACTAATTGTTGGTTTTTAAAACAAATAAGGTTATTTTATTGCTTGCAACATGCAATAAAAACAACATTTGACTCTACAAATTAAATGTGTAATAATTTACTTGATTGTAAATCTATACAAATAAATAAAATTGAAGTGTTTGTTTGTAATGTCAAAATAACACTTTTTTACTAAATGCATTTGAAAGTATATACGGGACATATAACAAAAAACCAATTTTTAAATTTTTTGTCTGTCTGTCTGTCTGTTTGTTCCGGGTAATCTCCGAAACGGCTGGACCGAATTTGACGGGACTTTCACTGGCAGATAGCTGATGTTATAAGGAATAACTTAGGCTACTTTAATTTAAGAAAAATAATCAGGGTTCCGCACAAAAAAATAAAATCCCTTGAAATCCAATATACATATATATATTCTATGTCAAGGGTCTATGTTGAAGTACTCTAAATTCCTTTTAAACTAAACGCGGGTGAAACCGCGGGTCCCAGCTAGTAAATAAATAAAAGCTAGAAACAGTACAAGGTACTGAAACTTTTAAACAAATCATATTTTCTCACAAAATGGGAATATTTTTTTTGTCGGTTTGCTACTATTACTGTAATCTTTAATGAATCACTTCAAGTTATTAAAAACACTAGATATTTAATTATTATTATCCACATTTTCCATTATGTAACCGGGACGATTTTGCGGAAATACCCACACACACCTTTAGCCACAGATTAAAGCTATATCATTGCAAAGCAATTTTCGTTACAGTACACGTACTGCTACTTCCTCGAGACTTGCCGCGCGCGGCACAACTGCATGCTGAAGCATAAAACTCTGCGGCCACTGGCTCGGCATTGGAGCGTACGTAGCGACATGCACGTTTTCTTGGTTTGTATTAATTTTTATGGAACTGAGTTGATCGACAAATCCCTACCAGACGTCGAAATAGTTAAAAAGCAAAAGATTTCAACGCTTCGATGCGATGCCAACGTTTTGTATGCTCTAACGCTGAGCCAGACGCGCAGCTTAAACTAATTACCACACGACTGAATACTGAAACGTTACTTAATATTTTAATCCCGCTTAACGATTTGCGAGGCCCGTTGCCCGTTGGGTAGGAAGTCGGGCGTCTCAAATATTTAAGCGGGATTTAAATATTAAGCGGCTTTTCAGTATTTAGCCAATAGAGTACCTTACTGAGGCGAGCGCGTCGTACACTTTTTAAAGCCTTTCCGGCTTGTGTAGGCTAACTTGAAGGCTAGATTCGGCCTTGGGTTAAGGGTCCCTTAGTCGTCTTTTATGACATCCGCGCCCATTACAGTGATCATTGGGAGCCCATGTTCAGCAGTGGACGATTACGGGCTGATGTGTATTCAAATGTATTCATCAAAGACTATTTGAATTTTCAATACCTTACATTCAAGAATTTAATCTTTGATTATTTATTTTCATTACAAGTAACATTTTATTACTAAAAACTCGAAGCGTACACACACTCAATAATTTAATATTTGATTATTTAACTCTCATTTCAAATATCATTTTATACCTAAAACTCGACGCGTAAGCGCCCCACAGTAAAGGTACACATAAAGAAAACGTTGCTTAAACATATTTTAATGTTTGTTCTGAATTCTTTGCAATAACGAAAGAAAATGGGGTAAACATGTGTACTTAATAGAGTGTCAATTGTGGTGAATTGGCATTTAATGTAAGTATAATATTGCGCTAACGTTACACAGTTTATTTTATTATACTATACAAAATAGAAATTGTTGGTACAAAGTCTTAAAAAGCTTCATTTGAAATTAGACTGAAATTGGATTTTTCTGATGAAACTTGAGCCTTGTTATCCTAAAAGTACGTTCGCGAGAGAATATTGCTTGAAAATACGACCATTCTAGAAATAAAGAAAGGAAAACAATTTATTTTTGAGTCAAATGGACGCACAAGTACATAAACAAGATTAAAATTTGACATAAAGCATGCATGCAAAGCATTAGTAAATACTTAAAGTGTGTATACACTTAAACTATGAATATATTAAACTAAACGTTTACCTACATTTAATTATCTATTCATCTAAATATACATTTTAATACACGCGCTGGCAACTCTGACTATTTTGTAATGCATAGCTTGCGATTACCTACTATCTTGTCACTATTGTGACAACATTTAGGCTGTATGACTTCAGACCTTTGCCTGCCTTTTTGCGAATTTATTACTTATAACTGCCACTTTCACTAGACAACAGATTGTTTGATCCCAGAATGTTGTTTTAAGAACACATAAGACATTTAATTGAACCGTACGACGTTGCCGACATATTTTTTAGATTTTTGAGAAATATTTTATGAATATGTAAAGATTTATCAATCTAAATACTGGACGACGTTGCCTTATACTTGACATTGGCGAAATTGTGGAAGATATTCTACAGAAGCCATAATCTAAGAGAAGAAGAAGAACACATAAGCAGGCTGCTGCCGATTCTCCTGACAACCATGGCATGCCCACGCTCATCTCTCGAAGACTCTCGTCGTCGCTACCACAATAACCTTTTTTCAAGTATATGTTTTGTGCTCTACCCAACTGAACAGCTTGTCATATCACAGACAGTATTTAGTATGGTTTTTGATAGCAGGTTTACAGATCAGAGTTTTGAATACATAACATATATACATAATCAACCCATTACTGTCCCAATGTTGGGCACAGGCCTTTTCTCACGATGAAAAAGGTTAGACCTTGCTGGCTTAATGTGGGTTAGTGCACTAAATTGAGAAAGTTTTAGAACCATACGCCACAGGTGGGCAACGATTCTTCCAGAAATTATTCTATCAAATAGTTTTGAAGTCAAGCCAAGTATTACCATCTTTGTAGGCTTCATATACTTATGTAAAAAATCGGCTACTAACATCAGTTTTCTACCTAAAAATACATGAATATTCAAAGGTGTATTATTAAAGATGAGATCCAAACACAAGCAAAATCTATAATCATATTTTATTGTTTGGTTAAAATATAGTATCATTAAACTATAGCATACGAGTTCATTGTCCAACGCAGTAGGTATCTAATAATGTTTGCTAACAATAGATAAGTTTTCAAATGTCCTTGCTACAGAACAAATATCCACCGATAGTGAGTATTGTTTTCATATGCTCGCAGTAGATATATAATTTAAAGGTTTACCATCTCAGATGGGCAGTGTTTGGGAAGCTTCATACGATTTTCTCATCTAGAATACCTTAGTATCGAAGGACAATAGTATTTAACCAGTATATGTCGCCAGTGAAAACAAAGTAAATAAACATGTTCCCTCTCTCCTTAATAAGCTCAAATTAGAAAGGCTGGGCTCAGTGTATCCCTACGATAAAGGATTGAGAATAAGTAAATCCGAAGGATAACCGAATTCACTAACAAAGCGCCTAGGATTAGTAAGTTTAAACTGGAATGGATAGGCCCAAATAGCTGTGGTGCGGTAAATGAGCAAGCGGTACAGCAAATGCGCGAGCAAATATCGCACCTCCAGCTTTAGAAGTCTGAAATGATTCTCCGTCTTCCCCAGGGCAGTCCATGACGATTACCGACGTACAATTAAAAAGGCCAACCGCTCGAAGGTCCAAATACATCAAGGAAAAACGTTTCTCGAACTGTTGAACTTATATTTAATTGGGCAAGCCCTTTTTCCTGAAGTGGACTGCGATATTCCATATTTATATAATACAAACATAATCAGCCCATTACTGTCCCACTGCTGGGCACGAGCCTTTTCTTAATATGAGAAAGAATAAGGTTAATCCACCACGCTGGCCTCGTGGACTGCACACTATTCAGAACATTTAAGAGCACTCGCAGGTTTCCTCACGACGTTTTCCTTTACCGTCCGTTTCCGTTAACGTAAGTGGTAATCAAATTCCAATTGAACATCGACACATGAATCCGAAAATTTAGAGCTCCGGGCCGAGATTGAACTCAGACCCTCCTGTATGGAAGGCAATCGTTCGCTAGGCTATCACTGCCATTCAATATTTATGAATTGTATGAGCATATCAGCCGTTTACTCAATAAGAATGACGTTATACTGTAAAAATCAAATTTACAAAAGGTTTGTGCACATCAGATGGCATTTATGACTAACAATAAATGAGGACACAAAAGATGAAGAAGAATCTTCGTGATGGATAGTATTGCATCAGTTATACAATGGAAACTTAAAGTATCGTTGCCTACAAAATATGCTCAGTAGACCATTTTATTCTGACTTCCTTCGCCCCGGCTAAAACCACTGGGGCGGTCATCTTCGGCACCTAAGGGAGGCTCCAGGTCCTCGTATGATCACACTAGAGCCGCCTACTGGTGCCACGCCTATAGGCACATCTCGGAGAGGGAGACTGTAAAGCGGTCACCCCCCCGGGGGGATTGTAAAGGATCCCTGAAAGCGTCTCACAGCAGCGCGTGACCACATGCGTGCTACCGTCTTCTCTTGGGTCGCTTGGTGTGAACACGCAGATTCCCCAATCTACGCATCCGCGAACCCAGAGGTCCCCCACCTTGAGCTACAGCAGGGGTTTCAGGCGGCGCTCAACTTTTTAAAAAGGCCCTTTACCTTACGGTAAATACAACTTTTTTCAGGTATTATTATGAACAAATTTGAGTATATAAGGTAGAACAATAAAACATTGTTTTATTTCATTTTGTATTTCATATATTTGTGTATTAATAACATAATAATTATATGTGCTAGGGCTGCACGTTGCTGTATATCGAATGAATTAATTAAAGGCGATATATTTCCGTAAGCTATTTCAATACAATGGATGCTATTCGCATAAACTTCAGAAAAAGGTTATTTCACTTCATCATTCATTCATACAAATATTTGTTCCGTACGGGGATCGAACCCGCGACACGTAGCGCATCAAGCCGTATACTAGCCACTGCGCCAACCGTGCCGTCAAATTACTTATTAATTCATTAGTTATTCTTCGTTGATAAGTTGGAAAGAGTACCTACTAATAGCAGGTTTATTTCAAGGGTCCGGCAAAATTTTAAAAATTTAACTAAATTAATTTTAGTTTTAGTTACCACGTTGGTTACATAAAAAGTCAATTAAGTTTTATTTTGCCGCTTGTAACGGGTATGGTGCTATTTAGTAGTAGCTGTCCAGTTCATATTATGTACTAGCTGGGACCCGCGGTTTCACCCGCGTTTAATTTAAAAGAAATTTAGAGTACTTCTTCATAGACACTTGACATAGAATATATATATCGGATTTCAAGGGTTTTATTTTTCAACCTAGCTGGATGAACAGCACCTCACCCATTTATTTGTAAATACATATGTTTTAAATTTTTGACTACAAATGTAACAATGTTGTACTACAAATACCATTTTATTAAATAAATTAAATTATTAATTATTTTTTTGTGCGGAACCCTAATTATTTTTCTAAAATAAAAGTAGCCTAACTAATTTCTTAAAACATCAGCAACCTGCCAATGAAAGTCCCGTCAAAATCGGTTTAGGCGTTTCAGAGATTTCCCGGAACAAACAGACAGACAGACACAAAAAATATAAAAATTGTTTTTTTGTTATATTTGGTACCGTATATACTTTCATATGCATTTATTAAAAAGCTGTTATTTTGACATAACAAACACACTTCAATTTTATATATTTGTATAGTTTATGTATATTCAGTGGTATGGCTGATAAGGGGATAAAATAAAGATATCGTAACATTCGGCGATAGAATTATATTCGCTGGTGTTGCCAGATCATGCACATTATAATCAAATAACCATTAACATTATCTTTTTACGACCGCTCTCAATAAAAAAATAGGCTAGGAACAAAGAACCAATTTTGTGTCAATGTTAAGGATTATTTTGTAACCCACTTGTGTTTATCTTGGTGATAACCACTATTTATTAACTTTAAACATGAAGTTATATTTTATTAGCTTCAGAACTTAATATTCTAAAATGATAGAGAGGCGGCTAAATCTGGATTTATCGTGAGCCACTCAAAATCTCAAAAGCAATAAATTTACTTACATCTTTGGAATCCAAATTTGGGTGTGTTCTGGTTTGCACCGTTGCATTCTATAAGCCAGAGACGCCAATTAACGCGTGGAATTGACTGGTTAACTAGCGACTATATGCATCTCTGAACATATATATATCTCTGAACTATATGCGAGAAGCCTATGTAAATGATTGGCTAAGAACAAAAAGCCAATTGACGAGTCGGTACACAGAAGTATCAAGATTTCGTAAAGAATCGCCACAAACATGCTCGGCTCGCAAAACCTAAATTGGTCGTTTAATCGTTTTTGTTTTATAATCGAATTCGGACTATCACATTTCAAGCGAATATGGTTGCAAATTTGATAACATTACCGGGGAGCAGCTAGTGTGAGAATATAAATAACGAGGGGAATATTTATTTATTTATTTAATTAAAGCATGGAAGACTTACAGCTAAATAAATCTAAAATAACAAAAAAATAGTTAAAGGAAAGCCAATAACAAGTCTTCGCTAATAGAAATGGAATAAAAAAATTAATTTAAGCGGAGCATACAGAGTAGGCTGCACTGCTGGCACTGCTACGCTAAATATAGAAATGTACAATTCTTCTTATTTGAAAAAGTCAAGCCTTAAGCACCTCCTTGCCGATGACACACTTGTTACAAAGGGGTCGATATCACGATAAATATAATATAAAAATATAAAAATAAAATAAAAATATATCAAAACAATTTTGTATTATACTTACTTTAGGCCGTGTTTTTTATTTTTATACTATTATGGTGGCAAACAAAGCATACGGCCCACCTGTTGGTAAGCGGTTACCGTAACCTATGAACGCTTGCAACACCAGAGGTATCACTTGCACGTTGCCAACCCTATATAAATCGATACAAATATAGCATATATCAATCAAAAATAGTGCAGCTTTTTATTGGGCCTCATAAATCGGGATGATATTCGGCCTACTGGGAATGTGCGTGGCCACATACGTCATCGTGATTTTCTATCGCGATAACAAACGCAAAAAACAAAATGGCTGAAGCTGACACTCTATATTTTTTGGCGGAAAATAATTAGGAGATATATGTCAGCTCTACCTTGTAATTATTAATGCGAATAAACTCCAAAAAAACTCTCGTTACATATCTTAATTATACGTCGTACAGAACTGGGGCAGAATCAAATTTCTCAGTATATGTAGTTCTCAGTAGTATAGGAGTACCCTCAGTACAATCCTACGGCGCGGGAGACCCAGTGGATTTAAGGTGTTTTAAAATACGACTAGATAATAAACAGTTTAACTTAATTTCCCGTTGAATCTAGAGAATTGTATTTACACCATTTCTTCCCCCTTAAATAATACTCCAATATGTCAAGTTCGTTATATGTAAGTATTATGTAAGAATTTATAAAAAAATAGCACGTGTTTAATAAAACTTTCACTCATATTTTCATTCATATCATTAACAAAATCTATATCAAAAAACAAATAAAATGTTGAATTACAATCAAACATAAATAAGCGCTCTAAATTTCTCTTACAGAACTCATGATTCCCACAAAAAGTCGTGGGGGCTATATGTCTAACTGTTATAGTTAAGTCACAATAACCACTTTTTGTTCAAATTAGTCAACTAAAATAATCGTGAACAAGTGCCTTGCCATCTGTTAAGATTGGTCATATTAAAGCTGCCATGACAATTGAATCAAAAACTCTAGTAAATATTAAAATCAGGGTTGTATAGTGTAGACTTTTTGAGTAGTTCTTTTCTTAAATGACTTTTAAGACTCTTATCTTCTGCGTTGTCCTCACATTACCATCATTTCGAGAACATTGTAGTTAAAAGAAAACATTGTACCAATTTGATTTAAAAAGAGTAACTATGAAGTTTCTTGCCCGTTCTTCTCAATAGGAAATCTACGCCTTGGAACGCGGCAACTAAAGTCTTGACTATACATGAGTGCCTATAAAATATATGGTTTCTCATGAATAAAAAACATTTTTATCTTTTATCTATATCTTTAACAGGGCTGCCATCCCAGGTTCTGCCAGACGTATTTAAGTATCCCTCCCTCATAGGGGCTCTTCTTGCACTCCAAATTATCTCATTTATTATAGAAGCAAACCTAAACCATGTGTTGCCGGCTAAGAACATCACCACCCTATCTCAAGCCGTGGGTGTCCTAAAAGGCTGCTATGGAATTAGCCCGAGGATGGGCAGTAGCGTCTTTCGAGTTTATTTATGACACAAGTCCGATCGTCAGCCAGCCAAGCGTGACGACTATTGCAACCACTGCAAAAACCCCAGAATCACCACAACATAAACCCAGACCAGGCGGTCTTTGGAAGAGACCTGGTCCAGCAGTAGAAGTCTAAACAATAAAAAAAAATAGAAGCAAAGATTTTATGTTCATTATTTAATCCCTTTGGTACAGCAAGCAGTACATCTACATATTCTTCGTTCTTATATTTAGATTGTCACAAAACCCGCGTACCTAAACTTAACCTCTATCTACACAACATATGTCAGCAGACTACTTAATGGGTAATGCTTAAGACGTAATCTCTGAACAGACAAGCCGTCTGGAAGCAATTAAAGTAAAGATAACCTAGTTGACGCAGTGACACGTGAAGTAAGTCTTATACATATTGATTTAAAAATTATTCAGTATTTGGATAATATTTGTTTGAATACTTCTGAGCTTATCCAAAGTATTCCCGTGTGGTTCATAGGTATCTTAACAGACATCATCATCATCATTTAAGCCAAAAAAAGGCCACTGTTGGACAGAAACCTGCCAAAAATTGCCACAACGACCGGTATAGGTTTGTGTTACGTGCTCATTGGGGAGTTTTGCCATAATCGCTACGCTTGGCAGAAGGGTTGGAGATCGCAGGTGTGGTATAAATGTACTCGAAGGACGGTGTTGCTCAACCTCCGGCTAATCTCATAGTCACCTTTTCCGATACCCACGGGACACATTTTCCGACAGCCACGGGACCCGTCTTAGCCGGCATCACACAAAAGCAGCTTAAAATGAACCATTCGAGAACTTTTCTACCCCAACGGCCATCAGTTCCACGAGCAATGTGCTGCGTCCATTGCCACTTCAGTTTACTTCAGTTTAATCCTTTCAGCTATGTCGACAACTTTAGTTCTTCCACGGGTCTCCTCATTTCTGATTCGATCTCATAGAGAAATACCAAGCATAGCTCTCTCCATTCTCTATAGCTCGCTGAGTGACCTTGAGCTCTCTTATGAGATCCATAGTGAGTGACCACGTCTCTATCCCATATGTTATCACTGATATCACACACTGATGAAAGACTTTCGTCTTAAGGCATTGCGATATTTTTGACGGAAAGACGTTATGAAGTTTCCCGAACGCTGCCCAGTGGAGTCGGATTCAACGATTGACCTCTGTCTCGAAGTTGGACCTACCTAAATGGACGGTTTGTCCCAGATAAACATACTCATCAACAACTTGGGATGGGCACGACATTGTTCTTTGTATTATATAGCTGTAAATATGTTTAAATGTATAAAGAGCTGCTTATATAATTAATACATTGTAAATAATGTATAATATGTAACCAAGAAAGGAAAATAATTAAAAAAGACTTAATCATAAAAATTACCTGCGTTGTTTCAGTATGACGTGTAAATTAATGATTGATTGAATAACATCATCATGATGATGATGAATACAAACAATTCAAGTAAAATTGGTTTTAAGCATAACCACATATGCAGTCAACTTTTTTTTTTTTATTGATCCGGTGGAAATACCTCATGTACTTCCTTCGCCCCGGGAAAGGGTAAAGGAGCATGCCGGACTCCTACCGGCTAAAACCACCGAAGTGATCATCGTCGGCACCGAAGGGAGGCTCCAGGAACTCGAAAGATCTCCATCTAGAGCCACCCGTTGGTGCCACGCCTTTAGGCACATCTCGGAGGGGATGACTGTAAAGCGGTCATCCCCTCTAGTGGAGGGAAGGCGACTGTAAAGAGGCCAACCCCCCCAGGCATCTCTCGAGGAGATTGTAAAAGATTCCCCCGAGGCCTCAGTATGCGCTGTGCTGCGCACACAGCGGTACGTGACCACGTGCGCACCGCTGTCTTCCGGGGGTCGCTCGGTATGAGCGCGCAGATTTCCCAATAAGCGCGCTCGCGACCCCCAAGGCCGCGGCGGCTGTTACCCCGGGTCCGTATCCTCCTCCTCCGAGCGGGATCGGCCCTCTCCCGATCCCGCTCTGCGACCTCCTTCTGGAGCATTACGCTCTGACAGAAGGAGACCACAGCACTCCAATTTTCATGCTTTGCCAGCATAGCCGACACTACTGCTGGCAAAGAGAGATCTTGCCCGATCCGATCGACCAGGATCCGCCGCTCGGCAGTCCACGCAGGGCACTCTCCGAGCGTGTGCTGTGCGGTATCCTGATCGTCTCCACAGTGGTGGCACTGTGCCGTGACCTCGCGTCCTATCCTGTGCAAGTACGCACCGAAACAACCATGTCCGGTGAATACCTGCGTCAGGCGGAATGTGACGCGCTCGCTCCTATGGAGCCAGGCTCCGAAGAGCGGCAAGACAGCCTCGACGACGCGCTTTTGCGCGTACTGTGGCAGCATGAGCCGCTCGCGCCATAGCTCGGGTGCACGCCGCCGAGCCTGCCGCCTCAAAATTTCGAGCGCCCCTGAAGGCACGCCTTCACTGCTCTGGCGGAGGGAGCGTGTTTGGTGAGACACCCACGCATCCATCTCCGCCAAGATATCAAAACGCGGAAAGCGCGCCAACAGAGTTGCCGCCTCAAAGGACACCGTTCGGTATCCTCGTGCGATCCGTATAGCGGCTCTACGCTGCAGACCGTGAATCTTGGTTCTGCAGCGCTGGACGCCCGAAAGTTGAGATGACCAAACAGGCGCCCCATAGAGGGCCACGGACCGCACGACTCCCCCGTAGAGGCGGCGAACTTCTTCCCTTGGCCCCCCGAGATTGGGTAGCAGTCGGTGCAAGGCACCCACTATCCTTTCGACCCGGGGGATATGCAGTCAACCTAGTCTTTGATTTTATAATAAGCTTTTTTGTTAAAACTGTTTGATTGCGTGTTTTAATTTTCCCATCAGTAAGATCCGTAAATTGTTTTGGCAACTTATTGTAGAAATAGAATTGAACATAATTCCGAAGATCTAATCTTGGGTAATTTAAATAAAGGTACCACTATTTAAGTTTATTTCTAGTACCTATATGTGTTCTTGCATTAAATGATTTGAGAGAGGTTATTAAGAAGCAGGTCATATTTTTTTAAACGTTGCATTGTATGGGCTTTTTGGCTTGTTTTTTACCGTGGCGTGGTGATGTTTTCAGACACAAATTCAATTTTAATCGCTCCCGGACCCGGAGCAGCTCTCTACAGATCATACAATATACGGGAATCGAACCCGCAACCCAGAGCGCAGCAGCCGACTCTATCAGCCACTGCATTAAGACAGAGCTGTATCTGTAGCCGTGATATGGATATACTCACAAAGAAATATGGTAGTGTTTGGTTTTGTTTCAAAATTCTCACGTAAAGAATCTTAAGTTGCTTAGTCCAGACTACTTAAATAAGTGTCAACCATGAAATTTTTTGCTGGCTCTATTCTATGACATAATAAACTCTAGTAATATGTCGCTTTGCAAATACGTAAGTAAGTAAGTAATTTATTTTCTCACCACAATAACGAAAAAGTTGCAACAAAATTCTATATTACCTAGTTATAGTATTATTCAAATTTAATGTGGGAGGCTGATGCTTAAACTAGGCTGAAGCCTGTGTTTGAAGTCACCAGGTATCCACCACTCATGAAGAATTTCCACCGGGCACCAAAAAAAGGCATCCACCCCAGAAGTCCAATTTTGCTCTTTCATAAACTGTGCCAAGCGAAATTATTCCATTTTCTTCTTCTTCGTGTAAATGATTCTATCAAGTTGTTTCCTCTTGTTAAAGTTCTCGTGATGAATACTCTCCAATACTTTGATATATCTTTATCAGGCCCCGGTACTAGTTTATTTTATAATTGTAATTTATTTTAAAACAAATAATACTTGTGAAACGAATTATTTATTTTTAATTATACAATTAAATAATTTCATATTTAAACTGGTAAAACAATTTCACTTTTCTCTATAAACCTTGCTCTAGTACATATCTATTGAGTAACGACTGTATTAATTAAACAGTGATACTCTGTTATGTTGTATCAGGCACTTGGTGATTATGACTTGGTATAACATCCTAGCGTTCAGAGGTTATCGTTCTACGACTATAGGGGGTCTATACTTCGACAACGTGAGTAAATATTTCCTTTAGAATAGGTATCAGATGACATTAATGATTATGTTAGGGTAGGTACAGATCAGCACGGTAGCACGCATGTGGTCACGCGCTGCCGTGGGACGCACTGGGGGATCCTTTACAATCCCCCTGGGGGGGTGACCGCCTTACAGTCACCCTCTCCGAGATGTGCCAATAGGCGTGGCACCAGTGGGTGGCTCTAGTGTGATCATACGAGGACCTGGAGCCTCCCTTAGGTGCCGAAGATGACCGCTCCAGTGGTTTTAGCCGGTAGGAGTCCGGCATACCCCTTCGTCCTTCCCCGGGGCGAAGGAAGTTCATGATGAATTTCCACTGGGCACCAATAAAAAAAAAAAGGTACAGATCAGCAATCTAATGTGGTTGATGTTTCAAAGCGTTCGTTTTTTCATTCATTATTGTATCTGCTCTTAGCCGTGTAGCTTCGGTTACGAACAGGGCTACCCCATCTCATTCCGTGGGTATCGTAAAAAGCGGTTGAGGGAGATTGGAACCCGGTGCGCACCTTTAAACACTTAACGGTGGGTAAACCACCAAAACATACCCAAGGTAGGTTGGTATCAGGCAGGTGGCCGACTTTGGGCTTACTACGCTTAGATGTCTTTTGTATAATATTTATTTTCACCCTTTTCATCATATCCGCCAAAGGTAAGGTAAGGTGGATATCCACTGCTGAACAAAGGCCTCCCCCATTGACTTATACAATTGTGTCGTAATTTTGGTGGGAGTTTGCCAGTACTCACCACGCTTGGCAGGCGGGTTGGTGAGCGCAGTATGGCTTATGTTTCACAGAAGGGGACCCTTTTTTTTTGCTGCCTATCCATCTGGTTTAGATTCCCTTGGTCCCTTTTACGACACCCACGGGAAGAGATGGAGTGATGCTATATTCTTAATCCGGCACCCTTTTACATCGTTTAATAATAAAAATGTTACAATAGCTTAAGATAATTTAAAAAATGTTGCTGTTACTGTGATTAATTCAATAAATGATATCAGATCATTTAAGATGGTCAAAAGCTTATTTATTCTTAATTTGTCTTCAAAATGAATGTACATCTTGTTGGTGCCAATTCATATATTTAAAATAGGAAAAGTACCGGTGTTCGAGTCCAATTCAATGCTTTAAAATAAATATTTACATTTGGAATGGATTTCATTCAAAATGTGTTTTACGAGGGATCACCAACAGACAGCAGGCAGTCAAGAAATAAAAGATGAATCTTTGCCAGATAGCTGTCCTATATGAGTCAATTGCAAGTTAAAATCATTTTTAGAAACCAATATCCGCTAGGACTTCTTGTTCTGACAACCTAAAGTGATCCTTCAACTTGATTATGCGCAACAGTGATCCACCCGTTACTGTCCTAGACTACCTTAGTAGTGGGCATTCCTCTACATCAAAACATGACTTTAGAACATGTTTTTAGAAAGAAAGAAAAGAAAGCAGTGTATTTTTGCGGCGAACGTTGACGCACAAGTACAGATTCAAAGATAAAAATTCCACATATGGCATAACTAACTACATAGCTAAAATCGAAACCACATTAGGATAATTATACGCTTAAAAACTAACACTTAATTCTACCAAACGCGTATCCACGCTGGCAACACTGTTAATATATTATGACAAAATGGCAAAAAGACTGGTATCCAGGCCAAATGTAACAATAATATATTTTGACGAAAGCGTACAAATTTTTGTCTGTGGTCGAAAACCAGAAACAAATCCCAAAATAAAACAATGCCTACATACAGTACAGGGTACAGAGTTACAGTCATAGGGAAATTGTGCGTCGCATCTTCGCAAAACATAGGTTGATGCTCAGCATAATACTGTGGCATCACAACGAGCCATCAGCGCTGATTTTCAGCAACAGCCTTTTAGTGTTCAGTAGATGATAATGTTTATAACCTGTTGAACATTGTCTTTTCTTTGTACGTAATTTAACTCATGATTGTACTAGCAAATGCTTCGCCTAGTGGTAAGCGTCACTTCTTTTTTTGTCGTGATGAAATCCTCATGGACTTCCTCTACTATGGGGAAAGGTGGCGGGGCATGCCAGTCTCTTACTGGCTAAAATCCCACGGTGTTTTTTCAACCTACCTATCACTGGGGATGTGGTACTCGCATGCACATTGGGTCGCATCCCGGAGACTCCCAGAGAGGTTCACGCAGAAAACAGCGCGTTGTAGTCTCGGGCCTGCTTCACGTCGGGAGACGGACTGCCTTAGGTTCGTCACCCGCAGGCTCAGAAGGCCGGAAATCAGTTAGTACTCAACGATGCCCAGTGCATGTTTGCGGAAGAAAAGAGAGGGGTATTTTAGTTTCGCCCCCGCCCCAATGCTTCCTTTGCGTATATCACGTCCTTGCAAACTGAGGCAACGGCATCCCACGTTTTTACTCCATAAAATAGACTGAACCCCGACCGGAAGCGAGAGGTCACATCTTCGACCACCACGATAAAGTAAAGTTCACGCCGCTGCTTCATCGCCCAAGTTAAATACTCCTCGGCGCATGCTATGGTGCCTTACGGACAGTCTCCTAAGTAGAAAGAAAGAAAGAAATTTTTTATTTGACTGCAAAGTGAGCCATCACAAACAGTTATAAAACTAAATATAAAACTGAAAGAAAACACGATAAAAAATTTGGATAGGGTTATAAATACAAAACAAAAAAAAACAATATTAAGAACAATATTTGTTGTGTGCCCCACAGTTGCGCCAAACAGGTAACCAGTTCAGCATTAGCCAGACAAGAGCCTGGCGCTGGTTTTGAACTGGACCCTTCGGTGATTCACGGGTGTATAAACAGTATATAAAATAAATATTGCATAATATACCTACTAATAAGTCAACAAATACAACTATACAAATAAGGATTACACAGAGCGCAAAAATAAGAATAAAATCAAATATATTTAACAATAACTTTATAATTGGCATTGCATTAATCTAATGAGTAGGTAAACGAGACCGCCCATTGCTAAATAAAAGTATCTTATGATGTGGCAGTGTTCATGGCGTTTATGGTGATAATGGCAATACGCAACAAACGGCGGCGCGACGCGGCGCTCACTATAAGCGTCTCCGTCTTAGAAACATAATAGATAATAAATAGATCAATGAAGAAGAGAAAGTTACAAGTTAAGTGATGCCAACCCAGCAGGCTTCTGTTCCCGGCCTGTGTGACACTGATACTTCCAGAAGCATCCATATTCAGAGAGTATCTGCATCAGCCAGAAGGTGAAGACGCCATACCACCTCTTCCAGGACGGGTCTTACCCCCGCTATCGTGGCGTGCCCTGCTCATAAAAAATATAAAAGCTGCTCAGGACTATTCCTATCAGGCACCATACTGCGCTAGTCACTAATTCACCATAATTGAGCAATAATTTCACTAGCTACAGTGCCCTTCAGATCGATTTCCATTGCAACTCCAGTACACTGCATTGGTTAGTTTATTTCTGTCCCAGAAATAAATATAACGTAGAGATTACCACATACATACAGTACCCACTTCTATAATCTTTAATCACGAATTCACGTGAAACCTATTGGAAATTTTACAATAGTGTGGTGACTTGATACTTTAATTATAGTTTATTGTTCTTGGACTATACGAGTACGGGGGCCTGTACTATAAAGACGCGTTCAAAATAACTAGGTATTCACTAATGAATGAACAAACTTCTGGTACCGCCTGTTTTTGATCTAAACGACAATAAAATCAATTATCTTGGTAAGAACAAAGGGTTCAATTAGAATTAATTAGAACTTATAATACGAATACAAAGCTTGGTGATATATATTATTCACGTATACATGTTTATACCTTTCTTGTATAAAATACCACAGGGGCTCAAGACTAAGGTTTTTGACCAGTGTGTGATGCCCGTCATGCCATCAATGGCAACACACACTGGTTACAGTAATTGATGGTCGCCGCTTTGGTGTAACTTACTGACCACTGAAATATGAGAAAAATTTAAATAAATCCTGGTACAAAGCCCTACTGAACTGCGTTTAACAGTACTGAGTCGTGGTCGCTTACCATGGACCTCATAACAAGGCTTAAGTTCACCAAAAAAGGCAACGGAGAGGACTATGATCGAATTTCACTACGAGACCGAATAACTTATTTTTTAGTTTTTCATTTATTTATATACACTTTATTGTACACCGTAAAACAAAAACATGGAAAAGAAAGAAGAAGAGAAACAATAGTCTATGTACAACTTAGAGCATAGCCCTCTCCGTTGACTTTTTTTACGTACGGTTTTACGTAGTTACATTCACGTACGATATGTTTCTGTTTATTTATTTTTTTATTTTTCTGTTTTACGTCTGATTGTCCAATAATTAAATGGGCTTAGGAAATTAAATTATGCAATTCCAGTGCATACTCTTCAAAATGTATCCGATAAAATACAGATAGGCTTGCAACTCTCTGATTGTTTATCCATACTAATATCATAAATCCACAAGTGTGTCTATTTGTTACTTCTTAACACCTCAACCATTTTAAACCAATTGACATGAAATTTGGCACAGATTTTAAACACGACCCGGAGAAGGACTGATAATATTATTTGTCCCAAGAAAAATGTTTAGATTTCCAGGGAGAGCTATCACTAGATCCCGCTAAAATAAATTGATTCCCAACCACAAAAACGTCCTCTATGGCCTGGCAAAGAGAAGCAAGACAAGAACCGTGGCATACAAAACTGTTATGTATTTGTTTTGTTTAATCGACATTTCTTTCTTTCAATTATCAGTCGGTGATTTGCAGTTTTTTGTAATTTATAAATTTTATTATTAAACAATTTTTATTTTTTTTATTTTGATAGTTTAGGATTAATGTGGAGCATATTTTTTTCTGTCATTATATTTAACAAAAATTAAAATCTGTCTTAAAATAAAAGAAATATTTCTATTGTTTGCAAAGAAATAATATATTTAATATTTATTTATTATTGGTTTACATATAGTCATCTTGCTGTATGGTGCCGGCTTTGCTGTGTGGTGCCGGCTACGAATAGCACCAACCCATCTCATCCCTTGGGTGTCGTAAAAGGCGACTATGGGATTAGCCGGAGGATGGGCAGCAGCGTCCTTCGTGTGCATTAACAACTCAACTGCGATCGCCAACCCGCCTGCCAAGCGTGGTGATTATGGCAAAATCCCCCAATGAGCACACAAAACACCCATATCGGTCATTGTAGTGATCTTTGGGGGAGGCATGTGTCCAGTAGTGGACTTTGTTCGGCCGAAATGATGAAATGAAAAAATGATAATGATATAGTCATCATCCTATTTCTATTTTAATTATTGTTGAACGATATTTTTACAATTATATAGAAAGAACATCGTCGAGTACGTTTGCTTGTTTATTTGAATTAATGCACTGCTGTACAAAGGCCTCCACCACAATGACCGTTTCATCATCGTCATCATTTCAGTCGCAAAATAGTCCACTGCTGGACAGAAGCCTTCCCCAAAAATTGCCACAACGACCGGTATGAGTTTGTGTTATGTATTCATTGGGGGGTTTCGTCATAATCACCACGCTTGGCAGACGGGTTGGCGATCGCAGTTGTTATAAATGTATTTGAAGGACGCTGCTGCCCGTCCTCCGAATAATCCCATAGTCGCCTTTTACGACACCCGTGGGATGAGATGGAGTTGTGCTATTCTTAGCCAGTATCACACAACACGAACGACCGTTTACATGTCGCTAAAATTCAATGACTCCCAGCTACCGTCACACCAGGTTATCTGTCAAGATTGCCATCGTACCATGAAGAATAGGAGAAGCATAATAATATCACCCTGTAATTGTCCCATTACAGGGGAAAGACCATCTCTCATACAGAGAAGGAAGGAGCATTTACCGCCATGCTTGCTCACTGCATGTTGGAAATTGAGACCTATAAGATCCAGGTTTCCTCACGATGTTCGCGTTCACCAAGAGTCAATGTCTTAAATTGACTAAGAAAGTACATATTATGGCATTGAAAAGTCATATTGGTACGCACGGCTACATATTATCGTTATAGTATTCCAGTATAAGCTGATCTCTCATTGTTAAAGCTTTTCTGTACGATGAGAGATCAGTATAAACTGGATGTCCACAGCTTGATATGTAACCGTACAACCCAAGTTTCTAACCGGCAACTTAGTGTTTCCCTTAACCTCTGGGCCAGCATGACTTCCTAATATACTACAATAGATTATTTTTGCTATTGTATTTTGCAATGACTTTACCACGATCTAGATACCTATTTACAGGAAATGGTTGAATAGAAAGCCGAATCCCTATTCAAGAGCCCAGTAAATACAGTCCCCTGTTATTGTATCGCAAGAAACTAACAATTGAATTGTTAGACTATTCCCAATGATAAATTATCACAGACAATGGAAACTATAAGCAGGAAATAGTCCGTGTGGTGTCCGGATTAAGAATATAGCACCACTCCATCTCCTCCCGCGGATGTCGTAAAAGGCGACTAAGGGAATCTAAACCAGAGGGATGGGCAGCAGCGTCCTTTCTGTGAAGCGGTAGCCAAACTGCGCTCAGCAACCCGCCTGCCAAACGTGGTGAGTAATGGCAAGTACTCCCCAAAATGATAACGCAGTTGTGGAATCTGTGGGGGAGGCCTTTGTTCAGCAGTGGACGTATAAATGGCCGATATGAAGCAGGAAATAAAAATAAATGTTGATATTAAAATATGTATTTGTACATTACGGTGATTTCACTCAGCATACGCGGTGCAACGACATAACCACAAACACCACTGGTACTTATAATAAAGACTTATAAAACTAAATTATTCTAATAGCTATCACAGTCAACATACGGTGGTAAGAGTTCACCTATTAATTATACCTCTCCCGTACTTTCGCGAACATTTCTGCACTGTCCACTTTATTCGGTCCCTCGTTTTTGCCGAAGAACGTCATCCTGGTGGTCTTCACTAGACCCTTGCTGTTTTCGGCTGACTTCCTCCAGTAGACTGTCTGCACGGCATTCCTCCCGGCAATGTATCTCGTGGCGCTGCCGATGAGTTGTCTTTTGTCCATTGTCGAAGAAAAATATTTCCAAAATGCAGAGTATGCAGCACAGCTTCAACGCTGTTGATGTACGGACTGTAGATTGTATTGGAGTATTGCACAAAGTATGTGTTGTTTAGTCGAAAACTGTTTCATGTATGATGTTGTGGGACACAGCGCTCTCTTATAAACCGGCCGGCACGTGTATAGCGTCTGACTGATAAAGGTACACAACAAACGTTGTGGACGCATAGCAGTATCGGTGACACACTTATACATACATATGTATGTGTGTAAACTTTGCACTTTGCGAACGCGTGCCATAGTACATACTCGTATATCCTCAACTAGGATTATAATAGATGCGGTCATTGTGTTGTCTTTATCATGCGGCTGAGTAGGTTTTATTTATTACAATTAATTTAAATTTTAAATTTCTTTTAATTTAAAGTTTAAATTTATTTAAAATAAAATGTATCTGACATTTTTGTTTTTTCACATAGTGTGAGCTCATTTATCTGAAATAAAGAATTATTATTTTTACATAGCACACACAATCAAATTTTAGTATGTAGTAGTAAATGTATATCATTTTAGTGAAACTTGTTGACACTATCTGAGTCATATGTTGGTTCCAGACTGTGTTTATCACACGCAATTTAAACAACAGATTACATTTACCTACATAACATTTTTGTTTATATTACATGTGTGTTAAATAATTAACGTAATTGTTATAGCAGAGGTCAAAGTAAATATTTACTTTTCAATCATTTTGCTTGTATTTGTTTAGTAATGCAGTGTGTAATATATTAAGTATTTAAGTCCATATCTCATCATGTCTCATTGATTGATAGAACAAAGATAGAAAGGAAAAATTATATTGAATCAATGTCTACGTTTCGTTTACAGTCTTGATTTTAGACTTTGGACACTCAACTCGACACGATTAATAATAAAATGTGCATATTATAGTCGTAACAAGAAGCAATTGAAACAGTTAACTTCATTTAGTATTAGACAGAATGTCATATGAAAAAAAACATTTTTTTTTTTTTTTCATTTTAGTGTTTCTCAAGGTTGATAAAGTCGTTATAAATTACTTATTCTGTGACGAATTTCAATGAACCGGGCAGATCTGGCGTTAATTATCAACATCACTAGATCAAAATACGTCCACCGCTGAACAAAGGCCTCACCCTTTCCACATAGAATCGTCATATTCGAGAGAATTTGCCAGAACTCACCACGCTTGGCAGGTGGGTTGGTGAACACAGTATGTCTACTGGTCCACAGAAAGATGCTGCTTTCCATCCCTCTATTTAGAGTCCCTCATTTGCCTCTTACGACATCGACACGGAATGAGATGGAGTGGTGCCATATTATTCGGACAGCACACGGAAACTCGCAACCCAGTACTTAAAAAGTTAGTTCGTAAACCATCAAGCCACTAGGATATTAATATATGAAATAAGTTTTAATGTAATAGGTTTAAAATGAAATAAATTAAATCAATGTCACTTTAACTTGCTTCGTAACAACTGCAGCCAGACAAAGCAAATAGAATATACCAAAAATATTATTAGTCACTAATCCAGTGTTTTGCTGTTGAAATTTAATATATAATTATTCATCGTTTCAGCAGAATAAAGTCCACTGCTAGACAAAAGCCTCCCCCAAAGATTGCCACAACTACCGGTCTGGGTGTGTTATATGCTCATAGGCAGGTTTGCTATAATCGCCACGCTTGGCAGGCGGTTTTGCGACCGCAGTTGAGTTGTAAATGCACTCGAAGGACGCTGCTGCCCATCCTAAGGTTAATCCGATAGTCGCCTTTTACGACACCCAAGGGATGAGATGGGTTGGTGGTATTCGCAGCTGGCACCACACGGCAATATACAAATCTTACCCGTCACTATCTTTATCACATCTCACCCAGTATGAACACAATATAAAACAACTGACTTTTGTTTTAAGATATATGTATGTATAAACGAAATTCCGCTGTGGTTTCCCGATTAAGAATATAGCACCACTCCATTTCCTCCCGTGTATGTCGTAAAAGGCGACTAAGGGACTCTAAACCAGAGTGATGGGCAGCAGCGTCCCTTTTGTAGAACTGTAGCTATACTGCACTCACCAACCCGCCTGCCAAGCATGGTGGGTACTGGCAAATTTCCCCCAAAATGACGGTACAAATGTGGAAATCATGGGGACGGTCTTTGTTCTGCAGTGGACGTCCTCTGGCTCACAAATGATGATGGTAAACGAAAAATTCGTTCGTATTCTTTTCCCTGGATTATATCCTACATTCAGCCGGTGATTGCCCACTTCTGAACAACTATTGTAGTAGTGTATTATAGTAATGTTGGGATAATACCATAATTGTAAGGTCATCCTCCGGTTTTATAAAATGTTTAAACGTCAACATTAAGGCTTGCAAAAATGCATGATAGCGTGAAAATCTACGCTGTATTCACATCGATTAATACATGTTATCTCTGCATCGCTCATAGGCAGTTGCACTGTGATCAGATCAGTAGACGATGAGAAAGGTGAAGCAACAGTGACAGGTGACCATATAGTGGTATTTCAGCTGGACGTCTCCGTGCTTCGGAGAGCACGTTAAATCGTCGGTCACTGTTGGTATACTCAGGGAGCGGCTATTAAGTCAAGTCACCGGTTTGGGTTGTGTTGTGTGGTGGTGGAAAATTAGAACCCGATTACGGCTAAGTTGAAAAAAATCTGGGATGATGATTCATCATTTCGGCCGAATAAAGTCCACCACTGGACCCAGGCCTCCTCCAAAGTTCACCACAACGACCGATATGGGTGTGTTGTGTGCTCACTGAGGGGTTTTGGCATAATCGCCACGCTCGGTAGGCATGTTGGCGATCGCAGTTAAGTTGTTAATGTACTCGAAGGACGCTACTGCCCATTCTCCGTATAATCCCATAGTCGCCTTTTACGACACCCACAGGATGAGATAACTTGATGCTTTTCTTAGCCGGCACCACACGTTGCTGACATAGCTGAAAGGTTTAGTAAACCGAAGTGGTGGGCGGGGTACATAGTTCGTAGAACTGATGGCCGCTGGGGCAAAAAGGTTCTCGAGTGGAGACCTTGCACTGGAAAAAGCAGCGCGGGACGGCCTCCAACGAGGTGGACAGATGACCTGGTGAAGGTTGCTGGGAGTCGTTGGATGAGGGTGGCATGTAACCGCTCGTTGTGGAAATCTAAGGGAGATGCCTTTGTTCAGCAGTGGACGTTCCTATGGCTGATATGATGATGACCACATTGATGTACCATATGTGGTATGTGTACGATATGTGTGTATGTACAGATAATGTCACTAATGAACCAATAAAGCAAAGCGAAAAACGTATATTAAACAATCACTCTAAGAATAGCACGTGTTTCCAAACCTGTGACGTCGCAGACAACGACATTTTCAGTCCAAAGGTAGCTAAATTACACGTGTCGGAACTGCACAGTCCATTGACATTTAACACTCAAATTAACCCGAATTGACCTTGACAATTGCGCACAAAAGATCGAATTGTAATTGTATCTTTATTTAGAAGCTAGTTTTATGTCCGTAGTTTCCAGCAAAGAATAAGCTCCATGTTCGTCTATCGGTGTCGTACAAAGTGACTAAGAAATTATGTCAAAAGAATTGTCAGCAGAATTCTTCTGATACTCACCATTGATCCATACTGTCACATACATCATTACTGAACAAACGCCTCCCTTATAGATTCCACAATCGTGTCGCCATTTTGGGAGGAATTTGTCAATAGTCACCACGCTTGACAGGCAGGTTAGTGAGCGCAGTATGGATACTGTTTCACAAAATGGATGCTGCTACCGCCCCTCTGGTTTTAGTCCCTTACGTACGTAATTAATCTAATCCGAAATGTTCAAATTAAGGATTTTGAACTTGATCTGTTTTTGTGTTAAGATCACACACATAAAAACGGATGAATACTTAATTCCAAATTTGAAATTCATTTTAGTTTGATTAACTTTAGCCGTTAGTCACCTTAAAAGGTAAACGACATCCATAGGAGGAGATGGAGTGTGCTGTAACTGTCACATACATAAAGCATTAAAATCAATTTTTTAAACAATTCCGCGGGACATTTATTACAATGTGTCGTTTTATTTGTTCATATTTATCTTATTCCTTGACAAACATAATTAGGGAAATTTTATATTGACATAATTCTCGTAACCTTAAATAAATACTTGCATACTGTCGTGACAATGTTTCAACCTCAATTAGATCATAAGGTGGATTTTTGAGCCAGAAAAACTACAGTCCAGGAAACTGCAGATAATCGAATAACGATTACGGTCACCAACTCAATTATACATCGTGATGATCATGGAAAAAAATTCACGATCGAGAGATTGTTCAAACCTATGGCTTCCTCTTACTTCTAAATATTATAAGCCACCAAAATCTACAGAGTTGCAAACCCTATTTCCACACCCTAAAAATATTCACACATGGTGAGTGAGAGCTTGGGTCAATACCTACCAAAAAAACACAATATATGTTCAGCAAAATCTTACGGATTTACAGTAGTACAAAATTTTCCGAAATATCGAAAAATCTCTACCTTGCCACAGATTTTTAAGCATCTCGTAATGAAAAATTCCTTATCTATTTTTTTTTTTTACCTCAAAATATTTGTGAATAGTTACTTTACTCGTTGATAAGTCTTTATTCTATTAAAAATCAAAAAGGTTTTCAAGAAATACAATTTTTATTTAAATTTTAACAGTACAATTTTCTTATCGAAAATTTTGTACTACTGTAAATCCGTAAGATTTTGCTGAACATATATTGTGTTTCTTCCGAAATATCGAAAAATCTCTACCTTGCCACAGATTTTTAAGCATCTCGTAATGAAAAATTACTTTTCTAGTTATTTTTTACCTCAAATTATTTGTGAATATTTACTTTACTCATTTATAAGTCTTTATTCTATTAAAAACTAAAATGTTTTCAAGAAATACAATTTTTATTTAAATTTTTACAGTGCAATTTTCTTATCGAAAATTTTGTACTACTGTAAATCCGTAAGATTTTGCTGAACATATATTGTGTTTTTGGGTAGGTATTGACCCAAGCTCTCACCCCCTGCAGTATGTCGTGCTATTTACTGGGCATCCTGTATGTACGAGACTCTATTATTTGTTAAAACAATTCAATACCTGTACACAAAAAAAGCTCACGTCTACGAGACATGTTATGTTTGGTTTTCACAAATAACTATGACATTTAAAAGTGTTTTCTGTATGGGACAAATTGCAACAAACTTGTTCAGTGAAGGTATAGTAAAATTAAGAAAAAGGTTCATCATTTCGGCCGAATGAAGTCCACTGCTGGACACAGGCCTCCCCCAAAGATTACCACAACGACCGATATGGCTGTGTTGTGGGCTCATTGGGGGGTTTTGCCATAATCGCCAGCTTGGCAGACGGGTTGGCGATCGCAGTTGAGTTGTTAATGTATTCGAAGGACGCTGCTGCCCATCCTCCGGCTAATCCCTTAGTCGACTTTTACGATACCCACGGGAGGAGATGGGGTGGTGGTATTCTGAGCCGGCACCACAAAAAGGTTAATATATTATTATTAAATACGACGTATAGCTTTACTATCTCAGTGATAAAGACTTAAAATAATTTTATGTAATTCCCTATATTTTATACACCGTCAAGTACGGTTTGTCACAGAACTCTGTAATTTAGAACCACCAAGATCTTTCTATCTTTTGTTTTTCGTACTATCTGTGATAACAATATATGATTTATATTCTATTCCACTCTGCGAGTGAAAGACAACAATACGAACGTCAAACCATCCTCGCGATGGAAGCGCGTCGCGACGACACGTTCCATACCCTTCCCGACCTTTGCTCATGCGCCAGCCAGTGGCAAGTAAGTTACTCAAACATCATTCATAATCAGAACTGAATCCAGCTAGCTTTTCTCCCAGCATGCGCTAAGTAGTGACCCGAGACGCACTATGAGGCGCCCTTAACTGTCGCTTAGTTTGTAGTATTTTCATACAAGCCCTTTGCCTTTACTATTTTTGTTCAGTTAAACAATTGAGCCTGAGTTCCAGACCGAATAAACAGGGAAAGGCAAATCATTCCTTCTTTGGTTTGGTTAGAGGCCAACCTTGTCCAAAGTTGTTCAAGCCGCCCTAAGACCTCCAATTTTGCTTTACGACTGCCGTATAATGACAACCACCGGTGCCTACGATTTTAGGTACCTTTCGAAGCAAACGCTGATTTCAAATACAATTATGCAGTCGCCCATCCATTAATTGACCGTACCAAGCGTTGCTTAACCTCACTTATCTTTTACTGATCAAAGAGTGCAACTAATTTAATTTTGAACCGCTGATCAGAGAAATTATTGACATCATTTCGGCCGCATGAAGTCCACTGCTGGACACAGGCCTCCCCCATACATCACCACAACGACCGATATGAATGTGGTGTGGGCTCATTGGGGGGTTTTGCCATAATCGCCACGCTTGGCAGACGGGTTGGCGATCGCAGTTGAGTTGTTAATGTACTCGAAGGATGCTGCTGCTCATCCCGCGGTTAATTCCATAGTTGCCACCCATGGGATGACATGGGATATTTATTCTATTTATTGCGACGTTTATACTACTGCCCACCCTCCGGCTAATCCCTTACTCGACACACGGCGCGTTATTGACATATTTTATTTCAATTATTCTTTATCTGAATTATAACCATTGTTTCTTCAAATGTTAATTTCTACAGTGTGTGTTTTTATAACACCTTTTCGATCTGTGGATATTTAAGAATCTGGAATTTTATGAATAAGGTAGTTTTAAATTCTAATAAATTATAAATGTTTAGTAATATCACTGACTCTCTGCACGTGTTAGAAAACTGTAAGAACAGAAAGTATCTCAAAATACAATTAAATAAACTGTCTATGAGCACCAAATAATAAATGAGATCAACATAAGAGCAGCGATGATTAAATTCCCTTCTTTATTAAGAATACCTGTTGTAAAATGTTCATACACGCGGAGAACATGCGTTCCCATTTTAATATATAGGGCCAAAGTATAATGTAGATAATATTAAAGTAGAAGCTTATTTAGCTTAGCAGTAAAACATATTTATGTGAACACAACGTCACCTGTGAAAATAACAGATGCCATCGAAACACGTGACGGCGATGGCATATCCAAATAAACACACCTTCATAATATTTACTGTCGTGACGCGATATGTCTAATAAAGTTGTCACGCCTTGGTGTTCCGAAAAGCCGTTTTTAGCATCATCATTATTAAAAATCCTTTTTAGCCGACTTCAAAAAGGAGGAATTCCATGCATATGTTTTTTTACACTCCGAGATTTGTTGATCGATTGGAGCAATTCTTTTATTAACTGGTGCAGAATGCTTTCGAGTTGGTCCCATATAAATTTCATTATATTTTGATTGAGTAGTTTTTTAACCAGCTTCAATAAACAGGTTAATTTGACTGCTCTTATCTAAATGATGTCTAAATAGTTTCGATTACTCTCAGATCAGAGAACCGGTTTGAGTAATTCTTATTTTTAGTGTTAAATACTGATACCAAATTGGAAATTTTCCTTACATTTAATTACACTAAAAAGAAACAAATAAATCTTTTTAACAAGAAAATTCCGACTTCAAACACCCTACATGATATCAAAATATTAAAACCACTGAAAAGGAAAAAAAAACTTTTTTTATGAAGTCGGGCGCGGCCCGCATAAAAAAATATTTTAACAGAAAAACTGGCCAACCTAGACACCGAATCAGGGATCTCGTTTCAAAGCTACGGTACTGGTGGTATCGCGGTATATATATATATAACCATCTCTAATAAAATTAGGATGTTTTGTAATTTCAATGGTCTCACGAAACATTCTTCATATCGGTTCTCTTTGGCAAGGACTTGAGGTTTATTAAAACGACGAAAATGGTTAGGTTTGTCTAAAGTATGTTCACACAGTGCAGATTTTTTGGAGCGTCACTTTATAATATAAACGTAAATCTATAAAATAAGCAATATAATCCGTTTGAAAGTGTTTTTAATCTATTCATCTATTAAAAATAAATTAAATTTAAGTGTATGTTTGTAATGACGGCACGGTTGGTGCAGTGGCTGATACAGTCGGCTGCTGCGCACCAGGTCGTGGGTTCGACTCCCGCACGGAACGAATATTTGTACGATCTGCAGGTAGTTCCGGGTCTGGGTGTATTGTGTGTGGAATTTGTGTCTGTAAACGCACCCACGACACAGGAGATATCCTAGTGCGGGGCAACGTTTAAAAAAAACCTAAATAACAGCTTTTTCTAAATGCGTGTAAAGGATATACGGTACTGACAACAAAAAAAACTGTCTGTCAGTCGGTATGTCAGTCTATTTGTTCCCGCTTATCTCCGGAACAGCTAGACCGATTTCTACGGGACTTTCACTGGCAGATAGGTGATGTTATAAGAAATAACATGGGCTATTTTTATTTTAGATAAATAATTAGGGTTCCCCGCAAAATAATTAAACCCATTAAATCCAATATATATACTCTGTGTCAATTATCTATGCCAAAGTACTCTAAATTATTTATAAATAATCCAATTTCTTATAAATTAAATGGCGGGTGAAATCCCGTGTCCCAGCTAGTTGTGTAATAATCACAACATTAATAACAATTCAGAAAAAAAAAGTTCGTTTGCAATCCTGTAAATTAAGTGTAGAGTTATTTTTATATTTCACTTTTAAATACATAGATTTATATTTTCCTACAAGATATCGTGTCTTTATTGGCGTTGGAAGGTGACTATTTCGTTTTTTTATGTTCCTTAGAGAGTTTGGTCCAATCCCATCTTAGAGGGGTTCCTATGCCATAAAAATAACACATAGATCATTCAAGCGTTTTTATGGCCGTTATCTTGAACAGTTTGCTGTAGAAATGTATGAAATGTATAGAAAATATAAAAACATACAAAAATGAACCATGAACCATCCTTAAAAATCAAATACAGCTAAATTGGGCAATTTTGTTTTATTTAATCATCATCCCAGCATTTTTTCAGCATGGTTGTAGTCGGGTTCCAGTTTTTCACCACCAGAAGCAACAATAAATATGGTGGATAACGGTGGTTCGTCACTACAATAATTAGAACATGCTAATATAGATAATTTCATAAGAAACTTTAAAAATCAAGTTTCTAGAAAGAATAAAGGTGGTTAAATAAATGAACACAAGGGAAACAAAACAAAATCATCATCTCATCAGTTCGTAAAGATCGCAGTATGTTGTTTTTAGCACACACGAGGAGTGGAACGTATATTCTTTCCTAGTCCTCCATTTTGTTTTTCTGATAAATTTCGTTGCTGTTTCCAAGACAGTTCTTCATTTCTCTGGGACACACCGAGCTTCATTGGTCGGTGTTCTTTTCGATGGTCGCCATTGTAGCTCCTGGCTTCCAGGAGTTGCAGTGGATGGGAATGTGTGGCGGGCTCGTCCCATTAAAAAAAAACACACACGTAAATGACCATCTCCTTCATATCAACCCTTAGTCGCCTTTTATGAGACCCATGGATGAAGAGCTTTGGTCTTAATAGCCGGCTATTTTTGTTTTATTTATTTTTAACCAGTTTTTGGTATCCCTGTAGCAACGAGTATCGTGAATTATGCCATGTTGTGGACCAGGCTTTATTAAGCTGCTGTATTAGGCTTTTTGCCACGTTTTTGTGTAAGGTAATGTTGTATCGTTTTTTAGAGAAAGGTTTTCGTCTCTGTAACAAAGTGCGCTTAATTAAGTTTCATTATAAGTTTAACAAACGATCGCCAATCCTGCCTGCAATTATTGGGAGTTTTATGTTCAGCAGTAAACGGTTACAGGCTGATGTGTGTGTCGTGGTTCAGTCCGTCAAGCGGAGCGAGAGCGCGTGGATGCCGTCGCCTCCTTTTGCGAGGACGTGATGCAAGAAGAAGGTGAATAGAAGGCGATGGAGCAGGGACGGAAGGAGTCTACTTCTAATCCTCACCGCAGAAAATTCACCGGTTACGGGCGCCGGCGGAAGGCACTTAATGATCTCCAGTCCCCATGACTGGCGGCCTGCGGGCGACGAATTTTTTGTAAGATTTGTAAGGACAGATGGTCACCCGAACAGAAACAGGCCCGAGACGGCAGACGATTGAAAATATGTGCAGCCAACCAGGTAGCAGAGACGGGCCCCGCCAAACAGCGACGGGCCGATATATGCCGGGGGTGCGGTCTAATGCTGACAAAGCGAACACCTCACCCCCAGCGAGAGATAAGTAGAAGGACACCGTTGGATTTTACCCCGTGAGAGTCCCGCATGCCCCTCCACCCTGCCAAAGGCGGAGGAAGCCCATGAGGATTGGACCACAAAAAAAGTCTGATTGTGTGTGCGGTTCCAATATAAATATGCCCTGAAGTGGACAAGGCCGAAGCTGACCATTCGGTTTTCCCTAAACAAAATGTAGAACGAGATACAAGCAATGACATAAAAAAACAATACGCTACATATATTACCTTGTGCCTGATAATTCACACGTATGCTTGCTACATTATCAAATAATCGTATTTTCCTGATGATTTCATAAATGTTCACGCTATTTGCTACCGAAATGAATACCCAGAATGTGTCATATTGTTATTAAACGATTATCTGGCATGAATGAACGGAAACTAGGTACACTTGTGACTCAAACACACGGCTGATTTATGTTTACTTATAGTCGTACTTTCATGAATGAAGTGGGGTATTGTATAATAATACCTACTTTAATATAAATTAATTAAGTAAAGTGAACATTTCAAAATGCAAATTATTATGCATTCAAGTGCAAAATGATTCTGAACTATACTGTTACTAATTTCATAAAAAAGTCACAACATATTATGTTTATTCTTTTGAAACCCTGCTTCACCTTAAAATTTCTCCTGTATCGTGGGTATGTTAGGTAGTTTACAGATATTTATTTTTATTTTATTTATATTTTTATTTTTTTTAAAACGTTGCCCCACACTAGGTTTGCTCCTGTGTCGTGGGTGCGTTTACTGACATAAATTCCACTGACATACAATACACTCAGACCCGGAACAACTACCTGCAGATCATACAAATATTTGTTCCGTGTGGGAATCGAACCCACGACCCGGAGCGCAGCAGCCGACTGTATCAGCCACTGCACCAACCGCGCCGTCAAAATCTCACATGCACAAATACCGAGACCTAGAACAAATACACACATATACAGGGTATCCAGTAAATAGCACGGCATACTGCTGAGAGCTCCTACCAAAAAAACACAATATATGTTCAGCAAAATCTTACGGATTTTTTTTTTCACCACTGTAGGTTAAAGATAAGCGATAAGAAAATTGTACTGCGAAAATTTGAATAAAAATTGTATTTACTGGACATTATGTATATATATGCAACCAAATATCTGTTTCATGCAAGGATTGAACCGAAGGCTAACCGATTCGCCACTGCGGTAAATGTATTTAATATATAATATTGTACTAAACAGTACGGAGCTTACATTGCTGGAGATAATAAAAATAAAAGTATCAGTATTGAATACTCAAAGCGTTTACTTGTCATTGTTTCGTCTTCAAAAGTTATTTATGCGACGGATACCAATGTTTAATTAAAAATCTGCCGAGCTCTTAGATGTTGACTCAAAATTACATAAAGTCCAATAAATCGTTAATTTGTATATACAAAATATAGGAATCTATACGCATGGTGTCAGTATACTATCCTATTTTCTTAAAACTGGATCAGTTCACTTTTAAATAATAGCAATTTAAAATTTGCTTCCACATGCAAATTCGTTTTGAAATTGAAGTCACCTCTAGACTTCAAAATGTTAACATGAAAAACAACATGTAAAATAGGATGAATTGCATGAAAGATGAATACAATGGAAGTAATCCCTGAGATGACAGTTGATAGAGATGAATTGAAACGGAAAATAGAGTGCGCCGATCCTAAGTATGATAATAAACAGTTAGAAGCTCGATGATGTTGACTTAAGCTGTAGAAGAGTTTACTGTAGGATACCCATAGCTGGTCAGTAACTATGACATAACTAAGAACCCATAAACCTACTACCCGAAACTATACTCTTAAGATGATGATAGGTGGACAGGTAAATTTAAGAGGAAAATATACTTCACTGATCATAAGTATGATGGTCAGAAGGATGATGATGTTTATTTAGGCTGTAGAAGATAAAAGAAAGAAGAAGCTTGCCCATTAAATATGACACGACTTTGATGGAACCAAAGTCTAATATGACGACTGCTGGAGGTAAATTGAAGAAGAAGACCAATATCAAGTATGATAGTAAAGGTCAGAAAGATAATGTTGTTGTTTTAGGCTGTAGAAGAGTTTACTGCAGGATACCCGCAGCTTGCCGATAAAAGCTGACATGACTAGAAGGAAGCAAACTGAGACACCAACTAATGGAGGTTAATTATTAAGGAAGGCATTATGCGCGCATCTCAAGTATGATAGAAGGATAATAATGTTGGTTTAGGCTATAGAAAACTTTACTATAGAATAACGTTACATACACCTTGCCAATGAAGGTATGAAGGTCTGTATAATTCCGATCCCCGCCACTGAGAATTTTCTGATCAAGTATGTAAGTGCTAAGTAAATCACGTTAATATGTTATCTTGTAATAATGGTCTCTCAACACTCGGTAATTTACACTTGTTGTACAACCTGTTTTGCAGAGCCATTAAGAGGTCAGAGGAATTAAGATAGTTACGCTTTAATTCAATAATGTTAATAGAAAAAGCTTCTGATAAATCCACACTTGTAGTGAATTTATGATAATAATCAAAATAAATACAATTGGAACAAATAATTTCACATTTTGTTTGTATAACTCCGGGTAAGGAAGAAATGGAAACAAGGTAATATAAAACCGTTCTGCTTGTGTACACTGCCGTTAAAATAAGTAAACAGAGAAACAAAAAACACAATTAGACTTAGGGGAGGAACCGTGTGGTGCTGGCTGTGCCGTGTGGTGCCGGCTCAGAATACCACCACCCCATCTCCTCCCGTGGGTGTCGTAAAAGTCGACTAAGGGATTAGCCGGAGGATGGGCAGCAGCGTACTTCGAGTGCATTAACAACTCAACTGCGATCGCCAACCCGCCTGCCAAGCGTGGCGAATGGCAAAACCCCCCAACACACCCATATCAGTTACGTTGTGGTGATCTTTGGGGGATGCCTGTGTCCAGGCGTGGACTTCGTTTGGCTGAAATGATGAGGAACATCGATATGTACTTATGCCACGTATGCTACTAGTATCAGTCAGTAATATATTGTTTGTTACATTGCGTAATGGTGTGTGCTATGTGACATTTCTCTATTACATAGTTACTACAAGTAATCCTCCTGTTTGTTCTATTCAAGATTAACAAAACGTAAATGCCCACTGATAATATTGAAGGAAAGTTTGTTTGATAAGAGAACCGTACTCTCTCATGACCCACTTGATAGCATGTTTCAATGAATGACAAATCCAATAGTAATCTATCTGTATTACAATCGCGTTGCGTTACAATTATGTTAACTTTGTTTTGCGGTCATTAACTTTTTGTTCCAGCGATTCGTTTTCAGGCTGCCAGCTGAATTAATAGTGTTAATTCAGAATCAGATATTTGTATTCGTTGTCCGCCGTCATTTTGGGTGAGAATAAGAATATTTCTATCTTACTTAAAAAAGCAGACAATCATCAGCTCGTCTGTTTTTTTATGAGGATTTTCGCAGTAATCTTCGGGAGCCTTGCTGCTTAACCGGACAGATTGGCGAAGCCAAAAGAGCCTCCTACCAGGAAGTTGCCTAAGTAACCACTTACAAACTAAAAAAACACAGTAAAGGGCCCTAGGTTGAGCCCCGAGACCCACTAGGGTTCATGTGGGTGTCGACCGGCCTCGCCACCAAGGATCTGTTAGAGACTTTGCGAGTATATATTTGTGTGCACCGTGGTGGAGGGTTATTAAATCGTTCAAATCGATGAAGACGTGCCGCGGGCGCTGGCAATAGCTTTCTATTCCTTCTAGTCAAAAGAAAGATTTGTATTGGGCAGTTGATACCACTAGGAGATCCGAATGGTAGGCGGCAGAATCGAAATAACGTGTAGATGCTAGTTTCATACATAAATAACTTTGTAGATATAAATAACTCACACGTCTGTCACCAGTAGTAATCTATATATTTTTACAAAAATCTTTGTTTACTGTTTCCTAAGTACACTGCAAATTAGGACCTCTTTTTATACAGCCTCGTGAGGAGACAAGCAAGCCATTAGCCTGATGACGCTTGCCCATAACAATTTTAATGTTATTTACTACCTATTCCTGCGTGATACCACATTGCTTTCGTCACCTCGGGAAATAAGTTATTTTGTCTTTTATTGAAAGTAATCCAGAACACAGTAATATCTAAAGGTAAATTGCATATCTGATCGTAGATCCACGCATCCATCTCCGCCAGGATGTCGAAAGGCGTAAAACGCCAGGAGAATTGCCGCCTCGTAGGTAGCCGTGGTGGTACCTACCTAGCCAGACTCTTGCATTAATAGACATACCTACCAGTGATACCCTCGTCTCGCTCAGCATAAGTCTTAGCAGCTAACGTTATATTAGGGATATTAACAAAAGCAGCAAAATAGGAAAAAGCTAGACTTCTATGAATCCAGTTATATGGATTTGCAACAGTGTCTGGAGAAGGACCGGTGAAGAAAAAGAATAAAAATCTGCCTTTTCAGAACCAGTCCGGTGCCGCACCGATCGCACTAAACCATCTGTTGTGTGCTGCTGCACCAACGACGCTGTTATACGTGTCACAAAAGTCGAGGTGATGGTAGAGTACACCTTAGTCAAGACCAAATTCACAGTGAGGGTTAAGTTATTATAATTTCAATTTCCTTTGTGATGAGAGTGCCGACCGAACATCTGTCGACCTTATTGAAGAAATAATTTTGGCCAAGATGTGTTGTGTTCCGAGGCCTGCTACAGACACCAAGCAACACACGACGCAGCTGCCTGATTGATTAGCATTTATATTTTATTGTTTAAGTAAAGTAATATTTTTTTTTGGTTTAACGTTTTATTTTGTATTGTTATATTGTATTTTATTACATAAATCCTTGCCTTGTTTCATAAATTAAATAAATTAATAAGAAAAACTAAAATGTATGCACTTTTGAAATACAGGTCGCTGAGACCACAAATTAAAATTTAGACTAACATACTAGACAAGATAAGAACTGTTTTAAATCCGTCGATATGAAAGATGTGATGATATATTTCACAAATCTGTACCTCCTGTATTATTATTCTGTATTTGTTTACAAGACTAATAAGTACGTAATCATTTTCCGTTTTTGTAACAAATATTTGTATCTTATCTTTTCCCCCTACACGGCTAATGCTTGTTATTGTCTGATTTTTATTTTTGCATACAACTTTAAACAGAACTGACGTAACTTACAATTATTGATGGTACGGACTAATCTAAGTACGTCATCCAAATAAAAATAAAGCATGTAAAAATATGTACTACAAATAAAATCTACTCGTCATCATATTTAGAATAGCACTGAAAAATGCCAGCTTTAACTACTATAGGTGATCGTGAGACGCGGTAAAAGACTCATTAACAACGATGCATTGGTCGAGACAAGCCTGAAACAATCTGCCTCGAGCATAGCCGATTCGATTGCAAGCTTAACCGATTTTTTATAGGATACATTTCGGCGAGTGTACGTTGGAATTGCACGACTTAATTTCCATTTCATCATCCGACAACTGTGGAAATGGTATTGCGCAATTGTAATAGGCTGTTTCACCTTTTTTTTATTGGTGTCGAGTGAAAATTGTACATGAATTTCCTTCGCCCCGGGGAAGGGCGCAGGGGTATGCCGGAGTTTCTTATGCTCAGTAATTTCATGAGCTATAGTGCCCTTGTAACTGGAACACAGTAATATTTAAAGTTTAAAAACCACTGATTAACGCCAAATCTGCACTACAGCAGCACCTATCTAGCTGAAGTCTTGCAATGAGTGACATACCATCAATAAAAAATTGTTTGGTAAAGTGTTTCCTAACTATGGTAGGTTCAGATGATAGATATCTGATGGATGATGCTGATATTAGATTGATTATGTTATTACACCTTCGATTTTTTATGTAACAGGCACAGCTAATTTGCAACTGCCGGCTTGATTGATTATAAATAGCAACACTGCCCAACTCGAATCCCCAAGTGTTCTCGGATGCCCTGTACAGACCCTCCCTCATAAGCGCTTATTTCCACCTCAGATACGCGCTCATTGATCTGTATGATGAAGTTACCCTATACCACATAAAATATTTAAAAAAACTTGCGCAGTCTTGTTCTAACAGACCGGTTTACCATCCTCACCAACGAAGTGCGCCTCGCCAGCGCCGCAGAGGCCAATCGTATCAACAACCGATTCAATCTCCCTTCTGGAGTCGGATCCATAGTCATGCCTGTGCCAAAGTGGTAGCTTATCTACCCCCTAAAATATTTAAAAAATACCGTTCCAGCTGTCCTACTTTAGTCCCGTATCCACAAGGGTGGCTATCCGAGGTTCAATTCTCGCAGGGGACGCCCTTAGCTGCAGTTGCTTTGTTTTTTTAACTATAAATTTACTCCTGGCTGATACAATACACCCAGACCCGGAACAACTACCTGCAGATCATACAAACATTTGTTCCGTTCGGGAATCGAACCCACGACCCGGAGCGCAGCAGCCGACTGTTCAGCCACTACACCAATCGTACCGTCTTGACACCAAGAGTGCCCGGTTAAGAAGTAACAGTTCCCTGAACTGTTTGTGAGAAGCAAATAAAGATCATAGTAATGTATAAACCATTGCAATTGGTGATATCGGGTTAGATAATTATTTATGTACAATAAATATTAATCTTTCACAAATAAAGCTGTTCACACCTGACACGTGCCATTAATGTAATATGTAAACAATAAAGATGTTGCTTTTTTACACTACACAAGTACAGAGTCACGCTTTGTTTACTTACTATCTGTTTATCGAACGAATAATTAATTTATGCGATAAAAACTGTGATGTAAGTGGTGTATGACCGCGAGTTAAATTATTTTATTCTAACACTTTCCTGACCTACTAATGTCTAACTTTCAAGGTCTTACGCGTCATTCGAGATAAGGGGAATCTAGAGCAAATACCGTCTAATCTCTGTAACCCCTGCAAAATATTTTTCCAAAAGATATAAAAGAGTTGCCGGGGCTTAACGGTGATTCAGAATGTAGAAGAGGCAATATTAAAGAGGTCTCTTGGCTCTACGCATAATTATGGTCTTCTTCGGTGAGGTCGTCATGCTCCGGTAGGAGAACGTGAAGTGGGATCGGGAGAGGGCCGATCCACCTGTGACCGCCGGTGACGGCCGTACAGGCACTCCTTCCCCTGGTACCTATAGGCATATCTAGCCTATAGGTACCAGGGGGCAGCTCTTGTGTGACCATATGAGCACCTGGAGCGGGATCCTTCGCTGCCAAAGGTGACCACTCCAGTGGTTATAAAACTTGACCACAACTTCTGGTACTCCAAGGGTCAGGGACAAGAAAACTAACTGCATCATTAGAGAGGTCGTCTAAAAGTCATGCTTCAGCTGTAAAACATCAAAGTCGTGGCGTGTTAATTTTGTCACGTATTTCGAGTGTTACGTTACTATTCATTTGTATTTTTGTATAATAACTTACTGTTACCATTCAAACTGTATATTCACAAACATGTATATACTATGTCTATGGTTTGCATATTTGAAACATTTATTGCAAAACGCTGCGACGTAAAAACTTGTCGGAATTGAAATTGTTTTAAAAAAAACTAGATGGCCAATGTCACTAATTTTGAATTTAAAAGTACTGTAATAAAATACACGTCTAAATAAGATTAAAATTTAGAGTCTACAACTTAAACTTTTTTTTTATTTGTATTTGAATGTAAAATTAGGGTATTTTTTTAATAAAACAATGAAAAGTCGACAAAAAAAAATCCACAGGGCATGAGAAATGTTTAGGGGTCTGATAGGATAGCAGATGACCCCTCCAGTCGACCATTTCAATTTGGCACACGATGCACCAAACACCCTGTATATTCTATGTCAAGTGTCTATGTCGAAGTACTCTAAATTTCTTTAAATTAAACGCGGGTGAAACCGCGGTTCCCAGCTAGTAGGTACTAAATAAGTTAAATGTTGAAAGCTAGGATATCCTAACTAGTTCCGTTACTAAGATCCGGTAAGCATTCACCTGGTCATCATCGGACCGTCAGAATGTATTATGTATAAAATAGTAACACTTAATGCTAGATAACTGGTGAAGCTAATCATCGTAACTATTTTATTATAAAAAAATGTATTAGGTCTCAGAGCGAATGCTCTAGTGTGATCTTACGAGGACCTGGAGCCTCGTAAGATCCCTAAGATAAGGATTCCCTACGGTGCCGAAGATGACCGCTGCAGTGGTTTTAGCCAGTAGGACTACCTATACCTCTTCGCCCTTCCCCGGGGCGAAGGAAGTTCATGTAAAATTTCCACTGACAACCAATAATAAAAAAGGTCTCAGAACGATAGCACATCTGTATTTTTGCTTAATCTTCCAATCCTTTTGTTGTAATATGGTCGTTTATCGGTAGTTGGCGGTAAAGGTACAAATACTGGTACAGAGACCAAATCAGCAAGGTCATTGGGCAATGTAATGCCCTTAAATAGACCAACACATACGTATATATCTGTAAGATTCATTCTTTTTTTAATTTAGTAAATTAAGTCTAACCATGAAAATATATACAACTTTATGAATTTTACATACCTAAACATAATAATTCTTATGGTAGCCTGATGCTGATGCTAATGCTGATAGAGTAGATACGTTAACAAACAAAACACTAATGGTGTTACTTGTAATGTCTTGAATAATTAAATATGTCAATCAACTCACCGAGTATCTAATATTAACGGTTTACGAGATGGAAGCTTTAAAGCTTTAGCTTGTAAACGTCAATTTAAGAAACAAAAATATCCAATAACGCAGAGGACAAGCCGTGGCGGGGTATAAAAAGGTCAAGGTCGGAACAGTGCGAGTAGAATTCGCGGCCTGAGAAGGTTCCGCACCATTACGTACATGTTTTACATATTGTTGGGATCTCCCAAGAGTACGTGTTGTTGTGTTGTACGTTAAATTTTTGCGGAGACCCGCGTATTTACACTGTATAAGTCTGTTGGGACTGGTCAGCCAAATCGTGCCATGACAATTCAATAACATAAACAAAAAATATTATAATGCAGTGGCTGATACAGTCAGCTGCTGCGCTCCGGGTCGCGGGTTCGATTCCCGCACGAAACAAATATTTGTATGATCTGCAGGTAGTTATTCCGGGTCTGGGTGTATTGTGTGTGAAATTTGTGTCTGTAAACGCATCCACGACACAGGATAAATCCTAGTGTGGGACTAACGTTTAAAAAAAAAACAATATTCCGTAGACTTTTTACGAAGTTTACTGTTTTCTCCTACATTGTTTTCACATAACCTTGATTTTGAGAATAAATTGCTCATGAATACTTTAACTTTATATGATTTAAAAGAGTAACATGGAGTTTCTTGTCCATTCTTCGCCATTGAAAATATACATCTTGAAACGCGGCAACTAAAGACTCGACTATTCATAAATGCCTGTGAATGGTTCAAATGAATAAAATTATTTTTAAGGTTATTTTGTATTAATTACACGGAATTTGCAAACAATGATTTTCGGATTTATTCCTTAACTAATTCCCACAAGACCTCCTTTTGTGCTAAATTTCAAGTTTGTCACCGGGAAGTACCTTGTGGGTTTTGATGATCCGTCAGTGGCTGTATCTATTTTGCGTTAAAATAGAAACTTTCCTTTTTTACAGCAACTTGTGTCACATTCGCTCGCAGATTACTGAGGTATTTGATAACCCTACCCGTTTCTGGAAAAAGAAAATACAACAAACGATCATTCAGACAGACTGATAAGAAAGTGATTTTATGAGTTCCGCTTTTCCATTATGTGACATGGAGTTCTAAAACTTCAATGTTACATTCCGTACTTAGGGTTTTTAATGGTACTAGTGGTCGCCCGAGGTCGAAGTTCGACCGTAATTCCTATTATAAATTCGATTTAATGTATTTGTAACTAACAAGTCTTGCTAATTCGTAAAATCATTTATTTAAATATGACAGACAGTATTCCTGACATCTTATAATATGGCCTCTAGCGAGTTAACATGCAGACGGCTGTCTAAAGAGTTTTTAATATACTACATCTCTCCCCTCCTAGCTGCTGTGGATCAAGGGTGCACCCAAAAGCTGGTCGAGGTGTCGGCGCCAGACATCACCATTATCGGTGCGAACTTCGTAGTGCAATCTGCCCAAACGTTTTATGATGCTGCCAAACTGCCACCGCTGCGTGGCACTCGTGTAGTCACGAGCCTGTACCCGATCGCCTGGGTTGAACTCTCTGATATTGACCTCCTGAAGCGTTGGTGCGGTCTCCTTTTCTGTTCTTAAAAACATAGAATGTAGTGCCGTGCGTATTTCTCTGGATGTAGTATATTAAAAACTCTTTAGACAGCCGTCTGCATGTTAACTCGCTAGAGGCCATATTATAAGATGTCAGTAACACAAATCACAAGTCTGTCTGTCGGTCTGTCTGTCTGTCTGTTTGTTCTAGGTAATCTCCGAAACGGCTGGACCAATTTTGACGGGAGTTTCACTGGCAGATAGCTGATGTCATAAGGAATAACTTAGGCTACTTTTATTTTAGAAAAATGATTAGGGTTCCGCGAAAAATAAAAGCTCTTGAATCTAAACAAATAAATAAAATTGAAGTGTCTGTTTGTAATGTCAAAATAACAGCTTTTTACTAAATGCATATGAAAGTATATACGGTACCTATAACAAAAACACAATTTTTTTATATTTTTTTCTGTCTGTCTGTCTGTTTGTTCCGTGTAAGCTCCGAAGCGGCTGGACCGATTTTGACAGGACTTTCACTGGCAGATAGCTGATGTTATAAGGAATAACTTAGGCTACTTTTATTTTAGAAAAATGATTAGGGTTCCGCGCAAAAAATAACCCTTGAAATCCAATATATATATTCTATGTCAAGTGTCTATGTGGAAGTACTCTAAATTTCCTCTAACACTCCTCTTCTCCATGAGATCAACTATTTGGGACCGTGCAACTTAAATTCTGACGTTTCATAAGTGCCAATATTTGGTTTATTTGAAATAAAAAACTTTAACTTTGACTTTGATTTCTTTTAAATTAAACGCGGGTGAAACCGCGGGTCCCAGCTAGTTATACATAAATTTTACTTTCTGCACTCCATATGAACTTAAGCTATGCCAAATGTCACAAAGTTTTATATTCACGTATTAATATATAGATACTTCACTACTTTCAAAATAATAAACCTCTATACCATATCCGTGTGGTGTCCGGATTAAGAATACAGCACCACTCCATCTCCTCCGTGGATGTCGTAAAGGCGACTTTGAGACTCTGAATCAAAGGGCGTATATTGGCTGATATGATGATACCATCATCATCATATCAGCCAAATGACATCCACTGAACAAAGACCTCCGCCATAAATATCCTCGATCCATGTCGTCATTTTGGAGGGTATTTACTAGTACTCACCAGCTTGGCAGGGACGCTTCTGCCCATCCCTCTAGCTTAGAGTCCCGTAGTCATATTTTACGACATCCATAGTAGAAAATGGAGGGGCGCTATATTCTTAATCCTGATACTACAAGGAATCATCTTCATTATTATGTGCACACATTCATCGTACGCCTTGTCATGAATTCTAAATCTGAAAATACGATTAAGTCCCTAATCAATAAAGTTTAAAAACAATATAAACCCGTTGCGTAAACCAGTATATCTCATTAGTATACTCGTAATATAGAAGAGGTAAGTTTACAATCCGCGATTTGAAAACATAGCTAACGCTTTAAAATGAACGTTTACCTTGAGTTGTCCTTGCTAAAGTTGCTTTACCTTCACGCTATTAAGTAAGCTTCTCGTCCATTGACGTTATAAATGAGTCAACAACATTTTCTATTGGAAAAAAGATTTGTGACTGCTAATAATTGGTCTACGAACATTGAACGAATTGCACACAATCAATTCAAAATGGTTGTAACTGAAAGTTCAATGTCCTTTTCTTCAATGTCCGGTCGTCGACTTCTCTTGTTGTAATTTTCCTATAGTTCTAAGAGATCACTAAACTATCTCGATAGGTATGGTTTCCAAAAGCTTTGGCATGAGGAATGAGGAATAATATGTAAGTATTTGGTATATTTATCGAAGTATAGTTAGCTTTAAAATGTGAATTGTAAACAGAGTGTAACTGACAACGTACTGAAATCTTTTGAAAGAGGGTTACACATCATCATATCAGCCATACATCGGACGTCCACTGCTGAACAAAGGCCTCCCCCATAGATTTACACAATCCTGTCGTCGTTTTGGGGGAATTTTCCTGAAAGGAAGTTGACACTTAGGCCTATAGTAAAAATATAAAAGCCAATTTCTCAGAAATAATAGGTTACAATTTTGTAACTATCTGAGCACGTAATGTATCATAAAAATCGATGATTCGAATGATTTTACGAAACATAAGCCGTTTAGTTTTTATTTACATTGAAGTTTTATGTGAGAATAAACAGTTTATTATGTTTATATTCAAAATACCATTAGGATAGATGGAAACAATTTTTTTTTTAAATCTGTTGAATATACTGAAAATTCATGAAAAGACCGACGCAAAATTCTAACGCTGTGGGTTCCAGAATCATCTACTGAATCCATGGTATCATTTTTCTTACGATGTCACTTACATCAGTTATACTTAAAATAAATACGAATCAATTTTATGCATAGATAGAACTTCTTTTAGGGTTCCATATTTCCGAATGTAAAAATGGCAGGACCCTTTGAGGATCACTCGTGTGTCTGTCTGTCTGTCCGTCTGTCACAGCCAATTTGCTCCGAGTCTACTGGACCGATGAAGTTGAAATCTGGTACACATATGAATTTCTGCAACCCAAACACGGACGTGTAACATAAATAAATTAATATTGATATAGGGGTATAATTTAAAATAATAAGTAATGCTTGTTGTGCGGATCTAAGAGAGGTAGGTATAAGAAAACTGATGAAAAGTGACCATTATATTATATTAGGAATATAATTTTATCATCGTATGGAACCCTATCCACGCGGGTTCGACTCGCACTTGTTCAGTTTTTTCTTTTTATTTTATCGTGATACTGTGTCCTTTTTTTTCTTTCTTATTATTGGTGTCCAGTAGAAATTATACATGAACTTCCTCCGCCCCGGGGAAGGGTGAAGGGTTATGCTGGACTCCTGCTGGCTAAAACCACTGGAGCGATCATCTTCAGCACCGAAGGCCCCCCCCCCCCCCCTCCCCCTCCAGGTCCTCGTAAGACCACATTAGAGATACTATGTGTCCTACTGTCCTACCATACATACCAACACTAAGATTTCTCCTGAGTCGACGGTACAGTTTGCAGACATAAATTTCAAACATCCCAATTCATCAAATCTTTGGCTCAACCATTTCATTCCGACATTGCTCTACCGCCGGCTCTATTGACATTAATTGACATTGATATATTGAAACGATTTTGTGAACTATCAATTAGTAAAAATAATGCTATTTATTAACATAGTCTATTTTTCAAATGTTATAAACACAATCATTTATGTATTTTGTCACTTAGGATGCAGTTGCTAATTAGAATAATAGAAATAATCAACCATGTTTTGTGTTACGTCATTAATTAGTACATATTTAATATTCTGGATTTAATTTTGTTCCGTCTGGTGTTTGTATTTTAGAATTGGAAAACGTTATTTCTGGAAATGGAAATGTGGCTGCTTAACGAAAATACATGGCGAAGTGAGAAAGAGCCCTCCAGCAAGAAATTAGGGAATGAATTTGTTTGTCCCTTTTTTACACTAACAAGCCGTTACTCGCCCGCTTCACTCAGCGTAAAATTTTGTGATAATTGTTTTTGAAGGGAAATTTATTTAAGTGAAACTTTTTATGTGTAACGTTTTGCATGTAGCGTTGTGTGTAACGGGTATAAAAAATGTGAGCGCATGCTCTGGCACAGGCCATTGTTTCCATGATTGTGTCCTGAACCAAAGAACTTTCACTTCAGTCATGTTTACAACTCAGTACACGTGACTGAAGTGAAACTACAGCAAACACACTTTTTGGCTGATATGATGATGATGATATTTTTTCCCCTAACACAAGCAATTACTTGCTTAAAAGGAGACTCCAAATCATGTAATGTCCAAACTCATGTATTTGAAATAAATTTTATTATTATTATTTTAAGCAGTAAAAAACATCGTTAAAATATCTCACCAAGCTCAATAAACTTACGAGTTTAAATTAAATTTCAATGTCTATCTATCTTAATTATTTCCAATATAATAAAACATACAAAGATCTACGAGGGTCGAGGTGCTTTTGTCAACACCTGAGGCCGCAATAGATTAGATTATATGTATATTAGTCCTGATTGATTTTTCATATACTAAAAAGGCAGCGAGCTATGGAGAGAGCTATGCTTGCTATTTCTCTACGAGATCGAATCAGAAAGGAGGAGATCCGTAGAAAAACTAAAGTTGTCGACATAGTGGAAAGGATTAATAAACGGAAGTGGCAATGGGCGGGGCACATTGCTCGTAGAACTGATGGCCGTTGGGGCACAAAGGTTTTCGAATGAAGACCACGCACTGGAAAACGCAGCGTGGCACCTCCAATGAGGTGGACAGACGACCTGGTGAAGGTCGCTGGGATTCGTTGGATGAGAGCGGTATGTGACCGCTCGTTGTGGAAATCTAAGGGGGAGGCCTCAGCAGTGGACATCCTGTGGCTGATATGATGATGATGAAAAGGGCATTGTGGTCAGTTATTTTCTTACATTGTCACCTTCTTTTCCATGCAGTAAGTATAAGTTAGTACTTAAAAAAAATTATCTTTACAATCACTGTTATCGGTTATTTCAAGCCTTGTACATTAATAGCAGGTATGATTTATACCACGATATATCATAATGTTGTCGTATTAAATTTCATAGAATACCAATACATGCAATGACTTCGAGAATATGTAAGTCAAGAGGATTGGAGAGCATCTTCTCAAGCTTATAACACTGATTACCAATCCATAGGCCAGGCGTGATGATCATGGCAATATTTAGCTATAAACATGGGCGTCTCTATTGCCTTAAAGAGAAGCCCCCGTTCAGTATTAAACATTTTCTGAAGATGGTAACTTATTATCTACTTATATAATATTCGACAGCCTTAGAATTACATACGCTGTTTTATGTTTTATATCTACCGCCGTTTGCAGTTATTAACTACTGTCAAAAAACAATTGAAATCACAGTCATATCCTATGGCTATGATATATATGGTTGTGATTTCAACTACCTGGCTGTTGAGTTTGTTGAGTGTTGTATGGCGGCAAGTCGCGATACCACCAATGATTAATGACAATGAATCTGCAACTATCCGGTTATATCCAGTATTATCCGCCTGATACCGGATTAGGGCTGCGCGGTCGTGATAAAAGGTAAACCCGTAAATGTTATATTAAACAGGTCTACTTTTTGCTTTTTTTGTTTTAGGTTGCCCCTATTTTTAGACATCAACATTATAAAATGTTTTTTCGTCGGAATTTTACTAGGATAAGTGTACGAGTGGTTCTGTCGGAAAAATACGGACGTTTGTTAATGTAAGGTAGGTTGGGGCTGGGAAAAAATTAGTAGGGATTGTTTGTTACCTTTACCGAAAGCTGTAGTAAAGGTTGAGCTACATTAAAAGCCTTTTTGAAGACTGTTTTATGTAACAGCTTATCTTCAACTAGAGATCTCACGGAAAGTTACAAGGCATTGTTCTTTAACTTGGTTTAGACTCTAAGCTTATGACTTAAAGGTCCGAGAGACCTTTTTTCCTTTCTTTCTGAAAGTAATGTTACTTAGCTGCCCGACTGTCCTTTTTGCTGTTTATCAGATAAAGAAAATATGGTTCCACTTTGAATAAAATTGTTTTTACAAATTGTTGCGAGATTTGTGTTTTGACAATTGGAACTGGTTTAACCAACAAAATTGTATCTACCGACTTGTTGCCCTTTATACAAAGTGGCACTTAGGTTATCACATTAGCGGGATCGGGAGAGGGCTGATCCCGCTCGAAGAAGGAGGAGACGGCGCCGGGGTAACGGCCGCCCTGGCGCCTAATTCCAATACGCCTGAAAACCCCTGCCGTTGCTATAAGGTGGGGGACCTCTGGGTTCGCGGGTGCGTAGATTGGGGAATCTGCGTGCCCACACTGAGCGACCCAAGAGAAGACGGTAGCACGCATGTGGTCACGCGCTGCCGTGGGACGCTTTGGGAGATCCTTTACAATCCCCCGGGGGGTGACCGCTTTACAGTCACCCTCTCCAAGATGTGCCTATAGGCGTGGCACCAGTGGGCGGCTCTAGTGCGATCATACGATAACCTGGAGCCTCCCTTAGATGCCGAAGATGACCGCTCCAGTGGTTTTAGCCGGTAGAAGTCCGGCATACCCCTTCGCCCTTCCCCGGGGTGAAGGAAGTTCATGAAGAATTTCCACTGTGTACCAATAAAAAAATAGGTTATCACATTAAATGATATTTATCTATACATACTTCATTTTACACCACATAATAAAAACGAGGAACAAAGAAAGGGCCCAATCGTCAATGCAAAATGGGCAGCCTTATCGCATACAGCTATCTCCTCAAGACAATCTTCGGGTGGATTTGCGAAATAGGAAAGGGATAACGGACAGTCCATGTGTACATGTACAATGTTGTACATATTTTATACTACACAAATATAACAATTAAAACACATCATCATTCATCATCATTTCGGCCGAATTAAGTCCACTGCTGGACACAGGCCTCCCCAAAAATCACCACAATGACCGATTTGGGTGTGTTGTGTGCTCATTGGGGGGTCTTGCCATAATCGCCACGCTTGGCAGACGGGTTGGCGATCGCAGTTGAGTTGTTAATGTACACGAAGGACGCTGTTGCCCATCCTCCGGTTAATCCCTTAGTCGACTTTTACGACACCCACGGGATGAAATGGGGTGGTGGTATTCTGAGCCGGCACCACACGGTAAAGCCGGCACCACACATAACTGTAACTACTATGTTATATATATACAAATAAATGTTGTATGTGTATGTAAAACCACAAATAAGAATAGTGAAGGATACCAATGATAATAATAATACCACATATAGTACATGGCATTCTTCGACATATACAAAAAAGAAATTCCTTCTACTGTTTTGACGGCACGGTTGGTGCAGTGGCTGATACAGTCGGCTTCTGCGCACCGGGTCGTGGGTTCGGGCCCGCATGGAACAAATATTTGTACGATCTGCAGGTAGTTGTTCCGGGTCTGGGTGTATTGTGTGTGGAATTTGTGTTTGTAAACGCACACACGACACAGGAGAAATCCTAGTGTGGGGCAACGGTTTTCAAAAATAATAAAAACAATATGACGCGGGACTTTTCTGTTATATTTTTCAACATCATGTATATGTATAGAAACATCACCAGATGAATATTGAAAGGAACTCCGGGTGACGAAAAAGTTCTATACGTTGCCACTCCAACACTGATTCTCTTAGAAATTCAGTACATTAATGTTATCAAGATGTTTTATTTCATGTAAATATCAAAGATATTAATTTTGTTTGAAGAACCATTTTTGATGATTGCTTATTTGAATAACATAACAGACATGACGAGATGAGTAAGTGTGTCTGTATAACTGTAAAATTTATATATCTAGCCAACAAAGGCGCCTTTTTGCCGTATTTCCAACCAGGGCGTCGATTTTCTTTGAATTCTAATAAAATTTTCTTTAATATTCTAAACTAGCTTTTGGGAACTTATTCCTATCCACAAAATGGACCCTGTCCAACATAATCTGCCTCTATGCAAAATTTCATTAGAATTCTTTGAGCCGTTTGGGCGTGATGGAGCCTTAAATATTCAAACACAGTTCTTTTTTCTTTTTTGGGTTCCATACGCCCGAGGGAAAAAACTGCGCCATCTATATCTTTATTATATCTCTGTACTCGTGTGTGTCTGACTGTCGGTCTATCATAGGCAATTTGCTCAGAATCGAATGGACCGATTAAGTTGAAAATTGTAATTTTCTACGACTCGAAACACGAACGTGTAACGTTAATAAATGAATTTTGAATATAGGGGTCACTTTTAGGGTGCAAATTATAAAAAAATGCAAAGTGTTACATAACAAATGAAAGGGCTTGTTGCGAGGGTCTCAAATATATTTCATTTATAATTTTAATATATTTCGTTTTAGAATTGTTTAAGAAAATTGCCAGAAAAACAATTTGCGTGCACAATAGTTTGACAGAATGAAGTCTGTCCGGGCAGCTAGTGTTGAATAAAATATATGTAATAGTTACCTAAAGATTATAGGAAAAGCTATGAGAAATCTTAACATGATTGATGATAATTCTTTGCAGTTGGATTGTTTGGGAGAACATGTTTCTCAACTACAATGTTAAGTTTATTCTTCGGATGAATTATTGGCCTACTCTAGGCCAGGAAGGCTGACCGGCAGGCGACAACAGCCGGGACTGCGGTGTCCACTGCATCCACGGTGGCCCAGCCGGTAGCCGCAGCATACACAGAGCCAGAGTCTTCGCAGTCCGGAATGGAGACCACTGAGGGGTGGTCCATTGCAGGCAAAATAAGCGGTAGCCCCGGAATTCTAAGACCCAAGATCCCGCAGCTACGTAGCCTGCACAGGATTTTTAAAGTATGGCAACGTACACTTCTTCTGCAGATGCCCATGCTGTATTCACAAGCAGTTTAATTTTAATGTGTAATGAAAGCTACATATTACTGTTATCAAATTAAATAAACTGTCTCTGTTTATTTTACAGTCATTCCTTATCTTAACATAAATACTATAGCATAAACTTAGTAAAAGATTTGACGACCATTGTTTCGCAAAGTTATTATAATCGCTCACACTAATGCATAAAGTTTGAACATTACAGTCTCCACACAATTGCTGGCAAATTCCAACAATTTACCATTCTCATTGCTCCATTTGTTACTGATTTTTAGGCACCTTATGGAGAACCACAGCAATGGACATCATTTCTAAAGTTGGCCTGTGTTGGCCGACCAATATTTGGAGGGGTAATATTCGAGCTCACAGCTCTAAGTTTGAAACTACTACGTTGATTTTAATAAAGCTAAACCCTGACCATACTGTCAGACTTGGAAAGCTAGCTATGTTAAATAGTGCTAATGTAGCTGTATGTAGGCTAGTTTGTATACCTTGTTTTTTATTGGTCCCCAGTGGAAATTCTTTTTATGAAATATACTTTACGCATCAAAATAATTTAAAGGAAAGGATTAATAAACTGAAGTGGCAGTGGGTGGGACACATTATTCGTAGAACTAAGGGCCGTTGGGGACAAAACATTCTCGGGTGGAGACCGCACCGGAAAACGCAGCGTGGGACGACCTCCAACGAGGTGGACAGACGACCTGGTGAAGGTCGCTGGGAGTCGTTGGATGAGAGCGGCATGTAACCACTCGTTGTAGAAATCGAAGAGGGAGGCTTTTGTTCAGCAGTGGACGTCCTTTGGCTGATATGATGATGATCAAAATAATGAAGTCTATAATTTCTTACTTTTATATTAATATACATTAATTAAACGCGATATATTTCCGTTAACTATTTTCAATTCGATGGATGCTATTCGTGTAAACTTCAGAAAATATTACACTGTTATAGTTTGAGACTCTTATTAATTATTAATTCAGTTCATTAATATATAATCCGATTGTTTTTAATTAAACGGCTCGCGGGACGCAGCTAGTTTATAAATAATTCAGAGTACTTAGGCATAGACAATTGTCATAGAGTAAATATATTTCATTGGTTTTTTTGTGCGGAGCCCTTATTATTTTTCTAAAATAAAAGTAATAAAGTAAAGTCGGTAAGATCGGTTCAGCCGTTTTGGAGATTAGCCGGAACAAACAGACAGAGAGACAGACATCCAAAACATTAAAAAAAAATGCTTATAATTTACATTCATTTAGTAAAAAGGTGTTATTTTGATATTATAAATAGACACTTCAATTTTATTTAAATCATGTTCCTTTGTTTACAAATAGCTGTGTTAGTACAGTGATTGAACGCTTGCCCACAATACAGGACGGTCTGAGCTCGAACTCAGCCTGCGTAGATCAATATTTGGGAAGAAAACATCGTGAGGAAGCAAACCTGCACAGTGCAAACCTGAGAGGGCTCCAAAATGTTTTCACTTGTGTGTTTCCGCGAACCCGCAATAAGCCAGCGTGGTAGCATAGGTCTAAACATTCTCACCGTGCGAAAAGATTTGTTCCCAGCAATGGGACAGTAATGGTCTGAATAAGTTGTTTACAAACGAATTAACAATCAACCAAGAATTCCATATTGATATTTAATTACCTAATAGTTACAACATAAATAATACATAAAATATTCCATCGTTTGGATATCAGAATAACAGGTTCTCATAAGTCCTTTTTATTACAATGAATAAATATCAATAATTTCCTTGAATTTATCATAATTACTATTCAACAAGCGTTCTACTGTGTACTATTCTATTAGGTATCTAACACGGATAAATTTATGTAAGTACAACGGTAGGATAGCTAATACCTCACGCGTTGCATGCGTGCTATCTATGAGAGGGTGATGCATCTGTATGGATGTGTGAGTGCACGCTCAAACATGTTTGTAAACCACATTAGACTGCACGTGGTTCTATACAAACACATTAGCTCTACTTTCTACTTTCGTCACCCGACGCACGCATGCACACGCTATAGGGTGGGTTGAAAACGTCAAAGTAATCATACACGGTAATTGTTTGATGTTTTGAAATGTCATAAGATATAAACAAAGTTTCCATTGGAATCAAAACGTTAATTTCATCATTTACTTACTTAAAAATGAGTGGACCAATTCAAAATGTGGTTTTTTAATAAAACAATTTTAAACTGATTAAATCGCGTGTATTATTGATTTTTGTTTTTCCAAATAATACACGCGATTTAATCCATTTAAAACTGTTTTATTATAATGTGTAATAATCGCGAAAACCTAAGACATTCCTATATAGTTCTTTGTTTTTTCAAATATTCTCTTTTTATAAGCTACACTTTTTCGAATACGCTACGCTTGTTTAGACATAATTTTAAAGTGGATATCGCGAGTGATGCTCTTTACTCTCCCGCTAAATTCCAAGAGTGTGATCGTTGTGTATGTGTGCGTGGGCTACGCGACGAATGTAGTTAGTCAAGTGCATGTATAGGATGTAATCTATGGCACGTTTACAGACCGCTTTAGAATTAGAATGCACGTGTCTGATAATTATGGATTGTTGTGTTCACGTGTATGGAAAATTGTGTTGGTAGGTATTTAGAATATTATGATTCAGGGTGTAAAAAGTTTCCATGACATGCCAGTTTCTTTAGTGAGTATAGATCCTTTTCCTTTTGCTCCCACTATAGTACATCTTAATAAGCATCTCTTAATAGATAAAATACAGCAAATTAATTTAATTCCCTTTTTCTATACGTTGCACTGTCATTTATATAATTTGGCGTTAGGACAGAATTGATGTTAATAATAGCTTGCTTCTTGGTGGAGTCAGTATGGCATAAATATATACGAATTTAATCCATATGACGTGCCTAGGGTCGCCATTTTTCCGGAATCGTCCGGGATTTCCACATTTTAGTAAACGTGGATATTCTCTGTGTAAGTTTAATTTTCACATTAAACATTTGTTACTAAAATGTCCCGACTTATTCCCAGACTTTTTGAGAATTGTCCAATTCATATAAAGAGGATTGGCAGCATTGTAATCACATGTACTAATAACAATATACTGCGATGAAAATCGAGTAATTATGGCAATATTCCCTATGACTGCTCATTGTGGTGCCATTCCTCAGAATGATGATGATGATGTTTACTAGTAGTTACTCCACTCCACCAGTAAACATCATCATCATCATCATTTCAACCAAATAAATCCACTGCTGGACGCAGCCTCCCCCAAATATCGCCACAACGACCGATCTGGGTTTGCGTTTTGTGCTCATTGCAGTGTTTTGCCATAATCGCCATGCTTGGCAGGCGGGTTGGCTATCGCAGTTGACTTGTAATTAATGTGCTCGAAGAACGCTGCTTCCCATCCTCCGACTAATCCTAGAGTTGCCTTTTACGACACCCACGGGATGAAATGGGGTGGTGCTTTTCTTTACAGCCGAGTTATTATCACTAGAGATTAATTAGATAGCCAGTCTAGCAGTAAACTAAAAGAGGGTTTTATTTTTGTTTTCACTGATGGATGCGCCTTGTCCTCGATTTCGCCTGATAGAAAGAGATGGTTAATGTCTACGATGTAACGAACGCATTCGGAAGATACCTTTTCAATCATACTTTGAAGGTTTTATAGATAAAAGGGAAAACTGACGCAAATAGCCCACAGTTTGACTATCCGCATATTGAAAGTTGAGTGCTGTGTACGTGAACTTAAGTGCTTAATATGACATTAATAAATCTATACAAATAAATAAAATTGAAGTGTCTGTTTGTAATGTCAAAATAACAACTTTTTACTAAATGCATATGAAAGTATATACGGAACATATAACAAAAAATGCATTTTAAACATTTTTGTCTGTCTGTCTGTTTGTTCCGGGTAATCTCCGAAATGGTTGGACCGATTTTGATTGGACTTTCACTGGCAGATAGCTGATGTTATAAGGAATAACTTAATCTACTTTTATTTTAGAAAAATAATTAGGGTTACGCGCAAAAAAAAAACCCAAGAAATTCAATATATAGATTCTATGTCAAGTGCCTATGTCGAAGTACTCTAAATGTATTTTAAATTAAACGCGGGTGAAACCGCGGGTCCCAGCTAGTCAGTCTTCCACAAAATTGTAACTTATATTATTTTTCGCGTGGTGGCCGGATTAGGAATATAGCACCACTCCGTTTCCTCTCGTGGATGTCGTTAAAGGCGACTAAAGAACTCTTAATCAAAGATATACAGCCAGCAGCATCCCTTTTGTGGAACGGTAGGCATACTGCGGTCACCAACCCATCTGTCAAGCGTGGTGAGTGACAAACTCCGTCTAAAATGACGACACAATTTTGGAAACTATGGGAGAGGCTTATGTTCTACAGTGGACGCCCTTCGAGTGATATGATGATGATGATAATAAAATTACAAAATCATGTAGGTATAACAAATACAGTTCAAATCATTTCAATCGTTAAACATGTTTACAACATGAATTAGTACACTAAACATTCGTATCTAAATCAAATAAATAACGCAGTTCACTGAACCGTCGCTTAAATTGGATGTTAAAGGTCATTAAATTCTTCGTTTGATGTCTCGTTAACGAAATAAACAAATGCAATTGCCTTTGAAAGAGATCAGGGCCCTAATTTGCCGTGCCAGGTGAAACAACTCCACGCACGTAAGGTTTTTTTTTGATATATAATGCAGTTACTGTGTCACGATCATTTCTTTGGTTCCCCAGGGGAACGGTCTAATGCAGAAAAGCGTACAACTCACCCCCGGCTAGAGGTAAGAAGAAGGACACCCTGGGGTTTTAGCCGGTTTCATCCCGGCATGCCCCTCCGCCCTTCCCAAGGCGGAGGAAGTCCAAGAGGATTTCCCCACGTTAAAAAAAAAAGTTCTTTGTGTGGAATGTAACTTGTTTTTTATTAAGATTTGGTCTCTTATTGAGGGAGTCTGATTAGACAGCAACCACTGCCCCTCAGGAAGATAGTGGCACGTGATCACGTACCACCGTGTCCGCAGCACAGCACACAGCGAGGCTTGAGGGAACCCTTTATAATCCTCCCTGAGAAGTGAGTGATTATAGCAAAACCCGCCAATGCACACACAACCCATCCCCCCAAAACAATAGCTTGTTATCCCCAGTAACGCCCGAATCCGATGTCCGTGTCTCGTAGAGGACACCCTTAGCGCAAGTTGCTTGGTATTTAATACTCATGGTAAGCTTTGCTTAATCATCATCATCATCATCGTATTAGCCACAGGACGTCCACTGCTGAACAAAGGCCTCTTTCTTAGATTTCCACAACGAGCGGTTACATGCCGCCCTCGTCCAATGACTCCCAGCGACCTTCACCAGAATCGCTGCAAGAGTTTAGCACAATGCTCGATGTTCTAACAGTTTCCCAACAGGTGGGCCTTAAAATGAACATTGGCAAGACGAAAGTCATGTCGAATACCCATGTCGTGCCTATCTCAATATCGGTTGGGAGCTCTGGTCCCGAAGTTATTGACAAGTATGTCGAGTATATCTACCTGGGACAAACTGTCCAGTTAGGTAGGTCCAACTTCGAGAAAGAGGTAAATCGTCGAAACTGACTCGGCTGGGCAGCGTTCGGGAAACTTCGCAACGTCATATCGTCAATAATATCGCAGTGCTTCAAAACTAAATTATTTAACCACTTACTGTGGGTCTCATAAGAAAGCTCAAGGTCGCTCAACGAGCTATGGAGAGAGCTATGCTTGGTATTTCTCTACGAGATTGAATCAGAAATGAGGAGATCCGTAGAAGAACTAAAGTTCCTGACAGAGCTGAAAGGATTAGTAAACTGAAGTTTGTAACCTCCTATTTGATAAATCGGGATCAAAGAGTGGTGATTGATAACGTCACATCCACGGGCTCACTGGTTAAAATGGGAGTACCTCAAGGATCCATTTTGGGGCCATTCCTGTTTCTGGTCTATATTAATGACCTGCCATATATGATAAACGATACAATGTCAAACATAGTCTTGTTTGCTGATGACACGTCACTTATATTTAAAGTAAATAGGAATGATAGGTATCTTATAGAACCCAATGATATACTTCATAAGGTATCTGATTGGTTTTCAGCCAATAATCTTCTCCTAAACGCAGAAAAAACCAAATGTATAAAGTTTTCAACGACAAATGTGGCCTATATAGGAACACAAGTAAAACTTGACGGTAGAGCATTAGATCTGGTCCCATCAACCGTATTTTTGGGCGTTACAGTAGACTCCAAATTGCAATGGGGGCCCCATATAAAAGCACTGTCTGGAAAACTTAGCTCTGCTGCATATGCTGTTAGGAAAATTAGACAGGTGACAGATGTGGCTACAGCTAGAATGGTATATTTTGCTTACTTCCACAGTATTATGTCCTACGGTATTTTATTGTGGGGATCGGCTGCTGATGTTCAATCAATTTTTATATTACAGAAAAGAGCAGTCCGATCTATTTATAATCTGGGTTCTCGTGAGTCACTTCGGGATCTATTTAAGGAGATAAACATACTTACTTTACCATCCTTATATATATACCAAAATATAATTTATATACGCAAGAACATTATTAGTTTCAATAAAAAAAGTGACGTGCACAATTTAAATACTCGCAATAAGAACAAGCTTGTCTTGCCTGGCTTTAGACTTAGTAAAACCAGCAAGTCGTTTATCGGAAACAGTGTTAGGTTCTTCAACAAAATTCCTTCTAGTATTACCGATTTGCCAGAACTACAGTTCAAATCTTTGATTAAACGTGTTTTAATGTCGAAGGCCTACTATAGCATAAATCATTACATCGATGATAAAGATGTCTGGCATACGATTCCCTTCTGCACACTGCGACCCTCTGGCGCTGTATAATTTATTTTAATACATCTTATATTTGATATGATTGCAAGTGTTTTAACTTGCAATCAAGGGTTTAATATTTAACCATTGGAATTGATTATATTATTAATGTAAAACAAGTGGAGTTGCTTGCCGGCTCTTCTCCACGAGATCAACTATTTGGAACCGTGCAACTTAGATTCTGACGTTTCATAAGTGCCAATATTTAGTTTATTTGAAATAAAAAACTTTGACTTTGACTTTGAAGTAGCAATGGGTGGACACATAGCTCGTAGAACTGATGGCCGTTGGGGCAAAAAGGTTCTCGAGTGGAGACCGCGCACCGGAAAACACAGCGTGCGATGCCCTCCGATGAGGTGGACAGACGACCTTTGCTTAGTAAATAATCCAAATAAATACGTAAAATTAAGAGTTGCAAAACAAAGCCGATGAAAAGCCGTTTCAAAGTATTTAAAGCCGAGTGAAATAAAATTCGATGAAAAATATTTCTAGGAAAGGCCTATTAACAATTGCAGGTTTCACTCATTTAATAATTCACTGATCGGCAAACGATCGGTGAGGTTAAGCAACGCTTGGCGCGGTCAGTCTGTGGATGGATGTCTACAAGGTGGTGTCGAACTGAGAATTTTATATATATAGAAATGAAATTCATAGGAATGATAGTGGCGCCATCTGTCAAAGATTGGTCGTACCAACTCAGAAACCTTTGTGGGCTCATGCACAACACTTTGCTGAAGATCATGACATGATCAATTGCATAGTTTACGATTCTATAAAGGACATACAGACCAACATTAATTTTTATATATATAGATAATGTGTAAAGTCACATACACAAAAAGTTCACATCATAAGGCGTCTTAAGGGTATGTATAAAGGTTTTCTTAAAATGTTATGTCGGTGTCAACCATTTACTATATTTAGATAATTTAAGCTGTTTGTATCCTGATCATATTTGTTTTATTAATTTTATTAATTCATAGTTTCCCTTTTAACCTTGATCTCGCATGTTTGAAGTCTATGACAAAACCATCGCACCCAGAAGATGCATAATGAATTTCATCTGAGATAAATAAAAAAAGTTCACATGAGCCGTGTGGAGCCATGCAGATCTGGTTCTGGACAGCATTACAATTGTTATGGGCAGGCATACTAATGGTAAAATGACTAAAGCGTCATAGGATTCCTATGGCACTTTAGTTATTTTTCCTTTCCACTGTCGATAGTAAATTAAAGCTTATACATAGCTACATCAGCATAGCTGCATGAACAAGATATTTTACAGAATACCAAAACCCTTTGTTAGTTGGGTCAAAGAGCGGATATCATTGTTCACGTTTATAGGACGCTTGACCTATATATGCTTGGTACTGTGGCGCCAACAGCTCTTCATATTGTTGAGATTAAAAGGCTACAGTTCATAAATATTTTAATAAAGTTTATAATATTATACAGGACAGCTTTTAAAACCAGGAACATGTAAAAGGAGATGAATCCATTAACACAATATGAGAGTGGAATAACCGGATACAAATATTTTAAAGTAATTTTTATATTGAAAAAAAATTGACTCATTTTTCTTTACATCATCATCTTCATTTCAGTCAAGTAAATCCTGGCTGGACAGAGCCACCCCCAAATATCGCCATAATGACCAGTTTGGATATGTGTTGAGCAATCATTAGGGTTTTTTCCATAACTGCCATGCTTTGTAGGCGAGTTGGTGATCGCAGTCGAGTTGTAATTAACGTATTCGAACATGTACATAGTCGCCTTTCGATACCCACGGGATGAGATGGTTTGGTGCTATTTGTAGCCAGCACGAAACGGTAAATGTCAGAAAAATTATGTGGTGACTTCTCCATTCGAATATACCTCCACATTCGCAAACTAGGACCAACTATACCAACTATAGATAGGTATCCGAATATGTCAGTATGGCTTCCGGCAGCGGCGATCCACTATCGACACGATTCCACGCGTCCACTGACTCTCGGAATAAGCAGTGTCTCGGCGGCGTGGGATGGCGTTGGCGGTCAGTCTAGACATCGTCGACGCCTTCAACTCTATCCCGTGGGACGCTATTAGGACGACACTAGTCCATCATCGGTGTCCGCCCTACCTGCAGGCCATCATAGGGGGCTATCTGCGCGATAAGCACATTTGCTACGTGGGCAGGGACGGTAGCGTAAAGCGGAGGGAGATCACGTGCGGGGTTCCACAGGGATCAGTTCTCGGCCCCATTTTATGGAACATTGCCTACAACGCGGTCCTGCGTGTCGTTCTCCCTGCTGGCGTCAGCTTAGTCTGTTACGCTGATGACACTTTGGTGTTGGCCAACGGATAATCCTTCGAGGGAACTATCCGGCCCTAAGTCTGTGGATAGCGCCTCAAAAAATCGAGGTGCTATGGTTCCACAAACTGCCGAGGAGCAGAGAACTACCCAGTTCATAGATATGCGTTGGTGACGCGCGAATCGGGGTGGCCGGTATATGAAATACCTGGGGCTCACCCTGGCTTCAAAGAGCACTTTCAGCGCCTCGTTCCCCGAGTCGAGACGGTAGTGGGTGCACTACACCGGCTTCTGATAGATTCTCAAAAGGAGCTTGGCTATAGATTAAGGTAAAATATCAAGTATAATTAAATAATGTTGTACAATAAACTAACATTACATCGTAAATCAAACAAATATATCAGTGTAAGTTTAAGGCAAATATGTATTACATACAAGTACACAAAATAATGTAATACTTGAACAATTACAAAACAATACCTCATACATACCACACAATCCTAAATTCAGCACTATAATTACGCAATGTTCCACAAATTCCAAACAATTTCATTTGCCAAAAATTATTGTAATGCCTGAAGAAAGCTAATGCAGTTTTAAGATAACGAATAACATAGAAGAAAGTGTCACACTGCATTTCATACAACCAATGTTAAATAACCAAGTAAAAACAAAAATGATTCATGCCATTGCACGACTTGGAATTTGAACCTATATTATACTGTAATATGACCGGTCTGACATTGTAGTACTGAAAAGGAAAAACAAGTACTAGATTATTTAATAAAGATAATATTGCATCTTTACAGTTTATCGTTAAATGACGTTCATTTGTAATCCTTAAAGAAGAGCAAAGTCTACTACCGAGGATTAAATATTGTCTTGTCCAAAGTTCACCAATGATTTTATTTCGAGTGTTATAGAGGACACAGACAATCATCGCATGCATGACATAGAATATTATTGACAGTCAATACATAGTCTGATTAGAAAAAAGAAGCTTGCTTACTTGGAATCGCCAGAAGTATGAAGGGAATTAAATAAAAAGAAGAGAATATTAACCACATAACAAATGGAAAGTCGACTAAGGGATTAACCGGAGGATGGGCAGCAGCGTCCTTCGAGTACATTAACAAGTCAACTGCGATCGCCAACCCGTCTGCCAAGCGTGGCGATTATGGCAAGACCCCCCAATGAGCACACAACACACCATATCGGTCATTGTAGTGATCTTTGGGGGAGGCCTTGTGTCCAGCAGTGGATTTCATTCGGCCGAAATGAAAATGGAAAGAGTCGTGTATAAAAATAAATGTCTATTCAGCAACAACTTCCTAACGTTAAGACACATATAATGGTAATAAATATGTTCGCTTACAGATTCCTTACTATAAAAAAATATTTTCGCCTACGTTTGTAAAATTGACTCAGTACTAACCGTTATCCAACCGCTTCGCCCGGAGTTAATTAGATTTTTATTTTTATTTTCGAGTTTCTTTTTGTATGCGGCTCACCTGATGGTAAGCGGTTACCGTAACTTATGAACGTTTGCAACACCAGAGATATCACTCGCGCATTGCCGAACCTGTAAAAATCTTTTCACGCCCTTTGCTGCATGCTGTAGTCTCTTGGAAAAACCTCGGTAGGAAGCTGATTCCAGAACCTGAGCGTACGCGGGAGGAAGTTCCCCTGAAATCATATGGCACGAGACCATTTTGGCTCTAGTCCATTTTGTCTCTAGTCCATTTTGTGGATAAACTCCCTGCCGATGGCGGGAGGTGCGATGTTAGAAAGTAGACGTTGGTATAATATCGAAAAATTCCTCAGAACACTGTCCGTTGTACAAGCGGTAAAACACATACAGGGAGGCACAGTCTCTCCTCAGACTTAGGGGTTCTAGATCGCTTGTGAGCTTCGGATCGTCGACAATCCTAACTGCACCTTCTGTACCGAATGAAAGGTTCCAAGGTAGTATCCAGGTGCTCCCGCCCATAAATGGCTGCAGTACTCCATATGAGATTTTTTGCGACTTATAGTAGTAAGATCTTTAACTAGAAGTCAAAGTCAAAGTCAAAGTATTTTATTTCAAATAAACCAAATATTGGCACTTATGAAACGTCAGAATCTAAGTTGCACGGTTCCAAACAGTTGATCTCGTGGAGAAGAGCAGGCAAGAAACTCCATGGATACTCTTTTAAAATAATTGAGAATACAATGTTGATTAATACACTCCGGGTCGCGGGTTCGATTCCCGCACGGAACAAGTATTTGTATGATCTGCAGGTAGTTGTTCCGGGTCTGGGTGTATTGTGTGTGGAATTTATGTCTGTAAACGCACCCACGACACAGGAGAAATCCTAGTGTGGGGCAATGTTTTTTAAAAAACAAACAAACAAAAAAATATTGTAAAACATATACCGAGAAAAATGTAGGTCAATGTGTTAGACAATAATATAATAATAATAGTTTATTTGCCGTGGCAGTTAACGGCTGACCAGTCCCAACAGACGGCACCCGTTCACGAGCATGACGCATGCATCAGCATCGCTTAGCTCAACCATATTGTAGGGAACCGAACGACCCAATACACGACGCCACCACCAGCAAGACATTGTAGTGAGCATGACAGACCAATACAGCCAGGCAAAAAACAATCAATATAAGTAACAAAAATAACATTGGTGGCTACATGATGCTCACACATTTACAGTTTTGTATGAATATGTCCAATAAACAATATTAACAATAACTTATGTTCAATCAATGCCATAATATAAGTAAATAACATGAAAAAAATATGAATTTTTCAATTAATTAATTCAAATGTCAAGTTATTAAATAACATAAAAAATGTAAATTCGTAAAAAATGTAAATTCAACTGAGTCAAGTCAAATGTCAAGTTATTAATTATAAGTAAATAACATAAAAAATGCAATTTATAAGTAAATAACATCAAAATAATGAGTTATGTCAACTATCATGTTATTATTTTACTGATCTGATGATTTAGATCTACTGGAAGGAGTGTTGTCTGTGTTCTTTCCGGCAGTTGAAGACTGTGCCGGTTGACATTAGAATAGTTTGCTGAACCTGACGTCATTCCAGTGTGAATCATCAGAGAGTCCTTTAACCGAACCATGCAGTTTGCTGAGCAAGAGGTGGCAACGTCGTGGCTGAAATCCGCGCACTTATCCATAGACCATGGACATCGGTTAAAAAAATCGACGCGCTATGATTCTACGCATACTGCGGAGACAAGGACCCACGGAATATGTCGATACATGTGGATGGCACCCAGATCAGCATGCCAGAGACAGTACATAAAGTACTTGGGACTTACCCTGAACAGTTACTGGGGCTTTGAGAGTTATCTCCCGGATTAAAACACTACCCGTGTTAGTTTACCAAAACAACATCTCATTCATCAAGCTGCACCCCTAGATCACTGCGAGAATGTTAAGCAGCTGAATCAGATGTTCCCCACTTTTCTTTGTTGCCTCAAACAGCTGAAAGTTACTAAGTAGAGACTCCCACTAAATCGGCTGCTGGTTCGGCTCTCCGAAGGCCTCTTCTAGCTAAAAAAGGCAGTTCCGCTTGCTCAAGCTTCTCCTCTATACAGTAGCCACGTCCTGTGAGTCTCAACTCACTCGCTACGTGTGTGAAGACAGCCTCTGAAGCCAGTCATTTCTTCTTGAATTCCTGCACTTCGAGTCTCAGAGCATTTAGTTATCTCACTACGGAGAACCGGGTTTCCACCGTTAACTGGCTGATATCCAGACTGTTTGGACCACAGATAAACATTTACACGGACAACCAACACGGACAGCAGTCCGTGGCCGACTTTTTATATCAATATACATATATCATACTTATCATGATATTGCAAACTTTAACGCACATAAACTGAAAAAGGTGGCACTAAAAAAAACTGTGCAACTTATCCGACTGAAGATAATGCCGGCAGAATAATATTGACGGCTTGCCAAATATCAGAAGTGAGAGCCTGACCCTAAAAAAGTATGTCGTCTGTGATCTCTTTTATAAAATTTGAGAGTTTAAACTGCTTTTAATGAGTAGATATTATGCTAAAGATATCTACCCAGAGACAGATAACTAGATCAGGAAGGCACGAAAGATTTATTTATCAACAATACATTTTATTTTCATCGTCATCAATTCAGATTATTGAATTGTTTACAATCAAAATGACCTTACTCCACAGAGATAATGTTAATACACACAATCGGCAATAGTTCGATAAACTCTTGACTTCCATCGTCATATCAAATAGTGCGTTATACATCATTGATTGTTGACGTACAAAAAATATAAACATTGAAAGATTATATTTTTTTAAACTGTGTCGCTTACAAAGTATAGGTACATGGTAAACATGTCAATTAACATTGGTTTGTAAGTAAACAAATAAAATGACAAATTTTATTAGATCAATCGAAGATTTATCAATGAAAGAACATAGCCGAACTTTTACTCGCCGCAAACATAAATTTTAAACACATAATCATTTATAAATTAACTTATCATAACGAATAAGACTGTAATACACATGGCAATGTCTGTAGGTATTGGACTGTCTCATTATAAGAAAAGTGGAATATACATAACTGTCTACAGGCGATAATGAAACGGAATGTTTTCTTTATCTTTCATGTGTGTAGCTCCGGATCACCCCCGGGATACCCCATCCCATCCCGTGGGTGACGTAGAAGGTGACAAAGGGATTTCAATACCCAATGCGTACCATTACCATTACAACACTATGGGTTACCCTCAAGTGGTGGGTAAACCAACAATACTAGCATAGCGTAGCGACTGTAAAACCAAAGCTTTTGCAATATTACAACACTATATTGCGCAGACCCTAAGTAACCTGAGACCAGGGCAGAAACAAGTTTACTTCACTTCACAAGTTCATTCGCTAAATACCCAACCATTTTACAGCCCTCGCCGCCGAGGATGTCTGCCTCACCGACGTCGCGGAGGCCTATCGCCGCGTCACCATGTCGTTCAAATTACTACTTCTCCCCACATCTCTTGCTCGCACCTACCCGACCAAGCCTGTAATTTGAAATATCTCAAAATACATTTTTACAAAAAAAGCTGAAAGAAGCAGAAGGGGTAATTTCAAACAGCGAGCGCTGAAACATCTATTTTCATATAATGGAGGCACTAAGTAACGAATATCTTTCATAGAAATTAAAACATTACCTACAATAAGCCCCCACTCTGACCTGCTTTGACCTAGCCCTTCTTAGATGACATTCGTTGTAAGAGAATGGAAAAAAAAAACATCTTTTATTGCGGAATGTTTCCAATAAATTAATCCTAAAGATGTAATTGTACACTAATATTTGATAATAACCCTTGACTTGCATGTTATTTTACGTCATATGTTATGGTCAATTTGATAATCAAGGAGCATTGAAGTAAATATTTCTTGTATCTCGGGTGGGGTAATATGTTTACGATACTAATTACGTATTATCAGGCTGTCATGACTATCAAATTATCATTTGTTTTAATTTGCGTCATGTTTTTTTTTTTCTTTTTTTTTTGGATTTTTATCCATTAAGGACATGTCAACCCCATCATACCTTTTTACCTAATAATCCACAGCTTAAAAAATAAATATCTTAATTATAATTATTAACTTTAAATGTGGTGGTGCCGGCTTTGCCGTGTGGTGCCGGCTCAGAATGCCACCACCCCATTTCATCCCGTGGGTGTCGTAAAAGTCGACTAAGGGATTAACCGGAGGATGGGCAGCAGCGTCCTTCGAGTACATTAACAACTCAACTGCGATCGCCAACCCATCTGCCAAGCGTGGCGATTATGGCAAGACCCCCCAATGAGCACACAACACACGAATATCGGTCGTTGTGGTGATCTTTGGGGAAGGCCTATGTCCAGCAGTGGACTACACTCGGCCGAAATGATGAACTTTAATGTAACGAATCACTGCTGAACAACTGTTACCAAACGACAAAGTTTTTTAGCTGCCTCCGATTTCGGTCTTGATAAAACACTTTGAATGAGTCCTACATCCAGCCTATTTAGCTTAAATTCATGTAACTAGCTTACTACCCTTTTCCCTTACTTTCTTATGTTTAGCTATTAGCCTATCCAGGTACAGCTGATTATCAGTATTACACGGATCGATCATCATCCTCATCAATCAGATTACATGGCGCATATGGAAAGAACAGAGCACAGCTGAAAAGAGACGTGGTTATTAACTATGGTCCTCATAAGAATGCTCAAGGTCACAGAGCAAGCTATGGAGAGAGCTATGCTTGGTATTTCTCTATGAGATCGAATCAGAAATGTGGAGATCCGTAAAAGAACTTAAATTGCCGACATAGCCGAAAGGATTAGAAAACTGAAGTATCAATGGGCTGGCCACAGTGCTCGTAAAACTGATGGCTGTTGGGATGAAAAGGTTCACGAGTGGAGGCGGCGCAGCGTGGGCGACCTCCAACGAGGTGGGCAGACGACCTGGTGAAGGTCGCTGGGAGTCGTCGGATGAGGAGTTCATATAACAGCTCGTTGTGGAAATCTATGGGGGAGGCCTTTGTTCGACAGTGGACGTCCTTTGGCTGCTATGATGATGATGGTGGGAAGAGTTTAGCCGTGTTAGGCCTGCTACGAGTAGCACCAACCCATCCCATACTATGGGATTAACCGGAGTATGGGCAGCAACAACTCAACTGCAATCGCCAACCGGCCTACCGAGTGTGGCGATTATAGCAAAACTCCCAATGAGCACACAACATACCCAGACCGGTCGTCGTGGCAATCTTTGAGGAAACATGTGTCCAGAAGCTTGTGGACTTCATTCGGCTGAAACGATGACGATGATGGGAAGAGGTCTATGTCCAGCGTGTCGATGATTAATCGATTTTAATGAAGAGCATTTACAATATTCTAAGGTCATACTGGTTGTCAAACTTTTTGGTTATAACATATACTTTTTGCTGCTGAAAATTCCAATGACATATTATCTCGAGTGAAGATCGTACACAGGACATTAAGTGCACTATAAATTCCGTTATAAAACAACTTTTTAATCATATAAAAAAGTGTATGGCACAGTATGCACATTTATTATGATTTTAATCTCACAAATTGCTACAAAACTTAATTAAACCCAGAGTGTATAGCGTTAATATTTATTTTGAAGTACGTTTTAAATATGCAGATATATATTACTCTTATATATTCAACTTAGACCCTAATATTCTAGGTTTATTGCCTTGATTACTATCGAAATTCTAAAAGTAATTTAAACATAATGTTTTGTGTTACGGTTGCTGTCTATATTATATTCAAATGTTTTATCTATAAATTGATTTAAAAGAGTTATCAAACTTTATACGAACAGAACTTTTAATGAAATGAATTATGGATAAACGTTTGCTTAAATCCAAGCAATAATATAGTCCTGAAATGTTTATGTAAAGGCTAGATTTTGAGGGACCTTTTGCGATAAAGACACCGCACCAATCAATTGATGTGAAAGCAAGAAGAAAACATGCATTTATTGACACATTATTACACACAAAAGGAAACACTTAAAACATCATCATCATCATCATTCCACCCAAAAAACGTCCACTGCTGGACAGAAGCCAACAGCCAGAAGATTATCACAACGACCGGGTTTGTTTTATGCTTATTGGGGGGTTTTGCCATAACTGCCACGCTTGGCTGAAGGGTTGGAGATCGAAGTTGAGTTATAAATGTACTTGAAGAACGCTGCTATCCATCCTCCGGCTAATCCAATTATCGCCTTTTACGACACCCATGGGATGAGTTGGGGTGGTGGTATTGTTAGCCGGCTCCACACGGCAAAAACATACAACACAGTTATTAACATTAATTGACCGCTGTGCCTACAGCAAGAGGATAGCCATTTAAACAAAAGTACGCGATATGACACAACATAACAATAAAGCAACAAATACTTATTTTATTTATTTATAATTTATGTACACACAGGGTGAATTGGCTGAATAAAGCAGTCTTTTTTATTTACTTTTATACAAACTAATCTATATACAAACTAGTGGTGTCCCGCGGTTCCACATGCCGTTTAATTTAAAGGAAATCGGATTATATTAGTTTCATGGGTTTCAATTTTATTTTGCGGTACCCAAATTTTTATTTATAAAACATCTAAAATAAAAGTAACCTTCGTTAATTTTTATAACATCATCATCATCATTTTTCATCATTTCGGCCGAATGAAGTCCACTGCTGGACACAGGCCTCCCCCAAAGATCACCACAACCACCGATATGGATGTGTTGTGGGCTCATTGGGGGGTTTTGCCATAATCGCCACGCTTGGCAGGCGGGTTGGCGATCGCAGTTGAGTTGTTAATGTACTCGAAGGACGCTGCTGCCCATCCTCCGGCTAATCCCTTAGTCGACTTTTACGACACCCATGGGAGGACATGGGGTGGTGGCATTCTGAGCCGGCACCACACGGCAACACGGCAACGGTAACATCAGCTATCTGCTACTAAAAGTTCCGTCCAAATCAGTCCAGTTGTTTCGGAGATTAGCCGGAACAAACAGACAGACAGACAAAAAATCTAACATTGCTATTTTGTTATAAGTACCGTACATACTTTTATATGCATTTAGTAAAAAGCTTTTATTTTGACATTACCAACAGACACTTAAATTTTATTTACTTGTATAGATGTTTTAGAAACACAGAACGTATTTGGTTGGCCACGGGTCTACAGCTATCTGCCATTTAATCAAATACGGCTGTCTATTTTATTTATTTTTATAAATATTAATATTAATAATGTCTTAGGTTTTCGCGAGTATTACACATTATAATAAAACACTTTTAAACGGATTCTATCGCGTATATTTTAGATTTTTGTTTTTCCTGACGTTTCGAACACTTTGCAGGGCACAAGTCATCCTGCGACCACGAACCCTGCAAAGTATATCTGTACAAATAAATAAAATTTAAGTGTCTGTTTGTAATGTCAAAATAACAGCTTTCTACTAAATGCATATGAAAGTTTGTACGTAACATATAACAAAAACACTATTTTTAAAGTTTTTGTCTGTCTGTCTGTCCGTCTGTCTGTCTGTTTGTTCCGGGTAATCTCCGAAACGGCTGGACCGATTTTGGCGGGACCTTCCCTGGCAGATAGCTGATGTTATAAGGAATAACTTAGGCTTTTATTTTAGAAAAATACTTAGGGTTCCGCGTAAAAAAAAACCCTTGAAATCAAGTGTGTGTTTAAATTAAACGCGGGTGAGACCGCGGGTCCCAGCTAGTAGTATAATTTAAATAACAAATTTTGTAAAACATAACGTATCTGGTTAGGTCACGAGTCTACAGCGGTCCGCTGTTTAAGATTTCAAATTAATACAATAGTGCCCTAGTGCAATAATTTCTACGGGAGGAGATGGTGCAGTGCTATATTCTTAATATGCTTTGTATTACCTGCAGGTAGTTGTTTTGGGTCTGGGTGTATTGTATGTGGAATTCATGTCTGTAAACGCACCCACGACACAGGACAAATCCTAGTGTGGGGCAACGCTTAAAAAAAAAAGAATTAGCAAGTTGAAGTAGCAGTGGGCTGGGTACGTCTGTCGAAGGACCGAAGGCCGATGGAGCAGACGAGTCTTAGAGTGGAGACCGCTTAACTTACAGATGTATATCAACAGCTAGTATTAACTTCTGTACCATTACAATTTAATGTGACAGCCTAAGCTCTACTTCGTATTAGTGCTTACCCGTAAGACACAAGCCGAAAGTCTGCCAACCGTTCTGATTCAGTTGCGGAGGTCATGCAGATGCCTGTCCCTTATGTAGAAAAATCCCTTCAAAGTCGTAAGCTTTTTATTTCGCATAAACTAAATATTAGCACTTATAAATCGTCAGAATTCACCAAGTTCCAGGGTTCCAAATAGTTGACTCGTGGAGAAAAGCCGGTAAGAAACTCCATGGATACTCTTTTAAAATAATTGATATGACCCCGATACACAACGCCGTCGCCAGCAAGACATTTTAGAGAGCATGACAGATCAATACAGGCAAGCAAAAGACAAAATAAATATAAGTAATAAAAATAACATTAATGGTGATGAATCACTAAAAATCAATTCATGATGATCTGAAAAAGTTTTATCAACTTTATTTTATTGGCATTGTGATACCTACTAAAGTAACTTCGCTTATTTAAGTAAAAATTTTAATTATTTCTATTACAAAATTACGTTTTATTTATGTACTTGAACTTTATGCAGCAACAGTATATAGGCAGACTTAATGCCGTAGGCAGACTTAATGGCGTAGGCATTCTATACTAGTCAAACATAGAGTTATGAAGAGATAGCATGGCAGGTGTAATTGTTTAAAACAAACATAAAATGTAAGAAATGTCACAATATATACACAAGAGAATTTATAAATATTTAAAAGACATGTATGTATATATATGTCTAATATAAATAACTACATTATTATTTATTCATTCTTCAGCGATACAATATAGAAACACCAATTATAAAACGGCAACTGAAGTCCTGACTATTCACAAAAAATGTTTATCTTTATCTTTTATAAATCTTAGAAAAGATGTTAAGATGTTTTTATACCTACCTACTTATATTGGATTCCAATGTTAAATTACTTGGGGATTGACCAATCCCCGAAGATAAGGCGCATTAAAGTATAATTTACTTCAACTTGGGCTCGTCGTATTCATGCAGTCCCATGAGATGATCGAAATTTCAAGATGATTCATAAATTTTCTAATAATCCAACCGTCTTGGGTACCTATGTATGACATAAACAATTTTAATTTCTATTGCAATGCTCCAAACAATGTTTGATATAATATGAATAACACGTAGACTAACCTTTCAAGCTCGGCGGGCTATGCTGGCGCCAACAACAGGCTGTGATGAGGGTGGGAACGATTGCGGTTTTATAATTGTAACATAAAGATTGTCAGTTTTTTCATACCTTTTAGGTGACAAACAAGCATATGGCCTGCCTGATGGTAACTGGTTACCGTAGCCTATGAACGCTTTCAACATAAGAGGCAACTTGACATTGCAAAAAAATAAAAAAAATATGATACGTCATTTACATTACTATTTTCATGATTACTCAGTTTATTAAAAATAGCAGTAAACCTCGTATCGACTCGTTTTCGCACATTCCTGGCACAGATTCTTTGTCAAAATCAAAGCGGGATTCCACGTCTTAAACTGTACAATCGGGCTAATCACTTTTCACTTCCAAGCCCAGCTACATGTCGTAGTCCATTCAACCCGGAAGCCGGCCGACCCACGCTCTGTTTGCCGGTTTGCGGTGCCACACAATTTGATCAAACAGCCAATTAAATTAACTGCAAATAACGACTTATCAGTTTACCACAGTTACATAATTCTCCACGGAAATCATCTATATATAGATGTTGGAGAATTATGCGTTGGTATTTAGTAATATTTAGTGCAATCCATGTTGTGTTCTGATTCAAAATATAGCACCACTTCATCTCCTCTTGTGGATGTCGTTTAAGGCGACTAAGGGAATCTAATCCAAAGGGATGGACAGCAGCATCCCTTCTGTGGAACAGTTCCATACTGCGCTCACCAACCCGCCTGGTAAGCGTATTGAGTACTGGCAAATTCCCCCTAAAATGACACAATTGTGGATAACTATGGGGGAGGCCTTTGTTCAGCAGTGGATGTTCTTAGACTGATATGATGATGATTTAGTTACACATTCGGCATTACGTTGTACATCATACCACATCAAACCTTTATACAATATGTATTAAAAACCCTGTCCAATCTGAGAAGCTAATATTCAGTATCGATATTTGATCATATTTATGTCATCATTTTCTGAATTAGGACGATCAAAATAATAATCATAAATTGGAAAATCGGAACCAAACCGATCGAAAACGTGCAAACATGTTGAAATATGCGGATTGAATATAGACGTATTTTTTTTATATAAATACATACATTTTGAGTGTTTGTTGTACACCCCCGATCCGGGGCACCCCCCTCAGACTAAAGTTATGACGGACTGGAGGAAACTTGGGGCCCGCCTCAAGGACACCTCGTCCCCTCTCTTAGTCTCCATTCCCGACAACATTGAGACAGTCGCAGATACGCTAGGCGCGATCGACTCCCTCTCCAGTCACGTGCAGTCTGTAGTGAGCGAGTGCTCACGGCGGGTTCCAGTGGTGAACGACCATCACTGGAAGTTGCCGGACGATGCGCGTGCACTGTTGACGGAGAAGAATGCAGCCCTCAGAGCGTATAGCGCTTTTCCCTGTGAGGCCAATCGCCTCTATATGCGCCACTTACAGCGTGCTGTAAGGAAGCGTATACAAGAGGTACGGGAGGCCGCCTGGGACAAGACGCTAAGCGAATTAGAGCCCAACCAGTTTGCCTTCTGGCAATTACAGCGTAGACTAAAGTCGGACACCGTGTCAACTACGCCCCCCCTAAACCGCCCAAACCAAAGGCCGGCCTTTGATGACGATGAAAAAGCCGAATGCCTAGCCAACAGCTTAGAGGCCCAATGCACCCCCAGCACCCTACCAGTAGACCCAAGCCACCTCGCTAAGGTCGATGCTGAAATCGAACGTAGGGCCGCTATCCCGCCCGTCGACGACCCCAATGACCCCCTAGCCCCCATCTCGGTCGACGAGGTGCGGACTATTGTTAAAAACCTCCACCCCAAGAAAGCCCCTGGCTCAGACGGCATCACTAGTAAAGTGATCAAACACTTTCCCCCCGCCCTCATTAGACTAATGACCGCCATATTCAATGCGGCATTCAAAAACAATCTCTTCCCACATACGTGGAAACAGGCGACCGTTATCGGTATTCACAAACCCGGCAAACCGGCGTCTGAGCCAGCCAGTTATCGCCCCATAAGCCTTCTCAATGTGCTTGGGAAGATATATGAGCGGCTTATACTTATTAGATTAAAGGATTTTGCCGAATCCAATAAACTCATTCCTAACGAGCAGTTTGGTTTTCGAACTAAACACTCATGCGTCCAACAAGTTCACCGTTTGGTCGAACACATCCTCCATCACTTCACCTATGGTCGTATGACCGGGGTGTTATTCTTTGACGTAGCGAAAGCGTTCGACAAAATTTGGCACAATGGCTTATTATATAAGTTATATACACTCGGAGTGCCAGATCGTCTCGTGCTTATCATACGAGACTATTTGTCGGATCGTAGTTTTCGCTACCGCATAGAAGGAACACTTTCCACCCCCCACCCCATAAGATCCGGAGTCCCTCAGGGCTCGGTTCTCGCCCCACTCCTATTCACGCTGTACACCAGCGACATCCCCAATCCACTCATAAACAAGCCAAAACTGGCCTTATTCGCCGACGATACGGCAATATTCTACTCAGGTACCAGCCCTGATAGTATATCCCGCAAACTCCAAGCCTCAGCCGATTCACTAGCCAACTGGTTAAGTAAATGGCGCATAGAGGTTAATCCCTTAAAAAGCGCAGCCGTACTTTTTTCCCGTCACGGCGACCAACATACGCGCTTCAAACAAATCACGATGTTTGATAAGCCCATTCCCTGGCAACCCCACGCCAAATACTTAGGTGTTACTCTAGACCGTAACTTGTCGTTCCGTGAGCACATAAAGACGGTGCGAGCCCGCGCCGCTTTTGCACTCGGACGACTTCACCCTATGTTAAATGCACGTAGTAAATTACCCCTTAACTATAAGGTGCGTATTTACACAACGTGCATAAGGCCCATTTTCACTTACGCAAGTGTTGTGTTTTCACACGCTGCCCACACCCATATTAAGAAACTCCAAGTCCTCCAAAATCGATTCATGCGCAAAGCCACAGGTAGTCCCTGGTATGTGCGCAATATCCAACTACACACCGACTTGAACTTGCCCACTATAAAGCAGTTCATGAAATTAGCGAGTAAACGCTTTTTCGACTCTGCCCTTCATCACCCGAATCCCCTAGTAGTAGCGGCCGCTAACTATAGGCCCTCTAAAATAAGTAAATGCCGTCGACCAAGGCACGCACTAGAAGATCCCGATGATCTTATCACTATCCATCACGTAGCTCACATGAAGAGACTCGCGCAGTCTCGACCCCGCCGCCGGGGCCCGCTTCTACGCCGTCGCGGAAGCCTAAATTCGCGACCACCCGATTAACGTTAAAGTCGCCCCCCCCCCCGACCCTTGCTCGCGCCGGCCCGTGCCGAGAAATCGAGTAGTAACAAAAGATCCCTTTAAACCCCAATTAACCATTGATCCAGCAGTCCCTTATGATTATTACTATCCCAGTAACTCCCTGAGCCGAGGTCCGTGTCCCGCAGGGGACGCCCTCAGGCGCAGTTACTTAAATATAAAGAAAAGCTAGGCTGGAGGCTACTTAATGCTTCGCCAATTTGCCCGGTTGAGCAGATATATCCCCCTTGGGATTACTGCGAGAGTAAGTAGTTATATACTTTGAATATTTTCATAATTGGTAATTCTTGTTATTTCATAATAGTATTTGGTACTTAGAGCTTTTTGGTGTGACAGGGTTTAAGTTCCTTTTTTTGTTGGGCTTTTCGCATGCACTTCTGGGAAGTGTGGTAGCTTAACTGGTCATTTCTGGCGAAGCCAAAAGAGGCCTCCAGTCAGGCTTAAAGTTCATATTAAAACTAAGCAACTTGCGCTAAGGGTCGTCTGCCTGCCTGTGGGACGTCATCGAAGAGTTTCATTTAATATAGTTATATGGAACAGTTCTGTGGAACAATAGTCGTACTGCGCTAACCTATCCGCCTGCCAAGCATGGTGATTACTGGCAAGATGACTCACTCTTTTATAAAAATATAAGAAATTCTAAGTGATTCCCTGCCAAATTACGACAGACATTTATAGAAATCCAAAATTCAGCGTTTCCTAATATTCGATCCAGAACAAATAAAGCTAACGATATTCAAATAGTGTGAATAAATACAGAGCCAATATAGGGTTGCCGCGCATTACGTAATCGGCTTATTGAGTCAGCATAATGAATATTAAACTCGTGCTGTTTGATTTCGTTAGCAGAGTCAGCAGAACAAACAGATAGCATATCACATAGGTTTTTATTCTGTGAATGTTGTGAATGTCGCTGCTAATGAACAGTGTCTACTTTTTTACTGGTCGCGTGAAAATGTATCATGAACTGCACACTGCATACTGGACTCATACCACGTGATCACATACCACGAGAGACATCTTGGAGCTATCTAGAGTATCTTTTATTAATCATTACCTACATCCACAGTCTGTGTGGTTTCAGACGTTGAATATAGCACTATTCTATCTCTTCCCGTGGGCTTCTTAACAGATGACTATAGGATTGTAAACGCGAGGGATGAGCAGTTTGGAGAAACATGATATTAAAGTACATATGGTGGAACAAGGTGTAGTTTTTATCCATTGAAAAGGGAGAATCTTTCATCCAGGTGGGTGTTATGCCTGGGGGGCCCAAGCCCAATGGCTCATGTGGGGTGTTAGTATATAAATGCAGCGTTGTGCGAACTCTACATGCGTGATTCAGGATTCGTTGACGTCATCGGAGAGTTTGATTTGGTGAGTACTGGCAAGTTGACCCACTCTTTTATAAAAATATAAGAAATTCTAAGTAATTCCCTGCCAAATTACGACAGACATTTATAGGAATACAAAATTCAGCGTTTCCTAATATTCGATCCAGAACAAATAAAGCTAACGATATTCAAATAGTGTGAATAAATACAGAGCCAATATAGGGTTGCCGCGCATTACGTAATCGGCTTATTGAGTCAGCATAATGAATATTAAACTCGTGCTGTTTGATTTCGTTAGCAGAGTCAGCAGAACAAACAGATAGCATATCACATAGGTTTTTATTCTGTGAATGTTGTGAATGTCGCTGCTAATGAACAGTGTCTACTTTTTTACTGGTCGCGTGAAAATGTATCATGAACTGCACACTGCATACTGGACTCATACCACGTGATCACATACCACGAGAGACATCTTGGAGCTATCTAGAGTATCTTTTATTAATCATTACCTACATCCACAGTCTGTGTGGTTTCAGACGTTGAATATAGCACTATTCTATCTCTTCCCGTGGGCTTCTTAACAGATGACTATAGGATTGTAAACGCGAGGGATGAGCAGTTTGGAGAAACATGATATTAAAGTACATATGGTGGAACAAGGTGTAGTTTTTATCCATTGAAAAGGGAGAATCTTTCATCCAGGTGGGTGTTATGCCTGGGGGGCCCAAGCCCAATGGCTCATGTGGGGTGTTAGTATATAAATGCAGCGTTGTGCGAACTCTACATGCGTGATTCAGGATTCGTTGACGTCATCGGAGAGTTTGATTTGGTGAGTACTGGCAAGTTGACCCACTCTTTTATAAAAATATAAGAAATTCTAAGTAATTCCCTGCCAAATTACGACAGACATTTATAGGAATACAAAATTCAGCGTTTCCTAATATTCGATCCAGAACAAATAAAGCTAACGATAATCACATAGTGTGAATAAATACAGAGCCAATATAGGGTTGCCGCGCATTACGTAATCGGCTTATTGAGTCAGCATAATGAATATTAAACTCGTGCTGTTTGATTTCGTTAGCAGAGTCAGCAGAACATACAGATAGCATGTCACAGGTTTTTATTCTGTGAATGTTGTGAATGTCGCTGCTAATGAGCAGTGTCTACTTTTTTATTAGTTCCGTAGAAATTCACCATGAACTACATGCTGCATACTGGACTCCTACCAGCTAAAACTCTGAAGCGGTCATCTTCGGCTACCGAGGTCCTCGTAAGATCACACTAGAACCGCCCATTGGTGCCACACCTGTAGGCACATCTGGAAGCGGATGACTGAAAAGCGGTCACCCTCTCTAACGGAGGGAAGGTGACTGTAAAAAGGCTGCTCCCGAGGTACTTCTCGGGGGGATTTTTGTTTCCCCCCCCGAAAAGTCAACATCTGCATATTTTTGATGGATTGCAAGTACTGCGTAAATACTGCCTTCGTAGCCCATCAGCGGTTGGCCTACTTTAGTCTACCTGCCACGTATGGCGATTCATCCAGAGCATCACCGTAATTCATGGGCCCTGCAATGCAAACGGCAGAATTCCCGATCCATAGCCCGCCGGCTCCTGTTAGGGCAAAATCAGACGGGCATTTTCTGCCTGCGCCTGTGCCGACCTGTCCGCCTGCGACGGATCGGGTCAGCCAGGGCGTCTTCCTCCCTGACCCACTCTGCCATTTACTTCCGCAATGACATACCTACGCGAACTTTACCAAACACTAAAAAAACATGTAAGTCAAGTTATAACGCTTTATCGAGTGTACTGAACATCACTACATACCAATTATACGTAAAAATCGCTCAATTCCTTATGCGTCCAATACAATAACGCGTTCACGATGTTGTTTCGCCTGCCACGGGCCTGCAATGCATCAGGCATGTCCGTAGACGCGCATGTGGAAATCTTTCAAGCCATACTAAGCAAGCGCTGCGGCGCCACGCTTTGCAGAATTCATGCCCGCACTAACAGCATACTGCCAGTAATAACAAGCAAGCCGTACAGTCACTGCAATAAGCACTGGAGCAGTGCATTTTAGTGTATGTACTAACATAGTTAATTAAGCTTCATGTGTGCAAACAAACTTGTGTGTATATTGTGTAATTGTTAGAGTACATATTTGAACGATGAACATTAAAATACCTACGGGCTAAAATGTCAATGTTCAGGAACATCGAAAACTTAAATATCGAACGACCATAAAAACGAGTTTATATTGTCGAATAGTTACATAACCTCCGTCCAATATATCTAAAATCGAATTATCTATTCGCGTATTGAATATGCCGTTAAATCTTCTAGGACTATTTTTTTAAACTCAGAAACGACTGTCGTTTGCAAACGTAACATATAAATTGCGATATGTAATTCATAATAAATGTGTTCAATATGAATGCGTGTCTCCCTGCCTTCTTGATGATACACGATTTTAGATATTTTAATCACTCGGCATTTTAAGCTTAGATATAACATTTTTTTAATATTTTGATAGAATCGATATTTATGTTTTCGATGTTTTGAACATTGACATTTACCCAAAGGTGTTTTAATTTTCGACGTTCAAATATGTACTCAATTGTTATTATGGAAGTAACCGTAGTAGAAATAAAAGCATATTATGAGCAATTTTGGAGTGACCTCTTCGATAATGCCGTCGTAGAAATCTGAACAATGGCTACATATAAATTAACGCGAACAAATAGGTATATACAGATTTAGGAAAGTTATAAATTATCAAAACCAGACATCAGTAAGTACGCCCGCATACCTCATGAAGACACTATTTGTCAATTATCGAACAATTCAATTCTTGAGCCTCCATGTTGGCCTCGTAACTCATTCAGACGTTCTAATAATTCGAGTCCTGACCGCCGACTTATCGTAAGCGAAAAAGTTTTGATTTGCTTTTTTTATCGTAAGCACCCATTGCTTAGGACACAAATTTCATATTCAAAAAATTGTCGCATACGATAACTCAGCGGTTCGGGCTCGATATATCAGTCGTCTAGACATTATTGAGATGGCACCAAATAAACGATCATTATAAATAACAATAGATTTTCGGTTGGTGCGGTGGCTAAGTGATAGGCATTTTGCGCTACGTGTCGTGGCTTCGATCCTCGCCTGGAACAAGTATCCGTATGGCCTAGAGATAGTTGTTCCGGGTCTGGGTGTTTGTGCATGTGAGGTTTAGGACTATAAACTGTGCTCTAGTGTAGTCTTACGGGGACCTGAAGCCCCCCATCGGTGCCGAAGATGATAACTCCAGTGGCTTTTGCCGGTATAAGTCCCGTACCCCTTCGCCCTTCCCCGGGCCGAAGGAAGTTCATGTAGAATTTCCAGAGAAGACCAATAAAAAACAGGTCTGTAAACTGTACCCACAATAGATTAGAAATCACTACACTATATACCTATAGGTAACCTAAAAAAGCTGTTTTATGATGGATTGCATAAAGTGTCAGGTTATAATTTGAGATACAAACCTTATTTATATTCTTATGCTATGAACAGCTAATTGATGTAATGTAAAGTCGGGTTCATCATTTTGGTCGACTGAAGTCCACTGCTGCACACAGGCCTCCCCCAAAGATCACCACAACGATCGGTACGGGTGTGTTGTGTGCTCATTGGGGGGATTTCCATAATCGCCTCGCTTCGCCATCCTCCGGCTAATCCCATAGTCACCTTTTACGACACCCAAGGGATGAGAGATGGGTGGGTGCTATTCGTAGCCGGCACCACACAGCAAACAACAAGTGGTTCCCTACAAGGAATAGATTACCACTCTCCACCCGTAGGTTTGGTAAAAGACGACTAAGGGTTGATAATAAGAGGACGAGCAGCAGCACCTTCCCGTGTGCTAACAACTTCATACTGAAAGAAAGAAAGAAAGGCAATAGTTTTATTTTGGACTCACACGTGTATTTTATTCTTGTTCTTTTTTTTATGCTACACACTAGGATTTCTCCTGTGTTGTGAGTGCGTTTACAGACATGAATTCCACATACAATACTATCAGACCCGGAACAACTACCTGCAGATCATACAAATGTTTGTTCCGTGCGGGAATCGAACCCACGACCCGGAGCGCAGCAGCCGACTGTATCAGCCACTGCACCAACCGTGCCGTTAATTACAGATAATATACAGGAAAAAGATATATTTATATAACAAAGTAGCAACCTGCGCAAAGCCACAAAAGGCCCAATGTCATTATGCGACATAAAAAGAAAATGCCACGCTTTTCAGAATACGAACAATTGTGACAGTAGTGATGTCATGGGCGCCTACGTCTTAGATCAATAAAAAAAAACGTGGCGGTTATAGCAATATAACCGTTCATTTTTTTTATTTTTTTTTATTCGGGAAACAAACAGATACAATGTGATATGATTTTTTTACAAATAAGCAATACATAATCCAAAATAGTTTCCACATAATAATAATACATTTTAGAAGTTACATGGATGATAACAAATGAAAAGAAAAACATACAATAAATAAAAGCTTTTTTTACAAAATAGATCATTAATAGTACTGAACCTCGACCTGGTTGAGAAAAGGTCTGGGGAGCAAACATATTAACTAAAGAAATTTAAAACTATAACTATAAAGGCAAATCACAATATAGGCCCTAGAAGAATGTCTTGAACAGACTTCTTGAACTGAGGTAGGGAAAGGTGGAAGACATCCATACAATTACACTTACTGGTAGATGATACTCTGTTATATGCACGACAAGATCTTTTAATAAATGTGTTACTACCATGATTAGTCCGTTTTTTTATAAAAAACGTTGCCCCGCACTAGGATTTCTCCTGTGTCGTGGGTGCGTTTTATAGACATGAATTCCACATACAACACACCTAGACCCGGAACAACTACCTGTAGATCATACAAATATTTGTTCCGTGTGGGAATCGAACCCACGACCCGGAGCGCAGCAGCCGTGTTCAGTGGACGTTTACGGACAGAATTGTGTAATTATATGTGTATGAAAATGAGTGTACCTATATTGTTTACCTTATAACATGAGTAACAATAATTTCACTTTAATCATAACCATAATGTTGACGTAACTGTCAGTTTACTTACACGTGTTCTCTCTTATTCATTAGAATATGTCAGTTTAGGTTTTTTCTTGTGGTTTCACTAGAATTCGTGGTTTGGCAAGGAAATAAGGATAAAAGCTATCCGACGACCATTCATTGGTTTTTATAGGAATTGCGCATTTATGGTATTTCCAGATTTTATTTACACACCTCAACACTGTCTTGAGTTAATTTACGTTTATGAGCAGAACTTAAAAAATACTGGCCATTTAAGAGTTTAACGTTAAATTTCGTTCACACCCTGGACTGGTTTGCACAGTCCCCAGATTTCAATCCGATTCCCGTATGTAATCCGTGTGTTGTCCAAATCATCTATGTGGTGTCTGGTTTATGAGTATAGCACCACTTTGTCTCCTCCTGTGGGCGTTTTAAAAGGTGATTAAGGAGTCTTCTAAACTAGAGAGATGAGCAGCAGCGTCCAAGTAACCAAGCGTGGTGAGAGCTGGAAAATTCCCCTAAAATTATGAAATAGCTGTGGTAATACGCGGATTTATATCAAGATCTACTCAATAAATTGGATCGACTTCTCAATTCACTTCATTTTTGGACTTCGTAAACATGACCACATCTCTTTTTATCGGTCTCAGCTTAAATTACTGCCTATTCGTCAGAGATCCCTCAGATCTCTTTGTGTCCTCTTCTCCGTTATTAACGATCCTTGTGCTCCTGATTAGCTCAAAAGTCATTTCCAAGTTTTGGGTACTTCACACAGCCGTAACCTGCGTGCTGCCGAAAATGTGATACTTCAGTTTCCCTCTCACCGTACAGGTGTTATTTCTAATTCCTTTGCTGCCTCAGCAATTAAACGCTGGAACGTACTTTCCCTTGATATAAAAAAATCACTAAGTAAATTTTCATTCAAATGCAAAATTCGGGAATACTACTTGAAATCACTGCAATCCTAATCGACAATAAAATTATGGGCATCGTTTTCATTAGTGTATTGGGTTAGACTATTTATGTACTGTATGTAGTATACTTTAACTTATGTATTTTAGCGTCCCTATAGTATGTCAATTGTATGTATGTTTATCTTAATATATCATATAAATATATGTTCACTATTTGAGTCATCCAGTTTCGTAACGAAAACAGTTTTCTCGAATGGTTAAAGCGGGAATTAATATTAACTGAAGTTTCAGTAATCGGCCGTTAATGAAAGTAATTATAGACACACTCTACTTAGCAACTGAGTAAATGAGGCATAACTTTCCAAATCGAAACCGAAAATTCACGGCATATTAGTAAAAGACGCTAATTATATTGTTAGCGAGAACACAACGTATGAGGCGAGTTCCCTGAAATACGTTAGTTGAGTAAACTAACACAGATTTTTAAACCCATTTGGTTAAGTTACTGGGTTGCTTCTCAAAGGTTAGGTTAGGTATTATGAGTGGTACCACTACTCTTAGGCATAAACGTTACTTACCTCTTTTATTGGTGCCCAGTGGAAATTATTCATGAACTTCCTTCGGGGAAACGCGAAGGGGTATGTCGGACTCCTACCAGCTAAAACTACTGGAGCGGTCTTCTTCAACACCTAAGGGAGGCTCCAGATACTCGTATGATCAAACTAGAGCCTTCCACTGGTGCCACGTCTATAAGCACATCTCGGAGAGGGTGACTGTAAAGCGGTCACCCCCCGGGAGAATTATAAAGGATCCCCCAAAGCGTCCCATGGCAGCGCGTGACCACATGCGTGCTACTGTCTTCTCTTGAGTCGCTCGGTGTAGGCACGCAGATTCCCCAATCTACGCACCCGCGAACCCAGAGATCTCTCGCCTTATAGCAACGGCATTAGGAATTACGTGTCAGGGCGGTTGTTACCCCGGTGCCGTACGCACCCAAACAATCGTGCCCGGTGAGCACCTGCGTCAGGCGGTAGGGGACGCGCTCGCTCCTTCTGAGCCAGGCTCCGAAGAGTGGCAGGACAGCCTCGACGACGCGCTTGGTTGCACTGCACTGCTCTGGCGGAGGGAGCGTGTCTGATCGTAGACCCACGCATCCATCTCCACCAGGATGTCGAAAGGCGGAAAACGCGCCAGGAAAACGTTACTTACCTAACAGCCTTATTAAAAAGTGAAGCCTCTACGGCTGTTCTGGCTATCTTCATCTTTCAGCCAAAGGACGTCCACTGCTGAACAAAGGCCTATATATTTCCAAAATTATGTCGTAATTTTGGGGAGCATTTGTAAATACTCACCACGTTTGTCAGGTGGGTTGGTGAGCGCAGTATATCTACTGTTCTATAGAAGGAATGTTGTTGTCCATCCCTCTGGTTTAGAGTCCCTTAACCACCTTTTATGACATCCACGGAAGCGGATGGAATGGTGCTACATTCCTGATCCGGACACCACAAGAAATACACTGGCTACCTTGTGCCTTATCATATATAGTATTAGTAAATAATTTAAGTCGATAATTTCCAGAATCTTGTAAAAGACTAATGAAAAATATACTCGCCTTAAAATGCATTAACTTTTAAACTGAGTTGGCAGTTCAGCGAAGCTTCGGTATGCCAAGTTATTTTCTATAAAGAAACGAATTGCCTACTTTGCATTTCTCACGACGTTATTACCCACACTAAAGTTGGTTTAGCGCCATCATACAGATATTGCAGCAGTTTTTTTTTTGTGACGTGAATAATGTCAGGGAAAAATTCCCAGCACTTTACGCAGCAGGAAATTCATGATTTAAAAAGTTCAAAGGATTCGTCTAAGAGGCTGAGGTGTTTCGTACAAAATGGTTATAAGAGCCCGCTTTGTTTTAACCCAACTTGGTCATAATAAGTGTGCTGTGCTGTAATTTTGTTCTTCGCTATCGATATCACTTTAAAATTTATGATTCACCAATATTCCTTGATGTATCATCATTATTTCAGCCAAATAAAGGCCACTACTGGACACAGGCTTCCCTAAAGATCGCCATAATGACCGGGCTAGGTACTGTGTGCTCATTGGGGGGATTTTTCATGATCACTACGCTTGGCAGGTGGGTTGGCGATCGCAGTTGAGTTGTTAATATACTCCGTTTGAGTACACTGCTGCCCACCCTCTGTTTAATCCCATAGACGCTTTTTACGATACCCACGAGGTGAGATGGGTTGGTCCTATTCGTAGCCGGCACCACACGGCAAATGTTATTGATTCATATTGCGGCAATCCACTTGTCCAGAGAAGATAAGTGGATTTCCGCAATGTGAATCAATAACATTTTTGTCTTGTGATGACGGAATAGTACCAACCTACCTTATTTAAAGTCTTTACGGTTGCAAGTATGATATTCAGTTCGGCTGTAGTTATTAATTGCATGAACACGGAGATGTATCAGAGTATTGGAGGATGCTGTCAAATGAAAGGGCTCTCAAAAAGGTCAAGAATTAAGTTGCACGGTTCGGAATAGTCTATCCTACGAAGAAGACACGGCATGAATCTTCACGAATACTTTACTCTTTTGAAAAACGTGATATTAATAATAATAGTTTATCTGAAAAATATAGGTTTTTGTAGTGAAAATATACCTAAGTTATCAGCAAAAGATGTGAAAATGCTGTTACACAAAATGAGCGGGTGAAAGCATAGTACAAGCTCAATGGGTGAAGTACTGTTCGTCCAGATAAGTTATTGTGCAAGACGTATATAGAACAAATAGACTGAGCCCTTGGTGGTTACATTTATCTAGAGCTTGGGAAGGTTCAATGAAAAGTAAACAATGTAAAAACACTTTAGGATATTCTACCCTAGTGAAATTTTATCTGAATATATATGTGTGAGTGCGTATGCATATTGTCAGTATAAATACTACTTACTACTTACAATATAGCCACCAAAGCAATCGTATGTTGGCTTCACCGACAACCGAGTGAGAGATGAAGTAGGCCATAATTTACTGGAGACCACTCTCATACTCCTCAACTTCATCAATCTAAGTCCTCTAAGCTTTAAGTGCACCTTAAGTGCCATAACGGCCGATTTCCCATAAGGAACATAATGGCCCACATAACTCTTAATTCGCTTATTCTCATGTTTCTAATGGCCGTTTTCTTTTACCTGCGGAAACATCAGCATGGTGTGAAACAAGTTTTTCATGAAAACGGTTTTCATAATATGTTTTAGGCTTTTTGTGTTTTTTCTAACTGATAATAAACACCCCATCTCTGCCTATAAATATCTCAAGCGACGATTAACGGCGTAGCGAAAATTCCGTAGGCGGTTCATCGTAGCAACCAAGCGCGCCGACTGAATCGAGTCAGGAAGCGAATTTTCCGCTAACCACGCGCGAAGTATGAACGCTCCATTTAAAAAGTTCCATATAAGATAAGATAAAAATCAGCCGTAGTTCAGGGAGGCCTTTGTTAAGCAGTGGGTGATTTTTTTGGCTGATATCATTTCGGCCGAATGAAGGCCACTGCTGGACACAGGCCTCCCCCAAAGATCACCACAACCACCAATATGGATGTGTTGTGAGCTCATTGGGGGGTTTTGCCATAATCGCCACGCTTGGCAGGCGGCTTGGCGATCGCAGTTGAGTTGTTAATGTACTCGAAGGACGCTGCTGCCCATCCTCCGGCTAATCCCTTAGTCGACTTTTACGACACCCATGGGAGGAGATGGGGTGGTGGCATTCTGAGCCGGCACCACACGGCAAATTGGCTGATATAATGATAGTGTATTTATAGAGCTTTTACCTACGACTGTAGACTAGTTTACTGTAGACTGTAGAAGTTTTAGACATTACTGTGTTCGATTTAGAAGGGCTCTGTAGCTAATGAAATTACTGGGCATAAGAGACTAAATAACTTAATTTCTCGAGATGATTAGCGCTGTACTGTCCTCGCAGGGCTAGTCTTGGGTAGCATTACAATTGTTATGGGCAGGCATGATGCTTACCAGCAGGCGAATGACTTGCTCGTCTTGTCACAACTTAGTTTAAGAAAATATTAAAAAGTTGTAAATATTAAAAATTATAGTTGAATATATCATCGCGACGGTATTATCATCATCGACATATCAGCCAAAAGATGTCTAACGCTGAACAAACCCCATAGATTCCCACAACGACAGGTTACACACGTCATGTGTCGTCATTTTAGAGGGAAACTGCCGGTACGCACCACACTTGGCAGGCGGGTTGATGAGCGCAGATTGGCTACTGTTCCACAGTTGAGACGCTGTAGCCCGTTTCTATGTTACAAATTCCCTTAGTCACCTTTTACAATATACACGGGACGAAATTAAATACTGCTATAGTTATTCTTTATTCGGTATTCGCTTACAAACAGGATAATTTATCGACCCTTCTAATTACCACGATCCTCTTACACATCGGTTAATTATGTTATAATATAATATATGTACGAGTAGATAACTTCCAACACATCAAAATCAGTTGCGAGAGTAAGTAGACAAACGAGCTGATTTAACATTCAATTATTAATTATATTATTACTATATAGGTCTAGTCACATCAAGCGTAATATAAGTATCACGTGCTCTATTTATTTTAAGAATTTCATCATTTTTTTTTCATCATTTCGGCCGAATGAAGTCCACTGCTGGAGACAGGCCTCCCCCAAAGATCACCACAACGACCGACATGGGTGTGTTGTGGGCTCATTGGGGGGTTTTGCCATAATCGCCACGCTTGGCAGACGGGTTGGCGATCGCAGTTGATTTGTTAATGTACTCGAAGGACGCTGCTGCCCATCCTCCGGCTAATCCCTTAGTCGACTTTTACGACACCCACGGGAAGAGATTAGATAAGAAGAATTTAGATACTATGAAATATGACCCAATTAATTGTAACAAGTACAATGGCATATATAGCCGTGTGGTGCCGGTTACGAATAGCACCAACCCATTTCATCCCGTGGGTGTCGTAAAAGGCGACTATGGGATTAACCGGAAGATGGGCAGCAGCGTCCTTCGAGTACATTAACAGCTCAACTGCGATCGCCAACCCGCCTGCCAAGCGTGGCAATTATGGCTAAATCCCCCAATGAGCACACAACACACCAAGACCGGTCGTTGTGTGGCATGCTTTGCTTTGGGGGAGGCTTGTGTCCAGCAGTGGAAGCTGATACGACGACAATGGCATTTAGAATACATAGAATGTCGTTTAACGCTCACTAAGAAAAAATGTGACAATTTAATTGCTAGAAAGGGTTATTGTTTTTTCTATTGCTTTGATACAAAATCAATTTTTCAAGGGTATTTTGAAATATTTGTGCAGTTGCAGACTACAGGATAGTAGTAATGTTCTTCATTTCGTTTTATTTGTTGGCAACTTAGTGTCAAAGTTGTTCAAGCCGTCCAAATAGCTCCAACTTGACTTAATGATAGCCGTCTAATGAGAACAACCAGGCCCGACGAGTTTACGTGCCTTGAAAAGCACGAAGATGCTCAGTTTAAATATCACTATCCGGTCAACCAATCATGGACTAAACGCGCGACTAAACTTTGCTTAATATCACCGTTCGTATATCTACCAGTGAGTGCAACTACTACACCAATGAGTATCAATGCCTCTACAGGAACAACTATAATAGAATACACTGATTATTATTATCTGATAGTTTATAGGATTAGCCGATGGGGAGTTCTTGAATTAAGCCATCTTAATTTTAAAATAAAATGAATAGCACACGACACATTACATTTCCATACAGCTCACAGATAGAAATAGAACTCGTTCCGGAAGAACAAAACTACAGATGATATAAACTTCCTTAAAATCAATCGCTCGGATACATCCCTAGCCTTATTTTGGTACACTATGTAAACTACCAACAGCATACATTTTTGATCAAAAAGACTATTATTTTCAGATTCAATTCGATAGTTGTTACAACGGGGATACATCTGTGACTTAGGTACGGATACATCATGACACGGATAGATCATACACAACATGACACCCGGAACCCTAAAAACATCCCAAAAACAGGTTTAACCTAAGAAGAAACAAAATTAAGTAGCTAAAGCTTCAATATTTTTCACTATCTCCAGAACAGACGAGGAAAATTGGAAAGTATAGGCAATAAAAATGCAACACAATAGAAATAGAGTGGCGTATATCAGAAAGTTGGCATGCATCCGATTCACTTGTGCAGAGCTGAAGTAGAAATTGGCGCAGGGAGACGCGCATATGCTGGATTTCATTGTTCCCATCCGTGACGGGCGAGTACGGTGCATGACAGGGAAGGATGCGAATTTAAATTTGGAAATAGTATAAAATGAAGTTTGCAAGTAATGCCGTTATCCCAGGCATTTTAGTCGAATAAAGTCCACTGCTGGGCACAGGCTTCCCTAAAAATCACCACAACGAGCTGGTTGGAGGTTTAGTATGCTCATTGGGTGGTTTTGCCATAATCGCCATGCTTAGCAAGTGGGATGTTAATGTACCCAAAGGACGCAGCTCCCCACCCTCCGGCTAGTCCCATAGTAGTTTTACGACACCCATGGAATGAGCTGGGGTGGTGCTATTCGTAGTATTAGTAATTCATAGACTAAATTTAAGAAAATGACGAAATAACAATTTATTTTCTTCACAGTAGAAAACAAATATTTCAATATTCTATTCTAATAATATGATTATTTATTTTCATTATGATTCCAAATATCCCACTTAGTTTTTTTTTTTAGATGATTCTACTTTATTCTAAGCGATTCCAAATGTGAACGCTCTCGATCTGTGTGTAGTAGACGCTAACCAAATTGGTATTTGTTTCTATACGAGATTGTGTTTATTTACACAAAAATTACGTCTTTACTACATATAAGAATCACTATTAAAAATTAAATTTAAAAAAATAGAGCATTATATCCGAAATGTTACTGATAAGTGATAATAAGTAATCCATGTAAGGTAAAAAAGTGAAATATTAAATAATTAAGTTTAAAGGCTCAGAATACCACCACCCCATCTCCTCCCGTGGGTGTCGTAAAAGTTGACTAAGGGATTAGCCGGAGAATGGGCAGCAGCGTCCTTCGAGTACATTAACAACTCAACCGCGATCGCCAACCCGTCTGCCAAGCGTGGCGATTATCGCATAACCCCCCAATGAGCCCACAACACACCCATATCGGTCGTTGTGCTGATCTTTGTGGGAGGCCTGTGTCCAGCAGTGGACTTCATTCGGCCGAAATGGTGAAATAAATAACCAACATTTGTTAGATATTTAAATAAAACATCAGAATACTGTCGTCATAATATAGGTAGAGGTAGATTAGGAGAATGGCTGACTGATTGACATAAATATCACATGCCCTCTTAAGAAGGCCATATTAGGCCATATAGGTAAATATTTGTGGTTAAAAAATCGACATCACAGTCGCTAGTTTTTTTAGTTTTAGTTTTAATTTTTATTGTTAATGTTAATCCTGTGCTACCATTTTACGCTACATGAATACTGTATTGTTTAATGTACGATCTCACGTAGATTACAGAAATAAAGAATATGTTTCAAAGAAACATACATAGAAACAAATTCCTGCAAAGTAATTCTCCTATCGCTTAAACCTCTCAGGTAAATCGTTCTACATCTCAAAGCCCGGCACCGACTTATGTAACATTTTATTGGTTCCGCACATCCTTCCAAGGGTACGAACAGTTTATTTGCATCAGAACCGTACACACACCATAACAATACAATTGGTTTACATACAATACCGGTGTGAAGTTGCAACATTGTTGCATTTGGTTTAGTGACTGACTAATACCGGAAGTCCAACCCCTAATAATATGGCAGACATGTGACACGGCAAGAAAAAGTGTGTCTGCCCTAAAGATATAGTGCTGAGGATTTTTATGTACAGTGGTAATAGATGAGGCGACGCTCATGCTCCTTTGCCCTCCTGTATAATAATAAAATAATTTGACCCTGTCTTCCTAGTTAGTGATGTAACGACAACTACTTTTAAGAATACGAATAATTATTCTTTTATTCGGCGAATACAAATACTGTAAACATTATAAGGCAATGGCAATAATACACTCGCCATGTGGTGTCGGCTAACCGTGTGACCGGCTAAGAATACCACCGGGTGGTGCCATCTCATCCCGTGAATATCGTAAAAGGCAATTGTGGGATTATCCGGAGGATGGGCAGCAGTATCCTTCGAGTACATTTATAACGTAGCTGCGATCGACAGCCAGTTTGCCGCGCGTGCGTGGCGTGGCGATTATGGCAAAAACTCCCCAATGAGTACACGACACAAACCCATACCGGTCGTTGTTGTAATCTTGGGGGAAACTTCCGTCCAGCAGTGGACGTTTTTCGGCTGAAATGATGATGATGGTGATGAATAAAACAGTGCAGTCAGAATCAATACAAGTACTTTAAAAATATAAATAAAAATATATTTAAGACAGACGGACGTACGATTTCTTCTTGTATATTGCCAGCTGTTAAGAAAAGACTCTCTGAGGCCAGGGTGGAAAGTTTGCTACTCGCCCCGGATAAAACTAGAATGTCAACAAAGTGTATTCGGATAGATGAATCGTAGTTTAACTATTTTACGGGTTACATTCCGTTTTATTCAATGATTTTTACGAATATTCGTCATCATTATCAACAATCGTCATCAATATCCGTAATGAATATTTAACAGCTTCCAATCTAAGTGAGATACTACGCTGTTTTCGCGCTTCGTTGTATGTATAAATAAGCCCAGATTTTAAAACATGACTTAGAACAGATATTGACAAAAATTATTTAAATATCTTGGCCCTAGCCTAAATTAAGAGATCGAAACCACCACGCATATATAAAGTTATCGATAAATTCCTAAAATCACTAGTCTACTGTGACGCTGAGAAACTCTTGATAATATTGCCATAAGACTGCGCACATACACAATGACATGCCCGTTCACTCATACACACACACACGCCCATAGGGAGTGTTGACTCACGCCCACTCACACGCACCTACACACGACCACACACAATAAACGCAAACACGCGCCTGCACCCACGTACGTACCCAAACACATATACTTATAAAACAGATCCTTAAAACCACCCAATACCTCAATAAAAAAAGAACTAACACTTATACCCTACCCTACCTCCTTGTATATCATCATTTCGGCCGAATGAAGTCCACTGCTGGACACAGGCCTCCCCCAAAGATCACCACAACGACCGACATGGAGGTGTTGTGGGCTCAATGGGGGGTCTTGCCATAATCGCCACGCTTGGCAGGCGGGTTGGCGATCGCAGTTGAGTTGTTAATGTACTCGAAGGACGCTGCTGCCCATCCTCCGGCTAATCCCTTAGTCGACTTTTACGACACCCACGGGAGGAGATGGGGTGGTGGCATTCTGAGCCGGCACCACACGGCCTTGTATATACTGTTTAGTAAATACATCAAAATAAAAGATTGGAGGGTATACCAAGAAATAGTAACTGCGCGACACATTCATAACGATGACATACTTCCATCAAACCACAGTTTTAATGATCGAGACTACTTCAACTAGATGTTTTAAAAACATAAAATTTATTGAAAATAGCTTACGAAAATATATCGCGTTTAATTAATTCAATCTACGTTATACTTACGTACAGAATCTATACATGCAACGTATAAACTACGTTTGATTAAAATAGAAACATTTATTTTCTGTTGAGGTCTTACAAAATATATCATTTGAATTTTAAAATGATCATTGACTTGTGCAAGATAGTTATTAAGTATCATATAACAACATAAATGTTCCAAATAGTATTTCAACTTCATAGAAATAGTTCATTCGCTGTATACACAAAAGCTCGCTGCTTACACGTTAAAGCCCCAACTAAGAATTACCAGCCTCCAGCAGAGTTTCGTGTCTATACACACAGGGCAATTGGACACATTGGACCCATTCAGTAATAGTCAAACGCTTGCTGCCATGCCTGAATAAAATATTGAAGACAAACACGCGTGTAAATAAAGTATAAGATAGAATCCGTTTAAAAGTGTTTTATTATAATGTGTAATAATCGCGAAAATCTAAGACATTACTATATAAGATTCGTATTAATTTGCTACGAAATTTCAGCTTAGACGTAGCAGGCAAATTATTTAAAATGATTAATAACGAGGATCAAGTTTCAGTGAATCCATAAAATAAAATAAGTTATCTATCTTAAACAATGAGACTCAACCGTAAAGAAGCGTTAAAAAGGCACTAAAACTATTATAACTATTTTCACAAAATACAGCCTTTGCGCTGTCGATGCTTGAGCAATTTCTTTATTTATTATTTGAATATTCTAGCAATATACAAATAATAAATAAAGAAATTGCTCAAGCATCGACAGCGCAAAGGCTGTATTTTGTGAAAATGTTAATTAAATAACAGTAAAAAAAGTATTTTGATGTACATACCTTGAACTTGAACGTTCATAACAACAACAAATCACTTTAACAATAAATATTTCCGGCAATGGGAACAAACAAATAACAAACCATTGCGTGATTTACGAACAGAAATGTCGGCCACGTAGATATTGACGACTAAATGGAAATCAATTTCGGACGGCATGGTTGGTGCAGTGGCTGATACAATCGGCTGCTGCACTCCGGGTCGTGGGTTCGATTCCCGTACGTAACAAAGATTTGTATGATTTGCAAGTAGTTCCGGGTCTGGGTGTATTGTGTGTGGAATTTGTGTCTGTAAACGTACCCACGACTCAGGAGAAATACTAGTGTGGGCAACATAAAAATAAAATGGTGGCGTGTGTTATTATGACCTGAATGCAAATATGCTCAACAAAATTGACCGCCTTCTGAATAACTGCATTCGATTCGTTTTCAATTTACGTAAGTACTACCATATGTCCCGATACAGAACGCTTCTTAAATGGTTGCCTATCCGTCAGCGTAGAAAACAAAGGGCATTGACAACCTTGTTTTCCTTTCTTGATTCTCCCACATCCCCTACTTACCTTACTTCCCATTTTCAGTATATTTGCTCCAATCATGACAAAAATCTTCGTTCCTCACACAATCGTATATTGAAATGTCCCTCTCACCGTTCGGACTTTACACACTCTTCTTTCTTTGTCCAATATATTCTTCTTTGGAATTTGCTACCTCTTGAAATCAGGATGGCTACCAGTCGCTACTCTTTTAAAAATAAACTACGCAAATACCTCCTCAATTCTTTGGCAGAAACATCTCTATGTTAGTAATTCCTACAAAAAATTATTTATATGTGTATATATGGTTTTATTATTATACGTGTACGTATATTCATACATATTTATATCAAGTCAACGATAAACGTCTTGCATAAATTGCCTTTCGTTATTTTACTACTCACAGTTACACTGTCTGTGCAAGTTTTTTTTTTTTTTTTTATTGGTGCACAGTGGAAATTCTTCATGAACTTCCTTCGCCCCGGGGAAGGACGAAGGGGTATGCCGGACTCCTACCGGCTAAAACCACTGGAGCGGTCATCTTCGCCACGTAAGGGAGGCTCCAGGTCCTCGTATGATCACACTGGAGCCGCCCACTGGTGCCACGCCTATTGGCACATCTCGGAGAGGGTGTCTGTAAAGCGGTCACCCCCCCGGGGACTGTCTGTGCACCTACCATGTTTTTTTTTCTCAGCATCACCCTAAGGTCGACTTGTAGAAAATGCCTAATGGCATTAAGTACGCCTTTGTACAGTTTTAGTGCATAAAGTATTAAATAAATTAAATGCAGTTAATATTTAAGTTACTGTTTTGGAAAGTGCGAACGTATTGTGGTATCATCATCATCGTATCCCAAGGACGTCGACTGATGAACAAAGGCCTTTTTTATTTTTTTATTGGTGCCCAGTGGAAATTCTTCATGAAATTCCTTCGCCCCGGGGAAGGGCGAAGGGGTATGCCGGACTCCTACCGGCTAAAACCACTGGGGCGGTCATCTTCGGCACCTAAGGGAGGCTCCAGGTCCTCGTATGATCACACTGGAAAACAAAGGCCTACCCCATGGAATAGAGTCATTTTGAGGGGAATATTTCCAGTACCACCACGCTTAGCAAGCGAGTTGGTGAGCGCAGAATGGTTACTGTTACACAGAAGGGACGCTGCTGCCTGTTCATCTGGTTTAGAGTCCCTAATGGCCGCATACTGGAACGCCACTTAATATGAATTCCCGTTTTAACTTTTAAAGCCGCTCGGTTTCCTACCGATAACGGGTTTCTCGAATAGATAAAGCGGGATTTACTATTTAGTGGCAATTCAGTATTCGGTCGTTAATCGCCTTTTATGACATCCACGGACACCACACGAAATATGAATGGTATAACGACAACTAATTTCCTTGAATTAATTGAACCACTTTTTTGACGAATTTCTGTACCTACGTAATTCAGTTGCTTCATCATATTAGCCAAAAGACGTCCACTGCTGAACAATGGCCTCCCCCACAGATCTCCACAAAGTCCAGTTACATGCCACACGCATCCAACGGCTCCCCCATCTGACCTACACCAGATTATCCGCCCATCTCGTTGGATGACGCGCTACGCTTCGTTTTTCGGTGCGCGGTCTCCACTCGAAAACATTTTTGCCCCAAGAACCATCAGTTATACGAGCTATGTCTCCTGCCCATTGTCACTTCAGTTTACTTATCCTTTCAGCTATGTCAGCAACTTTAGTTCTTCTACGGATCTCCTGATTTCTGTCTTCGATCTCGTAGAGAAATACTAAGTATAGCTCTCTCTATAGCTTGCTAAGTTACCTTGAGCTTTCTTATGAGGCCTATTGTGAGTGAACACGTCTCCATGTCGTATATCATCGTTGGTAACACACACTGGTTAAAGACTTTCGTCTTGAGGCTTTGCGGTATTGTTGAAGAAAAGACCTTGCGAAGTTTCCCGAACGCTGCCCAGCCGAGTCGGATTCGACGATTGTTGTTTGACTCGTGTAAACAGCTATCTTAGTCTTTAGTCAATTAGTACGAGTTTATGTTATCGAATTGGACATAGTAGGTATGAAACCGTTTAATACATTCTATACGAGTTGTATAGTTTTCTTTACCAGATATAACTTTAGATTTACAATGGAATACACTCTCAACACATTAAATAAATGGAATAAAACCTACTTCAAACAAAGCCTCAGCAGTTCTTTACCTAACAAATAATTAAAATGTACACTTACTGAAATGGTTTTGCTTTTTACGTGGTATTAACTGAGCTGTTACAATCTCGTTTCTACGACTGCAGTGTTTGCACTCAAATAGTATAAAACCACTACGTTTATTTGCACTGCTGTAAACGTAAAGGACCTGATCCCTGATTGTATGTTTAAAAGTTTCTATAAGTACCTACATTACAGGAAAAATATAAAAAAATGTAAATCTTGTGGTTTGTGTGTGTTCGTTAATTACTTCCTTCGCTTCAGAGAAGAGCAGAAGGGCATTCCCGACTATCATCATTTCGGCCGAATAAAGTCCACTGCTTGACACAGACCTCCCTCAAAGATCACTACAACGACCAATATTGGTGTGTTGTGTGCTCATTGGGGGGATTTACTATAATCGTCACGCTTGGCAGGTACGTTTGCGATCGACTTTCCACGTTCTCGACTCCTACCGGCAAAAACCGTGCTGGAATGGTCATCGTCGGCAACAAAGGATCCAGAAACTCGAAGCTTTTTGGAGCCACCCTTTTGCGCCTATGCACATTTCGAAGAGGCTGTAAGGCGGTCACCCTCTCTAGTGAAGGCGAGGCGTCTGTAAAGAGGCCGCCCGCCCCCCAGGATCATCTATAGGGGTTGTAAAGGAACCTCCTAATGTGCGGAGTGCTGCGCTCACGGTACGACGTAACCACACGACCCCTGGGGGAAGACGGTGCGGCGACATCCGCACCGTCTTCCCCCAGGGGTTGCTCGGTATGGAAATAGCAACCGTGGATATTTACATCAGCAATCTAGTGATTACTACTGCGTTGGCTTATGGCTTATGTTCCAATAATTTCACTCATTATTTCTACCCATCAGTCATACAACGTACCATTTCAAGAAGTTGTTATGTCGGGTTGTTGGTAGGAATGTAGTACCGCCCAAGTCGAGAGCTTAACCTAGAATTCTACAACCATATAATTATAATTTAATATTATAATAATGTAAAGTACCTACGAGTATCACTAAAACAATGATTTTAGTATTCAATGGAAATAAAGAAGAACAGCGTTTTAGTCAAAATGAATCTAAAATAGGAAACATTTGGGTGGAAAATGTTAAAAAGCCAAGTAGTTCCCAACAGTTCCAAAGTTATACAAAATCTTATTTCAGACGGGAGAAGCGCGTAAAAGCTAGAACAAAATAAATCGAACAAAACAATTCAATACAGTAGAAAAGATTTCTAAAAATGTCGAAGTCCCAAGCTGCCTTCAGACAATATTGAATCGGAAAGCGAACGCGAGACAATTGTATAAATTAATTTGTCGGTAATAGTATTCGGATACCGAATATAGTACGGGAAATTTGAATAACGATGTCTTGAAGACCGTAATTCTGTTGGAAACGGTATAATATTGATTTACTAACAGGAGATTCATACAACCATAAGTAAATAGTTTTTCTCTCGTCAGTACTGTGCTAATGACTTTCTGGAATGAATAAAATTAGAAAGCTCCCCAACTCCTACCCCCCCTTAGTTTTATAATTCATTAAGCCCGTTGCAGATGATGCAAAGTAGCTTGTGCCAGTGCTAATAATAAGTACTTATTGCAACCCCTCTGGGCAAACGTTATCTCACCATGGGATAAGGTAATCCTGGAGGGCAGATTAAAGTAGCTGCTTGATTTCTTCATACCTTATGATAAAAAAAAGTATATCATAAGAAAATAAAAAAAAGTAGATTAAGTAGCTTACAGAACGCAGGGCAGTTTGTGGCGAGCTGAATGTGAGTGGCGACACTGCGTACCTGAATGCTCCAGAGAGTCGGTCAGGGCCTCGTCTCCGCTTGCCTTTATTGGTTGGTTGGAGTGGAACCCCATGAGTACCCGCAGGATTTTCAACTCTAGCTTGCCTTAGTTGGCCGATCAGAGGGGGACCGCCAGAGCTATATGCTCGGGGGTGGAAGTGTCTAATGGCGTAATAACGGGGAAACCCGCTCCGAGTCTTTGAGACGCGCGATGGTGAAACCGGTGCCGCACCTCTCTACACCCCTAGCCGCTCACACCAGTGTTGCTCCTTGTCGCCTGTATTGGTGGCCATTTAGGGGGCCCATCTTGTGAGTGGCGAGTCACCGTCTGCCACAGAATTTCACGATCAAAGTTGAAAGGCAGACGCCGTTGTTCCCGTATTTATTAGTCTTTTTATTCCATGTAACACCCATTGCAATAGACCTTATCGTTATAGTTTCCATCTCATACAATAGCCTTACACCACCGGGGACAATCCATGACTTCATTTTATAGTGCAGCTATGGAGAGTCCCCGGTTGGTGTCCCATTACATTTTAGATTAAAAATCTCTAAAGGGCCTCTGCGTGTTGGACCTATGTCCCCGCGTAAGCCTGTCAAAAGACCGGGTTCCCCCTTACAGGGGATATAAACCCGTGAAAAGAGAGACAAGTACTTGTTGCTACAATTACGGGTTGTTGATCAAATAATTTTGAACAGTGCTGCGTTCAAACGTATTTGATCACTCACGAGGTGCATCGTGCATTGTCAGATAACACCCAATCATGTCTACACAAGTATGGACAACCGTTTGGCTTTACGTAAAGTATTTAAATGCATACAGTGTGGTGCCGGCTTAGAATAGCACCATCCCATTTCATCCCGTGGGTGTCGTAAAAGGTGACTATGAGATTAGCTGGAGGATGGGCAGCAGCATCCTTCGAATACAATTTTATTATAACCGCGATTGCCAACTCGGGTTTTGCCGTAATCGCCACGTAATGAGCACACAACACAAACCCGTACTGGTCGTTGCGGCAATGGTTGGGGGAGGCTTCTGTCCAGCAACTGACGTTTTTTTGGCTAAAATTATGATGATGATCAAGAAATAAATGTTTTAATAACGGAGGAATTGATACAAAAACTACAAAAGGAACTCGTCGCTGCACCTGCCAAACTGCTGTGTGTTTTGTTCGAAATAGATTCTTGATGCAATTTTACATTATTTTCGAAAGCGCATATGCCTGTTAAACCCATTTGGTATAAAATCTAATCATTTAGAACATAGTAAAATCCGATGTGTTGTCTCAGCCAAAACTTAACTTGATAAATGTAAGTGTAATAGATCAATAGCGCTCTGAAAAGGTGTTATTTTCATGTAGCTGATTTTGTAGCCGCAGTGACGGTGTGTTGTTCGAACGATATGCAGTTGGTGAGACGCGCGTAAAGCACAGATGGAGTTTGTGACGCTCTAAATTTAGTATCTTATGTTGAGACATGTATTTTTTGTTAAAAAGTTGTTGTCGGTTTTGTTTTGACTAACCAAGTCGTTTCCAGATTAAGAATATAGCACCACTCTGCCTCTTCCGGTGGATGTCGTAAAAGGCGACTGAAGGACTCTAAGCTAGAGGAAGGAGCCAAAGCGTCCCTTCTGTGAAAATGCAGCCATTCTGCGGTCACTACTTCGCCTGCCAAACGAGGTGACTGCTGGCAAACTCCCCCCAAAATAGCGACACAATAATTGAGGAAATATAATAAATATATCTACGATAGCGCAGCTGGTCTAGTCATCATTGCGTCAATAACAATATAGCAATAGTGCAAAACCTAGCAAAGCCTTCTTCCCAACCTTTCAATTCAGCTAAAAAACACACCGCGGTGGTAATCCATCGTTACTTTCTTCTTTCCTTGAAAAGGGTATTCTCGATTTTACCAGCTAAAACCACCTGGATGATCATCTTCGGCACCGAACTTTCTCCAGATATTCGAGATCAAACGTACCATGGCCACCCATTGGTGCTACACCTTTAAACACATCTTGGAGGGTCACCCCCTTCAGTAGAGGGGAGACGACTGTTAAGAGTCCCCCAGGCATATCTCGGGGGGATTGTAAGGGATATCCCCGAAGTAGCTGTGCACACGGCGACACTTGGCCACGTGCGCGCTGTCGTCTTCACGGCGGTCACTCTGTATAAGTCCGCAGATTTCCCAATCTGCCTGTGTGATACCCCCAAGGATAGTATAGTGAGGACCCTCCTAATCGGCGACGTGTTAGCGACTTCTCTGGTGTTGCGGATGTTGATGCGCAGTGGTGACCGCTTACCATTAAGTGAAATTTTCGATCAATGATAGGCTGATTTGTCCTCAATATCATGATCATATCAGCCAAATGACATCCACTGCTGGACACAGGCTTCCCCCAAATATCGCCACAATGACCGGTCCGAGTGTGTTGTGTGCTCATTTTAAGTTGTGCCATAATCGCTACGCTTGGTAGGCGGGTTAGTAAATGCAGCTGATTGTATAACATACTCGAACGACGCTGCCACCCATCGTCTGGTTAATCCCATACTTGCCTTTTATGACACCCACGGGATGAGATGGGTTGGTGCTACTCGTAGCCGGCAACATACGGCAAAAATTGTATTAGTAACGTAAAATACAATTAATGTAAAACCTATTTTACATGGCTTAAGCGCAATTAAGGCTTATGAATGCTGGAGAATTACTGATCATCATCGTACCGAACAAATTATTTAGTAATTGATGCATCCAGCAATATTTCATTCGTAAATATCCATTAAATTAAAAGCTTTGTATAACACTATTGAAACTGTTTATTAACATGTGTATTTCATGTTTTTCTATGGTATTGTTATTTATGTTATGTATGATATTGAAGATTTATCAGTCAGTCACACGGGTTTTGAAGGCAATTTTGCATGCATGATGAAGTGAACACGTACACTAAAATGCCAAGTTTTGTATTCAATGCAGGTTTGGATATATACGATGCAACCTTCTGATATTTATTTTTTTTATTTTGGGCTTCTCGCATACATTTCTGGGAAATGTGGTTGCTTAACCGGTCATTCCTTCTGATAATAATTAATAAAATATTATATTGCATATTTTCGGATCAAAAGGAAAAGCTATTAAACGCTTTTCAAGAAATTGAAAACTTGAACATCTGTACAAAACACTTGCCGTTGTTAACTTTTAATACAATTTTACTGAAACAAATAGAAATCATAATAAAATAATACCCGTAATCTTTTAAAATTAATGAATTTATAAAACTCGATTGCATGCATAATACATAAGTGAACAAAGCCTCCATTACTTGTGCAAACAAATAACGTAGGTATACATATGAATTAAAGAGATTTCGTTTAAAAGGATCCTTTTACAGTACAAACATGGGGGATCGAAAGCATAACGTGTTTAGATAGGTACGTTATATGGGACATTTCTATATAAATATTTGGTACGAGTACATGTGGATCCGTGGATATTCATTTCCTGACCCATATCGATGTTAGGGCAAATCGAATGATGTCAAACAATTGTTTTGGACGTATAAAGACCGGCTTCTGTTTTGTCATGTAATTCAATTTTCCTGGCCATACAGTGGTTTCATTTTTTCAATATTGAGTTCTCTGTGGTTATATTTTCAAAGGTCAACTAACATCAAAATGAAAAAGCATATGTTATTGAGGAAGTGTCCAAGTAAAGGATGGAGAACAGGCTTCGGTTTTCGCTTTAAAACTACTTAAAACATTTAATGAAGAATTTTGTCAAACACTTAAAGCTCGATGAAATGGAAGGTCAGTGAAATAATAACAAAATACTCGTTATTAAACTTCAAATACTCAAGTTTGAAGTAGCTCCTGAATCTGTAAACCGTACTTATACTTGAGAACTACACTTCAGATACTCTAAACTTCCATAATAAAAGGTAAACAGAAAACGTTACTAATTTAATATTTTTATGGATTTTTTGTCTTGTTAGTTTTAATTAAACAAAGTTTAGATCGGCAAAAGTCGCTAATGAAAAAGTTACCTTTACTAAGATTTGGTGCGTATTAGAACGTCGTGAGATCGAGGTGCGACGGTTCGAACTCCGGCGGACCCTGGTGGGGAGCGAGAGCGCGTGGGATGCCGTCGCCTCCTTTTGCGAGGAAGTGATGCAAGCAAAGGAGGCGGCAGAGCGGGTACAGAAGGAGACCGCCTTTGATCCCTGCCGCAGAAGACGCACCGGGCGTGGGCGCCGGGGGAGGGCACTGAACGATCTCCTTTACCATGACGAGCGGCCTGCGGGCGACGAACCAGGGGCGATCCGTCGCCCGAACAGAATTAGGCCTGAGATGGCGGCTCGTGTGTTCCGCGCGCGCCTCTCTGAAGGATAGGTGCAGTCAACAAGGTCACACAGAGAAGGGGTCCGACCCCCGGCTAAAGGTAAAAAGGCCACCGTGGAGTTTTAGCCGGTTTGAGCCCGCCTTTCCTAAGGCGGAGAAAGCCGAAGAGGATCTCCCAACGTCAAAAACAAAACTGAAATGTACGTTTATTGCTCCCCTGTAAAATTTACAAAATGCAGATTCGCTACTTTCCCATAAAGATGACGAATAATAAATAATGTTTCGCGCTTACCTTTTCACTCTTACACTCATTCACAACTTATAATACTATTACATTTCAATTCTAATTGAAAACCGCTTCATTTTCCTTTCTCTTTGATATTTTTTAATTTCTTTCGTAAAACAAAACTCTACAAAATCGCAATCATGTTCATTGATCTAAGTGTCATTTTCATCAGATATTGGCCTTTTAAACTTCAGCTGACTTAGTTTCAATTATAAAAGTAAAAAAGGGCATCGGTGCGTGGAATTGAAAATTGGTAGAAAGTCGATGAAGAAAAAGTTAGTTACCCTCTGGAAATTATTAGGACTTTTTGATTTAGAACTCGTTATGATCAAGCTTGTTTTAAATTGTTAATGTCGCGAAATACATACTACAATTTTTTATACACCTTCGTCACAAGACGTCATTCGCGCGGCGGTAAACGTCGCAACTTCCCGTAACAATTGTAATGCTACCCAAGACTAATCCTGCGACCAGGACACCGCACAGCACACGCTCGAGGCGTGCCCTGCTACCCTGGTCGATCGGATCGGGCAAGATCTCTCTCTGCCAGCAGTAGTGTCGGCTATGTTGGCAGAGCACGAAAACTGGAATGCAGTGGTCTCCTTCTGTGAGAGCGTCATGCTCCAGAAGGAGACTGCAGAGCGGGATCGGGAGAGGGCCGATCCCGCTCGAAGAAGAAGGAGACGGCGCCGGGGTAACAACCGCCCTGGCGCCTAAGTCCGATACGCCTGAAAACCCCTGCCGTTGCTATAAGGTGGGGAACCGCTGGGTTCGCGGGTGCGAGATTGGGGAATCTGCGTGCCCACACCAAGCGACCCAATAGAAGACGGTAGCACGCATGTGGTCACGCGCTGCTGTGGGACGCTTTGGAGGATCCTTTACAATCACCCCGGGGGGGTGACCGCTTTACAGTCATCCTCTTCGAAATGTGCCAATAGGCGTGGCACCAGTGGGCGGCTCTAGTGTGATCATACGAGGACCTGGAGCCTCCCTTACGTGTCGAAGATGACCGCTCCAGTGGTTTTAGCCGGTAGGAGTCTGGCATACCCCTTCGCCCTTCCCCGGGGCGAAGGAAGTTCATGAATAATTTCCACTGGGCACCAATAAAAAAAAGGACTAATCCTGCGTTAGTTACTGTTATTTATGTGTCACATTCAATACGTCTCATTGAAAAACAAATCAAATATTAGTCATTCTGAAACTTTCGCGAATTGCACATGATTTTAAGATAGTATCGGGTCTATTCGCGCACAGATTAAATATCAAAAACATTATTTTGACTAACCTCGAAATTTCGATCAAGTTGCAGTGACCGTACTCACTAGTCTAATCGTGCAGGCATGATGGTTACGCTCCGGCAAATAAAATTGCATAAAAAAGAATATATTGTTTTTTCTGTTATTTTATAATAGTTTCTTAAATGTCAGCAGTTAAGGTTCGGAAAACACGGAACTGTGGAGAAGAGCTGACACGAAAATCTATAGATCTCTTTTTCATAAAAAGTGATATTACAATTTAGATTATATCATTTTAATTAGATAGGTGTGTGAAAACTAGGTCGACTTTATGTGACATAAAAATATATAATAATAAAATACCTGAATACTTGTTTAATACACTATAAGAAATTGAAAATTATAAACGTATAGCACTAATCATGTCGACAAAGTTCTCTCATTTACAAAATGTTGAACATATAAAATAACTTAGGTAAAATAAAAGGCATTATATCCACATAAGTTTAAAATAATGTCATACTAGATACTAATGTATCTAATATGACATTATTCATAAATAATAATAATAATAATAATAACTCTTTATTGCGGACACTAGATCCATATAAACACATCACAGAAAAATAAAATAAAATAAAATAAAGAAACGCCCACTGACAAATCAACACAACAGTCATTCATGCCGCAGTACGCAGCCAGTGCTTATACATACCCGTTGAAACAATTCTTTCTGACAGACTTCTTATAATAGAGTTTTCACACCTGTGAACTCTGGACATAAATCTAGCTATGCGGTTCCTCTGTATGGCTTCGAAGGAGTTAATTCGCGCCTCCAAGAACATGCCGGAGGCACTACAGTAACGCGTCAGCCCCATTAGTTGCCTAAAGATATTATTATAGGCAACTCGAATGCCATCAATCGCTTTTTTAGTGTAGTTCGTCCAGAGTTGACACGTGTAAAAAGTCTGACAGAACGATCTAAATAAGGTGATTTTCACATGCGGAGAAGACTTACAAAACTTACGAATAATCATATTTCCTATAACAAATAAGGACCTCCGCTGCCGTTCTATATCACTGTCATCCTTTAACTTCGAAGTAACGATGTGGCCAAGGTACTTCAAATTGTCTACAATTTTGACAGGCTTCCCGCTGAGATAGACACTGGGAACATTATCAGGTCCCTTACCGGATCTAAATATAACCATCTCTGTCTTTTTAACGTTATAAGTTAGACTGTGATCGATGGCATATCTTTCGCAGATTGAAATTAATCGTCTCAAACCCCTAATCGTGGGGCTCAGCAGCACCATATCATCAGCGTAGCTCAGATTATTAACATATCTGTTATCTAATCTGAGCCCCACCGGAGTACAGCTCAGCTCCACGATTAAATCATTAATATATATATTAAATAGATCCGGGGAGGTGAGCCCCCCTTGTCTCACCCCAGAGGACATCCTGAAGCTATCCGATACCTCCTGACCCCATCTGATGCTATTGTCCTGATTTCGATACCAATACTTAAGCAGGCCAACAACATCATACGAAGTAGATGAACGCCGTAGTTTCTGCCATAAGAGTTCGTGATTAATAGTGTCAAACGCCCGGCTTAGGTCTAAACAACATGCGTATACGCTTGTCTGACCACTCTTATAATAATTGACTACTTGTTTCAAGGCAAAAATAGCCATGTCGGTCGAAACATCCGATCTAAAACCAAACTGGCCATCGTCAATAGATAATGAAGGTGTTAAATTACGATGTATAAGTCGTTCCAGTACCTTGGCCAATATCGTTGCAAGCGAAATTGGCCTATAGTTGGTCATGCTCGAAACATTCCCCGTTTTATTTTTGAGAATGGGTACAACAAGCGTACGTATCATGTCGTCAGGTAAGTAGCAGTGCTTTAAGCAGAGGTTAAATAGCTTAGCAAGAATATCATATATATGCTGGCCGGCATACAAAAGGTGATTTATTACTAGCCCGTCGTGCCCCGGACTCTTACCCTGTTTCATATTGTTTAATATGTTCCGAATGTCTGCAGATGTTACTTGTACCCGATTATGCTTTGTGTCTAAACCTTCCTGACTACACCCACAATTAATTCTGCTGGATGAGTTCTTATTACTCTCGACATTAAAATGATGTCTAAATAAATTTGCTATTTTTTTTTTATTTACTTCACCCTCTATATTCGTTGGCATACTAATTTTATGGTCTAATTTCTTTGTCTCCTTCCAAAATTGCACAAAGTTTCCCACACTATGATGTCGGCCAGCATATCCATTTTTATTTTTTGCTGATTATTCTGTACATACTTCACAGCTGCCTTAAATTCTCTCCGTGAACATGACATAGCGTTATAATAATACCCTGAGGATGGCCTACCACATAATACCCACTGAAGAAAATCCTGTCTAGCCTTTCTGTGTAAATCCCGCACATGAAAATTCCAACCTACTAACTTGTATTTCCGTTTGTTTGTATTGGCACTTTGTCCCGCCGAATATTGCAATATATGTATAATTTGTGAATAGACTAAGGATGACATGATTTACAGTTTGCATTTATTTTTCATAAATCTTACATGCAGAAAAACACAGAATCTATTCGCCAGGTAATGATGAGTTTTCGATTCTTTATTTTATAAATTTACTAGCTGACCCGGCAAATGTTGTTTTGCCATATACATTATTTCTAGGAAAATAAACTAACTAACTTACTATAAGTGTGTGGGGATGTCGTTATGATGGAATGAAGCGTTGTAGTCAATTAAAGTATATTTTATTTAAGTTAGTAAATTATTCTTTATTGAAGTAACAAATATATTTTAAATTACTTTTAACATAGCGCCATCTATTGGATATTTACTCAATCCAGTCAACGAATTACCTTATACCGCCATCTGTTAGAATATTACCGAACAAACAAATAATTATGACGCTTTGTCAGATATAAATAAATAATTCGCAATAAAATAATATTGCGATTATAAATTGAGATATCAACTATTCTATCTTTTAAGTTGGATAAAACTGCACACAGTGTGCAAAATTTTATGAAAATCGGTTCAGTAGTTCAGGAGTCCATAGCGGACAAACACCGTGACTCGTAATTTATATATAATAAGAAAAATAAGCAACAGCAGTACTTACATAGGTGGACTTAGTGCCGTGGGCATTCTCTACTAGAACCTCTTCTTCCGTCATTCCTTATTACCACACGATATCGCTGTGCCAACGCCAAGTTAGCTACGACTTAATAGTAAGTGCTCTTAACCTCTATATTACCTGGAATTTACCCTGTAAAAGAATATTAAGGTAATCAAGCACGTCACTAGCCAAGAAGCACATAAGCTTGTTTTTCTCAAAAGACTATTAACATGACAAACAGCCCTCACGACTTCACTAATGGAATTTCGGAAACATTCTCTCTATTCCGAAGTTAACTTCCACGCAGTAATAATTCAAATTTATTATCGTCGCAGGTAGAATGAAATTGTTTAATTAAATTGCACGAAAAGCTAATTATTCCGTCTTGAGAATTTGCAAATAAGACGCCTTGTTCGAAATCGGCAGGTGGAATCGTTGAATGGTTTAACTTCAAATTAAGGCTGGGAAATTAGGTCACAGGTAACGAAGGCTGTTGACAATATTCTGATTTTAAGTTTGATTGAATGGTTACGAAGAAATTAGATGCACATTGTATTAGCTCGTTGGGCGCACTGGCCAGTCGCTTGACTTTTTGCGCTACGTGTCGCAGGTTCGATTTCCGCACGGAACAAATATTTGTTTATTTATATAAATATAGGACAGTAAGCACTGAAGCTCTTCCTGTGCTAGCAGGTGTTTTGCCAGTCGATCTTGAGATACAGCGACGTGCTCAACGCGAGAAAACATGGACACGGAATTTCTACTACAAGATGATCGTGTTAGGATCTGGAGATTGTTTAAACCACAGACTGGTGTTTGGGAAGAACTCTTGGCCGAATGGCAACGCAGGTGGGACACAACTATTAAAGGCCGTCACCTATATTATATAATGTTCTTTCCACCAGTTCGTGAGCGGCTGGCAAGTGCAAGGTTGGAAGTTGATTATTGCGTGGTCCAATTTCTCAACGGTCATGGTAACTTTAAGAAAAATAAATTATTTAGTCTCAAGCTTGTTGCCTCACCATTCTGCAAATGTTCAAAACTGGACTGTGAATATGAACAGTCTGCACATCATATCCTGTGGGAGTGTATTCTTTGGCAAGATGAACGCTATATTATGTTTGACAGCTTGCAAGTTACATCCGGAGTTGTTTACTCTACTGACATTTTTGCAACTAGGACGAATTTCCATACGGTCAGGCGTTTTTGCCATACCTACTATTGGAATCAGTCAAATAGATCACAACATAGGCCCCGTAGTTAAATATTTATAAACATTTTTGTACCCGTGATGCTTGGCAACTAAGCTTATCCTACTTGTACACTCCCAATTATTGTGCCTATGGCCTATATTATTTTCTCTGTCTCCTGCTTGCTACGGAGAGAAGTGGAACCTATATTCTTTCCTACTCCTCCTTTTTCTTTTCTAATTAATTTTGTTGCGGGTTCCAAGACAGTTGTTCATTTCTCTGGGACACACCGAGCTTCATTGGTCGATGTTCTTTCTGGTGGTCCATCCTGGCTTACAGGAGTTGCAGTGGTTGGGAAAGTGTGGCGGGCTTGTCCCAAAAAAGTTGTTCTGGGTTTGGATGGGTGTGTATGTAAGATTATGTCTTTAAATGTACATAGGAGAAATCCTAGTTCATGGCATCCTTCTATAAATTATCATTAGGCAACAAAAGCGTTCTCAGACAAGAATAGAATGGTACTGGTATACACGAGAAATGGAAATGAGTGCTCGCGACGGATTATGGATAGATACTGGTGCACGTGAATGCAATCCATGTGAGGTGGATGAAAGATCTGACGAGGGATTTTAAGGAAATGGAGGTCTAATGACAAGGTGAATATTTAGGCTGTTTAGGGAAATAAGGAAATCATAACAAGCACGTGAAGCCAGCTTACGCCAATGCCCTTAGTGGCCCAAGCTGATGGCTCGTGCTTTCCCTTGTAAAGCCGTAGATCAGCACAATTCGTGATATTGAATCGTAAAAAGCCACCATACAGACGTAATTTTGACATATAATAAAACACGGTACGATAGAAAACATCACATTGAAATAATATGTGTTACCCATGACGACATATGGGACACAGACGTGGTCACTCACCATGAGCCTCATATAAAAGCTCAAGGTCACTCAGCGAGTTAAAGAGAATGCTACGCTTGGTATTTCTCTACGAGATTGAATCATAAATGAGGAGATCCGTAGAAGAACTAAAATAATCGACATAGCTAGTATTAGTCTACTGAAGTGGCTATAAGCGGGGCATATTGCTCGTAGAACTGATGGCCATTGGGTTGAAAATATTCTCGAGTGGAGACCGTGCGAGGGACGACCTTCCAATGAGGTGGACAGTAGATCTGGTGAAGGTCGGCGGGAGTCGTTGGATGAGGTATGTAACTGTTCGTTGTGGAAATCTATGGGGGAGGCTTTTGTTCAGCAGTGGACGTCCTTTGGCTGATATGACTCACGAACAAGGTCATTTTCGTTTACAACACAACGGGCTTATTTGTGCATACAAGTAATATCTCTATCAGCACTAACAGCACGACGACGGAACGGTTGGAAACAGTAACTGAGTGATCCTTTTTCTGCGGGTACGATCCCCACACGGAACTAATTTGTATGATCTACAGGTAATTGTTTCGGGCCTAGGTGTATGTCCATGTGAGATTTATGTCTGTAAACTGTAACCACATCATTTCGGCCGAATGAAGTCCACTGCTGGACACAGGCCTCCCCCAAAGATACCGATACCGATATATGGTGAGTATTGGGGTCATTGGGGGGTTTTTCCAGAATCGCCACGCTTGGCAGACGGGTTGGCGATCGCAGTTGAGTTGTTAATGTACTCGAAGGACGCTGCTGCCCATCCTCCGGCTAATCCCTTAGTCGACTTGTACGACACCCACGGGAGGAGCTGGGGTGGTGGTATTCTTAGCCGGCACCACACGGCACAACACGAGATAAATCCTAGTAAAATCGCAGATTTTGTGATTATTCTATTATTAGCATATAATTATTAATTAATTAATTATATTAATATTGGAATAATATATAAAAGAAGACTAGACTTTTTCTATAATTAATTACCAAAATAAACAATACCAGTTCCAGGATCGATATATTTTTGATAATCATCACGAGGCATGTTTTTGATAACTCGAAGTTATACCCTAATATAAAATGATCTAATCTCAGCCGATAAGCACACATAGGGAAAATTTTCATTTACATGTTAATAGCTTTCGCTCGCTCTTAGCCAACTATTTTACTCTTTACCGTTTCCTTGCTACTGACAGGTATACTTAAGATAACAAATAGTATTAATGTATTACTGGTCGGATCATTTCGTCCACATTAGTATTATTTTCTGATGTAATCCTTCATTTACTGTACAGTTCTTATACCAATTGGAGATGATAATGCGGCTATAAATGTTTCCTCACATTAAGTACGACGTTATTCAAAAACATAAAAAAAATTGTTTGCTTCACCCACTTTTTCTGTGATGTGGTGGGGACAGTTTACATAAACCTTAGATACGTGTCAAAAATAACAAGAAAGAGAAAAAATATGGGTTGCACTCCGGGAATGGCGACAGAAATGAAAACGTTACAGCAATAAATGTTTTTTTTTATTTATCTAATCCACAAAATATAAAACTATATTATATGGCTGCGGTGCGAGCCGCCTCACAAAAAGCGCGCGCTACCCGCCGCGTTGCGAAACCAAGAAGATTTCACTTCAAATAGCGTCTCGTAACGGTGTCGCGAGTCCAGAGATTTTATCTCATCTAAAAATATGCGTACCGCGCTAAAAGAAGTTTTCACTTCAATAACAGCTACTAAATCTCAATTATGTAGCTCGGAAAATCAGTAGCCTTGGTTGCGCCCATATGACCCTGCATCCTGTAGCGCTTATAATACTTACCCAGAGTAATATAACTATGAAGACTATCATCGCCATCATCATATCAGCCAAAGGACGGTCACTGCTGAACAATGGCCTCCCCCATAGATTTCCATAACGAGCGGTTACATTCCGCCCGCATCCGACTTCCAGAGATCTTCACCATGTCGTCTGTCCAGCTCGTTGGAGGTCGTCCCACGCTTCGTTTTCCGGTGCGCGGTCTTCACTCGAGAGCCTTTTTATATGAAGACTATAACAACACAAAACAATAGCAAAAGCTTGTTTAGTGTAGACTTTTTAAGAAGTTTACTCTTTCCTCCTGCATTGTCCTCACATTACCATCATTTCGAGAACATTGTACCAATATGATTTAAAAAGAGTAACCATGCAGTTTCATTCCCGTTCTTCTCCATAGGAAATCTACACCTTGGAACGAGGCAACTAAAGTCTTGACTATTCATAAGTGCCTATAAACGGTTTTACATGAACAAAAATATTTTTATCCTATCTTATCTTAATAACCACGCGTGCCTGGTTTAAATAAAACAACAATTAACTTCCTTGTTAACTCTCAAGTCATACAGTCCTCTATCCACAAAACACCTTTTAACCGCCCTGAATGAGATGACTGATTGGTCTCAAGTTTCGCAGAGTAATTCAATTCAGGTAGAAGCTGCGAAGGGGCAGTAATGAATAACATTATGTTGTGCTACCAAGTAATAAATAAAAATAAGGAATTTTCGAACACGTTGTGACATGTGAAATATCATGTTTACTGTGAGTTTGGGGTCAGTGTGACAAACGCGTGAAAGTAACGAGGTGGGATAAATCTTGTGTAGTGTTTCAACGGATGTATGAAATATAGTAAAGTCTTAGGTTTTTGCGATTATACTCATCGTAATAAAACACTTTTAAACAGATTGTATCGCGTATATTATAGATTTTTTGTTTTTCCTGATGTTTCGACATCTTTGCATGTATGAAATATACTTTTTGCTTTGCGGTTGAGTCAAACGGGTATAAAAGTAAGTAAAAAAAATCATATAGCTGCATTCATATTATAATGTAGTAACCACTAACAGGATTTGAACTAGTATTCTATTTTTCTTTTTGGTTAGTGACCAATCTTATGACAGACTTGTTCAAGCTGCCAAAGGCCTCCAACGTGGCTTAGCGACTGCCGTTAAATGATATCCACCGGGATTGAGGATTTTGCATTCATACTTAGTTAAAATATCACTATGCGATCACCCACCCATTGATCGCGCCGAGCGTTGCTTTACCTCACCCACCGTTCACCGATCAGTGAGCGCACTATGCACTATTTTCATTATACTTATATTTTCAAACCGACGAGCTAGAGTACCGGTTACTTTGGAAGCTCTTTGTTCTCCAGTGAACAATTGTCTGCCGTTATCTTCACCATCATTATTTTCCCCATTCAGCAGTCCACTACTGGACATGGCCTCTCCAATCTGATGCCATTGAGCATGATCCTAGGCTTTGCTCGTCCAACTCTTGTAAGGCGTATATTACGGAAGTGAAACTAAGAGGAGGTTCCGGCCGATAACGTTTATACATTTTTCCGTGTGTGAATAATAGGGGAATTTTACGGCCCACCAAATTCCATTACCATTAACCAACATCCATTAGCTGGTTCGGTCATGGACGCACGAGTATTTTTGGAAGGGATTTTATTAAAATATTTCTTGCAATTCCGCCATGAATCCAACCATGAAAAATTACGTTAAAAAAAAAAAAAGAACCTGCATACAAAATATGCAACGTTTATTTTCCTAGTGTAGTCATCATACACAGGGCTGCAAAGATTCACGTGTAGGTAGATCCTCATTTTCATAGAATACTAGCAGTTGCTCGCGATTTCACTCGTGCGTTTATTTTTATCACTATCGATACAAATATAGCAATCTATACAAATAAATAAAAGTGCCTGTTTGTAATATCTATACAAATAAATAAAATTGAAGTGTCTTTGTAATATCAAAATAACAGCTTTTTACTAAATGCATATGAAAGTAGGTATATACGGTACCTACAACAAAAAACTACTTTTATTATTTTCGTCTGTCTGTCTATCTGTCTGTTTGTTCCCGCTAATCTCCAAAACGGCTGGACCGATGTCTACGGTACTTTCACTGGCAGATAGCTTATATTATAAGGAATAATTAAGGCTACTTTTGTTTTAGAAAAATAATTAGGGTACCGGGCAAAAAACTTAAAACCCATGAAATCCAATATACAGGGGTGTCCAGTAAATAGCACGACATACTGCAGGGGGTGAGAGCTTGGGTCAATACCTACCAAAAAAACACTATATATTTTCAGCTAAAACTTAAGGATTTTTTTTTCACCACTGTAGGTTAAAGTTAAGCGATAAGAAAATTGTTCTGAGAAAATTTAAATAAAAAAAAAATTCTTGAAAACATTTTAGTTTTTAATAGAATAAAGACTTATCAATGAGTAAAGTAACTATTCACAAATAATTTGAAGTAAAAAAAAACTAGAAAAGGAATTTTGTAATACGAGATGCTTAAAAATCTGTGTCAAGGTAGAGATTTTTCGATATTTCGGAAAATTTTGTACTACTGTAAATCCGTAAGATTTTGCTGAACATACATATATTGTGTTTTTTGGTAGGTATTGACCCAAGCTCTCACCCCCTGCAGTATGTCGTGCTATTTACTGGACACCCTGTATATACTACATGTCAAGTGTCTATACCGAAGTACACTAAGTTATTTATAAATAATCAAATTTATTTTAAATTAAAATCGCCGGTGAATCCGCGCGTCCCAGCTAGTAGCAAAATAAATGACTTAGCGATAGTGTAACGTTTTATTATAGGACTAAATTTTAGAATTGGTTCAGTAGCTCCTGAGGAAACCCGCTTCCCCACCATCCAAAAAAAATACTAGATCTATTCATAATATTAGTATATATGAGCAAATCCAATTATACAGCACAAGTGCTCAACGTGAGATCCGAGGTTTGATTTTCTGGCCGGGTAGCCATAAGATGGTTTTTGTTAAAATTATCAGTGAAACCCGGAATTTGAAAGTGTCCCGTAGATTGCAATAAGTATGCCACCAATTACATGAGACGGGTTATGGAATCAGCAAAAAGCATATGGGGTTTCCAATACTAAGATAGTTAAATGGGATTCGACGTACATTTACATAAGTATTACCAAATTGCGAAGTTATGATGATGTTTATAATTCTTTGTATATGAATCACTGTTGCCGTGTGGTGCCGGCTCAGAATGCTACCACCCCATTTCTTCCTGTGGTTGTCGTAAAAGTCGACTAAGGGATTAACTGGAGGATGGGCCGCAGCGTCCTTCAGGTACATTAACAACTCAACTGTGATCGCCAACCCGTCTGCCAGTGGCGATTATGGCAAGACCCCCCCAATGAGCACACAACAAACCCATATCGGTCGTTGTAGTGATCTTTGGGGAGGCCTGTGTCCAGCAGTGGACTTCATTCGGCTGAAATGATGATAAGAACCACAAGTTTATGGTAGCACCAGAATAATCAGATTACGGAGTGAGCTAACACATGACCACGCCACATAAAACTGACTATGGGAGAAACTCGGATACCTATGGGAGAAACAGTCATGTAGTCTCTCAAATTAACGGGAGGTCATTGGGAATACGCGGCATAAAAACAGTGTCCCCCTGGGCTGGTCCTGTTAAAATCGTGGCCTCTATCACATGGCGATGGACACGTGCAATAATCAATTACATGTCGATTTGAACTTGCCGACTCATGACAAAAAGCGTTTAAATGCTTCTTCGACTTTGCCGCCGAATATCGACCCTCCAGTATCAGTAGCGTACGCCGACCGAGGCACATACTGATCGACCCGGATGATAAATTACCGTATATTACGTGAAGAGACTCGCACAGTCTCGTTCACTTAATATACCGTTATACCGCCCTCGCCACCGAGCCTCACCAACGTCATGGAGGCCTGTCGCAGCGACACCATCCCATTCAATAAACTTCTCCCCACCGTCCCTTGCCCACCCTGACCATGCCGAGCCTGTAGTCTTAAATATTTCCTAAAATATTCAAATCATTCAGATCCGAGATCCGGCTGTCCCTACTTTACTTATATCTCACAGCAACGGCCTACAGCCTAAGCCGAGGTTCGAGTCCCGCAGGGGCGCCTATAGCAGCAGTTGCTTAATTTATAAAAATAATTTTACGCCTGGCTGAAGAGCTATTGTAGCCTTATCAGAAATTGTCCGGTTAAGCAGGGCGCCCTTAGCGAAAGTTGCTTAGTTTTTAATACTTGACTGGAGGCCTCTTTAGGCTTCGCCAGAAATGACCGGTTAAGCAACCACATTTCCTAGAAATGAATGCAAGAAGCCCAACAAAAAAAAAAACAAATATGACCTTTGATTTATCTGAACAGATCAGAAATTAGCGAAAACCACGAAGCATTGACAGTGACGTGCAAAATTAAAAGCTAAGACAAATCCCGCAACCACTCAAGTACTTAATTAAGCCAAAATTTAAGGTAAACTTGAATATTTTTGACACAAAGTGGTCAAAAGTTTAGATTAAAGTAAAGTTTGGACGTTAACCGACTTGTTAAAGTGAGGTCAATGTTGCAGCGGAGTTCAATTGATATTAGTGTTTAGTTAGGGTCTAATGAGAAGGTCAAAAGTTTATAGAATTTATGTTTCAATTTCATCGTATTAGCTGAAGGACCCACGTCCTACACACACACACTGGTGAACAAAGGCCTCCCCCATAGATTTCCGCAACGACCACTCGCATTGAATGACTCCAAGCTCCCTTCACCAGGTCGTTTGTCTATCTCGTTGGAGGCTATACCATACTATTTTCCAATGGAGACTCGAGAACGTTTTCTATCTATACCTACGAGCAATGGGCCTTACCCAGTGTCACTTCAGCGTTCTAATGTCGGCAACTTTAGTTTTTCTACGGATCTCGCAGAGATATCTTTCAATTTGCTTGATAAGCCTAGTAGGTAGAGAGTTTTGATTTACAATTATTTAACTAAAAACCAAAGTCGCTATTGACCGTCGTTGAACAAGTTGAGAGTTGTTGAAGTTGTCAAAAAAGAAAAAGGCAACGTTGTTCCCTAGTCAATAACGATGTAAACTTAGATTTACTACACATTTCCTTCCGTATAAAATCCATTGTTACAAAATATTCCAGCTCGTAAACCCAGAAGAATATCTTTAAAAGTATTTGATATTCTGCAATATAGAGCAATCCGTATCGCTCACAAAGGTAACCTTACTAGTGGGAAAATGATATTTGAAAAGCTAGTCTCCATAGGATATGAGGTATGTCAAATATCGAGATAGTATCGATGCACACGGTCCGATGAAGTCATGAATGTTATACGTATATAAAAATAGCTGCTTTATATCCCGCGCAAATTTTACAACACAAGAGATTGCTGCTCCAATAGAAAAAGAAAACCACAGTGAATTTGCGCGTTCCGTTGAGGGTAACCCGTGCGACAGCGCCCTACAGCAACGCTGCTGCCCATCCTCCGGCTTTTCCCATAGTTGCCTTTTACGGCATCCAAGAGAGGAGATGGGATAGCTATGTATGTATGCTGAATAATATATATTCCGGAAAGCGTTGAGCCACATTTCACTGTTAATTTACAAATACAGAATTATTGCCAAATTCTTATTATTCAGCCACTATTTTAACCTAGGAAGCAGAAAGAACAAATTACTCACAAATTGATTATCATTTCGGCTGAATGAAGTCTACTGCTGGACACAGGCCTCCCCCGTAGATCACCACAACGACCGATATGAGTGTGTTGTGGGCTCATTGGGGGGTATTGCCATAATCATCACGCTTGGCAGACGGGTTGGCGATCGCAGATGAGCTGTTAATGTACTCGAATTAAAAAAAATTGTCAATGTTTGTAAGATCATATTAAACCCAAAAACAGACAAATCCGCCATCCCCAATCTAATGATGATATTACGACATACACGGAAGCAGACGGAGTGGTGCTATATTCTTAATCCAGACACCATATGGACGGACCGCCTGCCAAGCGTGGTGATAATGCCGATATCTCCTCAGCCAGCAGTAGACGCCTTTCGGCTGCAATGATGATGATGATAATGATTCTATGACTGCTCATTGTAGTGATCATTGAGAGGCAACAAAGATCAATAGTTGATGTATATACGCTGATGTTTGTGTGCGTGTGATTGTGTGGATAACGGAACACTAAATACATTTGTTGACGTCTATTGGATGTTATTTATGTGACTAGACTCGGGTCATGTATGTTCTACATTACGCATATTGTACATTAATCATAGCTTTACTATCAAGCACTTTAATCATAGCTTCACTATCCATACACTAGTGTTAATTGAATTCAGACCCAACGTATCCCCGCTGAAATATTAATGCTTTATCATACTGACATGCTGTTAGAGCCTTGGTGTTAGATTGTTTTAGAACGATATTAGATTTAGACCGCAATTAGAGTCACGCGATATGTCTGCGAGGGATCAAGCTGTAACTCTGTATCTACCTTGCCTATTAAGATTGAGAATAAGAAGAATAATGTCTTGAATGTTAAGTCAGACCTTTTTTTTATTGGTCTCCAGTTGAAATTCTACATGAACTTCCTTCGCCCCGGGGAAGGGCGAAGGGGTATGTCGGCCTCCTACCGGTAAAAACCATTCGAGCGATCATTTTTGGCACCTGAGGGGGGCTCCAGGTCCTCGTAAGATCACACTAGAGTCATGCCAGACTCCTACCGGCTAAAGCCACTGGAGCGGTCAACTTCGACGCCTAAGGGGGGCTCCAGTTCCTTGTATGATCACACTAGAGCCGCCAACTGGTGCCACGCTTGTAGGTACATCTCTGAGAGGGTGACTGTAAGTGTCATAGTTACCTAGAGTTTACAGAAGCCTCATAAACCAGATTTTAAAAAAATGTTACTCTATTCAAAATCACATAAAATACCTAATTATGAAAAATAAATATCACAAACGACTTATCATTCATTATCATCATTTCAGCCAACGTCCACTGCTGGACATAGGCCTCTCCCAAAGATCGTCACAACTAACGATTTGGGTTTGTGTTGTGTGCTCATTAGGGGGTTTTGCCATGCTCCAGTGTGATCTTACGAGGACCTGGAGCCCCCCTTCGGTGCCGAAGATGACCGCTCCAGTGGTTTTAGCCGGTAGGAGTCCGGTCGCCCTTCCCCGGGGCGAAGGAAGTTCCATGTAGAATATCCACTGGACATCAACAAAAAAAATATCATAAATCATAATCACCGCGCTTGGCAGGCGGGTTGGCGATCGCAGTTAATTTGTACTCATATGTACGAAGGACGCTGCTGGCCATCCTTCGGCATATCCGTATATTGATTCGGCGGTAGATGTTCATACGAGGAAAGATTGGCCCTCCTTGGTCTATATACGTTACAGCAACGCAGACGTATGTTGGGCTTGTTATTCTTTCAGTTGTGAATGGCTCCTCACTATGTCAGGAACTATTGGAGCGCATTGCCACACGTAATTCATCCTCGATATCGTTGACCACAAAATAATTTTTGAAACGCTCCACGCACAATTTCCAGTCATCTGATTGCACTTTGAACTCTCCGATGTTACCGATGGTAATCTTGAATGTTTGTGCGCTCTCACAAATAACAACATACGTAGGTTTTAATAATCCTCGTCGCCACTGAAGTATTTGGGATCTCCAGAACCAGGATACAAGCCAAGGAATAAAACTAATTCACAGGATTACAGGTATATTCCGACTGACACACAATACAAGACACAGTAGCAGCTTAGTGCCTTTACCCACATATATTGAACAATATTAATAATATTATAATAAAACAATTTTTAAACGGATTAAATCGCGGATGTCATCCTGCGACCACGAACCCTGCAAAGTGTTCGAAACGTCAGGAAAAATCAATAATACACGCGATTTAATCCGTTTAAAAATTGTTTTATTATAATGTGTAATAATCGCGAAAACCTAAGACATTACTACTATTAATAATACTTATTTCTATGTACCTTCATACGCATACATCACAAAAATATGCGTTCCCAAACTAAATGCTCGTCGGAGATGTACCACCTTTTTCAACATTCCACGTTACAGAACTAACTTGGGCATGAACTCCCCATTAACAAGACAACTGCTTGACCTGGACATCTTCCATAACCACCCCATGCAATTGAGAAGAAAAATTATTGGAAAAAAAATGTACACCATAACCTACTTTATCTATTGTTACATCTTGTTCTTATATTAGTGTCTCATACTTGTCTAATATAAAATTGTGGACACAGTGATATATAATATAAATGTTGTGCATGTCTGTAATTGATGTAAGCACTAGTATTTAGTCATAGTCATTACTTTCTTCAGTGTTTGTGTTTATATTGTAGACGTGCCTTATAATAAAATAAATATCCGTTAGACGTCTTTTATGACACCCACAGGATGAGATATGTTGGTGCTATTCTCAGCTGGCACCACACATTTACTGTATTATAAAAATAAAACAGTACTGCGTGCTACTTTATCCCCGAACCCAAAAGACATTTTGCTGGAATTTGATAAGAAAACCGGCTCCCTGTCTACCGCCGAACAAATATCAGTAGTTTTGGACACGGCTTTTGTGGTTGCAGACGCTTAGTCTCGCTCCAGGTACATTCCACTGAAGGTCTCGAAGTTCTTCCATATTATTATGTAATTATGGCCTCCTAGAAGAACGGATTGAATCGGAGGGTTATATGCTTGTCGCGGAGTGCCTCCCTCCGTGTTTCCTTCCCGGTTAGCTCACTAGGAGGCTCTCTACACGGCAGCAAGTAATGGAGTTCAGTTATTGATATTGGATGAAACGTAGCATATATATTGTTATAATGGTATATTGATATCCACAACTTCAACAATTCATGCTGATGATTATATATATTTAAAATATAGCTTACAATCACAATACTTAAGATAGTTAAAAATGAGTAATTGTAATATTGCAGGCAGATTATTTGTCAGAGCGACAGCTATGTGTCGAACCACTAGCGTTCAGAATCAAATGTGTAATGAAGATGATCAAAATATGAATGATTCGACACCATAATACTAAATTCAAATTTTGATTTGAATAAAGAATGAATCATGAAGTGGACAGTGATGGAGATAAAAGGTATGAAATCATGAAAGAGGTTGATTGAAATGAAGATGAAGGATGACTTCGTCACATGCTTACACAAAAATGGCCTGCTGGGATTTCCCTTCTCTATAAATATCTAGAAAACTGAATATAATGTCTAAAGTTTAAACACTACTGCTTGGCAACAGAATATCTATCAGTATAAAAGTGCCGAACTTTTTTTTATTTTTTTTTATTGATGTCCAGTTGAAATTCTACATGGAACTTCCTTCACCCCGGGGAAGGGTGAAGGGGTAACCGGCTAAAACCACTGGAGTGGTCATCTTCGGCACCAAAGTGGGGCTCCAGGTCCTCGTAAGATCACACTAGAGCCGCCCATTGGTGCCACGCTTTTAGGCACATCTTGGAAGGGATGACTGTAAAGCGGTCACCCCCTCTAGCGGAGAGAAGGCGACTGTAAAAAGGTCACCCCCCCAGGCACTTCTCGGGGAGGATTGTAAAGGATCCCCCCAAGCCTCGCTTTGCGCTGTGCTGCGCACACGGCGGCACGTGACCACGTGCGCGCCACCGTCTTCCCGGGGGTCGCTCGGTGTGAGCACGTATACTCCCCAATCTGCGCACCCGCGACCCCCGAGGCCCCCCACCATGAAGTGATGGCATGGGGCTCAGGCGTGTTGGACTTGGGAGCCGGGACGGTTGTTGCCCCGGGGCCGTCTCGTCCTTCTCCGTGCGGAATCGGCCCTCTCCCGATCCCACTCTGCAGTCTCCTTCTCCAGCATGACGCTCTCGCAGAAGGAGACCACTGCACTCCAATTTTCGTGCTCTGCCAACATAGCTGACACTACTGCCGGCAGAGAGAGATTTTGCCCGATCTGATCGACCAGGATCCGCCGCTCGGCCGCTCACGCAGGGCACTCCTCGAGCGTGTGCTGTGCGGTATCCTGGTCGCTTCGACAATGGTGGCACTGTGCCGTAACCTCGCGTCCTATTCTGTGCAGGTATGCACTGAAACAACCGTGACCAGTGAATACCTGCGTCAGACGGTAGGTGACGCGCTCGCTCCTTCTGAGCCAGGCTCCGAAGAGCGGCAGGATGACCTCGACGACGCGCTTGGTCACGAACTGCGACCGAAGGCGATGTCGCCACATCTCGAGTGCGCGCCGTCGAGCCAGCCGCCTCACTCTGTCGAACGCCCCTGAAGGCACGCCTTCCCCACTTTGGCGGAGAGAGCGTGTCTGGTCGTAGACCCACGCATCCGTCTCCGCCTGGATGTCGAACGGCGGAAAGCGTGCCAGGAGAGTTGCCGCCTCGTAGGGCACTGTCCTGTATCCCCGTGCGATCCGTATAGCCACTCTGCGCTGCAGACCGTGAAGTTGGTTTCTGCAGCGCTGGACGCCTGACAGTCGGGATGACCATACAGGCGCCCCGTAGAGGGCCACAGATCGCACGACACCCCCGTAGAGACGGCGAACTTCCTCACTCGGTCCCCCGAGATTGGGCAGCACCCGATGTAATGCACCCACTACCCTTTCGACTCAGGGGACGAGGCGCGCGAAGTGCTCTTCGAAGCCCCAACGACTGTCCAGGGTGAGCCCCAGGTACTTCATGTACTGGCCCACCCTGATTTACGCGTCACCAACGCGTATCCACGAACTGGGTGGTTCTCTGCTCCATGGCAGTTTGTGGAACCATAGCGCCTCGGTTTTGTGAGGCGCTATCTGCAGACCCAGAGCGTGGATTTTGGCTACGACAATTGCCACCGCTTGGTCGGCAAGCCGGATGGTTCCGTCGAAGGACTCCCCGCTGGCCAACACAAGAGTGTCGTCAGCGTAACATACCAAGCTGACGCCAGCGGGGAGAACGACACGTAGGACCGCGTCGTAGGTGAGGTTCCATAAAAAGGGACCGAGAACTGATCCCTGTGGAACCCCGCACGTAATCTCCCTCCGCTTTACGCTACCGTCCCTGCCCACGTAGAAAATGTGCCTATCACGCAGATAGGCCCCTATAATGCCCTGCAGGTAGGGGGGGCAACGATGATGGACTAGTGCCCCCCTAATCGCGCCCCACGGGATGGAGTTGAAGGCGTTGACGATGTCTAGACTGACAGCCAACGCCACCCCACCCCACTGGGACACTGCCTGTTCCGACAGCGAGCGGACGCGGAGAATCGCGTCGATTGTGGACCGCCGCTGCCGGAAGCCATACTGACTTTCGGCCAGGTATAAGTGCCTACCTAGCCGAATCTCACAATATGAGACTGTAAGTTCCGCCACAAACAACTGAACTTAGTGACCACTAATATCCCATATTAACTATATGTTGCTTCGGAGGGTCTAAGAAGATCGGTTTATTATTTGATGCTATAGTAAAAGAACAGTACCGTTTTATACATTAAATAAAATTAACGCACCAAAAGTAATAATATTACGTTATTTATTCAGAAACAAATTAATTCAACGAAAATACAATTGTATGTAATTAAGAATCGTATAAATATTAAGTAGCTCAAATTAACTACTCAAATAAAACAGTCTAATAATAATTATACCTTTATTATTCGTAAAGAACTGTAAATAATAATAACTCATTTAATATTCATTTATGAAACAACGTAATTGCCTCAAGGCCAAGGTAGCCCTAAAATACAAATTAGTTGATGCCTAATATTAAATTTGATGAAGGATATGCAGTTACATTTTATATTCCATTAAATTTGGCAATTATAGTACATTATGTGTATGAGGTTAATGCTGTAAAAGTAACTTTTGATAACTGAAATAGTCGCCTACTACAGTAATGTCGACTATAATAGAGTCTGCAGTAACTTTATGGTTATGTCAACATTACATCGCTCACTCGCCTTAAAATATTATAATAGGTAATGTTACCGCTTGTAGTAAGCACTTTATTAACAGATATTTTGTTTTGCGACAAACTGTTCCTAAAACAAACATTGCGTGCTTGCTGATAATTTGAAATACATTTGGCGATATCAATCAAACATAATAGATCGGAATGACTTCGTATTTGTGGAAATTACTTTGCAAACTTTTGGCCCACATTAGCTGTATTAACTAGTAGGCTTTTATTGCTTACTGCTAATTTCTACAGAAGCAGAACTACATAAATTACACTAAACGAGACTGAACTGGACTATTTACGTAAACTGGACTAGAATAAAAATAAGTTTATTTAAGTACAACTACATCGTCGTCAGCATCGTCGTTTATAATAATTATTATGTCGGTTTCAATAATGCTGTCAAAATTAATGTCTCTTTTGTAGTTGTCTATCATAATTATCTTTTTTTCTCCACTATTTTAGCACAGTCATCAATTGTGTCGTGGGCACATGCTTCTTTCCGCATAGCTTCCATCTACTATACGGTGAAAGGTAGCATGACATTGTGTCGCGCTGTATAGTCTGTTAAAGCACGAGACATTTTTATCTAGTCAAAGTCAAAGTCAAATATTTTTATTTCAAATAAACCAAATATTGGCACTTATGAAACGTCAGAATCTAAGTTGCACGGTTCCAAATAGTTGATCTATGGAGAAGAACCGGCAAGAAACTCCATAGATACTCTTTTAAAATAATTGAGATTACGATGTTGATTAATACAAATTAAGCTAAACCATATAAAGAGCATTATGTAGGCCAATGTATAAAAAAAAGAGATACTAATGCAATATAATCATTATTCGCCATGGCAGTTAATGACTGACCAGTCCCAACAGACGGCACCCGTTCACGAGCATGACGCATGCATCAGCATCGCTTAGCTCAACCATATTTTAGGGAACCGAACGACCCGATACACAACGCCACCGCCAGCAAGACATTTTAGTGAGCATGACAGACCGATACTACCAGGCCAAAGGCAAAGGGTACTAAATATATAACATTAACGGCTACATGATGCTCGCACATTTACAATTTTATGATTAATTAATAATGTCAAAATATTATTAGAATGTAAATTGCAGTCATTAAATTAAACATAGGCAAATAATTTATATCATAAATATAGAATTCAATTTTAAATAAGTCAAATTAAATGTCAAGATGTCAATAAAAAGATAAAAAATAAGTCAAGTAAATGTCAGGATGTCAACAAAAAATTAACTACAATTTCTGTGTAGACGGTAAAGCATTGATTGGGAATAACAACACGTCAATTATGCGAAAATTATACAATATATTATAAAGCGCCAGAGGGTCGCAGTGTGCAGGAGGGAAACGTTTGCCAGACATCGCTATCGTCGATGTAATGATTTATATTATAGTAGGCTTTCGAAATTAAAATGCGCTTAATCAATGATTTGAATCTTGTTTCTGGTAAGTCGGTGATACTACAAGGAATTTTGTTATAGAATCTAATACTGTTTCCCATAAACGACTTGCTGGTTCTGTTAAGTCTAAAGCCAGGTACAACCAACTTGTTCTTGTTGCGAGTATTTAAGCTTTGCACGTCACTTTTCTTACTGAAATATGCTATATTTTTGCGGATATACATAATGTTTTGGAAAATATATAAGGAGCGTATTTATTTATATGTTTGGTTATGTATTAGAACCTTTATTAAAAGAACTAACCTTAATTTTGGGCCCAAATCAATTCAATGGTAATATTGGCAGTGATATGGAGATAACCTAACAATGTTATTCCCATGTTCTTCTACCAATTTGTCAATGAAATAAAATTAAGGAAACCATCTTAAAGCAACTTTACTAGCTCCACTTACAATAAATTCATGTTGGTCATGGTAGCATGACTGCACCAAAAAGGAGTCCAATCTGCTTTCTTACTCGCTTGTATTGGCACTTTATCAATTTGGATAGAATGGCATACCATACCTGTGCGTTTTATGTGATTTATGATCCGCACGTCATAAACCACTCTTTGAATTATTCTGCATCCATTTTCTCGTGGTATTCGTTTGTGCTCTTCGATTGAAACGCAAGTAATTTTCTACAAACCTTCGTCTAAGCTGACCTCGCATGGCAAATTAGGCCTTTTCCTTCGGCCATCGAGTAAGATGCTTCAATGTCATCTGTCCATGTCTACGGCACAGTGTGTTGGCGTTTAGTCATTTTTCTTAAATTAATATAACATTATCTTAATTTGTAAAAAAATAACACGTAGAAATGTTATTCTCTTCAAAATTATCTCATGTATTATCCATTTCTGTTTTTTCAGTGGTAATTTTTTTCTATCTTTAGCCAATTCCTCTTAATTTGGTTTTCAATGACTCTATAGTTCCATTAAACAAGCATCTACTAAAAAACTCGCAAGTTTGCCTCAATGTAATATAAACATCAAAAGGTATTTCTTAGATTTGTTGCACTTGTTGAAGAAGAAAAACATCGCGAGGAAACCTGGTCTAATGGTCACCAACAAGAATTAAGCTAACTTTTTAATCAATGCTGATTTCTTCTCTTTATGAGAGGAGCCAGTTCATCATTTCGGTCGAATGAAGTCCACTGCTGGACACAGGCCTCCCCCAAAGATCACCACAACCACCGATATGGATGTGTTGTGAGTACATTGGGGGGTTTTGCCATAATCGCCACGCTTGGCAGGCGGGTTGGCGATCGCAGTTGAGTTGTTAATGTACTCGAAGGACGCTGCTGCCCATCCTCCGGCTAATCCCTTAGTCGACTTTTACGACACCCATGGGAGGAAATGGGGTGGTGGCATTCTGAGCCGGCACCACACCGCAAAGTGACACAGTTACAGGCAGAATTCCAATGTTGCTGAATTAATTTTGTTACAACCTACATAATGTTTTATTTATTTTTTAAATTAAATAAATGTACCTAAATATTACTCATAAGTACAATTTTTTCTTACTAAGTAGTGCCAGCTAAGAATATCACCACCCCATCTCATCTCGTGGTGTCTTAAAAGGCGGCTAATCCTATGAGCAGCAGGACCCTCCGAGTACAATAATAACAACCCGACTGCGATCGCCATCCCGCCTACCAAGCGTGGAGATTATGGCAAACCCCACGATGAGCACACAACATAAACCCACACCGGTCATTGCGGTGATTTTTGGAGTCGGCCCGTGGCTAAAATGATAAATGGTGAATGTTTTTACAAAAGGTACGCCGCGGTCTTGAATAAATTATCAAGTCTAGATTTAATCAATTATAGGTAATATATTGTATATAATAGTATAATATTACTTTCACAGACATTCAAACTAATATGTATATATATATATATAAATACATACAGAATATGCGCAAATCTCGAAAACCTAATCCTACAAAAATACTGACATCTTGGTGGCCAATTGTTAGCAACACGAAATTTGGAAGAAAATCTTTCCGTGACCATCTAAAGCTAGTTCTTCAACAGAATCGGTCACTGATATTCAGAAAGTTTTTAGTTCGAGAAAAAGAATAAAGAGAGACATTAACACTGGACGCACAGATAAAAAATAACTGGACAAGTGTGGTCAATTTTCGTTTACTTTCTTAAATAACTTGAAAACTAGATATTTTTAAATTATAAAATAAATACATTTGAGACCCGCATAACACTCTCTCTCTCTCTCATTTTATATGTTACACGGTACAGTTTGCAAAACTTTGTTCTTTAATTTTCTATATTGCCCCCCAAAAGAGACCTTATATTCAAAATTCATTTATTTACGTTACATGTACATGTTTTGGTTGCAGAAATCCATATGTTTATCAAATTTTAACTTAATTAGTCCAGTAGATTCGGAGCAAATTGGCTGTGATAGACGGACAGACCGACAGACGCACGAGTGATCCTAAAAGGGTTCCGCCGTCTTTTTCTTCGGACGTTCGGAACCCTAAAAATTTACCCAGCAGTAAAAAAATTAATTATCCTAACACATACAATAGGTATTAATCGTGTAGAAAGCCAGAAAAAGTCGCATTATGGTAACATTCTAACGCTGCAACGCCACTGACAAGTTTGTGATACCTTAACTATACACGTAGGATGGGCAGCAGTATCGTGGATTCCCTTATTACAGATAGATGTTTGGAAAAGCTCCATATCTATTAGGGTAGGTCGAAAAAATATTTTTTATTCCTATTCAAGACATCAAAAAGTTAGCGATTTGATTGTTTTGTACTAAACTTTTACATTAATACAAAGAAGGAGCACGTATTTTTTTATCACAATAAAAATTGGAAAGAAATTTTAAGTTCAAAACAATCATACTCGTGTTATCATAATTTTTTGATGTTTTGAAATATTATAAGGTTATAAAAGAAGTTTTCTTATTGTTATTCTTATTCTTTATTGTACAACTTCAAACAGAAAACATAGATTGTTAAATAAAATTAAACATGATGTACAAAGGCAAACTTAGGTCAACATTAGTTTTCTTCCAGCAAACCTTAGAATGATAAAAAATAGAAACAAAACAGGACAGTATCAAGTGTATGCATAATCAAGAAGAAAACAACTGATAGGAATAATGATAACAAGCGTTTTTGTGAATGCTGTTAATCATAAAATACCCAACTAAACAGCATGAACATAATATATACTTAAATAAATACATAACTATATAAATAAATATATACCATACATACATACTTTTTGAGTCCTTTTGTGAAAACGTCCAGAGTAGGGCTATTGCGTAGTGAGTGTGGAAGAGAATTCCAGAGAGGCACTCCACGTACAGTAAATGATCTATCATAACGGCTGGAGGTAAGATGAGGAGTACGAAGAAGAAGAGAAGAAGATGTACGACAGGCTGTACCCCTAGGCACAAGATACTCAAAGCGCTCACGCAGATAGACAGAAGATATAGAGTTGTGAAGAACCGAAGAAAGAAGAGAAAGAATATGAGAGTCCTGACGTTTCTGTAGTGGCAACCACCTCATTCTCGCACGGAATTCCGACATATAGACGTATTTCCGAGAGCCAAAAATGAAGCAGATAGACAAATTCTACAAACGTTCGAGTTTATTGAGGAGTTCCTCAGTTCCGTCAACGATGGAGGCATCAGCATAATCTAGAAGCGGTAAAAGTAAGGACTAGGCAAGAGTTAATTTTGTGTAAAAAAGGTAGGAACTTCTGGAGTCGTTTAAGAGACTGAAACGTCCAGATCCAACTCTAGGACCTCCTGCTTACTTCCACAATGTAGACACTCCATGTATGTAATGTAGGTTACAGTCCAGGAAAACACCTAGATTCTTAGCACTCCTGGAAAAGGCTATAAGGCCACAATCATACGTCACCGGAGGAAGAGACCTTTGATTCAAGAGGTTAGACACATCCCAAGCCCTCATTATTGGTGGCAGATTCATATCTGCCACCAATAATGAGAGCCAGGGATTTGATTGAATTTACTAATAGACCAAAAGATTTGGCCCACCGGCTGATATTACCTAGATCATTATGGATGTCATCAATAGCTTCACGGAGCTCTCCGACTTTGAAGTGACGATAGACCTACAAGTCGTCTGCATAGAAATGATAGTGAGAAGTTAGTACTTTAGTGATAGCGTTAATAAAAACAGAGAAGAGAACAGAAGAGAGCTGCCCTGAGTAACACCCGCAATGAGATCACACCACTCAGAGATGGCTTCTTCGGAACGAACTGACTGCGATTGACCCCAAGATAGGAGCTGAAACATGCAATCACAGAACAAGATATGTTTAGAGAAGATAGGATTTCTTAGAGGATGTCATGATCAACTGCATTAAAGACATTGCTAAAGTCGAGTAGAACCAGAACTGTCAGAATTTTATTTTCCATAGTCAATCGGATGTCATCTGTAATTTTAACTAAAGCTGTTACAGTGATATGGCTAGGACGAACTCCAGATTGGTATCGGATTGTATTGGATTGGAAGACTTAGAAAGCTGTTAGATGAGAGATAATAAGACTGCTGATCATCAAGACTTTGGACAGGAGAGGAAGAATTGGACGGAACTGGGACACTGAAGAGGGGTTTTGAGGAGGAAGAAGTAGGGAGGCCTTCTTCCAAGCTGATGGAAAGGTGCTTATGTAGAGAGTGATTTAGGATTGGAAGAATCATTTGGAGTTGAAGGCTATTATCACCCATCGCTTTGGTGTCTATTGATGGGATTGATTTTTTAATATCCCATAGAGAGATCAGAAAGCGTAGAGGAATTAATGTTGTCAATAAGTATAATACGGGATTTGAAAAAATGAACATTAATGGCGTTAATGTCCATATCGAGGCTAAAAGAATGGGATGCTTTGCCAAGAGATTTAAGGAATTTCCATGTTTGGGCAGTTTTGAAACTTTCATTGAGTCGTGAATATGGCGTCTCTTAGCATCCCTATACTTACGACCCCAGAGATTTCGCAACTTTTTATACGTTATCCAGCTATCTTCGGTAGGATATTTTTTGTAACGCCTCTTTGCCTTATCCCTATTCGTCATCGCTTTTTTATGGCGTCAGACAACCACGGTGCTGGAAGATATTTCACTCTCACCCTTTTTAGGGGAGCGTGGACAACATACAAGCCCAGCATCAAACTGTTACAGGCAGAGATTCAAGACTCTTAGTCATTTTGGGTGTAAACAGGAGATATTAAATATATTCAAAAGATTAATTAATTAATTAAATTTTTTCGGGTAGGTGCATAAAAAGTTTACACATGTGTCTTAATATTCTACTATAATTAAAATATAATAATTCAATTTTAATAAACAATTTCTTGTGTAAAACCATTACAACATTAGTCCTTGACACATATTGTGTAGGTAATAAAATATATGTCTTAATTTATAAAAATTGCATTTACTTGCCGGTGACACATACACTTTCACTTAAATCACTGTGTTTCTGTTCCTGCAAAATATGGCCACTATTGCCGATATTGCGGAGATCCAGCGTGTCGCGATGACATCTCTCAACCAGCGGATGGCAGATTTTGAGGCACACTTGAAGTCATCATCGCCTGGAACTGACTTAAGTACCCTTCATACAGACTTTCACACCTTCAAGGAGCATGTCTGGAACGTGCTAAGTGTGTTGCAGCAGCAGATCGCAGAGTTGGGAAAATGTGTTGATGTGATGGAGATGCGTCACAGAAGAGGATTTCTTTTACTTGGTGGTGTGCCCGAGGAACCTAACGAGAAGATTGCTGAAGCTGTCACGTTTGTACTTCAGAGTAAGTTGGGCTTATCAGACCTAAAGCCACCCATGCTTACTGTCTGTCACAGGCTGGGCACTGCCACTGATGGTCGTCAGAGACCCATTTTACTCCGGTTTGCTGACCCTGAGATAAAGACTACCATATGGAAGACGAAAGCTAAGCTCAAGGGATCTTCTTTTGTGCTATCGGAATTCCTAACACGTCAGCGGCAGATGGCTTTCTCGACAGCGCGGAAGCTTTTTGGCGTGACAAACGTGTGGACAATGGACGGGAACATTAACATCAAGCTCCCTGATGGAAAGCGCAGCCGTGTCTCTGGTTACGAGGAAGTCGTTGCGCTGGGTGCGGAGCACGGCAAGTTGGTGAATGATCTAGCGGTTTCTCCAGCGAAGAACGCAAGCCCAGTGCCAGCGCAGATTACTGTCAGGTCGAAGCGGAATATCACGAAGAGGAAATAAGTGTCCTTTCCGTCGTTCTGTCAAACGTATCGTTTCTGGTTTGGCTCACTGACACTTTTCTTGTTTTGTATTGCGGTAAGTGGTTAAACTAAGACTGGTTTTATTTGTTTTCTACTGACCACGACACACACATTTTAACTGTTTCGCATTGTCAACTTGTCAAGTGTCAACGTCAGGCGTCAATTGCTCGCTGGTGTCATTTCCCAACTGACGTATTTCTTACCTCTAAACTGGTTGCGTTTGGATACTTGCTGCAGATATGATATTAATCTAATTTATTTTTGTAAACAGTTAACCGGCAGGTTATGCAATGTACCTCTTCTTGTTATTGTTGGTTATATTTAAAATTAAGCTTTTTTATATAATATTTATATTAATTATTTATTTTTAAATATGTCAGACGAAGACTCTTATTATTCTGCTTGCGATAGTCGATCCATCTCATTTTCGTCACTTAATGAATCTTTCTCGACAAACACGTTGTTAAGTGGAGAGTTACAGAGATTTCAAAAATGCCTTAATGTATGCCACATAAATGCCCAAAGTATTCCCCAGCACCATTCAGAGTTGCTGGACGTATTTTGTAACGTGCCTTTGCATGCCATTCTAGTCTCAGAAAGTTGGCTCAAACCTGAACTTCCTTCTACATCTTATAGTCTACCGAGCTTTGTTCTTATTCGCAACGATCGCATAGGGAAAAGAGCCGGGGGTGTCGCTATTTATTTACGTAGTGATATTCCCCATAAAATCCTATTTTCTTCACCGTCACTTTATAACGGAGATCCCGAGTTCCTTCTACTTGAAATAGATGTCAAGGGGGTAAAAGCCGTTCTTGGAGTGGTTTACTGTCCACCTGCTACTGATTATTTCTCCTGCTTAGATACGCTTCTTGAATCTGTCTCCTCTGAGTACAAACACCTCATAATCATGGGTGACTTCAACACGGATCTCTTGAGAGATACCCCACGGTCTCGTAGACTAAGAACAATCTTGGAATCGTCGAATCTCAAGTCTCTCCCACTCAATTCGACTCATCATAATATCGACACTGACGATTCCTGGCTTGACCTAATAATCACGTCTTCTGTGGATTTTGTGGCTAACCATGGTCAGGTCGCAACCCCTGGACTTTCTAAACACGACCTGATCTACCTTTCTTATAAAATTAAACCCCCTAAACATCGACCTGCCATTGTCTTTATACGGCAATTTGCGAGGCTGGATCAAGGAAGGCTTAACAGTGATGCACAATCCCTTGACTGGACCAGAATTCTTCAAGCGTCTACAGTGGATGACAAAGTTGCTCTTCTGAATGTGTTTATCCTTCAACTTCTTGATAAGCATGCACCACTCAAGGCTGTTAGAATGAAACGTCCTCCGGCACCATGGATTACCCCTGGTATCCGAATGGCGATGAGACGCCGTAACAAGGCCTTTCGGAGACATAGAAAAGATCGCAGTGAGGAGAACTGGTGCCTGTACAAGTTAGCGAGAAATCAGTGTAACCAGATGGTAAGAGTTTCTAAGCGCCGATACATTAGTGTAAATGTTCTTAACTCTTCACCGGCTGATATATGGAAGTTTTTAAAATCTCTTGGCATATCTAAATCACAATCCTGTATCCTACCTTCAAATTTGTCTCTCAATAACCTTAACCAGCATTTTTCATCATCGGCAATTCTCGCAGACTATGTAAAAACCAAAACTATATTTGATATTAGTTCCATGCCGACATTGCCTCCCGACTCATTCTCATTTTCCCCTGTGACTGACCTCGAGATCCGCAAGACTTTTACCTCCTTAAAATCCAAAGCTATCGGCTGTGACGGCGTTAGCAGGACTATGATATCGGTCGTTCTTGACAGTTTTATTCCCGTTTTTACACATATAATCAATTTTTCTCTGCAGACTGGGGTATATCCTTCAATCTGGCGCAAGGCTTTCATCATCCCTCTTCCAAAAAAATCTAACCCCAGTTTAGCTAATCATTTCAGGCCGATATCCATTCTCCCATTCCAGTCTAAGGTTTTAGAAGCAGCTGTTCATAAACAAATATCTTCCTACATCTTCAAGAATAAGTTGCTATCCCAATACCAATCCGGATTTCGAACTGGCCACAGTACATCCACTGCTCTACTTAAAGTCACAGAAGATATTAGGTGCGGTATGGAGAATTCGAAACTAACGGTCTTAATTTTAATAGACTTTTCCAACGCTTTTAATACCGTTGACCACGATATTCTCCTCGCCATTCTGTCACAAATCGGGTTCTCGTCGTCATCTCAGGGTTGGTTCTCATCATATCTTCGTGGTCGCCAGCAAGCAGTGCGTGCTGATCAGGAATTATCCGATTGGTGCAACCTGGCAACTGGTGTACCACAAGGCGGTATACTCTCTCCAATTTTGTTTTCGTTGTTTATAAATTCCATTACTAATATCCTCAAATGCTCTTACCATCTCTATGCCGATGACTTGCAACTATACGCTCAAGCAGACATAGTGAACCTGAATAATTGTATTTCTAGCCTTAACGCTGACCTAAATACCATCGAAGACTGGTCTCGTAAATTCGGAATTACGGTAAATGTCGATAAATGTCAAGCTGTCCTTACGGGCAGCTCGTTCCACGTAAAAAATCTAAATTACGATCACCTGATTCCGATTATCTTCAACAATACCGTTATTCCTTTTTCACCCGACGTTAAGGATTTGGGTTTACATATTGACGATAGGCTAAGTTGGGATAAACAAGTCTGTCAGGTTAGCCGAAATGTCACAGCCATACTGCGATCTCTCTACAGATTTAAACATTTCCTCCCATCTAGCACTAAAACCCTTCTGGTCCAGTCCCTTGTGCTTCCTGTGATTGATTATGCAGATGTTTGTTACTCGGATTTATCTCAAAACCTTCTCAACAAATTGGATCGCCTTCTAAACAACTGCATTCGCTTCATTTTTGGACTCCGTAAATACGACCACATCTCTATTTACCGTTCTCAGCTCAAATGGCTGCCTATCCGTCAGAGAAGATCCCTCAGATCTCTTTGTCTCCTCTTCTCCATTATTAATGATCCTTGTACTCCTGAGTATCTAAAAAAATATTTCCTAGTTTTGGGTAGTTCTCATAGCCGTAACTTGCGTGCTGCTGATAATTTGATTCTTCAGATTCCTTCTCACCGTACAGGTTATATTGCCAATTCCTTCTCGGTCTCAACAATCAAACTATGGAATGTGCTTCCCCTTGATTTAAAAAAAGCTTCTAGTAAATTTGCATTCAAGCGAAAAGTTCAGGAATACTATTTGAAATCGCTGCACTCCTGCAATTGACAATTTCGTGCATCGTTATCGTGCAAGATATAATACGTACTGTATGTAGTATCTTTCATTTGATGTATTTAGATTATGTATATTTTACTGTATATATAGTATGTAAATTTGTATGTATTATTGAAATGTTAGTTATTGTACCTCTTTCAATGTATTTCTTTTTTAACCCAAAGGTTGACTGGTAGAGAATGCCACATGGCATTAAGTCCGCCTTGTGTACCACCATTGTACATAAAAGTGTAAATAAATAAATAAATAAATAAATAAACATTATTTACTTTAAAAAATGAGTAGGCCACCTCAAAATACAGTATTTTTTTAATTATCTATTTAATAATCTACAAATTATACCCCCAAGATAATAAAACCCGCCCTAATACCTATATTTTCACATGCATAAACACCCAGACCAGATTAACTATCTTTAGGCTATATTATCCGACCCGCAAGATGGTAAATATTTGTAAGTATAAGTAAAGTCAAATTTGTATCTCCAGACGTTCAAACCCACCATGTGGTGTACGGATCAAAAATCAGCATGCCATATCGGCCCGTAGATCTCGTAAAAGGCGACTAATTGGCGAAATTAATAATCAATCGATTTCAATTTATGATTTTGAACTTGATCTAGTTTTGTGTCCTAAACCTCAAAACCAAATATTTTGGATGAGATTGATTATTAATGTATACTTTTATGCACAATGACGGTACACAAGGTGTACTTAATGCCATATGGCACTATCTACCAGTCAACCTTTGGGTTAAAAAGATATATTACAAAGAAATTATAATAAGTACGTAACAAAAATAATACATACATAAAAATCGTCATACTATAGATACGGTTAAATACATAGGTTTAAAAAATACTACATATAATACGTACTATTTATCATTTTAACCATAGCCGTAATTGTCAATTAGGGTTCCAGCGAATTCAAAAAGTAATAATATAATTTCAGCCGTAAGGAACTCTATTACTATATACTACTATAATTCTGAAGGATGGACAGCAGTGTCTCTTCTGTGGAACAGAAGTAATTCTGGCAAATTCCCCCCAAAATTACGACACGGCTTGTAACCTGTTGTCTGTGGAGGACTTTGTTTAACAGTGGACGTGTTATGACTGATAGAATGATGATGATGACGTTTAAACCACGTATGGATAATGAGACCAGCCGTTAATATTTTGGATAAAGGATAAAATTAAATAGTGATAAAAGCATGGTTACCACAAACGTCACCAATCCTACATCACGCAAGCAAAATTCGCACGAAACATCACACTAGAGAATATCTTCTCTTATCGTATTAGAAGTACCAAAGAGTGAAATATGTTTATCGTGTAGCAATAAAACCCAGTAATATATTCACATGTTACAATAAAATACCTTATATTCCCACCAAAACGCAAATAAATCCAACGACAAAGACCCCTTCAATATTTATAAGCCGATAACGAACACTGTATAACCAAATCAGTAACATTAGGTGTAGAAACTTGGCACATTACAAATAAACATGTAATAAAGATGTAGGGATAAGGTGAGCGAAAATCTTGGCCATTTTGTATTCAACATTTTCTGAAGCGGAGCTTCTTAACGCATGATTGGATGGGGATTTTTTATACGCGAGTATTACGCACAAAATGTGAAATGAGTGAACGCTAACGTAGAGATGCAATGCTCCTCATTGGTTGGGCAGTACATATAGCTCATGCTGCTCATGTGAGTGAGCGAGATGGAGTACGAGAGTGTGAAACTATAGACACTACTACTACTGAACATGGTACATTAATTTACGCTGTTATTGAAGAAAAGCATTTTATTTAACGCACGTTTGGGATGTGAATTTGATACACATATTGTGAAACGTCCGAACGTGAACGCGGCGACGCAAGGCACTTCATTGGCTTGGCAGCGCATATTAAGCTTCGCTTCTTTCGGATATCCCACGATACCTCGATGTGTTTTCAGCGATCAATGGTATTTTCCTACAGAAGAACAAAATTATTGATTTTTTATCTTATATTATTGGTTATACTAATATAAATAAATATATATAAATATAATCTAACATAAGGAGCTCGCTGCTATTGTTCAGCAACATACTGCTATCACCAATACGTTTGCTGCATGTGGTGGAAATCAAGTGTCCTGTTTATGGTAACGGCGTGTATCGGGGCACTGAGTTTCCCTACAATATAAGTTGAGCGACACATACATATCTACATGCTCGTGAATGAGTGCCGTCTGTTGGGATTGGTCATCTTAATGCTGCCACGACAATGGAATCATAAACTTGAATAAACACAGTCATCAGGCTTGTTTAGTGTAGACTTTAGAAAATTTTCCCCTGCGTTGTCCTAACATTATCTTCATTTCGAAAACTATGTAGTTAAAAAATTTTTAACATTATGATTTTAAAAAATTAATCATAGAGATTCTTGCCCGTTCTTTTCCAAATCTACACCTTGGAACACGGCAACTAAAGTCTTGACTATTCATGCCTGTAAATAGTTTTACGTGATTATAACATTTGTATCTTTATCTTTAATCACAACTTTCCCTTATCATGTAACGTTTATTTTAGTAGTGTTTAAGGAGGTCTATGTTTTGCTGTTGGAGGTGTGAATATAACTAGGTTATAAGATAGTGATGATGAAAACTTGATCAGTAGCAAAAACATTAATAATCAGACTAGTTAATAATATTAACTATTCTGATTACTAGTATTCTTTTTACAAATAACTTGACAGATAGAGATGTATTTTTGTGAGTTCGTCGAGTTTCGCTCGCTTCTTCCTGGGAAAATAACTAGGAAATGGGAATGTGATCATTGGGCGAGTATGAACTGTGTCTTCTTCGAGACACTCTCCTTACGTCCAAAGCCCCAGAAGGCTTAGAAATTGTAAAGGCGAACAGACCACAGGTCTGTGGACTGGTATCGAAGTGAACGCACTTCGATACCAGTCCACAGACCTGTGGTCTGTTCACCTGTACAATTTCTCAGGTTAACTGACCATATGATGGTGTGTGAACGCACAGACCATATATGGTCAGTTAACCTGTTAATCTGGACACCACCTTCCATTGGAAATAAAAAAATATCTCTAACTTTTCTGTGGCATTTCAATTGCTGTGAAATCATCTATATTAATTATGAAAGTAGCCGTTACCCGCCCGCTTCGCTACAAGTAAATTATATTTATATTCAAATATTCTGAACCCTGTAACATATTTTCATTTTAATTCTTGTTTCAATCCCTAATATTTTCATTGGAATCCGTTGAGTTGTTTCAGGGGCTATTCGAGACAAACTTTGAGACAGATAGACTTAATTTTTTCAAAACGGTATTAAATGATTAATAGATGTATATTACCACTATAGATAACAGTTTTCACTTTAATTCAGGGGTTTATTTCGAAATTACAGACAGATGCTTCAATTTTACTATATTGGCATAAATACCTATATATGGGACTATGGGTATATGAAATCACTTTGTACTGAAGTTATTGGAATTCATTTTAAGCTGTTTAAGTTTCTTAACTGTTATACATCAGTTCAGCTTATTATGCATGAATTTATATGCAGAGAAAGCAGAAATAAAACGTAATAAATTCTAAAACAGTTGGCAAATTAAGCCTAAGAACTTTTTATTCACCGCTAACTCTTAACTTTTTTCATTAAAAGGCTTATCAGAATTACTTTATTATGTAGGTACAATTAAAGCATCACGGCTATATTTGCCAAAGGGTCAGTTAGAAGTGTTTGTTGTATTGTACAACTATAATAAATCGAACACAATCCAAACTGCAGGGTTAAATTTAATATTTCCAAAGAGAATAACGCCGTAACACTTTGCTCGACCTGTTAATCGAACCAAGGACCTCGGCTGCAGCCGTTCTTGTGGCCACTGAATAATATGTTATATTTCTATACACAGATTTTAACATAACTAAGAAACTGGGACTCGCTTTGTAACCCTCAGCAATTAACACCCCAACTGCTCCAACCAACAACATAAATCCAGTATAACGCTAACGAAGACTGGATCTCAAGAGCTCGAAAGTTTCAGTTATTAAAAGTTTTATTACCCTTGCCTTTACAAACGGCTGCCAAGCGCATACTAGCGACTGGCGCGATAGAGCGTTAAACAGCATTCAGCTTTAAATAGGCTAGCCTTTAGCGACTCCCCAAGATGTCCCTTTTTTGTTTCATTTTTATTAGTTCCCGTGGAGAATTTTCAGTTTTCGGTTAAAACCACTGGGGCGGTCATTTTGAGCTCCTAAGAGGGACTCCAGAACCTCGTATGATCACACTAGAACCGCCCACCGGTACCACGCTTATAGGCATAACTCGGAGAGGGTGACTGTAAAGCGGTCACCCCTACGGGGGATTGTAAAGAGTCACCCTAAGCGTCCCACGCCAAAAAAAAGGGCACACCTCGAGCGTATGCAGTGCGGTATGCTGGTCGCTATCATAGTGGTGGCACTGTGCCGTGACCTTGCGTCCTATCCTGTGCAAGAATACACCGGAAAAACCATGCCCGATGAATACCTGCGTCAGGCGGTAGGTGACGAGCTCGCTCCTTCTGAGCCGGTCTTCGAAGGGCGGGCTGTCGTGTGCTTTTCACAGCCACCTCCCGTCCGCTAAAGGGCGTGACCGCTTTCCATTCATCCCCTCCACGATGTGCCTAAGATCGTGGCTCCAGTTGGTGCCTTGAAAGATAGATTGGAGGTGACTTCCTGGAGACCCTTCGCTGCCGAAGATGACCGCTGCGGTGGTTTGTTCGGTAGGAATCCGGTATGCCCCTCAGCCCTTCGCCGGGAAGTAAGTAAATAACTTATTTCCAACGGGCTAGTATTTACTAGTAAACATAAATCATTTACCATGCCTTTCATAAGTATACGCTGATCCTTACTATTTAACCCTGTTAGTAGTACTTACTTAATAGTACACCGCTAGTCCAGCCAAGTGTTACAGCGGTAGCAGAAAGATAGATTCGCAGTACATGAAAAACTGAGGTGAGAAATGTACCGCAAATCCCCTGTGAATAAATGTAGCCAATCCATTAGAAGCCCACCCGAATAAAGATAAGTATAAATGTGTACCATTTTTAAAGTTACGAAAAAATAAAACAGAAGTTTTTATACGAATACTGTTAAACTGTTTATTTTTCTAACATTAGAGACAAATTTCACTTTGAATTATATTTTGAAGATACAAAAGCCAGGTGTATATGTTACAGGGAAATGATGCAAACGCAGATTTGATCAAGTCTACAAGATAAAAAATCAAATAACAGAAGATATTTAAATTACTTTTTTTTATATAAATTTCACATGCGTGAACACTTAGACCCGAACAATCTGTAGGTCAAACAAGTATTCGTTTCGTGTAAAGTTGTTATTTTCCTTCGGTCTTTGCATGTTGACATTCTCAATATTATTGTTGTTTGTTTCGCCAACAGGTAGGCAAAGGTCCGAGCCATACAGCCTGGTCTGACTTTCTCCCGTAGACAAAGTATAAACATCATGACATCCATAGCATATTTAATAAATATTGATCATATTTGGTACATGCACGTAAGTAACACTTATATATTTAATTATTGGTTTATTTAGTACTACACATATAAGATATTTTATAATAATTACATATTTGATTATTACATTTGACTAATTACTGGGTATGTCTTTTTATTAACTTTATTTATTGGCTTATGTCGTAACCGCCCGTGGTATCACAACTGTCTTGGTCCTATCTGAAAACCAGCGCTGTGGCATTTTTTAATGTTTTATTTAAATGTCACAGCATTATTCTGAGATAGGGATATGCATTTTTTGGCCTCGTTTAGGTTGCCTCAATTTTATTATATTTTTTTTTTTTACTTTATGTTATTTGTTACTTCTGTGCGAGACCTTATTAAAACTTTTTTCTTTCTTTATCCCCGAACAATACGACACTTTAACAAACTTTCACATTTTTTTTATTTTTTTTCTTTCACATACGCGATCGAATCTCTACTGATGTTATAAAATGGCCAGTTTTTCCGACGTGCCCGGATTGCGCACGTCAAGGTGGCGCGGTTACGCCCCCGTACCACTTCTCCTTATTCCTATTTCTGTGGTGACGTCTAACACAATTAAGGGTTATAAATATTAAGAGGATGGAATGCAGCATTCTCCCGTGTGCTAATAAAATACTGTGAACACCAATTCGCCTGACTAGCATAGTGATTAAAGCAATATCCCCCAGGACCACTCAGTTCGGGGGTCGCGGGCGCGCAGATTGGGGAGTCTGTGTGCTCACACCGAGCGACCCTCGGGAAGACGGTGGTGCGTACGTGGTCATGTGCCGCCGTAGCACAGTGCACAGCGAGGCTTGGGGGGATCCTTTACAATCCTCCCCGAGAGGTGCCTGGGGGGCATCAATAAAAATAAAAAAACCACTTAGTTCAGTTTCATCCGAAAAACGTCCACTGCCGGACAGAAGCCTCTCCCAAGTATTTCCACAACGATCGACGATTGGGTTTTACTATAAACACCACGCTTGACAAACGGATTAGCGATCGCAGTTAGGTTATAAATGTACTCGAAACACGCTGCTGCCCATCCTCCGGCAAATCCCATAGTCGCCTTTTACGACATCCACGGGATGAGATGTGGTGGTTGGTTGTATTCTTAGCCGCCACCACACGGTAAACACTCATTGTTGTGATTATTGAGAAGCCCATGGTCAGCAGTGGGCGCTTAAGTGCGTATATGTCATAATATTTTTTTTATTTCCTTTAACTTCTGTAGTTTACCCGCATATTGCCCAAAGAACAGTAGTTAGGATTGGCGGCGATGAATCGTGAGCGACTTAAACACGGTTTAGATTAAAAATACGTTTGAAATCCTACACGCAATATAATCTGCAGCTGCTCTGAATCTCAGTTGAAATATGGCAGAACGGTGGGTTAGTTGACCAGATTTTGAGGTTTAAATTTTACTAATGTATGTACACTTATATTATTAGGTACTTAGTTTATTTTAAGCGACGTTTATACCACATGTTGGAGTGAGGTAAGATATTTTATAATTATATCAGGACATAAGCATTTACTTCCCCTACTTACCTTACTTCTCGTTTTCAGTATGTATGGTCCAATCATGGCAAATTATTATTTATTGGCTATTCGTTCCCCACTTAATCGCATCTTGCAATGTGCTCTCACCATTCAGACTTGATGCACTCTTCTTTCTTTGTCCAATCTATTCTTCTTTGGAATGCGCTACCCCTTGCAAACATGATGGCTACCAGTCGCTACTCTTTTAAAAGTAAACTACACAAATACCTCCTCAATTCTTTGGCAGAATCATTTCTATGTTATTAATCCAACAATAAATTACTAATGTGAATGTATATATTACTATTGCATGGATTTGTTATTATAAAGGATGTTTGGGAGATGGGTGTAAAGCTTGAAGGAGATGATATCTTAGACCATATGAAGCTAAACTTGTCTTAGATGAAGCCTGTCCCACTTTTAGAATTTTTGAAACTTAGGTTTTTTAAGAATAATCCCCATTTTTTTGCAATTCATTGCTAATAGTGTCTAGTAAAAGTTGTTATGTTATTTATTTTATATTTATGTAATGTGTGATTACTCAAACAAAATATTTTTTCAAACATCTGTATCATCAGAGAAACAATCTACGCATATTCAAGTCTAAGAAACTTTCAAAAAATTAAGATAATGTTTTGTTCACGCCAAATGTTTTAATAAAATAGTCTCAGTTGTTCAAAACTTTTTAAAAATACAATTGGTTATTGCCCTGTCTTTTAAGGTATTATTTACGCAGATGGCTCATCAACAATTAGAATTGGTGTGTACAAAGCAAATTGAGAAAGATTTTTTATTTTCCAACTATCCAATACAACTACGTTCTTGTTATAATAATTTATTGTTCATGTTCAAAATGTTGACCGTTGTTTCTAATACAAGCGCGGGCTCTCTCTTCTCTCTCCTTCTATCTTCTTCTTCATGACTTGAAAAGCCGTCTGGATGCTTCTTATTAATTCCTCTCTGGTTGATATTTCACCGTGTATGTAGAAGAGCTCCTTGGCCCATCACCAAACAAAAAATCCACAGGAGTTAAATCAGGTGATCGAGGTGGCCAAGGATGGGCAAAAAATGGGGTTTATTGTTAAAAACCTAAGATTCAAAAATGAAAAAAATGGGTCAGGCTTCATCTAAGACAAGTTTAGTTTAATATGTTCTAAATGGTCTAAGATATCACCTCCTTCAGGCTTTGCACCCATCTTCCAACATATATATGCACGTATATATATATATATATATTTGTTTTTTTGTTTAAAAAAAACGTTGCCCCACACTAGGATTTCTCCTGTGTCGTGGGTGCGTTTTACAGACAGAATTCCACATACAATACACCCAGACCCGGAACAACTACCTGTAGATCATACAAATATTTGTTCTGTGTGGGAATCGAACCCACAACCCGGAGCGCAGCAGCCGACTGTATCAGCCACTGCACCAACCGCGCCGACATTTAAACTATGTCAACGATTTAAAACGTCTTGCGTATCTTACCTTTCGCTATTTGACTACTCACAGTTACACTGTCTCTGCACCTACCATGAATTGTCTCTGTACCACCCTAAGGCTGACTGGTAGATAATGCCTGATGGCATTAAGTCAGGCTCTATGCAGTTTTACTGCTTAAAGTATTAATTTAATTAATTAATTATTTTGTACACAGATCAATATCGAAATCGTAACTTGTGTGACATAGCTGTTTCCCTCGTGGTTATGAAGATTCGACGGTAGTTCAAGAAACTTATCTCATCATCAGCACCATATCAACCGTCTACTGCTGAATAAAAGTCTGCCCATAGATTTCCACAACGACCTGTTACATGCCGCCCACGTCCAACGACTCCCACCTACATTCGCCTGGTCGTCTATCAATCTCGTCGTTTTTACGGTTCCGAACGTTCAATTTGCTCCAAATCTACTGGGCCGATGGAGTTGATATTTGGTACACACATGGATTTCTGCGACCTAAACACGTGTAACGTAAATAAATGAATTTAGAATATGGGCGTATGGGCACTTTTGGGGGGCAATATAGAAAATTAAAGAGTAACGTTTTGCACACTGTACCGTGTGAACAGGAAATGAAAGGGCTTGTTGTGAAAGTCTCCAATATAATTATTTTGAAACATACCACTGTAAAATTATTTAAAAAAATAGACGAAAATTTACCATTACCATATTACACCCTTATCTCCAAAACTACTGAGCCTAAAATTGTGAAAAAAATACTGAAAGCAGTTCTTTACCTATAGATTACAAAACCTATAAAAACTCCATGGTCTTAAAATAACATGCTAAATCTTGCAATACAAAACAAATACAAATAGTGCAAACACTGCGCTCGTAACTTGAGACATTATTCATTTAGTACTTTTTTCCAAATAATTCCACTATTTACAGTGTCTTACAAAATGTTATCGTCATTTATAGAATATAATAGAACCATTTATTCAGTAACCTAACAAACAGCTAAATATATGTCATATTGAAACAACTGAGGGCAAAGGTTTAATAACAATCAATAAAGCAGTTTCCGCGTGACTAAATATCTTTCCTCTCTAATATTACATAGCAACAATAAAATAACACATAATACCGCACACTTATTTTCCATACTATGAATACACAAGTTGACTACAATGAATATGATTCGATCGGTTTAGGCTGCTAAACAACGAAGCAATATGTATACAGCATTTCCTTTTAAAATGGTTCGCTTTGAAAAGGTAAACATCCGTCGTTCTCACTACACAAAATTATATAAGACAGGTACACTGCACTTGGAACATTAGAGAATGCAAATAAACCTAACGGTGTAGATAGAACAATCCAGAACACGATACAAATTATGAACAAAGTGACGACGGTCTCGTCTTAATCGCGGAATTCTCGCAATGAACGGAACAACCTTGCTAACAAGCACACGAACCATTTCTTGAAGTGAAACTAAGTTAAACAAAACCTGGAATACAGATCGACGACTGACGGCACGGTTGGCGCAGTGGCTTAGAAACTGGCTTCCTGCGCTACGTGTCGCAGACTCGATTCCCGCACGGAACAAATATTTTTATGACCTACTGTTATGATAAACATATATATATGTTGACATGTGTGGAACGGATACTCCAAAGACAGTTATTGTAAGAAACAGCTTTGCTACTGAATGCCATGTCTCATTTGACAGTTACCTATGCTTGGAAAAAATGAGCAATTTTATTGGAAATGTTCCTACTTTTGAGCTCGGCCATCTCGGCTATCTATAATGTTTTTAAAGAAATACTATCATCGTCTACTATCATTGTGGTTAACAGCAAATGCGTTGTTAATAAAAGGAGAAGAACAAGAAGGGTTCGGAAAAAGGAGGTACTACTTAGTGCACTCAACGACAATGCGTATATAAGTTAGTGCGCGAGTTTATTGCACCAAGAACAATTGAATATATATCGTACAGTGGACTGACTATATAATTAAATAGACAGTTTTTGCAAAAAAAAAAACAGTATAAGCGGAAAGGCACAAGTTCCATACGGTGGCGCAGGAGACGGGCGAGGATTTGTCACTGTGGGCGACCCGCCTACGACGATTAGCAGTGGACTGCAGCTTCGGAATGGCTCTGGATGAAAGGTTACGTGATCGATTTATAATCGAAATGAATCAAGGACCAGAACGGGACAAGCTGTTCATGGATAAAAAGGCGTCTTCAACTTTGTCAAAGGCATTATAGGTTGCAGTAGCAGTAAATAGTGCGAGGCATATCGGTGGGGCACACCAAATCTATAAAATGTGTATGTGGCTATACTAATCATACTACGGATAACTGTCGATTTTCTAAGTAGTAACGTAAAAAATGTGGAGTGGGTGACTTGAAAAACATATGTGGCGACAAAGGGGGTCAAATAAATTGCCTTCAATCTTGTGACGAAAATGACGACGACGGTAAGAGAATTCTCATTTTCAGAAGTTATCGCAGCGAACCTATGACCCTGTCTATCGATATAAACGGGCAATTGTTAACTTTCGAAGTTGACAGTGGATCTGGCGCGACTATTATTCCTTTAAATATATACGAGCAATATTTCAAGAAAGTCTAGCCGCTGATGTCATTGTTACTTACTCAGGCCAAATATAGACGTAATAGAAGCAATGAAGGTTCGTATTACGTATGCAGGCGAACGTCAAATTAATGATATATAGGTGAAAGGGATCGGTAAAGCGGACCGGCTTTGTTAGGTAGGATTTTTTATCCTTATTTGACATACAGTTATCTAAGGTGAATCATTTTGCTGAGTTAACAGGACTAGATTATTATTATATAGGGTGTCAAGTAAATAGCACGACATACTGCAGGAAGTGCGAGCTTGGGTCAGTACCTACAAAAAAAACACAATATATGTTCAGCAAAATCTTACGGATTATCGTCTCTTTTGCGTTAAGAGGTAAGGTAGAAAGGGAGTAAAATACTGATAATTTAAATTAAAAATTGACGGCACGGTTGGTGCAGTGGCTGATACAGTCGGTTACTGGTATCACAGGGTGTATACCCTAGGGAGAAAATATTGGCAAACATATTACAATTTTTATTTAGATATTCAAAACATGCGACGACAGATCGCTCACCAGCTGAATTAATACTCGGACGTAATTTTCGTTGTACATTTGATCTACTCGACACTTGCGTCATGCTCATTATCGTCACAAGACGTACAAAATGTTTTGCACGGAAATTAGTCCATAAAAGCTAAATGTTTTAAAGACGATAGGAGGACAGCTTATAAAATAAACGATTCAGTGTGGGTAAAACTGGAAAACAATAAAAAATAGATGCGGGCTATCGTTAAAAATAAAATAGGGCAGTGTGTATAAATTTAAATATTTCCTATAGTATTTATAATTGTACAATAAATTAATAATATGACTTTTCGTATTGTGTTTGAATTAAGAGTATTCCATTTCCTCTCGTGGATGTTGTAATAAGCGCCTAAGGACTCGCAACCAAAGGTATAGGCAGCAGCGCCCTTTCTGTGAAACAGCAGTCATTCTGTGCTCACCAAGCGGCCTTTGTCCAGCAGTAGCGTCTTTTGGCTGATATGGTGACGATGATTACGGTGATGTTTCGCATATCAACGCACGTTAATTACAATAGAGAGTCCTCTGACGTTTTGGACTATAGACGTACTTCTTGCTTCCTTTGCTGTTGAAAGAAAATGATGCTGAATGCTTACTGGCAGAGTCAGTGGCATCTTTCTATCTGATTCATATATATTTTATGCTAATATGGTATTAAATAGAAATAACGAAAGAACGATAAATATATATCTGTATTCTATTATAATATGCTATATAAAAACTAAAGAGACGGAAACAGCACACCAACATAGTTTTTGAAGTAATTTTTTTCGTTACTTAGCAACTACGCCAAGCTATTTTCACATTAAGTTGACGAACAGAACAGAACCATAAATGTAATAAACAAAAAATCTGAAGATCAAACCAATATACCAGAAAAAAGACATCAATAATTTTTAAGAAAATCAAAAACGGGCAATCCTTCCTCAATAAATTATTCGAAAGAAAACTTTAGAAAAATTCCAACGCATAGATATAAAATAACCAAAGCATTCCAAGCCTTTGAACAAATAACTTTTGTCATAAATCGAAGTCATATGGAGTACATATAAAAAATAATCTTGACCCGTGATCCCAAAATATATCAAGTTACCGATAGTACTCACAAAATATTTTACTTTCAATCAATACAGTACTTGAAGCGAATAAGTTTGTTTGATACGCGAATTTATAGCTGGACATTTAGAAATTAAAGTCGATTTGTTGGGATATGAAGATTTAAAAAAGGAGACAAAATATCCGAGTGTTTCTGCGAAGACCAATTGGGAGCCACTTGAGTTCTTTACGAATGTTGGAGACATAATCATACTTTAAAAAAATTAAAAGTTAAACGAATGGATACATTCTGTAATCGCTCAAGATTAGTTTAGCAAGCATCAACGTAATCTATCATCGTCATCATATCAGTCGAAAATCTTCCGCTGGTACACTGCCCATCGTCCAATTTACATTATTGCCAGTGCTTTTTCGCAATAACTTTGTCTTAGATTTCGAGAGTTTTCATAATATCAACGCTATTTTATCATAAGTACCAAGTTACAAGTTATCCGTGTGGTGTCCGGATTAAGAATATAGCACCACTCCGTCTCCTCCCGTGGATGTCGTAAAAGGCGACTAAGGGAATCTAAACCAGAGGGATGGGCAGCAGCGTCCCTTCTGTGAAACTGTAGCCATACTGCGCTCACCAACCCGCCTGCCAAGCGTGGTGAGTGTTGGCAAATACCCCCCAAAATGATGACACAGTTGTGAAAATCTATGGGGGAGGCCTTTGTTCAGCAGTGGACGTATAAATGGCCGATATGATGACCAAGTTACAAATGAAAACACCGCGCACTTCTTATTTTGTTCTTTCTTTATCTCAGACAGAAAAAGTTGAGGCCTCCTTTCTGGTGAAATACTAAGTCGACAAATCGGTTGGTAGTCGATATAATTCATTTCGATATTCCTTCTTTATTTTATGCTTACTTGTATATTTGTAAATTTGATGTATTTAAAGACTTTATATATAATGTATTACATAAACACTTTAATTAATATTTACAATTGATTGCGCGGATAGCTACTATCCGTGTTTCCCTTTTTTTTCAAAACCAGTACAATGCTGAGATAGAGGCTTTTTCCGACGTCGCACTCAATAAATATCTGTCTTGTTTATATTTTACTTTTTGTAATGTTCCGTTTTGTTGTTTGTCGTTCCTTTGTTTTTTGGTCGTGTGCGTTCAGAATATTTTCTTTCATTCTTCACTACTGAACAAAGCCCCACGCCCATAGATTTTCAGAACGACCGGTTATATGCTGCAACATCTACCGACTCCCAGTGATCAACTTCGTCAACAGGTCGTCTCTCTATCTCATTGGATAGAAACTCACTTTGTTTTTCGATGTGTCTCAACTCGAGAACCTTTTTGCCCCAACGGCCATAAGTTCTACGAGCAATGTGGGGCCCATTACTACTTTAGCTTACTAATCCGTCCAGCCCAGTCAGAATGGAGTTAATAACTAGCGAGCTATGGAGAGAGCTATGGTTGGTATAACCACTAGTGATTATGAGCTTTTTGAGGCACAGAATAGGATAGAATAAATTTATTTGCTGAAACATGTGTGTACATACATAAATGTCATGTGCATGCAAGATAACAAAAAAGTCAAAATCTGTTCTAACATGTTTACCACGTGTCATGGCGTGCAAATATTAAAGATTATTTAATTTCCTATATATATGGCTTTTCATCATTATTATCAATATAAACAATATAAAATTAATACTTAATAAGGTGCGATATAATCTTTCCAATTACAATATAATTTAAGAAACCATCTGTAAAATTTAATTAAAATAACAATGTCAATATAACGATGTTGGAATAGAATGTCGAACAATATAAAGATAAAAATAATGTCAAAAATGAATAATAAAATAAAATAGAGAAACGAAACATGTCAAATTAATGATTCTATTAGAAAGTCAGTTATACTATAGTAGGCTTGATCTGTTAAAAATAATTTTACTTCATGCTTAAATGCTTCATTAAAGATCCTTCCAGCTATTTGGTAACTTATTGTAAATTATCGGAGCCATGCAGAAAACACTTTTGCGCATAAGTGCAGTCCTAGAGCTGTGTAGACAGAGTTTACTGTTATTGCGTCTGTTTCGGGGAACTAGATCTGCCATGCGCGGAAATAAATTTGAATTAAATTAGACGAAGGTTGCCATTTCTAAAATGTAGAGGGATGGCAATGTCAATATCTTATAGCGTATGAAGTACGGCTTACAGCTATCTATCATTATCAAATTTAAACATAGATCTGAGGCATCTCTTTTGAGCCTTAAATACGACTTCTTTATCCGTTGAGTTGCCCCAAAAAATAATACCATATCTGAGGACGGATTCAGCTAGTCCGTAGTATGCTGTTAATGGCGAATCTATATTCAGAGTTTGTGACAGAGTGTATAAGGCATAGGCATTATTGCTCATTCTTTTACTGAGAGTGTCAATATGAGCCTTCCAATTTAAATTCCGGTCAATTATTAGTCCTAAAAACTGAGTTGTATTAACTGTGTCAATTATTGTATTATTATATTTTATGTCAAGGTCGGAAACTGTCAAAGAGCGCTGGCTAAAATGCATGATTAAAGTTTTATTTATATTAATTTTCAAATTATTATTACCTAACCATTCTATAGTATTAATTAATGTTTTATATATGTCATCTTTGTATACGTCTCTTTCATTGCAAGGTATGGTTATTTTACTGTCATCTGCGAAAAGTGTCATTGGATGTTTAATGGCCACAGGGAAGTCATTAATTCACAGTGTAAATAGCAGGGGGCCTAGTACACTTCCTTGTGAAACTCCATAAATGACGCTACGTTCCCCTGAAGTAAAGATCTCTTCTCTTTTTGTGTTTGTATTTATTCTACTTATTTGCGTTATTTGCTTTCTGTCACGTAAGTACGATATAAACAATTCAAGGACATTACCTCTTATACCGTATGCATCTAGTTTTTTAATAAAATGACATGTTGAACATAATCAGACGCCTGCGTCATGTCACAAAATATAGCACAGACGGGCGTATTTTTATCCATATTTATCATGACAGTGTGTAAAAAGTCATAGATAGCCATGTTTATCGTCCTATTCTTTCTAAAGCCTTTTTGTTCATTACAAAGTATACTATTGGTTTCTAAATAGGTATTGAGTTCCTTATATAAGTATTTTTCGAGAATTTTAGAGAAAATCGGTATCAACGAGATTGGTCTATAATACTCCATTAACTCTCTATCTTGTTTTTTAAACAAAGGTTTTATTACCGATATTTTTAGAGAATCTGGATATATACCTTCAGTTACACACAAATTTACAATGTGACTCAAAGGGCCACAAATTTCATTCGCTACTGCTTTGAGTATTTTAGTGCATATACCGTCATTACCTAAGCTATTTATATTATCAAGCGATAAGGTGATTTTCAATATGTCATTTGGCACACTCGGTGCCATGAACATAGAGTCTTTTGTGCCTAAAATATGTTTTGTAACTCTGTTCCCTATATTAATTATGGGTTGAATCTTATCAATAAAATAATTATTAAACAGAGTTGCATATGTTTAGGATCCGTGATCACTTCGTTATTAATCCTAACTTTATTTATATTATTCTTTGGTATATTTATTTTTGTTCTATTTACTATTTGCCAAGTAGCTTTAGATTTATTTTGTGATGTCTTTATCATATAGTTATGCTGTGCCCGTTGAGTTAAATTAATAATTCTCTTATATAACTTTGAGTAGTTTTTAGTTCAGTTTTAGTTTCTTGAGTGGGCTTTAATCGGTACTTCCATAACAACTGGCGTTTTTTGACACTGCATTACTTAACCCCATGTGACACCCGTTTTTGTTTTTTGTGTACGTTTACAGACATCAGAGTTTCAGGGAAGCATAGTATATATAATAGTTTAAAAATATGTGTAAACGCGTTAAAGGCTTCGTTTGGGTCATTAGCTTCATAAACATTTATAAAAGTCAAACTACTCAAATATGATTTAAATTTGTTAATGTTTTGGTTATTATAGTCACGTTTTCTCGTACGCCATCGATTAAACATACATACTGCGCTGATTGGACATTTCAGTAATTGTACTGTATGGTCAGACAATGCCAATTCTAAAACTGATGCTTTACAGGACTTATTAAAGTTATGCGCAAAATTGTCAATGCAAGTTTGGCTCTTAAGACGAGTTGGTTGAAAAAGTGCTAGTTTTAAATTAAAGGTTAGTAACATGCTCTGAAATTCTGTAGATTGCTTATTTTTCTTTAATACATCTACATTAAAATCTCCCGCTAAGACTAAATTTTTATAGCACTTTTTTCCTAGTATATGTAATATTAATTCAATTTTATTGATACATTCATTAAAATTATTTGCGTTTGGTACTCTATATATACAAACAACCATGATTCTGTGGTTGATTAGTTCGATAGCGCAACATTCGAAGGTACCCGTCGTGGATAGTTTTGCTATTTTTGGCAACTCTCTCCATGGACGACCGTTCTTCACGAGTACGCAAGCTCTACCTCTCTTGCTGGCTTTACGACTGAAACAGGCCGCTAAACCATAATTCTGAATGTAAAGTTGATTTTCATAGCTTTCCATCATGAAGTGCTCCTTAATACACAAAACATCCACGCATATGTTTTTTTCTAGTAACTCATTCAGACAGACTGTGAGAATGTCAGACTTCGCTAGTAAGCCTGCAATGTTTTGGTGCACTATAGATAAATGCCTAACCAAGAAAAAGATTGTCATTTGTTAAAACTTCTTCATTTTTACTTACGTCTTATTGATATTATAGTATTTTGTCTTATGTCAGCAGTTAAATCCAATAAATCCTTGAAAATAGTACGAAGTCCAAAATTATTGATTGATCTCAAGTATTTATGAAATATGCTGTAGTCGTATTCCAGATTCTGGTTGCTGTCCAAAAGAAATGCATGCCCATGGGTCAGTATATCTAGGTACAGCAAATTATTAAATGTCTCTACTTGCCAGTTAAATTGATTATTCATAGTGTTATTAATAAATTTATACGTTGGTAAACAAATAATAATATTTGTGTGCTGCATGTCTTCTATGTCATGTCTTGCTTCTTAGCTGAAATATTGTATTATAATAGTTGGTGGTCGTGAATTCTTCTTCTCCCAAAAATATAAAGCAGAAGTCACGTCTCTGTGCCATATGCCATCACTGGTAACAGACACTAGACATTTTATTTTTGAGCCATTGTACATTAATCACTTACATTAGTATCCAACTGTACTTATAGACAGGCAACGCATTATGCACATTCTACATCATATAAGTCAGCTGGCAGACCTGGAGTTCGCCGTAGTTCAACTATCTCATCAGGTCATCCAAAAGACGTCCACTACTGAACAAAGGCCACCCCCATAACCGACCGGCTACTTGCCGTGTGTCGTCATTTTGGGGGGCATAAGCCTGTGCCGCAAGTTACAGTCACCACGCTTGGCTTGGCTGCTGTTCCTCAGATGGGAAATTGCTGCTTCTCGCAACGCTGCTGCCTATCCCTCTGGTTTCACCATCATATGCGAAAGGACATCCAGTGCTGAACAAAGGATATAGACCATAGATTTCCACAATTTGTCGTCATTTTGAGGGGAATTTGCCAGTACTCACCACGCTTGGCACACGGGTTGGTAAGCTCAGAATGGACGGAAGGGAGCTGCTGCCAATCCCTCTGATTAAGGCTGCATTAGCCGCCTCTTACGACATCCTCGGGAGAAGATGGAGTGGTGTTTTTTTCATATCCCGGACACCACACGGATTAGAGTTCCTTAATCGCCCTCTCACTGAGAGTACCTTAATCCTCTTTTACGATATCCACGGGAGGAGATAGAGTAATGCTATATTCTTAATCCGGACATAATACAAGCATCAAATTTCCACTACCCATATATTTCATATTTAGTTATTACTAGGCAAAAGCATGGCACACCTTTGTGTGGGCTCACCAAGCTGGTAATATAATGTATAAGTAAAAAATACATAATTGTAAGTTCAAATGTTTATTTACGTCTTAAAAAAAACCTTAATTTTAATAATATAATATCGACATTCCGAGCGTCAATCGGGTATCGGCCCCGCATCAAAAAATGCCGTGGAGCGTCGATTGGTTCCTGGGGTGCAATTCTCTAAGCTCAAACATCTATACATCCTATAACATAGAATTGAAATAACGGTGATAACCCAATTTGGTATTCGCTAAGACTGGTACTCATGGCTTACCTTATGCAACGTGTCCTTGAATAGCTTCAATCATGTCTTAGCGGTCTGTATTCAAGGATGTATGGATGTTTGAGTTTAGAGAATTGCACCCCTGTTGCCAAAACTCATAAGACACGTTCCATTGCCAATTACGAAATAGAGATATAACGGATCGCTTTTGTTCATATTCCATATTTTATAGGAAAGTCAAGTTGAATAATATAATCTATAGTAATGTGCCAGAAGGCGTAGCTTTGGCATGAAAAAGTAGTGATTTAATCTATGCTATGACATTAGTGTTGTTAGTTTCATTTCATTTTCATTGTTGTTATATCAATTAGAACAATGGTGTAGTATTGTATTTAAAGGCAATTTAATGTAGTTACGGATGTTAATTTATTCAGCTTAATCGAAATAAATATATTTAGGTTATCCAAATGATATTTTAATTATATTATTATATTAGACAGATTGTCTATGTTAATTTATTCAGCTTAATCGAAGCAAATATATTTAGGTAAACTAAATGATATTTTTATTATATTAGACAGATTGTCTATTTCTAAAGCAAATTTACAGAAGTAATTAGATTGAATTTTCTATTTATAATCTCGAGATAAAGTTAAAACTGTAGAAACGTTAACTACCTACACAATTTATACGAGTATATTTAACTTTCACAACTTCCCCACATTTGTAAAACAGTTTTCCCTTTTAGTACCATCACACCACAAAACTGACAACACTGTTCAAACTGTAACAATATTCGACCATTATTGTATCACGTAGCCTTTTATGACGTCCCAAAACATTCCCAGAGTCCCCCAGGGATGCATAATGGGACTTTTTTCACGAATATTCGTGAGCAAACCATAATCCGCGCCCCAAAATAACTAAAGGTCTCTTTTGTAGGTGTTTTAAAGAATACGTAAAAGATTTCTTCTGTTGAAGATATTGAGGTTTGAATGGTATTTTTACCGTGTTGTTTATATTAACATTTTTCTTCTTCATAATTGTACTCTGTACCTGTTGTTAGGATTCCTCTCATCATTTCTGCCGAATGAAGTCCACTGCTGGACACAGGACCCCCCAAAGATCACCACAACGACCGATATGGCTGTGCTGTGGGCTCAATGGGGGGCTTGGCAGACGGGTTGGCGATCGCAGTTGAGTTGTTAATGTATTCGATGGACGCTGATGCCCATCCTCCGGCTAATCCTTTAGTCGACTTTTACGATACTCACGGGAGAAGATGGGGTGGTGGTATTCTGAGCCGGTACCACACGGCAATTCGGTCCCTAGTTTAGGAACCCTCTAAATAAAACCAAAAGGAAATCAGGACAACTATACAATTTAAAATAAAACTAGCTAAAAGTAATCCTTTTGTGGAAGCTTGCAAGTCTATTACGGTATGTAAAAGAAACGTTTAGTATAAATTTCATAACAGAGCTTTCGTAAACTCTCATTAAACTCAATTTTCAGCTTGTATAAATGAAAATGTTTGTTATGAACGCAACACGAGAAATGTTGCTGTCAAAAAATAAGATAATAAATATTTAACTAATGTAACATTGACCATAAGATAGACTTTATGATAGTACTTACGTAAAAAATATCAACCTATGGCGGAGCTGTTTACTTCTATATATATATATATAAATGTCGACGACGAAGTGTCAATAACTACTATATGCAAATATATGGTTCTATGGAAGATGAAAGAAATGGTTATTTACATCAGATAATTATCATAACTGACCTAAATACATATGTTTTATTTACTATTATTTCCGCGTAGTGTCCGTATTAATAATATGTGCTATATTTCATCTTCTGCCGAGGATATCGCTAATGGTGACTAAGGGACTCTAAAACAAAGCGATGAGCAGTAGCCTCCCTGCCAAGTTTGGTAAGTACCGGCAAATTCCCTCCAAAATGATGACACAATTGTGGAAGTCTATATGGGAGGCATTTGATCAGCAACAGACATTCTTTGGCTGATATTATGCATTATTTGATCCTGATTCACAGTTCCGGTAATTTTATCTTTTAAAGCGTATTTTGAGCTCAAAAAAAGAAACATTGATACGTTTTGAAGGGAAACCAGAGAGATTATTTTGAGCTCTAGTATAAAGAAGTTCAAGATTGCCAAAATGACACTTAATCGTCAACAGAAATAGTGAAAAATATAAAACTTAAACTTATAGCCTTTGAAATATATTTCATGTTAAATGGCTTAGTAGTTTTTTTTGTAAAGTGTACCAAAACATTGTAAATCTTTTTTCCCTGGTATAACGACACGTTCACGTCCAGATTATAAATATATAAAACATTTGAGTGTCCACATTGTTCGGTACGGTTAGTGTAATCAGACAAATGGAGAAGCAACACGCCAACAAGAATATTTTTGGATGCAGACTCTTCCATACACTACAAGGTAATAACACTGCGGTAGCGTTCTATAAGCTCTCTGTCTCTAGCTAACTAACGAATTTGTAACGTGTAGCCTCTTTTTTTTACCGACTTCAAAACGGAGTAGGTTCTCAATTCGAAGCGTATTTTTTTATGTATGTACACCGTCTACTCCGAGATGTGTAGACCGATTTGAGCAATGCTTTTTTTAACGGGTGCAGAATGCTTTCGAGTTGGTCCCATATAAATTCATCTAGTCCCATATAATCAGTGTGTCCGGATTAAGAATATAGCACCACTCCATCTCCTGCCATGTCGTAAAAGGCGACTAAGGGCCTTTAAACCAGAGGGATGGGCAGCAGCGTTCCTTCTATGGAACAGTAGTCATACTGCGCTCACCAACCCGCTTGCCAAGCGTGGTGAGTAGCGGCAAATTTCCCCCAAATTACAACACAATTGTGGAAATCTATGGGGGAAGCTTTTGTTCAGCAGTGGATTTTCTATGGCTGAATTTAATGTTTTATATATATGCAGCATATAAAAATATTAAAACCACTAAAAAGAACGTATTCCATGATAAACTCTATAGTTCCAAAAAAAATATTACATATATATATATATTATATTTGCAGCTTGAAGGCTCGTCTTAATTATTTTTTCCTTTCCTGTATTAACTTATTATTTTGTCTTAGTTTGGTCTGAGTTGGAATCTACTAACTGACAACCATCCAAATTTTCATTATTATTATTTTGTTATTTTTGCATTCTCATTGTTTTTTGTTTTGTTACTAACATAGCCAACTAATTATTAAGTGTTATGTACGCCGTTATTGTCATTTACATCAGACAAAATACTGTTTTGAATTGAGTAGCGATAACTGTAATGTAAGTGATGTGGCTGTACTTGAATAAATAAGCATAGCACAGCGCATAGGGACGAGATGAGAGACGCTTCGAGATGTGCCTATAGGCGTGGCACCAGTGGCTCTAGTGTGATCATACAAGAACCTGGAGCCCCTTTTTAGTGCCGTAGATGACCACCTCAGTGGTTTTAGCTTGTAGGAGTTCAGCATGCCCCTTCGTCCTTCCCCGGGGCGGAGGAAGTTCATGAAAATCCCACTGGGACCAATAACAAAAATAAATTAGGCATATACTATACAAAATGTATCACCTCTTATAATTATGATTGTGCACTCAATATACCATGCGCGGTTTCGTACTCGGGCCCACATTCAGAGGGCTCATATTTTTGAGCTATTTATCTACTAACAACTTAAATTCCACATAATTTCATAATTGAATTTCATACCACTTTGTTGCTACATTATTCTCAAAAAGCAGCACACTATAATTTCATAGCCTTAATGAATCTAACATAACATCTCTTAATTAATTTAAAGATATAATTTTAATTCTATTTACTGTGTTAAATGTTTCGTACAGAGCAAAAAGACTGCTATTTGAAAAAATAATATATTATCTACAGCTCCATTTAAAAAATTGGTGGCATTGTCATGCCACCAATCAGCCTAATATTTTTTATCATAAATGAGTTCTTTTTTAGGTATTAATGTCGCCGGAACCCTTATAGGATCACTCGTGTGTCTGTCTATCTGTCCGTCTGTCACAGCCAATTTGTTCTGAATCTACTGGACCGATTAAGTTGAAATTTGGTATACATATGGACGTCTGCGACCCAAATACGCACCGTGTAACGTAAATAAATGAATTTTGAATGTGGAGGTCACTTTTGGGTACATTTTGAAAAACTTTATTCTTTAATTTTCTATATTGCCCAATATAGAAAATTAAAGAATAAAGTTTTTCAAAATGTACCGTGTAACATATGAAATAGACGGGCTTTTTATGAGGGTGTCAAATGTATTTATTTTAAATTTTTTAAATATATAGTTTAAAAGTTATTTAAGAAAATAGACGCAAAGTATGGTCTTAAAATAACATGGTCAATCTTACAATATCGTGCGTACAAATTTACGTTTGCGGTTGCTATGTATGGGATATTTTCTTTTTCAACTACGATATTAAGTTTGTTCTTGGGACAAGTTATTGGTACAAGACCGAGTTCATCAATAGACAATATATTTAGCAATTTCGGGACCCTCTCCACGCGACTTTAACTCGCACTTGTCCGGTTTTTTTTTTAAACGAACACACACATGTACCTCTATCTATCGTGGGTACAGTGTAATAGTAATTTTTTATCTAAACTTATTAATAACCTTGCTGTGCAAATTTTTTTTTTTTAACGTTGGCTCACACTTGCATTTCTCCTGTGTCGTGGGTGCGTTTACAGACACAAATTCCACACACAATACACCCAGACCCGGAACAACTACCTGCAGATCATACAAATATTTATTCCGTGCGGGAATCGAACCCACGACCCGGTGCGCAGCAGCCCCTGTATCAGCCACTGCACCAACCGTGCCGTCGTATTAGTAACGTGTCTCTCTATTCACGAGTATATACCCCCCGTAAGAGGGAACTTGGTGTTTTTATAGGCTTACCAACGGTGTTTTTGTCCAACACGCAGAGGCTGTTTAGAGAATTTTAATCAAAAATGGAATGGGACACTAACCATGGCCGCACAGCAATGGAGTCTCGTATTGTCTCCGGAGGTGTAAAATATTGTATGAGATGGAAACTACAATTATACGGTCTATTGCAATAAGTGCTAAATGGATTAAATACTTCGAAAAACGGAAAACACGGCATCTGCCTTTCAACCTTGAAGGTTAACTTCGAAAAACGGAAAACACGGCATCTGCCTTTCAACCTTGAAGGTTAAATTATGTGGCACCTTAAATGGCCACCACTATATGCGACAGGGAGCAACACCGGTGTGAGCGACCGGGTTTCGAGAGGTCAGCACCAGTGTCATTATCGCGCAGACTCGGAGCGGGTTTGTTATTTGCGCAATTACGCCATTAGAAACTTTCACCCCCGAGCATATAGCCCAGACGCCCTCTAATCGGTCAACTAAGGCAAGTCCGAGTTGAAAATCGTGTGGGCACTCATGGGGTTTCACTCCAACCGACCAATAAAGGCAAGCCGGAGACGAGGCCCTAACCAACTCTCTGGAGCCATCGGGTACGCAGTGTCACCACTCACATTCAGGTCGCCACAAGCTGCCCTGCGATCTTATTTTATTCTTGACAAATACCACACATGAACTGACATCTTAAAACGTCATTCGATCACCAATTTTTTTTTTTTGCCGTAACGTATCACAGTTTTGCTACGTTTATAGATATCATCATTTCGGCCAAATAAAGTCCACTGCTGGACATAGGCCTCCCCCAAACATCACTACAACGACCGATATGGGTGTGTTGTGTGCTACTTGGGGGGTTTTGCCATAATCGACACGCTTGGCAGGCGGGTTGGCGATCGCAGTTGAGTTGTTAATGTACTCGAAGGACGCTGCTGCCCATCCTCCGGCTAATCCCAAAGTCGCCTTTTACGACACCCAAGGGATGAGATGGGTTGGTGCTATTCGTAGCCGGCACCACACAGCAAGTTTATAGATGTAGTTGCTATAGAAAAAAACTATATACGGAGTTAATATTATCGTTCCTTCTGTGTAGCCAAACCGCGCTCACCAACCCGCCTACCAAGCATGATGAGTACTGGCAAATTCCCTCCAAAATGACGACACAATTGTGGAAATCTATGGGGGAGATATGATGTGATACGATGAAGCAGATACCTAGTTATTATCGATATTCATTTTGAGTATTCACTTCTCACGTTATCAACCCAAAACACATGAGACTAATATTAAATATTATACCAAAAGCTTCATAAAGACAAAGCCTTAGGTTCAGTATTTATTTACATGCCATTTAATACGAACAATTGTAGGCAATTAGGCCCAAAGTTCGTGCCTTCAGATAAGAGCGGGCACATCTACATCGCTTAGTGTTTAATTTCGGCAAATTCGTATGCAAATTATCTGACTAAATTGATATTAAGGTTTTTAGTAGACTAACGACTTGACAGTGGATTCGTTCGTGTAGAAATAATCCTTGTTCTATACACGTGAGAAGAACCTTTATTCAGTAGTGATAAATTATAATGTTTCGATTGTATTATGTATATATAATTTTCATAGTAGTCTACTGTAATTCATCACTAGATAGAGAGTAAATTCAAATTCAATTGTTTAAATAATGCTCAAAATCTATTGAATACTAAGAGAAAAGGGTCTTGGGCGTCTAGCTGATCGGAATAAAAAAAATTGCATTAATCTATCGGCCGAATACTGAAATTACACTTAATATTCGTCGACGTCCGATTTCGGTACGAAGGCAGAGAAGGAAGTTCTGTACATGGCGTTGGTTCGTAGCCGACTAGAATACTCCAGCTTCTTTTTTTTTTTTTGTTGGGCTTTTCGCATTCATTTCAGGGAAATGTGGTTACTTAACCAGTCATTTCTGGCGAAGCCAAAAGGGGTCTCCAGCCAGGCTTAAGTTAATATTAAAAACTAAGCAACTTTCGCTAAGGGCGCACCCTGCGGGACACGCACCTCGGTTTAGGGCGTTGCTGGGGATAACAAGCTATTCTTTTGGGCACAGCTGGATCGGTATTATTTAAAATGTATTAAGGGACATTTAAAGCTACAGGCTCGGCACGGGCCGGCGCGAGCAAAAGACGGGAGGTAGAAGTGCTAACTTGAACGGGAAGGTGACGCGGCGATAGGCCTCCGCGACGTCGGTGAGGCGGGCATCCTCGGCGGCGAGGGCGGTAAAACAGTCGGGTGTTAAGTGAATGAGACAACGCGAGTCTCTTTATGTGATCTAACGTGATTTTATCGTCTGGATCGACCAGAACGTGCCTCGGGCGGCGTACACTACTTATACAAGAGTGTTGGTAATCGACGGTTGATACCATAAGGGGATTAGGGTGGGACAGGGCAAAATAAAGATAGCGTTTGAACGCTTATTTCATAAATTGCCTGATGGTCGGCAAGTTGAGATCGAAATGTAGTCGGTCATTTCGCATGTAGATAGGCGCTCCGGTGGCCTTGCGCATGAAACGGGTTTGGAGGGAATACTCCAGCGTTGTCTGGAACCCGTATTGCACGCCGTATGGTTATATAGCGTCTAACTTTCTTTAAAATGATTTATCTATACGAGCGGCGTTTGATGAGTAGCCTTATGATTTTACATAAATTAATTCATGGAAATATGGCCTGCAGCGAATCACTGTCACGGTTGTCATTCATTGAACCACATAGAATCCCTCACTATGCCATAACAAAAATAATACAACTTACTGCCTTCAAAACCAACATTTGTTTAAACTCTCCACTCGCGAGAATGTGTGATGATTTGAATTCCTTCATAAAGTTTGTCCAAGATTATAATAAAACACTTTTAAACGGATTCTATCAAAATATACGCGATAGAATCCGTTTAAAAGTGTTTTATTATAATGTGTAATACTCGCGAAAACCTAAGACATTATTTGTCTAAGATGCTGATATTAATCACGACTCTAAAAGAAATCTCAAATATAAGATCTTGAGATCCCTGAGCGTCAAATATTAAGGAATAAGTTTGAGCAGTCAATTAAATTGATAGAATTATTTGTTTATTATATGTGTATCCACTTAAATATTTTGATGTGTTAGCCCGTTATTGGCATATATATAAGAACAATACTCTATACTGTATAACTGTCTCAAATCGTTAAGTGCGCCGAAAAGCTCTCAAACTGATAATATGAAACTCATCATTATATTGGCCATCATTATAACTGAAAATCGTCCACTGCTAAACAAATGCCTACCCATAGATCTCCACAACGACCAGTTACATACTACGTATCGTAATTTTGGGCGGAATTCCCACCCACCATTTTCACCACGCTTGACAGGCGGATTGGTGTACACAGAATGGCTGCTTTGAAAGTTTAGAGGCTCTTAATCGCCTTTTACAATATCCACGGGAGGCGATGAAGCACACACAGCTACACATCAAGCTATAAAAAACCAGTATAAGCTGATCTCGCATTGTATAAGCTGTCGGTATGATGAGAGATCAGCATAAACATTTTTTTTATTGATGTGTAGCCGTTTGTACTATATTCTTAATCCGAACACCGCACGGAATAACAGAAAAATACTTGGCACATAAATACTTCATACCGTTAAAAAACATTGTTTTTATAATAAACTCCTGACGTGCACTGACCTGTATTAACTGTATATAATGCAACACGTTGCAATTCTAGCGTTACACCAGTCAGTACAGCGAACTAACGAGCTCATATTGTGCTACTCGACATTTCGTGCTCCGCTCGGCTGTTGGCTTTTCTAGAAACCCTATGATATTGTTACATAACGTATATCCGTGGCGGTATGTACCGACCGACGGACAATTTTCTGTAGGTTTTATCGTATTATTTTTCCAGTGAAGTTAGCAGCGTATGTTACGAAACCGTCTAATAATATATTTAAATTTAATTAAAACTTTTATCTTTTTTAAGATAAGATAAGATAAAAAGATTTTTATTCATTTAAAGTATTTAAACCATTAATAGCACTTATGAATCGTCAAGACTTTAGTTGCCACGTTCCAAGATGTAGATTTCCTATGGAGAAGAACGGGCAAGAAACTCCATGGTCCATTTTAAAATCATGTTACAATATTTATGTGTACAATGTTCTCGAAAATTCAGGTTATATAAAGACAATGTTCCTACATTAAACATAGTAAAGTCTAGTCTAGTCTTTTCCGAACCTAATTAGATTATGCCAAATTCTATTCCATGTGGTATCCGAATTAAGAATGTAGCACCACTCCATCTCCTCCCGTGGATGTCGTAAGAGGCGACTAAGGGACTCTAAAACAGGGGAATGGGCAGTAGCGTCCCTTCTGCTGAACAGTAGACAGACAGACAGACAGACAAGCGTGGTGAGTATTGGCAGAATCCCTCCAAAATGACGACACACGACGTGTAACCGGTTGGTGTGGAAGTTTATGGAGAAGGTCTTTGTTAGCAGTGGACATACTTTGTCTGATGTGATGATGATGATGGTAATGATGATGAAATGTTCTAATTAAGTATGTAAAATAAAGTGTTTTAACTTACAGGTTTTTAGTAGGTATAGCGTGGTGGTTCTGGCAGACCCCCCAATTAGCACACAAGTCACGACAGTTGTTGTGGTGGTGATCTGTAATGGAGGCTACTTACCTAGTGGTAATTATACATGGAACTTCCTTCGCCCCGGGGAAGGGTGAAGGGGCATGCCTGACTCACCTCGGCACCGAAGGGGGCTCCAGGTCCTCGTAACATCACACAAGAACTGCCCATTGGTGCCACGCCTTTAGGCTTTGGCGGAGGGCAGGTAGCTGTAAAAAGCCGCCCCCCAGGCACGTCTCGGGGAGGATTGTAAAGGTTCCCCCCCCAAGTCTCGCTGTGCGCTGTGCTGCGCCCACGGCAGCACGTGGCCACGTGCGCGCCACCGTCTTCTCGGGGGTCGCTCAGTATGAGCACGCAGACACGCCCGAGACCCCTGAAGTGACGCGCTGAAGTGGCCTGTCATTACTTATCATATATTAAAATCTTTTTAAACGGCGGCACGGTTGGTGCAGTGGCTGATACAGTCGGTTGCGGCATTCCGGGTAATGGGTTAGATTCCCGCACAAAACAAATATTTGATCTCCAGGTAGTTATTCCGGGTCTGGGTGTATTGTGTGTGAAATTCATGTCTGCAAACGCACCAACGTTTTTTACCAAAGAACAAAAAACTAAATACATTGCTACAAACAATGCCATTATAAAACTATACTATCTGATGATATGCAGATGAAGATTTATTTTTTCTATAGCATTTGAGTTTCTATAGCAACACTTACAGTGAAAAGCATAGCGATTACACTGCAGCTGCAAGAAAGAGCATTTAATGATTCCTTTTTCATAAAACGTTCTGTAATTAAAAAGCTCTATGAAAATAACTATTGCTGTGACGTTTTTCAAAAACAGATATGCAATGACTGGTCCTCACCTATGCACCAATGCGCTATAATCGTCTGATATAACACAGACGATTATGGCGCATTGCAACTGGCGGCATCGCGGGATGTTGTTTGCGCTTGACTTTGCGAATTGACGATGTCGGTAAAATGACAGTATAATCGTAGCGTCAAATTACACTGTCACGGCGTTGAGAAAATTGTCGCAACGATACAGCAGCGGTGTTGCAACGATATTGCAGCATTGTCGCAATTATATCGTTTGTTTTACGCCTACGCTGAATTATCTTGTGTGATAGACTGTAAGATTTGATTCTCTAGTTAAATTCCGATGCAAACAGGTTAATGGCACTATTAGCCTGACGTCTCATCATCATCATCATTTCGGCCGGATTAAGTCCACTGCTGAACACAGGCCTCCCCAAAGATCACCACAACGACCGATATGGGTGTGTTGTGGGTTCATTGCGGGGTTTCGCCATAATCGCCACGCTTGGCAGACGGGTTGGCGATCGCAGTTGAGTTGTTAATGTACTCGAAGGACGCTGCTGCCCATCCTCCGGCTAATCCCTTAGTCGACTTTTACGACACCCACGGGAGGAGATGGGGTGGTGGTATTCTGCGCTGGCACCACACGGTGACGTCCTCCTGACGTCTCACTGCTGGGTAAAAGCCTCCTCTCGGCCTCACCCATCTGCGCAAAGCGAATATGAACCGGTTTTGTTTACTGGCTATAAAATAATAACATAATAATTCTGTTTGTAGGTTATGTATGCGACTTCTAGAATCATCGCAATTTTATTTTGTAATACTTCCATTATTGCCTCTATCAGAAATTATTAAAATATTAAATGACGCTATTGTGTGTGCATCCGGTGCCATCGTAACACGCGAAATCGCCCTAACTGGTTCCCTTTTAACAGAGGTGCCATAAAATCAGTACGGTGCTGCAAAGTGCAACTAAAAAATAAACATAACGATAACAGTCGAAGTTCCGCTCCATAAAATTGTGACGTGAATAGTGATAGGGTCGCTAAGTTGAAAAATTATGATCACAGAACTTAATATGAAAAATCTAGACCTCACCGTTTTGGACAAAACAACAATTTGTAAGCAACTTGAAACAAGAATTGAGAAGATATAGCCAACACTATAAAAGTTTTGGGAAGTTTGTATTTCAATTTTTTTTTTTTTTTTTAAATGGGCTGTTCTTGTTTCGCTCTAGTAAAACGAGGAATGAACTCTTATCATCAGTTCAGTCGAGGGAAGTCCACACAATGGCCTTTGCCATGAATTTCCGCAACGACCGGGTACATGCCACACGCATCCAACTACTACCAGCAACCGTCACCAAGTCGTCTGTCCAGCTCGTTTGAAGCCGTCCCACGAACTCTCAATACTACAAATTGAATTGTAAATTTATTTGGCTAAAACAAGATAGAATAAGGGATACACAGAGACACATTCATGCATTAAATCAATATTCGTATGAACTGGTTGCCTGTTGATATTGAAAAGAAATGTATAAAACGCCATTTAACTTAATCTTGACCAACTTTTAGTAAGGAGCGTGATTGGTTTCTGATTCCAGCTAATTAGCACAACTGTTGTAGAGCCGGCTACGAATAGCACAAATCCAGCTCATCCCGTGGGTGTCGTATAAGGGTTATCTGGAGGATGGGCAGGAGCCTCCTTCGAGCACATTAACAACTCAAATGCGATACCAACCCGCCTGCCAAGCGTGGCCATCATAGCTAAACCCCCCAATGAGCACACAACATAAACGGATTGTTATGGCGATCTATAGGAGACACCTGTATCCAGCAGTGGACTTCGACTGAAATGATGATGATTTTTTATTATCATCATCACATCAGCCAGAGGACGTCCACTGCTGAACAAATGCCTCCCCCTTAGATTTCCACAAAAAGCGGTCACATGCCGCTCTCATCCAACGACTCCCAGCGACCTTCACCAGGTCGTCTGTCCACCTCGTTGGAGGTCGTCCCACGCTGCGTTTTCCGGTGCGCGATCTCCATTCAAGAACCTTTTTGCCCCAACGGCCATCAGTTCAACAAGCAATATGCCCCGCCTATAGCCACTTCAGTTTACTAATACTTTCAGCTATGTCGATTACTTTAGTTCTTCTACGGATCTCCTCATTTCTGATTCGATCTCGTAGAGAAATACCAAGCATAGCTCTCTCCATAGCTCGCTGAGTGACCTTGAGCTTTCTTATTAGGCCCATTGTGAGTGACCACGTCACTGTTCCATATGTCATCTTTTAATGTAATATATCCACTGTTTCATTTGCGAAGGGGAAAATCGAACCATCAGTTATAAACACTACATACGGACAACCCTATCACAGCCTAGTTTATATGAGAGCTGTTACCTTGCAGAAGTGAAAATCTGAGTCGAGTTAAATCCGTGACGTGTAATGGCCGTAAAAGAACAGCAATGCTGAACTGAATTTCTAGAATATACCGTTTATTCTGAACAGAAGTGCACTCAGTTGTTCCGAGAACATTGTAACAAGATCTTGAAGAATCGACTACGTGATGTTACTTAAATTGGGAGACGCTGTGTGAATTAAACGGGCCAAATTATAACGTAAGTGACATCGTAATGAAAACTGATTCCATGGATTGAGTACATGATTCTGGAGCCCACAGCGTTAGAATTTTGCGCCAGTCTTTTCATGATTTATCAGACATTTTTTCATATTATTTATCTGAATTCAGTAAACAAATATTGGTATCGTCTATCTTAATGCTAATTTCAATTTAAAAAATGTTTTATTTTGTTTTCACACTAAACTGCAATATAAATGCATCGCTCGCAGTAGCATAATAATATCGTATCATAGTACAATCATCACATTGCGTTTTGATAGCGTTGTTTACGATACATTGCGTGCTCAAAAATGTCTTAAACTGTAACCTATTATTTTCGAGATACATGGCTTTCTTATTTTATTATAGGCCTAAGCGTAACCTCCTCCCAAAGTTTTCGCTACGTGGTCGCTTACACTCTGTACAGTGGTAGTAGATTTCTATGTGAAGGCTTCGACTGGGGTGATACTACAGTTTTACCTTTTTCACTCACTATATCAACGACGTGTGAGCTTAGTTTTGTTACGGGTGAAGGGTAGAAACAGCCACTGGAATTCCTAGAACAAAAGGCATTCCAAACTAAGCCTAAGGTGACAATGCATTAGTAATCTATGGGTGCGGATGCTACGTACCAGCAGGTAGGTAACCGATTGATTGTTGTTTCGATCACGAAAAAAGAGAGCCTTCGGGGGACGCCTGGCAGATGTGAAACATCGAATTTATTTTGTACAGTTAATACGCATAAATGGATAGTTTATGAAAGGAAATTAATATGGCTTAGTCAAAAATAAAGCATTCAGATTTTTTTAAGGAAAAATATGATTGTTTATGTAATAAACATTAACATTAATTTAATACAAAAAATCGAAATTCAAATATCGAGCCGAGTGGGGACAGTGTCGCACAGTCACTTGCGCATGGCGACGCGTCACCACACCATGTTACATGTTTCATACTATTATATAGAGTGGCGACGCCAACAGTCGGTCTGATCCACCGCAATAGATACTTCACAAAAAAACAAATGAAAAATATGGGTGTTCTGATTCTGAATTCTGATCCGCACATGAATCCGAAAAGTCAGAGGTGTAGTCCGAAATCGAACTCATATCCTCCCGTATGGAAGACAAGCAATCAACCACTAGGCTATCACTGTTTCTGGAGGTTATGGGCCATATAACCATATTCACTATAAATTCGCAAGGTACAAAACCTCAATAAAGATAAAGGTAGATCCATAAAAGCTACAAACATTACACACAAATGTCTCAGACTCTCCGCTTTCGGTAACTACGAGCTCTCCATCATGCCACAAGGTCTAAGACACAATTACCCGATGTCAGAGGGTATAAGTATTCATTCAACGTCGCCACTCGGGATATTAGGTCATTTCTAGGTATATTATACTTGTGCGAACAGCTAGAAGAAGAATAAAGGTTTTTTGCTTTTTCAGTGCCTATTGTAAATATGATTTGAAGGTGAAAAAAAAGGCATTTAATAAAAAGCTAGAATATTTACCCTACCTTAATTATTACCTTCTGCACACTGACCATGGCTTTCGATTCCGTGCTTCGGTCCCTTCGGAAATCACTAAGTTTCGGGGGTCGCGGGCACGCAGATTGGTGAGACTGCGTGCTCGTACTGATCGACGAAAAATCGGAAAACTGCGGCGCGTACGTGGTCACGTGCCACCGTCTGCGCAGCACAGCGCACAGTGAGGCTTCAAGGGGTCCTTTATAATCCCTCCCGAAATGGGCCTGAGGGGTGGCGTTTTTACAGTCTCCTTCCCACCGCTAGAAGGGTTGACCGCTATATAGTATCCCCATTAAGATATGCCTAAAGAGAGAGTTCTTGAAGCCCTGCTTCGGTGGTGAAGATGACAGCTCCAGTGATTTTAACTGATAGGGCTCCGGCAAGTGCCTCCGTCCTACCCCGAGCCGGAGGAGCAAGGGCAACAAAACAAACAAAAACTGTACGTACGTATATTTTGATTCAATAGATTAGCATAAACAGTAGCTATTTTAACGTATCTGCTGTAGAACATAAAACGGCGCTATATGTAGTAATTCTTAAATTTTCACAAATTTAATAAATGATTTTATTATTTTGACATTAATCCGTGCGCGAAGAGACCCGTTACTATCACAAAATCATAAAAGGCCCTTGTAGTGAATTTTGATTTTCCAGCAAAACAAAATAAGAAGATATCATTTGTACATTTAACATGGCAAAAAAAAGCCTATTTCTAATGTAAACATTCTGTAACATAATTATTAATAAGAGCGCAGTTGTTTTCACAAACGAGCCCATAAATATCGTACCTTTATAATCTGGGTATGCGTAATGAAACTTAACCCTTACAGTCTTATTACAAAAATCTTGTTAGACTCAGGTTTAAACCAGAACTATGAAGTCTGGACTTAGTACGGAACTAACGTTAGTACCGTGGTTTAAACCCGTCCGTATTATAAATATCAAAATAAGTCAGGACTAGATAGTACCTGACTTTAGTTCTGGCTTAAATTATTTCCACAGATTATACACGGAATTCCTTGGAAAAATTCATTCAATCAGATAGCATTCGGATACATTACGTTCCGTTTACCCAAATGCTGAATATTTCTGTAAATTTTTATATTAATGGTATTGATATAATATATATAATAGGGTATTTAATGACGATAACTATTAGAAACGAACGGTTGTTCTTGTTTCAATAAATGCCATTTATTTTCTTTCTGAGGAATACTTTTATGACATTTATTTCATGTCCGAAATATGTACTTTCAAACAACACTAATGCGTAACGGAATGTCTATATCGCGCGGAAATCTTTAAACATAGGTAAAACTATTCTGAGATTTGGACGTTTCTTCGTACTTATTATTGATAAGAAGTTAGGGAATAATATTAATAATATAGAACAACAGAAAAAACGAAGAAGTGAAAACTGGAATTCTGAAGAAAAAGTTAGTACTTGCCTACAATTATTGTAATTACGGCACATTACTATCTTTAGGACGACGCAAATTTAAACTATTTCAGGAAATATTACAATACAACACACAAAAATAAACCAAATCTAACCTCAAAACAATGAATTTGACGTATATTTGTGACTTAGACCAAAGGTTTTAGAGTTAAACTAGGTCCCCATCAGGTTTATCTTTAGTACCATAGATAGTCCAAGACTAAGAGTTAAACCACTTTTTGTAATAAGAAATTTGATTAAACCTCACTTTTAGTCCGAGACTATCGATAAACCATGTTTTGTAATAAGACGGTTAGAGTTTAATAAACTAATACGATTCAATAACTCAATTAAATATAACATGTTAATATCCCATCATAATTCAGGAGTGAGAGAAGTGACAACGTTTCCGCGAATGATTAAGCAACAACTTGGTGTTGTATTAGTGCGGTTTTGGACATTGTAGTATTGTTTAGCCGTATTCGAATAGAATAGACGTTGGACACAAAACGTCTATTCTATTCAAATACGGCTTGGTTGGAATTGGTCTCCAGATTAAGGATTCCGTGTGGCATCCAGATTAAGAATATTGGGCCAATTTATCTCCTCCCGTTGACGTCGTAAAAACGACTAAGGGACTCTAAACTAGGGGGACGGGCAGCAGCGTCCCTTCTTTGACACAGCAGCATTCTGCGCTCACCGTGGGTGGGATTGAACCAGCGACACGTAGTGCAAATAGCCAATCACTTAGCCGCTGCGCCAACCATGCCGTCGTAAAGTTGACGAAAATGACGACACAATTGTGGAAATCTATGGCCTTTGTTCGGCAGTGGACGTCTTATGGCTAATAATGATGATGATGATGATTATGCCCAGTAATTTCACTAGCTACAGCATCCTTCAAACCGGAGCACAGTAATGTCTAAACTTACTGCTTGGCGGCGATTTTATTCAGTGTAGACTGCCCTACTGTCAAGTGAGCTGATTCTTTAATGATAATAATACAGTTAAGTTATATAAGAAAGTCTGCTTAACTGAGTTGGTTCCTAACTTTACCAAGAAGTAGCGGCGTGACAGATAACCAAGAAACTTTATGCACAAGTTAACGTCACAAAAAAAGAATGAGACTTTTTATGACAATTATATTAGTTAAAAGATTAGTTTTTAATTCTTTTTTTTTATTGGTGCTCAGTGGAAATTCTTCATGAACTTTTCGCCCCGGGGAAAGCAGAAGGGGTATGCCGGACTCCTTTTTTTTATTGGTGCCCAGTGGAAATTCTTCATGAAGTTCCTTCGCCCCGGGGAAGGACGAAGGGGTATGGCCGGACTCCTACCGGCTAAAACCACTGGAGCGGTCATTTTCCGCACCTAAGGGAGGCTCCAGGTCCTCATATGATCACACTAAAGCCGCCCACTGATGCCACGCTAGTTTTTAAATACCTACCTTGAAGCAATTAAGTTTAGGATATAGGACCAGATAATTAAAAATACAGCATTTTATGTGTGAATTATCGCATCTCAGGGACAGTCGCTGCTTAACAGGGTAATCTGACGAAGCCGAAAGGGCCTTCAGCCAGACATGTATACTTATAAACTAAGCAACTGCAGTCCGCGTGGCATCCGGATTTGGAATATACAACCGCTCCATCTCCTCCCGTCATTGATCAACAATAGTACTAGATTTTCGATGAGCGCTTCAATTACGGCCCGAAAAATAAGAGCACAGAAATGTTGTTGTCTTATTTGATATTAGTATGGTCCAATCAAAGCCAACAATAAGCAAAGCAGTGTGCGTTCAAAATAAGTGTGAAAATAACTACCGTCACACCAAGATTTCTGAAGGAATATCTTTTTTCGACCAGTTTACGTTAAAGGTATTTTTTTACGTTATGAAAATAGAACTGAACATGAAATAGAATAAATTTACAATGATTACGTTTGTTAATTCTAGGTTTGGAACAACGCGCCAAATATTGTATGAAACATTGACTGATTAAGAACAGGGTATGCATGGAGTAGGACGGTTGTTTATATGCAATTTTTGTTTATTGATGTATGGTATAAATACTATTAAAAATCTTTTCTATTCTATTTCTACTCTATTCTATTATATTTATTATGTAATTATTTTTAAATTGACGTTTGGCGTGACCCCCCATGGTGTCGTCGTAGGTTGCCGCTAAAAATCAGCACTATGGCGCTGCTTTGTAGCTACATGTAGGTACTACTACATTAAGCTACGCGATGGCCATTTTTCACGGGTATGAACATATTTACCCGACCTTTTATGCTTCTATGCACAATTTATTTTAATTATGTATCTAATAGTGTTAGTATTTAAATTAGAATGAAAGAACACATTTTTATAAAATGATATCCCTCATGTTGTGGATAGCTCAGTTCTGGGGAAGATTAAGGGTATTTGCAGGAAAACAGGAGTAAAAAGCGATTTCATGTGTATCTGATACAAAGACTTTGTTGACAGAAACAAAACAAAACAAAAGCTAAAAAAAAAAAAAAGAAAATATCAAAAGTAGGTTCGATTCACCACATCCTCTCCTATTATTTGCTGCCAAGGTTGCTACGTCAGAAACTCTGGGAATACCATCCTTCCTCTTATATAGGGAGAAATTTTCCCTTTTGGCCACACACCACGAAGTAAATTATTCTCCGCAACCAAAACCACTTCCCCACTTTTATATTTGGTCGATGTCCAGGGCCTTAAGTACTCCACCATCCAACGTTGCCAAAAGTGGTCGGCCATGCTGGCTGCTTTTTTCCAGCGAATCGTGCCAATTTCCTCTGCTTCGGAAGTTTCTTCGAACTGACTAGAAAGGTTGACTGAAGACGTTCCAATAAAAAAATGAAAAGGAATGAGAACTTCGGGGTAGTCAGGATCAGGAGAAACAAATGTGCGTGAGAGGTCTACTGTTACTATTGCTTCCGCTTCCAGGAGGAGAGTAAAACCTCGTCTGTAGGTGACTACGTCACAGCAAAGTAATCCTTAAAGTCTAATCTTTAAGGATTACTTTGCTGTGACTTAGTCACCTACCTATGGGCCCAACTTTGGAGCGCTTAGCACGCAGTATTAAGACTTATCTTTAAGGATTACTTTGAGCGCGGTCTTAATACTGCGTGCTAAGCGCTCCAAAGCTGCGCCCATAAAAGGAGCAGCAGGGGGGAATGAACTTTCATTGTATCATCTCTCGTCTTCATACGACTCAAAATTTGACATTTGTTCTTCGTAAAAAAGTTCTTAAGCTCCCTAGTCAATCCTACGAAGGCAGTTTCACTGTCGGAAAAAACTTGACGCGGTAATCTTCGACGAGCAATAAACCTTCTTAGGCTCACCATAGCCGCACCCGCAGTAAGGGTGAGATTCAGAAACGAGTCTAAGCGTGAACTTACGCCTCCATCTTTCAAAATGCACTACTTACGCTCATATTTTTTACAGATGGAAGCGTAAGTTCACGCTTAGACTTGTTTCTGAATCTCACCCTAAGACTGTAGGCTACTTCCAAGTGCACGGTTTTCGTAACTTTCTGCCTTCAACATAATACTTATATACTTTACTGTTACTGTAAAACGACTTTCCTGGTTTAAATGCACTGTTGGGAATAGTTTGAGAGTTTCAAATTACTGTGTGTTATGACCTTTTTTTTTTTTTTTTTTTTTATTGGTGCCCAGTGGAAATTCTTCATGAACTTCCTTCGCCCCGGGGAAGGACGAAGGGGTATGCCGGACTCCTACCGGCTAAAACCACTGGGGCGGTCATCTTCGGCACCTAAGGGAGGCTCCAGGTCCTCGTATGATCACACTAGAGCCGCCCACTGGTGCCACGCCTATTGGCACATCTCGGAGAGGGTGACTGTAAAGCGGTCACCCCCCCAGGGGGATTGTAAAGGATCCCCCAAAGCGTCCCACGGCAGCGCGTGACCACATGCGTGCTACCGTCTTCTCTTGGGTCGCTTGGTGTGGGCACGCAGATTCCCCAATCTACGCACCCGCGAACCCAGAGGTCCCCCACCTTATAGCAATGGCAGGGGTTTTCAGGCGTATCGGAATTAGGCGCCAGAGCGGTTGTTACCCCGGCGCCGTCTCCTTCTTCTTCGAGCGGGATCGGCCCTCTCCCGATCCCGCTCTGCGTTCTCCTTCTGGAGCATGACGCTTTCACAGAAGGAGACCACTGCATTCCAGTTTTCGTGCTCTGCCAACATAGCCGACACTACAGCTGGCAGAGAGAGATCTTGCCCGATCCGATCGACCAGGATCCGCCGCTCGGCGGCCCACGCAGGGCACGCCTCGAGCGTGTGCTGTGCGGTGTCCTGGTCGCTATCACAATGGTGGCATTGTGCCGTGGCCTCGCGGCCTATCCTGTGCAGGTACGCACCGAAACAACCATGCCCGGTGAGCACCTGCGTCAGGCGATAGGTGACGCGCTCGCTCCTTCTGAGCCAGGCTCCGAAGAGCGGCAGGACGGCCTCGACGACGCGCTTGGTCGCAAATTGCATCCGCAGGCGGTGACGCCACTTTACAAGTGCGCGTCGCCGAGCCAGCCGCCTCAGCCTCTCCAACGCCCCTGGAGGCGCGTTTTCGCCGCTCTGGCGGAGGGAGCGTGTCTGATCGTAGACCCACGCATCCATCTCCGCCAGGATGTCAAAAGGCGGAAAACGCGCCAGGAGGGTTGCCGCCTCGTAGGAGACTGTTCGGTAACCTCGTGCGATCCGAATAGCCACTCTGCGCTGCAGACCGTGAATTTTGGTTCTGCAGCGCTGGGCGCCTGATAGTCGAGCTGACCATACAGGCGCCCCGTATAGGACCACGGACCGCACGACTCCTCCGTAGAGACGGCGAACTTCCTCACATGGTCCCCCGAGATTGGGCAGCAGCCGGTGTAGAGCACCCACTATCCTCTCAACTCGGGGGACGAGGCGCTGGAAGTGCTCTTCGAAGCCCCAACGACTATCCAGGGTGAGCCCCAGGTATTTCATGTACCGGCCCACCCCGATTTGCGCGTCACCAACGCGCATCCACGAACTGGGTGGTTCTCTGCTTCTCGGTAGTCTGTGGAACCATAGCGCCTCGGTTTTCTGAGGCGCTATCCGCAGACCCAGGGCGTGGATTTTGGCCACGACAATTGCCACCGCTTGCTCCGCAAGCCGGATGGTTCCCTCGAAGGACTCCCCGCTGGCCAACACCAGAGTGTCATCAGCGTAACAGACTAAGCTGACGCCAGCAGGGAGAACGACACGCAGGACCGCATCGTAGGCGAGGTTCCATAAGAGAGGGCCGAGAACTGACCCCTGCGGAACCCCGCACGTAATCTCCCTCCGCTTTACGCTACTGTCCCTGCCCACGTAGCGAATGTGCCTATCGCGCAGATAGGCCCCTATGATGCCCTGCAGGTAGGGCGGACACCGATGATAAACTAGTGCCGCCCTAATAGCGCCCCACGGGATGGAGTTGAAGGCGTTGACGATGTCTAGACTGACCGCCAACGCCACCCCACCCCGTCGGGACACTGCCTGTTCCGACAGCGAGCGGACGCGAAGAATCGCGTCGATGGTGGACCGCCGCTGCCGGAAGCCATACTGACTTTCGGCCAGGTCGGGGCCAACTCGCGACAGGTGCTCAACGAGTCTTCGGGTAATTATTCTTTCGAATAGCTTCGAAGCCTCGTCGAGCAGGCAAATGGGACGGTATGCAGAGGGAGACTCTGCAGCCCTTCCTTCCTTCTTCAAGAGAACCAATCCGGCTTCCTTCCAGCCGGACGGGAACACGCCACTACGGAGGCAACTGGTGAACAGCCGCCTCAAGCGGTCCCCAAGAGACTGTAGCGCATACACCCACGCACGGCCCGGAATGCCGTCCGGACCCGGTGCGGTGTTGCGACTCTTCAGGCGGCCAATGGCTCGGCCCAGCTCCCCATCCGAAACCCCCAACTCCTCGGCCCAGTCCGAGGCATTTGTGGGTGGAGAGGGACCAGGATGGTCCCGAACCGCCGGAAAGAGCGTTGAAAGTACTCTCTCCAGCAAATCCGGGGCCATGGTTTCGGTCACCGGGGGGACATACGGGCGCAACTTGCCCACTACCATACGGTAGGGTCTCCCCCACGGATCCCTGTCTAGTCCCTCTAGGAGCTCGCTCCAGGACCGAGCCTTCGCCTCACTGATGGCGGTCTGAAACGCCAGTGTGGCCGCCCGGTAGGCCCTATAGGCCTCTTCAGTCTCTCCGGCTGTAGCGCTGTGCCGGCGTCGGCTTCGTTGGTACCGGCGGCGGGATGCCAGGCAGACCGCGCGCAACTGCGCGATCTCATCCGACCACCAGTACACTGCCGTACGCCGGGAGCGCCTGGCCCGGGGCATGGATGCGTCGCATATTGACGTCATCGTCCTCCGGAACCACGACGCTTCCTCTTCCGGATCGGGCAAGATCCCTTGATCTACCTCTGGCCAGGCCGCGACGTTGGCAGCTGCGACGAGCAACTCTCGATCCAGCTGTGTGAGGGCCCAACGCCGCGACCGCGGGCTGGGACTAGAACGGCTCAGGCAAGGCGTGCGGAGGGCCACGTCGAACATTATGTGGCGGTGGTCCGAAAGTGTGACCACTTCCTCCGCTACTCGCCAACCCGACACCATGCGGTGTTATGACCTAATTATAGTTTAAAATCTTTTAGTAACTTTAAATAGACGCATTTCTTAGTAGCAGTGTCTTTTTAATAAATTCGTTATGACACTGTTCAGGCAGTACCGGGTGGTGTCCGGATCAAGAATATAGCACCACTCCATCTCCTTCCGTGGAATCAGAAACCATCAGATTACGGCAATCGACTAAACCAGAGGGATGGGCAGCAGCGTCCCTTCAGTGGAACAGTAGCTATACTGTGCTCACCAATCCGCCTACCAAGCGTGGCGAGTGCTGGCAAATTCTCCCCAAGACGATGACACTATTGTGGAAATCTATGAGGGAAGCCTTTGTTCAGCAGTGGACGTCATTTGGATGATATGATGATGATGATGATGATGACTATACAAGCTTATATTAAATTTAATTAGTTTATAATGATTCTGGCAGCAATACCTTTACCTAGGTATTCATAATTTCTCTAGTGCTATCTCACGAGGAGCCTCGCCGAATCAGATGACCAGTGACAGTGGTTCTAGCTGGCAGGAGTCCGGCATGTCCCTTCCCCAGGGCGAAGGAAGTTCATGATAAATTTCCACTGGAGATCAATGATAAAAAAGGTATTCATAATTTGTGTTCTTAACACGCTTTTACTAGCTTGGTATGTATCTGTGTAACGGAATTTTTTAACTCGATTTTCATACCCTTCAAAACGTCGGATTGATTTACATGAATTGTGATTTAAATAACAATGACAATCCTATTTAAGTACGTACTTAATAATAATGATAACAAATAAATATTCAATATAAATAATAATAATTAATGTTTTATATAATTTCTTATTTGTTGTAGGTTAATAGGTACTACTGATAATAAATGCTAATAACAATAGTGATCATTTATTTGTAATTGTTGCCTATAGTAAATATTTGATTTAAATAATAGTATTACATTTAATAACTACGATACAATATTAAATAGGTATATCAGAATAAATATAAATGTCTAAAAGAAAGAAATAAATATTTAAAATGAAACTTAATATCTACTAATATTAGGTATTCCTATAATATATACGTGTAATAGCAAATTGATATCTACCTAATTACCTTGCTGTAATTAAGTATGACATTAATATCACATTAATCAAAAAGTGACTCTCCTCTCTCCTACCTTTTTGCCGTGCCCGACAGGGCCCACATGTGATTCCTATACTGTACTGTAACACCAAGTAACTTGTGGAATGCAATAAATGTATTGAGTATTGAGTAGAAAAACAAAACAAAAAGTTTAAAATAAGAATAGAGTATTTAATCTTTTTTTTTTTTTAAAGTTTATCCTAGTAAACACTCCACTCTTTGAACACTATCACATGAAACTTAATTATATTTAATAAAATATAGTAATTGGCGATTATAGTCGCGACAAAATTTTTGGAAGCAAACAACTTATTTCAGTCGAGTCTTCTATTTTGGAGCCAGCACCAGAGTTTCTCCATTACAATTTGTCTGGTAGCATCAACAAAATTTGCAAACAGTTTTACTTTTATCGTGGTTAAAATTGTACAGAAAATTGGTGTACCTTACCCGAGCCACACGCTCGTGGTCGGCAGTTACACCACCTGCTACCTAATTGGGCTTCGGCACACAGAATCTATTTACCTTCCTAGACAAAACTGAATATTGGGCCCGCCTTTAAAATTTCACCGCATTGTATCGATAAATTATCGTTTAATGCAAAATTTATGACATCGACGTTCTCTTTTTTACATATACTATATCGAGCTAGTAAAATGGTGTAAACAAAATTGGTTATGAATAGTCAATAACTTTGGATCATTGTCTCTACAGTTAATTACTTCAATTATTGCATCTGAAAGTCGTGAAACAAGACATGTCATTTGAACAAAACTATAACAAGATTAGATCAAGGTAAAATTAGTAAGTAATTATTAAGAGTGTAAAATAAAGCATAATCGTTTCTAACAATACGCAGTACATTTGTTTCCATTGTTATCCAAATCAAACACAGACAATTAATCATCCACATGAAATATATTGACACTGTAAAAAAAATCATTTTACCACCCTAATTCGGCTGGTACCCTAAACCCTATTCCACATAAACTTTCTAGCTTACACACATTGTCTAAACGTACCTAAACGTAATCAAATATAAATTTACAATTGAACACGCAATGTGTACAATAAAATATTCTATACGACCTTAAAATACCTAACGATGTGTGCCTAATTTTTGTAAATCACCATAAATTAAAAAAAAACCTAATTATGCAAACATGACGAACTTTGAACGCACGCAATGGTATTAATTTATGAAGGAAAAGTTCATTTAATAGAGTACGAAGTGTGGTAATTTCTTACTTGCTTTCTCGAGGCGAGGCTTCACTGACAACTAAGCGTGGAAATATGAATTAAATTGGTGTTGCTACAAGTAACGTAAGGCGGATACTCCAATAAGCAGAGGCGATCACTTCGATGAGCGGATAATGAAAGTCCAATCCAATGCAGTATGATCTGTGTATAAAATCCGAAAATAACTTTTAAGCTACACCAAGTTTCAGGCTGAAGCTGAGTTTAGGCAACGAACTAAAGGCTAAGGTAAGGCTGGCATGCCACTCCACTCCTTCCAAGGTGTAGGTAGTTCATGAGGATTTTCCCAGGATTTTTTGCATTCGGACCCTATGACCCAAGCGTTTCGACCTCAAACGGCTCGAAACAATAATTTCCGATGAAATTATTATATTTGCGCCGTTTGAGGTTTTCCGTTGTAGAGAGAGAGAGAGAGACACCAGAGACCTACCCATTTTCCAAGGCAGTAATGGCATACCGTCCGGTCTTTTACCATCGTTGATTGGATGAGTGCCATGTCATCCTAACCAACCCCGGCTAAAGGTAAGAACCTTCTTCTTCTTCTTCACCGTGGGGTTTTAGCCGGTTTGAGCCCGACATGCCCCTCCGCCCTTCCCAAGGCGGAGGAAGTCCAAGAGGAATTCCCAACGTTAAGAAAAACAGTAATGTTTAAGTAATGCTGAGTGAAAAGATTGGAAGAAAATAAAACCTATCCTAGTCCGTACATGCTATTTATCTAAATATATTGTACAATATGATCACCGGGAAGATTAATCTTCCTATGCGTATATCACTAACGATATTATTACAGTCTACCTAGAATTTTGATGGATTTATTAATATAGTGAATTTGATGTGACCTTTTGCCATTTCATATTAGGCAATATTATAAATGGTTATCATATCCGCCATGCAACGTCCACTGCTGACCAGAGGCCTCCCCCACAGATTTCCACAATTGTGTCATCATTTTGGGGGTATTTGCCAATACTCACCACGCTTGGCAGGCGGGTTGGTGAGCGCAGAATGGCTACTGTTCCACAGAAGGGATGCTGCTGCCCAACCCTGTGGTTTAGAGTCCCTTAGTCGCCCATTACGACATCCACGGGAGGCAATGGAGTGGTGCCTTATTCTTAACCCGGACACCACACCGACACATATAATATTATAAATACGGCATTTCTATTTCATTAAAAACGAGAAAATAATAATCGGCGTTAGAAATGCGTCATTTTATGAATCAGAAGGACGTATGTATGTTCTGGACCTATTCAATTACTCGAAGAGTTTAAGTTTCCACATCCTTGCTCAGTTCTATGATGCCATGAGGCACAAAGTTTTTATTACTTGTTAAACAGATCTATGTTACTTGCTCTGTTCCTTCCATTGTATCAAGTTTCCAACTTTAGTTCTTGAATTGCCTAGGCTACGCAAACTTGTTCAGCGAATAATAGACAATTAGGCAATTTGTAGGAACCTTTTCATTTATTCTCTTACAACTTTTTGCTGGTTTTGTCATTGGCTGACGCAATCGAATTACCGGGATTTTAATGCAATACAATGCAATAATCGATGGAATTAACCTATCACTTTCAATGGATACCCATGGTAGGAATGCAGCTATATATTATGAATATATATGAAAATTATGTTAATTGAATGATGCTACTCAGTAACCCCGTAGCGAAGGAATGCAGGCAACTTGTGTCAGAAATCGAGAGTACTCTGTCATCAAGAGTACAGAGACAGAGTCCCCGACTAGGGACGACAAAATTAAGTCTAATTTAATCCCACCAAGACACACATCTGTGCGTTCACTGCTAAGAAAACCCCTTTTCTGTAGCTTCACAATTCCAGAACATATTTCTTAACAAAGGTAACAGTATTTGGATTCTTGTTGTTGACATTCCTAGCAGCGTCCAGTTTCGCACCCACTTAGATGATAAGGTCAAGGTGGCGTCCAAAAACTCAGTGTGCTCAACAGGGCAAAACGGTACTTCTCATCGGGGCAAAGACTGCTGCTTTATAAGTTGCAAGTCCGGCCTCATATACTTTACATGAGGCCACAGAATACTGCATACTGCAGCCATTTATAGGCGAGAGCACCTGGATACCAGCTTGGATCCTTTGATTGGGTACAGAAACGTGCAGTTAGGATTGTCGATGACCTTGAGGAGGAACCCCTAAGTCTGAGGAGGGTTCTTTGCTTCCCTGTGTGTATTCTGCCGCTTGTACAATAGACAGTGTTCTGAAGAATTGTTCGACATGATGCCAACAGCTACTTTCTAGCATCGCACCTCCCTTTTTTTCTTACCTTAAAATATTGGTTATAAGTAACAGTAGTACCCACGGCTACAAATCAAACTACACTTCTAGTATAAGCTGGTCTCATATTGTATATAGGTTTTACGTACAAAGAGAGGTCAGCTTTTACTGTAAATTGTAACTTGATATATAGCCGTGCGTAATTCCCTTTATTTACTTTCATGTATATGCTTATTTACACAAGACAGACTTAACGCCACATGACATTCTTCTTCAACCTTTGAGTTAAAAAAGGAAAGTATTGATAGAGGTACAAAAAAGAAATGGTATTTCAAGAATGATAATTATAAGATACATACAGATATAGATACTAAAAGTACGGTAAAATACATAATACATGTTATTATGTTATAGACATAAACATACTATACACAATACTTAATTATACCGTAATAATCATTATAACGATGCCCGTAATTGTCGATTCGGATTGCTGTGATTTCAAGTAGTATTCCCGAACTTCCCGTTTGTATGAAAATTTACTAGAAGCTTTTTTTAAGTGAACGGGAAGCACGTTCCAGTTGTTGATCGCTGAAACAGCTAAGGCATAAGAAATAACACCTGTGCGGTGAGAAGAAATCTGGAGAATCAATTTTCGGCAGCATGGTGTTTACGGCTGTGAGCACAACCTAAAACGTGGAAACATTCTTTTAGATACTCAGGAGTACAGAAATGGTTAATAACGGAGAAGAGGAAACAAACTGACGGATAGGCAGCCATTTAAGCTGGGAACGGTAAAAGGAGATGTGGTCGTATTGACAAAGTCCAAAAATATAGCGAATACAGTTGTTAAGAAGTCGATCCAATTTATTGAGAAGGTGTTGAGATAAATCCGAGTAACAAACATCCGCATAATCAATTATAGGAAGCCCAAGTGACTGGACCAGAAGGGTTTTAGTGCCAGATAAATGGAAGGAAATGCATAAATTTATACAGAGATTATTGCTGTAAAATTTCGGCCAACCTGACAGACTTGCTTTTCGCACACCATTTTCATGGTAGAATGTATCGAACGAATGCTCAATTTAAAATATCTGTTTTGTAAATAAATTATTTGAATTAGAATTTATTTAGAAATGTCTTAGATTTTCGCGATTGTTACACGTTATAATAAAACACTTTTAAACGGATTCTATCGCGTATATTTTTGATTTTCCTGACGTTTCGAATACTTTGCAGCATTCGTGGTCGCAGGATGACTAAGGTGACAGGTGTCATTACAGATTTTAAATAGTTATTTTATTTCATCTCCCGTACAATTTTAATCAAAAAATTATTGATGTTTCTTAGTGCGGCATCTTGTTTGGGACTTTATTATTTTAATAACTGGATTCCAAACAGGTGGTACCTGCCAACCATCTTTTTTTATTAAAATTAGGATGTATTTTAATTTCAATTGCCTCACGAAACATTCTAGGTACATATCGGTTCTCTTTCGCGAGGACTTGAGGTTGATCAAAACGAAAAGGTACAGTTTACGGATCTGTAGGTGACACAAATATTTATTCGTGCGGGGATCAAACCCACGACTCGTAGTACAGAAAATAACGCGAATAACCAGTGAGTCAAACGCCATACTATTTGTATTTCGTATTGAACTAAGAGGGTCTCCAACTTATACCTTCCTTGTTGTTTTAATAAAACTAATGGTAAACACAATTTTCCCCATGAAACTAAGCAAAAGTAATGTAATCAAAGTTTCCCTATGAATACATAAGCCGGGGTAAATGTTGTTAAAAAAGTTATACTTTTCCACCTTCCTTATAAGAATTCTAATCACAAGCATTAAGTTTATTGATCCCACTTTATGCTATTGGTATTTTAAACCAATCCTTATTATATTTTATTCGTATATTATACATAGTTATATTACAGAACTCAAATCAAAACTTAAGTAGAAATTGAGTCGAAATTACATCAATTGAATATAATGTAAAACCTATTTATTAAGTACATCTGATTAACGCAATCTAGATTTATGTCTCGAAGTGACGAACGCAGTATACTGCCACGCAGGACTAGATTTTTTTTTTTGATCCGGCGGAAATACCTCATGCCCCGGGAAAGGGCGAAGGGGCATGCCGGACTCCTACTGGCTAAAACCACCGGATTGATCATCGTCGGCACCGAAGGGAGGCTCCAGGAACTCAAATAATCTCCATCTAGAGCCACCCGTTGGTGCCACGCCTTTTGGCACATCTCGGAGGGGATGACTGTAAAGCGGTCACCCCCTCTAGCGGAAGGAAGGCGACTGTAAGAAGGTCGCCACAAAATAAAGGATCCCCCCAAGCGCTTTATTATGTGCAGGCATGAAGCTTACCACCTTGCCGGCTTGATCGTGTCGTCCCCGTTTATTGTTAAAAAATCTCATAAATAACAAATTCTGAAACTTTCCAACAGGATAACCAATCGGCACGGTTGGCGCAGTGCCTAAGCGATTGACTCTCTGCGCTACGTGTTGCGAGTTCGATCCCCGCACGAAACAACACATATTTGTATGATCTACAGTTAGTTGTTTCGGGTCTGGGTGTTTGTGCATGTGAGATGTATGTCTGTAAACCGCACCCACCACACAGGAAAAATCCTAGTGTAGGGCAACTTGTTCAATGCAGTCATTAATGACTGACTGACTGACAACTGACTGACTGCTTGTGTTTGAGTAGGTCGTCGCGACCAGGCTCGGTGGCGAGGTCAGAATAGCGGTCTATTTGAAAGAGACTGCGCGATTCTCTTTTAGTGTGCTACGTGATATATATATACAGGTTGCCCAGTAAATAGCACGACATACTGCAGGGAGTGAGAGCTTGGGTCAATACCTACCAAAAAAACACAACATATGTTCAGCATTTGTTACTATGGTCTGCAGGTATGAACGTGACCCGTGAGGAAGTCGATTGCGCTGGTGTGTCTGCGACTGTTATATATACACTATACACTCGGTATTTTAATACGGCGTTCCCCAAATTTCCTCCAGTCAATGTCACTTTTGTCTAAGCGGGTGGATTCGTGGGGCTTAGTTGGTGAGCTATATCTAGGATCACAGTAACCGTCCTGTGATCCTAGACATCTAGTGCTCTAGTCGCAGTATCCTTCCGTGTGCTATAACATTTTTTTTTTTATTATACAACGTAGTGACGAATGAGACTAGCTAATCAATCGCCTGGTGGTAAGCGACACGCCTGCTCATAACAATTGTAATGCTACCCAGGACTGGCCCTGCGTGGTACCACGCTGCGCTATTCACCTCGAAACAGTGTCTCTTATTCCCAGTAATTTCACTACCTACAGTGCCCTTCAAAATCAAAGTTGTTAAAAGTTTAAACACTGTTGCTTTGTGGCAGAATTTCATTTCTTTTTTTTTTTAAACGTTGCCCCGCACTAGAATTGCTCCTGTGTCGTGGGTGCGTTTACAGACATATATTCCACACACAATACACCCAGACCCGGAACAACTACCTGCAGGTCATACAAACATTTGTTCCGTGCGGGAATCGAACCTACGACCCAGAGCGCAGCAGCCGACTGTATCAGCCACTGCACCAACTGTGCCGTCTAAATATAATGTTTAGTTGTGCTATCGTTCTCAGAAATCGAACGTTACGCTAATCAGCCTCATTTTACATCTAATAGATGAAGCGGGTCGATCAATCCAACCTCCTTAATAAAAACACGCAACAGGTAAACAATAAGTATTCATCCCAACACGAACCAATCTCCATCGTTTACTCTTTATTACTAGGGTTGTTACCGAGATTGTTTTATAGGAATCGGAGTCGGTCTTAGGTAAAAGCAATGATATTATATACTAAAAGAAGTAGATATGTTACATGCGCGCCAAAAGTAAGAACCAAAACTCCCCCAATTGTAGCACCTCGCAATCAGATCGCCCGAGACAGGACAATGAGCACACACTGTCACAATCTGTATTGTTTTATTAATTAGGTAAAAACAATGCCGTCGTGAGTATAGAAGATGCACAAACTATCAAGCAAAATATATAACGAACAAGGGATCTCATACCACACGTGAGTAACAAACTATATAAAATATTTTAATAAAAATACTATTCAAGTTATCTATAGAATAATGTTCTCGAACAAAACACAGGCCAAGCAAGGAAAAGGGACAACATTTATTCCATCACGGTTGCGACAAAGACATCAAGTATACGTGTTGTCATTTTAGATAGCTATCTCTTTTGCTCTCGTAGTTTTTGTATCTTACTTACAGCATAGGCGTGCAGTTTTATAGTTGTATACCTACATACAGCGAAACTGACTTTTGCGCGCCATTTAATATGGACGTAACGTATCTATGGTATAATATCATTGGGTAAAAGCAACTGTAAAGGAGACTGGCAATCGCCCATTCAACGCTAGGCTATATTAGTATATTATCTATGGCTAGGCCGACCAAATGTCCACACGGAGAGACAGTTGCGAGCACCGCGACATAAATGATAAAGTTGTATTCATAAAAAAATACTTAATGTTGTTATAAAATTAGACGTGGTTAATTGCGTTTTATTGTAATGACAACAAAATTATTACTATGGTAACTAACTAGGGCTGTCACAAATAAAAAAAACGTATTTTCTTTTTGTAGTTCCGTGGCCTGTTTTTATAAGTTTATTATTGGTTAGAACCAAAACCAAGCCTTTTACAATGGTATTATAAATTGGTGTTTATTAACAGCTTTTTTAAAATTATATTAATTAAAGCCCTATTTCGACCATCCCGTTACTTAACATAAGCGTGATGATGTAGTGTAAATTTTTCCACCGTTCAATTATTTTCGTTACGTTAGTCGCTAACTTTTTCTCAGAGGTGTTCAATCTGCCCAAAGGCCTCCGACTTGGCTTAACCACTGCCGTCTAACGACAACAACTAGGGCCTTCTGACGCACGCAGAAAAGAAAGAAAACTCGTTTATTGCCCCACTATAAAATAAAAACATTTTCGAATAAAACACAAATAAACAAAATTATTGTGCGCAAACGGAGCGGCTTTAGCAAAGTACAGAGTACATTATTGGCTGCACACCACCCAACGCTGGTTTTCAGGCCAAACCCTTTAGGCTCACCATTAGAAATAAACATTTTTGCCGGTTATATTTCAGCCATCATTGATTATTTACTTGTATTACATCATCATCATCATCATAAGCCTCCCCCAGAGATTGCCACAAGGACCGGTTTAGGTTTATGTTGTGTGCTCATTGAAAGGTTTTGCCATAATCGCTATGCTTGGCAGACGGGTTGGCGATCGCAGTTGTGTTTAAATTGTACTCGAAGGATGCTGCTGCCCTTCCTTCAGCTAATTTTACGACAGCCACGGGATCAGATGGGATGGTGGTATTCTTAGCCACACCCACACGGTTAATATTGGATGTATTATGTAATTATGTAATGCGAATAATATCATAAGAAACTGACTGACTGTGGAGAAGCCAGCACCCATGTTTGACGGCACGGTTGGTGCAGTGGCTGATACAATCGGCTGCTGCGCACCGGGTCGTGGGTTCGATTCATGCACGGAACAAATATTTGTACGATCTGCAGGTGGTTGTTCCGGGTCTAGGTGTATTGTGTGTAGAATTTGTGTTTGTAAACGCACCTACGACACAGGAGAAATCCTAGTGTGGGGCAATGTTTAAAAAAACATTTTTTTTTCGCAAATAAATAGCATTTAACGAGAGAAGAAAGTGGTTATTTCAAACAAAAATTTAAGAAAATTTAAATACCACTATTCGATCACTCATCCATAGACTGACTGTCCTATGAGTGCCTGCAACAGCACATAGTACTTCAGACCAAGTGTACAGAATACTAAATTTCAAAATAACTCCGGCAACCCTAGTTGAATCCCCTGAGAATTGAAATGGAATCCTCTAGTAATGGTCAGGGCCTAAGTAAATAGTCAATTGTGTCACTTTCCATTATGTTGGCGGTGCTCTCGTTGAATTTACTTAGTTTGGTCTATTTAGATGTAAAGTTAGCTGTAAAGAATAATTATGCGCGGAAAATTATTTCAACATAGAGTGCTTCAGATTATAAACGCTTTAAATATCAGGAGATTTTCCTAATGGTCCTAGACATTTTTATGGTATATACATCATCATTTTCGGCCGAATGAAGTCCACTGCTGGACACAAGCCTCCCCCAAAGATCACGACAACGACCGATATGGGTGTGTTGTGGGGTCATTGGGGGGTTTTGCCATAATCGCCACGCTTGGCAGACGGGTTGGCGATCGCAGTTGAGTTGTTAATGAAATCGAAGGACGCTGCTGCCCATCCTCCGGCTTATCCCTTAGTCGACTTTTACGACACCCATGGGAGGAGATGGGGTGGTGATATTCTGAGCCGGCACCACACGGCAAAGCCGGCACCACACGGCAATATACATAAATCTATACAAATAAATAAAATTAAAGTGTCCGTTTGTAATGTCAAAATAACAGATTTTTACTAAATGCATATGAAAGTATATACGGTGCATATAACAAAAAACAATTTTTATTATTTTTGTCTGTCTATCTGTTTGTTCCGAGTAATCTCCGAAACGGCTGGATCGATTTTGATAGGACTGATTGATTGATTGGACGATTGGCAGATAGCTGATGTTATAAGGAATAACTTAAGCTATTTTTATTTTTGAAAAATAATTAGGGTTCGGCGCAAAAAAATAAAACCCTTGAAATCCAATATATATATTCTATGTCAAGTGTCCATGTCGAAGTACTCTAAATTTCTTTTAAATTAAACGCGGGTGAAACCGCGGATCGGTAGGATCCGTAGTATCTAATAATATACAAAGTTATTCGAAAAGGGAGTCCTAAGCCGTTACCCTACCTATGTTGATGAATTACTTTGTTTCACAACTTTCCCTTACTTATAACCAACATCTTAAGAGGATCGCAGTGATAGCCTAGTGCCGCCATAATAGCCTAGTGGTAGAACGCTTGCCTTCTATACAAGAGGGTATAAGTTCTAATCCGGCCCAAAACTCTGCCTTTTCGAATTCACTCGCATTAACCGTGAAGGATAACATCGTGAGGAAACCTGCCCATCTGAGGGACCCCATAAATAGCTCTCAATGGTGTGTGATGTCCGCCTACCCGCACCAGGCCAGCGTGATGGACTAAGGCCTAACCTTTCACGGGAAAAAGCCCGTGCCCAGCCGTAGGAATACATGATGGATGATTGAGGATCACCTGTTTAAAGCTTGTTCATTATTATGTACATTATGTTCATTGTGTTCAGAATGCCACCACCCCATCTCCTCCCATGGGTGTCGTAAAAGTCGACTAAGGCATTAGTCGGAGGATGGGCGGCAGCATCCTTCGAGTACCTTAACAACTCAACTGCGATCGCCAACCCGCCTGCCAAGCATGGAGATTATGGCAAAATCCCCCAATGAGCCCACAACACATCCATATCGGTGGTTATGGTGACCTTTGGGGGAGGCCTGTGTCCAGCAGTGGACTTCATTCGGCCGAAATGATGAATTATCAGATTATGTATTTTTCAATTACCATTTCTTCATGACTTGCCACTTACTCTTTAGGACTCAAACCGCAAAACGCAATGTAATGTGCAGTTTACGGTCGGGTACGTTTTGCTAATTACAGATAAACAAGGGATACCACCATATTACGCCGAAGTCGTTAAACTGTACATTATAACTGCAGCAAAAAGTACAAGCGATCTTCTCCCTACCAACAGTATGCACAGTGGTAACAGTTGCTTGTATAATTGCAGTTTGCCACCTACGATCTCACCAAAGTATCATCGATTAAGTACCTAGGAGTAATTATAGATCAAAACCTAAATTGGAAAGAGCATATTGATACCCTGACGATTCGCATTAGAAAACTCGTTTATATATTTAGAAACATCCGCAATTTATGTCACCCTAGCCTGCTACTGACGGTCTATTTTGCTCTAGGCCAATCAATACTTACATATTGCATCACCGCATGGGGAGGAACATCAAAATCCACAATAATTAGTTTAGAAAGAGCACAACGGGCTATTCTTAAAGTGATGAGTTGTAGACGATTTCAATACCCTACACATTCGTTATATAAGGACATGTCTGTCCTTACGGTCAGACAATTATTCATAAAGAATACTATCCTGTTGCAACATAAAACATCACCAGACTTCACAAAAAGACGCAGAAAGGACCTGGTATATTCAGTTCCTAAATGCAAGACAGCTTTTGCCAATAAATTCTTTAACTATCTTGGAACACATTTATACAATCAGTTGTCTAAGATCATCAATTTACGTGACTACACTGCTTATTTCTGCAAAAAAATGATAGATAAATATCTCATCGAAATAAACTATGAAAATACAGAAAATTTACTGGTAACCCTTACATAAATAATTAATCAATAACATAAACACGCATCCATTCGCATATACACTCACACGCATATTAAATATAATGTTAATTTATCGTCATATTATGATACATAAAATAACATAAAACCTATCAAAGATTACTAAAGATAAATAGTACAGGTATAGGTGGGATACTGCTGCCTAAACTATTTACGAACATTATATATACATATACAAACATGCACATACTATGCATTCACGCTCAACACAAATACACCACATCCCAACAAATACGCTCAAACAATATATTTAAAGTATATAATATCTAACATGTCAATTTAACGCATACTTTTATTATCTTAACATGATATACTCCTATATATAAACATTTTAGTGATATACAAGACACTTTTTTTGTTAAAATAAACATCTACAGAAAAGAACAATACCTATTTTTATCTATAATTTTTGCATATACTAAACTTAATTTGCAACTACCTACTACAGACCATACCACGATTATCACCAAAAAAACAATAATCATATAACCACAACTGTCACGGTATTTTATAAAAGACATCTATTGTTTTATGAACTGCTTACATTTTAATATCCCATTTTTGCTGTTACTTTGTTTTTGAGGGCGAGGAAGACGGTCCTACCGTGATACAGTTTACACTAGTACGGAGGACAGTGTGAATCTAGCTCAAACAACCGTACAATTCGTATAGTTTATAACTAAGATACTGTACTATTCACTTAAAATAAGTCACCGAAACATTGTATTTGAAATTTATAAGGTTGTATTTGGATGTTGTTAATAATAAAAAAGTTAATTATATTACTGTTGAATGGTGGAATTTAGTGTGTTTAAGTTTTTTGAGAAGTATCGGTACTCAACGCTAGATGGCTTTGATCACGTTGACATTCACTACGCGTTTTGACATCGAAAAGGTTTGGTTTTGGATAAAAAGTAAAACTATGCAAAAATTTGCATTTGGCTTCGTACAAAATCCTCTCCGTAAAGTTTCTATTTAGGTATCTAGACCGCTCATTGTACAATTACTGTTCATAAAATGAAAGAAAGAAAGAAGGAAAGAAAGAAAGTTGTTTTTAAAGTGGTGTACAATAAAGAATATTCTATTCTGTGGCTGAATCCCCAAGAAATAATCAACAGATAAATCCCAATCCACTTTACTCAATCTGCTACGAATCAGCTCCGCGACCGCGCTTGAGACTGATCTCAAACGTAAAGGTATATTAATGAGGTGACTTACAAAATGAACTCGTTTTCCATAAATCTTTATTTTCAACTAAATCATAAAATACGAAGGGCCTGTAGTCTGATAGATCACAAACAAATTGTAACAACATTTTTTTCTTTTATTGCGAAATAAAAATTGATAGCCTTCTTACTATCGGTGAGACTGCTATCAAAGCTGACCTTGGCCCGCAACTTCGTAGACGAGTTAGAATAAAAAAGAATTGTTCGTATTGTGTGAGAAAGTAGGGAGACCTACTTCAATCTATCGAACTATCTGAACTACATTTGTTCCTAACACAATAGAACACGTCAAACCGAGAGCGGAGCGAAAACATGAGAACTTAGTTGTTCCGTGTGCTTGCCGGCGAAGACTAGACTTTCTGTCATAAAAGACGACTAACGATGGATGTCAAGAGGATGAACAGCAGCGTCCTCCCGTGTGCCAATAACAACATTCTGCGATCACCAATCCGCCTGCCAAGCGTGCGAGCTTATGTATCTGTGTTAACAATGCAAAATATGATATTCCACTAAACGTCAACCCCATTTTTCTTATCGTTTTTTTTCTTAAGGATTTAACGTTGCCCACACTATTATTTCTCCTGTATCTTGGGTACAGTTTACAATCATAAATCTAAACCCACATGCACAAACACCCCGACCCGAAACAACGATCTGTAGACCATACAAATATTTCGTCAGTGCAGGATCGAACCCGCGACACGTTGCGCAGAAAGCCAATCGCTTAGCCACTACGCCAACGGTACCGTTGAATATTCAGATCCTTTGCATACGAAGTACGCTGCCACCAACCACAGATTTTCCCTTCTGCTTACAATCTACCTCAAGTAGACCTATCCTACGAATAGGGGCTCTACAACCGAAACCCTTCTTTACAGGGTAAGCATTTTACTGTAACTTTAAGGTTAGAAATACAGTCCGTGACGTATGGTACTGGTTAAGAATAGCAACAACCCATCTCATCCCATGGTTGTCGTAGAAGGTAACTATGGGATTAGCCGAAGGATGAGCAGCAGCGTTCTTCAAGTTCATTTAAATTCAACTGCGATCGCCAACCCGCCTACCATGCATGGCGATTATGGCAAAACCCCCCAATGAGTACACAATATACTCAGACCGGTCGTTGTGTTGATCTTAAGGGGAGGCATGTGTCCAGCAGTGGACTTTATTCGCCGAAATGATGAAATACAATCGAATATTGGACACAGACAGCCAATCAACATTATCGGCCGTTTATACTCTAAAGGAGAGGGACAGAGGATAGGCTGTAGCGCTCCATCTGTGGTACAGTAGCCATGCCAGCCTGCGCTCACTAACCCTCCTGCCAAGCGTTATTGTACTGGAAAATTCCGCACAAACGACAAAACAACAAAAAGTCTAAATACACGAAATTACTAAAACAAAACACAAAAATTCTTCTCCTCTAAAGTAGGGAGTTTGCAATCACGCCCCTTTTCTTAGGATAAAACGAAATATCTATGCAGTATCTGAATGCATATATCTTCTGAATTAGCGATGTCACCTTCTACTGATTTGTCCTGTCTTGTCGGTACGTTTTTATATAAAGTCAAAGTCAAAGTTTTTTATTTCAAATAAACCAAATATTGGCACTTATGAAACGTCAGAATCTAAGTTGCACGGTTGCAAATAGTTGATCTCGTGCAGAAGAGCCGGCAAGAAACTCCATGGATACTCTTTTAAAATAATTGAGATTACAATGTTGATTGATACAAATTATTGTAATATATATACCGAGTAAAATGTAGGACAATGTGTAAAGATGAAACATACCACATTAATATTATAATAATAAATTATTTGCCGTGGCAGTTAACGGCTGACCAGTCCCAACAGACGGCACCCGTTCACGAGCATGACGCATGCATCAGCATCGCTTAACTCAACCATATTGTAGGGAACCGAACGACCCGATACACAACGCCACCGCCAGTAAGATATTTAAGTGAGTATGACAGACCAATACAGCCAGGCAAAAGACAATCAATATTAATACTAAAAATAACATCAATGGCTACAATAAAACACGACTGTTTACCGGTACCTTACTGCCTCGCACCCGATTATTTCATGTTATATATATATATGCATATCAGAAAAGGCTTACTGAAAGGTCTGGCTCAGTAAAATTTTGTAACGAATGATTTTTTTTTCTGGAATCGATCCCAAGACCCGGGGCGCTGCAGCCGACTGAATCAGCCAATGCACCAACCGTGCCGTCTTATCAATGTTGTACCGAGTAACGATACAACACCGTCATAATATCAGCCAAAAGAGGTTCACTGCTAAAATGAGGCCTCACCCATTCTATAATTGCGTTGTAATTTTAAGGGGAACTTGTTAGTACTCACCATTCTTGGCAGGTGGCGCAGAATGGCTGACGTCACAAAACAAACGCCACTGCCCATCTCTCTGGTTTAGTCTCTTGTCGTGTTTTACGACATCCACGGGAAAATGGAACTGTGCTATATTCTAACGGCCGAAATTAATAATCAATCTGATCCAAAATCGTTGGATTTCGGATAACGGATATGTCTATTTTTGTGTTAGATGTGACTGTAAAACAGCGACGGGTGCCTTTCAAAAACTTAAATCTAGAGATTTGCATTACATTGGACCACACGGATTATCGTCCATGCCCGTCATATTATAAATAACCATAAACCGATTTTGGACCGCCTTCCAAATTAACAGCTTATAATTATAAGCAAGCGACACTAGTACAATATGGCCGACTTTGTACCGCATGTTGAGTATATTTGTATGGGCATTTACCTTGACTCTGGATGCACCCATAGCAGTGCCGACAAGATGAGTAAGAAAATCCTCTAGTGCTTGTCTCCGTTTTCATTCTGACGCTTACTTATGCTATACAATTGCGAAGGTTTCGGCTCGTTGTTAGATGAAGTTGTGTGTGAAGACAGTATTTCTGTAGTGCTCCGTATTCTGTTCATACTTTACGCCTAAGTAGCAATGATATAACATGTCTTAGTTAGGGATATTAACTTACAATCTCAATCTTAATTAAATGTAAAAGTAACTTATAGACAGCGACAGAAAGCAAAATAAGTTGTAATAATAGTGATTGAAACCTTAAGATTATAATAATAATAATTCATTTATTGATCAGATAACATAGATCCATTATTGTTAGTAGAAATAAAAAATAAAAATAATATAGGATTCTTGAAATAGTTAGTAATGTAGTTAGGTATCAAATATTAGAATATCTCATATTACTACAGGATCCCCTATAGGGTCAACGACATTACAAATAAATTCAATAAAATTATAAATATATACATTAAACATGAAATTTCATAATATTATTCATAAATGGGCAGTCTACCCTATTCGCTATCATTTTCAGGATACCGTTAGCGCTGCCGCGAACCCTGCCTACCAACGAAGCTATACGCTTACGCATAATCGCATTAAAGCAATCGACGCGCGCCTCTGCGAACATACCAGAGGCGCTGCAGTACCGCGGCAGCCCCATCAGCATCCTGAATGCATTATTATATTGAACTCGGAGGGCTCCGTATGATGCGCGAGTATATGAATCCCATAGGCTGCATGCATAAAATGATGTACAATATGCTGTAAATAGTGTTATTTTAGCTCCTGTGGAGCACCGCGCGAACCTACGGCATATCATATTAGCGCGCACCGACAAAGCCCTCCGCTCACGCTCAATGTCTAAGTCGTCACGTAAATCTGATGTTACAACATGACCCAGATATTTAAAACTATCTACCATATTTAGGGCAATTCCATTTAATTTTACTGGTGGCATATTGGACAGGTGTTTGTTCCGAGCTTTAAATAACATGCATTGGCTCTTTTTTGCATTATATACTAGGCCATGTGTCCCAGCATAGTTCTCACATATTTGTAGGAGTCTCCTCAGACCACAAATTGACGCGCTCAGCAAAACCATGTCGTCAGCATAGCTGATATTATTGACGCATACGTCATCAATGAAGCATCCGACATGTTCTTTGCTAAGCGCGGCAATCAGCCCATTCATATATAAATTAAATAGCACAGGTGAAGTTAAGCCCCCCTGTCTTACACCACATTCCATTCTGTAAGTGTCGGAAAGCTGCCCCGACCACCTGACCTTGTTGACCTGGTTTCCATACCAATACTGAAAAATATTAATGATCTCGGGAGGAAGTTTTTCTTCTTCTAATTTCTTCCACAGTATATTGTAGGAAACCAGATCAAAAGCCTTCGACAGGTCGAGAAAGCATGCATACACAGGCGTTTCTCGATCCGTATAGTATCTGACAGTATGCTTGAGAGACAATATTGCACCTTCAGTCGAAAGTTTCGGCCTAAATCCAAACTGGTTATCATGCAATTTAAGATGTTTATTTAACTGTGTCTCAAGCACCCTGTCAAACACCTTGGCGGTGATAGTGGCTAAGGATATCGGTCTGTAGTTACACCGATCTGACAGGTCTCCATTCTTGTTTTTTACAACTGGCACTACAATTGTTGATATGAGGTCAGGCGGTATGTAATTGTGACTAGTGCATAGGTTATACAGTAAGGACAGTACTCTTGATATATGAGTACCAGCATATTGAAGATGCTCAATGCTGAGACTGTCATGGCCGGGAGACTTACCTCGTGATATGGACTTAATGGCTCCGTATACATCCTTGGCAGTAAATTGGATGCTCACCTTACCTTCAGGTTTCTTAGCATTGAACATCTCCCGCGCTGGCCCAAGGGGGGAGTGTACATAAAACTGATCTTTAAAAAGGTTAGCGATATCCTTTGACTCACTAATGCCATTGACACTCACAATACATATACTAATTTCTGTGAAACAATGGCCATACTGCGCTCACCAAACCGCCTGCCAAGCGTGGTGAGTGCTGGCAAATTCCCCGCATAATGATGACACGATTGTGGAAATTTATGTGGGAGGCGTTTGTTCAGCAGTGGACGTCCTTTCGTTGATATGGTGGTGGTGGTGGTGGATACACGCATAGAGCTACATAGTGGTCACTGCCTGGCTGCCAAGACGACAGGCCTCATAAGATAAAGATAAAAATATTGTTATTCATGTAAAACCATTTATAGGCATATATATACTTATAATCAAGGCTTCAGTTGTCGTATCCTAGGTGTAGATTTCCTATGGAGAAGAACGGGCAAAGATTTGGATGAAGATAAGATTTTTGGCTGTTACTCGAGCACTAAAAAGATACGGCACATCGTACTTCAAAGTGAGCCGGCTATTGACATATTTTACTGTATCCTGACACATTACCTTTCCACACAAATTAGCTTTCTAGCTAGCAAAAGTAGAAAAACACAAGTATTTGTAGCTAATGTCTTTTCCTGAAAACATCCAAATGAAGCCGGAGTGAGTTGCTAGTATAGTGTAGTCAGTGTCTAGCTGCCAGCTTTATGTATTCAGAGTACATATGTGTTTCCCACACGAAGAATGTTTCTGCCGCTATCTAAAATACACCCTGTTAGTCTGAAAATGTTACAGTTCCAAACTTACAAAGTTATTTGTTAGCTGGCTGTTTTCTGGAACTAATGGGTTGTCGGCGAAGAAGAACACACATCAGTACATTGTAATAAGTGGTATATGGGCATTTTATAGACTCCGTCTTCCTTCACTTCCGTGAGGGTAGACTTTGTTAGTATTTTGCTATTACGTAGCTTTAGAAGTAATTTGCGGGTAAAGGTTTAAACTATGTGTGTCATCATCATCGCCATCGTACATTATCACCATCGTATCAGCCAAAGGACGTCCACATATATCAAGAGACGTAGTCACACAGTATAGGCCTCATAAGAAAGCTCAAGGTCACTCAGCAAGCTATGGAGAGAGCTTGGTATTTCTCTACGATATCGAAGAACTAAAGTTGCCGACATAGTGGAAAGGATTAGTAAGCTGAAGTTGCATTGGACGGGCACATTGATCGTAGAAATGATTGCCGTTGGGGCATTAAGGTTCTCTTGAGACCAAGAACTGGAAAACGCAGTGTGTCGGCCTACAACGAGATGTAGTGACGACCTGGTGAAGATCGCTGGGAGACGGTGGATGCTCGCGGCAGCACCGGTCATTGTGGAAATTTATTGGGGGGGCTTTGTTCAGTAGTGAAACTTTCTTTCCAACTGTCTTTCAGCTGATATAATAAAACTATGTGTGGAATGTGTATATTTCGTAAAAAAAAAGCACTTAACTTCCAAACAAAAGCTAAGAAGGTGATAAAAATGCATTAGATATAAAAATAATAATTTGTCAAACTACAGATTAACAATAAAATTGAAAGAAAATTTAATCGTTAACATGAAGAACTTCACCAGGTTCGTTTAAATTTTAATATTAATACCTCTTAATTTCGCCTGACGCTTTAAAAATCTGTACTATCGAGGTCTAAAAGCAGCTGGTGGCCGAAGCCTCTGAGATTTTAGTCTCATCTATAGCAACTTTCCATCATTCCACCGGTACGATTGTCGCAAAACACACAACCTGTGTGTTTTTTGAAATCCATTATTTATTCTGGCCTCATCCTCTTTGACCGTTAATTATTGATGTAACTGGGAACCGTTCAGCAGTGCAACAGAGGTTAATGACTCAATAAACGCAGGTTAAAATTCAATCCATCAATGTTTCAACCGAGAAACGTCCACTGTTGGACATGGTCTCCCCCAAAGATCGCCATTCGCACACCGGTTCGGGTTTGTGTTCTGTGCTGATTGGGGGGTGTGCCAGTACTCGCCATTCTTGACAGGCGGGTTCGTGAGCGCAGAATGGCTACCGTTCTGCAGAAAGTAGACTGCTGCTCTATCTGGTTTAAAGTCCCTTGGTCGTCTTATACGATATCCACGGGGGGAAAAGGAGTGGCGCTATGTTCTTAATCCGGACACCACACGGATTGATGTAGGAGTTGGCGTTCATTAAACATCATTGTAATTATTAAAACAATTTTATTTAATGAATTTGTTTTTACAACTTATCATTTGGTGTTGTATTTGTATCAAACCTATAGTCAAAACATGTAATTTATTTACATACGCATAATAATATTTATAAACAATACATTAAAAATAGTACCTAATTAAAGCTACTTTTTTTTACTATGTTCAGTATAAAAATAAACTGAAAATATTTCTTATTTAAGAATTCCTTGATTTTACACCAAATACTCGGTTTGGGTTTAGGTAGTCAATTCAAGGGAAGTTTTTCGTGAAGCCAGGTCCTCTTCCCTTCGTTAAATTCAGCAGCGGTATGGTCCGTGCCTTCTAGAATCCATTTGGTGGTCAACAAGCCTTCCACTCCCACGGGACCTACGAACAAATTAATAAATTATACGTTGAAGTTACAAAACTTTGAGGCTTCTCGATATGAGCGCTGTGAAGAGCCTGAACCGTTAGTAATATTAGAAAATAATAATGCTAATGAGAACATTACAACACTCGCATTGCCTTTATTATGTTCTTCCTAGCCATAGATCAGTTTTTAAACTAACCCGCCCGCTTCGCTAGGCGTAAATTATATTTATATTCATATCTTCTGAACCCTGAAAGATATCGAAATGGAACATACACGAAAATTTGAGTTATATTCTGTTTTAATCACTAACATTTTCATTGAAATCCGTTAAGCCGAGACAAACTTTCAGACAAACAGACAAAACTTCCAAAAACTCGCATTTATTTTTAGATTAGATAAGGCATCATATAAAAAGCAGTTTGCACTTAAACATTGACATTTATTATGAAATGACAGACACCTCAATTTTATTAGTAGCCTTAATTTTCCGTTTTTGTCTGAACAGCTGTATCGTAGTCGATATTTTGTATCAAAATAGAACATTATGATCGTCATCATCATATCAGCCGAAGGACGGCCACTGCTGATTAAAGGCTTCCCTCACAAAAAATCACAATGGTGGGTTACATGCTGCCCTCGTCCAATGACTCCCAGCTATATAATAGGACACAATATATATATTATTGGCATTGATGGCTTACTTCATGTTCACTCGAGACATTTTTCATTATCACAATTGTTATATCGATTACTAGACTATTTATGTGAAAAGGACACTTAAAATTTCGCATGCCTGCTAAAGGCGAGATGTGTATTTGAACATTATTACTATTTAAGAACATATGTACCATATCTTTAGCGAATAAAAAGTATTGTATTGTAATAATATGGTATTCCTTCATAGCAAATGAGCACAAAAAACATAGACTACTAAAAATCCTTGACATTTTCAATCAAGTGACAGGTGCCAGTGCCGTGTGGTGCCAGCTGTGCCGTTTAGTACCGGCTGTGCCGTGTGGTGCCGGCTACGAATAGCACCAACCCATCTCATCCCGTGGGTGTCGTAAAAGGCGACTAAGGGACTAGCCGGAGGATGGGCAGCAGCGTCATTCAAGTACATTAACAACTCAACTGCGATCGCCAACCCGCCTGCCAACCGTGGCGATGATGGCAATATCCCCTAATGAACACACAACAAACCCATATCGGTCGTTGTGGTTATCTTTAGATAGCTAGGCTTGTGTCCAGCAGTGGACTTTATTCGGCTGAAATGTTGATGACTGTTGCCAGTTCTGATTAGAAGAAAAATAATTATGCTACTTCAATTGCCGACAATTTGACATAAACAAAGTATGTCATACACGATTACAGTATACGGTTGCTATGTCATTCATTGATTCCATAAGTCAATGTTCGTACATCATTCGAACACTCACGTCATATATCTGCCTTACGACAAACAAAAAAGATAAAGGGAAGCTCTTTCTAGGCCGTAACCGTGTAAACGGGATCACACAACACAAAACTTTTATCTCACCTCTAGCGTGTATCCTGGCGGTAGAGATACCAACTTCTGCTCCGAGTCCGAAACGGAAGCCGTCGGCAAAACGCGACGACACGTTGTGGAATACGCATGCGCTGTCCACCGCATTCAAAAACCGCTTAGCCACGTCGTCTGAAATTGAGACATTCAAATAAATTACATCACGTATTAAGTCAACTCTTTTTGAGGCTGGTGAAGAATGTTTAAGCTTTGAAGTAGGGTTGTAAGTTGTGGTGAAAACACTCTTATGGGCTACTGAAACGGCAGTTAATATTAATTCTCGCTTCAACTATTCGAGAAACCCGTTTTTGGAAGGCCGGGGACGGCGGGCGGGCGGCTCAAATAGGTTGAAGTGGGACTTAATAATAACTGGCGTTTCAGTGTTCGGCCGTTAACGTTTCAAGCTTAAGTACAACAGTACAGCTTGATAGCTCTTCCGGTTTTTTTGTACCTGTGGTGCTTGGCAACTGGGCTTATCCCAGTTAGTTGTAAACTCCCATTTATTGTGCCTATAGACTATAGTTTTTCTGTCTCCTGCTTGCTGTGGAGAGAAGTGGAACGTATATTCTTTCCTACTCCTCCTTTTTTGCCAATATATCTACAATAAATATATTTTTCCTATAACGCAGGAAAATGTTCAATATCCCTGACTACAAGTTCAAGTACAAATTATATGTAACAGACGGCTGACAACCATAAAACACGAGTAACTGCCCCAGATAACTGTACACTTATCTGTAGCTTTATTGTTGTTATTACTGATAACAATAGCTTCCCAAAATATAATATTACATAACATATATCACGCATCAACAAACTGGCATGCATGCAGTTTACTTTACCTTGAAGTAGGTAATAATAATTATCATTATGTATGTGTATTAATAACTACTTCCCTGTTTGTTATTAATGTATGATACCGCATACAGCAGTAATAAAGTATTAATACTGTCAAAACCAACCAGATCACTGCACGGGTTCGAAAACAAAAGTGTTTTTTTAAACGTGTTTACACTCTAGAATTGCTCCTAATTGCTCCTGTGTCGTAGCTATAGTTTACAAACATAAATATCACATGCGCAAACACCCGTGAAAACAGGGTGAAAACCGGTAGTGATTCAGAAGCTATTCAATTCCGTCTTATTCGAGGGCACAACGCCGGAAGCGTGGAACAGAGGTGAGGTGGTGCTCTTCTTCAAAAAGGGTGATAACACCCTATTGAAGAATTATAGACCCATCTCACTTCTGAGCCATGTTTATAAGCTGTTTTTAAGGGTCATCACGAATCGTCTCGAGGGTAGGTTTGATGACTTCCAGCCTCCCGAACAAGCCAGTTTCCGAAAAGGTTTCAGTACCATAGACCACATCATACGCTGCGGCAGGTTATACAGAAGACCGAGGAGTATAATCTGCCACTATGCTTGGCGTTTGTGGACTATGAGAAAGCCTTCGATTCGATCAAAACCTGGGCAGTGCTGCAATCTCTGCAGCGGTGCCAGATTGACTATCGGTACATTGAAGTGTTGAAGTGCTTATACAGAAACACCACCATGTCGGTCCGAGTACATGAACAGAGCACGGGGGCGATTCCATTGCAGAGAGGTGTGAGACAGGGGGACGTCATTTCCCCGAAACTGTTCACCGCTGCAGTGGAGGACGCCTTCAAGCTACTGGAGTGGAAAGGATTCGGCATTAACATCAATGGCGAGTATATCACTCACCTTCGATTTGCCGATGACATCGTAGTCATGGCAGAATCGCTGCAAGAGCTCAGCACAATGCACAATGATCTCAACAGAGTTTCCCAACAGGTGGGCCTTAAAATGAACATGTGCAAGACAAAATTCATGTCAAATGCCCATGTCGTGCCCATCCCAATATCCATTGGGAGCTCTGTTCTCGAAGTTGTTGACGAGTATGTCTACCTGGGACAAACTGTCCAGTTAGGTAGGTCCAACTTCGAGAAAGAGATCAATCGGCGAATCCAACTCGGCTGGGCAGCGTTTGGAAAACTTCGGAACATCTTTTCGTCAACGATACCGCAGTGCCTCAAGACTCAAGTCTTTAACCAGTGTGTGTTACCAGTGACGACATATGGAACAGAGACGTGGTCACTCACAATAGGCCTCATAAGAAAGCTCAAGGTCACTCAGCGAGCTATGGAAAGAGCTATGCTTGGTATGTCTCTACGTGATCGAATCAGAAATGAGGAGATCCGTAGAAGAACTAAAGTTGTCGACATAGCTGAAAGGATTAGTAAACTGAAGTGGCAATGGGCAGGGCACATTGCTCGTAGAACTGATGGCCGTCGGGGCACAAAGGTTCTCAAATGGAGACCGCGCACCGGAAAACGCAGCGTGGGACGACCTCCAACGAGGTGGACAGATGATCTGGTGAAGGTCGCTGGGAGTCGTTGGATAAGAGCGGCATGTGACCGCTCGTAGTGGAAATCTAAGGGGGAGGCCACGCCTTTAGGCAGATCACGGAGGGGATGACTATAAAGCGCTCACCCCCTCTAGCAGAGGGAAGACGACTGTAAGAAGGTTACACCCTGGGCACGTCTTGGGGATGAGGAAAGGATCCCTCCAGACCTGGCTGTGCGCTGTGCTGCGCACACGATGGCAGCTGACCACGTACGCGTCGCCGTCTTCTCGGTAACTCGGTGTGAGCACGCAGACACCCCGATCTGATCGACCAGGATCTGCCGATTGGCAGCCCACGCAGGGCACTCCTCGAGCATGTGCTGTGCGGTATCCCGCTCGCAAGCAAAGTAAAATTTACAGAAAAAATGGGCAATGGGCGACCTACTAACAATAAAAACAAGAATATTCTATGGCAGAAAAATCCATCATTATTATAATTTCAGCTGAAAAACGCCCACTGCTGGACAGAAACCTCTCCCAAAGATCACCACAACGACCGGTATAGGTTTGTGTTTTGTGCTCATTGGAGGGTCTTGCCATAACCGCCACGCGCTAGTTGAGTTATAAATGTACTCCAAGGCTGCTGCCCGTGCTCTGGCTAATCTCATAGTCGCTTTTACGACACCCACGGGCTCATCCCATGGTGTGGTGGTATTCATAGCCGGCATCACACGGCAAAAACCCAATTGCAGTTAATTACCTGGTAACAAACCCAAAACTTAAGAAGGTAGCTACTTTGCGTAACTAGACAGTTCAAGCAGTAAATATGTTCTAATTGCACCTCTTCTAACAATAAAGTTATGTTCTACTCACCATTCTCTGTTACAATGACATCCGTGTGCGAGCTTCCGAACTTATGTATATGATCAACAGCATCATCCATATCCTTAACAACTTCAATGCAGCACTCCAGAGCTCCATACTCAAACTTCATACTCCTCGCAGGAGGTGGACCAAACGTCAACTGACTAGAGAGCTTAGGACCAGCGTGAATCTTTACACCTTCACTCTTCAGCATATTGCAAATATCGTTAAACAAATTACCAGTAACATGATCTTCGTGGATAAGTAAAGTTTCCATAGCATTGCAGGCAGCTGGGTAATCACACTTCGCGTCACGTACAATCTTCAAAGCTTTTAGTGGGTCAGCATCCTTATCTAAGTATACGTGGCAAATACCCTCAGCATGACCAAGAACTGGTATATGTTGTGACTGTTTCTGAATATTCCTAACTAACTCAGAAGAGCCTCGGGGAATAATCAAGTCAATATGCTTCTCCATAGATAATAGATCACTAATTTCTTCCCTTGTTGAAACAAGGGATATAGCGTCATCAGCGCCAACGCTTTTAAGAGATTGCTTAACTAATCCCATAAGTGCTTTATTAGAATAAGCAGCTTCTTTTCCACCTTTTAAAAGTAAACCATTAGCTGATGCCATTGCTAAAGCGGCCACTTGGGGTAACGAATCAGGTCTTGATTCAAATATGACCAAAAGGACACCAATAGGAACTGTTACTTGTTGCAGCGTTAAATTATCAGCTAATTTCGTTTTCCTTAACACTCTACCAACATTTTCATAACTGGAATCAGCAATCTGCTTAAGTCCTATAGATAAAGTTTTTAACTTACTAGGACTCAAAGATAACCTGCTTAACAAAGGTTTAGCGAGACCGCTCTTTGTTGCATCGTCTAAGTCTTTTGAATTAGCTTCTAATATTTCTTCTTGCTTGTTCACTAATAAATCAGCTAACGAGTGAATGGCAGATGCTCTATCTGACGGAGATAGTTGTTGAAGGACCCTGCTGCCTGTTCTTGCTGCAAATATAAAGAAATATACATAGTTAACAACTTTCGTTCTTATCAAATAACTAAATAAATATACCTAGTCAACAACTTTCGTTGTTATTCTATGTTGAAATATTAAATACGTACCATTTTCAGCCAAAACATCAACAGACGTGGGAGAGCTAATAGCACAATCGGTGAAAAATGTGCCAACTTTTCTTCCACTAATAATAGTTTTGATAGCTTTCTCTTGCATGCCGTTACAGATCACAACACTCACTCCACGAGCCATGGCCCATGTTGCTGCATTTACTTTAGAATCCATGCCTCCTGTACCAACCTAAACAGATAATATAATCGTTAAAGTTTGATTAAAATCTTTGTTGATGTTTCTATTCTTTTGTTGCAATTATTTTTCCAAGATTTCCATTTTCAGTTTTATATGCTTTAGATGAATTATAATTTGATGACTATTAATGATTTTTTTAGCTTTGTTCAATTGCCTTACATTTCCAAAACGTAAAACAAAATAAATAGCTCTTGTATTTAAATTTTTTGAAGTAGTTTTCCCTTTTTATCTTTAGAATCTTTGATTACATAATACCAAGGTCGATTCTGGCAAGAATATCAATCACACCTTAATGTGATGGCAAAAAACATTTTCGATTAAAAATGTACGAGCTTAATTTATTATTCTCCTTTTGTTTTTTGTGTTCAAATAATCCGACCCACGCATTCTGCCTTCTAATAAAATCATTCCAACGATAACATTACGCAGACGTTAGGATGAGACTGTTCTTAGATTATACTGTTTCGTAAACAAATTGAGCTTAAAGCTGTATGTAATTTACCCCACATTTGAGATTTTCTTGAGAAATTCATCAAAATTATCTAGAGAAATATTTTGTTTTATGGTTAACTTTATCACACTAATTACATTCGATCCTAATTTAATTACACTATAAAACTGTTAAGGATGTTGCCTATTCTTACCTTCGATTTCTGCCCAAACTGTACTTGATCTTTCTCCTTTGAAGTATAAGTATGCATCATTCGGGCACCGTCCTCCCACGGGGGCTTGTTATATATGCCATCGACATCAGACATCATAATCAGCAAATCTGACTGGATCTCAGCAGCCAATAGTGCCGATAGACTATCGTTATCTTTAATACCTATTCCCTAAAGGTTAAAAGGTTTACGATGTATTAAAAATTCAGCATAGACAGCAGGATCCTTCGATCGATAATAGTTTAGGTTTTATGGATATTGGGTGGAGAAAAACAAGTCTTAATTAGATGTATGACGGTTGATTAGGGGAATGATTGAGCTGTTATAGCAAATTGAGCAGAAAGGAGTCGCTTCAGATGTAAGTGAATTTTTTATGACAGTACAGATTCTGTAGACTGATATTTTCTTTGTTTTAGTATATATAATAGGTTCATAGAAAGTATATTTGTAAGGGCATATTTTAAATAATCAAAGCAAAAACAAATATGACTGCTTTGAACACCTATTATCAGGGAAAATAAACATTGTGTAATGATTCTAAAGTGGCACAATTTTCTAGGAAATAATAATCATTTTCTCACAGATGTGATTTTTGACTACCAATATATATTTTTACCTTACAATAACATATTTCGTTTACACTCCTTTACTGTAATCAGCACATTGAAGTCATAGCAACAGGGTTCTAAATCACTTACCTTCTTTCCTGTTCCTGGTACAACGGTATCATCATGGATATACATCGGTGGGCTGACAGCATCGTTAGTGTTAACAATGGGCACTATATTCAGCGATATCAATTCCGATAATGTGCAGAATAAGTTCTTTCTCGTCTCCTCGTTATAAAAATCCGGTTTGGTTACAAGAACCTGTGAAAAACATCAACAAATAAGGTCGCGCAACTCCTTCGATATTTTTTCCTTGTAAATTACCTCATAGATAACAAGGGGGAAACATGCCAGAAATTATGTCTTCGATTTATATTCAGAGGCATGGTTACTTGAAAGAAATTCACGATTATTTGATTAAATTATATTTGTATTGACTGACAATGGGAACTGGAGTATTCGTAACTGCAAGGGGGTTTGTACGGATCATAATGAATTTTCCTATTAAGAATATGTGGTTTATTTGAAGAGAAAACCGCTCTAGGCCATATCAATGAAAGACATATCTGATATTCTTACTTTAAAGCTACGGAGAACTGTGTGATACTAGTTTAATTTAAAATATATTGGATTATTTATAAATTATTCAGAGTACTGTACGTCATAGACACTTGACATAGAGTATACTTGATTACATATATTTGATTTCATGGGTTTAATTTTATTGCGCGGACCCCTAATTATTTTTCTAAAATACAAGTTGCCTAAGTTATTCCTTATAATATCAGCTATCTGCCAGTGCAAGTCCCGTCGAAGTCGATCCAGTCGTTTTGAAGATTAGCGGGAACACAGACAGACAGACAAAAAACATTAGTTTCTTTATTGTAGGTATCGTATGTACTCTCGGGGGTCGCGGGCGCGCAGATTGGGGAGTCTGCGTTCTCACACCGAGCGACCCCTGGGAAGACGGTGGCGCGCACGTGGTACGTGCCGCCGTGTGCGCAGCACAGCGCAAAGCGAGGCTTAGGGGGATCCTTTACAATCCTCCCCGAGAAGTGCCTGGGGGGGCGACCTTTTTACAGTCGCCTGCCCTCCGCTAGAGGGGGTGACCGCTTTACAGTCATTCCTTCCGTGATGTGCCTAAAGGCGTGGCACCAATGGTCGGCTCTAGTGTGATCTTACGAGGACCTGGAGCCCCCCTTCGGTGTCAAAGATGACTGCTCCAGTGGTTTTAGCCGGTAGGAGTCCGGCATACCCCTTCGCCCTTCCCCGGGGTGAAGGAAGTTCCATGTAGAATTTCCACTGGACATTAATAAAAAAAAAGGTATTGTATGTACTATCATATGCATTTAGTAAAAAAAACTCACAACACACAAACTGAAACACTTCAATTTTATTTATTTGTATAGATTTTGTTAGATGTTGAGTAAACTAAATGCCAAGTATCAAAAACATTATAACATACTTTGATTGGTCACCGAGACTACTGTAAAATGGAAAAGTCCGTTTATCAAAACTACGTACACATTTTGACCTGATATATCTTTAGCAATATGAAACCATTAAAGCACTAGTGGTGCGCGCGTAATACGGTTTAATTTTCTAGGCTCGGACATTGAACGGAGCAATTCGATCTAGTACGGTCTTTCAAATCTATACAAATGTCTGTTTGTAATGTCAAAATAACAGCTTTTTACTAAATGCATATGAAAGTGTATACATATTGTACCACACCAAAAAAATAAAATTTTTGTCTGTCTGTTTGTTCGCGCTAATCTCCGAAACGGCTGGACCGATTTCTACGGGACTTTCACTGGCAGATAGCTGATGTTATAAGGAATATCTTTAGCAATATGAAACCATTAAAGCACTAGTTGTGCGCGCGTAATACGGTTTAATTTTCCTGGAGGACATGTACCACATGTGGCTTTCCGGATGTCAACGGTTTCGCAACTAAATTTCACAAAACAAACTGTTCAGCAAAACTGCTGAACTGCAGCAGTTTTAGCACAAACAGACAAACTCGCTTTCATATTTATGATATTGTAATTAAAACTTATCACAAGCATATAACAATACTTTCAAAATTATTATTGCGTATGAGCGTAAATAAACACATTAAGATAGACATATAAAGAGCAAGGCTTGAAAGAGCAATACATAAACATATATTTCTCCAAATAATTAGCTATTAAATCCCCATTTTAAATGATTCCTATTGTGAATTTGCAGAAGCCATTGAAAGACCGCTATATTTCAAAAATGACGCGTGAGATTGGATTGATATCCTGAACAAATATGGATGTAGTTGATGATTCTAAAATACACAGGATGGTTTTGATAGCGATAAACATAATCAACAGACTGGTTCAAAAAAGAAAATCTACTTCTCCTTAGACTTCCAACAATATATGGGCATTGTAAGTGCCACATATTATGGAAGTTACTAAGCATTGCTAACCCCTCGGTTCGCTCTCTTGATAAACAATCTTACAGCTGAGCCAGATAAACGGGAATATTTTTCGGTTATTCATAATTCATCCAAGTTCATTCCATGGTTCGTACGTTTACTCGTACAGTAATATCCGCCATAATCTCTTAATCAATTAACTTTTTCTAATTTTTATTACGCATCGATATAACTATTTAACGTCCAAGTTGTGTTTCCCATAATATTAGTTCCACGTAAGGAATTAACTCGGCAACAGCGTTGAAAAGTAGGTTAGGTTAGAACAGTCACCACACATCGCCCGAGGTGAGCGAGTGAAACGAGTGATACCGCAGTAGCGGCCAGCGAGTATCGGAACCTAATTCCCTGTAAATCATGTTTTGATAAACTGATACTTTGATTAACTAATACTTCTGTGAATTGATAATTTGATAACGAATATGAACAGTTTCTTAGATCAAACTTTGTAATATGTAATGACCTTTACGATATAGTGAAGAGTAGTTATTTTATTATTCATTTCTTCATTCATATAGTCTGTGCAGTTTTCCCAGACCACCGAGTTATTTTAAAATTTAAGTACATATTAAGTAGTATATTTATTCTGTACTTCGTTTCCCGAGTACTTCGAGTTTTAAAATTAAAGCTGGGGGAAGAATTAATTAAATTACTTCGGGGACTCATAACTCACAGTTAGTTGCAGTTTTGAACAGAAACTAATCCTGGGGGTTTTTGTGAGATCGGAACGAATGCTTTGAGATAAATTTTTTTATTTTTTTATTTATGGAAATGGAACAACAAACAGCTACAATATAAATGATTAAAAAACAATTTTGCACGAAATATTTAAACAATATTGTAGCCCACAGCGCTGTTCACAGATTAACTGTAAATTACATAGTAGTGGTGTAATCACTAGGGTTATAAATATGTATGGTATATTTTTACTTAACTATTACATTCAAAATATCAAAATAAAATAGAATAAAATACTACAAAGCACAGATACAAATCTGACAGAAACAAAATTCATATAATTAAAAGTGTTTTTAGAAATTCATACAAAGCAGATCATACAGAGAGTGCCCTAAGTATAAGATCCTTGAACCTGTATGGGGAGCATGCAAAGATGTCTACATGTTCAAAAGTCCTATTGTAGGAGTCAAGCATTCTACGAACAGGTGAACGCAACCCCGAGTTAGACTGACAAGTGTCCACCGAAAATAGCCGACCTGCACGCACCTGTCGCTTGTGGACTGTCCTAGGGACCACATAGCATAACTTATTAGATAGCTCATTGCAGTCAAATTTATTTCTGACAATATTGTATAGATTCATAGCTTCTAAGTATGTGCGTCGATCTTCAAGTGTTGTGAGCTTGTACTTATTGAGCAATTCATTATATGGTAAATAATATCCATAGCATCTATAATGCATGGCACGCAAAAATTTGTGCTGGACACCCTCTATCATCTCAATATATTTTTTGTAGTAAGGATTCCAAACTGACACGGCGTAGTCCAGTTGAGATCGTACAAGAGACTTATATAAGCAGATATATGATGAAGGCTTCTTAAAGTCTATTGTGGATCTCATTACGAATCCATATAGTTGATACGCTTTATTGACTATTTTTTCTACATGCAGGTCTAAGCACAGTTTGGAATCGAGGATAATGCCGAGGTCACGAACAAACTGTACTTTAGTTAAGGGAGCATCACACAGTGTATACGCGAAGTTAATAATATTTTTGTTCTTGGTGAAACTTAGAAATTTGCATTTGGGTAAACTAAGTTGTAACTTATTTTCTTGGCAATAGTTAGACAGACGGTCCATATCCTCTTGAAATAGAAGGCAATCATATACATGTTTTATGGTTCTGTATACCTTAAGGTCATCAGCATATAATATAAATTTCGTATGATGAAAACATTGGCTTATGTCATTAATGTACAGAATAAACAAAAGGGGGCCAAGTATTGATCCTTGAGGCACGCCTGAGGTCACCTGCGCAATATTAGATTGATGACCATTTATTACAACTCTCTGAGAGCGGTTGGTAATATAAGAAGCAAACCATCTCAAAAGATTGCCGCGAATACCGTTGAACGCTATTTTATTGAGTAGTAGTTCATGGTCCACCTTGTCGAAAGCCCTACAAAAGTCAGTATATACTGCATCCACTTGTACACGGCTGTCAACACTATCAAACAGATAGCTTGAGAATATCAGTAGATTGGTATTTGTCGACCGCCGTTTGACAAACCCATGCTGTTGTTGTATAATAATGTTGTGGAGTACAGGATATATTTCGTTGTGCACTAGTCTTTCAAAGAGTTTCGACAGGGTGGACAGAATAGAAATGGGACGATAGTTTTCCACGCTACGCTTAGATCCACCTTTGTGTACTGGCACAACATACGCATGTTTCCACAGTTTAGGAACAACACCTTCAGCAATGCATTTATTGTAGACAATAAACAAAGGCTTGCAGATAAAAGGCGCAGTGCTTTTGAGAAAATAAGCAGAAAGTCCGTCAGGCCCAGGGCCTTTAGATAGATCTAGAGATTTAAGCTCCTTTAAAATTTTATGCTCACTAAAAGATAAATTAGTAATAGAAACATCGTGTAGCGCATTGTCAAGCGGGGGTTTCCATTGCGACAACGTAGGAGATGCAGTTTCAAATACAGAGAGGAAGAAGTCTGAAAACATGTTACATACCGTAATCGGATCATTTGATTCAGTATTTTTATTTTGTAGCTTAGCTGGTATTCCAGGTTTATCTTTTCGATTCGATATATATGTCCAGAAATGCTTGATATTTTTACTTAAACCATCCTCTATAGATCCAATATATGAGTTGAAACATTGCTCACATGTATCCTTAAACTTCTTTCTGTAGTTTCCAAATGTTTCATAGTCAGAAATGTTACTATATTTCTTCCATTTAACCCATGCCTTTTGTTTCTTTTTAAAAATAGTTATTAGAGTGGGAGAGAACCAAACAGGATAGTTGACTGATCTGGGACGGGCCAATGGGGTATCCTGCTTAATAATGTTATCCATCTCATAGTAGAATTTATTTAAAGCTTCTTCAGAATTCTTAGTGCCAAGCAGTTCCAACCAGTCCAGTTGCTGTATATTATTATGAATGTTATCAAAGTTAGCTCTGTGAAAATTATATTTATGTAGAGGTATTTTAATCATTGGGGTAATTTTAACGTTTAACCGAGTGTTACATATTAAAGCAGGATGGTAAGCGTCAATAGGAAGCATCGTAATTGAAGTACGAGAAACATTGCATGGGTTATTGGATATTAAAAGATCGAGTATTTTACCTTTATCATTCACTACGTTATTAAATTGAGAGGCACCAAGAATTGAAATAAAATTATTCAGGTTTACACACGTCATAGACGCTCCTGAACATAGTGTAACCATATGCAAGGTATCCGATAAAGAAGAAACTGGCCAATTCGCTTCGGGAAGATTATAGTCACCTATTACATAAAAACTATCAACACTAGAATGGCCCAAAACATTCTGTAGCATCTCAAAATGCTTATCGTACTCAGACGTAGGTATTTTAGGTGGTATGTAGGCAGCACTAACAATGTGTCTTTTTAGATTACAGGCGCTGGACAACTCCACAATAATGTGTTCAATGCGATTATATGAAATATTATTGCTCGGAAATAATGAGAGATCTAATTCAGAGGCCTTTAAGGTACGTAAAATAGCAACTAATACACCCCCACCGTCTTGTTTATTCGTGGCAACACGATCACGATCGCATCTGAACACACTATAGCGCCTGTCTATGAACTCGCTGTCACAAATTTCAGGTGTTAGCCAAGTTTCGGATAAAACTAAATTAAGTTTTTATGGTTATTGGAAACGTGTTCACGATGTTTATGACAATGTTTTAAAAGAGTTCAATAAATAATAGTTTTTTAAAACTAAAAAAACGCTTTTGTAGATCACCGAACAAAAAAGTAGAAAATAATTTTCAATAAGTTTAAAATAACAATAGCCAACAATTTTTTTTTTAAAAGCATTGGGTGCATGATGTCTATTGTTGTAAATATTTTGGTGAATATTTGTAAAAGTAGCGTCATCATGATATATGATAAAGCACTGATTGTAAAGTATCAACCGAAGCGTCCCTGTGCGCTGTGCTATACTGCGCACACGTCGTCGTCGTCGTGTGGGCACGCAGATTCGCAAGAAATATAATACCTAAATATGTATGGCCTTAGACTTAGAGTGAAAACCCCACAAGTGCGAAAGAAGTACTTAGCTTTACATGCGAAAAAACAGCTCATTGTACAAGTATTACCACAGCTTATACAATTGTGTGTAATTTACGTTACAAGTTTCTAAACGTTCTTCTGAGTGAAACTAAGACGTGCGTAGCTTTTCGTTTCACGCTGGATCACTTTTCAAAAATGTAAATAAACAATAATATAATCAACGTGACCAAAATTGCATTCACGAGGTTGTTACTCTAAGTAGACGATATATTACAACCAAACAGTTTTCACCTGAAGCAACTTGAAACTATAATTAAACCAAAATACATTAGGCAACTCAAACATACCACCGGAACAACAAACAATTATAATGACAAACAAACATTGTCCAAACTTAATCCTTCCAAGTTAGTTTTCTAATGGGACATTGATGCAAGTTGGAGGTTCTGTGTGTGTATGTTTAATTTAACTTGATATCAGTAGTGTTGTATTTGTGCTAAAACGTTTCATGTGTCCTAGGCTTGTTCTTGCTCGGACATTGAATGGAGCGCTCCGATCTCGTACAGTCATTCAAATGTACTAGTTCAGTCTTCTAGTACATTTAGTACACTAGTATAGTAAGACAGACTTACTCTTGCTCGGACATTGAACGGAGTACTTCGATCTAGTACAGTCTTTCAAATCTATACAAGAGTCTGTTTGTAATGTCAAAATAACAGCTTTTTACTAAATGCATATGAAAGTGTATACAGTATCTACACCAAAAAAAAAAACAATTTTTGTCTGTCTGTTTGTTCACCCTAATCTCCGAAACGGCTAGACCGATTTCTAAGGGACTTTCACTGGCAGATAGCTGATGTTATAAGCAATAACTTAGGCTACTTTCAATTGAGAAAAATGTTTAGGGTTCCGCGCAAAAAAATTAAAGCGCATGAAATCTAATAAATATACTCTATGTCAAGTGTCTATGCCGAAGCACTCTAAACTATTTATAAATAATCTAATTTCTTTTAAATTAAACGGCGGGTGAAACCGCGGGTCCCAGCTAGTATAAGTTTGATCTTCTAGTACATTTAGTCGGTGTGTGTTCACACATTATGTTCTGCACTCCTGATATAAGTAATTAATGAGGAAGTGTTGTGTTAGCGATTTTCTATAATGTCGTGAGTATCACATTATTAAATTATTCGAAAAATACATGATAATTTTATAGTGATAAGTACAAGTAAGTTTTTATTCAAACGCAAGGTTCGGGAATACTGCATGAAATTGTTACACTCTCGACAATTACGGGCATCATTATAATCATTTAATAAATATTTAACGTATTGAATATAGTATATTTATTAATGAATTAATGTATAAAACATCTACATACATATGTTACAATTTTACCGCACTTACATTATGTCGATTTTTGTGTATACATTATTATTACTTATTAAAATATTTATTATATAATCTACTTATATTGAAGCAAAAAAGGTTGACTGGTAGAGAATGCCACATGGCATTAAATCCGCCTCATGTAAAACACTATACAAGAAAGTAAAGCCTAGCAGTAGTCATTAGTTGACAAGAGGTTGTAAATAGGCTGGCTTGACCAGGATAGTACCATATCAGCACAGAATACCTGGCAGGCGTGAAGTAGTGACATTGTTGGCAGCAAGAGTCCGTTGCTGCGTCCTCCTGCGTGTGACGAATACTGGAAGCCCAACCGCCAAAAATATTGCAGACATATGACATGGGGGTCTTTAAGGGAAATGTGTATGTCTGGGCAATGACTGAGCATGTCTTATTGCTACTGGTCACACATTCCGGCTTAAATTCGGTGGCTTTACATTGGTATTTTCACCTTACACCTTAAAGTATTTATTTTTTTCTCCTGTGTCGTGGGTGCGTTTATAGACATGAATTCCACATACAATACACCCAGACCCGGAACAACTACCTGCAGATCATTCAAATATTTGTTCCGTGCGGGAATCGAACCCACGACCCGGAGTGCAGCAGCCGACTGTATCAGCCACTGCACCAACCGTGCCGTCGTTATCTGATTACCTTAGAAATCACGTACTCAAAGCAACTAATGTTTAAATCGAGTTTAAACTTTGGTTTTATTGAAATAAGTATTCAATATCCATACAATAACTAACAATAATATTGCTCGTAGAACGGAGTCCCGTACGCGTTCCCGTGTACGGGAAGACACAGCGTGGGCAGACCCTCCATGAGCTAGGCGAAGTGTAGATTGCGGGAATCCGCTGGATGCGAGTAGCGCAGGACCGGTCGCTGTGGCGATCTTTGGGGAAGGCCTAAGATCAGCAATGGACGTCTTTCGGCTGAGATGATACAATAACTTAGTCGTCCATCTCAACACTCACGAGAAGAAAGCAACGTTCCTTTGCTCCCATTCCAACGAGGAAATTAAAAAAGTAATAACAGCAAAAATATTTAAATTAAAGGCAATATATAAAAAATCGTGACACCAGTTGTATGTTAATGAACGGTGCCCGTTTGCGTATCAGAATTAATTAATATATTTATTTTTATTCCTCCCTCCCCCGATATAACAGATGGGACGCTTGTATTTCGTAAAATATGCTGCATTTTTTATGCGAAACACGAATGTTTTTGCATAATATTGCATTCAAACTTGACGCGGTTTGGTACAATATCAAGTTCTTTGATATGGCTGCCATAACAAAGACAGGCAACAATGAAAAATTTAAAACAACAATGGTAAATTTTCCCCTTCTCCCTTTTTTACTCATATAGACAAGAGACAGACGTTTTTATTAAGCTTGTTTAACTAAACATCGAAAAACGTATTATTTCATTAATTATATTCCTTTACACTGGATCTGGATCTAAAGACAAAGTGACAACTTACACATCAAACTGTAATATTATTTTCTATCAAATGTAAAAGTTTGTATGTTTGAGGTTGCATTATACGGGTGGTAGGTCTCTTATTGCAAGAGGCCGGCTAGGTAGGTACCACCACTGTAGAGCATGAAAATTGGAGTGCAGTGGTCTTCTGCGAGAGCGTCATGCTCCAGAAGGAGACTGCAGACCGGGATCGGGAGAGGGACGATCCCCGCACAGAGAAGAATAAGACAGCGCCGGGGTAACAACCATCCCGGCACCCAAGTCCAACACGCCGGAGCCCCCTGCCTTCACTACATGGTGGGGGGCCTCGACGATCACGAGTGACCCCCGGGAAGACGGTGGCGCGCACGTGGTTAAGCGCCGCCGTGTGCTGTGCTGCACACAACACAATCATGTTTTGTTTATATTTGTGTTTTCCAAATAAAATCATGTACAATAAAATAAGTGTTCGTATAGAAAATGTATTAATTAATCATTGTTATTGCTGATAAAAATTGCTGTGCCGGGTGGTGCCGGGAGGATGGGCAGCAGCGTCCTTCGAGTACATTAACAACTCAACTGCGATCGCCAACCCGCCTACCAAGCGTGGCGATTATGGCAAAACCCCCCAATGAGCCCACAACACATCCATATCGGTGGTTGTGGTGATCTTTGGGGGAGGCCTGTGTCCAGCAGTGGACTTTATTCGGCCGAAATGATGATTGCTGAAAAATTTAAATTACTCGGACAAATGAAAAAGTATTTTATTGGTCTAAGTAATTAATATTTTTTTGCAATAGCAAAGCCCTTAAGCCCAAACAAAACATTGTTTTGCACAATTTTATTACAACAACGAGTTATCTTTATTATTATGTTTTCTAAATAAAACTGAAAAAAGGTGGTCGTATAGCAATTTTATTCATTAATTATTACTAATGCAAAAAAGTATAAATTACTCAGACCAATAAAATATTTTTTTATTTATTTTTATTAATTTACGAATCTGCGATTCCTATAAGGATTGATTGTCCCCTTGAAATAAATGTCTCAATGTCGGCCGAATACTGAAACGCCAGTTAATATTAATTCCCGGTTGAAGTATTTGAGCCATACGGTTCTGTACCGAAAACAGGTTTCTCGAATGGTTGAAGCGGGATTTCATTCTGGCGTTTCAGTATTCGGCCGTGTTTGAAGTTACCTACATACGAGTATATATTGCCATAAGGTACAGCTTACTATTCCATCACAAACTGTCACGAGATTTCTACATACATAAAAACAAACAATAGATACGGGAAATATTTCATTTTCCTAAGTATTAATTATTTATTTTGCAAAAGTTTTGTTTTGATTTTAATTTCAAAAGTTTCTTTGTATTTTATTTTTCTGTAGAACCCGCAGTCTTTCTTGTTGTTTATTATTCGTAATAAAGGGGACGGACTGAAAACCAGCGTTGACCCGTGCGTGGTTTAATCACTGCGCACTGCCAACATAGCTGAGCCCGTTCCTTTTACCATAGTACACTAAAAAATTAAAACCTATCTGTATTGTTTTGCATTGAACAAATTATGTGTTTAGTTTGGTAATAAATTTATCTTTATCTAAAAAAGATACATAAATGTTGGTTTTCTTTTTATTTTCTATGTAGTGGATATGTTACGCTTTCATTCAAACAAACATATATATTAAAGGACTTATCTTTTCTTAGAATGAATAAATACATCAACGACTTAGTCTGTTCACTGAATTTCAAGGAGTAAAATAAATATATTAGACTATTGAAATGTTATTGAAGCCTTTCGCATTATGTACGTGTATTTTATTTGAAAAGGCTTAAAGCGCATTAAAATTGAAAACTTTCAATTCATTGGTTATTTTTGTCTGTGATCGATATAAAAACTCGACGAACAAACGTTACTTTATCAATACACTAGAGATGTACCAAGAATTTGCTGTTGTGCAGTAGTTTAGTTCCAAACACAATTTTGGATCGGAATGTAATTCTAGTTATTGATCCTGGTGACAGCACCAAGTCATGTCAAATTATTGTAGTGTTCTCGATAAGTCTCGAATGATCTGCAAATTTGAGGATTGAATTGCAAGAGTCCATTACATTCATACATACTTATGTACATGCATACATGTCAAGCTAGTATAAAGCGCCCACCCTTCACCGCTTCACCTTTAAGCTGAGAAGAAGAAGTGGCGCAACATACTCCCTAGCAACCCGTCCCTGTTCATAATTTTATTTTTAAGATTCATCATATCGGCCAAAAGACGTCCACTGCTGATCAAAGGCTTCGGGACCATACACGACCTGCAGTGTCGTCATTTCTGGGGGAAGTTGCCAGTACTCACCACGCTTGGCAGGCGAGTCGGTGAGCGCAGAATGGCTACTGTTCTATAAAAGGGACGCTGCTGCCCAACCCTCTGGATAAGAGTGCCTTAGTCGCCTTTTACGTACATCCACGGGGGGAGATTAAGTGCTGCTTGATTGACACAACAGGGATTTCGATTACTGTTGACCATAACATAATTATGGCCAACACGCAACCATATATACATTTAAATAATAAAATAATACAAATAATTAAACAAATACGAAAAACTATCCTTGTTAGGAAACAACAATATTAATCTCGATTACAAAAAAATAGTTTTAGAAGTAGTAGAAGTTATTGTTATTTGATTATTTCATAAACCAAATATATTCAATCTGTACAATATTAAATCATTTAGTGTCTTCGCACTGGGCGTTTGTCCAGAGTAGCCGTTAGTCGGACATATGCACACTTGCACAGCGCAGATGCCGTGAAAACGCAACAAGCAACCCGCGCGCTGCATCAACACGTATGCGCTATAAGAGTGTCGCGCGGACACCTTTAACAAAATTTAATACAACGAGGAAAATATTATTGAGCAGTTCTTTTTACTTTTCCGCAAAATTTTGAATTCCACTAAACGTATAGATATTTTCGTTACTGACTGTTTATGTAAACATTATTTTGAAATTGGTTCCTTACAAGCATGCAAAAGCTTTTACTTATTGGTGATTTTAAAACTAATTTTGTTAACGTCTAGAACGAATGATAGAATGAATGAATAAAATATCATTTCTTCAAAATAGGCTAAAAATATATATTTTTGAACGTCAACATAAGACAGCACCCATTATAAGCCTACCCTTCACCGCTTCCTAGTGTATTCGCTGGAGAGGAGAAACGGTGCATCAAACTCCCTAGCAACACGTTAGTCTAAATATTTTAAATATGCTTCATATACAAAGTAACAAAGAGGATGGTTATTTGTAGTACGAAGAGTATTATATTATCTATGCTTGTAGTTTCTTTGTCATAGCTACATGACGGCTAGCACTCACCATTATATGCAATTGAATTCAAAAAGAAAAAAAAAACAATTGAACCGTGCGACGTTGTCGACATATTTTTGGAAAAAAACAATTGAACCGTACGACGTTGCCGACATATCTTTTAGAATTATTTTCATTTTTGATAAATATTTCATGACTATGTAACGATTTATTAATCTAAACACCGTACGACGTTGTCTTATACTTGACATTTTCGAAATTGTGGAAGATACTCTACAGAAGCCATAATCTAAGAAAAGAAGAAGAATTCAAAGATTTAAATCGTATCTTTGATTGAATTAATGTATTGAACTAAAGCTTTACGAATATTATTATAAAATGTTATATATTTGCAGCCTCCGATCTAGAGAAATCTGATGAATATAATACATTTGCATTTGGCTGGGTTTGTAGGAATTCGAACGAACATATTCAGTTAGTTTCATATATGCAAATGTAATATTATAAGTGACTGTAAGTTCGACAACCTTCTTTATTTTTCATTTTTCTTGTACGACCTTCTGACGAGACGAGCATATCATGGTGGTAAACGTGACGCCTGCCCATAACAATTGTTATGCTACCCAGCACTAGTCAAGTGTACCATGGCACCACACTACTCTTGAGACGTTATTTAGTATCTTATACCTAGTGATTTCTCTAACTACGGTGCCCTTCTAACCAGAGGGCCGAGTGTGAGTTTCTTTTCGTAATCGGAACGTAAATGAGTGCGACGCGTGCGATGCGTTTAACGCGTTCGGTGCTCCAATTGGCTGAAGAGTTTGGGGCGGGCGAATCGCAGCACCGAACGCGGTACACGGATCGCACGCGTTTACGTTTCGATTGTAAAAAGAAACTCACACTCGGCCCTCTGTACCTCGCTCCGATTGGTTGAAGAGTTTGGAGCTGGCCCAATCGCAGCGCTGAACACGGTAAACGTGTGGTTTATTATTACATTTCGATTGTGAAAAGAAACTCGTACTACTAAACTTTAAACATCACTGTGTTCAGTACACCTAGTACTGAACACAGTGATGTTTAAAGTTTAAACTATGCTGCTTTGCGGCAGAATATTTGACACTGCGGTGGTACATTTAGCCGGACTCTTGGAATGAGAGACCATCGAAAAGTATTCTGCAGTGCAGTATGCGGTTTAAACATATTATTTTTTGAAGTCTCATTGCTACGTCTTATATTAACAATCTTTTGATTCTTCTTTTAGAATCGGATCGAGAGTGAGTTTTTTGTTTGCTTGAGATTAGATGGAACAAACTAAATAACTACGTTATCGGAATATAAAATGTTGTAGCCTAAAATTCCAAATTTCATTATTATCTTGTGAGGTCAAAGTACTATTAGTTGTGGGGCTCTTATTGCAAGAGTCCGGCTAGATAGGCTACAGTGCCAGTGTCGTGCCACGCAGGACTGGTTCAGGGAAGTATTACAATAATTGACGGCACGGTTGGCGCAGTGGCTGATACAGTCGGCTGCTGCGCACCAGGTCGTGGGTTCGATTCCCGCACGGAACAAGTATCTGTACGATCTGCAGGTAGTTGTTACGGGTCTGTGTGTATGTTGAATTTGTATTTGTAAACGCACCCACGACACAGGAGAAATCCTAGTGTGGGGCAACGTTTTTTTTAAACGAAAAAACATTTTGTTACGGACAGGGGTGACTCTTCCAACCAGGCGAACGACTTGCTCGTCTCGTCAGTCAGTAGTAAAAAAATATACTTCAATAATAAGAAGAACTTTTCTCCACAGTTACGCTACACGTGTGAGCTGAACCGCGGAGATAGTACTTCTACATGAAGTTAATGCACTGGGTCCACGAATATCTTAATTCGACTTAAATGTGGCGTAGAATGCTGTACTGTGCCGGAGCCGCTTCGTCGAGCCAAGTATGCGCCAAAAAAAAGACATCATAAAACCATGTCAGCAAAGCATTGACGTCGGTTGGTGATATCTCCTATCTATACCAATATAATAAAATTGAAGTGTCTGTCTGTGATTTTAAAATAAATTCTAAAATTTAAATAAAATCTGCTATTCATACGATGCCTAATCGTAAACATCCGTTTTTATAATTTTTGTCTATCGGTCTGAAATTTTGGCTCGAATAGGCTCCGAAACGGCTCAATGGGTTTTAATGAAATTGTAGGGACCACAGAAATAGGAAATGAGGAGAATTGGTACGGGCGCGTAACCACCAACAACCGCCACCGCGACATGCCCAATTTGATCCATCCGGAAAAAATGGCCGTTTTATGACATCAGTTGAGTTTCGATCGCGTAACTGAAACTTCGTTGAATTGTCGTGTTGTTCGGGGATAACATGCAAAAACCGAAGCGAAAATAATAACTTCATCGAGGAAGGAATCATATACAATATGCAAGTGAGCTTGATGAGTTGATACGGTTGCACTTAGCGTGGTCACAAGCAGATTGATCCAGAGAGGTCACTTCGTAGGTGAGGTAGTAGGTAGATAAAAATAAATCTAATTCACAAGTATTTTCGTCGATTCAAAAGTAACCTCGAGTTAATTCCCATTTCGTATTATTTACATATTCATATTCAAGTAAGATTTTAAATAACAGCATAAAAAGCATCTAGGAAAGTTAATTTCTTAAATATTTTACTTGAAATTCCGGGATCCCAAAGGCTTATCCATACTAATATTATGTTTAAGGTTGTTGACCTTAAATTACACTACTCATTACGATCACTGGTAATGTAGAAATTCTTGGTCCTCACTAGCTATGCCATGTGAAATAATACCACGCACGGAACGCAAATGGTGACTCAATAGCTGTATACAAAAACAAATTTGAAAGTATCGTTTTGTGTAATTATTTCACATGGCATAGAGAGTGAGAGCGCTGCACTGTATTGGTCTAAAAAGGAGGTTTGTTTGTTCTGTTCGTTTCTTTGAACTCACCTGCGCGATTTTCACATTGTACTGGGAGAACATGGCGTCGTACATGGACATCAGCTCCGACTGCCCCACCGCTGCGGCTGCTCTGGGATCAAGGATGCTGCCAGCGTCCTGCGTGTGATACAACAAGCTATAATTAGAATGGTTTCTCTATTTTTCGGTTCGTATATGATAATGATTTTTATTTCTCTCTTCACAAAGGGTATAATTATTTAGTAAGACAAAAACAACAAGTAAAATGTTCCTTTGTAAGAGACTGGAGTCCGTACTAGGGAAGCCCTATGTGACAGATCACCAAACTCTCACCCTGAATACATTGCAAGCACCTTATATATAAAAAAGCATAATTATAAAATGTAGTTAACACTAATCACATAATACGTTAGTGTTTATGCGTGTGTGCATGGGGATTTGTCTTTGTAAATATTTTTGCAACCAACAGATAATGTCCGGGTCTGGGTGATCAAGCATGTGAAATTTATGTCTGCAAAGTGTACCCACGACACAAGAAATTAACGAGTGTCGTCATTGTTTAAAAAGTAGACGATAGTCACACTTTTCAAATAGGGTTTTACAAGATCCCAATATATCAAAATAAATAATACAGTCATGTCGTCATATCAGCCAGAAGATGTCCTGTGTTAAAGGTCTCCCCCATAAACGATCAGTTACAAGCCGTGTGTCGTCATTTTGGGAGCATTTGCCAGTACTCACCACGCTTGGCAGGCGGGTTAGTGAGCGCAGAATAGATACTGTTCCACAGAAGTGACGCTGCTGCCCATTCTTCTGGCTTAGAGTCCCTTAGTTGAATTTTACGACATCCACAGGAGGGAGACGGAGTGGTGCTATATTCTTAATGTACAACAATTCTTAATGTAAATAATACAGTATCTACAAGAAAACACGGCTAAAAATCAGAAACAGATAAGATGTAATAAAGGCGGATTATCATCGCAAACAACTCCAAAACGCATATAATACCTTAAGCCCGTCTTATACCTTGCAATTTGTCACCTTATCATGGACTGTGGACAATTATCCTATGTTCCAAAGTGCATCAGCAGCATATCAGCCAAAGGATGTCTACTGAACAAAGGCCCCCATAGATTTACACAACGACCGATTACATGCCGCTCGCATCCAAAGACTTCCAGCTATCTTTACCAGGTCGTCTGTCCCTCTGTCTATCTCCCAAGCTGCGTTTTCCGGTATGTGGTCTCCACTCCAGAACCTTTCTGCCCCAACAGCCATCAGTTCTTCGAGCTATGTGCCCGGCCCATTGCTAGTTCCAAATCAAAGGTTTTTATTTCAAATAAACCAAACATGGGCACTTATGAAACGTTAGAATCTAAGTTTCACCGTTAAAAATTGTTGATCTCGTGGAGAAGGGCCGGCAAGAAACTCCATGGATACTCTTACAATCAATTTACTAATCCTTTCAGCTACGTCGGCAACTTTTTATCTTTTCGGATCTCATTTCTGATTCGATCTCGCAGATAAATCATCATCATCATATCGGACATGCAACGCCCACTGCTGAACAAAGGCCTCCCCCATGGATTTCCATAATTGTGTCATCAGATTGAGGGGAATTTGCCAGTACTCACTACGCTTGGCAGGCGGGTTGGTTAGCGCCGAATTGGTACTGTTTGACGAAGGGATTCTGCTGCCCATCCCTATGGGTTAGAGTCCCATGTTCGCCTTTTACGACATCTACGGGAGGAGAAGGAGTAACACCAAACGGATAGAAGTGGTGCAATGGAGTGATGCTATATAATAGTATTTTATAAGGCTAGGCAAGATAAGGAAGTCGCAAAGCGGACTGAGGCTGCCTGGATGACCTATTAGTCCATGAAAGACTTAATGAAGAGCGACCATTCCATAAAGCACAAACGCCAACTCATGAAAACATAAAGCTTTCATACTTATCTACGGCGCTCTAATTCTTTATTTATCGTACAAACACTCATGGTCATATTCAATGGGATTACCGTCTACCTGGACCCTTTTTTTATCGATCCGGTGGAAATACCTCATGTACTTCCTTCGCCCCGGGAAAGGGCGAAGGGTCATGCCGGTCTCCTACCGGCTAAAACCACCGGCGTGATCATCGGCGGCACCGAAGGGAGGCTCCAGGAACTCGAAAGATCTCCATTTAGAACCACCCATTGGTGCAACGCCTTTAGGTACATCTCGGAGGGGAGACTGTAAAGCGGTCATCCCCTCTAGCGGAGGGAAGGCGATTGTAAAGAGGTCACCTCCCCAGGCATCTCTCGAGGGGATTGTAAAAGATTTCCCCGAAGCCTCACTATGCGCTGTGCTGCGCACACAGCGGTGCGTTACCACGTGCACACCGCTGTCTTTCCGGGGCTCGCTCGGTATGAGCACGCAGATTTCCCCCTGCTATATAAAGACGACAGAGGGCTCAGGCGTGTTGGACACGTGCACCGCGGCAGTTGTTACCCCGGGTCCGTGTCCTCCTCCTCCGAGCGGAATCGACCCTCTCCCGCACCCACTCTGCGATCTCCTGGAGCATTACGCTCTCACACACCACAGCACTCCAATTCTCATGCTCTGCCAGCAAGTCAACGGCAAGTCTACCCAGACCCTATTTTCTGCGCTGTTTGTCATAACTTTGCGCTTCGAAATATTCATATTAAGTCAAATCTAAAGGCTTGCACAGCTCAGCTCTTACAACATCGAGTTGTGAGGCTGTGAGGGAGAAAAAGAATTTGTCGTTTCCTTTCGCTGACGTCCACACCCACACATCCCTCCATTTATTCTTATAATTGAGCCCCGACCATGTTATTATAACTATGTAATGTAACATAACAGATGCTAATTGTTTCATAACATTGAAAGGTTTCGTTGCGTATCACACTATACACCAAACAAAATTAGCGAGTCTTGAAATGTTATGTATAGTGAAATTATCTAATGAAAATCTCTAATGATATTACTATGTCAATATTTTCCATAATTTTGAGTATGAACCTTGTTACACCAAATATAGCATGATATACGTATTCATTACAAAGCAATTTGCATTTAGTGCTTGAAAGTATTGAGATTTGATGTCCTAAAATGTTTGGAATGCTAATGTATTTTAGAAAAGCAATTTCCAATGATTCACAGTCGTAATACATATTTCGGTACAAAAGATCTAAAGCAGAACCACTGATTTTCACTGTCTTTCACTGAAGACATATTTTAATAGACTGTCATCATCATCATATCAGCCAAAGGACGTGCTCTGCAACACCCAAAGATCGTCTGGCAGAAAATGCCTACAACATTAAAACCACCTTTGTACACTATTATACATTAAGTATAAATAAATAAATAAATAATGATCAGTAAAAATAAATTAAATCTCACTTAATTAAAACAAAATACTGAATGCATGAAAAGAAAGGAACAATTCAAGTCAAGCCCTCACGCTTTCTTTTTTCCATATAAAATAGTAGACGGTTACGAGCCAGTATGTATGTATACAATTATAGATAATTCATATTAATATTGTATCTACAGCATTATAGAGCCACTAACCTCTCTGGTATGATCGCTGGGAGACAACGTCTCTCTCATTGACAGCGACATAAGGAGCTCTTGTGTTAGCTTCTGCCTTCCAAAGGCCACCGCACCGCTTGTCACCATGATACATTCTCGACCTTCGTGATGGCATTCCGCTACCTGTCAAATTAAAGGTATATTTTTAATTCTATAAATTACGTTTTATTTGGCACGTGTGGTTTCTTTAAGGTATATAGGATTGGATTTGTAACCGTAAGGCCAGATTTTATTTGATATCGGTGTTCATTAACTGCTATCAAAATTAAACCGTATTTTAAAATGCTTAAGTTGAATCTGGTTTGAGTAAACAATGCAAGAATGAATGAGAGGGTACGGTGTGTTTAGCGTGTACTTTTCTAGAGTAAACTCCTAGAAAATATGATAATCGCATGTCTTTACTAAATCACAATGCTTAAAATTTTTCATTTATTAAGGAATTGGTTAATTTCAATATGAGTTGCTTTGTAGACTACCCTTATCACTAATCGACATTACTTTATACTGTTTAACCTAGGAAACGCTTTTAGATTTATGGAAATAATACTTTCATTTCAAAAGCATGACAATAGAATCTAATAAAACAGTAAGATTAAAATAATGAGAACAATGAGTTCGTAGTTGCTGAATCCTGACAGTTTCGATTTCGAAATGAAACCCAACAAATATTTTTAAGTCAAATATAAAATATATAAATCAAACACGAGGTTGTCGAACCCTCAAAGGGGAAAAGATCATATTACAAGTTAACAATAGTAATGAGTATTCAGAAAGTTAGCGGTTTGGGCCATTGTGTAATATAGAAGTCTATAAAACATTTCTGCTGCTTGTTTATTTAAAGAATAGTTCTGACCGAAAATTTGTTTTAGTATTGGGAAAGGACAAAGGCATAGGTTCTAAATTAGATCGCAAACAATACACGAGCCTAGAATTCCAAGAAATATTAAAACAGCATTCAAAGCCTTTAGAGTTTATGAAAACTCCATTCTTTCTTCTACATTTTCTAAAAAAGGTAAGAGTGACACGTCGCCAATCTTTAGTATACTGGCAGTCTCTGGTTAGTAATGTTGGGTTTTGTTGGTTGCATAAAATAGTTTGAGTCACAAATTTTTTTCAAAGACTTTCTCATACAACCTAACTTTTTTTATTGTTCCACAGTGGAAAATCGTCATGAACTTCCTTCGCCTGGAGAAGGGCGAACGGGCATGCCGGGCTCCTACCAGTTAAAACCTACTGGAGCGGTCATCTTCAGCACCAGGTCCTCGTAAGATCATACTAGAGCCGCCAATGATGGTGATGGTGCATCTACACATTTGTCACGCCCTCTAGCATAGGAGACGACTCTAAAAAGGTCTCTCTCCCAGGCACTTCTCGGGGAGGATTGGAAAGGATCCCCCCAAGCGTCGCTGTGCGCAGTGCTGGGCACATGGCGGCACGTGACCACGTGCGCACCACCGTCTTACTGGAGGTTAACAACCTAACCTTGGACAGATAGAAGAGGCTCCCGCCACCGCGCCGATATGAAAGATACAAACTGAATACAGCTAAGGATGTCTCAGGCCTCTGACTTAGGTCTAGAGTTAGGGTAGTGATCAGAGAAGAGCTGGGGAGCTAAATAATCAATCTTCGATTGTTTGGCATGTTTAAAGCTATATTGGCTTGATGCTGCCTACTCGAGCGGCGTTGTAAATGAATTAGTTGATGCTGCCAATGTTCGGGTGCAAGCTGTAATAGAAATTCCTTTCCTGACTGTAAGATTCCCAGTCGGGTATTTCTTAGTCATCTATACTGATAGGACTACGAGTATTATTGCAAGAGTCCGTCTATGTTGGTAACAGCCCAGTGCCAGATATTCAGCGCTAAACTAGACATTACTGTGCTCCGACAGTGAAATTATCCAGTTTTCGTGCTCTGCTAACACACTACTGCCGGCAGAGAGAGATCTTACACGCTCTGATCGACGAGGATCTGCCGCTCGGTAACCCACGCCGGGCACTCCTCGAGCGTGGGCGTTAGTATACCTAGCTTTTTATTATTTTGCCATCCAAATCACATAGCTTTAAAGTATCACAGCTAAATTGACCTGCAAATTTGTATTATTTTCTGATGTATGCGCATACCTGTTCAACTATAGAAGCGAGTCTTCCCAAAGCCAGTCCGTTGCCATCTTCTCTCGTAATGACAGCACTGCCAAGCTTGACCACCAGTCTCCTAGCATACTTCAGCTGAGATCTGTCTGTGAACGTTCTTTGTTTCCGTTCGGCACTCGCCAAATTTCGCTTGTCGACATTTAAGGTCTGTGAAAGAAATAATTATTATAAGTATGCTTTGGTAATTTATATATTATGTAATCGTAATATTGGGGAGAACCAGTTTTAAACAATCATTAGTTGTACAATGTACAAATTAATGGTGGATTTACACATTTTTATAGCCTACACTTTTTATACTACTGCTACTATAAAAATGTTGCCGCCCTTGCCTCTACGATGTCAGTTTATTTTTGCAATTCAGCAATCTAGTTGAAATTACACAACAAAGATTTTTGTATATATATATACTTCTGAGTCATAAATCAAAGCTCAATAATGTGTCGTACTTATATAGCATAAGGTAATGTTTAAAGCAATAATGCAAATTCAAAAAATGATATGATCCTCAAATCTGCCTTTGCAAGCTTAAGCCTACTCAGCCTGCTGGTAAAGCCGTCACTGGTACAAATGCAGTTTCTTTTACTTTTCCCCACGCTAGGATTTCTCCTGATACAGGAGAAATCCTAGAGTGGGTCAATGTTTAAAAAAAAAAAAAAAAAAAAATAAGTTTTAATTCGTACTCAGGTATACAAGCAAACCAAAAGACTGTTATTTTTGTAAACTATTAATAGTCAGTATTGTAATAGTTGTTTAGTTCCAAACTTTGCATTGGATCTGTGCCAGCATGAAGGTCCAGGTGAAGGAAACATATTCTATTCAAATATAAAAAATGTAACATCACGTTATTATTACATTACACATATGTATAATATGTAACTTGGCAAGAAGTCTCTCATATGTTGTGTCATGTGATTTGCTTGCAATATAAGCGAATTGTATATTATCTAATCTAATATATAAAATTCTCGTGTCACAGTGTTAGTTACCATACTCCTCCGAAACGGCTTGACCGATTTTTATGAAATTTTATATGCATATTCAGTAGGTCTGAGCATCGGCTACTATCTGTTTTTCATACCCCTAAGTTGTCCACCCCTAACATTTTTTTAATTTTTTGGACTATTTTTTATATTTTTATTTTTTTATATTGAGGTATTAAAAAATACATACAACCCTAAATTTTCACCCTTCTATCACCAACCCCTATTTTTTAATAGTTGTTTTAGTAATTTTTCATCCCGCTCGATAACTGATCAATTATCACTTGGTAAGTTAACCCCCCCTAGGCGTCTACCGGTGTCACTTCTCGCCCAGTAAACAGCACGGAGTAAGGATGAGACCGAAGCCGGTCTCCTGTTTCTCTCACACAATAAGCGAGAGAAGAGAAGTCTCACACCGAAAAGCCATTATATTATTATTTATGCATCAAGCGTAATAGTAACGTTTACAATTATCATTTTACTATAGTGTATCTCGAATAGGCGCCGAAACGGCTTAACGGTTGTCAATGAAAATTTTCGGGATCAATACAGAAATTATAACTTAAATTTTTATGTGTGTTCCAATTTTATATCTTGCAGCAGGGTCCAGAATACATGAATAGGTGTAAATATAATTTGCGCCTAGCGTAGCGGGCAGATACGGCTAGTTAAAATATATAATTACGCTCATCACGCAGAGAACAACGTGACCAGATATTTTTGTATAAAATCATTAATAATATAGTAGACTCCCCCTATATTTTGAGTAACATCTATTTCAATTGCCCACGCAGTAATGCCCGCAGTAAATCGACATTTTACACCTCAATATGTAGAACAAATTATTATAAGAATCGTTTTATTGCAAGAGCGTGTCACATTCATAACAAATCATTTAACCACATTGATGTATTTAGCAAAAACCAAACAAATTATATTAATTCCGTTAAGGCAGTCACAGATTCACCCCTCCAGTAGTATTATTAGTATTTTTAGTTTAAAAATTGTTAAAATATGTATTTCCATCTTTCTTTTTACTTTCTTTGAATATGTTCACTCCATGTTTACACAACAGTGAAAACTTTATTGGCTTTATGTGTCGCTGATATGTTACTTGGTTCATTGTTATATTGATGCTGTATGTTTTCCTATGAATAAATAAATAAAATAAATCACTGGCTCACTAACGGACTCACTGACAGATTCACTTACTGACTCTGTCATTTGAATTACCGCCTTAGGCGCCTTACAGCTCACTAGTATACCTTTTTTTTTATTGCTGTCCAGTGGAAATTCTACATGGAACTTCCTTCACCCCGGGGAAGGACGAAGGGGTATGCCGGACTCCTACCGGCTAAAACCACTGGAGCGGTCATCTTCGGCACCGAAGGGGGGCTCCAGGTCCTCGTAAGATCACACTAGAGCCGCCCATTGGTACCACGCCTTTAGGCACATCTCGGAAGGGATGACTGTAAAGCGGTCACCCCCTTCACTAGTATATCTAGTGATTCATAGGTAGCTTAATAAAAAAATCAGGAGATTACGATTTAATTCTGGTTAGCAAATCAATTTCAACCCTTTACATAATAAACAGTTTCTGGCCGCATGAATTGGTTAATTGATTCATATTAGTTTGATACGTTTATTAGTTTTATTAACTGTATTATGTTATGGTTAACGGTATCGCTGGGTGTAAATCAAAATGTAGTGGTAATAGGTTAATATTATAAACTTCTATAGCAAATTTCATTACAATCCGTTCTGTCGTTAAGGTGATGGAGCCTCAAACATTCAAACTTTCACACTTATATACAGTAAATAGCACGACATACTGCAGGGGGTGAGAGCTAAAAAACACAATATATGTTCAGCAAAATCTTATGGATTATTTTTTCAAAGTTAAAGCTAAGCGATAAGAAAATTGTACTGGAAAATTTAAATAAAAATTATATTTCTTGACAACATTTTAGTTTTTAATAGAATAAAGACTTATCAATGAGTAAAGTAACTATTCACAAATAATTTGAGGTAAAAAAAACTAGAAAAGGAATTTTTCATTACGAGATGCTTAAAAATCTGTGTCAAGATAGAGATTTTTCCATATTTCGGAAAATTTTGTTTTTGCCGTGTGGTGCCGGCTCAGAATACTACCACCCCATCTCCTCCCGTGGGTGTCGTAAAAGTCGACTAAGGGATTACCCGGAGGATGGGCAGCAGTGTCCTTCGATTACATTAACAACTCAACTGCGATCGCCAATCCGTCTGCCAAGCGTGGTGATTATGGCAAAACCTCCCAATGAGCCCACAACACACCCATATCAGTCGTTGTGATAATCTTTGGGGGAGGCCTGTGTCCAGCAGTGGACTTCATTCGGCCGAAATGATGGACCCAAGGTATACAAAATTTGCCTTTAGAAGTCATTATTTGGCTTGCACTGCGAAAATTATGAATGATACATTCAATAATATACTACAAGTTTATAGTACTCATTATTATACCCACAAAAAAGTCCTCGAGGCTATACGACAAACTGTTATAGTTATGTCACAACACCCGCTTTTTGTTCAAATTTGGAATCAAAATACTGGTAAAATTGAAAAATGATGATATTCGTATCATGATATTAATCCTTATCTAACTATTTTCATAAACATGGTTGATTATAGACATGTTCACAAAAAAATTGCTAGTAGAAACTTTAATAGAGTGTGTACACAGCTGCACAGCTTTGATCTTTTTAGATCTAGTGTGTCCTCGGCTAGAAAGTGCATAAGCCTTAACTTTTTTAAATAGTCAGGTAATACCTATATCTGTTATTTCAATACGTAGACTCTGTATTTTAATTTCCTACCTATGTAGTTGGGTTATAATGTGCAATGTGTGGTAATTTGTTTACTGTTTAGAATATGAATTCTTGTTGGTAGTACTATGTTGTTCACAGTTCTCTTATAAATAACTCAATTTTTATACGTGAAGACCTGTAATTGCCAGTTTAACCTTATGTCATTATTTTGTTTTGTTTAGCTGTAAGTCTTCCAAAGAAGATAAATAAATAAATATAAAAGTTTGTAAGACTTGTTCTTTAATTTCACATTAACACTCATCCTCTTCATATCAGCCAAAGGACGTCCACTGCTGAACAAAGGCCTCCCCCACAGATTTCCACAACAAAACCCTGGTTGTCTTTCAGTATTTATTTTCAGCGCAGTGCCCTCTGTTATTACCTACAATACGTATAGTCTATAGGTGTAGGTAGATGTAGGGGAATTTGCCAGTACACACCATGGTTGGCAAGCGGGTTGGTGAGCGCAGTACATAATAGTGTTAACACTCGAATATGAAAAATGTGTCGCCATGTCGCCCGTCATTAATATTTTCGTGAAAAACCCGCAATTTTAGCGAGAATCCAAGTTGTCGCGTGGATATTGCCAAGAAGTAGATAGACTTTTCGAGCATTCTGTTAAGATAGTACTTCTTAAACTTGTGAATAGAATCGGATTTCGCAGATGTTTTAAATTAATGTTACTAGTATACATTGGCTACATTATGGGAGTTCCTTGTATTACTATGGAACTCTAAAGTGTCACCAATGTGAATAGAATAACTAATACCTACATTATACGTTACAGGCAAAAAAGCTCAAGTTCTGTGGATATTTTTACCTCTAAACAAAACATTATTTTATGAAGTATCTATATTTCTAAATATACAAAATAGATGAACTTCTAAGAAACACCTTTCACAAAATTATGATCTCAAGCAATTTTCTTAACAGAACTCCCACGTAGATAAAGAAAATACATAGAGTATGTCTAAAGGGAATACTTCAAAGTTCTTCTTGATACTTCAAAGTTTCTCCAATTTATGCATAATATAATAGCCAAATTGATCTAACATAACACGTTCTACATCACTGCTAAAATTGATATTTGATTATTTCATAAAATGCCTATCTAAAATAATATTACAAACGACTTAAATGTAACCCTCCATTACCTATCTCAATCTCCGTGGGCAGATTATAACCATTTGCCATTACAAGGTGGCGTATAGAGTCACGCGCCGTCACGTGACTCCATCACGCTCAAATGCAAATGCCAAAACGCTCAAAACATTCAAACATACAAACTTTGACGTGATTAATAGTAGTTAGATTGCTATGTTTCTTTAAATTTTACTGAACAGAAAATCTATAACACCATAAAACACTCAAAACATTCAAACATACAAACTTTGATGTGATTAATAGTAGTGCAATGTTTATTTAAATTTAACTGAACAGAAAATCTATAACCATATCAAGCATCGTTATAATCCAAAACCCTAAACACATAAATAATAACATACGTCATTAAAATATTTTATTTGCTAGAAATTTATTTAAAATTCGAACGAGATGCCCACCGCCCGATCTATTTTATGTACAGCTAATAGAATGGGAAAGGCGTGCAGATAAGTAGGTCACTAGAAAACAAACTTTCCATTCGTAAGTAACCCTTGATCAGGAAAATCATAAAGAATTTGGAATTCCAATTCGAAATTCGAATTCAGATTAGAAGCAAACACAATAAAATACGAATTCATGTTATTTTTGGTACGGTCTTTTTCAAGGAGATCGTAAAATAAACGTGATGTCCGACACAAGCGGTTTTCCTGACTCGTGGACACAGTTTACAGACAAATCTCACATGCACAAATAGCCGGACCTGAACAACTACCTGTAAATACAAATGTTAGTTTTATGTGGGGATCGAACCCGAGATTTAGCGCAGAAAACCGAAATTATTAATCTGCCTAACACCAAATCCTTAGATTTCAGAGTTTGAACTTCATCTGTTTCTGTGTTAGGATCACATTTAACACCTGGCGCCTAATTCTAATACGCCTAAAACCCCCTGCCGTCACTATAAGGCGCGTCTAGGTTCGCGGGCTCCGTCCCCCGAGTCGAGAGGGTAGTGGGTGCTCTACACCGGCTGCTGCCCAATCTCGGGGGACCATGTGAGGAAGTTCGCCGTCTCTACGGAGGAGTCGTGCGGTCCGTGGTCCTATACGGGGCGCCTGTATGGTCAGCCCGACTATCAGGCGCCCAGCGCTGCAGAACCAAAATTCACGGTCTGCAGCGCAGAGCGGCTATCCGGATCGCACGAGGATACCGAACGGTGTCCTACGAGGCGGCAACTCTCCTGGCGCGTTTTCCGCCTTTTGACATCCTGGCGGAGATGGATGCGTGGGTCTACGATCAGACACGCTCCCTCCGCCAGAGCGGTGAAGGCGCGCCTCCAGGGGCGTTGGACAAGCTGCGGCGGCTAGCTCGGCGGCGCGCACTTGTAAAGTGGCGTCATCGCCTGCGGATGCAGTTTGCAACCAAGCGCGTCGTCGAGGCCGTCCTGCCGCTCTTTGGAGCCTGGCTCAGAAGGAGCGAGCGCGTCACCTACCGCCTGACGCAGGTGCTCACCGGGCACGGTTGTTTCGGCGCGTACCTGCACAGGATAGGACGCGAGGCCACGGCACAATGCCACCATTGTGATAGCGACCAGGACACCGCACAGCACACGCTCGAGGCGTGCCCTGCGTGGGCCGCCGAGCGGCGGATCCTGGTCGATCGGATCGGGCAAGATCTCTCTCTGCCAGCAGTAGTGTCGGCTATGTTGGCAGAGCACGAAAATTGGAATGCAGTGGTCTCCTTCTGTGAGAGCGTCATGCTCCAGAAGGAGACCGCAGAGCGGGATCGGGAGAGGGCCGATCCCGCTCGAAGAAGAAGGAGACGGCGCCGGGGTAACAACCGCCCTGGCGCCTAATTCCGATACGCCTGAAAACCCCTGCCGTTGCTATAAGGTGGGGGACCTCTGGGTTCGCGGGTGCGTAGATTGGGGAATCTGCGTGCCCACACCAAGCGACCCAAGAGAAGACGGTAGCACGCATGTGGTCACGCGCTGCCGTGGGACGCTTTGGGGGATCCTTTACAATCCCCTTGGGGGGGTGACCGCTTTACAGTCACCCTCTCCGAGATGTGCCAATAGGCGTGGCACCAGTGGGTGGCTCTAGTGTGATCATACGAGGACCTGGAGCCTCCCTTAGGTGCCGAAGATGACCGCTCCAGTGGTTTTAGCCGGTAGGAGTCCGGCATACCCCTTCGTCCTTCCCCGGGGCGAAGGAAGTTCATGATGAATTTCCACTGGGCACCAATAAAAAAAAAAAAAAAAAAAAAAAAAAAAAAGGTTCGCGGGCTCATCTAGTGTGATCATACGAGGACCTGGAGCCTCCCTTAGGTGCTGAAGATGACCGCTCCAGTGGTTTTAGCCGGTAGGAGTCCGGCATACCCCTTCGCCCTTCCCCGGGGTGAAGGAAGTTCATAAAGAATTTCCACTGGGCATCAATAAAAAAAAAAAGGTTTGCGGGTACATAGATTGGGAAATCTGCGTGCCCACACCGAGCGACCCACGAGAAGACGGTGGCGCGCATGTGGTTACGCGCCGCCTTGTGCACAGCGCACGGGGACGCTTCGGGGGATCGTTTACAGTCACCCTCTCCGAGATGTTCCTATAAGCGTGGCACTAGTGGGCGGCTCCAGAGTGATCATACTAGGGCCTGGAGCCTCCCTTAGGTTTTTTTTTTTGTCCCCTTCGTCCAAGGGGACAAAAAAAAGATCATACTTAACACAAAACAAATTCTTAATCCCAAACCCAAAGATTCTGGATTAGGTTGATTAATCCTTTGATGGTGATGACCACGTCTCTGTTCCATATGTCATCACTGGTAACACACACTGGTTAAAGACTTTCGTCTTGAGGCATTGTGGTATTGTTGACGAAAAGACGTTGCGAAGTTTCCCAAACGCTGCCCAGCCGAGTCGGATTCGGCGATTGACCTCTTTGGCAAAGATGGAACTTTATTTTTATTTTTTTATTGATCCGGTGGAAATACCTCATGTACTTCCTTCGCCCCGGGAAAGGGCGAAGGGGCATGCCGGACTCCTACCGGCTAAAACCACCGGAGTAATCATCGTCGGCACCGAAGGGAGGCTCCAGGAACTCGAAAGATCTCCATCTAGAGCCACCCGTTGGTGCCACGCCTTTAAGCACATCTCGGAGGGGATGACTGTTAAGTGGTCATCCCCTCTAGTGGAGGGAAGGCGACTGTAAAGAGGCCACCCCCCCAGGCATCTCTCGAGGGGATTGTAAAAGATTCCCCCGAGGCCTCACTATGCGCTGTGCTGCGCACACAGCGGTACGTGACCACATGCGCACCGCTGTCTTCCCGGGGGTCGCTCGGTATGAGCGCGCAGATTTCCCAATAAGCGCGCTCGCGACCCCCAAGGCCCCCTGTCATATAAAGACGACAGGGTCTCAGGCGTGTTGGACACGGGCACCGCGGCGGTTGTTACCCCGGGTCCGTGTCCTCCTCCTCCGAGCTAACTGGACACTGTGCCAGGTTGACATAGGTAGACATTCAAATGTCATTCCGTGTTAATTCTTGTTCTCGTATTGTTTATACATTGTCACTCATGCACAAGTGACGTCCAAAAAAATTATGAAATATACGTAAAATCAGTGAGAAAAATACCGCAATGTCCAATTGCCCCCGTCTGCCTACTGCAGTTTTCTTTTCATGCCAAGCTCCTGCAATATTTACACAATATCTTAAGGAATGAGTAATAAATCTGACTGCAGATCGAAGCGAGCAATCGGAAAGGTGCACATGTACACGTGTGCACATGTAGGTGTATTTTTTTTACTTTTAGTCAATTTTTACTAAATTCAACCGTACTTTAGTATGTATATAAACTGACTAAATGTGTAAAAATCTTTCGTCCTACGTAATATGTATGTATCCCTCCAATATTTGATTATTTTGTATGTCTTATTTTAATTTGTTATGTGGTTTTTTATTGCAAGTTAATTAATATGAATGTACCGATGCGCGTTTTGTTGTGGTAATAAATCGCTTTTCTTTCTTTCCCTCTTCTTTCATCCAATCGGTTTACCCGGTGTGGTGACTCTGGGTATTATCTTAATGATATTGATATTATAGTGATAAGGCGCATTTTGGGAGAGGTCCATCAGTAGACTGCAATAGATTGAAATGTATAATTAATTGAATCATAATGTAAACCTTGTCTTAATATTAATAAGTCTAGGGATGTCAAGAAGTGTCTACTCTGAATCCGATTATAGGAACTTTCGATTCATATTTTACCGATCTGAATCCGACTCCGGTTCAGATTCTATCAAAACAGCTTTGCAGTCTGTCGACAAACGACGAAGAGCCAAGTATCATGAGAGTTGCGTCAACTTGCGATTGCGTTTTGTTTATTCACAATATATAGGATCGTACAAAAATAGTGAACTTTATTTCAAGGGAAAAATGGTTACCACGAATCAGTAGGTTCGTACCTAAAAACTAAAAAATAAGTTGTAAATTCTGTTTTATATTTTTTGTTTTAATGAACTTGTTTCATAAATAACTAATTTTAAAATTAGGCACAAAAATCTGTTTTCACCAGTTTGTCATAGCGGTGCGTGTTCTTTGTTTGTGTAAGTTTTCGTAATAAAATGGTAAATAATAGGTTTTTTCACAAAAACATAATGGAAACTATAATATCTAGTTTTTTTTATAAACGTGATACCTACGGATGGCCTCAATCAATGCCTCGGATACCTCAATATTTGTGTCGGAACCCTTTATATCACCGAGTAAAGTAAGTTAAAGAGACGGTAAATAATTATGAAACACCAATGGAAGCATGAAGTGCGCACGGAATCACGGGCCATAAACAATAAAAAAAATGTCGAGTGTGTGAACTTTACACGCGGTAGAAGTGAAACTTTGTATTTTGTTTAATTTGTAAGAGAGTAAGTTGAATATACTATGGAGGTGGTAATGAGAGAGATAGAGTTTAATTGACAATAGGAAATAGGGAAACGATATAGAAACGTGTTTTATCTCATTCTCTCACGGCCTAAATCCTATAAATACATTTATAGTTATCTCTCTTTCGTTACACATTTTCGTTTCATAAAATCCAATTCACACCGGCCCAAAAGAAGTTACACTTCAAAAGATTTGATTTTGTATCCTCCAACACCAACTCTCTGGACTCTGTGGTCATTATGAGATCTCCGACTTCGGTTCCGATAAAACTACTTGCCTTACGTCTTTATCAATTATTGTGGGTTGAGTTAATGTTATATTAACTCAACCCACAATAATTGATAAAGACTTTAGATAAAAACTAAATCCCACACTTAAACTTGAAAATGGCCGATAACGATTGACACTCCTAATTCTGAGGACAATGACTTATAGATAGGCGCATTATTCAAGCGGATAATCTGGTATAAGATTACTTAGGCTTTTCGATAAAGTATCCACTCAACTTAGTAGGTATATTGTAGTTTCTCCTTTGGAAATAATCGTTAACTCTAATAATTGATCTTGTTTACGTGATTTGCGAAAATAATATGCATGGTTATAGAAGTAAGAGTGCAACATTTACATTAATTTATCGTAGAATCACGTAATCCACAAATGGGCCGCGTTGTGAAGTAATTAAATCATATAAACTAGCGTCAAATAACTGCGAGCTGGGTCGAGGACACGTTTAAGATCAATGATGAAATTATACACCGAGTTTCAAGAAAATATAATCACATGTATAAAGTGGTAGAAAAAGGCAGTCGACTCGAAGGAAACCCTAGATGATTTTAAGTTCTTACAAAAATGTTTTTGTTGGTTATTAAATAAATAGGGACTGGTCCCCAGTGGGTCTAGACCCGAATCATGGAGACAGGCCTTTCCCCTTTTTTTATTATTGCTGTGGTATTTTAGTTGTATATCTATGTTAGTCCCTAAGACAGACGTTTCCTCGTTTTTATAAAATATCATTCCAATTCGTTTCTATTCATCAACATCATCACCATCATCATTTCAGCTAAAGAACGTCCTCTGCTGAAAAAAGGCCTGCCTCATAGATTCCGACAATTGTACCGTAATTTTGAGGGGAGTTTTCCCAAATTCCCCTCAAAGTTACGGCACACTGGGCAGTACTGGAGTACTCTAGTACTGCCAAATTCCCACACTTTGTTTCACAGGATGGATGCTGCTGCCCACCCTTGTGGCTAAGACTCCCTTAGTCGCCATTTACGACATCCACAGGAGGAGATGGAGTGGTGCTATATAAGAATATAGCATCACTCCGGACACCACACGCAACGTTTATATTCCTTGTCAGTTATTAGTCATCGTGACTAAATGCCAGTTCAGTCATTCACTCAGGTCACAGTATTTTTAAAGCCCATCTATTTACCGGACGCATAATATTAATGACCCATGATGCTGTTAAATATAAAAAAAAAACTTAAAACGATCTTTTAAATTATAATTAACGTTGCTTCCTCATTTTCTCGGGAAAAGTGTTATTTATGACTTCATACTGTTTTTATTAAGTTATTTAAAGCTGTTCGTGGAAATGTTAACTAAGGGAAATGTTTTCAGTTCTGTTGCAAAAACAATGAAATTTGTATGAGTGCTTAACTACAAACATTTAAAGACAAAGATAAAAAATATTTTTATTAATGTAAACCATATACAGGCACTTATGAATCGTCGAAACTTAATTTTTTTTAAACGTTGCCCCACACCAGGATTTATCTTGTTTCGTGGGTGCGTTTACAGACCTGAATTCCACATACAGTACACCCAAACCCGGAACAACTACCTGCAGATCATACAAATATTTTTCCGTGCGGGAATCGAACCCACAAACCGGAGCGCAGCAGTTGACTGTATCAGCCACTGCACCAACCGCGCCGTCATGTTGTCATAGTTGCCGCGTTCCAATATGTGGATTTCCTATGGAGAAGCACGGGCAAGAAACTCCATGGTTACTCTTTTTAAATCATATTAAATGTTACAATATTTTATGAGCACATTGTTGTAAAAATCAAGGTTATGTGAAAACAAAGTAGGAGAAAAGAGTCTAAACTTCTTTAAGGTCTACTAAACAGGGCTGTTTTTTTATGTTTTGATTCAATTGTCAAATTCTGCTCATTTGGCTGACTAGTTCCAACAGACGGCACTCGTTTACTCTCTCACTCGTCATTAGCAAGATTACTTCTTTATGAAGATTGAGTTGACATACCCTTACGAGTATGTCAACTCAATCTCAATCAAGTGACAAGTGTTTTGTATAAATTGAGATGATACTAAACCGGCCTGAACCCTAATTTTGTCAATCTATACAAATAAATACAATTTTAAAGTGTCTGTTTATAATCAAATTAACAGCTTTGTAGTTAATGCATATGAAAGTATACAGGGTGTCCAGTAAATAGCACGACATACTGCAGGGGGTGAGAGCTTGGGTCAATACCTACCAAAAAAACACAATATATGTTCAGCAAAATCTGCAGTATGTCGTGCTATTTACTGGACATCCTGTATACAAATAATGTAATGAAGATGAAGAGTTTGTGTTTTTTTGTTTGAACGCGCTAAACTCTGGAACATCCAGTCAAGTTTAAAAAATGTTTTTACATTTGTAAGCCCAATTCTTGAAAGAGTTTATAAGCTAAAGTTTCTAAGCAAAAAGAAAAAACGTTAAATGAAAACAAAGTAATATTGCAGGCGGGCGATGCGATGCGGTGGGTTGTGGGCCGATACTCGTATAATATACTAATATCACACGAAAAGACAAAAATATCGTCTATACATAAGTACTCTAAATTATTTATAAATAATCCGATTTCTTTTAAATTAAACGGCGGGCGAAACCGCGCGCCACAGCTAGTACTTAAATATAATTTACTGTCAAGTCTATTATAGGTAAGTACTTGTAATTGATACAAATGGACCTTGTGTAATGACCGCAGAATATGCTCGATCCATTGCTTCCATATAGACAAAGATATAGCTACAGATATTCATACACAGAGATACAAAGTATATAGACGAGTATATGTTCGATATATGAATGATTTACTGTTGATTGGTAAAGTACAAAGAATTTGTCGAACTTATCATGAATGTAATTCTATCAGCACGCCATATAGGCGTGCCTTTAAGGATTAGGCAGAAGTAAACAAGCCTAAATTTTACCGATAACTATTTATAAAAGATTTGACAAAACGAGGTAATGGCTAGTGGAGAGTTAGCAGAGTGGAAACTGAGAAATGAAAAACGGAGCGTATGACGTACTGCAGCGCGATCGATTGATGATATCAAGACGATCACAGTGTTGAGGTGGATGCAATTAGCACAGAACCGAAGAAAGTGGCATAAATAAAGACAAGCTTGTACTCAGCAGTACGTAGAATCAAGCTGTAGATGATGATAATGATGATGTAATAGAAGCTAAGCCTGTTTTTTCGACCGCGACCCTCGATCCGCCCGAGCCAAGTAGCTTAAATATATCCCTAAATGTAAATAATCATACAGATCCAGCTCCCTAGCTTGACATCCCCAGCAACGTCCTAAACCAATGCCCGAGTCGCACTAGGGGCACCCTTAGCTGTATTGCTTAGTATTACGTTACCGCTTGGCTAGATGCTCTAATGGCTTCTCCAGGTCATTAAAGGCATTTGCCCTGTAGTCGGATATTTCAGTCTGTATTATTAATTGTTAAGTAAAATATCTTAGGCACTGATTTACTTGATAAAGGAAGCGCATGACAAACATACTTCCAACGAACAAACTTGCCGACATAATATTTGAATAAAATAAAAGTATTCAGTCAAACAGTCCCAAGTAATCCACTGCTCACCAAAGACATTTTTATATATATTTTACATATTTTGACACCAAAGAGAATTTAGGTGCGATTGGTCCAATTCTCATTTTTTTCCATTTCACGGTTTGTACAATTCGTGGATGGTCCAATCAAAAATGGTACAACTTCCGGATGATTTTATTTACAGACTATCTAATGGTAATGTTATGGGACAAGAGGGTAAGACCGAGCGAGTGAAGCAAGCGTGCCTCGGCAGCGGCCGGCGAGTACCAGAATAGTAGCTTGGCCTTGTGTAATAATGTAATTGGATCTTTTTGTAACCACTGTATGAATTGATAATTGGACCAACCTCGCCCAAAGGTCTAAAGAGTTTGTATTGTAAGCTCTTTGAAAGCTGATTGTAACATAACTTATTACTGTACTTTGACCAACGAATTCTCATTCCGTAGCCAAACAAGACTAACAAAGCCACTGACGCTTCACTTGGAAATATACGACGCTAAACTAAGATGTCCAAACAACATTCCAACTACAAATAGCAGTTTATATTTTACAACAGCAAAGTGTTTGCAAAATACAATTTGCCATCCGACTTCTGAATGCTGTTGCATTAGTATTCAACATCTGCATTTCAGTTTCTATTTGTGTTCAAAAGTTAAGCTACTTGCAGACTAAATGGTGTTGCGAGATTTAGCATACAGCTGGCGACTAATCGTGATTTTAATTTTTAATCTCAATTGTCTTTTCCGCCGATCTTCAGTTGTGATAAAATAGAATCGAAATGTTTTATTTTTTCAGTCATTAGGTCTTATCAGACACTTCTACACATCATATTGAAATGACGGTAATGCCAAAAAGCCAACCTAACCGATAGCAATGTCGGGGTCGGCTTATCTAGGCAGATGAGGCAAATATTCAGTATTTTTCACGGAGTGGCTGATATCTGACTAACTGCGACCTCCGCTTTCTAATTATTGATCAGGGGATACCGAAATTCTAAGGTTAAGGTTGTGAGATCTTTGACCTTTGGCTGCCTAATTCGTAACACAATCGAATCAGGCGTAGATGTGAGTATGATCTAGTAACATGTAATCAAAGCCCGATTTATCGTATAGGCTAAATAGGTCAGATCCTGGGGGCACGGGGAGCTGTATTGAGCGACGATTTGTAGGGAACCAGAAAATAGTTTTGGGTTAAGAATACCTGCAAGTTGCCCCCGAAACGAGCTGCAGTCTTGAAAAGTTCGCGCAAGTCTTGAATGGTGTAATTTGACGGCATGGTTGGCGCAGTTCCTAATTGGCTTTTTGCGCTACGTGTCGCGGGTTCGATCTCCGCACGGAAAACATATTTGCATGATCTGCAATGAGTGGTTTCGGATCTGGGTGTTTGTGTATCTGAGGTTTATGTCTGTAAACTATACCCACGACACAGAAATCCTAATGTGGGGCAATATTTCTTTGCAGAAAAAATCGCTTCGTGGCACCCCGTTTCTCTCAATGTGGTGGAAACACGCCCGGGGAAGGGCAAAGGGGTATGCCGGACTCCTACCGGCTAAAACCACTGGAGTGGTCATCTTCGGCACCTTAGGGAGGCTCCAGGTTCTCCAGAGACTGTAAAAAGGCCGCCCCCAGTCATGGGAGATTGTAAACGATCTGCCGAAGCCTCGCTGTGAGTTGTGCTGTGCACATGGTAGCACGCTACGGCATACGCGCCGCCGTCTACTCGGTGATAGCTTATATCAGCCTAGGGATGACTCAAACCCAAAACCAGACCCTGCGTGTAACTGGATTCAATAAGCAACTAAATAAAGAAAGAAAGAAAGAAAATAATTTTATTTCTGACCACGATAGACACGCGCATAATAATAACCACCGAAGTATAAAACTTCTTTTTATTTCGGCCGAATAAAGTCTACTGCTGGACACAGGCCTCCCCCAAAGATCACCACAACGACCGATATGGGTGTATTGTGGGCTCATTGGGGGGGTTTTGCCATAATCGCCACGCTTGGCAGACGGGTTGGCGATCGCAGTTGAGTTGTTAATGTACTCGAAAGACGCTGCTGCCCAACCTCCGGCTAATCCCTTAGTCGACTTTTACGACACCCACGGGAGGAGATGGGGTGGTGGTATTCTGAGCCGGCATGCTATATTCTTCATAATCATCATCATTTATTGCTTTCATGTTGTTATTATTCCGGACACCGCGCGGATGAAATATCGTTGCATTAATTTTCAAATCAATCAATTTAGTCCTTGAAACTTCCTCATAGCAACGACATTGAAATGTATCACTTAAATATATACCAGACTTACGTCACATCATCACTTATTATATAAATTGTCTCCATTGGCAACTAATTGTCTATAATAAACAGTATTTTCCTTGACCGTATATCTTGATAGGCAATTGAAACAATTCAGGAACACTCAATCTAAGAGTTCATCTGTCATGTCTACTAATTTATCGGACACACAACAATTTATATTACGAAAAAGTTGTTCATTTTATTTAGTACATATATAAAGCTGGAATGAATAGAGATAACAATGGTATGATGATGATGATGATGTTATGTCATTTAAAGTCTAATTAGAGTAAATAGCTTTAAAACTACTTCTAAGAACATCGAGTTACAATAAAACACTTTTAAACGGATTCTATCGCGTATATTTTTGATTTTTGTTTTTCCTGACGTTTCGAATACTTTGCAGCATTCGTGGTCGCAAGATAAGGTGACAGGCGTCGTTAATTTTAAAAAGTTATTTTATTTTGTACCGTACAATTTTAATCAGAAATTAGTTTCGATGCACGCAGTAATCCCTCACAGTGTCTTGATGTTTCTTAGTGCGGTATGTTGTTTAGGACTTTATTATTTAATGACTGGATTCCAAACAGGTGTTTCCTGCCAACTATCTTCTCTATAAAATTAGGATGATTTTTAATTTCAATAGCCTCACGAAACATTCCAGGTACACTCTTTCACGAGGACTTGAGGTTGATCAAAACGAAGGAAATGGTTAGGTTTACCTAAGGCATGTTCACACACTGCAGACTTTGTGGAGCGTCTGTGCTTGACGTCAGCTATGTGTTCTTTTATACGGGTGGCTATACTACAAACCCGCGACCCGGAGCGTAGCAGCCGACTGTATCAGCCACTGCACCAACCGTGCCGTTTTTGACATAACATCATTATTACTCATCCATGGAAGTATGTACGGAGACTATACAATCGCTCTGTTTATCATTCAAGGATCACAAGTTTTACTATGTTAATTAAATGCTTAGCACAGAACCCGTATCTACATAGTCTGTATTTGTATAATGTATTTACCACGTCAACATTATACCTAGAATAATTGATTCTGAAGTCTGTCAATGTATTTATGATATATAGCTAGGATCCACCGTTTCATTTAAAAGAAATTGGATTGTTTATAAATAATGTAGAGTACTTCGGCATAGACACTTGACATAGATAGAGTATATATTGGATTTCATGGGTTTAATCCTAGTAATGTTTTTAAAATAAAAGTAGCCTAAGTTATTCCTTATAACACCAGCTATCTGCTAGTGAAAGTCCCGTATAAATCGCCCTTGCCGTTTCGGAGGTTACTCAAGCAAGCTAGGCCAGCAGGCGGAAACAAACAGACAGACCGACAGACAGACCAAAAATAAAATTAGTGTTTTTGTTGTACGTACCGTATATAATTTCATATACATTTAGTAAAAAGCTGTTATTTTGACATTACAAACAGACAGACGGGGCCAGTTTTGCCCCAACCATGATTCATGCAGACCAACGAGAACGAGAAGCTATATTTTATACCCGCCCGACTTCATAAATAAAGTTTTTTTTTTTCCTTTTCAATGGTTTAATATTTTATATCGTGTGGGTTTTTGAAGTCGGTATATTTTTTGTTAAAAAGTTTTATATTTATTTGTACAGATTATTATCATCATACCGGCCATTTATATGTCCACTGCTGAACAAAGGCCTCCCCCATAGATTTTCACAACTGTGTCATCATTTTGGGGGGTATTTGCCAATACTCACCACGCTTGGCAGGCAGGTTGGTGAGCGCAGTATAGCTACCGTTTCACAGAAGGGACGCTGCTGCCCGTCCCTCTGGTTTAGATTCCCTAAGTCGCCTTTTACGACATCCACGGGAGGAGATCGAGTGATGCTATATTCTTAATCCGGACACCACACGGAATATCCGGACACCACACGGAATATCCGGACACCACACGGAATAGATTATTATGTATTGTAGAAATAAACAAGTTATACCAGGGCAATAATAATAATATTATAATATCAGCCTGTAACTGAACTGCTGCAGGGCAAAAGTCTCTTCTCATTCAAAGAAGGCACGAGCATTTATCGCCCCTCTTACCCACTGCATGTTGGCGATTTCAGACCAGTAGATCTGATTTTGACGTGTGGTGCCGGCTATGAATCGCACTAACCCACCTCATATCGTGGGTATCGTAAAAGGTGACTGTGGGATTAGCTGAACGATGGGCAGCAGCGTCCTTCGAGTACATTAAGAACTCAGCTGCGATCGACAGCCCACCTGCCAAGCGTAGCGATTATGCGATTATTATGATGATGAGATCCAGGATTTCCTTCACTGTTTTGAATGTAATAAAAAGTTCATATGACTTACATTGGTGCATACCATATGGCTTTGTACCGTTTTCTTTTCGTGGGGAAAACCTCATGGCTTCCGCATGGACGCCTTGGGAGGGGCGAAGGGGTATGCCAAACTCTTACCATCTAAAGCCCCATGGTGTTTCTTCCAATCACCTATGGCTGGGGATGCGCTGTTCGCCGTGTAGGCATTGGACCTCACCTCTGGCATGTCTGGCTCCCGTCCAGAGCATGAAAATTCGAGTGCAGTGGTCTCCTTCTGCGAGAGCGTCATGCTCCAGAAGGAAACTGCTGAGCGGGATCGGGAGAGGGCCGATCCCGCACGGAGAAGGACGAGACGGCGCCGAGGTAACAACCGCCCCGGCGCCCAGGTCCAACACGCCTGAGCCCCCTGCCGTCAGTTCATGGTGGGGGGCCTCAGGGGTCACGGGCGCGCAGATTGGGGAGTCTGCGTGCTCATACCGAGTGACCCCCGGGAAGACGGTGGCGCGCACGTTGTCACGTACCGCCGTGTGCGCAGCACAGCGTACAGCGAGACTTGGAGGGATCCTTTACAGTCCTCCCCGAGAGGTGCCTGGGGGGCGGCCTTTTTACAGTCGCCTGCCCCCCGCTAGAGGGGGTAACCGCTTTACAGTCATCCCCTCCGAGATGTGCCTAAAGGCGTGGCACCAATGGGCGGCTCTAGTGTGATCTTACGAGGACCTGGAGCCACCCCTTCAGTGCTGAAGATGACCGCTCCAGTGGTTTTAGCCGGTAGGAGTCCGGTATACCCCTTCGCCCTTTCCCGGGGCGAAGGAAGTTCCATGTAGAATTTTCACTGGACACCAATAAAAAAAACAAAGGTCTGGCTCCCGTCACTTGGTCTGAAGGACCCCGCCTCTGTGCAACCTGACCGGCCGCACATACTTTCAGAGCCATGGCTTTGAAACCACAATCCAGTGCTTAACAAGCGAGCCCGTAAATATTTGGACCACCACGACACGCGTCATGTGATGCATTCATGATAATTCTTAATGTCATTATTTTTTTTAATTTGTTAATTAATGTTTCTATTAGTTGCAGATCTACTCGTTTAAAAATCCAGTTCCCGTGCTTGATAAAAATATATACATGCTTTTTTTGTTGCCGGTAGGAGTCGTGATTGACCCTCCGCCCTTCCCAAGGCGGAGGAAGTCCATGAGGATTTCCCCATGCCAAAAAAACTTTATATCACGGTCAAACGGCTAAAAATATTTCAGAAATTACATGGAACAGGACATAGGATACCACTGTCCGTTTTAAACACTTGTAAAGCCCATCTTCTCCAAGCTGACGGGTGACGGCTAGTAAAGAACGACAAAATGATGAACTTTAAAACTCTAATAAAACTGACTTAAAAATCTGTAAATGTTGCAAATTTACCAGATATTCAACTTTTATCCGTCAATGTCAATAATATCTTCAGTAACCACGCTGCAATATAAAGATTATCCGGTTAATACTGTGCCAAGTAATAAAACGGACGAAGAACCAGCGGCCAGCACAGCGGGGCGTAACTCTATTTAGAAATAAATTTACACTCCTTACTTTTCTTCGTAATAGAAAGTAATATAAATGTAAAAGGAAGGTGCTGTATCAAAGTGTAGTACGTTTTATATAAGTCTTCAAGATAAAGTTGTTTTATTTTGTAAAATATTGTTTAAATATTAGAAACATTATTTATACACTATGTCTACTACACTACTACACTATTATGTCATTAAATAAACTTAAAAGAAACGATCGTTAAAACACAATTCCAAATTCATAAGTAATGACATATTCCTGGACTAGAAAAAAAGAATATATTTTGTACTCATTAGTGAGCAAAATATCCAACATTATGAGATGTTTACATAGGTATATTTTATATCAATACGTGGTAGGCAGTTAAGACGTCATTAGGAGGAGCTAAAATTATTTATAAATACCAAATAAAACATAAACGTTGAACTAAATTCTAGGCATTTTTTTTCGTATATAGTATATACGTAATATAATTATGTACTTGGCAAAAATAATACTTGCTACTTTTAAGTTATAATACATTGGTTTTAAGCTATTTATTAATATATTTCACTGTATTTACAAATAATGTTTGCTGCATTTAACTTATTATTAAATACGTTCTATTCTACTGGCATATTGAATGGCAGTGCTGCCAGTCTTTTCTGGGAACGATACCAGTTGACAGTAATGAGGAAGAGTACTTTGACGCCTTAATGCACCCCCTTTCTTTTAGTTTTATTTACATATTTTTTGTGTAAGTTTATTTCCTTCATCATCATCGTTGTATTATTAATTACTTGAAAATTAATAAGTAGCAAATGTTATTATAAAATACATAAACATATGTCTATGTACGCAAAAAAAAAATGTTAACCACAGAAAAATACTGAATTAAACTCACCTCTAATATCTTCGACCGAATTACCGCTGACCTATCCCAACCGATTACAGTATAAAACCTCCTTCCATTCACTTTCTTTAGCACACTACCGCATAATTGCAACATTTTGACAACACTATTATACTACAATATTATAATACACTAACAAAATAATATCAACACAATACCATTCCGCTCGACTAGTTTAAACGTAATGCTGATATACTGGAATATTTTATCATTATGTTTGATAATAAATACACACTTTATTACGTCAAACAAACAAGTGATTACTGGAGATATTTTTTTTATTATTGTAACGCATTTGCAATTTATCGGTCGTGTATTGGTCTTGTGACCTCAAGCTTTGAATTCCATTTTTAAATTGAACTTAGGCGGGAAGTGCGTTGTTCTCGTTTTAAAATTGTTAAATAAAATGAAACCTTACTATAATCTTGTGGTTAGTAATATTATGTATGCCGATAATTTATTTCATGCTATTACACATAAAAGGTGCGTGATTTTGATGACAAATAGCCCACCCAATCACTCTTCGTGGGCGTGATACAACTTATGAATATATCAGGAGGAAAAAGAGCAACATACACCTGCAGTATGTACTAAAATGTATGTACATAATGTAGAGCTCACGTAAGTAAAGGACAATATTAATAAATAGAACACATTTATTTAAATAACATACGTCTTAAAAACACTGTTGCGTTTGTTTGTCAATATAATTAAGATACTTATTGCCTTTACATATCCACATTTGTTATTATCCCAGAGTTAAATATTAATAATATGTAGTAAACTCTGCCTTCAGTAGTGATATGAACGAAGTTGCGGGGAGTTCATGATAGAAAATGGTTTTGTTTTACATAATGTTGCCAATATTTCTTTTTTAAATTAGATATTAAGCATAGATCACTGAATGAGAGGCGTGTGTGGTGTGAGTGATGTGTGTGTTCTAATTAGTCAAACTCCTTATAAATAATAATCAAGTAAATCATAATAAAATTAATGTTTGGGTTCCTTGACCTCAAACAGAAACTGCGATCACTAGTCATAAGTATTAGTATGTCAACCGGAACCTTGTTGTGGAAAGAATGGTCACCCATCCACGAACTTACTGCGGCAAGTGTAGTTCGATCTTCTGATCTGAGTTCTGCACAATAGCCATTTACGGCCAAAATTAATAATCAATCCAATCCAAAATCTTTAGTTTTAAGATTTTGAAATTTATCCATTTTGTGTTAGTATCATCATTTCGGCCGAATGAAGTCCACTGCTGGACACAGGCCTCCCCCAAAGATCACCACAACGACCGATATGAGTGTGCTGTCTGCTCATTGGGGGGTCTTGCCATAATCGCCACGCTTGGCAGACGGGTTGGCGATCGCAGTTGAGTTGTTAATGTACTCGAAGGATGCTGCTGCCCATCCTCCGGCTAATATCCTTAGTCGACTTTTACGAAACCCACAGGATGAGATGGGGTGGTGGTATTCTGAGCCGGCACCACACGGCATAGCCGGCACCAGTGTAAGTATCACAATACAAAAAACAGACAAATCATTAATCTTAAAACTAAAGATTTTGGATTAGACAGATGATTAATTTGGGCCGTTAGACAATTGGCGATCTGTCGATAATCAGATATAATTTCTCGTGATCGTACAGAGGTAACTTGTTGTGAAAATAGATTCCAATGTTTTTTATTATCAGAGTTATTTGTGTAGCAATAATCTCTATTTGTACAGCCAGCGCATTATCAGCTTGCAAGGATTATAATATTAGGCACTGTTTGATAATCTTGCGGAATTCTGCCAAAACTGAAGTCTGTTGTAGTCACATACGCACGAGGGCCAAAGATTCACTTTCTACAGTTATAGTCTGTGGGACTGCAGGTTTAAAAAAGAAACTAGTGGTGAGACAAGCAAGTTATTCGCCAGGTGGTAACCTTCACGCTTGCCTGCAATTCTAACTTCATGTCTGCCCATAAAAATTGTATGTTACCGTTGCTTTTTTTAACATTGTTTTTAACAGATATTTCTCCTGTGTCGTGGCTGCGTTTACAGACACAAATTCCACACACAATACACACAAAGCCGGAACAACTACCCGCAGATCAGATCGTGCGGGAATCGAACCCGCGACCCGTAGTGCAGCAGCCGGTTGTATCAGCCACTGCGCCAACCGTGACGTCTACGAGGGCGGCACTGAAAATTTCGGGAATCAAGGAAGTGACACAACATTACTATTTAAAAATGTATTTATTGCTTTTCGAAGTATTCTCCGCGAAATTTGACACTTTTTTCCATACGATGGAACCAATCATTGAAGCAACCATTCCATTCGGAAGTTGGGGTCTCCAAAATGGCCGTTTTGTAGGCGTCCACAGCTTCTTTAGGTGATGAAAATCTCTGTCCACGCAATTTATTCTTTATTTTAGGGAAAGTATAGAAATCATTAGGGCTTAGGTCGGGGCTGTACGGCGAATGGTCTAATAATTCTATGTTTTCTTGCTCTAAAAACTCTTTTGTTCTGTGCGCGGTGTGAGAACTCGCATTGTCGTGATGGAGGATGATGCGGCGGTTGCAGTTCTCTCTACGGAGTTCAGAAACGACCTGTGGCAAACAAATGCTAGCATACCATTCTGCATTAACCGTTCTTTGTCCTTCAAGAGGAATAGTCGTAACATGGCCGGTTTTGGAGACAAACGTGGCCACCATTTTTTTTGCAACACTCCGTGAACGAACGATTTTTATTGGCTTTAACTCATTTTCGAACACCCAAACTCATGACTGGTTTTTTGTTTCGGGTTCGTACGCATATATCCAGGATTCGTCACCTGATACGATGTTGTATACAGCATTTGAGGATCCTGCGTGGAATCTTTCGAGAGTTCTGACGCACCAAGTAACGCGAGCCGCTTTTTGCTCTTCACATAGCAAATGCGGTATCCATCGGGAAAACAACTTTTTTACACCTAATTGTTCATGCAAGATTATTTGTATTTGACTCATGCCAATGTCTAAAGTTGCCTGAATTTCGCGGTATGTCACATGTCGATCTTCCTCAATCAGCTTACGCACAGCATCAACGTTTTCTTGGGTGACTGCAGTTTTTGGACGACCTTGACGAGGATCATCACTGAGCTTGACACGTCCACGTTGAAATTCAGCAAACCAGCGATAAATTGTGGTTTTGGATGGGGCTTCATCACCAAATGCAGAAATCATCCGGTCAACACGCTGTTTTTGTGTTAAACCACTTCGAAAGTCATAATAAATCATCGCTCTTGAATTTTCTCGAGTCAATTCCATTTTCTCAACGACTAAACAAGTTTGACAAAACCTTGTGACAAGACCGTGAATCTTTTTTTAAATAAATAAATGGTATTCGATTTGTAAAACCAAGGAGTTTTCAATTAAAAAGATTTTAATATGACAGGAACAGTGGAAATATTCCATTCCCGATACGTTTAGTGCAGCCTATGTAATTCACTTACTACAGTACATTTCAAACCGGAACATAATATCTACTATAGCCTGAACAATACCGCTGTACCGCGTCTTGGGTATGCGCGGGGAGGTGAGGAGTGGGAAGGAAAGCAACATAATAACAAAACGGAGTGGCTGCTCGGCCCCCCGCCTCGCTGCTCGCATACCTAAGGCGCGGTACAGCAATATTGTTCAGGCTATACCTAAATGTTTTAAGTTTAAACACTACTCCTTGGCGGTAGCATATCTGGTACTGCGGTGGTACCTATCTAATCAGACTCCTGCAATAAGAGACCTAGCACCAGTTAAATATTTAATGTAAGTTTAATGTTATTCCGTGTGGTGACCGGATTAAGAATATAGCAACATTCCATCACCTCCCGTGGATGTCGTAAAATCCGACTGAGGGACTCAAAACCAAAGAAGACTACGCGGCAGCTGCGTTACTTCTGTAGTACTACTGTCAATGTGCGCTCACCAAACTTAGTGAGTACTGGCAAACTCCCCCCAAAATGACGACACACGTTGTATATGAGGCCTTTGTTCAATAATTAACGTCTTGTAGCTGATATGATGATGATGAAGTTGAATGCAACTGCAATGCTGCACAGACACTACACGAAAGCACTCATATAAGGAATATTGCTTAACGAAATGTTGGCTCTACTAATGCAAATGCAACTTGATCGAAACGTCGAGGTTAGTCAGAATATTATTTTGATATTAATCAGTGTGCGAATGGACCCGATACTATCTTAAAATCATGTAATAATTTAGTTTTGTTTCTAGTATTAGAGTTATGCCGTCACATCCGTGTGGCGTCCGGAAGAAGAATATAGCACCACTCCACAATTCCCGTGGATGTCGTACATGGCGATTAAAAGAAAAAAACCATGAAGGATAGCAATTTTGAGTTCAAGAAAGGACTATATCAAGCCAAAGCATAGTTATAGTACCTGCCGATTATGTAGTTCAGGTAAAATTGTCAATCCGCGAAAACGACTAAACATATGAGCAGTATAAGTGACTTATGAAGAAGAAGGTCGTCAATCTCTGAAATCATACCAAACCCGGAGCATGGACAGGAATAATTCGTATTTACGTGGTACGACTGACGAAATATAATCCTCCGTTATTTCAAGGTACAAATTAAAGTTAAAACGTCATTTCTGACAGCTCAAGGTCCAATTCTCGTAATTAAAAAATGTTCAAAATAAAGTTCCAATCTAGTTTCAATATCGTAAATGTCACAAATGCTATTTCCCTAAACTAACAAACACCGTCAAACTTGAACTTATATTGTGATGAGATCGAAAATGGATCGAAAGTTGTTCGAAGCCAAAACAACCGCTTCCGCTAACATTTTGAATTGACACAGGTACTAAAATATTCATTAAACAAACGTCAAAATCGAAATTGAAATGAGACTAGATTGAGATCATACTGAAATCCGACGTACGTCGAAGAGGAGCAGAATACCATTTTTTGTCAATTCATAATTTATTCTCAGTTTCGAGAATTGGCCCTCAGATCAAACAGAAGAGGATTACAAACGCGATGAAGGAAATGATAAAATTAACTTAGTACGGAACTATATGTACAATCACATGACGGAGACATCGTCTCACCTTTGCTCTCAAAATTAAGTATTAAATTTAATATTCACAATTAAAGATAACGCAGCCTAACTACAAATGTCATTGGCTTTTTATCAGCGTGTTTTTAAAGTAATAAACCGATATTATAATTTAAATGTAAACATTGGATAGTAAATCAATATGCATTCCTACAAAATATAGGTTTTTAGCAGTAATCGAATAGCGAACACCTTCGAAACTTCATACTCATAATCTCCGAAGACCCCTGCGAAAGCAAAGCAAAACTAAGTATCGAAAAGCCCGCTCAACGTAACAATTTCGCTTCGTTGGAGTAAGTGCACGTACGCACGCGCTGGTTAGCACTACCAGCGCATATGTCGGAGTAATACCGTGGTGGTTTTAGCAGGTAAGAGCTCGGCACACTCCTCCGCCAACTCCATGTTATACGACGTACAAGAGGATCTCCCCATGCAAAAAAAAAACACTATCGTGCAAACGCAGCTCGGTGCTAGCTTAACTTTTAACGTGCAAACACATGTATCGTTGCAAAAACTGATTCATACACATAAAACTTGTTCATAAAACCATAATAAATTTGCTGATAGCTGGCTCCCATGAAAAGACATAATAACTACTCGATAAAGTAGCGTTAAAAATTTTGACATACCGTATTCCGATAGAAGGGCCTTTTAGCTTGTTATCGGATATTCGGATAGAAAATATAGCAACACTCCAACTCCTGTCATGGATGTCGTAAATAGCGACTAATGGCCTAAATTAATAATCAATCTAATCCAAAATCTTCAGATATAAAATTTGAAATTCATCCATTGTTGTGTTACGATCACATTTATTACAAAAAACAGACCTATCCATAATCCGATATCCAAAGAGTTTTGGATTAGATTTATTACTAATTTTGGCCGTAAGAGATTCCAAAGCAGAGGGGATAGACAGCAACATTCATTCTGCGGAACGGTATCCATACTGCGCACACCAGCCCGCCTGCCAAACGTGTTAAGTACTAGCAGTTTCTCCCAAAATTACCATACAATTTTGGAAATGTATGGACGAGGCCTTAGTTCAGCGGTGGTCCTTTGGCTGATATTCGGTTGAGAGTGTACACCTACTACACAGCTTTAAGCTTTGTTATCTTTACTCCAAGTCTTTTTTTCGTACGAGCTGAAATCCTTATGGGACTTCCTCCAGCTCAGGAAAGTTGGAGGGGCACGCCGTACTCTTACCGGCTATGACCCCATGGTGGCCGTCTACAGCCCATACGGAGGAGTACCGGGGATTCCAATTAAACGCACTGGAGCCCCCGTTAGCTTCGCCGCAGCTCGTCTCGGGGGAGCAATTCTTCCACAATACTAACATTGATCTTCCCATAATGTTCACGGCGACGACGTGACCACCAAATATTACCGTGTTCTCTGATGTCGCGTTACTCCAAAAGCCCTCGCTAGTAAGAGACACACCTCCGCCATTCCCAGGGTCGACGCAGTCTAGAATTGATATCGAAAGCGGTAATAAAAATAATCCAATAAACAATCTCCATTTCGATGATCTATCTCTGACAGCCGAAAAAGTCTAAGAAACTAGGTTCAAATTAGTGTATTCAGTTATATACATAAAATAATATATACATTATCCTAAAACAATATTCTGAGGTAAGTTATTCACTTCTAGTTTACAGTTTCTAGCTCAAACTTGTATTGCAAAAGTTGATGTCAGAACAACACGCGCAGGCAGTAACAATGTATTGCTTTCAAATATTGAACTGTACATAGTCTTAATTTGAGTTGTGGTTCTAGCCAAACTTAGGTTATTTATATTATGGAACATGGCTCGTGGCTTTCAGATCGATCTGCGAGGATAGGGGGTGGTAAAGCAAAATCGCCGCTTTCAAGTCTACACGCTCTCCACATCGAGATCCCTCTGTGCCGCGGACAGGTAACTGTCATGACTAAAATCTGAAGCCAAAAAATGTCTGAAAAGCAGTTTCAAGAGTGACTGAAACAGATTTCTGGTCGCGGGAGATGGCAATCCAAAAGTTTCAAAAACCACAAATGGAATTGTAATAGATGTGTCATTTAAATTACATTTTATTAGACTGAAAGTCACGACTGGCCTCGACTTGGGAAAAGACTAGGCTGGTGATAATAAGATTCTCACTCATCACCACCACCATCTCTACAACCATAATCACTCCTATACATATTCACTTTTCTTGACGTGATGCTATGCGTTAGAACCCAGCATCAATTTCTAGATTAGCTAAATTTTATAGGTAAAGTGGCGTATTTATACCTAGTAAATAGCAACACAGCGCAGCGTGGGACGACCTCCAACGAGGTGGACAGACGACCTGGTGAGGGTCGCTGGGAGTCGTTGGGTGAGAGCGGCATGTGACCGTTCGTTGTGGAGATCTAAGGGGGAGGCCTTTGTTCAGCAGTGGACGACCTGTGGCTGATATGATGATGAAATAGCAACAGACTGTTCTCTATTCATCATATATCCAAAGGACGTCCACTGCTGAACAAAGGCCTCTCTCATAGATTTCCATTATTGTGTCCTCATTTTGAGCGGAATTTTCACATACCCACTACACTTGGTGGCGGGCTGATAAGCGCAGAATGCTTGCTGTAAAAGTAGATGGAGTCGTGCCATATTCTTAATCCGAACATCACACGGATTTCTCGCCCCCATTAAATGTACATAATAACTGCATTAAGCCGATGAACTGTGAGCAAACAGCAGTAAGTACAGATTTGCTTAACCTATTGGGAAATATAGGGGTGATGGTTATTCGTAATGTGAATATAACTTTAAGCGGCCCTACTCATATTTCCAGCTCTGGGGTACAACCTTCAAATCCAAATCGCCACGCTTGGCAGACTTGGCGATCGCAGTTGAGTTGTTAATGTACTCGAAGAACGCTGCTGCCCATCCTCCGGCTAATCGCTCTGTCGACTTTTACGACACCCACGGGAGGAGATGGGGTGGTAGTATTCTGAACCGGCACCATACGACAATTTAATTTATACAATTTAGATTATTATGTTCTTGGAGTAAAACAATCTAGCATCTTCTCGATACGATAGCACAGCAGATTTGCCAATAAGATAGGTAGAGGCTTTACTTTGCGAGAACTGCTATATACTATCTACATTTTGGAATTGAAATGCAGCTTCTAATAAATAAGAACAACTAGAATCTAGTTACTCTTATTTATTCATAGCCGATATCTAGTAGGTACTGATTTTACTCTGGAATGTTCTAAATGGATTCCATTTGTTTTATTTAAGTATCCATCGGTAATTACGTGTCTAATTTTCCACTATAGATAAACATTTATATACTCACGTGAAACGCACCCAAATGCACAGAAAAGGATCTCCTTTGAAAACCGAGTACTTTGGCTGAACTCGGGCCACGCAACAGAAATTTATAACACATTTTTATCACTTTGACTATTATTAATAATTATTAGAAATACTATTATGATCTTGTTAACAATCCTATTATTTAATACATACTTTGTATCTTTACATGGGTCCGATACTGATTGTTGTGTACTGAACGACGGCGACGTTCGCACTTGAGATCCAATAAATTGTTATTGTGTTTATGACGTGGTGATAATGTACTTGATTAAATAATACATGGCGTTGCAAGGATTTCATATATTTTAATTTGTGTTTGTTTTGTTTGTTTTTTCTTTTGTTTTTTGTTTTTATAAAAACGTTGCCCCACACTAGGATTTCTCCTGTGTCGTGGGTGCGTTTACAGACACAAATTCCACACACAATACACCCAGAGCCGAAACAACTACCTGCAGATCTTACAAATATCTGTTCCGTGCGGGAATCGAACCCGTGACCCGGTGCGCAGCAGCCGACTGTATCAGCCACTGCACCAACCGCGTCGTCAACGTCACGTCGTGTTTGACGGTATGCAACTGCACAACCGATCCCCACTGTTTTACTGAGCGCTCAGAATCCGTGCCGGCCATGTGAGATGTGCCGTAGTATAAAATCACTTCTACGAAGGGGCCACGGTCAGCGCTCAAAATCGGTTCATCATCATCATCATATCAGCCAAAGAATAAAAGCCTCGTTGATTTCCACAGCAACAGGTTCCATGCGTGTGTTATTTCGGGGAAAAAAATCCGGTACTTCCAGCCACGCTTGGCAGGCGAGTTGATGACCGCCGCTCAGCTTCGCACGAAGTAAAAACAAATATCCGTTGATCCGATTGCTACCAAACTTCACAGGATCACCCGCTGGGCTAATCTGAAGTTTTCAATCGGTATAGCCGTTTTGAAGTCCATACGGGATATACATATACACAGCGATTTTTATATATGTATAGTAGACTAGCTTTTGCCCGCAGCTTCACACGCGTGGAATTTAGAAATGTATATCATAAATCCAGCCCAGCCCGCCGAGTGCCAAACCATGCGCTTTTGTTTGGAAACGCTTCCCACAAGACACAAAAATACCGACTTCAAAACCCGTAAAATATGACGGCATCTCGCCAGTTGTAAAAATACGAAAAGCGTAGTTTGACGCGGATTTTCCAAGCGCTCTATGACATTTTCAGAATTGAAATAAATTCGCGGGCCATTATCTAAAAGGACGTCCACATGCATGAACGTTGGATGTTGATCATGTATAGAGACGTCGCAGTGTAGATACTCTGCGAGCTCGTTGCGATTCACACAGGGTGTAAGTCTCAGAGGCGCGTGATCCAGCATGGCGCTTCCGATCGATTCAAAACGTGCTTCAAGTCCTTCATTACTATCTTGCGATCGAGAGGCAGCAACGACAACTCGTTGGGTACCTAACTGCGACTGGCGCTGCGTGCTGGGGTGCAATTCCTTAAGCTCAAACATCCAAACATCCTTGAATGTAGGATCTAAATAACGGTGTAAAATAAATTTGGTATTTGCTAAGATATGATTGAAGCTATCCTTGAATAGCTTCAATTTGCAGGAATTTGAAGGACAGGCATAGGGATCATACTTAGCGATTACCAAATTGGGTTATCACTGTTATTTCAATTCTGTATTCAAGGATGTATGGATGTTCGAGCTTCGAGAATTGCACCCCTGCTTTTTGCAGTTAAAGAGGAATATCTTTCAAGGCTCGCGGGCTTGAGTGCAAGATGCAAAGGCTAGCTCGATCTCAAAACTGCAGTTGATCGTGAGACTCAGTTAGCTACTAAACGTTAGTGCAATGCTCTATACACAGAGTATTGCACTGGAGCCTCGAAAGACATTCGTCTTCTTTCTAAGAGGCATGTAAAATTCCCTTTTGAAGCCCATATCAATAACAACAAAATTAATCAACACTGGGCCGTAAGAATCGGCAATTGTTCAAATAATCAGATATAAATAAAATATCGTAGGTAAGGTTAGTAAGTTGTTTACAAAAGTTTAATAACAACAAAGTCACGGACGGAAGTCACGGACACTGACGGCACGGTTGGTGCAGTGACTGATACAGTCGGCTGCTACTGCTGCATATTGTTATACAACTCACCTCCCATGTACAAAAGCGTGATGATTTGTATTTTAGAGTCATCTTTGGACAGTAACGGAATTTTTTGCCAAATTTCAACGAATTCTATAGTGTAGTTTTAGTGGTAACATCCAACATAGAAACAGACAAGCAGATAAACAGACAGACAGAAATTCAAAAAAATGCAGTTTTATCGGTCTCGTTTCTGGAGCAAGATATATTTAAAAAAATATCCATTGTACAGTTTTTCTCTCTCTACGATTTTATTATAGTATAGATTGATCTCGTGCATAAATCGACAGTATTATCTTGAGCCCATTTAATACACTTCTCAAGAAAGCAAATCACTCTGTATTTACAAGTACAAGTACTGTTGTACAAGTTATTATAGACCTTGACTTATTTGTGCTGTTAGAAAGCGGAAGAGCTTGTTGTTGAGTATATTTATACAAATATAAGTTTATTCTAACAAACAATTATAAAATACAATGTAATAATAATCTACTTCATACAGTGGCGTTTACTAAAAGAGAGACGAGTTTAGTACTCAGAAACATCATACGCTTACCGAAATTAAAAGGCGAATCTGTAGATTTAATAAGTGGAACGAAAGAACCTGCCGTCTGATATCCGCATCAACGATCGTCTTCGTCCGAAGTACGTCCTCATCAACCCGGACGATGGAATCACCCTTCTCCGAAAAGCACACATAAATAGACTCCCAGTGTAATTCTGACAGACTGTCATACCCCTTGACCCCTTGCATCACCACCCTGACCCTTGTGCGAGCCGGTTCGTGCCAGTAACTTTAAATATATTCAACACTAGTTGGGAACCACGGTCACACCCGCCGTTTAATTAAAAAGAAATTGGATTAATTATGAATTATTTTGAGTACGTTCGGCATAGACACTTGACATAGAGTATATATATTGGATTTCATGGGTTTGAATATTTTTGCGCGGCACCCTAATTATTTTCTAAAATAAAAGTAGCCTAAGATATTCCTTATAACATCATCTATCTGCCACTGAAAGTCCCGCAGAAATCGGTCCAGCCGTTTCGGAGATTAGCGGATACAAAAAGACAGACAAACTGACAGACAGACCAAAACATTGTTTTTTGTTGTAGGTAGGTACCGTATATACTTTGATATGCATTTAGTAAAAAGCTGTTCTTTTGACATTACAAACAAGTTAATTCTTGATCCAGCTCCCTCGCTTGTCCCCAGCAAGCAACTAAGCTGAGACCCGAGCCCCACTATGGAACGCCCTTAGCTGTGTCGGTTAGTATTTATTTATTTAAGTTATTACCCGGCTGGAAGCCTGAGCATTCTGCGAGAAGCATAACGGCAAAATATATTAATTAAAAATAAAACGCATTTTAAAATAAGCTTTTCGGATGTGGGAATTAAGGGAGTCCACCATTATAATAAAACAATTTTAAACGGATTAAATCGCGTGTATTATTGAGTTTTGTTTTTCCTGACGTTTCGACCACTTTGCAGGGTGCGTGGTCGCAAGACGACTTAGGTGACAAGCGTCGTTACAGATTTAAAAAGTTATTTAATCTACCGTACAAAACTAATTAAAAATTGTTTGGATGCACGCAGTAATCACTCACAGTGTCTTGATATTTTTTAGTGTGGTGTGTTGTTTGGGATTTTATTAATTTAATAACCGGATTCCAAACAGGTGATACCTGCCAACCATCTTCTTTATTAAAATCAGGATGTTTTTTAATTTCAATCCTTTCAAGCCTCACGAAACATTCTTGGTACATAACGGTTCTCTTTCGCGAGGACTTGAGGGTGATCAAATCGAAGAACCATATTAGATTTAGAATGACGTCACTTAGCTAACCATGCATTGTCATCCAAACTAAACGTGTGTGCAAAATTTCAGCTCATTCGGTTGGGGATAACTGTTTTAAAATTCAATTTGACCCATACTGACAAGGCAAGTTAATTAAAATTAGCAATAAAACAGGAAGAAAGGACTAACAGAATGCCTAAAGGCGTGGCACCTATGGCTTAGCCAGTGGCGCTTACCACTAGGTCGGCTCTAGTATATACGAGGACCTGGAGCCCCCTTAAGTGCCGAAGATGACAGCTCCAGTGGTTCTAGTCAGTAGGAGTCCGGCATGCCCCTTCGTCCTTCTCCGGGGCGGAGAAAGTTCATGAAGAATTTCCACTGGGCCAAATAAAAAGAAAGGAGTAAGACTTGCTCGCCTCGTGACTAGGTTGTATAAAAATAGACGAACACACAAATAAATTTTTTGGTCTTTAATAATTAAACGCTACCTTATAATATCAAAAGGCTTATAGGATAGTCAACACAAATACGGACGGACGGTGACGACTGGACGGCACGGTTGGTGCAGTGGCTGATACAGTCGGCTGTTGCGCTCTGGTTCGTGGGTTCTATTCCCGCACGGAACAAATATTTGTATCTGCAGGTAGTTGTTCCGGGTCTGGGTGTATTGTATTTGGAATTCGTGTCTGTAAACGCACCCAGGACACAGGAGAAATCCCAATGTGGGGCAACGATTTTTATAGTGAAAAAGTAACAAAATATTATAAGTACTCTATTAACAATCTTACTTCTTATTAGCAGGACTAGAATATCAAGTATGCAGGTCTTAGTACATGTATACTAATGAGAGCCAATGCACATAACAAATAGAGGACTTGCGTCAATTGACAGCTCTTGTTACGAACACTGCACGACGCACTTTTATAAACATACCATAGACCAGTTTAGCAGAGTTGAGATGAGGTAGAATTATATTGCCATTTGTTTAGTGTTAAGTCTTGTGTTGAGCTATTAGCTTTGCAGCTACGTGTCGCAGGTTTGACTCCCGTCCGGAGCAAATATTTGTTTGGCCTACGGTTGGTCCAAGTCTGTTGTGCATGTGAGATTTATAATCATCATCAAAAGACGTCCACTGCTGAACAAAAGCCTCCCCCATAGATTTCCACAGTTGTGTTGTTGTTATGGGGGACTTTGACAGTACGCAACACGCTTGACAGGCGGGTTGGTGTATTATTACTCTGTACAACAGAAGGGAGGCGGCTGCACATCCTCCTGGCTTAGAGTCCCTTAGTCGCCTTTTACGACATCCACAGGAGGAGAAGAAATGGTGCTACATTCTTAATCCGGAAACCACACGGAATTACTCGAGATTTTTAATATGTATGTCAACTGTAGAAGAACTAAAAATACCGCTCACACAGCTGAAAGGACATTTTAAAAGCTGAAGTGGTAATGAGCGGGACACAATAAAGGTTCTCGAGCGGAGAGCACTCACTGGAATACGCAGTGGGACGGCCTCCGATGAGATGAACAGAAGAACTGGTGAAGGGCGCTGGGAGTCATTGGATGCGGGCGGTTTGTAACCGTTCTTTGTGGAAATCTATGGAGGAGGCCTTTGTTCTGCAGAGGACGTCCTTCGGATAGCGTAATACTGTAATTTTTATACACGTCTCTGTAGCTTTGGACTATGTCCAGAAACGTATGTAGTGTAGTTAGGATTTTCGACGATCCCAAGCTCACAAGCAGTCTAAAACCCGTGAGTCTGACGAAAGACTGTTTGCCTGTGTCTGTTCTTCTACTGACTCCACAACAAAGAGTGTTCGAAGGAATTGTTCGAAATGATACCAATGGCTGCAGTCTACCATCGCGCCTCTTGGCATCGAGTTCGTCTACGGAGAGTTCTTCCGCATACAGTAGTGACAAGAGTTACACGATTTCAGACTTGCCCGCACCTGCTCAGGTTGTGGAAACTCCGCACTGAAGTTTCCCAAAGTTACTATATATATATATATAATAGACGGCGTGGTTGGTGCAGTGGCTGATACAGTCGGCTGCTGCGCTCCGGGTCGTGGGTTCGATTCCCACACGGAACAAATATTTGTATGATCTGCAGGTAGTTGTTTCGGGTCTGAGTGTGTATTGTATGTGAAATTCATGTCTTTAAAACGCACCCACGACACAGGAGAGATCCTAGTGTGGGGCAACGTTTTTAATAAAAAAAAACTTAAAAAAAAAAATCAAACATATTTAAAAAAGTACATGGTAGAAAATTTAATATTATGTGCAATCAAAGATTATGACGATACTTGACTTGGTCAAAGGACTTAGACTCCCGGCCAAAATAATAACAACAAAAAAGATACTTGACAGCTAATTCAAAAGTATTTATGGTATTAATAAGGTATTTTAGGAAAAAAAAACAATTGTACCGTACGACGTTACGACATATTTTTTTTAAGAATTTATTTAATTTTGTGAAATGTTTTATTGAATATGTAAAGATTAATTAATCTAAGCACCGTACAACGTTGCCTTATACTTGACATTGGTGAAATTGTGGAAGATACTCTACAGAAGCCATAATCTTAGAGAAGAAGAAAAACATGAAATAAATTTTAATGTCTCTAATATTTTGCTTTTTAATTTGTGTTATTCCATTTCATAAACAAATAATTTTTTATTACAGTATATATACCTACCTCTTATAGATTTTAAATAACGTATACTGCCATCTAGTGGCAAATAGAACGGATTATCTAGTTTGTATCAGCGCCATCTATTTTTTACGTAAATACAACTTAAATGTTGTGCAATTCTTAGTTGCACATCTCTTTTCAATATTAGTGTATAATCTATGACCGGGCCTTCCGAGCGTGAGGTCGTAACACTTTGTGTCACTGGCGCTCACAAGGTCGACGTAAGGATTTTGACGATATATATTGTGACTACCACACCTTGATACAATCAAGTACTGATTATATAAACATTAGCATTTTAGATTTTTAGGCGATTTTATGTTTAGTATAATTATGATTCGTTGTTTAGTATAATTATCATTTCATATTTTGCCGTGTGGTGCCGGCTCAGAATGCCACCACCCCATCTCCTCCCATGGGTGTCGTAAAAGTCGACTAAGGGATTAGCCGGAGGATGGGCAGCAGCACCCTTCGAGTACATTAACAACTCAACTGCGATCGCCAACCCGCCTGCCAAGCGTGGCGATTATGGCAAAACCCCCCAATGAGCCCACAACACATCCATATCGGTGGTTGTGGTGATCTTTGGGGGAGGCCTGTGTCCAGCAGTGGACTTCATTCGGCCGAAATGATTGATTGATGATTGATTTTGCCGGCACAGTTATTGCAGTGGCTGATACAATCAGCAGCTGCACTCCGGGTTGCGGGTTCGATTCCCGAATGGATCCTATATTTGCATGATCTGCAGGTACTTGTTCCGGATTAGGGTGTGTGTGGAATTTGTTGTTTTAAAAAGCATCCATGATACAGGTGCAATCTTAGAGTGGGGTAGCGTGTTTTGAAAAGTACAAAAATATGGTGCAATATTAGATGAAATATTAACAATATGAAACCTATTTTTGATACCTGTAATGATAAATTTCTAAATATATTGTTGATAGCTAATTTCTATAACATCGCAAATTGTGTTACCATTTATATCGACTTCGTACTTCAATGGAGCTATAATAATAATGTTTAAATAAAACTGAAGAGTTGAGAGAGACTAACGGGCGAATACTCAAACGCCATTTAACGTTAAGTCCCCAAAAACAGGTTTCTCGAATAATTAAAGCGGGGACTTAACGTTAAATGGCGTTTGAGTATTCGGCCGTAATAGCCGGTTTCTGAAAGGCGGTTAAAATGCCGATTTTGCTAACAAGCTGTCACAATTAACGGTCCGTTAACAGTCCATCACAATCTGCTGGTTTTGGGGAACGCAAATTATTGAAAAATTAGCTAATTGATGTTGACGCGTCTTGTTCGGGAGCGTTCGGGAAAATGGGTTTTGTTTTTGTCTAGCGCATATCGTCGTCTCTTTCGTTTAATAGATAGTCGTATTTTGGCAAGTTAGGTTATTATTTCTGTTTTTGTTCGCCGTCCAAATTTATTTATATTGTACAAACCCCTTCGTTTGATGGTCTATCATAGTACACACGGCTACATATAAGCTGATCTCTCACTGCGCGGAAAGTCAATACCACCAGCCCATCTCATCCCGTAGGTGTCGTAAAAGTAGGCGACTATGGGAATAGCCGCAGGATGGGCAGCAGTGTCCGTCGAGTACATTTATAATTTCACTGTGATCGCCAACCCATCAGCCAAGCGTGGCGATTATAGCAAAACCCCGCAATGGGCTCGCAACACAAAACCATACCGGTTGGTTTGGCAATGTTATTACAATGTCTCGAAAAAATTATACTTACAGAAAAAGTGAGTTTTGACAATAGTGGAAAAAATGAGTATGTAACTAAGTATTCAAAATCAATAAATATATTTGGCTACCTACCAATAAATAATAAATTCAGTTCATTATTAAATATAATAGTTTAAACATTCATGCTGGTATTTTACTAACGTACTTGATAATTATTTAGCTTACCTCAAGTTTTCTCCGACGTTTACTAACCTTTTATTCATGTCATTAGCCTTTTAATGAGTATATTTACTTTGACACAAAATTAATTGGTCAATATTAACCAATTATAAAATAGCTCGTTGACAATCCATAGATTGATTGCTTTATTAACCACCACTAGTTTTGTGTGCTTATAAGAGCGTTTTGCCATAATCGCTACGCTTAGTGCTAAAGTGTGGAAGTCTATTTCAGTTAAATACATATAATTAGCCCATTACTGTCCCACAGCCTTTTCTCACGATGAGAAAGGTTAGGTCTTAGTCCACCACGCTGGCCTGGGGTAGGTGGGCGGACTACACGTGTAAGGACAAAAAAATCGGTTGTCTGTAAAGTCGGTTTACTGACGATAGTTGAACGTGACAACGTCTTAAGAAAATACTGATGGAATGGTAGCATTTTTCAAAAGAAAATTTTAATTTCATTTGTTTAATATATATGTATGTATATAGAGAAGGAGGTAATTGGAAATTACAATGAAATTGATCAAGTTAGATTTATTTGTACGCATAAATACAATTATGTCGATTTTTTTTTACAAGTATAAATGTGCGTTGAGCAATTGTTTTACAACTTTTAAACATGTGTAATATTTAATTTCTTACAATCTGTGTTATTCTGTTGAGAATAGGACGATGATAGGAAAAGGCATCGCTCACTCAAGTAGGAGAGAGACGGACGTCGAACGCTGCCGAACGCAAAGGCCGATTGTGCTTCTTTGTCGCTCGTTCCGCGCTCTCGCTTGCACTTCAAGCCTTACATGGAACGCCTCAGAGCGAGGTAACGCCGCATGAGTCATGTTTTTTCGTGCGTGCAGCCGGCTCTATCGAATTATAAGACGTTGTCACGTCAAAAATGAATGAGCTGTAAACCATAGCGCTGTTTCTGTCGGTATATTTTTTCATCGTTTACCATCTTTATGTTAATTGTACTTAACATACTATAAACTGATAAACAAAAAGATAAACTCCATGGATAAAATAATTCTAGACTGCACATTATCGTCCAAAGGATCAATATTATTTACGCGATCATTACGCCCGATCTGTAGCCGTGTGTGCGTGAACTAGTGTTGAGTAGGACATACAAGAGGCAGTACATTTGTCCCGTACATGATACAATATTGTAAGAGCGGCTCAACATTATAACATGTACCACTTCAAATTTTATGTCGCGTTACTCTACTCTTTGCATGTGAACTGTAGGGTGAGAGAGAGAGAGAATGAGGCACATGCTTCAAGAGCACGTCTTTTATTCAACGGACATTATCGTGACTACAAGAGACAACATGATGTTGTTAGTCACTCTATTACAAATGTACTAGGACAAAATACGAGACGCGACAGTTTTATAAAAATAAGATTTCATGAATGTTTGTTAATTACCTATTTGTTTTGCTTGTGTTGCTGTTTATGTCTGTGTATTAGATATATTTTAAATCAAAATCATGTTTTACAAATAAGTCGCCTGCACAATAATGATAAATGATGTAAAAACGTCGATACAATCATCATTCGTCTTATTACTTTGTTTTAAGTATTACGTCAATCACACTTTGTAAGACAGGGCAGTACAAATACAGCAATAGTACATGAAATACTCGTTCTTTCAAATGTACCGCCAAGCTTCATGACACCTCGCCTCATTTGAAGTGGGACATTGTACTACTGACTCGGTACAAAAAAGAGGCTACTCTTACAAACTCATTTTTAAATTGTGTCCCACTCAACACTAGCGTGAACGGCGCGCACAAACATAACATGCGGTGAATTTACCCGAACTCGAAGAAGTAAATTTTGGGCACGGCTTCTTAATAGAGTGGATCAGACGATCAGAATCAATTCAATTCAGATAATCAAAATTCGTTGGTAACGGGGCTGACTGCCTAAGGTACGCTAAACATCATTAATTAAATATCCACACTCGTGGAGACTGTCTTCATAAACTAATTTTTTTCTTTTACAGCCTGTCACTATCTGTGACAACCTATTATTGAACATCATTGTAACACACGAGCTTAGTTTTGATAAGTTAGCTTATTTTAATCCTCTTGTATGACAAGGCTATATCAAAAGTTCCAATGTGATAATTTTGACATTTAATGTATCATTCGCAGACCCTTTGTTTAACTCTTGGCCCGTGGTTCTGCATATAGTTCGGGAGCATGCGTACGTAGGTAACCGACGCCTCCTGTGGCGAAGATAAATGTACGCAAAGGCGGCGGCGGAAAGGCAGAGAGAGGCGACCAAGTTTCAGCCCTCCCGCAGCAGGCACACTGGGCACCAGAGGATGTTACCGATCTCCAGCCTGCGGTTCAGCCTGTGGCCGGCGGACTTGGGTTCTTCGCCCGATCAGAGACAGGCCCGAGACGGTGACGTAAGACGTGACGAGTTCCGTGCGCGCCCCTCTAGAGTATTTGCGAGCGAAACCCGCACTCCGGCACAAGGTAAGTACAGTCGTTCCATCGCTTTTCATCGGGCAACATCGAGATCAAAAGCGGACCTGTTCATGAATACAAGAATCCAACACTTAAAATGTCGAATCGTAAGTAAAGTATGTGCAAATAAAGTATACTAACTTACTGCACTTCATTCATCTGTGCCCTTATCTCTCCGCATGCACACGTTCAATGTCTAACTCATTATACAAATAATTAGCTTCGTTAGTAGATACCATAAAATATTGCGTAACTATAACTATAATCTCTGTACTTTAAAGTAGCCTTCTTCTGGGCGCGCTCGTTCCATCGTAGACCTCAAACATCGCTTTCCATCAGGCAAGATCGAGGTCAAAAGCGGACCCATTCATGAATAAAATAATCCTTCACTTAAAATGACAATTCGTAAGTTAAATATGTGCAAATAAAGTATACTAACTAACTGCACTTCATTTATCTGTGCCCTTATCTCTCCGCACGGACACGTAAGTCCAACGTCCAACTCACTATGCAAATAATTAGCTTCGTTAGTAGATACCATTAAATGATGCATTATAAATAACTTTACATGTTAAAGATCTGTTTATGGTACTGAGGTGTGTTATTGTTATTACCAACAAGTCAACTAAAGTCATAAGCATAACCTTTGTTCAGCAGTGGGCATCTTTCGGCTGATATGGTGATCCTTTGGTACTAACCTACTGTAATTTTTATACACGTCCTTGGACCTTTGCAATCAGTCCAGAGAAGTGTAGTTAAGATTTTTGGGGATCCCAAGCTCACAAGCGCCCGTAAGCAACCCGTAAGTCTGAGGAGATACCTCAGACTTACGGGCCACAGACTTCCCTGTGTGTATTTTACCAACTGCACATCGGAGATTGTTCTAAGGAATTCTTAGGTATTATGCCAACGGCTACCTTCGACCATCGCGTTCGTCTACAGAGAGTTCATCCGTATACACCAGTGACCAGAATTACGGTTATAAATAGCTTTACATGTTAAAGATGTGTTTACGGTAATGAGGTCGGTAATAGTATTACCGTGCCGTGTGGTTTCAGAATACCACCACCCAATCTCCTCCCGTGGTGTCGTAAAAGTCGACTAAGGGATTAGTCGGAGGATGGGCAGCACAACTCAACTGCGATCGTCAACCCGTCTGCCAAGCGTGGCGATTATGGCAAAGCCCCCCAATGAGCCCACAACACACTCATATCGGCCGTGGTGGTAATCTTCGGGAGAGGCCTGTGTCCAGCAGTGGACTTCATTCGGCCGAAATTATTACCAACAAATCGACTAAAGTCTTAAATTATTCAAACGTTTCTTCATCAGCATATTATTAAACTAGCCGTTGACCGCCACTTCGTTTCGCGATTTTCTCCTTAGTTTAGCCCTAAATACAGCTCCTCCACCAGACTGCCATAACATACGGTCGTGTTATCTATATTACTATAATCACCACGCATGGCGGACGGTGATCGAACTATGATTCTATGTGAGAGTAGTCCATAGATATCGAAGAGTAGGAAGATATTGCTGTCCATCCTTCTGACGTGAACCTGTAGTCGCTTTTTAGAATACCCATAGAAAGAGAAATGTTGGTCTATACTTTTTCGAATAGCAAACGGAAGTTCAGTGCGTTCGGTTCGATCCCCGAGCAGACCAAATTTTCTTATGGCCTACAGATAGTTGTTCCGGGTCTGGGTATCTGGGTGCATATGGGTGCGTGATGTTATGCCTGTAAACAATAAAATATAATATAAAAAATATATTTGTGTGGTATTAATAAATACTAGTGATGTAACGAATGTTAGATTTCTCACATTCGCGAATGCGAGTGCGGATGCGAATATTCATATCCAATATTCGTGAATACGAATACGTATATGAATGTTGATTTTCAAATAAAGCGCGCGCAAAATGTCATACTAGTTTGACATTTCGTGTCAGCCATATTTATACCGAACATAGCCATCGCTAATGCTCGGTTCTCATCGGGGGTAAGCCCGCGGCCCCCAACCCGTTATTACTTCGTTTTCATCACATCAGCCAAAGGACGTCCACTACAGAACAGAGACCTACCCCAAAAAATTCTACAAATGTGTCATCATTTTGGGGGGGGGGTTGCCAATACTTACCACGCTTGGCGGGCGGGTTGGTGAGGGCAGGTCAATGCTGTTCCACAGAAGGTGCGCTGCTGGCCATCCCTTTGCCTTAGAGTCTCTTACTCGCTTTTTACTGTCATGGGACTGCAGCGCTGAATTCTGTCGTCCAAATTGGAAAGGATCTTTCACTACGGATGTATGACAAAAGCCAAGAGGAAAATATAAAATCGTGTACAAAACTTATTTATTATTCATAAATTCTCCAAACAACATACACTCATCGAAATGAGAAACCCCATTTTACTAAGTGACAACAGAATTTTTCCGATAAACATTAATGCATAAAATTCGATGAAAAAACGTGTCAGAATAACTGTATAATAATGTTCTGACTTAAGAAATTACATAGAAAATAAATTATCTTTGGTATGAGTCATTATTAGTATGTTTTCATATCAATATGATATATCAAATCGCTTATCATGATGCACAAATTGTAATAGGTAAAATTAACATCCTATGTCATCATCATATCAGCCAAAACACGTCCAGTGCTGAACAAAGAATCAAAAGTCCTCCCCATAGATTTCCACAAATGTGTCGTTATTTTCGAAAGAATTGACCACGCTTGGCAGGTAGGTTGGTGAGCGCAGAATGGTAGCTCTTCTATAGAAGAGACACTGCTGCCTATCTGGGTTCTGGAGTCCCTTACGGCCGAAATGAATAATGGTTCTAATCCAAAATCCTTGGATTTCGGATCACGGATATCTCTGTTTTTTGTGTTAAGTGTGATCGTAACACAACAACGGATGAATTTCAAATCTTAAATCTGAAGATTTTGGATTGGATTGATTAATGATTTCGGCCGTTAGTCGCCTTTTACGAAATCTACGGGAGAATATGTAGAGGTGCTATATTCTTAATCCGGACACCAAACGGAACACACAATCTATATCTTACTGTATCTCTGCTTTTTCCGCACCTTTGGTGCAGTGGATCGATCCCCGCATGAATAAAACATTTTCGGGCTAACAGAAGTCGTTCCTTGGGTGTTCGTGCATGAGAGGTTTATCTGTAAAGTGTACCCACGATTCAGGAGAAATTCAGCACACTGCTTATAAAAATGTTGTATAATAAACTGAAACGATATTTACTTTAGAAAGTAGGTTCTAAAAAAACACTTAATCGTCAATAAATTTAGATTAATTGCATTTCCTGCCTCTGAAAATAAACGCAGAAACAAACTGAAAGGTTTCTGTTTTAAAGTCCAGACATATTTATAACAAACAAAATTATTTAAGAAAAGTAAAAGGACCTTACCTGGCAGACGGCAAGCATGAATCCCCCATCGTATAGCCCAATCCCCCAAAATATTTTAGGGAGCTCAACGACCCGTCGCACAACAATGCCATCAGCATGACATTTGTGTAGGCCAGATGAATACCCAAAACTATCAGACAGATATTAAGTCTAAGTGTGTATAGCTAACCTACATTGTACTCGTATACACCATTATGTTACTATCGTCAGATCAATGTCGTAAAAAATATTAAAAGGTCATTACTTATTCATAAAAAACAATTGTTCATTAAAATGTCATAAAGTGTCCACTTAAATGTCAAAATCCGCACGACCGTACAAATAATATCAGTATGTTAGATTAGAGCAGCTCAATCCTAAGCATCTTGTCATCCATATAATCTGTAACTGTATATAAACCCCTTTTACATCGTTAATTTTTATAACGGACTTAAATTTATTAAGACTAAGATTTTTACTACTAGGTACTTGGGAGCTTGTTGTAGAAAGGTATACTTTGGCACGTAAATAAGTTTAAAAAAAATTGGAGCCTGATCTTTGGCATTACGAGTTTCTATATTTCTAGTATTGACGCGTATTTTTTTACATATATATTAGATTCTCATAATTAAATGTAAATTGAGATGCGACAGTAAATATAGTGAGTTCTTTAAATTTATCCCTCGGTGAATGTTTAAAACTTAGGTTATAAACTGCTCGATAGCTCCCTTTTGCATTTAGTTTGAAAGTCGGTAGCATTTCCAAAATGCCATACGACATTACACTATGAAAATAACTAAAATATACTTGGCCTATTTTCAAGATTACGCAATGCTTGGCCCAATGCATGTCATTCGGGGAGAAAGCGTGGTAATGTGAGGCTTGCCTATATAGCTAAAGTAACTGCGTGAGCATAACTTTCGCGGCCCATCAAGTGGTGGCCAACATTTGGAATCATATTTAGCTTTGTTGGAGAGGTACCAATAATAATATTAATCATCATATCAGCCAAATTACCGTTAATGCTGAACAAAGGCCTCCCCTATAGATTTCCACAATTGTATCGTAGTTTTGGAGGGAATTTGTCAGTACTCACCACGCTTGGCAGGACAAACGGGACGCGGCTGCCCACCTTCTGGTTTAGAGTCCCTTCGTCATCTTTTACGACACCCGCGCCACAAGATGGATTGGTGCCATGTTCTTCATCCGGACACAACATATTATATATACCATCATTGAATAGAATTGAAATATAATTTTACAATTATTATGTTAAGTTTTCTGTTAAAATGTAAGCGGTTTGTTCATGTACTGTAAAACTATATTTATTTTAAATAAATAAATTCTACGTATGGATAGATAGAAAATGAACTATTGGAATATTATACACAGTCTACTGAATGGACATCGACCAAACATTCCTGAAAGCTTCCACCCAAATGCCGGACCTGCACAACTAACTACTCGTACTAATGAAATTTAGGGTAAAACTTCGCATACGCAACATTGGATATGGTATTTAATATGTTCTAATGATTTAATTCAACAAATTGGCAAAATGGCTACACTACCGTGACGGTGTAGCACTTGAATGGTAAAGAGCCGGGTTGGTGACGTGAGTTGGTCAGCCGTTATTGACACGCATTTCATTCGAAGAGACGTTCCGAATTTGATACAATGAGATTGTTGAGCTAATTATTTAAATCGTGACTAACCATTTAATCGAGTCACGACTTCACGAGTCGACTTTCGTTATAATATAAATTACCAAAAATTGTTCCAAAGTGCACATTTAAAGGCGTCTGCCCATTACCCCGTATCATACCATGACCGTGCTATGAACGTATCAGGCACGGAAAAGAAATGACGCAGGCTATTACGCACACTAAACCTACTCGTGAATACGCTCTCGTTCCGGTCACAGCACTCTACGGTGTTGGACGGTGACGGAACGGTTTAGTGGGCGTTGTTCTATATTAATATTCATAGAAAGGATATGTTTTGCCTGATACATTCATAGCGCGGTCATGGTATGGTACGTTTACGCCATCCAGTAAATAACAGCGAAATGTGGCGCCGTCTGTTGTTTAGTAGCGGTACTATAACTGCGACAATTCTGCGATACTGAGATACGTGGCGCCATCTATTATCTAGTAGCCGTACTACGTGCGTAGTAACTTACGGAATCTCCGGGATTGTTTTTGTGGCGCCATCTGGTGTCTAGTATAGCGGTATCACATTACCTAGAAACTTCGAGAAAGCAAATATTCAGGAAAGTTATACTGAGTATCGATCGGCCCATATATATAGCGGCCGCGAAGGAATATGCTCCTGCTGGGTCTCACCCGGTAGGGCCCGCTCGCACGTGACCCCGTGAAGAACTTCGGGCGCCCCTGTTATGAAACATTAACAGATACTCAAAAGTCCGTATTAACTCCGTTAATACAGAGTTATAGAGATATATATTATATACATATCGCCTGTTACAACTACTCACGCCTGACGGCGGAACAGCGGACAGCGGAAATCCAACAACCTATCCGTGTTTTTATGGGCCGCGATAAATTGATACTTCGGGCAGGGGTCTAAAGACCCAGGACCCGAGCCTCGCACCCCTAGCGGGGTGCGTAGAGGAACTGCAGGGACAGATCAGTTTACTTTCCTACGATAAGTGTCCTTTACGATAAAGTGAAGAAGCAGTGGACGTCCTGTGGCTGATATGTTGATATGATAATGTAAATTACGGTGTGCCGCCGGCTAAGAATAGCACCACCCAATCTCATCCCGCGGGTGTCCTAAAAGGTGACTAAGGGACTCTAAAGCAGAGAGATGGGCAGTAGCATCCCTGCTATGGAACAACACCCATACTGGTCTCACCAACCTGCCAGCCAAGCGATCTTGTGTTTATGAGGGAGGCCTCTGTTCAGCACCGGACATATTTTGGTTGATATGTACGGAGACCTCGGTTAGTGTCCCATTCCATTTTAGATCGTGTTGGACGTATGTCCCCGCGTAAGCCTATCAAAAGATCGGCTTCTCCCTTTCTGGGGATACTGATCAGAGAGAGACATAATAATTTAACGAACTCCACAAAATAACAAGTTAAATAACTCCCTAACTCTGAAGTAATCTGGGCATCCGTGTGTTTCAGGCGTTACATACTTCCCAATCTTTTATAAAATATAAAGCCAACAACTCTCAAATTTAAAAAACATATGAACAGCAGATGAAAAGCGTCCTACAACTGCAATTTGGGTGACTATTCCGCTAGCTGTCAGACCAGTAATATGTCGAAGTTCACAAAAGCAAATTCAATTTATCAGTCGCATCCAAAATTTCCAACTCTGCCTCTCTAAAGGTGCAGCACGAATATTCGGCATTACACTGTCACCGTCACAAATTAAATCACCTCTATTGCAGTTTGGTTGAGTCAGGACTAACTTGCCAGCCGACCGTCCGTTTTGAATACTTTGTCAATTGAAAGTTATATTGCTTTGCTAGAGCACACTGAACCATTTTTCTTTCTCAATATCTATTCTAGATTGGTTCCTGGTATATTTGTGTATACTCACTAGCTAATATTTGTTTTCTTTTTATTATTGTTTTATAACTTATGTCGAATACATGAAGAAGAAAAATGTTTTATTACATTCACTTAGTTACAGAGATTTTGTGACGAAATGACTTTTTGTTTGGTTAATTGTTAGAATTATTATTGTGTATTTAAATTGTTTATTTTGTTTTTGAGAGTTTTATGATGAGTTATAAGTAAATAAAAGTGAACTATGTCGCATTTTATTTCTTGAAGGAGTCTGTTTTCTGACCATTTTAAAACGAGACGATTTGCAATTCTAACCTTTTGAAAGACTAGTTTTGAAAATCATATCATTTGATCATGAAAAAAGGCATTATTCGTGTTAGGCATAGGAATAATAGACAGCTTATAATGAGTACATATTTCCAGTCGCAAGCCGTCATTAGGTATGAAGAATGGAAAATTTGACGGCACGGTTGGCGCAGTGGTGAAGCGATTGGCTTTCTGCGCAACGTGTCGCGGGTTCGATCCCCGCACGGAACAAATATTTGTATGATCTACAGATAGTTGTTTCGGGTCTGGATGTTTGTGCATGTGAAATGTACGAGGTGTGTTGACAACGACCGGTCTGGGTGTGTTGTGTGATCATTGGGGTCTTGCCATATTCGCCACGCTTGGCATGGCCATGATTGGCGATCGCAGTTGAGTTATTAATTTACTCGAAGGCCGCTGCTGCCCATCCTCCAGTTGATCCCAAGGTCGCCTTTTACGACACCCACGGGATGAGATGGATTGGTGCTATTTGTGCACCACACAGTGAGCTTTTATGCGGTCAAATATAAAAGTATTATGCAACAGAAATAGTAAAGCACAGATAATATGGCACTGTTAGTACTCCTTTAACTCCTGTCTGCAGAGCCAATAATTATCGGCTCTGCAAACATTCACACTATACAATCCGGCAGAGATACTGCATGCAGGGCCCTGCAAACAGGGCTTTGAGTAGGCCCCTTAACTGCTTATCACGGCTATGTAGCTGCCGTACGATACGGACTTACACTCTGCGGTAACTCCACGGATAAACAAAGAGCATTTGTTGCACAAAAAAAGTGTGGTGTTGTCGGTCCATGGGAATCATGCATGCCTATATATCCTAAACTCAAGTTATTGACTATGCCGTGTACTTGAAGCTGTTAAGTTTATCAGAGAAAACTTTAGCCAATTACCAAAGTGCGTGACAAATATCCAAAAAATGAAAGGGATGCTGATGGAATGTCCTGTCAAGGATTCCCAGAACTACACAATTACGTAATGGGTTAACGAATTTACAATAAAGTTCCTAACTGCATTAAAAGTCTACCAATTAAAATGTTCACAACAAAGCGAAAAATGTGTCTAATATTTAAAAAAAGTATTCTGTCGACGATGTTTTGTACTGTAAATAATTTATTTATTATGTAACATTTTAATTAACTCTTTAAACTTATCATAATTATAGTAATGTCTTAGATTTTCGCGATTATTACACATTATAATAAAACACTTTTAAACGGATTCTATCGCGTATATTTTGATTTTTGATTTTCCTGACGTTTCGAATACTTTGCAGCATTCGTGGTCGCAGGATGACTAAGGTGACAGGCGTCGTTACAGATTTTAAAAAGTTATTTTATTTTATCTACCGTACAATTTTAATCAAAAAATTAGTTTCGATGCACGCAGTAATCACTCACAGTGTCTTGATGTTTCTTAGTGCGGTATCTTGTTTGGGATTTTATTATTTTAATGACTGGATTCCAAACAGGTGGTACCTGCCAACCATCTTCTCTATTAAAATTAGGATGTTTTTTAATTTCAATAGCCTCACGAAACATTCTAGGTACATATCGGTTCTCTTTCGCGAGTACTTGAGGTTGATCAAAACGTAGATAATGGTTTGGTTTGCCTAAGGCATGTTCACACACTGCAGACTTTGTGGAGCGTCTATGCTTGACGTCAGCTATATGTTCTTTTATTCGGGTGGCTATGCTACGCTTTGTTTGCCCTATGTATGATAAACCACAATCACAGTCAATCTTGTAGACCCCTGCATCTTGTAAGGGTATGTGACATTTCACTGGTTTGAGAAGTTGGCTGATCTTCTTGTGCGGCTTGAAATAGGTTTTTATAGAAGCACGCTTTAAGATATGACCAATTCTGTCCGTGACTCCCTTAATAAATGGTAAAACAGCGGGCCGTCGATCAACCGTGGTGGGTTTCGGGCGGCTTCTGCGACGGGGATGTGGAGCTTTCAAATTGTTATTTTGAAGAACTTGCTTCACATGGTTAAGCTCCCCTGCCAGGTGGTCGGCGTCGCAGATGCCGTGTGCTCTCTGTAACAAAGATTTGGCCACAGTAGCTAACTGACAACTACTAACGTCTAGCACATATGTGAAGGATTCCTATCACTTTGTCAGCCAAATAAAAGACCTTGAACTGGCTGAAAGCGAAGTGATGGTCAGTTTTGATGTGCAGTCCTTATTTACCAATTTACCAGTAAAGGACTGCCTGGATGTTGTTAAGAAAAGGTTAAGTGAGCATGACATGCCTCTTCAATATGCAGAGTTACTTGAGCACTGCCTTACCAACGGCTACCTGTTGTGGGACAATGAGTTTTACCTACAAACTGACGGTGTGGCCATGGGTTCACCGGTCTCTCCTGTAGTCGCCGATATTTTCATGGAGGATTTTGAGGAGAGAGCACTGATGACAGCCCCGGCTAAACCAAAGATGTTCAAACGGTACGTAGATGACACATTTACCATCTTGCCTCACAATAGGGTCTCTGCATTCCTAAAACACCTAAATTCAATACACAGTAAAATTCAATTTACTATGGAATTGGAGGATAACAATTGCTTAGCCTTTCTTGACATACTTCTCATCCATAATCCAGATCATTCTGTTAGCCACACTGTGTATAGAAAGCCTACCCATACAAACAGGTACCTTAACGGTGAATCTCACCACCATCCTTGTCAGTTAGCTACTGTGGCCAAATCTTTGTTACAGAGAGCACACGGCATCTGCGACGCCGACCACCTGGCAGGGGAGCTTAACCATGTGAAGCAAGTTCTTCAAAATAACAATTTGAAAGCTCCACATCCCCGTCGCAGAAGCCGCCCGAAACCCACCACGGTTGATCGACGGCCCGCTGTTTTACCATTTATTAAGGGAGTCACGGACAGAATTGGTCATATCTTAAAGCGTGCTTCTATAAAAACCTATTTCAAGCCGCACAAGAAGATCAGCCAACTTCTCAAACCAGTGAAATGTCACATACCCTTACAAGATGCAGGGGTCTACAAGATTGACTGTGATTGTGGTTTATCATACATAGGGCAAACAAAGCGTAGCATAGCCACCCGAATAAAAGAACATATAGCTGACGTCAAGCATAGACGCTCCACAAAGTCTGCAGTGTGTGAACATGCCTTAGGCAAACCAAACCATTATCTACGTTTTGATCAACCTCAAGTACTCGCGAAAGAGAACCGATATGTACCTAGAATGTGTCGTGAGGCTATTGAAATTAAAAAACATCCTAATTTTAATAGAGAAGATGGTTGGCAGGTACCACCTGTTTGGAATCCAGTCATTAAAATAATAAAATCCCAAACAAGATACCGCACTAAGAAACATCAAGACACTGTGAGTGATTACTGCGTGCATCGAAACTAATTTTTTGATTAAAATTGTACGGTAGATAAAATAAAATAACTTTTTAAAATCTGTAACGACGCCTGTCACCTTAGTCATCCTGCGACCACGAATGCTGCAAAGTATTCGAAACGTCAGGAAAATCAAAAATCAAAATATACGCGATAGAATCCGTTTAAAAGTGTTTTATTATCATAATTAGTTTTAAAATATAAAACTATTATCATGTTTGATACAGGTGGACACAATTCTTCTCGTCCTTTAATTCTTATATTTGCATGTCAACATTATAATGACTAAAGTTAGAATAATACGTGCTGTCTTGTAAGACCAACAGTGTACCAACTTTTACGCAAATAAAGTACTTGATTTGAATTGGGGATGAAGATGTAGATCATTTGCAAATTTGAAGAAATCTGCGGTATACAACTTTGAAAATGTATAAAAAAGAATAATGCATGAACTATTTTTTATTATAATTATATGCTTACTAACACAATTCAATACATAATAATCAACCATAAAATGACAATTGTCTTACAATTTTCATAATTGTAAGAAGATGTTTTAACTAAAATTTGCGATTTCTGCAAAAAAAACACAGAAGTACCTTATTAGCAGAATAAACAAAAATATGTACAACTTCTCAGCTATCCAACGAGATACAATAAGATGGCAGAAATTTGAAAATGATTGTACAAACTTCATCTATACAATACAAATAAATAAAATTGAAGTGTCTGTTTGTAATGTCAAAATAACAGCTTTTTACTAAATGCATATGAAAGTATGTACGTTACATATAACAAAAACACTGTTTTAAATTTTTTTGTCTGTCTGTCTGTCTGTCCGTCTGTCTGTTTATCCGGGTAATCTCCGAAACGGCTGGACCGATTTTGACGAGACCTTCACTGGCAGATAGCTGATGTTATAAGGAATAACTTAGGCTACTTTTATTTTAGAAAAATAATTAGGGTTCCGCGTAAAAAAATAAAACCCTTGAAATCCAATATATATATTCTATGTCAAGTGTCTATGTCGAAGTACTCTCAATTTCTTTTAAATTAAACGCGGGTGAAACCGCGAGTCCCAGCTAGTAAAAAATAAAACCCAAGCACGCCACGTTGCGTATGTATTGATCAAAACGAAACTAGAAGGCATAATATATTATTGGTATTAAACTGGTATTAAAGTATTTTGTTTTCTTTACAGGCCTCCATCAACGATGGCACTCCCACATCACGTATAGTGGTAGGCAGCGCAACTGCATTTCAATCCAGAACTTGGATGGAAAACTAGAAGAACATAATTAACGAACCAAGCGTGAGCAATACAAGAATAAAATCGTATCGACTAAGTTATTTTACATTCACGTAAACAAATGCACACATGCATACACACAATCCGACACACACAACACGTTCACGAATGTCACATATAGCCAACATACACACTCACATTAGCCACATAAAATTATTGTAACGTTTAGTTTAGTCATACCTATCTAGCTTTCGCTTCTTTCATGCATAAGTGCCTATCTTGCGCGTTGACTTGACCTCAATCCACATCAACCCGGCTGCCTTCAATTCTATTCTTCGACTAAACTCAATATGATTATCAATCAATATTAAAAGTCAACCTATGTATTTGTTGCTATTATTAAATTTTTTTTGAACTTCTTATATCCAGCCAAACTCCTGGAGACTAATGCCTCTGCAATGGACGACTACACAGTGCGGATCTCTTCCTACAGAATGCCCTAAATTCAGGCTGATTAGAATGAACTACAGGATTATCTTTTAAAAACGCTAACGCCGTGTGGTGCCGGCTCAGAATACCACCACCCCATTTCCTCCCGTGGGTGTCGTAAAAGTCTAAGGGATTAGCCGGAGGATGGGCAGCAGCGTCCTTCGAGTACATTAACAACTCAACTGCGACCCGTCTGCCAAGCGTGGCGATTATGGCAAAACCCCCCAATGAGCACACAATGCACCCATATCAGTCGTTGTGGTGGTCTTTCGGGGAGGCCTGTGTCCAGCAGTGGACTTCATTCGGCCGAAATTATGACACCATACAATATAATCGAAGTATATAAGACAGAAGCAACTCTACAATAATACTTGAAACTAATAGAACATGTATTCAGTCGATATAAGAAATTCAATAACGTGTAACAGAAATAAATAAATCTGAAATTAAAGAGCCATCAACCAATGTATCAAAGAGAGACAAAACTATTCGAATCGATAAAACATGAGTAATAAAAGCTGGGTGAAGCTGATATGAATACAAAAGAAACCAGTTGAACTGTGGTATATGATAGGTTACTAATGAGACGCCATGATGGCTTATCCACTTGCCAAGGTATCAGACAATTTATATCTGTAGGTAATTTGAAAGCACCCACACCTCGACAAAAATTGGATGCTCGAAACCGGGCCTCGACGTTAAAGCAAAGCGAAGCGAAAGCACATAAAAAATTACATAATTGAATTATAACTGGTAATCATATTTTACATTAGCTGCGATCCGCGGTTTCACCCGCGTTTATTTTAAAAGAAATTTAGAGTACTTCGACATAGACACTTGACATAGAATATATATATTTGATTTCAAGGGGTTTCATTTTTCTTTGCGCGAAACCCTAATTATTTTTCTAAAATAAAAGTAGCCTAAGTTATTCCTTATAACATCAGCTATCTGCCAGTGAAAGTACCGTCAAAATTGGTTCAGCCGTTTCGGAGATTACTCGGAACAAACAGACAGACAGACAAAAAATTTAAACATTGTTTTTTTGTTTTATGTACCGTATATACTTTCATATGCATTTAGTGAAAAGCTGTTATTTTGACATTACAAACAGACACATCAATTTTATTTGTATGTATAGATACTACAAAGCATTTCATGTTGTGACTGTATTAGCAAGCAATTAATATTAACACTAAAGATGCACATACATTCATCTTGTGACAAGCTGTCTACACGATTTACAGGGACTTAGGTATTTCATTACAGGAGTCATCAAAATGCTTTGTATTACAACCTGAAGATTTATTTGCAGTATCGGAATAGCTAAGTTGATGAATTGACGCTTGCATCACACGTTACTGTGTGTGATACTCCCTGTGACGAAGAGATATCATCATCATCATCATCATTTCGGCCGAATGAAGTCCACTGCTGGACACAGGCCTCCCCCAAAGATCACCACAACGACCGATATGGATCTGTTGTGGGCTCATTGGGGGGTTTTGCCATAATGGCCACGCTTGGCAGGCGGGTTGGCGATCGCAGTTGAGTTGTTAATGTACTCGAAGGACGCTGCTGCCCATCCTCCGGCTAATCCCTTAGTCGACTTTTGCGACACCCATGGGAGGAGATGGGGTGGTGGCATTCTGAGAGATATAGATCCCCTTAATTAATAATCTTGGCGAGATGTATCATGTTCACAACGCATGGCATAGGGGTAATATAGTTAGTGTACTAATGGAAAACAGATAAGGTTACCAGTTCTCTGAGATTACTGGGATTGTCTAAAATTGGTTCCTCCCGTGTCTAGGAATTCATAAATTTTGCTAATGCAGATCATGATGAATAAATACAGTTTTCATTTTTATTGTCTTATAATTATCTATACAAATAAATAAAATTGAAGTGTCTGTTTGTAATGTCAAAATAACAGCTTTGTACTGAATGCATATGACATAGACACTTAACATATATAGGTTTTTTTGTTATAGGTACCGTATATACTTCGGTAAGTATATACGGTACCTATAACAAAAAAACCATTTTTTTTTTTTTTTCTGTCTGTTTGTTCCGGGTAATCTCCGAAACGGCTGGACCGATTTTGACGGGAATTTTACTGGCAGATAGCTGATGTTATAAGGAATAACTGAGGCTACTTTTATTTTTGAAAAATAATTTGGGTACCGCGCAAAAAAAGACCCTTGAAATCCAATATGTATATATATTCTATGTTAAGTGTCTATGTCGAAATACTGTAAATTTATTTTAAATAAAACGCGGGTGAAACCGCGGGTCCCAGCTAGTACTTCTATAAATTGTAAAGTAATTATAGTCTCATCAAAAAATATAATAATCATACGAATAGTGGTTCGCCTGCCCATAACAATTGTAATTGTCCACCCTTGTTTATGTAATTTCCGGGAGGGGGATGAAAAATTGTCCCGGGAAATGAGATTTTATATCTGGCAACCCTAATATCTGCCGTAATGAATGGGCAGCGACAGCGTAATGAGATAGTAACAGTATTCCAAGTACCTACATACATAATATATAGGTAATATCTACCTCACCGCCTTTCAAAGCAAAGATTTGTGAATCCGCCTTCTTGCGGGGCGAGCTTCCGGAAATAGGCAGTTTTTTTTATGCAACGTGAAGACAAGACTAGCAAGTCATTCGCCTAGTCGAAAGCTTAATGCCTGCCTATAACAATAGTAATACAACTAGCCATGCATGCCACCACTGCTCTCGACATCTCGATACATTATTTAGTCTCTTATGTCCACTAATTTCATTAGCTACAGTGCCTTTCTAAGCAAAACACAGTAATGTCTAAAGTTTTAACACTAGGTACAGCTTGACGGAGTAGAGAACCACCCAATTCGTGGATACGCGTTGGTAACGCGCGAATCGGGGAGGGCCGGTACATGAAATACTTGCGGCTCACCCTGGACAGTTGTTGGGGCTTCGAAGAGCACTTCCAGCGCCTCATCCTCCGAGTCGAGACGGTAGTGGGTGCACTACACCGGCTGCTGCCCAATCTCGGGTGACCTCTCTACGGTGGGGTCGTGCGGTCCGTGGTCCTATACGGGGCGCCTGTATGGTCAGCTCGACCATCAGGCGCTCAGCGCTGCAGAACCAAAACTCACGGTCTGCAGTGCAGAGTGGCTATCCGGATCGCACGAGGATACCGAATAGTGTCCTACGAGACGGCAACTCTCCTGGCGCGTTTTCCGCCTTTCGACATCCTGGCGGAGATGGATGCGGGGGTATACGATCAGAAACGCTCCCTCCGCCATAGCGGCGAAGGCGCGCCTCCAGGGGCGTTGGACAGGATGAGGCGGCTAGCTCGGCGGCGTGCACTTGAGAAGTGGCGTATAAATGGAAAATAGATGTCTCCCTATAGTACCTACCTATCACGTCGTGAAAGCCGCCGTAACACCGCTAAACTGAACATTTCCAAATTCTATTTATGACCAAGGTCAATGTAACATGATTGAAACGTTGAGGCTAGCCAAAATATTATTTTGTTATAACTATGTGCGCGAATAGACGTACATCTTCAAATATTGTCAAAATCATCACTCAATCACTCGCATCCCTAATTATTAATACAATTCAGCAGACATTTTTTTATTTGCGTCACAAAACTAAACTTACACTAAATACAGGCAATAAAACTATCTATAACAGCATAATACCTCGATGTGAGCACAGTATATCTAGATATTATTTTAACGCACTACACCATTTTTTTGGGTCCAGTGGTGATTCTTCATGAACTTCCTTCACCCCGGGGAAGGACGAAGGGGCATGCCGAACTCCTACCGGCTAAAACCGCTGGGGCGGTCATCTTCGGCACCTAAGAGGGGCTCCAGGTCCTCGTATGATCACACTAGAGTCGCCCACTGGTGCCACGCCCACATCTCGGAGAGGGTGACTGTAAAGCCGTCACCCCCGGGGGGCTGTAAAAGATCCCCCAAAGCGTCCTACGGCAGTGCGTGACCACATGCGTGCTACCGTCTCCTCTTGGGTCGCTCAGTGTGGGCACGCAGATTCACCAATCTACGCACCCGCGAACCCAGAGGCCCCTGCCTTACAGCGACGGCAGGGGGTTTCAGGCGTATAGGAATGAAGCGCCAGGGCGGTTGTTACCCCGGCGCCGTCTCCTCCGTCTACGAGCAGGATCGGCCCTCTCCCGATCACGCTCTGCGGTCTCCACCACTGCATTCTAGTTACCACTCTAATAACCTGCCCTGTAACTTCTTACAAAGTGCGCATGTTCTGTACATTGGCGAGCGTTGAGAGTAATTGGTGCAACTAAGATGAAGAGCAAATGTTTTCCTGTTGTGATTATGACTACTAGAGCGAGGCACTGAAAATGAAACCTAGAAACCTTCACACTCATCCCCTCCGAGATGTGCCTAAAGACGTGGAACCTATTGGCGGCTCTGGAGTGACTGTCTCGAGGACCTGGAGCCCGCTCGGTGCAGAAGATGACCGTTCCGGTGGTTTTAGCCGGTAGAGTGTGCCATGGCCCTCCGCCCTCCGTCGCGGCTGAGGAAATACCCACATGACGTATTTAAAAGTAGATACCACCGCATTGCCAGATAATAGTGTTTAAACTTTATACAATAACTTACTGTGTTTCGGTTTGAAAGGTACTGTAACTAGTGAAACTACTTGGTATAAGGGACTAAATAACATTACAATTGTTATGGGCGGCACGCTTACCATCAAATGAAGGAATAGAGAAAAATAATAACTTCCAGCCCTGACCTCGTAGTACACGCTGTTTGACGACTTTGTGCAAGAATACAAAGTCAGCAATATTTCAAACTTATAAACATTACGTTTAATGTCACTTCAAATTACCACCCTATGAAACGGTTTGCAGCCCTTTCAGACGACTAACGAAGCCGACCTTCTGTTAATTTATTCATAATATTCAAGTACTTAATCCTATACCTAGCTTATGGCTATCTGACGAACTGTAAGTTATTAACATAATAAATTTCGCAGAGGACCAATAGGGTTCACCTTCATTCATCATTATCAGAGTTTGAAATGAGTAACAGAGAGAAAAAATTACAGAAGCAAAGATCAGATGAGTAGTTTTATATTATCATCATCATCATCTTCATATATAAAGTTATCTTTTTCCTTTTCAGTGGTTTGAATATTTTTATATCGTGTAGGGTTATTAAAGTCGGCATTTTTTTGTTAAAAAGTTTTATTTGTTTCTTTTTAGTGTAAATAAATGTAAGCATTTTTTCCAACTTTGTATTTGACACTAAAAATAAGATTGAATTAAATCGGTTCTCTGATCTTAGAGGCATCGAAGCTATTAAGACATCATCTAGATATGCGCAATGTGTTTATTGAAGCTGGTTAAAAACTACTCAATCAAATGTAATGAAATTTATATGAAACCAATTCGAAAGCATTTTGCACCAGTTGAAACAGGAATTGCTCATATCGGTCTACAAATCACAGAGTAATCGGTGTACATACATAAAAAAAATATAAAATCCGCATCGAATTGAGAACCTCCTCCTTTTTGAAGTCGGTTAGTAACCAAATGGGCAAACGCAACGTAGATAATTATAATAGTAGTTTGTCACAATCGTGAGTTGTACGTAGATTACCTACAATAAGTTTTAGTTTATGCTGCTTATTTTTTGGGTTCCAAATTGCTGGTTTAGCAGCTAACAATTCAATGAATTTTAATACTTTTTCATTAGACCATTCATCGGTCGGCACAAACAAAAATCACGAGCTCCCGATACGAGCGTTCAACGCGGACTCACGCGCTGTAGCGCAAATATTTGGCCGGTTACTCGTGCTCATACTGCCGGCGGCCCTTTGACTCGCCGAACAAAGAACAACAAAAAAGGGAGCAGTGGCCATGACAAGTAAGCATGATGAGCGGCATGACGAGTAACGTAGCCACATTGCTTCTCTGCCTCCTTCTGTCGCTACTTCCCACGCCACTCGTCGAGTGTGTGGCTGTAGTGTTATATTATGGTTTCTATAGGGTAATCTCCTAAAATTTCACCAATGTCATCTATATTGGAAACGTTGTTCGGTGTTCAGATTAAAATATTCATAAAATGGAGGAAGCAACCATGGAAGTAGATAATATATAATACTTCCATGGTAGCAACTAATATAATGTCGACAGAAAAACAATCCTTTTCTAGAGTCTGCGTATCAAAGATATAAAGGAGATATGCCATGTAGTTCAAAATGTATGCGAGCCTAGAGATTCAGTTTTCCCCTGCTAAAAACATACTAAAGCACACAGTTACAAGTTCTCAGCCAATGAACTTAATTAACACAACATTATAATTGGCTACTCATACTAAAATACACCCACCAATTTGTAGGCAGCCAATCATGCCGAGCGTACGGACTGCACACAGTGGCCGTACCACGCGACGCGTACGTTTATACGGAGTACCATTCGCTATTCTATTCACGAATTGCTAGTTAAAAGTGGTAATAAGAAGTATTTGTATTTTGTACAAAAATAGTAATGTCGTTGTGCTCCATCAAGCTATAAAAGAAAATCATTTTTATAGACAAATACAACAAAATTCTTGCATTTACACATGGTATATGATTTCTTCCTTGATATGTTTATTAGTTCTGCTTTGGCTTTTGCATGTTATCGCTGAACGGCACGGTACTTTAACAAAGGTCGATCGGATCTCAACTGATGTTATATAAACGGCCACTTTTTCCGACATGCCCGGATTGTACACGTCACGGTGGCGCGGATACGCCTACGTACCACTTCTTATTTCCTCTTTCTGTGCTGCTCACTGTGAAGTTTGTGAACAGATGATAAATAAGCTTTTTAACTTTCCGTTTTTGTGGTTTTTTATGACAAATCATTTCAGTAATGTCAAATATGACATTATCGGCGTAAAGTAATTTTCATAAGGCCGCTAGTCAAACAGAAACTATGTAGTTCATAGAACAACAGTAAGTAAAATATGGTGAATTCAAATGATTGGTAAGATTTTACAGGCCAATAATGGCCAATCATGCACATGTCCCACAGGCAAGATATGCACGGCATGCAGAAACAAGCGAAGCGTACGCGTGATGTAATTTTCTACTATAGTTTTCCTCTAAGCCTTTTCAAGTAGACAAAATAGAAAATGCCTGTAACCATGACACTAGCCAAACGTGTTTGTGACTGCAAAGTCAATCCTCATTCACCGTTTAGATTATCTGTTACTATCTCTGAGATTATGGGTTACCTCCTTTTTTTTCATCATTACGAACAAGAATTGTATTTTTGGAAGTACAGTTCTTGTTATAACAATGGGCAAAAACGTGGTACGATGTTTTAGGCAATTAATATGATGATAATGCTTGTTTTTCTTAAGTTGTTATCCACCACATTGCAGCCTACCAAAATCTAGAACCGAAGCTCACTGTTGAATTTGTTTACAGACCACGCGTTGTTGTCGAAGAATCCAAACACTTACCCATACCCATAAAGATTACGACTTACAAAAACAAAGCTCCTACTACAGTCCAATTCGTACAAAAACGAAAACTTTGGGGCAAAGAGGAACTACCAGGACCTGCAAACAGAAGAACTGGAATTTGCCAATGGTACAGACGACGAAAGGCTTTCAATGAACTAAAAAGACTAGCAAAGCGAGATAAACAAAGGGAGGAAATTTTGCGGATAGCTAAAGCACGCCGTGAAAGAGAACTAGAGGTTATAGAACAGCTTAAGGAAAGAGAGAAATTTATTCGTGCCGCAAAACATAATCTCGAACTAGAGCCGAGAAAAGAAGTTAAGACGGAAAAAATTAAGATAAAACCTAAAAAGCAGGAAAGTCTTCAGATAGAAACTAAAAAGCGCGAAGGATTTCAGACAGCACATAAAAATAAGAAATTTAAAGCGCATAAAAATAAGAACAATAAGATAAAAGCCACAGAATATCAGGATGTATTTCCAGTAAAACCTAAGGAGACATTTAAAAAGATAAAGGCGACGGAAGCAAAGCCTACTGCTGAATCCCGATACGTGACTGCAAAGACGCTAAAACCACAGTAAGTTGGTATATTCAAGTTTTCTATGCTCATGTACCGGTATAAGATGGAAATGTTTAAAAAACAACGTTACAAATCAAGGTTTGTATGGTTTGTATCAAGATGTATTTCGTAGCTACATAGCAGTACATACGTTCTTATGCAAATCACATGTCTCCTATTGGTCTGGTAGCTTTTCTTTCATACTATTAAAAGTTAATTAGGATAAATCAAACTTATGAATTACGACAATTATGATCAAAGATCATTAGGAAAAGAATTTTATGCGTGTTTACATACAACTACATTCAGTGGCGGATTTAGGCTTAAAGGCACAAGGCTCGTGGCACAATTTGAGGGGCGGAAATATTTGGCAGACCACCAAAATCAGTGACGTGTGACACTTTATCTTGTTACAGTTACGCAAAATGCCGCTAATGGGATTTTGATAATGATGACCATTGAGTTAAAGACTATTATATTGATTTGGATCAATCAAATGGATTGAAACCACTGTTGCAAACCGATATTACGTTACTTTTAATGAATGATTCAATATAATTCTGGGGTGGGCCAGGATTCTGAGCCGGGCGACTGACGAAGGGCGGTTATTGAAGTCCAAAGATCTCTGTGTACTGCAGCATTTCAGGTTTCAAAGTTTTATCAAAAATAACATAAAAACCCATAAAATAGGTATGATACAAGCTCCCGACACAGACCATTGGGGGCCACGGTCAGCCGGCATACCACCTCGAATTGCCGGAAGATTTCCTTTCACTGGTTCATCGCAGAGAGACAAGCTCGACCTTCAATTCTATAGGTGCTCGGGGGCTTAATTATTATGATATAGAAAACAATATCTATAGTAGGGGAGCCCAAGTGGGGATCTCGGGATTTAATAAAGCGTGGCAGATTAATATATAGGAGGATACCTGGTACGATACCTCCACCAACTATTAGCCCCTATATATAAGGCCGCCCGTCAAGGGATAAAGGATCGGATTAGATAAAATAAATAAGTAAAAATAGTAAAAAAAAAAAAGATCTTCAGAAATTCTCAAGCGCGTCAGATTAAGGCAGGTTGAGTTAATTACATGCTGAAAACTGTATATTCCACTAATCTGTCAATTTGAGAGTGACGTAAAGAAAGGGGAGGGCTACATAGTTGTAAAAAAAACGTCATCTCGACATTCTCGAGCGGGGCAAATTTTTAATTTATTTTAAAGAAAATAATTCAAGGATAACGAAATATATAATCTGACGATTTCCACAAGCCGAAGTAACAGAAATTCGTCGATAAAGTTTAATGCATGCAGCTGCGTGATGCCTATATTCCCCTCTCCGCGTTTCTATTCCTCTCTCAATTTTTATTTTTCGCATCATGCAAACGATCAGATTAACATACGTACAATATTAAAAATACGTAGGACATTGATGCTATATATATCTGACGCCCTCGAGTGTGTCCATGCAACAGTATTTTTTTACATTTTTGAAAATCTATAGCCGCTCCCCCCACCGTTGAAAAGGTATACATTATCTAACATTTTTTTTCTTCTTTTCATGTAAGCTTTGCAACCCAATAGGTCTCTATGACGCTCGAGTAAATCCCCATTTAGCATCGTGGGCTCCACTACTACTAAGACCACGCAGGGTTGCCAGGTGTCCGGTATGAACCCGGTATTCGGGCATTTTAAGGCTCCACCACTTATAAAGCGGATGGGTAGCAGTATGGCCGCCGGCCGCGGTATGCATGTATTATGCTGTCATATAATATGAGCGACATCACACTGAAAACGTGGCGGCAATGGAGACCCTAGTTGCGCTCGCTACGTCTTCGGTGTGACGTCACTTATACATGCCCATACACCACTGCAAAGCTGCTGCCCGCACCACTACCAGCTTCCAACCCGCATTCTATATGCCGGAGACTAGTATGGTCTTACTCAGGTGAAAAGTGAGGACATGCTTGCCGCTTAACTAAGTTCTGACGATCGGCGTGTATGGCAGAATAATCATCCAACATGCCTCGATACCCCAGGTTAGTAAACTCCGGCAGCAAAGGCTGGCAATGCAGCCGCCAACACCGCTTGATAAACATCTCCTCCTGTTGTAGAAGGGGACAGGTATACCTGTGGATTATAAACTTCAAAATATTGCCTAAACTCGCTTGGATATTGGTGTATTGTCTTAGTTGCCTGATTAATGTTGTAGCTAAATTAGTAGCTTATTCCCAGTTGCCCCAACGTCGATACCACTGCTGGTGCCAACAACAAAGGGAAAAACAAACCTCTCCGTTTGTGTGAACAATATCGTGGACATATTTACCACTAGCTACGCCAAGTCACTACTGGGGGCGAGTGAATTTATTTTTCCCATCTGCTCCACCGGAGGCGACTGGGAACGAGAAGTGGTAGTTCCCAACTGCGACTCCTGGCAATTACCAACCAATTGCCACAAACCAATGGCGGCATATGAGAAATTTAAAATACGTTTCGTCACGAATGGTGGCGTCGACGACGGTGGTGGCAACTGGAAGTAACCAAAATGATGTACTAAATATAGACCATTCTTCAGCTTCTCAGCGCTGATAAAACAGCCCATTCAATCTACAAGCGGGACCACGATAAAGGCTTGGCTAGACAAAACGCGAGTGTAGCGCATGTAGGCGTTTTCAGTGGGACGTTGCTCTGCCTTCTACCACTGCGTTCTATGTAGCGAAGCCTTATCTGAGTATCTATTAGCTAAGTATAAAGGTACGTGTGCCTAGCGTGATAGTAATACCTACATTGAGTGTGTATTACATCTGTACAATGACAGTCAGTATCCGTAATCATCATCATCATATCAGCCAAAGGATGTCCACTGCTGAACAAAGGCCTCCCCACAGATTTTCACGAGCGGTCATATGCCGCCCTCATCTAACAACTCCCAGCAACCTTCACCAGGTCGTCCGTCCACCTCGTAGGAGGTCGTCCCACACTGCTTTTACCGGAGCGCGGTCTCCACTCGAGAACCTTTTTACGCCAACGGTCATTAGTTCTACGAGCAATGTGCTCCGTCCATTGGGCTTTCGGCTATGTCGGCAACTTTAGTTCTTCTATGGATTTCGTCATTTCTAAGTCGACCTCGTAGAGAAATACCAAGCATAGCTCGCTGAGCAACCTTGAGCTTTCTTATGAGGGCCATATTGTACATAGTACTCTCTTCCATATGCCAGACGATTTATACTAGTACCTTGATCGGCGCTGTTTTTATGAAGTGTGCTGGCTATTCTTTTAGTTGCTCAAAGAGATATTGCCTATCCTAAAATGTTAAAAAAAAAAATTATGTTAATATTACAGCTATTTTTAAAGATAAACAATTCATTGTTGCAGCAAGGATTCGTTCAACGATAGATTCGTAACCTTCTGCTATCGCATATGCTGTCAGTTTTACTGCTGTGTGACCATCATATTGATTTTCGGCAGTATCATTATATTTGTTGCCTGAAGCACTTTATACTGAACAAAAAGAAATGGTTTTGATGTGAATTCAAATTAAAGAATGTGACGGTTGTATTGTTTTTTCTTTAGACTATTTTGCACTCCAGAACAAAAATCAGCGCATATCACAACATTCTTATAAAGCCTCGCACGGTTAAAGCGGGATTTGGCTGCCTACGATTTGCCATATGCCTGATAATCTGTGGGCAAAAATTACTACTAAGTGAAGCTTTGACAAGGCAAGTAGGCGTCGCAGAAAACCACGAATAAGACAGCGGAGCCAGTTACATAAAACTAACAGGGAATGGTCCACACTGCCTCAAGACCAAAAGGCCTAGAAATAATATTATTATTATTTGTTTATTCAGACAAAAGAGATCCAGCTTTGTAACAATACAGTAATTATAAATAAATAAATCATTAAATAGTAAATAGCGACTTGGTCCTTTGTATGAGTTTCCACACCAGAGGACATTCGGGGTTAGCCTCTATTCAGGATGCTGTGGCTAACTCCACGCAACCGACCTTGAACCGACGCGGTCTTTTTGCGCCAGATAGCTGCAAAGACATCTGTGGGCGCATCCACAAACATCGCTACACTACATACACTACAAAAACGTGGAAGTCACAACAGTGCCCTGAACGCATTGTTAAATTGGACCCACAGAGCATAGTAAACTCTTTGGATATAGTTGACCCACAAACCTCCCGTGTACAGCAACGTACAATAAGCTTTAAATAACTTTGATTGTGTCAGTACATCAAGAAAATCTGCGTACAAGCGTATTTAATAATGCCCTGGCCAATAATGCCATACCATTATTGCACCTTAATTTGGTATCTGATGTAAATTATTTTCGGTAAAACCTTACCTTACCACTACCGCAAGGATTCATCAAATATAATAAATAGATTTTTATGTATTCAAATATTCTATATTTAATATTTATAAACGTACTTATAACTGAAACAGTTACATTAGAACAATAAAATTGACAAATTGAAAGGTTTACTGAAAGGTAAAATAAATATTTGTAAAGAACATTTGTCTATAGTCGTTTAGCCAAAATGAAATTCAAATCAACGAGATAAGGTTTAAATAATTATGATATTATAATGTACGAATTTACTATCCAGTAGTTCCATAATTCTGGTCTTTCAATATGTCTAATAGGAATAATCTCATACATTATGCAACGACGCCCGATTACTTCGGACATTCTGGTGAAACCAGAATATTTAGGAAGTTGCCTAGAAGCTAAGGCACTAAGTAAAGAAAAAAGAACATGGCCTTTGCCTTACAAATAAAATTTCCCACTAATTCTTGGCGTCATAAAAACACCTCTACAGATTTCCTGGCTAACGCCTTCTGATATTAATTAGGAGGGTATATCGTTCATTCAATATATTTGTCCAACATTTGATCAAAGAAACTGGATGATTTCATCTTTTTTTTTGTTTTTATTGAAGTGAAACTTCTTTTGGGGCGGAGTGAGTTGGATTTTATGAAACGAAAATGTGTAACGAAATAGTGACATATATGTATTTATAGGGTTTAGGCTGTGAGAGAGTGAGATAAAACACGTTTCTATATAGTTTCCCTATTCCCTATTTTCGATCAATCGCTCTCTCTCTCCCTCTCTGTTTACCACCTCTATAGTGTATTCATCTCATTCTCTTACAAATTAACCAACATACATAGTTTCACTTCTACCGCGTGTGAACTCTCACTCGAGAATTTTTTAGATCAAACATTTCGACATTTCAGTATTTTCAATCAATCACAACGCAATTCGTGTGGTGCCGGCTCAGAATGCCACCACCCCATCTCCTCCCATGGGTGTCGTAAAAGTCGACTAAGGGATTAGCCGGAGGATGGGCAGCAGCGTCCTTCGAGTACATTAACAACTCAACTGCGATCGCCAACCCGCCTGCCAAGCGTGGCGATTATGGCGAAACCCCCCAATGAGCCCACAACACATCCATATCGGTGGTTGTGGTGATCTTTGGGGGAGGCCTGTGTCCAGCAGTGGACTTCATTCGGCCGAAATGATGAAAAAAATGATGATGACCACGCAATTGAATATGAAAGGAATTAAGGTATGACTGTGGTGGGCGGTAGGGCACACCGCGATAGCGGCGTAAGACCCGTCATGGAGGTATGACTGAAGAGGAGGCATGGCGCCTTCACCTTCCGTATGACGCAGGTGCTCTCGAACCATGGGTGTTTCGGAAAGTACTTGTGTCGAATAGGCCAAGGGACGCCCAGTTGTCATCATTGCGGAGACTGCCTGGAGGACACAGCGCAGCACACGTTGGAGGAGTGCCCAGCTTGGGCAACGCAGCGCCGTGATCTCGTCGCGGCAGTCGAAAAGGGTGACTTCTCGCTTCCGGCCGTAGTTCAGTCAGTCGTCAGGAGCGAGAACACGTGGGATACCGTCGCCTTCTTTTGCGACGACGTAATGCAAGCAAAGGAGGCGGAGACAGGGGAAACCACCTCTGATCCCCGCGGCAGAAAACGCGCAGGGTGCAGATGCCGGCGGAGGGTGCTGAACGGTCTCCGGTCCCCATGAAATTAAGGGCGGTCCGTCGCCCGAACAGAAACATGCCCGAGACGACGGCGCGTGTGTTCTGCGCACGCCTCTGAAGAAAGGTGCGGCCAGCCATGTCGCACAGAGACGGGGCCCCCTTCAAACAGTGACGGGCCTGTACCTACCGGGGGTGAATTCCAATGCTGACAAAGCGGGTACCTACCCCCAGCCCGAGCTAAGTGGAAATATACCGGGGAGTTTTAGTCGGTAAGAGTACGGCGTGCCCCTCGAACGGCGAGTACGGCGTGCCCCTCGAACGGCGAGTACGGCGAAGCCCATGGGGATTTCCCCACGACAAAAAAGGTATGACTGTGGTATTTAATCAGTGTGATAGCAACCAATGTCATTAAAATACAAGGCACCAAGATTATAAAATTAAAATAATGCATTTACAATTGATAACATCATCATCAGCCAAACGATGTCCACTGCTGAACAAAGGCCTCCCCCATAGTTGTCCAGAATCCTATCATTTTGGAGGGAATTTGCCAGTATTCATCACGCTTGGCGGGCGGGATGGTGAGCGCAGAATGGCTGCCGTTCCCATCCCTCCGGCTTAGTCCCTTAGTCGCCTTGTAAGACATCCACGGGAATAAAGGAGTGGTGCTAAATTCTTAATCCGGACACCACACGGAATGATATGACACGTGTCATACATCACACCTTGAACAAATATATTGGATGAGTAGAATTAATGACAACTTTAGATCGCCTCTTCAAAAAGAGGTCTAATAAATAAAAAAAAATTAAGATACCTATTGACTTATTCGGCGTTAGCCAGTAAACAAGCACAGATAAATTCTAAAAAGGTTTAGATTCCGCATTATAAAACATTCTAGTTTTCTACATAAATAATCTGTGGACAAAAAAGCCTTGTATACACTAAAACAAAGGTTGAACAACACTATAACAATACAACAATAAAAACGTCGCCCGTTGCAAGAAACAAAAATATTTGCTAACATTTTATCATTCATTTGCAATTTTTGCATTTCACACTGTCTGACAACTTTGCACAAAGTCTGGTAACATCACCCGATGTTTTATAAAGCCTTGTTGCTAATCATTCATCATCATCATTTCGCCTGAATAAAGTTTACTGCTGGACACAGGCCTCCCTCAAAGATCACCACAACGACCGATATCAGTGTGTTGTTGTATTGGCGGGTTTTGCCATAATCGCCACGCTTGGCAAGCGGGTTGGCGATCGCAGTTGAGTAGTTAATGTATTCGAAGGATGCTGCTGCCCATCCTCCGTCTAATCCCTTAGTCGGCTTTTACGACACCCACGGGATGAGATGGGTTGGTTCTATTAGTAGACAGCACCACACGGCATGCTTCTTTAAGCACCTTGTTGCTCAACAAATGATAAATAATGAATACAGAATCCTGTACAACCTCGAGTATTAATTTCTTCACTTTATTACATATTTACTTAATATAAAAGTTTAATGGCCACTAAAGTTCAGTCTCTCGTATTCCAAAAACCTGCCCTACAAAATTTTCTTTTTCAACCAATACTTTCTTCTTTTCTAACGTGTCATCTTCTAAACAGGCAATAGTATTCGCGCCACGCTTCCGATTAGGACTTTTATCGATATTAACATTTATATTAGTCAACGGCGATCGCAAACTCGATTCTCTATCGACTGCCAAGTTGCTGATCGATAACGTCAAATCTGAAGGGACGTTTCCATCTAAACAGTAGAGCAACGAATCGCTGATTTTATCCTCGGTATCATTCGATTTATTTAGTATCGACAAATCGATTGGTGTCGCTGTCAGTACGGATCTGCTTAGTAAGTAATCTCTGAATGGTTCCGTTAATGATTTGGTTTTGTGTTCGTTCGTCGTATCGTATAACGTGAACTTCGGTACACCATCATCGCTTGCGCATAGTGTTGTGTTTAAATCTTCTAATAAGTTTGGTCTTTCATGACTGATTATGAACCGGGTATTCTCCGGCCGTAAGGGACTGACATCACCAGTGGATATAGACCGAGCGTCGAATGGATTCGTTCGCGGTAGAGATGCGCTTGCGGAATGATTTGATCTGGATAGGAAAATTTTCAGGTATAGTAGGCACAGTTATACCAAAATATCTACAAAGAAAATTACTGTCACTTCCTAAACGACATCACTCACTTATGTTTATGAATACTGTCCTCTCATTCTATTCTGAATACCTACAGTCGGTAACCGTAAGTAATTTCAGTCTTGAACGTCGGTCTGGACTCGGCAGCCATAAGTACATACATACAGACACGGGATTCACCTGATTTTAATTCAGGAAAACTCTAGATTTATTCTCATTTATTGATGTTGATTTTTATGGGTTTGTTTCGTGTTGAAATAAACTATCGACTCGCATAACTTTCAAGCCACAGTCAATGTAGAACGGGGTTGCGGCGGGGTTGAGCTAAAAAGGGGTGCCTCTGTCGAGACGTCGAGACGAGACCTCTGTTAGCTTATAACCACTATGGCAATCTTATAGTAAAGCAATTGATTTCCACTGTACATATGTGTGTATTTCGTCGCACATTGGCATGCATTAGGGTCAGTTCACACCGAGATGCTACCGGACGCGACGAGGCGCACAGATGCTTGAAGAAGCTAGTTGTTCTCACATGAAACCGCAGTGCAGAAAGCGCATCCTTGCGGCTTTGCGCTGCTTGTAGTACTGGGAGGTCGCGCATTCTCACAAATATCTGCGCACCGCGACGCGTCACAGTGCTTGAGGTGACCAGCGAGGCGTTCTGCGGCAACGTGCTTTGACGACATATATTCGGATCGCATTCATGGTCTCACTAAAATTTGTACCTTATTATGTAATAAACAAGTTCTATTATATCGCCATCTTAAACAGTGCGCGCCTCGTTGCCTCGCGTCTCGATGTAACTGACCCTTATCCACTCATAACTTTTCATGATTCTATTGTTATAATGAGACTAATACTTTCACATATTTAAAAAAAGTATCTATGTAGGTTCTTACCTGCTCTTCTCCATAGGATTAACGGCTTGGAAGCGTGCAACTATTACTTTGATTTCGTTGACGAAAAGCAAGTCATCATTTCAGCCGAATAAAGTCCACTGTTGGACACAGGCCTCCCTCAAAGATCACCACAACAACCGATATCGGTGTTGTGTGCTCATCGGGGGGTTTTGCCATAATCGCCACGCTTGGCAGGCGGGTTGGCGATCGCAGTTGAGTTGTTAATGTATTCGAAGGACGCTGCTGCCCATCCTCCGTCTAATCCCTTAGTCAGCTTTTACGACACCCACGGGATGAGATGGGTTGGTGCTATTCGTAGCCGGCACCACACGGCGAAAAGCGAGTAACAACCCTAAATGTGAACCAATGTTTGCATTATTTCCGATTTGTTAATGAGTTTAAGCCTTTTATAATACTATGTTAGTGACAACTACATTCTCAGTATATTACCTTTCACACGAGTACGTGGACATAGTGACGTCATTATCGTCATCCGAGGACACGAAGTCGCTATCGTTTTTCGGTGACATAGACTGGTACATCCCATCTGTATTGGCAGTTTCATCTTTGTGTTCGGCTGTTCCCTGCATGATGTCGCGTTGTTCCGATGTTATTATTAGCGGTTTGCGGGAGCGGGGCGTCATTATTGACTCCTGTAAATTACATATATTTAACATATACAGTAATTTTTGTGTGGTGCCGGTTTAGAATACCACCACCCCATCTCCTCCCGCGGGTGTCGTACATTAACAACTCAACTGCGATCGCCAACCCGTCTGCTAAGCGTGGCGATTATGGCAAAACCCCCCGATGAGCCCACAACACACCCATATCTGTCGTTGTGGTGATCTTTGGGGGAGGCCTGTGTCCAGCAATGGAATTCATTCGGCCGAAATGGCATTTTTGTGACGTAAGTTATAATGCTGACTATCTGGGGAGGCAGCAAAGGTCATGTATAGCCCCATATAAATGCGAAACCGCATTATACTATCTCAATGCAGCTATGCATCAGCCACTGTGAAGGGAAAAGTCATATTTTTATGTAATGGAAACATCTTTCGTTAGCCAACACACAGTATGATAAAATGGTTTAGTAACCATAAAATAACAATGAACCAAAAACTTGCATCGGGTTATCAAGCAAGTTTTAGGTGAATAGACGTAAACAAAATTAATTCTAAACAAATGTTCATGACAAGCTCAACGTTTAAAAGCATAGAAATTAGACACACAGGTAACATATTAGATAAAACATGCCTGATTCATGCAAAAGATAACCAACCTGCATTGCTTTCGACAACTTTTGTGTCGACTTCGTTATAGGTGACATTGAGGCTCTTCGAAAGTTGATCGTGTACGGCGTAGAACAGTCTTCATCTAACAAAACCGCATCGGAAATGCCTGGCGTACTTGTTAGATAGTGTTTAACATCGTCCTGCAGAACAAGCTTCTTTGGTGTAACTCTAACAGGAATTGGATCCCCAGTGATCTCCTGGTACGAAGCTTCGTTCTCCGAACCCGTGTCTTGGTCGTCGAAACACGAGACGCAAGTCGGCGTACCCCGTATCACACCGTTTCGTTTCTGATATTTCCTATTAAAAGATTGTGCGATTACAACTTTCGATCGAAAGAGTCTGTTTCCACGTTTTTTCTTCGGCGTTCCGTCGTTCGTATCTAAAGCGCTCAAGTTAGGTTCGGACACGAACTTCGGACTCAGTTTACGAGATCTGTTCAGCGCGCCTTCGGACAAAGTGCTTTCGTTGCTCGCATCCGAATCGTAATCGTCGTCTAGAGATTCTGAACTTGTTATTTTGTTAGCCAGGTTCTTGAGAACTATGCTTTTGTGTGACACATCTACTTTGTTGTCTTCGGAGAATCTTATTTTCCCTTTAGCGGTTTTCTGTAAGCGTTAAGCATGACAAGAAAGTTATGGAGAGGATAGGCACGATCAAAGAATAGAAGGACATTAGACATCACAAGACACAGTGCACGAACAAGGTGTTAGTCACAAGTATGCATTTTTACATGCTTTATTAAGATGAAAACACATTTTAGAAGTCAAATAGTTGGCAGTAAGGCAGTTTACGCCCTTGCCTCAACTAAGATAAAGAACAGTGAGTGCACATCTTACAAACAGCGGCGCTAGACAAATAAAATTCCGAAAAAAATAAAAAAATAAGTCGTGTTTTAGTATTCAGCCATTAGGCTCATATTAGAGAGGTGCACAGGATAGGACGCGAGGCCACGGCACAGTGCCACCATTGTGGAAGCGACCAGGATACTGCACAGCACACGCTCGAGGAGTACGTGGGCTGCCGAGCCACGGATCCTGGTCAATCAGACCGGGCAAGATCTCTCTCTGCCGGCAGTAGTGTCAGCTATGATGGCAGAGCATGAAAATTAAAGCGCAGTGGTATCCTTCTGCGAGAGCGTCATGCTCCAGGAAAAGAACGCAGAGCGGGATCGGGAGAGGGCCGATCCCGCACGGAGAAGAACGAGGCAGGCATGATGTGACAGCGAGATGGCAGGGGGTCGCGGGTGCGCATATTGGGGAGTTTGTGCCTTTCATACCCAGCGACCCCCGGGAAGACAGTGGCGTGCACGTGGTCAAGTGCCGCCTTGTGCGCAGCACAGCGCATAGCAAGGCATTTGCAATCCTTTCGAGAGGTGCCTGGGGCGGCGACCCTTTTAGTCGCCTTTCCTATGCTAGACGGGGTGACTGACCGCTTTACAGTCACGCCCTCCGAGATGTGCCTATAAGCGCGGGACTAATGGGCGGCACTAGTTTGATCTTACGAGGCCCTGGATCCTTCCTTCCGACCTTCAGTGCCTAAGATGACCGCTGCAGTGTTTTAGCCGGTGGAGAAGTTCATGATGAATTTCCAAGGAGACCAATAAAAAAATGGGCTTGTATTAGAGAACGAGAATCAAAACTGAAGTAGAACTAGACTACTAACTAGTGTAGATTGCGTTAATCAAATATGACCTCTACGTAAAAGGTCCAGCATTTATATTCAATTGATGCAATCTCGACTGAAGTTCTACTTAAGTTTTTTAATTTTTAGGTTCTTTTCAGGCGTGCCACAACCACAAAATATCACAGGGGCAAAACTTCACCAGGTAGGGGTTAGTGTGAATGGAGTAGCTCAAGCTACCTGAAGTTTCCTTGTAGCAACTACAAAATACGTTGAGAAGAGGATCGAAGAGAAGAAACGGAAGAAGGTCGCAATGTGGTCGGTCGATTGCGTGCGAGTGCCGAGAGTGGTTGCGTTTGTGGCCGCGATGACCTCGGTGTTAACCTAACGTTCGCGACAGCCTTGGAACGCGAATGCAAATTCTCGTACGTATGAGTACTATATAGTAGTAGTATACGTTTTCGTACAATTTTGTGCCTGAACACATTTTTTCTACTGTGGTGTGGATTAGTGTGGTCGGTAGAGGTCAGCGGGATGATGTGAGCTATGTACCAAGTAAGACGCCGCTATTATACTATTGTGGTTGCACTTGTCGAGTGACCTGCCTGTGCTAACACCTGTAATCCAGGCTACATTCTAAAGATTTCGCATTGCTTATGTTCTTTAAAAGTCACAAGTTCGTCAAAAATATGTCTTCATTATATTGGTTTGAGTGCAAATTATTATTTTTACTTAGAAACTGTAAATGCTCATAATAAACAGGTTTTTTAAATTAGATCATATGAATTTCAAAATTAGGTCAGTACACAATTTGAATTTTTATTTATTTATGCTATATACAATACGATAAATATATACGAGTATATGATGCAATTTTGAAAACGATTTAGTGTTATACTTTATATAGTATTTATTATTAAAGCACAAACATTGTTACTAAAAATTGTATGTTTATCTTCGAGCTTACCTCATCTATAACATTTATATTAGATCCAGAACCTTTCTTTGGTGTCTTGTTGAGTAATCCCTTGTTAAAAATGTGTTTCTTGATAGAATCACCGAAGCTCCTAGAGCCAGCAACTTTGCCTGTCCTTTGGATTTGTATTGGCGTACCTGAAATGCATAAAGTAAAATAATCCAAGGGTGCCTTGAACCAGCTGCTGCCCAATCTCGGAGGACCGAGAAAGAAATTTTGTTGCCTTGAAGGGGGAGTCGTGCGGTCCGTGGCCGTCTACGGGGCGCCTGTATTGTCAAGCGTCCTATGCTGCAGAGCCAAACTTCTCGGTCTGCAGCGAAGTGGCTATACGGATCGCTAGGGTACCGAACGGTATCATATGAGGCGGCAACTCTCCTGGCGTGACGCACTTGAGAAATGGTGAGAGCACCTTAAGTTGCAGTACGCCAACCACCAAATACCAAGCGCGTCGTCGATTCCTCTTGCCGCTCTTTGGAGCCTGGCTAAAAAGAGCGAGCGCGTGACCTACCGCCTAACGCAGGTATTCACCGGTCAGCGTTGTTTCGGTGCGTCATCATTTCGGCCAAATTGAGTCCACTGCTGGACACAGGACTCCCCCAAAGATCACTACAACGACCGATATTGGTGTGTTGTGTGCTCATTGGGGGGGTTTGCCATAATCGCCACGCTTGGCAGGCGGGTTGGCGATCGCAGTTGAGTTGTTAATGTACTCGAAGGACGCTGCTGCCCATCCTCCGGTTAATCCCATAGTCGCCTTTTACGACACCCAAGGGATGAGATGGGTTGGTGTTATTCGTAGCCGGCACCACATAGTATATACACAATAGAACGCGAGGTCACGGCCAGGTGCCACCACTGTGATAGCGCCTAGAATACCGTACAGCACACACCTGAACCTGGTCCATCGTATCGGGCAAGAACTCTCTCTGCCAGTAGTAGTGTCAGGGCTATGCTGGCAGAGCGGGAAAATTTGAGTGCTGTGGTCTCCTTCTGTGAGAGCGTCATTCTCCAGAAGGATGCCGTAGAGCAGGATCGGGAGAGGGCTCATCCCACTCGAAGGAGGAGGATACGGCGCCCATGATCAACACGCCTGAGCTTGTCTTAGTTTTTCGCGATAATTACTCATTATAACTTTTAAACGGATTACATCGCATACATTATAGGTTTCTGTTTTTTCTGACGTTTCGAACACTGCAGAAAATAATATACGCAATGTAATCCGTTTAAGAGAGTTTTGTTATAAAGCCTGAGCCGCCTGTCTTCGTAACATAGTGGGGGCCTTGGGGTCGCGAGTGCGCATATTGGGGAATCTACGTGCTCATACCAAGTGACCTCCGGTAAGACAGCGGTGCGCATGTGGTCACGTGCCACCGTGTGCACAGCACACCGCACCGCACATAGAGGCTTTGGGGGATCTAGATAGTTCCGAGAACACAGTTCCTTTCAGAAAAGGAACATTTCCATGTTCAATCCACTCTAGGACATGATTTGAGCATGACTAGTCTACACGGCCCGTCGTCAGATAGTCGAGATCCAGGGGTGCAATTCTCTAAGCTCAAACATCCATACATCATTGAATACAGAATTGAAATAATGGTGATAACCGGATTTGGTACTCACTAAGACTGGCCGTCATGGCTTACATTCTGCAACGTGTCCTTGAATACCTTCAATCATGTCTTAGCGAATACTGAATTGGTTTGACACCGTTATTTCGAACCTGTATTTAAGGATGTACGGATGTTGGAGCTTAAGGAATTGCACCCCAGGTGAGATGACAAATTTAGCTTGACAGGTGGGGATAGTTACCCTGGGGGGGTGACCGCTTTACAGTCACCCTCTCCGAGATGTGCCAATAGGCGTGGCACCAGTGGGCGGCTCTAGTGTGATCATACGAGGACCTGGAGCCTCCCTTAGGTGCCGAAGATGACCGCTCCAGTGGTTTTAGCCGGTAGGAGTCCAGCATACCCCTTCGTCCTTCCCCGGGGCGTTCATGAAGAATTTCCACTGGGCACCAATAAAAAAAAATAAAAAAAATTGGGATAGTTAAGAATTTTTCTTAAGTGGCTATATGAAATAAAAACGTTTAGTTTGAGTTTGAAGTAGTACAAGTATAAAAAGTAAAATTCTTACCATATCCATTCTGCCTATTAAAATGTTTGATCAGTCGTCTCTTATGCTGCGAGTCTGGTAATGCTTGTATGTGTGCGTACAGCTGCGCGAGCGCAGTGTCGGTGGGGTTGGTTTCATTCTCTGCGCGCGTTCGGTGACGGTCTACGAACGTGTACACTGTGTTGGCTGCTGTTCTGTGAGGATAGATGGAAATTAAGACCAGTGGGTTAGCACTACAAAGCAACACTAAACCAATGGCTTCGGCGTCACCGTCTACCGATTAAGAAGGCCCAGGCCAAGCACATACTTTAGCTTAGTTGGACCAGGTATCAGAAATACTAGTAATGTGTAACCGACACTGCTAGAAAACTAAAAATAATCATCTTTTTGGAGCTAGGGAACTATCAAGAGTTGATATAATTATTATAACAATGAAGGCACATAAACAAGTTCTATAATTTTGGAAATAAGAAAGAGAACATACCATGGCCTTGGTACTATGCGAGTAATCTCACATTAAGGTACGTGAGTGGCGGGCTGATTACGTAAGGCGCAAATTTACGTAAGTTGGTTTGCGACAGGCGTAAATCGCGCAGACGTCGCTGTCAAACGTCATTTTGGTATTACGTATTTACCGAAAGCGATTAAACAGGCGAAGAACTCTGACGCACACACTGTCGAACAATCAATGAACTAAAAACTGCATCCTCGCCTTTCAATTTCAAGCGATTTGCCGCCGGTGGTTACTTGGGTGTGCTGCTGTCGCTGTCTTAGCGGATCGATCGCGAGCTGCGCCAGTGCGTCGAAGTAGCCCAATGCTATGTACGTATGTACTCACTTATCACTAATACTCTCATCCAGATCCACGTCGGGCGACATGGCGCGTCTCTTCTCCCTCACAGTGAAGTACGCAACCGCGTCGGTCGCGAGCTGCGTCGGCGCGTTGAACAAACGCAATGACTGACGGATCATGAAGCTGATCACAGGAGACAGGGCGATAGCGTCCGCGTGAAACGTTTCGGGGGATAACTGGAATAAAAAAGTATTATAGTTTCAATATAAACTCATCTCTTCCCGACGGTGTCGTAAAAGGCGACTATGAGATTAGCCGTAGTTGCATCGTTCTCCGAGTAAATTAACAAGTGAACTGCGATCGCCAACCAGCCTTCCAAACGTGGCGACCATAGCAAAAAACACCCGCCTCCGCCCAATGAGCACAGCGCCGCTGTGGCGAAATTTGTACTATATGCCTTTAATCATTTTTTATTGCCCCGGGTAAGGGCGAAGGAGCATGCCAGACTCCTACCGACTAAAACCACTGGAGCGGTCATCTTCGGCACCTAAGGGAGGCTCTAGGTCCTCGTATGATCACACTAAAGCCGCCCACTGGTGCCACGTCTATAGGCACATGAGAGGTCACCCCCCGGGGGATTGTAATGGATCCCCCAAAGCGTCCCACGGCAGCACGTGACCACATGCTTGCTACCATCTTCTCTTGGGTCGTTCGGTGTGGGTACGCAGATTCCCCAATCTACGCACCCATGAACCCAGAGGTCCCCCGCCTTATAGCTACGGCAGGGGGTTTTAGGCGCCAGGGCGGTTGTTACCCCGGCGCCGTCTCCTCCTTCTTCGAGCGAGATCGGCCCTCTCCCGGTCCCGCTCTATGTGCCGTGACCTGCGTTCTATACCGTGCAGGTATGCTCCGAAACAACCGTGACCGGTGAGCACCAGGGTCAGGTGGTAGGTTACGCGCTCGCTCCTTCTGAGCCAGGCTCCGAAGAGCGAGAGGATGACTTCGACGATACGCTTCGTCGGGAACTGTAACCATAGGCGATTTCGCCACATTTCGAGTGGCGCCGTCGAGCCAGCCGCCTCAGCCTGTCGAACGCCCCTAGAGGCACGCTTTCGTCGCTTCAGTATTTGCGATTCGTATAGCGACTCTACTCTGCTGTTTCTGTGACGCCTCCGTAGAGACGGCGAATTCCTTCGCTCGGTCCCCCGTTATTGGGCGACACCCGATGTAATGCACCCACTACCCTCTCGACTCGGGACGAGGCGCGCGAAGTGCTCTCGGGACGAGGCGCGCGAATTGCTCTCGGTTCCCAATGACTGTCCAGGATGAGCCCCAGGTACTTCGTGTACCGGCCCACCCTGATTTGCGCCTAACCATAGCGCCTATGTTTTGTGAGGCGCTATCTGCAGGCCTAGAGCGTGGATTTTCGCCACGACAATTGCCATCGCTTGCTCGAACAGCAGGATGGTTCCCTTGAAGGACTCCCCGCTGGCCAACACAAGAGTGTCGTCAGAGTAACAGCCCAAGCTGACGCAAGGATCACTAGTACGAGCGTTCGTAGGCAATAATTTCTTAAGGAACATGCATGGCTCATGCAGTTGACCTTTCTTGAAAAGAGATCACAGCTGCCCGTAGCCGCCTTTCACGACACCCTTGGGTGCAGAGGGGTAGTCTATCGTGGGTTCACGACACCCTTGGGTACACCCAAGAGGTAGTCTATCGTAGGTATAGTTAACAGACATAAATTACACTTGCACAAACACCCGATACAAATATTTGTTCCACGCGGGGATCGAACCCGCGACACGTAGCGCAGAAAGCCAATCGCTTATCCACTGCGCCAACCGTGCCGATGGTCTTTAGCGAGGGAACAGAATGGCCAATAGGAAGAATGTTTTCTCTAAATATAATAACGACGTTAATAATAGCAGTAAATGTAAACCTTAAGAAGTACTCAATTTTCTTTTTCATGGAAACATTGTTGACAATACTTACTTTTCTCGGACACAGAAGATGCGGCGTGAACATAGTAGCCAGCGTATCTGGCGACATTCTATTGGAAGCTTCATTGTCTGCTACCAGTCTTAACAACCGTAATAGCCTCTGTAGAAAACTTCTGTGCGATGGTGTTAGGAGTAGAAGTAGCAGTTGTAATGCTGTTAAAAGCTTCACTTCTGATGAATCTGCATTTGGTGGATATTGGGCTGAAAATTTGGGATTTAAATGTTAGTGGCTATGCAAATTAGAAGTATTTACACTTTTGATTAATAAACAGATATTACTTCGGTCATTCCTTAATCTATATATATATATATATATAAAAATATGTTTTTTTGTTCATAATCGCAAATCTCCTAAAGTTCTATACCAATCGTTTTTAATTTTTTACACATCGTTGTCTTCACATACGCGCATGTTTTTATTATATCAGGAGACTCATAATCCATATGTATAAAAAAAAAATGTTTGTTTGTTCAAAATCGCTAATCTCCTATAAATTATTTACTGATCGTTCTGAAATTTTTACATATCATTGTATTCATATACGCCCATGTTTTTATTCAACCAGGAGATTCAATTGTTGTTTTTTATTCAGAATCAAAGTCGTGTTGTCATTACATGCATTAAGCCACAGCAACGTGTGGCAGGGTAAAACTAGTTCCTCCAGGGGCGCTGGACAGGCTGCGGCGGCTAGCTCGGCGGCGCGCACTTGTAAAGTGGCGTCATCGCCTGCGGATGCAGTTTGCAACCAAGCGCGTCGTCGAGGTCGTTTTGCCGCTCTTTGGAGGCTGGCTCAGAAGGAGCGAGCGCTTCACCTACCGCCTGACGCAGGTGCTCACTGGGCATGGTTGTTTCGGTGCGTACCTGCACAGGATAGGACGTGAGGCCACGGCACAATGCCACCATTGTGATAGCGACCAGGATACCGCACAGCACACGCTCGAGGCGTGCCCTGCGTGGGCCGCCGAGCGGCGGATCCTGGTCGATCGGATCGGGCAAGATCTCGCTCTGCCAGCAGAATACTGCTGCTACGTGACGCTACTGCTACGGGATCCTTTACAATCCCCCCGGGGGGGTGACCGCTCTACAGTCACCCTCTCCGAGATGTGCCTATAGGCGTGGCACCAGTGGGCGGCTCCAGTGTGATCATACGAGGACCTGGAGCCTCCCTTAGGTGCCGAAGATGACCGCCCCAGTGGTTTTAGCCGGTAGGAGTCCGGCATACCCCTTCGCCCTTCCCCGGGGCGAAGGAAGTTCATAAAGAATTTCCACTGGGAAACAATAAAAAAAAAAAGGGTAAAACTAGTTAATAATAATATCATGTATAAAATTAATACAATTAATAAGTACCTGCGGCAAATTAAATAATGCAATGACAATACCCATGAGTAAAATCAATACATAATAAAATATACACCTAAAATAAAATAAAGAATTTAATAATAGAAATCAAAAAAGCTATATACAAATAAGGTTATATTTAAAAAAAGGTGAAAATGAGTGTTATACAAAAGACACCTTTTAGTTTTTCTTAGGCCTTTAGGTAATTCTGGGAGAGGGTTGTAAAGGATGCCCCCAAGCTTCGCTGTGGGCTGTGCTGCGCACACGGCGGCACGCGAACACGTGCGAGCCACCGTCTTCCAGAGGGTCGTTTGGTGTGAGCACGCAGACTCCCGAATCTGCGCCCCCGCAACCCCCGAGGCCCCCCACCAAGTAGTGACTTGTTTTAATTTAGAACTTGGGTTTTTTATACAAGTTTGTGGCAAGACGAGCCGATGCCGATGTTTTTTTTTATTTCTCCCAAAGAGTTTGAACCCTATTATAGTACTTACCTAGCCAGCCTGTTGCAATAAGAGTCCTACCACCAGTAAAATATGTAATGATAATAGAGCTGTTATTTAGTATTTTTAAGCATTAAGAAAATATAAGCAAACCCGATGAGTGTTTTTTATGTCTATTATGCATATTCCTGCTGCAAGCATATGTGTTACTTATAAATGTTTGACCTAATAACATACCAGCTAAAGTACAATATGTCTGGTAATACTGATCCATCAGTAAAGGCTGTGGTAACTCAGCCAGGAACCCTTTTAATACTGAAGCACAGTCATGGACTGAGAACCTTCCCTCATCAAGACCAAGGTTAGAGCCCGAGAGGAGGAGGCTTTTTAATTCTTGTTGGCGGTTTAAAGAACCCGTGCGACGGAATATGCCTTCTTGTGTCACATCTGAAAAATAATATGCAGAAATATAATCAATATAAATGATAAAGAAAACGTAAAAACCGGAATAATCTGACGGAAGTAATAACATAATGATTTTCATTTTATTATCAGCAACATATCTTTTTATTATTTCTTTAACAAATAATTTTATGGAAGTAACTAACTTCATACTATATATTTAAATTATCATTAAAACGAAACATACCTAGTCTAGTGCTATGTCACTAAACTAAAGCCAATGAATATATAAATAAAAACTATAAGAAAGCAGCTGTTAGGCGTCAAAGTACCTCCTCATCCTGTCAACCGGTAAAGTTCCCAGAAGACTGGCAGCATTGCCACGTTGAATGACAATGCTAATTCTTTTTCCAAAAAATAGGTCAGGGCGCAGAGTCGACCAAATGTCTGGCCATATCTTTAAAAAGCAGATGTGCACTCGGATCGACCCGAGCGTTTTGACCCCAAATGGCTTAAACACATAATTTCCAACAAGGTTATTATATTTGCACCATTTCAGTCTCTGCGGCGGCAGTGGCAGCACCAGCACAGCCCGCTGAACATATAAGACGGAAAGGAGCAAGGGTGTCGACACGAGTAGCATCCCACACCAAAGGCCTTCCCAACTTCAATGGCAATAGCGACATACCGTCTGCTCTCTTCCCATCATCACGGGCCAAGCCAGTGGGTTCTAATAGCTGGCATGCCGGAGGTGACAAGAGCTCGACGAATTATGTCATTAATATTTGTATGTCGTGCTATGCGGCCTGCGCTCCTACTACAAGATAGGCCATGGTGTCCAAGGCAGTCGACAGCTTCACCACAATGACACCGATGAAAAGCAACAAAAGGAGCACCTAAAAGTAGGCAAGTAGCGAGACGAAAAGTGGTGTCGTCCACTGACGGAAGTGCCTGAAGCCAGAGTCATGACTCCCATTTACCCACAGCAAGTAGGCGAGCACGCTCAGCAATATTGATTGACGTATTTAAAAGCTCATTTCATATCAAACTGCAGAACGGCTCATCCCTTTGCTGCCTTTGGGAAGATGGATTAATGGGCAAAACTGTTTTTGGCAAGCCATTTTCCAGGCGTTCATAGCATCAGTCAAACACGGTACCTCAAAATCCAGTGAGGATTCTGGGATATTCCTGGTTAATTTTGCAGTACTGTGGACCAAGGATAAAAGAATCATACTGGAAATTTGGCGGATTCCGAGACCACCAAACCGAACAGAAACTGTGGCCAATGCCAAGCTCGGTCATCCAGTGTCACATTTAAAATAGCTGTCAAGGTATTACATATAATTTTGTCTTTTTTTTCCAATAGCTTTTGGTGCTTCCATAAAGGGGAAGATTGGAGGATATGTGTAAATTTCAGGCCAAAACAACAGTATCTATAGTGAATTTTGTCCTCAATAACAGTTTCAAAAGATTCCTCCAGAATAGGAGACCCTAGTAGAAGAAGAGTATTTTTTTCTATTATTTTAATGTGTGGGCCAATTGTGTTAATCTTTTGCAAAGTTCATAGTCTGTCAGTCATGTAATTTAAATAAATTTCACATTTAGATGGATGGACCTCACCAGGCCAATAGAATTAAACTTCTGCTTCAAAAATTGGAAATCATTCAAAACAGTGTCTACATCGCCTCCTAGAGTTCCATCATCTAAATACCACAAGTTAAATTTTGAATTTAGGTTTCGAATAATAGGATTTATTGCTAAACTAAAAATGACTGACCCAAGAGGGTCATCTGTTGACATCCAACTGTAGATTCCAAAGGTCATCCTTGTATAGTAATTTAGATGGTTGTCTGTAACATTGCCAAAGAAAACTGTAAATTTTGGGTATTTCCTTTTTTACTTCTGCCAACAAAGTGCCTATTATCAGAATCAAAAGCATTTTAAATATCAACCCTAAGAATGACCTCACTTCAACCACAATTTAGGTAGGTGGAAATGGCGTGTACGGCCGCTTCAGACCCGCCATTTGAACCAAAACCTAATTGGAAAGGCTGAAATTTTGTAGTTAAAGTTTCGGCGCAGTGTTTGCAGCAGATTTTGGCTACCATATGGTAAGTACACCCTACGGCAAAGGGACGAATACTGCCATCCTTTTTGCACAGGGCACACAAATTTGCTCCATACAAAATATTGATAATAGCTTGGCACACATTGCCTGAGAGCATTAAATTGGTCAGGCCTGTCAGTTCCTTTAAAAGCGTCTCACCAGCAGGGCGGTGCTCTGACACATCAGATCCTTTAGATACTTTTTAGGGGGTCAGGGTAAAAGAGGTCATCTGAAGTGTCTCTGGAGAGAAAGGCGCAACCACATCACTACTAAAAAAATAATTCTGGCAGCTCCCCTAATATCATCTTCACTTAATTTGGAATCTACATGATGGCAGTACTTTTGATGAAAAATTAAAGTAGTGGAAATTTTGAGACAAATCTTAAGGTCGAAATATCACAGTTATCTTTGGTTTGTGCTGTTAAGGTTTTTGGTTTGCCAATTTTTTCTGCACATGTAGAATTCAGCAACAAGACACTTGACAAAAATGTATAAGAAATAGATTCAAATAATTCAATTTAATTCAGGTCAATCATTTTAGCAGGCATCACAAACTTGTGTAATAAGTAATGAGAATGTAGAATGTGTTTAGTGTATTAATGCCTGAACCTAATGTATCATCACTAATATCAATAAATTACAAAATAGGAAATAAAACATATGCTAACAGGAAATTACTTCAAAGTACTTACTATCAGGCTTAGATAAAAAATCTATCAACTCATTCACCCTCGATATTCCTTCTTCTCTAATAGAGTTGACTTCAACACTATTCCTTGTAATTGTAGCATTATTTTGACTAGAATTCGAACTAGAACCCTTTGTTTTCTTATGAAAATTCCAACGGAACTGCTTTGGTTTATCAGTTGAACAATCAACACTGAAAAAAGTAATATTTATGTAAACAAAATAAGCACTTCATTTGTATGGATAGAACGGATATAATTCGAAATATGAATACTCACTCGTCTGAATTAATATCTACAACAAAAGATAGATGCATACGCACTAAAGTAAAAAACTGATCCAAATTCTCCTTTCGTAGTCTTTCTATTAATTTTATGTCCACCGAAGTCATATTTTTAAAAACACAAGGTTGTCAGAAATAGTAAGAATTAACTAAAATGCACTCTCAGTCAAACATATTTTTCGCAAAATATAGAGATGAACAAATGTACTACAATATTTTGACAATAGAAATAAACATTCTGTTCAGTTTTATATTGAAAAATAAATGCAGAAAATATACAAATATTACATTACATTATTTTCAAATGTCATTTCATCACAACGGACGATTGCGTTCGTTCGGAAACCAGAAACTTGGGGGGTACCTTGAAACGTTCCTATTTTTATCTTACCTACTGTCAATTAAAAAGCACATGAGTATAGCTGTATAGCTGATATTAGTTTCATTTCATTCTATGACTTGTTTATTTAGGCAGTCTTTCCCAACGTGGGCGATAACGCCCCCTTGTGGGCGCTGCAGGCCTAAAGGGGGGCGGTAAGAGACCCAGAAAAAAAAGGGGGCATTGTGTAGGGCTTTGGGGTCGATTTATAATTTCATCTACCTAGCTAGGAAGACTCTTAGACACCGACCGAACTCTCGACTCTCGACTAGATCTTGTGAACATCAACTAATATTAATTAAGATATAGCTCCAACTCGGTTCGATATAAAAGACCGCGGGCAATCATGTTTTAACAAGTTTTTGTTAAATAATCCGAATTGTACATTCCTATACCAATCGGCTGGTTCTATAATACTTGTTCTTGCTTGTCGAGTACGATTGGGCGTCGAATGAGATAAACGAGTTTATGCACGTTTGTCTTATTCCTGTTGGTGCGTGCTGCTTATGCAATCCCTATATAAACGACGTAAATTTATTTTATTTTCATTTGCGGTTTCGCGCATAATAGATAAGCAGTACTTGATTGCAACACTTACGTATTTCTTAAAACAAAACAATGTCGGAAGTAAAAAAGAAGAGACGGCAATACTCTGCGGAATATATTAAATTCGGATTTATTGAAAATCCCACAAACCCGTCGTCGCCTTTGTGTCTTCTATGTCTAAAAACATTTTCGAACGAAGCAATGAAGCCTTCAAGACTGCAAGATCATTTGAATAAAATGCATCCAGATAAGACAGAAAAGAATGTAGCATATTTTCAAGACCTAGAGAAGAAGCATAATACTCAGCCAAGTGTATCAAAACTATTTTCGGCGGCTGCTAAGCAAGATGACGACGGACTTCGAGCTTCGTACAATATCTCTTTGTTAATTGCTCAAAAAGGCAAACCACACAACATCGGAGAAGAGTTAATTTTGCCAGCAATAAAGGAAGTAATAACTACTGTGCTTCATAAACCGGCCGCAGATATTATCCGAAAAATTCCTTTGAGTAATAATTCTGTGCAAAGACGAATTGATGAAATGGCTGAAAACATTGAAGAATCATTGTGCAATCATCTGAGGACTAGTCAATTCTCAATTCAGCTCGATGAGTCCACTTTACCAACTAATGAAGCGTTGCTGCTATCTTACGTGAGGTTTATTAAAGATGAGAAAATACGTGAAGAACTATTGTTTGCCAGAAATTTGGAGACAGATACAAAAGGCGAAACCATATTCAATACATTGGAAAAGTTTTGTGAAGAGAAAGAGATTCCTTTGAAAAATATTATATCAGTTGCTACGGATGGCGCTCCGGCTATGACAGGGCGCCATAAAGGCTTCATAGCATACTTAAAGAATAAAATTCCAGATGTCCTTGCTATACATTGCGTTATTCATAGACAACATTTGGTTGCTAGAAACTTAAGTGAACGACTATTTCAATCACTGCAATATGTCATCAAAGCAGTCAATAAAATCCGTAGCAGCTCTTTGAATGATAGATTATTTCATCAACTTTGTGTTACTAATGACGAAGATTTCAACCGTTTGTTGCTTCATACTGAAGTTCGTTGGCTGTCAAGAGGCAATTGTCTGATTCGATTTTACAACCTGTTTGACTCTATGATAGAGTTCTTGGAAACTAAAGATACAGAACTGCGCAACAAGCTCATAACATCAAAGAATGATATACATGACAGACCTGTATAAAATGTTCAACTACATGAACTTCCAACTGCAAGGCGATGAACTAAATTTAATTAAAACAAAAAATGTCGTTGCTGCTTTCGCAGCCAAACTGCTTCTGCACAAAAAGAATATGGGCAGACGTGAGTTTCACAATTTTCCGAATTTATCAGTATACTGCAGTAACGACGACTTGTTTGCCTACTGCCAACATTTGGAAAACCTCCACATTGACTTCACCGAACGATACCAGGACATTTTAAACTTGGAAATACCAGACTGGGTGTTGGATCCGTTTTCAAATGTCAACACAGCAATGTCACCTCAGCTGGAAGAAGAACTTATAGAATTGACAACAAACGAAGAAATAAAAATCAAGTTCAAAAATGGATATCAAGAATTTTGGCTACAAAAACCGATCCCGCAATTGTACCCTGGATTGTGGTCAATTGTTCAACGATTTTTGATAGCATTCCCATCGTCATATTTGTGTGAACGTGGATTTAGTGCTGTGGCAACGCTGCTTACTAAAAAGAGAAATCGTTTGCGTGTTACCGAACGTGGCGACTTGCGGCTGTTTTTGAGTAAATTGGAACCTGATATCAACAAACTTATTGAACAGCATCAGATTCAACCTTCACATTAGTTTTTATATAAGAATTGATTATGTTTGTTTTATTTTCAATAAAAGATACTCTGTCCGAATACTATAAATTTGCGTTTCAATAATCAGTTTTAAGTACTTAGCGGTTTTTGAGTTTAAAAAGGGGGGCGTTAAAAAATAATTTATTCTTAAAGTGGGCAGTAGACAAAAAAAGGTTGGGAACCCCTGATTTAGAGTCAACCAATGGTTATGGGTTTCTAAAAACATGATTGGAAGTTAACTAAACAAGTTCAAAGTTATTTTATTTGCAATGCATGCTGTTAACTTCGTCAGGCAAAGAAACTTTTGTCGTACAGCCTAGTCGAAATATAGGCCGATTCATACATTTCAGTGACGACACCATAGATTATACACTTAAACTGGTAGACGACACAGTCCGTCACCGTGTCAATGCAGTTCCGAATCAGTGCTTCAGTTATTTCAATTCACACATGTCAGTGATGTCTCAGTACTTTTTGTGGATTTTCAGACAAAAACATGTTTATTATTACGGAGGCACAATTTTCGTTCTAAGTATTCGATTATTGTAATTCTTGCTATGGATGTATTTTAATAGTACGGAACTGTCAACGATCGCAACTGGCACTGACCACACTGTAAAGAGTATAATATTATAGTAGTACGGCACTCAGCACTGACACTGACGAGTATGGACTTATCCATAGATGAATATACCTCTTAGACGCATCATCCATACATAATGTATGAAACAATATTTTTTCAATAATACCGACGTTTTATCATGGTGCCGGTACTATGTCGTGATGGAAATGTGTGAATCGGCCTTAAATTCTATGGCACAAATTCTAAACTTTAATTTATTAGGGTCTTAAAAAATATTTCTGATTCAATTTCTTACATTATTAAAACAACAAACAAAGATAGATAAGATTTATTACATAATTAAGTCATAGAACCTACAGATACATGCTGGAGACATTTAAAACATATCATCATGTCCCATTTCAGCTAGTAAATTGAGTCCTCTCTCCTTCAAAGCCTTTGAAAGCAACTTCTGTTGCTCAACCTTAGCATCCTGTTCTCTTCTTTGAGCATCAAGAATATCATCTACTGACACTTCTGTTAGTGGTAAGTTGTCTTCTTTGTCTTTATCCTGAAGATAAAACATTGTATTCAGTCAATTATTGTTTGCTACAATGATGATGATTCAGTCAATTTTCATACTGCAGTAAATAAATGATTAGTTGATAGCTTAAGTATTAAGTTACAATTAATCTCTTGTTAACATACCTAAGTAACTAATGAAATTAGTTGTTTCCATTGGAATTCCAAACCTCACCTTAAAAAAGAATATGGTGCAAGAGTGTATAGAATACAAATTTACATAATCGTTTTTAAGGTGACATTTGGAATTCCAATTGAAACATGACTAATTTCAATAGTTACTTTCGTTTTTCTTCCACAGTTACATTCTATACAAATCTAGATGTATATATTATAGGAGAGTAAAATAGTTATACATACAGTTTTACACATTATGCATGAACCAAGATATCCTATATAATAAACATATCATCATTTGACGGCACGGTTGTGCAGTGGCTGTCAAGTCGGCTGCTGCACTCCGGGTCATGGGTTTGATTCCCACACAGAACAAATATTTGTATGATCTGCAGGTAGTTGTTCCGGGTCTGGGTGTATTGAATTTATGTCTGTAAACGCACCCATGACACAGGAGAAATCCTAGTGTGGGGCAACATAAAAAAAAAAATATTATAATATGTTAGTTATACTCTCGCGTGTCAATTGCCAGCAGCGGTGTAGACACATAAGATTTTTAATTCGTTAATAAGTCTCGTTTTATGACACTCAATGAGTTAAACAACAAAAAAATGGGCTCATATCCCGTTGCACTCACTGATCAGTGTGGCTATTCTGTAAGAACTCACTAGCAAACTCATTTCTAAACCTGCAGTGATATCTCTAATTTTACTATATTTGACCACTGATTCAGAAGTGAGTTTGCTAGTGATTTCTTACAGAATAGTACTGCAGTAAACAATCTGCACAATTGAGCATAGCTCAGCATAATCAGTCCTAAGATGGCTGACCACATGGTAGTATTTGAACTGAGCGTCTCCGTGCTTCGGAGGGCACACAAAATCATCGGTCCTGGTTGCTGTCATTAGACGACAGTTGTTAAGACAAGTCTGAGGCCTTTGGGTGGCTTGAACAACTCTGACACAAGGTTGACCACGAACACTAAAATAAATATGTTGTAACTTACTATTTCTCCAAGAAGAACAACATTTTCTCCTCTAACGATGAATATACCTCTCGGAATGTCACCATACTCTCTGCCGACATGAATCCTTTCTATAGTCTTGTGCAAAACTAAATTAGCAAATTGATCCACGCAGCGAAGGTATCCAATCAATGTCCTTCCATCGCGCAGCAGCACCATAAGTTTCTCTTTATAGAACAAGAATTGTTTTGATAAAAATAAATACATTAATTAACGTAAACAATAGGCAAGTTTTATGACACATACTGTCCAATTCATCCAGTAAATGGGCCGTTCCCGCTAAAGGGTTTACGTTGCTAGACATTTCGTAGAATTATTTAAATTTTTTTATTAAGTAACTCATCAGAATCTCATGGATACATAAATATAGCGGGTTCACTGAATCACTCGTCTCGGAACAACTGACAGCCTGATGGCAGAGGACCAGTGTTGCCACCTCATAAAAATTAAAGTCACTAGATCAACACACAAAAGTCACCCAGGGCTAAATTCGAAACGAAAGTCACCAGAAATCCCAAAACTATATTTTAGTAGAAACAATATTGTAATGCCATATATTGAAGTATCGATAGTACTGGACAGACTACTCAAGCGGCAGTACATGTTCAAATTGCCGTATAGCTCAAGTCACGGCTAAGGCTACCCCATCTCATGCCATGGGTGTCGTAGAAGATTACTAAGGGAGTTTGGAACCCAGTGTGTTTACCCATTATTATTAGGCACTTTGAGTTGCCCGCAGGTGACGGATAAACAACCGACTACTACTACCATACCCATCATGGGTTAGGTCAGGCAGGCGGTCGACTGTAAAACCCTTTTGCAATATAAATAACACTAGTTTCGCCAACCCCAAGTAACTTGGGACCAGGGCAGGAAGAAGAAAAATCATTGTACAAATATTGTTACATAATAACCAATAAACGCTGTGACTCAATACCACTTTATTGTGTACCAAACATTAAAATATGTCAAAAACCAGATTTTTTTATTATGTCAACAAATTCTAAGTATTGAAAAACAACCGTAAATGTAAAAATAGATAACATAGTTTGGTTGTTATAATTATATTGTAACGTCAAAACAAGAATTTAAATAGTAACTAATATTTTATAGAAACTTTTTAGGATAGATGAAGACGACTCAAATATCGCTAGAAGTCACTAAAAACAAAGAAATCGCTAAACGACAGAAATAAATCGCCAAATGGTGTCAAAAGTCGCAGATCTAGTGACAAAATCGCTAAGGTGGCAACACTGCAGTGGACTAGGCTTAAATTATATCGAGATGTAGAAGTATCGATAACTCGATGTTTCGTAATATCGTTATTTTTTCGTAAAATAATAGTTAAATAACGTAAATTTATTAACTTGCAAGCCGGATGGTTCCCTCGAAGGTCTCCCCGCTGGCCAACACAAGAGTGTCATCAGCGTAAGACTAAGCTGATGCCAGCAGGAAGAACGACACGCAGGACCGTATCGTAAGCGAGGACACTGAGAGGACCGAGAACCGATCCCTGTGAAACCCCGCACGTGATCTCTCTCCGCTTTACGCTACCATCCCTGCCCACGTAGTGAATATACCTGTCGCGCAGGTATGCCCCGATGATACCCCGCAGATAGGGGGGGCACTGATGGTGGACTAGCGCCCCCCTAATCGCACCCCAGGTTTTCTGACCTAGCATCCCGCGCAAATAATACCTACGGCGAACGCACATCGTTATATCTTGCTCCTTGGTTTAACTTACTTACTTTTGCGTTGTGCCTTCACGCCAAGTAATATTAAATTTAAACTTAAGGTACTGGAGCACGTCCAATGCTAATTGCTTGGAAATGCACTCACCAACTTTCAGTTTACTTTAGTACACTATTCTATTTATTGATTAAAATTATCGATGTAGATACTTGTAGCCTTAATTACAAACCTTTGTGGTTTACGAATGCCATATCAATCATCTGATTTTCTGTATTTTAAAAAATCTTAAACAAAACTTAAAATGCATTTCAATAATCTACAGTAAAAAGTGCTTAAAATACTTATTTTGTAATAATAGAAATTAACTTCATGTTAGACCGGAAAGTCGGTCGTTATACTTTGATTTAACTTTTATATAACGTAATTGGCTGACTTCTACGTAACTACAAACCGATAATATTGTCGTGTAGTTGGGGCCTAAATCGCGTTTTATAAACGTTTATATATTATATTTACGTTTAAACGACCAATTTTATAAGACTAACTGAAAGTGTAAAACTTCTACTTAACCATTATAAAACATTGATTTGTTAAGTGATTCCCACTTTGACGTGTTTTCGTTATATTAGTTTTGTATTAAAAACAATGACAGTATTGTTTCAGTGGTAACATAGATATTGTAATTTTTTATATTAACAACAACAAATGGATAAACACGTATTTGTGTACGAAGCACTGAGAGATACAACTGATAAGTGATAACGCACAGAGGCGTTAGTGGCAGCGGAGTTTATATAATGTTTATACATTTTTCGGAACAAATAAATAAGAATCTCGTAAGATTGTAAATAAAGAATATCAAAGCTCATAATTTTTTTTGGGAAAATATACCTAAGTTAAGGAAATCAATCAAGGTAGGCGTCATCAACATTAGAAAGACACGGCACACCAATCAAATCTCTAAACAGGGTAAAAATCGGTAAAAATGTTTGCCTTCAGTTAGGTATTACGAGTTTTGACTTAACTTCGTGCATTCAGTACATACTCTGACGTAAAGTATCGATGCCAAAAGTACTTGGTATTGAAACGAAAGTATCGAGTAATTACTTGTACTTACTGTTGGTTACTCGTATCAATCGTTTCATTCGATACTATCGTCCGATCCTTATTCTTCTGTCAAAGTCTGAAGTTTTAACATTTTTAACATTCAATATTCGACATCGTGTATTCGTATTTTTGCATGTAAAATTGAATGCACACATTAAATTAACTTTAAACGTAAAACCAACAACGAAGTATTGTTTGTGCTATGTTTTTTAGTGGTATACATATCCAAAAGGCGTTTTTACATTCAGAAAAATCAAACGCGGAAAATGGAACAAGACGACGAGATCAAATCCGGTTGTTTATTATTTCCGCCTGCCGGAGGGAATATGTTTAGTAAATTCCCAAAAAAGGTACCAATCTAACTACTTTCCTTACAGTTTGGGTAACATATTATTAGTGCATGTGATTTATGCACTCACGTCTGGGTAGTCATAACATTATTGTAATCAGTCTGTGACGAGGTAGGTAGGTGCCGTGATGTTGATTATGCCACTTCGGTAACTTTACCAAGAGTTAAAGTTATAGTTAACAATAAAGTAGGAATAAATATTACATGGCATTATAATATTGTATAAATAATGCTATATTTTATATATTTATTTGTACGAACCTGCTCTTCGAATTCACTAATTGATATAATTATTGCGACTGTAATGACCCAAACTTATTTCAAGAATTGTGTGTATAATGTAATATATATATATATATATATATAATCTGTTCTCCCATGCAGTGTTTAGTAAAACACATTGTGTTCATAAAAGCTAGAGCAAAGTTATAAAAATTACATCAAATGAAATATCAAAAAGAGATACTTTTCTTTCATTACTATTAAGGCTCATCACACATGGGCCCTTTGCCATGGCATCAAATAACCAGACATACATATTTTGGGTGCCATCAGACATGTTGTGAGTCCTAGAAAATGTATGAAAAACTAGGTCCATAGCTTGAGACAAATCATGTGTCTGTCAAGACGAGTGGCCCACGTGCATGTATCCTTTCTCTTTTTCTTCTTCCAACACCATGCATCTCTTTTCAATATATCCGAAATTACAGTTTCAGTTAAACTTATTTAAATGATTTATTTAAAGCGAAAAAGTGTCTAATAAATATCCTACATTATTCACAGAAAATTTGGCAACAGAAACACTGCATCCTGTTCACTGCCAGTAAACAAGGAATTGAGCGTCTTGAAATATATGAAAACAAAGATGAAGTCACATCTGGTGCTATACCTAAAATTATAACACTTGAAAATTGTATTAAAATAACACATTCTAGTCCAAACACAATAACAATACTTACTAAGTCACACACTCAACAACTCAGCACACAGTCAGAAGCAGAAACCTTAGAATGGGTAACTGCCTTGCAATCAGTGGCCTTCAAAGATAGAGACTCCAATCCATTCAGTTGTGATGAAGACAATGATCTGTATTGCTCATCTGGAGAGGGTATATTCTCAGTAAAAATGTGTCCCTCTGAAGCCTCAACCAGATGTGGTTTTGATCCTATCAGATATCTCCTTTTGCTCACATCTACTGCCATAGAATTAAGAGATGCGAATGACAATAAATTATATGCCACATGGCCTTACAGGTACATAAGACGTTATGGTTATAGACAGGGTAAATTTACATTTGAAGCAGGGAGGAAATGTGACACTGGTGAAGGTATCTTCCACTTGGAACATCCAAACCAGTCAGAAATTTTCAAGTGCTTGTCATTAAAAATGAAAACCATGAAACAACTGATTGGTAATGACAATCTGAATAGTCCTGAACATAGTGAATTTAATATTCAATCAACTGCTAATTTGTTCCCTGGCTCTAGAAGTCCCTTAGTAGCCGCAAGGCCTGATGATTTGAACTTAAGCTCATTGTCATTTAAAACTGCTTCAGTATCTAGCCAACAAAGTTCATGTACAGAGAGAGACACAGCACCTTTGTTGATGCCAAAACCAGCTTTGAAACCTAAACCGCAAAAGCCACCTCGAAAAATCATTAATCTACCTAAAAATAAAGAAATTCCTATTTCAACAGAGGAAAGCTCAGATTTTGGGAGGTACAAGAAATTAGATAACTATGAACCAATTGACCAAGTGAAAAGGGAACCACCACCGAGTCCACCAATCCAGTCAGTGCCATATGATAGAGTGGAGGTTCGGAGTGAAGCATGGAAAACCTTGGGGATAGATGCTCCTGAACATACTGAGTTCACACCTAATTTGGGAGATAATCCAAACTGTATGAAACTGATTTCCCGGTCTCAGGATAATTTGAATGTTACTGGGCCAGAATCGTCTCGAATTATTCTACTGCCAAGTCCAGTAGTTGATCCAGAAGATGAAAATTATGATAGATTGGCATATTTTGGTTCTACAAGCAAATTGAATAAATCTTCACGATATAAAAAGATAGAAGCACGCCCTACGACACTAGCTCTTGGTGAGCCAAAAAGTAAGGACACTTGGAATGATTATGATGAGGTTGAAAATGTAATGCAAACAGCAAGATTGGCTGATGACTCCCATTTGGGTTATGGTATGATAAGAAAGCCCAACACTCCAGGGCCTCAAGTACCTACTGCTGCTCAGGTTCAAGCTCTTCAAAACCAAGTGGGCTTAGAAGAGGTAAATCATAACAATTGCAATGGGACTGACTATGCTATTGTAAGCCGTCCAAAAAGAGTATAACACATTATATTATAAGAAGAATATAATCTTTAAGACTGAAATTTTGTCAGTGATTGTTTACTCAATTACTTTATTAGGTTATAGTGAAGACATTTATGTTAAGAAAATATCCTCATCACTAGTATTGTCAAAAATCTAAACAAAGAAATGGACTGTGCTGAAATTATCTGCTTATTCAATGTGATTATAAGCTTATCCTTTGATTTTTGTAATAGTACATAATAGTAATAAGAGTTACAAACTTAAGGCACTGATAAAATGTTAAAATATATTTAGAAAGGACTGTCCATTCCCTGTAAGACAAAATTCCAACTGAGAATTACTGCATTCCTTAATAAATTCTTTTTGATAGTTAAGAATATGTTTGTACATTAATTTTGTATATTAATTTTTGCACAAATAATACCTAGTATATTAATTATAAGAGATTATGAAATGTATTACATTATGTGATTATATTGTGCCTTATTTTTATAGAGTATGTTTCAGAAATGATTACCAACTGGTGCCAATAAAAAATATTTTTGACTTTTGCCTGCCTGGTTATAAAGTATTATGTGTGTATCGTAACAATTATCTGTAATTTTAGAAGTAGCACAGTGATTGTATCTTTGCAATATTGTATATTATCATGTTATTAGAGATTTTCAAATATTTTCTAAGATGTGCTGAATGATGATGTCTGATGTCCACATGAATAGTGGACCTAGTGTCATACAAATAATGTTTACTGTCCAACAGATAAATGAGTGTATAACTTTAACCTTTTTATGTAGCTTATTGCTCAAATAAATATATTTTCTCGACCAGAAAATTTCTTGCCCTCATCTAATATAGCTAATTTCTATCTGGATAAATATCTGGTTTTTCAGGACATACCTAATATGAATGTAGTTTTACAATAGATGCAGTTATTCAATTTTATATTTTTAGCTTGGCCATATTTTTATTTGGTTTGTAATCTTTTGTAATATGGATTGAGAATAAATCATAGTCTTTTCCAAAATGCTTTATTTAATTTATATTTTATACTAAGACATGCTTGCCTATTATGGGTTTATGGTATGTCATAAATATTAGTATATTTTTGGCATAGGAGTACAGACCAGAATGGAATGAATGTTGTTTTGTAAACATAATAGCTTGGATTAGTTTATTATGGGTTAAACATATTGATAATATTGTGAACATGTAGGCTGCTAAGGCAGCCACAGCAAAGCTACTTAATAACATCATTTGCTAATATTATTCATTAAAACTATAACTGCACAATATTTGTAAATAAATAGTAGTAAATCAGTATTACATTAGAGTATTGCCCAACATTCTTGCTACTTTAACAACACTGTATCTTCATCCTTCTTAATACTTTTTACCATTCCCATGGCAATATACTCGATATCTGTAGACATTATTCTTTGAACTGTTTCTCCTTTTTCTGCCATTATATCTTCTATATTTTTCTTTCCATTCATATCCGTAAACCAATTGAGATTATCTGCTATTAAATGTTTATTTTCACAACCATCACATATCACAATTACAACGCCTTTATAATATGCTAATTTCGTAATATATTTCGCGTTTCTTGTACTGCATTTTTTGCATGTAAACATCAATTGAAATTTTCCTTCAGTGATTTTTGGTTCTGGAGCAAGTTGAATTTTGAATTTTTGTGTTGAAGTGCTGAAATTTCTAGGCGATTGAACCTTCGGTGTTGAAGACGACAGAGGGACTGGAATCACTAGTCTTCGGCCAAAATATGAGTTTCCACAGCTTGGGAAAAACACGATGTTATTCAACAACCGTGGTGTTTGGTACTTCACGACGAAATCTATCAGCGTTTTATGAGACATTTTACACCGTTATCAAGCTTTTTCAATTAAAGTTGCAACGAATGTAAGCATTCAATATTTTTTATCTTCAAATAATGATAGAATGTAATTATTGCACCACTTTTCGTCGAATGTAATTATTGCACCACTTTTCGTCAACCACTACCATCCAGGCATCCACTCCACTATGTTCTGTCTAGTCTGTGGTGTTCTGAGAGTAGTGATGTGCTGACTCAAGGAGACTCGAGTACCTAATAAGTACTAATACTTTAATTCGAATACTAAGGGTGAGATTCAGAAACGAGTCTATGGGTGAGATTCAGAAACCAGTCTAAGCTAAATTCACGCTTCCAAACTCTCCACTTCCACCCTTCTGTCAAAATTAGGGGCGTAAGTAGTGCATTCTGACATATGGAAGCGTAAGTTCACGCTTAGACTCGTTTCTGAATCTCACCTTAAGCGTGAACTTACGCTTCCATCTGTCAAATGCACTACTTACGCCCCCCTCTTAACTTGACACTGGCAAAATGGAATACAATTGCCATGAAAAAAAAAAAAAAAAAAAAAACTTACGCCCCTAATTTTGACAGATAGAAGCCTATTATGCCTAAATTCACGCTTAGACATAGATATACATATAGATACGTATACGTCATATATTTATCGTATTTAATTTGTAAGCAAGTTTAGCTAGTCTCGTAATAAATTGTTTTTTATTTGTGCTGCGCCTGAGCGTATACATCTATTATTATTTATTATGAATGATTACAAATTTATAGATTTACCTAAAACGATGACTGTTAAGGAAATGTCGCTAAAGTAAAAGAGTGAAAGTTTGTAAATAAAGAGTTAGAATTTAATTGAAAAAAACAGCATATTACTGTCCCACTGCTAAGGATCTAGATAGAAAGTGTTATGTTCTCATAAACGGGCAATTACACTTTTATGAAGTTTTATGTGTATTAGATGTTAGAGTAAGATAAGACCTGCATTGCGTAATCACATCAGAGCAATGTGTCGACGAGATTTTGCACAGACATCGGAAGCTTGGAAACATATTCCCAATGGAAATGCCATAATAAAATTAAAACATTTGTCGATCTGCCAAATATATCTGTTTGATACATTTATACACTTCAATTCAATTCAATTTATTTTACACTAAACACAGCTACATGTTAACCTTAGGAACAGATCATAATTAAAAATCTAAATCAACAATAAACATTAATAATAACACGGTTGAAATTAATGTGAGCATTTAAAAAAATACCAGTTAAAAATATAATAAATCATATTCATCTAGTGACACCCTTTATATAATCAAGTATGGCAAATAAAACTTGACTACTAATAGGTATGAGAAATATCTTCACGATTTTATGTAATACTAGCTGGGACCCGCGGTTTCACCCGCGTTTAATTTAAAAGAAATTTAGAGTACTTCGACATAGACACTTGACATAGAATATATATATTGGATTTCAAGGGTTTTACTTTTTTGCGCGGAACCCTAATTATTTTTCTAAAATAAAGGTAGCCTAAGTTATTTCTTATAACATCAGCTATCTGCCAGTAAAGGTCCCGTCAAAATCGGTCCAGCCGTTTCGGAGATTACCCGGAACAAACAGACAGATAGACAGACAAAAAATTTAAAAATAGTGTTTTTGTTATATGTATCACACATACTTTCATATTCATTTAGTAAAAAGCTGTTATTTTGACATTACAAACAGACACTTCAATTTTATTTATTTGTATAGATAGGGCCGAATACTGAAACGGCACTTAATATTAAGTCCCGCTTTAACTATTCGAGAAACTTGTTTTGGTAGGACACCAGGCGGCTCAAATAGTTAAAGCGAGACTTAACATTAAGTGGCGTTTCAATATTCGGCCGTTAGTTAGATAATTGTATTTATCACTTCCAAAAGGCAGAACGTAAGCACAATCAACTTAAGAAAATAGTTAAGTATGAACAACCAAATCTATACAAATAAATAAAATTGAAGTGTCTGTTTGTAATGTCAAAATAACAGCTTTTTACTAAATGCATATGAAAGTATATACGGTACCTATAACAAAAAAACTATTTTTAAATTTTTTGTCTGTCTGTCTGTCTGTCTGTTTGTTCCGGGTAATCTCCGAAACGGCTGGTCCGATTTTGACGGGACTTTCACTGGTAGATAGCTGATGTTATAAGGAATAACTTAGGCTACTTTTATTTAAGAAAAATAATTAGGGTTCCGCGAATAAATAATAAAACCCTTGAAATCCAATATATATATTCTATGTCAAGTGTCTATGTCGAAGTACTCTAAATTTCTTTTAAATTAAATGCGGGTGAAACCGCGGGTCCCAGCTAGTAATACTATATAACAAGAGCAGTGATGGCATGGTTGTTGAAACTTTCACTTCCGTACTGGAGACTGATTTCGATTTCCGGCCACACCTGTGACTTTTCGGATTCATGTGCGGATCAGATTGATTATCACTTACTTTAACGGTGAAGGAAAACATCGTGAGGAAACCTGCACACCTGAGGCCTAACCTTTCTCATCGTGAGCAAAAGCCCTTGCCTAGCGGTGGGATAGTAATGGGCCGATTATGTAAACTATAACAGACTATAAAATGAACATAGCCTATGTGTGTTATCTCAGGTTTCAAAAATAGTAACAGATATAAAAGATGACGATATAAATAAAATAAAATTTATTTAGCAATTGGATCAATAAATTTATGACTTCGGGAGAGATTCACAAACCACATTCTAGGCTATTATGCAAAGCAAGCGTTTATATGAATATGAACATTATCCGCATATAAATACGAATAGCACCAACCCATCTCATCCCGTGGGTGTCGTAAAAGGCGACTAAGGGATTAGCCGGAGGATGGGCAGCAGCGTCCTTCGAATACATTAACAACTCAACTGCGATCGCCAACCCGCCTGCCAAGCGTGGCGATTATGGCAAAACCCCTCAATGAGCACACAGCACACCGGTACACAACATATCGGTCGTTGTGGTGATCTTTGAGAGAGGCCTGTGTCCAGCAGTGGACTTTATTCGGCCGAAATGATGAAATAATGGTCATATTCGAACGTTCACGTTGGGATCCGAACGGGGAGCGATTTTTTTTTCTCAAAAAAGTGCGTCTTTGTGCGTAAGCGCAAAGCATGATTGGCTGATGCCACGATACGAACTCCCTTTCCAACGATTTTGTGCAACGCATATAGCACAGGTATGGTTATGTTGGGTGTCGAGCTTGACGTGTAGCCGTGTGTACTCTTTTTCAAAAGAATCGTGTCAGCACTCGGGTCACTGTTTCGAGTCTCATAGTCTTCGAGTACCAAATCCGGTATTATCACTTAACTGCGGTCACCAAACCGTCTGCCAAGCGTGGCGATTAGGGCAATGGGCCAACAACACAAAACCATGCCGATTAGTGTGGCAATCTTTTGGGGGAGGCTTCTCTCCAGCAGTGGACGTTATCGGCTCAAATTATGACAGGTATTCGAGTACTTCATTGAGTTCGAATATACGTTTCTAAATTCCAATAATACAAGCAATCTTGATAATATGCTAATTTCGCGTTTCTTGTACTGCATTTTTTCCATGAAATAAAATAATGAGTCATAAAATATAAATCTGTATTATCGGTCAGTCAATAGCAAATTATAAGCGATAACATACGACCTATTATCCTAATGTTAACCATTATAATGATCAGGAAAATGAATGAGAACTAGATAGAAATCAATACAATCAAGTTGGCGATACATAGAAAATCTTCAGGACAGTGATGAAAAGAATATCACTTTGAAACTGTATTAACTTATTATTAGGATTATTTAAATAATCACCAATAACTCTTAGAAATGCAAGTCTCGCGATCGAAACAAAAACAAACGTGTAGAAACCTGTATTTCTCGGGTGCTCGTGCTGAGGCAGAGGCACACTAGCGGAGTGCCGACGACTGGCAAATGGCGACAGCGCACATGCATTGCAAACTTGACCTTATAATCAACTGAATAGTTGCAATTTAAGTACTCGGTTCAGAATTGGTGTACTAGGATACCTGAAATCTTAACTCGAGGTATGTGTATCCGAATACTTTAATTTGAGTACTCAAGTATATTAGGATGAGATTCAGAAACGAGTCTAAGCGTGAATTTAGGCTTAATAGGCTTCCATCTGTCAAAATTAGGGGCGTAAGTAGTGCATTTCACAGATGGAAGCGTAAGTTCACGCTTAAGGTGAGATTCAGAAACGAGTCTTGAGAAGGTTAGGCCTCAGGTGTGCAGGTTTCCTCACGATGTTTTCCTTCACCGTTAAAGTAAGTGATAATCAATCTGATCCACACATGAATCCGAAAAGTCACAGGTGTGGCCGGAAATCGAAATCAGTCTCCAGTACGGAAGTAAAAGTTTCAACAACCATGCCATCACTGCTCTTGTTATATAGTATTATTTGGTTGTTCATACTTAACTATTTTCTTAAGTTGATTGTGCTTACGTTCTGCCTTTTGGAAGTGATAAATACAATTATCTAACTAACGGCCGAATATTGAAACGCCACTTAATGTTAAGTCTCGCTTTAACTATTTGAGCCGCCTGGTCTCCTACCAAAACAAGTTTCTCGAATAGTTAAAGCGGGACTTAATATTAAGTGCCGTTTCAGTATTCGGCCCTATATTACATAAAATCGTGAAGATATTTCTCATACCTATTAGTAGTCAAGTTTTATTTGCCATACTTGATTTTATAAAGGGTGTCACTAGATGAATATGATTTATTATATTTTTTAACTGGTATTTTTTTAAATGCTCACATTAATTTCAACCGTGTTATTATTAATGTTTATTGTTGATTTAGATTTTTAATTATGATCTGTTCCTAAGGTTAACATCTAGCTGTGTTTAGTGTAAAATAAATTGAATTGAATTGAAGTGTATAAATGTATCAAACAGATATATTTGGCAGATCGACAAATGTTTTAATTTTATTATGGCATTTCCATTGGGAATATGTTTCCAAGCTTCCGATGTCTGTGCAAAATCTCGTCGACACATTGCTCTGATGTGATTACGCAATGCAGGTTTTATCTTACTCTAAAATCTAATACACATAAAATTTCATAAAAGTGTAATTGCCCGTTTATGAGAACATAACACTTTCTATCTAGATCCTTAGCAGTGGGACAGTAATATGCTGTTTTTTTCAATTAAATTCTAAATCCTTTATTTACAAACTTTCACTCTTTTACTTTAGCGACATTTCCTTAACAGTCATCGTTTTAGGTAAATCTATAAATTTGTAATCATTCATAATAAATAATAATAGATGTATAGGCGCTCAGGCGCAGCACAAATAAAAAACAATGTATTACGAGACTAGCTAAACTTGCTTACAAATTAAATACGATAAATATATGACGTATACGTATCTATATGTATATTATGCATAGAGCACCGCATGTTGGTGTATGGTGCGTGCCGCGCGCTCAAACTAAACCGGTTTTGTATAGCTTGATCTGTAGTTGAGTATTTAAAAGAGTGCGACGGAATGACAAAAAGTACTACCCCCTCTCGCACGATTCGCAGCGTTCAACTTCTAATAGTTCAAAGTCCAAACAGTCTAGGTTGATGCGTAGCCGTGTGTACCAAAGTACGCTAGTACCAAAAATGGTGGTCACGAACATAGATGAATATACCTCTTATAGATAGGCAACTCTTGCCTGGCGCGAGGTCGCTATAGTGCTGCCACATAGTAGGCGTATCATGTACTAAGACTATAGTACAATATAGCTATACGTAGCTAGCTACAATCCAGTAGTACATATTTCGACCTATATAATTTAACAAGGAATAGTAAGAGAGAAAAACAACATCAAATATGATATACATATGTTTATTCATTTTTAAGTTTCTTATATTTAATAAAATAATCTTCAGCAACAACATTCATTTCATCCTTTTGGATCATCCCAAAAAGTGGTTTATTTTCATGTCTTTACAACAATAGTTCATAAAAAATAAAATAGACTCAGCATGCATTTTATAATTCCGCTTTTATGATCAACATAGCTTAAAAAATTAAAACTTATATGCATTAGTACTAAGATCTCCATGTTCTCGTATAATATTTTAGTGTGTGATTCTGTTTTTAATAATTCTGTAAAAATGTGAAAAGATTTCTTGACTTGCATAACAAAACCAAGTATTTGAGTTGTCATATTCTTTAAATTTTATATATTTTTGAAGAAGAAGTATTATTGTTTTTTTTAAACATGAATTAACCATCCGCTACAATATACTACTGCAGTGGATTATTTACTTTATCTTAGATCATTGATAAACTTCTACATTAGCTTCACTTGTGCACAAGTACTCTTAATTAGATCAATAAAAGCCTCAATACTTTAACACAACTCGTTAGAGGTGGAACAATTCCTCTGGTACCAATTTTTGAGATGAATTTCATGATTTGAATACCGGTATGCTATTGTACCACAATTTATGATGTACTGATCGAAGAGTGACTGCACTTCTGTTAACATTTTCCCGCATCTGGTTTATGGAGTCAAACAGTTTATCGAAGAACAGTAGAACATTCGCTGTATCCGTACTACCTTCAGGGGAGACTCCCTTTCTCTGAAAAGACAAAAATAAATATATTTAAATAAAAATTCGAATTATGCATTCAAAATAGGGCCAAATCTTTTTGCACTTTTTGATGTCAAACAATAAGACTGCCAAACGAGCACCCTTCAACGCTTCCTGAGTGTTTTAGCTGGGCAGCAAAAGCGGCGGAACACACTCACTAGCAACAAGCCTGTCCGTCGAATGATATATACAAAATAATATTGTGCTCCTGGTAAGAGATTAAATTGGTTACGCGATGCTACATTAGCATACTGATACTCAAGCATATTGTGTATTCGAACTTTATTATAGTCAAACGTCGCCACTTGAAAAAATGAATGCATACCCGCTTACATGAGCAATCGTACAACATTACAGCTTCGATAATCTCGAATTGATTACTATATTAAGTTTTCTTGGCATTTAGTACTTATTTATTTATTTAAACTTTTATGCACAAGCATGGTACACAAGGCGGACTTAATGCCATATGGCATTCTCTACCAGTTAATCTTTGGGTGAAAAAGAAATGCATTGAAAGGAAGGTACAAAAAAGGTATATTACAAAAAAATTATAACAAGATATACATAAATAAAAATCTACACACTATAGATACGGTCAGATACATAGGTTTATAATATACTACATATTTTAACCATGCCCGTATTTGTCAATTAGGAATCCAGTCCAGCGAATTTAAAAGGATCCCGAACTTTGCTTTTGAAAGAAAATTCAGTTAGTGCTTTCTTTATATCAATATATATTCTTACTATATATATATATATATGTATGTACTAGGCTATTAACCGTAAATCAACGCATAGCTGTTTTACGGTTAATAACCTAGTACTTAGTCAAAATGTTGTCTATCTATTTTATCATAATTATAATTTTTAACTTAACATCGGTTATGATTGTGAATTCTGACCCTTCAAATCAATTTAATGGGTTATAAACTATGTACTGATGCATGTAGTTACGTGTACATATGTATACATATCAAAGTAAAGTAAATATTACAGTTATGTGATATAGCACATTTTCCCATATATCTGCGAAAATGTACGAATTACGGTATTGAATATTTCATAGCTTAAATTATATATATGTATATATATATTATTACTTCATTGGAAAAGGAAAACAAACCTGCCATGAATCTCATAGTTCGACCAACATTTTCACTAGACACTTGTGTGTTTCACTCTCATTTTGAAAATTAGACATGACATACTGGGCTGTTAACTTGTTTATTAACTCCTTTGTATCCTGGTCCACGTATGTATAACGTTTCTATATACTATCTTGTTTTGCCGTCTTCTCTAAACTCCCAAGTCTTTCGTCAAAAGGTTATTTCGAATTCAAATTCATAATATGAGGTGGATCATAAATGAGATAATGTTTATCGAGCTAAGTAAAAAAATCCACCATTTTTGTTGTGTTTTAAATACTCTGCTTTGGTTGTAAACATCAATATATTAATGCTGCCATATTTGGTGCACCTTGGTCAGAAACTTGCAACCACTTTAAATCCACAATCTGTTTTTTTTCTAATCATTTTACCTGACCTCTATTTGCTATTATCAATGAAGCCATGAATTATGTCATTTGTTTTACTTAACATCTAATTTGATGATATAGTCATTTCGTCAATAATTTGACTACGGTACTTATGACGCTCAGACATTTAATCCATTCGTTTTTTCAATGGTGAAATTGTGTTTTGTTGAAACAGCCTACTTGGCTGTACATCTATTTTATTAAGCAGTTTGTCTAAGCTTTTCCTCTTCAATTGTACGCATATTTGATCTAATAAACGATATTCTTGGCAGGGCTTATACAGAGATGGGCATAAAATCTTCTCATCTAAAGTGAATCGCCTTCCTGTAGGTTCCTTCGCAAATTGATTAATCTGCATGCAAAATGTCTGAGCTGCTGGTGTCATCTTTTCTTTTAGCGAGTTGAAGGCTGCAGGTTTATTTAGTTTTTCTGCTATCTCCATTTCGAATGTTCTGAGATATGATATCTTTCAGCTGCATTTCTGTCGAAGTTAAGGGCTGGGAAATATTACTGCGATCTGAAATAAGAATAATAATTCTAATTTATTAGGTAAAAATAGGAATTATTATAAACTAGGCTATTAAAAACACATTTTGACTGTATAAGTGTCCATGGGCTTTTTCACCATTAAAGAGTAACTGTTATCCGATGGAAAAATATAATATAATATGGTAGGTTGACAGTTTTTTATAGGGAAGCGGTCTTACCATCATTTCATATTTATCCATTAGGCAAGAGTTAATCGACAATGGTGAAACATTGAACACACAAGAAGCTAGTATTTAAATTAATTTTATTTGAGCGATCTGTCTTAAAGTAAACGTCGTTTAATTTAATACATTTACGACCGAATACTGAAACGCCACTTAATATTAAGTCCTGCTCTAAGTATTCGAGAAACCCGTTTCCAGTAGGAAGCCGGCTGCCTTAAGATTAAGCGGCATTTCAGTATTATTATGACTGTTGGCCGACTGCCAGTATGATTATTTTCTTTCAACAATAACTTTTGAGTGGTTTTGAAAGACCAAAGTAACTTATTTATGCTGTCATCGTTCAATCTTCTAAGACGGCTTCGTCTCTGATAGGGTAGATAAAAGGCTAAGGTGTCGTGGTTACTTCGTTACTTTTGAGCCTGAGAGCACTTGCATGCATGGTTGGATACTTGTTGCTTGCATGCTACATACCAAAAATTATAGTAACTTGAAACCACGCAAAAACGTTTCTTTGTAATTAAAACCACCTATAATTATCATTTCAGCTGAAAATTGTCCACTGCTGGACAGAAGCCTCGCCCATAAATACATAAATTGCCACAACGACCGGTATGGGTTGTGGTGTCCTCATTGGGGAGTAATCTTACCATTAACAATATGGGAATAGGTTTTGGGCAAACAAAAAATGTGAAGCTATAAAAAGTAAACGTTTTCGGGAAAGTAATATTAGTAAGTAACCGTTTTATACATACATTCTAATAATATCACACTTTGTAATTTACAAACATTTTAATACCTGTGTTTGAAGAAATGGCAGTAGGTATCCATTTGAACCGATGTAGACGGAAGCTCTATATTTGCCGGTTTTTTGCAGTTTGAGGCACAAGTATCTTGCGCTCTCCAACACGCACACCTGAAATCATTTTAATAATAACTTAACTTCGAAAATTGTCCTACATTTTTTCTATTAATTATAAAATCTGGGGGATTTTACTTATATAATTGTAAAGGTGCCATTAAGGCAGATGAAGTAAAGTTTAACTTTGCTATACATATTTTTTTTAAACGTTGCCCCACACTAGGATTGCTGTGATTCCTGTGTCGTGGGTGCGTTTACAGACACAAATTTCACACACTATACACCCGGAACAACTATCTGCAGATCATACAAATATTTGTTCCGTGCGGGAATCGAACCCGCGACCCAGAGCGCAGCAGTCGACTGTATCAGCCACTGCACCAACCGTGTCGTCAAATACAAAAAACGCTTTAAACAATTAACTTAAAGTATTTTGATTACGCTCATGGCTGTATCAGCTAAGATCCATTTGCCTTCTCTGCACAGGAACTTATTATCTAGACCGTACTAATATGAAACTTGAGTTGACGTGGGACACCTGACAGTAGTGATGTTTCTTACGCATTGTAGGGACTCACCAGATGGATGGGCAGCAGCGTCCCTAATGTGGAACATTAGCCATTTTGCACTCACCAACTCACCTACCAAGCGTGGTGAGAACTGGCAAATTCCCCCCAAAATGACGACACACGACATGTTACCGGTCGTCTTATGGGGGAATCTTTTCAGATAAGTAGTGGACGATTTTTAGCTTATATGATGATGATATAAAAACAGAAGTTATTGAATATTAATAGATAATAGAAGTGTAATTACCTATTACAATAATAAAAAGGAAAAGAAAGGAAATGAAAGGGAAAGCAAAGTGAGAAAAGAAAATTTACATCCAATGAGTCTCTGTACAGTTTATACTTTACGCTCTTATAATATGTCTAGCTCTAAATTGAAATACCTTTATTTGTTCGTTACATATAGTATTCTACCATTTAATAGTTGAATTGCATACTCCTAAGGAATTTCATGTTAACAACATTTTTGACACGAATTCCCTTCATCATATCTGCCATTTATACGTTCACAGCTGAACAAAGGCCTCCCCCATAGATTTCCACAATTGTGTCGTCATTTTGGGGGGTATTTGCCAATAGTCACCACGCTTAGTAGGAGGGTTGGTGAGCGCAGTGTGGTTACTGTTTCACAGACGGACACTGCTGCCCATTCCTCTGGTTTAGAGTCCCAGTTGCCTTTTACGACATCCAACTGGAGGAGATGGAGTGGTGCTATATTCTTAATCCAGACCCCACACGGACATGAATTCCTTGAGCTTCCTATTTCCCACTTTTTTCCTCATAGCGTCCAAGTAAGAATCAAGAATTTGCATAAAAAATAATTCCAATAAATAATAATTATATAAAAACAAGTTGAATTTTGTTACTTTACAACCACAATTGATCGAATTGTAATCACAGGCGATAACGAGTATTTAAAATTCGATCAATTGTGTTTGTTCTTCCTGTGGGTGTCGTAAAAGTCGACTAAGGAGTTAGCCGGAGAATGGGCAGCAGCGTCCTTCGAGTACTTTAACAACTCGAACTGCAATCGCCAAGCGTGGCGATTATGGCAAAACCTCCCAACGAGTCCACAACATACCCATATCGGTTGTTGTGGTGATCTTTGGGGAGGCCTGTGTCCAGCAGTGGACTTCATTATCTCTAGAATTAATTGGTCGCAGCTTCCACGGGTAATTTTCGACGGCACTATGGTACCCATAAGTGATACGGTTAAGAAACTGGGGATATATATTGATAGAAATCTTTCTTGGGGTCCACAGTTACAAGAAGTAAGTCGAAAATTATTTGCATCAGCAAGCTCCCTGAGGAGAATACGCAGCTTTCTCCCAACTGCTACTAAAACTGCGCTCGCTCAATCACTTCTCCTTCCTATACTTGATTATGCTGCTGCCAGTTATCTCGATCTTACTGAGGCACAATTAGATAAACTTGAGCGACTCCAAAACTTTTGTATTCGATTCATACTTATTTGGATTACGCAAATATGATCAGGTTTCAGAATTTCACACAAAACTCAAGTGGCTTCCAATACGTCTTCGCCGGAATTCTCATATACTTTCCTTGCTTTATAGTATTCTGTTTAATCCTAAAACCCCTTTTTACCTTAAAGAACGTTTTAAGTTTCTTAATGACGCACATTCGAGATTCTAGAGATCGTCAGAGAATCTGAGACTTGAGATGCCAATGCATTCTACCGAATTTTGTGATAAACCCTTCACCATTCAGGCTGTCCGATTAAGGAATGCACTGCCTGTGTCAATCAAACGTGCCCAGTCATTGGTTACTTTTAAAAAACTAGTAAAAGAATATTACTTGTCTGTTCAACTGTTTGTTGTATTTACCAATATAGTACTTTCTTCTGATTGTGTATTTACCATATATTTATTATGTTTATGTATGTATCCAATATTCTTATGGATTATTTATATTGTATTGGATAAAGTATAGTATATGGTTGTATATTTGTATATAGGTATTATTTATAATGTCTTACTTTATTTTATAAATACTTCTACATGGTGCCGGCTCAGAATGCCACCACCCCATTTCATCCCGTGGGTGTCGTAAAAGTCGACTAAGGGATTAACGGGAGGATGGGCAGCAGCGTCCTTCGAGTACATTAACAACTCAACTGCGATCGCCAACCCGTCTGCCAAGCGTGGCGATTATGGCAAGAGGCAAGACCCCCCAGTGAACACACAACACACCCATATCGGTCGTTGTGGTGATCTTTGTGGGAGGCCTGTGGCCAGCAGTGGACTTCATTTGGCCGAAATGATGATGATGATATTTTTGTTTTCACTAGGGTTTAAATTATATTGTTTTGGTATTGTTTACTTCTGGATTATGGTCATATAGCCAGGGTTTTATAGTATTATAGGTAAGTTTAGGAAGAGAATACAACCTACACTTCTTTAAGGTATGGGCCAATTTGTAATCAAGGCGTTAGATCATATACATTTTGGAGCGCATTTGTGTTGATTATCAATGAGGTACGACCTAATCCACATGTGTGTATCACCTCTGAAGCCCATTCTCTAGTTTTATAAGAAGAATATCGTATGACACTTTATCATAGGCTTTACTCCGTAGTTATATAACTGTTAGGATTGTTGATCGGTTTTTCCAAAAGTCAATTTAGTTGGTGTCAAGTATGTTAGATTTTTCTAGGGATGTGCTCATACGGTTTACCATAACTTTTTCGTATATCTTAGATAATGCTGACTAGCGTTTTTAAATTTTCCGCCTTTCTTTAGTATCATCATTTCGGCTAAATAAAGTCCACTGCTGGACACAGGCCGACATCGGTGTGTTGTGGGCTCATTGGGTGGTTTAGCCATAATCGCCACGCTTGGCAGGTGGGTTGGCGATCGCAGTTGAGTTGTTAATGTATTCGAAGGACGATGCTGCCCATCCTCCGGCTAATCCCTTAGTCGCCTTTTCGAACCTGGGAGTCGACGACGGGCGAGATGGTTGAGTGGCTGGTGATTGGCTGTGTGCTGTTAGAGCTTTCCATTTATGGTTTTCCTAGTCATCATAGCGGCCATTTATACATCCACTGCTGAGCAATGGCCTCCCCCATAGATTCCACAAATGTGTCGTCATTTTGGGGGGTATTTGCCAATACTCACCACGCTTGGCAGGTGGGTTGGTGAGCGCAGTTTGGCTACCGCTTTACAAAAGGGACGCTGTTGCCCATCCCTCTAGTTTAGAGTCCAGTCTTAGTCGCCTTTTACAACATCCACGGGAGGAAATGGAGTGATTCTAAAGCCTGGTGTCCGGAGCCGTACACCACACGGACGGTTTTCCTAGTAATGCAAAGTAATTATTAAAGGTGTTAGCGAGACTTTGAGGACATAGTATAAAGTTTGTTTGTCGTGTTATATGATACTGTTTATATTTATTTTTCAAAGCTTTTGAGTAACATGTTTACTATGTCCCAGGTTACTCCATTTCTTGGGTGAAGTTGTTCTTTTTTAACGATTTTACACATTATTATAATATTTAAAAGTGACATTTATCATGTTTGTTTAAAGATTTATTTTAGATTGATTTACTAATTATATTTAGCAGTCTTTTATGTTTAGAATGTTATAGATGTATGTTGTACTCAAGCATCGCTTCTATTAGTATTTTGTAATGATTTGAATTTTCATTTGTGTTCATATTGAAGTTGCCACATGTTTCTACGTTTTTTGTAGTGGTGTAACTTTAGTTTATTGAGTAACAATTAAATGAAGTAAAAATGTTTCTATGTTGCAGTCTGCCCTATGCATGTTAATTAGCAGTACATTAGGTTTTAGTCCTACTGTACAACATTCAACTACATATTTTATAAATAAATCGTCCATTGCTTCACTCACTATGCGTGAATTCAACGACTGTGGGCGAAGTCATTATTTAAACAGGTTTCAATGTACTGTGAGTGCATTAAACTAGAACCTTGCTAAAAAAAATTGGATTAAGAAGTGTAGGCAAAGATAGCAATAATAGGTGCTACAAATATAGAATTGTGTATATAAAGGACAAACAAAGAGCTAATTGACCTTTGATAATTTTTTTAAATATTTTGTCAGTCTACAATTTGCATGTGACATCATGGACGATTGTTTATGTAACATTACAATTTATATACATACTATAAATTACTAATTGGCATAGAATGACTTTATACCATGCTATAACCAAGGTATACGGTACCAAGTTCTGACGAAAGGCTAACTCAATAATTTTGCTATATGTTCGCCCTTGCACACTAATTACATTTACAGTATAATGAATACAGTTTGGATAGGGAAAATGTCATGTACTTATACTTATTTGAACGATTTTTTTATTTGAAGCGATGGAATTGCCAGAAAATATTTTCATATCCTGATATATGTATTTTTCTTTAAAATGTCAAAATGTCGTACATATAATTATATTCTCCAATAATATTCCCTTCAATTTTTATGACCCATGTGCGAAAACGTTATATTTGGCTAAGATTGCTTGGATTGGGAATGATTGGGAAAGTAGTAGAGAAATACACCTAAAACATATTCACAAATTTAGAGCTTTTCAAACATACTCAGGCCGTCAACGTGTGGTACATTAAAACATGAATTAGATAATATATTAGCGTCTCCAAGCTTCACTGAACAGCCGGTACACAACAGGATCGTTCAGTCATCGCAAACAAAAATCTCACAAGGATCACATCTCAAAATCTCACATGGTCACGATTATGTGTTATAAAGTCATGATGCCAGGCCAGAGGAACAAAGTGCAACGTACCGAATAGACATAAGACGGAAACACGTAAATAAATAGAAAACAAGAAAACACTCGCAACAACCGAAAATTTTCTAGTTGAAATAAAAGTGACTTAAATCACGGCGTTGCTATTTATAAAAATCTATTTATACCGTAACTATTTAATAAAACTCCTCACCAATTTTGTGTAATAATTATTTTGACATTTTTATAAAACATTTAGTGCAATGACACCTATGTTTATAACTTAAAAATATGTATTATGCACCTGTGCGTAAATACACCTTTGAAAATTACCTAGTCAGGAGTAACGAAATTTACCATTTTGGTCTTGTTTTTTTAACACGTCCACTATAAAGCTTTATGATGAAACAGCGTCATCTAGTTCGTATTGGTTCTAGTAAAGAACACATTGGCCTGTTTTACCAATACTGTAACTAGATGGCTTCGGTTTTAGCGTACCACCACCTTTGTTCTAAGATACCATAGCATGGTCACGAACTCATGACCGGTCACAACAGAATACTTAGACAGAGTACCATTACAAATGACAATATAGGAACTAGATATTCGATTCGATTAATCGATTATTATTATTAGAATATGAGTGACAAGTTTCGCACCTGCGTCTGTACTCGATATACCTTTTGTGAAGCCAGAAGAAGAGTAAATAAAAGTATAGCTCTCTTCATACTCACTGATGGCTATTGGTTCGATAATTTAAGAAAATGTGTTTCTGAACATCCAGGAAATTCATTTGTCTGTAATCCAGAAGACTGCTTAAAGTATATCAACTTATCCGATAGCAATATAAATTTCTTACATTTAAATATACGTAGTATAAATAAAAACTTCGATCATCTCCAGGTACTCCTGAAATTGACAAAAACAGAATTTGACATTATTATTTTGACGGAATGTTGGCTTAGTAAAGTTAGCTATATACCTGCATTGGATGGATTTGAGTCTTATTCCACAGGTTCCAACAATAATCAAAATGATGGAGTCATAATCTACACAAAATTAGGTCTACAAAGTAACGTATGGGAACCAAACTTTAAGGGTGGAAGTTGCCTTGTATGCCAAATAGACAAAATGCTAGCCGTGGTTGCTATCTACCGCTCTCCATAATTTAATTCTAAAGAGAATTTTGATTACTTCACAACTAGCCTAAATGATGTTTACGATAAGATATCCACCTACCCTAATATCGCTCTCGTGGGTGATTTAAATATCGATATAAGACCGAGTAATAGAAACGACCGGAGTTTTGAGTACCTTACTTTGAATGCCACCCAGGGGCTCATGCCAACCCACCTATTTCCCACTCGACTAGAACATTGTATTGATCACATACTTCTAAAGTCGAACCTACCAGCTACCACACTTGTTTTAGATTCGCATATTACAGATCATAAACCTATTCTACTAAATATTGCCAACACCAGTCCTGTACGCCAAATATCTTACATCACCACTCGCCTTAATTATGAAGCTATTTATTTAGAGTTAGTAAATGTAGACTTTACTGAAATATACAAAATTGACGATGCAAACGCCTCCATGAATAAATTTATAAATATTATAAAATCAGTCATGTCAAAACATTCAAAGCTAGTTAAAACCCCAAAGAGAAAAATAACTATTAAACCGTGGATAACTCCTGATCTCCTAAGATGTATCAGAAATAGAGACAAAATGCACATGAAAGTGAACAAGACACCAGATAACTTGATTCTTAAAACTACTTACACACGCTATTGGAATTTTTGTAATGACTTACTAAGGAAATTAAAAATATGCTATGAAACGACTGAACTTGAGAAAGCTAAAAATAAACCTAGTATGTTGTGGAAAAAAATTAAGGAGATAACCAACACACGAAGACACCATACTAGCCCCTCTGAGCTGTTAAAAATACGTGATGATCCTAAAACCTCTATAAACGAGGTATGTAACTTTTTTTTGCAATATCGGGAAAAACTTAGCGGCAAACATTATAACACAGGATCGGGTTCCGTCACCACTGACAGCAATCAATCATCTTTTGCTAGATGTAATAATCTAAATTCCCCTGTTAATTCTCTGGCTGTTTTGAAAGTAGATGAAGTGGAAGTAGAGTCTCTTATTATTCAATTACGCAACGATAGTGCCATCGGTTGGGATGGAATATCGTCCTTGCTATTGAAAATCTGTCGACAAGTATTGATACCGCCAATAACCTACATCTGCAATCTTTGTTTACAGACAGGTTTGTTTCCGGATGCTCTTAAAAAGGCAATATTACATCCAATTCACAAGGTAGGGAACAGAAACTGTGTCGATAACTACAGGCCGATATCAGTGCTGCCTGCACTCTCCAAAATTTTTGAAAGGATTCTCAACAATTGTCTTAGCAACTTTTTGGATAAGCATCGAATAATAGCTGACAATCAATATGGCTTCAGGTCAGGAGTTTCGACAGAAGATGCTGTACTTGATTTAACGCAATTTGTTGCTATGAATCTAGATAAAAGAATAAAATGTATGGGTATTTTTCTGGACCTTTCGAGGGCCTTTGACACAGTTTCTGTTCCTATACTTATCTCAAAGCTGAAATCACTTGGCGTGCGTGGTATAGCACTTAAAGTTTTCAAAGATTATCTAAAAAATCGTACACAACGTGTTAAAATTGATACGTACTTTAGCGATGAGGAATTTGTAAACTGCGGCGTTCCTCAAGGAAGCATCCTGGGCCCAACATTGTTTCAAATCTATGTCAACGATCTTTGCAGAATGAGCCTCCCAAATTGTAAAATTTATGCCTATGCCGACGATACCGCGATCCTTGTTTATGGACCTACTTGGGATATTGTAAAGGAAAAAGCAGAAGCAGCTTTGCGCATAATAATGAAATGGCTTAATTCTAATCTTCTAATACTGAACCTTCACAAAACCAACTACATTCCATTTGCAATCCGACGTAACACCACACCGTCCAACACTTTCTCTATAACTGCTCACTCATGTTCAGACCCATCAGCACCCTGCACCTGTCCCAAAATCACTAGAACCGACTGCGTCAAGTATCTGGGGGTACAGATAGATGATGGACTAAGATGGGACAAACAAATTGACCACCACCAGAACAATGCGCCTCATACACATCTTCAAGTCTCTCAGAGTGTCAGCTAATCTAGATACGCTGAAGATGGTTTACTATGCACTTTGTCAATCAATCATTGGATATTGCATTAATGTTTAGGGTGGTGCTACAAAAACAAAATTTCTTAGAGTAGAGAGAGCACAAAGAGCCATACTCAAAGTAATGACAAAAAAACCCTACAGATATCCAACAACGGAACTGTACTCGGACTGCAAGATTCTTACGGTTCGTCAGCTTTTCGTGATCAAATCGATTCTAAGAAAACATGCTAACCTGCCCCCGTCAGATCCGAAAAAGCGAACAAACCTTCTTCCAGGTACTCGCCACAAAACCACGTTCGCAAAACATCAATATTACACACTAAGTACTCACATCTACAAAAAAATCCATAAAGAATTGAACATACTAGACTTAAATACACACAAGGTAAAATCTAAAGTAATAGAGTGGCTACTACAAAAGGACTATTCTTATACGGAGTCTTTACTTACATACATCGCCTAATAGCGCAGCTTACACAAACACATAGAAACACACACAAAGTCACCCAAACAACACACACACGCACACGCACATGCACACATACATACAAAATTACACAAAACACGATTATTCTATAACACATCGATCATAACTAGTAAAGTAAGGGTAAATCCTTAATACTAAATCGACAATTATTCCCTTGTAAGAATCATGTTTGACCTTTTTAGCCGAAACACTGCCTCTTAAGATACAGGTGACCTAGTTTAAGAGGCAGGGTTATATTTATGTACAGATTTTTACAATTTACAATTATGTTTGACTTAATAATATCTTACCTGTCTTGTAATAACATGTAATTTCTTGTAACTGTCTGTGATTTTCGTAAATAAACATTATTTATTAATTAATTTTATTAATTAATTGAACAACGCAGTGTTAGATAAACTCCGCTCAAACTTAGCTTAAATTAACTGGCCAATGTGCGCCGTTTATCTGTTCGATAACTTTATAGGACGTCACGTTTTCTAGCAAACCACATCAAATTTTAGGCCAAATATTACAATAATTCAAAGGATATAATTCAATAATCATTATGAGTACCTATAAGCAGTTCATGAGTCGTATTTGGAAATACTGGAGTTTACTTCCAAGAAATCAGTACACAGAAACTTAGACGTAGGAGATATCCTTTCGAAATGTTTACAGATGCAAACTTTCAATTGAGATAACGCTTTGATAAGTAGACTGTGATACATCTAAGTGATATCATGAGCCCTATTCTGGCTCCCGTTATGCATCAAAAGTATACATTGCTACTTCGATAAGAAGCATCTTCTCTCTTTCAATAAATAATTTACTTCGCTTTCCAGATTCCATTATTGCTATTTTACTAAAGCACGAGTTAATATATAATAACATTTATTTCAAGTTTCTTAGACTCATAACAAATTCAAATAACACACACAGTCACATTAAAATTAAATAACATAAAATTTGCTGTCAGATATAAACATTACTAGCATGATTTGTTCCTTCATTCCCGACGTGCAACGTGTAGCCTACAACAGTGGGTAATGTAGGAACAATCAAGCCTTTCCGCAAGTGCGGCCAGCATGCTATTGGTGCTCCCCCGCACTCGCCGCACCAGCGAAGTGCCCCTCTTTCGCATTGTTGTGTAGAAGCAATCTACACCCGATACTGCAAACATTGTCGATGCGCTGCAATAGCGGGGGAGCCCCAACATCATCCTGAACGTATTGTTAAACTGGACACGAAGGGCGCTGTACGATTTTTGCGTGTAGTCTGCCCAGAGGCTGCATGTGTATAATGTAGTGCAGTATGCTCTAAAAAGAGTAATCTTTACATAAGTTGAGCATCGTGCAAATCTGCGGATTACCATGTTTGTTCTGACCGACAGTGCCCTACACTCCCGTTCAATATCTGCATCATCTTTCAGGGCAGATGTAACCAAATGGCCAAGGTACTTAAAAATATGTACCCTTTTTATTGGTGAGCCATTTAGATTTATGGGTGGTATATCTGTTACCTTTCTTGGGCCGCCCTTAAAAACCATACAATGATTCTTATTTACATTATAAAGCAGCCCGTGATCAGCTGATCAGCATAGTCCTCACAAATACTCATCAACTTTCTGAGTCCACAGACCGAGGCGTTCAGCGGCACCATATCGTCCGCATAGCTAATGTTATTAAAACTGACACCATCTATGTAACAACCTATATGTTGTTTGCTGAGCGCCTCAATCAGTCCATTTATATACAGGTTAAAGATTAAGGGAGAGCTCAACCCTCCCTGCCTCACACCACATTCTAACCTATACGGCTCCGACAATGTGCCCGCCCACTTCACGTTGTTCACCTGGTTCCCATACCAATACTTAAAGATGTTAATAATTTCATTGGGTATATGTGATGACCTCATTTTATTCCACAAGATATCATATGAGACCAGGTCAAAGGCTTTGGTAAGGTCGAGGAAGCAAGCGTACATAGATGTTTTTCTCTCAGTATAATATTTAACAGCACTCTTAAAACACAATATTGCTGTTTCTGTCGACAGCCCCGGTCGAAACCCAAACTGAATATCGTGTAACTTTATATATATGTTTAATTGTGTATTCAGAATGCTATCAAACACCTTTGCAACAATTGTTGCCAAAGAAATACGTCTGTAGTTGGATATATCTGACAAATCCCCAGCTTTGTTTTTTACTACAGGCACTACGATCATCCTCATCATATCGGTAGGTAGGTATGAGTGTGATATGCAAAAGTTGTACAACATAGCTAACACTCTGCACATATGAGGCCCAGCGTGTTGTACGTGTTCCACACTTAATCCGTCATGGCCAGGGGATTTGCCTTTTGAGATGGATTTCACCGCCCTTGATACATCCCTGGCCGTGATTCTAGTATCAACATATTCCCCATTCACTCCACCCACTTTCTGTGACAATGATGGACCTAAGGGTGACCTAACAACAAAGTTATTTTTAAAATTATCAGCAATGCTTTTGAAATCATTTGTACCGTCCACACTCACAGGAAGACATTAATGGCCGGTTTCTGAGGTACTTTTGTCGGCAGTTTATCTATTCATTAGCGCTATTGGTTCGATAACTTAAGAAAATGTGTTTCTGAACAACGCAGTGTAAGATAAACTCTGTTTAATCATAGCTTAACTTAACTGACCAATGTGCACCGTTTATCTGTTCGATAACTTTATAGGACGTACGTTTTCTAGCAAACTACATCAAATTTTAGGCCAAATATTACAATAATTCAAAGGATATATTCAATAATCATAATGAGTACCTACAAGCAGTTCATGAGTCGTATTTGGAAATACTGGAGTTTACTTCCAATAAATCAGTACTCAGAAACTTAGACGTAGGAGATATCCTTTAGAAATGTTTACAGATGCAAAATTTAAATTGAGATATCGCTTTGATAAGTTGACTGTGAAACACCCAAGTGATATCATCAGCCCTATTCTGGCTCCCGTTATGCATCTAAAGTATACATTGCTACTTCGATAAGAAGCATCTTCTCTCTTTCAATAAATGATTTACTTCACTTTTACTAAACCATGAATTAAGCACAAACAATAGCAAACACCACTAAAGTTAAAATCAAACTGCAAGTAAAGCACAATAGCAATAAATAATAAATAATACCGCGACGCACGAAATGACGAAGCAGTAACAAGTATTCGAGTAGTCTCAACTGAAAAATATGACTCTTCCTGACATCTATTGGCGAATAATAATACTATATATATATACTTACGTAATTGATTGATAAACTGTAAAAAATTAAGTATTTGTTTCTAATATAAGATTAAACTAATTGCACTCATGATTTTTTTCTTTAAATAACCAGTTCATATTTTTTATTATTCTATCGGTAAGATCGAAAAATATTATTCATATTTCATTATTTTATTAGTAATAAATATAATTTCCAGAAAACACAATTTAAAAATAAAAAAATACCGAGCAAAGCTCGGTCAAACATCTAGTAACATAATTAATAAAGAAAGTATGTGAAAATTGAATTCGTGTTTTATTTTTCGCAGTAATTGGCAAGCGGAAGCGAACTGGTTTTACCTATTTAGGAAAATATTATCTAAGTATATAAAACTGGAGAACATTTATTTCGGTCTAAATAAACAAATATTAAAAAAACATAAGTTGAAACATGAAGATTTCACGAATCTTCATGTTGCAACTTATGTTTTTTTATAATGATAATAATAAGAGGCGCTTCATAGGTTTCGCACACAGGCGCTGTGGGGGGTCGGCGCGGCCCTGGTTGGGAGTCGTTGGATGATAGTGACATTTAACCGCTCGTTGTGGAAATCCATGGGGGAGGCCTTTGTTCAGTAGTGGATGTCCTCTGGCTGATATGATGATGATGATGATGATGATGTGAAAATATTACTATAATGAGTAATAATCGCGAAAACTAAAGACATTATTACCTACATACTTACAAGTTTTTATTTATTTCTGTGTTGGTTATCTACTCTGTTATAAATATTTGACGGCACGGTTGGTGCAGTGGCTGATACAGTCGACTGCTGCGCCCCGGGTCGTGGGTTCGATTCCCGCACGGAACAAATATTTGTATGATCTGCAGGTAGTTGTTCTGGGTCTGGGTGTGTATTGTGTGTGCAATTTGTGTCTGTAAACGCACCCACGACACAGGAGAAATCCTAGTGTGGGGCAATGTTTAAAAAATAAAAAATAAAAAAAAATAAAGCTATCTTGATTTTCATAACCTGTGTTCATTTTTCGATAGTACTATCGAAAGTATCAATATTTGTAGTAAAAAAATCTGATTCGAATCGAAAATTGATTACTATCAATAGTCTTCAGTATAGATAGTATTCGACTCGGATACGGATTCGTAACGTAGGCTTGTTATAATAGACCCCCTAAAGGTTGATTTTTAAAAAACGCTAAATACGGTAGGATTTATCCTATTTTTTTCTATTGAGAAGGCAATATCTGACATCAACAGGTTGTTTTCAACAAGTCTGCTTCTATCTGTATGTAAAGTATTTTTATATGCGTCATACGATTTTGATTCACAATAATCTTGCATTTACGCTAAGCAAGCGTGAAGCGGTAGACAACTACGAAGGTGAATGGTCAGCCCGTGGCTGGATTGGTTTATCCGGGCAGTGCATGAGGGAGGCGTGCCGCGGTATCATCATATTTGAAATCGCACGAACGTTCATTATTATTCACAATGAATAATAGGTGCAACATTATATTATTAACAGCACAGAGTCCTATTCATGCGTGTCGTCGTACGCGTCTCGTGTAAGGCCTGACCAGTCAACATGTTAAAAGTATTTTTTAAATTAAATCACTGAGATTAGAAATATTATCAGTGGTTAGTTATCAATTATCATAGTTATAAAGCCCTGTCCAGGAGGTCATGACCACCTCTGATTAACAAAAATCTATGCTTACTAACTTACTAACATGCGAATAAAGTAACACTGTGAAGTGTTACTTTATTGGCATGCGATCAGAAACTAATACTGAAAATCAGTGTTGATTATTTTCGATGTGATAACCGATTAATCGATTATTAGTAATCGATTACGCACATGACTAAAAATTGCATTGCCTAAGGTATGCATACTTATACGTAGTATCTCTAATTAGTCTGTGGCATACGTTATATGTCGAGTACATACATTATTTCAATTTCAAATAACCTCAACAAACTAGCATAACAATATGCGTTTTTATCTATTTAGCGTGTAATGGCACAAAATTCTAGTTGATACAATTTAATACTGCAATTTTATCTCGCATGTAATAAGAATATGGTTGAATTTTACTCGTAGAACCAATTATTACAGGTAAATTGTAGATAAAATATTAGTTAGATCAAGTCAAGATGACCTCGGTGTGGTATAAGCCTGAATTAGCTGATTTAATCATTCACAATGACGATCTATTCAACCAAACACGGAGTATAGTCACCGGTGAGTACATCATTTAGTGCTCACAGCCACATCTGCCTTTATAAAAGTGGGAGTGCTTATCTTCAAATTTCCTTGAATAACACGATACTTCTAGTGTGATAAGTTCATCTATCATTCTAGGGACACATTTATTATTATTCTGCATTGTCAAATATTGCACACAGCACCATAGCACTAATCTTGAATGCTGACCTTTTCCTCCATAACTGGAGCAGAAGCTATTTTGTGGGTCTGTTTCATGTAGTATGGCTGCACTATGCACTAGACTAAACAGATCCCGATTGTTTACTTTTTTACTGATTGCTCAAGATCAGTGGTGTGCATGGTAAGAGGAACATTAAATCGAATTGAAAATAGTTTACGGAAATATATCGCGTTTAATTAATTAATTCTATATACTTACATACACTATTTTCAATTCGATGGATGCTATTCGCGTAAACTTCAGAAAATATTAGGAACATTAAAGCTATACATTTCAACCCTATTTATTCTCATTTTATTCCAGACTAGCTGGGACCCGCGGTTTCACCCGCATTTTATTTAAAAGAAATTTAGAGTACTTCGAAATAGACACTTGACATAGAATATATATATTGGATTTAAAGGGTTTTATTTTTTTACGCGGAACCCTAATTATTTTTCTGAAATAAAAGTAGCCTAAGTTATTAGCCTAAGTGAAGGTCCCGTCAAAATCGGTCCAGCCGTTTCGGACAGACAGACAGACAAAAAATTTAAAAATAGTGTTTTTGTTATATGTAACATACATACTTTCATATGCATTTAGTAAAAAGCTGTTATTTTGACATTACAAACAGACACTTCAATTTTATTTATTTGTATAGATGTATAGATATATTGTTATTTTATTCCAGATATATTGTCAGGACGTCTAGACATTGCAGATCTGGTAGAGAACATGGCGGGAGTGCTAACTAACAAAGAACCTGAAAACCGAGAGAAGGGAATGCGCTTCTACACAAAAATACTAAAAGAGCTCCCAAGAGATTACCTTAATGATATGCAAGTGAAATTCATATCCAAATTCTATATAGACAGATTAAAAGATAACCACAGAGTTATACCACCAGTAATAGAAGGGTATTTAGTGTTGATTGACATGACTGATTATCAAATACAAAATTGTTGTGAATTTTTGACAGTTCTGTTTAGAGAAGTAACATGTCAGTCACAGTTGAGGCAGGACAGATATAATATTTATGTCATTATACAAAAGCTGTGTGAGAAGAATATAGAGTGTAAGTTTACTTAATTTGCAGATATATCATTAGCCTGGTCTGTCAACTATATTGGCGTTGGCTTCCAGTTCAGTCTGATAATATCAGTTAATGTTGTCTCTTCATGGGAAATCGCTGCAAGGAGGAACTCGGTCTATTGATGGAGTTACATGGGGATATGGGTCCAATGTGCACTTAAATCTAAAATTTTATGGGACTTACTGGGGACTCTCCATGACTGTACTATAGAATTAAAAATCCCCCCAGTGTAGGATTATTTTCTGAGATGGAAGCTACAAGGTCTTATATGGAATAAAAACTTAAGTGGTAAATAGTAATGTCTTAGGTTTTCGCGATTATTACACATTATAATAAAACAATTTTAAATGGATTAAATCGCGTGTATTATTAATTTATGTTTTGCCTGACGTTTCGAACACTGGATGGTTTGTGGTCGCAGGATGACTAAGTTTACAAGCGTCGTTACAGATTTAAAAAGTTATTTTATCTACCGTACAAAACTAATAAAATATTGTTTTGATGCATGCAGTAATCACTCACAGTGTCTTGATGTTCACTTTGGAAGGCCATGTTGAGCAATTGACTTTTATGGGCTGATGTGTATGGCAAGTTAAAACTACTTTTCCTTCTCTTACAGACATGAAAACCCTAGGCCCTGACTTTGTTTACGGCGTTATATCCATCATGGATGGCGAACGAGATCCCCGAAACCTAGTATTTCTATTTTCGTTCCTACAAACATTCTTGAAGTCCATACCCCTAGGTCATTTATCTGAAGAAATGTTCGACGTCATTTCCTGTTATTACCCTATTGATTTCCATCCCTCTGCTGACGATCCCGCGGCTGTTACTAGAGATGACCTAGCAAATGCCTTAGCTCCTTGCTTGTGTGCCGTACAGGAATTTGGTGAATCCTGCCTTGTACTTTTGGTAGAGAAATTGGATTCAAATTTGAGGTTGGCTAAACTTGACTCATTGAAACTGTTGGTTAGTGCTTTTTTGATATGTATTATTCTGGTTTGATAAAAAGATTATTGTAAAATTTTAATGAATGTATCTTCCTGAATTCAAAAGCAATAAATAAAAATACACCTGTTATTTGGCATTAATCTTTAACAGCTTTGTTTGTATTATTTATATTTATCTATACAAATAAATAAAATTGAAGTGTCTGTTTGTAATGTCAAAATAACAGTTTTTTACTAAATGCATATGAAAGTATATACGGGATATATAACAAAAAACATTTTTTTATATTTTTTGTCTGTCTGTCTGTCTGTCTGTCTGTCTGTTTGTTCCGGGTAATCTCCGAAACGGCTGGACCGATTTTGACGGGACTTTCACTGGCAGATAGCTGATGTTATAAGGAATAACTTAGGCTACTTTAATTTAAGAAAAATAATTAGGGTTCCGCACAAAAAAATAAAATCCCTTGAAATCCAATATATATATATATATATTCTATGTCAAGGGTCTATGTTGAAGTACTCTAAATTCCTTTTAAATTAAACGCGGGTGAAACCGCGGGTCCCAGCTAGTTCTAATTATAATAGTATACTATACTATACAGGGTGTGAGTGACAACGTAACGAAAACTTTAAGAGGTGGTTACACTTAGGCCTATAATAAAAATAGAAAAGCTAATTAACTCAGAAATAATAGATCACAGTTTTTGCCATTGTTAGCACGCAATGTATCGTAAACAACGCAATCCAAACGCTACGTGATTAAGAAGTACTGTCATCATCATCATCATATCAGCCATTTATACGTCCACTGCTGAATAAAGGTCTCCCCAAAGATTTCCAGAATTGTGTCGTCATTTTGGGGGGTATTTGCCAAAACTTGCCATGCTTGGCAGGCGAGTTGGTGAGCGCAGTATGACTACTGTGCCACAGAAAGGACGCTCCTGCTCATCCCTCGGGTTTAGAGCCCCTTAGTCGTCTTTTACGATATCCACGGAAGGAGATGGAGTGGTGCTATATTCTTAATCCGGACACCACACGGATAAGTAGGTACGGTACTACTCGTATATGATATTATTATGTTACTGCGAGTGATGACCACTCCGTGAACTGTAGCGAAACAACAACCGTTTAGTTTTTATTTACATTGCAGTTATCTGAAAATAAATATTGTGTTGTTATTCAAAATAGCGTTAGGATAGACGAAAACAATTATTTAGATTGAAGTCAGTGAAACGAACTGGGAAAAAACATAAAAAGTCCAACGCAAAATTCAATCGCTGTGGGCTCTAGAATCATCTACTGAATCCATGATATCAGTTTTCGTTATGATGTCACTTATCATCATTTCGGCCTAATGAAGTCCACTGTTGGACACAGGCCTCCCCCAAAGATCATCACAACCACCGATATGGATGTGTTTTGAGCTCATTGAGGGGTTTTGCCATAATCGCCACGCTTGGCAGGCGGGTTGGCGATCGCAGTTGAGTTGTTAATGTACTCGAAGGACGCTGCTGCCCATCCTCCAACTAATCCCTTAGTCGACTTTTACGACACCCATGGGAGGAGATGGGGTGGTGGCATTCTGAGCCGGCACCACACGGCAGATGTCACTTATACCCACTATATATGATGAAATTGTTGGTTCCGTGTGATTGCCGGCAAAGAATAGATCTCTTCTCTCCAGCCATGGACGTCGTAGAAGGGGATTAAGTATGTCGTATGAAATCGTTTTCCTTTCCCTAATTACTATAAAAACCTCTCCTAAATTTATAAAACGAGAGTTCATCAGAGAGATGGATCTTATGTGTATATTTTTGCAGCATTTTAATACAATATTTCCATGTAACTTATATTTCACAGGTTGAAAGCTGCAAATTATTCAGGCCGCAGACTTACAGCCCATTTCTGAGGGCACTATGGTCTTCAATAAGTCGAGACATATCCCACAAAACTGATGATGAACTTAAAATGGCTTGTCACGAAGCACTGTCAGCATTGGTCGCATCCTTAGCCACAAACAGCGACACAGATCAATCATTCGAAACGTTCTTGAAAGGAATACTTATCTCTTGCCAAACTACTATAGCCGAAGCGACTACGGTAGCCCAATTCGTAAAAGGTGCAAAAATACTCCTTACCACGGCAAATGCTTCCGACAAATCTTGTGTGATTATAGCAAGATCCATGATTCCTGCGATAGTCGCATTTTACGAATTCAAATCGTCGTCGAAATTGAAAATTGCTAGTTTGGACTTTCTTGGAGATTTATACGAATTGGCGAGAAATCGTGGCCTAATGGCCCAAGTGAAAGCTCAGGTAACTGATGTGCCCCAAGTGTGTCTTACAGCTGTTAGTCAAAACTCTAAAGAGTTCCAGATGGCTGGCTTCAAGACTTTGATTAGAGTACAGGACAGTTTGAAATCGGATCTTGTGCTGCCTTTTGTTGAAGTCCTCATTTATAATGTGCAACATGCTCATGATAATGATCTACTAAGTATCAGTGTCGAAACAATTCATGCGATTGCGCGGAAATATCCCGAACTGATTATGGATCTGGTTGTCAAAGGAAAATGTAGCATGGGAAACATGACGCAAGACAAGTCAGTCATGCAGAAACGTTTGAGTTTGCTCACAAACTTGGCGAGTATAGATGACTTTACCAAAGTGATTATTGAAGAGATGTTGAAGATAATAATAGCAAACGATAAAGAGGCTTTGCAAGTAGTCGAAGCATTGAGCGAATCGTTTTCTATGAGTAATGTGTTTACTAACGAAAAGGTAACCCAAATTGAAAGTGACCACGGACTTATCGACTCTGTTCTAGATTGGTTGTATAAAGAAATAACTTCAAATAAACCAGATGCTTTAGCTTACGGATACACGCTTATATCTAACACAATAGCTAGTTTATCTCCAGAGAAGCAACTAAACATTTTGTCGAAACACACACCGCGAGCTTTGGAGCAATGTATGAAGGACGAAGTTTATTTCTTGATTATCGAATGCTTGTACACACCGTTACATCAGAGTGTGTATAATTCAAAGTTCGAGGAGATATTGAGGGTCGCAGTAAAGTTCTCCTTGACTAGTGAAAAGGAAATCGTGAGGACCAAAGCTTGCGTCTTGATAGCACATTTGTTGAACAAGGCAGAACATGGTCAGAAGTTTGAGTTACTTTACGAGTTGTTGAAGACTCAGTTGTCGTCGTGTAGCAGACAGGATGAGGCGTTGTGTCCGAGGTTAATACAGCTATATGGGTGGATAACTAAAGCGTTGCTGATGAGGGGCAGTGATATGTTCTTGTTCTGGTTGCAAAAGGTGAGTGAGATGACAATACTTTCAATTAATTGATAATCAATAAACTACCAGCCGGCCAAATGCCGAACTAATTAGCATTATATTTTATTTATTTTCATGATTATATTTATATTATTAGCATTGCAAGGATTTATAGGGATTATAGGGGTTCTAGTGCTTGTGTAAGGATAAACGGGGCACCGTGACTGTTTAATCTGTTCATGAACAATTGCTTGACAGATTTAAAAGAGAATGAAAGTGGGTTGAGAATGAATGAGTTACTCGTCAAATGTTTTCTCTATGCTGATGACCAAGTATTACTTGCGTCCTCTGTAGAGGAGTTGCAGGAGATGGTAACTGCTATGAGTGGAGCTCTTGTGAGAAAGGGAATGAAGATAAATGTAAAGAAGACGAAAGTGATGGTGTTTGCAAGAGATGAGGCAGTGACAGACTGCAATATCGTGATTAGAGATGAACAAATTGAACAGCATGACACGTTACTTTTGCGATGATATTCCTATCAGAAACCGTTAACCTGTTAGCGTATTGAAATCGATGTGGTTATCTTGGGGTGATTATGTAACTTGCAGACTGTTTGCGACGGAGATAAATTGCGGAAATTGGTGTCAAACTAAAATAAATAAATAATAGTTTAAACTACAAAAAAAAAACACGCTTATGTAGATAACCAAACTAAAAGTAGAAAATAATTTTCAATAACTTTAAAATAACAATATAGTGGTTAAAAATATAGAAAAGAAAATACGCATTACGAGGATTTTTACTCAACAGTCAAATAAAAGAAAAACAATGAATTTGTGCTTTACGAGGTTCTCACTGCACGGCGACGATATAGACATATGGAGGATATAGTCTCCGACCACTATACATTAAATAAATTTGTAGGACTAGCGTGTCTGTCGGTACATTGAATGTCTGCTATTAAATTGTATAATCGCTAATACTGAAGACTAAATACAACCAGCTGATAATTCGTAAAATTACAACGTTATTACACAACTCCTAGAAATGGAAATAGCGGTAAACCCCACGGTGTTCCTCCGTGCACCTCAGTATGGGTGGGTCAGGGTAACGCGAGGCGCTTTGCTGTCGTCCGCGAAGTACGTCACTGCCTAACCCTTCAGAAAACCTTAGTGATGTTATTTTACGCGCAACTTCATAAGCACAAGTTTGCAGGTTCAAAACATGCCGTGTGTCGATGTGATTTTTGTTCCTTCCAAAGATATTGGAAGAAAGTAGATATGCCATGTAAGTCAAAATGTATGCGAGCCTAGAAATCCATTTTCTCACTACCATTCTTCATAAAATCACACTAATGAACACAGTTACAAGTTCTCATCCAATTAACTGAATAAACACAACATTATAATTGGCTTCTCATACTAAAACACACCCACGACTTTGTAAGTAGCCAATCATACCGAGCGTACAGACCGCAAACGACAGCCGTACCACGCAACACGTATGTTTATTGGGAGTACCATTCGCTGTTCTATTCACTATTCAGTTAAAAGTGGTAGATAAGAAGCGTTGTATTTTGTACAAAAATAATAATGTCGTTCTGCTCCATCAATCCAAATGTAACATAATAAAGAATGAAAAGAAAAGAAAAATGAAAGAAGTCCTGCGACCACGAATGCTGCAAAGTATTCGAAACGTCAGGAAAATCAAAAATCAAAATATACGCGATAGAATCCGTTTAAAAGTGTTTTATTATAATGTGTAATAATCGCGAAAATCTAAGACATTACTATAATAAAGAAAACTAAATTTATTCTTTTTATAGACAAATACAAGAAAATTCCTTCACTTGCATATTGTATATGATTCCTTCCTTGATAAAGTTATTATTTTCGCTTCGGTTTTTGCATGTTATCCCCGAACAACACGACAATTTAACAAAGTTTCACTCACGCGATCGAATCTCAACTGATGTTATAAAACCCCAAGTTGGGCATGTCGGTCGGTGGCGCGGTTACGCCCCCGTACCACTTCTCCTTATTTCCTATGTCTGTGGTTCCTTCCCTGTATGATAAGCAAAAAAGGCAAAGCCTTTGCCCCGCAGTGGGATAATATCTTCGAACCTTTTCCTGTACCTGTACCACAGATAAGATAATAGTTACTACGTAACAGATACACCACTCCCATACAAAAGCGAAAATACCTACGTTAAAATAGCCTACAAAATTGCAATAATAATCCCAGGCGATAACTGCAAACAACCTTCTTATGGTAGCGATCGAGCGATCGCGATCGCGCTAGGGTTGTATAAAGATCATAAAATAAATAAAAGACTATAAAGAGTCCCCACCTACTAACTATCTTTTCACATATCCTAGCTATAGGGTTTCTTTACGATTCAACAGACCACATCTGCAACATGAATCTAGACTTACAAATGAAATACTTCTCAATTAGTACACATGGGCACTATACAATATTTATTAAGCCCGCGCGTAACCGAATGAGCGCGCAAACTTGATAGGTAGGTAAATAGATATATTATTTGTATAGAAGTGCGGCAGTTGCGAGTATAAAAATAACACCAAAAGCATTTATTTTCGAATTCTGTCAACGTTTCGGATACCGTAATTAGTATTAACAAAAATAATTGGTTTGATTCATTTTCAAAGTAATTTCTTAGGTTTTCGCGATCATTACAAATTATAATAAAAACATTTTAACGGTTAAAGAAATTTATTTTCTTAAAAGAATTACAAAGAAAATATGTATAATTTTACAATGTTTGCCATCAAGCGTGGCTTATTGGTACAAATAATTCGAATAAACGATGTCTTTAATTAAATTACATAGATTGAAAAATAAAAGAATACTAACTTATTAGCTAATTAACAAAATAAAGAAGGTAGTTGTGTTTAGTGCATCGCCTATGAGCGGCGACAGGTACGGCCCGCTATTTGTTTACTAAGGCCTATACTATAGTGGATAACAAGGATCAGGATTTTTCTAAGTTACACAGTATATTCATTTATTAGTTTAGTAGTATGTAAATAAACTGTTATACCACATATATCGTATTAATAGCATGTGGTAATAGTTAGCATTTCTACTTTAACTTTACTGTATTTTAAACGGATTCTATCGCATATATTTTAGTTTTTCCTGACGTTTCGAATACTTTGCAGCATTCGTGGTCGCAGGATGACTAGGGTGACAGGCGTCGTTACAGATTTTAAAGAGTTATTTTATTTTATCAACTGTACAATTTTAATAAAAAAAATTAGTCATCCTGCGACCACGAATACTGCAAAGTATCCGAAACGTCAGGAAAAACTAAAATCTAAAATATACACGATAGAGTCCGTTTAAAAATGTTTAATTTTCAAAGGATTTAACAGATCAGTAATATCTGGTAAAAACACAACATGAATGAAGCTTTCTTCTCCTCAGGTTGCCTCAATTTTGGTTAAAAAAACGTGTTTTTTTTTGTTGTTTGGCTCTTACACCCTTCCACTGCACAATGATATAATGATTGTTCTTACAATTTGAGCAGAATGCTTGCCGTGCGAGCGCTCAAGTGAGTGTGCCACGGCCCACTGATACTTGTACTTTCGAAAGTACGATAACCCGCAGACATATAACACGCGATCTTGAGAGAATGATGGAGTCCTGCCCATCATCATATCGGCCATACAACGTCCACTACTGAACAACGGCCTCCCCCATAGATTTCCACAACTGTATCATCATATTGGGGGGAATTTGCCAGTACTCACCATGCTTGGCAGGCGGGTAGGTGAGCGCAGAATGGCTACTGTTCCACAGAAAGGACGCTGCTGCCCATCCCTCTGGTTATCCCGTAGTCGCCTTTTACGAACTCCACGGGAGGAGATGCAGTTGTGCTATATTCTTAATCACATCACCAACACACCACCAACACACCACCAACACACCATCACACAACACACAACACACATCACCGCACCACTCCACGCACACAGCCCTGCCTATACCTGTATTAAATTAATTTACAGATTGTAGGAATCCTATCAATACCCGAATACTGCAAGGAGGGTTCCGAAGTGATAAAACTAATAATGAACGACTATCCAGAGTATTTGAACACCAAACAACACTGCAGGATAAGTCTCCTATACAAGCAAAGGATGTTCGAAACATTCTCGGGGTTGTCGGACAAGCTTGGGCCCTTGACAGCGGATACTAAGGAGTCGTACTTAATTAGTTGGGCCTATATACTTGATAAAGTACCGAAGAATATACTTAAACATCACGCTGTTAAGGTAAGTTTTTGCTTGTATTTGGCGTTTTGGCGTTTAATGTTTCAGCATAATTCGTAGTACGCCTGTACATATCAGCCTCATAGTTGACGCTGTGGTGCTCAAAAGTATTTAGTAATAGTTGTTTATCACGATGTGGGTGATCACCATCGAAAAATACTGACTTTCGTATTATTATTATATTAAGCGTACGTTTTAAACGCGCTTTTGAATGTAAAACGAGCAACCGGGAAGCGGCGATGCAGCTCATTGGCTGGCAGCAATAAATTTATTTATTTTTTAAATTATGAATTACTTTGGTTTACTTATTATTGTATTTTATAAAATCGTCTAAATAATGATTTTCTTAGGTAATCGATATCAAGTAATATTAATAAAATAGAAATATATTCCTACTATTTGACGACACGGTTGGTGCAGTGTCTGATACAGTCGGCTGCTGCGCTCCGGGTCGTGGGTTCGATTCCCGCACGGCGCAAATATTTGTATGATCTTTAGGTAGTTGTTCCGTCTGGTCAGCCAGGTCAGTCAGGTCTGGATGTATTGTATGTGGAAATGTGGAATTCATGTTTGTAAACGCACCCACGACACAGGAGAAATCCTAGTGTGGGGCAACGGTAAAAAAAAAGAAGAATATTTTCTTTTTCGCCCTTGCTAGATAAAATACTCCTATTAGACCGGTATAAAATTAACAGTCGTAATGCAATATGTATCAGGCTTGAGAAATGGCGATTGCAGGAGGATACTACTCGGCTCTAGTGTGATCATACGAGGACGTGGAGCCGGCCTTAGGTGCCGAAGATGACCGCCCCAGTGGTTTGAGCCGCTAGGAGTCCGGCATGCCCCCTCCGTCCTTCCCCTGGGCGGAGGAGGTTTATATAGAATTTCCACTGGGTCCAATAAAAAAGAAATAAGGAGGATACTGCTGCCCTTTCTATTATTTTATCCCTTGGTCGCCCTGCCTGGGTGATATCATCTTCATTGTCCACGTCCACTGCTGAACAAAGGCCTCCCCTATAGATTTTGCCAACGGTTGGTTACATGCCGCCTACATCTCGCGACTCGACCTTCACCAGGTCGTCCGTCCCACGCTGCGGGTGGTATCTATTAGAGATTTTCAGGGATCAGATTTTTCTTTAATGTATGATTTTTCTATGATTTCAGATTGGACCAATAGTAATAGATTGTTTAGTATACGACAACAAAGATATGTTGGAAGTGTCGCTCGACGTGTTAAGTCATTTGGTACAAGTTAACCCGGACACTGTGTCAGACAGTTTACAAACAATATTGCCTAGGTTGATTAATCTCACTAAATATATGAAAGCTATGGTAAGTTACATTTTTTATTTATTACTAGCTGGGGCCCGCGGTTTCACCCGCCGTTTAGTTTGAAAGAAATTGGATAGTTTATAAATAATTTAGAGTACTTCGGCATAGACACTTGACATAGAGTATCGAAGTATGAGAGTATAAGAAGATCGAGTAGCGAAACGCAACGCTGGTTGCTATTGTCAAAACTGTGAGCGGAAGAATAGTATTTGTGCGAGAGAGATTACAATATATTATTGTTCGCGAGCTAGGCTCGGCTCGGCGCGAAGGTGATGCGACTTGGCGAGGGGCACAGAAATAAAACACATTGTTTCTCATTACCTCGCCTCGCGAGTCGCATTTTTTAGAAGCTTGCACCTCACCTCAAATGAGGTACACTTCGTGAGGCCCTCCCTCATCCTCGCTTAAAATAGAAGAGTTACCCATCTCTAATTCACAAGCAGTGATAGCCTAGTGGTTGATTCAGCGTGCCTTCCATACAGAGGAATCTGAGTTCGAACCGGAATCTGAGTTTGACGGCACGGTTGGAGCAGTGGCTGATACAGTCGGCTGCTGCGCTCCGGGTCGTGGGTTCGATTCCCGCAAGGAACAAATTTGTATAATCTGCAGGTAGTTGTTCCGGGTCTGGGTGTATTGTATGTGGAATTCATGTCTGTAAACGCACCTATACCCTTCATGCCTGTAAACGTCCCAGTGTGGCCAACGTTTTTTTTAAAAATAAAAGAAATAAAAAGAACCCGGCCCGTACCTCTGACTTTTCCGATTCGTGAATGGATTAGAATTTGTTTATTGCTTGCGTTCGCGGTGAAGGAAAACATCGTCAGGAAACCTGCACACCTGAGAGGCTCCAAAATGTTCTCAATAGTGTGTGTAGTTTGCCAACCCGCATTAGCACTTATTGTGAGAAAAGGCCTGTGCCCAGCAGTGGGACAGTAACGGGCTGATTGTATGTTACATATATAGTATTCAAATTATAGCTTTACTCTTTCTATTCTTTCAGGATGTCAGAATAAAAAGCCTGGAGTGCCTCTACGATATAGCAAATACATTCCGAACTTCATCCCTGCTACCATTCAAGCAAGACATTTTAATAGATTTGGCGCCATCTCTGGACGATAAAAAGCGACTAGTGCGAAGTGTAGCGGTTCGCGCGCGATCTCGTTGGTTCCTTATTGGAGCCCCTGGCGAAGACAAAGTTAACTAGACCCATAGGAATTTCGAAATATGAAAAAGAAAACGCGCTTAACTTATAATTATATTGGGAATTGACAGATGTAATGAAAAATGCACTGCATATTATTTATAGTTTTAAATTATACTAGCGGCATTGTATAATGGCACGTGTGACAGTTTACAATAATGATGTGACACATATCAAATAATTATCGACTAAATTACAGTCAAGTGTGAATTGAGAAAGATAGAAAGGAACTAAACAAACGAAAACTAGTAGTACATGAAAAAAAAATACACAATATCTTTTATTTTAGAATGATTTATTATTTTTAAATGGTTAATATACATTAGATTGAGATCGAAAGATAAACGTTTAAGTGCGATTAAATTTCAATAATCTTGTTGCAATCTCCGTATAACAGACACAATTATAATGAAGTATTAGAATACCTGTTGAATTGATTAATTCTGTTATCTCAAAATAACGTGTAGGTAGTTACGTTTCGATAAATGATAGCTTCAGCGCTCGTCACTATTATGGTGGCGCCTAAAGCTATGAAGTACGGCATCTGTTGCCTCACACTCAGCCGTCAATATTTACGGATTTTCATGAGCGTGCAAACGTCATAAGTGCCATCATACCGTGCCACTACTGTAGTAATAAATGTTGATGTTTTCGTTATTGTTTTCAGTCAGTGGCAGTTATTAATCTATTAAAAAAGAGATTTGAAGAAAACAATGAGTATTTCATCCGTGTTATTAATAATCAAGCTTCTATGAATAGCCGCATTCTATTCAAGATCTGAGCAAATTCGCCCGAATACATGTTATAGAATGATAATCTTTGTTGACCATAAAACTGTTTGTTGCAAAATTATGTACCAAAATATAGTTTATATTTTATATTACATATACATTTGTTTCATTCGTAAGTTTAACCGTCCTTTTATTTTATTTAACTATATTAGAACAATCATGATTTTCTCTGTATTTTAATTGTTAAAATATTCTTATATGTAAGTTGTTAGTAGCATAGGAGTCGGTCCATAAGGAGATTTAATACCGGTGAAACTGGCCATCTTTGCCGTGTGGGGCCGGCTAAGAACACAACCACCCCATCTCATCCCATGGCTGTCGTAAAAGGCGACTATGGGATTATCTGGAGGATGGGCAGCAGCGTCCTTCGAGTTCATTTATAACTCAGCTGCGATCGTCAACCCGTCTGCCAAGCGTGGCGATTATGGCAGAACCCCCAATGAGCACACAACGCAATCCCATACCGGTCGTAGTGGCGATCTTTGGGAGAGGCTTCTGTCCAGCAGTGGACGATTTTCGGCTGAAATGATGAAACTGGCCATCGTAGCCAAAGTAATCTGTATAAAGACCACTGGGTTCCATAGTTTATACAATGATTACTAGGTTTTAGCGCTCCCACTTAAATGTTGATAAATGCCCTGTAGTGACACTATATGAAGGTTACATTTCAATGCATCGGGTACTTTGAGTCGACTTGACGTCGAGTCGTTATAATGTGGTGTGAAGGAATAAATATACAAAATATTTTCAATAAGAGCATTTTCAATGTTTTATCGGTTAGACGCTAAAACCTATCGGGGGTCGCGGGCGCGCAGATTTGGGAGGTTGCGTGCATATACCGAGCGACCCTCGGGAAGATGGTGGCGCGCAATACCGTGGGTACGTGCCGTCGTGTTTAAATTTAGTAAATTGATAATAATAGTCGTCCTGCGACCACGAACCCTGCAAAGTGTTCCAAACGTCAGGAAAAACAAAAATCTTTAATATATGCGATGTAATCCGTTTCAAAGTGTCTGATAACCTAAGATATTCCCAGTGTAGTTATTGCAGTCCTTGAAACTTAGCCGTATTTACTACGAGTGAGAATTTTTTCAGGGGCGGAGCTAGGTTAGGTTAAGTTTTAACGGCGGCAACACAACTACAACAGAATTGGCCCTGGTAACTTGGTTACATGCTTGTTTGCAGTAAAACTTTATGCTAAAAGACAAAATGACAACAAATATTATGTGAATAGGAAGAACCCAATAGAGCACCTACCTGCCTTGGTTCGCTAACGGCCGAATACTGAAACGCCATTTAATATTAAGTCTTACATTAACTATTGAGAAACCGTTAAAGAGGAGGAGAGAAGAAAGAGTTAAAGAGGGGACTTAATAAATTAAATAGCGTTTCAGTATTCGGCCGTAATATGCGTAAATAAAAATAGTGAACGGTAATAAACTTCAATGTTTATTAAAGAGTTGCTTCTACCCATCTATGTGAATGTCTCATTTCCGATGCCCCCTCGCATCGGAAATGAGACATTTCAATTGATTTTTGCCTGCACTTTCATACTTGGAGACTCCTCAGTTCCTTCAGATCCAATAATTAACGATGTATCTGCGCAAAGCGACGAATTAAAGAAATAGTCTAGATATATTGATTTTTATTTTGTTTAACTATTTTTTAAGGTATATTGTCGTACCTATACAAAGCATGCTTTAATTGCTTTAACGACAACATCCGGAATCTCCTATAATCACAAATTTTTTATTTTGTTAAATATATGTTGGAACGATGATAACAGTTTTTTTACACAATCAGAAATTACCTACCGTCTAACAAGGGTTGTAAATAATGTAAAGTGTAAGACCAAAGAGCAAAAATCGAGAAGACTTTTTTTTTATTTGTGTCAACACCGTAATTCAGGACTCGGCAAAGTCGGTTCATACTCTAAATGACGCTGCGGAATGGTTTGACACTCATTGAAATCTCTTCGAATTTTAGCTGCGCCAGTAACTCTTATTTTTAACATGTGCCATGGGTATTTCATCATCATAATCATCATCATATCAGTCAAAGGATATCCACTGCTGAACAATGGCCTCCTCCATAGACTTACACAATTGTGTCGTCATTTTGGAGGGAGTTTGCCAGTACTCACCACGCTTGGCAGGCAGTGGTGAGTGCAGTATGGCTTGTTTCACAGAAGGGACGCTGCTGCCCATTCCTCTAGTTTAGAGTCCTATAGTCGCCTTTTACGATACCCACGGGAGTGGTGCTATATTATTAATCCGGACACCACACGGATACGTCCCATGGGTGCTCGACAAATTCATATTGGGTCGTTATAGGCCGCGTGGGGAAACCGAGATACATTTCCGCCGTCACACATGCTGTCTATTAGCCGGGGCATTGTCGTTGATGAAACGAAAGACAGCACCCAATCATCTAAGCAATGTAATGGCACGACCACTTCCTTTATAACGCTTTGGCAATAGATTCAGATTTCGACATCATTATTTCGGCCGAATAAAGTCCACTGCTGGACACAGGCTCACCGATCAAAGATCACCACAACGACCGACATCGGTGTGTTGCCATAATCGCCACGCTTGGCAGGCGGGTTGGCGATCGCAGTCTAGTTGTTAATGTATTTGAAGGACCAGCTAATCCCTTAGTCGCCTTTTGCGACACCCGCGGAATGAGATGGGTTGGTGCTATTCGTAGCCGGCATCACGCGGAAGCTTCAGATTACGATTCGGAGATTCAGATTTACGTCAATTAAAATAAGTTACTTTTCTTCCCGGAATCATATAGGGATATCAAATAATAACGAATCCGCCTCTGTAGGTACAAACGCGCTTCTCTACAGAGTCTCATTCAAACGAGCTTCATGTCCTGCAGACGTCATCTCGTACAGTCCCACACGATTTTCTTAAATTAGCCAGCAATAATAACTTAATAAAAGGTTTGCGTAAAATATTGGAGATACATATAAATTGCATGATCGTCAATATCCTTACACCGTTTTTCTCAGTGCATTTGATCAAAACAGGACTTTCTAACTCATCTTCGGCATCATCATCTCATCAAGGCAACGTACGGTTGATAGGGAATATTGCCATAATCGCCACACTTGGCCTTGCCAATCGGGTTGGTGATTGACTTAAAATGATGAGATATATATCTCTCACACACACAGCCTATTATGTACTATCACACTACTGGGCCCGTGCGTGAGAAAATCGCAGAAAAGGCCCGTGCCTTTTCTCACGATGACAAGGGTCTCCATCTCAAAAAGATGTACATGAAAATATTTCAAAACACTCAACGGAAAGGAAACTTAGGTAACAGATTACTTCCCCAGAATTTCATCATCCTGACAACGCCCACTGAAACCAGACCATTAATTAAACCGACAAAGAACAAATTCCGAGATATCCGCCATTTAAAAATGTAAAAACACATTGGGAGATACAGCCATCGCGTCGCCCCGCACCTAGGATTAGTCGGACAAATCTGAGCTACTAACAATTTGATCTGAATTTGCATAATCTCTTATCGCATTGCGCGCGTTTGCACCACTTTAAATGGTAATGAAGGGTTGGCCGCCATAAACTGGAGTTTTTGAATGGTCTAGTGTGAGTTTATACAGCTGAATTATTAAGTTTCGAATTGATGCTTTTGTGTTAAGTGGTGATTTACATTGAGCGGTTATTTAAGTTTAAATGCGAGTATAGTGTATGTGAATATAGAGATATATTACTCAATTATTAAAGCCTTATCAAACCGATATGAAAGTTGTAATTCGTAGAATATCGGCGAATATAGTGTACGTAAGTATAGATATATAACATTTTAATTACCACAAGGAATGAACCGTAATTAAAGTAGTCGTAGAATTTCGAAAAGTAGGGTGTATGTAAAGAGATATATTATTATTACCACGAGTAATAAAACGTAATCAATTGATACGAAAGTTGAAATCCGATGAATATCGGCTAGTATAGTGTCTTTGCGAATGAATTAATGAATCGATTTTAATCAAATGCAACAGAATCGTTGTTTATTTTTATGTTATTGATAATATACTAAAATATATTTTAAGTCTACTAACAAATTTATGGGTATGTTTGCCTGAATTAAAGATTATTAATATTATTTCCTTTATTTTAAATATACACATACAAATTACTTTTTTAAGTACAAAATAAAAAAAACATCATATATCTATATTTAAGAATATAAAAAATAGTAGCCTACCGGCCTCGGGAACAAGGTCCAAGCTACCGGTGGTCAGGGCTCCAGAGAGAGGAACTTCCTAACAGTACGAGCCGTGTCCAGGTGTACCTATCGCTATCTTATATTATTATTCTTCTCTATTAAACAAATATAATACGCTTTTTGACTAATTGCTTTATTGTGCCGGCCCCTATATTCTACGACTTCCGAGTTTCGTATCGAGGTGATTAAGTTTTATTCCTCCTGGTACCTATCAAAATACCGTGTTCCCTCTTACTAACCTGTGAATAGAGCGACATGAAAATAATAATAATTTTTATTTCGGACCTTGGATCCATATTATTGTTAGTAATACAGCAAAAACTTATAAACTACTGTTAGTAAAAAAGTACACAATAAGAACCAAATAATGAAATAAATATTTTATAATAATTTTTATAATAATAATTTAATAATTTATTAATCAACTTTTACAAAAAATTATTGACATAAGTGTTCACAAACAAAAAAATATCTTACAAGATTATTTAATTAATGCTTAATTAAAGTTTATAACTAAAATATGATTTATCGGTACATGCATGAAAATATAAGTCAGCTCGACTTAACATAGCTATTATCGGCCTGCCTGAACTAGGTTGAACCTGTGTTTCAGGAGATCACTATCTCGTGGTTATTGTCGCGCGTCAGTTATATCTATATTATAAGAAAGGGAATGTTAAAAAAGATATATTTTCCTAAGGGGCAAAATTAAGTATAAACAAAGTTAAAAAACTATACTAAACAAAACAAGTGGAATTCACGAATACTAAACATTAAAATCATTTTATGATTTCTAGCATATTCTCTGTGTCTGTGTAATTGAGCTTCCCTAGATATTCCGATAACATGATACTGCATTTTCTATAACTTACACTATGTATGTTTAACAATTTATTGAGCTTATTATACAAAAACGGTCCTAAAAAGATGTAAAATCTATTAACAAATGCATGTCTGAGGCTTAGGACAGACCAAGTCTTTCCTTCTCTTGTCTGAATGTACTGGGTTACAAGGAAGTTCAGTGTGTTGTTTTAATAAAATGTGCAGTATAAATAATTGACGAACCGTTAGTACATTACATGCTGTATAAAGCTGCTGTGTAGGAAATAAAAAAGGGCGAGAGGATGCTACCTTTAGAATTGCTCTTTGAGCACGTTCTAGAGGGAGTAAGATTGACTTTGCAGCACCACCCCAAGCAGTTATGCAATAGGTGAGTATGGATTGACACAAAGCTAAATAAACCTGTTTAATTAATTTATAGTCAGCTATACTACGTAAATTTTTAAATATGTATATTAATTTGCGCACTCTAGTGCATAACAAATCGATGTGATTGCGGAAATTTAGGTTTGAGTCAAGTGTGATATTTAAATATTTCAAATTGTCTGTCCTAGCTAAAGTGGGGCAAGTACATGCAATATCAGCATACATTCTACAACTATGTGCGTAAATGTTTTGGTTAGTAATCGGTATGTTAGTATTTCTCATTGTAAATATAATATATTTTGTTTTATTGACATTTAAGGTTAGAAGATTTTTGTGTAGCCAATTAGACACGGCATTAAAGCCACTCTGAGCGTGTTCATAGACCTCAACACGTGAATTTGCTGAGAACAATAAAGCTGTGTCATCCGCATATGACATTATAACACCATTTTGGAGGTTTACTTTGCACAGGTCATTTATATAAATTAGAAATAGGGTAGGCGCTATAATACTACCTTGTGGAATGCCATAACAACTGTTTAGGTCAGAACTTGTATATTGACCAATTTTTACACATTGGTGTCGATCGCTAAGATAATCGGAAAATAATTGAAGCTGTGTTCCCCTTATCCCAAGTGTTTCAAGCTTTTGCAATAATATGGAGCAAGAAATTGTGTCAAAAGCCTTGGCAAGGTCTAAGAAGATCCCAATGGAGTGCATACCATTGTCTAGATTGCTAGTTATATAGTCTGTTAACTGGTAAACTGCATGGCTAGTTGATTTTTTCGGTCTAAACCCAAATTGTCTATCCGAAAGCAATTTGTTATCTTCTAAATATTTTGTTAATCTGCTGTTTATAATCTTTTCTAGGATTTTTGACAGTCCTGATAAAATTGAAATAGGTCTGTAGTTATTAATACATTTTTTGTCTCCAGATTTGTGAATAGGCGTAACCATCGCTTTTTTAAGTAATTTAGGAAAAATTCCTTTATTCAAACATAACTGAAAAATGTGAGTTAGAGGAGGGGCAAGTTGGTCTTTGAACCTTTTGAGTATATTGTTGGGTATATTATCCCACCCAACTGCACAAACATCCTTTAAGCCCGTTATAATTCTTAATACTTCATCATTATCTGTATTTAACAACACAAAAGAATTTAGTTTTGAAGGAGAAGGTGGCATAGCAACATTAAGTGGGGAAAAACTTCTTGAGCTTAAGGTTTTTTCTGCTAAGTTTTTACCAACTGTAGCAAAATAGTTGTTAACTTTATTGACTGCAGCGGATGGGCATGAATCTGTCGAGAGTAAATCAAGTGGTGGCTCAGAGATTTTTGACTTGAATGTGTGATTTTTTATAAATCTCCATACAAGTTTACTGCTATTTCCCGCTTTTTGCAATTCGTTTTTATCGTGCTCAATTTTAAGATTTTTGAGCAGATTGTTACAGTACAGTTACATTCCGTGTGGTGTCCGGATTAAGAATATAGCACCACTCCATCTCCTCCCGTGGATGTCGTAAAAGGCGACTAAGGGAATCTAAACCAGAGGGATGGGCAGCAGCGTCCCTTCTGTGAAACGGTAGCCGTACTGCGCTCACCAACCCGCCTGCCAAGCGTGGTGAGTATTGGCAAATACCCCCCAAAATGATGACACAGTTGTGAAAAAGTTTGGGGGAGGCCTTTGTTCAGCAGTGGACGTATAAATGGCCGATATGATGTTACAGTAATTTCTATATCTTTTATAAGTTACAGAAAGTATTTCATTTTCAGGTGTGTGTTTTAATTTTAGGTGAAGTCTATCTCTATGTCTTATGCAACGGACCAGCCCGGGTGTAATCCAGGGTTTAATGCATTTATACTTTCTTGGTAAACTTGTTGTAAAGCTATTTTTTAATATTGCATATTGCAATAATTTAAAGAAATATTTGCATCATCCGTTGTGTAAACAGGCTCAAAATTAATGCTGCGTATGTCACTTTCTAGGTTCGTCATATTGACTTTGGTAAAGCTGCGCATGCAGTTTTTTCTAGGTATCGATAATTTTATTGTTAGTATAATAGTGCCGTGTGGTGCCGGCTCAGAATACCACCACCCCATCTCCTCCCGTGGGTGTCGTAAAATTTGACTAAGGGATTAGCCGGAGGATGGTTAGCAGTGTCCTTCGAGTACATTAACAACTCAACTGCGATCGCCAACCCGTCTGCCAAGCGTGGCGATTATGGCAAAACCCCCCAATGAGCCCACAACACACTCATATCGGTCGTTGTGGTGATCTTTGGGGGAGGCCTGTGTCCAGCAGTGGACTGCAAGTACATTTTCGCTACTTAATCTAAATAGCATAGCTTTGGATATTTTCAGAATTCGTAATTATTGTCATTTTATGTAGTATCCAATCGAAATATACGTGTACCTACACGCTCCTTTCAGGTCGGATAGGCTTTAAGATATCTACATATAAAGGAGGGAGGCTGTACTAGTATGTTGGAAATTCCGGTTTGCTGGTCGACAAAAATAGACCACCATAGTAATAGGTGTCATAAAATACGTCTAAGCGATTAATTGTTACTACGGGAAAAGTATAAATGAACGTTACACTATGTTCATTCCTTTGTATAGTACTAACATAGATTTTTAAGTTAAGTAATTGTTACTAGCATTCCTTTGTAATTTGTCCGAAATGGGCTTAATTCAATCAGCTTGTTTGAACACGGTTGCACCGGCGCAGTACAACCATATGCGACAGTCGCGTGACGCGATCGGTGAAGACGTGGTAGGTTATTTACAACTTTAAGCCCGTTTTGTTAGATTCCCAACCTTTTTTTTAAAGTCTCAATTTCAGAAAAGGATTAAGTGCATAAACATGATGACATTACGATACTGAATATCACTTTTATGGATCAGACAAGGTTTTTGGTAGGTACATAGTGTACAAAAAAAACTACTAGGCATACTCTTTCTCTTTCTAATACCTGAAACCCGTCAATTCGAACACAACCCAGACAAATCCGATTATTCATGCTATACCAAAACCTGAGTTAGTCTAATTTCTTCCAGAACACTTCGCTAAGCTGGTTACACACGATTTGTATTCAAAATGCCAAGCGTTAGTCCGAAGATGAGTCCCTAGACGGATAATACAGCGGAATATACGAATGTTGGGCAAACGGACCTTTATAGGGATTAAACGAACAAATCCCGCCCGCTGATGATTTAATTTAAATTTGCATAGTCTGTCGGCCGTTTACGAACAAAATGTACGTAAGATCGATGATGGTTTAGATAAAAATGGTGTCCCTATTTGTGTGCTTTGTTTTGGCGAGATTTGGTACTTTGAGCGTTGGTTTATTGATACATTTTGCATGGTTACTTATGTTGTTAATTAAGGTATACTTTTACCAAATTAAAAACAAATACTTGTAAGTATCTATATATCTTTGTTCAGCAGGAAAGTATAAACTGCAATTTATACGGCATCCCGTGTGCACCTATGAGAAGAAGCAAAAAATTATTAATTTCTTTCCCAGAATTTTCCAGTCTACGCGCTCCTCTAAGACCATTGCTCGAGCCGGACCGTGCCGAGCCAGTAGCTTCAAATATCCCCTAAACATATTTCTGTTGCCCAGTTAAACTGTGGCTTAAAAGGGCCAATATCAACAATCTCTATTTTCATTTCCAATTAGCACTAAAACAATGACCATACAGTTAACTAAAGCCTATAACAACTTACAAACTTTGCAGTATGATTGTTTTTTTTTACGCCGTATAGACACCGACGAATTTCATATAAATTCAATAATGTGGCAGTAAATCTGATTTGTTACAAGCCACAGATATAACATAATCATAACGTATGTCGATCCGGTTGCTCCCAGTTTGGTCCCTCAGCAAAGCCTTAAGCAGAGGTCCGAGCCTCACAGGAGGCGCCCTTAGCTGCAGTTGCTTAGTTTTTAAGTCTTATACCTGGCTGGAAACTTTTCTGCTTCTCCCGATTACCCGGTTATGCAGCGACAACTCTCAGAGTAGCATGCGAGAATCCGTAAAAATACCAGTTAAAAGCGCATTGTGCGAGTTGCTAGATAGTTTCTGATATATATGTAGTCTGACATAATATCTAAGACATGATCCACCATGTTGTCATTATGAATTGTGTGCGCTATTTATGTTTTGTTTAATTTTATTTTTGTGGCCTTTAATAATAAATATTCTCTTCTTTCTATTTTAAGGGGTTATAAAAACTGACGTACGGCTTGGTCTTTGTATACTATGTTTCTTAATAAAAACGTTGCCACTCTCTAGGATTACTCCTGTGTCGTAGGTACAGTTAACAGCCATAGATCCCACATGCACAAACACCCAGACCCAAAACATCTATCTGTAGATCTATTACGCGTGGGGATAGAACCCGCGACACGTAGCGTAGAAAGCCACTCGCTTTGCTACTGCGCCGATCGTATCGAAGTCTAAATAGCCCCCTCTGCCCCCATTACGTAGTTTTGGCCCAGTCATGTGATTTAATCTTTACAGGGAAAATACCTCGGACAGTATTTTACTGTGATAACTTTACTACTAGGTATTTTGTTTTTTTCCTGGGGAGTAGTAAAACGTAATTAGAACTTATTCAGTTTATATTCGATTCCTATGAAGCACCTTCTGTACGATACTCAGAAAACGAAAATTAATTTGCAATGTCAGCAGTGTTAATTACACATTTTGGACAAATATCCCAAAATCGTTCGAAAAACCTTATATGATGAAATTGGAAAAATACTTCATTTACATTAAGTCACATTGCAGGGCAAAGGTCTCCCTCCTCTTTTCCCACCCATCAATGTTTAGATAAAGTATATGTCAGTCTGGCATGAGTCAAGTCTGCCCCGCCATCTAATTCATCAAATCTGTAAGAAAATCTCATCAAAGTTATCAGATTAGGATCCTACATCAGAAACTTTCACGTTTTTCTCGAACAAGAGTTCCTAAACTGAGATTCCGTCGTATCATAGCGTACAAGTTAATCATAATTAATAGTCGACATGACACGGCTGTTCGTGTTCTCATTAGTGGATCTTAATTACGTGAGTATGGCCCTAATATATAAATGATGACACTTTGATGTCCCGGCACTACGGAGCTGTGTTTTCTGTATAATGACGTCATAGAATAATTAGTTAGTTTTTGGGACACTATGTATGTGTACTTTGGCTGTGTTACGCTAATTTAGGTACACCATAAGGGAAAATAGAGCATGGCAATTAAATACTGTTAATTTAGCCGAAGTTTGTAAGTCATTTGTCCGCGTGGTATCCGGATTATGAATATAGCACCACTCCATCTCCTCCCGTGAATGTCGTAAAAGGCGACTAAGAGGCAATCAGAGAGATGGGCAGCAGCGTCCCTTCTATGGAATGTCAGTCATACTGCGCCGACCACCCTTCTACCAAGCTTGGTGAGTAGTGGACAATTCTCCCCAAAAAGATGACAAACTGTAGGAATCTATGGGAGAGGACTTTGTTCAGCAGTGGACGTCTTATGGCTGTCACGATGGCCTAAAGTTGTAGTAAAATATTGATCCGTGTCCCGGACCTCCTCAATCATGTCCCGTGGATGACGTAAGGCGACTAAGGGACTCTAAACCAGAGGGATGAGCAGCAGCATCCCTTCTGTGGCTCACCAACCCGTCTTCCAAGCGCGGTGAGTAGGTAGTTGTTCCGACTCTGGGTGTATTGTGTGTAGAATATAAAATATGATCATGTCTCAGAATTCCGCACTAAGCTCAAGTGGTTACCAATTCGCCTTCGTCGGAATACTCATACTCTTTCGTTACTTTACAGTGTATTATTCATTCCTTCCACTCCCTCTTACCTTAAAAAACGTTTCGAGTTCATCGGTGACACTCATACAAAATTTCTAAGATCATCAGAAGACCTAAAACTTAAAATGCCAATGCATTCCACAAAATTTATTGATAACTCCTTTACGGTTCAGGCCGCTCGTTTGTGGAATGCATTACCAGTTTTAATAAGACGAGCTCAGTCAATATCAGTGTTCAAAAGACTAGTGAGGGAACATTACTTGTCACTGTGATTATTTTTGCTTAGAATTTACTAAGTATTACATCGGAAGTAACTGCTTTTCGATATTTTGTCGAATAAATTAAAAAGTATTTGTATATGTGTATATATAAATGTTTGTGTATTTATATATCTATATTGTGTATAATCTTCCATTATTTATATATTTAGTATAGTATACGTAATTTAGTTATTTCATTATGTATCTGTGTGCACCATCAACTGCCGCATATATTATCCAGTTAAGTATTTCTCCATCCTAAGGTTTCCTGGAAGAAATCGCCGAGCGCGATAAGGCTGCCCATTGTACTCTAAAATATACTTATAAGCACTACTGTTTTTATTACCTTTAACGATTGGTGTACAATAAAGAGTAAAATAAATAAAATAAATAGAATTTATGTCTGTAAACGCACCCACGACACAGGAGAAATCATAAAGCGGGGCAACGTTTTAAATATATGATATAACAAAGATAATCTTAGCGCGCCTCTCAGTCACTTCTAGTGCTGCAACCTGGTATTTGGCGGTACTGTCTCGAAGATGAGAGCGTTCAAACACGACCAAACTTGCGCTTGGTGTAAGGTGAGCTGTAGCATAAAGAACAATGAAAGCAGCATTTGCAGCTGGTCTCGTGTGAAATACCATCTCACTTTCGATAGGATGGAAACTTTTTTTGCAGCCAGTTGAGCCTTTGGCTGGATGTAGAAGATCTTGTACAATCCCCTCCGAGATGTGTCTGGGTGCGGCAATCTTTTACATTCGCCTCCCCTCTACTAGAGGTGGTGACCGCTTTACATTCACCCCCTCTCAGATGTGCCTATAGACGTGGCACCAATGAGCGGCTCTAGTGTGATTTTATCGATGATCTGGAGCCTTGTGGAGGCCCTTCGGTGCCGAAGATGATCGCTCCGGTTGTTTTAGTTTTATTTTTCATGTTCGGCAGTGTCACCCATCTCCCGGACGGAGGAAGTACATGATGTATTTTCAGCGGATTAAATAAAAAATTAAAATAAAGAAATAAAAAGGAGCCTAAGTTACAACGTTAAGTAACACCAAGAAGTACGAGGTGGTCAGTTATCGGCACGAATACATCTCGGAATATCAGGGCCATCCATTATGCTTCATATGCTCAGATTGTGTACTAGATTATACTGAGATTATGTTTTCGCAGCATGGTTGTTGTCATAATTCTGAGCATGTTAGTTTTCACTGTATTATCAGTACCAGCCATACACTTAAAGGAGGCCTTTTACGGTAGGTACTCATCATTTCGGCCGAATAAAGTCCACTGCTGGACACAGGCCTCCCCCAAAGATCACCACAACGACAGATATGGGTGTGTTGTGGGCTCATTGGGGGGTTTTGCCATAATCGCCACGCTTGACTCTGACGCTTGACGCTCATCGGCAGATGGATTGGCGATCGCAGTTAAGTTGCTAATGTACTCGAAGGACGCTGCTGTCCATCCTCCGGCTAATCCCTTGGTCGACTTTTACGACACCCATGGGAGGAGACGGGGTGGTGGCATTCTGAGCCGGTAGGTACTCACGAGGAGGAGAATCTATAGGTGAAGGTAAAGATGGCTTAAAAATGCATTGTTAGGTATCCTTTTGCACCCACCTTAACATATCTTGATATCTATGTACTTAATACTTCTTGTTTTTTACTCCCACTACTGTTACTATCTAGTTAATTACTATTATAATATCTCCATAATCCCCCTGAACCCTCACAAACTCGCATAACATCACGTGATCCTGACACTGCATATTAAAACGCAACTCTATGCTTTGAAACTACGGTTTACGAGTACGTTACGCTAAGTTAACCCACTAAGCCAGGGACACAGTTTTGCCGACCCAATGAGCAGTGCGGTTTAAATCTGCGTCTATATTCTACGGTTACTTGCCCCGTTTGTTTCGTTTTTGCTAAGTCAGCGGGTTAGGGGGAATCTCTTGTTGTTGTTGGGGAAGTACTCAGGTGTGTATTAGTGTAGGGTTCATCATGTCAGCCAGTAATCATCCGTTGCTCAATATGGGTGTCCTTTTATTTTTTATTGTTGCCCAGTGGAAATTCTTCATGAACTTCCTTCGCCCCGGGGAAGGGGTATGCTGGACTCCTACCAGCTAAAACCACTGGAGCGGTTATCTTCGGCACCTAAGGGAGGCTCCAGATCTTCGTATGATCACACTGGAGCCGTCCACTGGTGCCACGCCTATAGGCACATCTCAGAGAGCGACTGTAAAGAGGTCACCCCCCCCCCCCCCCCCCGGGGATTGTAAAGGATCCCCCAAAGCGTCCCACGACAGCGTATGACCTCATGCGTGCTACCGTCTTCTCTTGGGTCGCTCGGTTCTGGAGCATGATGCTCTCACAGAAGAAGACCACTGCATTACAGTTCTCGTTCGTTCTCGACGGCCTCGACGACGCGCTTGGTCGCTGCATCCGCAGGTGCGCAAGTGCGCGCCGCCGAGCTAACCGCCTCAGCAATATGGGTGTCCTACTGTCCGCAATGCACGGGCATATCGATATCCCCTAGGTTACCATAATCACGCATGGCAGATGGTTTGGTTTTGGTTTGATCGAAGTACGTTGTTATAAGCACTAAACAGGACGCTGCTGCCCATGCAAATGAGATATTTTCGCAGTCACTTTTTCAGATATCCACGACCTGCAATTCTTCTTGTACACACACCCAGTGTATGACAGATTAAACATTTTATAAGAGATTAAGCGTAAAACTTTCAGAACACTTTTTACGTCTACTGTTACATATAGCATCATCGTCATCATCAGCATCATATCAGCCTAAAGACATCCACTGCTGAACAAAGGCATAAACGATCGGCTATATGCCACGTGGCGTAATTTTGGGGGAATTTGCCATACTCACCACGCTTGGCAGGCGTTTGGATGAGCGCAGAATTGTTGCTGTTTCACATAGGGACGGTGCTGCCCATCCCTCTGGTTTAGATTCCCTCCAGAGCAACCAGAGGGATGGGCAGCAGCGTCCCTTCTGTGAAGCGGTAGCCATACTGCGCTCACCAACCCGCCTGCCAAGCATGGTGAGTATTGGCAAATACCCCCAGAAACAGTTGTGAAAATCTATAGGGGAGGCCTTTGTTCAGCAGTGGACGTATAAATGGCCGATATGATATATGATCTGCGGCCTTCACCAAGTCGTCTAACCATCTAGTGTGGGGCCATCTAACGCTCGTCTTCTTGATTCATTGTCGCTATTCCAGAGCGTTTTCCCCGCCGCAATGGCTGCGGTTTACGTTCAGATATTTTTCTAAATTTAAACACAGAAGCCTTCTGGCCCCGAGCTATCAATTATATTCGAAATAGCTGGGTCACGCGGTTTCACCCACGTTTAATTTAAAAGAAATTTAGAGTACTTCGACATAGATACTTGACATAGAATATATATATTGGATTTCAAGCGTTTTATTTTTTTTGCGTGGAACCCTAATTGGTTTTCTGGTAGCCTAAGTTATTCTTTATAACATCAGCTATCTGCCAGTGAATATCTCGTCAAAACCAGTCCAGCCGTTTCGGAGATTACCCGGAACAAACAGACTGACAGACAGACAAAAAAAATTAAAATAGTTTTTTTGTTATAGGTACCGTATATACTTTCATATGCATTTAGTAAAAAGCTGTTATTTTGAGATTACAAACAGACACTTCAATTTTATTTATTTGTATAGATAAAATGGTGTCTTTAAAATCTTTGAAAAAATACAAGATGGTTGAACTTTTTGTTTATGGTTCCGTTCAAATCCAGATCTAGTCGGGCGTTTCCAAATATGCTCGTCGGTAAAACTTTAAATAAATATTTCTGTTTCCAAAGAATATGTTGAAAGGGTTATAGGCAGCCCTGATATTGCATTATAATACCGGCTAGTTAATATATATGGACGGCATGGCAGGGTTGGTCCATAATATAAAGAAAATCCCCCTTCCCTTCATATTAAAATACACGTTATATATTTCATCAGTGGCGGTATTTTTAGTGCAGCATTTAAAATTTATAACATTTTACGGGTTTTCTGTGTGGTATCCGGATTAAGAATATAGCATCAATCCACTTTCTTCCGTAGATAAGGCGTCTAAGGGATTTATACCAGAGGGATGGACAGCAGCGTCCCTTCTGTGGAACAGTAGCCATACTGCGCTGACCCACCCGCCTGCTAAGCATAGTGAGTACGGGCAAATACCCCCAAAACTACGAGAATTGTGGAATCTATGCTAAGCTATCAGATTATTTCTAAATAATTGAGAGTACTTCGACATACACAGTTGACATGTAGATTATATATACTGGAATTTATGAGTCTTATTTTTAAAGCGTGAAACCTTAATCTTTTTTCTTTACTGAAATAAAAGTAGCCTAAGTAGCCTAAGTTACTCCTTATAACATCAGCTATCTGCCAATGAAAGTTTCGTCAAAATCGGTCCAGCCGTTTCGAAGATTAGGAGGAACAAACAGACAGACAAACAAAAAACTTAAAAATAGTTTTTTATTTGGTATAAGTGCCGTATATACTTTCATATGAATTTGGTGAAAGCTGTGATTTTGATATTACAAACAGACACCTCAATTTAATTTATTTGTATGAAGTATAAGTTAGATTGAATTTTGCAAAAACTCAAAATTACAACTTTTAACTTAAATAAACACTATCACTATAAAAAAATACTGGGCCCTGTGGAAATTCTAATGAACTTCCTCCGCCGCGGGGAAGGATGGATGGGCATGCCGTACTCCATTTTTTTTATTGGTGTCCAGTTGAAATACTGCATGGACTTCCTTCGCTCTGGGGAAGGGCGAAGGGGTATGCCGCACTCCTACCGGTTAAAACCACTGGGGTGGTCATCTTCTGCACCTAAGGGAGCCCCCCTTGCTCAGGTGCTCGTATGATTACACTCGAGCCGCCCTCTCATGCCACATCACTATAACCTACTGAATTATCCTTAAAATAAAGTTCACTATTTTGTTGGACCCTATACATATATTTGCAATAACATAGTAAAGTGGTAGTAGCCCTGATATTGAGTTAACTAGTTCTAGCTACCGGCTACTAAATATAGACGGTACGGGCAGGGCTGGCCCATGTAATAAAGGAAATCCCATTTTCATTGTTCTTTATGCGTCTGCCGGCATGCAATATCGTTAATGTTTGGCGCTGGCTCCGGTGCCTGTCTCCGCTAGTTTGTTAATTAAAAGTTACTAGTATTTAGTTGTTTAAATTCATATTCTTTGATGGTGGTTGAGTTTAGTGATTTTACTGGGTAGGTATATGTATGTTTTTATAACCGTTGCCCCAAACTATGATTTCTCCTGTGTGCGTTTTTAAACACAAATTCCACACACAATACACCCAGACCCGGAACAACTACCTGCAGATCGTAAAAATATTTGTCCCGTGCTGGAATCGAAGCAGCAGCCGACTGTATCAGCCACTGCACCAACCGTGCCATCAAGGTTGAATGCATTTGCAGCATAGATAATATGTAATTATGTTTGTACAGCATATCGCGTGTGTTATTATTAAGAATATAGAATTACTCCATCTCCTCCAGTAGATAACAAAAGGCAACTAGAGGATTATAAAACCAGAGGGATGGGCAGCAGCGTCACTTCCGTAAACAGCAGCCATTCTTGCTGCTCATCGGGGCTGCCTAGCGTGGTGATACTGACATATTCCCCCCAAAATGACGACACACGGCATATTGTAACCAGTCATTGTAGATATTCTTTTGTCATCATATCTACATTACATACAGTCACAGATTAATAATATAAATACGCATTGATGACAGTGCCCGAATAAGATTCTGAACGACACCGTACGGGACGTTGCGTACAGCACTCGGTCCACACGGTCATTGTCTGTCGTCCAATACAAATTGCACATACTCGTAACTTTTTAATAATATTTAATTAAAAAGTTTGCGACAGTGTGTTTATTTTCGGTCTTATATTAAACGAGAAGTTCTTTACTTTTTTCTTGTTCTTTACTCAGTGGCCGGCGAATACAGGCGATCTAAACTTGAATTCGAGTTTTTTATGAATGGCTCTATGAACACCAAAACACTAAAATATACTCATTTGCAAGCCCTTAATCGCTACCTTACAGCTTGTAGGAAGAAACGGGGCCAACAAGCTCCACAGCAACACCCAAAGGAAAGTCTCTATGATTTAAAAAAGATTCATTGTTTTATATTGACAGAAATCTAGATAGATATATACATGTTTAGGTGGATTACCGCATTAACATTTTGTAGGATCTCTAATAAGTTGGCAATAAAGTCGCTATAACTATTCTGCACCAATTAAAAACAAATCGTTTTCTATTCCAGATATTTAGTTCAGTTTAGTTAGGTTTTTTATTCAGTACAAACAAATTGATATCACAAAAGGAAAGGAAAATGGATATATTATTACATAAATAAAACAGACATACCATCTGCATGATAGTACTTACTGAAAGGGAGTAGGTTTAGTAAGGTAGTGCTGATTTTCAGTGGGCATCGGCAGTGACATGTGGTCGGAGGAGACGTAATATTAAATAAATAAAATTAACAAATACAATGCAGCGGAAAATAACATGAAATAAATATATTAAAAGTAAAACAGTATATTTAGAGACACAAAAATTTCTATGTATAATCGGAGCACCAATTCATCGAACATTCTCCACTAAACTAATTTTTAAATGTGAATGTGCCTTAACTGGTCACAGTCGATACTCCTAAACTCTGTATACCGTTTTCCCAATAACTGGCACGTACCGGAACGCACGCCAGTAATCCGGTTTGTGTGTAATCTGCGTATCTCTTAGCAGCGTTCCACGGTAGATCTACGGCTAGTGCCGGGATTAGGTCCGGTTCGTTTCCCCCATGTACGTGCGATGTGTTTCGCTTTCGTATAGAATTGCTGTTATTGAGTATGTGTATTCCATTCACATGCACAAGAGCTTATTTACTTTTGCAATTTGTATCACCCCGTCAGTGTATTGCTCTCGAAAAGTCGGAGAATACAAGGTATCGTAATAATTAATATTCATCATCATCATCAGCCGGAAGACGTCCACTGCTAGACATAAGCGTTTCGTGTAAATGACCGCTTACATGCCGTGTGTCATTTTGGAGGGAATTTGCCAGTGCTTACCACGCTTGGGGGGTTAGTGTGCACAAAATGGCTGCTACTCCACTGGAGGAATGCTGCTGCCTTTCCCTCTGGTTTGGAGTCCCATACTCACCTTTTATGACAACCACGGGAAGAGATGTGATGCTATATTCTTAATCCAAACACCACAAGGACCAATTAATAAAAAAACCTCAATTCGTGTTATTATAAATCATGTACAAAGACTATAATAATATATATAATACGCTTAATAGGAATCGCTTTTCCTTGTGAGGCTTCTAGTTAGCGGCTCTTACAATATTACTTTTTAATTTTTTGGGATCGTGATACTTTTCCGCTTGTACTAACCTGTTTGCGACGTCTAGTCTATTACTGAATACAGTTAGGAACCCAATATTAATCAACATTATACACCAAAAAGAACAGGAAACAAATCGCTTCATCAACATCATCATTTCAGCCGAATAAAGTCCACTGCTGGACACACTGCCACAACGGTAACAATCGCCACGTTTGGCAGGCAGGTTGGCGATCTCGGTTAGGTTATTAATGTACTCGAAGTATGCTGCTGCCCCTCCTCTGGTTAATCCCATAGTCGCCTTTTACGACACCCACGGGATGAGATGGGTTGGTGCTATTCGTAGCCGGCACCACACAGTTCAGTTCATAAAGCTAACATATAAAATGTCCAATGCATCTAAGCTACTCAAAACATATCGCTTGTAATTACATAAACTAACTTAGCTGCATAACATTGCGTTAAATAAAGTAAAAAATAACAGCAATCTTTTCAAGCCTCTATTGTAAAAAGGAAATCATTTTTAAATTTAGATCGCTGAGTCCGAAGAACAAACTCACGAAATGTTTTGTATTTCTACAATACCCATAAATGGAAGAAAAGAAGATGGAACAACGGCTACGGCGAGTAGCTCTCGTAGAGATCTGCTACGAGACCGGGCTACGCTGGCTACGAATAACATTTCGTTTGAAGGAGTTACTAGCGACTACTTATTTCGAGAGATTTTTGTACGGCTTACAAGTTTTTGTATTAATTATATACAACAAAATTATTTTTATGCATTTTACAAAAATAGTGAACTTTATTTTAAAGGTACAATCTACTGCTTATAGGGATCGCATTTATTAAAAACAACTTTTAATTTTCTTTTTTTGCATTATTTATACATTGCTACAAGTAAATTGGCTATTGGAGCGGTATTTTATTGGCTATTTTATTAGAGCGTTATTCTTAATTCGTGTACCTACGCATTCGTAACAAAATAGGGCAAAAGTAAGATGTTTTGCGCTCATATTCATCATCTTTGTATTCATAAAATTTTCTAGTTATTCCAAAAATATATGTTGGATATTACATCTTTTTTTAAACGCTATCGCTATAGCCTACTGGCTGTATATCCCCGGTTGTCCTCTTTAAAATAAAGTTCACTATTTTTGTAGGAACATATATAAAATTCCGATACCATGTAACCGACTGCGAAACACAGGGTGTCAAATGCAGTCAGGACATATTTTTTCGGTATGAAATTAAATACTCAATTTCTTAGCAATTAAAACCCAGTGAAAGTGTGTTTTAATAAAGTTAGTTTAACCTCAATACACTACTCGATCAAGCAAAGAGACTAGTTTTGTTTTCACTAGCTTAAAATTTATTTATGAATCCTTTATCGAGACCCGAAGTTTTGTGCCTGAGGCCGGCTGGCAGTATGTCCGGTTTGTTTCCACTGTTCAGTCTCATCCGCACTGCGACCACCAATCTGTTCCCGAAAAATGATTACTGTTCATTAAAGTGGTCAATTCGTCTTTTTAATTTCGTGTAATTAGTGGCCAACATTGTGTCCTTGTATAGGAGTTGAAGCCGCTCAAAGGCTAAGAGGCCAGTCCTTTTTTTTATTTCATTTTTTATTCTCATTTTATTTAGAGGCTTTTACCTAACAAAGGTATGTCAGCCTCATCATACCCTAAACTATCACTAGTAACAGCAATTACCCGGTTACTTTATAAGTTATTGCGACGGAGAGGGAGATAGTGTTACAGCAACCATCTCATAAACCAATTTGGCCGCTTCAGACTTAGGTTCGTCAATATGGTTATAAAACCCCCGACATCATATCTGTTAATTTTTGCATCAACATCTCTCTCTCTTTCACTCTCTGGTTCGTTTCACATTCCATTAGTAAGTGTTGGACATTATCTAACTTGCCACATAGTGCTTGCTCTTGGCTAGGCTTAACGACTGCCGTCTAATAACATCAACCGGGACCGAAGATTTTTCGTGTCCTAAGCTTGGACACACTCCGTTCAAATACCACTATGAGAAAACCCATCCTTAGACTGACCGCCCACACCTTGTTCCCCATACTGGTGACCCTGACGTGATACCTTCGTTCACAAAATATGTATAATTACTAGGTTTAGAGGATCTCGTCCGCCGTCCATGATGCGTACAGCACCGAAAACGAACTCAGGGTTTTCATGTATGTAAGAGTAGGTAATGGTAGCTTTTAAGTTGGCATACACATCAACCCATAAACATTTACTGCTAAATATGAGTCATCCAATGATCACTGCAATGACCGCTCAAAAAAACTAGCATAATTGAAAGAGGTATTGCAACGGATTAACTAGTTGCCAGTTAATATGCTGATTGTCAACAAATTTCTGCACACTTGCGGCGCACAATTGCAAACCTGATTTCAAACATTTTTGGAGAGGCTAATGATTTCTGTTTTTACTCCAAGTATTGAGACCTATATTTAGTTTTAAACATATTTTTGCTATTTTTTGATAACAGATGACTTAATGTGTTTGTATAGCAAGAGGAAAAAAAATGTTATTTTTTATATCTACGTTATTTTGGGACTTCACCATAGTTTTTAAATATTCTTTTTTATTGTTTATGTGCGCCCATACCGTGGGCAGTTATTTTTTTCTTCTTTCTAGATTGTAATTATCACAAACATTTTGTGATACCCCACATATCGTACTAACGCTAGCAGGGCAGCGCGGCGGACACTATATTACTGCAACGCACCAGTCCAGTACCAGTCAGCATTTTACATTGCAAGCATCGCATTGCCAAGAATCGCAATTATGTACGACATGTGACATCGCAAACTCTACGTATATTAGACGCTTGTTAAATGTTTCTCTGAGCTTGCAATGTAAATAAAAAATTAAATTAGGATATATATTTTTGAGGCGCCAAATTTTTGACTTCGGTAATACTAAGTCGTCTCTTTCGCAGGTGTCCGTGGTTTGGTTCTAGTGTGATCTTACGAGGACCTGGATTCCCCTTCGGTGCCGAAGATGACGGCTCCAGTAGTTTTAGCCGGTAGGAGTCCCCCTTGCCCCTTCACCTTTCTCCGGGACAGAAGAAGTTCATGTAGAATTTCCACTGGAGGCCAATAAAAGAGAAAAGTAATAAAACAGTGTCCCTGATTTGTGCGCAGCACAGCTCAAACCGAGGCTTCGGGGGAATCCTTTACAATCCTCCCCAAGAAGTGCCTGGGAGATGGCCTTTTTACAGTCGCCTTCCCTCCGCTAGAGGTGACCGCTTTACAGTCATCCCCTCCAAGATGTGCTTAGGCACATTTAAAGTTAGGAGTATAACACTTTGATAATGCGTATAATGAAAAATAAACCTTTTAGGAGTAGCACTGAGTACGACATCAACCAAGTGCCGATGCTTACCTGCAGTGTGAATAGAAGGGAGATGGTGGTATCAGTTTGTGTAGCTCTCGCGCACACTCCCCGAAGCACAATCTGTAGAAGGCCGACAGTCAAGCACTGTTTAATTCAAAGACGAATGGCGAGATTGCTTATAATGTAAGACCCAACCATAAGGCTGACTATTTTGTTTTATAACATGTTATGCCACACTAACGACACTCGCCTGCCAAACGTGGTGAATATTGGCAAATACCTCCCAAAATGACGACACAGTTGTAGTTATTTCTGTTATTTCTCTTGTATCATGGGTGCAGTATAGAATTTAATTAGCACTTGCATTTAACGGTGAAGGAAAACATAGTGAGGAAACCTGCACACCTGAGGGGCTCCAAAATGTTCTCAATGGTATGTGTAGTTTTTTTTTTTTAAATGCCGGCTTGGTGGAATGCCAAACCTTTTTCATCGTGAGAAAAGGCTCGTAAGCGTCACAACGCTCGATATCTTTTTTCTACACAACCCAACTGCTGTCTACTGTGATTGAATAAATCATTCAACTGGTGGTAAGTGTCAACCTGCCCCTAACAATTTTGATGATAGTGAGAACTAGTCTTGCGTGTCTAGTGTAGTGCCACCACCCTCGTCACCTCGATATATTAGTTATTTAGCCTCTTATACCCAGTAATTTCACGTGCTACAGATCCTGTATTTATTTTCGCTTCAGAATTAGACGTAGGAGATAATCATATCCATTCAATCCTTCATGTATCTCTCACACCCAAACTAAAATACAAGCACGAGCGCTACCCTAATCACCGTATAAATAACAAAACTTTGTACAAAATTCAACCCAAATACTTGGCCCAGCGCAGGGCGTCATAAGCGTAGATGCCGAGAATCGCTGTCATCTACCAACAAAGGATCCTTGCTTCCCTCCTTGAGGAATGCATTAACAAAATGGCCGATGGGTGCTCACAAACATTCGTGCTAACGACGTCGGCGCGTTTGTAACTCAAATTGCTCGGAATTACCCATTCATTACTACTTTCTTGCTCAGTACTAGATGTAGATGGGAGTCGTAATTCTTAGTTGTTTAGTTTCGGTGGGGTATTATGGTGTGTGAGTTTTAATCAGTTGGTCGTTTACTAGATCTCTCTTTGCCGCTGTTATTTTGAGGTAGTATTTCTCATATTATAATTACAGCTTTGTCGTAAATATGAACATAGCTGAATGCTACTGAATACGTACCTAAGACAATTTTATACACAAATAAGTTATTGATTAATTGATTGCTACATTACAAATCATAATCATAATTTTTTTTGTTTTTGTATCGCCTCTTGCTTTTGCTTTTTGCCTTTTGTATCCTGGGTATAGTTACCGTACATAATCTCAGATGCATAAACAACTACATTAATGTAGGTATTTGTGCCTTCAGGCCTGGTCATATAGCTCTAGTGTGACCATACGAGGTCCTGGAACCCCCCTTAGGAGCTGAGGATGACCGCTTCAGTAGTTTTAGCCGATAGCTTGCCCCTTCACTCTTCCCCGGGACGGAGGAAGTTCATGAGGAATATTCCGCGAAAGTTTAAGAATTTATCATATTAATCAGATGCAAGCAAACAAACCATAATCTAATAATTATTTGACGAGCGAAAGATTTATGAACATTTAACGGAAAACTTCATTTAGTGCATAAACAATGGACTGAACCTGCATCCTGCACATCATAATTCCTCGTGATTGGGTACTATGTTAACTCGTTCCATAATCGCTTCATTATGTTGACTTCGGTACATTCCCAGACAATCGTCATCTAATAGCTCTAGACTTAGGTAGTTGGGAGGTTTAAAGCACACGTCAAATCAATTCTCATAAAAAAGTGTATTATAGGTTACAGGATTGATAATTGGGTACGTAGAAGACGGGGACCAATGGCGTAAGTTCTTTACTGTGCATGTGACTTCACTTGAAACCAAATATCTTTGTAGTGTATTGGTATTGGCATTTTTTATTCAATTTACAGCCAACTGTTTTTAATAATTTGTAAAGAACCGTTATGATAAAGAAAAAACCGGTCAAGTGCGAGTTGAACTTGCGTGGAGAGGGTTCCGAAATTGCTGAAGAACAAACTTAACATCGTAGTTGAACAACATGTTTTCCCATACATTCCAACCGCAAACGTAAGTTTGTGCGCACAATTTTTGTCAGAATTTTAGGTTCACTACTTTGGGAGATACGGGGGGGGGGGGGGGGAGGGGAGGTAGTGGTCTATTTTCGTAACGGTACGCAACACCGGTAACGCAAAACTTTATTCTTAAATTTTCTATAAAAGTAGTACCAAATTTCAACTTAATCGGTCGAGGTTCAGAGCAAATTGGTTGTGGCAGACGGACAGACAGATAGGCAGACACACGAGTGATCCTATAAGGGTTCTGAACGTCCGAAAGAAAAAACGGTGAAAAAGTGAATAGTAATAAAAAAATGCTAATGCTTGAGTTTCTTTCGGCATGTCTTCTCAAACGTTATATATAGCATATAGTGCATACAGCGCAATTCCCTCTGCTGTGTCAATATGACTTGTTAAAGTGTTTGTTAGGACATAACTACTGAATTAATACATTATACATACATACCTACATACAATATACTCGTATAGCTACGACGCTGCTATACGTGTCACGGCTGCATTACTCTACTAAGGTCGAGATATAGTAGAGTACATCAAAGTGAAGACCAAATACTCATTGAGGGTTGAGCGGTTGGGGTCTCGTCGCGATGTGAATTTCAATTCCTTCGTGGTGAAAGTGCCGACCGAACATCTCTCGATCCTAATGAAGGAAGAATTTTGGCCGAGAGGTGTAGTGTTCCGGCGATACATAAATTAGTGTTTATATTTTATTGTCTCATCATATTGGCCATTTATACGTCCACTGTTGAACAAAGGCCTCCCCCATAGATTCCACAACTGTGTCATTATTTCGGGGGGTATTTGTCAATACTCACCACGCTTGGCAGGCGGGTTGGTGAGCGCAGTATGGCTACCGGTTCACAAAAGGGACGCTGCTGCCCATCCCTCTGGTTTAGATTCCCTTAGTCGCCTTTTACGACATCCACGGGAGGAGATTGAATGGTGCTATATTTTTAATCTGGATACCACACGGACTTTTATTGTGTATTTATAGTATTTTATGTTACTTATAAGTCTTATATTGTATTATTATACTGTATTTTCTTGTATGGGCCTTGATGCATGAAATAAATAATTTAATAAAAAAAGAAATAAATGATCTGTCAGCCAGGTCAGACATAACTGAAACCAGAAACCAGAAAGATTTTTTAAACGTTGGTGTTAATAAATTTAATTATTATCATCATTTCAGCCGAAAGTTGTCCACTGTTGGACATAAGCCCCCCTAAAAATCGCCACAAGGACCGGTCTGGGTTTGTGTTGTGTGCCCATTAGGGTTTTTCCATAATCGCCATGCGATTGCGCATACGATTCATCGAAAATGAATTGCATTCAATTTACTGGATAAAAACCTTCATGGTCATAAAAGTCTTCGCCTGAAAATTATTATTATTCTTATTTACTATCAAATTACACATTCTTTCATGACAGATATTCCGGCTGGTCTTCCACCAGCATAAACGAAAGAGCTTTGCAATCGACAATGCAAAGGAAGTGCCTGTAGATAATACTAAAAACCAATTTCTAAACAGCACAACCGTGGAAAGGACACAATGTAACTGAACGGAAGCAAACCCTACTTAGTTGGAAAGCTTCCACGTTTTGCGAGTACGAGAATTTGACGTATTTTAAAATGAGATTGGTTAACATAGTAGGGCGGAAACTCATTTATTTGTCGGTTGCGCTAATAAAGACTGCACACACGTGACGTGCAGCAGTGCGACTATAATATGGCGCTTTGATCTTGTTTAATAAGGCTGGTTTATAATATTGACATTGTCACCATTTCAGCCGAATAGAGTCTAAGTCTACTCAAGGGTCTGATTATTTATTGGTTCCAAAATCTAAATCTAGTTGCATAGAAAAGAAAGTAAGAAAATAATTTAATTAAAAAAAAAAAAATATGTTTTTCCAGGTTTTTTATCTTTTGCTGTTACAAATATTCATTTCACGCAGTGCAAAACAGTATTGTTTGAAAAAATATGATATTTTTTTTGCCGGTTCTGCCAGGTAAATCCTCTCTGGCATTTCTTTTGTATCAGGGGTCAATTTACAGTCAGCACAACACCCAGATCTGATACAACTATCTGTGGATCATAAAATTATTTGTTCCGTGTGGGGATCAAACTCGCGACACGTAGCGCACACAACACTTAAAATAAATAATAGTTTAAAAAACTGAGACTATGGACAGGCAACATGGACATTCAGCCATGCGCAAAACTAAATAAAAACACATTTTTGTAGTTCAAGCACCCCACGCCTTTTTACAATAATTTTGTTTTTTGTTATTCACTCGATTGTTATTTTAAAGTTATTGAATATTATTTTCTACTTTAGTTCGGTTACTTAAAAAAGCGTGTTTTCTAGTTCTTTTTAACTATTATTTATTTTCTATTTTTTGTGCGGCTAACTACAAAGACGAGATTTTTTTTTGTTTTGCGCATGACTTAATGTCCATGTTGCCTGTCCATAGTCTCAATAACTCCGGGTGGTAATTATTTACCCAAGCATGTTCCTTTCGACGTTTAAGTAAACAAATTCTCTCTACGGATAAAATCATGTGAAGAATGAGACACTATTCGAATCTTATCGCACTCTTGCCGCGGAAAATTGAATCGACATCTTATGGAGGTATTAATTTTTGTGCAAGTTTGTGTATGTCGACGAATTAATCATTTTTTCCGGGTATCAGAGATGAAAAAGTCGCTAATCCTGAGGATCCTGGCAAGGCTAATGAACCAAAATATTTAAATGATTGCATTGTCATAGGTCCTGGATAAGTGCGCGAAGTTTCAAATCAATCCGACTTTTTAAAGGGGATGATAATCGAGTTCATAAATTACGTTACATAGATTTATAGATACGTAGATAAAAACGTGTTAAAGATGAAGTAACTTCTTAAAATAAATGCGTGTTAACAAGATGTTCGTACAAAATTAGGTCTTTGTAGTATGTTTAAGTAATTCTAGTTTTTGTTTCTACCGCGTGTATAATAAATTGAAATAAAATATCATCAAGTTCTGCACAATGATAATCTTATTTTTGATGTCACTGCTGATTATAGGCCTCATAGATTCGAACAATTTTATCATAATTTTGGGGGAAATTGCCAGTACTCATCACGTTTGGTAAGCGCAAAATGGCTACTGTTCCACAGAGGGGAAGTTGCTGCCGTCTGGTTAAGAGCCCCTTACTCGTCTTTTACGACATCCACGGGAGGAGATAGAGGGGTGCAAATTTTATAACCCGGACACCACAAGGAATTTTGTTTTTGTAGTTTGTAATAATAAAATATTGATTCCGATGGTAATTTTGCCAAATGTCTGTCATAGTTTTGTAAAGTTAAGCGTAGATAATTATAATCGAAAAAGTTCCCACTTTTAATGGCTCTCCATAACCATTAAATATTTATAGAGTTGTGAGAATCAAGACCACTTTCCCCATAGAACTAAAAGTTCTTAATTGGACTTTTAAAAAGTTTATTATATTTAAAATAATTTATTATATATATTATATATAAGTTTATTATATTTATTATAAAAAATACAGTGATCAGTGATCTATGTCCCGCATCTTAGGCATACAAAAACAATTACATATACTGTCTTTACTATATTCATTAAGATTAAGAAGTATTTAAATAGGTAACAAAAATAAAAATATCCTAATACCAATATATATCATTACTAATTCATTTGAATTAAAATCACGTTTGGCAGTCGGGTTGGTGAGCGCAGAATGGCTATTTTTCCGCAGTAGAAACGCTGCTGCCCATCCCTGTGGTTTGGCGTCCTTTAGCCGCCTTTTACGACATTCACGAGGGAAGATGGAGTGGTGCTATATTCTTAATCCGGACGCCTCACGGATGGCCTAAGTACAACACGATTTTTTTTTTTTCTTTTGTTTTATTTAAAAAAACGTTGCCCCACACTAGGATTTCTCCTGTGTCGTGGGTGCGTCTACAGACATACATTTCACACACAATACACCCAGATCCGGAACAACTACCTGCAGATCATACAAATATTTGTTCCGTGCGGGAATCGAACCCACGATCCGGAGCGCAGCAGTCGACTGTATCAACCACTGCAAAAAGAACTAAGAAAAGCGTGGCCACCGCCTCCCGCAAAAAGTATTCTAACAAAACGCTTCGTTCTCAATTGCGCAAATAATACGTCGTATGTTAAAGGTGCCGGCTCAGAATGCCACCACCCCATCTCCTCCCATGGGTGTCGTAAAAGTCGACTAAGGGATTAGCCGGAGGATGGGCAGCAGCGTCCTTCGAGTACATTAACAACTCAACTGCGATCGCCAACCCGTCTGCCAAGCGTGGCGATTATGGCAAAACCCCCTAATGAGCCCACAACACATCCATATCGGTCGTTGTGGACATCTTTGGGGGAGGCCTGTGTCCAGCAGTGGACTTCATTCGGCCGAAATTGTAATGTTAAAGCCCTAATTATCGCTCCCTAGTCTTAAATAATAAAGCACAACCTTACAAATCAAAAGTAATTCTGAGGGAGACAATGTATCCGTTGGAGAATTCGTCTATTAAAGGGGTCGGACTGAAAGCCCGCGTTTACCAGTGTATGGTTTAATTACTGCGCACTACCAACCTTGCTAAATCTGTTCCTTTTACCATATCGCATAACATTCTCCTATTTGTTTGGTTTTGTTGACCTACTTATTGTGTTTAGTAATAAACTATGTAATAAACTATGATAAGATAATCTATAATGGTAAATGCTGGACAATCTTTAATCATCCTAATTCCAAAGATCACCACAACGATCGATATGTGCGTGTTGTGGGCTCAATTGGGGTTGCCACAATCGCCACGCTTGGCAGACGGGTTGGCAATCGCAGTTGAGTTGTTAATGTACTCGAAGGACGCTGCTGCCCATCCTCCGGCTAGTCCCTTAGTCGACTTTTACGACACTCAGAAGAAGGAAGGAGGAAATGGGGTGGTGGTATTCTGAGCCGGCGCCATACCGCATAAAAAGTTTTTTAATGAAAGTTAATTATTCCGTTGATTATACATACCTACATGATATTTGTAGCTGTAAGAGTAATTTTACAGTAATAGATTTATTTATTCGATAAGCCAACTATGATCTTTGCCTAGTACATTGATTGATTGAATTATGCATACTGTATCTATGGAACTCCGTTTACTGGCAAATCATAGTAAAAGTAAGAATTATGTAATCATGAAAGAAGACATATGTTAAACGTTTCCTTCAGTCCTTGGTAAATTTTGTATGTTTTTTGTAAGGCTACCTAGTCAAGCAGCATCTTAGTTTCCCCTCACACATGGCACCGATTGTGAGAAGAGCATCGTAACTTATGGTCGCGTTCATATCTTCTGCAATAACTCCAGATAAATCACGCGAGTATTCGTCTATTGTGTGCCTATTCTATTGTTGCCGAGTTGATTTTCTTTAGCCAGGGGATGTATTAATGGGTAGGGGAAATTATATTTAACGTGAAATATTTCGGTAACAGACATTGTGGAGTGTAAGATTATATTGATGTAGCAAGGAAAAAGAGACTGTTTATATTTTATAAAAGTTACCTATTGTGATTAAATTGTTGTCGCCACATCGCGTGTGGTACTGATGATGTTGATGATGACTTTTCTGCCCCAGCTGCTGGCCGATGGGGCAAAAAGATTCTCGAGTAGACACCGCGTACTGGAAAATACGGCGAGGAACGGCATCCAAAATCCAATGAGACAGACTACCTGCTGACGGTAGCTGGGAATTATTGAATGCGGATGGCATGTAATCAGTCCTTGTGGAAATCTTGGGGAGGATTGGTGTACCAATTCCAAAAAGGTCCCGAGGGAAGTCTACGTATAGCTTTGCTAAAGAAAACACCAAGCTCAGGACGATAGACTTTAATATAAACAATGTCAGTTACTCATTAACTCGCCGAAAATATTAACTCCGGCAGTTTGAAAACCGCGTCATCGGCTCAACGCCATCTATCGAGGTGGTGGTTAACTAACCATGAGTTCACAAACTTAACAATTAGCAGTGAACGTCCTTCGACTGATGATGATGATGCAGGATCAATCAACAATAAACCGAAGGATAAAACGTTTTGTTGATTGATTATTGCGTATCCCGCTGTCATGCATTGGGATTTTTTGTACAAAGGTACAATAATTATGTTCTGGATATATGTAGCTTTCTTATATTCCAGTAAACTAAGAACAATTTCCGCAAAGCCTCTGTACTGGCTTGACATAAAACTAGGATAAAGATCTCATTGGATTTTCGCAATCGTATCACTAATGCCGTGTGGTGCCGGCTAAGAATACCACCACCCCATCTCATCCGGTGGGTGTCGTAAAAGGCGACTATGGGACTAGTCGGAGGATGGGCAGCAGCGTCCTTCGAGTATATTTATAACTCAACTTCGATCGCCAACCCGTCTGCCAATCGTGGCGATTATGGCAATACCTCCTTTTTTATAATTTTTTATTGGTGTCCAGTGGCAATTCTACATGGAACTTCCTTCGCCCCGGGGAAGGGCGAAGGGGCATGCCGAAATCCTTTCTTTTTTATTGGTGCCCAGTGGAAGTTCTTCATGAACTTCCTTCGCCCCGGGGAAGGGCGAAGGGGTATGCCGGACTCCTACCGGCTAAAACCACTGAAGCAGTCATCTTCGGCACCTAAGGGAGGCTCCAGGTCCTCGTATGATCACATCACGGAGGGGATGACTGTAAAGCGATCACCCGCCCTAGCAGAAGGAAAGCAACTGTAAAAAGGTCGCCCCCAGGCACTTCTCGGGGAGGAGTGTAATGGATTCCCCCCCAAGCCTCGATTTGCGCTGTGCTGCGCACACGGCGGCACGTGACCATGTGCGCACCGCCGTCTTCCCGGGGGTTCTCGTTTTCTTTCGTTCGCTTTCTTCGTCGCACGCTTTCGCTACTTTGGCGGAGGGAGTGTGTCTGGTCATAGACCCACGCATCAGTCTTCGCCTGGATGTCGTGGTAATACTCCGTAATGAGCACACAACACAAACCCATTGCGGTCGTTGTAGCAATCTTTGTGGCAATCTTCTAAATGGTACGGGCTATTTAGCATATTATTATCATATTCCCACGTCGATACCACAACCCATTATTTATAAACCAAGCTGAAATTTCTCCAACCCCAAAACTTTAATCTCCTTGTATTTAAATTGGAACAATTGTCACTGTCTAAAATAATTAAGATATCACACATTGGCATTCGGGTAGCGCCATAAATCGAGTACTTCGGACCACAGATACGGGCAACCTTAATTTTGGGGTGTCCCGCAAAACGGATAAATCTGGATTGCTTCCGAAAGCTATGAATACATTATCATAATCATGACTTACATTTCACTGGGGATCTCCACACCTTTTTTTGTGTATGACACGGGACGCCGAATTAAAAGCCATCCGCGTTGTGGTGTATCCAAAACCTGCCCAATTTTAAGATGTTAAAAGGAATCATCGTCATCATTTCAGCTGAAAATCGTCTAATGCTGGACAGAGGCCTCCCCAAAGTTTACCACAATTACCGGTATCGGTTTGTCTAGTGTACTCATTGGGGGGTTTTGCCATAATCGCCACGCTTGGCAGGCGGGTTGGAGATCGTAGTTAAGTTATAAATATGGTCAAAAGATGCTGCTGTCCATCCTCCGGCTTATCCTTTAGTCGCCTTTTACGACACCCACGGGATGAGATGGGGTGGTAGTACTCTTAGCCAGCACCACACGGCAACGCAACGGAATGATATATTGGAAATGGATTTCCTTTACAGTAGATACCTACTGTAAAAGTAGTCTCTTTTCTAAGATTTTGGCAAGATATACTAGAAATTGTTTTTTACTGCCAAGGATCTTGTGTATTTGGAGATATTGTTTTACTTTACCAACCTTATGTCATATTTATACATATTTTGTGAGGCTGTGCGGAATATTTTGGCACTTTTTATTTCAGGTACTTCCATTTCCAATATTTTTATCCCGCAAGAGATACAGAGCACAAATATAGATTTCTGTCGGCTGTTCTGCGCTATTTGCGGTATAATATTCTTCTTTGGCATCTGTGGTTGAAATAATTGAATATATTTAGAGACTCGCCTATAACTTCTATTGATGACCTTGGTGGCTATGCTTATTTTGGAACACAGTGAATGATCGAAAGTGATATAAGGGTGGGTGAGTGGCGCACGATTGTAAAGGTGGTTTCTTCGTGGTGGTGTTCTAATAAATTAAAATAAATCACGTTTAAAACAAAATTCGAAAATTTGTCGCAGATATAGATTGATTTTCTTCTTTATTTTTCTTTTTAGGTAGTAGCCAACATAACTAGATTTATTCAAGCCGCTCAAAGCCCCTCTGTGGGCTGATTACGTATGTCGCAGACGGTTAGCGACAGGCGTAAATCACGCAGACGCCGCTGTCAAACGTCATTTTAGTATTACGTATGTGCCGATAACGATTAACCGGGCGAAGATCTCTGACGCACACTCTGTCGGACGATCAACGAACAAAAAATAGCATCCTCGCCCGTAAATTTCAGGCGATTTGCCTCTGGTGGATCCTTGCTGTCGCGTCTGGTGCGCTATTTTTAGATAATCAGGGTGTCCCCCAGCTTGGCTTAACGACTGCCGCCTAATGACAACAACCAGGACCGACGATTTTAGGTGCCCAGTCACCCACCGCTAATCTGACCGCGCTTACTAATCTTTAAGCTCACCGATAGTCTACCGAATCGGTGAGTGCGACTGGGTATGAGCACCTAGCGTCTGTCTTCGAATAAGACATAGGACACAGACATAGTATTATTAACTTATCAAGTTCTCTAAGGGTAAGTTAGTTCCCTCGAGGACGAAGTCGTTGGTAACCGCTAATATATTCATATTCCTTAAGTTTTGCGTCTTCGGCCAGAACTAAGGCAAAGTCCACATACAAGACACAATCGATATAAGACACGTGATTGCTGTCGTTCTTGGATGCGTTTTTTACTAGCTACAGTGCCCTTCTTTCGATTTTTTTTTCTTTTTTTATTAAAAACGTTGCCCCACACTAGGTTTTCTCCTGTGTCGTGGGTGCGTTTACAGACACGAATTCCACATACAATACATCCAGACCCGGAACAACTACCTGCAGATCGTACAAATATTTGTTCCGTGCGGGAATCGAACCCACGACACGGAGCGCAGCAGTCGAATGTATCAACCACTGCACCAACCATGCCGTCACAGCACAGTAATATCTAAAGTTTAAACACTACTGCTAAGCGGCAAAAATGTGGCACTGGGTTGGTAACTACCAAGCCGGACTGTTCCAATAAAATATATTAAAAAAGAAAATTGTCCCTGTGGAAATTCTTCATGAACTTCCTCTACCATGGGTAAGGGCGAAGCGACTAAACCCACTGGGGTGGTCATCTTCAGTACCTAAGGGGGGCTCCAGGACCTCATATGATCACACTAGAGCTGTAATAAGAGACTTACCACCAGAACTCAAAACAGAAAACGAAGTGGCGATTGGCGATAGTTATTAAAAAATCAATCGATTAAATCGATTATTTATTCATCGTTACTGAATACCAATCAAGTGAAAATGAACAATCGAATACAATTGCGTGTAGAGCGCGATGTCTAAGCAAAGCACTAACTCGTACGTCAACATGGTGTCTAAAACAAGGTCGTCAAAATGTTTTGCCTTCTATTTCGTCTAGTTTTACTACCGGGTAGTAAGGTAGGGGTAACAGAAATTGAGAACATACAACCAACAGTCGAATAAGAACCTTATTTTTTTAAATTTATCCCAGTGGAATTACATCATAAACTACCTCCGCCCAGGGGAAGAGCGAAGAGGCATGCTGGACTCCTACCGGCTGAAACCACAAGGGCGGTCATCTTCGGCTCCAGCTGCTCATATGATCACACTGCAGCATCGAATAATAAACCTATAATAATTGTATAACATCGATTACTATTCGATTGTAATCAAATAAACAGAACAATCGAATAATTCGATTATTTTTTGACAATTGCCTATCAAGCAAGATACCCGCATACGAAAAGGTTTTCGCTGGTAGTATGGTCTCTATCCCGATTTGCAATCCCAGCTTATGCAGTATGCAACTCTAAAGTTCCATTATGTGTGAACCTCTTGAAATTAATTTGGCTTACCCTCAGTAAAAGGTTAATCCATGTGTTTAATTAAGATAGTTCCAACTTTATAATATATAGTTATTATTATACTTAGTGGAGCGTTATGGCGTTACACGATAAATTTCATAACTTTTGCTGTTATTTATGACGATGTTGGCAAGAGTTTTATAATCTTAATAGAGTTTATGATACGTAAATAATACATCTATATAGAATTCTTTAAGCACTAAAGATTAAAGACTCAAAAAGATTTAAGCACTACTCCATCTCTTCCAGTGCAGGCGACTAAGGGACTTTAAACTAGCGAGATTGATGGGTTTACTGCCATGTAAGGTCCCTTTTGTGAAACAACAACTTTTGCTCCATACTGCGTTTATTTATTTATTTATATACTCTTTATTGTACACCACATAATACATAGAGATAAATATTTAGATACATGTACAATGGCCGGTCTTATCGCACAGGGCGATCTCTTCCAGACAACCTGGACTGGAAGAAAGGAGAGAGATATTGGGCTGTCAAGTGTACAATATATGAAACACAATATTACTTAGACACAATAATATAAAACACATAACAATAAATATTTTATATATAAAACTATGATAAAATATACTGATAAACATCAAATATAACTGGGAGAGGAGAAGAAAAATTATAGGGAAAGGTAATGCTCCTTCGCCATTATCTTAAGAATAGGTAGTGTGTGTGTGTGTGTGTATGTGTGTGCTCACTGTGCTCACCAACCCACATTCGCAGCGTGCAACAAATGCCCACAGTTGGTGTAGTGGCTGATACAGTCGCAGCTGCTGCGCTCTGGGTCGTGGGTTCGATTCCCGCACGGAACAAATATTTGTATGACCTGCAGGTAGTTGTTCCGGGTCTGGGTGTATTGTTTGTGAAATATATGTCTGTAAACGCACCCACGACACAGGAGAAATCATAGAGTGGGGCAACTTTTTAAAAAAAATAAAGAAAAATAAAGACTTGCCCCCAAAATGACGACACAATTTGTCAAAGTCTATGTGGCGGCCTGTTTTCAGCAATGGACATTGCTTGATATGATTCGTATTTAAACTTATATAAGTATGATTTTAATAGTGATTTTACATTCTATTTTATGAGGGGCGAGGAGTTTTATGTTTGGGTTTTTTATAGTTAAATAAATATATTACCATTCCATAGTTTCATTTTAATCGTGTAAGTACAAGGGTATTATAATATCTGTGGTACAGGTAATGACAGCTCATCTAGTTCATGACAAAAAATTGTTGTTGCAACATACAAAATGAAGTCGTTCATTATTATAAGCCTGATAAAGTGGCTTATATTATGCGCTTGTCAGTCACTCACCATGGGTCTCATAACTTCTTATACGTATACAGACTTCGCTCAAGGTCCCCCTAAGGGCAATGGAGAGGCCTATGCTCGGAGTTTCTTTGCGAGATCAAATCAGAAATGAGGAGATCCGCAAAAGAACCAAGGCAACACAGCCTGAAAATCTGCTAAACTTACGTGGTATTTGGCGGGGCCCATTGTTTGTAGAACGGATGGCCGATGCCACCGAAAGGTTCTCGAGTGGCGACCGCGTACCGGAAGACGCACCGTGGCACCCCCACAAGGAGCACCCATGACTTTGTTAAGGTTGGGTATCCGCTGGATGCTAGCAGTGCAGGACCGGTCGTTAAGGCGCTCCTTGTAGGCCTTGTCCAGCACTGGACACCTTTCGGCTGAAACCTACGTAACGGTATCTATGGTTGATTGCTTTTTATTGCCAAGGATCTATTAAGCAGCAACGTTCCAATCGCTAATCCTTCGTACGGCCTATCGAGAGGTTAGAAGTTCGGAGCCCAGTCATTCTACTATGGTGGCACGGTTAGCGCAGTGGGTAAACGATTGACTTTCTGCGCTACGTACCGCGGGTTCGATTCCTACAAGGAACAAACATTTGTGCGAGATTTTTTACTGTTAACCCTACGATACAGTAGAAGGCCTAGTGAACGGCACCGTAAAAATAAATACTTAAAAAAAGTTGATACAAGAGCATACAGTTTTAATGTATAGATTTAAGTTTTATTTTTTAAGTTTTTTGTTTATACTTTGCCCCACACTAGGATTTCTCCTGTGTCGTGGGTGCTTTTACAAACTTAAAAAATTGATAACACGTTATGAAGTCCACTCCTGGACACAGGCCCAAAGATCACCACAACGACCGATATGGGTGTGTTGTGGGCTCATTGGGGGGGTTTTGCCATAATCGCCACGCTTAGCAGACGGGTTGGCGATCCCTTAGGCGACTTTTACTATACCCACGGGAGGAGATGGGGTGGTGCTATTCTGAGCCGGCACCACACGGCAAGTGTCTGTTAAGACCTAAGTAATTACTGAATAAATTATTCTATCCTGTTCGAATCACCTAATCAGATATCACATATCTAATACGGGGTTTTTAACAGAACATTGCAGCAAAATGCTCCATCGCACAGATATTTTAACTTTATAAGTTTTTAAACTATCGCGAATTTCACTCATATTAGACTATGATTTCGGGACTTTTCGCGCACATAAATCAAAACAACATTTTGACTAACCTCAACGTTTCGGCCAAGTTGCATTGACCGTGTTGACGTGTGACCACGGTCAATGCAACTTATTGTTTTGATTTATCTGTGCGCGAAAAGTCCCGAAATCATAGTTTAATATTTTAAATTTAACTACGAATATTGCCACTCTTATCTAACACCTCAAAAACTTAGTACATAAAAGAGATAGCAGGTATTTTAATTATTACATCTTTGTATGCAAGACTAGACCACATCTATATACCAGTGGACGCTCTTTAAAATGCAATTAATATGCGTAGTGTTACGGACATTATCATTTGCAATAAGTTTAGATTTAATACCTATATATAGGGAACGTTGAAGACTTAAAAAGAAGAAAATCTCATTACTGACTTTTGTCGCGGACTACTCTTAGACTGAATCTTTTGTCTTTTTAAAGTGCAGTTCTTTATGTAGATTTCAAAAGGCATTTATTCGTATCTTCTTTGTAGAACAATTGACTGGAGCGAGTAACAGATGAATGCTTGGAGATTCTTAAAACAGACTTTTGTTTTATATTAAGTTACGTTGACCCCACTAAGATTCATTCTGTGTCGTCGGTATAGTTTACACACTTAAATCTCACATGCACAAACACAGAACCCAGAACAACCATATTAGTATTTATTCCGTATGGGAATCGGACCCAGCTGCGACCCGTGGCGCAAAAAGTCAATCGCCATATACACAATACAGCGCCATCACCGGTTGTAGGAATCCCGGTACTAAATATATCAGCTCTATTTTTACTCCTGGGTGTCGTAATAGGCGACTAGCTTATCCAGAGGATAGGCCGGAGTAACCTTCTGTCTGCTAAGAACTAAATGGCACAAGACGGTATTGCAACTGGTCCAGAAGGATAAGGTGGCATATATTAGATTCTACGTAAACAATTGGTCACCAAATATCATTAAATCAGGAAAATGAGTTTGAGTTGCCAGATAAAAATCACCTCTTCTGGGCCAGCTACATGCATATCATAAACAAAGAAATTCTTTTTAAACCTTACAGTAATTGGGCAATCCAATCTCCATTCTAGTTTTATTGTGTTCATTTCCATATATAGAGATAGATCAAATTTCTGGAGACACTGGACACTGGACAATATAACGAATCCCGGAGACCAGTACCCCTACTACGAGTTGTTTTTCACAATCGAAGCACCGAACGCGGTAAACTTGTAGTTTACTATCAAGTTTCGATTGTGAAAAGAAACTCGTACTAGGGGTTCTGGCAGCTCTAGTGTGATCTTACCAGGACCTGGAGTCCCCTTTTGGAGCCGAAGTTGACCGCTCCAGTGGTTTTGGCTGATAGGAGTCCGAGGATACCCGTTCGCTCTTCCCGGGGCTAAGGAAGTTTCATGTACAATTTTCTACTGGACATCAATAAAAAAAGGGGTACTGGCAACTTCACATGGTGAGTTTAGGCTCATAATCTAAAATATATCATTTAATATTATCAGTCTAAATTATTGACATCGAGATTCGAAAAAAGAACGCAATTGATCCACTATTTAAAAAAATATGATCTTATCCAATGTCAAGTTTTGCGATCAACTATCGTTATGTCCTTCGTCAATTGCCCCAATGATAAAATATATAGTTAAAGTTAAGCCGATCGACAGCTCTCGAAGACTGAGCAAGTAAGTAAACAGTACTCAAGGGGATTACGAGTCGTTTTCAACTTGAGTATCCGATTACAATTTTCTAGATTAGTGCAACATAAACACAGATAAAAACTCCGAACCAATTACGTTTAGTAATTTCATTGCTTGCGTTCTTAAACAACTTATGCCTCGTTTGCACAAACTTTTCATATAGGACAATATACTGATGAGTGCGTCATGTTTGTGAACAGGTGCCATAATTGGGACAGATTCATTATTTCGGCCGAACAAGTCCACTGCTGGACACAGGCCTCCATCAAAGATCACCACAACGACCGACATCGGTATGTTGTGTGCTCATTGGGGGGTTTTGCCATAATCGCCACGCTTGGCAGGCGGGTTGGCGATCGCAGTTGAGCTGCTAATGTATTCGAAGGACGCTGCTGCCCATCCTCCGGCTAATCCCTTAGTCGCCTTTTACGACACCCAAGGGATGAGATGGGTTGGTGCTATTCGTAGCCGGCATCACACGGCTTAGTTATGAGATGGATTGGTGCTATTCGTAGCCGGCACTACACAGACAAATTGCATCACAAGAACAACAAAAACAACATTCCAGTAACTATCCTTTCCACTTGTGTGTATCGTAAACGGGTCATGAATTTTATAGGCTATTTGGTCGGCTCAGCACGCCCCGTTCGATGTAACTAGCTTGAAACACATTTATTTAATTGCTCTCATTGAGAACCGATGCTGTTCGGATTGCATAGAATTAAAGGATAAACAGTGTTTTGATGAACTGTTTTATTGATTTGGATGTAATTAAATGCGGGTTCGGTGTTTATTTGTGTGTAAAATACACGTTTACAGGTTCGTAGGTTCGTATAAAAGAAGGTATATTTTAAAATATTATGTACCGTGTATACTTAGATTGGTACTGCGTGTGTATAGACAGATCGAACTAGTTGTTTTAAATCAGGGATTGTAAAATAATATACTCAAAAATGTCCTAACCACTGACCAAGGGACTCTAAGCTAGAAATGTAGGTTGTAGCGTCTCTTTAGTGGAACAGTATTCATACTGCACTGCCCGACCCACCCGCCAAGCATGGTGAGTATTGACAAATGACGACACAATTGTGGAAATCTACGAAGGACACCTTTGTTCAGCAGTGGACGTTCTTTGGCTTATATGATGAGGTCAAAACAAAAGTAATAGGTAAAGTAGCATAGGAAAAAGTTTTATCCTTCTTTATTGTGGGGGAATGAGCAATTTTTCTGCCAAAATACTCTGAAAAGCCAACCCGTCTGTAGTCTAGGTAACGTATTTAAGATCTTGCTGATAATAAAGTACTTACATACGGTAAGTTTTATTCTTTAAATACAAGAATTCATTCGTCTAGATTATTTTAGTAAGTATTTTACGCCGCAAAATCGATTTAGACTTTGCAATGCGACGTGTCGTGTTGGTACGGAGTTTTTCGGGCTCGATTCTTAAGCGATGGTTGCGGGCTCAAAACTTGGCATATACCATTGTGACTTTTTCAGTGTCATATGTACTTTCTTAGTTGATCTAAGACACCATGACTTCAACAGTGAAGGGAAACATCGTGGGGAAACGTGGATCTTATGGTCTGAGATTGCTAACAGGCAGTGAACAAGCGTCGTGATCAATGCCGTGTAGAAGGGTTTTGAAGATCTTTAAAAAAAAATAGATTCACTCAGGCAATCTAGATTTTTTTAAAGTGAGGCGCTTAATATAAATTTACGAGGAAAATTCGCAAGTGCCCTGTAATGCAATCTATCCGGTAGGTAGTTAGACCCGTTTACGAAGACCTGGAGCCCCCCTTCGGTGCCAAAGATGACCGCCCTAGTGGTTTAAGCCAGTAGGAGTCCGGCATACCGCTTCGCCCTTCCCGGGGTGAATGAATGAATGAATGAATGAAACTTTTATTTGGAAACAGCACATTGAGACACAAAATATACAAAAAAAAAAAGACAACAGATAACAAGAAACAGAAAAAAAATAGTATAATAGTTAAAGATATTCCTAAGTATGTGTCTCAAACCTGGTCCAAATAGGTGTCCAGATCAGCTTAATGGCAAGTGCAAGCACTTGACGCTGGTTTTCATCTGGAACCTTTGTGCTCCACGGATGTCAATCAGGAACATTTACCCGTTTTGGTACTGGTGTTATATGTGATACACTCAGTGTAGTGGTATGTATTGATATGTATTGACCGGAAATGAAATTGGTTTAATTAATCTGTCATAAAATAAATTATATTATTGGTTATTATTGATGAAATATTTTATATTAATTTAATAAATAATGAATATTGTAATACGTATTTACCATAAATTAACAAATATTTAAATGTTATTTCAGATGTATTTGTTAAATATTGCTACGAATTAAATGACCAAGACCCATGATTATAATAATTGTAAGTGTGTGTCTATAAACAAAATTGGCTAAGAAATATATATTACTTAATAATTAGTAATTCATACAATTGGAATATATTATATAAAAAAATAAAATTTATACATAATCATAAGCATGTAAACTTCCCTTAATGGAGATCGAAAGCCAAATGTTTGGTTCAAAACGGTTGGTGTATACGTGCAGGCTAGCACATAAACAATCGATACATTTACGTTTACGTTACCCAATTTTCGTTGCGCATCAAAGAGGTACTGTCGTAGTCGTTTCTTAAATGTGATTAGATTATGGATTTGCCTTAAAGGTGGTGGTAGGTTATTCCAAATCTTTGACGCTGCGTAGCGGAAACTACCTCTAAATGCTGCAGAGCTATGTGATGGAATAGATAGTTGCTGTGCGCACCGTCTACCCGAGCATTCCCTTTGACTCGTAACCCAGTTTAGCTTATCATACAAATATGTTGGTTCCTTATAATTGATCACACCGAAAAGTAGACACGCTAGATGCAGCTTACGACGTAATTTCATTTTAAGCATGCAGTGTTGATTCAGATAGCTTGTGACATGACTTCGGGGGGGCACTGAAAAACAAAAACGAGCACAAGCGTTCTGTACTCTTTGAATGAGGCGATTCGTCCTTGCCAATAAACGCGGTCCATAAACAGTGTCCGCATAGTTAAACTTTGATAAGACCAACGATTCGACAAGTTGCACGCGTAATTCTTCTGATAGGTAGGGCCTCATTGTATATAGAATCTTCAAATGATAAAAGCAATTTCGAACTGATTCCCCTACATGTTTTTCAAATCGGAGGTCACTGTCGACACACAAGCCGAGACTACGGACCTCGTCTACCCGGTCGACTGGCTGTCCATTTAATGTTACAACAAGTGTTAGTGGTAATGCTTTCAATTGCTGCTTGGTACCAAACAACATATATTTTGTCTTCTTTGGGTTAAGTACCAGACAGTTATTTTCGGACCACTCGGATATCCTTTCTAGATCATTATTCAGGTCAGCCAGAGCGGTTTCATACATGTCAGGTCTGAATGAAATGTAAACTTGTACGTCATCCGCATACATGTGGTAACTGCACTTCCGGAGACGACTTGATATATCTGCGCAGTACAATATGAATAAGGTGAAGGAAGTTCATGTAGAATTTCCACTGGAAACCAATAAAAAAAAGTGTCTGGACCTGAACTGTCAGTCGGACTAAGTTCAATCTTATATGACATGGAGGAGAAATGCTGATTAGGCACTTAAGGGACTATCTTAGGGATGTAACATGTGCTCCTTGTCTGTATTATTTCGGCCGAATAAAGTCCACTGCTGGGCACAGGTCTCCCCAAAGATCACAACGACCGATAAGGGTGTGTTGTGGGTTCATTGGGGGTTTTGCCATAATCGCCACGCTTGGCAGACGGGTTGCCGATCGCAGTTGAGTTGTTAATGTACTCGAAGGATGCTGCTGCCCATCCTCCGGCTAATCCCTTAGTCGAACTTTTACGGCACCCACGGGAGGAGATGGGGTGGTGGTATTCTGAGCCGGCACCACACGGCTATGGATTGTTGATGGCAAATCGCCTGAAATTGAAAGGCGAGGATGCAATTTTGAGTTCATTGATCGTCCGACAGTGTGTGCGTCAGATATCTTTAACCGTTTAATCGCTGTCGGCAAATACTTAATACGGAAATGACGTTTGACAGCGGCGTCTGCGCGATTTACGTATGTCGCAAACCGTCTGCGACATACGTAATCAGCCCACCGGTCCGTGTGTGAGTTACTCCAGCGAAATCCTAGTGTGGAGCATTGCTAATAAAAAATGTTGCGGACAATTACTGATCTTGTAAAGGATCTCTAAATGCTCCGGAACCACCGTGGGTATCATGGAGGCGCGCAAGCCCCCCCGCCCCGCCAAAGAAACGTTGCGAGTGTGGGTACGCACGTACTACGTACGCAAAAAAGATATAGTTTAACTTACACGCATCACCAATTATTGTAGAAAAGTAAATAAATCAATCTCACACCATAAGAGGCTTCTTCTTTAAGTGCCATCCTTTTTTTTTATTGATGTCCAGTGGAAATTCTACATGGAACTTCCTTCACCCCGGGGAAGGGCGAAGGGGTACTCCTACCGGCTAAAACCACTGGAGCGGTCATCTTCGGCACCGAAGGGGGGCTCTAGGTCCTCGTAAGATCACACTAGAGCTTAAGTGCCATCCTGCACAATCTTAAGCTTAGTAGTAATTAAGTAGGTACTTTATTGTAAAGCAATACATACCTACTATTGTCTGTCTCATTGGTCTCGATGTTTGCAAGTGCGTCTGCGAAACTTGAGGATCAAGGTTCGACTCCCAGGTCGGGCAGTCTTATCCGGCTTTTCTCTTAAAAAATTCTTAGTGGCGGCCCGGGATTTCAGGTTCGCTTCCTGTTACAAAGTACTTAACTTTGTCATCGGTAAAACGAGGTTGTACCATAGAACACTTCTAGCTAACCTTTCAGGGAATACACGTGATAGTATTTTTTATACACAATTTTTTTGTTGTTTTTAACCCCACGCTGTGATTTCTCCTGTGTCGTGGGTGCGTTTACAGACACAAATTTCACACACAATACACCCAGACCCGGAACAACTAACTGCAGATCATACAAAGATTTGTTCCGTGCGGGAATCGAACCCGCGACCCAGAGCGCAGCAGCCGACTGTATCAGCCACTGCACCAACCGTGCCGTCAAAATATATAGCTACGTAACTGCCGTCTGACATTTGCTATCTACATTGACGTATCCGTGTGGTGTCCGGAGTAAGAATAGTACCACTCCATCTCCTCCCGTGGATGTCGTAAAAGGCGACCAAGGTACAATAAACCAGAGGGATGGGCAGCAGCGTCCCTTCTATGCAACAGTAGCCATTCTGGTAAATTTGCCCCAAAATGACAACTCAGTTGTGCGTATCTGTGGTCCCAGGAGGCAATTGTTCAGCAGTGGACTTACTTTGGCTGATATGATGATGATGATGATGATGATTGTCGCTTGAAAGTCAAAAGGGAATAAGCTTTTAAAATTTATCGCTTTGATATTTGATTTATGAGTCAAATAGTCTTAACTTGATTTAAAAAAGCTTGTGGGGTTTTGCTATTCAGGGCAAAAAACATGGAGTTCATATAAGTAACTGATCTTATTACAAAACATTAGTAATGCTTCATATTAGTTCATTCCCTATATATATAATGATAACTATTCATCACTTACGGATGTGAAATAAGCTACAACACGCAGCTACAAAGTATTCACTATAACATAAGCAAAAGGAACAGTTTCAGCAACTTTAATCGCTTAGTACACTCGCTAAGTAAGCTCTTTCAGATTGACTCGCAAAATCTGCAGCGCGCTCAAACTTTGTTCGAAAAACATTTAATCTGTGTCATTGCGAGAAATTTACACAGAAAGTTGCAAAACTAAACATGTAAAATGGAATTTATGCTGAAAACAAAGGCCATTTAGTTGGCGTCAGGTAACGTTGGTGCATTCTGCAGTTTTCATAGTTAGACCTGAGTATTAATTAGATAAGGCAGAAATTGTAGAAATGGGCAGTCGTCATTTCACCATGGGATCAGGTAATCCTGGAGGGCAGATTAAAACAGCAGCTTGATTTCTTCCTACCTTTTGATTAAAAAAAAGTATATCATAAGAAAGAAAAAAGTATATTAAGAAGCTTACAGAACGCAGGACAGTTTGTGGCGAGCTGAATGTGAGTGGCGACACTGCGTACCCGAATGCTCCAGAGAGTCGGTCAGGGCCCCGTCTCCGGCTTGCCTTTTTTGGTTGGTTGGAGTGGTACCCCATGAGTGCCCGTAGGATTTTCAACTCTGGCTTGCCTTAGTTGGCCGATCAGAGGGGGGCCGCCAGAGCTATATGCTCGGGGGTGGAAGTGTCTAATGGCGTAATAACGGGGAAACCCGCTCCGAGTCTTCGAGACGCGCGATCGTGAAACCGGTGCCCCACCTCTCTACACCCCGGTACTACAACCGCTCACACCGGTTTTGCTCCTTGTCGACTGTGGTGGTGGCCATTTAGGTGTCCCATCTTGTGAGTGGCAAGTCACCGTCTACCACATTATTTCACTTCAAAGGTTGAAAGGCAGATGCCGTTGTTTCCGTTTTTAGAAGTATATAATCAATTTAGCACCCATTACAATAAACCTTATAATTGTAGTTTCCATCATATATGATAGTTTTAAACCTCCGGGGACAATCCGAGACTGCATTTTATAGTGTAGCCATGGAGAGTCCCATTACATTTTAAATTAAAATTCTCTAAAGGGCCTCTGCGTATTGGACCCATGTCCCCGCGTAAGCCTATCAAAAGACCGGGTTCCCCCTTAAAGGGGATATAGACCCGTGACAAGAGAGACATGTAAATAATAATGATATTAAATATCAACATTTATATAAATTAAGTAAAATATTATAAAACTTGACATCAAACGACGTTTGACACATACATGACTTTAACGCAGAAAGAGCGCAAGGTGCGCAGTAAAACGTAACGCATTTTAGTTAACGCTCGACAAAATTTCCTCCTCACAATTTTTTTGGGCCTTATATATAAATCGATTCTTAAGGTGTTAGCTCTAAAAATATACGTTTCTATTATATACACACATCTATGATAGTAACCACAAAATATCTGTTTAAATTTGCATATCGTCGAACAATAAACTTAGCGTTGGATCTTAAAACCAACATTGTGAGTAAAGTTAACCGACTTAAGAACATAGTCACACGGTCACCTTTTATTAGGGTAGCACCTACCCTAATAAAAGGCATTTCTATAGTGAAATATTTATGTTACCGACTATCTAGTTCAGCGCTCTATAGCTTCTCTTTACTCTTGACTTGGAACAGTGTAAAGCGCTGAAATGTAATACGTCGTTGCGTTTTAAAGCTGTCTAGCTATTTGCGATGCGGGCATGCCAAATAACAGCGACTGTGTAGGTTACTCACTCTGATGTTTGGTTTTCATTTATGAATGTTATAATTCTGCAAGTTTACGAAGACGAGAGTTTTTTTTTAATAAACCTTTCCCCACACTAGCATATCTCATCCCACTGCTGGGCAAGGAAATCACGATGAGAAAGGCTTAGACCTAAATTCACTATGCTGACCTAGGCGGGTTGGTGGACTACACACAGCGTTAAAATCATTTTGGACTTTCACTTCTCAGGTGTGCAGTTTCCTTACGATGTTTTCCTTCACCGTTAAATAAAAAAAAACCGTGATTATAAAATTCTGAACCGCATATGAATTCGAAAAGTCAGAGGTGTGGGCCGGAATCGAACCCAGACCCTTCTGGATGGAAGGTAAGCGTTCAACCACTAGGCTATCACTGCAACGATTATATTATTCCGATTTATTTGTTTTTTTGGGAAACATTCGAACAACATTGATTCATATTTTTACACTTTACTTTGTACCTTTCGGCTTACTATCTCTATTTCATTTAACTCTGTATATACCGCTTCATGTATTGTATGTGGAATTTATGTCTGTAAAACGCACCCACGATACAGGAGAAATCCTAGAGTGGGGCAACGTTTTAAAAAAAAAAAATATAAAAAAAACTTCTACAGATAAATAAATACATTGTTTTCACATAACCTTGATTTCTACAACAATGTGCTCATAAAATAAGTTATAACATATGGTTTAAAAAGAATAACTATGGAGTTTTTGCCCGTTTTTCTCTTCAGAAAATTTACTACTTGGAACTCAGCAAGTAAAGTCTCGACTATTCATAAATATATGGTTTAAATGAAAAATATAATATTTTATCTATCTTTACATAAAGTATTGCGTTGGCATTCACTGCTCATCTCCTTACATTACTAGCGTGCAAAATTCCTCCCAAGTTTGACATAAACGAAACATTCAGGAATGTTTTGTATGCAATGCGGTGTCTCCAGCAAATGCGCGCACATTGCATAGCCACAGAAAACTTGGCCCGACTTTATATTAGTATTTGCATACATAGATATGATTGCTAATGTATATTTTATGCTTTCACGATAATGCAATGAGATAGGTATCTTGAGATAAATTTTGTTGCGAGTAATTGTTGTTATGATTACTTTTATGTGTGCGTATTTAGTTGGCCATTGTTTAGTGTCTTGTATACCTCTATAGTTTTTGAGAATTACTATTAGATACTAACTACCATAACAGTACAGTGACAAGTCCTTTGTCCTTAAAAACAAAAAGCAAGCGTTCACTTTGGATAATCATAAATGATGGGCTTGATAAAAGATTTACTTCAATTAATCATTCTTGAGAACTGTGTTCTCGAAGTTGTTGACGAGTAGGTTCACCTGGGAAAACCACCCAGTTATGTTGATCCGACTTCAAGAAAGATGTTTAGGTTACGGTAACCGCGCACGGTGTCTACCGAGGCTGCGTGCGTGCTCGCGGGGACACCCCCGTGGGACCTGGAGGCACGGGTGCTCGCCACAGTCTACAGGAGGATAGCGGATGTTTGGGCCGAGAGTGGCAGTCGCCCTCCGCCTGAAGCTGTCACGCGATGGCGCTGTGAGGCTCATAGCGCCATCATGGACCAGTGGAAGGTGAGGCTGGAGATGCCCAGTGCTGGTCTTAGGACCGTAAGGGCTATCCAGCCAGTCCTGGAAGAGTGGGTGCGGAGGCGGCATGGGACGTTGTCCTTCCGTCTTGTGCAGGTGTTGTCGGGGCATGGCTGCTTCGGCAAATACCTGCACACAGTGGCGAGGCGGGAGGCGACTCCCATATGCCATCAATGTGGGTACAGTGAGGATACGGCGCAGCACAGTCTCGAGCAGTGCCCGGCATGGGCGGTGCAGCGCCGTGACCTCATTGCAGTGGCTGGTAGAGACCTCACGTTGCCGGCTCTCATAAAAGCCATGGTAGACAGTGAGGGGGCTTGGGAGGCAGTCGCAACCTTCTGCGAGGACATTATCTCGCGGAAGGAGGCGGCGGAGCGGGTCAGGGAGGAAGACGCTCTGGCTGACCCGATCCGTCGCAGGCGGACAGGTCGGCGTAGGCGGCGTAATGCCCTCTTGATGCCGCCCTAAAAGTAGCCAGCGGGCGGTAGATCGGGGAGTCTGCCGCCTGCATTGCACGGCTCTCGAGTTGCGGCGATGTCCTAGATACATCGCCGTACGTACAGGTAGGCGCATACGTGCGTCAACAGCCGATGGGCCGCGAAAGTAGTATATATGCAGTTCTCGTGGCCCATCAAAAAGCGGATGCAGGTAACATGGCGGAGTTTTTAGTGGGTGCAAGCCCCACATAACCACGCGGTCTCCCCAGATGGCGTGGCATGCGTTAGGCATTTTCTCCGCCAAAAAAAAAAAAAAATAATAATAATTAAAAAGTAACCGCACACCATCAGGCGAGCCGTATCTTTGTTAATGGTAAACAAAATACAATCAGCGTATCTGACTAGACATACATATAATTTACTACGCTAGTATGTGGTTCATGGCCGAGCAGTGTGCGGGAAACTTCACAACGTCTTTTCGTCTACAATACCACAGTGCTTCAAAACAAAAGTCTTTAAACTGATAATACATCAGCGATGACATATGATGCAAGGACGTGGTACTCACCATGGGTCGCAAAAGAAAGCTCAAGATCACTTATTGAGCTATGCTTGGCATCTCTCTACGAGATCGGATCAGCAATGAGAGAGATCCGTAGAACAAATAAAGCTACAGACAGCTTAAAGGATTAATACGCAGATGTGGCACATACCTCACAGAACTATTGGCCATTGGGGCAGAAGTTCTTGAATGGAGACCGCGCACTAGAAAAAGCAGCGTGGGACAACCACCAATGAGGTGGACAGACGAACTGGTGAAAGACGCTGGGAGTCGTTGAATGCGGGTGGCATGTGACGGGTATTATGGAAATCTATGGGGGAGGCCTTTGCTCGGCAGTAGACGTCCGTTGATATGATGATGATAAGTAGTCATTGATGTAAATCTTTTTACGTTTTCACAATTAGCAATTAAATCTAAATTGCAATTGCAAATACGGTACGGTTAGCGCTGTGGCTGATTGGGTTTCTGCACTACATGTCGCGGATTCTAAGTCCACCCGAACAAATATTTGTATGATTTATAAATAGTTGTTTAGGGTCGGGGGTTCGTGCACGTGATGACGTCCATTGTATCCACGACACAGGACAAACCCAGTGTGGAAGATCGAAAAAAGAAGTGGATTTCTCCATCTCTTTGCATTTGCTTAGTTTAAATGAATCATCTAGATAACGCAAACGCATCATTAGTCTATTGTATTTATTCAACAACTATTCCAGATTAATTACCTCAACTGCAACAAAAATCCAGTTCTTGTGAAGAAACAAAAATGTTCACAATTTTCTTGTATTTCAAAATCAACATGGAAATCCCCAACATACGTTCAAATTACATGCATAATGTAGGTATTAACTTTTCAAATATTCATTCGCTCTACCGAGCTTGAATCTTCAAAACGGAAAGACAAATTGAAAAATAAGAAACGCTTGAATGCAAGATCGATTGACGTTTAGACGAGTAAGAAGGGGAATAATAAATAAATACAATAATAAACTCCCCTATCTGTATGAGGCATGGGACGTGTCTTTGATCCAAGCAAAATATTATGCGTTTGGCACCGACAAACAATTAGTTACGTAGGCATTTATAAACAGGGTGTAGGTAAGCAATGAGGCAATAACCGAAAATGAAATGACAATCAAATCAGCAGTTGACGGCACGGTTGGCGCAGTAGCTGGAACAGTCGGCTGCTGCGCTGCGGGTCGTGGGTTCGATTCCCGCACGGAACAAATATTTGTATGATCTGCAGGTAGTTGTTCCGGGTCTGGGTGTATTGTATGTGGAATTCATGTCTGTAAATGCAACCACGACACAGGAGAAATATTAGTGTGGGGCAAAGTTTAAAAAATAAATAAAAAAAGTCGTATTATGTAAGAACTCACAAGCAAACTTACTTGTAGTCAAAACAATACGAAAGAGACTTTTCACTGCGGCTTCAGAAGTGAGTTTAAAATTCAATTCTTACAGAATAGATGTTGAAAACAAAAACATTATTATGCTGAATTTCTTTAAAAAGGCCATCTATTAAACAAGTACTTATTTATTCTGCTAGTTACTGAGTAAGTTACTACAATTATTATTATAGCTACTGGCCATAAAATTGTGTTAAAATCTATTGAACGTCATTTTGACAACCGTGAATTTTTTTTTGCGGAATATACAAATGTATTTTGTGCATTGATATGTATATAAGGCCCGTGCCCAGCAGTGGGACACTAATGGACTGGTTATGTATGTATGGATGTACTATTTACGAACTTTGTTCATTAATGTTGCGGTTCCACCCTGTATACAATATTTGTGTCGTATACAAGGGATGAAAACAACGGGGGAAGCAGCGTCTCCTAAATAATCTCGACCTTTATGAATGATGAATTATGCTCTAGTAATAGTGAGTCATTATTGCGTTATCTGTAAACGAGTAATAAGTAAATATTTATGATTGAAGAAACAATCCATGTGGTGTCCGGATTGAGAATATAGCACCATTCTATCTCCTCCCATGGCTATCCTAAAATGCGGTTAAGCGACTCTAGACCAGCGGAATCGGTAGCAGCGTCGCTTTAGTGGAACAGTACTCATGCGGCATTCACCAAACCAACTGCCAAGCGTAATGAGTACTGGCAAATTCTCCCCCAAAACGACGAAACAGTTGTGCGAAACAAAATCTACGAGGGACGCCTTTGTTCAGCAGCGGACGTCCTTTGGCCGATATGATAATGATAACAATAAATAAATGCAATTATAGATCATTTATGTTCACAAAGTCATTTTAATTTTAACGATTCAATTCAAACAACGGCATGGTTGGCTCAGTGGCCAAGCGATTGGCTTATTGCGCTACGTGTCGCGAGTTCGATTCTTGCACGGAACATTTAATAACTTGTATGATCTACAGATGACGGCACGTTTGGTGCAGTGGCTGATACAGTTGGCTGCTGCGCTACGGGTCGCGGGTTCGATTCCCGCACGGAACAAATATTTGTATGATCTGCAGGTATTTGTTCCGGGTCTGGGTGTATTGTGTGTGGAATCAATGTATGTAAACGCACCCACGACACAGGACAAATCCTAGTGTGGAGAAACATTTAAAAAAAAGTGGTCCGGGTATGGGAATTTGTGCATGTGAGATATATATCTGTAAACTGTACCCTTAATACAAGGAAATAGTAATGTGGAGAAAAGTAAAAAAAATCTAGGGCTATGTAAAAGGATTTTCCTATCAGCCACAATTTGAGTTTCCTACTGAATCGATTAAAAGGTAATTAATATAAATATTAAATTCTTCTACAAAAATTTCTACAAAATAAACACCTATTGTCTGTTATCTTAATATTCCAGTTCGCTTAAGCATCCAAAGTTTAGCATCGTTTTATATCGTCAGGGAATAGGGAAGATCTTACTAGATTGGGCGTACGTACCTCTGCTTAAGGCAGCTTAACTGAATCCCCTGAAGCAAGGGGAACGCCTATATCTGCCAGATAAAGGTATAGGGGCCTGCAGGGGCCCGTGTTTTGTTTTGTCTTAAACGCTTGGATATTCGCATCGGTTCGCTTAATAATTTGGTCGGTTGGAAAATTTTAATTTGTTCCGTATTGCTTCGGTGGGTTTTGTTGGAGTTATTAAATTATTTTGATGGTTCAGTGTCCGTGACCGTAGTAACAATAGCTTTTATGTGAAAACATCGGGTTTCACAGGAGCCGAATGAAGTGGTTATTTACTTCAGATAATTATTTGACCTGTTTTTATTTATCCCAGTGGAAATTCATCATGAACTTTCTCCGCCCCGGGGATGGGCGAAGGGCTTCTGCCATTGGGGTGGTCATCTTCATTACCTAAGAGAGACTCCAGGACTTCGTATGACCACACTAGAGCCTGCCACTGATGTCACGCCTATAGGCACATCCCAGAGAGGGTAACTGTAAAGCGGTTTGACTTTAAAATATACGATAGTGATAAATAAAGTCCGAGAAACATTTAATTATTTGTCTAGTAATAGAGCCGTTACGTGCTAATGGATAAATTCCCGGTTATTTTACCTTTTTAGCATTTAAAAAGTATTATAATAGTTTTTAGGCAATAAACTGTGTTGTATGGGCTAACAATAACACCACCCCATCTTATCTCGTGTGGGTGGCGCAAAGGCGACTATGGTATTATCCGAAGGATGGGCAGTAGCGTTCTTCGAGTACATTTACAACTCAACTGCGACCGCCAACCCGTCTGCCAAGCGTGGCGATTATGGCAAAACCCCACAATGAACACATAACCCAAGCAAAGACTAGTTGTTGTGGTAATCTTTGGGGAAGGCTGCAATGAACTTGTATTCCCGCGCGCCCACACACAACGTCACACATAAACCATTGCACTCAAATTAAACCTTGAAATTTTTTTCCCACCGCGCCCAAAGAACTTTGCGGATAGCTCAGTTCTAGGGAAGAATAGGGTTATTTTCGGGAAAACAGGAACAAAAAGCGATTTCACGTGTATCTATTACCATGACTTTTATTGACCGAATCAAAAACAAAAGCAATAGCTAAAAACAAAACAAAAAATAATAAAGAAAATATTCGAAGTAGGTTCAATTCACCACATTGTTATTGAAGTGAAAGTTCTTTGGGCGCGGTGGGAAAAAAATTTCAAGGTTTAATTTGAGTGCAATGGTTTATGTGTGACGTTGTGTGTGGGCGCGCGGGCATACAATTATGGGTGCATGCGTAGGCATACACGTTATGGGTGCTTGTGTGGGCATAAACGGTATGGACGCATGCGCGGGCATAAACGACTGTTTCCATGGGATATTAGATGTCCCGAAACAAATCAGTTTCACTTCTGTCACGTTTACTGAGTTCATCATCATCATCATTTCGGCCGAATGAAGTCCACTGCTGGACACAGGCCTCCCCCAAAGATCACCACAACGACCGATATGGATGTGTTGTCGGCTCATTGGGGGGTTTTGTCATAATCACCACGCTTGGCAGGCGGGTTGGCGATCGCAGCTGAGTTGTTAATGTACTCGAAGGACGCTGCTGCCCATCCTCCGGCTAATCCCTTAGTCGACTTTTACGACACCCATGGGAGGAAATGGGGTGGTGGCATTCTGAGCCGGCACCACACGGCAATTTATTTATTTTTTATTTATTTATACAAAATTAGGTTTGAGACAAGCAAGGTTGTTTTTGGATGTCTAGGAACTCAAGTAATTAACATTTAATTCCGAACAATTTCCGTTTTATCTGCCGTGTAACTAGGCTGTGTTTCCTGAAAATAATAGATACGTATTACAACTTAAGGATTTATTTCCCTTGTAAGATGTTAGTGCTACAAGGGAGAGACAGGGTAAACTAAACCGAGACGTTAACCCTAGACTAAACAAAATTTATTTCTTTCGCAGATTACAGTCTGTTTGTTTGTAGAACTAAGTGCTCAAGTTTTATTTATAATTTTCGTACACATAGTGATCGTATATTCGAATAATATAGCATGCTTATATACTCGTAGCCGTGTGATGCTGGCTACGAATAGCACCAATCCATCTCATGCCGTGGGTGTCGTAAAGGCGAGTATGTGATTAACCGGAGGAAGGGCAGCAGCGTCCTTCGAGTACCTACATTAACACCTCAACTGCGATAGCCAACATGGTGAGTAATGGCAAATTCCTTCTAAAATGACAACACATTGCGCTTTGTTGAGCAGTGGACGTCCTTTGCCTGATACGATGATGACATTTGTATGGCCTACAGATAGTGTTTCCGGGTACGGGTGTTTTTGTATGTTTACGTCTATAAACTTTGCTTACGAAGCAGGGAAAACAAACTAGAGAATAATTTAAAAAAAAAGATCAGTACCTAGTGTTGCGATTGTGGCCCTTCGAAGTGGGAGCTCCGACCGTCCATAGAACGATTCCAGATATTGTACTATCTCTGTAATCGTTATATGGACGGTCGGATCCCACTCCGATCGTCCACGACCCCACGGCACGGTGTAGACTCGTGTTTTATGAATACCGTGACACGGTCTGGACGTCTAAGTTCCTTTCTGAGATGTGCTGTGGGTTGCTACCGGAGAAGTATCGCTGCATTCCACTGCAGATGCCGGAGATCAAGTGCTAAAAGGCCGAAGGTTGTTAAAATCTCACATGCCTTGGGCGCCTGGAGATAGAAGAATATTTTGTTTTAATTTGATTTTATATAATGCTATATTTAAAACATGAATGTAATACAGTAATTTAAAATATAAACATAAAAAGAGACGTGTTGCTGGAAAGTTTTCTGCGCCGCTTATACTTCTAAGCTTAAACACTATGGCCCGTATTACAGATCGATAACCAACACTCAAGTAGACATTGAGTCGAGATTGCATCAATTGAATATAAATGCTGAACCTATTACGTAGGGCTCATATTTGATTAACTCAATCTCGACTCAAAGTCTAATTGAGTTTTGACTCTCGATACGGGCCTTACAGGCGGTTAAAGGTGGGCGTTTTAGGCTGTCTTATGTTGTACTGGTGTTCAAAATGATGTCGTCTATTTTGAATAAACACAGTTTCATTCAATCGATCATTACCTGATGCTTTGCCAGGCTTTACAACCAAAAAAGGTTGTAAGCATAATATATGTTATTAGTTTGATACATTTGTACAGTATCCGTCTCATATATTTTACCCAGCATAAATGGTTCATTTAAATTTTACGATTTGACATACGCAGTATGCACATAAAACGGTCCAAAAGATTTCCAGCACGATAATAGGAAACGACACGGGCTTTTGCGAATAAATCGTAAAACTTGATAGCTCGATATATCGAAATGATCCACGCTATATATTTTAGTCGATTTTTTCAATACAGTTGTGGCACACGTCACCAAAGCCTACTTACGGAGGCATGAGAACTTGAGCCCTCGTTTCTGGGTGTTTGAAATTGGAAATTGTTATCATACGCTTTTCCCCTTCCTCCTCAGTGGTAAAGCTACGTGTATTTGCGGATTTGATATTTTTATATTGTTTTGTTCTGGCGTCGTAAAGTGGGTGTTATGAGTCCTAACTCATAAATGGAACACGTTCCCTATGTTATTGTAAGTGTCATGATGACGTTTCGCTTCGTATTGTCTGCGTGCTTTTCTAGGCTGAATGATGATTTGTTTTAATTGATATCTAGACAATAGTAAGCCGGTGGAGGTAGAAAAAACAATTGAACCGTACGACGTTGCCGACATATTTTTTAGAATTTTTTCATTTTTGAGAAATATTTTATGAATATGTAAAGATTCATTAATCTAAACACCGTATGACGTCGCCTCATACTTGACATTGGCGAAATTGTGGAAGATATTCTACAGAAGCCATAATCTAAGAGAAGAAGAAGAAGAAGAAGTAAGCCGGTGATTAGCTTCAGTGTTTAAATACTGGTATAGACTGTGGTCTGAATTCCACCAATTGTGTCCGTAAAGTAAGGAAATTCAACTTGTATTTTATATAATTAATTGGTATTTATTTGTATCATCATTATCATATAAACCAATAAACGTTCACTGCGTCCACTGCTGAACAAAAGCCCCCATAAGCGATCGGTTACATGCCTTGTGTGGTCATTTTGGGGGGAATTTGCTAGTACTACTTCGCAGGCGGGTTGGTGAACGCAGAATCGTTACTCTTCCACTGAAAGGACGCTGTTGCTCATCCCCCTGGCTTTTTCTCTAACTCTTTTCTTTTTCCTTTTGTAGTTATATAATATTTTATATATTTATTATATATTTCGCGTGCAGAGAAGGCAAAGGGATCTTAGCACATAGTCATGAACCAAAGAGAATAATTTTATAGTCACTGTCATGAACGTAATCAAAATGTTTTCATTTAATTGGTTAAAGCGTTCTGTTTGAAAAAATCGTGTGTGTATGTTTACTGTATTTTAACTACACAAGCTTTTTTGTGCACATCGATGACACAGTACATTTTGAATTATATTAGTCTTATTTCTCTCCTTTAATAATGAATACTAAAATAAAATACTTCAATTTTAGATGTTAACGCATTTAATATATACCTTTTTTTTATTGATGTCCAGTGGAAATTCTACATGGAACTTACTTCACCCCGGGGAAGGGCGAAGGGGTATGCCGGACTCCTACCGGCTAAAACCACTGGAGCGGTCATCTTCGGCACCGAAGGGATTTTATACCTACCTAGGTAATAATATTACCATTGTGATAGCGACCAGGATACCGCACAGCACACGCTCGAGGCGTGCCCTGCACGGGCCGCCGAGCGGCGGATCCTGGTCGATCGGCTCGGGCAAGATCTCTCTCTGCCAGCAGTAGTGTCGGCTATGTTGGCAGAGCATGAAAATTGGAATGCAGTGGTCTCCTTCTGTGAGAGCGTCATGCTCCAGAAGGAGACCGCAGAGCGGGATCGGGAGAGGGCCGATCCCGCTCGAAGAAGGAGGAGACGGCGCCGGGGTAACAACCGCCCTGGCCCCTAATCCCATACGCCTGAAACCCCTGCCGTTACTACAAGGCGGGGGACCTCTCGGTTCGCGGGTGCGTAGATTGGGGAATCTGCGTGCCCACACCGAGCGACCCAAGAGAAGACGGTAGCACGCATGTGGTCACGCGCTGCCGTGGGACGTTTTGGGGGATCCTTTACAATCCCCCCGAGGGGGTGACCGCTTTACAGTCACCCTCTCAGGGATGTGCCTATAGGCGTGGCACCAGTGGGCGGCTCTAGTGTGATCATACGAGGACCTGGAGCCCCCCTTAGGTGCCGAAGATGACCGCTCCAGTGGTTTTAGCCGGTAGGAGTCCGGCATACCCCTTCGCCCTTCCCAGGGGTGAAGGAAGTTCATGAAGAACTTCCACTGGGCATGAATAAAAAAAAAAAAAAAGGTAATAATATTACACGTAAAAAGCCGCTTCATATTTTTCAGCATTTTATGTTTCTATAATTTTATTCGCATATCTATCAAAAGTAAGGCAAAAGGCACAATAGCTAATAATATTTATTGAACGATTCCAAATATTTGAACGTTCTAATTTCAAATTCTACGGAATGCGATCACGGGAAGTCTGCCAGTTCTATAAAACTCCGGTGTAAAAAACTCCAAATTACCTGAATCGTCCTTTGAAGTCCTTTGACTAGCCCTTGCCATCCAAACAATTGTGCAAATGTCGCAGACGTCGTTAAATACAGTGGAATATAGAAAAATATATGCAAACAGCGAGTTGAAAGCGAAATAAAGCCGGGTCGTTGGACGCGATACATCAAAAGGAGTTTAGTCGTCGCTATATACAATGGATGTATGTTTGTGCGTCTGTACGACCGCATGTACACTTTTTTAGACGCACAATTAGGTTCCTCTGCTTTTGACATTGCCCCTACCATTTGCCATAATTAATAACATGATTTAAATACAAATATACAAGGGACATTATTAAAAATGGCATATAGATCGACACGCATGCGACCTGTACTATAATTTCTGGTTGTTTTTAATACTTTAATATCAGTTATTACGATCCAAAGGAGACTTCATAATCTCATGAAGATTTTTAAAAGCGGTATCGGGGTAGCGGTATTTTCGATCTTATTTCCGGCACCATATTTGGACGAATACAATATTTAGTGCTTTCAGCACTTGATCTATAGACAATGTTTTTTTGTTTAAACAGATGCTTTTGGCGCCGTAGCTATACTCGTATGGAGCGCTGACTCACTACATAAGCAAGGTTTTTTTTTTCATGGCAATTGTATTCCATTTTGCCAGTGTCAAGTTAAGTGCGGCAAGGTTATTACGAGTGACAGTCAATTGACATTGACATTACCTGACCAAAAGGTTTACATTAGATTTTTTTCATTTTTGTTAAATATTTTATTGAATATGTAAAGATTAATTAATTTAAACACCGTACGACGTTGCCTTATATTTGACATTGGCGAAATTGTGGAAGATAATGTACAGAAGCCATAATCTAAGAGAAGAAGTAGATTTCGCTAAACTAGTAATTATTTTCAATGATATTAGAATTGCATAGATAACAAGTTATCTACTATTAGAATGATTATTTGGGAAGATTTCCATTACATTTGTAGATCCTTACCAATTTCACCTCGAAATACTAGACGTGAGATAGTGGCTCCATATTATGAATAAGCAGGCAGATGCAGATATTACCCGATAGTAATAGGTATAGGTAATACAGTAGTAAAATACATACACCATAGCTGGTCACAAATAAAACAAAATAATCGACTACACTAGCCAATAGTCAGACAAAAAGAAAAGTTCGTGAAATGCTTTTGGATTTTTAGACTACATCTGGCCAACATAATGAAATGAAGTGCTTAAAATTAAAACCCACCTAGGTTACCTAATCATAATCTATTTTGCATTTTAGCGTTTAGTACAGATATTTTTCTAATGCGACGTATGTGTGATAAATAAAACTCAAAACTCAAAAGTTTTTATTTAATATAGGCCACTTAAGAAAAGTCAAAAGTTAAGGTGCACGGTACGGAAAAGTTGATCTTATGGAGAAGACCCGACAAGAAACTCCATAGACACTCTTTTAAAAAGTGATTGTACAATTTAACAAGTATGTGGAAGCAAAGTGGACTAAACGTGAAATACATACACACAATTATAAACACACCATTGCTTCTGTAATACAAATCAGAAATTGATAATGATGAACGCACAGGTAGCACTGGTACGAGTCAACGAAGTAATAAGAACGCGTTTAACATAGGGTTTAAACTTTCCCTCGGTAAGATCTGTAATAGATTTGGGCAGCTTGTTATCAAAACGTATACTATTCCCTAGGAATGACAAATTCGTTTTAGCTAATCTAAATTTGGGTATTGCTATTTTATATTTATGCCGTGTATTTATGTCATGAAAATCGCTTATCGTATTATAATACTTGTGCAGATTTTTGCGTACATATAGAATATTTTCAAAGATATAGAGTGACGGCACTGTAAGTATGTTGATATCTTTAAACATGGTTCGAAGAGACTCGCGACGGCCCATATTACAGATCGCACGGATGGCCCTTTTTTGTAATATAAAAATAGAATCTACGTCGGCCGTTGATCCACTGCATTGTCATCCAGTTCTGAGGTGTGTTTAAAGTCTCTAGCTCATCAGGAAGTAAGTTTAAAATTAATTGCAAAATTTGTACTTTCACACAAGCAAACAGTCAGACGAGACAGTCTAAATAAAAACTCATAATATTGAAATGTCACGTTACATATATGCAATTATTTCACATAGCATAGCATGTAAAGTTGTGTGACGTTTTGTCTTCAGAGATGACACTCGGACAGAGTTAAGTAGCACTATATGACGGGAAAGCGCATCACATGTGAATTTTAATGTATTGCTGGTCCATCTTAGGACTGCGGGCGATTCATCATAATCATCATCATATCAGCCAAAGGATATCCACTGCTGATCGATATTCATTCGAAACGGTAAATGTGTGAGAATCATGTAGCCATTGATGTTATTTTTAGTACTAATATTGATTGTCTTTTGCCTGGCTGTATTGGTCTGTCATGCTCACTAAAATGTCTTGCTGGCGGTGGCGCTGTGTATCGGGTCGTTCGGTTCCCTACAATATGGTTGAGCTAAGCGATGCTGATGCATGCGTCATGCTCGTGAACGGGTGTCATCTGTTGGGACTGGTCAGCCGTTAACTGCCACGGCAAATAATTTATCATTATTATATTATTGTGGTATGTTCCATCTTTACACATTGTCCTTCATTTTTCTCGGTATATGTTATACAATAATTTGTATCAATCAACATTGTAATCTCAATTATTTTAAAAGAGTATCCATGGAGTTTCTTGCCGGCTCTTCTCCACGAGATCAACTATTTCGAACCGTGCACCGTAGATTCTGATGTTTCATAAGTGCCAATATTTGGTTTGTTTGAAATAAAAAACTTTGACTTTGAACAATGGCCTCCTCTATAGACTTGACACAATTGTGTCGTCATTTTGGAGGGAGTCTGCCAGTACTCACCACACTTGGCAGGCGGGTTGGTGGCGCAGAATGGGTTCTGTTCCACAAAGAGGATGCTGCTGTCAATACTTCTGGTTAAGAGCCCTTAGTTGCCCTTCACGATATCCACAGGAGGAGATAGAGTGGTGATATATTCTTAATCCAGGCATTACACGGAAATGCGGGGGATTGTCTTACAAAAGCAATTCTCGCTTCCTGAATCTCAATAACTCAATGCTTTGCCTTATTCACAGATCCGCAAATTGCATACTTCTAAATTGTTGATATAATATTTGATATCAAACTATAAACCACGAGTAGTGGTTATTTAGTTTGTAAGGGTGAGGCATCTTGTGGAAGCGCCCAACTTTACGGATTATACGAAAATACGAAAGGTAACCTTATTCCCCTCGCATCCACTTCGGGATTCATTAAAAAGAAGCGGACGAGTAACGTTGCACTTACTGGAAGCATGGTCTGTTGTTATTCCAAATTTGAATTACAGGTATAATTCTAATAATAAAATACTTTTTTACCTGACGTAGTAGTGATAGATCGATTAGAGCGCCGCACGATGATTGTTGATGTTACAATTCCGCATGACGAGAATCTCGTGAAGGCCGAGACAGATAAACAAATTAAGTATTTTGACTTGGCACACGAGATTGTCGACATGTGGGATGTGGACTCTGCATGTGCCGATAGTTGTAACAGCCAATGGCCTCATTGCCAAGAGCCTCGACCACCATCTAAAGAGGCTCTCGTTACGTGGCTGGATCAAGGGCCTGTTACAGAAAGCAGTAATCCTTGACACGGTACGTATAGTGAGGAGGTTCCTCTCTCTGGAGCCCTAACCACCGGTAGACGCTGGACCCTGTGCCCGCTGCCGGTTGCTCTCTATTTTTATATTTTTAAATGTATGTGTTTTTGTTTTTTGCTCCTATATATATATTTAAATATGTAATTAATATGAAAGTATTATAAATAAAGAAGAAAATACTTTTAAACGGATTACATCGTGTATATAATTGATTTTTTTCTGACTTTTCGAACATTTGCAGCGTTCGTAGACGCAGGATGACTAAGGCTTAAAAAAAGTTATTTTACTGACCGTATAAAACTAACCAAAAATTGTTTTGATTCACGCAGGATCTTTTTTTAGTGTGGTTTGTTGTATGAGTCTTCGTATTCCAAACAAGTACCTGCCAACCATCTTTTCTATTATAATTAGGATGTTGTTTAACTTTAATAGCCTCACGAAATATCTAATATTATACGCTATGTAATCCATTTAAAAGGGATTTTTATAATGTGTAATAATCGTGAAAACCTAAGACATTACTATGTAGATTGATGATTGATTGATTAGCAGTAATTTTTTGTCCTAGAGGCCAATGACCAGGGTCGGCTTTACTAACAAAGTTATTGTGTTGTTCTATTTTTAAAATGCTTTACATCATCATCATCATCATCATTTCAGCCGAAAGACGTCCACTGCTGAACATAGGCCTCCCCCAAAGATCGCCACAATGACCGGTTCTGCGCTACTCTCATCCAGCGGATTCCCGCAACCTTCACCAGGTCGTCGGTCCATCTCGTGGGGGGTCTACCCACGCTGCGTCTTCCGGTACGCGGTCGCCACTCAAGAACTTTTCGGCCGTATCGGCCATCCGTTCTACGAGCAATGGGGCCCCCCCACTGCCACTTAAGTTTAGTAATTCTTCGGGCTATGTCGGTTACCTTGGTCCTTTTGCGGATCTCCTCATTTTTATTCGATCTCGCAGGGTAACTCCGAGCATAGCCCTCTCCATTGCCCTTTGGGTGTCCTTGAGCTTTCTTAGCTTATGCTTTATAGAACTGTCTTTATTTCACGAATACTAATAAGGTACCTATATGCAAAATAATGAAATGAGATATAACCGCGAAATTATTATTTACAGAAATAAATACAAGATTCGAACGTCAGAAATGATCTGATTAAGCGGGAATTAAACAATGTTTCCGATCTCGGTTAGATAAAACGATGGCTTCTGTGTTTAATCGATCGGCTAGCGTTAGTGAACAAGAAGAATGTCCATGTTGAACGTTTGTTTTCATTTTAATCATCTGTTTATTTGTTGGTGAACTTGGCTCTTAGTCGTTTTTCTTCCTAGAACTACCCAAGAATGTTGAGAATGAACACTTTGTCGTTAGTTACCAATTTTTTATCAAACTAATAACCATCAACACTATATCGATGTATAGCTGTGAATTGAATGGGTCAAAAGATAGGGTATTTTAGATAGGATATTTCAAGGGTAGATGTGTATATACAATAATAATCAAGGCTTTAAAACCATCTCTATAAATGTTGAATTTAAAAATAAAATTTTCATCGAAATTCTTTTCAAAGATAACGAATTTAGATTGGCTCTCTTTTCAACGAACTCTTCGCTTAAGAAGTATCCAAGTAATGAATTTTATTACTTACCTACTTACATCGCTCGTTAGGAAACCTTTTGACTCATTTTAAAGTATGTTTCGGCAGCCGTACGATTGATTGAAATGCTGATTATAAAAGTGAGACTAATAATTTAAAATCTAAAAAGCTAGTACTGAGGTTAACATATATATATATATATATATATTCGTTTTATAGAAGAAAGAAAGAAAGAATTATTTATTTCTTCACTACATTTAACGCACTACAGACATTATAAAAATAAACAACAGAAACTAAACGAGTGCTAAGCTTATAAGCTAAGTTAATAGATACGATTCGTTATAAATGTTCTCTGTGAACAACGTATGATCCTGGTCTATGAACATATCTAAATTAACTAATCTATGACCGACATCATCACAAGTGAAAAGGAAACAACAATATTAATACCGAGTTACCTACATAATTTTGACAAATCAATAGAAAGACTTAACGTATATGTTACAAATGGAATCGTAGCGAATATGTCTGTGCTGTGCTGTGCGTCGCATGTGCGCAGAAACAGGTAATTGTTCAGCAAAATTGTTGTGACATCGGACGGACCTAATGTCAGCAGCGCTGGTTTTCAACAAAAACCTCAGTATATATACTACTCTGTCAAGAAAGTAACGGGAAAAGATCAATAATACACAAAATGTTTGTTATTCATCCAAATTTATTTTATCACTTTCAAAGTATGCTCCTTCAGAAACGATACACTTACGCCAACGAATAATCCAATCATCAAAACATTTTTTAAACGCTGTTTCCGGAATTGAGTTCAGTTCTCGCCGCGAATTCTCCTTCATGTCTTCTACCGATTGAAAACGGGTGCCACGAAGTGGTAATTTGAGTTTAGGAAAAAGAAAGAAGTCGGCTGGAGCCATATCTGGTGAATATAACTACACGATATAACTAAAAACAGCACTGTATTTAATATAAATAATAGATGCAACCCAAACTCCGCGCCAAAATGGAAAACAGTTGTACCAATCTAACAACAACAATAAAAACAACAATTTGGATTTGGAACCATAAACAAATCATTCTTTCCCCATAATTTTTTGACTGAATGTATATAATCGTAAACTATGCATTTGATCATGTCATGATATTCAGCAAAGTGTTGTGCATGAGCCCAAAAAGGTTTCTGAGTTGGTACGACCAATCTTTGACAGATGGTGCTACTATCATTCCAATGAATTTCATTTCTATATATATAAAATTAAACGGCGGGTGAAACCGCGGGTCCCAGCTAGTATAATATATAAGAATGAACAATAATGAACCGGTTGCAATATCCGGTTGCAATAGCCGATTACAATAATGGTTACAATATCAGGTTACAAAATCCTGTTACAATATCCGGTTCTCGATTCCCAGCACCTCACGTAAGTTTAACGCGTTGCGGCCTAGGCTTATGAGGCGGTTTTCAATTAAAGCCGTTTTGCTATAAATAATAGTAGTAAGTTTCATCATCATCATCGCATTAGTCCAGAATGCCCACAGTTGAACATGGTCACCCATTAGACATATATACATTGGATATTTTACCCGGGGTTGTTGTTATTTCAAGGGTACTGTAATGCTCCGTTGGTTCTACCGGCTTAAAAGAATGCCAGAGGAGAATCTGTCAGAACCAGATATCCATTGTGAACGTAGTAGAACGCGGTTGCCTTGCGGGAGGCCGGTCCTTTCTTTTTTGCGCGTTAGTGAAATATAGGCAAGGTCCAATAAATAATCTATACAAATAAATAAAACTGACGTGTCTGTTTGTAATGTCAAAATAACAGCTTTTTACTAAATGCATATAAAAGTATGTACGTTACATATAACAAAAAACTATTTTTAAATTTTTTGTCTGTCTGTCTATTTGTTCCGGGTAATCTCCGAAACGGCTGGACCGATTTAGACGGGACCTTCACTGGCAGATAGCTGATGTTATAAGGAATAACTTAGGCTACTTTAATTTTAGAAAAATAATTAGGGTTCCGCGTAAAAAAAAGCCTTGAAATCCAATATATATATTCTATGTTAAGTGTCTATGTCGAAGTACTCTAAATTTCTTTTAAATTAAACGCGGGTGAAACCGTGAGTCCCAGCTAGTATCTTAAATAAAAACAGTGGACTGTTTTCCTATACTTTATAAATATTATTTAATACTTTAACTTCACAAATTAAATAATTGGCTGTTAATCAATTCGCAAATTTTATCCGTGTGGTGTCCGGATTAAGAATATAGCACCACTCCATCTCCTTCCGTGGATGTCGTAAAAGGCGACTAAGGGACTGTAAACCAGAGGGATAGGCAGCAGCGTCCTTTCTGTGGAACGGTAATCTCTACTAAATCGGTATTTATCGTAAAAATACTAATTTCTTGCAATAATTTATTAAGTAATAAATTGCTTGCAAAAATAAAAATAAAATCATGCCAAAGATCAGACTATTATATTACAGAAGTAAGTCGTTAACCTCGCCGGCAATGTTGCCAGTTAAAATTTTAATATACGACCGCCCGCTTTGAAGGTACCTTCCATAGTAGACTTTGGTAATATGTATTTTCTACATTAAAATCTCGTTTAAACCTGTGTCCCAGGTTTTTTGTAAAAATATTATTTACAAAACAATAAATGCTTGATAATGGAATTTCTTTGCGAAACTAAAAGGCTTAATGAGGTTCAGTTCTAACAAGGTTCATATTAAGTTTGTTATTATTTTGAAAAGCAAGTAGCTATAAGAGACAGCCAGTGGTCAAAACAAAATAAATACAACCGCTTCACATCATGTTAATCGAAAATGAATGTAATGTAATGTATTTGACTATATTAATTTATATTTTATTCATGATTTTTAAGTTCAAATTATTCCGATTGATATTAAATGTATGATTGGTTATTATAGCAAGAATATTTGTTAATTTACAATTATCACTTACCTTCGTCCTTGGGTTCCATATGCTGAGTTGGCAGCCCTTTCGATATGTTTGTCAAGGCACTTAGGTTTAAATGTGTTTTATTGATTTCTTTTTTTAATTATGCGGTGTCTGCTGGGTGCCGAATATATGTTTTAGGTTCTATTCATTTGTTACATAATATCAAATGAACTCTAAATAACTTTTACAAGAAAACAAGATAGCTTTGTTTTATTAGGTGCAATGATTTGATTTTATATATGTTTACTTTTGATTGTACCGTTAATGTAGTGTACAGTCAGCCGAAAGACGTCCACTGCTGAACAAAGGCCTCCCTCATAGATTTCAGGACGACCGGTTACATGCCACCCGCATCCAACAACTCACAGCTATCTTTACAAGGTTGTCTGTCCATTCACGGAGAAGATCTCACGCTGCGTTTAATTGCAGATTTGTACTTGTACTGATGCACTCATATTACTACCACCCCATCTCGTCCTGTAGCTGTCGTAATAGGTGACTATGGGATTATCTGGAGGATGGGCAGCAGCGTCCTTCGAGGACATTTATAACTCAACTGTGATCGCCAACACGTCTGCCAAGCATGGCAATTATGGCAAAACCCTCCAAAGAGCACATAACACAAATCCATACCTGTCTTTGTGGCAATATTTGGGGCAGCCTTTGTCCAGCAGTGGACGTTTTTCGGCTGAAATGATGATGCCAAGAAGATAAGGCAAAGAAGAGACCACTCCGAGCCACCGATGCGTGTCGTAAAAGCCGGTTTAAATGTTGACATCAAGAGGATAGGCAGCAGCATCGTCCCGTGTACTGATAATAATATAACTCCAATCAACAATCCGCCTGACAAGCGTGGCAAGTGCGGTGGTTATGACAATATCGCCTATGACCGATAATTTAGTTGGTCTTTGGGAGGCCCATGTTGAGCAGCTGACATTTACGGGCTGATGCGTACCGCGACTCATAGCAGATAAGTTCACCCTCTTACAGAGTTTTTTTAAGTAGCCCAACATTCTACGGCGTTCATAACTTCACACAAAGAGAAAATCCTACTTTTTTAATATCCCCTACATCACAAAGGGAGATTAGAGGACCAGTGCTTGAGTATTTTCATTAAAATCGTGTCCCCCGTCATACATTTTATAGAAACAACAAATAAGAGGCTTAGGCGAATATTTCGTATTCTTTGCTGTGTAATGAATAATGCGACAATGCAATTTAGATTTACTGAGACTTGCTTTGTTGTTAGAATCTTTAATTTATTAGAGTAGTAGGATTAAATCTGATTTAAATATATATATAGAAAAAATTCATGTTCGTTTGTTCAAAATCGCAAATCTCCTAAAGGTCTTTACCAATCGTTTTGAAGTTTTTACACATCGTTGTATTCATATACGTGCATGTTTTTATTAAATCAGGAGACTCATAATTGTTTTTTTTTATTCACAATCCAATTCATGTTGTAATTCAACGCGTGACTGGGTAAAGTTAGTTCTGTAATCAATTTATGTGTGTTGAAAACATTATTAGAAATAATTACAGTTATAGATAGGTACTGTTTCGCAAACAAATTATAATAATAAAGACGATAATATATAACGATTTTGTGAATGGTACAGATAATTATATTTACTGAGTGTAGAAAAATATATACTTACGCATTGAAATTCTCTACGGAATGAACTTTTTGAATGATAATAAAACACTTTATTCCCTAACGTCTCGAACACTTTGCAGCATTCGTGGTCGCAGGATGACTAGGTGACTGGCGTCGTTACAGATTTTTACGTTATATTATCTACGTTATAATTCTAATCAAAAATGGTTTCGATGCACGTAGTAATCACTCACAGTGCCTTGATGTTTTAGTGTGGTAAGAAGTTTGTATGCCGTGTGGTGCCAGCTCAGAATACCAGCACCCCATCTCCTCCCGTGGGTGTCGTAAAAGTCGACTCGGGGATTAATCGGACGATGGACAGCAGCGTCCTTAGACTACATTAACAACACAACTGCGATCGCCAACCCGTCTGCCAAGCGTGGCGATTATGGCAAAACCCGCCAACGAGCCCACAACACACCCATTTCGGTTGTTGTGGGGTTCTTTGGGGGAGGCCTGTATCCAGCAGTGGACTTAATGATGAAATGATGATGACGAAGAAGTTTGTTAATTTACTATATTAATATCAGGATTCAAAACTGGTTGTACCTGCCACCATCTTTTCTGTCTCGCCGTGTGGTGTCCGGACTAAGAATATAGCACCACTCCATGTCTTTCATTGGATGTCATAAAATATGACTAAGGGATTCTAAACCACAGTGTTAGAGCAGACAGTTCTTTGGAACAGCAGCCAGTGCACTGGCAAATTACCCCGAAATAGAGGACACAATTATAGAAATCTATGGGGGAAGGTTTTGTTAACAGTGGACGTCTTACGGCTGGTATGATGATGATGATGATCTTCTATTGAAATTAAGATTTAGATTTGGAGTGGTGCTATATTCTCAATCCGGACACCACACGGACTAACTCATAACTCGCCCAAAGCAAAAGAATTTCTCACCAAAGCCGATAGTTATGGTAACACTACGCACTAACATCCATAAAAATGCAGTCAGTCGTACCTAATACATTCTTTTAAAACGTTTAAAAAGAAAATTAACCATGAAAGCGAACCGCTGCTAAAACGACGTTATTAAAATTCTCTTTTTGAAATCACGCACTTTCTGCCTTTGTTAAGACGCCTACTCCAAAGTAGGAATGTAACCTAGCAATTAAATAAATAAATAAGAGAAGTATTATAGAATCAGAGTCTTTTGAGGCTGTTGTATAATAATGTTATGACTGTCATTGTAAGGGTAAAACTGCTTTTTCTTTTAGATTTACGATGGAAGTTTAAATATGTTTACATTGTTTAGAGATAAGTAAAGATTTTTCACTTTTGCGTCAAAAGTCAAAGGTCCCAAGACTGATTCATGTAAAAGATTAACAGGTACTTATGAATAGTCAAATTAAAGCTTGCTATTGCAGTCAGCAGACCTATTCTAACAGAGAGTATCCGTTCAAGAGCGTGACGCATCCATCATGCCTTATACTGTGAAAAGATTTGTTTGTTAATAATGTAATGACAAAATGTGAAATGAATGAAGTACAGTCATAATAATTATAGTTTTCTTTTAATAAGATTGCTATGCCAGTTGCCGTGTGGTGCCAGTTCAGAATGCCACCACCCCATTTCCTCCCGTGGGTGTCGTAAAAGTCGACTAAGGGATTAGCCGGAGGATGGGCAGCAACGTCCTTCGAGTACATTAACAACTCAACTGCGATCGCCAACCTGTCTGCCAAGCGTGGCGATTATGGCAAAACCCCCCAATGAGCCCACAACACACCCATATCGGTCGTTGTGGTGATCTTTGGGGGAGGTCTGTGTCCAGCAGTGGAAATTCATTCGGTTGAAATGAGGCTATGCCAGTTAAAAGCTAACCTGTTTGATAGACGGTATCCGTTCGAGAGCATAAAGCTCTGGATAATGCAATACACAGCACCATCAACAAGACATTTTAGTGAGCATGAATGTCTCATAGCAAGATTGACATTGCGTTATTGTCACGATAATAAAATGAAAGCCGCATTAACAACAACATTTTAATCCAATATGGGTCAGGCGTTAAATCGTTTATATAAACTTGAAAAATATAAGCTTCGTTATTTTCCGAGCCTAGAATAATATATTTTTTATTTGCCTTTGTATTTTTTTCATAACCGACAACTTTAGGACTCTGTGCCCAAATTAAGTTAGAATTTATGCCAGGCCACAAAGGAGAAGGGCGTTCACTTGAAAATTAAAACGAAGTTATAAAGTTTCTGATTATTTTGGGATTTATTCACGGCATCCTTAAGGAGACTGTAACTTGATTACACGACTTTGGTCACGGACTACAAGGGCACGAGGCAGGTTAAAAACATTAATAAAAAACTTTAAAACACTGTTTTAGAGATAGCTCACAAGCTTTTTTTTGTATTGCCTGTTGCAGCAACTCAAGAAAGTTTCGCCTGCTTAACCTGACAAATTGGCGAGGCCAAAAAAACCTCCAGCCAATCAACAAAACTTAAAAACAAAGCAACACAGCTGATAATGGGCAGCCTTGCCTGTGTTGTTGTAAACAAAGACTACAATATTATACTGGATAGTTGTCAATAATGCAAATGGTGGAGTTAATCTATATTTAATATCGAGCTACCCACTCTTTTTTACATTCGAAAATATTTTGTAGTTTTTAGGTTATATTTCATTAAAACTACAATTTTATTTTAATATCTGTGTTTCAAAGCAAAATTAACGCACCTATAAATTCATAAATAAGAGCTTCAAATTTATTATTGACATAGGTCTTGTGTATAATAATAACGAATTATGAGGTTCGTTGAACTCATGCGCTGATGATCCTGGTGACAGCACTAGCTCAAACTGCTCAAAGTCATGTCATATTATCGGAGTGTCATCGATTGTTCACAGATCTGCAACATTTTTAAATTGTAATGTATGGGACTTGTTTAAATAAATCAAATGAGCTCAAACTCGAGAGGTTTACTAGTAGCCATTGAAAATTTCAATACATCCTTGAATACAGAATTGCAATAACGGTAAAAAAATAATCTGCTATTCGCTTAGACATGATTGAAGCTATTCAAGCAAACGTTGCAGACGGTGAGCCATGAGGCCGAGTCTTAGTGAATACCAAACTGGTTTTTCACCGTTATTTCAATTCTGTATTTAAGGATGTATGGATGTTTGAGCTTAGAGAATTGCACTACTGGTTTGATTCCAAGGACAAAACAATGACAACCCGCGTGTCAGTTTAGCAGGCTACGTAACCAATTGCGAAAGTCTATGTAATAAGCGGTCTTATTCTTAAAATCTGTTGTTTAGCTCCCTTTAGATATATAGCTTGATGGTAGTGGTTTTTTTAAATAATTCTTGTACTGATAACGAATGTGTTCACTTGTGTGATTTTTCATAATATCCACTGTAAAACAAAACTTTGCTGACATATTGTTATACTACTCACCTCCCATGTACAAAAGCGTTATGATTTGTATTCTTAATCCATCCTTATAATAATAATAATAATATCGTTACCTCACCATGGGATAAGGTAATCCTGGAGGGGAGATTAAAGCAGCTGCTTGATTTCTTCCTACCTTATGATAAAAAAAAGTATATCATAAGAAAAAAAAGTATATTAAGTAGCTTACAGAACGCAGGGCAGTTTGTGGTGAGCTGAATGTGAGTGGCGACACTGCGTACCCGAATGCTCCAGAGAGTCGGTCAGTGCCTCGTCTCCGGCTTGCCTTTATTGGTTGGTTGGAGTGGTACCCCATGAGTGCCTGTAGGATTTTCAACCCTGGCTTGCCTTAGTTGGCCGATCAGAGGGGGCCGCCAGAGCTATATGCTCGGGGGTGGAAGTGTCTAATGGCGTAATAACGGGGAAACCCGCTCCGAGTCTATGAGACGCGCGGTGGTGAAACCGGTCACACCGGTGTTGTGGTGGCCATTTAGGTGGCCCATCTTGTGAGTGGCGAGTCACCGTCTGCCACAGAATTTCACTTTAAAGGTTGAAAGGCAGACGCCGTTTCTTCCGTTTTTCTTAGCATGAAATCCATTTAGCACCCATTGCAGTAGATCTTATACTTGTAGTTTCCATTTCATACACTAGTTTTATACTTCCGGGGACAATCCGAGACTGCATTTTATAGTGCAGCCATGGAGAGTCCCCGGTTAGTGTCCCATTCGATTTAAGATTAAAATTCTCTAAAGGGCCTCTGCGTGTTGGACCCATGTCCCCGCGTAAGCCTATCAAAAGACCGGGTTCCCCGGTTCAGGGAATATAAACCCGTGTAAAAGAGAAAAATAATAATAATAAATCATTTATTTGCGTGAACAAGGAAAGACAGAAAGTTCTTACAAATATCTCACTTATTCTGCCTTTAATCCCGGCGTGCAAATTTACATATTTATGCCTAATTAAAAGCATGCCTTGGATAGTAAAGGACATTTTTGCCAAATTTCAACTAATTTTATAGTAATAATGTCTTAGGTTTTCGCGAGTATTACACATTATAATAAAACACTTTTAAACGGATTCTATCGCGTATATTTTAGATTGTTGTTTTTCCTGACGTTTCGAATGCTTTGCAGCATTTTATAGTGTAGTTTTAGCGTTCTCAACCAACATAGAAACAGACTGTAATTTAAAAAAAATGCAGTTTTGTCATCAGTCTCGTCCTTAGAGCACGGGGAGTGATTAAAAAAAAACAAACAATGTACAGGTTTTGTCTCTCTAGATATTATTATTGTATATATTCATAGAATACAAACGTACACTTGTTTTCCGGGAAAGCCTCACGTAGAAGATAAACTGACGGCCGAAATTAATAATCAATGTAATCCTTCATACCAAATCCAAAGATTTCGGGTTAGATTTGTTATTAGTTTCGGCCGTATGCCTCTGGATAAATATATTCTACCTATTTCGAACTCTGCATTATTATAGACTGTATATAGGCTGCTAACAAACTATATTTTAAGGGGACAATGAGCAAGTTCTATGTATCGCGTTTATTAATAAGCAAGTTGTAAATTCCATACTTTTATTGCTACGGCACGTGTTGTTTATTTTTGTGCGTTTTCGTAATTAAATGGTGAAAAAAGATTATTATTTGGTTGCTCAAATAATAATTTTATTCTAATGAATAAAATGAAATAAGCATTTACTCAAACTAGACCACGAAAATAGCTATTTTTGAACGTCAACAAAAGACGGCACCCATAAGTGCACCCTTTACCGCTTCGTAGTGTTTAAACTGGGGAAAAAAAACGGCGCAACAAACTCCCCAGCAACACATTTACAATATTTTAAAATAGGTTCATAACTTCATATACAAAACAACAAGGAAAATGGTTACTTTTAGTAACTTTGTCTTAGCTACATGTTCGCTAGCACACACCATTACGCAATATAACTAAGATAATAAACAGTTCATAGATACCTATTGTACTAACAGACATTGATATACGATATAATATATTTCTATTGTTTATATATTTGTTTGCCGTGTGGTGCCGGCTCAGAATGCCACCACCCCATCACCTCCCGTGGGTGTCGTAAAAGTCGACTAAGGGCTTAGCCGGAGGATGGGCAGCAGCGTCCTTCGAGTACATTAACAACTCAACTGCGATCGCCAACCCGTCTGCCAAGCGTCGCGATTATGGCAAAACCCCCCCAATGAGCACACAACACATCCATATCAGTCGTTGTGGACATCTTTGGGGGAGGCCTGTGTCCAGCAGTGGACTTCATTCGGCCGAAATGATGATGATGATGATGATGATATATTCAATATCATTGCATCAAAAGTTATGGTATTAACATTTTATTACTAACGAGTTTTTTTTAAATTTACTAATTTTGTAGGACCCATTATCATCTTCGTCATTTCAGCCAAAGGACGTCCACTACAGAGGGCCTACGGGCCTAGAGGGCACGAACATTTTTACGTATAGTAACGTAAACGTATCGCTAATGTGAGTGAATTTTGAATAGAAAATACTTGATTCGCACATATTTTTAATTTAATCTAAAGATTTTATTCATACCTCTAGATATAAGACGAATTGTGTTTAACGAATAAATTTAAACGAAAATGCTATAGGATCTTCATGTATAGGATAGTTTTATTTTCGATCCAATTGACTCACATTAACGTTACGATAATTACACTTTTTTGTAAGTTGTTCGAGCATGGACTACTGAACAAAAGCCTCATCCATAGATTGAAACAATTGTGTCATCATTTTGGGCGAATTGACCAATACTCAACACGCTTGGCACGCGAGTTGGTAAGCGCAGAATTCCTACTGTTCTACAGGAGGGACGCTGCTGCCCATTTCTCTGGTTTAGAGTCCCTTAGTCGCCTTTGACGACATCCACGGGACGAGATGGAATAAGACCCAATATTTGTAGAATTAAACCCGTGATTCAAAGCAGTCAGGAAGGACGATTCGCCATTGTGCCATTCGGGTGTACGTTCCTTCAATATGCTGTGCTTAGGGGACGCAAAACTACTTATGTGAGGAACCCATGGGACAAATACATGGTAAGTGTGAGTGAAAAGTTATTCCACGTTTCGTATAGTGTTTTGCTTGTGGAGTACGGCAGTAAACTTAAATGGATTCAAATATATTTAAGTGTTTGCGAATGTGGACCTTACTGTAATGAAAAGAAGATGTGATGATTGAAAGGCTATGGTTATTGGGCTTAGTAAGGTACAGTCATCACCATTCATCATCATTTCGGCCGAATGAAGTCCACTGCTGGACACAGGCCTTGCCCAAAAATCACCACAACCACCGATATGGATGTGTTGTGGGCTCATTGGAGGGTTTTGCCATAATCGCCACGCTTGGCAAGCGGGTTAGCGATCGCAGTTGAGTTATTAATGTACTCGAAGGACGCTGCTGCCCATCCTCCGGCTAATCTCTTAGTCGACTTTTACGACACCCATGGGAGGAGATGGGGTGGTGGCATTCTGAGCCGGCACCACACGGCAAGGTATAGTAGCGCTGAAAAATTATAAACAGCATTTACAATAACTGTAAACCTATAGTCATAATAATAAGTAATCTAATACTAATGCAAGGAAGTTTACGGCGAGCTGAATGTTAGTGGCCACACCTCGTACCCGAATGCTCCAGAGAGTCGATCAGGGCTTCGTCTCTGGCTTACCTTTATTGGTCGGCTGGAGTTTCCTCCATGAACGCCGGCAGGACTTTCCACACTGGCTTGCCTTGGCTGATCAGAGGGGGGCCGACAGAGCTATATGCTCGGGGGTGGAAGCGTATAGTGGCGTAATAACGGGGAAACACACTCCGAGTCATCGATGGTGAAACCGGTGCCGCCGTCGACTACCCAAGCCACTCACGGCCGGTGTTGCTCCCTGTCACCTGTAGTGGTGGCTATTTAGCGGGCCCATCTTGAGAGTGGCGAGTCACCATCTTTAAAGAAGAATTTAATTTAAAGGTCGAAAGGCAGACACCGTTTTTCGAAGTATTAAACACTTTTAGCATCCATTGCAATAGATCTTATAATTGTAGTTCCACTCATAAAATAGTTTTACACCTCTGGGGACAATCCTAAACTGAATTTTTATAGTGCAGCCATGGAGAGTCCCCGGTTAGTGTCCCATGACATTTAAGATAAAACTTATCTAAAGGACCTCTACATGTTGGACCCATGTCCCCGCGTAAGCCTTTCACAAATACCGGGCTCCCTCTTACAGGGGAAATAAACCCGTGAATAGAGAGACATACAAAGTAATCTACGACTACCGGCTAGCTGACGCTAAGCGACACACGACGCCGACTCTGTGTGTGGACTAGTGTAGTGAATATATTTCATTGATTAAGTTTAGTACTTATCTTTTTCTTCTCTTAGATTATGGCTTCTGTAGAGTATCTTCCACAATTTCGCCAATGTCAAGTATAAGGAAACGTCGTACGGTGTTTAAATGAATAAATCTTTACATATTCAAAAAACATTTCTCAAAAATGAAAAAAAATCAGAAAAAAATGTCGGCAACGTCGTACGGTTCAATTGTTTTTCCAATAGTACTTTTATTTATCCATTAACAAATTAATTTTGATTTTACGTTAGACAGCTTTTGACTCGCTTTCACAGCTGTCAAAAAGTACTTTTTAGATTTGGAGAACTGTAGATAAAAAATATATCATATTCTATTTGTCTATGGCCCATGAAGGCTGAATAAAATAAAATAAACAAACGTATATACTCGAATGTCCTTTTACTGATTGGCAACAAAAACTCTCCCCTAGACATTTACTGAACTAGCATTGAAACAACCCCTAACATGATGACATACGAGAAAAAAGTCAAAAACTTTTACCAGCCGCTCGTATTGTGGGCTCCCCTAAAAAGAGCACTCCGTTTATTGAATGTACTGCACTCAATAGATAAGTATTTCATATCCTGGTTGAATGAGGACGGCATGCATCAGTAAAACTGAAAGTTAGGGTATGTATTATATAGAATGTGCATGTGGAATGTAAAGCATTTGTACGTGTTCCATGCGATTGCGTGTTAGGATTCTCTTACACCGTTTTGGTTCGGCTTGCATTTTATTTTAATCAGCAATTATAATTTTATATTATTTTGCAGTAGAGTTTTGTAAACTATAATTGGCTGCTTTACCATATCTAGTAATCGTTATCCAGGTCAACATGAAACTTTGCAGAAAGGTTTATACATGAAAAAATAATATTATTATGGTTTTGGTCTTTGAAAACTTCTCTACCCTGATGTGACCCTGGTAAGCTGTTTGCGATAAGGCATAAAAGCGTAGGCCGTTATTGAATAAATAAGATTGATATGAAGTTTTAAAACATAAAGCGGCACCGCTATTGCTATAAATTTAACTGAGAGTTTATGAGTTGACTAGTTAAGAGAAGTTATTAATATATAATATATACAGGATGTCCAGTAAATAGCACGACATACTGCAGGGGGTGAGAGCTTGGGTCAATACCTACCAAAAAAACACAATATATGTTCAGCAAAATCTTACGGATTTACAGTTACAGTTCAATTCACCACTGTAGGTTAAAGTTAAGTGATAAGAAAATTGTACTGTGAAAATTTTAATAAAAATTGTATTTCTTGAAAACATTTTAGTTTTTAATAGAATAAACACTTGTCAATGAGTAAAGTAACTATCCACAAATAATTTGAGGAAAAAAAAAATAGAAAAGGAATTTTTCATTACGAGATGCTTAAAAATCTGTGTCAGGGTAGAGATTTTTCGATATTTCGGAAAATTTTGTACTACTGTAAATCCGTTTAGTTTGTAGTGTGTAGTTTTGTTTATAGTAATACAAATAAGATTCATCTCTCACCCCCTGCAGTATGTCGTGCTATTTACTGGACACTCATATATATATATATATATATGTCGTGGAGAATGATAGTTCATCATCATCATATCAGCCACAGGACGTCCACTGCTGAACAAAGGCCTCCCACTTAGATTTCCACAACCAGCGGTCACATGCCACTCTCATCCAACGACTCCCAGCGACCTTCACCAGGTCGTCTGTCCACCTCGTTGGAGGTCGTCCCACGCTGCGTTTTCCGGTGCGCGGTCTCCATTTGAGAACCTTTGTGTAGTAAGTTGTAAGTTAGTTGATAAATGAGTTTTTTGCATCATAATCAGCCCATTACTGTCCCACTGCTGGGCTCGGGCCTTTTTATCACGAGGAGAAAGTTTAGGCCTTAGTCCACTACGCTGGCCTAGTGCGGTTAGCGGACTACACTCACCATTAAGATCATTTTGGAGCCTTCTCAGGTGTGCAGGTTCACGATTTTTTTCTTCACCGTGAACTTAATTTGTTAAAAATCAAATTCTGAGCCGCACATAAATCCGAAAAGATCCGTTTTACATTTTCTTCGTAACACAGTATTTATTTTCTAATACAATAACACCCCATCTCCTCCCATGGGTGTCGTAAAAGTCGACTAAGGGATTAGCCGGAGGATGGGCAGCAGCATCCTTCGAGTACATTAACAACTCAACTGCGATCGCCAACCCGCCTGCCAAGCGTGGCGATTATGGCAAAACCCCCCAATGAACCCACAACACATCCATATCGGTGGTTGTGGTGATCTTTGGGGGAGGCCTGTTTCCAGCAGTGGGTTCATTCGGCCGAAATGATGAATACAATAACATTGTTTTGTTGGTAAATACTGCTTAATTAATAGCTGTCCGGTCTCTAATAGTCTCTTCATTTTCGCCTTTGCTGTATTATTGAGAAAAAATCTGTATGTAAAATATTCCGGATGTACCGATAAACATTGGTAATAATCAACCAACAATGGTACACCATATAACACATATATTAAATATTTAGAGAGATATCGTATATTCCTCGTGTGGTTTTCGGCAAAGAATATATTACCACTCGCTACCCATTTATAGAAATCCTCAAGCACTTCCTTCGCCATCGGAGGAGCGGAGGGGGATACCAGACTCTTACCGGCTAAAACACCCTGGTGTCTCTTCTATTTACCTGTGGCTACGGGTGCGGTGTTTGCCGGGTGGGAATTGGGCCACACACGCTCTCTACCAATGGGTGTCGTAAAAGGCTACTAAGGGGTGATATCAAGATGATGGGCAGCAGCATCCTTTCGTGTGCTAATAACAACATACTGCAATTATCATACCTATTTGAATTGTCAATTAAAATGTCTTCCTCACATAAATTGTTTTCAGCTAAGTGGGTGCGGTGTCGATTTAAGCAGAGGAAATTGCCTTTTAAACTGACATAAAAAAGGAGGAGGTTCTCAGTTATATGCGTATTTTTTTTTTTTTTACGTATGCACACCGATTACTCCGGGATTCATAATCCGATTTGAGCAATTCTTTTTTTAACTGGTGCAAAATGCTTTCGAATTGGTCCCATATAAATTTCTTAACATTTGGTTGAGTAGTTTTTTAACCAGCTTCAATAAACAGGTTAATCTGACTGCGCTTATGTAGATGATGTCTTAATAATTTCGATTCCTCTCAGATTAGAGAACCGATTTGAGTCATTCTTATTTTTAGTGTTAAATACTGATACAAAATGGGAAAAAGTTCTTAAATTTACTTACACAAAAAAGAAACAAATAAAACTTTTTAACAAAAAAATACTGACTTCAAAAACCCTACACGATATAAAAATATTAAAACCACTGAAAAGGAAAAAAAAGGTACGGCCCAACCATGACTCATGCAGACCAACGATAAGTGATATTTTATACCTGGCCCCGCCCGACTTCGTAAATAAAGTTTTTTTTCATTTTTAGTGGTTTTAATATGTTCATATTATGTAGGGTTTTTGAAGTCAGTATATTTATTGTTATTTCTGGTAACGGTAGAGTCTAACCTTTTCAAGATGTGCAAACATATAGCTGCTGTTCGATGGAAAATGGAGTTTGCAATTTGAGGGAAAATTAGTCTTTTTCACTAAAAGTGAGCACCGTTTCGCTATACGGTGTAAATGTGTCTCGTCTGAAGCGGGGTCAGTGGCGATCGTTATTTATATTTTCCCGACCGCACCGCGGGTTATTTTATGTAGTCGACTATTTTATATTGGCGATAGCTGGCTTTAATATTAAACTGCTTCCCAACCACTTTTCCATGGACATCTTTTATCGGAACAGAGTAAAAATACTTTTATGGGAAAGTACGGTATGACTTTTTTGTTTATTTGGCTGTAAAAACAGTTGATGTGGTCGCCACTCTTATTTAAAAGTAATGTGGCACAACTGGTTATTGAATGCTAAATTACATCAAAATCATTCAAATAAGCACCCGTTCCGCGAGGAACATAAAATTATTAGTTTTTGTATTTGTATAAATATCGATTTCTCGCGTTCAGTGATCATCTTATGATCAACTTAAGGATTTGATAAACAATAAAAAAGAGTCGTTTACACGTATTTTGAATGTAAGACTGAAAATATGTATGTAGATTCATTATCGGATCGAACGTATTTACCCCAACGGCCATCAGTTCTACGAGCAATGTTCCCCGCCCATTGCCACTTCAGTTTACTAATCCTTGCAGCTATGTCAGCAACTTTAGTCCTTCTACGGATCTCCTCATTTCTGATTCGATCTCGTAGGGAAATAAAAAGCTTAGCTTCCACAGCGCGCTGAACCTTGAGCTTTCTTATGAGGCCCATGGTGAGTGACCACGTCTCTGTCCCAAATGTTATCACTGGTAACACACACTGGTTAAAGACTTTCATCTTGAGGCATTGCGGAATTGTTGGCGAAAAGACATAGCGAAGTTTCCCGACCGCTGCCCAGCCGAGTCGGATTCGACGATTGACCTCTTTCTCGAAGTTGGCCCTACCTAACTGGATGGTTTGTCCCAGGTAGACATACTCATCAACAACTTCAAGGACAAAGCTCACTACGGATATTGGGATAGGCACGACATGGGCATTTGACATGACTTTCATCTTGCCCATATTCATTTTAAGGCCCACCTATTGGGAAACTCTGTTGAGGTCATCAAGCATTATGCTAAGCTCTTGCAGCGATTCAGCCATGACTACGATGTCATCAGAAAATCAAAGCTGAGTGATATACTTGCCATTGATGTTAATGCCGAATCCTTCATCCTTGGCATCCTCCATTACAGCGGTGAACAGTTTCGGGGAAATGACGTCCCCCTGTCTCACACCCCTTTGCAATGGAATTACCTCCGTGCTCTGTTCATGTACTCGGACTGACAAGGTGGCGTTTCTGTATAAACACTTCAGAACTTCGACGTACGATAGTCAATGTGGCACTGCTATAGAAATTGCAGCACTGCACAGGTTTCGATCGAATCGAAGGCTTTCTCATAGTCCAACACGCTAAGCATAGTGACAGATTATACTCCTCAGTCTTCTGTATAACCTGCCGCAGCGTATGGATGTCGTCTATGGTATTAAAACCTTTTCAGAAACCGGCTTGTTTGAGGCTGGAAGTCATCAAACCTGCGCTCGAGACGATTCGTGATGACCCTTGAAAAGAGCTTATAAACATGGCTCAGAAGTGAGATGGGTCTATAATTCTTCAACATGGTGTTATCACCTTTTTTGAAGAAGAGCACCACCTCGCTTTTGTTTCATGCTTCCGGCGATTCAATTCCATCTTACTTGAGAGCATAACATCAAGTAAGACGGAATTGAATAGCTTCTGAAGGATTTTAAGTACTAAGTGTAGGGTACTTTTATTGACAAGCATCTTTAATGTCTCTTGATTTCAATTTGTACGTGTTCGTTTTTTTAAACATTTGAGGATGATTCTTTACAAATCCTCCTTTAGATGTTTAAGTCCAGATTCCAGTCTGCAGGGAACTAATTACCTAGTTCCTTTTTTAATGTCATCATTCATCAAATATTCAGCCGAATAAAGTCCACTGCTGGACACATGTCTTCCCAAAGTATCCACGACAACAGATCTGGGTGTGTTGTGAGCTCATTGGGGGTAATCCCGTAATCGCTACGCTTGGCAGGTGGGTAGGCGATCGCAGTTGATTTGTTAATATATTCGAAGGATCTGCTGCCCATCCTCCGACTGACCCGTGGCCTTTCACGACACCCACAGGATGAGATGGGTGAGGGCTATTCATAGCCAGCATCACACGGTTCACTGTTTTTTATTTTGTAATATATAAATTCTGGTCGTATTATAAAGCGAAGAGAAATATGACAGCCAGACACAAATTTAGAAACTCTACTTAAGAAAAAACAACGTTGAAATAAAAGAAAACTTTAAACAGGCGAGAATGACAGGAACAATCCCAACAAGTCGTATGAAAGTAATCTGCGAGAAAGACTTTGCAAACTAAACAGCTGGGGAACTTCGGACGGTTGACATTCGAGACATAGACGAAACGAATTGTTTTTATGTTAATTTTTTTCTATAGTTCTGACACTTTATCGATCTTTCTTTTTTCTTTTTCGTTTGATTAGTGGCCATCCTTGTGTTGTGCCCTCAAGTAAGATGGAATTGAATAGCTTCTGAAGAACTTTAAGTACTGGTGATGCCTGCCTAGCCGGAAATACTCAATCCGCTATCTCTATAGAAAAAGTCACTAAAACGATCATCGCTTTATTTTAGCTTTTTCATTCATGACTGCAGGGTCCACTGATCTCAATCTCACCGCTATCCGCGTTGGATAGCAAACATTGGAAATAAAAATAATATCGTTTTCGAGGGCCAATTTTTTTAATTCCTCAAATTTTTTTCGACAAGGCTTATACATACATGCTCATCAGAAAGTACACGTCCAATATTTATAGGCCTCTATTAATAGCTACAATGAGCGATCATACATACTGGCATAATCGCTACACCTGGCAAGCGGATTGGTAACCATAGTATGTTGATATTAGCATACGAGAGTATATTGCTGCCCATTCTCTTGATGTAACATAGGGTTATGTTTTCTCTTTTGCAGCACTAGTGAGTGGAGAGGAGTTATCTGTTCTTTGCCGGGACTTAAAGATAAAGCTAAGGGCAGGATAAATGCAGTCTAACGTCCGAAATTAATAATCAATCTAATGCAAATTCTTTGGATTTCGGGTTACCGATATGTCTGATTTTTGTGTTAAATGGGATCGTAACACAAAAACGGGTGAATTTCAAAATCTGAAGATTTTGGATTAGCCTTAATCCGGACACCACACGGTTTTTCCATCTAGGTTCATTAAATTAAGATATCGCTTTAGTGACTTAAGGTATTTATTTAAACGTGTATAAGATTAAATGAATTTTTGATAAATCGCCAATATTGGGTGTATCAAAGCCCCTAGTATACACATTTTATTATATCATGTTATATCAGGATGTTGTCTGCAGCGAAAGTGGGCATAGGGTGCAAGATAATAACCGGATTATAAAGGACAACATCAACCAGTATCGGGGCCTGATAAAGTTATATCAACGTATTGGAGAGTATTCATCAAGAGAACTTTAACAATAGGAAACAATAACAGACATCACATACACGAAGAAGAAGAAAATGGAAAAACATTAAATGGCACAGTTTAGGAAAGAGCAAAATTGGACTTCTCCACTAGGAAGGCCCGGGGACCTGAAACACAGGCTTCGGCCTAGCTTAGGCACCAGTCTCCCACAGTAAATTTGAATAATACTGTAATTAATGGCATTGGCAATAACTGTTGCCATTATTGTATTCTGTTGAAACTTTCTTTTTTATTATTGTGGTGAGAAATAAATTATACAAATAACAATAAATGGTACGAGTTTTTTTGGCTACAGTAAAATGCAAAAAAGTCTATTTCAACAAAAGTGTTAGTAGTTCTCCACCTACGCCCACGATATACAATTAATTAAAAGAAAATGTTCGTGCAGAAAATCTTCACCTCGAGTGGCAAGTAGTAAGTCCCTAAACAATAAAAGCTTCGTTGATCCTTCACATAACCCTTCCTAGAATTTATTAATCACAACAATATCTCGAGTAGTTTCCCAAAACGACCAATAACATCAACATATACTTGCAGTTTTAATCCCCTAATATAAAGTCAAGTAATGGTAGGAATTTTTAATATCACGAGCCTAGTGATGGGACAATATGACAATAGCCTGACATGTTAGGAATCCCTATTGTTAACATTTGCAGACTGACAAATACATTATATTAATACTCTATATACGCAACTTTATATCTAAAGAAATAGAGCTCAAAATTGCGTGGTATAATTGGATGTAAGTTTTGTATTCAGCGTTTTCAAAGTACGGGTTGTCGAGCGGGTATTGTTTGAGCACAATCGACTGCTTTTTAGGCATTGGTATTGATGCTCTCCAATTACTGATAGATCAACAATGGGCAAAGTTTCTTCCTTTTTCAAAGTTGTTATGAGAATTGGAGAAGTAAGTCAAGTGTGATCTTATAAGATATTAATCCACAGTACCTTTTTTTTTATTGGTGCCCAGTGGAAATTCTTCATGAACTTGCATCGCCCCGGGAAAAGGGCGAAGGGGTATTCCGGACTCCTACCGGCTAAAACCACTCGGGCGGTCATCTTCGGCACGTAAGGGAGGCTCCAGGTTCTCGTATGATCACACTAGAGCCGCCCACTGGTGCCACGCCTATAGGCACATCTCGGAGAGGGTGACTGTAAAGCGGTCACCCCCCCGGGGGAATCTACAGTACCTGCGTAGCCATTCTGTAAGGACTCGCCGTCAAACTCACTTCTGAATACGCAATGAAATCTCTAATTTTGTATTGTTTTTACTACTTTTTACTGCGGATTCCGAAATGAGTTTACTATTGAGTTCATACAGAACAGCCCTGCTGGGCGACGTAGCTTCGCTCGGCGTTTTTCGAGTTTGCCGTGGGAACGTGATAACTTGCCGTGGGAATGTGATAACTTGCCGAGGGAAAAGTTGCTTACATTCATATAATATTATTTCTGTTAAAATGAACTTTTTTAGGATCTAGATAAACTTGGACAGTAAAACATTATCTAAATTCAAAATGTCATCCAAAACGTTAGAGCCGTTTCCTAGAGACTAATTACATATAGTGATCATATCGGCCATTTATACGTCCACTGTTGAACATAGGCCTCCCCCATAGATTTCTACAACTGCGTCATCATTTTGGAGGGTATTTGCCAATACTCACCACGCTTGGCAGGCGGGTTGGTGAGCGCAGTATGGCTACCGTTGCACAGACGGGACGCTGCTGCCCATCCCTCTGGTTTAGATTCCCGCAGTCACCTTTTACGACATCCACGGGAGGAGATGGAGTGGTGCTATATTCTTAATCCGGACACCACGCGGTAACCGTGTGGTGTCCGGATTACATATAGTATATAAATACAAAGAATTGCTTTCTTATATCTTATTAAGATGACATTTCCATTAGGATATTGTATATATATAAACAAAAGCTGACGCGAGAGAAAGAGATTTTCGTTAATAGATTGGAAAAAAACAAAGAAATATTCTTATTAATGAAGACTCACAGAGTCACTCATTGTCGATTGTGTCGTTGATGATATTGATAGCCTTTTTTTTTATTTTTTTTTATTGATGTCCAGTGGAAATTCTACATGGAACTTCCTTCACCCCGGGGAAGAGCGAAGGGGTATGCCGGACTCCTACTGGCTAAAACCACTGGAGCGGTCATCTTCGGCACCGAAGGGAGGCTCCAGGTCCTCGTAAGATCACACTAGAGCCGCCCATTGGTGCCACGCCTTTAGGCACATCACGGAAGGGATGACTGTAAAGCGGTCACCCCCTCTAGCGGAGGGAAGGCGACTGTAAAAAGGTCGCCCCCTCAGGCACTTCTCGGGGAGGATTGTAAAGGATCCCCCCAAGCCTCGCTTTGCGCTGTGCAGCGCACACGGCGGCACGTGACCACGTGCGCACCACCGTCTTCCCGGGGGTCGCTCGGTGTGAGCACGCAGACTCCCCAATCTGCGCACCCGCGACCCCCGTGGGATATTGATAGCCTAGTGGTTGAACGCTTGCCTTCCATACAGGAGGGTCTAAGTTCAATCCCGGACCGCACTTTTGGGATTCCTTTGTGGATCAGAATCTGATTGTCACTTGGGTTGACGGTGAAGAAACACATCGTGAGGACTAAGGCCTAACTTTTCTCAAGAGACCCGTGCCCAGCAGTGGGATACTAATGGGCTGATTGTATATGTATGTACGTCCGTTGTACATGCATAATCATGCCGAACGCGGCACGGGTGCGGTTGCATGAGGGTATTGAGGGTAGCGCGAGCGGGAGTAACATCCCTAATCTACCGATGCGATGTCGCGGGTGCGGTCAGCTGACTTGCGTATTATGTGTAGACCTAATCATCATCATCATATCAGCCTGAGGATCTTCACTGCCGAAGAAAGTCCTCTCCCATAGATTTCCACAATCGTGTCATCATTACGGGTAAAGGAGAATGCTGAGATTGCTTGAAATATGGGACCCAGCCTTCGGGATAGCGTGGACTATTGAATCTTATTAATACTTGTAAAACTATATGAAACTAAGCAAAAAGCTAATTGCAATTGATTTGGAAGACCTGGGAGAAGAAAGATATGAAAGCTAGAAGATTATCTTTACAAATAAATAAAATTGAAGTGTCTGTTTGTAATGTGCAAATAACAGCTTTTTACTAAATGCATATGAAAGTATGTACGTTACATATAACAAAAATGTGTGTCTGTCTGTTTGTTCCGGGTAATCTCCGAAACGGCTGGACTGATTTTGACGGGACCTTCAGTGGCAGATAGCTGATGTTATAAGGAATAACTTAGGCTACTTTTATTTTAGAAAAATAATTAGGGGTCCGCGTAAAAAATAAAACCCTTGAAATCCAATACATATATTCTATGTCACGTGTCTATGTCGAAGTACTCCAAATTTCTTTTAAATTAAACGCTGGTTAAACCACGGGTCCCAGCTAGTAACCTATAAAAAATAAACACGATAAATGTACTTTGTTTCATTTGTAATGTATTTGAATATCGAAATGATTTTGATTAGATTTAATCTGTATATACACTACATATCCCTAGACTGATAATCCTGCAAAACGCTGTTAGAATGACTTTAAGGGTCAGCAGCGCAGGCAGCGTGGCTTTTGTATAGATTGGGGTGCACTCGCTCGCATGTTTTTTGTAATATGCAACCCCTTTTTTTTATTGATGTCCAGTGGAAATTCTACATGGAACTTCCTTCACCCCGGGGAAGGGCGAAGGGGCATGCCGGACTCCTACCGGCTAAAACACTGGAGCGGTCATCTTCGGCACCGAAGGGGGGCTCCAGGAATATGCAACCCCTGCTGCACTATTCATGCGCTGTGGTCCCGTTAATACAGCTTAATAATGCTTAAGCGTGTCGAGAAGACGTAGAGGTAAACGGCGCTATGATTATTTTTATATTCGTTTTAATATAAATAGGTATTATTTTATTACATTTCAACTTCTGAGCCCGGGCTTCTAAAACCCAATGTATTTTTATAATAAGGCCTTATAAATACGTACTTATTATGTACAAAAATTCATACTGCAACATAGTTTCATTATTAGTGGGTCCAATACAAACGGCACGGTTGGTACAGTGGCTGATACAGTCGACTGCTGCGCTCCGGGTCGTGGGTTCGATTCCCGCACGGAACAAATATTTGTATGATCTGCAGGTAGTTGTTCCGGGTCTGAGTGTATTGTATGTGGATTCATGTCTGTAAACGCACCCACGACACAGGAGAAATCCAGGTGTGGGGCAAAGTTTTACTAAAAAAAAAAAAAATTCGCCATTCCCCTTTGCATATATTCACCACGCTTGGCAGGCGGATTGGTGAACGCAAAATAGCTGCTGTTGCATCGATAGCACGCTGCTGCGCATCCCCCTGGCTTCCAGTCCCGTAGTCGAACTAATATTATTGGACAAAATAAAATATCGTTTAAATTCTGTAACATGTAGAAAAAATTATTCTAAGAAGCCATGTAGTGGATTTCTGCATCCAAAGACTTGACAAAATCTCATAAGTTATCGAAAAGGGTCATTTAAAAAAAAAAACGCACTGACTAGTATTGCGGTTGAATATTACTATAGCCTCGTGTCTGCTGGTGGTGGTAAGCAATCACTGCCGCTCACAAACATCCGACACACGAGGAGTCGCTGAAGCACTGCCTCATTGCCAACATCTTATATCTCATTTAATATTCGAACCCACGACTCCTAGCGCAGAAAGTTAATCACTTAGCTACTGCGCGACCCGTGCCTTCATTGTTGGAGTCGATGAAATAATCTTATCTCTTTAAATGAGCAATTCTTGTAATTAGAATCTCGGAATCGGCTCCAACGATTTTCATAAAATTTAGTATATAGGGGGTTTCGGGGACGATAAATCGATCTAGCTAGGAATCATTTTTAGAAAATGTGCTAGGAATCATTTTTAGAAAATGTCATTTTATAGGCGTTTGAGTAGTCTCAACTGAAAAATATGACTCTTCCTGACATCTATTGGCGAATAATAATACTATTTTTTGTGAGCAACTAATTGCTTTAACGACACAACAGCAGATGGCGTTGTTAAGTAACACGAAAATACCGGGCAAAGCTCGGTCATCCAGGTATATTAATAATCGAGCATAACACCATGTTCATTTTATACTATAATGTCAAGTATTATTTCACATTATAGTATAAAAGTTAATTATAATGGAAGTATTATAATTTTGTTTAGGTACCACTGACATTCAATATTAAATACTTTGTCCAAAAAAATTAATTTGGAGAAGTAGCATCTGTTACATACTCTAAGAAAATTTTTATGAGATTAGCTATGTAGTCTAATTTTGAGACAATGGAGTGCTTAGTGGTACCACTACTGCCGCATAGATGGCGCTAAACTCAAAATATTGAAGTTCAAGTTTTCTTACTGACATTCAATATTAAATACATTGTCCAAAAAATTAATTTGGAGAAGTAGCATCTGTTACATACTCTAAGAACTATTTTATGAGGTTAGCTATGTAGTCTAATTTTGAGACAATGGAGTGCTTAGTGGTACCAGTACTGCCGCATAGATGGCGCTGAACTCAAAATATTGAAGTTCAAGTTTTCTTACTGACATTCAATATTAAATACATTGTCCAAAAAATTAATTTGGAGAAGTAGCATCTGTTACATACTCTAAGAACTATTTTATGAGGTTAGCTATGTAGTCTAATTTTGAGACAATGGAGTGCTAAGTGGTACCACTACTGCCGCATATCTATGCCGCATATCTACGCCATCTGGCGCTAAACTCAAAATATTGAAGTTCAAGTTTTCTTAATCTTATATCTTTAAATTTGAGTAGTCTCAACTGAAAAATATGACTCTTCCAGACATCTATTGGCGAATAATAATACTATATATATATACTTACGTAATTGATTGATAAACTGTAAAAAATTAAGTATTTGTTTCTAATATAAGATTAAAGTAATTGCACTCATGATTTTTTTCTTTAAATAACCAGTTCATATTTTTTATTATTCTATCGGTAAGATCGAAAAATATTATTCATATTTCATTATTTTATTAGTAATTCGTACTTAAATATAATTTCCAGAAAACAAATTTAAAAATAAAAAAATACCGAGCAAAGCTCGGTCAAACATCTAGTGAAGACTTAGAGCTACCTACCAACCATAGAGTATCAATTTCTCCTCATTAAAATATCTTAATTGCTTGACTTTCGAAAAAAATAATAAAAACCATTTATTTTACCTAAGAATTTTCCCCGACAATATTTCCGTATCGGTTTGGCTTCTGGAAGAAAAAGAAATACAAAGTGAATACTATCACAAATCTTGAATATATGGTAATACCGTATGTATAGATAGGCTTCAGGTTTGTGAACTTTTAAATAATTATTGAATCCTTACTATGCTCATTATAAAATAAACATTATAAAAACTAAATTTCGCTTACCAGCAATGGTTAATATGTGGCGACTTATTTTATGTAACTACCAAAATATCACAAATTCCACCCATCATTTCAGCCCACTGTTGGACATAGGCCTCCTCCATTGACTCTGATAAATGTGTCGTCATTTTGGAGGTATTTACCAGTACTCACCACGCTTAGCAGGCGGGTTGGTGAGCGCAGTATGACTACTGTTCCACAGAAGGGACGCTGCTACCCATCCCTCTGGTTTAGAGTCCCTTAGTCGTCTTTTACGACATCCATTGGAGGAGATGGAGAGGTGCTATACTCTTAATCCGAGCACCATACGGAATTCCACCCATGTATTTGCGAATAAATAATTTGAAGAAAACCCTTAACAATTCTCATTAGGAAACTCATAAAACAAAAGCCTGTAATATCTATGGTTCATACAAAAATAAAACAATAAGAACGAAATGTTCCGCCCCGAGTACGCGAGTGTTTAATTCAGTTAAACGCGCCCCGCGAACTTTAAACTCAATACTGAAGTTTATTCGACGCAGTGGTCATAAGCGTGTGACACACAGATGAATAATTTATATCATTATTTGAATGTATCATTCATGTTATTCCGTCATAATTTCAGTCTAAATACGTCCACTGCTGGACAAAATCCTTCCCCAAAGATTGCCACAACCACCGGCATGGTTTTGTGTTGTGGGCCCATTGGGAGTTTTGCCATAATCGCCACGCTTGGCAGACTGGTTGGCGATCGCTGTTGACTGATAAGTGTACTCGAAGGACACTGCTGCCCATCATTTGGCTAATCCCACAGTCACCTTTTACGACACCCACGGGATGACATGTGGTAGTGGTATTCTTAACCGGCATCACACATTCCGTCAAGTGTAATGGAATTCAATGAAACAGTATCCATACTGCATCATCCCGCATGCCAAGTGTGGTGAGTACTGGAAAATTCCCCGCAAAATGACGATGAAATTGTGGAAATCTACGGAAGAGGCCTTTGTTTAGTAGTGGACGTCCTTTGGCTGATATGATAGTTCCGTCATAGAATCAACCACCCTTCTCCACCAATGAGATTTGTAAAAAGTGACTAAGAGGATTGATGTCGGGAGAATTGGCAGCAGCATCCTTTCGTATGCTAATGACAAAATACTGCAATCGGTGCTAATGTCGATATCCCCCGTGACCGCACTTTGTAGTGATCATATGTTCAGTAGTGGATGTTTGCAGGCAGATGCGTGCGTGTGTGTGCAAGGATAAAAAAACATACAATTATGCTGACCAACCGCAAAGTACGTGTGTACTTTTAAAACTAAGAGACAGACGTAGCAATCGAATTGAAAAGCGTCTCTTGAATGCGTTCATGCATCGTTGCTCGTTATATAGTACAATCATTGAAGTACCTAGTTCATAGAATCTTGTTCTATTCATACCTTTGCAACTGAAGCCTTGTCTTTGTACAATTTCACAAAAGACTACTCTCTGTGTTTGATTGCCTGACTACCTTGTGCATGGGTCTTTATGTAAAGTAAGACTACTATTGTGGGAACATACAAGACTCTACGGGCTAAATGTGTCAGGTTTCGTATGTGCAAATAAATAAAAAACAACTGGGTCACACTGAATGTTTTTAGAATTGGTCAGAAAGAAAAATTGACGATGAAAATTTTATTTAAATTTCGAATAAAGAACTCTTTGGGAAGCTGTACATTGAATTCATGTCATTTGGTTTTACAAATTGTCGGAAATTTAAAAAGTGTGTGTCGGGCGTCGAAATAAATTTGACTAGAAAACATTTTTATTCTATGATTTGATTTATAATTTTATTATGATGGCCTGACTCATCATCATCATTTCGGCTGAATGAAGTCCACTGCTGGACACAGGTCTCCCCCATAAATCACCACAACCACCGATATGGATGTGTTGGCAGGCGGGTTGGCGATCGCAGTTGAGTTGTTAATGTACTCGAAGGACGCTGCTGCCCATCCTCCGGCTAATCCCTTTAGTTGACTTTTACGACACCCACGGGAGGAGATGGGGTGGTGGTATTCTGAGCCGGCATCACACGGCGATAGCTTGACTAATGTGTGGTTAATGATAGACGCTGATAAAAGAGTGACATATCAACAGATCCGATTTAGGTATTGGAGTCAAAGCAAAAAGCTTTGCACCAGATGGGTAGCTAATAACAAAGATTTAAATATTTGCCTAATAATTTGAAGATCAAAACGCCCTCGTTCGGATTGGTGCCGCGAAGTTCTTGAAAAGTATTGGCATCGTCATAGGTGATGAAAGCAGGAAATATTGTTACGAGCCCGAAACTAAAAGACAACCGGCCCAATGGATGTTTCCATTCGATAATTTGCCAACAAAAGTAAAGAAGGGCAGCTGTAGTCAAGGGAAAAAGATGATTACCTTATTCTTTGGACGGATTGTCATTTCGCAACTATTGCGACTGTTACTGCAGATTGGTATGTTAGTCATTGTTTACGGGTTGTCTTAGAAAATATTCTAAAGCAGCGCCAATGAATCAGGATCCTCCTCCATCACGACAACGCTTCAGCTCACTCCGCCATACGGATAATCGAATATTTTCTATGGAAGGTGTGGAATTAGTGAGTCATCTTATAGTCCCAACCTGGCACCTTGTGACTTGTGACGAACTCAAACAACTCTGGCAACATTGACGCTGTCAGTGCAAAGTGGTAAGGTTAGCTTTTCAAAATCATAAGTATTAAAATTCATACATTAAAAGTCAAGTCACAATCAACAATTGATTCGTTATTTTGGGGTTAACTTGTCAGTACTGACCACGCTTGTGAGGCGGATTGGTAAGCGCAGAATGGCTGTTTTTCTACAGAAGGGACTCTACTGCCTATCCCTCTGGTTTGGAGTCCCTTAATCGTCTTTTACGACACCCATAGGAAGACTTGTAGTGGTGCTTTATTCTTATTCCAGACACCACACGGTTCATCATATATATCGCCATGGCCTTATTACCCGGAGGTATAGACATAATTTTATCATTGTGTACCCAAGGAGTCGTAGAAAATTGCACTAAATCTCTTAAACGAGGACTAAACTATATTCCTTCAGACCCTTCTATAGAGAAGCCCTACCTACCTACAATAAACGAGAGTATTAAAGTTTGCCTTAACTGGGAATCTCACTCTGGGAAGAAAACTCCCACGAAGCAGTAGAAATAGAAAGAAAGCGTGTGGCGGGTGTGTATATTACGTCTTTGTCGTCGTGCATGTGGGATCTATGTCACATCTGGACGTTCTGGATCCGGATATGGAAAAACACTCTGCAGGCCATACAAATACATGATCCGAGTGGGTATTTAATCAGCGAATCGCAGCACCGAAAGCCACCCTCTAGGCCACTGCGCCATGGGAATTTTCCCATAAAATACATTACGGCAACTACGTAATGCGCTTTTTTTTGGATATTTGGATTAATTTAGTATACCGTGCGTAAATTACAAAACTGAACATGAATTATTCAAGGCCTTTACTTTGAATAATTAAAGTTTACAGCACTATACAGCAGAGTCATTCAAAGTCAATAGCAATTCTCACTTAACAAATAGAAGCTAAGATTGCCATTGAAGCTAATTAATGCTTTGAAGAAGCAGATGGATTCTGCGGCGCCAAAAACTCATTTCACCGTCTGTTTTACATTTCTAATACGAAAGTTCACAAAAAATAAATGTATAGAAGGCGAATAAAGAAAGCCAGGTAAGGAACTTGCACAAATATAATCGCGGTTCTGTAGGTTTATCATGGTAGAGTGAGAGGGTGGTTGAGGTGGTTGTAGTCAGTTGCACTCACTGATCGGGCAACGATAAGAGCCCCCCTTCAAGGCCGAAGATGACTGCTCCAGTGGTGTAGACACAATAGATTTTTAATTGTGTCTCGTTTTGCGGCAGTTGATGAGATAAAGAATTTTCATTGGGCATAAATGAAATAAAATAAAGTTAACGATATACATAGTAAGATAGGAGAAAGTTGTTTATGGGTCAATTTAGTTAACCAATTTAGTTATGCTGTGATGGACTGTGATGATAATAACCTGCATCATCATTATCACATCAGCCAAAAGGACATCCACAGCTGAACAAACGCCTCTATGGATGAGGCTTTCCACATTTGTGTCGTTATTTTAGAGGGCATTTGTCAGTACTCACCACTTATGAATAGTCAAAACTTTCGTAGTTTAGTTGCAAAAGCCATAACTGGTTTATTTGAAGAAAAAACTTTGACTATTGACATTAACAACTTTTAGTTTACATCTGAAACTGATTGAAAACGAGACCTTGCTTTAGTGAATTAAACAGAGTGGATCTTCTTTATTAACTTATTTTGTGGTGGTGGTAAGGCAAGCGCAATCTGGCCTGTAATTAATGAGGCGAAGGATAATTAAATCGGATTTGCGAGAGCGAAAACACTGTGGTTGTTTTTTTAAAGCTGAAATAAGTTTCTTTTTAGTTTTTACTTTTTTTATTTATACCGTCTTATTAGAAGATTGTTTTATGGCTTTATAATTTAATCCGTTTCAAATTAGTTAATTTAAAGTTTTAGTTTTACATAATCCTTTGAGATTTATTTTAATTAAAATTTTGGTGTATTCATTTAAATTGAGAGAGTAGTTAAATCGAAACATTAATTTATTATAGAAATTAAGCTGATTAAAAATAAAATCCGAACAAATAATTTTATATGAAAATACATTATTATTTACGTGAAGTAACAGATTGCTAATTAATTACCTAGAGTGTATATTAAATGGTCTAAGATCTGTACTAATAGGAAAATGTTAACGACTTCTGTAGGATAGTGCTATTGTGTATGTAGAAGCAATCGTCTGTTTTATTATTATATGAGTATTAATTTTACATTTAATTAGTCTACTTTGTTCGCACATACCTTTTTTTTATTGGTGCCCCGTGGAAATTCTTCATGAACTTCCTTCGCCCCGGGGAAGGGCGAAGGTGTATGAAGGCGGGTTCCATTTTTTTTATTCATGTCCAGTTACTGTCTAAAACCACTGGAGTGGTCATCTTTGCCACCTAAGGGTGGCTCCAGGTCCTCGTATGATCACACTAGGGGGTTCGCACATACCTAGCTTTTTTAAAACCTTTCCTAAAACCCCTTTTTACCTTAAAGAACGTTTTAAGTTCCTTAATGACGCACATTCGAGATTCTTGAGATCGTCAGAGAATGTGAGACTTGAGATGCCAATGCATTCTACCAAATTTTGTGATAAATCCTTCACCATTCAGGCTGTCCGATTATGGAATGCACTGCCTGTGTCAATCAAGCGTGCCCAGTCATTGGTTACTTTTAAAAAACTAGTAAAAGAACATTACTTGTCTGTTTAATTGTTTGTTGTATTTACCAATATAGTACTTTCTTCTGATTGTGTATTTACCATATATTTATTATGTTTATGTATCCAATATTCTTATGGATTATTTACATTGTATTGGATAAAGTATAGTATATGGTTGTATATATGGATTATTTATAATGTATTGTATAAAGTATTTTATATTGTTGTATATGTGTGCATATTATTTAAGTAATTTATGGAATAAATACCTATTTGTATTGTATTTAATAGATTCACTATTTGATTATATTAATATAATAAGTACACCACGGAATACCCCTTTGTCTTTGTCCATCTTTTTCTTATCCATCCAAAGGTTGTCTGTAAGAAATCGCTAATAGCGATAAGACCGCCCATTGTACAATTACTGTTCATTATATTATTCCTAGTAGTTGTTTTTAAAATGGTGTACAATAAAGAATATTCTATTCTATTCTATTCTAGCTTAATCAATCTTGTAATATCACTTTACACTTTTTTTGAAAGAGTATCTCCATGGTGTTTTTGCTGGCTTTTCTCCACTGGGACTGGGACTGACATTTCCGAACCACCCACTTAACTGTTAACTATTCTTAAGAGCCTACAAGGGCCGATATGAAAATAAAACATTAGAATTTTTAGAGGTCTCGTTGTCTTAAAAACAAAAATTGCTGGCACAATACGCCTAGCAGATGTATAGCGAAGATTTTTTATTATTGTAGTAGTGATTAATTTTTATTTTTCGTAGCGAAAATAAAGAAAAGCAAATATGCAGATATTTGTAAAGTGGAGAGCGTGTATGTAAGAAACGATGCTGCTACACACCGATGCAGTGTCAAGAGTGGAGAACCAGGGTGGCAGAGAGGCAGAGACTACTCGTAGACAGAGTCAACGAGTCACGAGAATGAGATGTAGTCGCAACGTGCCATAGGGACCGCTCTTCTATCGGCGTGCTATTACATAATATTTCCCGAAGTGTACGCGAATTGCATCCATTGAACCGAAATAGCTTACGGAAATATATCGTATCTATTTCATTCATTCTAGCAGCAGCCGACTGTATCAACCTGCACGGTCGGTGCAGTGGTTGATACAGTCGGCTGCTGCGCTCCGGGTCGTGGGTTCGATTCCCGCACGGAACAAATATTTGTATGATCTGTTGTTCCGGGTCTGGGTGTATTGCAATTCATGGAATTAATGTCCGTAAAACGCTCCCACGACACAGGGGAAATCCAAGTGAGGGGCAACGTTCTAAAAAAATATATAGCTACGCGCAGAATCCATACGTGCAGTATACATACGTGCAACGTGCAATCCTCACACACAATGATTATATTAATAATAGACGCGATATATTTGCGTAAGCTATTTTGATTCAACGGGCACTATTAAATGTTTGTGTTAATATAAAAAAAATACACTGTGATATGATACAGTTTCTATCAAACAATGTAAAGAAATATTTGTTTTAAATACAAATTTTTTTTCCTAGTGTAGGGTACTATAATGTCTGTGCTGGTGTTACAAATTCGTGATCACACACACGATCCGTACGAGTGTTAAAAATGAATGTCACCTTACCGAGCGCGAATTAAGCCAACATTTTCCCAACATTTTAAACTACGAGATAGTTGCAAGGGAATATTTTCCGCAAATTAAAACTCGACTTTTTAAGTTAGTACGGTAATACAAAGAACGTGAAATACTGACCTATTTCGCTGACAGGACAATGCTTCTACTAAAGTAAATAACTTTACCTAGCCCGGCTGGTAAGGTTTATTTTTTGTTCTCCGATGAATACTTCTACTTCTTTTTATTATTATTATTACTTCGTGGATGATATTCAATATTTTTAATACCATTGTCTGCAACTATGAGGGTTTCTCTCTGAATGAAAATTCAAGAGGTAAGTGTGTTAGGTATTTATGTTAATTTGAAATAATGTAGACTACAGCTTAGGTATTTGAAAAAGCGTACCCACTATTCTACTAATCGCCACTACGTCACTCACTGAGGCTATTGCTGAAAATCAGCGCTGCTCGGCTCGTCCTTTTGTCACAGCATTAAGCTGGGCAATGACCTGTGTTTTGCACTTATGCAACGCACAATTTTCACATAAGATCGTAGATTAAGTAATCGTTCGTAGGCAATGGCATTATATTTCAAATATAACATTCCGTTTCTGGTTCTTCTCAACCATAAAAGATAAAGATACAATATTTTTTATTCATTTAAAACCATTTATAGGCACTTATGAGTAGTCAAGACTTTAGTTGCCTCGTTCCAAGGTGTAGATTTCCTATGGAGAAGAACGGCCAAGAAACTCCATGGTTACTCTTATTAAATCATATTGGTACAATGTTTTTTTTTTAACTACAATGTTCTCGAAATTATGGTAAAGTGAGGATGCCTCGGATGATCTCCCGTGTGGTGCCGGCTCAGAATGCCACCACCCCATCTCCTCCCATGGGTGTCGTAAAAGTCGACTAAGGGATTAGCCGGAGGATGGGCAGCAGCGTCCTTCGAGTACATTAACAACTTAGCTGCGATCGCCAACCCGCCTGCCAAGCGTGGCGATTATGGCAAAACCCCCCAATGAGCCCACAACACATCCATATCGGTGGTTGTGGTGATCTTTGAGGGAGGCCTGTGTCCAGCAGTGGACTTGATTCGGCCGAAATGATGAAAAATGAATGAATGAGGACAATGCAGGAGAAAAGAGTCTACACTAAACAAGCTTAATTTTAATATTTACCAGGGTTTTTAATTCAATTGTCATGACAGCATTAGGATGACCAATCCCAACAGACGGCACTCGTTCACGAGCATGACACATGCATCAGCATCGCCCAGCCCAACCATATTGTAGCGACCCGACACACAACGCCAACATGAGCAGGACACTTGCGTGAGCATGACATACCTAAACTGCCAGAGAAATATTACGCCAATAAAACGAATTCATTGAAAAGCCCACATGGTACTCGCACTATTTCAGTATCAAATCTTAATGTATAAAATGAACATTAAAAATTAAATAACAAAAAGTCATATAGAATAATGAAATGAATTAATACAATCCATTATAAGAAATGATGCAATTTAAATGTCAAGTATTTTTTTTTATAGTAAAGCTGTTCGATACATTGATACCAAGAATGTCAATATAAGTCTATGATCATCAGATCAGGTCAATCCCAAGCATTTTTATCATCCTTATAGTCTGTTACGTTATAGAAACCTTTTCTGCACAGCTTCTGTTTTATAGTGGACTTGAATTTATTAACGCTTAATTTTTGAATATGACTTGTCAATGTGTACGTTTTTAGTTATTGTAAAAACGTAGACATTGACATGTAAATGATTTGCTTATTTCTGGAGTCTAGTTGCAGGAACAACGAGTTTGTGTTTGTTCCTGGTATTAATACTATGGATATTACTGTTCTTGTGGCAAAACCCCCCAATGAGCCCACAACACACCCATATCGATCGTTGTGGTGATCTTTGGGGGAGGCCTGTGTCCAGCAGTGGACTTCATTCGGCCGAAATGATGATGATGATGTATGGTAATATGTGGCCTTCAATTTCTTCTGATGGCATAGAAATACGAAATGCGTACATTAAGTTTTATGCATAGCATAACGCGGGGTGCATTTGTGTTTGTATATGTGTACAACCCGCGGCAAACATTTTGGCCGGTCTGGACATGATAAATACTCCTGCGCAGTAGAATTTATTAAGTCAAAGTCAAAGTCAAAGTTTTTATTTCATATAGGCCCTAATAGGCAATTAAGAAAAGTCGAAAGTTAAGGTGCACGGTTCGGAAAAGTTGATCTTATGGAGAAGAAGCCGGCAAGAAACTCCATAGACACTTTTAAAAAAAGTGATATTACAATTTAACACATTGCTCGCTATGTGGAAACAAAGTGGACTAAATATGCACGATAATAAACATACTATTGCTTCTGTAATACACAATCAGAAATTGACAATTATTAACGCAGAGGTACGAGTCAACGAAGTTATCACATTTACAAAATGAAGAAGATGCTAAATTATATTAAAATAAAGGGCAATATGGCCATCAAGCTGTAAACAATGTCATATTGTATACATTAACATGTCAAAAAGGACATATGTAATATGTCCTATATAAAAAAGTTATCAATTCTAACAAGAATTATATCTTCATTCATCGCAATTCAGAATAATTAATAGATAAACACATGTTTTGTCAAAAGGGTACCAGGAAAGCCACATGTGCAGAATATTAGGTGTGCGCGGGTACTCCACCTGCAAATCGCGTAGCCACCACGATCACTTGACGCTCGTGTATATCGTGCGTACAGATTCCCTTTTCAATGTGTGATCAACGTTCACTACGGCGAATAAGTTTGCCATAATCTGTACAAGGATAAGCATTTTATATAGCACTCATATTTTTTGTTCCACCCGAACGAATACACAAAGATAAATCTTTTGACGGCGTGGTGCCTTTTTATCCTCTGCGTTACATCAGAAACCTTTTCCTAGTTTACACGATTTAGTCGCTTTTCTCATTGGATAGAACCGTACGGCTTTGGCCAATTGAAAAAAGGGATAAGACTGGGTATAATGGCGTACAGACAGACATAGTATACGATGTTAATCGGATCTAGTAAGAGATAGTCGCTACGCAAACTGAGCGGTAGAAAAATATACTGGATGTAACGTTGATGAGATCGAAATTTAATTGGATTGTTGTTTACACGAAATTTAAAATATTCTAAAATGTTTCTAATAGTGTAGCAGCTGTTCGATTTACAAATTTCTCTTTTTAGTGTATATTTTTCCTTGATTATTTCTCATTCGATGCGCTGAATTTTTTATATTGATACATTAATATTATCTGTATCTACATATATTATACTAGCGGCCCGTCCCAGCTTTGCACGGGTGGACATTTATTTTTTAATAATTTTGGGATAAACGTAGAGTAAACATAGTCTAATTTTTGGTCGGCATTTCTATCAATTTTTAAAATGTAATAAAGAAGTAATAACTACTACAATAGTTGGACACATGACATCCCGAAGTTTTTTGGTAGATATTATTGCTATGTTCTTTAATATTCTAGAACATTTTTTGTTCTATCATCAATAGTTTCCGCAGCGCATGCGATGAAAGACATTTTATGGCAAATATTTTTAAACCTTGGGTTACCTTATTGAAGTTTTAGTAGGGATTCCTAATGTTTTTTAGTAAGAAATATAGCCTATATTACTTAAAGATAATGTAGTATTCAAATGGCGAAAATATTTTTGTATTCGGGTCGTAGTTTTAGAGTTTATTCGTTACAAAAATACAAATCTTTCCTCTTTATAATATTAGTGTAGATTATGGTTTTAATGAGCAATTTTTTTATAATATATATATTTTTGATTGCACCGTGAGAGTTATCACTCTGATTCTGTAATTCATCAAATTATCAATGTTAAGCAACAATTACCCTTAATTGTTATACACGAGAAATAGTTAGTTTGTTATGCAGACACTTTATGTACCTATGAAATGTCTTCATCCATCTTTTAGGCTTCTTTTAACACTTTACGTCGTCTTTTTGGTTATAGGTAGGTACTGCGCATAAAGTGTTACACTTTATTTATAAATTACATTACTGCATCGACCGACAGTTTTCTAAAATGAAATTTTGACAACTTAAAGTTTTTAATTAATTCTTTGCTTTAATTTGCTTTGTTTTACTGAAAAACGGGTGTAGTTTTATTATGGGAGTAGATAATAAAACTACATCACTTTTTCAGTAAAACAGAGGGGAATGTTGTCGAATTAACTATTTCTGCTCTCTAAAAGCTTTGTAAGAACAAAAAACAAATGCAACTGAGACTAAACAACGTGATTAGTGTTTCCATTAGTCGATTCTGTTTACGTATCGAATAGTAATTGTCTTTGCCGATGGGAAATCAGTAACAGCTAATGTGTTACATGTCCGACATAATAACATTGGCTAATTGTCACGAGGTGTAGATCATGAAGTTTGTATGGTGTAAGTTAGAGAAGGTGAGGATCATTTGTCGTTTCAGCCGAAAAACGTCCAATGTTGGACAGATGCCCCCCAAAGATTGCCATAACGACGGGTATCGGTTTGTGTTGCGTACTCATTGGGATGAATGAGCCCCAATGAGCCCACAACACATCCATATCGGTGGTTGTGGTGATCTTTGGGGGAGGCCTGTGTCCAGCAGTGGACTTCATTCGGCCGAAATGATGATGATGATGACTCATTGGGAGGTTTTACCATAATCGCCACGCTTGGCTGACGGGTTGGCGATCGCAGTTGAGTATGACGGCACGGCAGTGGCTGATACAGTCGGCTGCTGCGCTCCGGGTCGTGGGTTCGATTCCCGCACGGAACAAATATTTGTATGATCTGCAGGTAGTTGTTCCCGTTCTGGGTGTATTGTATGTGGAATTCATGTCTGGAAACGCACCCACGACACAGGAGAAACCCTAGTGTGGGGTAATGTTTTTATAAAATAAGAAAAAAGAAATGTTATACACGTACTCGAAGGACGCTGCTGCCCATCCACCGGCTAATCCCATAGTCACCTTTTACGACACCTACGGGACGAGTGGTGGTATTCTTAGCCGACATCACATGGTAAATATTATTTGTTTTGCGACGATCATTATTTCGTCTTAATACTGGTTACCTTTTTGTGGACAAATATGACGCGATGTGATGCGAAGAAAAGAGTTTTTTACTAGGTGGCATAAACTATCGCTCATAGCAGTATACCACTAGATTTGACGTAATTAATTTTCTTTTCAGATAAGTAGGTACTCTTATGATTTGTACTTTAGTGTGAAACTCCCGATGTGATTTGCCATAAGATTTCCGTTCAGATGATGTTAAGTTCGGACAAGAACTTCCTTTTATAAATTTTAAATTGGGATGCGATTCTGGATATAGGCCTCTCGGTCCCTCTACGGCACTAAATATAAACCAGCAAATCGTAAGGTTCTTGAAATAGCCGCTGCTTTTATTTTTACATTAACTTACATATTCATGTTAGTACGTACGTAGGTAGATACGTTAGGTTAGCCGATTGGTTTTCAATTTATGTGCATTAACAACAAAGTTTCACGTGCTTTCGAAATAGAAGCTAAATCTGATAACACTCGAAAATTTGAAATTGCATCGTTGTATATTCGAACCTAAAGCCATTAGTAAAGTTTTGTATTATAGTACGTTCTGTTCTGTGAAAATAATTCTGATATTAGTATTGCAATATGTGGTACCTATGTCTATTATTAAATAACAAACTAGAAATTGGAATTATGGTTCTATAAGAAAGCTCAAGGTCAGTCATCGAGCTATGGAGAGAGCTATGCTTGGTATTTCTCTACGAGATCGAATCAGAAATGAGGAGATCCGTAGAAGAACTAAAGTTGTCGACATAGCTGAAAGGATTAGTAAACTGAAGTGGCAACGGGCAGGGCACATTGCTCGTAGAACTGATGGCCGTTGGGGCACAAAGGTTCTCGAATGGAGACCGCGCACCGGAAAACGCAGCGTGGGACGACCTCCAACGAGGTGGACAGACGACCTGGTGAAGGTCGCTGGGAGTCGTTGGATGAGAGCGGCATGTGACCGCTCGTTGTGGAAATCTAAGGGGGAGGCCTTTGTTCAGCAGTGGACGTCCTGTGGCTGATATGATGATGATGAACTGTATAAATGCAAAATAATTTAATGGAATTTTTTCAGGTACAGTTTATTAAATCGTTAGTCGATTTTAGAATCGATATCGATTGGATCGATTAGGAGTTACCCGTTAACTTATCCCAAACGTAGCGGATAGGAAGACGCAGTATTGTACGCAAGCCATACGTCAAGTTTGACGTTTATCCAATATAGTACGTGCCCGCGTTGGGTTGATCTAATCGACTACTGTCTGCTATGTTGTACGATTATTTATTCGTCAGCAGTATGAGCATGTAATCACAATTCGTTTACGTCAATACGAAACGTCGTATAAATCTATCGGTATATCGATGCTGGTCACAGAAATGAAGACGAGGATAAAGATACACAGAATGCATTGTTGTGTTTGATTCGGATTTCTTGGAAACATACGGCTTTGTAGCGGAAACGCAACGTGAATAACTCGGTAATTAACTTCGATCAACAATAGTACAAAATTTCCGAATAGCGCTTCAAAAACGACCCGAAAAATAAGGGCACAAATAATGTTGTGGTCTTATTTGATATTAGTATGGTCCAATCATAGCCAACATAAAAATGTCAAAATGCCGCAGTACGCGTTCAAAGCGAAAATAACTATCGCAACACCAAGCTTTCCCAAGAAATATCTTTTTACGTAGTTTATGTTAAAAAGTATGTGTTTATACTGTAAAAATTAAAATAAACATAAAATATAAATAAATTAACAAACTATTGAGCTTGCAATGTCACAACGCATGGTTACTGTGTTCAAACATTGACTGTTGCAGAACAATATACGTATTTTCAACCTTATTGTTTATATGTTATGTTTTCACTGGTGCGATGTGTTTTTGTTCCTGAAGGTAATTAATATATTTTTCACAGATACAGTTACACAACGCTGAATTAATTGTTGCTGCTTTTGATACTAGAGTTAGAAAAAGTTGTATCCTTATTAGAATTCTACTAGTTCTACTCTCAAGTAAACCACACTAATAAAAGTTTAATAAAACTTACTGGTTACAGGTTTTGAAGTTCAGATCGTTTCACATTACATAGTAAGTCTTTTTTTAAAATAAAACTACATCATCATATCAATCAAAGACTGACGAAACAAAGGCCACCCTTAAGGATTTCCACAACGACACGCTACATACTGCCGGCATCCAACGACTCCCAGCGACCTTCATCAGTGAAAACGCAGCGAACAACGGCCTCCAACGAGATCAAAAATATTGAATGAACAAAATAAAAATCTATACATACTACTAAAAATAAATAAAATTGTAGTGTGTGTTTGTAATCTCAAAATAACAGCTTTTTACTTACTGCATATGAAGACAGACCGATATACATACGGTACCTACAACAAAAAAACTATTTTTATTTATTTTGTCTGTATGTCTATCGGTCTGTCTGTCTGTTTGTTACCGCTAATCTCCGAAATGGCTGAACCGATTTCTACGGGACTTTCACTGGCAGATATCTGATGTCATAAGGAATAACTTAGGCTAGGTACTTTTATTTTAGAAAAATAATTAGTTTTCCACGCAAAAAAGGTCCCATGAAATCTAATATATTTAATCTATGTCAAGTGTCTATGCCGAAGTACTCTAAATTATTTTTAAGTAATCCGATATCTTCTAAATTAAACGGTAAAACCGCGGGTCCTAGCTAGTCTTCAATGAAGTCCATCCTATCTACCAGGGCCGCATACCATCTAATATGTTTATCACCACTCGGTGTCAAAATTCCGCATCATAAATCTAAAGAAACGCCCGGACCACTCGCCTCGCCAAATATTTGTAAAGCGTTGCCAGTCGATTTTGTCGCCTGCCGGTGACATGGGATTGTTTTATGGTATTCTCAAAAGAGAGTACGTCAGTAAATCATGGACAGATTTTTTGGGGTGGCGTTCGTAAGATAGCTTTACGGATTTTGGGGTTCTATAGGTACCTTTTATAGAGGTGCTGACTGCTGAGTGCAACTTACTTTAAAGTATATGAGGATACTTTTTATGCGTGGATAAGGGGTTTTCGGAGGGAATTATCCGTTCGGAATATATGTAGGTACCTTACCAAGTACATTACACACAAACGTTAGTTCCATATTGGGACCAAACCCGCGACCCTTAGTGCAGAATGTAAAGAATTGAACCATTACGCAACCTAGGTTAAAATTGATATTTATTTAGGTCTAAGAACATTTAAATTAGATTTATAACCTCGTATTTAAATTAAGTATTTATTGCCTGAAATGTAATATTGAAAAAGGAATCTACCAATAAAAAAAATGTAGAGACAGAAACGTTATCTCATTAAAAAGTCCAGCGTAATACAATCATTGCATAAAAGAACATTTGAAGCGCAAACAGTACCTTTTTTAACTCAATCGGAGTAAATATTTGAACTTTTTTTGCCATGAAAATCTTTCCCCCGGTTTGAATATTTGATCAGAAAACCTTTCTATAAGACGTGTCTAGTAAAATATCTTATTTTACTGTACAGCTATAGGGGATCAACACAACGTCGGGATTATTCGGGTGCTTTTAATATTTACATATTTTATGATAAAAACCTTGTGGATATGTAATACGATTTAAAATATTTTTGGCAAAAATATTTTGCGTTCTATTTTGTGGATTTATCGGCCTTTAGAGTTATCGGCAGTATGATAGTCTGTTGTGATGTCATGTTTCTGTGATTTCTTTTTCATTTGAAATTGTTCGAATTTCGAACAAGTTTTTGTCCCATGCAGGGATCAAACCCGTGACACGTAGCGCAGAAAGTCACTCGCCACAGTCGCTTACCGACTTCGCCAACTGTGCCGTCACTATCTACCGATATAATACCACCATAGGTTTAGCCGCGTCTAAGGTAATAAGCCAATACAGTTTTTATAGAAATGAATATTGTTAGCGATAGTTACGGCTTACCAAGATAGCACCAATATCGTTTTTGAGTACAAGTAATCTTGTTGTAAAATAGCGTGTGCGCATGAGTTCTCGACCGGCCGGCCGAGATGAAGCTTTTCGACGTACTGTCAAACTGACATTAGAGATGCGTCGCTCTGACGTAGTAATAGTGCTGTGACAATTCACAACAGATGTTTAAATTCGTCAGAGTGCAGACAACTCTCCAAATAGCCATTTTCTAAGTACATGCTCTGTGATTACTGTTTACATGTATACGCTATTCATGTTGGTTATAAGGCGTACAGTTGCAACGATCTCCGGTGTTACATTGTCCAAGCTGGTCCAAGCGGACAACAGAGTAATTATGAAAACAGAGATAGTTATGTTGTAGTGTAATTATCGGTAAATGTAATGTAATCGCCGCGTAATTGCCGTGTGGTGCCGGCTCAGAATACCACCACCCCGTCTCCTCCCGTGGGTGTCGTAAAAGTCGACTAAGGGATTAGCCGGAGGATGGGCAGCAGCGTCCTTCGAGTACATTAACAGCTCAACTGCGATCGCCAACCCGTCTGCCAAGCGTGGCGATTATGGCAAAACCCCCTAATGAGCCCACAACACACCCATATCGGTCATTGCGGTGATCTTTGGGGGAGGCCTGTGTCCAGCAGTGGATTTCATTCGGCCGAAATGGTAATGTAATCATTTTAGCTGAATCAAGTCCAACACTCGACACATGCTTTCGCCAAACGCCGCCACAATGACCGTGTGTAAGACACACACGGTCATTGTGTTCATTGGAGGGTTCTGCCATGGCCGTCACGATTGGCAGGCGGTTTGCGAACGCAGTTGAGTTGTAAAAGTACTTGAAGGACGCTGCTGACTATCCTCCGCCTAATCCCATCCCTTTTACGACACCCCCAGGATAAGACGGGATGATGCTATTCTTAGCCTTAGGTGTAATGTACATCCAGACCGGTAGTTGTGGCGATCTTTGCAGGAGGCCTGTGTCCAGCAGTGGACTTTATTCGGCTGAATTGATGATGATGAATGATGTATAATATCTATTAATCCGTGAAATAATGATATTATATTCATACTTAACACGTTTGCTGCCTCTGTAAGTACTCTCCTCTATACATGTTGCATCGATTGCTGGCACATTGATGTTTCATGGACAATTTACTCGTGCGTTCGCGTTGGTGCAATTTCATCGTGACGACATTGTCCGAGACCTCATGTACGTGAATGTAACATAGACGGGCACATGATAGCTTTGATAGAGCTGTAGTGAAGGGTGGTATTTGGTGAATTGTTTAGAAGACGTGTTATTATTGGGCTTGTTACTAGTCGAGTTTTGTTCTAAAGTTCATCATTGGTTCTAAAGATTATCATATTCAACTGCCGAGCACGGGTCTTTTACTAGAGCGCTAAAACACACGGTTGGGAGAGAATTTTGCTTGATTCTTGATCGAAGTTGGTATAGCGCTCAGAAGGATCCTGCTCTGCTACCTATTATCGTTTTGTTAAAAACTAGTAGGCGATTAAAACAACAATGCTACATGGGAGCAGCCGAACTAGGTGAAAAACCTGTATCTGGGTATACAGCGCCAAGAGGCACTTAGTTTCCTGCTACGATACTCGTGACAAGAGAAGAAGTTAGGTACCTATTCCTTGTAGCACGCATGTGGTCACGTGCTGCCGTGGGACGCTTTGGGGGATCCTTTACAATCCCCCCGGGGGGGTGACCGCTTTACAGTCACCCTCTCCGAGATGTGCCTATAGGCGCCACCAGTGGGCGGCTCTAGTGTGATCATACGAGGACCTGGAGCCTCCCTTAGGTGCCGAGGATGACCGCTCCAGTGGTTTTAGCCGGTAGGAGTCCGGCATACTCTGCACCCTTCCCCGGAGCGAAGGAAGTTCATGAAGAATATCCACTGGGCACCAATAAAAAAAATGTACCTATTCCTTAACAGGAATCACACATACCACAGAATCGCTTGTCTGTTGTAACTTAAATCTATCTGGCGTGTATCAACGATTGAGATTTTGAGATTATTTATGATTGAAAAATTTAAAATCTCATCAAAGTCAAAGTATTTATTACTGTGATTTTTGGTGATACAGTAGGTCTTATACTTATTTTATTGTAACTCATAAATCAATCCGTTAGGGTGTACACTATTTAACAAATATAAGATAAGATACATTAGTCATTACGTACAATTTATCAAGAGAGAAGAAAATACATTTAAAATCTTAATTCTGAAATATGGCAGGCTTTATAAAATCTATTTCACAGAATAAATAAAATCATTATAATAAAACAAATTTAAATCTGAGATATTACTACATAAAATCACTTACATTAGATTTTGTCAAGAAAAAAATCATCAGTGGTATAATAGCATTTGCCAAATAAAAATTTACTTAGTTTACGTTTAAATTGTGTCAAGTTGGAGTCTTTCATGTCATTTGGTAGGTTATTAAATATTATTAAATCATAAATGCATATTATGATAGTTTAGTTTCAGTTCAAATATATATTTTTCCAAACGTTTTTACACTATGCCTGTTAAATGTGTCCATTTGTTTAGTACTCGACGTCCTTCTGAGAATATGATGGTGATGATCCTATTCAATATATATTAAATTAGACAAAATAAACGGCTCTAAATTTATAAGCTGAAAGTTCCCTGGTCGACCACGCTGCACCTTGTGTTCTTAGCACAGTTTATGACTCTCCAGTGGCATAAAGTTCTCAACTGCAACAAACTTCAATAAATTAGACGAACTTCAATGCATAGCACCACATGCTATTGATCTTGAAAGAGTCTGAAGATAAATGCAATACAGTACACGGTATCTTGAATACTTCCGGAATTCTCGTAGTTATATTTGTTATAGCGGTCTAAGAATGGTAAAATTTATATATCTGTTTCACACAATACACCGTGTGCCGTGTGGTGCCGGCTACGAACAGCACCAACCCTTCTCATCTCGTGGGTGTCGTAAAAGCCGACTTAGGGATTAGACGGAGGATGGGCAGCAGCGTCCTTCGAATACATTAACAACTCAACTGCGATCGCCAACCCGCCTGCCAAGCGTGGCGATTATGGCAATAGCCCCAATGAGCACACAACACACCAATATCGGTCATTCTGTGATCTTTGTGGGAGGCCTGTGTCCAGCAGTGGACTTTATTCGGCCGAAATGATAACACAATACACGTCCTCGTGAATTGGGACTGAATGTATTTATTTTTAAATAAAAATAATAATCTACAATAAACATGCTCGTGAGGTTACGATAATTGATTCAATAAGTAAAAAGATTGAAGAAAGAAAACAATTTCTTGCAACTTCAATGATGTGTTTGAAGTTCTTATGCCTGAGAGAAAAAACCTTAGACATACATGTTCTGCTATTTCAGTTACTATATTATTGAATACTAGCTGGGACCCGTGGTTTCACCCACCGTTTAATTTAGAAGAAATTGGATTATTTATAAATACTTTAGATGCTTCGGCACAGACATTTGACATAGAGTATATATATTGGATTTCATGGGTTTTAATATTTTTGCGCGTATCCCTAGTTATTTTTCTAAAATAAAAGTAGCCTAAGTTATTCCATATAACAACAGCTATCTGCCAGTGAAATCGGTCCAGCCGATTCGAAGATTATTGGGAACAAACAGACAGATAGCAACAACAACAACAAAAAAAGTTTTTTTGTTGTAGTATATACTTTCACATGCATTTAGTAAAAAGCTGTTATTTTGACATAACTCACACTTCAATTTTATTTATTTGTGTAGATATTGTTTAACAAGTTGTTTATATTATGTCTGTAAAATGTGTACTTATTTCATTGCTTTTTATAATTATTCTAGTCAATCTGTTTACGGGTTAATCCTCTGCAGGAGAAACCCGGTATTTTAATAGGCTTATGCGGGGCCATAGTTCCAACACGCAAAGGCATAGGGCATTGCCATGGGACACTAATTGGGGACTCTCCAAGGCTACAATTTAAAAATAGGATCACAATTTGTCTCCTGTGGTGTAGAACTGTTGCATGAAATGGAAACTACAATAATAAGGTCTATTGCAATGGGTGTTATAATTATGGACAAACATTTTTGACTTTACTGAAACAACGGCGCCTGCTTTTCCACCTTTTGACGAAAGTTATTAAACATCGGTGTCCGTGTGGTGTCCGGATTAAGAATATAGCACCACTCCATCTCCTCCCGCGGATGTCGTAAAAGGCGACTAAGGGCCCCAAACCAGAGGGATGGGCAGCAGCGTCTCTTCACCACCCTCACCCTCACCAAATGCCTGCCAAACGAGGTGAGTATTGGCAAATCCCCCCCCAAAATAATAACACAATTGTGAAATTCTATGGAGGAGGCCTCTGTTCAGCAGTGGACGTATAAATGGCCGATATGATAAAGTGACCTGCATATTCTAGTTTCGCAAGTTCATTTATGGTTTGTGTTTGGGTAGCAAAAAATCACATGTGTACGAAATTTCAACTTATTCGGGTCAGTAGATTTGGAACAAATTGGCTGTGACAGACGGTCAGACAGGTAGATATACGAGTGAACCTACAAGGGTTCATCAAAGGTAATCAAATGATTAGAACAATTTCAATGGAAATTAATACAAGGTTAGGTGGTTGGGAGGCTATTGGAAGGTCATTGGGAGGCCATTGGGACCTCCAATAACTAAGGTTATTGGAGGTCCCAATGAATGAAATGAATGGCTTGGGAGGCCCTATGTTTAGCAGTGGATATTTACGAACTATCAACTACGGAAAAAAACCTGATATCGACTGTCATCAATGCACGTATACACACAGTTGGATGCAATTAGTAATAAAGTGCCGCGGGTCTGGTATAACGGTCTGACGGTCTGGCGCGGGTCCAAACAGACCCGTCTGCGTCTTCTGCCAATTGCGGCCGAATATCTACTACTTTATGTGTAAAGTTCGTGAACCTCTGCAATGCAATATCGGAGTTATGCACCGGTTGTTATTTAGCGTTTGCTGGATTTTGTTGGAGTTTCTGAATAGAGCTGTGTTTATTTATATGTTGTACATATTCAATTTATTTGAAAGACCAACAGCAATATTGCATTTTGTAAACAAAGTTAGCCACAGGCAATTAGAGGTCTCAGCTATTTAACATGGTATAAAGTAAGTGGAAAAACTAAGTAACATTAAACAAAGAATTATGAATATTGAACTATAATAATCTAACCAGATATTACTTGAAAAAGTCTTGGCTTAGCAACCGTCTCGATGTCGTCATATTCGCGTTAAAAACGTCAGGATCATAAGATTTACAGACTGAGTTAATCGAATATATATATATATTAATATATATATCATTTTTTATATATAAGTAACGTCCGTTATTTCTCTTCGTTTAATCGAAGGAATAAGGTAACATTTAGCGCAAAATTTTAAAGAGTTATCGGTTTTGTAAGTGTTTTTAGTACAATAGCATAAATATTTTACAAACCTTTTTTGGATGTTCTTTATCTGTCAACATATTAATCATATCTGGGATTCCAGACCTGTGACCCGTATTCTAGAATGCTCCGAATGAATGTACAGTAAAGTATTTTGAATGTTTTACTTGTGCACGTATTTGGGGAGTGCTTTTGTTGTTACTCGCTATACAGGCTGAATTTTTGAACTGAGGTCAAAAAGATGATTTAACTTGTATAATAAGGTATTCGATCCAAATTTTGGAGCTATTTCTCAACAACGCCATGTGAGCTCTGTGTTAGTACGCAAAATAAGTAAGAATGAGTACGTTCTTGTCGTCAACCCTCCGATGATAGCAGCCTCTTCATTTTACTCAACACGTCAGTCTATATGCAGAATATATGATAGTTATTTTCATGGGTCAAATGTTTGAACAAACTATTGTGACCTTGTATATGTGCCTATAGAAAGTTGTTATAGAAAGTTGTTAGCATAACAGTCATGAGACTGCGCACCGGAAAACACAGCGTGGGATGACCTCCAATGAGGTGGACAGACGACCTGGTGAAGGTCGCTGGGAGTCGTTGGATATGAGCTGCATGTAACCGCTCGTTGTGGAAATCTAAGGGGGAGGCCTTTGTTCAGCAGTGGACATCTTTTATCTTATATGATGATGTAGAGTTTTTAAATTATTTTTGGTTTTGTTGTTCTGAAGTTCTATTTATGTACTACTATATAATGTTACGCACTGCTAGGGAACTACTAATATAAATGTAAATATTTGCATGTTTGTGGCTGCATTATGCTCGAACGGCTGAACGGAATTTAACGACATTTGACAGAGAGGTACTTACTATACAGTACCAAATTTCATGACATGTGATGTGAAATAGGATATCTTTACTGCGTTATCAAGTTCCCTTAAAGGTTTCATTCAATTGGTCCCCTCACGTATAACGTCGCGGAATGTATATCTATCAGTTTCATCACCATCATATCAGCCAAAGGAGGTCCACTACTGGACAAAGGCCTCCTCCACGTTGTTTGGTGCAATGGCTGATACAGTCAGCTGCTGCGTTCCGGGTCGTGGGACAAAAATTTGTATGACCTGCAGGTAGTTATTCCGTGGAATTTGTGTCTGTAAACGCATCCACAACACGGGAGAAATTTAGTATTGGAGCAAAGATAAAAAAAGTAGAATATATTTCTACTATTGTGTCGTCATTTTTGGGGTAGTATTATTCGCCACGCTTGGCAGGCAGGTTCCACAGAAGGAACGCTGCTGCCCATCACTCTGGTTAGAGTTTCTTAGTCGCTCTTTACGATATCCATGAAAGGAGATGGAGTATTGGATATTCTTTATCCGGACATCAATACACATGCGGTTGATTCCGCTGAATTCCGCAACAGAATCAACTGCATTCACGGATTCAGTTCACTTTGAATAAATTATTTATTTATTTAATTTGAGTTTGAATTGGAAAGTTGCCGCGCCGGTCGTATTACTTTATCACTCAATTTTAAATTGGATAATATGCGCATCGCCGTTGCGTATACCGATTAGCAATTCAATCAACTTCGTCTCCTAAATCTCGTATGCCTCTCTCGGCTCTGCCGGCATATAAAAATCTGAAGAGTGCAACACACCTTAAGGTTTCCAAATTCCGATAGCAGACGTCACATTTAAGATCAAATTAAGTTATGAAGGACAGTTTAAGTTAATGGTAATTCTAATGTTCAATGGTTAAATTTTGATAAAAGATCAAACTATTTTATTCCGACGTGCTTCGAAGGGCACGCAATATTGTCGGTCTCTGGTCTATACTTTATGAGAACAACAAAGTACGCAAAAATACTTTATTTCACATATTTAATTATTCTAGGATTAATTTGACATTAAATCATTTAAACAGTAATGAAATGGATCGTAATTTTGCATATAATAATCGCGTCTGCTGAGCTCACTCGTATTTAAACGAAACATCAAATGCCTATATTGTCATTGGTCAATATCGGATTTATCCACTGCACGGAAACGATATCAAATATTTAAAAAGAACAATAATAATTTTACAAATTTGTACAATAATGTATGTGCCGTGTGCGTATCCCGTGCGTGTCGTGTCCGTATTGTGCCGTGTGGTGCCGGCTCAGAATGCCACCACCCCATCTCCTCCCATGGGTGTCGTAAAAGTCGACTAAGGGATTACCCGGAGCATGGGCAGCAGCGTCCTTCGAGTACATTAACAACTCAACTGCGATCGCCAACCCGTCTGCCAAGCGTGGCGATTATGGCAATATGAATGAGCCCAATGAGCCCACAACACATCCATATCGGTCATTGTGGACATCTTTGGGGGAGGCCTGTGTCCAGCAGTGGACTTCATTCGGCCGAAATGATGTACAATATTATTTCATTTGATTTCATTGAATCTGGCCACCTCAGCATTCATTGAGAGATAATTTTGGATTGATGAATGCGAAGTGGCAAGATGAGAGAAACAAAGCGTCTCTCAACTTAATTAAACATGAACTATTGATATAAGTTTTTAAACTATCGCGAATTTCACTCATATTAGACTATGATTTCGGGACTTTTCGCGCACAGATAAATCAAAACAATATTTTGACTAACCTCAACGTGTCGGCCAAGTTGTTTGACCGTGGTCACAAGAAGACTAAAAACTATTGATACTCTTGAATTTATACATTCAATGTTAAGATGCTAAAGACAAATAGTTATTTGCTGAAAGTAGCACAAAGCAACGAAAAATCTGTTTTAAAAAAGTACTCTTTTTTATTTTTATGTATTTCATTTTTTACGTACTTTATTTTTATGATCCCAAAACGCAAAAGTACTTGTATTGTACCAAAAAAAGGTGGCACCGTTTTTTGGAACTACTCAGTCGTTGTCGTTAGAAGGCACTCATTAAGGCATCCTGGAGGCCTTTGGGCGGCTTGTATAACTCTGACACTGTTCACTGAACACACGAAAAGAAGAAACATTGTCACGTTTTCACTAACTCACTTTCTTGTCTGTCTGTTCGGTACAAATTCCGCTGTCGATTTTAAACTAACTTCCCGATGAGCTAGAGACTTGAAACTATAAACATAGCTTAGAACTGTAAGACAATGCAACATTAACTTAATTTTTTGTCTGTGTGTTTGTTTGTCTGTTCAGTTCAACCACATGTCTTTGTTATAATCCAGATCAACATGTTGATCCATGAGTAGTTTACCTAAGTCACGAAGAGTTTTATTTCACTGAAAATGATAACAGTGATGATGAAAACTGTGTGTGTGAGTATTCTCAACGACTGCTACTTACTATTAACTGTTGCATTTGCCCCACGTTTATATTTTTTTATGTTACCATTATTTTCAGACCCATCGAAAATTCACAATCACAAACTTTCTAAGGTTATAAAGCTGTATGGGCCTAGGAAAAAATATTTCATTCCTTTTAGTCTGTTTTAACACATTAGGTATATCAGCGATTTATGTAAGTCCACTGCTGAACAAAGGTGTCCACAATGATGTCGTCATTTTGGGAGGTATTTGCCAATACTCACCACGCTTGGCAGGCGGGTTGGCGCAGTATAACTACTGTTCCACAGAAGGGACGCTGCTGCCCATCCCTTAGGTTTGGATTCCCATAGTCGCCTTTTACGAAATCCACGGGAGAAGATGGAGCTATATTCTTAATCCGGACACCACACGGATCGGATGGAGGTTTTCATCACGTCGTAAACAAAAACATGTAAATCACTTCGAGGCACTAATGAATTGAGAAGTTGGCACGTTCCAAGATGTAGATTTAGTATGGGGGAAAACAGGCATGAAACTCCATCATCAGTTTTTTCTCATTTCAGCTGATAAACGTCCACTGATGAACAGAAGCCTCCCCCAAAGATAGCCAGAACGACCGCTATGGGTTTGTGTTGTATGCGCATTGGGGGGTTTTGCCATAATCACCATGCTTGGCAGACGGGTTGGCGATCACTGTTGTTATAATTGTACTCGAAAGACGCTGCTGCCCATCCTCCGGCTAATCCCATAGTCGCATTTTACTTAACTTTTATTAAACAAATTCAGTGAACGCACTTAACCCTTGAGTAGGTTTATAATATGACTATTAATTACTATTTATATATGCAAAGCGTATTTATGGCAAAACGCATAAAAACGCTGTATTATAACATAATTTTACTTCGCAACAATACATTATTACTCCACATTTGGCTCGCAAATGCGTCATACGTTCGATACTCGAATAATTTCCAAGAGATTAGATTTACGCGGTGTTGCCAGACACATAAAACAAATTTGACGTGTTTTGGCTAGCTGGCCCGCGGCTACGTAGCTCGGTAGACAGTTTCGGTATCAGTAAATATGCTTCCTACTGCCTGGACTGATTAATGAAGATCTACTAACGTAAATCGTAATTATCATGTTTTAGGATTCAAAATACAGAAGTCTAATTTTCGGATAATGAGAAACATGGCACATAAAGTGCATGTACGCGTTGATCTTACAAGATTAGAGGATCTGAACGAGGAAGGTAACGGAATCAATTTCCATGTTTTTTTTATTATATTTTGGTCTGGAGTCCTTTGGCCAAAATTTCCATGTTGAGCCGCGGTATTGCCAGACACATAAAACACAATTATTATTATATAATTATTCATAATGTACTCGCGTTAGAAGTTATAACTTCGTTGGGGTTAGAAACAAAATAAATCGCATTCCAATAGGAAAAACAATTATGATCCAAAAAGATAATTAAATAAAAGAAATAAAGTAGCTTACAGGTCATATTTAATTTAAAATTATATTTATTCTTAAACAGTTATAACATAATATGAAGTTTTTTATTGTCATATAGACGAGTCAAATATAAGTATAGAAAATAAATTATTTGTCAATAAAATAAATAAATATGTAATTTAAAAGTTACATTTGATGGCTTACTTTATATACCAATGTTCGTGATGGTTTGCGCGCGAATCTCTCAAATTTAAACCCGCCAAAAGAAGTATCTATATATTAATATGGGAAGAAAAAACTTTGTAGCCCTTTAATATGCATATTGCACGCACGGAAGTTTGCCCTCACCGACGTCGCAGAGGCCTATCGCCGAGTCACCTTCCTGTTCAAGTTAGTAAATGTTTTAACGTCCCTTAATACATTATAAATAATACCGATTCAGCTGGCCCTAAAACAATAGCTTGTTATCAGCAGCAACGCCCTAAGCCGAGGTCCGTGTCCCGCAGGGGGCGCCCTTAGCGCAAGTTGCTTAGTTTTTAATGCCCAACAAAAAAAAATACGGAAGTTTGTGAGATTTGGCATTGTTAAAGTTCATGTGGAGGAGGAGTGCAGAAAGAATTTGTATAAAAAAAGATTACGGTCGAATGTCGACCTTTCGGCGACCACTACGAGGGCGGCACTGAAAATTTCGGGAATCAAGGAAGTGACACAACATTACTATTTAAAAATGTATTTATTGCTTTTCGAAGTATTCTCCGCGAAATTTGACACATTTTTCCATACGATGGAACCAATCATTGAAGCAACCATTCCATTCGGAAGTTGGGGTCTCCAAAATGGCCGTTTTGTAGGCGTCCACGGCTTCTTTAGGTGATGAAAATCTCTGTCCACGCAATTTATTCTTTATTTTAGGGAAAGTATAGAAATCATTAGGGCTTAGGTCGGGGCTGTACGGCGGATGGTATAATAATTCTATGTTTTCTTGCTCTAAAAACTCTTTTGTTCTGTGCGCGGTGTGAGAACTCGCATTGTCGTGATGGAGGATGATGCGGCGGTTGCAGTTCTCTCTACGGAGTTCAGAAACGACCTGTGGCAAACAAATGCTAGCATACCATTCTGCATTAACCGTTCTTTGTCCCTCAAGAGGAATAGTCGTAACATGGCCGGTTTTGGAGACAAACGTGGCCACCATTTTTTTTGCAACACTCCGTGAACGAACAATTTTTGTTGGCTTTAACTCATTTTCGAACACCCAAACTCGTGACTGGTTTTTTGTTTCGGGTTCGTACGCATATATCCAGGATTCGTCACCTGATACGATGTTGTATACAGCATTTGAGGATCCTGCGTGGAATCTTTCGAGAGTTCTGACGCACCAAGTAACGCGAGCCGCTTTTTGCTCTTCACATAGCAAATGCGGTATCCATCGGGATAACAACTTTTTTACACCTAATTGTTCATGCAAGATTATTTGTATTTGACTCATGCCAATGTCTAAAGTTGCCTGAATTTCGCGGTATGTCACATGTCGATCTTCCTCAATCAGCTTACGCACAGCATCAACGTTTTCTTGGGTGACTGCAGTTTTTGGACGACCTTGACGAGGATCATCACTGAGCTTGACACGTCCACGTTGAAATTCAGCAAACCAGCGATAAATTGTGGTTTTGGATGGGGCTTCACCACCAAATGCAGAAATCATCCGGTCAACACACTGTTTTTGTATTAAACCACTTCGAAAGTCATAATAAATCATTGCTCTTGAATTTTCTCGAGTCAATTCCATTTTCTCAACGACTAAACAAGTTTGACAAAACCTTGTGACAAGACCGTGAATCTTTTTTTAAATAAATAACTGGTATTCGATTTGTAAAACCAAGGTGTTTTCAATTAAAAAGATTTTAATATGACAGGAACAGTGGAAATATTCCATTCCCGATATTTTTAGTGCAGCCTATGTAGTAACTAAAAAATCGTACTTTTCCGTAGAATCTTGGGTTACTTATTAAACTATAAACCTACACTGCTAAGCTTGGGTCTACTAGTGGACTGATAATGTAAACATTCGTGAGAGAATATAGGTTCAGTGTAGTTCCTAGCAATAAAGTTCGAGTTGAGGTATAGTTTTAAAATGTTCCGCAAGTAAAGAGTTATTGAACATAGTTCAACTGAATTCTGGCTTTATTCTAAATCGTCACTCGGTTATAGGTCTGTACTTGGGCAGAGATTTGAACTGTGATCATGTAAGTGTGGTCCAGACAGGGCTTGAGCACAGTTTTTAATCTAAGTTGTTTCTTGCGCATTCATATTAGGGGCATATTGTTGTTGAATAGAGGCTGACATGCATGCAATGATATTATATATTACTGTATCTATAAAATGTCATTGAATCGAAGTATATATTTATCACAAAATGGATAATTTTGGAGAAGTTGACTATTACAATGATTTATTTAACGATCATTCGAACTGAAGTTTGATCTTTAGTGTTCCTCTCAGATATATATAAGATGTACAGTACCCATTTAATTGTATTTTTTAAATGAGGTAGTTTCATTTTTCCCGAATATAGGGTGAAAAGACGTCATACTTTCTTTTCTTTAATTTTTTGGAGGAGCCAACACGATTTCGCCACAGGTTAATATGTACATCAAATTAACAACATAAAATCTATTCAAGTGTTCAATTACATTATGCGCCAACGCACGTTCCTTTATACTTTATACTTCAACTTCAACAACATTCATCTCGATAAAGTATCCAAAAACCTTTTACGTGAACCTTGTATGTAAAGAGGAACTACTTTGTGAATATTAATATTTCTTAATTAATAGGATTTTTGAGGTACATTTCATTATTTCTTATTCTGAGCAGATCGGAACAAAGTTGGTGATGGAAAAAATCGTAATCGAAAACAGGCTGATGCATAGACAATGAGTAATATGTGCTTGAGGCATGATTTGAATCTCGTTTCAGCTGAGTTTAGATTGATTACCGTTCTGGAATATGACCGATACTCAAATAAAGATTTTATGCTTAAACAGTGATCAGGTGATTGAAGGTCAAACTGGACTTGAGGATCGTTCTGTAATACGGACCATAGTTGTCAATTTATACGGAGTTTAATGAAAGGTGCTACTGCACGCTTATCATCATACGGTGCCCTGTACTGCCTGATAAGAATAACATAAAATGTATTTAATTTTGTGTCCACACAGTAACACAATGTAATGTAATGTCGTCTCCGCCTGTTTAGCAAGGGCTTTCCTCCTCAAAATATTCTATTCCTATTTTGACGATTGAATAAGTGTGCCCATTAAAAGTATATAATTTCGCTCCTCAAGTAAGGTAAATAAACCGATTCTTATGCTTACAAGGAAAATGATTTTCCCTTGTGGAAGTGGGCGAGTTATGATCGAAGCTGTATTCTGTCATTAAGATCTTTTTAGAGACCTTTCCCTCGGATAACCGGTAAATTGGGTGTGTTACGGGATGTAATAAGTGTGCTACGTTATACGATCGTAACCGTATATAAAGGTTATGTGATTTTATATTAGACACGATATTTGCGTGCCAACAAGGAAACAGATCAGTCTTGAATTTTTGTTTAGTTACTAGATTGTATATTGTAGATTTCATCATTATCATTTCTGCCGAATAAAGCCACTGCTGGACACAGGCCTCCGGTAAAGATGGCCACGACGATCGGTCTGGGTGTGTTATTCAAACCCCTCATTTTGCCATAATCACCATGCTTGGCAGACGGGTGAGCGGTCGCAGTTGAGTTGTTAATGTACTCGAAGAATACTGTTGTCCATAATCCGGCTTATCTCTTAGTTGCATTTTACGACACCCACGGGATGAAATGGGTTGGTGATATGCGTAGCCGTCGCCACACGACTTAACCAAAACATGTAACATTACTCTAAATACATAATCCCCAACTTAACTAAACAACATCAATATAAATTACCGAAAAACAGAATGTTGTTCATTATGACGGCTAAGTGTGCATCCGGATAACATTAAGTCAAGGAAAACAAATGTCAGCGGCGTGGCGTAAGTTTTAATTGCCTTAGCGGAACCCAGACGGGCCTTAATTAAAATATTACTTTGGAGACAAAGCGGAATGCTGAAAAGATTAGTGGTTTGTTCTGGCGAACGCGCTGTTAGGATTGCAAGTTTGGCGCTCTTTTGATAATGTTGTGTTCCCCAATCGTTTAATTTAAACGGTAGTAATATATTTAATAGCATCGGATTCACTGTACACAAGAGGCCTGTCTGCGCCGACGCGCGACGGTCAGCGTGTGATCAAAACGCTCCTAACTCTACGATTTGTAAAAAATCCGATGTTGGAAGACAATGTTCGTAAAAGTTGGTACCTTACACCCATAATGTCCTACGAAAATAGTTAACTTTATTCCAAGAAAGAGGGCAGGGATCGTGTTTATTAAAAAAACAACTTTAAAATAGCACCTACCGTAATTGTTCTCAGCCAATTAAGGCAAACTGGTTTAAAGATTTCATTAGTAGCAGATATATAAATCTCCTCACGTGGATGTCGAAAGAGACTAAGAGACTAAATCAGAGGGATGGTCAGCGTTTCTTCTGTGGAATGGTAACCATTCGGCGCTCACCGGCCCGGCTTAACGTGGTGAGTACTGGCAATTTTCCCCCTTCAATTACGACACCCTGCGTTTAACCGGGCATTGTGCAAATCGATGGTGGAGGCCCTTGTTCAGCAGTGGACATTCTTTATGATGATCGTTATTTATATGATGATGATGATTGTAATAATACAAAGACGATATTTTTTCTGATAAACAACAAAAAGTTCAAATGCAGTAACATCAACAGGAGTACAAATCCGAGCTATAAGGCGAGGAAAAATATTTGAACAAACAATTAACGCAGTTCTTAGCATCTTCAGTTGTAACATGTGTACCCGTAGTTACCCGTATATTAAAAAGTGCTTAATTAACCTGTTTATTAAAAAGCAGCACTAGGCGATACTAACTTCATCCCGAACCTCCCATCACCACATTTCACATGTCAAACTTTATTTGTAACGGAAAATACATATTTATTCTGTGTGCTCCTGAGTTTTGTGCTATATTGACGCATCTATTTGCGCTTTCATAATCCACTAGGATAGTTCCGTCTTCGTAAACGACTGCCCACGTGCATCAGTGCCCAAAAAGGGCGATATATCAGACCTATCGAATTACAGGCCCATTGCTTATTACCTCCTTGCTCTCTAAGGTGATGGAGCGGGTAATAAAGATACAGCTTTAGGGACCTAGAAGATCACGTCCTGATAAGCGTCCGCCAATATGGCTTTTATTATTGTCGGTCAGCTGGTGATCTTCTAGTGTATCTCACTCACCGTTGGGCTCTTGCCATTGAGATTAAAGGTGAGGCATTGGCTGTTAGCCTAGACGTAGTGAAGGCGTTCGATCGGGTCTGGTACCGCAGTCTTCTATCGAAGTTACCATCATATGGTAGTCCGTATCCTGTCAGTCAGTCAGGTAGTCCTGAGGGATTGCGCAACCGGATTGCCAGCTTTCTGCCCGATAGAAGCATTTATTTATTTATTTGATCAATTACAATGGTTTTTACACCAATGACAGTAATTAATTCATAATACATACAAAACACTAAAATCATATTACACACTATCATACACAGTATATTTCACAAAAACGATTGCATGTTAATTACTGACTAATTGACTAGGACAGAGGCATATGCTTACTCAAATTCATCATCAATAATAAGGTCAGAATATGTAGTCAGCAAAATAATATATTTAGTATTATTTTATTATCTACAGTCAATGTAAACAATTTAGATATTATAGTTATGTTTTACTTTCATAAAGTGTTGAATTGTTGTGTAGGTGTGGGAAATAAATGAGTTCGTCATTGAATATCTTGAGTTTTCCCATGTAATATGTTTAAACATTTCATATTTCTTATTGTATTGCACTAATATTCACGTATTCGAATAGATTCCTATGTAGCTTTAACCTGTACCTGTACCTTTTGCCTGTACTTACGATGCTTGGCAGGCGGGTTTGGTGAGTGCAGAATGGCTGCTATTCCATAGAAGAAACGTTCCTGCTCATCTCACTGGTGTGGAGTCCCATAGTCACCTTTTACGACATCTATTCTTAATCCGGACATCCAACGGATAGTAAGCAGTTAGTATTCTTTACTCAGGTGGTAAAAATGTCAAGCAAGGAAGTAATATCTCACGCACTGTTTAAGTACTGGACCAAGCGAAAATAAAAGTTTTCGTAGAAATAGAAATGTTTATTTGCAAAAAATATGGTTATAGGATATTACAGTGTCAGAAGTATGTACATCATGTTTCGCCTATTATGGGCATGCAACAGTCAAATTTTCATGGAATTGTGTAAATAAATGAATAATTGTATAAATATTTATTGCATTATTAAAATAAATGATTACTTTATTTTATTAATGATTGCCATATAATAATTACATACAATTATGTCTTATGGATTTTCGTATAATATTCACAATTTCGAATTTGCTTTCGATTTTATTTTCAATTTAAAAAGTTTATTTTAGTTATTTAATTTATGTTAGATACTAAACCTTATAATAATTTTGATTATAAGTGCAGAATCATCATCTTCTTGCCCTGGTCCAAAGTTTCTTCGAAAATGACAAAAGCTGTACCTATTATTATCTCCGAGATAAATGTCTTTCTAATATTTTTTTATTATAGCCCGAAACCGAGTACCGGAAACGTTGGCAAGGTGTTACCGAAGTTAAACCTCTTGCCAACGTTTACGGTACATTGTCAATAATATTCTGTATTGTTATCAGCGCAAAGGAGGATGTTGGTGCCTTTTGCAGGTTACCAAAAGTAGCAACCTCAAATAAATAAATGGTTTAAAATAAAGTTTCGTGCACATTCAAAGTTACTGAGGTCTTGTATCACGCGATTGCCCCTTGTATTGAATTACAGCGCAGAAAGGCACTCAGCCCGCTATAAATTCACACTTCACGATAGTAATTCACGTCAACCTTGCTGATTTACAAAGCGCTGCCTTAGTTTTTTGTTGCGCTCTAGTTTGTTGTCTTAGTTTGGTATTCTTCTACATTGAGTAGTTTGGAGTTCATATTCAGTAAGGATTTCGATATATGGACATAAAATATCATCTACGTGCGTGCTTAATACAAAACACTAGGATTTTTCGTGTCGTGGGTACAATTTACAGACATAAATCTCATAAGCACACCCAAACCTGGAGCAACTATCTTATCCTCACTATTATAAGGAAAAAGGGAAAGGACGTCAAATGGTGCATAAAGACCACTCCCATAGATTTCCATAATTGTGTAGTCATTTTGAGAGGTATTTACTCGTGTACTATACTTGGCAAGCGGGTTGGTGAGCTCAGTATGGGTACTATTCTACACAAGTGACGTTGCTGCCCATTTTTCTGATTTTGTGTCCCTTGGTCTTCTTTTACGACATCCACCGATTGAGGAGTGGTGCTATATTCCTAATCCCAATACGGGAAAGAGACACAAAAAAGAACACAATGGAATTATTTAGGTATTTCTTTATTCTAGAACAGAAAATGCGATTTGAATACAATAGCTTCACTTTTATCACCCGTTTGTTTCCACATGTTTCCTTCAACACTAACAAAGGATATCAAATCTAAGTGTAGAGTAGAACCCATATGTGTGTCGCATACGTGTGGCAATCCAAAGAGTATTTCATTTCTATAGATATCCCGTATACGGTCTGCAATCGTGTGCGAATAGAAATTGTAGATTTTCGTTTATACGACGGGCAATAGACAACATTCAATGCCTTGCTGTGTATTAGATATATATCAGAATGTTTGTGCTCTGTAGACACAAAGATTGTACAAAAATAAAAATGTTGCCCGTTTTATGTGGATGTATTTTGCTGGGATGCTACGTTATTATATATTTTTTTGCATACGTGTCTAATGGAGGTACTAGAGATGGCTAATGGAATAAGTTAATTGACTGTGTAAGTCAAGGTAAGTACTCATCTACAATATAATTAAAACAAGTGTTAGACATGTAATTGCAGTGACAGGGCAAGTATTTTTTTGCATATTTACGAGGTTGATTCAAAAAGTTCGCAGAATTAAGGGCTTAGAGAGGGAGGGTTTTTTTTACTAGTCACAACTTGGTAACCCACTACAACTGTACATAAATATAAAGTTTCCACCCGATCTGTTCATTAAAAAGCATTGTGGCTATAACTCTCATCACGGTCCTAGACACGGACCAGGACACACGCTCGGACAACGCTCGCTCGGTAAGTTATAGCCGGTGCAAGTACTGAAATATTGCAGCACCATAATTTGCAGTCCGATTAGTCACGCCTTCGGGATGTCATCCCATAGCAGCCGCGGCTCCTTACGAGACACGGATGCTTACTCCAAAGGCCGTTTTCAGGGTCCACAAGCCAAGAGCCCAGTCAGGCACAGCAATGCTGCAGTATTGACCCATATACCTCTGTAGAACCCCGATTGAAGATTTACACCTACAGGATCCCCTATATACGTCATCCCCTATCTGCCGGACGGAATAATCGTCACCCCGTTCATAAGAGTCATGTTGCGATGACTGCCTCTCATAAGTTGCGGCTTCACACCTCCACCTTTCCTATAGTGGCGAATTCCTCTTGAAATATTTCTCCTGCTATATTCTTTATCTAGACACCACACGGATAATCGGCCGATTGTGTTCTAAATGGTAATACTTGGCGTTTATGCATTTATACAGTAGGAACATGAGTTAATGCTAAATCCCAATGCATGTTAATGTAATTGCAGTAATAAAAAAAGGTTAGTATTAACTGTTCTGGAAAATAAACTGCTTGGTTAAATGATGAAAAAAAAAATGACGTACGATTCCAGATTTCAACTACGTTCCAAAAAGAATAAAGTCATTACGTTTTACTAAAATTCCTTTTTGTTAGAGATGTCAGTTTGAAAGTATAATATCAAATCATATTTGATATTTTATTTATTATATAAAAATTGAAGTACGGCATGATGTATTAAGTGAACATATCTACTTTGTCCTTTATATTACTATCTATGATGAAATTGTTTGTTCCTGGGGCAAAAGAATGGTTAAAGAGAGCAACTGTAGTTGGTGCAAGAACAATCTGTGAGTCCTATTCTAAATATATTTTCTGACTAAATCATCTGTGTTCATCAAATGTTAATATGAACCTCACGTTGAGACCACTGGTCCTCTTTCTCGATAAAGACAGTCTACATATTTTTAGCTGTGGGAGTCTTAAAAGGTGATGGGAGGGCTGGATAGACAGCATTTTTCGAGGCGCCAGTAACATGCTGCTTCACCGATCCCTTTGCCGAGCATTGAGATAAACGTCAAATGCTGCAGCCCATGGGGCTATAATGAACGGATCACTAGTCATTATCACAATGCATGACGATCAAAGAGGCGATCTTTTTCTTAGCCCAAGAGAGGAGCGTGCTGCCTATCTTGGTGATACCGTTTAGACGCTTTTTACCACACCACGATTTTTTGTCTGGAAATATGTGTTCATGAAATTTGTGCTTCAGACAAAATGGGCTTAGACGTGCTTAGGCTAAAAAGAGATAGAAGAAAAAGATAATGTTGAGACTATTTGGAGGAAACAGGACGCAGGACGAGGGTTGATAAGATCATTATGATAATCTTTCTTGTAAGCGGATTGTGTCAGCAATAGCACCAGCTAGATAGTAGCATACACTCATTGATACAATTTAAAAAAGTAACAAATAATAATAATAGACCCCTCTGCGCAATCGTTATCTCACCATGGGATACGGTAGTCCTGGAGGGCAGATTAAAGCAGCTTGATTTCTTCTTACCATTTGATATAAAAACAAAGTATATCACAAGGAGATGTATTAAGAAGCTTACAGAACGCAGGGCAGTTTGTGGCAAGCTGAATGTGAGTGGCAACGTTGCGTACCCGAACGCTCCAGAGAGTCGGTCAGGGCCTCGTCTCTTGCTTACCTTTATTAGTCAGTTGGAGTGGAATGAACCCCTAGCCGCTCACACTGGTGTAGCTCCTTGTCGCTTGTAGTGGTAGCCATTTAGGGGGCCCATCTTGTGAGTGGCAAGTCACCGTCTGCCACAGAATTTCACTTTAAAGGTGGAAAGGCAGAAGCCGTGTGGTACCGGCTCAGAATACTACCACCCCATCTCCTTCCGTGGGTGTTGTAAAAGTCGACTAAGGGATTAGCCGGAGGATGGGCAGCAGCGTCCTTCGAGTGCATTAACAACTCAACTGCGATCGCCAACCCGTCTGCCAAGCGTGACGATTATCACAAAACCCCCCAATGAGCCCACAACACCCATATCGGTCGTTGTGGTGATTTTTGGGGAAGGCCTGTGTCCAGCAGTGGACTTCATTCGGCCGAAATGATGATCAAAACGAATTTAAAAGTTAGTCTCGTAGGAGCTCTGGCCGAGTCTTAAAACAGAAGAAACTTGCATGGTGAACAAGCAGTTCAATTTATTACAATAATAGTAATTATATTAGAGTGCCTGGTTAGTTTCCTATTACATTGTAGATTAAAATCCTTTAAATAACCTTTGCGAATTGGCCCTATGTCTCTGCGTAAGCCTTTTAAAAGATCGGGTTTCTCCTTGCAGAGGATTCCCGTGAACAATCAAAACTTTTATTTCGGACCAAAGTCCATAGGAGTGTTAGTATCACTTGAACAAAAAAAAAAAACAATAATTTTATAATTTTCCCGTAACAATTCCCACCCATGTATTTTAATTCAAGATGCTATTGGTGCTATCGCGCATTCTTTTTAACAGTAATGCTACATTTTTCCCCATCATGACATCGAAACCATCCAACACTCCCGTTCGCGAAGATTCGCGACATACCATAATGTAGTCATTTTTTATACATTATGGTGTGTAGTCATTTAGTGTCGGTTGGTTGGTTTAGTAACACCAATATATTATAGAAAGTTCAATACTAGGTTCACGACAGAGCCATAGTAAGTTTTTCAAAAGTGGCAGTGGCATAGCAATGTTCATTAGCCAGTGGCTACCTGCCGACAAACTATCCACAAGTTTCTTTTTTGTTGGTCTTCTCGTATACATTTCTTGGAAATGTGGTTGCTTAACCGGTCATTTCTGGCGAAGCCAAAAGAGGCCTCCAGCTAGGCTTAAAATTAATATTAAAAAATAAGCAACTTGTGGTAAGTGCGCCGCCTGCGGGACACGGACCTCGGCTTAGAGCGTTGCTGGGGACCACAAGTATTTGTTATGATTTAAATGTTGTAGGTTCTGCAGCGACGGAAAACGATACTGCCGGCTCAATCAAGCAGGCAGGTAGTGCTTTTAGCAGAATGGGTGGTGCTACAAAAGACCGTTACATCGTGGAAAAAGATAAAGAACTGATCAAGAACTTGAGATCCGCTATGGAAGAACTAATTGAATTCCACGAGGAACAGATTAAACTTCATAGAGCAGCGTTATCCAGAATACATGAAAAGAGTAATAAGCCTAAATAATATTTAATTGTGAAACAAAATTGCAGACTAGAATTTTTCTAATAAATGATAAAGTGTCATCGACCTACATAATTTAAAAAACTCCAGATCAGATAAACAACGTAAACGATAAAACAAAATTTCTTGAAAGTTGGGCTTTTGTGTAACTATGATTATACCAGCTCTCTTTGCTGTTTAAGAATACTCTCATCTTGTTGGTGTCGTAAAAAGGGACTAAAAGTTTAAACCATGTTACCTATGACAAACTATTTGTGACGGTCTGTTGAGAAGATGATGGATTTTGGCATGAGGAAACTGGCTTACCGCGTAACCTTCCTAGGTTCTAAGAATTTTTCGTGTTCGTCGCAAATTTTAAGTGAGGTCTTCAGCAATACAGCTATGTTATTGTAGCGGTGTAGGTCAGCGTTTTATATGGTCCACAATTGTTTGCTTAACTTATTATTCAGCAATTGTGCTTCAACAACATTCCACTCATTACAGTGATGGGTGATCGAGTTGCTGAAGCAGGAGGCTTACCATTCACCGGTCCTTAGTAGTATTACTCAGTTCCCATTTTAGGCTATTTATTTATTTTTATCGGCTGGTTGTGGATCAGTCAGTATGGCACGTTTGTTTCATCAGTCGATCAACTTCAGCGCATATTAAATTATTTCTCAAATAATTCAATTATTGATCGACTAAGCCAGAGGAACTTCTACCGGCAGCTATACACCTCGGTAACTATACCTACCATTGGCTCTGACAAAGACCCGCGAGCCAAACTAACCCGACACTATACCGAGGATATCCCGGACATCAGCCTGTACGAGATTAGGATGGTCTTGAAACAGCTTAAAAATAACAAGGCGACAGAGCTTCTGAAAGCGGGTGGCACACAGGTACTTAAAGTCCTTCAGAAGATATTCAATTCCGTCTTACTTGAGGGTACAACGCCGGAAGCGTGGAACAAAGATGAGGTGGTGCTCTTCTTCAAAAAGGGTGATAACACCCTATTGAAGAATTATAGACCCATCTCACTTCTGAGCCATGTGTATAAGCTGTTTTCAAGGGTCATCACGAATCGTTCGCAGGTTTGATGACTTCCAGCCACCCGAACAAGCCGGTTTCCGAAAAGGTTTCTACGGATGTGGTCTATGGAGTAGACCACATCCATACGCTGCGGCAGGTTATACAGAAGACCGAGGAGTATAATCTGCGACTATGCTTGGCGTTTGTGGACTATGAGAAAGCCTTCGATTCGATCGAAACCTGGGCAGTGCTGCAATCTCTGCAGCGGTGCCAGATGGACTATCGGTACATTGAAGTGTTAAAGTGCTTATACAAAAACGCCACCATGTCGGTCCGAGTAGATGAACAGAGCACGGGGTCAATTACATTGCAGAGAGGTGTGAGACAGGGGGACGTAATTTCCTCGAAACTGTTTACCGCTGCAATGGAGGGTGCCTTCAAGCTACTGGAGTGGAAAGGATTCGGCATTAATATCAATGGCTAGTATATAGTGATATACCGTCCTTTACCTTCGATTTGCCGATGACATCGTAGTCATGGCAGAATCGCTGCAAGAGCTCAGCACAATGCTCGATGATCTCAACAGAGTTTCCCAACAGGTGGGCCTTAAAATGAACATGGGCAAGACAAAAGTCATGTGAAATGCCCATGTCGTGCCCATCCCAATATCCGTTGGGAGCTCTGTTCTCGAAGTTGTTGACGAGTATATCTACCCGGGACAAACTGTCCAGTTAGGTAGGTCCAACTTCCAGAAAGACGTCAATCGTCGAATCCGACTCGGCTGGGCAGCGTTCGGGAAACTTCGCAGCGTCTTTTCGTCAACAATACCGCAATGCCTCATGATGCAAGTCTTTATCCAGTGATGACATATGGAACAGAGACATGGTCACTCACAATGGGCCTCATAAGAAAGCTCAAGGTCACTCAGCGAGCTATGGAGAGAGCTATGCTTGGTATTTCTTTACGAGATCGAATCAGAAATGAGGAGATCCGTAGAAGAATTAAAGTTGTCGACATAGCTGAAAGGATTAGTAAACTGAAGTGGCAATGGGCAGGGCACATTGCTCGTAGAACTGATGGATTGCTCTATGGCCGCGCAACAAAGATTTCGTTATATATCATATTCCACTGAGGTACAATTTTTTATATGTCACATATTATAAAGTACATAAATGGTACATCTTATTAATAAATATGTTTTTGGAGTACATCACTTTGGCGCGGCCAGGGAGTAGTTACCTATGGTCAGCCAAATCTCTTTGGCGTTAAAGAATACTCACATCTCTTTGGCGTTAAAGAATACTCACATCTATTTGGTGGTATGATACTACGCGTAGCTGGTTGGTTGGTAAAAATTTGGGTAATTATGACAACCCAATTCTCTTTGGCGTTAAAGAATACTCACATTCCGCTGTGCTTGACACCTCGCGTAGCAGGTTGGTGTGTGGACATTTGGGTAGCTATGACAAGCCAACTCTCTTCGGCGTTAAAGAATAGTCACATCCTGTTGGTGTATGACACTACGCGTAGCAGGTTGTTTGGTGAACATTTGGGTAACTATGACAAGCCAACTCTCTTTGGCGTTAAAGAATACTCACATCCCGTTGGTGTATGACACTACGCGTATCAGGTTAGTTGGTGAACATTTGGGTAACTATGACAAGCCAACTCTCTTTGGCGTTAAAGAATACTCACATCCCGTGGTGTTTGATATCACGCGTAGGAAGCTGGTTGGTGATCGGTGTGATTTTTTAAACGTTTTTCCTGTGTCGTGGTTACATATACAATACCCTCAGACCCGAAACAATTACCTGCATATCATACAAATATTTGTTTCATGCGGGAATCGCAGCAGCGGACTGTATTAGCCACTGCACCAACCGTGCCGTCAAATAGTCGTCGTTATTAGAACATGGAGGATGCTGTTTCCCATCTTCTTATTCACCACTTGCAACAATTATGTATGGAGTAGGTTGGTTATTTCTTTGCCGGGCACCAGACTCTTCAATTATATAATTTATAAGTATAGGTATAATCCGTGTAGTGTCCGGGTTATTATAGAGCACCACTGCATCTTCTACCGTGGATGTCGTAAAAGGCGACTAAGGGACTCTTAACCAGAGAGGGATAGGCACCAGCGTCCCTTCTTAACAGCAGCTATACTGCACTCAACAACCCGCCTAACAAGCGTGGCCAGTACTGTCAAATTCCCCCCAAAATAACGAAACAATTATGGAAATCTATGTGGGAGACGATTGTTCAGCAGTTGACGTCCTATAACTCATATGAAGAAGATGTATTTGAATTACATAAAAGGCAAAATTATACGTCAGTATTCCTCCAAGATAATAAATATTCTTTCACAAAAAGCAAAAATATGTCTTACTGTTCAGCACAAAATAATTTGAAACCTCAAATTTTCTCCAACGAACACCTATTTTCAGTATGAATTTTCTGGGACGCATTAATGCGACAGTGTAGCCCTAATAATTTACGTTTTGCTACCCTTACAGAGCTAAGCATTGTTAGATATGCTTTGATCGTAAAGAGAATTTAATGGAGGCTTTTTATAGCACTCAGTGTCTCTTTGTCGAGGGTGATTTATTGGAGAAAAATATACGAATTTTTGGTTAAATGTAAATTGAAGAGGTAGTTTTTTTTACTACTAACAATTCTCCTAATATAGAAAAACCTGTAGACAGCTGTCATAAGACACTAAATAAGTAATATCTCGAGGTGACGAGCGCTGTACGCTGCCACGCAGGCCAAGTCCTTTTTTTTAATGGGCCCAGTGGAAATTCTTCAGGAACTTCCTCCACCCCGGGGAAGGATGAAGTGGCATACTGGACTCCTTTAAAAAAATATATATTACTGGTGTCCAGTTGAAATTCTACAGGGAACTTCCTTCGCACCAGGGAAGGGCGAACTCCTACCGGCTTAAACCACAGGAGTGATCATCTTCGGCACCGAAGGGGGGCTCCAGGTCCCCGTAAGATCACACTAGAGCTGCCCATTGGTGCCACGCCTTTAGGCACATCTCGGAGGGGATGCCTGTAAAGCGGTCGCCCCCTCTAGCGGATGGCGGCTGTAAAAAGGCCGCCCCCAGGCACTTCTCGGGGAGGATTGTAAAGGATCCCCTCAAGTCTCGCTGAGCGATGTGCTGCGCACACGGCGGCAAGTGACCACTTACGCGCCGCCCTCTTCCGGGGATCACTCGTATATGCACGCAGACTCCCCAAACATGGTATGCCTACAACAGGACAGCTGCGCCCGTTTTTCAAAAATAAGCTCTATAAATATCCGCTTAAGTACATAGAGCAATGTATTGTTTTATAAAATCCAAAGGCACTAACCCCTCAAGATTTCACATCTGTTGTATTCGTCGACTGTGGCAAAAACTAAATTTATGAGGACACCACCGAAGGCAACTCAACGGTTGACAACTGAATGTAATTAATTAAGACGCAGGCTCGAGCATGCCGTCAGAAATGTGCTTTGTTTTGCTAAAATAAAGGATTCGGGTGGTAGCGTTTCAGTTCCTTGTTGCTTTTGTTTAATTATGGCTCTCGTCTACGAAAAATATCTGGGAAAGTGGCTTAGTTTATCTACATCTACACTAATATTATAAAGAGCAAAGATTAGTATTTTTGTATGTTTGTAAGGAATAAAGCTGGGCTAAGAAATCTGTTACAGAATAGTTAGATTTATCTAAAAGTAATTGTGTTAGATGCTTTTTAAATATTCTTAATGGCTGTTGTTCAATATTGTTAGGAATTTTACTATACAGTATACACTTCTTCAGTAGTAACGTTTACAAGATTGTATGCTGAAGATGTTTTAAAAATAATAGCTGTTAGACTTATAGTAATTTATGGATGACCCACTTCGTGAAGGAAAATTATTTTGTAAGTGTTCTTAGATTTTATATATTCACTTCAAATAAACAAAAGCAACATAAATATCATTAAAATGTTTACTGGAATGATACTTGAGTCTGATATTCTAGGAATCCATCAATTAGAGATATACTTTTTAGAGGTTGAGAAAATTCCAGGGCAAGTCGATAAATTGTACAATCCCGATTAATTTGTAGAGTTATTCATGCCAGACTAGCTTTTGTTCATGATTTCTGATGAAGTTAAAAAACTAATAGGATATGTTTAAATTGGCTAAAACCACTGGAGCGGTCATCTTCGGCACCTAAGGGAGACTCCAGATCCTCGTATGATCACACTAGGGCCGTCTACTGGTGTCACGCATATAGGCACATCTCGGAGAGTGTGACTGTAAAGCAGTCACCCCCCCGGGGGGGGATTGTAAAGGATCCCCCAAAGCGTCCCACGGCAGTACGTGACCACATCACGTAGATTCTCCAATCTACGTACCCACGAACCCAGAGCTTTATAGCAAAGGCAGGGGGTTTCAGGCGTATGGCAATTAGACACCGGGGCGATTGTTACCCCAGCGTCGTCTCCTCCGTCGAGTGGGATCGGCCCTCTCCAGATCCCGCTCTGCGGTCTTCTTCTGGAGCATAACGCTCTCACAGAAGGAGACCACTGCTTTCCAGTTTTCGTGCTCAGCCAACATAGCCGACACTACTGCTGGCAGAGAGAGATCTTTCCCAATCCGATCGACCAGGATGCATACCATATCTAGTCCCGAAATAGACTCGCTCGTTACTTTAAAAGTATTTTAATAGCTCTGCGATCGACTAGGAAAGACGTTGATAGCTTGACCAATAGTATTGCTGGCTAGCTATAAACTGAAATTCTGGAGAGGTCACTGGGTTTTTTGTAATATAGTCTACCATTTCTAAAGTCACTCATCATGACCAAGCAAGACAGAGGTAAACAGTGGCTAAAGAAGAGTTCTATTACCATAAAAAAAATGTGTGTGTCAGCTCCGACGCACGACTGGAGTTTCCTCCTTACGAACGATAATTATGATATATATCGAATAGAAAAAGAGGGTAAATGAACGCATCTTCTAAAATGATAAGAGAAACTTTATATCTCTAATTATTCGTATTATTTATATTACTTCAATAAAAGCGTATTACATAAAGTATGTTAGCAAATAATAATATAATTTATTAAATCTATACAAATAAATAAAATGTCTGTTTGTAATGTCAAAATAACACCTTTTTACTAAATGCATATGAAAGTATATGCGGTACATATAACAAAAAATCAATTTTAAAATTTTTGTCTGTCTGTCTCTCTGTTTGTTCCGGGTAAGCTCCGAAACGGCTGGACTGATTTTGACAGACTTTTACTGGCAGATAGCTGATGTTATAAGGAATAACTTAGGCTATTATTTTAGAAAAATGATTAGGGTACCGCGCGAAAAAAAACCTTGAAATCCAATATATATATTCTATGTCAAGTGCCTACGTCGAAGTACTCAACATTTCTTTTAAATTAAACGCGGGTGAAACCGCGGGTCCCAGCTAGTAGTACATAAAAATACACGTATCAATGCATAGAAGTACAAGAAAACTTTAAAATCAAACATTAAAAGTTGATGGTTAGCTTGCTGTTTATGTACGTTGTATAGATACAACTAAATGTATTTATTATACAGCATGCATACCCTGTACTCGGCAGCAGTATACAAGTTGCAGAAGAACTTCGTAATAAGCAGGCACAAAACACATACGTACAAACATACGCACACATTCACGCTGTGTAATGTATTCCATCTCATTCTTTTGCAAGGTTAATCCTACAGATATATATGTTTGTCTCTTTCTACGTAACGCCTCAACTTATCAAATGTTACACTTGATTTTACTCCTCATAAATTTCCGTACCAGGCCTTATAACTCAAATCGTTTCTTAAGGAGTAAACTCTAAAAATAAAAAAAACACACAGCACACACCCAGACCGATCGTTATAGAGTGATCTTTAGGGTTGGCTCCCGTCCTATAGTGTATTTGGCCGAAATTATGAAGCTTATGTAGTATTAGAAGCAAGCCATACAATGCCACATCAAATAACTCCCAGCGACCTGCACCAGGTCGTCTGTCCACCTCGTTGGATGACGCACCGGAAAACGTAGCGTAGGACGACCTCGTCCTACGCTAAGTTTTCCGGTGCGTCATCTGCTTCGAAAAAACTTATTGTTTTGCCTGGGCTTGGCTCTTAGGACTATCAATAATATGCACGGTATTATATAAAAGAGGCAGCAGAGACGATTCCGTAAAGATCTCAAGTAACCGTCAGAACGCACAGATCTAGCAAGCTGAACTGACAGCAGGCCAGCTATGTGACTTGAGAGACAGATCACTATTGGAGCAAATGAGTTTTTGAGTAGAGACCGTGTATCGATAAAGGTCACAGCCAGATGAAGCAACAGCTAAGGCAGCCAAATAATGACCACTGCTGAAGCCTCCTCCATAGATTCCCACAATTGTGTCGTCATTTTTGGGTTAATTTGCCAGTGCTCACCAAGCTTGGCAGGCGGGTTGGTGAGCGCAGTCTAGGTGCTGTTTCACAGACGGGACGCTGCTGTCCATTCCTTTCGTTTAGAGTCCCTTAGTCGCCTTTTACGACATCCACAGGAGTATATGGACCCCTCCATATTCTATATTCTTAATCCGAATACTACACGGAACTGCCGCACCCTAAGATGCTACAAACAATTTCAACATACGGGTTGCATTCCGGGAGTGCCGACAGAAGTGAAAACTATTTTTTCAATTTATTTAGACGCGTTCGTGGTCTGCTGTATGTACATGCATATCTGCACACACTATAGCTGCGTCTCGTAACGGTGTCGCGAGTCCAGAGATTTATCTCGTCTAAAAATATGCGTACCGCACTAAAAGAAGTTTTCACTTCAAAATTATATAATTACGCGCTATACAGCGGGACCACCCGTTATTACACATACCGATACGACACGTAAACGATACGGAATTTCCCCCCAAAAACCTATTTTATATTAAGTCGTAAATTTGAACGAACGGTTGGCGTATAAGCCAATTTCCAACACTTATTTGTCGCACTGAGGATACCCGACGTACGTATCCTGTGTCGCTAGAATATGGGGATTTGGTGGTTTGGAAAAATACTGGGGTTCGTGGTATGTACCTAACACGTCACTACAACCGAGATCAATACTTTTGATCTCCTTGTTTGAGATTTTCCATTACAATAATTTAGGATTTATAAAGAGATAAATATTGGCATATCACACTCCAACTGCGTAAATATTTCACAGGAAATGTTGAGGCATTGTCTAATTAAAGTAACATGGAGAGTTTTGAATAATTTACTGCCGCTTTGGATGCTTACTCGGTCCGATCCAGTAATTCCCTTGGGACAAATAATTAAAGCTGTGCTGGTGACAAACTGATACCAATCGAGTTAAAATGAATTGCTAGTTTTTTAATATCAAATACTTTATATTTCATTCATCATCATTTCGGCCGAATGAAGTCCACTGCTGGACACAGGCCTCCCCCAAAGATCACCACAACCACCGATATGGATGTGTTGTGGTCTCATTGGGGGGTTTTGCCATAATCGCCACGCTTGGCATGCGGGTTGGCGATCGCAGTTGAGTTGTTAATGTACTCGAAGGACGCTGCTGCCCATCCTCCGGCTAATCCCTTAGTCGACTTTTACGACACCCATGGGAGGAGATGGGGTGGTGGCATTCTGAGCCGGCACCACACGGATACTTTATATTTCTATGGTAAAAAATCCTTGCTTTTAACAATTCGTTTAGTTGAGTGTAATGTTCGTTAAGTTTTTACCGTGTACAGTAAACATTAAAATAAGAGCTTTTTAAAAACAAATTTCACACCGGGAGTCCTAATCACCAGTTATGACTGTCACCAGATTCGACAACCTTCAGATCAAATGAGATATTGATTTTTTTATGGAGTTACCTTGATGGCATCATCATTTCGGACGAATGAAGTCCACTGCTGGACACAGGCCTCCCCCAAAGATCATCTACAACGACCGATATGGGTGTGTTGTGGGCACATTGGAGGGTTTTGCCATAATCGCCACGCTTGGCAGGCGGGTTGGCGATCGCAGTTGAGTTGTTAATATACTCGAAGGACGCTGCTGCCCATCCTCCAGCTAATCCCTTAGTCGACTTTTACGACACCCACGGGAGGAGATGGGGTGGTGGTATTCTGAGCCGGCACCACACGGCAAAGCCGGCACCACACGGCAAATGGTAAACTCATCAGAATAAAAATGCTCAATATGAAGTAACATAAACATGTTTATGTAGTAAGATAAACATACAATTCATAAATCCCTTCATTCGAATTCATAAACTGAAATTCAAACAGTATGTTTTGAGGAATTACAATTGAGAATACTTCGAATTGAGAACCTCCTCCTATTTTGAAGTTGGTAAAAATGTAATTAGAAGTAGCAATATTTTGTATTAAAATCTTAGACTCAACAATAAAATCCCCAATTGACTAATCTCCTACAACACTAAGATACTCTGTTTAACCTTCGCAATGAGTACGTGACGACACTTTTATGACACACCACAATTTATTGGAAAACGTGGTTTTCAAAACACCGTTCTCTTCCAATTACGTGTCACTGTGCCTTTTTCCCAGCCCAATACCCTCACACATATGACACAATAAAACACAGTTCTCTCTGTGCTCGACGTTAGAATGCTAGCAACTATAAAGTTAGCTTTGAAGTCTCTCTCTCTAGGTGATAAATAGTTTGGTCCAATGCGCTTTCAAAGGCCCTCATGTTAAAAAGAGTCAATAATAACGCTCTTTTAGACTACACAGGGGATAGTGTTTGATCGTTTTATCTGCAGTTCACTTAGATTTTATGCTTTGATGAAATTGATGGCTTACAGCGAGGTAAAAATAGATTATTGTTCGTATCGTTTTTGTGTCAAAAAGGACATTGCTAAAACGGCCTATGGATCAACACATCTGCAACCAATACAATCATTTTTAGTATTTTTTTGGCTTCTCGCATAGACTTCTGTGAAATGTGGTTGCTTAACCAGTCGTTTCTGGCGAAGTCAAAAGAGGCCTCCAGCCAGGCTAAAAAAGTTGTCATGACTTTCTATTCTTTTATATCCTGTCATAATGATTTGAACGATTAGAATAATTCGCGCTTACAGCGCTTAATCGATGTATAATATTTTTTGTTGCAAACAGACGCAAAGCGCTGACTCGCTGAAAGGCCTAAGTTAGTACGAGTGACATTGACACTAACCAAAACTTATCTATTTTGTTGATGAAATGCCTACTGCATTTCGAGTTGGATTTCCCCAAACAAATAATGAATTCAATTATTATTACAATTGTGTAGATTACAAGTTACCTGCTACTATAATATTATTTCCGAAGGTTTCTTTTACATCAGATCCTTACCAATTTTGTCACTAAATACTAGAGTGTTCGTGGCTCAATGTTCTGATCAAGTAGATGCAGATATTTCCCGATAGTAATAATAGTAAAGTAGTAAAATGCATATACTGTAATCTGTACGTCATACAAAAACAATACTAAACTAGTCAAAAACATATACATAATTTCAATTCGTGAAAGACTATTTCGATTTATTTCTGACCGAATGAAATGAAGAATGAAGCACTTAAAGGCACAATTTAATCTTAATTTACGTTTTAGCGTTTAGTAAAGATATTTTTTAATTGTGTGTGTTTGTGAAGAATGCATAAATCGTAATACATAGTTAAATATTCAAAAATCTAAATCTTTTTGGATACTAATCAATTTTTAGAAGTGAAGGTTTTTTAATTACATTTAAGTCCAATGTAGTAGTCATTTAGAATATAGAAAGTAATTGTACGTGCCTTTTGGTTCTTAGGCAAACAATGTATGGCCTCAGAACAAAGTCCCTTCTGTTTTTTAACCGACTTCAAAAGGAGGAGGTTCTCAATTCGATGCGTACTTTTTTATGTATGTACACCGATTACTCCGAGATTTATAGACCGATTTGAGCAACTATTTTTTTAACTGGTGTAGAATGCTTTCGAATTGGTCCCATATAAATTTAATTACATTTGATTAAGTAGTTTTTAACCACCTTCAATAAACAGGTTAATTGTCTGCGCTTATCTAGATGATGTCTTAATAGTTTCGATTCCTCTCAGATCAGATAACCGATTTCAGTCATTCTTATTTTTAGTGTTAAATACTGATACTAAATTGGAAATGTTCTTAAATTTATTAACACTAAAAAGAAACAAATAAAATTTTTACTAAAAAAAATACCGACTTAAAAAACCCTACACGATATAAAATTTTTAATACCACTGAAAAGGAAAACAAATCTTTATATATGAAGTCGGGCGGGCTATGTATTCCCCAACCATGGTTCATGAAGACTAACGAGAAGTTATATTTTATACCTGCCCCCACCCGACTTCATAAACAAAGTTATTTTTTCCTTTTCAGTGGTTTTAACATTTTTATATCATGTCAAAATACTGACTTAAAAAGTTAAGTCAGTAAGTTTTTGTTAAAAAGTTTTATCATCATTTCGGCCGAATGAAGTCCACTGCTGGACACAGGCCTCCCCCAAAGATCACCACAACCACCAATATGGATGTCTTGTGGGCTCATTGGGGGGGTATTGCCATAATCGCCACGCTTGGCAGGCGGGTTGGCGATCGCAGTTGAGTTGTTAATGTACTCGAAGGACGCTGCTGCCCATCCTCCGGCTAATCCCTTAGTCGACTTTTACGACACCCATGGGAGGAGATGGGGTGGTGGCATTCTGAGCCGGCCGCTGTACCTATCAAATTGCGTTTATTGTAAATAATTTTCTAAAACAATGCAAATTGGTATAGATACTTGTCTACATTTATATATATACCTAAATAAGAATATTGATCTCTCATCTACTCTTTTTTCTACCATACTGCGATGTGGACGATGGTTATCGCTGTCATAACTTCGAATCCACAGGGGATTTTCCCTTTTTATAGTGCAGACGTAATCCTCAAAACCATGACCTTACTTTAACCTAGTCACAGAGTGGCACCTTAGTCACGTCGTTCATAATTTCCGACACAAAAAAGATATCACAGTGTGTGGCCATAAAAATCCCTGGGGCCACGAAAATGGCAAACCCAACATGCGCCCGCTTACCCGGCACAACACGGTTTTTCACTTTGCGACTCGTAAATGCGTCTTTTGTTAACACGCCTAATGTACCGGTTAGCTTCTTAAATTGTTATCATACGTATGCGTATAGTGAATGTTTTCGACAAAAGTTTTTGTGGACTGAGTGCCTAGATGGAACAGTTTTGGTTATATCGGGAGTTTCGAGTTTTAGGTAAAAGGTTATTTAAATATTTTGATTATTTATTTTTTACTATGTTGGGTTGACAGACTTTGAGCTTAGCTTTTTCCTAAAGATCTCAACGAGCATGTAGGAAGAAAATAGATTTTCTTTATATTTAAAAATATTTTACCCTTTAGAGATTTTTTTTCTATTGCAGTCTGTGAAGTTGAAAACTAAACAGTCGTTAAATATTTGTCTTTGCAAGAATAAGAATATTTGTAGACCAATTTTTAATGAGAAATTCTTAACAATTATTAAGGTTTCATGGAATTTTGAAACAACTACGAACGAGAAGAATTTTTAATTCTTGCTGTTTATCGACTCAGAATATCGCTCGAACATTACGTTATACATGTAATAAAGAGTTATCTTTTCAAAGTTTTCTCATCTCATTTCGGCCGAATGAAGTCCACTGCTGGACACAGCCCTCCCCCAAAGATCACCACAACGATCGATATGGGTTTGTTGTGGGCTCATTGGGGGGTTTCGCCATAATCTTCACGCTTGGCAGACGGGTTGGCGATCGCAGTTAAGTTATTAATGTACTCGAAGGACACTGCTACCCATCCTCCGGCTAATCCCTTAGTCAACTTTTACGACACTCACGGGAGGAAATGGGGTGGTGGTATTCTAAGCCGGCAACACACAGTAAGTTTTCTAACTCTAAAAAAGTATCTATTGATACATACTTATGTATTTATGTATTATGATATTTTTTTCAGAGGTGTATGTTTGAAGAGAAACATTTAGTCCTTGTTAAACTCCCATCCAAATGTCTGCTGCTAAATCAATTTAGTGATGGTTCTGTGTAGTTCCCAAATAAGAATAGAGTACCTCTCTCTACCCATTGGTGTCGAAAAAGACAGTTGATATCTAGAGTATGGTTAGCAGCACCCTTTCGTGTGCTAATAATAACAACGTTGCGGACGATGAGCTCAAGACAAACAATAAGTGATTATGGACTTGTAATTAGTGTGTTTATTTATTTATTTACTCAAGTACAGTCACATCAATCACATTACAGTTATCGCTACTCAATATTAAACAGTATTTTGTCTGATGTAAATGACAATAACGGCGTACATAACACTTAATAATTAGTTGGCTATGTTAGTAACAAAACAAAAAACAATGAGAATGCAAAAATAACAAAATAATAATAATGAAAATTTGGATGGTTGTCAGTTGGAATAGATTCCAACTCAGACCAAACTAAGACAAAATAAAGAATTAAGTAATAAAGGTAAGGAAAAACATAATCAAGACGAGCCATCAAGCTGCAAATATTTGATCTTTTTTTTGAAACTATAGAGTTTATCATGGAATACGTCCAAATCAGGTATTTTTGAGACTAAACTATGATATTCATTGATTATACTATGAAATGGTGACTGTAGACCTAAATTTGTTTTCTCAGCTGGTGAGTAAAAAAGCTTTTTGTGTGTTCACAGATAGTGTTTCATATTCAGTGGATGTCTTTATAACAACTAGATTTTTTGCGTGATTATGGTTATAATATGAATATGTAAATGATTTTAGACCTTAAGTCTTAAGTTTTTAAACTGCATTGTATTCATGTAATGTTTGTCAGGATAGTTGTACAAATATTTAGTTTTAAACTTATTTGTCAGAACAAACAATTTTAGCCGCAAAACAGGTTTCGACGAGTTCTATCTGTGCAAGAGAGATGGCCGATAAGCGAGACGCCTTGAACAACCTGATTGGTCCATATAATCAATTCGCTAGTAGTCAGGAAAGTATAAAAGCAGGGTAATTTGGCTGAATTAATTACAGTCAAGATAGACATTTCTGGACCCCAATTTTTTGTACAGCACGATTACAAGACGAGCAAGTCCATAAACATACAAACTCACTAAAATGTGCATTGTAATAAAGTAAATGTAAACCGCACGAGCAGTTTCATTTCAAGCTAAACATAAAATTATGGTGATAAAATAAAAACACGAGTTATGCATTAGATTAATGGAGTTTTAATGTCCGTAAATACAGAGACGTCAACAGTTGTGAGTCCCATGGGCGGCGTTTGTTAACGGTAAAGGCGGATTCAACCCCTCGTGTATTTCTACAATGATTGATTAGACTAATAAATTCCTATAAATCTAATATCACCATCATGTTAGCCCTTTATCGTTCACTGTTGGACATATGCCTCCTCCATAGACTTCCACATTTAACGGTTCTGTGTACCTGTACTCATAACTTCCCGCTTCCTTCACAAGGTGACCCATTCTAGTAGGAGCCGACCTACGCTCCGCTTTCCGATTCGTATTTGCTATTTACATCACTGGTGGTAGGTATCGTATTGCAAGAGGCTGGCTCGGTACGTACTGCCGGGATTGCCAGCGCGCTTATAGGAATCTGCGTGCTCATACCGAGCGACCCCCGGGAAGACGGTGTGCATGTCGTCACGTGCCACCGTGTGCGCAGCACAGCACATAGCAAGATTTCGGGGGAATCCTTTACAATCCCTCTGAGATGTGCCTAAAGGCGTGGCACCAATGGGTGGCTCTCGTCGTTCTTCGTTTTAGCCGAATAAAGTCCACTACTGGACACAAGCCTTCCCCAAATATCGCCACAACGACCGTTCTGGGTATTTTGTGTGCTCATTGGGGGGTTTTGCCATAGTCACCGCGCTTGGCAGGTGGGTTGGCGATAGTAGTTGTGTTGTTAATGTACTCGAAGGACGCTACTGCCCATCCAGCGGTTAATGCCATAGTCTCCTTCTATGATGCTCACGGGATGACATGGGGTAGTTCTATTCGTAGCTGGCACCATGGATGGCTCTAGATGAAGATTAGTCGAATTTCTGGAGCCTCCGTTTGGTGCTGAAGATGATCACACCGATGGTTTTAGCACACATACACACACACAGATCTGGCTTCGAAAATAACGGCTTATCCATACCAATTTTGACCCACTGTTTTACCCTCGTAAAGGTTGAACTTACAAAAAACACTCAAACACACTTCTTTAGTCTAAAAAGCCAAATACCCATTTTTATTAATAACTACAAAAGTGACGATTTAATACAAGATTTTACCCTTTAGGGGTGGAATTTCAAAAATCCCTCCCTGAGTGGATGCTTACGTTATAAAAGGTACCTACTGAAAAAAAATCAAGCTTCTAGCCCCTGTGGTTTAGGCTGTGCGTTGGTCTGTCAGTCGGTCAGTCAATTTCTCTTACATGGCGCAATGCCAGACGCAATTATAATTGCATTTCTTCTTCTCCATAGGACCAACGACTTGAAACCGTGCAACTATTTAAATTCTGACTATTCGTAAGTAAAAACAATTTGTCTTTGCATTGTGCATCGCAGCTGGCGGATACTGACGTGTGAGAGTTGCTTACTCTGTCTACGTGTGAGAGGCATACCATCTATACAAATAAATAAAATTGAAGTGTCTGTTTGTAATGTCAAAATAACAGCTTTTTACTAAATGCATATGAAAGTATATACGGTACCTACAACAAAAAAGCGATTATTAGAGTTCCGCACAAAAAAAAAACCCTTGAAATGAATAGTATCGAAGTACTCTAAATTTCTTTTAAATAAAACGCGGGTGAAACCGCGGGTCCCAGCTAGTAATAACTAAAATTAGTTATTGAGTAAAATTCAAAAGTCAAGAGAGTATTTATTTCAAATAAACTAAATATTGGCACTTATGAAACGTCAGAATCTACACGGTTCCAAATAGTTGGTCTCGCGGAGAAGAAGCTAGCAAGAAACTCCATGGATACTCTTTTAAAATAATTGAGAATACAATGTTGATTAATACAAATGATTGTAAAACATATACCGAGAAAATGTAGGTATAATATGTTGATGTGTTACTAATATAATAATAATAGTTTATTTGCCATGGCAGTTGACGGCTGACCAGTCCCAATAGACGGAACCCGTTCACGAGCATGACGCATGCATCAGCATCGCTTAGCTCAACCACATTGTAGGGAACCGAACGTCCCGATACACAACGCCACCGCCAGCAAGACATTTTAGTGAGCATGACAGACCAATACAGCCAGGCAAAAGACACGATCAATATAAATACTAAAAATGACATTAATGGCTACATCATGCTCACACATTTACAGTTTTGTATGAATATTATAATTTAATGTTACAAGAATAATATTAATAATAACTAATTTTCAATCAATGCCATAATATTAAATGTAAGTAACATAGAAATTATGAAATTTTAAATGTCAAGTGTCTCAAATGTCAAGTTATTATATGTAAGTAAATAACATAAAAGAAAAGAAAGTAAACACCTGCACACTGCGTTTGCTCCGAATTCTTTTATAAATGGGCTTTTAGATTTATTACCATGTAAAATATTATCTGGTAATAACGTTCATGACCATAGAGTACGTTTATGGACCTGTTTGTGACAGAAGCCTGGGCAACCCTGGCAAAATATTGGCCTATAAATACTTTTACGGATTTTTTTTAACATTGCCCCCACTCTAGGATTTCTCGTGTGTCGTGGGTGCGTATACAGACATGAATTCCACACACAATACTCCCCGACCCGGAACAACTGCCTGCAGATCATCAAATATTTGTTCCGTGCGGGAATGGACCCACGACCCGGAGCGCAGCAGTTGACTGTATCAGCCACTGCACCAACCGCGCCGTCAATTAAAACAATAATAATAAAAGACATCTATATCAAAATACGAAAACGAATAGTGATCAAAAGATTGAAAGAGGCGAACTTCCAAAGGCAGTTGGTACGTTATTTATTGCCCCAGTAACGAGTTGCCAAGGAGTTGCGCTGGGATCATTAATAAGTTTCCCACTTTAATACGAAAAGGTCCTAACTACTTCCAATGCTGTGATACTCTAGAACCTTTTCTATCCGAGTGTTTTCTCGTTCGGAACTACGAGGCTGAATTTCAAAAGGTTGTATGTGGTAGAGATTTTTGTATCAGTTTCGACATTTCGGTCTTAAGTGGGTCATTTGGCTGCACCGCTCTGATCTAATCAGATCCAAAGACTGATGGCTAACATTAATACGGGGCAGGAACTGATTGGATCGACTGATTGACTACTTAGAAATATTTTAAGTTATATGTCTCCGTATTTCATGTTATAGATTAAGTCAGAACAGTTTCAATTAACTTACGGCCGGAATTAATAATAACTCTAAAAGGCGACTGTGGGATTAGCCGGAGGATGGGCAGCAGCGTCCTTCGAGTACATGCAGGTGCAATCGTCAACCCGCCTACCAAGCTTGGTAGTTAGAGCAAAACCCTCCAATGAGCACACAATACACCCAGACCGGTCGTTATGGTGATCATTGAGAAACGTCTGTATCCAGCAGTGGACTTTATTCGGCTGAAATGATGATATTATTACTCAAAATTTTAATCCGAATCCAACGACTTTTATGAATCCTTATGAAATAGCTATCAAATACTTTCAATAATCTAATTAAACAATAGAACCATATATCCAATATAAATAAAAACTCAATTGAATTATTATCATGTTAATTATTCTATTTAAAGCTTCCTCAATGATAAAATATAACTTGTAATTGTTTAATCGTTGTAATTTAATTTTGATATAAATAGCTACACATTTGCGATTGCTTACTTGTTATTTTGTTGTGTTTTATTTATTTTGCATTAACTTAATAATGTTTTTTTCTTTTTTTGATGATATTAATTATAATATGTACACCGTCAAATGGTAGGCATAGCCTACGTTCACAAATAAATAAATTGAAATTGAAATAAAACCTCAAACCGTAAAGTTAATAAACAAGCAATTATGCCAAAGTTTCTCAAATTTGTTAACTATCGCCCCTCAAATAAGGTAACAGCTGTCGGAAAGAAAGTAGGTCCACTTTGCATTATTACGCTTTTATGTGTATGAATTTCTGGGTTAAATAGCGAAGTGCGTAGAATTCCAAACGCCAAGTGAAAAATGTAATACGGAATGCAATGTGAAATGTGGCACTGATAAAATGGCCATAAAAATATCCATACAGATGGCACGGTTTGTTCAGTTGCTAAGCGATTGACTTCCTTTCTTTCTACGTGTTGCGGGTCTGATCCCCGCTTGAAGCAAATATTTGTGTGATCTACAGTTAGTTGTTCGGGGTCTAGCTGTTTGTGCAGGGAGATATCTGATAATCGATAATCCAGAGTAAGTCTACCCTCTTTGCAATAGCTTCACGTATTTCTCATGGCCGATGATTTCAGAACGTTCACGTCACCGTGCAAAGCCGAGCGAGCGAGTGTCACGTGAGATGACGATGACGCTTGGCGAGCTTGATTGCAGTTAGCGCGTGATGATAAGACAGATGGGGGTAAGATTCGGAAGATTTTGGCTACGTTCCTGGAGCCGGGAAGTTTAAAAGACCAAGAGCCTTTTTCCGGGAGAATCCCGGAATTTTGGGAGAGTTGGCAATCCTACTGCCAAGAGTGGCAAGTGCTGGCCAATTCCCCCCCAAAATGACGACACAATTGTGGAAATCTATATTTTACTCTGAAGGTTTATTTATGTCACTTTGGGAACCATTGTACACAAATACACATACAAATTGAAATTAGGGTTGCTAGATTGAGACCAAGCTAGATTTAGTTTTGTAAATATTAAATCATTTGTAGTATCTTACTGATGAATATGGTCTTACCAGTATTGTTTGAAATGCTCATAGCTACTTGCAATCACTCGATTGGTGAGGTTAAGCAACGCTTGACACGGCCAGTCTATGGAAGGGTGACCATATAATGGTATTTGAACTGAGCACCTCCGTGCTTTAGAGGGTACGTAAAATAGTTGGTCCTGGTTGTTGTCATTATAAGATATTCGTTAAGCCAAGTTGGAGGCCTTTGAGCGGCTTAAACACCTCTGACACAAGGTGGCTACTAACTACATGGAAAGAAATAAAAGTATGTTATTTATCTTGCGTCTGTGGCGACACCTACATTTCCAGCATACAACTACAACTTACAGCAACATCTACTCGAACATTAATCGCAACTCTGTGATGACGTTAACAATCCTAAATCACGCTTGTAAAGTATTCGCGCAACGCTGTATATATACAGTCGCCCAACATCAACCGTTGGGCTTCAGCCCACCAGGCATAACACCCGCCTGATAAAGGATCCTCCCTTTTGTATGGAGGATCCCTCCCTTGTTCCCCATACGTCTATATGTTTACTTTACCATCAGTTTTTTCATCCGTGATCGTAGTTTTATGCACGACTGCCATTTCTTCCGTTCAAGACTTTGGCAAACATTTAGGAATCAAGGCTTTAATTAAAAAAAAACATGTATGGATTGATTAAAAAGGAATAACTCATGGTCGCCTCTAACGACACTCATATTCGATAATACTTGGACAGCTGCCCTTAATCGAATATAACATAAATAGTAGTAACCATAAACTGTAAGACTTTGACTTACAAAATCTCCGGTGGAAATCGTCATGGACTTCCTCTGCCCTGGGGAATAGTGAAGGGGAGTGCCGGATTTTCAACGGATAAAACCACCTAGGCGGACCACTTCGGCACCGATCGGCTCCAGTTTTTCGAGAATGAACCCACCGGAGCCGCCCATTGATGCTACGTCTTTAGGCAAATCTCGGAGGGGTTTACTGCAAAGCGGTCGCCTATTGTAGCCGAGAGGAGGTGACCGTAATGAGACAAACTTCCCAGGTACGTCTGGGTGTATACTAAAGGATCACTTTAACTTTAACCGAAGTCGAACTGCATGTTTGAGAACCCTACTGTACTGATCGAAATCTAGATTAGCTTCGGGGTATTGTGAAATTAAATCCCCTCTTTGTCTGAGCTCACCTGTCGAATGCTATCGAACCAAAGCCAGCTTCGGAATTTCATTTTGGAAAGTCAATTACACTTTTTGAAATCACAAAGAATTAGATCTAAATAAGGATTTATTTTTATTGTACCAATTACGATTCAGAGTTACAGATTTCGAAATACAAGTTTTAATTCTAGGATTTTTATTCTGTATAGTGATTTGGTTTGTTTCGCTCAGCGATTTAATGTTTAAGCCGATTTGGTTTAATTAATGAAACTGCTCCTAAGGGAAAAATACATGTGTCTATTTACGTATATTCGTGCAGCAAAATGATGTTTTGTTAAAGAATTGGGTTCACCTATTGTTCAAAGTCAAAGTCAAATTGTTTTTATTCATGTAAACCATTTGCTGGCACTTACAAATGGTCAGAATTTAAATAGTTGCACGTTTCTAAGTCGTTGGTCCTATGGAGAAGAACCGGTAAGAAACTCCATGGATATACTCTTATTGCACTCACTAATAGGTAAGCGATCGGCGAGGTTAAGCAACGCTTGGCGTGGTCGGTCTGTGGATGGGTAACCGCATAGTGGTATTTCAACTAATTGTCATCGTGCTTCGGAGGCCACGTTGAATTGTTTGTCCCGGTTGTTGTCACGAGACGGCAGTCATAAGCCAAGGTTTAACAACTCTGACACAAGGTTGGCCACTAACCATACGAAAAAAAATAAAAAATCTGTCTAGCTAATTTAAACCTTAAGTATAGTTTTTTTAACGATGCCCACCACCTGCATTTCTTCTGTATTGTGAGACATATATCTCCCTCGCACAGTCACTCAGACCCGAAACAACTATCATTCAAACAAACAGCTACTTTGTTACGTGCAGCAATAGAACCCGTGATCCGTACCGCAGCGAACCAATCGCTTAGCCACTGCGCTAACCGTGTCATAATTTCATTTATCATATTATCATCATCATTTATACGTCCAATGCTGAACAAAGGCCCCCCCCGTAAATTTCCACAATTGTGTCGTCATTTTGGGGGAGATTTGCTAGTATTCACCACGCTTGGCAAGTGGGTACTTTTCTTTTTTAAATTTTGCCCCACCTTAGGATTTTACAGACACAAATTCCACATACAATACACCCAGACCCGGAACAACTACCTGCAGATCATACAAATATTTGTTCCGTGAGGGAACCACGAAACCACGACCCGGGGCGCAGCAGTCGACTATATCAGCCACTGCACCAACCGTGCCATCTAATGTGAGCATATGAATGTGAGGTATGTGAGCGCAGAATGGCTACTGTTCCACAGAGTTGACGCTGCCCATTCCTCCGGTTTAGAGTTCTTTAGTCACTTATTACGACACCCACGGGAGGAGATGGAGTGGTGCTATATTCTTAATCCGGACACCACGCGGACGGTCATTCCATTCAGGGAAACCTTTTTACTAATAACTATATATTATGTATTAGTAGATTCAATAACACTTTGGTCTCATTTAGAACAATTTCAATCAGCAAGCAAACAAAATGACTCTTATCTTGACATAATGTAAGGCAATTTATCAACAGATTGTGTTTGTATTATCATACGGGGCGAGGCGAGTGTGACGTCACGTAATACATTGGACATTTCAGCTTTGTTGCGCCAAACAGCGTTCTCTGTCGTGTATCTCTAGTGTGATCGCTGCGTTGTCAACGACGCGTCATGTGTTTGTTTCCATGTGTAGATGTGCGGCAAATGGGATGTTTGTATTGTTGAAAGTGTTACGAGCTACCACATATAGAAAAAACAATTTATTTTGCGGCTACTTCGGCGCACAAAGAGATTAAATTCTACATTTGGCATGATTTACTGAAAGCTTTATAGGCCGTGTGGTGCCTACGAATAGCACCAACCTATCTCATACCGATGGTGTCGTAAAAGGCGACTATGTGATAAGCTGAAAGATGGGCAGCAGCCTCAGGACACACCGCAATAGCGGCGGTAAGACCCGTCGTGGGGGAATGGCTAGAGAGGTGGCATGGCGCCCTCACCTTCCGAATGATGCAGGTGCTCTGACTGCCCGGAGAAAACACAGTGCTGTGATCTCATCGCAGCGGTCGAAGAGGGTGACCTCTCGCTCCCGGCCGTGGTTAAGTTCAGTTCAGTCCATCGTCCGGAACGAGAGCGCGTGGGATGCTGTCGCCTGCTTTTGCGACGACGTCATGCAAGAAGAAGAGGCGGCAGAGCGGGGACGGGGTAGATCAGCGCTGATCGCCATCGCAGAAAACGCACTAAACACGGGCGCCGGTGAACGCTAAATGATCCCCGAACCCCATGAGTGGCACCCTGCGGGCGACGAACTAAGGGCAGTTCGTTCTTGAACAAAAACACACCAGAGACGGAGGCGCGTGTGCCTCTTTGGAATGACCATCCAGGTCACACATAGACGGGGCTCGTCAAATAGTGACAGGCCGATACCTGCCAGGGGTGCGGTCTGATACTGATAAAGCGTGCACCTCACCCCCAGCCAGAGGTAAGTGGAAGGACACCGTGGGGTTTTAGCCGGTAAGAGCTAGACTCTTACCAGCCCGCCTTTCCCAAGGCGGAGGAAGTCCACCAGAATTTTCCCACGATAAAAATAAAGGCCTACCAGCAGCGACCCTTCGACTACATTAACCACTCAACTGCGATAACCAGCCTAGACTGGTCATTGTGGTAATCTTTGAGGGAAGCCTGTGTCCAGTAGTGGTCTTTGTTCGGCTGAAATGATGATGATGATACTTCGCGTGATCACATTGTAGCGGGTAAGCTACTAACCACTGACCTAAGGGTAGCTTGCATGTGAATTTATTAACCAAGGTTGTATTGCTTGATGGATTAAATGAAACAATTCTTTTGCTTCTACTCAACAGTTTAATTATATGTATATTAAAGCAGCAGCAATACATTCAGTCGAGCACATAGGCGACACTCTCTTCTTTATGCTTTAAAAACTAAGTTATTAATTTCGCTTCGGTTTTTGTATGTTATCCCCGAACAACACGACACTTTAACAAAGTTTCACTATTGTGATCGAATCTCGACTAATGTTATAAAACGACCATTTTTTCCGAATGGCCCGGATTGTGCATGTCGCGGTGGCGCGGTTACACCCCCGTACCGCTTATCCTTATGTCCTATTTCTATTAGGGGCACCTTATTGGCCGAAGTCAGAAAATAATTACCCGAAATTTATAGTTTTCTTTGGCAGTGTTACAGTAATCCCTCTAAACTACTTTATAAGGACCAGCTTTTAGAATCTGGATGAATTGGATGCCAACAAGGTGACCCTCTCGGGCAGCTTAATTCCAAATTGAACGTGTGGTATTTGGATTATGGGACCTTAGGAGACATAGACACCGTTCTGAAAGATTTTATAGTATTCCTGAAACAGAAATTTCACTCAGTGTCTGGACATAAACCCCTCTAACTACATACGAAATTTATTTACCTGACAACACCGACAGACAATCGACCTTATCAAAATTTAGTGCAGTAGCTCCCATTACTCCTGTGCTGGCGCTGCCGCTTCTGCAGCTGAAGTCCTCAAACGGCTCAAATACAATTACCTCATTAGTAATTATAGTTTTGAGACGTTTGGGGTCGAAACGCTTGGGTCTCGTTCGGTTAACCTTAATTGTCCTTAAATATAACGGGTGTAAGTGACATCGTAACAAAACTAATACCATGGATTCAGTACATGATTCTGGAATCCCTGACGCTAGAGTTTTGCTTCGGTCTTACAAGGATTTTCAGATTTTGTCCAGTTTATTTAACTGATTTCAGTATAAAATAATTGTTTTCGTGTATCATAATCATAACGCTATTTTGAATGGCAATTCATAAAAATATATATTTTCACATAAACTGCAATGTATATAAAAAACTAAACGGATGTTGTTTCACTACAGTTCACGGACGCTCGCAGTAGCATAATAATGCAGTAATCATTTAGCGTTTTGATCGCATTATTAACGATACATTGCTTGCTCGAAAATGACAAAACTGTAACCTAATATTTCCGAGATGTATTATGTAAATGGCTTTCCTCATTTTATTATGGGAAAAGTTGTTGGTACATTGTCATTTATACCCTTTATATTAATATGCATCAATACTTCCAAATAAATCAAATTCCAATTTACAACACGAACCTTACCTCTCTGCATAAACTACTCGACGAAACGTGAAGCTGTTATAAATACTGTAAGCCCTTTTAATCTAGTCAACGTTTTTCTCATAATTAATTTCCTGATTCCACACGGGTGGCCCTTGATAATCTCTATGTACCGGTTTGGAGTGTGGTACAAAGGTTAGGTGGGAAGGATTTTGTACCATCTTTATCATGAGTCACCTGTTAAAATCAGCACCTACCACAAGCACATATATCAATTAAATGAATATGAATGTGGTCCAAGAATAGACTTTTTACTGAAGCAAAATGATATCTAAAATGTTAAAATATTAAGTAATAATGTAAATATTTTTTTATGACGTAGCCTTTAACAACTTTCATATTTGTTTAAAAAAGCTATTATTTATTATTTATTCTAATCTATTGTTTTGAATTATCAGTAAAAAATTCGAAGGTTTCACTCGCTCCCACTTTCTAACCTGAACCATAGATTAAAAGGATATGCATAATTAACCATGTGTGACACGATTAGGGCCATCCGAACAGCCGAAGCGTAGGGCTCAGGCGTAGGGTATCTTTGCGTCGCTCTACCGTAAAGAAAAACCTCTGAAGGCTATTTTAATAGATGGTCTTCTCTTGCGATTAACCGTGCATTGAGAAGATGAAAGAAAAAATAGACTTAGAATAGGTTATTTTTTGATAAAGTGTTCGGGTTATTTTATCTTTAAAGTGCTGCCTTTAGTATTTTACACACAAATAATATAACTCAATACTTAGTTTTTTGTAGTTATACTTCATTTGGCGCATTTTGATGTAAGCAAAATTGAGAGATGCGCGAGCACGAACATCCGACACTATGAAGTTGGCCGTCAAAGATGATTAAAAGTGCATGTTTATTTTAGAGAACAATAATAACTAATTTTAAATATATTTGAATCGTTTATATGACAATGTATATTTTAAAATATGAATTATTTATTTATTTATTTATTTATTTTATTTTATAATTTATGCACACACAGAAACATAAAAATAAAGAAAAATTAAATAGGACTAAAATGTACAAAGGTACTGCTTATTTCTTAAGAAATCTCTTCCAGCAGACCTGCGAGAGGAGAGTTTGAATAAGAAATGTAGACACAATGTAGTAAAATGTTCTATAATCATCCCTTTATAAATTGTATTTCATCCCTTTTTTCGATCATTTTATCGTTTTTACTACATACATAATTGGTACGCGGCATAAAAAGAAAATTGGTACTCTAAAATATCCTAAATAATTATAAATTCAAATGCGTGTACATAAATACACACGTTTCTTTGGAATTTGGTCTTTTGAAAACCCTCATAGACGTCGGATGGAAAAGGAACGAAAGACGATCTGGACTCTTACCGGTTCACCGCTCAGACCCAGCTGGAGCAATAGGTATCTCGTGAGTGACCGACGAAGCGCGGAACTACGGACATTGGTTGCATATTCGTACTAATTCGGAAACACGAAGCTTGCCGAGGCACATAATTTAATCATAGTACTGTAGTGTACTTAGTGCTTCCGTGTGGTCGCCGGATTTCATCTGGTGTCCAGATTAAGAATATAGACCCACTCCATCTCCTCCCCTGAATGTCGTAAAAGCCGACTAAGGGATTCTCTTACCAGAGAGATGGGCAGCAGTGTGATCTGTGTGACAGTAGCCATACTGCGCTCACCAACCCGCCTGCCAAGCGTGGTGAGTACTGGCAAATACCCTCTAAAATGACGACATAATTGTGAAAGTCTATGGAGGAGGTATTTTTTCAGCAGTGGACGTCCTATGGCTGATATGATGTAGTGCTTCCCCGGCCGAGCCAGTCCACTAATTAACTAGATTCTACCATAAAAAAATCATTACTATTAGCCAAAATACGTCTACTGCTGTACAAAGACCTCCCCTAGAATCGATCCGTTAGATACCTTGTGTGTTCATACCCATACGTAACCATTTAGACGGTGACGGATATAACACCATTCGGTATTACATTATTAATAATCAAGATATGTTATGTGACGAAAACAGATGAGTATAATTATATCTATGCGGTTGTGTGTGTGATAGCGAAGGTAAACATACTATGCTTATACACACATGAATAGTGTTGAGGTCAAGGCGAGGCATTGGTAAACAATTAATCTCAAATTGGATACCGCGCCTCGCATTCCCGTCTCACCCCGGTATTCTTACGCGGCTAACTACTACAATAATAAAATGATATAAGCGGCCACGTCATTATTTTTTCTTAAGCATATCTTACATTTTTCTATTAAATAACCTTTTTTTATTCGTTTAGAATCTTTTACACCTTTTTCCCCCATTTTTAATAACAAAATGATACCCCAAGATATTTTGAACGATAGCGCGTTGGAGTTCCGCTGACAAAGACCAATCGTTGCCAATGGTTTGTTTCAGACTGAGGTGGGACTTGCTGCATACAAAAATGAGCGCAAAATTGCTTGTATCGTAAAGTCGTATGGGTCAAAACAGTATGTTTCGTTTAAGATAAAGACTATCGCTACTTTTATAAAATCCAATTACAATTTTAAAGTGTGTGGTTAGACTAATCTATACAGAAAATTAATGGCTTAAATCGCTCTCGTTTGCCTGTAAAATTAACATCTTTATTTTTAAAGAATAGATTTTGATATTTTTTCTCTGCTGTAAAAGTTAACCAATGGTCACTATGCATTATCAGCTAGACTTGTGTTTTTATATTAATTCTATCTAAGTTATTTATTTATGAGCTTTAGTGGGCTAATAATGAATACATAAATAAAATAAAACAAATCTTCTAAATTGTAAATGGAAAAATATACAGACGCGCATTTGGCGCTTGGAAAATTAGAAGTGGTGAACTTGACAGGTTTATGTCTTTTACCAGAATTTTACGCTTCAAACTGCGGACAAAAATTTAAAAGAAAAATATTGTGCAGTGGCTTCACAGGCCACCGATCATAAGTTCGAGTGTAAATCCACAGCCTGTTTGCGATAATGTAAAATCTAAATCGATTACTTAAAGGCATGCATCAAATGTTAGTGTCATGAGATTGGGACGTGTTATTGTACCCGAAGACAATAGGCATTGCCAGTATATCGACTGCAGTAACAAACAGTATGGAAATTGTATTTTGTTTATTTTACCAGTTATCTATACATCTATACAAAGAAATAAAATTGAAGTGTTTGTTTGTAATGTCAAAATAACAGCTTTTACTAAATGCATATGAAAGTATAGACGGTACCTATAACAAAAAAACAAATTTTAATTTTTTTGTCTGTCTGTCTGTCAGTCTGTCTGTAGGTCTGTCTGTTTGTTTGTGCTGGGTAATCTCCGAAACGGCTGGACCGATTTTGACGGGACTTTCACTGGCAGATAGCTGATGTTATAAGGAATAACTTAGGCTACTTTTATATTAGAAAAATAATCAAGGTTCCGCGCAAAAAAAAAAACCTTGAAATCCAATATATATATTCTATGTCAAGTGTTTATGTCGAAGTACTCTAAATTTATTTTAAATTAAACGCGGGTGCAACCGTGGCTCCCAGCTAGTAAGAAATAATATTTTACCCGTGCAGTGTTCAGATTCATACTCAAACTCAATTTTTTTATTTCATAAACGCCCTAATAGGATCTTACGAAAAGTCAAGTTAAGTGCACGGTTCGGAAAAGTCGGTCCTATGGAGAAGAGCCGGCAAGAAACTCCATGGATATACTCTTTTCAAAAAAAGTTAAATTACAATTTTATTATTACATGGTAATAAGCTATGTACGAACAAAGTAGACTAATTAATGTAAAATACACTCAATAATAAAACAGACAATTGCCTCTAACACAGTAGGGAACTGATAACAATTAATGTGTAGCACTAATAAAGTCGACGAAGTTCACACATTTACAAAATGTAGAAGAAACTAAATTATATAAAATAAAAGGCATTTTAAACGCCAGAGCTTTAAATGTCATATTGAATATGTGAGTAAAATTAATATGTCAAAAGTATATATTATATAGACAATATATATCAAAAGCTAATGTTTTTTTTATTTCAACAGGTGGAGATAGAGTTGTGCTATATTCTTAATCTAATAAATATATATATACTATAATATTAAGTCGTTACAAGGACTCTAAGCCCGAGGGATGGGCAGCAGCATCCCTTCTGTGGAATTGTAGCCATACTGCGCTTACTAAGCCGTCTGCCAAGCCTGGTGAGTTGGAAAATTCCGCCAAAATGATGACACAACTGTGGAAAGGTTCTATGAGGGAGGCCTACTTTATTAATTCATGTAAACAGGTTTTCCTGCGGGTGAGCTTGTAATGGTTAGCGCGCACTTATGAGCGAAAACTTGGAACGCTCTGAATAGTACAATGTTTTAGGACTAATATCTAATTTCCCCAGGATAGAAACTTCTGATAATATTACTTGTACTTTACTATGGTTAAGAAACTTTTGAATATAGTTAGCAGTTTCAAGTATCACTACTTTGTTTTGATGTAGGTGTAAACGGGGTTCCCTTCGGGTGGTAAAGGGAACAAGTGGACTGTATATGAAAGGAAGAAAGAGAGAAATACTTTTATTCTGATCGCACACTACCAAAAACTAACTAAGAAATAAATTATAAATAACAACACGGAAAATTACAGAAATGTTAACATAAACAAACACAGTTTTTATTGTGTGTGACGTCTTATTATGCCTCTATCTCAGTAAATGCAGCCGGTCTTCCCATATGACTTTACATAAAAAGTCAAATTACAGACAGATTTTCTATAATATATTATAATTAAAGTCATTATGTTGCCAAATTGACTATCGGTACATCGACGTGTCAAAGTATTTATACAAAAACGCCAGCATGTGAGTCCGAGTACACGAACAGAGCACGGGGGCAATTCCACTGCAGAGAGGCGTGAGACAGGGGGACGTAAAACCCTGAAACTGTTCACCGCTGCTATGGAGGACGCCTTCAAGCTACTCGAGTGGGAAGGATTCGGCATTAACATCAATGGTGAGTATATCACTCACTTTCGATTTGCCAACGACATCGTAGTCATGGCAGAATCGCTACAAGAGCTCAGCACAATGCTCGATGATCTCGACAGAGTTTCCCAACAGGTGGGCCCTAAAATGAGGCAAGCAAGACGAGTCATGTCAAATGCCCATGTCGTGTCCATCCCAATATCCACTAGGAACTCTGTTCTCGCATTCCTTGACGAGTATGTCTACCTGGGACAAACTGTCCAGTTAGGTAGGCCTAGTTAGAGAAAGAGATCAATCGCTGAATCTGACTCGCCTGGGTAGCGTTCGGGAAAGTTCGCAACATCTTTTCGTCAACAGTACCGCAATATCTCAAGACGACAGTCTTTAACCAGTGTGTATTATCAGCTATGATATATGGCACGGAGACGTGGTCACTCACTATGGACTTCGTAAGTAAGCTCAAGGTCACTCAGCGAGCTATGGAGAGAGCTATGCTTGGTATTTCGAGTGGAGACCGCACACCGGAAAATGCAGCGTGGGACCTTCTCTAACGATATGAACGGACGAACTGGTGAAGGTCACTGTAAGTTGTTGGATGTTAATGATGATGCCGGCGTTATGGAAATCTATGGGGGAGGCCTTTGTTCAGCAGTGGATGTCCTTTGGCCGATATGATGATGATGATGATGAAAGCCATTATAAATACAGAAAAGTTACAAATTATACAAGTATAACAGAATAAGGTTTTGTGTTATGAACTAATGCTGCAAAGAGGCACTTCGACAATCCACTACGGTACGTACATAGGGCCGATCGTGAGTGTCATTTGGTAATCGAAACGTAAACCCGTACGATGCGTATACCGCGTTCGGTACCCTTCTGCCTCTGAATTGGATGAAGAGATTGGAGCGGGCGAATCACATCGCCAAACGAGGTAAACGCATCACTCGCGTTTACGTTTCGATACGTTTTGGGTTTAACATTATTAGCTTCAATATTACACAGGTTCTCATATATCAAGCATGTCACAAGCCTAGAACTCCTTAAAAAACATAAGATGATAACGTAAACGGAAAAAAACCCGTCCCATTCACACAGCAGTATTTTACAGCGTATCGTAAAAGACATTTTACACAATTAATCGTTCCTCGTACGCTTTCATGCGTAAAATAAATCGTAAATGAATGGTATTTGGTGCTTAGATTAAAACCGTAAAATGGGGCGATCGTAAACGTTGAGCTGATATTTTCGTATTATATACTTCTTTATGTATTATGATTCTTTATCTATGTAATCACGATACAAGTCAAGAGGGTAGAGAGTGTATTACACAGTACCCAATCTCGGGGGACCGAGCGAGGATGTTAGTCGTCTCTCTTTGGTCGTGCGATCCGTGGCCCTCTACGGTGTGACTGAATGGTCATCCCAGCTGTCAGGCGTCCAGCACTGTAGAAACAAACTTCACGGTTTGCAGCGTGGAGTGATTATACTGATCGCTCGGGGATACGGGACAGTGTCCTATAAGGCGGCAACTCTCCTGGCACGCTTTCTGTCTTTTGACATCTAGGCGGAGACGGATGCACCTCCACCAAAGCGGCGAAAGCGTGCCTTCAGGGGCGTTCAATAGACTGAGGCGTCTGGCTCGACGGCGCGCACTAGAGATGTGGCGATATGGTTGTAGGTCACTACCAAGCGCATCGTCGAGGCCATTCTGCCGCTCTTCGGAGCCTGGCTCAGAAAGAGCGAGCGCGTCACCTACCATCTAACGCAGGTATTCACCGGTCACGGTTGTTTCGGTGCGTATTTGCCCAGAATAGGACGCTTAGGCGTTATCCGTGTGGTCTCCGGATTAAGAATATAGCACCATTCCATCTACTCCCGTGGCTGTCGTAAAAGGCGACTAAGGGAGATTACGGCGTATGGTGTACGATGCTGTTTACCCACACATTCTGGCTGGCATACCTAACACACAATACGGATTTCTGAAAAGGCGATCCCCTGTCTCAAACTTGACATGCTTCGCAAACTATATCCTTAACAATGCGGATGATGATGGTTAGGTTGACGTTATCTACACTGACTTTGAGAAAGCTTTCGATCGCGTGGAGCATGTCATCCTGCTGAACAAACTATTTCGATTCGATCGATCGGATACATGGCGATCTCTTACGTTGGGTCAAATCACACTTGTCGAAAAGGTCACAATCAGTAGTAGTGGGAGGTTACCGCTCTAACTTCAGTGAAATCCCCAGCGTAGTGCCTCAGGGCTAACATCTCGGGCCTCTTTTTTTATAATGCTTACTTGTTCAACATATCGGATTCTTTAAAACACTCTAAACATTTAACTATGCTGATGACAAACAAATATTTTGTAAAATTAGCTGCATTGATGATTGCAGTGCTCTTCAAGCAGATTTAGACAGCCTAAATAATTATTACACGATAAATAAAATAGCAGTAAATATTGAAAAATTACAAAGTATTAGTTACACTCGAAAAAATACCCTTTTAACTTAACCTTTAAAGGCATCACGATTAATTAAGTTAATACAGTTTATGACTCAGGAGTTATTTTCGATAGTAAACTGTCATTCTCTGAACTACATTAGTACAAAAGCTTTTAAAAATCTAGGATTCGTTTTGAGATCTTGTAGAGTATTTAAGAACGTAGAAGCCTTGAAGGCTGTTTATTTCTCGTATGTGCGTAGTACCCTCTAGTATGTTTGCCCTATTTGGTCACCGTGCTATATAATATACACAAACCAACTAGGAAATAATTAAAAAAATATTTGTTAACCACCTAAACTATCGTCTACGCAAGCCTCTACTATCATACGAACTCAGTTGTAGTACACACGGATTGCTGACCCTTGAAGATAGACACTGTTTGGGATCTAATGCAGCTACGAACCGATCGCGTGATCGTCACCCAATGAGGGTGCAATAAAACATGTAATAAAGTGCGCTGATTGGCTAACGATTGTACCCATGCCCCTCTTCCTTGACTGCTGTATAAAAATGGACGATTACACTTGCTACTGATTATTCACACGAGAACATTGCATTTTTATTTATTTGATAACCCATCGTATTTCGAACAAAGTATCGAACTAAGTCGCTAAATACAGGTAACTGGATCACGCATCAACATATCTGATCCTTCAGAGCCATATTCTTCGCGAATTTAGAGCATCACAGCCAATTAATCGACAAAGCGACCTTTGGACTGCCACGTTGGTACGGCCACGAGACTACACAATTGTTGAAGGCCCTTCTGTTAATGCGATTGCCAAGGATAATCGAAGATTAGGAAGATCATCGTGGACCAACTAGGCTTTGGTGCGTTCATCAAGTTCCGTTCTTCGACACCTGCAGTGTTCATAAATGTAATATCGTTTTGTGACCTGATTCCAGTAAGACTGAGAGGTTGCCCACTACGCAGAGCGACATAACGGCTGATCGTGCCACTGCTAGCACCAGCTGATTTCACACGCAGTCACTACTTGCACGTGAGTACTCCTCTTTTCACAAGCCACCGGGATGCCCTTAACGCCGAAAGATGGCGAGGTTTCTACTGGAACCCGCGATAGATCTCCTTATAAAGCTATTAGTGACGAAAAAACTGAGCTAATCATGCGCGATTTGGTTAGGAAACGTGGTATCGTTAAAGGTAGATTGACTAAATTCGCCAATTATTTAAATACTATCGATAAAACGACTTTAACTAGTGAGTTTAGAATAGATTTAAAATTACGCATAAAGGGTACAGAGATTTTGTTTTCCGAATTTAATGAAATCCAGTCTAAAATTGAAGAAATTGTCCCTGACTGTGACATAGAAAAGCAGTTAGACCATCGCCAGCAGTTCGAAGATAGTTACTATAGTACTCTTGCCCGAGCTGAATCTATTCTTAGCGATAATGAAGAGGATAATAATTGTTCAAAAACGTGTCAACGTTCTAAAAAACCATTGTCGGTCAAGTTACCCACTATTACATTGCCTACGTTTGACGGCTTATATGAACACTGGCTCGAATATAGGGACACGTATCTGTCATTAGTACACAAATCTACCGATATAAGCGATATTCAAAAATTTCACTACTTAAAATCATCGCTTAAAGGGAGTGCGGAGTTGGTTATAAACGCGCTTGAAATATCTTCTGATAACTACTCTGTAGCGTGGGAATTACTCCTTAATAGGTATGACAATAAGAGGTTATTAGTACATAGTCACGTCAAAGCATTGTTTTCTATACAGGCACTGACTAAAGAGTCGCATTCACTAATTAGGAAGCTTATAGATATAATTATTAATAATTTACGCGCTTTAAAAACACTCGGTGAGCCAACGGACTCCTGGGATACTCTTATAATCTATATTGTTGCGTCCAAGTTAGATAAAATGACGGAACGAGAGTGGGAAGAATATAAAGGTTTATTATTGTCGAACTCAAAAGTTACGTTGACGGTTGACAATTTGATTAAATTCCTCAAAGATAGGGCTGATTTGTTGGAAACATTAGCATTATCGCACACTAAAGATTATCATAACAACACGGAAATCAAAAAATCGAATTCCGTTGTCAGAAGTCACATATCCCATAGCAATATTTCCTCCAATAAGCCACCGGGCCGCAACTCACATAGATTATGCGTGGCATGCAAAGGTAAACACCCAATTTACACATGCTTAAAATTCATTAACATGGATTTGCAAACAAAACTAAAGATTGTTAATGACTATAACTTGTGTGAGAATTGCTTGCGTTCCGGGCACACTATAAATAATTGTCTATTTGGACCTTGTAAACAATGCAACATGAAACATAATTCACTAATACATCCTAATGATTCAAACATACCACCAGCTGTACCGTGAAAGCGACGACTGCGGTGACAGAGGCATGCGCATCATGCGCGCCCCCCTCCCGCGCCACGGAGGTAGCTTGTGATCACAGTAACACAAAACAGTTTATTCAAGTTAGCAATGTTTATACCGACACGCATACAGATACGCAATGCATAGATGTGCAACCGGTTTTGTTATCTACCGCTTTGGTCGAGATTCCCGATAAACATCATAATTATCACATGGCATGCGTATTACTCGACAGTGGTAGTCAAAGCTGTTTTGTAACACATACATTTTGCAAAATGTTAAATATTCCGCTAATACAGTCCACTCACGAGATACGAGGAGTAGGTAACTTAGTATCACATTCAACACAATCTTGTGATATTGAAATTAAATCACGCGTCAGTTCCTACTCGATGCGCATTAAATGTTTCGTTCTATCCGAAATAACGGCCACATTGCCCGCTGTGCAGGTACAAACTGCACAGTTCAGGATTCCTAGCCACATACAACTGGCAAATACGCAGTTTTTAGGGCCGCAAAAAATTGATATTTTAATAGGCGCGGATCGGTTCTGGGACTTGCTTATCGAAGGCAAGATGCGTTTACCGAACGGTCCGTTCTTACAGAATACGAAGTTAGGTTGGATAATTTCGGGTCCTATCAATCATATTACGCACAATGATAGACATGTCCAATGTAACTTCACTCAATCTATAGACAATCAACTACGTCAGTTCTGGGAACTGGAAGAATTGCCTATGCAACGGGAAAAACACACCGACGAAGAGCAGGCCTGTGAACTTTCCTTTATCACTACTACTACGCGCGACAGTGATGGTAGATTCTGTGTTCGCATTCCACTCAAAGAATCACCTGATGTTTTGGGTGAATCATTCCCTCAGGCTGAACGTCGTTTCTTGTCTTTAGAAAAACGATTATTACGCGCACCTATTAGTTATAAGAAATTATATACGGAATTTATACGCGAATATATTAATCTAGGTCACATGACTCGGGTTAATTCTTACACGAATCCTCACTACTTTATGCCACACCACGGTGTTTTTCGAGAACACAGCACGACTACGAAGCTTCGTGTAGTGTTCGACGCCAGTGCAGAAACTAGTAATGGGAAATCTTTCAATGATATTCAGCACGTTGGGCCTCCTATTCAGGGAGACTTGCTAGGTATATTGTTACGCTTTAGACAGTTTAAATATACGGCTATGGCAGACTGTGAGAAGATGTTTCGTCAGGTTCTTACTCATTCTTCTCAACGTGACTTGCAACTTATTATATGGCGTGACGACCCAGCGAAGCCGCTCGAGTTTTATCGGCTAAATACCGTTACATACGGTACCGCATCGGCACCCTTCCTTAGTGTGAGGTGTTTGAAGCAACTAGCGGCTGAATGTACGGAACCCGAGGTCAAAAGGGTCATAAATGATGATGTTTACGTGGATGACCTCTTGACCTCGTGCGAGGACAAGGTCAAATTAATGAGAATTTGTAAAAGTACGTCAGAAGTACTTAAATCTGGTTGTTTTTCACTGCGTAAGTGGATTTTTAACTTCAAACTCGACAATGAATCGTCGCCAACGTCATTAAATGAATACAGTACGTTCAAAGATTTAAATCTCAGCGACTACGGTCTGTGTAGAACATTAGGTTTAGGTTGGTGTAACGTCGCTGACGAGTTTAATTTCAATACGCAGATTCAAAACAATAACAATCTTATCACTAAACGCATAATACTGTCAACGGTTTCTCAGATATTCGACCCGCTAGGATTGTTGAGCCCGTCTGTAATTATTGGCAAGGTATTGCTGCAAAAACTTTGGCTACTAAAATTAAAATGGGATGATCCGCTCCCCACTGATATCGAACAAACGTGGAACCGGTTTGTTAACAGCCTAGCCTATCTTCGCACAATAAAGGTTCCACGACACGTCTTTCAATCTAATTCTACTTGTACTGAGCTACATATATTCACAGACGCTTCCCAAACTGCATATGGTGCATGCGCTTATATACGCACTGTATGCACTTATCGGGTGGTAGTCAAATTGCTAATTTCTAAGGGTAAAGTAGCTCCACTGAAACCCGTTAGCATACCTAGATTGGAATGTGTGGCGCGTTGTTAGGTGCTAAGCTTTATGACAAGATTCGCAGTTCTCTCACTCGAAAATTTGATGACGTCATGTTTTGGACAGACTCAACTATTGTATTAGGCTGGTTGCGCATGGCACCTAATTTACTTAAAACCTTTGTGCAAAACCGAGTCGCTGAGATACATGAACTAACGAATGAGTTTTCCTGGCGACATGTAAGTGGCAAGGAAAACCCTGCTGACCTGGTTTCACGTGGCGTCAGTCTTGAAGACTTGTCATCATCGATTTTCTGGTGGGAAGGCCCTAAGTTTTTGCAGGACCTTGATTTTAATAGTAATTTATCTTCCCACTCAGTGTCAAATAATAATGGTATATCGATTCATGAGTTACCGGAACTCAAATCAAACGCTGTTAATTCATTTATTACAGAGTGTAAAAACAACACGGCATTTTTTCCATTCAATAGATTCTCGCATTTTAATCGCATGAGTCATGTCGCTGCATATATGCTTCGTTTCGTTTACAACTACAGTGCGCGCAACAAGACGAATGAGTCTACAGGTACGATATCTGTTAATGAATTGAGGCATGCCATTAATACGCTTGCTAGGTTATCGCAAATTGAATCATTTCCAGTTGAGTACAATTTACTAAAGAATGGGAAAAATGTCAGGTCAAACGATATACTTGCAAGTTTGAATTTGTTTTTAGACGATGAAAACATAATTCGAGTAGGCGGTAGAATAAAGAATTCGCCTGATTACGATTATAATAAAAAACACCCGATTCTTTTATCTTCTAAGCATTATTTCACGCTTTTATTGTTTAGACACGAACATAACCAATCTCTGCACTGCGGGCCGCAAGCACTACTGTACCGCTTGCGCGAGTATTGGTGGCCGCTGTCAGGAAAAGGCCTAGCTAAGAAGGTGACTCAGCAATGTGTTGTCTGTAAACGTGTTAGGGGTAAAACATTAACCCCACTCATGGGCAACCTACCTAAAGAACGGATATCTGTTAGTTTTCCTTTTTTTCGTACAGGAGTAGATTATGCGGGGCCAGTGTTCATTCTAAACCGGAAAGGCAGAGGCGCCAAGTTAATAAAATCGTATATTTGTTTATTTATCTGTTTCACTACACGCGCAATCCATCTGGAACTAGTTAGTGACCTCTCTTCTGACGCATACTTACTCGCGCTCAAGCGCTTTATTTCACGGCGCGGAAAACCATCCGAAGTATTTTCGGATAATGGACGTAATTTTATCGGCCTTAATAATGATTTTGCTCGGTTTTTATCAAAATGTAGGAAAGAAATTGTTGAATACGCAATAAGTCATAGAATTAAATTTTCCTTTATACCTCCATATTCACCGCATTTTGGTGGCTTGTGGGAAGCTGGGGTCAAATCTTGTAAGTATCATCTACGCCGAGTAGTGGGCAACGCGCACCTAAATTTCGAAGAATTCACTACGGTGTTATCCCAAATAGAAGCTGTATTAAATTCTCGGCCGCTGATACCACTGTCTTCGGATCCACGAGATTATCTTCCCCTAAGCCCTGGACACTTTTTGATCGGCCGACTTCTCACCACACCAGTTTTTGAGGATGACCTGCGAGAGTTACCTGTCCTTCGATTGACTCGCTACCAGAGAGTGGAGCAGCTCCGGCAGCAGTTTTGGACGCGCTGGGCCAGGGAATACATTTCGGAGTTACAGACAAGGACTAAATGGAAGGAAAATAAGGCAGACTTAAAACCTGATACGCTTGTGATAATTAAAGATATCAACCTTCCGCCGTTGAAATGGCAATTAGGGCGAATTGTGAAGACGATACCTGGCAGTGACGGTATTTCGAGAGTAGCAGACATTCAGACATCGTCAGGCATCGTGAGACGGTCTTACACAAAAATCTGCCCTCTCGTGGAATAGGAATGACCCTATTGTAAGCTAGTGCTTTCAAGGCCGCGAGCATGTTTGGGATCTAATGCAGCTACGAACCGATCGCGTGATCGTCACCCAATGAGGGTGCAATAAAACATGTAATAAAGTGCGCTGATTGGCTAACGATTGTACCCATGCCCCTCTTCCTTGACTGCTGTATAAAAATGGACGATTACACTTGCTACTGATTATTCACACGAGAACATTGCATTTTTATTTATTTGATAACCCATCGTATTTCGAATAAAGTATCGAACTAAGTCGCTAAATACAGGTAACTGGATCACGCATCAACAGACACAAAGTAATGGATATGTGTCTATTATACGACATAGTCAACGGTCGCTTGGACTGTGTAATGGATATGTGTCTATTATACGACATAGTCAACGGTCGCTTGGACTGTGTAATGGATATGTGTCTATTATACGACATAGTCAACGGTCGCTTGGACTGTCCCGCGTTGTTGTCGCAAGTGACATTGAACGCTCCGCTGCGTCGCACACGACACACACCAATGTTACACGTACCCAGACACGCCACTAACTATACTAAAAACGGTGTACTCACGCGCATTGCTCGAACATATAATACCACCTTCTGCGATGTAGACTTTTTCTGCCTGTCTAAAACATCATTTAAGTCTCAACTTATGAAAATTATAAGAGATAGGAAACTCCACTTAACTTCACTCCATCAGAGTGCTTCATATGTTTGAAATTTGGTAACGTTTCTGGTTTATATAGCTGTACTCGATTACTGTCATAATATCCTTTTTTAATATTATTATACGTTTTTCTGTTCTTTAGCCGAAATATATAATCTAATAGTTACCTACGGAAACCTATAATTGGCCATACTTAGCAGTTATATATGAATTTTGTGCACATTATTGTATCGCAGTTGGTATTCTGAAAAAGAAAAAAAATACCCAGAGGGATGGGCAGCAGCGTCCTTTCTGTGGAACAGTACCCATACTGCGCTCACCAACCCACCTGCCAAGCGTGGTGAGTACTAGCAATTACCCGAAAGTGACGACACACGGCATAGCACCAGTCGTAACGCAAATCTGTAGGGGGCTTTGTTCAGCAGTGGATGTTCTTTAGCTTATGTGATGCGGGTGCTTTTACAGATAAATTCCACACACAATACACCCAGACACGGAACAACTATTTGTTCCGTGCGGGAATCGAACCCGCGGCTCGAAACGCAGCAGCCGACTGTATCAGCCACTAAACCAACCATGCCGTCAAATTTACATCGAGATTGATATATGCATGTATCATGTTCTGTGGGAGTGTATTCTTTGGCAAGATGAACGCAATATTATGTTTGACAGCTTGCAAGTTACATCCGGACTTGTTTACTATACAGACCTTGTTGCAACAAGGACGAATTTCCGTGCGTTCAGGCGTTTTTGCCATACCTACTATTGGAATCAGTCACAATAGCTCACAACATAGGACCCGTAATTAAATATTTATAAACATTTTTGTACCCGTGGTGCTTGGCAACTAGGCTTATCCTAGTTGTACACTCCCAATTATTGTGCCTATGGCCTATAGTATTTTCTCTGTCTCCTGCTTGCTACGGAGGGAAGTGGAACGTATATTCTTTCCTACTCCTCCATTTTCTTTTCTGATTAATTTCGTTGCGGGTTCCAAGACAGTTCTTCATTTCTCTGGGACACACCGACCTTCATTGGTCGGTGTTCTTTTTGGTGGTCGCCATTGTAGATCCTGGATTACAGGAGTTGCAGTGGTTGGGAATGTGTGGCGGGCTAGTCCAATAAAAAAAAAATGCAGTACTACGTCACTAGCTGAAACAAATAAGTTTGCTCAATGCTCATTCTCCGCTCGGGACCGACATAAAAATAGGGACGGGAAATGGATAAGCAAAAAATTTGAGCGTGCGCAATTCAGTACAGGTGACAAGTGAAACTTGCCCACACATGCGTGGTACAAAAGTTGTGACCACACATGCACCCACACAACGTTACACACAAACGTTGCATTCAAAGAATCATGGCGAAACCCATACATTGATTTGTACAAAAAAAAATAGTATTTAAGAGAAGTTGGAGTGGCGTTATTATTTAACTTTTGGTGTCTAAATGATAGCTTTAGGTATTTAAAGTAATTTCTATACCCCGCAGTATAAATATTATCCATTTTATGATTCTTAACTTTTCATTGGGTTAATTTCTGCGCGCGATAATATTAGAGTATGACAACTAAATAATTGGATAGGTAGCCAGCCTCAACAACAGCAAAAATCTTAGGTATATTATATTTTATTCCGGTTCTAAGAATATTTTAACCGCCGAAATTTTTGCTTTAGGGGCCAAGGATCAATGTCAAACTATTCCGACCACCCACTTTCCTATATCCCACTTCTCACAAAAATATATTTTAGTGTACAAATCCTGCCATGATTGTCTTGGAATTTTACTTACACTCATCGCGCCCAAGGAAATATTAAAAACTAATGGTGCACTATAGATAGACAAAGATAGATAAAAACACACACACAAGTATGTCACCAACGATGTCTATGGTGGAAGTTTCTAGCCCCTTACTCCTCATAAGCGAACCCCACGAGATAAATATAGACTCATAACTAATTTCGAGCACCATACAAACAGTCGGGAGAGGTTGTAAAGGTAAAGAGGATTAAGTTGTTGCTGTAGAACAAGGAAAACACGCCAATCACACGGCCTCTTGTTTATTAAAAGGCCTTTACTGTTTAATCAACGTGAAAAATACTTAATTAAATTCTAGGCGGGAGGCCGGTAGGTAGACTGTGGTGTAGGGTTACCGGTATTGAAGGAAAGTTGGGTTATACAGTCCAGTTGAGTTGAAATGTTTGGTTTACAAGCATTGTTTCTTCATAATCTGCTTTACTTTTGTGTAATCAATCCTTGCACTAAAATCCAGGTCATTCTCTAACGCCTTGCCAGAGTCTGTTTTTCCTGCTACCTAAAACGACCTTTAAAATAAGAGTGAATAGGCATCTTCTTGCGCTCGTTTTATCGTAGACCTCATTCATTGTTTTTCATCAGGTGAGTTCCAGGTCAAGAGCGGTCCCGGTTAGGAATAATAAATAAAAAAAAGAAGGAGGGGCGTAACCAAACTATTAGTGCCTAATACTACCACGGTTTTTCTTTGATCTACATTAGAAGCGGCGCCGCCTATACCCATCCTGCGTTTCTACCTGTTTCATTCTGCCTTCTAATACATCCTTCTTTCTTCTTTTTTCTTCTTTAAGAAGAAAGAAGACATACTCGTACATCCTAGATACCTACAAATAACTATCCAAGCAACAAAAATCTCAAATAAAAAATATGATTTCTGATGCGATTAATGAAACTTTTGCCCTCATAAAATCAGTTAATGGACGTTCATCATCATCATCATATCAGCCAAAAGACGTCGACTGCTGAATAAAGTCCTCCCCCCTAAAAGACCAGTTACATGGTCGGAATTTTGAGAGGAATTTGCCAATACTCATCATGTTTGTCAGGCGGGTTGGTGAGCGAAGGATAGCTGCTATGACACAGAAGGTATGCTGCTACCGATCCCTCTGGTGTCCCTTAGTACCTTAGTTACCTTGTACGACTCTTGCGGGAGGAGATGCAGTGGCGCTATATTCTTATGCCAGACTGTTTGGACGGACTGCCAGCACCGAACAAACGCCTCCTCCATAGATTTCTACAATTATGTCGTCATTTTGGGGCGAATTTGCCTTTAGAAACTTTAGTCCTAAACATAAACAAATAAGCCACTGAGCCAGTTCGTAGAATGTCCCAGACACAGTTAATTCTGATAAGATTTGAGTTTCACGGAAATTCAAGTGTAATAATATAAGTTCAGAACTGAAAGGAACATTCAATCTTTGACCCGGACTTTATAAGTCAAACAAAAGACATTTCGCCGAAATTTGTCTTCAATGGTGACCCTACCCGAAGTTAAACTTACTTTTTCTTAATTTAACCCAAAACTGAGGTACGTACCCTTAAATCTTGCATGTAATAACCCCCACCGAGATTACTACGAAAAATTCTCTTTTTATCTTCGTTGAACAGACAGAACAAGTACACGTTGATTAACTCTTTCATTTTTTGTGTAAATTAGTTAATATGAAATATTAGTTCAGAATTGTTTATACAAGGTTGGGAATGGTGCTCAGACACACAACCACACCACACAACAGCGACAAAAATATCGCCGGGCAATGGCTAGTATGAATGTTGTCGCTGCACCTGCTTGACGATTTGTTGTAGCCACAATATATGGAAGGAAGGAAGGAAGACAAGGCTCGTGCACGGCCGGTCCCGCTGTGGTCGGCCGCTTGCTTATGAATGACGTGAACATTTGCATTTGAGGCCGCGATGTTGTCGATTTTGTCCTCACTTTTATAACAGCCGTTGAACGCGACTGCAAATTGTCGAATGTATTAATGTAAATACACAATTTCCTAAAAAATGTGCGGCCACATTTTTGTCGCTGTGGTATGGTTGTGACCGTGGCACGTCTGAACACGTCTTCATAAGCAAGCGGCCGATCGCTCTTATGATGCTTATGAATGACGTGAACATCGGGACCGCCCGTGCAAAGGCCTTGCCTCGACTCCCTGCGTATTTTGTTGCTACAACAAATCGGCGAGCAGTTGCAGCGACACCATTTATACTAGCCACTGCCCGGCCACATTTTTGTCGCTGTGGAGTGGTTGTGACGCGGCACGTTTGAACAGACCTTAAGGCTCGTATAGACAATTTACTATTCCTTTTTGTGTTTTATTTTGATTTTGCCTATAATTGAAGTTTTAACAACTTATAAGATTTATTATTAATATACCAGCTTCTTTCTTTCAAGTTTATTAAAGAAGCAAAGAGCGAACCATTCATGTGAAGATAGATAAATAATAATATAATTAGACTTAACATGAGTGTTCTCTATTTAAAAACAAACCAACTATTAAAATATTTCGCTTTTGTCTGTTTATTAACTGACCACTCGTATACAAGCAAAATTTTGCAAATTGCTCTTTGTATGCAATTTAACATTAGTGATTTATAAGTTATTATTACACATTCATATCAGTTTAAAAATGGGCACAAATATGAACCTAAATGTAATGTAATAAATCACAAGTTAACAATCTGGATAAAAAATGAAAAACGAAACTACGTTATTAATAGCTTGAATATTAAAACAAGTGGACTCCATTGTGTATGTGCCAATCAAAATATATATTTTTGTTATAAAATTATTTGTTCAAAATTACCACAGAAATTTTTGGGACGAGAACAATAAATCTTTTGTTTTTGGGTAACAAAGAGTTGCGAGGTTATAAAGTATATTGGTTATGTAGGAACATGTTTTTAAAAAGGGCTATGTTATGTATGACCATATCAGATAGTAACATTTAACTACTGTGAAAGGTCATTTAAAAATAAAACATACATGGTACGGTTTTGATTTGGTTGGGGACTCTTCTTTTATGCCCACATCTTTTCTATCGTCTACACTTATTCTGTTTGTATCCCGCATTGTTAAAAAAGTGTAAATCTTCTTGGATCCAGTTCATTTAAGGATAAATAATTGCAATTCCCATTTTCATTTAATGGCTCCATCGTTACGTCGATGATTCTGCCAATATCAAGTTTCGATAGCACAATAATATATTAAAATGACACCAATTTAAAATACTTAAAATACACACGAATCCGTGTGGTGTCCGGATTAATATCCGTGTGGTGTCCGGATTAAGAATATAGCACCACTCCATCTCCTCCCGTGGAGGTTGTAAAAGGCGACTAAGGGATTTAAACCAGAGGAATGGGCAGCAGCGTCCTTTTTATGGAACAGTAGCCATTCTGCGCTCACCAACCCGCCTGCCAAGCGTGGTGAGTACTGGCAAATTCCCCCCAATATGATGACACAGTTGTGGAAATCTATGGGGGAGGCCTTTGTGGACGTTGTATGGCCGAAATGATGACACTGGCAGAATCATCGATAAACCGATGCAGTCAATTATTAAAGTAAAATTGGAATTGGAAAATTACACCAATATAAAATAGCCAACACACACGCCAAAAACAACCCTTGAATGAATATCTACCGATCTGGTTAAGTAATCTAATATAAACAGAATAAATAGTCGACTTTGAAATGTCACGAAAAACAGAGTGGATCTGCCAGATTTGACTTGGAGATTGAAAAAATTACATGATTGCATAAAATAGCTTAAAAAATAGTAACTTCATCATGAGTCTGACGCAGCATTACAGTAATGTTTACGAGATATAATCTAATGATATATTGAATCGTCTTGAAAAAATCACTAGTATGTATGGAATTGCAAACACAAACTATTAAACCATTGACTACGACCTGCCTGGTCGTCTGTATGGTCATGGTCCCATATGGTCCCATGGTCTGGAACCGCTGCATGCTTACGTGAAACTTTGGACTAAGGGATTCTTTGATGTGTTGGTTCGTACAGATAATACTTTATCTAGGACAATATCACAGGACTGTTAACAAATCATGTCAGCTCTCCATCAGATACATCAAGCATGTTATATAAATTGTTACTGCGATTTGTGTTCATTTTAAAATAAAACTTTTTTTAAACCGCCCGACATCATAAAGTTCTTTTTTCCTTTTCAGTGGTTTTAATATTTTTATATCGGGGTTTCGCAGTCGGTATTTTTTTTGTTAAAAAGCTTTATTTGCTTCTTTTTAGTGTAAATATATGTAAGACCTTTTTCCAATATGGTATCAGTATTTAACACTAAAAATAAGAATAACTCAAATCGGTTGTCCGATCTGAGAGGAGTCGAAACTATTAAGACATCATCTAGGTAAGCGCAGTTAAATTAACCTGTTCATTTGAAGCTGGTTAAAAAACTACTCAAACAAATGTTATGAAATTTATATGGGACCAACTCGACATCATTCTGCACCAGTTAAAAAAAGAATTGCTCAACAAACATCGGTTCACAAATCTCGAAGTGTACGAAATCAGTGTACATACATAAAAAAAAATACGCATCGAATTGAGAACCTCCTCCTTTTTGAAGTCGGTAAAAATATGTACTTTTATCTATACTCGTATCTTTAACTTCCCTCTGGATCCCATAATCATCCACATACAAAACGGGAGAGGCAATATTATAGCATATAGCGTTTCTATCATCAGTAACAGAAACTTATCTCCAAATACATCCAAACCTCAATAATTATATATATATGTAAGCGCCATTGATTTCAAGCTCAACTTCAACCATGTCATAATTTTGAAATTCAAATATGTCATAAGCTATGCGGTACGAAATCCAATCAGGGGCTGAATGTCTGAGTACCAAAATTATTTTCCATTTAATTACGAGTTGTTTCCGTCAAATTAAATCGTCTTTCGTCAGTTTGTCATTTGCGATTCAAAGCGCGAGTTTCGAGTTTGAAGTATTTTTTTGTTTTGGAGGGGATCGGGGCTTTATTTGTCACCCTCCGCTAATTTTAGGTACGTAAATATGTAAGGAGGTTGCTTACGGTTTTAGGGGAAACTCTCGTTAAACTTTCTAATTCGGAAAGAAAATACACGTGCCGCTTACCTGTAAAGAAACAAGTATTTTCATACAGGTTGAGACTCATTTTGTTTGTAAATTGTAGTTTCTAGGTAGTTCTTTTCTATATTTATCGTTATCATTAGCCCATGGCAGTCCACTGCTGGACACAGCTTTTTCAATGTCACGCCACTATCACACTCGGATTTTTTATCCAACTCGTAGCAACCATCTTGCGAAGATCGCCACTCTACCGAGCCTAAAGGGGGTTTTACGCTATGTATATATGTAGGTCACCACTCAAGGACCTGTTTGCCGTCGATTCAATGGCTTTTATGGCTAGCCTATTGCCACTTCAGCTTGCTAATCCTCTATATGCTATGACTTTAGTTCTCTATCAGATCACCTCGATCCGGATTCAATCCTTCAGAGAAACGCCAAGCATAGCCCTCGCCCCAGCTCATGGCCAGCCCTTTGCCACTTCGCTTGCTAGTTCAATGGGCTTAGTTGGTGATTTTGGCTCTCTCTCGTATTAGAGCAAGAGCCCGTGAACCCCAGACCTTCGTTATTTTATAAAAGCTGAAAGTTTGTCAGCGCATGCTCCCAACACAGGTAAGAACGATGGACTATTATGAAGTTTGGGTTACCGTGGCTTTGGCAGGTAAACGGTACTAAAGGTGTGTAAAATACCGATCAAAATTCATCAAATAATAAAGTGTGATTTTTTGGTATTACCTTCAGAATATTATTAAAAATCACGTTATTGATTGCCAGACACTTAACATCGTGGCAACCCCTTGCCAGACACCCCTAATGTTCATGAAATTATAATTCTACTTATGTTATAGTATAAAAGCTGATTTTTATATATAATACTTAGGTAATAATTAGATGATGTTTCCTCATCAGCCAGACATTTTTGATAGTTCCAACCCCTTGCCAGACAATGATGTAGGGTCGATGTAGGAGCGAGCGCGAGACAGTATATGTATGGTGGGTGCGAGTGAGATGGCGAGATAGGTCTATCGCGATCCCTCAATAACAGATTATAAAAAAACAACCAAATAAATAATACTCAAAAATTTAATTAAAAATATATTTAAAAATTATTAAAAATATAATACTCGTTAAACTCTTCAGAGTCATACCCAGCGTGATATGCTTAGACGTCTTGACCTGACCATTATGAATTGCATAAATAATATCTTGACAGTAAGACCGTACTTGACGAATACATTTTAAGCCACTTTTTCGTTTCTGTCTAGAACCACCTATGAGAGTAGAATAAAAATCAAATAATTCTTGCGGTATAGAAGCTTCACCTGCAATTAAATGCTGTGCTGAAAGATTTTTAGATGGTAATTTTTTCTTGTCCATTGTCAAAATAGTTTTTCGTAAGACTAATGCCGCTTTTTGGATAATATTTTCAGATTTTAAGTTGTCCAATACTGTTTCGTCAATCGTCTTCATATAATTGGGTGCTATTATTTTTTTATCCCGGATTGTAAAGAATTTAACATTTTTGGAAAACTTCTTATCATTTTTTTCTTCTAGGTGGTGTGCAGTAAAAGTAGTAGCCATTTCAATGGAATTCTCTGCATACATTCTCTCCAATGAATCAGTATATAATTCATGTAAATGAATCAATAGAAGGTTGAAGGTTGAAGTTCTGTTGATTGAGAAGCTGAAGGTGGGTGTGATACAGTTAACTCAGACAAATGCGATGAACCTGGTATTGAATCGTCTGTTGATATATTTACGTCTTTAGATGGCTCTTTTTCTTGCTCTGTTTCAACAGTCTTTTTAGAATTTTTAGGTTCTGGGGTAAAATATTTTTTCATCAGTCCTGTGAATGATTTGTAACATTTCCTGTGATAACCACTCTCTGTATATTCACGTGGAAGAATGATGTTATTATATTTAAGGTTATGTTTTTTTCGCAATTTTAAAATTAATTCACATTTTTTCAATGTCTCGTCATAAAATAATATTATTTTACCACTACTTTTCTTACAAATAACACAAATTAATATATCACCCATGACTTAATTTTTTAAACAAAATCACTTTCATTTAAAAAATCACATAAACAAATTGTAAGCATATAATGTACGTATCATACACCAATAATATATTGAATATACTTTATAGTCTGTATATATTCGAAATATTTTATGTTGTAAATTTATAATAACTATTCAATTAATAATACTTGAAGATAGCATATAAGATTATTTTAGCTGATGTAAACATGTACTAAGTACTAAACAATACATGCGCAGTAGAAATAACAACTGCGCAGTGAGGGATCGCGATAGACCTATCTCGCCATCTCACTCGCACCCACCATACATATACTGTCTCGCGCTCGCTCCTACAGCGACCCTACATCATTGTCTGGCAAGGGGTTGGAACTATCAAAAATGTCTGGCTGATGAGGAAACATCATCTAATTATTACCTAAGTAATATATATAAAAATCAGCTTTTATACTATAACATAAGTAGAATTATAATTTCATGAACATGAGGGGTGTCTGGCAAGGGGTTGCCACGATGTTAAGTGTCTGGCAATCAATAACGTGATTTTTAATAATATTCTGAAGGTAATACCAAAAAATCACACTTTATTATTTGATGAATTTAGATCGGTATTTTACACACCTTTAGTACCGTTTACCTGCCAAAGCCACGGTAACCCAAACTTCATAATAGTCCATCGTTCTTACCAGTGTTGGGAGCATGCGCTGACAAACTTTCAGCTTTTATAAAATAACGAAGGTCTGGGGTTCACGGGCTCTTAGACTATATAATCTCGTTGCGGATTCGACATTTTTTAGATAAGCCATTGCGTTAGTGTCCACATTTCTCTTGTTCTTTATATGCGGGTAATCGCAGTGAGACTTATAAGTTGACTAGTGGGTGTATTATGGTGTCCGCGCCAAGTGATAATCTTACAGTTGTACAAACCATTTTTCACATGGGCTTCCCAGTTGCAGTGGTTATTGAGCACTATGCCTAAAAACTTTATTTAATTAATTTCTGTTATTTCTTGACCATTATAATTTATCTTTAAGTCACTGACGGTGTTATTGTAATTTCTAAGTTGTATGACTTTAGTTTTAGTCAAGTTAGCAGTAAGGTTATTTTCGAATAACCATTTGGATATGGATTTTCTAGTTTAAGCAATCCGCGTGTAAGATTTAGGATTAGTTCAAATCAATACTAAACCACAATAGTACTACAGATCAGGCATCTATCGGTTGTGATTTTGTACCCCACCTGCTAGTGCATGAAGATGAAGGAATTATACACATGGTAAATATTTTTTGAATGAACATCATCATCATCATATCAGCCCAAAAACGTCCACTGCGAAACAAAGGCCTCCCCCATAGACGATTGGTTACATGCCGTTATTTTGGGGCACCACGCTTGGCGGGTGGATCAGTGAGCGCAGAATGGTTGCTATTTCACAGAAGGGACGCTGCTGTCATCCCTCTGGGGAGAGCCCTTTAGTCGCATTTTACGACTTCCATGGGAGGAGATAGTGGTGTTATATTCTTAATCCGGAAACCACACGGACAGATAATGATGAGACAAAAATTGCAAGGTCAAAGAATGGAACTTATGATGTGTAACGTTGCGCATACGCGGCTATGTTTCAGTAGCGTTACGTGTACGCAGAACTAGTTTTATATTTAAAGAAATATATATCAGTCGATAACTTAAAGCTAAGATACAAACTACACTTTCTTTTGTCTACTTTTAGGTAACAAAGATCCGATAGATAATAATAATAGGAATTATTCGATATGATGCCAACGCACCTTTCCAGTTTCCACGTTACTTTCTGGCATCGCACCTCACGCCATCATCGGCACCATTCGGCCAAAATTCTTCCTTTATGATGGTTTCCATAGTTTGAGTCGGAACCCGCACCACAATTTTTTTTGTTTTTACAAATTCTTCGACTTAAAATAAATCACTTACAGAGAAAATACAATATTAATCGAACAATTTATATAATATCTGTTACATAATATTGTATTTCACAATAAATTAACCTGCTTATTCTCCGTTGTAATTTAACTATTAATTATCATAACAATAACTATCGCAAATATAATTACATCGCGAGTCGACCGTCCGGAGTGAAACTCCCGACGGCTTCGCACGGAGCGATCATTGAAAAGAAATTGTTTTATGAAATATTTTCAAAGCGAAAACTTTAGTAATTAGTGAGTAGTCTGCTATAGGAGCAACCATTTAATGGTTCAGTGTAAAATTATATTGTTTTAGTAAGCGCTTAACGGTTAATGTTGTATGAGGGTTGTCACACAAGTATGAAGAAATCATTTCTTTTCTTTTTCTTTTTTATTAAACGTTGCCCCACACTAGGATTTCTCCTGTGTTGTGGGTGCGTTTAGAGACATGAATTCCACATAAAATACACCCAGACCCGGAACAACTACCTGCAGATCATACAAATATTTCTTCCGTGCGGGAATCGAACCCACGACCCGAATCGAAGCAGTCGACTGTATCAGCCACTGCACCAACCATGCCGTCAAGAAGTTAAGATTAAGAGTTAAGAGTTTTAAGAGTTAGTCCAAAACAAATAAGGCTTTTTTACTATGCCCCAACTGAACTTTGGCTACAGGACGTCCACTGCTGAAGAAAGGTCTCCCCCTTAGATTTCCACAACCAGCGGTCACATGCCGCTCTGATCCAACGACTCCCAGCGACCTTCACCAGGTCGTCTGTCCATCTCGTTGGAGGTCGTCCCACGCTGCGTTATCCGGTGCGCGGTCTCCATTCGAGAACCTTGTGCCCCAACGGCCATCAGTTCTACGAGCAATGTGCCCTGCCCATTGCCACTTCAGTTTAATAATCCTTTCAGCTATGTTGATAACTTTAGTTCTTCGGATCTCCTCATTTTTTATTCGATCTCGTCAAGAAATACCAAGCATAGCTCTCTCCATAGCTCGCTGAGTGACCTAGAGCTTTCTTATGAGGCCCATTGTGAGTGACCACGTCTCTGTTCCATATGTCATCACTGGTAACACACACTGGTTAAAGGCTTGCGTCTTGAGGCATTGCGGTATTGTTGACGAAAAGACGTTGCGAAGTTTTCCGAACGCTACCCATTATGTATCGTAGTTCATCATCATCATCATATCAGCCAAAGCACGCCAACTGCTGAACAAAGGCTTGATTTCCATAATTATGTCGTCATTTTGCCAATACTCACCACGTTTAGCTGGTCCATGCTATTCCACAAAAGAGCCACTGCTGCCCATCCCGCTGGTTTAGCGTCCCTTAGTCATCTTTTACGACAGCCATCAGTCTTCTCGTGACCACGGTCAATGCAACTTGGCCGAAACGTTGAGGTTAGTCAAAATATTGTTTTGATTTATCTGTGCGCGAAAAGTCCCGAAATCATAGTCTAATATGACTGAAATTCGCGATAGTTTAAAACCTTATATCCATGGGAATGTGAGGAAGGAGTGCTGTTATATAGAGTATAGTACAGTCTCTTTATCTCATATGCACAAATACCCGTTCCGTATGAGGATCAATCCCGCGACAGGTAGCGTAAATAGCCAATCGCTTAGCCACTGCGCCAACCGTGTCGTCGCCAATTGTTTTCAGCGAAGAATAAACTACTTTGTTCACGGATGTCGTAAAAGTCGACCTAGGGGTTTCGCTAAATATGCCCATGGCATTACCCCTTGTCTATGTAGACATACTGTCTTCCCTCGGAATAACCATTTGATCGATGACAGATATGACACAATTTTCTGGGCAAGTCATGCTCCATCATTACTTTGTTAACGGTACACACAAAATTATTTTTAAACAAAAAAATACTGACTTCATAATACGTACACGATGTAAAAATATTAAAAACATAAAAAGAAAAATGATAAATGTTGAAAAGGAACTATTTTGTTTACCTGGCCCGACGGAAAAATGTTCGTTGTCGGCGTGTTATTATATTATACCTGGCCCCTCAAGACTTCATTAGTTTTTTTTTTGTGTTATATTTTATATGGTATACGTTATTTGAAGTCGGTATTTTTTTGCTTAACAAGTTTTATTCATTTCTTTTTAGTCTGAATATAAATGTAATTAATAATAAATGTAAGAACTTTATCCATGCTAGGTAATAATTTAAATCGTAACCAACCCGAGATACCTACTTATCTTATCTAATTAAATAAGAATGACTCAAATCGGTTCGCTAATCTCGTAGGAATCGCTAGTTAGAAAGACATCATCAAGATAAGCGCAGTCAAATTAAACCTGTTTATAGAAGCTGGTTAAAAACTACTCAATCAAATGTAATGAAATTTATATGGGACCAATTCGAAATCATTGCGGAGTTGCTCAAATTGGTCATAAAATCATGGAGTAATCTGTATAAATACATGAAAAAAATACGCATCGAATTGAGAACTTCCTCCTTTTTTGAATTCAGTTAAAAATAATAAATATAATGGTTTGTACTATGACGCAAATGACAAACGGAAACAACATTCCGTGCGTGGTATGGAGGGTATGTGCTGATAGCAGCACCCTAGATTTTTTGCTAGTAAGTAGTCTCGTCCGTGGTACCCATCCGCCTTCCGCGGGGTGAAAGAAGTCCATGATGATTCCCCGAAAATAAACCTAAACAACTGGGTTGGAATCAATGATATTATATATTAAAAGAAGTAGATATGTTACATGCGCGCCAAAAGTAAGAACCAAAACTCCCGCAATTGTAGCACCTCGCAATCAGTTCGTCCAAGACCTCTCGTTGTCCTGCAACGAGCACACACTGTTCACAATCTGTATTGTTTTATTAATTAAAATTTTACGCACGACGGCATAAATAAATAAAGAATAACGGATATCATACCATACGTGAATAACAAACTATATAAAATATTTTAATAAAAATAGTATTCAAATTACCTATAGAATAATATTTTTGAACAAAATACAGGCCAAGCAAAGAAAAGAGACAACACATATATTCTATCACAGGTGCGACAAAGACATCGAGTACACGTGTTGTCATTTTAGATAGCTATCTCTTTTACTCTCGTAGTTTTTGTATCTTCTTTTTTACAGTATACGTGTGTAGTTTTATACCTACATAAAGCGAGACTGACTTTTGCGCGCTATTTAATATGGACGTAACATATCTACGGTATAATATCATTGGTTGGAAAAAATTGTTACTATAGTATTGTGTGTCGTACTGGCCCAGATGTTTTCGGATTTGCTTCTCAAGCATTGGGTTAAGTACGTGTTCAAAATCTGACATATACCAGTATGACCTGATCAATGTCGTATATACTTTCTTATTTAGTTTAAGAAATCACTGACTGAGGTGAGGGAAAACATCGTGAGGAAACGTGTCGATCAATGCTCTTCTGTACTCTGTATTAGAGTACAGAAGAGCATTGATCGAGCAAGTCTTAGCTCTGCAGTGGGACAGACGTCCACTGCAGGACAAAGCCTCCCCCAAAAATAGTGACAACTGGTTACCGGTCTTGGTTTATGTTGTGTGCTCATTGGGGGCTTTTGCCATAATCAGCACGCTTGGCAGGTGGGTTGGCGATAACAGTTGAGTTGTCATTAATGTTCTCGAAGGACGGTGTAGCCCATCCTCCGGATAATCTAATAGTCGCCTTTAACAACACTTACGGTACGAAATGGGTTGGTGCTATTCGTATTCGGCACGACACGGTGAAGTGGGACAGTTATAGGCCAACATTTTAGTCTATGATAGAAATTGAGCTTTGGCTGCGTATATTATTGTGACACTTGCCATGCCACAACTTCAACTCTTTGGATGTAGACCATAGACTTATGCCAACAATTTTCACCAAGCGAGCCATACCTTTATTTTTATAAAGGGGCCACCTTGGATGGTGGAAAAACATCATGTACTTCCTCTGCCGCAGAGAACAACGCAGGGGCTTGCCAGACTCCTACAGGTTTAAGATATACGAGGGCGTCACTGAAAATTTCAGGAATCAAGGAAGTGACACAACATTACTATTTAAAAATGTATTTATTGCTTTTCGAAGTATTCTCCGCGAAATTTGACACATTTTTCCATACGATGGAACCAATCATTGAAGCAACCATTCCATTCGGAAGTTGGGGTCTCCAAAATGGCCGTTTTGTAGGCGTCCACGGCTTCTTTAGGTGATGAAAATCTCTGTCCACGCAATTTATTCTTTATTTTAGGGAAAGTATAGAAATCATTAGGGCTTAGGTCGGGGCTGTACGGCGGATGGTCTAATAATTCTATGTTTTCTTGCTCTAAAAACTCTTTTGTTCTGTGCGCGGTATGAGAACTCGCATTGTCGTGATGGAGGATGATGCGGCGGTTGCAGTTCTCTCTACGGAGTTCAGAAACGACCTGTGGCAAACAAATGCTAGCATACCATTCTGCATTCACCGTTATTTGTCCCTCAAGAGGAATAGTCGTAACATGGCCGGTTTTGGAGACAAACGTGGCCACCATTTTTTTTGCAACACTCCGTGAACGAACAATTATTTCTAACCATTTGTTGGCTTTAACTCATTTTCGAACACCCAAACTCGTGACTGGTTTTTTTCTTCGGGTTCGTACGCATATATCCAGGGTCGTCACCTGATACGATGTTGTATACAGCATTTGAGGATCCTGCGTGGAATCTTTTGAGAGTTCTGACGCACCAAGTAACGCGAGCCGCTTTTTGCTCTTCACATAGCAAATGCGGTATCCATCGGGAAAACAACTTTTTTACACCTAATTGTTCATGCAAGATTATTTGTATTTGACTCATGCCAATGTCTAAAGTTGCCTGAATTTTGCGGTATGTCACATGTCGATCTTCCTCAATCAGCTTACGCACAGCATCAACGTTTTCTTGGGTGACTGCAGTTTTTGGACGACCTTGACGAGGATCATCACTGAGCTTGACACGTCCACGTTGAAATTCAGCAAACCAGCGATAAATTGTGGTTTTGGATGGGGCTTCATCACCAAATGCAGAAATCATCCGGTCAACACACTGTTTTTGTGTTAAACCACTTCGAAAGTCATAATAAATCATCGCTCTTGAATTTTCTCGAGTCCATTCTATTTTCTCAACGACTAAACAAGTTTGACAAAACCTTGTGACAAGACCGTGAAACCTTTTTTTAAATAAATAAATGGTATTCGATTTGTAAAACCAAGGAGTTTTCAATTAAAAAGATTTTAATATGACAGGAACAGTGGAAATATTCCATTCCTGATACTTTTAGTGCAGCCTATGTATTTCTTTCTCAAAAGACATTCACTTAGATGAGAAGTTGAAATATATGTAGCTAAAATGTATTGGCGGTTACAGTAAGTACTAAAATGCAATCATTATAAGTCTATGATAATAACAAGTAACAAGTTTAAAACGTAAAAGGTAAGTTAATTTAAACAAAATCAACTAAATATAATCCATATTCGTAAACTCGAACCTAGTGAGTAGTTTCACTTATAATTATAACTCAACCCAGCAACAAGTTGTATTATTGTTATCACTTAAATCTATCGCTCTCAAAAAAACGATGGTATTCGTTCCAGGAAATCGCCTGTAATCACACTAGAAAGGCCATACGTTAATTCCTGTTAGCTATCTTCGTGCAACCTTCTTTCCTGCCAATGTCAAGTCAAGCCAAGCCTTGATAATTAAAGCGCGCTATATAAAAGCCCACCATTGTTTTGGAAATGACGCACTGACGTCGAATCCGACTTATTTTCGCTACCCCACCTAATGTAGAGACCCCCTGTATATTACAGAGACAGAAGTGACATACGGCTGAAACTTATAATCAATCTAATCCAAAATCGCTTTACAGTCACCCTCTCAGATGTGTCTATAGGCGCGGTACCAGTGGGCGGCTCTAGTGTGATCATACAAGGATTTGGATCCCCCTTAGATGCAGAAAATGACCGCCCCAGTGGGTTTAGCCGGTAGGAGCGGACCTCTTCGCCCTTCCCCGGGGCGAAGGAAGTCTTGAAGAATTTTCACTGGGCACCAATAAAAAGTTGTCCGGCATGCCCCTCCGTCCTCCGTCAAAACACTGTACAAATAAATGTAAATCTGATATTTCTATAAATGGAAAGATCGTAACATATTATGAGTATTTCTAAGCAATAGGGTCTTATTAGTGATAGCGAGGCCTTAATATATATAGTTCATACTAAACTTATCGGTATGGTATCCGGATTAAGAATGTAGCACCACTCCATCGCCTGCCGTGGATGACGTAACAGGTGACCTAGGAGCTCTACACCAGATGCCGTGCATCAGTGCAGTGTAGAGAGGCAGCAGCGTCCTTTCTGTGCAACAGTAGCCATACTGCGCTCACCAACCCACCTGCTAAGCATGTCAGTATTGGCAAAAACCCCCCAAAATGATGACACAATTGTGGAAATCCCTGTGCGTGGCCTTCAGTGGGCGTCATTAGGTTGATATGATATGTCCTTATTGATCATTATTGAGCGTTTCATTTACTTACACCTGACCACTATATTAAATTGATAATAACATTTAAGATACAGCTTTTCATAGGCAGTCTAAATTAAATTAATGTTGATAAAGACCTTAATAACATAATACCTGAAAAATATTAAAGCAGTAAATCTTCAACAAAATCATAAAAAAACAACATAAAATTCAGAGGGAAGCCATGATCGAGCCTCATAAAGTTATGACACGGGGAAGGTATTCGGTAGTAATGAAAAATCATGTTACAACTGGGGAGAATAGTTGTAAAACACATTAAATTGTTTTTCACATTTATTCTGTGGTTTAAGATAAAAGTGGAAGCGATATTCGCCGAAATTAACAATCAATGTAATCCAAAATGGTTAGATTTAAGATTTTGAAATTGATCTGTTTTCGTGTTGAGATCACACTTAACACAAAAACAGACAAATCCTAAATCCCAAATCCAAAGATTTTTGATTATAGTGATTATTAATTTCGTTTTTTATACAAAAAAAATACGATAATGTGACATCCTCTTCATAATATCAGCCAAAGAACGTCCAATGCTAAACAAAGGCCGAAGGCCAAGGCTTTCCTTCCACAATTGTGTCGTGGGGGGAATTTGCCCCTACTCACCACGCTTGGCAGGCGGGTTGTTAAGCGCAGTATGGCTACTGTTCCACAGAAAGGATTCTGCTGCCTTTGCCTCTGGTTTAGAGCCCCTCACGGCCGAATACAGAAGCGCCACTTAATAATTAAGTGCCGCTTAATTGGGGAGTTTCAAATAGTTAAATGGGATTTATAAGTAGCGTTTCAGTATTCGGCCGCTAGTCGCCTTTTACGAGTGAGATGATTTGATTTCACAGGGTGAGATGGAGTGATGCTAAGTATATTCTTAGCCCGAACAGCACATCAAACAAATATATAATGACCTCAGATACAATCACATTATTACTATGTATGTACAGTTGACAGCACAGTTGGTGCAGTGGCTGATACAGTCGGCTGCTGCTCTCTGGGTCGTGGGTTCGATTCCCACACGGAACAAATATTTGTGGGATCTGCAGGTAGTTGTTCCGGGTCTGGGTGTATTGTGTGTGGAATATATGTCTGTAAACGCACCCACGACACAGGAGAAATCCTAGCGTGGGGCAAAGCTTATTTTTTAAATAAAAAACATTATTATAATATACTAGCTGCCCGTCCCAGCTACGCACAGGCGCCATCTACCGGGTCCAATTGTGAATCTAAACCATCCAGGGTCCCATTTAAACACACACACAACATTTCATCACAATCGGTCCAGCCGTTTAGGAGGAGTTCAGTGACATACACACGTACAGAATAATTATATATAACTATCTGGGACCCGCGGTTTCACCCGCCGTTTAATTTTCTATTTAGAAATGAAATTCATTGGAATGATAGTGGCGCCATCTGTCAAACATTGGTCGTACCAACTCAGAAACATTTGTGGGCTCATGCACAACACTTTGCTGAAGATCATGACATGATCAAATGCATAGTTTACGGTTCTATAAAGGACATACACACAAACATTCATTTTTATGTATATAGAAGAAGAAGAAGATGTAAGAAAGAAGTTAAGAAGTCTAACGTCACACGTCGGTGCGGTGTCCGGACGTCCGTGTGGTGTCCGGATTAAGAATATAGCACCACTCCATCGCATCCCGTGGATGTCGTAAAAGGTGGCTAAGTGAATCTAAACCAGAGGGATGGTTAGCAGCGTCCCTTCTGTGAAACGGGAGCCATACTGCGCTCACCAACCCGCCTGCCAAGCGTGGTGAGTATTGGCAAATTCCCCCCAAAATGATGATACAGTTGTGGAAATATTTCGGGGAGGCCTTTGTTCAGCAGTGGATCTATAAATGGCCGATATGAAGAAGTCTATAAATAATAAAATCAAATGGAATGTTAAATATCAGATTTGAGAAGAAACGACGAAATTAACTCAAAAGTTTGTATTTTAAAGTCCAGACATAATTTAGATACAAAATTACGTGAAGAAGGTAAAGAGCTACGTCTGGAATGGCCTTTTGATGAAGGATCTATTGCGATTTTGGGATGACCTGTCCTGACAGACGGCAAGCATGAATCAGTCATCGTCTAGCTCAACCCTATTTTAGGAAGCTAAAAGATTCGTCGCACAACAATACCATCAGCATGACATTTGTGTAAGCCACGTGAATACCCTAAAACACCAGGCAGACATTGTTTAAGTGTGTATAACTAACCTAAATAGTATTCGCATTCAAAAGAAAGCTAACTTCGGTATACGGACTCACACACGGAATAATACAAATAATAAGATTAAGTAGATTAGGCAGTTCCAATAGACTCACCAATCCATCTACCAAGGGTGATGGTTTTGACATATCCTCTCTAATAACACTGTGTGGTGCTGGCTACAAATAGCACCAACTCATCTCATACCGTGGGTATCGTGAAAGGTGAATATGCATGCATGCTGCATCCTTCGAGTAACAAATGCAAATGAGTTGCAATCGCCAGCCCGCCTGCATCGCGATTATGGTGCTTGCACCCGCGACCTGGGGTAAGATTCCCGCACGTAACAAATATTTGTATTATCTGCAGGTAGTTGTTCCGGGTCTGGGTGTATTGTGTCAGTATCCTAGTGTAAGGCAATGTTGAAAAAGGGAAGATCATCACGACTCATTATTGTGTATAACAGTATGTTGGAAGGAAAGATGGAACCTCTTATAATTTGCGACTGCCCTTCTGTTGATAGCGGGACACTCGCTACGAGGATATATGACGTCGTAAACTACCGTTGCTAAGCTTCATTGTTTGTGTATTATTGCTTTCGGATAAAACAGGCTACAAGCGATATTTGTAACACTTTAGGAGAAAAATATCATACTGTACGTAATAGTAGTTTCAATGTTACTATACTTAATTATTTCTTAAACCGCACAAACAGCGCAGTGGCAATGCGATTGGCTTTAAAGAACAAAGAAAAGAAATGGCCTACAGGTAGATAGTTGTACCGGGTTTTGATGTATGTGCATGTGAAATCTGTCTGTAATCTGTGCCTACGATACAGAGAAAATCACAGTGTGACCTCATTTGACAAATCACGATTACCTTGTTTAAAAAAAGTACCTTTCATCGAGGGGCTGCCAGTTCTCCCGAGACATATCAATCATTTCCGATAATTTTAAAATACAAAATGTTGGCTTAAATAAACGGGGCCTCATAAGAAAGCTCAAGGTAACTCAGCGAGCTATGGAGAGAGCTATGCTTGATATCTCTCTAAGAGATCGATCAGAAATGAGAAGATCCGTAGAAGAACTAAAGTGCCGACATAGCTGAAAGATTAGTAAACTGTAGTGGCAATGGGTGGGGCACATTGCTCGTAGAACTGATGGCCGTTGGGGTAAAAAGGTTCTTTAGTGTAGACCACGTACCGGAAAACACAGCGTAGGACGACCTCCTACGAGGTGGACAGACGACCTGGTAAAGGTCACCGGGAGTCATTGGATGATTGTGTGACCGCTCGTTGTGGAAATCTATGGGAGAGGCTTTTGTTCAGCAGTGGATGTATTTTGACTGATATGATCATGATAATTAACTGTATCTAATAGAACTCTAAAAGCGGTCTCTTATGCTTTACTCGCTGAAAGATTGAAAGAAAGAACTCTATATTCTATTTATTTATTGGGACAAAAATTCTTCAACAAGGTTCATCATTTGTTTTGAATGTATAATAGCTGTTCAACATATTTGTAAAACAAAATAAAAAAAACGAGTGTTTCTTTTGACATAACTCAGAGGTGGTCATGTAGAGAGATGCCCTCTGTTGTTTCAATATGACGTGTTAAAGAAAGAAGAAGGAAAGAAAAATAAAATATTTTCACACCCATCGAACGCACAATACCTTAAAACCAAACATAAGTTATAACTTTATAAGCCATTATTAAAATTAAACAAACAAATGTCTGTTAGGACCTATTTACTGCTCCAGTGGGATCATACAAGGACCTGGACCCCCCTTAGGTACCGAAGATGACCGCTCCAGTGGTTTTAGCCGGTAGGAGTCCGGCATGCCCCTTTGTCCTTCCTCGGGGCGGAGGAAGTTCACGAAGAATTTCCACTGTGCCCAATAAAAACAGGACCTATTTACTGAATAAATGATTGAATTGAATTACCAAATCAGCGAAAGGGCGACTGCTAAAAAAAGGCCTGCATGCATATATATGTATATTTTAATAATTCTTGCATTTTTAATCCATTTTGCTAATAATTTATTTTAATTAAGCATACTGATTTCACATAGTTTTGTTAAAATGAACTTTCTCAAGTGAATTTAAACTACGACGTAATTAAGCGTTGAGCTTAGTCAATAATATCTCAAGAAAAACATTTAATATAAATTATAGTGCAGTTAACTTGTCTACAAGTCAATATACGATACAATAATTATTGCTTGAAATTGCTACATTTTTTGATAAGAAATACATTTTGCGCATTAATATAATTCGATTATTCCTCCTTTTTGGCGCAGTGTTAATTGTTGCAACTGATAAAAAGGGCTCGTAAAATCTCCGAGCGTTGAACAATGTTATCAATGCAAAGTATCATGTAACTGGCGCCATCCTAAATTTTCGTGTTTGTCTGTAATGAATTTGGCACACTGGGCGGACAATCACAAGCGATTAATATTAATTTTACTTCTTTTGAAATAGATTTACAGTTCTTCCCCTCCCAAAAAGGTAAGCTCCCCAAATATCAATGGATTCACAAACTGCGTTCGTAGCTTTCTTATGTATAATCGCCCCTAATAAGTGTTCAAAACACAAAATTCTTAATTGCCGGCTCTCTCAATGATAACAAAATACCATCAAAAATCCGCCGCACATCACTGTTGGATAGACACCTACCAAAAAAGAAAGCTTTCCAATAACTTTAAATTATCATCATCATCATATCAGCTGAAGGCCGTCCACTGCTGAACAAAGGCCTCCCCTGAAGATGTCCACAACAATCGGTTACATGAAGCCTGCATCCAACAACGCCAAGCTATCTTCACCAGGCTGTCTGTCCATCTCGTTGAAGGCCATCCCACCACGCATTTTTGGTTGCGTAATCTCCACTCGAGAACCTTTAAAACATATTCAACAAATATCGATAACAAGCCAAATTTGTCCCTACCTTACTCTTCCACAATAAGTGTTTTCGACTGACAATAATATACACCATTATCGTCACTCTCATTAAAAGTTTGTTACAAAAAATGTTTAAAGTGTTGATGCACACAGAACTCTCCTGAAAAGGGAAGCTACCCAAAAACTTTATAATAGATTCAAACTCGTCTCTTCCTTACAGACTCGAGTCTAACAAGTGCGTTAGATTGACATAATTCACCAACAACGTCACTCTCGTTAATAAGATCTGAGTTACTCTCAAGTCGCGCCTAAAGAAGTTTTACTTCAAAAATATTACTCGTAATCATCAACAGGCAATAACACTCTAATATAAACCTCTCCAAAAAAGGAAACTTCCCAAAAACTGTAGAATAGATTCGATAAATATCGATTCCCAAACTAAGTTCGCCCTTTCCTTAATACTCGTCCCCAACTTGTATGTTCGACAAGCAAAATTCACCATTACCGCCACTAGAGAACTTGTAAGTTATTTGTGTGCCCCTCTACGTTATCGCATCGGAAACTTTTGTTTTACGAACAATTAAGTGTAACGTTAACCGGCCCTAAAGTTGGTGTTTGGAGTTTAAGGGCGGTGACACAGTGGGGAGGGTTATGTTTTAGATAAAAAATAAGTTGGAGATTTATTTAAATGTAAATAGATTTAATTTTACCAGATAAAAAGTATTTCTGGATTTGATGTTATCTTTCTGTCAAATATATTAAATCTACTTGGGAGTTTAGTCTCAAGGAAACAACAGACAAGCAGACATACAGTCACACAGGTAGACTAACGTTTGTATTTATAATATTGTTACGGACAACGATTATGAAAATTTAGTTGTTTACCGCTTATTCCGTGTGGTGTTCGGATTAAGAATATAGCACCACTCCATCTCCTCCCGTGGATGGCGTAAAAGGCGACTAAGGGAATCTAAACCAGAGGGATGGGCAGCAGCGTCCCTTTTGTGAAACCGTAGCCATACTGCGCTCACCAACCCGCCTGCCAAGCGTAGTGAGTATTGGCAAATACCCCCCAAAATGATTACACAGTTGTGAAAATCTGTGGGGAGGCCTTTGTTCAGCAGTGGACGTATAAATGGCCGATATGAATATGAATACGTGCACTTTTAATTTGATGGATCGTCCTTTTGTTATGTCTAGTGTAAATACTTTTTATTTTGTCTTTATACGTTTAATTTTAAACACAAGGACGGCGAGCTATACCTGAATTATTATGGTACTGGCCCGTAACTTCTACACTGCGCTGATTTACACTTATCAATTCTTAGTACCTGTCTATTTTTTATTATAATTTAATTTTTGTAACGCACTCAGTCCCAGTGAAAGCATAGGAATACGAAACGGATAACAAAAATACAATAAATTATGTTTGATAAAATAAAAAGAGCATTACTATAAACACAACAAAGAAAACCTTTACGTCATAACAAGATAAACAATAACAATAGCAAGTATAAATATTATCACTTCGTTATACTAAAGGCAGTTAGAGCAACTGCTGTATTTGTTGAGTAAATTCATTGCAACATAACAAGTTTGAGCAGTTGATATAATATGACATTGTTTTTATTATTTAAATTTTTGTGACGAGGAAAGTAGATCACACAAGCCGTGACGACCGTTACTAATACTGATTTTGACTTCGTCTATTAATTACACTTCAGGATATAGGATGAAATAAAGTCCTCCAAGCGCCTGAGCTTAAGGGATTCAGACGTATACTAATAGACAATATATAAATGCACTAAACTCAAAAGGAATGAAGACCTTTTGATCTAATCATCATAATATCAGCCAAAGGACGTCCACTGCTGAACAAAGGCCTCCCCATAGATTTCCACTGTTGTGTCATCATTTTGGGGGCCGGTACTCACAACGCTTGACAGGTGGGTTGGTGAGCACAGAATGGATACTGTTTAAGAGAAGAAACGCTGCTGAAACGTAAAAGTCGATTAAGGGACTCCAAATCAGAGGGACGGCCTCTGATTTGGAGTCCCTTAGTCGACTTTTACGAATTCCACGGAAGAAGATGCAGTGATAATACTATCTTAATCCAGACATCACACGAAACGTTTCACGATTGACGTGAGCTCATTTCTATCACATACATATTTTACTTAGTTGTATGGGTTAACACGAATATGTAAGAACTCAAACTGTAAATCAATTTAAAAAGAAGTAAAATTAATATTAATCGATTGTGATTGTCCACCCAGTGTGCCAACCTCATTACAGACAAACACGAAAATTTAGGATGGCGCCAGTTACATGATACTTTGCATTGATAACATTGTTCAACACTCGGAGATTTTATGAGCCCTTTATTATGTGGTGTAACGTGTTCACCGTCCATGCTGTTAGACAGAGTCAAGCTGGTTCGTTTTACATCATTTTTTTTTTTTGAGATTTTGTGCAACCGGTACAAGTATTAACCCGTTTTTATATTTTGCCATAGTTAGGAGCCATAGAGATTATGCTATGCTTGGCATTAGTCAACGATATTGAATCAGAAATGAGGAGATCCGCGAGCTAAAGTTGCTGACATAGCTGAAAGAATTAGTAAGCTGAAGTGACAATGGGTGGAGCACATTGCTCGTAGAACTGGTGACCACTGGAGCAAAAATGTTCTTGAGTGGAGATCGCGCACCGGAAAATGCAGCGTGGGATGGCCTTCGACGAGATAGACGGATGACCTGGTAAATGTATGGGGGAGGCCTCTGTTCAGCAGTGGACGTCTTTCAGCTGATATGATGATGTTTATTCAGTAATGAGGACCTAACAGAAACCTTTATACTTCATGTTGAAATGATGGAAGGCATTTCACTATATAACAACCTCTAAGATGAACTGCCGAGCGAAAGTCAGGGTTAGGTGCTACACAACCTCAATCCGTGGGTGTCATACCAGGCATGGTAAGATCCGTAATGGAGGAATGGCTGGAGAGGAGGCATGGTGCCCTCGGTATACGCTGTGTGGAAAGCACAGCACTGATTTTCAGGTGGTCCCTGCCATTAGAGTAAACATGTTTTTTTTTATAAACATTCGCTATTAGCTTAATAGTTTGCATAAACTGAGAACAGACTTATGTTATAGTAGGTATTATTCTTTCGCAAATGTATACGTTACCGCCAATTTGAAGGCCAATCAATTTCTACACAAGACATCATTATAAGTCGATGTATACGAGTCTAGTATTTTCTCGACCATTTTGGTGTAAAGGAATAATTGAAAGTGCTTACCGAGGCATAATCTTGTGGAAGTCTCCACAGTGCTATCATCGACGTCTACTGCTTAACTTTATTAAACAAGTTATACCATGCTAAATGTAAGTATGCTGAAATCGCAATAACAACGTCGTAAAGTTGTAGGAATTCCGAACATTCATCATGTAAGACACAGCATCGTTCTAATTCCAATTTTAATTTAATGGCTCCTTCGATATTCGATGATTTTGCCAATGTCAAGCATTGAAGTATAATGTACTACGTACTAAAGTAGCTATTACAAACAAATGATAGCAGGCAACTTCAAGACTGCGGGGCATGCGCGGGGCGAGAGAGGATGTTATGTTGTTATAGAAACATGTAAATGAAATATGGCCGTCACCATGGCAACGCGTTGTCACGCGTCACATATTGAAAATATTTTAATTTCATTCGCATGTTTTAAAAATACTAACTGATGAAAAGTCACTCCTTGACTTTTAAATATGTTTCTCGAGTAATTAACACGATATATTACTGCACATGAAGGTATATCTAATAAAACTTAGCATTCAAACACGTCACGTTGCGGCAAGCGACCTGTCACAGACTAAGTGAGTTAGAGTGTATGCACTTAACGCGTGTGACAAAGAATCATGTTGAGGCATCTTCTTTAGTACGTTGAACATTATACCTCAATTATGTCAAGGTTAGATAACACAACATGTGATAAAATAACACTAATATTAATAGCATATCATTATCTACCAATCCTAGTTGAGTAGGCTAAGGTAGGCTAACCTAACCCAAAAGGCAAAAGTAAGACTTAGACAAAACTTTTTTGGTTTAGATTATAATCCTTAAACTAAATAGTCTAACGGCCGAAATTAATAATCAATCTAATCCAAAATCCAAAAACTTTTAGATTTTGAACACGTAGATTAAAGCTAATATTGTACTTTTAATTTTAACTTATATTTTAATTGAAGATGTTTCGCCAAGGGTGACAAGGAATGCAATATTAATGGGTCTGGGAAAATTGGTAGAAAGAATATCATATAAGGGTACAAGATTGGGACAGGAAAAAATAAGTGCTCTAAAGTACTGCTCTGCCATGCCACATTCACAGCGAGAATTATTACGGAACACAACATTATTAACCGTGCATCGGTTAAAATATTTGTATGACACTGGAAAAATAATTATTGCTCCTGTCAAAGCTGGCCAAGTGTCAAACTTTACACAAAGGTGGTCAAACAAGTTTTTACCGATATAAGGGGATAAAGTGAGGAATTAAACCCAGATGTAGGACAGAAAATTGGAGATACCGATATAAGGGGATAAAGTGATAAAAAGAACCCAGATGCAGGGACAGCAAAATTGGAGATACCTGTATAAGGGAATACCGATATACGGGGATAAAATGAGGAATTGAACCCAGATGCAGGAACTGAAAATTAAAGAAAGTTTAGTTTATGCTTTGTAAATTGGGACCCTGAGGTCTTAATATGAACTCTATTTTATCTTGTTTATGAATGTGAAATGTATCTGTAAACTGTACCCCACGGCACATGAAAAACCCTAGTGCGAGGAAAGGTTTTTAACAAAAAAAAAAAGGAATGGGTAGCTCGTTGCCATTGGCAAACTGTCATTTTGTATGAAAACTAACAGGTGACAGCTAGCAATTAAAACTCACAGTAACGACCCATGAACGACCCTGACATTGTAATCAGCTTATAATCTCAGCTCAATCTGGAAAAAGACCAATAGTCTAGTAATAATCAAAATAATTAATCCAATATAGGCAGAAACAGTAATATTATTTTATAAATGTAAATGTTGTATTTACGATAGATAATCCTCCATCTGCGTATTATATAGGATCCGTTATTTGAAGCATAAATTGTAGTAGACTCGAATGTAACAAAACATATTTCAATTTTAGCTACGTACCTCCCAATATTAACTGAAGTTGAATCCAATTTCAAATAGAAAAACAAATTAATCCGTTTAACATGGCTCAAAAGCTTCTTGATTCCAATTATTTATTTAGTTATAAAATAACTTTTTTGTATTTTGCGCAGATTTATAAGTATTTGGAGTAAAGATTTGATTACATTGTTTATTTTTTGTTTGAATATAATTAATATTTTAAGATCTAGCTCTTCATACCGTCTGAGCTGTTCCTTAGAGCTTATTTTATAACATGCCACCACACTCAATTGCTACCTTCTATGCATGTATAAAGCTGACTAACAAACTGTATCAATATACTTGTACCGTGGGCTAAGAATAGTACCAACCCTATACAATGTGAGATCAGCTTATCCTGGATTTGTATAGCTTGATATTTAGCCGTGTGTACATATTCCTCAGAATTATGTGTAATGAGGGCAGAGGACATGAGACTGTCATTTGCTTCAACTCAGTGTCACTAGAACGTCTGAATAATAACATCTCGATAAAGCCATTGATGTAGGCATCCTTAATTAATTGAACCTATCTAGACCCTTCATTGGGAAATCAACCTTTTTATTAGTTGCTTCACGATTGACTCGTAAGTAAAATACAACTTTAACACAAAGAGTTAAAGGCGAAAATGGAAGCAGAGCTACCTCCTTTTAATTTGCAATTTTCTGGCTTACTATTACTGAGGGATTAAGTTCTAGCTACGGATAGAATCTTTAATTTCCTCAGGGCGTTACGGCTAGATGATATTCGCTTCGGATTCTTCAAAGGCAATCGGTTTGGATTCAACATTAAGTATATTTGTTATAGCTATGGTTGTCTATTGAAGATTTTCCTTTATACATATGATGGTAAAATTTATCTTTATTCTAGTTCTATATACATAAGTTGATTTCGAATTCCATTTTTTCAGTCAATCCGTAGATCTAAAGTTGCCGATACAGTGAAAAGGATTTGGGGAAAAGAAGTGTTTATGGGTGTTTTGTAAAACTGATTATGCCATTGAGGCAGAAACGTTCTCGAGCAGAGACTACGCTCCAGAAAACGCAGCGTGGCGGCGCCTCCAAGGAGATGGCCAGACGACCGGTCGAGGTAGGATGGAAGTTGTTGGATGCGAGCGGCATGTGGCCTCCCACATAGACGAGCGGTTACATGCCGTGTGTCGTCATTTTGGGCGAGCTTTCCAGTACTCACCTCGCTGGTAGGCGAGTTGGTGAGCGCAGAATAGCTGCTGTTCCACAGATGAGACGTTGCTGCCCATCCCTCTGGTGTAGGGCTCGAGGAGATGGAGTGGTTCTATATTCTTAATTCGTTATAAGTTTGTAGATTAGATTATCTCAGTGAAAGAATAGTATACATCAGATGTGGGCAGAACATGGGCCCCTAAAAAATAAAAATTGTATTTTTTGTTATATGTACCGTATATACTTTCATATGCATTTAGTAAAGAGCTGTTATTTTGACATTACAAACAGACACTTCAATTTTATAGATTTGTATAGATTACATTATTATATAGTCAATTAATAGAATCAAATTCTCTAATTTCAATGTAAAAACACATATAACCCACTGAAAATTATCATACTACATTTAACATATAAAGAAAGACAATAAATATACTTATAAATATCATCTGAAACGCGCAGAAAAAAGTGCCTTGTACAGTTACATAATAGTGTGCAATTTAAAAAATAATACGATGGTACTGCTGGCGAAGTGGCTAAGCTATTGGCTTTCTGCGCTAAGTCCGCCACGCCGTTCGCCCCCCCGATCCCCGCAAAGAATAATTAATGTTTGTATGATCTACAAATAGACGTTTCGAGTCTGGGGTATTTATGCAAATGATATTTATGTCTGTAAACTGGAACGATACAGGACAAAAACGGATCGAGACATCGTTTAAAAAAAAAACTAGTTAAAATACTCTACAAAAGGGTGTTTTCTGAGTAGCAGTTCCATTGTACTTGCCAAAATATATCATTTCGGCCGAATGAAGTCCACTGCTGGACACAGGCCTCCCCCAAAGATCACCACAACCACCGATATGGATGTGTTGTGAGCACATTGGGGGGTTTTGCCATAATCGCCACGCTTGGCAGGCGGGTTGGCGATCGCAGTTGAGTTGTTAATGTACTCGAAGGACGCTGCTGCCCATCCTCCAGCTAATCCCTTAGTCGACTTTTACGACACCCATGGGAGGAAATGGGGTGGTGGCATTCTGAGCCGGCACCACACGGCTTAGGTAATAATATATATAGGTAACTTCGGCCACCATACTAGCCCAACACCCTCTATTGACTGCTGCAATTTATCGCATTGATACTTTATCCACTTAAACTCTATGCTTTCCTTTTATACACGACGCAGGTGAAGCCTTTTGAGTGTCATTTCTGAAACATTAATTGCAGTCAATATCATGAAAACTTTATTGGAAAGAAAGAAAGAAAGATATAAGATAGATAGATATAAAGAAAGATAAGGAACGCATAAACAGTGACTATGACAGTGAAGTGACTACACTGAAAAACTCTGATTACTGTGTGCATCGAAAATATTTTTAGTTAGAACTGTGCGGTAAATATAAAACGAGCTTTTAAAATCTGTAATATACCTGTTACCTTAGTGCTGCGACCACGAACTCTACAAAGTATTTGAAACGTTATGAAAAACAAAAGTATATAATAATATCAGCCACAGGATGTCCACTGCTGAACGAAGGCCTGCCCCTTAGATTTCCACAGCGAGCGGTCACATGCCGCTCTCATCCAACGACTCCCAGCGACCTTCACCAGGTCATCTGTCCACCACGTTGGAGGTCGTTTTTATTAAAATTAGTATAGCGAAAATTTAAGACATTACTGTAATAAGCTAAGCTAATAAGTATGTACGTATCATGATTATTATTTAACAGTAAGCCAGTTGTCTTTTATAAGCTCATAGGATGGTGACTAAATTAATAGTGCAACCTGAAAATTCAGTTTCTATTCAAAATAATTACACAATTGCAAAAAAAAATACTAAACTTTGACAATAAAAGAACGACGACGCAGACACGCAAACCATTTTTCTTGTCAAACAAATTGCACGTAAGTAACTTCTAACAACGTAATACACAACGCTTGTTTACATAAACTTTTATACAATTTACACGGAGGGGAACTACTGACTATAAATTTTCATAAAACCATTGCGTTTCCTGAGGCTTTCAAACAAATGTTTACGCACCATTGATCACGCACCCCTTCAAAAAGTCGATGTGGGAAATAAAATTTTACCGCTTTCGTCAATTTGTTTGTTTGGGAAATAACTAAAAATAAATGTTTTTACACTTTGTAGTTTTGTTTATTATAATTATGTTGATTTCATATCGGCCATTTATACGTCCACTACTGAACAAAGGCCTCCCCCTTAGACTCCATGACTGTGTCATCGTTTTGGGTTTATTTGCCAATAATCACCACTCTTGGCAGGCGTGTTGGTGAGCGCAGTATGGCTACCGCTTCACAGAAGGGAAGCTGCTGCCCATCCCTATAGTTTAAATTCCCTTAGTCGCCTTTTACGACATCCACGGGCGGAGATGGAGTGATGCTATATTCTTAATCCCGACACCACACGGACTTCGGACGCCAAACGGACTCCGGACACCACACGGACTGAGATTTAATCTTTCAAATTTTTCAATCACAGTTTTATAATAACGGATATAAGAGAGATCGTAATTAAAACTAATACCATGGATTCAGTACAAGATTCTGGATCCCTGAGAGTTGGCATTTTGCGTCGGTCTTTTCATGTTTTTAGGGTTCCGAACGTCCAAAGGAAAAACGGCGGAAACCTTACAGGATCATTCTTGTGTCTGTCTATCCGTCTGTCACAGCCAATTTGGTGCACATCTACTAGACAGATTATATTGAAATTTGGTACACATATGTATTTCTGTAACCCAAACACGGATGGGTATAAATAAGACGACGGAATCAATAAATTAATTTTGAATATGGTGGTCACTTTTAGAGGCATAATGTAGAAAATTTAAGAATAAAGTTTTGCAAACTGTACCGTGTAACATATTAAATGGAAGGGCTTGTTGTGAGGGTCTCAAATATATTTATTTTATCATTTTAAAATAAATCGTTTTTAAGTTATTTAAGAAAATAGGCGAAATTTTACCATTCCCCCCTTATCTCCGAAACTACCGAGCCTATACGTTTGACAAAAATATATATAATAGTTCTTTATTTATAGACTACAGGAAAATATATAAGAAGTGTCTTAAAACAACACCGTAAATCTTTCAATATTGTGCGTACAAACTTACAATTGCAGTTGGAATTTATGGGAGAATATGTTTTTTACCTAGAATAGAATAGAATAGAATATTTATTTATTTCTCAGTATATGGTACATTGAGATCTTAAATTTTAACATTGATTCACATATACTACCATTACTGGTGTAGAAATATCATATGAATTAAGTACACATGCAAGTTATACATCAAAAGAATTTCCAAATGGTTCAAGTACTAAGTACTTCTCTGCTTCCCCTGTAGATTTAAACTTCCCCTAATAAAAAGTAAATAATACCGATCCAGCTGTCCCCAAAAACAATAGTTTGTTATCCCCAGCAACGCCCTAAGCCGAGATCCGTGTCCCGCAGGGGGCGCCCTTAGCGCAAGTAGCTTAGATTATAATGTTAATTTTAAGCCTGGCTGGAGGCCTCTTTTGGCTTCGCCAGAAATTACCGGTAGAGCAGCTAGATTTCTTGGAAATGTCAGCGAGAAGATCAACAAAAAAGTATTTATTTTGACATGAAACTGCACTGTACATAAAAACTAAACGGCTGTTGTTTCACTACAGTTCACGGATGAGGTTATCGCTCGCAGCAGCATAATCATATCGTATCATAGTACAATAATCACGTAGCTTTTGGATGGCGTTGTTTATTTGTTGTTGCGAGCTCAAATATTTGAGATAAATGCATTTCCTATTTTTATTGTAGACCTTAGTGTAACCTCTTCCCAATGTTCTAAGTTTCCAGTATATTTGCTTGTATAACAAAGCCATACACACATTAATCTCAAACATGTATATTCCTTCACGGTTTCCATCTTCAACATTAAACCGCTATTGGAAAAATACGAATAAAATCAACAAGTGACTAAATACATAAAAACTAAGCGAAGCAATTATTAATCCTCCTCAGTACAACCATATATTTTACGGGGTGCAAAATATTTTTGAAGGCATTTTTACACCGACAGCTCCACGTCTAGTGGAAGAAAGATGGTGATGTATATCTTTCCAATAATCAGGGGGTAGCGTTCCCAACGGAAATTGGATCAGAAGCGCAAATTAAGTTTAACCCTGGCGAGAGAGACGTCGATTTAAGAATATAGTAACCGAATATATTTTACACTGAAAGTTTTAGTGTTCCGCGCTTGAAATAGGTGAACGGAGATGGGGAGTTTTATATCCTTCCAAAACACGTGCACTCGCTGCTTATATTGTGAATAATTTAAGAACCAAGAAAGCGTTATCACCATATTATATATATTATAGGGTCCTATATTAATAATGAACTTTATTTTATTAGGACAATTAGTAGTTATAATAAAACACTTTTAAACGGATTCTATCGCGTATATTTTAGGTTTTTGTTTTTCCTGACGTTTCGAACACTTTGCAGGGTTCGTGGTCGCAGGATATAGAGTCATCCTATATACGCGATATAATTCGTTTAAAAGTGTTTTATTATAATGTGTAATACTCGCGAAAACCTAAGACGACAATTAGTAGGTTATATAGTAGTCACATTCATTAAAAAACTAGTTGTAATTTCCATTTTTCCACTTTATCATTCTGATTTGTTTCTGGGCTGAGGGGCTAACTCACGTTTGCGGTTGGAATGTATGGGAAAACATGTTTTTCAACTACGATGTTAAGTTTGTTCTTGGGATAAGTTATTGTACAAGACCGAATACAACAATAGACAATATATTCACGCGATTTAAACTCGCACTTGACCGGGTTTTTTTATTTTGTATCTATGGAAGTTTTAATCATTTTGTAAAATCGTGTGTTAATTTTAATTTATTGTTAGATTGCGTATGGTATTGGGTGTGGTTTATCACCAATAAACTATTTTACATTCTTTCTTTCTTAAACATAGAACTCGATTTTCACGTATTAGACAATTTTTACGTGTTTGTAGTATACTCCCTTATAAAACTTATACATGTAAAGCGACTGCTTTTTTATTTTACAGTTGATAACTTTAAAATCACGACTCGTGTACATGTTGGCTACATTTCAACGGTTTTCGCAGCATTAAAATACACGAGGTCATAAGTCATATGAATTTCTAGTGCTTGAAAGAAAGCTTGAAGTCCTCTTCACTTCATATAATAAATTGAATACAAGAGTAGGTTACCGTTGAATACGGTTTCACTCGACGCATATACGCAGTACAAACTTTGCTTGTCCTATCTGTATTGTGTATCTCATGTCCAATGTTACATGTGACAGGTGACAAGCCGACAGGATAGGGACTGTCGTGTTATTAGGACAGGGTGATACGTTTGTGAGATTGTGTTAAGGTTGTATGGATTTCCTCAGGCTGCTTATCTATGACACTATGCATAAGTATGTAGCTACCAGTACATTGGGGTTACTTTGATGCGTGAGGAGACTTTCCTCGAAATTTCCTTTTAAAAAAAACACACTAACTTTCAAATCCATTTGTGTAGATGCAGATTTACGTGATATAATGTCTTGAAAATGGTCGCATTCTAAAACTTGAATCGTCAGCCAAATAAACAGCTGAGCACTCATAAATTGACTAGCTAATCTGTGTATGATGTAATAGCGAGGTGGAACTCTGAGTGGTCCTCGGGCACAAATGTTAACTTTTTACACAGGGTTTCGTGGCTTAGCAGTAGCCCATCAGTGCAAGTGAATGTCAATTTCAAATCAAGACTAGCTGCTCTAAACATCAAATAAAGTTGCGACTACCCCACCAATAATGATACCAATACCAATTCCATGTAATGCTAATATATGTATGATGCTTGTAGAACGTTCGTCAGACCTTGTGGCCGAGGCACAGCTTCCAACGTGCCAACAGCATGGAGTTGTCCAACTCCAGACTGATTTAAATGATGACGCCGTTTTTCTATTCGAAGATTTCCTTAAACTTCATCATATCGGCCCTTTATACGTCCACTGCTGAACAAAGACTTCTCCCATAGATTTTCACAACTGTGTCATCATTTTGGGGGGTATTTGCCAATACTCACCACACTTGGCAGGCGGGTTGGTGAGCGCAGTACGGCTACCGTTTCACAGAAGGGACGCTGCTGCCCATCCCTCTGGTTTAGATTCCCTTAGTCGCCTTTTACGACATCCACGGGACGAGATGGAGTGGTGCTATATTCTTAATCCGGACACCACACGGAAGAATCCGGACACCACACGGATCCTTAAACTTATCACAATCAAAGTCAAAGTCAAATATTTTACTTAAGAACTTACACTTACTTAAACTAGGAAAACACAATAACGTAAAGCTTATCTGGGTACCTGGACACGAAGGTGTTGAAGGTAACGAGAAGGCGGGTTAACTAGCTAGGGCAGGCTCGAGTAAGCAGTTCATTGGCCCTGAGCCTTTCGTAGGAATACCTCATGGTACCTACCAACTGGCATTACATGCATTTGCTGATAAGGAACATGTCAAAGAATGGAGGCAAGCGAGAGGCCTAAACCATTCCAAAACTTTCTGCAGCACAAGACTAAACGGGTGTAAAAGACTATTAAATCTTACCAAAACCCATTTAAGGCACTATATAGGTGCAATGACAGGCCACTTCGGCACCAAGGAGCACTTCTATAGAATGAAGCTCAGCACAACGGATACATGCAGATTCTGTATGGACAATCAAGAGTCTATGCAGCACATTTTGTGCAGCTGTGACGCTCTGGGAAGACGTAGGGCAAAACATCTAGGAGTGGCTTATCCACTGCCTGATGATTTTGCACGGCTCCAGGCAGGTATGATTGCGAAGTACCTACAGGTACTTCTGGATTTGCCAGCGGAGGAGTAGTGCAGGGCTTTGGGCAGCACAATGGACCCAATAGGGTCGAAGTGCGTTCGGCTAATGCTGAGCCCGTGGGAGCCAACAATAGAATAGAATAGAAAAAGTCAAATATTTTACTTAAGAACTTACACTTACGAATGAAACGTCAGAATTTAAGTTCAATCAATCCATCGAATTTTTATTTAAATTTAAATAATGGTTGAGATAGTTTTTATACAACTCAGTTATTGTTTGTTATAAATTGTTTATTAAAACAAAAACGAGTTCTGTAAAATGTATAGATGTGATTTTAAATCAGGCAGAAGATAACTAAATGAGTGTTTTTTTCTCTAAATATTAGAGATGCACATAAACTGCACAATTTTGAATATCCATTTTGACTGAGTCATCGTAATCATCATATCAGCCAAAGAACGTCCACTAATGAACAAAGGCCTCCCCCATCAATGACCGATATTGACCACATTCAGTATGTATACTAATCACAACAACAACAAAAAATACTATCTATGATGTGCCCTCCTGAAAAGTAGCTGTTTTGTATATAACTCTTTTTATTTTGCATCCGTCGATTTACCACTTGAAATAGTATCCAACAGAGGTCGCGAAAGGTCGTTACATTTGGTACTTAATCGAAAACAGTTACGTCGTTCTTCATTTTCTATCGAAAATGATTATTCTTTTGATTTATCTGTGTGTGTGTAAAGTCCCGAAATCATAGTCTAATATGAGTGAAATTGGTGATAGTTTGACAACTTTTATTGAAAATGGCTGTAATTCGCGTTAATAACCTTTTTCTGTATTTCTTTCTTCTTTTTAGGGTTCCCAACGTCCGAAGTATGTGGAACCTTTATAGGAACGCTCGTGTGTCTGTCTATCCGTCTGTCACAGCCAATTTGCTCCGAATATACTGGACCGATTAAGTTGAAATTTGGTATACATGGATTTCTGCGACCCAAACACGGACGTGTAATAAATAAGTGAATTTTTAATATGGGTATCACTTTTGGGGGCACTAAAGAAAATGAAAGAATTAAGTTTTTTAAACTGTACTGTGTAACATATTTTATGTTTTTTTTTGTTTTTTCTTTTTAAATCTTTGCCCCGCACTAGGATTTCTCCTGTATTGGGTGCGTTTACAGACATGAATTCCACATACAATACACCCATACCCGGAACAACTACCTGCAGATCATACAAATATTTGTTCCGTGCGGGAATCGAACCCGAGCTCGGAGCGCAGCAGCTGACTGTATCAGCCACTGCAGCTTGGCTTTATACAGTAGTGTATTTTCTACTGGGCCTGCCGTGGCGATGTGGTGCTTGTGGAATATTTGAGGAGAACCATGTCGATGGTATTGCAGCCATCATGAGAAAAAGATGCGCTTCTTTACTAGCTCGACTCTGCGGCAGCACCAACACTATCCTGAGTGTATTCACAGATCTCTGGGAGAGACCCATAATGCGAAGATGGATGCATCTCCACACTGACTTTTCGATGTAAGTTTTGTTATGATAACTATGTTTACTGACACTAGCTTGTAAGCTAATTGTTACTTATACAATATGGATTCTGATCTGAAATAAAACTACTGTTATTATTAACCAACAATATTATCAGCTTTCGTTTTACATAAATAAACCTACTCAAAGGAGAGCCCTTAGAGTAATTTAGTAGAGCTAGAACCAATGGAAAGGTTTCTTTGTAGTTAATATAGTGTTTCTATAAACGATGCCTCACCCTATTATCTCTCCTGTGATATGGGTACTATAAGGGTGATAATCTAAAATATTCATCAAACCAATTCAAATACTACAAAACAATATAATAAAAATCCTACACAAATATGGCTACGAGGCATGCCTTTTAAGTTTTGTCGTTTGAAGAAAAAAACACAACCAAGTATTCACCACGTAGCTTAATACACTTTTCCATTCGCTCAAACCAGTTATTATAATATTTATTCTACTCTAAAGTGGGGGTGTTAAAAATGGCTGACTTGAAAGCGTCGACTGATTTTTCACCGGACTGGAACCTTTGACCACGAAGACTTTTCTTAATTTTAAGAAATGTAAAGAAATCGTTAGGGCTTAGGTCAGGACTGTATGGAGGATGGTCAAGAATCTCTACTTTTTCCTGCTTCAAATACTCAATCGTTTGACGAGCGTTGTGTGAGCTTGCGTTGTCGTGGTGCAGGATAATGCGTCGCTTTGAGTTAGATTTTCGAAGTTCGGCGATGACTTGTGGTAAACAAACTGTGGTATACCTCTCTGCTTTAACCGTTCTACGATCTTCAAGGGCAATAGTCGCAATATAGCCGGTTTTTCCAACGAACGTGGCTACAATCTTCTTTGAAGTGCTTCGAGAACGAAATACTTTAGTCGGCTTTGGCTCGTCTTGAAAGACCTAGATTGTAGATTGTTGTTTGGGATCATGATCGAAGGCACAGATCCAAGATTTGTTACCACTGATGATGTCGTAGACGTGATTTGACTCTCCTTGGTTTTGCCATTGCAGAGTTTACTTACACCATCTGACGCGGGCCGCCTTGTGATCGTCGGAAAGCAGATGCGGTATCCAACGGCAAACTAGCTTTCTCACACTAAGCGCTTCATGTAAGATCTTCTGAATGGTTGTCCCTGAGATGCCTTACAGAGCCTCTATCTCTCGATACATCACATGACGATCTTCGAGAATTAGTTGTCTCACAGCAATGATGTTATCTTCAGTGAAGGCGGATTTTGGGCGTCCTTCACGAGATTTGTCACTAACTCCAGTATGTCCACGCTGGAATTCTAAATACCAGCGTTCGACAGTCCGCAGACATGGGGCTTCATCACTGAACACAGATGTTAGCTTTTCAAGACACTGAAGCCGTGTCAGACCTCTTCTAAAGTTGTAGACAATTATTGCACGAACATTTTCCTTAGAAAGATTCATTTTCGTGCGTAACCTGACAGATTCCAATCGACGCTGTGACTTAAACAATAGCATTAATCCTAATACTTTCAATTGTTTTGAGATTCCAAATTTAAACACATTAGAATATAGAACAGTTCCAAATTCAAAATTGCCGGGAAATATGGAAACGACAGAACTTATGAGTAGAACTTATTTAACGCCATCCAAAACTATATACAAAGAAACAAAACTAATGAATATTCAACAACTATACAAATACGATACATGCGTACTCATGTATAAAATATTGCACAAACTTACTCACATACTACTTTCACAACAAAAGGCAAAACACTAAAGTACTCAGGCCGTCGCGCTAACCATCTTGTATTACCTGGTATTGGAACTAACTACGGTAAAAATACCCGAACATTGCAGGAGCGCAACTATGTAACACACTTCCAAAAGATTTCAAAGAAGCAACTTCGTTTAACATATTTAAATAAAAGCATAGGTCTAAAAGGTTTCATTTTTTACAATCCGTTGTTTCTTTGAAAATCGCTTATAACTTGGACCAGCCACCAACACTATGCAGCAGAGTTGTTGTATCTTGTGAGAAACATTAGTGACTTGAATATGTTTAACTACCCTCACCGGGTTATAATTAATGGATATAATTGTTGAACTCTTGTCAAAAAAAAACTTTGAACCGAATCTCTTTTATGAAGATAATGGGCCATTAAGCATAAATAATATATTTCCAGTGTGTCCGTGTGGTGTCTGGATTAAGAATCCGTGCGATAATTTAAGAATATAGCATCACTGCATCTCCTTCTGTGGATGTCGTAAAAGGTGACTTAGGGACTATAAACTGGAGGGATGGGCAGCAAGGTCCCTTCTGTGGAACAGCAGCCATACTGCGCACACTAACCCGCCTGCCAAGCATGGTGAGTACTGGCAATTACCCCTAAAATGACGACACAATTGTAAACACAATTGACTTTTGTTGTACAGCAGTGGACGTCTTTAGGCAGATCTGATCTCCGGAACACAATGACTGGGGTATACATACCCCTGTAATTAGGTTGGTTATATTGATAGACACACTTTTGAATAAGGATACTCCATTCTTGTGACAATCAAAACTGATGTGTTTACATGTCCTCCGAAGTATGCAGGGATATCCATGTGTATATGTGGTTAACATTGGTCACCCATCCAACGCATGAACACGGTAAGGACTTAACCTCATAAATAAATTGTATAGCTCAGATATATAAAACTAAAGAAATTAGCAGACATTTCATAATTTCTAACTCATTGTCTCGCAAGAGACCAAGGGCGTGTTCCCACTGTGTCGCTACGACTAATAGTCTTCACTTTTAAAGTTTCGCGACTTGTACATATTAATGGAGACGTTCGCATACAGCATGACATGATTGACTGCCGTCGACGATATATAGTTGTGGCGAAAAGTAGCATAAACCATCGAATCGAACGATTCTATTGTGCAGCGACAAACTAACGACAGGTTTAGGCCTTCGAATTTTCTTTCGAATGCCTTAAAATGATGAAATTGTCGTCACAATCCAGTTGAAAAAGCTTAACACAGCAGTCATCGACTATAAAAACATGCGACTATAATAGAACGAGAGATTGTCGTGACGATGTCAACAGCAAGGACGTCAGCCATCCAATGATAATAATAACGTCATCAGTCATCAAACAGTGGGAACGCACCCTAAGTTTCTTTAACGACGTCAGTTCATCAAGAATAATATCTTCCTTGCTACTATTTTTACGACATTACATACAATAGAACAACTTACCAACACTTACTACAGCATTCGCTTCATATATCATATCTATTATTGTTCACAGACAAAATATTCGCGCCGAGTTTTACGATAGTCGTAAAGAAAAGCTATTACTGCTCAATATGAAATAAAAATGCACAAAAGGTCTATTTTGAACTGCCCACAAAGCCAGTCTTCCACATCGGTGAGCCTGCTTCCCGGTACCAGCTTGCGGTATAAACTAGCAAGTTGTATATTTATATGTTGTATACAAAGTCAGCGTTGACGCCTAATGTCTAACACAAAAAGATCAGTTCGTAAACGGCAAATGCTGACAGTTGTCCTCCCAATGATCACAAAATTGACCGATCATAGGGAATATAGTCATAATCACCACGCTTGGCAGGTGGATTGGGGATCGCAGTATGTTGTTATTAGCACACGGGAGGATACTGCTACCCATCCTCTATATAACAACCGTTAGTCTTCTTTTATGACACCCATGGGTGGTCTATTCTTGGATAGAAACACACACAACGTCAATTTGACGGCACGGTTGGTGCAGTGGCTGATTTAGTCGACTGTAGTTCCGGGTCGCGGGTTCGATTCTCCCACGGAACTAATATTTTTATGGTATGCAGGTATTTGTTCCGGGTCTGGGTGTATTGTGTGTGGAATTTGTACCTGTGAACGCACCCACGACAAAGGAGAAATACTAGTCCAGGCCAGTCGCTTACCGCGCTTTCCGAGGCACAATGGTGTCTCGATGAGTAAAATACAACCACCCATAAAAACCACAGGAGACACGACTTAACGTTGCATATCGATTAATATACATTGTAGCCATGTGCCACAAAATCTATTGTGTGTGTGTGTGTGTACCTAATCTAAATATAAAATGTGGCTCTATTCTAATAATTAATTACAATAATTATTTCGGACATCTCAATTATTTTATAGTAGGTATGTTAATAATGTTTTATTGCAATGTGTGTCCTAATTTTGTTTTTGTGTGTTAATTTGCATGCCATAAATGGCAGAATATGATGAAACTGTAACCCCTAATTTTAAGATCTGTAACAACCATATTCAGTCAAATAAAGATATTGTATTGTATTGTATTGTAAGTGCGTATGATTTTATTTCACTTCGTATATAGTTAACTTTATTTTTTTATTTTTTTTTTATTGTTGCCCAGTGGAAATTCTTCATGAACTTCCTTCGCCCCGGGGAAGAGCGAAGGGGTATGCCGGACTCCAACCGCTAAAACCACCGGGGCGGTCATGTTCGGCACTTTTTTTTTATTGATGTCCAGTGGAAATTCTATATGGAACTTTCTTCACCCCGGGGAAGGGCGAAGGGGTATGCCGGACTCCTACCGGCTAAAACCACTGGAGCGATCATCTTCGGCACCTAAGGGAGGCTCCAGGTCCTCGTATGATCACACTAGAGATAGTTAACCTTCTGTACTTATTTTATGCTTTTACGATCAAGTAATCTTACTGTAACTACCATTACACTTTTATTTTAGGCATCTACCCGAATGGCCACTCTCAAATATAGAGGGTTGTTAGTCTCACATAATAAGATTAAGAGAAAATGGGTGTAATGTAATAGTAATTTTGTAATTGTATTATTTGTTCAGAAGTAGAGTTCTATTTTTATTTTATTTCTTACTGCGTAGTTGGCTGTGATTGCGTTGGTAAGATAATAAAAAGGACTACGGCTGGTATGCCAGTCATTGAATATCTTTGTCTAATGTACTTGATCAAAGGAATCATTTAATTACAAATACACAATCTATACAAATAAATAAAATTGAAGTGTCTGTTTGTAATGTCAAAATAACAGCTTTTTACTGAATGCATGTCTATACAAATAAATAAAATTGAAGTGTCTGTTTGTAATGTCAAAATAACAGCTTTTTACTGAATGCATGTGAAATTATATACGGTACATATAACAAAAAAACTATTTTAAATTTTTTTGTCTGTCTGTCTGTCCGTCTGTCTGTCTGTTTGTTCCGGGTAATCTCCGAAACGGCTGGACCGATTTTGACGGGATTTTCGCTGGCAGATAGCTGATGTTACAAGGAATAACTTAGGCTACTTTTATTTTAGAAAAGTAATTAGGGTTCAGCGCAAAAAAATTAAAACCCTTGAAATCCAATATATATTCTATGTCAAGTGTCTATGTCAAAGCACCCTAAATTTCTTTTAAATTAAACGCGGGTGAAACCGCTGGTCCCAGCTAGTTAAAACTAAAAATATACATTCTATACTACTATATAACTAAACTAACACAATATATATACAAATAAAACTATAAGAAAGGGAACGCATTTAGGTGTCAAAGTACTACTCCTCATCGCTGTCAACTGGTAACGTTCCCAGAAGACTGGCAGCATACCACGTTGAATGACAATGCTAATTATTTGTCCAAATAAAACTTTTTAACAAAAAAATATGCATGCACCATGGTTGGGGCAGACCAACGAGAAGTTATATTTTATACCTGGCCCCGCCCGACTTCATAAAGTTTTCTTTTCCTTTTTTAGTGGTTTTAATATTTTTATATCGTGTAGGGTTTTTGAAGTCGGTTTATTTTTTGTTAAAAAGTTTTCGTTGTTTCTTTTTAGTGTAAATAAATTTAAGAACTAAAAGTATATACGATACCTACAACAAAAAAATTCTTTGTCTGTCTGTCTGTTTGTTCCCACCAATCTCTGAAACGGCTGGACCGATTTCTACGGGACTTTCACTGGCAGATACCTGACGTTATAAGGAATAAGATACTTAGGAAAGAGAAAAAAAAAGAAGAAAATAAAGATAAAACTTTTATTTCTGCATTAGGCTACATATATTTTAGAAAAATAATTAGGGTTCCACGAAAAAAAATTAAAACCCGCGGAATCCAATAAATGTACACTATGTTAAGTGTCTACTCCGAAGTACTCTAAAATATTTACAAATAATCCAATTTATTTTCAATTAAACCGCGGGTCCCCTTTAGTCTAGTTGTTAATAAAGGTTTTTATTATAAAATATATAAAAGGTATATTGTTTGAGCCAGTAAAAGCATTTTTCTTTCTTTCTTTTTTGTCATTGCGGGGATCGAACCCGCGACATATTGCGCAGAGAGCCAACTACATAGCCACTGCGCCAACCGTGCCATCTAAATTATGTTATAATATATGAGTACTAAAATATACGCCTTGTACAAATCATATTCCCGTGTCATGGAAAAAAAAAACATAGGCATTTTATCCTGGTAGTTTGTAGTAGTAGTTCAGCTGGAATGAGAGAGAATGAAACTGCGGGCAACAGCTAGTATATATAAATATCTCTTTACATAAACGGCAGCCATCTGGCTGGAGGCCTCTTCACTTCGCCAGACATTACCGGTTAAGCAACCACATTACCCAGAAAGGTATGCGAGAAGCCCAACAAAAAAAGAAAACGGTAGCCACAAACTTCTGAGCATTACCATAACGTTTGCCGATGAATCAATACACCCTATTAACGAACTTTTCAAAGTGAGGGGCGAACAAACACTTCTCTAAATTATTTTTTTATTGATCACTTGTTGAGTTTTTTCTTATAAGTGATCGATTGGTATTGGTTATGTTTTTGAGGCTCTTTTCGTTTACATTTGTGTAAATATAGGTCGATATCTGCATATCCATGTTATATGATAACTAATTCACTTGTGCAGATGATTTATGTCGTAATTTCATTTATTGGGTAATCATTGATTTACATATACAGGGAAAGTCGAAAGGGTGTTATACTATGGGTAATAAACAACTTTCTTTCTACGACTTTCCCCAAGAAGTAAATAGTTCTAGCTGTTTAAACTTTTCATGACAAATACGCAAACATAACCTTATCATCAGCTGTAAAAATACATTTTTGGGTTCATAACACACAATACATTTTTTATTGGTCTCTAGTGGAAACTCTACATATATTCCCGGGCAAGGGCGAAAGGGTATTCACTCTTACTGGCTAAAACCACTCGAGTGGTCATCTTTGGCACCGAAGCGTGGGCCCCAGGTCCTCCTAAGATCACACTAGAGCCGCCCATTGGTGCCACGCCTGTAGGCACTGTAGTAAAGATAAAGATAAAAATACTTTTATTCATGTAAACCATATACAGGCACTTATGAATCGTCGAGACTTTAGTTGCCGCGTTCCAAGATGTAGATTTCCTATGGAGAAGAACGGGCAAGAAGAAGGTAGATTGTGAATATGGTCTCTCTTATATAGGTAAAAAAAAGAGACATAAGTAACCGCGTAAAAGACCACATAGCCGATGTTAAACATCGACGTTATTTAAAGTCTGCAGTGTGTGAACATGCCTTAGAATTAGACAGTTCTAACTGCTATATTCGCTACTGAACCACAAGTCCTCGCTAAAGAACAGCGACTTATACCTAGGAAGATTCGTGAGGCTATTGAAATAAAAAAATATCCAGTACTTAATAGAGGCGATGGCTGGATGGAAAATGGAAATAGTACGGCCATTGCCGTGGGAGCCAGAAATGTAACACCAAGCAATACACAGAAAAATTTCGAAAAACAGCCGTGAAATAACAGATAAGTGCTCGTGACCACGGACGCTGTGAAGTGTTCGAAACGTTGAGCGAATTAAGAGTAGCATTTTATCATATTTACGTGGGTCACACTGAATATTTTTCGAATTGGCCAGTAAGATTTTTTTTTCTTTAAAGATTTATTTAAATTTAAAATTCTATACTCTTTAGGAAGCTGTAAAAGTACATTGAGTTCATATCGAATTTGTTTTAACAAGTTAGTGGCAATTTAAAAAGTTCGTCGAATTGTGTTTGACTAGAGAACATTTTCGCTCCATGATTTATTACGACTTTCGTTGCGGTCTTAATCAACAACTATGTTATGATAGACTTCGATTCGTATTTCACGATGAAATCCCATTTCATGCTACTGTTTATAACTGGTTTAATAATTTAAACGTCGGAACGCGGAGGACGTCCTTCTACGGCAACCACTGAAGGTAACGCGAGTGCTGTGCGGCTAATGATAGAAACTGATAAAAGAGTGACATATCAACAGATCCGGTCAAGTTTAGGCTTTGGTATGAGTCAAGTACAAAAAGTCTTAGATGACCATTTAGGCATCAGAAAGCTTTGCACCAGAGGGATACCTCATACGTAATCTGAAGGAAGATAAAAAACGCCGTCGTTTGGATAGGCACCGCAAACTTGAGTCATTTAGTCATTTGACTTAAATGCTGTGTTTAACATCGACAGAGGTAGTGAAACCTGGATAAATTGTTAGGAGGCCGAAATCAAAAGCCAATCTACCCAATGGTTGTTTAGATTCGAAGATTTGCTGACAAAAGTAAAGAAGGGCAGAAGCAAGGGAAAATAATGATTGCCCCATTCTTTGGGCAGACGAGTCATTTCGCAACAATTGCACTAGAGTATAAAATGACCATTACTGCAGATTAGTATGTTGGTTACTGTTTACCTGTTGTCTTGCAAAATGTTCGACAGCAGCGCCCAAGAAGCAGGATCCTCCTTCAGCACGACAACGTTCCAGCTCACTCCTCCAGACGGACAATCGAATATTTGTCCATAGAAGGTGGGGAATTGGTGAGTCATCCTCCTTACAGTCCCGACCTGGTACCATGCGACTTTTATTTATTTCCCAAAATAAAAGATAACCTCAAAGGAATTCGCTTTGTGAAAATCGAAGATGCCCTGGCTGTGTTTGAAAAAAAAGAAACATGTATGAGAAACCTTAAGAAGAATAAGCTCATTGCTTTAGTCAATGCATCCATCGCATGTGAAGGTACTAAGAAAGGAATGGAGACTACTTTGAAAAAAAAAACCTACAACAGGTTCCTACATCTAACCGTTTTTGATTTTCCAAAAACTTTTAATGTGCCCTCGTATTTATTGTATCTACATGCATGTATGTTCTACTTTACACACGTGTGTGCTTGATTTTTTTTATACGTATGATGATTCAGGTGTTTATTTATATAAAAGTGTAAGTATATAGGGCAGGACATAAAGTATTGTGTTAATTTATAATTCATATATTTATGCGTTAATAATATAAGAATTGTATGTGCTAGGGTTGCACTGTGCACGTATGTATACAACACGTATGGATTCTGCACGTAGGTGTATAGAACGAATGAAGTAAATTCTATTCTCTATACTATTTCTGTAAGCTATTTCCATTCAATGCACCTTTTTTCTTTCACTATATCACAAGGAATCCAAACAAAACCTTTCAGTATTCTAACACCTAAATAAAATGCGTTTTCCTAAATAGTAAAGAATAACGATCGAACATAAGGGTCAAGAGTCACCTTTCGAGCCTGAGGAAGTAATTTGCTGTACCTTTAACCATATTTGATTTGCTCTCAACAAACTGCAAAATAAAAATTCGTGAACTTTATATAAATACTTGTAAGGTGCATTATTCAAACTGGTGTGCTGATTGAATGTAGATGTTAAGTTTGCAAGGATCCAGTCCAAACGTTATGGAGTGTTACTGAGTGGTATAAAACATAACTGAAAGTGGATTTCCGTTATTACATACACGTATTTCGTTGGGAACGTGCCAAGCTATTTTGAGTTTTATAGCTTCGAAGCCTTTATGTGATAGCTATAAATATCATTTGAAGACAATGGTTGTTTATTAAACTTATGGCCCAGACCATTTTTGTCCATATAGTGGATGGGACCAAGTGAATAAGAGATGGAAAAGATTTGTTATGAGAAGTTTGGCTCTAATAAGTTCGTACAAAACGTACTTAAAACTGTTCAATGTCAAGTTGAAAAGACACTGTATCTTTAACATTTCATAGAGATAAAGACTAAATATTTTTATTAATATAAAACCAATTACAGGCACTCATGAATAGTCAGACTTTAGTTGCCGCGTTCCAAGATGTAGGTTTCCAATGGAGAAGAACGGGAGAAAGAAGAAGTAACTCCATGGTTACTCTTTTTATATCAAAATAGTTTTGTTACAAAATTTTAATACATTGTTCTTGAAATGAAGGTTATGTGAGGACAATGTAGGAGAAAAGAGTCTAAATTACATTAAGTCTAACACTAAACAAGCCAGATTTTAATATTTTATAAGCTTATGTTTAGTTTGTCATGGCTGTAATAAGCTGGCTAGTCCCAACAGACAGCACTCGTTCACGAGCATGACGCATGCATCAGCGTCGCTTAGGTCAACCATATTGTAGGGCAACTCAGCGACCCGATATACGACGCCACCGTAAGCAGGACACTTGATTGAGCATGACATGCGTAATCTGCCAGACAAACATCACGTCAACTAAACAAAATGAATTTATAACCCACATGGTACTCGCACATTTATAAACTGCTTGTATCGGTGGAGTGCATGACCTTGAAGTTAATCCATCGCTATCCCACCAGACCATCTTGCACGGCGCAGACTTTCCAAAATAATCCGTTGTTCGACCTAACGATTCACGTCTTCACTTCGCTAAAACACGTTAAGGCAGGCACACATTCGCTCGTAGTGACTTTATCCGTGGCTTTCCAAACTTGTATACGTGATAAGTACTATGCAACTTTATTGACTTTACTAAGTTTCCTTATAAAGCCTGTGTAGCTTTAGTATTGTAGCTTTGCTTGCTCCTGAGTGCCTAATGTAATTTTCTATCATCTTTTCACCTTCACTTTTTGTTACTCCGATCTGGGGTTTAATTCCTTAAGCCCAAACATCCATTCATCCTTGAATACGGAATCGAAATAACGGTGTAAAACCAATTTGTTATTAGCTAAGACATGATTGAAGCTATTCAAGGATACGTTACTGACAGTGAGTCATGAGGACTAGTCTTAGCGAATACCAAATTGGGTTATCGCTGTTATTTCAATTATGTATTCAAGGATGTATGGATGTTTGAGCTTAGAGAATTGCACCCCTGATTGTGACAAACACACATCGTGTAATAATGGCGGTGAGTGCGCTAATACGCATTAGTACTACTCTGTCAAGAAAGTAACGGGAAAAGATAAATAATACACAAAATGTTTGTTATTCATCCAAATTTATTTTATCGCCTTCAAAGTATGCTCCTTCAGAAACGATACACTTACTTACGCCAACGAATAATCCAATCATCAAAACATTTTTTAAACGCTGTTTCCGGAATTGAGTTCAGTTCTCGCCGCGAATTCTCCTTTATGTCTTTTACCGATTGAAAACGGGTACCACGAAGTGGTAATTTGAGTTTAGGAAAAAGAAAGAAGTCGGCTGGAGATCTGGTGAATATGGTGGTTGCTCGATGGTATCTGTTGAGTGTTTGGTCAAAACTTCGTTCACAATGATGGCCGTGTATGAAGGCGCATTATTGTGGTGAAAAATCCAAGAATTTTCCGGCAAGACCGCGATAGTCAAAGAAAACAGTAATCATGACTTTGACTTTTGATCGACTTTGGCGTGGTTTTATCGGTTTCGGTTCAGTTGCAAGGCGCCACTCCGAAGCTTGTTAACTAGTTTGTCAAACTCGTAAACTCACGTCTCGTCGCCAGTTACAATGCGTTTCATGTCTTTTGGGACTAGCCGAGCGGTAACATGTTTCATACCCAAATGATTAGTTAAAATGGTACGGATCGACTCGTGAGATACAGAAAGCGGCGGCTATCTCTCTAAATGTTGAATGAGTATTTTCAGTCACTATTTCCTTCACTTTTGCGATGTTAACTTCAGTTGCAGACGTTGATGGCCTACCAGAGCGAGGCAAATCTTCCATCACATCTCGACCGCTTTTGAGTAAGCCTTCTGTAACATTTTCAGTGACTCCGAACACGAAATTCCATTGATGATGCAAAATTTAAGACAAAATCTTTGTTCGGTGTTTTTGTCCATAATGAAATTCGCTATACACACTAGATATGATATAACTAAAAACAGTACTGTGTTTAATATAAATAACAGATGCAACCTAAACTCCGCGCTAAAATGGAAAACAGTTGTGCCAATCTAACAACAACAATAAAACATTTTTTGTTATTTGGAACCATGGACAAATCATCCATTCCCGCTACTTTTTTGACTGAATGTACATCTCACTTTTTTCGTTCCCAGTGGTCAGAATCAGATGAAACAATGGTAGAACCTGTCGTGTCACGCTGGTCGTTTGGTTTCCGGGGTGCTATGTACCGGTGCACAAACGCCCTTCATACCCAGACTGCCTATCGTGTACCGGCCGGTGCTTTCCCGTCTGGGGAGTTCCTGCTGTCCTTCACTATCTCGGGTCATCACCACTACGATCTGTCTTTACCACTTCGGCAGCTAAACCGAGAGCATATGCACCTCGCTACCTTACAAAGCGAAAGATATTAGTGACGGGCATACCACACCCTTTTTAAATAGGTTAATTTAAGTTTGCATATATACCCCATCACCACCCGTGGATGTCATAAAAAGCGACCAAGGGATTCTAGGCCATGAATGGGCAGCAGCGTCCCGTCTGATGAACACCATCATTCTGTATTGAGTATTGGTAAACCCAAAACGATGACAATATTTTGGAATTCTTTGAGAATTCCGTTGTTCGGCAGTGGACGTCTTTTGACTGAAATGACGATGTTAGCATTAGGGAGTTTACTTCTTTTAGTAAACACGCAACTTCAACGTAACATAAGCGGTATTTCAATTTGAAAGAAATGGAAACAGCGCATCTTATTCGCTGGGCAGCGCATATGTTGCCCATGTGAGTGACCGAAACAGAGAAGCACCCTCCGTTGTCACCTAGTTACTAAATAAATGATTGAATTGAATTGAGTACACGGTAGAAAATTCAAAAATAATTTGAATGTTTCTTTTCATATCCTTATCCTCTTCTTATCTTTACTGAATTAAATAAAATGAATTGATTAAACGTTTATTCAAAATAACAATAATAAATAAGAACTAATAGTACTTTTTGAACATCAACATTATACAGGACAGCTACCAAAACACGCCCTCCCTTCACCGCTTCCTAGTATTTAAGCTAGGAAGAAGAAACGAAAGACGTAACAACCTCCCCAGCAACACGTCTTTTTCTGTCATTAAATTTTTAATAACTGTAATATATATATTTTTATTATTGTTTGAAATAAAATCAAATCAAACCAAAAACATAACGAGCAATAGGTTGATATGTCATTGCTACATATCAGCTAGCACACATCCTTATACGTTTAAATGAAACGGGTATGAATATTATAAAATAGGCCTGTGCATAAATTGATTGATTCTTTTCCTTTCTTTTGCTTTTTTTCTCTTTTTTTTACTTTCTTTTCCTTTTCTTTATTTTCCTTTCTTTCACTTTCTTTCTCTTTCTTGTCCTTTCTTTCCCTTTCTTTACTTTCTTTTCCTTTCTTTTCCTTCATTTTCCTGTCTTTTCCTACTATCTTTTACTTATCTTTCGTTTCGTTTCCTTTCTTTTCTATTCCTTTTCTTTATTTTGTTCTCCTTTTTCTTTGTTTTCAGTATTGTATTTCTATAATGATATTAAAACTATTTTTTTTTTAACATTCCTATTCAAGTACAGTTACTTATAATAATTTTTATAGCTTTGATAAACTCGATTATACAACCAATGTGTCAGACATAATAGAAAAGAATAAACAACATTTTATTCGGCACAGGACATATTTTAAAACAATAAGTTAATAGGTTCAACAATAAGTGCTCTAGCGAACATGCCGAAAGGATACCAACCGAAAGGATAACCAACTCAGCATGTGCTGGGTGTAATACCCAGCGCTGCTTTTCAATTGGCACCTCGCGGTGACACATAGACGAAGGTAAGTGTTAATAATAAATAATGAAATGATACATAGTGTCCCATTACATTTTAGATTAAAATTCTCTAAAGGGCCTCTGCGTGTTAGACCCATACCCCGCGTAAGCCTATCAAAATACAACGGATACAAACCCGTGAATAGAGAGAAATAATGAAACGGTACTACACACGGCTACAAATCAAGCTGTATATTTCCAGTATAAGCTGATCTCTCACTGTATGGAAACAATATGCAAAGCGGGATCAGTTTATTCATTATTATACTAGCTTGATATGTAGCCGTGTGTGTACAAGCTTCGCTTTTGTTGCTTTCAGTAATTGGTTTAAAGCGTTTTGTATGGAAAAATCAAACTTTATGTTATCTGCCTGCAGCAACATACAAACATGATTTTTTGTGAAATTACTCGGCATAAGACACTAAATAACTAATGTTTCGAGATAACCAGTGATATGGGTCCTTGCGAATCACTTAAAGATATCTTTAAAAATGTTAATATACTAACAGAGCCCTCCCTTTACATTTTTGAAAATATTATGTTTGTCCATTAAAAACTGCAAATGTTTAATGCAAAGAGCGACATTAATTGTATAAATACTAGAAATAACCATAAAATTGTGTTACCTAAATTCACATTGTCAAAGACCAATAAATCATTCTTAAGAAACTTCATTCGATTTACAGTACAGTATAGCTGCTATATTTATTTTTCAACAATACATAGATATAGTTTTAAATTTAAACACCTTGCATATTATGTTCTTAATATCTTGTTAAATATTGTAATCTCAAGTATTTTAAAAAGAGAACCTATGCATGGAGTTTCTTGCCGGCTCTTCTCCATAGGATCAACTAACCGAACCGTGGAACCGTGCAACTTAAATTGTCATGTTTCATAACTGCCACTGTTCTTAACTTGACTCTGGCAAAACGTTATAACAATTGCATAAAAAAAAACTGCCACTGTTTTGACTCTGAATGTGGTACCATGCGAGGATGACAATAGTTATGAGTAGACATGATGCTTACCACCAGGTGACTTGTTCGTCTCGTCACCGAGTTGTATAAAAAAGCGAAATAATTTTAGTTTGGATGTCTTTTTTGGATCTCTGTATTTGTATTACCCCCTTTGTCTTTTTCAATCTTTTTCTTGACCACCAAAGGTTGTCTGTAAGAAATCGCTAATAGCGATAAGACCGCCCATTGTACAATTACTGTTCATAAATGATTCCTAGTAGCTGTTTTTAAAATGGTGTACAATAAAGGATATTCTACTCTATTCTATTCTATTTTATATGATACATACCATAAAATTTATCACTCTTCAAATATTGAACTCCATAAAATAAACCACAAATATAAAAGAAACTTTAGTATACGTTTTAGGCTAACGACCCCTAAAATCTCATTTAATAATTCAAAACTTACAACAATATAACAACGAATATCTCAGAAACTAATTTAACTTATTTTGTAACAAGAATTCTAAAAAGTTACTTAAAGAGAAAATCATTAGAAAACTCCTGAGACGTAGGCACCTTGGCGCTTTACTTTTAGTCCCTACTGTTATTACACCTGCATACTGGTGTTAACAGGTTTGAGGTGGTTCAAGGAAATGTAATCCGGTAAACCAGCTAACACCTAACTAGATCGATCTCGTTTGAACTGGATTACCACGGTGGCCACGATGCGACTACGACAAATTGACTTACATAGCACCTTCAAACACGAAACTGTACAGATGGTACTAAAAGTACAGAGAATTTCGAGTAGTGTTTAATGTTTTAATTTACTATTATTTTTATCTGTTTACTTAGGTACTTTGGAGCCGTAAATGATACCGTATTTCTGGGTAAAACTGTTGATAAAAAATAACAACGAGGTCCTCATATAGAGGCCCTGTCCAGTAAGTTAAGTTCTGAAAATGTTTGGCAGCTCACTAACTTACCTACGGTCAGACTAGTTTATTTCGCGTATCTTCACAGTATAATTTCATTATTATGGAATTCTTCTATTAGATTTTTTCTGCATATGTGGCTTCCCTGGAAACCGATTGTACCTGCATTGTATAGCTGCAAAGAGTATTTTATTTAAATGATAATAGAGCTGGTTTTAATAATTTGTAAACCCAGATTTGTAAATCATCGTAAAATGATTAATTGATTGATCTTTGTCGTGTGGCGCCGGATAAAAATAGCACTAACCCATCTCATCCTGTGGGTGTCGTATCAGGTGACTATGGGATTAGCCTAAGGGCGGGCAGTAGAGTCCTTCGAGTCCATTAATAATGCAGCTGCAATCGCCAACCCGCACTCTGATTAGCTAAAACAGTGACATCAGACGCGACAGCAGCTTTTGCGCAGCCTCGGCACCACGGGTAGCAAATTGCTGGGCAAAACTCCCAATGAACATACAACATACACAGAAGACCAGTCGAGGCCTGTGTCTAGCTGGCATGTGGACTTTATACGGCCGAAATGATGATTGATTTTTCTTTGGTACAGTAAAGAGTGTTCTTTTCTATTCTGTCCAATATTGATAATTTCTTTTATTTTTCACAACTTAAATGTTACCTCTGCACTTTCTCTACTCTATAATTGATTTATATAGCTTGCTACATGTCCGCGTGCATGTACCGGTGTCCAGGCAATTTGTAGTGCAGTGCCGCGCAGGTAACATTATTGGTACCTTAGTCCTATTAAATGTAGTGTATACTGCCGCACGTGCTTCTACATACTAAAGAGTAGAGTATATTGAAGGGGATACTAACAACTTGGACATTTAAATGGTTGAAATATACAAACGACCTAGCCACCTAACGTACTCAGTGATCTTCGATGGTTAGGTAGGTATAGATTCCTCCGAGATGCCTATGGGGCGACCTCTTTACAGTTGCCGCTCCTCCACTAGAGGGGGTAACAGCTTCACAGTCACCCTTTCTGAGATATGCCTATACGCGTGGCACCAGTGGGCGGCTCCAGTGCGATCATACGAGGACCTGGAGCCTCCCTTAGGTGCCGAAGATAGCCACTCCAGTGGTTTCAGCCGGTAGGAGTCCGGCATACCCCTTCGCCCTTCCCCGGGGCGGAAGAAGTTCATGAAGAATTTCCACCGGGCACCAATAAAAAAAAAGGTCTTTCCCTATGAAATTTGCCGAAAAAGTATTTTTATTTATAAGTTTTTTATTTATTTTAATCAAAGTACGGTACGGTCACGATATTACTTACATTCGTCATACTAAGTTTATTATTTCCTCAAAAAGCAGTAGGCTACTTAATATAAATGTTCGGTAGACTTGCGGATGACACTGCGTTTTATTTATTTATTAGGGACACCAACTATATATTTACAATACATTTCATATTTACTTTACTGGTATATTGTTCTGTGTAAATATGTCACTTATACGTGTACACATCTAATGCTTAGACATTATATGACAATTAATTAAATTTCACAATTTAGCGAATTTTATTACAATATTTTGAGTTTATATAATAAAAATAATAAATGTTTTATAAGTTTAAATTTAAAAATAGATATTATTTATTGGGGATTAGTTATTAATAATAATAATTTTACCTATTATTAATATGATTAGTGTTATTAAATTATTACAGAAAATTACAGATATTGAAAACGTTCTGATAATTTGATGAGAAATAAAAGGAACAAATAATGTGAATTTGAATAAGTATACATAATTGAGCTGAATCGACTACAAATCAATTTTAGACCCCAACACTTTGGATTTGAGTTTAGTGTTTACTGACATTCACACAAAATGGGCTATAATAAGATAATCATGTTTTTTCGCTTGACTTCACACGCCTTATCAAGCAGTGACTGCTGCTTTTATTAAAGCGGGCACGAGTGTAACTTAACACTTAAAACTTTATACTTATCACCCTCTGGTGTGGGGATTAAGAATATAGCACCACTCCATCTCATCTTGTGGATATCGTAAAAAGCTACTAAGGGAATCTAAGGACTGAACTTGAGGGATGGGTAGCGTCGTCCCTTCTACGGTACAACAGCAATTCTGCACTTACCAACCCGCCTGCCAAACATGGTCATTTCTGGCAATTTCCCCTCTGAATGACGACGCGATAGTCGAAATCTATGGAGGAGGCATTCGTGCAGCAGGGGATCCTTTGGCTGATATGATGATGAATACTTATAAATAAGTCAATAAACACACTGACTGCTTAGACGTTAGCGGTCTTTTAAGCAGCTTATTATGTAGCGATGAGCGATGTACATTGATGACGTACGAAAAAAAGTAACGTTATATGTAATATGGGGTATATTCCAACTACTGGAGTAAATAACAACCATATCGGGGAAAACTAAAGCGTCGTAGTAGCAACATTCAATGTGCCTATTATGAAAAACTGTTTTCAATACTGCGCTAGCACTCCAGGTTGAACAGGGTCCAGAACCGCGTTTTGATAGGGGATTTTGAAAATATTGTTAACTATGCAGTTGCAATAAGGAGAGCCCTATTACGGTAATAAAGAAACAAGCTTAGTACTGCTTTGATAAAATCAAAATAAACCATTATTTTTTCGGTTTAACACTATAACAAAACACAATATGTAGAACCACTTAAATGTCACCGAATAGAGAAAATGGAGTCTGAATATTGGTAACTGCCAGTATTAATATGGAAAAGTAAAGCAATTAATCCAAAGTCGCTTGTCAGTTTTCATGAACCGATCGATTTGCCATGCGATCACCCGTGTAAACATGTTCCCTCTAATATCGGTGAAGATTCATTCATAAATTGTGACGCAACACTTAGCCGGAACTCGCCATTGTCCGTTGTTACACAAGATAATGTCTTAATCCCAGTTATTGGACACCAGAAATCACAATTTAGTCCTGTAGAAATCGGATGTCCATTATTTTTAATAGTAAATGCTTTAACAATGTATTAGGTAGTCATTACTTTGGTCAAGGCTATTCTTACAGAAAAGTTAGCGAAGAAGACACTTGGTCAGTTGTGAATACAAATATATCATCATCATCATTATATCAGCCATAGGACCTCCACTGCTGAACAATGGCCTCCCCCTTAGATTTCTACAGCGTTCGGTCACATGCCGCCCGCATCCAATGACTCCCAGCGACCTTCATCAGGTCGTCTGTCCACCTCATTTGAGGTTGTCCCACGCTGCGTTTTCCGGTTCGCGGTCTCCACTCGAGAATCTTTTTGCCTCAACGGGTCCGGGGGCTTCATTCCACAAGCAATATGCCCCGCCCAATGGCACTTCAGTTTACTAATTCTTTCAGCTATGTCGATAACTTTAGTTCTTCTACGGATACTAATTTTTTTTTCGATCTCGTCGAGAAATATCAAGCATAGCTCTCTCCATAGCTCACTGAGTGACCTTGAGATTTTATGAAACCCATTGTGAGTGACCACGTCTCTGTTCCATATGTCGTCACTGGTAACACACACTGGTTAAAGATATCCTTACCCTAGCACATACAATTATCCATATCTTATGTGACCACGTTTCTTATATCTTCCATATGTCAACACTGGTAACACACACTGGGTAAGGACTTTCGTCTTGAGGCATTGTTAGTTTACCAAGTTATTTACTAAGCTATTTTAAACAATACAGTATTATTCCTTATGCAATTAAATGCATTAGGTACGTTGTGCATTTCAAGTAGATCAAAATTGCCCTGTATAGCATATCATTAAAATGAATATCTTAGATGATATCAGAGATTTAAAAAGCGGGGGCAGAGCGGCTGACGAGCCGTACGTCTGTCACGGTTGGCAGCGGTCGGCATTAAACCAAACATGAGAGTTTCGTTGTCTTCACGTGAGAATAGGCTTTCAGAGATCTTACTCAAAGTTAGCAATGGAGATCTAACACAAAATAAATTCACCCTATGATGCCCGGCAGGTAGGCTAATCGCGCGCCACGGGATGGATTCGAATGCGTTGACGATGTCTAGACTGACGGCTAGCGCCGCTCCACCCCGCTGGGACACCACCTGCTCCGACAGCGAGCGGACGCGAAGAATCGCGTCGACAGTCGACCGCCGCTGTCGAAAGCCATACTGGCTGTCGGCTAGGTCGGGACCTACTCGCAACAGGTGCTCGTCAAGTCTTCGGGTAATTATTCTCTCGAATAGCTTGGAAGCACGACTGTACGGTTGGTGCAGTTGCCGATACAGTCGGCTGCTGCGCACCGGGTCGCGGGTTCGTTTCCCGCACGGAATAAATATTGGTATTGGTATAGATAGATGATAGTTGTTTCGGGTCTTCGTGTATTGTGTGTGAAATTTGTGTCTGTTAACGCACCCACGAGACAGGAGAATAGCATGTGTGGGGCAACGTTTTTTTTTTAAAAGCCTCGTCTAGCAGGCAAATGTTCGTGGGTACAGTTTACAGACAAATCTCACATGCACAAGCATTCAGACCCGGAATAATTATCTGCAGTTCATACATATATTTGTTTGTACCTTTTGGGACTTAATCCGTGACATGTGAAAACCAATCGTTAAGCCACAGCCAACCGTGCCGTCACTCACGTATATGACTCATGACTGTACAGTTTTTTTATACAGCATGGTGACGATATGCCTGCCTATAAAAATTAGAATGCTATCCAGGACTAGTCTTGCAAGGCATCACACTGCACTCGTCACCTCGAGACGTAAAGTTATTTAGTCTCTTATGCCCAGTAATTTCACTAGCTACAGTACATACAGTGGCCTTCTAACCAGAGCACAGTAATGTTTAAAGTTTAAACACTACTGATTCGCGGTGAATATCTGGCACTGGGGTGGTATCTAATGACCTACCACCAGTACATGATAGTATGTAACTTAAGGAGGATCCGCAGGGAACGTTTACGCTTTTGCTTCAGTAGCCCTAGTACATCATATTCTGTGGGAGTGTGTTCTTTGGCAAGATGAACGCAATATTATGTTTGACAGGTTGCAAGTTACATCCGGAGTTGTTTACTATACAGACCTTGTTGCAACTAGGACGAATTTCCGTGCATTCAGACGTTTTTGCCATACCTACTATTTGAATCAGTCACAATAGCTCACAACATACAACCCGTAATTAAATATTTATAAATATTTTTGCACCCGTGGTGCTTGGGAACTAGACTTATCCTAGTTGTACACTCCCAATTATTGTGCCTATGGCCAAGTATATTATCTGTCTCCTGCTTGCTATGGAGGGAAGTGGAACGTATATTCTTTCCTACTCCTCCTTTTTCTTTTGCGGGTTTCAAGACAGTTATTTATTTCTCTGGGACACACCGAGCTTCATTGGTCGGTGTTCTTTTCGGTGGTCGCCATTGTAGATCCTGGCTTACAGGAGTTGCAGTGGTTGGGAATGTGTGGCGGGCTTGTCCCATAAAAAAAGCCCTAGCACGAACAACTTGCGAGAAAGTATTCGTATCGTAATGTTAATGTGAGTGAATTTTGAAACGAAAATATAACTATCCTATAGCATTTTTGTTTAAATTTATACGACAAACATAATTCGTATCACATAGGTATGAATAAAGTCTTCAGTTTAAATAAGAAATATGTGTGAATCAAGTATTTTCCATTCAAAATTCACTCATATTAACGTTACGGTACGAATACTTTCTCGCAAGTTGTTCGTGCCAGGCCCTCTGTTTTATTTTACTGTCAATGTTATTATAGTTCAGATTTTTAACAATTCTTATATTGTGTCCTCTAACTGGTTGCTGCTCGATTGTCCGTATTTACGTTGCTCTCATTAGTCAGGTACTTGATTATTATCCTTATAATTGCATGGAAATTAAAAATATATAATTATTTGTAACTATGATAAAAACGAAGTAAATTGTAGTGACAAAAATTACCGAAATCTAGGTTATTATTTATTATACTTACCACGCCTGGCAGGCGGGTTAGTGAGCGCAGTATGGCTACTGTGCCACAGAAAGGACGCTGCTGCCCATCCCTTTGGCTTAGAGTCCCTTAGTCGCCTTTTACGACATCCACGGAAGTAGATGGAGTGGTGCTATATTCTTGATCTGGACACCACACGAAGTACGAGTATAAAGGTGTTCTTATTATTTATATACGGCAAGACTGTGCACTGAGGCTACAGCTGAAAATCAGCGCTGCAGTATTAGCTGCGCTGTGGCGTTTTAAACACACGACTCCACACCAGTCTAGCAATGTTATATTTAAGTGTACCTAAAGTACGTTGATTTTTGTGTTGTTAAATGAATGTGTTTCTTGCTTTCTTGAAACAGTATAATGTTAACAATTCATAGCTTTATTTTACATTTACAGTTCAAAACTTCACACACTTTTACCGACTCTATAATTAACTCTAGCTCTAATTAAAACCGACTTAAATAGTCCCAAAGTCTATGAAGTTTTAGATACTGACAAAAGCCAATACGATTTGAAATGTTAACTTTATTTACAAGTTTTAACAAAGGTTGAGGCGCTTAGTTAAGTTTCTTAGTCCTAATTAGTTTAGAAAAATTATAATAGGATTTCAGAATTCGTTATTCATTGTACATCCTTTAAAGAAAATTAAAATCAGTCTTCGAGATCTACAAGTACATTGGTTTTAGGGTACCGGTATCGCTTTGGTGAATCCACAACGATTCCCGCACCTTTGGCTATAGGTAGATCGATGAAACTCTCTGGTTTTAAATAGTGATGGAATCCATATAATGTCGTTTTACTAAAAAAATACACAAATAGATGGCTAGCTGTTAACTGGTGGCTTGGTAAGTATCAGAGTTTTAATTATACTCTTTTACAATTCTTTGTCTGTCACTTATACGCCCACTCCCTAAACCATGGCCTCCCACATAGGTTTTACAATTGTGTCATCATATTAGAGGGTATTTGTCAATATTTACCACGCTTGGCAGGTGGTTTGTTGAACGCAGTTTGACTACTGCTCAACACAGAAAGGACGCTGCTGCCTATCCCTCTTAAAGTACCATAGTCGCCTTTTACGACATCCACGGTAGCAGGTGGAGTGGTGGTATATTCTTAATCCGAACACAACAAGGACTTATACAATGGCTGGTAATATACAATCGATAAAAGAAATATGGTGCCGGCTACGAATAGCACCAACCCATCTCATCCCTTGGATGTTGTAAAAGCCAACTAAGGGATTAGACAGAGGATGGGCAGCAGCGTCCTTCGAATACATTAACAACTCAACTGCGATCGCCAACCCGCCTGTCAAGCGTGGCGATTATGGCAAAACCCCCCAATCAGACAAACAAAAAACACACCGATTTCGGTCGTTGTGGTGACTTTAAGGGAGGCCTATGTCCAGCAGTGAACTTTATTCGGCTGAAGTGATGAAAAGAATTAGTCTGTCGTTAAAATGCTAGTCTCTTTAAATAAAGAAATGTTAATTTTGATTACTAAATAACTTGCTTAGCATGTCTTTTTTCATTCATCCAATTACGTTCACCGTATTCGTCGAATAGTAAAATCACAATTCGTATTTGTAAAATTCATTCGCACATTGCTCGTAGAACGGGTGGCCGATGGAGCCGAAAGGTTCTCGAGTGGCAACCGTGTACCGGAAGATGTAGCGTGGGCAAACTCCACACGAGATGGACCGACAACCTGGTGAAGGTTGCGGGAATCCGCTGGATGCGAGTAGCACAGGACCCGTCGTTTTGGTGATCTTCGGGAGAGACCTATGTTCAGCAGTGGACGTCTATCGGCTGAAATGGTGAATACTCGTTGCATTACTAGCAAGAATCCAGCACTTGCTTCCTTCTTCCCCAGGGTGGAGGATGTCCATGACGATTTCCCCACAAAAATGGGAGGATGCAGAGCTCAGATGGAAGCCGCTTCGAGTATTTTCCGCCACCGCTTTTCCCAGGGTAGAGGAGGTATCCAACTTAGGTAAGTGGGAAAAGCCTTGTAGGATGAGAATAGGAAGTCCATTACCTCCTGCATGATTCGTAGCCAATTGGTTAGCCAATGTCTATATCCAAGAGAAGGACATAGACCTTAACACTGACCACTAACCCGATGGTCAGATGACGTTTTCAGGCAAGTCAGGTAGAAATTGACAACACTTGCAAATGACAGAAATAGCGTGAACTAGAGAAAGAAAGAAAACTAAGAAAAGCGACTTATTACCACAACAACAAACCACATTGATACATTAATATTAATTTGACTAAAAACTACACTAAACTTGCAAAAAAACACACAACAGAAAGATTGATCGTAGATAAATAAAAAATGAGATACAAAAGAAAATAATCTTAAAAAAATAGCAGTTTGCTGATTCACGTCTTAAAAGTAGTAAAGAGGTGAACACTCAGCATAATACTGTGTTGTAACGTTAGCCACAACACAGAGCTGTTTTTCAGTGCTACCGCTACGGACAGATATTAAGCCAATATACATAATTGAATAATACAACTATAAAAAACATAAAGCAATGTAAGGTAAGTGCAAAAATTATCATTATACATACATATATACTGTCAGTTATACGTTAATAGCAAAGTATCCGACAACAAGAGTAAATGATGAGATTATCGGAAACAAGCAGCCGCACCATACATATTGAGTCTAATATTGTAGGTGCGAACTAAAATACCACAGTGAATGTGTATATTAGAGCAGGCTTATACCAAGCAATGCCGTGTGGTGCCGGCTATGCCGTGTGGTGCCGGCTCAGAATGCCACCACCCCATCTCTTCCCATGGGTGTCGTAAAAGTCGACTAAGGGATTAGTCGGAGGATGGGCAGCAGCGTCCTTCGAGTACATTAACAACTCAACTGCGATCGCCAACCCGCCTGCCTAGCGTGGCGATTATGGCAAAACCCCCCAATGAGCCCACAACACATCCATATCGGTTGTTGTGGTGATCTTTGGGGGAGGCCTGTGTCCAGCAGTGGACTTCATTCGGCCGAAATGATGATACCAAGCAGTGGGATATGTGTTTCATGTGGTACCTGGCGAAGAATAAACCACGCTTCTCCGCCGTCGTAAAAGGTTGCTCAGGGTTGATATCAAGAGGATGGGCAGCAGCATCCTTCCGTCTGCTAATAACAACATACTGCGATCAGCAATACGCTCACTAAATAATAGTACCTATATCATACATTCATTCATGTTTTATAATCTGTATCGTTATATTTTGTTTGCGAAGCTAACCTACGCTGAAAATTTCGGGAATCAAGGAATGGACACAACATTACTATTTAAAAATGTATTTATTGCTTTTCGAAGTATTCTCCGCGAAATTTGACACATTTTTCCATACGATGGAACCAATCATTGAAGCAACCATTCCATTCGGAAGTTGGGGTCTCCAAAATGACCGTTTTGTAGGCGTCCACAGCTTCTTTAGGTGATGAAAATCTCTGTCCACGCAATTTATTCTTTGTTTTAGGGAAAGTATAGAAATCATTAGGGCTTAGGTCGGAGCTGTACGGCGGATGGTCTAATAATTCTATGTTTTCTTGCTCTAAAAACTCTTTTGTTCTGTGCGCGGTGTGAGAACTCGCATTGTCGTGATGGAGGATGATGCGGTGGTTGCAGTTCTCTCTACGGAGTTCAGAAACGACCTGTGGCAAACAAATGCTAGCATACCATTCTGCATTAATCGTTCTTTGTCCCTCAAGAGGAATAGTCGTAACATGGCCGGTTTTGGAGACAAACGTGGCCACCATTTTTTTTGCAACACTCCGTGAACGAACAATTTTTGTTGGCTTTAACTCATTTTCGAACACCCAAACTCGTGACTGGTTTTTTGTTTCGGGTTCGTACGCATATATCCAGGATTCGTCACCTGATACGATGTTGTATACAGCATTTGAGGATCCTGCGTGGAATCTTTCGAGAGTTCTGACGCACCAAGTAGCGCGAGCCGCTTTTTGCTCTTCACATAGCAAATGCGGTATACACCTAATTGTTCATGCAAGATTATTTGTATTTGACTCATGCCAATGTCTAAAGTTGCCTGAATTTCGCGGTATGTCACATGTCGATCTTCCTCAATCAGCTTACGCACAGCATCAACGTTTTCTTGGGTGACTGCAGTTTTTGGACGACCTTGACGAGGATCATCACTGAGCTTGACACGTCCACGTTGAAATTCAGCAAACCAGCGATAAATTGTGGTTTTGGATGGGGCTTCATCACCAAATGCAGAAATCATCCGGTCAACACACTGTTTTTGTGTTAAACCACTTCGAAAGTCATAATAAATCATCGCTCTTGAATTATCTCGAGTCAATTCAACGACTAAACAAGTTTGACAAAACCTTGTGACAAGACCGTGAATATTTTTTTAAATAAATAAATGGTATTCGATTTGTAAAACCAAGGAGTTTTCAATTAAAAAGATTTTAATATGACAGGAACAGTGGAAATATTCCATTCCCGATACTTTTAGTGCAGCCTATGTATAACTACAATTATTTATAATTATGTTTTTAAACATAAATTTACAGAATTTTATCAAAAAAAATTCATGTTACTATTCAAATGAACAAAAGATTCTGACAACAAAGCAAGTCCCAGTAAATCAAAATTGCATTGTCGCATTATCCATTACAGAGCAAAGAATACGAAAGTTACGCTAGTTTTCGTTACAATATACAATATACACCCATTTTATTTACTGTTATTAAAACTAGCTGAGCCCGGTGGTTTCTCTCGCCGTTTAAGTCAAAAGAAATCAGATTGTTTATAAATAATTTAGAGTAGACAGTTGATATAAAGTATAAATAAGTATATATTGGATTTCACGCGGATAATTTTTTGCGCGGAAACTTTTTATAACATCAGCTTATCTACCAGTGAAGGTCCCGTAAAAATTGGTCAAGCTGTTTCGGAGTTTAAGCTGGAACAAATATAAAGACAAATGTTTAAAAATGTTATAATATGTACCGTATAGACTTTCATATGCATTTAGTAAAAAGCTGTTTTTACAAACAGACACTTAAATTTAATTTATTGGTATAGATATATATCATTTCAGCCTTAAAACGATCACTGCTGGACAGAAGCCTCCCCAAAGATTGCCACAACGACCGGTATGGGTTTGTGTTGTGTGCTCATTGAGGGGTTTTGCCATAATCGCCAAGCTTAGCAGACGGGGTGGCAATTGCAGTTGTGCTATATATGTATTCGAAGGACGCTGCTGCCCGTCCTCTGGATAATCCCATAGTCGCCTTTTACGACACCCACGAGATGAGATGGGGTGATGGACATAGGTCCACATTAACTTCAATCTGGCTCTCTACTAACCTATTCTAACTGCGATTGCGGCAAGGCTGCCGTCGTGAATAAACGAATAAAGTAGAAAAAGCTCCAATCTACACTATACATACACCAGTCATCTAAATCATGGATGTTCATGAAACATGCAATCCAGCCAAACATCCCCTTTCATTAGCTTCCACATTCACCTCAATACACTTAGTGAATAGCTGAGCGGGCCTTTTGTGACCTTGGCCACGTCAAACTGTGCTGCAGGCAATCCTCGATGATGGAATTTTTAATAAACGGGCCCCCGTTTCATGTTATGGCAATTTTCGTATATTGCGGCTACTGCAGTCATCGTCCGGGTTATGTGCTGTTTTTAATTGACTATGAATTTTGAACATGACTGCAAAGTAATTTAGAAATTCTGTTGTTTGTTTTATGTTAATTTAAGCTGGTTGTTGATTTGGATATGCTATTCAAAGTCAACGTCAATTTTTTCTATTCATAAAGTCATTTGAAGGCGCTTACGAATAGTAATAACATTTAAATTGCATGGTTCCAAGTCGTTGGTCCTATGGAGAAGAACCGTCAAGATACGCCATGGATATACTCTTTTAAAATATGTGACAATGTTACAGTCTTATTAATGACGGCACGGTTGGTGCAGTGGCTGATACAGTCGGCTGCTGCGCTCCGGGTCGTGGGTTCGATTCCCACACGGAACAAATATTTGTATGACCTGCAGGTAGTTGTTCCGGGTCTGGGTGTATTGTATGTGGAATTTATGTCTGTAAACGCACCCACGACACAGGAGAAATCCTAGTGTGGGGCAAGGTTTTTAAAAAAAATTAAAAAAATACAATAATATCGAGAGAGTTATGTGAGGATAATGCATGCCACTGTGTGGGATTAATACACACATAATATGCACACTAATAATTAATTGCCTTACAATAAGATTGCTATAGCAGTAAAAACTGACAGTCCCGACAAAGGGCACCCCTTTACGGGCATAACGTATGCATCAGCATGCCTCAGCTCAACCATAATGCATGGAACTTAACCACCCAACACACAGCGCTATCCTCAACGAGACATTTTAGTGAGCATGACAGACTCATACAGCCAGGCAACAGGCTGGTGTATATGTTAAAAATTAAATATTACACTAGTGGCTAAATAATGCTCACATTCACAATAATGTAAGCATGATTGATGTCATAGTTAATAATCAAAATGTTACATTCGAAAAAAAAGAGTAAATTATTCTAAATACATCTAGATTCTTACAATCATTTAAATTACTCAGTTAAAAGTAGATACAAAAATAAAACACAGATTTTCTTTGACATAATAATGTTGAGTCAATAGATACTTGTTAGCATTGCCTACCTGACTGAGACGTGGAGTACCTATCTATCTAATTTTCCTTATAACAAATCAAACGAAAGACATGCGTAGGTACGTCTGAAATACCGAAGGACGGTGATACACTAAACTTAAATAAAATAATGTTAACTCCATTGATAGCTCCAGATCATACTTTCTGAATTGGAAGTGGTTTAATCACAATCGTGTGATTCAAGAGGATTTTAAACTTAACACCTTTAGAAAATATGGCCCTGTTACTGGCCACTACAACGACTCGCATATAAGACATTGTCATCACCACATTTGGCGATTAAATTATGTTGACTAACGGTTGAAATCAATAATCAATCTAATCCAAAATCTTTGGATTTGGAATAGAAGATTTGTCTGTTTTTCAACCGACTTCAAGAAAGGAGGACGTTCTCAATTCGGTTGTTTTTTATGTTTGTTACCTCAGATTACCGCCATTTATGAACCGATAGGGAAAATCCTTTTTGTTTGGGTGGGTACACTTTCTGTTTGGTCTCATATAAATTTCATTACATTTGATAGAGTAGTTTATTAACCAGCTTCAATAAACATATGACTTCGCTTATCTTGATGATATCTTAATAGTTACCAGTTCCTCTGAGATTAGCGAAAAACCTAACTTGGAAAAAGTTCTAACATATATTTACACTAAAAAGAGACAGACTACATTTATTTTAACTAAAATTTAAAAACAAAAAAACCAACTTCAATATACATAAACGATATAAAAAACACTAAAAGGAAATAAATAAACTTAATGAAGTCGGGTGGAACCAGGTGTAATATCACGCAGACCAACGGGAACTTTAATTTTCTAATAGGTTTTATAATAGACATAAGAAATTAAAGATATGTGGAACTGGCCATATCAAAGAAATTTTGTTTTTTAATTTGTCTATGAATTCTTATTTTAATTTAATTTAATTTTATAAACGTGGTTTTCATTATTTAAAATCAGTCTTATCTATTGATTAGTGTTATATTTTCATCATGTTTGAATCTTTTTCGTCATCATGGATACGTTGAAAATTCGAATAATTATGGAATATGAGGACCGTTGTAGCAGCAACGCGGCACAAGCGGCATGCGAAATCTACGGATGTTTACGGAGCGAACCTGTGGAGTGAACACTACGAACGAACGCACAACCTGTTATTAGTTTGCCCGCTTTCGTTCTGGAAATTTAGATCTGAAAAATGAATCCCGTGGTCATTCGAAAACTTTGGTCGACAATGACGAATTAAAGGCGATTGTGGAAACTGATGATACTCAATCTACGGCTGAATTAACAGCAGCTTTTGACGTCAGCATCAATTGTTATTGATCCATTTGCGTCAAATCCCCACGAACATAACGATCATCAGCGCTATGTGTGCGTCGAGGCCTGCCTTGCGCTTCTCATTAGGCACAGAAATGAAGGAATTTTGAATCGCATTGTGCGACAAATAATGGATTCTGTTGGACAATCACAAGCACTCAGCAAGTTGGTTAGACACGGGTTCAGCACCTAATCAATGCCCTGAACGAAAACTGACCCCTAGAAAAGTGATGGTCCCTGTTTGTTGGTCTAGTGCCGGTGATAGTGATTCATCATCTCGGTCTTACTAAACTCATCAGCTTCTTACTAAACGGGATGAGCATTACTGCAGATATGTACTGTGAAGAATTGAACACTATGATGGAGAAGCTCGCACATCTGCAACCGGCTTTGATCCATCGCTTGTCCCCGCTGCTCCTGTACGACTACAAGCGACTCCATACAGCACAACAGACGGTCTCCAACCTACAAGAAATGGGGTTGGAAGCTCTCCGTCATCCGCCGTACTCTTACCAGACCTTGCGCCTACAGACTTCTGCTTTTTCTAGAATTTGGATACCTTTTTGGCGGGAAAAAAACCAATACCCGAGAGGCAGTACAAAATGCGTTTGAATAGTTTGTTGACTACCGTTCCTCTGGTTTCTTTAAGAAGAGCACCTATAAACTTCCACTGCGTTGGCAAAGATGCAACGATTGCATTCGGAGATTTTAAAAAAAGGTAGAAAAAATTACTTTACTTTATTTCGTACAAAACTGCAATTTCATAGGTAAATACAAAATACGTGGTTCCGCCTGACTCCATGAGTAAAGTTTGTTTATTTCCTTTTCCAATTCCATTGCAGAGAGGTGTGAGACAGGGGGACGTAATTTCCCCGAAACTGTTCACCGCTGCAATGGAGGATACCTTCAAGTTACTGGAGTCGAAAGGATTCGGCATTAACATCAATGGCGAGTATATCACTCACCTTCAATTTACCCACGTCATCGTAGTCATGGCAGAATCGCTGCAAGAGCTCAGCACAATGATCAATGATCTCAACATTTCCCAACAGATGGGCCTTAAAATGAACATGGGCAAGACAAAAGTCATGTCAAATGCCCATGTCGTGCCCATCCCAATATCCGTTGGGAGCTCTGTTCTCGAAGTTGTTGACGAGTATGTCTACCTGGGACAAACTGTCTGGTTAGGTAGGTTAAACTTCGAGAAAGAGGTAAACCGTCGAATCCGACTCGGCTGGACCGCGTTTGGGAAACTTCGCAACGTCTTTTCGTCAACAATACCACAGTGCCTCAAGACGAAAGTCTTTAACCAGTGTGTGTTACCAGTGATGAAATATGGAACAGAGACGTGGTCATTTACAATGGGCCTCATAATAAAGCTCAAGGTCACTCAGCGAGCTATGGAGAGAGCTATGCTTGGTATTTCTCTACGAGATGGAATCAGAAATGAGGAGATCCGTAGAAGAACTAAAGTTGTTGACATAGCTGAAAGGATTAGTAAACTGAAGTGGCAATGGGTGGGGCACATTGCTCGTAGAACTGATGGCCATTGTGGTACAAAGGTTCTCGAATGCAGACCGCGCACAGTTAAACGCAGTGTGGGACGACCTCCAACGAGGTGGACAGACGACCTGGTGAAGGTCGCTGGGAGTCGTTGGATGAGAGCGGCACGTGACCGCTCGTTGTGGAAATCTAAGGGGGAGGCCTTTGTTCAGCAGTGGACATCCTGTGGCTGATATGATGATGCCGAAAGATTTTATATTGGATTGATTATTAATTTCGACCCTTAGCGCACTGAAGAACCCTGATGCCCATCTACTCGCCAATGCTTTTGCAATTTTTATCTTTGGATGAACTCACACTGATTTCAACATGCACTTTTGAGGTTTAGCCTTCATGCAGTTTTCTGGTGATAATTTCTACCTAACTGCAACCAACGCTTTAGTACAAAAATACGCATTGATGTGGAAGAAGTAAACGGAACTTGAAAATATGTATGATCCGTTCTATGATTTCAACTTATGTTGAACCTCTTTTGCCACGATGGTAATGCTCATTCATAGACTCGAATGGTATTCCGGAATCTTACCAGCTAAACTTGTCGCGGAGTGCCTCCCTCCGTGTTCCTTCCCGGTTAGCTCAACAAGGAGGCTCTCTCCACGGCAGCAAGTAACGGAGTTCAGTTATTGTGATTCAATGAAACGTAGCATATATGTTATATAGGTATATTGATATTCACAACTTCAACACTTCATCTTCATGGTGATGTTTATATATTTCAAATATAGCTTATAAACACAATATTTAAGCTAGTCAAAAATAAGTAATTGTTATATTGCAGGAGACTATTGGTCAGAGCGACAGCTGTGTGTTGAACCACTAGCGTTCAGAATCCAATGTCTAATGATCATCATCAAAATATGAAGAGCGACTCTACGTCACATAAATTCGAATTTTGATTTGAATAAAGAATGATTCGTGAGGTGGACAGTGATGGAAATAAAAGGTATGAAGTCATGAAAGAGGTTGATTGAAATGAAGATGAAGGATGACTTCGTCACAAACTACTTCATCTTCAGCGCCGAATGGGGGCTCTATCTCGAGAACGAACACTCGCTGTACATTTGTACCATGACTATAAGCACATTTTGGAGATGTAAGACTTGTCTTACCTGATCCGCGGCGTTTACGATACCTACTTAAAACATCGCCAAAAATGCATATATCTTAGCAGACATAAGGTACGCTTTCTAAGCTATCTCATAATGTATACAACCTTGTTATGTCTTTACAAAGCTATTATACGGTTCCTCTTTATATGTAAAAGACAAAAATCTTGTTTACATTATAATACCGTTAGTAAAAAACTGACTGTGGACGATTCAATCCAAGCTCTCAGTGCGTCCTTGCCTCAATGCATTACCTCGTAATACCAAAACATTTTTGTTTGATGTTTGTTATACTTAATGTTGATTCCCCTTTCCCCGTCTGTCCGTTTATTTGATATATAGAGGTTTTATTAATATTTTCCTTTCATACCCTTTGTGAGGCAAACACGAGTGATGGAAAGGTATATTATAAGATTGCCAGTAATAGTGTTTGTCAATACTTATATGGTCGATTTCGAGGGGTAAGAAAAGGCTTGCAACCATGAAGAGATCACGTTCTCGTTGTGGGTATCTGACGTGCCGAATTTTTTGCAGTTGAACCTCATCATTTCAACGTCCACTGCTGGACATGGCTTCCCCTAAACATCACCACAATGACCAATCTGGCTTTGTGTTGCCTGCTGCCTCATTGGTGGATTATGCCATAATCGCCACGCTTGGCCGATCGGTTGGTGATTGTAGTCGAGTTGTAAATATGCTCAAAGGATTCTGCTGCTCATGCTCCTACTGGTCCTATAATTGCCCTTTACGACACCCACGGGATGAGATGGGGTGGTGCTATTCTTAGCTGGCACCACGCGGTTCATACATAGCTGATCCTGCGATCTGCGATAGACAGTCAATCGCTCAGCCATTTAGGTGCTCATAGCCCGTTGCACTACTGATCGGTAAACGATCGGAGAAGTTAAGCAACAAGTATTGCTTAACTTCTGCGGTCAGTCTATGGATGGGTGGCCACATAGTGGTATTTGAACTGAGCGTCTCTGAGCTTCGGAGGGTACGTAACATCGTCAGTCCCAGTTGTTGTAATTAGATGGCAGTCGTTAGGTGGAGCTCATTGGGCGGCTTGAACAGCTCTGACACAAGGTTGTCCACTAACATTTTTATCACGGCGCGGCTGCCGGTTTCCTCGCTTACAAGGTTCGTCTGAAAAACAGCGCTGCAGTGACTTACTTCTGCAGCTTATGCTCGGATAAGAGTAGTGTTTTGACCTCGTGCAGAAAGTAGAAATAGAGTAATTATATTTTTAATATTTGAAAAAAAATATATAAACTTTCTCAGACATTTACGGCTCATCTTAGACATGCACACAAAACTAATCATGAATAGTTTATAAAGCAATTACAAAATTGCTGGCTCCATTAGCCACTCGTATTACTGGCAGCTTCATGTAAGTAAGTGGAGTGAAAAGAACCTGAAAACTGAAAACCTATGAAAAGTTTTAGCTTGGCATGCAATTCATTCAATTTATTTGTCTAATGTACAGTAAGCGTTCAAAAGTAAAGTAACACGCTAAGATTTTGATTGAACACACGGTATAGTCCGTACGTCTCTACGTGTAAGTGATGTCTTAACACAGTACGCACACCACAGAGTCACTGTCACACTGCCAGACTGATCATACGCAAGTTCACGGCAGGTTTATACGATTGTTAGAATTGGCAGTAAATTAATATGTGCCGATAGCGGTAAACTTCTAGCGTTGAATTGCGAGGCAACTGGTTTAGGTTCCGATCTCGTCAAATAATAACCTAGGTGGTAATTTTGAAAGCTTTTATATTGTTATTGCAATAAAAGGTTGAGAATAACAAATAATTATAATTGATCGAAATCATGAGCCATAATCAGTTGCAAACAATAGTCCACTGCAGGACACAGGCCTCCCCCAAAGATCACCACCATAACCGATACTGGTGTGTTGTGGCTGTAGGCTCATTGGGGGTTTTGCCATAATCGCCACGCTTGGCAGACGGGTTGGCGACCGCAGTTGAGTTGTTATTGTACTCGAAGGACGCTGCTGCCCATCCTCCGCCTAATCCCTTAGTCTACTTTTACGACACCCACGGGAGGAGATGGAGTGGTGGTATTCTGAGCTGGCACCTCACGGCTGGCCGGCACCACACGGCTACACGGTGTGGAGGTCCATAGTATAGAAACTACTTAATAAGAGAAGGCCGTATGTCAAACTAAAGCGTCAGTCTATTGCGATCAAAGCCTTGATTTATTGTAATATCGATGAAACGTGTTCAATATTTGTAAGCCAGCAATTATAATAACAAAATAATATTTTGCTCTTTATATTACAGAAAAGAAACAGTTATTGGAATGGCTTGTGTAATTAATTATTTGTTTACAAATATATTGTCTTACATACATGTATTGTCTTACATAGAATTTATTAAGTGTTTATTATTGAGATATGCAGCTGTTCATACAAATTGAATCGTTGTGTTGGCATTGTATAGTACTGAAATTGAAAAAATGGCAGTTATAGAACGCACGGTTGGTGCCCTGGTTGATACAGTCGGCTGTTGTGCCCCGGATCGTGGGTTCGATTCCTGCACGGAACAAATATTTGTATGATCTGCAGGTGGTTGTTCCGGGTCTGGGTGTATTGTATGTGGATTTCATGTCTGTAATCAGAAATCCTAGTGTGGGGAACCTTTAAAAAAGAAGAGTACGTACCTTTTGTTTACCACGACGTTTTTTTTTCAATCTGGATATGCTTTTATTGGCCACTATTTCACCTGATGTTACAATGTGGTCGATAAGTTGAAGCACGCTTGTCTAGACGATACTTATTCAATCGCGACTTGACGACTCTAGCGGCGGAATATCAAACGCCATTTAACGTTAAGACCTCGCTTTAACCATTCGAGAAACCGGTTTTTGGTACAAAACCGGACGCCTCAAATTGTTTAAGCGGGGACTTAACGGTAAATGGCGTTTGAGTATTCGGCCGTTAGATTGTTACTATTAGGAAACACAGACTCCGGAAAGGTGTTCCACTCCTTAGCAGTTCGCATAACTAATGAAGGAGTCAAATGTTTAGTGCGTACTGGTCAGATATCTAATAGACACAGCCTTTATATTCAATTGTTGCAATCTCGAATCAAGTTCTTCGATTAACCAAGACAAATAAGTATTCCATAATAAGTTACCAAAACGAATAACAGATCTTACTGATGGCAAGTATAAAATGCCCATTAAAGCAACACGGTTGGTGCAGTGGCTGATACAGTCGGCTGCTGCGACCCGGGTCGTGGGATCGATTCCCGTACGCAACAAATATTTGTATGATCTGCAGGTAGTTGTTTCGGGTCTGGGTTTATTGGGTGTGGAATTTGTGTCTGTAAACGCACCCACGACACAGGAGAAACTGTAGGGTGGGGCAACGTTTGAAAAAAAACCGTTACAAAATCGTGCGGACCACAAGGTCGTATGGCGTTAATTTTTATAATTTTTTATCATTTCTTATCTATTCGTATCTGCACGTGCGGCTTCCCTGGAAACAAAATTTTATCTGCATTATTTATATTTTATAGCTGCTAATGGTTTTTCATGTATAACTGCTGTTCTAAATAAACAGATTTGTAAAACAAAGTATAAAAAAAGAAAATTAATCAAAAAACGTCCTAGTCCTGGGTTTCTTTTGGCATTTCTTCTCAGAGGTTGTCATGTAGCTAAGTTGCCCTCCGTTATTTCAATATGACGTGTAAAAGTATCTGTTAGGACCTAATTACTGCGTAGTAAGCGTTTTTTCTTCAGAATAGGATAGAATAGAATTTATTTAATATATTACACACCAAAATAATAGGAAAGATTATTTACAATAGTGTAGTGCAGTGGGCGGCCTTAAAAAAAACTGGTAGTCTCTGGTGTACTGAACAACGATATATATATTGATGTATTCAAAAGAGAATAAACGTATTGGCATAAACAAACAGTATAACTAAACCAATTTGCATATTAATACATACATAAAATAAATAAATACTCTAAATATTTATAGACGACGCGAATAACCGCGTTTGGCGCTACGATCAACCATTCAACCAATCGGAGCACCGAACGTGGTAAATGCGTCGTTTACGTTCCGATTTTGAAAAGAAACTCGTACAAGGGTACTGCAATGCGGACTAAGAATAAATCCTGCTTAGAAACACTAATCAAACCAGGCTCACCAAACTTGACCAAATTTTTTACTCTTCAACTAAATCTTAACACGTAAAATGACCTCAAACACATTCCAAATTTTATGAAACCCTAACCAGATTCTAATAATATTAAAGTTCCCCTTTGTAACTGAAGTTAAAACAACCCCTTTGATATACGAAACTCGCGGGGTAATCTCAGCTAATATTACCTCCCCTATTGTTGGGATGTCTTTAGAAGATGACAACAAAACATGTTTGGGTGTAGGCGCTGCGGTGCAAGAGATATTACCTTTCTAATCATGTTTGCTTTGATATGATATACGTGTGTGTGTCTGGAAGATTATTTGAAACCGTCTTACAGCTGAAATTTATAATCGATCTAATTCAAAATTTTGCTTTTGGGATTAAGGATTTGTCTATTTTTTGCTTTAAATGTCTTCATCTTCTTTCGGGTGATTTGTGGGCAACCTTGTGTCAGAGTTGTTCAAGTGGCCCAATGGCCTCCAACTTGGCTTAACGAGTAGCGTCTAATGACAACCACCGGGACTGACGATTTTACGTGCCCTCCGAAGCTCGTTGACGCTCAGTTCAAATTCGACGGCACGGTTGGTGCAGTGGCTGATACAGTCGGCTGCTGCGCACCAGGTCGTGGGTTCGATTCCCGCACGGAACAAATATTTGTACGATCTGCAGGTATTTGTTCCGGGTCTGGGTGTATTGTGTGTTATTTTCATGTCTGTAAACGCACCCACGACACAGGAGAAATCCTAGTGTGGGGCAACGTTTTTATTTACGAAGAAGAAAAACATAATACTATGCGGTAATCCGTCTATATACTGACGGCACCAAGCGTTGCTTAACCTCGCCGATCGCTTTCACAGAAGAAATACAAGAAAATGGCAATGTTTGAAATGACCACTGGTGGGAGTGACCCCTACACGCAATAAGACTTAATTACTGCGAAATATTGCAGTGATTCTCAATTCTTCTCAATTCTTTATTGATTATGATATCCTAGTGGTTGAACGCTTGCCTTCCATGTACAAGGGCATGAGTTCAATCTGGGCCCATACCTTAAACTTATTGGATTTATGTGAGATGTTTGAATAACACTTGCTTTGACGGTCAAGGAAATATCGCGAGGAAACCTGCACACCTGAGAGGGCTCCGAGATTTGTAGACCGGTTTGAGTCGTTTTTTAATAGGTGCAGAATGCATTTGAATTGATCCCATATAAATTTTATTATATTTGTATGAGTCATTTTTTAACCAGCTTCGGTAAACAGGTTTATTTTGGTGCGCTTATATAGATGATGTCTTAATAGTTACCGGTCCCTCCAAGATTAGGGAACCGAGTTGAGTGATTCTTATTTAAACTACTGTTAAATACTCTCGAACTGGTTTCATATAATTATAATTATGTTTTGTTAAGTGTTTCTTATGACATCAGCTGTGTCATGCGTGAGTTTTGATTGTCTACTAACTTATATAAGTAGGTGTCAGTCGCGTTTGTTACGATTTAAACTGATACCTAACTTGGAAAAAGTCATTACATTTATTTGCACTAAAAATAAATAAATAAAAATGTTAAACAAAAAAAAATACCGACTTCAAAAACCTACAAGATATGAAAATATTAAAAACGCTAAAAAGGTACCAAGGTTTTTGAAATCAGTATTTTTATTTATCGTGAATAAGATTATCTAGGTCTAGTTATTATACCATCACTATAATAAACCTATTTTTCGATTAGAGGCCCATACACGTGACTGATATAAGGTGATAAAATACGTTTTTAGTAGTATATGGGTATAATTTCGCAATGTCTTCTCAGTTTACACAAAAAATAAATCGCACGAAAGAAAACCCTTAAAGTAGCCAACGCAAAAACTTCCCCTAAAAATATCGCGTTACCAAGATTGTATTTCCTGAATCAACACTTTGGCGGAAGCTTGCAGTCTGTCGGCTTCAACTCAAATAAATATGAAATAGTTAGGGATTAACTTCATTGGCTGCCTCAATAGCTTCGCTTCAAGCTTATAAAGAGATAATGTTTAGCTATAATAGAATGTTAAGCTGTCCAGTTTTGAATACAATTTTGTGAAACACATTGACAATGGGCAAGCTTATAAAACGGAGTCTTTCTGTGTTATTAGCTTTCTATTAGAAAAATAAAGATTATATTATTATAAGAAAATGTTTTACGTTTTAACTGGCACAGTTTATGAAAGAGCAAAATTAGATTTTTGGACTTCTGGAAGGCCTGGTGAACTGAAACACAGGCTTCGGCCTAGCTTAAGCATCGACTGATGCTTAAGCTAGGCTTAAGCTGGCCTGCATATCTAAATCCTGCAAAAAGTAAAAATAATGTCTGCGAATACAACATCCAGTTTCCAGAACCAGACTGTGTGAATGTGGCAGCCATAGGTAACAAAATAAAAGCTTCAATTAAAAAAGACCGCTAGAAAATATAATAATAATAGATAACAACTTGGTTGGCGTACATATTTCTTGAATGAGACATTAAAAAATTATTCCCCGTTCGTTCGTCACATGCTTTAATTGGCTGTAATAGCAAAAACTTGCAACAATTCAAGGCGCATATTTCAACTAATCGTCGCAATGAACCATTTAGTTTAACCGACCAGTTAACTCATGTGTTGAGGGTTAATCGTGGAAGTTATTTCAAATGATGCCGACATAAGCAAGGCATTCCGGAATAATCCTGTGGGGTTTTATTTTTGAAAGTATTCGATATTTAGGTCGAGATTTTGAGGCGAGCTTTTTAATGGAAATCTATTGGCAGTGTACCCGCAAGATCAATTAATCCTCGTAGGCTCACAAGTTTCAATCCGCTCACAGAACTTACATATATTTCTATACACACATAGTACTCCCTGTGAGGTAAGTTGTGTCATTATTTTATCTGTAGCAGTATTTGGAAATTCTGTGATGTGTTCGAGTGAATATAATATAATAATGTACATAAGACACCAATCTTTAGTCGCCGTGTGGTGCCGGCTAAGAATACCACTACATAACCTCATTCCGTGGGTGTCGTAAAAGGCGACTATGGTATTTGCCGGAGGATGGGCAGCAGCGTCCTTCGAGTCCATATTTTTTTGTTTTTATAAAAACGTTGCCCCACACTAGGATTTCCCTTGTATCGTGTGTGCGTTCACAGACATGAATTCCACGTACAAAACACCCAGACCCGGAACAACTACCTGCAGATCATACAAATATTTGTTCCGTGCCGGAATCGAACCCACGACCTGGAGCGCAGCAGCCGATTGTATCAGCCACTGCACCAATCGTGCCGTCAAATAAAATCAATTTAAAAAAGACAATGATAAAAATATAAAAATTCTATCTTAATAATCAGTCTACAATATTTTTAAGCGCACTGTCCTCCGAAGTATCGTCCGCTTCAGCAATAGCACCGCAGTTCGTCGGCCTCGAGGCATCTGTCGGGAATACTTTCTTCATCAAAGTACATAGCTGCGGTCGCCGGTGACCGCGGCACCTCACACGACATATTTCACGTGCTTCTCTTATCTTTAAATATTTACTCATGTAAGTGGAGGAAATACCTACATAAGTTATTTTGTTTGATGAAAGCATATATACATGACGTGTTAAATACAACAAAAATACCACAGAATTTTTAGAACGACCCTTATCTATTGAACGGTATCGACTTCTATAGGCATGAATTTAAAATTTTAATTCCAGACCTCCATCTAGATTTGACACAAAATCACAATTATGGATTATATTTATTTGAAATATAAATACATTTCATGCGGGAATTGAACCCGCGACCCGGATCGCAGCAGCCGACTGTTTCAGCCTCTGCACCAACCATGCCGTCAATTATGTCACCAAAACTTTATTTCTGTTGTTGAAGTCAACAGGTTGCCTTTTTGCCACCAAATGTTTTTTATTTATCAACACGTTGTTTGGACACTTATAAACCTTTTCTGGTAGTCTCGTGTCATTCGGAGGCACATATGGAGTTCACCTGAAAAAGGTCAGTGCCTTATTGATTGGAGTGGCGAGGGTGGTATACCAATATTAAAAGGTCGAAGGGACGGTAGATATGTTATGTCGCTTACGGTTCACCGATAGAGGTCATGCTAGTTCACCTTATATATCAACAAGTACATGTAGGTACAAATATATATATATACGCATATATATGGCGCAGTGGTTAAGCGATTGGTTTCCTGCGCTAGGTCGCGGGTTTAATCCCCGCACACATATTTGTATGAGCTTCAGACAGTTGCTTCGGGTGAGGTTTATGTCTTTTTTTTGGGACAAGCTCGCCACACTTTCCCAACCACTGCAACTCCTGTAATCCAGGATCTACAATGGCGACCACCAAAAAGAACACCGACCAATGAAGGTCGGTGTGTCCCAGAAAAATGAAGAACTGTCTTGGAACCCGCAACGAAATTAATCAGAAAAGAAAATGGAGGAGTAGGAAAGAATATACGTTCCACTTCCCTCCGTAGCAAGCAGGAGACAGAGAAAATACTATAGGCCATAGGCACAATAATTGGGAGTGTACAACTAGGATAAGCCAAGTTGCCAAGCACCACGGGTACAAAAATGTTCATAAATATTTAATTACGGGTCCTATGTTGTGAGCTATTGTGACTGATTCCAATAGTAGGTATGGCAAAAACGCCTGAATGCACGGAAATTCGTCCTTGTTGCAACAAGGTCTGTATAGTAAACAACTCCGGATGTAACTTGCAAGCTGTCAAACATAATATTGCGTTCATCTTGCACTTGCACTCTTGTACCCACGACACAAAAGAAACTTTGTCAGGCAAAGTAGAAAAAAGAAACTTACATGTCTTCCCAATAACACTGCCACAACCGGAAATCAATCCTCCAAATTCAAGACCATAAACACCACTTGCAACCACTAGTGATATGCAATAAGTCCTGATGATGTTTTTAGAATTGTGGTTACGTTATAATGAAACACATTGGTAAACAAATTAGAGGCAACTCCCGAAGGTGTTTCAGCGTTTCGTTTACGGCAGCAACGAGCTCCAATTGATTTCCTTTTAAATAATGTAAACTCTAGAAGTATACCCCCCCATGTGGTGTGGTGCCGGCTCAGAATACCACCACCCCCTCCTCCTGCGGGTGTCCTAAAAGTCGACTAAGGGATTAGCTGAAGGATGGGCAGCAGCGTCCTTCGAGTACATTAACAATTCAACTGCGATCGCCAACCCGTCTGCCAAGCGTGGCGATTATGGCAAAAGCCCCCAATGAGCCCACAACACACCTATGCCGTTGTGGTGATCTTTGCGGGAGGCCTGTGTCCAGCAGTGGACTTCATTCGGCCGAAATAATAATAAAATAAAAAAAGTATACCCATAATATCTCATCATCATCATATCAGCCAAAGGACGTCCACTGCTGAACAAAATCCTCCCCATCATTTAAGGGGGAATTTGCCAGTACTCACCACGCTTTCCAGGCGGGTTGGTGAGTTGAGTATCGCTACAGTTCTACAGAAGAGGAGCAGATGGTCCCTTAGTCGCCTTATACGACATCCACGGGAGGAAATGGAGTGGTGCTATTTTCTTAGCCCGGACACACGGATAACATAAAAGCATACCTATAAAATCTATCTCATCCAATTAGGCTGGCTACCAATAATAAACCTGCTATAAAAAATATAAGATCCAGTAACTTACATTTTGAAATGAACAACACATTTTGAAGCAGGCACATTTTGAATTACCTTTGGGTTTACTTGACATCAGCTCAAGTCGTGCGTGTTAACAAAACTAGTCAAACACCTTTTGATGTAGCTACGGTTCTACGCTTATCAAGCTGTGATCTCCTGGTAATTCAGGGAAGTGAAATAACATGAAAGTTATGCATTCGCTTCGGTCTTTCTTAATGAAATGGTTTAAGAGTATGGATAGTATTATTAATAGAACAAAGGGTTTTAAACATTTTCTCTTTTCATTGAGAATATTGCGGCTGTTATATTCTTGTAAATGGCCAAACTATTTCAATGCTGTTCATAATTGAAACTCAAGCAAACATTAACGTGATAAATCTTTGTATATGTTCTTAGAAGAAGTCATATTAAATGGCAGTGCTAATTCTTTGGCCAAAGAAAAGGGCTGGCCTCTGCTCATATTTAGTGTCGACCAACCGTCTGGCAATATCTTTTTATAGGATTGCTGCCAGTCTGCTAGGAACATTACCAACTGACAGCAATGAGAAGTACTTTGAAGCTTAAATGCTTCCACTTTTACAGTTTCTTTTTATTTATTGTTAATTATTTAATACGTAAATATTGTGTACATTTTAGTTGTGTATTTCGTGTAAGTAAGTTTCATCTAGCTTATAATTCTGTAAATTAAAATAACCTGTCACTTATATATTGTTCACTGATACAATAAATGAATAAAAATGTCTATGTTCTTGTAATGTAGATAATATTATGGCTTCTGTTTAACAAACTAACCAAAAAATCAAATTAGACGCACAAAAAATGCTTTATCTTCTCAAAAATAGTAAATATTATTCAAATTCAAATTGAAATTCATTTATTGCTTGTCACAGGTGAAAATGGTACAGATGTTGTTATATAATAAAGTGTCGCTGTAACATACCTCTTAGGTGTACAATATTTGCGTTTAGTATACATTATTTTATTTCTATAGTACTTATTATAATACCTACATTTAATTATAATCACTTGCATATATAAATTATTAGATCAATAGCGTACCATTATCATGCTCATATTATTCATAAGTGACTCATAAAACATATAAATTGTAAATGTCATTAATAATTGGTAATTCATATTAGATATATGTCAAAGTATTGTATAGGTATATTAATAAATAAATCAATGATTCAGTTACATTCGTTATTTATAATTAATTCTCATTCAAAAAGTCGTTAATAGAATAATATGTCTTGCTTAACAAAAATTCTTTGAGCTTATCATCATCATCATCATATCAGCCACAGGACGTCCACTGCTGAACAAAGGCCTCCCCCTTAGATTTCCACAACGAGCGGTCACATGCCGCTCTCATCCAACGACTCCCAGCGACCTTCACCAGGTCGTCTGTCCACCTCGTTGGAGGTCGTCCCACGCTGCGTTTTCCGGTGCGCGATATGATATGAGCTTATGCTTAAAAATATTTTTATTTTCGATATGTTTCATACTATCTGGTAGTTTATTATAGATTTTCACCCCCATTATAAATGCACTTATACTAAACTGGGCTGTTCTACACTTTTTGATACATAACGTATTTTTATATCTAGCACTTGTAAAAGTTACGTAGTTTTTGATGTCGCTTTTTATCATGATTGCTGCTTCGTAAATATAAAGTGAAGGTAGAGTAAGAATTTTTAAGTGTTTAAATAATAATCTACATGAATCAGTCTGTTTAAGTCCACATATGCACCTAACACATTTTTTTTGTGCTTTGAAAGCTAGTTCTTTGTCAGTAGAGTTACCCCAAAATAGGATACCGTATTTTAATGTGGAGCCGACATATGCATGGTACACGCTTAGTAACGCACTCTTGTCATCAACTTTTCTTAACATGTAAATGGCGTAGGAAAATCGATTTAGTTTATTGCAAACGTGATCAATCTGCTTTTTCCAGTTTAGTCCTGAGTCAATATGAAAACCAAGAAATTTTGTGTCAGTTACTTCTTTTATTGTCACACCCTTGTAGTTTATTTGTAACTTGTTTGATTTCGTGTTCTTATTTTTAAACGTCATAAGTTAGTTTTATCAAGGTTTGTTTTTAGGTTATTTGACTTTAACCAGTCTATGATAGCTTCAAGCGTGTTGTTAATATCGGTTTCGCTTACATTTTGATCATCGTCAGTGAAAACAGCTGTGCTATCATCAGCAAACAATATTATGTCATGGCTTATAGATTACGGGAGATCATTTATATAAATGAGGAATAAGAGTGGTCCCAGAATACTGCCCTGTGGCACTCCATACTGTACAATTTTAGGATCTGATGCGTAATTTTGTTCAAGTTTGGTATCATTAGAAATTCTCTTATTTATGTGATTTGTAACCTCTTAGTTAGATATGATTGTATAAGTTTTAATGCATTTCCTCTAACTCCATATGTTTCCAGTATATGCACTAGTATATTATGATCTACGTGATCAAAAGTATGTGATAAATCATATCCATGAAGATCGCTGTAATACGTTGCTTTTTATCCAATCCAGACATGACTTTTTGTAAGAAAAATAAAAGCACACTGTTCGTCGATTTCCCTTTTCTGAACCCAAATTGTTCATTTGCAAAAATAGTGTTAATTTCAAAATAGTTGTAAAGATTATCATAGAGAACTTTTTCAAAAATCTTTGCAATAACTGGGATTAATGCGATTGGTCTGTAACACATCATTTCTTCTATGTTTCCTTTTTTAAATAAAGGTTTTACCACTGTCATTTTTAGTTTTGAGGGAAAACAACCATTTTCAATACATACATTTATAATATAACTAAGAATTGATGCAATGACATGTGAAACTCTCTTACTGATTTGTGTATTGATATCATCATGGCCTGTACTCTGGCAATTATTTAATGATTTTATAATTTGGTCAATATCATATGGGTTTGTAGGTTTAATGAAAATTGAATTGGACTTATTGTATGTCAGTGTTTTTTGAGAAGTACTAATATCTTTTAATCGGTTTTATGTCGTCAATGAAGTAATTATTAAATGATTGCGCGATATCTTTCGGCATTGTGACTAATTTGTCATAAAGATACACAATAAGAGCCATTGCCATGCACATGTACTATTTTTACTGTTGTTATTTGGTTTGGTAGGTACATTCTTATTTCTATGCCCCCTGCCATCAGTTCATGGTGGGGGGCCTCGGGGGTCACGGGCGTGCAGATTGGGGAGTCAGCGTGCTCATACCGAGTGACCCCCGGGAAGACGGTGGCGCGCACGTCGTCACGTGTCGCCGTGTGTACAGCACAGCGCACAACGAGACTTGGGATCCTTTAAAATCCTCCCCGAGAAGTGCCTGGGCGGCGGCCTGTTTACAGCCGTCTGCCCTCCGCTAGAGGGGGTGACCGATTTACTGTCATCCCCTCCGAGATGTGTCTAAAAGCGTTGCATCAATGAGCGGCTCTAATGAGATCTTACGAGGACTTCAGGAGATTCTCTTCGGTGCCGGAAATGACCGCTCCAGTGGTTTTAGCCGGTAGAAGACCGGCATACCCCTTCGCCCCTCCCCGGGGTGGAGGAAGTTCCATGTAGAATTTCCACTGGAATGCACAAAAAAATAAAAAGACAAAAAAGTTACATTCTTATTTCTAGTGTGATCTTCCGAGGACCTGGAACCCCCTTCGGTGCCGAAGATGACCGCTCCAGTTGTTTTAGCCGGTAGGAGGCTGGCATAACCCTTCACCCTTCCCCGGGGCGAAGAAAGTTCATGCGGAATTTCCACTAGACACCAATAAAAAAATGGTTCATTCTTATTAGTCTGTGTGATGTCCGGAGTAAGAATATAGCACCGCTTTATCTGATCTCGAATTCAAATAACATAGACCGAACGACGTACATACGAAGGTATTCAATAAATCTTGTGGAAGCGTTATGTTCGGTGTAACCATAAAATAGCGTCATGGTTTCCTATGATGTGATCCTAGACTCATCATTTCAGCCGAATCTTGACGAATATTATATTAAAATCAAATTAGAAATAATAATAAACGAACCCACGACACAGGAGAAATCCTAGTGTGGGCAAAGTTTAAAAAAAAGAACAGGAAGTTGATTTTGTTATGTTTATGCGATTACCTCAGCTGCCCATATAGCGAGCTCAGCTCGCTACTCAGACCAAAAGCATAAGAACCCACTAAAAATTTAATTAAAAAATTGTCAACAGTTACCTGCAAATTCTACCTCCATCGTCAGTCAATTTATATCCATGACTCTTCATTCAAGTAAATACCTAACAAGTGTTAAATAAACAAATTTACGGATCACCCTACGAAACCCTAAAAGTTGCGTGGCGTGCAATCTCAGTAAATAATTGCACTTCCCCTCCATAAAGTTGCTGTAGGGAAGTTTGTTTTAGTAATCTGATACAGGAACGTCTTAACTAGGTGTAAAGTGCGCAGGAACTGGATACCTGAACTTGATGCCGTTTTTATTAGGAAGATGATATGATGGCTTACAAAAAAAAGTACTTACAAGTTGGATGCAATGAATACTAATATATACTGATTCAACTAATCGGCGAATACGCTAAACATAATTAGTCAAATGCTATTAAATACTCGTCACTATAAATCCAAACAGGTAAGTTTATTGTTTTTTGGCTACAGTGGATTTCTTATCTGTGTAGGTATATACTACTTTGTCAAGAAAGTAACGGGAAAGGATCAATAATACACAAAATGTTTGTTATTCATCCAAATTTATTTTATCACCTTCAAAGTATGCTCCTTCAGAAACGGTACACTTACGCCAACGAATAATCCAATCATCAAAACATTTTTTAAACGCTGTTTCCGGAATTGAGCTCAGTTCTCGCCGCGAATTCTCCTTTATGTCTTCTACTGATTGAAAACGGATGCCACGAAGTGGTAATTTGAGTTTAGGAAAAAGAAAGAAGTCGGCTGGAGCCATATCTGGTGAATATGGTGGTTGCTCGATGGTATTTGTTGAGTGTTAGGTGAAAAATTCGTTCACAATGATGGCCGTGTGTGAAGGCGCATTATCGTGGTGCGGTGAATTCAGAGTGCACAACACCGCGATAGTCAAAGAAAGCAGTCAACATGACTTTGACTTTTGATCAACTTTGGCGTGGTTTTTTCGGTTTCGGCTCAGTTGGAAGACGCCACTCCGAAGCTTGTTGAGTAGTTTGCATGTCAAACTCGTAAATCCATGTCTCGTTACCAGTAACAATGCGTTTCCTGACTGTTGGGTCGGAATTGACTCGTTCTAGCATGTCCTTAGCGACTCTCATGCGATTGAGTTTTTGAAGAAAATTCAGGTCTTTTGTGACTAGCCGAGCGGTAACATGTTTCATACCCTAATGATTAGTTAAAATGGTACGGATTGACTCGTGAGATAAAGAAAGTTCGGCGGCTATCTCTCTCAAAGTGGAATGAGGATTTTCAGTCACTATTTCCTTCACTTTTGCGATGTTAACTTCAGTTGCAGACGTTGATGGCCTACCAGAGCGAGGCAAATCTTCCATCCCATCTCGACCACTTTTGAACGCTTTGTACCCATAAGCACGTGTTTTTGTAATAAAGTCGATTCACTGTAAGCCTTCTGTAACATTTTCAGTGACTCCGACAAGAAATTTCATTGGCGATGCAAAATTTAAGACAAACTCTTTGTTCGGTGTTTTTGTCCATAATGAAATTCGCTATACACACTAGATATGATATAACTAAAAACAGTACTGTATTTATTATAAATAACAGATGCAACTCAAACTCCGCGTTAAAATGGAAAACAGTTGTGCCAATCTAACAACAACAATAAAAACAAAAATTTGAATTTGGAACCATAAACAAATCATCCATTCCCGCTACTTTTTTGACTAAATGTATATATCACCAACTCTTAAAAATAGCTGGTCTAAGGCTACAGTGAAAGGTTTTTAAATTAGTTTGAGAACAAGCCCGACTAATTAAACTAAAACGTCATCAAAATATGTTCCGATACATGAATTGTAGCTAGATTATTTACGGGTGTGTTCCGCTTTACTCGATTTTATTACGAATTTCGTCTTGATATTCGGCAAAAACTAATGTTCGATTTCGTATATGTTGCAAAAAAAGTAGTTTTATGAGAGAACTACAAAATTTATGTACCATCATTCATTATCATTTCAGCCGAAAAACGTCCACAGCTGGACAGAAGCCCCCACCAAAAATTGACGCAATGACCGGGTATGGGTTGTATGCTCATTAGAGAGTTTTTCCAGAATCGCCACGCTTGGCAGACGGGTTGGCGATCACAATTGTGTTATAAATGTACGCGAAAGAAGGAAGGAGAAATAATACAAATATTTTAGCTTTTGTTTGTCAAGTAAACGAGCGTGCGTCTACATAGTACCATTCAGTATGCAAATGGGCGCCCCCCTTTTTTATTTTTATTTTTAGTTGGTTTCCAGTGGAAATTCTACAAGAACTTCTTTCGCCCCGGGGAAGGGCGAAGGGTTATGCCGGACTCTTATCGGCTTAAACTAATGGAGCGGTCATCTTTGGCACCGAAGGGGGGCTCCAGGTCCTTGCAAGATTACACTAGAGCAGATGGGCTCCCCCCTACCGATGTCCGGTTTTGTTCCGTGCGGGAATCGAACCCACGACCTAGAGCGCAGCAGCCGACTGTATCAGCCACTGAACCATCCGTGCCGTCAAATTATTTTATATTATTTTTATAAGCTCGGTTACTCCCGCCCCTCTTGCGTCCCATACCCCTTTGGTATCTGGACACATACCCGCATCGAGACGAATCATTTATTTGTAATAAAAAATACATGTATAAATAATAAATTAAGGGTAATTAAATCTATATTAAAAATATTTGACAATATACATGCATAAGAATTCTGTAAAAGAAAATAAGACAAGTATTCATGAATGTAATGAACATGAGTTAATTATGATTGAATATGAATTTGATGTATCTAATTTTGTGTTGATCTTGTATTAATATTGTATTTATTTATGTATTTATTATTGTATAATTTAAAAAAAATCTAGTCTGGGTTATGTGGTACCTGAAATAAATGAATTATAATTTTAATTTTGAATTTCATTTAATGAAAATTCAATTCATTTTAGAGACAATGTTGCCTCCTTACAAAATGTGTTGAATGCTATTAAATATTTTGCTTCATATAAAAACATATGTGTATTTCTTTACGCGCATAGAAATTGCATTCAATTGTTCTAGATATAATTGCCAAGCCCTTTTTAATATTGCACCTGTTATAACACAAAATATATCAATATGTATTGATATATTGATTCTTTCTGTTGGAACCCTAATGACGATGCATCGATCTAATACCTAATCTAAATATCGAAATTATTTCGTAAGTGGTTTGATTTCTTATTAGAATTAATTAACTATTTATGGTAGGTATGAAGTTGCCGTTTTGTACGTAATAAAGTATAGTATTTTTTTTTCATCGAAGTAATCACCCATACCACCGATGCATCTTTGCCAACACAGTGGTAGTTTATCGATGGACTTCTTGAAGAAACCAGATGGACGAGAGTCGACCAACTCTTCAATGGCATTTTGTACAATCTAGACCCGAGAGCTTGATTTTTTTCCAGCCAACACGTTATCCCAATTCTGGAAAACTAGAAGTCTATAGCACAAGGTCTGGTGAGTACGGCGGATAACGGAGAGTTTCTAACCACAACTTTTGTAGATTGGAGACCGTCTGTTGTGCAGTATGGAGTCGCGTGTTGGCGTACAGGAGCAGTAGGAACGAGCAATAGATCAAAGCTGGTTGCAGATGTGCGAGCTTCTCCATCGTAATGTTCAATTTTTCACTGTACACAACTGCAGTAATGCTCATCCCGTTTGGTAAGAAGCTGTGATGAAGCACACCGACACTAGACCGCCAAACAGTGACCATCTCTTTTCTGGGGTTAATTTTTCGTTTAGGGCATTGAGTAGTTGCTGAACCAGGATCCAACCAACTTGCGGATCGTTTGCGATTGTCAATCAGTTCCAGTTTTATTTTCCATTTTTTTCACAATCCCCTTTAATTTGTCATCGTCAATCAAGTTTAGCTGTGTGGTGCCGGCAACAAATAGTATCAACCCATCTTATCCCTTGGGTGTTGTAAAAGGCGACTATGGGATTAGCCGGAGGATGGCTATCTAGGAATTGGAAACCCTAACTATAAATGAGAACCTAGCATTTAAGGCATTACCTGGTAGGAATGCTATTTATCGTAATCAGACCCTACAATGCCGTGTGGTACCGGCTCAGAATACCACCACCCCATCTCCTCCTGTGGGTGTCATAAAAGTCGACAAAAGGATTAGCCGAAGAATGGGCAGCAGCGTCCTTCGCCTACATTAACAACTCAACTGCGATCGTCAACCCGCCTGCCAAGCGTGGAGATTATGGCAAAACCCCCTAATGAGCACACAACACACCCATATCGTTCGTTGTAGTGATCTTTGGGGGAGGCCTGTGTCCAGCAGTGGACTTTTTTCGGCCGAAACGATGATGAACCAAGTTTTCGGACGAACATGGGGTTTATTTATGAGTTCGAATTGTCCAGGACAAAAGCGCAAGCAGCAAGTAGTGAACGCACAAACCGCAATTGCGATTGGCAAACCAATAACGGTTTGCAAGTGCACGGCGGGAGCTTGGGTGACTGCTATACAAGTCAGTTAGAAGCTGTAGCATGTATCGATCATACGGAATGATTTTCAGAACACGATAAGCATGCACGCAAACCAGGGTCTAAACTAAAACAGTCTTATTACAAAAATCTTGTTAGACTCAGGTTTAAACCAGAATTATGAAGTCTGAACTTAGTACGGAACTAACGTTAGTAGTACCTTTGGTTTAAACCCGTCCGTATTACAAATATCAAAATAAGTCAGGACTAGATAGTACCTGACTTTAGTTCTGGCTTAAATTATTTCCACAGATTATACACGGAATTCCTTGGAAACATTCATTCAATCAGATAGCATTCGGTTACATCGTTCCGTTTACCCAAATGCTGAATATTTCTGTAAATGTTTTATTATTAATGGTATTGATATTTTAACATATATAATAGGGTTTTTAGAAACGAATGGTTGTTCTTGTTTCAATAAATGCCATTTATTTTCTTTCTGAGGAATACTTTTATGACATTTATTTCATGTCCGAAATATGTACTTTCAAACAACACTAATGCGTAACGGAATGTCTATATCGCGCGGAAATCTTTAAACATAGGTACAACTATTCTGAGATTTGGACGTTTCTTCGTACTGATTATTGATTAGAAGTTTGGGAATAATATTAATAAAATAGAACAACAGAAAAAACGATGAAGTGAAAACTGGAATTCTGAAGAAAAAGTTAGTACTTGCCTACAATTATTGTAATTACGGCACATTACTATCTTTAGGACAACACAAATTTAAACTATTTCAGGAAACATTACAATATAACACACAAAACGAAACCAAATCTAACCTCAAAACAATGAATGTGATATTTGTGACTTAGACCAAAGGTTTATAGAGTTAAACTAGGTCCCCATCAGGTTTATCTTTATTACCATAGATAGTCCAAGACTACGAGTTAAACCACTTTTTGTAATAAGAAATTTTATTAAACCACACTTTTAGTCCGAGACTATCGATAAACCATGTTTTGTAATGCAGTTTATATTGTCCGAGATTTTATTGCAAGCTAATTTCTATGTGCCACCTGTTCCACACTTCGCTACACAATAAGAATGACGTTATTGAAAACTCATATATAAAAAGGCGTTCCTGTTAGACGAACCAGTTGATCTGTTGTGGTTTGATGAAGTAGACAAAATGAGAGGAAATATTATATCACTGACTCTTTTAATATGTGCAGTAAGTACTTAAAAAAATATATAGTAAATGTTTTAGTTTTCTTTTTATCAAATATGTCATTTGTCTACATCATCACATTTGAGTGAAAACTGCTATTTCATATAGCAATAAAAGAGCATTTTTACATTTTTGTTTGTCGGAAAGTTTGTTTCGAATAAGCTCCGAAACAGCAGAACGGATTTCAATGACTTTTTTGGATTATAACAATAATTTTGAATTAACCGTTTGTATGTTTAATTTCGATGTTTGGCAGGTTTCTGAATAAATGAATATAAATGATGCCGTGTGGTGCCGGCTCAGAATACCACCACCCCATTTCCTCCCGTGGGTGTCGTAAAAGTCGACTAAGGGATTAGCCGCAGGATGGGCAGCAGCGGTCTTCGAGTACATTAACAACTCAACTGCAATTGCCAACCCGTCGGCCAAGCGTGGCAATTATGGCAAAACCCTCCAATGAGCCCACAACACACCCATATCGGTCGTTGTGGTGATCTTTGGGGGAGGCCTGTGTCCAGCAGTGGACTTCATTCGGCCGAAATGATGAAAAAATGATGAATCTAAATATAATTTACACCTAGTGAAGTGGGCGGGTAATTGCTAGTTATAAATGAACTGACTAGCAGTATGAAGAGACTCATGGCTATTGATCACCGCGTATGTCCATAGATCCTATAGATACAAAGTTGTTTTAAAATGTTTTAAAGTAGTTTATTTCAAATAGATATTCAGTATTAGCCTAACAATGGCTCGTTTTAAATGTTCATAATACGTACTAAATAATACCGATCCAGCTGTCCCCCAAAGTAATAGCTTGTTAACCCCAGCAACGCCCTAAGCTGAGATCCGTGTCCCGCAGGGGGCGCCCTTAACGCAAGTTGCTTAGTATGTAATATTAATTTTTAGCTTGACTGGAGGCCTCTATTGATTTCGCCAGAAATGTCCGGTTGAGCAGCCACATTTTTAGGAAATAATAATAAAAAATAAATAAAAAAAGTACGCGTACTTGTTACTGGATGAACTTTTTTGCTCAAGTGTCACCATAATTACGTAAACTTTCAAAGTGCCGCGCAATTTCACCGGCTACCCACCAGTTTGAAATTTTGCTCCTGCTTCGGCTCGGACATCTGTGGTTGCGATGAGTCACGCATTTTGTTTAGCAATTTTTCATGCCCGGGCGCATCTTGTACGTATTGTATGTTTATTTTGGTCCAAACGAGTGTTAAGTTATTCGCACGAATTTCTAATTGAGTTTATCGAATGTTTTCGGAGTTATCCTTGTCTATGGCAAATTAAAAACTATTATAATTTCATGGATATTATCCCTAAATAACACAAGGCCTCCTTGGTCGACGAATTCGCGTTATTGTATGAGCCAAGTTGTCGTGTGTCACCGACGTCGAACCGTATGTCCACGCTTACATATCTTACACACGGATACATATCAAATGTTAAATTTCGAGTATCAGCTGATCTCTTAATGTACAGAAATCCGCGACAACGAGATCAGTTTTCACTTGAAATCTTTAGCTAGATAGCCATGAGTACGTCTATCACCCTTTATTTTAATTGTCACTGATTGTCACAAGTTAAACTTGTTTTTTTTTGTTTCAGGCATGTTATTACACACATGCAGCCCCAAATTTAGGTATGTATATAAAATAAAAGGATTATATTATATAAAAAAAAAATATCGGCATATCAGTTGTACTTTTAGAATGTCAACAATACAATACAGCCCCCAAAAACGCCCAGCTTTCACCACTTCAGCTAAGTGTTTAAGCTGGGAAGACGCGGCGCAACAACCTCCACAATAATCCCCACATTTTGATTATTGCCTTCTATAAAATCCAATTAAAAGAAAAACAATACAAGCAATAGGTTGATATGTAATCGCTACATATCAGCTAGTACCACAGTAATAGGAAATAAGGAAAAGTGGTACGGGGTCGTAACCGCGCCACCGCGACATGCACAGTCTGGGCCATCCGGAAAAAAAAGGCCGTTTTATAAGATCATTTGAGATTCGATCGCGTAAGTGAAAATTTGTTAAAGTGTCGTGTTGTTCGGGAATAACATGCAAAAACCGAAGCGAAAATAATAACTTTATCAAAGAAGGAATCATATACAATATGCAAGTGAAGGAATTTTCTTGTATTTGTATATAAATAGAATAAATTAAAAATTATTGTTTTCTTTATTATGTTACATTTGGATTGATGGAGCAGAACGACCTTATTATTTTTGTACATAATACAATGCTTCTTATCTACCACTTTTAACTAGCAATCGGCGAATAACAAACGCAGTAAATAGAACAGCGAATGGTACTCCCAATAAACTTACGCATTGCGTGGTACGGCTGTCGTTTGCGGTCTGTACGCTCGGTATGATTGGCTACCTACAAAGTCGTGGGTGTGTTTAAGTATGAGAAGCCAATTATAATGTTCTGTTTATTCAGTTCATTGGATGAGAACTTGTAACTGTGTGCATTAGTGTGCTTTTATTAAGAATGGTAGTGGGAAAATGGATTACTAGGCTCGCATACATTTTGACTACATGGCATATCTCCTTTCTTCCAGCATCTTTGGCCAGCACACATCCTTATACATATGAATAAAGAATAAAATGAAACACACAGGCACGACCAACTACATTATAAAATAATTGCAGGCCTCTACTTAAAGCGGTTATTGAGAACGTGCCCACTAACATGTCATCATCATTTTTTTTTTTTTTTTTTGTTATGGATATGTAACTAGAATCTCAGCAAAAGTAAATCAAGAACAATAAACAAATAATGGTCAGCAGGACGACCAGTCATCGCAAGCAACATCCGTTCACGACCATAACGCAAAGATCGCCCTCACGATATTAGAGGGAAGGAGGTGAGCCGACCCATGACGCCACCGCAAGTAGTAACATCTCAGGCAAAGACTTCTAATCCAATAACTATATCTCTCATAACCGAGGTACCTAGTTACTAGCTTGACATCTTATCAAGCCGAACAAAATCATTAATATATCCACAATTAGCAATATTAAAATAAATAAAAATTACAATAATGTCAACTAAAATAATAAATTACCATGAAGTCAAAACATAAATTTAAAAATGTTCTATTGAGATAATATTCAATAAATTGAACTCACGCCACATGTTAAATAAGATTGTCTTGTGCTGAACACAGAGACCAGCAGTTTTTATCGTCTAAATAATCATTTATCGTGTAGTACAGCCTTTTAGCTAAGTATGGATCTTATATTAGATTTAAAAATCTAAATGGGGATTTTAAGTAAATGATATGAAAGTTTATTGTAAACAGGAATACCAAACTGAACAATAATAATCTCTTAGAAAAGCCCTTGCACCTACTGATATATGGCTCAGTCAGCTCGTTTCTGCAGACTTTAATATACTTTCAATGTCTGCGGATTTGACCCGTAATAGAATTCCGTAGGAGATGACACTGTAAATGTAATTAAACTATATCAACCGAGCTGTGTCCACGTCAGTAAGTTGTCTAATTTTTAAACAGCTGCATCAGTCTAATTTTTAAATAACTTTTCTGCGAGGCAAGGCATTTGTGCGTGCTACTGGGGTTATTTATTGTAATACCTAGAAACACTGCAGTGTCTACATTTTCGGGTACCTCTTCTTGAGAACAATATTGGATCCAAGCTTCTTAACATTGGGCATAGTGAATTTGATATACTTTACTTTCTTGGCATTTAGTACCAGGTTATTCACCTTTGGCAAAACCCCCCAATAAGCCCACAACACACCCATATGGGTCGTTGTGGTGATCTGTGCGGGAGGCCTGTGTCCAGCAGTGGACTTCATTCAGCCGAAATGATATTCACCTTAAACCAACGCGTAACCTACAATACATTGCACTGTTCACTTCTTCAAAATGTTCTATATTACTGTCTACCTAAAATATAAGTGAGGTGTCATCTGCAAACAGTACAATGTCACAGATGTCCTTTATAAAATCTAAATTATGTATAAAGCGAATTTTTATATACGAATTTCACGTTTGGCATAGGTTCTTACGCGGGTGCCTGCTTGTGATATGTTTATCCTGTTATGCCGTTTAGTTTCTTTTTCTGAATATGGCCGCCAGACAGTGCAACAATATATATTAAGTAATATACCATATTAATAAAACCTTTGGGATTGTTAGGTGAATTTATAGTAGTCATATCTTAGGTAGCTGTCTCAGAATACCACCACCCCATCTCCTCCCGTTGGTGTCGTAAAAGTCGACTAAGGGATTAGCCAGAGGATGGGCAACAGCGTCCTTCAAGTACAATAACAATTCAACTGCGATCGCCAACCCGTCTGCCAAGCGTGGCATTTATGGCAAAACCCCCCAATGAGCCCACAACACACCCATATCGGTCATTGTGGTGATCTTTAGGGGAGGCCTGAGTCCAGCAGTGGACTTCATTCAGCCGAAATGATGATGATGATGAATATCTTAGGTTTTCGCGATTTGTAAGCGACGCGAATTTTACCTAATGAATAAGATGTAATAATTTTACATTATAAATATATAGCTTTTGCAATGTTTTGTATGTAGTTATGTGTGCCTAGCTATTAATGTGCAAGGAGCGTGAGGGGTACGGGAGTGCTTGCGGGGCAGTGACGCACACTAGATGCAGTTTTTTTTTTTAACGGTGGGCACCGCACTAGCATTTCTCCTGTGTCGTGGGTGCGTTTACAGACATATATTCCATACACAATACACCCAGACCCGGAACAACTACCTGCAGATAGTACATTTTTTTTTTTTTTTTTTGAAATACCCAAATATCTGTTCCGTGATGGAATCGAACTTACGACCCGGTGCGCAGCAGCCGACTGTATCAGCCACTGCACCAACCGTGCCGTCGAGTTATAGCAAAATAGGTATGGGCTAACTACAATGATATTATACCATAGATATGTTACGTCCATGTTAAATGACGCGCAAAATAGTACACTATCTACCGTACTCTATGCCGTAAAAAAGAAGATACAAAAACTACAAGAGTAAAAGAGATAGCTATCTAGGTGATTTGATTACAACGTGCTGCAATTGGGGGAGTTTTGGTTCTTACTTTTGGCACGCATGTAACATATCTACTTCATTTTAATATATAATATCATTAGCTAACTAGCTCCGTTAAACGAGTTAATGAGAGAGTTAGAGGTTATGCGACATATCCTTCCAAGTAAAGATATATATCCGTTTAACATATCCACATACGCTTAATATATCCGAAGGAGTGAAGGAAATTCCACACTGAGCGAGAACTTATCTCTGATATGTATCTCTGACTTAGAAGTTCATATAGTCATATATCCATGGTGCGAAGAATGTATACTATTGTCTAGTATATCTCGGACTGGATCTAAGTCGCTCAATATCTTTAATAATTGCACTTAGAACTTTGATTTATTATCGTTATTTTGCGGAAAAAAAATTATGACCGACCGATATGGGTGTGTTGTGGGCTCATTGGGGGGTTTTGCCATAATCGCCACGCTTGGCAGACGGGTTGGCGATCGCAGTTGAGTTGTTAATTTACTCGAAGGACGCTGCTGCCCATCCTCCGGCTAATCTCTTAGTCGACTTTTACGACACCCACGAGAGGAGATGGGGTGGTGGTATTCTGAGCCGGCACCACACTATCAGTTTATTCAGTATTCAGTATTATTAGTTTATTTACAATAAATTATTACAGCACACTTTTTACAGAATGTTCACAAAACGAGTCTCGTATAATACAAACAATTAGTTTAAAAACAACAAAATTGAGTATTTAATAACGAAACAATTACTTTTAGGAAAATTGTAAACTTTGGAGCGCTCACAGTGCACTTTAACCCAGCTGATTTACCGCTTAAAGCATCGTCAAAGTTCTCAGTGCGTCTAGTGTAATTATTTTTATACAGTGCTTTGTCGCTTAAATTCAGATAGACGCATGAGTGTCGTTCGTCGCAGTGTTCGGCTACACTCGGGTTTCAAGCCGCTCGCTCACGATATGTGTCTCGGATATGTGAGATATATTTATTGATTGGAAAGAGAAAGAGTGATATACAGGCTATCCAGTAAATAGCACGACATACTACAGGGGGTGACAGCTTGGGTCAATACCTACCATAAAAACACAATGTATGTTCAGCAAAATCTTACGGATTTACAGTAGTACAATTTTTTTCTAAATATCGAAATATCTCTACCTTGACACAGATTTTCTCGTAATGAAAAATTCCTTTTCTAGTTTATTTTTACCTCAAATTATTTGTGAACAGTTACTTTACTCTTTGATAAGTCTTTATTCTATTAAAAACTAAAATGTTTTCAAGAAATACAATTTTTATTTAAATTTTCACAGTAATGTTTTTATCGCTTAACTTTAGCCTACAGTGGTGGAAAAAAAATGGAAGATTTTGCTGAACATATATTGTGTTTTTTTGGTAGGTATTGACCCAAGCTCTCACCCCCTGTAGTATGTCGTGCTATTTACTGGACAACCTGTATATCCACTTTGGGATATATATCAGAAAATATAGTTGTGTCCTGAGTGCCATGCCAATAGCAAAATCGCAAAAAATAGTCTAAATACGGGCCCCGCGTACGTCGCACGCTCGTTTTTTCTATTTACAATATATGTACCTAATGCTTTTAAAAATATAACTATATATTCTTCTGAGTCTTCGTCTTTCTTTATTTTCCGCAAGATAACCACTCACCTGCACCACCGACACGATTATTACACATTATAATAAGATACATTTAAACGGATTACATCGCGTGTGTTATAGATTTTTCACGAACGCTACATCTATAATACAGACGATTATAATGCGTCTATAAGATTTTTATTAGAAATAATATTATTCAATCATTAATTTAACTATTATTTTGTTCATACAGGTTGTTTACCACTACCCATTACAGAAAAACGTAAGTGTTTATAGCAGAATAAATATGTTTTTAATATCGTATTGGCTATTGTATTTTCATAATGTTAGTATTGATTACTCCTTTTTTTTATAAAACGACATGGCTTGCATCGATCTCGATGTAAAACGATGGTTGATTTCTATGATGAAACGAGCCTATTACTATGAGAATAAGTCTCCACTCTAATAGAAAAAATGCCTCAAACTCTCATAGTATTTCTTAATTTTGGTTAAATACATTTCTGAACCAGCAGTGGCCATAATTAGCAATATTTACCGTGTTATCTCTTTACTAGTTTTACCCTGCCACGCTTTGCTGTGGCTAAATGCACGTAATGACAACAAGATTTTGATTCTAAATTTAAAAAACTATTATGGGTCTATATGGTATGGTTTAATAAAAATATGCGCGTATATGAATACAACTATATATAAAAATTTCAAAACGATTTGTAAAGAACTTTAGGAGATTTGCGATTTTGAACACACGAACATTAAATCTTTATATATAGATTATGGGTTTGTCGAGGGATCTTGTTGAAAGCCGAACTCTGTATCAATCACTAGGCAGGTGGACCTTTATGATAGTGAAGTCCTAATAAAAATGGGAGCAGTTTCCACTTCTCGTATTAATGTTTTAAACGCATGTAATTCTTTATAAATTTTTATTACTTTTCAGCTTGTACTACATTACCAACAAAGCCAACATGCAAGCCGACAACAACAACTTGTCAACCTTCAACGACAACATGTAAACCAACAAAGCCAACATGCAAGCCGACAACAACCACATGTAAACCAACAACGACCACCTGTAAACCAACAACGACTACTTGTAAACCTACAACAACCACTTGTAATCCAACTACTACAACTTTTAAGCCAACTACGACAAGTTGTAAACCAACAACAACCACCTGTAAACCTACAACAACCACTTGTAAACCAACAACAACCACATGTAAACCAACAACGACCACCTGTAAACCAACAACGACTACTTGTAAACCTACAACAATCACTTGTAATGCAACTACTACAACTTGTAAGCCAACTACGACAAGTTGTAAACCAACAACAACCACGTGTAAACCAACAACAACCACATGTAAACCAACAACGACCACCTGTAAATCAACAACGACAACTTGTAAGCCGACTACGACGACTTGTAAACCTACAACGACCACCTGTAAACCAACAACGACTACTTGTAAACCAACAACAACCACTTGTAATCCAACTACTACAACTTGTAAGCCAACTACGACAAGTTGTAAACCAACAACAACCACTTGTAAACCAATAACGACCACCTGTAAACCAACAACGACAACTTGTAAGCCGACTACAACAACTTGTAAACCAACAACGACCACCTGTAAACCAACAACGACTACTTGTAAACCTACAACAACCACTTGTAAACCAACAACAACCACATGTAAACCAACAACGACCACCTGTAAACCAACAACAACCACATGTAAACCAACAACGACCACCTGTAAACCGACAACGACAACTTGTAAGCCGACTACGACAACTTGTAAACCTACTACGACAACTTGTAAACCAACAACGACCACTTGTAAACCAACGACGCCAACGTGTCAATCGACAACAAGTACATGTAAACCGACACAAAAAACTTGCAAACCACCATGCGGGTCCGAATAAGAAGGCCACGCCCAAAGACACGCCAGATAAGATTTTAAATACCTGATTTTTATAAAATATTTGGCTTAATACAATATAATGTATCTTGCTTATAGTTATACGTCAATATAAGGAACACGTGATCCTTCTTTGAAGGGCCACACACAGAGATTTTATCTGAAAAAAGAACAGCACGCAAATGGGGGCTCTTTGCTGACGTTATAGAAACACAGATTTCCCCGGCAGATACATCCCGCGGCTTGGCTATTACTAAAATATGGATTCGTTCAAATTCTACGTAATGGAGAACCCTTTTTTACTTTTTATTGTTGTCCAGTGGAAATTCTACATGGAACTTCCTTCGCTTCGGGGAAGGGCGGTATGCCGAACTCCTACCGGCTAAAACCACTGGAGCGGTTATCTTTGGCACCGATGGGGGCTCGAGGTCGTCGTAAGATCACACTAGAGCCGCCCATTGATGCCACGCCTTTAGGCACATCACGGAAGGGATGACTGTAAAGCGGTCACCCCCTCTAGTGGAGGGAAGGCGACTGTAAAAAGGTCACCCCCCCGGCCTTTTCATGCTCTGCCAACATAGCCGTTACTACTGCCGGTAGAGAGAGATCTTGCCCGATCCGATCGACCAGGATCCGCCACTCGGCAGCCCACGCAGGGCACTCCTCGAGCGTGTGCTGTGCGGTATCCTGGTCGCTTCCACAACGGTGGCACTGTGCCGTAATCTCACGTCCTATTCTGTGCAGGTACACACCTAGGAGCGTAGGCGACGCGCTCGCTCCTTCTGAGCCAGGCTCCGAAGAGCGGCAGGATGGCCTCGACGACACGCTTGGTCGCAAACTGCAACCGTAGGCAATGTCGTCACGTATCAAGTGCGCGCCTTCGAGCCAGCCGCCTCAGTCTGTCGAGCGCCTCTGAAGGCACGCTTTCCCCGCTTTGGCGGAGGGAGCGTGTCTGGTCATAGATCCACGCATCCATCTCTGCCTGGATGTCGAAAGGCGGAAAGCGTGCCAGGAGAGTTGCTGCCTCGTAGGACACTGTCCTGTATCCCCGTGCGATCCGTATAGCCACTCTGTGCTGCAAACTGTGAAGTTTGTTTCTGCAACGTTGGACGCCTGACAGCTGAGATGACCATACATGCGTCCCGTAGAGGGCCACGGATCGCACGACGGGGTCGTAGAGACGGCACGTAATGAAGAACCTAGTAATTTAGTAGGAACATGGATCAAACGGTATCTTATCTAGTTGTTGGTAAAAACACAAGTAAAAACTAGACGCTGACAACAGCGCAGAACAATGTAAATGATTAATTAACTGTGTAGTTGCCAAATACCTATCGCTCAGATTGATTAATGTGCGAGATAGTTAGTTCGAAACATAAATATCTTGATCTCATAAATTTTTACTATATACAGGCACTTATGAAAACGGCAACAATTAAGGTGTACAGCTTGGAAAAGTCGGTCATAGTGACTAGAGCCGGCACGAAACTCCATAGACACTCTTTAAAAATACTTACCTTACACTTATGATTATTAAATTATATCACGTCAGGTATGTGAAAACTAAGTGGATTATGCGTGAAATACACACAGTAATAAAAAGGACGATTGTTTATACAATACAAAATAATAAATTTAGAATTAACGCATAGGTAGCACTGATACGAGGCAATGAAGTTACTCTGCAGATTTCATTCGTTCTGCCGAACGCATGTTTAGTTGCCTGTCTCGGTTATCATATGAATACCTCTTCAATTGTTATAGGATATCAGAAGTCCAAAAGCCTGATTTAACGAAAAAGTTCTTACTCATTAATTGGGTTGTGGATGTTAGATGTAGTAAAAAACTGGTGGTACCGAAGGGCATACTTTGTAGCTGGGACAAATAGTAATATATAGTAATTAAATAAATCTCAGTGCGTATAAGTCTATAACTTTGCAACAGTTGTACAGGGTTTAATGTTTTTATTTATTTTTGTTGTATTTTTATTTTTATGTATATAATATCAGAAAATTTTAAAATTATTTGTATTAAAGGTTGCATATTTATAAAAATTTCTATTTTATTCCAATTCCAATAAAACATAAGAATATAATTCCGTCTATATCGGATTTGTCCAGGCATGATATCAATACAAATAATGTGACTCACTTGGACTCACTATTCACTAACCAAAATCTGTACAGCCTTTTACCAACTTTACTTTAGCCAACATCAGAGGCACACAGTTGGAATTATTTAGTAGCTATCTGATCAATAGAACTCAGTGCGTAAAATTATCAAATAACGTTAGTAGCATCCTACCCATAAGAAGAAAGAAAGAAGAAAGAAAAAGTTTTTATTTCTACGCGCAATTGACACACACAACACTTAACACAAGACTTAAAACTAGACTTTCTTCAGCCATAATAATAATAACATTATAACAAAAACAGAAATGTAAAAAATTGTAGCACGGATTATAAATAAAACTTCTCAGTCCGTAAGAAATGAGATCTCTGATAATCCAGTTTTTAAAGTTCAATGGTATATCTGTATTATCTGTGGTTGTGGTTTCTCGATGTAATAAAAAAAGAAAAAAGTAGTATGTCTAAGTAATCTGTGCAACCAAACAATAACAAACAGGTTACAGTTATACACAACAAATGAAATAAATTATTGATGTACAAAGTTGTGCGTCGTATGTGCGCAGAAATGTAGGTAATTGCTCAGCATTATGCCGTGGCTCCGGACGAACCTAGAGCCAACAGCGCTGGTTTTCAGCAACAACCTTTGTGTGACGTATTGGAGTCCTACCAGTGAAAAACTAAAAAGTAAGTACTTCATACTTTAAATTAGCGAAGTAATGATTAATATGTTAGAGTAAAGACGTAAACATACAGTGTACACTAAGATAAATAGAACCTAATAAATATATATGGAAGAATACAAATTACAATTGACTTCATTTTACAACACAACAAGTTATCAATTATGGTCTTCCACAAGGTAGTATTCTTGAGCCTACCCTCTTCCTTGTATACATGAATGATCTTTGTGACCTTCAACTATATAAAGGGAAAATTATTTCCTATGCTGACGATACAGCTTTAATATTTCGGGGCGAAAGCTGAGATGAAGTCTTTACATATGCTCAGTCAGGTATGAATATAATAACACAATGGCTTCAACGTAACATTCTTACTTTAAATGGCGAAAAAACAAAGTGCTTGACGTTTTCTATGAGAAGCTCATCTCAACCCGTACCCAATTATTCCATCATCGCTCATTCTTGCAATAAGCCCAATTCCACACTGTGTTCCTGCTATCATATTGAAAGGTCATCTTCCATCAAATATCTTGGTATCTTGCTCGACAGCAATTTGAGCTTCAAATCCCATATCTCTTTGATAGGTAGTAGAATTCGGAAATTAATTTACATTTTTAAACCCTTAGGCACGTCGTTGATTTTTCTCCTCTTAGGCAAGTCTATCGCAGTCTTTGCGAACCTATCATCACATATTGCATCTTATGCTGGAGCGGTGCACCAAAAACATCGTTAACCACTCTGAAAATAGCTCAACGTTACATTCTAAAAGTCTGTACCTTTTGACCTTTTCTTTTCCCTACTGCTTTAGTACAGTCAGACATCTATTTATCTTGAGAATAATTCTGATACAGCATTCACTGACTATGTATGACGCTACAAAAAATGCCTCAAAACGTATCAAACATAAAGTCTGTGACGGTACTCATACATTCCATACCATGTTTAATCAGAAATTATTTTGTTTTATTGGACCGTATATCTAAAACAAGGCAAGTAAAGAATTATCAATAAACCAACTAACCATATATAAATGTAAGGAAATTGTGGTCAAATGGCTACTTACATGCTATGGTGAAACTGAAGATCTTCTCAAAGTTATATCCTAGCTGTATATATAAATCTTTTTGCTATCTACTCACCACAATCTTAACTAAATACTCTATACATAAATATAATTTATCTTTACTTTTACTGAAATACACACACCCACTCCCATAATTATACGCAACACTCACACATACCCCTCACACACATCCCGCCCATAACTTCACCCACACACTCACTACCCATATACTACAAATAACCTCGAATTTATATTAACTTTAGCATGTATACAGTGAATCTGTTTTGCATACAGATCAATCATTCCCCACTATTCAGGAGGGCAGGGCGTTGCTTACCCCATAACACAGGCCTTAGCGCTCTATTTTGGGAAGCAAAGACTTAACCCTACTTTTTGTGTATTGATTGCATGTTCTTTTGTCATGAATTGTTTTTACTATATTTTGAACATAAATAAATATAAATAAATAAATAAGTAGTTTTTTGCTAGCTTCAATAAACAGGCTAAATAGACTGCGCTTATCTAAAAAAAAAAACCTCCTCCACAGCATTCGGGTTATATGGGAGAAATAGATATATAAATATTACTTTTTATAAATAGTTTTACTTACAGAATGATTGATTACTCAAGTTTAAGCATGTTTAATCGTTTGATACTTGTGTGCTATATCACATGTCACACAATTTTCCTACTTAAGCAGATATAATACTAAAAATAAACATTTAAGTCACTATAATTCCACTACTAAACAGTACAAATACATATGGTGCCAGTCCTATGAGCAAACACTATATTATATTATCATAATTATGACATTCAGGGGATATTGAACATACAATACAATAATGTGCCCGACCCAGTTCTCGAGAATGACCATGTCACAATGTATTGGCATCGATATATCATCACTGACAAGACTATTGTAGCCACTGAGCCTGATATAGTGGTGATAGATCGAGTAGAGCGCCGCACAATAGTTGTGGATATAACTATCCCGCATGACGAGAATCTCGTGAAGGCCGAAACAGGTAAGCAAATTAAGTATCCTGACCTGGCGCACGAGGTTGTCGACATGTGGGAAGTAGACTCTGCAATAATTGTGCCGATAGTTGTTACGGCCGATGGTCTAATGGCCAAGAGCCAGACCAACACCAGCAGAGGCTCTCGTTAGGCGGCTGGGTCAAGGGCTTGATGCAGAAAGTGGTACACCTAGACATGGTTGGTATTATCGTATTGTTAGGAGGTTCCTCTCCCTGGCCTGGCCCTGGCCCTGGCCACCGGTGGCTTGGATTTTGTACCCGATGCCGCTGGGCTACTATTTTTCATATTTTTAGTGTATGATTTTATATGATGTATATTTAAAAATGCCGTGTGGTGCCGGCTCAGAATGCCACCACCCCATCTCCTCCCATGGGTGTCGTAAAAGTTGACTAAGGGATTAGCCGGAGCCGGATAACATTAACAACTCAACTGCGATCGCCAACCCGCCTGCCAAGCGTGGCGATTATGGCAAAACTCCCCAATGAGCCCACAGCACATCCATATCGATGGTTGTGTCCAGCAGTGGACTTCATTCGGCCGAAATCATGATTTAAAAATGAAATTTATATGTATTTATTTTAAATAAAGGAGATAATAATAGTAATAGTAGTTTCATTTCAGATAAGAATCCATCTTGTGTTTATACCAATTTGCTTAAATTCTAGTGTTGGTAAAAATAATTATTAAACAAACTCACATCGAAATCCACCCAAGAAGATGCATCCAGCTTTGCATCATAAGTGTGTTTCAGCAATCCGTGAATACACTCAGAATAGTGTTGGTGCTACCGTGGATTTGAGCCAGTAAAGGGGCGCACCTTTTTCTTATGATGGCTGCAAAACCATCAACATGGGTCTCTGCGAACATTCCAGAAGCACTACATCGCCACGGTAGGCCCAACCCCATCCTGGGTGCATTATTATAGGTAAGTAGATCGCTCTAGGCCTGTTGAGTAAAACGCACATAGACTGCACGTGTAAAAAGACTGACAATAAGCTTAGAAAATCTGTTATTTTAACAGTCTCTGTACATCGCGTGAACCTGCGGGCCAGCATGTTACAACGGCAAATAGCGACCTACGTTTTCTCTCTATATCAGGGTTGTGTTTTAAATTTTCGGTGACCCAGTGACAAAGATATACCGTATAGTGAGATATTAGGAAAATCTGAGTAGGTCTTAGTGCCTGATTTAAAAATCAGTAACTCTCTTTTTTAAGTAACATTTGAGCCCATAAGCCACCGCGTATGACTCGCATATCGACAGCAGCCGCCTCAGTGCACCGATTGATGGACTCACCATTATACCAGTACTTAAAAGTAAAAGTGACCTTGGGTGGTAAAGTGGTTTCTTTCCATAGTTTATGCCATAACACATCATAACATACAAGATCGAATGCCTTTGGCAAGTACAAAAAACAGGCAAATACAGGCGTTTTCTCTTGTTATAGTAGTGAACAGTCTGCTTGGGGCACAATATAGCGCTCTCGATGGAGAGCCCAGGCCTCAAGCCGAATTGTGCGTCGTGTAGCTCGAGATATTTAGTTAATTGTTTGTCAAGCAGACTCTCCAACAAGTTTAGCAACAACAATGGCCAGAAATATAGGCCTGTAATTGAACACGTCAGAGATACCACCGATTTTATTTTTAACAATTGGCACCACTACTGTGTTCATAAGCTTATGTGGTTAATAACAGTGACTGATACACACATTTAAAAAAAAGCAGCGAGAACTCATGGCAAGTGTACTTCCGCATACTTTAGTAGGTGCTCGATGCTAAGGCCATCATGGCCGCGGGACTTACCTCTTTCTATTTACATAACGACGGAAGCAATTTCCTGGGCAGAATATCTAACGGTTCTGTCCCTGGCACAGTCCTCCGCCTCGAACACCTGTGCAAGCTGTTTTAATGGTGACTCCACCTTAAAATGTTGCTGAATTGCATGAGCTATTTCAGATCGCTTATGCATGTCAGCCACACCGACTGAGAGAATCGGCTTCTGATTTAAGCGATTAGTTGATTTCCAAAAAGTGCTAAATTAAATGATTGCAATTGATTCTATTACTGATTATGATGAAAGAATTTACAGGTTTAGTATATACTAAAATTCTGTTGTATACATCATAAACCTCAAGTTTTATTAATTTAAATCTGCTGGTGGTATTAGCAGAAGCTTTTGAATGATTGTATATCAGATCAATTTTAGTGCATCAAGTAGCTCCAGAATTAGTTTAGTGGCTGCATCGAGTGTGAGCCATCTTGTTTGGTCAGGATGAAATCTTATGTGGTTATACTTGCAGACATTTAAAAACATAATTCTATACTGTGAGTATAGCTATAAACATTCCGTACAACATCTGCCGTATGTGATTATTGTTGTTGCAGATGTGATGCACAATGTGTGAAAGATACACAATTATGCAGGTTTTTACAAATAAATAAATATTATTATTTAATCACCTGTTATTACACTTAGCCAAACAATATGAATGACGTTACTATACACTAATATAAAAAGGGCGTTTCTGTTAAATGAGTCAGTTGATCTGTTGTGGTTTGGTGAAGTAGGCAAAATGAGGTCAAATATTGTATCACTGACTCTTTTAATATGTGCAGTAAGTAAAAATAAACCAATAAGGTTTTCTTTTTGTTAAGTATGTTATTTTTGTATACTTTAAATAGGATGAATAGCAGTATTAAGAGCCTTATAGCTAAAGGGTTACCGCGTAGGTCTATAGATACAAAGCTGTTTTAAAACGTTTTTAAATAGTTTCAAATAGATTTATCCGTAGCCCACTGCAAAGGTTTTGCAATTAAATGTGTGTTTTAATCTTGTTGAATAGTATGTGATACTACTAAAAGTCCATTCTTTATTTCATATATGAAATCTCCCATATAACAAGTAACCTTAGGGTTTTGTGGAACCCTTGGCGACACTTACATCGCAAATATGCAACTATGGGAGATATGCAATGTCGTCTACTGCATTTATCTAGAACTTTCGGAAAATTTCATTAAATCCTGAAACGTAAAAGTAAACATTTCACGACAATATGGCATAATATGATTAAAACTGCCAGCCATGCCAATCGCCCGATCAAAGTATCCTTGCTTGTCAATCAAGGAGTGTCACACCTCATTTCAAGTTAACCTGAAATTTACATCGATGTGCTAATACTGCGATTATTTCTGCATTAAAAGCATTTCTAGCACATATTGATTAAAAGCAAATTATTTTCTAAATTTATATTCACGCGTGACTGCGGCGAAACGTGTTTCATTAGATTATTGCTATCAGGTAATGCCGTAAGACGCCTTAAAAATTGATATTAAATATCCATCAAACGATGCAAAATTAATATATCGGAGGTGCTTGTTGTGTCTATACGGTTTTTTTGTCCTGTGGATATCCTCATGGACTTCCTCCGCCTTGGGAAGCGTGGCAGGCCATACTGGACTCTTGCCGGCTATAACCCCACGGTGTCCTTCCACTTACCTCTGGGGTGAGGTGCACGCTTTGTCAGCATCCGCACCCTCGGCAGGTATCAGCCCGTCACTGTTGACGACCCCGTCTCTATGCGACCTGCCTGGCCGCACCTTTTGTCAGATAGGCGCGCACAGAACACTTGCGCCGCCGTCTTGGTCATGGTGGCCAGAATCAGTGAACCTCTACGGCGCCCGCGCCCGGTGCGTTTTCTGCGGCGGGGATTAGTGTTCGTCTCCTCTCTGCTTGCATCACGTCCTCGCAAAAGGAGGCGACGGCATCCTACGTGCTCACGCTCCAGACGATGGACTTAACCACGGTCAGAAACAAGAGGTCACCCCCTTTAACCGCCGCGATGACATATGGCGCTGCGATGCCTAAGCTGGGCACTCCTCCAATGTGCTGCACCGTGATTTCCAGGCAGTCTTCACAGTGATGACAATTAGGCGTCCCTTCTCGGCCTATTCAAGATAGATACTTTCCGAAACATCTACGGTTTGAGAGTGCCTGCGTCATGCGGAAGGTGAGGGCACCATGTCGCCTCTCCAGCCATTCATCCATGACAGGTCTTACCACCATTATCGTGGCGTGCCCTGCAATGGGCTGTACCAGTAGTTTTTTCCACTCCACCACCAGGTTCCGCCGAAGCTCGGACCGTCGTATCTCGATCTCACGAGATACTGGCCATTTGCCCTGACTTAGCGCCTCCCCGTGCCACTGACATAGCAGTTGTGTGTCTACCATGTCCATACCAATGTCGGATAAAATGGTCGCCTACACATTAGAGTGCCGTAACACTGTAATTTTTTCCAATTATTTAATTTGGGACCAGGCCGCCACGCTCGCCTAACCGCTGCACCTCTGGTAAGCCAGGATCTACAATGGCAAAATATCGAAGATAATCACAACAAAATAAGGAATAAGACTGCACTGTTTAAGCGGTTAGCTTTTTGCGCTACGTGTGACGAGTTTTATCCCGCATGAAACAAATATTTGCATCATCATCATCATTTCGGCTGAATGTAGAAGTCCACTGCTGGACATAGGCCTCCCGCAAAGATCACCACAACGACCGATATGGGTGCGTTGTGGGCTCATTGGGGGGTTTTGCCATAATCGCCACGCTTGGCAGGCGGGTTGGCGATCGCAGTTGAGTTGTTAATGTACTCGAAGGACGCTACTGCCATCCTCCGGCTAATCCCTTAGTCGCCTGTTACGAAACCCACAGGAGGAGATGGGGTGATGGTATTCTGAGCCGGCACATAATATTTGTATGATATAGAGATAACCAGTTGTTTTGGGTCTGGGAGTGTATGCTTGTGAAATGTATGTCTATAAAATGTACCCATGATACAGAAAAAAGCATAGTGTGGGATAGCGTTTTAGTAAAAAAGACTCACTGACAATTTGCATTAAAAGTTCTTCAAAGTTCACATAAAATATACAGTTGTTCTTGTTGTATGTCTATAAACTGTACCCACGATACACAACATATCATACTATGGGATAGCGTTACAGAAAAAAAAGTTTCACTGACAATTGCCACGTGATGCCGGCTAAGAATACCACCACCTCATCTGCTTGAGGTTGCCGTTGTCGGTCTACTTGTTGTCGTTGTAGGTTTATGGGTTGTCGCTGTGACTAGTAATGGTAGTCGGCTTAGGGGTTTATGTTGTTTTTATCAAAATTCATTTGTATTTTTTTTTCAGGCATGTTACGATGCGCATGCATCCCCAACCATAGGTATGTATTGAAAACAATAGGAATTTATATATTTGATTGATTATTGTGTTTCTTTTTTTTTGCCATTAAATTTCTAATGGACATCGTCCACATTGGAGAAAGCACCACGGTTTTGCTTTGACGTAGGCTGGGGGTATTGTCATCCGCTTAAGATATGTTTTTTCTGTAGTATTTGGCTTTTATGCTTTTAATATATTTCTTTTGTGATTTAGGCCACTGCAAAGTGCAATATATGTATATTAGAAGTAAACTAAGACCCATACTAATAAAACTTTTGGGGTCGTTAGGAGTATATTCAATATCGGTTTGTATCATAGAAGATACCAATTTATCTAAGTGTTTTAAAATATAATTTCAACTTACGTTGCCCCAATTTCGGTAGGTATTAATACAATTTTAATCAACGATGACCAGGCCAATTTTATAGTATTTCTCAACCGTTAATTTATGTATTTTTGTTCATACAGATTGTTTACCTCCCACTGTAAAACGAAAGTGTTCTTACTGAGAAACAATATTTTAATCATTAGGTATATTGGCTCATACATTTTTACAATATTGATATTGATTACTAAGAATTTTAAAGGAGCTATGGGAATAAGTCTCCGTTCTAATAAAAGAGATGCTTCAAGTTTATACCGCACGAACGTTACGTACCATAATATTAGTCAATTTGATTGGCATGTTTTGATCATGTAGTAGCCATATTTGGCAATATTTTTCATGTTACAACTATTTATTAAATTATACAAGTCTAGCTGGAGATCTTCTAATAGAATGATGTCCGGTTTAATTAGAGTATAGCACTTTTGGCCATAGTAATCACTCCGACAATCAATAGTGATTACATAGGTAGACCTCCATGATGTATGATTGTATGTACTTTACGTCTAAATCCAAGTGCGTGTATTTTTTTTCATTATACATAATTACTTTTCAGCATGGGCATAGTGAATTTCATATACTTTACTTTCTTGGCATTTAGTACCAGGTTATTCACCTTTGGCAAAACCCCACAATAAGCCCACAACATACCCATATGGGTCGTTGTGGTGATCTGTGAGGGAGGCCTGTGTCCAGCAGTGGACTTCATTCAGCCGAAATGATATTCACCTTAAACCAACGCGTAACGTACAATACATTGCACTGTTCACTTCTTCAAAACGTTCTATATTACTGTCTAGCTAAAATATAAGTGAGGTGTCATCTGCAAACAGTACAATGTCACAGATGTCCTTTATAAAATCTAAATTACTTTATTTTTACGAATTTTTATATACGAATTTCACGTTTGGCATAGGTTCTTACGCGGGTGCCTGCTTGTGATATCTTTATCCTGTTATGCCGTTTAGTTTCTTTTTCTGAATATGGCCGCCAGACAGTGCAACAATATATATTAAGTAATATACTGAGGCCCATATTAATAAAACCTTTGGGATTGTTAGGTGAATTTATAGTAGTCATATCTTAGGTAGCTGTCTCAGAATACCACCATCCCATCTCCTCGCGTTGGTGTCGTAAAAGTCGACTAAGGGATTAGCCAGAGGATGGGCAACAGCGTCCTTCGAGTACAATAACAATTCAACTGCGATCGCCAACCCGTCTGCCAAGCGTGGTATTTATGGCAAAACCCCCCAATGAGCCCACAACACACCCATATCGGTCATTGTGGTGATCTTTAGGGGAGGCCTGAGTCCAGCAGTGGACTTCATTCAGCCGAAATGATGATGATGATGAATATCTTAGGTTTTCGCGATTTGTAAGCGACGAATTTTACCTAATGAATAAGATGTAGTTATTTTACTTTACATTATAAATATGTAGCTTTTGCAATGTTTTGTATGTAGTTATGTGTGCCTAGCTATTAATTTGCAAGGAGCGTGAGGGGTACGGGAGTGCTTGCGGGGCAGTGACGCACACTAGATGCAGTTTTTTTTTTTAACGGTGCCCCACACTAGCATTTCTCCTGTGTCGTGGGTGCGTTTACAGACACAAATTCCACACACAATACACCCAGATCCGGAACAACTACCTGCAGATCGTACAAATATTTGTTAAATAGTACACTCTCTACCTATGTCGTAAAAAAGAAGATACAAAAACTACAAGAGTAAAAGAGATAGCTATCTAGGTGATTTGATTACAACGTGCTACAATTGGGGGAGTTTTGGTTCTTACTTTTGGCACGCATGTAACATATCTACTTCATTTTAATATATAATATCATTAGGTAACTAGCTCCGTTAAACGAGTTAATGAGAGAGTTAGAGGTTATGCGACATATCCTTCCAAGTAAAGATATATATCCGTTTAACATATCCATATACGCTTAATATATCCGAAGGAGTGAAGGAAATTCCACACTGAGCGAGAATTTATCTCTGATATGTATCTCCGATTAAGTTCATATAGTCATATATCAATGGTGCGAAGAATGTATACTATTGTCTAGTATATCTCGGACTGGATCTAAGTCGCTCAATATCTATAATAATTGCACTTAGCTGATTTATTATCGTTATTTTGCGAAAAAAAAAATCTTCTTGTCGACATCACGGTGTATTTATTATTTTATTTATCTTTTACCACTATCAGTTTATTCAGTATTATTAGTTTATTTACAATAAATTATTACAGCACACTTTTTTACAGAATGTTCACAAAACGAGTCTCGTATAATACAAACAATTAGTTTAAAAACAACAAATATGTGGACAAAATTGAGTATTTAATAACGAAACAATTACTTTTAAGAAAATTGTACACAGAAACAAGTACTTTGGAGCGCTCACAGTTCACTTTAACCCAGCTGATTTACCGCTTAAAGCATCGTCAAAGTTCTCAGTGCGTCTAGTGTAATTATTTTTATACAGTGCTTTGTCGCTTAAATTCAGATAGACGCATGAGTGTCGTTCGTCGCAGTGTTCGGCTACACTCGGGTTTCAAGCCGCTCGCTCACGATATGTGTCTCGGATATGTGAGATATATTTATTGATTGAAAAGAGAAAGAGTGATATACAGGCTATCCAGTAAATAGCACGACATACTGCAGGGGGTGAGAGCTTGGGTCAATACCTACCATAAAACACAATATATGTTCAGCAAAATCTTACGGATTTACAGTAGTACGCTTTTTTTCTAAATATCGAAATATCTCTACCTTGACACAGATTTTTAAGCATCTCGTAATGAAAAATTCCTTTTCTAGTTTATTTTTATCTCAAATTATTTGTGAACAGTTACTTTACTCATTGATAAGTCTTTATTCTATTAAAAAATGTTTTCAAGAAATACAATTTTTATTTAAATTTTCACAGTACAATGTTTTTATCGCTTAACTTTAGCCTACAGTGGTGGAAAAAAAAAATGGAAGATTTTGCTGAGCATATATTGTGTTTTTTGGTAGGTATTGACCCAAGCTCTCACCCCCTGTAGTATGTCGTGCTATTTACTGGACAGCCTGTATATCCACTTTGGGATATATATCAGAAAATATAGTTGTGTCCTGAGTGCCATGCCAATAGCAAAATCACAAAAAATAGTCTAAATACGGGCCCCACGTACGTTTTTTCACGCTCCTTTTTTCTATTTACAATATATGTACCTACCTGCTTTTAAAAATGTAACTATATATTCTTCTGAGTCTTCGTCTTTCTTTATTTGCCGCAAGATAACCACTCACCTGCACCACCGACACGATTATTACACATTATAATAAGATACATTTAAACGGATTACATCGCTTGTGTTATAGATTTTTCACGAACCCTACATCTATAATACAGACGGTTATAATGCGTCTATAAGATTTTTATTAGAAATAATATTATTCAATCATTAATTTAACTATTATTTTGTTCATACAGGTTGTTTACCACTACCCATTACAGTAAAACGTAAGTGTTTATAGCAGAATAAATATGTTTTTAATATCGTATTGGCTATTGTATTTTCATAATGTTAGTATTGATTACTCCTTTTTTTTATAAAACGACATGGCTTGCATCGATCTCGATGTAAAACGATGGTTGATTTCTATGATGAAACGAGCCTATTACTATGAGAATAAGTCTCCACTCTAATAGAAAAAATGCCTCAAACTCTCATAGTATTTCTTAATTTTGGTTAAATACATTTCTGAACCAGCAGTGGCCATAATTAGCAATATTTACCGTGTTATCTCTTTACTAGTTTTACCCTGCCACGCTTTGCTGTGGCTAAATGCACGTAATAACAACAAGATTTTGATTCTAAATTTAAAAAACTATTATGGGTCTATATGGTATGGTTTAATAAAAATATGCGCGTATATGAATACAACTACATATAAAAATTTCAGAACGATTTGTAAAGAACTTTAGGAGATTTGCGATTTTGAACACACGAACATTAAATCTTTATATATAGATTATGGGTTTGTCGAGGGATCTTGTTGAAAGGCGAACTCTGTATCAATCACTAGGCAGGTGGACCTTTATGATAGTGAAGTCCTAATAAAAATGGGAGCAGTTTCCACTCCTCGTATTAATGTTTTAAACGCATGTAATTCTTTATAAATTTTTATTACTTTTCAGCTTGTACCACATTACCAACAAAGCCAACATGCAAGCCGACAACAACAACTTGTCAACCTTCAACGACAACATGTAAACCAACAACGCCAACATGCAAGCCGACAATAACCACCTGTAAACCAACAACGACTACTTGTAAACCTACAACAACCACTTGTAATCCAACTACTACAACTTGTAAGCCAACTACGACAAGTTGTAAACCAACAACAACCACTTGTAAACCAACAACGACCACCTGTAACCCAACAACGACAACTTGTAAGCCGACTACAACAACTTGTAAACCAACAACGACCACCTGTAAACCAACAACGACTACTTGTAAACCAACAACAACCACTTGTAAACCAACAACAACCACATGTAAACCAACAACGACCACCTGTAAACCAACAACAACCACATGTAAACCAACAACGACCACCTGTAAACCGACAACGACAACTTGTAAGCCGACTACGACAACTTGTAAACCTACAACGACCACCTGTAAACCAACAACGACTACTTGTAAACCAACAACAACCACTTGTAATCCAACTACTACAACTTGTAAGCCAACTACGACAAGTTGTAAACCAACAACAACCACTTGTAAACCAACAACGACCACCTGTAACCCAACAACGACAACTTGTAAGCCGACTACAACAACTTGTAAACCAACAACGACCACCTGTAAACCAACAACGACTACTTGTAAACCAACAACAACCACTTGTAAACCAACAACAACCACATGTAAACCAACAACGACCACCTGTAAACCAACAACAACCACATGTAAACCAACAACGACCACCTGTAAACCGACAACGACAACTTGTAAGCCGACTACGACAACTTGTAAACCTACAACGACCACCTGTAAACCGACAACGACAACAGGTCAACCAATTACGACTAGCCAACCAACAACAACTAAACCGCCTAAGAAAACTTGCAGACCAGTCAAACTACCATGCGGCTTTAAATAAGAAGTCGATGATCAAACGACTGTTCTGATTTCAAATATGTCATTTTATAAAAATATTAATACTTCTAATTTAATGTAATTCTCTCGAGGCTCAACCGTGATGAAAGGAACAGTCGATCCGTCTTTCAAGAGTCCAATTCACAGAGAAATAATCTTGAATGGGAAGGCATACGAATCGGTGACTCTTTTGTGACAGTCCAACAAACAGATTTTCCACAGTGGGTATAGGCTTATTAATAAAGTATGGGATAAAGATTGATGCTTTATGGTCTGCAGCTAGATAACTGTTATGCATTGCATCTTAAGAGGCCGTGCACAAAATTTACTCCCCCAAGTTTAGGTAAATTCACCGCATGTTTTATTTGTGTGCGCCGTTCACGCACACGCGGCTACAGATCGCGTAAATAATATTGATCCTTTGGACGATAATGTTCAGTCTACAATTATTTTATCCATGGAGTTTATCTATTTGTTTATCACATTAAAACTAATTACATATACACTATTTATGATTAAAATAACGATTACAAACAAATATATATATATATATATATATATATATATATATATATATATATATATATATATATATATATATATATATATACAATATAACTAAAGATAAAACTTATATATACATATAAATAAAAAATATACACAATATGTATGCCTTAAATAACTAACAATAAATAAAAACCCTAAAAAAAGGAGACATTTAGGCGTCAAAGTACTCCTCCCCATCGCTGTCAGCCGGTAATGTTCCCAGAAGACTGGCAGCATTGCCACGTTGAATGGCAATGCTTATTCTTTGGCCAAAGAAAAGGCCAGCCCTCTGATCACGTAAAGTGTCGACCAACCGTCTAGCTATGTCTTTGAAAAGTAGACGTGCACTCGGACCCCAATTTGTTTATCAGTTTAGTAGTATATTAAGTACAAGTAACATAAAACTAGTAAAATAAAATGGTAAATGATGAAAAAAATATACCGACAGAAACATCGCTATGGTTTACAGCTCATTAATTTTTTTGTCCTTACACGTGTAGTCCGCCCACCTGCCCTAGGCCAGCGTGGTGGACTAAGACCTAACCTTTCTCATCGTGAGAAAAGGCTGCGGGACAGTAATGGGCTGATAATATGTATTAAACTGAAATAGACTTCCACTCTTTAGCACTAAGCGTAGCGGTTATGGCAAAACGCCCCAATAAGCACACAACACTAGTGGTGGTTAATATAGCAATCATTCTATGGATTATCAACGAGCTATTTTATAATTGGTGAATATTAACCAATTAATCTTGTGTCAAAGTAAATATTACTCATTAAAAGGCTATTGACATGAATGAAAGGTTAATAAATGTCGGAGAAAACTTGAGGTAAGCTCAATAATTATAAAGTACGTTAGTAAAATATCAGCATGAATGTTTAAATAATAATATTTAATAATGAACTTAATTTATTATTTGTTTTCGTATTTCTACGCAGAAGTATTCCGATTTTAAACTACCGGGACATACAGGCAGTCTTTTGATAACCTAACTTGCCAAAATACGACAGTCTATCTATTAAACGAAAGAGACGACGATATGCGCTAGACAAAAACAAAACACATTTTCCCGAACGCTCTCGAATAAGACGCGTAAACATCAATTAGATTTTTTTTCGATAATTTGCGTTCCAGCAACCCGCAGATTGTGACGGACTGTTAACGGACCGTTAATTGTGACAGCTTGTTAGCTAATTCGGCATTTTAACCGCCTTTCAGAAACCGGCTGTTAGTCTCTCTCAACTCTGCAGTTTTATTTAAACATTATTATTATGAGCCATTGAAGTACAAGTCGATATAAATGGTAACACAATTTGCGATGTTATAGAAATTAGCTATCAACAGTATATTTAGAAATGTTATCATTGCAGGTATCAAAAATAGGTTTCAAATTGTTAATATTTCATCTTTTCATACTTTTCAAAACACGTTACCCCACTCTAAGATTGCACCTGTATCATGGATGCATTTACAGACAAATTCCACACACACCCCAATCCGGAACAACTACCTGCAGATCATGCAAATATAGGATCCATTCAGGAATCGAACCCGCAACCCGGAGTGCAGCTGCCGATTGTATCAGCCACTGCACCAACTGTGCTGTCAAAATGTAAAATGATAATTATATTAAACATCAAATCATAATTCTACTAAACATAAAATCGCCTAAAAATCTAAAATGCTAATGTTTATAAAAACGACTGGCCCTAAGCGGTGTCCTGCGTGGGCCGCCGAGCGGCGTATCCTGGTCGATCGGATCGGGTAAGATCTCTCTCTGCCAGCAGTAGTGTCAGCTATATTGGCAGAGTCACTCTGTAATGGCGTTCAATTCCATCTGGTAAGACTGAAGACTGAGCTGAGTAGCTGGCACAACGTTAGGCTGATCTACCGTCGGATGACTGTAAGTACGTAAAACGACTTACTGAAACGCTACAGAGGGCACGGTTGGTGCAGTGGCTGATAAATTTGCCTGCTGCATTCCGGGTCGTGGGTTCGATACCCGCACGGAACAAATATTTGTATGATTTGCAGGTAGTTGTTTCAGGTCTTGTGTGTGGAATTTGTCTGTAAACGCACCCACGACACAGGAGAAATAAATCCTAGTGTGGGGCAACATTCAACAATTTAATAAAGCTCGACGTGTATGAGTTTGAAATTTTGCCACATTTGTACAGTTGTGTTCAATGTTCTTTTATTTGTATTGATATTTTAAACTGTTTAATTGGGATATATAATTTCCAGGAGATGAATTTGAGTAATATTAATTTATAATCTATTGGTTTATTTTGCCATTTGAATGTCACCAATTTGATGCGTGTAACGATACAGACTCCTGACCGACCCTAAAGCTAGTAAATTCCGGGATATTGATTAAACTTAAAATTAGAAACCTTGTTCTAGCAAGTTACATAATAACTACTATTATTTATATAAAAATAAATAGTAGGTACTAAAGTGTCAACTTTATTATTAACTAGCAAAACCTGCCTTGTTTATGGCGATTGGTTGAACCGTATTGAAGGTGATGTGTTGCAGCGCCATCTAGTGACTAGTTACACCAAAGTGGACATAGAATAAACTCTTGCATGAAAAAATACATACATGTGCCAACTTTCATTGTGATCGGTCAGACTGTGTTGAAGTCTATTAAACAGACTAAACTAATAATAAACGTCTTAGATATTATATTCAACTGAAATTGAAAAAGTAGATGTAGTCCTGCCTTGTTTATGGCGATTGGTTGTACCGTATTGAAGGTGATGTGTTGCAGCGCCATCTAGTGACTAGTTACACCAAAGTGGACATAGAATAAACACCTGCATGAAAAAATACATACATGTGCCAACTTTCATTGTGATCGGTCAAACTGTGTTGAAGTCTATTAAACAGATTAAACTAATAATAAACGTCTTAGATAGTATATTCAACTGAAATTGAAAATGTTTTGAGCTTATTAATATGTATGTTATGTAACGAAATTGTAAAATTATTTATACTAAAGATTTCTTATCCATTGTGTTTTTTATTTCACATGTATCCAATTCTTTAACTAAGCACACGGTAGGTAAAAAAATATCCTACGTGGGTAGGAATGGTAGCGTAAAATGGAGGGAGATAACGTGCGAGGTTCCGACGCGGTCTTGCATGTCGTGCTCCCCGCTGGCATCAGCTTAGTCTGTTTACGCTGACGATACTGTTGTGCTGGGCAGCTCCTCGAGAGAATCATTGAGCTTAATCAGCAAGCAGTCACAACAATTGTCGTGGCCGAAATCCAAGTTCTGGGTCTGCAAATGGCGCCGCACAAAACCAGGTGCAGATATATGGTGCGGATATCCGCACCATATATCTGCACCTGCGAGAAAATTAATAAGATCGAGTCAAATTCCTGGGGGTTTTAATTGAACAATGCCTTTCATTTAAACCTCATATTGATCTGGTGGCTAAGTATGTTGGAAATCTGATTTATGTTTTGAGACTGATACTTAACTCAACCAATAAAAAGATTTGCGAGTCGGTTCTCTGCTATTGTATAACTGTATGGGGTGGAGTTGGCATAACTACTATGATACAATTGTAACGTGCTCAACGATCGGTGCCAAAGATCATGAATAGAAAACTATTTAAGTTCCCCACAGAACGGCTATATGAAGAATCGACAGTACTTAATGTAAGACAATTGTGCATTTTTAAAACAGTATTGAAACAGCATAGGAATACAATCCGATCCACCGAATATGCAAAATTACTGAAATATCGTGTCTTCAAATGTCCTCTGACTGTAGAAAAACTTTTGTACAACATGTGCAAGAATTGATGCTTAGTTTTTTATGTAAAAAGTGGTTAGAGTCTGTAATATAAAACATTGTAGAATCGATGAGTCAAAATGATTGTTCAAAAGCGCCTGATAGCTCATACCTATTCCGAATCTGAAGCTTTGATACGAGTGATATCATAACAGAAAACAATCTCACACTCACACACTCTCAAGTCCACACTTGTTACACAGTCACATCTTTACATACAGTTTTACATTCACTCTCAACACTTCAAAAAGATACGTTTTACAAAAATAGTAACATTTGTGTTTTTTTTTAACAATGTTTAGATTAGGTCTTCGTTTTCGTTTAACATTTAGTATTTTCACAATATTTTCTATATTAATGATAACCACATCGTATTGACTCTCGATCGACACTCAACATCCCCACTAGGATTTGTCGCAGCCCTCTATCACTCAAACGTGTGCTGGCAGAGAATTCAAGTTTGAGTTCAGGTCGCTTTTGTACATGGACTATCAAAAGTACTTATTGTTTGTAAGCTGTGTGCAATAAGGAATTACAATAAAAATCGATAGATATCCTATACTTATCACATATTTTTGTACATAATGCAATACTGCGGTGCCATGCACCACGGCCTCAATCAATCTTGCCTAAGATCCTTAACCCCTCTCTTCCTAACCACTTCAGTCCAATTTCCATCTTTCCCTTCCTATCTAAAGTGCTAGAGGCCTGCGTCCACAAACGATTTTCCCGCTATATTTATGTCAATAACCTCTAAAGTCCTCTTTAGTCTGGGTTTTGGCCAAGCCACAGCACTGTATCTGCCCTCCTTAAAGTGTCTGTTGATACTAGGTCCAGCATGGAGGACACCAAGGTCATTGTGCTAATATTAGTTGACTTCTCTAATGCTTTTAATACCGTCAGTCACGACATCCATCTATCTTTTCCCATCATATGGTCTCTTCCGATACAATGGAATGGTTTACATCATATCTGCGGAAGCACGAGCAATCAGTCTATGTTAAGGAGTCCTCCTCAACTTGGTGCAACCTGAAAACTGGCGGGATACTATCTCCTCTTCTTTTTTTGTATTTAAAAATCTTATTACCCAAAAGCTTCAGTGTTCGTATCATCTTTATGCCGACGACCTCCAGTTGTACGTTCAAACCAAAGTGTAAGATTTAGCCAATGCCGTTCTTAGCCATAAACCAAGATCTCAAAGCCATAAACACCTGGGCTGGGAGTTTTGGTTTGGCGGTAAACCCCACTAAGTGCCAGGTCATTATTTTAGGAAGCCATCGAAACATCCATAAAATGTAAAGGACTAACAGTAGTGCTTGATGATTGATGATGATTGTGCCTTTGTAGATAACAACTTTGTGGTACAGACCACAAAGTTGTTATCTACAAAGGCACAATCATTCCTATTAGTTCCAGCGTTAAAGATCTTGGTTTGCATCTTGAAGCTACTTTCAATTGGCGGTCCCAATTTAAAATGTAAGCCAACAAGTACCTGGAATACTGCGGGCTCTCCATGGGCTTAATTTTTTTCCCACGTCTCATAAAAAATGGAAAAATAAATCAAAAGACGATACACATTTTTTTTTAAATATAACACGTTGCCCCACACTTGGATTTCTCCTGTGTCGTCGGTGCGTTTACAGACATGAATTCCACATACAATAACACCCAGACCCGAAACAACTACCTGCAGATCATACAAATATTTATCCCGTGCGGTAATCGAACCCACGACCCGGAGCGCAACAGCTGATTGTATCAGCCACTGCACGGCAATCGTGCCGTCAATTAAAATGCAATATATCCTACCTACAGTTTTTCATTACTCAGTACATGAATCATATAGTAATGGTGCAAGTACTGGAAGTCAAACCTCTCAGCGAATAACCTAAGGATGCTGTTGGTGCTGGCCCGAACCCTGCGCACCAGGGCTGCACATCGTTTCCGCACAGTTGCATAGAAACAATCTACTCGCCATTCAGCGAACATCCAGATGCGCTGCAAAATCGAGCCAACCCCATCAGCACCCTGAACGCATTATTATATTGCAGGGCGTTGCATAGTTTGCACGAGTATGAGACCCACGGGCGGTTGGTGTAAAAGGATATACAATATGCTCAGAACAATGTCATTTTAACTTTTGTGGTGCAACGAGCACACCTGCAGGCCAACATATTCGCTCTCACAGACAACGCCCTGCGCTCTCGTTCTGTCTGAATTATCCTTTAGGTCGGAGGATAACACATGTCCAAGATATTTAAAATGTTCAACCCACTGAAGTGGTATTTATTCCATTTAATTTAGTGGCAGGTACAGTTGAAGGAAGTTTTCCTCTAGCCTGAAATACCATGTATTCACTTTTCTAGACATTATATATTAAGCCATGGCTGTAAGCATACTTTTCACACATGCCCAACAGCCTCAAAAGACTACACACATATGCACTCATTAGCACCATACAATCCGCATAGCTGATATTGTTGAAGCAAATACCGTCAACTGCCGTGGCAGCTGACACGGGTGCTGCTGAGCTCATCTATCAGTTCGTTGACGTACAGGTTAAAGAGCTTGGGCGAGGTAAGCCCTCCCTGCCTCTCCCCACACTCCAACATGTATGGCTCCGAGTATGCACATCGACCAATGCACGACATTGATAGGTTCTGGTTGTGATACCGAAATTTAAAAATATTACTAAGTTCTGTTGGCAAAGCCATATCCTTTAGTTTTTGCCATAGGACGTCGTAGCTAAACAGGTCAAATGTCCTAGACATATCAAGAAAGCATGCCTAAATGGGCGTTCGTCGTTCAGTGTAGTACTTGAAAGTTTGCTTTAAAGACAAGATTGCAGTTTCTGTGGAGAGTCCATGTCTGAAACAGAACTGATTATCATGTGTGTAAAAGGATTCTTCTAGTTGATTATTAAGCAAACTATCAAGCACCTTCACTACAGTAGTGGCCACTGAAATCGGCCTGCAGTTTTTTTTTATCATTTATTGGTTATATAAACCAGTCTTATTTTTCACAACTGGCACCTCCACAGTTTTTCATCAGTGCAGCTGGTAAGTATGAATCAATCATCAATAATAAAGTCCACTGCTGGACACAGGCCTCCCCCAAAAATCACCACAACGACCGATATGGGTGTGTTGTGTGCTCATTGGGGGGTTTTGCCATAATCGCCACGCTCGGCAGGCGGGTTGGCGATCGCAGTTGAGTTGTTAATGTACTCGAAGGACACTGTTGCCCATCCTCCGGCTAATCCCATAGTCGCCTTTTACGACACCCAAGGGATGAGATGGATAGGTGCTATTCGTAGCCAGCACCACACGGCAAAGCCGGCACCACACAGCAACTGCAACTGGTAAGTACGAATGTATATAGGTTATAGAACATTGCGAGCACTCTGGGCAGATGAAGGCCTGCGTGTTTCAAACTGGGACAAATGGGATTTGTTTGACACAAATTATGTCGTTATATAATTTATCAACATTCTCACTAAGTCAGAACAGACGATCGGAACTTACAACAACTAAAGCTTAGCGTAAACTAAGCTAAGTCAAGTAGTCAAAATCGACTACTTTGAGTGAATCTAGCGTCACTAAGCCGGTAAAGGTGTAACAGCAACAGGAACTATGAATTATGGATATATGAGAAAGTTGTTTACTTTGATTGTCATGTTTAGTCCATACGAATTGCCTCACGCGCTCTTCGAAACAACTCTCGGTTCAGCTTAGTGAGACGCTCGCTGACGTAGAACCACGTTGTCGGGCCCGGCATGTCGAGGTCGGCAGATGTGTATATGATGACGTACTCTCGCACCTTCTAGCAGCTCATCGCGCAAGTCGTGGCGTGCAAGGCGCACTACGATAAAGCGCGGGTGGGTCTCCACTGGTGCCGTGGCTTGGGTTGCATTGATGCGTCTCCCTCCAACTCGCTCTGCACTCACAATATCGCGCGCTTCTATTTTCACCCCGGTTTTTGAGGCAACTAGTAGTGCCGTATGAGTGGGGTATTCACCACTAGTTTCGGGCAAGTTCGAGATTTGAATATCAATTACCAGCAACTCCTGATCTCGATCATTAATGTCACATCGCAGTTGGGCAATGATCTCGTCCACATCAGAAGGCTCTTGGGGCTGAAGCTGTTTGCTCTCCATGACAGCCACTCGCTCCTCCAAGTTGCTCATGCGATCATTGGTGGCTTTAACTGACGATCTTAATTCAGCCAGGTCGTCGCGGAACAACTGAAACTCATTTCGAACAGCAATCATGGGCTCCTCCTTAAAATTTCAGTTCAGTCCTGAAATCTGCAGTGAATTCATGTGCCATGTTGAAGGCATCGTCGAAGGTATTAACAGGACTAGTGCCCATAAGGTTAACCAGACTCTCATTAATTGTGGTTGCGGCTTGTACTTGCCCCCTTACTGGCATTTCTGCCCGGTTATCCCTTACCTGGTACTTCATACACTCAGGGCAGTGCCAGGTGGTGGTAAACGGGTCCGTAGATAATATCCCAACGCACGCGCCGTGGTACCAAGACCTGCAGTTATCGCACTTAGCGGCCTCTATCGGTGAAAGAAACTTACTGCAACCTCCGCACTTTGCCATAGTAAAGATAATCGCAACTTTAACAGCAATCGATCTCTTTAATTAGTATGCAATAGGACCAATAGAAGGCGCTGTTTTAGAAATGGCGTTTATGGCAGTATTCAAGGTGTTATGGTACGCTGAGACACAATGGGATGACACACAATAATTAAGTCAGCGCGCATACAATTGAACTAAGTCACTTAATATATTTGCGTAACAAATCGAAAAACACTTATTTAATTTGTTGTATAGGGTAGATACACACTGATAGTTGCAAATGAGATTGTCTTGTTTAGATTTATTGTTTTACACTCCACAAATGCACTTGATAACAATGTCACTTGTAAATTGCACTTCTTTAAGTATCTGCACAATAAAGTTATGCGAGTAGAACCGTTGAATTTTTATTTATACTTAATAAATACAGACAGAGCTTAGGGCTGATTGACATCCGTCTACCGTACTACTTTTAATCTAAAATGTAATGGGACACCAACCGGCGGGCTGATTAGCTAAAAACAGCAACAGCAGACGCGATAGCAGCTATCGCGCAGCTAAGGACCCACCGGTGGCAAAGCGTTAAAAACATTGGTATTACGTAAGGCATCGCCCGCCAGTCGCTATTGTGGAATATGCATAGTTACTAACGCTAGTAGCCACCGGTGGAACTAAAAAGATAGAACGTTTTTAGTTCATTGATTGTCCGACAGAGGCGCGTCAGAGATCTTCGCCTGTCTAGTCGCTATTGGTAAATAGGTAATACTAAATTGACGTTTGACAGCGGCGTTGGAGCAATTTACGTCTGTTGCAAAGCGTCTGCGACTTAGGTAATCAGCCGGCGGGGACTCTCCATAGCTGCACTATAAAATGAAGTCATGGATTGTCCCCAGTAGTAGGCTATTGTATGAGATAACGACTGTTGTTTTATTATTATAATTTGTGTATTTGTGTGTGTATAGTAATAAGTTAACATTCTTCTAAGGTGTTTTTTCTATATTCACTGCTTTTGTCAATTTACACCCAACGCGACTTTTTAATATTTTATATTGTCCCTAACTAAGCCTTAACTCAGTCAATTCATAAGAAAATATGATCAACACTTCTTATTTTAAACCTTTTTTCTAGATTACTAAAAAACCATTTATGTATTTTTCAATTCTTCCCGGAAGATTTTAAGAAGAAGAAGTTTTATTTATCTTTTCGTTATTTTATTTGTGCTAAATTATATATATTTTCATATTATGTGTTTAAATTTTAAGATTTATACAATAATTATGTAATTTCTCCTCTTCTACCATTACACACTGCTGTCTACATTTTATAACTTATCTCTCCTGTCGCAGGTCTGCTGGCAGAAATTTCTTTTGAAATAAGCGGTACCTTTGTACTCAAGTGTCTGTATATACCTACTGTATCTTAATACATTATCGCTGTGTGTACATAAATTATAAATAAAATAAAATAAAATAAAGATTTAATTTTTTATTGACATTTTGTTTTTGTTATGCTTTAATATTAGTTGTAGCTCTATTTAACTTGACTTTGTTATAGATCTTTTATAGGGTCCATATAATTAGAATAGAATATTCTTTATTGTGCACCATTTTAAAAAAACAACTACTGGGCATAATTTAATGAACAGTAATTGTACAATGGGCCGTCTTATCGCTATTAGCGATTTCTTACAGACAACCTTTGGATGGACAAGAAAAAGATGGACAAAGACAAAGGGGTATTCCGTGGTGTACTCATTATGTTAATATAATCAAATAGTGAATTTATTAAATATAATACAAATAGGTATTTATTCCATAAATTACTTAAATAATATGCACACGTATCTTACATACACACGTATCTTTTATAGGGTCCATATAATTAGAATAGAATAGAATATTCTTTATTGTGCACCATTTAAAAAAAACAACTACTGGGCATAATTTAATGAACAGTAACTGTACAATGGGCCGTCTTATCGCTATTAGCGATTTCTTACAGACAACCTTTGGATGGACAAGAAAAAGATGGACAAAGACAAAGGGGTATTCCATGGTGTACTTATTATATTAATATAATCAAATAGTGAATTTATTAAATATAATACAAACAGGTATTTATTCCATAAATTACTTAAATAATATGCACACGTATAACGTAAAACAATATATAATACTTTATACAATACATTATAAATAATCCATGTATACATACATATATATGGATTATATGTATATTAATTATTTGATTCTTTCAAGTTACAGTTACAGTTTCATTACAATAATTCAATTTAATTACAATAGTTCAATTTAATTACAATAATTCAATTTAATTACAATAATTAATCATTCAACTACGTACCCAATTAAAAATCTTTCTAAGCTTTAGAACTTTGTTTTATTATTAGGTCTTTCTACAATGTAATAGTAGGTTAACAGACTTGCATTTCAATTAAGCGGGTACAAACACTGACTTTTACCAAACTTTTTCAACACCTAAACGGTGAAGGAACGGATTCTGAGGAAAACTAGATAGATAGACTAGGTAACTCGTCAACACGCAGAAAGCAAGCGTGGTGATCAAAACTCATTAGTACAGGCTGATAGTACCTATGGCTTATTTATGTTCGAAATGTACATGTACAATTCATTCGATTATAAAAAGTGATCGTTCGATTTAACCTTGAAATTAGCCCCTTCACCAAAAAGATAGATAAAATAAAAGAATATTCATATAATTTTACATAAATTTATTATTATTTACATTAAAGGTTAGCGAGCACAAAATATTTAAAGTTTTGAGTAAATAAAATCACAGCACTGACCATTTCGAAAACACAAACACGAAACGAAATTTTAGTAGAGAAACGACTGAAATACATAACACCAAGAATTATATAATAGTGTAACTATTCATTATTTAAAAGCTAGTTGAAAAAATATTGAAATTAAATTAGAGGTATATTAAGAACAATCATAATTTAAAAATTTATACATATCCTTAAATCAAGACGATTTCTTTATAATTAACGTGTTTACAATAAATTTGATAAACTATTTACGATAACACCCACAGATAGGAAAGGACTATCTGTGGAACACTGTGTTGGGTTGCCTGTCCCGCCTGTACCACCTGTCCCACCTGTCCCACCTGTCCCTGTCCCTGTCCCGCATTTCCCTGTCTCGCCTGTTCCTGTCCCGCCTGTCCCTGTTCCACCTGTCCCTGTCCCACCTGTCCCTGTCCCTCCTGTACCACCTGTACCGCCTGTACCACCTGTACCGCCTGTACCGCCTGTACCGCCTGTACCGCCTTTACCGCCTGTGCCGCCTGTGCCGCATGAGCCGCCTGTGCCACCTGTGTCATCTGTGCCACCTGTGCTGCCAGTGCCACCTGTGCCACCTGTGCTGCCAGTGCCGCCTGTAGCCCCCGGTGATGTTGGTTTATCAGTACAAGGCCAAGCTGCGGAAAAAGTATATAGGATCAAAATTTTGTTTTAAAACATTGCCCTACGCTAGTATTTCTCCTGTTCCGTGGGTACAGTTTACACACATAATTTCAAACCAACAAATACATACACCCGAAACAACTATCTTTGAATCAGACATATATATTTTCCGTGCTGGGATCGAACTCGCGACACGTTCCGCAGATAGTCAACCATTTAGCCACTGCACCAATCATGCCGTCTTACACTAAGCCTTCATCATGAGCCTGCGCTGAGTGCAAGGGGAGTAAAACATTGGTCTGAGTATAAGCCGTGCTTTCGATACATACCGCCAGTAGGGACTGCAACGTAACATATCTGAAACAAAAACATTGATAAACGATTGGATAACAACTACATATGCAGTATCTGTGAGTACACTACAACAGTAGTTGGAGTTGAGGTGTCCTTAGATAACTTTCTACCAACCATCAATGCTCATAATTTCAGCCAAAAGACGTCCACTGCTGGACTTAGGCCTCCCCTAAAGAATGAACAACGACCACTCTCGGTTTGTGTTGTGTGCTCATTGGGGGGTTTTGTCGTAATCGCCACGCTTGACAGGCGGGTTGGCGATCGCAGTTAAGTTGAGAAGATACTTGAAGGACACTACTGCCTACCTTCAGACTAATACCATAGTCACCTTTTATGACACCCATGGGATGAGATGGGGTGGTGGTATTCTTAGCCAGAACTTGGAACATTTATAACTCAACTGCGATCAGGGCAGGGGTTGCCATAATGCAATAAATGCAGACGTCGGCCAAGCGCGGCGATTCTGGCAAAACCCACTATAGGCCCACAACACAAAACAGGCGTTGACAGGCGGGTTGGCGATCGCAGTTAAGTTGAAAAGATACTTGAAGGAAGCTACTGCCTATCCTTCGACTAATACCATAGTCACCTTTTACGACACCCATGGGATGGGATGGCATGGGGTGGTGTTATTCTTAGCCGGCAGCTTTTGTTCAGCAGTGGACGTTTATCGGCTGAAATTATGAAGAAAGGTTGTATACTATATCATATAGGGAACTACAGTATAAAAATTGCATTTACCGCACATATAAAAAGAGCCAGTATCACGATTTTTGCCGTCATTTTTCTATTTCACTAAGCCACAACGCAGATACGTACTTGTACTACGTTCGTAGAAACATACCATTTATATACTTTTTTACTTATTGTTTTTACTGTGTTTAGCGGTACGAATTATAAATCATCTTTCAATTCAACCCAGAACAAATGCTTTTGAAACTCACATAAAGAATTTCAAATGCTTTTGAAACTCACATAAAGAATTTTGATGTCAATAACTTACACCTTTTGTCTATACAAAGTTATAAATAGCTCGAACTGTACCGAACATAGAACATTTGTGGAAAACATAATTGCTGCGTTTACTATGAACAATGCTGATACCAAAACAGCGGTTTTGAAGAGTTTTGTCTATTTGTTGATCTATTTTCGTTGAAATTTTGCTGTAATATCCATTTAACGCCGACTCAAGATCGAAAATTGCTCACGCTATGAAAGATGATCTGTAATGCTCATGCATAAGATAGACATAATTGTCTACTATTTCGCATAACCGCTTCATCACAACGAGACAGATCTTAATAATTGGTTGCATTTTTATGTAAAAAGAGTCGTAAATCATAATATTAATTTATCAGGCTATTCCTCAAGTGCACAACACAATGCGGATTCTACAATTTGATTCTAAAACTTTTGATTTGACATTCAGTATTTTGCCTTGTATACGTAACAAATACTTTTTCGAAGAACGTTCCATTTACAGTTTCAGCGCTTTAAGATTTTATGTTATGGATGTAATATAAGCATAAGTTATAGACATTAAAAATCTTTGTGTGCATTTCAAAAGCATTTGTTCTGGACTTAACTTAAAGACAACCAAGATAGCCTAACGTTTCTTTCCATGAGTGCCGTTAAAGACAGAATAATAATCAGGTGTATATAATATGATAAACAGAGTTCACACATTCACTGATTACAGCACAATGTTATCACCAATCCGTACCTGTTTATGGAAATATACATATCTTATGAGCATTTACTGTGGAGCCTCTAAGACGACCCACGTCCGAGATAGGATATTTCCCAGCTGTACTCTATTCGCGTGGGTGCGTTTACCAACACAATACACCCAGATCCGGAACAACTACCTGCAGATCATACAAATATTTGTTTCGTGCGAGAATCGAACCCCGACTCGGAGCGCAATAGCAGACTGTACAGCCACTGCACAAATTATATTGTTGTTATCAAATCGTATATCTATTTTTTGTCTCAGACAAGTTACGTTGAACAGGCAGTACTTACTGGCGGTATGTATTGAACGTACGGTTTTATACTCACACCAGTATTTTCTCCCATGACTGCATATGAAACATATATAACGAAATCAGAAATATCCTATTGCGCCCATTTGGCGAGACAGGTCAGAAAGTAATCGGCTTGCGTTACATTAAACACAAAAAGCGAGTTTAAGTAGAGTAAGTGTAGCTGTACTACCTGTCAATGTTTGCCCTAAGTAGCTCTGAGTATAGAAAGAGATATTGTTACAACATAGAAATATAATTTAACCTCTATACTCTCTTCCAGAGCTTGTATTAAAAAACCAACATCACCGGAGACGTACGGGACAAGCACCCCAATACAGTGTTCCTGAGGTAGTGCTTTCCTATCTGTAGATGTAATCGTAAATGGATTATCAAAAACCACAATGAGAAGCATAAAGTTGCACAACGTGCTTTGTTGAAAACTTGTACTTTTAAATCATTTTTAACAAGGCTGTTGTATCAATTGACAGTTATTTATTATGAGAGTTATTTTAAAACAATATACTAGTTTAAAATTTAACCCAAACTTACTTAATAAACGCAGACTGCATGCAGTATTTCAAAGAGTTAACAAGCCAAAAACTACTATTATTAGAAGATATTTCGTTTTCATTGGCGCTTTTCTATGTTTTATAATCAATAAAATTCAACAAGTTCTTGTGTACAAAGAAAGTAACTTACTATCTACAAGGTCTATCTTACGAAGAAACGGAGGACTTGATCAGTATACCCAACTAGCTGCAGTTAACTAGTTGTATGATCTGCAGGTAGTTGTTCCGGGTCTGGGTGTATTGTGTGTGGAGTTTGTGTCTGTAAACGTACCCATGACACAGACGAAATTATGGCGTGGGGCAACGTTAACAAAATGCAGTTACAGTACAGCTAGTAAACATCCATGTCGGACGTGGGTCTTCTTAGAGGCTCCACAGTAAATGCTCCTAAGAAAATATAATTTGGCTTTTACTTAAATCCAGAACAAATGCTTTCGAAATGCACACACAGGTTTGTTATGTCTATAACTTATGCTTATATTTCATCCAAAACATAAAATTTTAAAGCGCTTAAATTGTAAATAGAACGTTCTGCGCAAAAGTATTTCTTAGGTAAGGAACAATACTAAATATCAAATCAAAAGTTTTAGAGTCAAATTGTGGAATCCATTTTGTGTTGTGCACTTGAGGATTAGCCTGATAAATTAATATTACGATTTACGACTCCTTTTACATAAAAATGCAACCAATGATTAAGATCTGTCTCGTTGTGATCACGTGGTTATGCGAAATAGTTGACAGACAATAATGTCTATATTACGCATTAGCATTACAGCTCATCTTTCATAGCCTGCGCAATTTTCGATCTTGAGTCAGCGTTAAACGGATATTACAGCAAAATTTCAACGAAAGAAGGTCAACAAATAGACAAAATTTATCAGAACTTATGTTTTGGTATCAGCATTGTTCATAGTAAATGCAGCAATGACGTTTTTCACAAATGTTCTATGTTCGGTACAGTTCGAGCTCTTTATAACTTTGTATAGACAATAGGCGTAAGTTATTGACATAAAAATTCTTTATGTGAGTTTCAAAAGCATTTGAAATTCTTTATGTGAATTTCAAAAGCATTTGTTCTGGATTGAATTGATCTATGATTTATAATTTGTACCGATAAACACAGTAAAAACAATAAGTAAAAAAAGGATATAAATGGTATGTTTCAACAAATGTAGTACAATTACGTGTCTGCGTTGTGGCTTAGTGAAGTAGAAAAATGGCGGCAAAAATCGTGATATTGGCTCTTTTTGTATGTGCGGTAAGTGCAATTTTTATACTGTAGTTCCCTATATGATATAGTATACAACCATTCTTCGTCATTTCAGCCGATAAACGCCTACTGCTGAACAGAAGCTTCCCCCAAAGATTGCCATAACGACCGATATGGTTTTGTGTTGTGGGCCCATAGGGAGGGTTTTGCCAGAATCGCCACGCTTGGCAGATGGCTGCATTTATTGCATTATGGCAACCCCTGCCCTGATCGCAGTTGAGTTATAAATGTTCCAAGTTCTGGCTAAGAATACCACCACCCCACCTCATCCCTTGGGTGTCATAAAAGGTGACTATGGTATTAGTCTGAAGGTAGGCAGTAGTGTCCTTCAAGTATCTTTTCAACTTAACTGCGATCGCCAACCCGCCTGTCAAGCGTGGCGATTATGGCAAAACCCCCAATGAGCACACAACATAAACCCAGAGTGGTCGTTGTTCATTCTTTAGGGGAGGCCTAAGTTCAGCAGTGGACGTCTTTTCGCTGAAATTATGAGCATTTATGGTTGGTAGATAGGTATCTAAGAACACCCACGTCCAACTACTGTTGTAGTGTACTCACAGATACTGCATATGTAGTTGTTATCCAATCATTTATCAATGTTTTTGTTTCAGATATGTTACGTTGCAGTCCCTACTGGCGGTATGTATCGAAAGCACGGCTTATACTCAGACCCATGATTTACTTCCCTTGCACTCAGCGCAGGCTCATGATTAAGGATTAGTGTAAGACGGCACCATTGGCGCAGTGGCTAAGCTATTGGCTTTATGCGCAACGTGTCGCGAGTTCGATCTCCGCACGGAAAATATATATGTATGATTGAAAGGTAGTTGTTTCGGGTCTATGTATTTGTCGGTTTAAAATTTATGTGTGTAAACTGTACCCACGGAACAGGAGAAATACTAGCGTAGGCCAATGTTTAAAGTTGTTAAAAGGAAAAGAAAGATGAAACATCCAGTATACGATTCAGTAGCCGTACGAAAGACATACGAAATGCATATTAATGTAATAGTCACAAATGACACGTAATGATCGGCGAGAGCTTTACTGAAAATAGTGATATATAGCGATTTTGAGTAGGGTTAGTGTAGCCGGGTCAAACTTATCTGTCAATATTCCAACTATGTATTTGTTTAAACAATACAAAATATTGATCCTATATACTTTTTTCCACAGCTTGGCCTTGTGATCATAAGTCAACATCACCGGGTACGGGCGGGACGGGTGGGACAGGAGGTACAGGTGGTACAGGCGGGACAGGTGGGACTGGCGGGACAGGCGGGACGGGTGGGACTGGTGGGACAGGTGGGACAGGGACAGGCGGGACAGGGACAGGCGGGACAGGGACAGGCGGAACAGGGACAGGCGGGACAGGGACAGGCGGGACAGGGTCAGGGACAGGCGGGACAGGCAACCCAACACAGTGTGCCACAGAAAGTCCTTTCCTGTCTGTAGGTGTAATCGTAAATAGTTTATCAAATTTACTTTAAACACGTTGAATAAAGATAATCTTGATTGATAAATAAGTATAACATTTTAAATTGTGATTTTTTTAATGTACCTTTAATCTAATTTCAATTTTTTAATGTAATCACACTATGTGTATATAATATAATTTTTAGTTTTGTGTATTTTTTCGTGTCAGTCTTTTCGCTACATTTCTTTAGAAATGGTCTGCAGTGATGTGATTTTAGTTACTCAAAACATAAATTATTTTGTGCTGGCTAACCTGTAATGTGAATAATAATAAAATAATCTAAAATTAAATGAATTTTCTTTTATTTTATTTATCCATTTTGTTTTTTTTTTGTTTTTGTAATAAGCTACAGTCATTCCTATTCTGGGATTATTCTAATTTTGAGGTTAAATAAAACGGGTTTCTATATTCTTTTTTTTATCGAATATATTGTATAGGTACATTTCGAGCATAAATCAGCCATAGGTACGATCAGCCTGTACTAATGAGCGTTGATCACCACGCTTGCTTGCTGCGTGTTGGCGAGTTATGATTAGATCTAGGTTTCCTCAGAATGTTTTCCTTCACAGTGAAGGTGATGAACAAGTTTGGTAAAAGTCATTGTTTAAACCCTAAGTCTGTTAACCTACTGTTACATTGTAGAAAGACCTGACAATAAAACAAAGTTCTAAAGGGTAACAGACTTTTAACTGGGTACGTAATTGAATTACTAATAATTGTAATTAAATTGATTTATTGTAATTAAATTGAATTTTGTAATTAAATTGAATTATTGTAATTAAACTGTAGAATTGCCATTAGTCAGTATAATTATTTAATTACATTGAAATAATTATATGAACCCTATAAAATATCTATCAAAAAGTTGAGCGAGCTACAACTAATATTGAGGCATAACAAAAACAATTAGTCAATAAAAAAATTAAATCTTCCAGGAAGAGTTGAAAAATATACTAAACAAAGTGGTTTTTTCAACTAATTAGATCCTTATCTAATTAATTAGTAACTAATAAGCTAGAAAAAAGAATGACAACCCCGACTATACCGAAGATGTTCAAACGGTACGTAGATGACACTTTTACCATCTTGCCTCACCATTCTTCGATCTAGGCGACTCCGTCATAGTGGCGGGGATCTCAATGCCAAACATGAGTCTTGGAACTGTCTCATCCACAATCACAGAGGAAGTAAATTATACTCCCTCAGTACCTTCCTCAATTTTGACATCATCGCCTCGATGTATCCCACCAATGTTGACCATCGCCCGGATATGCTCGACATAGCACTTCTAATGAATGTCAACCTTAAGTTGCATTCCATAAGAGCTAGACTCCGATCACCGTCCTGTGATCTTTCACCTCGCCTCCCGCTTTGGCCCCACGGACACAGGACAACCCCCTCAGGCCATTGTGACGACGGACTGGAGGAAAGTTAGGCAACACCTCAACGACCCCTCGTCCGCCCAGTTAGATAGAAATCCCGAATGCGTAACGTCAGTCGCAGACACGCTAGGCGCGATCGACTCCCTCACCGGTCATGTACAGTCCGTCGTGAACGATTGTTCACGGCGAGTTCCAGCGATGGAAGACCATCGTATGAAACTCCCTGACGATGTACGTACACTGATGACGGAGAAGAACGCAGCCCTTAGAGCGTACTCATCCTTTCCCAGCGAACCTAATCGCCTCTTTATGCGCCAGTTACAGCGTGCTGTCAAGGAACGTATTAAGGAGTGCCGAGAGGCTAGCTGGGACAAGATGTTGGGCGACTTAGAGCCAACTCACCTTGCGTTCTGGCATCTGCAACGGAAATTCAAATCCATCCAATGTTGTCCCCCCCCTCAACCGTCCCAATCAAAGGCGTTTGATGACGACGAAAAATCCAAATGCCTAGCTGACAGTCTAGAAGCGCAATGTTCCCCAAGCACTCTACCTGTTGACCAAGCTCACCCCGCAAAGGTTGAAGCTGAAGTAGAACGTAGAGCAGACGAGGTCAGAAATCTCGTGAAAAATATTCACCCTCGCAAATATTCGCCCCCGGATCATATATATCTAATATATAAAATTCTCGTGTCACGGGGTTCGAACTTGAATTCCTCCGAAACGGCTCGACCGATTTTTGTGATCCTTAGCGTGATTGTCGGCCAGGGTGGAGAATCGGCCAACATCTATTTTTCATCCCCCTAAATGTTAAGGGTAGTCCACCCCTAAATTTTTTATTTTATTTTTTAGGCAAAAAATTTTGTTTTAATTTTTTATGACACAACATACAAAAATCTCATAATACTCTCAATTTTTCACCCCTCTACGATCAACCCCTATTTTTTATTTGTTAATTATAAACTTTAATTTTTTGGCAAAATCTAATATATAAAATTCTCGTGTCACAGTGTTAGTTACCATACTCCTCCGAAACGGCTTAACCGATTTTTATGAAATTTTATATGCCTATTCAGTAGGTCTGAGAATCGGCTACTATCTATTTTTCTTACCCCTAAGTGACCCACCTAAGTCCACCCCTAAATTATTATTTTTTACTTTTCGAAAAAAAATTTTATTTATATTATTTTTATAATGTGGCATAAAAAATACATACAACCCTAAATTTTCACCCTTCTATCACCAACCCCTATTTTTTAATAGTTATTTTAGTAATTTTTCATCCCGCTCGATAACTGATCAATTATCACTTGGTAAGTTATCCCTCCAGGCGTCTACCGTAAACATACTGGGCGAGAAGTGACACCGGACCGGGCACGGAGTAGGGATGAGACCGAAGCCGGTCTCCTGTTTCTCTCACACAATAAGCCTTCTCTCACACCCTCCACAGTTTTCGCCCATTATATTATTATTTATGCATCAAGCGTAATAGTAACGTTTACAATTATCATTTTACTATACTGAATGTTATCTCGAATAGGCGCCGAAATGGCTCAACGGTTCTCAATGAAAATTTTCGGGATCAATATATGAATTATAACTTAAATTTTCATGTGTGTTTCAATTTTATATATTGCAGCAGGGTCCAGAATACAAGAATAGGTGTAAATATAATTTGCGCCTAGCGTAGCGGGCGGGTACGGCTAGTATATATATATATAGATCGATTTACCGAATACCTTGACGACGTTGGTTGGAGGTGGTGCGTGAACTACAGATATTTCGCGTCATTACCCCCGGTGATGCGCCGAATTTTTATTCACTCATTTCCTCCCTTAGGTCTCAATAAATGCTGTTGGTTTATGAGAAAGTAAACGAATCTCGCACAGCAAGATAAATCGGAATCTCGCAGTTGGTTCTCGCATTTTTAAATACACACATATCTATATTATGATATCGCTTCGATTCCAATCGATACGAGTATCATATAGGCAGTATAGATATTGTAGTTATGGTTGTATCGGCCATTTATACATCTACTGCTGAACAAAGGCCACCCCCATAGATTTTCACAACTGTGTCATCGTTCTGAGGGGTATTTGCCAATACTCACCACGCTTGGCAGGCGGGTTGGTGAGCACAGTATGGCTACCGTTTCACAGAAGGGACGCTGCTGCCCATCCCTCTGGTTTAGATTCCCTTAGTCGCCTTTTACGATATCCACGGGAGGAGATGGAGTGGTGCTATATTCTTAATCCGGACACCACACGGAGACCGGACACCACACGGAGATAGTTATGGTGTTTGTTTTTTAAAGATTCACGCAAAGACTAATTAATAATCAATCTGTCACACATCGCAGTTGTAATTAATTTATCCAGGTTCCTTCTTCGTATATAACTAAGAAAACGTTAAGTGAGTGTGGAATGGCAACGCGAGCCCTAGTATGAAACAGGACCAGTGTAATTCTATTAGTAATTATATAAAGCTAGTTGGTTTTTTATTTTTTTCTATTAAAACGTTGTCCCACACTAGGATTTCTCCTGCGTCGTGGGTTCGTTTACAGGCACAAATGCTACACACAATACACCCAGACCCGGAACAACTTCCTGCAGATCATACAAATATTTGTTCCGTGCGGGAATCGAACCCGCGACCGGAGTGCAGCAGCCGACTGTATCAGCCACTGCACCAACCCTGCCGTCGCCGATTTACGAGTTCTGATTTGGATAACAAATCCTGATCGTTATATTTCCACATTTAAATGTTGACCTTTCGTTTTTATTGCCCATGTAGTCTTTTTGTCGTTTTTATTGTCTATACAGTATTTATTTGTTGTCCATATAGTTTTTGATGTCGTTTTTGTTGTTATCTATAAACATACATTTAAATGTTGACTTTAATCTTTTTTACCTCTTTAGGAGTAGTTTTCGATCGGAGACCGCGCACCGGAAAACGCACAGTGGGACGACGTCCAACCAGGTGGACAGACGACCTCGTGAAGGTCTCTGGGAGTCGTTGGAGGGGCCGCCATGAATATCATGTAACCGCTCGTTGTGGAAATCTAAGGGGAGGCCTTTGCTCAGCAGTGGTCGTCCTGTGGCTGATATGAAGATGTTGATGATCTCTTTAGGGACAATAACTATAACGTTACGTATATACAGAATTTTAAACGTGGTATCATCATAATTTTAATTTTAATTCAAATCCATACCAACCGCTTCGTCCAAATATCGTAAGTACACTAAATAAATCTAGAACAACATTTTCCGCTCTCAGGGGCACTCCACCAAACGGTATCATTTCGAGGCGCTCCGCATACATCCGTTGACACTCGGGTATCTAGTAAGCTGACGTCACATAGCCGCATCGCATATAATCCGACGCCGGATAGACAGGTGGCCCCGGGCCTGTTTCCCAGCCGATACTTGTGCTGATAATACTGTTATTTTATTCTTATGCATTACATTCGTCGTATTCCGTATGGTAACCAGATTAAGAATATACTACCACTCCATCTCCACCCGTGAATGTCGTAAAAAGCGAATAAGGGACTCTAAACCAAAGGGTTGGGCAGCAGCATCCATTTTGTGGAACAACAGTCGTTCTGCGCTCACTAATCCCGCCTGCCACGCGTGGTGAATACTGGCAAATGCTCCCAAAATGACGACACACGACATGTAACCTGTCGTTTATGGGGAGGCATTTGTTCAGCAGTGGACATGACATCATCATCATTATATGTGTATTCGTAGATATTATTATTTATCAGGATATTTATTTTATTTATTTCATCATTTCGGCCGAATGAAGTCCACTGCACGGCAAGTGTCACGGCACGTCACGGCAGTGAACGTCAATTGGCTGATATATATGATTCTAATAAAAACTTTTAAACGGATTACATAGAGTATATTTATTGAATTTCCTAACATTTCGAACACTTTGCAGCATTGGTGGTCGCAGGATGGCATCCTGTTCGCTTTTGTTATAATGAAGAATAATCGCGAATACCTAGGACTTAACTATGATATACATATCTATGATGTGAATAAAAACATTTCTCAAATAACAGCTCTTTACTGCAGTTAACAATTTCACTTTTATACAGCGTTCCATAGGTTTTATAACATAACATCTAAATATCGTAACACAATCACGGCTCACTAGACAGGCCGTAGTCCTGAATCTTGCTCCCAGTCAATATTTTACGTGGGTGCACCGGACCGATGTGGTTTGTTCCGCTAGCAACTTCAGAACAAAGTTTAGGAGTTTTCCAGAACTTTGCCTAAGGTCGCTGCGTTAATTGATTGTCTTTGACTGTTTCAGTTGGCTTTACTTCTTTTCGGCACAGGAAAATGCGTCTTACAGGTAATGCCGCAACTTGTACTAGTAAACCTTGAGAATGTTCAAGTTTTATTTCCAATAAAATTGTATTTTTTTACTTAACACTTGGAGTCAGAAATTTTGAATCGTTAGTGGTTTGAAACCATACTAAAACAGCTATAGTAAAAATCCTTGAAATGATTTTCCTATACTTTTATGATGCTAGTTAATATACTTTGAATGTATATTTTTTAATCCTTTATAATATAGACGTAGGAATTAAGTAGAACATAGCATTCCAACGGATGAATAGATGTAACAAGTCTTATATTATTTCGTGTTACAGCGAAGTCTATGTTTCTTTAACTAAGATAAAAAAAGTTCCGGTTTATGTAAGAAAAGATTGATTGTGCAATAGTGTTATTATTATCAGGCAATTGTTTCTATTGATGTATTGCCGTGTGGTGCCGGCTCAGAATACCACCACCCCATCTCCTCCCATGGGTGCCGTAAAAGTCGACTAAGGGATTTGCCGGAGGATGGGCAGCAGCGTCCTTCGAGTACATTAACAACTTAACTGCGATCGCCAACCCGTCTGCCAAGCGTGGCGATTATGGCAAAACCCCCCAATGAGCCCACAACACACCCATATCAGTCGTTGTGGTATCTTTGGGCGAGGCCTGTGTCCAGCAGTGGACCTCATTCGGCCGAAATGATGATGATTGGTGTCTATTGAAATTAGTGGCCCTATTTGTGTATATATCACAGTGAAAACCCGCTTTTGGTTAGAACGTTTTACTGTAGTTCAAACTAGTGTAAACTGAAGCTTTCATTACAACTAGTATTTACTGCTAACTGAAAGTCAACACTAGTTAGGTATAACTGGACAAAACGCGTTTTCACTATTCAATCTTCTAAGGTGGATCCGACTTGAACACGTATAGTTTGGAAGGCTAAGGCTCCGTTTTTTTATTGGTGTCCAGTGGGAATTATACATGCACTTCCTTCGGTCCGGGGAAGGACGAAGGGGTATGCCGGACTCCTACCAGCATAAACCACCGGAGCGGTCATCTTCGGTACGGCTCCAGGTCAGGTTGATTTTAGAGTAAAAGCATTCTAACTGAAACGGGTTTTCACTCTATCATCATTTCAGCCGAATATAGTTCACTGCTGGATATACATAGGTCTCGCCCAAAGATCGCTACAATGACCGGTCTGCGTGTGTTGTGTGGTCATTGGGGGGTTTCCATAATCGCCAGGCTTGTCAGGTGAGTTTTATGCCATAGTCGCCTTTTACGACACCCATTGGATAAAATGGGTTGATCCTATTCATTGCCGGCACCACATGGCTAATATAACTTTCACTCTTTAAATATTTCAGTTCACGAACGCGCGTCAATTACTTAAATTTGAACCTTATGGTGATCTGCATAAAAGTCATGTGACGCGCGCTCGTCTATTGAAACAATTATAACATAAGTGAGTATAACGTCCGATCTTATTCGGCCCGATACTTGTTTTTTACGTAAATTGTGGTATATTATTCCTGTCGAATATGAATTAAGCACGCCTTGCTAGTCATAGGGTATATGAATACTATAAAACAGTATGTGTATAAAATTTTACTTTAAAACAGGCTTCAAATGAATACAATTTACAAAATAGATGAGGAATACTTATCGCTCTTTAAATTTCTAGACCAGGCACTATCTGTATTTTCCTTACGAAACAGAGCTTGTACGTAGCTACTAAGACTTTAATGAAGGTGTTATATCTGAGCGTGCCATTTCTTTCTATTAAGAATTGTGTAAAAGCTCTCAGACATTTTAAAAACCATGTCGGCACTACCGTGTGTCCGTGTGTAAAGGAGAATGAGCAGCAGCGTCCTTCGAAAACATTAACAACTCAACTGTGATCGAGAACACGTCTGCCAAACATGGTGATTATGGTAAATCAGACCGGTCTTATGGTGATCTTTGTATAAGCCCGTGTCCAGAATTGGCCGTTTTTCGGCTGAAATTATGATTACGATCCATTTATTTTCAATTTTAAGTTTTAGATGATGGTTTTCATTTCTAATAAAATATATCTGTCGTTATTTTACTACTTATGAATTTATTAGATTCACAAACTCTATTCTCAATCGAATTTGAATGACGAATTGGAAAACCCCGGTGGTATCGCATTTAAATGTATTCCCTGAAACGTCAACAGGGATACGCAACCTTTCACGTTAGTTACAAATTGCCGACAACCATAAAATTGCGGTTATATTTTATAACATATAGCTACAATGATACCAATTGCAATTTCAGAGTAAATTCTAATAAAAAGTCTTTCACCAAATATCTTCTTTTGGAAACTAGTTTTCGCTGAATATATTCTAGAGGTACGATGATTTAGTAGTTTTATCTTTATTTCGCAAGAAGGTTTCAAGAAACCTCCAGTGTGTTTTACCTCTGAAAAGTACTGCCGAAACAAACAAAGCATTCTATTTTAAAATTCAGATATATTTTATGGTACAATGACTGAGAAAAACGTAGGCTAAAGAATGGCGTTTTGAAGAAAGTTCCATAGTTGTTTTGAGTGAACCCGTCCTGACAGCTGACAAGTATGAATCAGTCATCGTGTAGGTAGACCGTGTTTTATGGACCTCAACGATCCGGTGCACCTCAGATGTACCATTACCAAACCATATGTGTAGGTCACATGGATACCTAAAATCACCAGACAGATATTATGAAGACAATATGTCTATGGCCGTGTGGTGCCGGCTCAGAATGCCGCCACCCCATCTCCTCCCATGGGTGTCGTAAAAGTCGACTAAGGGATTAGCCGGAGGATGGGCAGCAGTGTCCTTCGAGTACATTAACAACTCAACTGCGATCGCCAACCCGCCTGCCAAGCGTGGCGATTATGGCAAAACCCCCCAATGAGCCCACAACACATCCATATCGGTGGTTGTGGTGATCTTTGGGGGAGGCCTGTGTCCAGCAGTGGACTTCATTCGGCCGAAATGATGATGTCTATGACTGTCTACATTTTACTAGTATTCACGATTTTTGAATGACAAGACTTTGTACGCGGCTTAAACAATTGAAATTTGTAAAAGTTTTTATTTTTTGTAAGGATGTCATTATGAGCAGCTCGATCCCAAGCTTTTTTGTCAACCATAAGATAATCTGTAAGTTTATAGAAATCGTTATTAGAAATTCACTGCCTTATAGAACAGAAACCTTTGAGTTTGTTTCGGCGATTCTTCTCAGAGGCAGTCAGTATAAAAAAAAAAAAAATGTCGGCTTCATCTAAATTTATAGACGAGTGTTTATTGAAAACGACTTGCTAATATAAAGATCATTTCTTTTCATTTTATTTCAACAATTCTAACATCACACAAATGAGTTATAAATTCTTTGGAGTCTGGCCATTGGCAATGTTAATTTATCTTTGTGTGTCTATTCTGCTGAGATGCTCGTGATTTTATAGCAGATCAAACAATTATCAGATAACTTTTTATAGTGGTAAGGTACATACTTTGTATTTATTTAAATATTTGTTAGATATTGTAAGACCTTTGCAATTTTTTCTGTCCGAATACAACAGGTAAAGAAAGTACAAATCTCACGACGAATTTGCAGGTATAGATCAGGATAATTGTTAATTACTAGTTAGTTGTAAGGCACCTAAGGCGCCTAATTAAATATACAAAATAAAAAAACATTGAGTCTAAATATTATATTATATATAGTTATTATCCCAACTCACTGTTGTAACGCCCGTAACAGTAAAAGAATGAATCATCTTACAGCGTGACAGAGTCAGTCAATGACACAGTCAGAGTTCTTCAGTGAGTCCGTCAGTGAGTCCTTCAGAGTGTTCGTCAGTGAGTCCGTTAGTAAATCCGTCAGTGAGCCCTCAGTGAATTCGTCAGTGATTCCGTCAGCGAGTCCGTCAATGAGTCCAGCAGTAAGTACATCAGCAAATCAGTGATGACCGTAAATATATATAAATACATATATATATATATATATATATATATATATATATATTCGTAAGTATGTATTATTTATAACGCCAGAAATAGGACGTCGCATTGTTATTAGAAAAACCACGGTCACAAAACCAGGTGGCAAAGACTGCAGTAAATTTGCCATAAATAACAAATTTTATTCAAACCTGAGCGACACATTAATTAAAAGATAACCATTCTGAATTTTCAATCCTAACCCTCCAGGAGGTGAGTAAGGAGTGATGAGATGAGAGTAGGGAGTGAAGGGGTTTGAAGGGACTCTGCTGACGGTATGAAATGCCATCTGATACATAACAATGAGGGAGAACCCTCTCTATTCAAGATTTCACTTCGTATCCTAATGTACGGTGGACTAAAAATGCGCTGGTAAATGTTTTGTTTTGTGGAAAGACATTAGAAATAGGAAGGGTGTTGTTGCGCCAATTATAGAAATTTTTGTGTAGTAAGTACCTGGACGATGAAAAACCAGAAAATAATCAATACAGTGAAACGCCGTGGTGATTTTAGCCAGTAAGAATCTGGCATGCGGAACAGCCTTATTCATAGCAATCGGTATTAGTGAGGATTTCCCCACTATGAAAATAAAGGTGTTGTTCCTATAATATATAATCAGAATTTAGTTTATAAGCATTTCTATGTTAGAGAAAATGAATTTTATTCTGCACTTCCAGCTACCAGACAAAAATCTCACATGCTTAATCACCCCGATCTGGTAAAAGTACTACTTGGCGGACAAATATTTGTTCTCAGTGGTAATTAAAATCGTGACCATAGTGCAGTGACTTTTGTTGACCTTTTGCTATTTCTACATATGAAATTTGAAGGAACACATTTAGTTGAATAGACAAATTTCATCTATACAAATAAATAAAATTGAAGTGTCTGTTTGTAATGTCAAAATAACAGCTTTTTACTAAATTTATATGAAAGTATGTATGGGACATATAACAAAAAAACAATTTTTAAATTTTTTGTCTGTCTGTCTGTCTGTTTGTTCCGGGTAATCTCCGAAACGGCTGGACCGATTTTGACGGGACTTTCACTGGCAGATCGCTGATGTTTTAAGGAAAAACTTAGGCTACTTTAATTTTAGAATAATAATTAGGGTTCCGCGCAAAAAAAACCCTTGAAATCCAATATATATATTCTATGTCAAGTGTCTATGTCGAAGTACTCTAAATTCCTTTTATATTAAACGCGGGTGAAACCGCGGGTCCCAGCTAGTATTACAATAAAAATAAAAATAGGTAAAAATAAAACTCAACAGCAAAACACCAATTCGCCTCTCTATTTTAGCGCTGCGTAGTAAAACCTGTAGTTAAACTTATCGCTCTCTGCCGTAATTTGAAAATGGCACAATTCGAGCAATTGATCAGTCTCGCGATACAATCGCAGATTTTACTGATACAATCCCAAGTTTTAGTGATCCAACTCAAAGATTTTCTTGATCCGACATAGCTCAGGCCCACTCGATTGATGACTGGGCATTTGTCTCTATATTTAATACCAAGACTAATTTACGAGTTACTTTTGTGTTCAAAGGGTTTTAGTGTGACGGGTTGGTATTAAATTGCGTAGTATTTATTGATTTAAAAATGTTGGAATGAATTTGTTACTGGATATTACAAAATAAGCTGCAATTAATATGTTTATTAGTTAAACTGGTTTGTTAAATGCAGTGCAGTTGATAACATTAGTGACTGACTCACAATTCATTGATTCTGCAATTACAGTATAATTTAATCAAGTGTTCTTTCTTTTAGAAAACATATTGAATATCGGTAAAGCCTTATAGTGTAACTTCCGGTGATTTAAATGGCACCCTTTTTTATTTTTTATGATCGGGGGCGAGGAGTCAAGGGTATGCAACATCCTTATATCTGTGAAGAAAACTAACTGCGGTCAATATTCTGTTTACAAAGTATGTTGCTCATCACAATTATTTTTAGGACTGGTTGTTAGACCAGTTTTTAATGATGGGGTATCACATTCAGCGGGTTACTACCACATCATGGATAGAAAGTGTCGCACGACTTTGCCGACATATTTTTATAGCATGTTTTTTTAGTTTGAGAAATATTTAATGAATATGTAAAGATTGATTAATATGAAAACCGTACAACGTTGCCTTATACTTGACATTGGCGAAATTGTGGAATATACTCTACAGAAGCCATAATCGAAGAGAAGGAGAAGATGACAAGTGTGTAACGTATTGACTTAAAATTTAATATACGAATGGTTGCAAGCGTGGAGGTCACATCTCCATGTATTCTACTGATGCTTATACGCCTATCTTGGGCTTATTATATTTAGTGATACCAAATAATTTTCATACGACAGCGAGAAGTAATTCTGTATCTGCATAATAAACACCTCTGTCGCATCGGTATATCATGACAAATACCTATAGGTACTAGAAATACACATAGAGTAGTTGTACCTTTAAAAAGTTTATCAAGGACAAATAAATCTTGCTTAGAGACTTGTGTCTAATTCTATGATAAGTTACCAAAGCAAGTTACGGATATTACTGATGGGAAACGAGAATATCCATTTTTCTATGGAACTCTGTTTCACATCAGATTTTTGCTACCATACACTATGGTAGCAAAAATTCTACACAAAAGAGGACTAATATCATAGTGTCTAAATAAACAAAGAATATATTTTTGTGTTGTGGGACTTACTGTAAACTGTTAGTTTAGATTTAGAGTTTAGTTTTCAAGGAAAGGGTACAAACAAGCAAACCGGATAGTATATAGGTATGATTAAATAATCTGATATAATCTAGTGGAAAATCATCGAATATTAATATTTGCAACGTTCCTGTATATAATAATGTTTATTTCAATAACTTAAATTATTTTACATATCAGTTTTGGTATGTCCTTTTAAGCAAAAAGTATGCTTGTGTTAGGACATTCCACCCTCCCTTTAGAGCATTACAATAATTTTAAGCTATTGACTACTTTATAATTTACAAAAGTATATGTTCCATATGGACATTAATAATAATGAGATATAGGGATGGATATTGGATAGTAGTAAGTAATTTAACGCATTTAATCAATTCTAATCATCATCATATAAGCCATGAGACGTCCAGTGCTGAACAATGTGTCATCATTTTGGAGGGAATTTGCCAGTACTCACCACGCTTGGCAGTCGGGTTGGTGAGCGCAGTATGGCTGCTGTTCCAAAGAAGGGATGGAACTTAACCAGAGGAATGGCTGCTACCCATCCCTCCCTCCAAGATCCCTTAGTCACCTTTTACGACATCCACGGAAGGACATGGAGTGGTACTATATTCTTGATCCGGATACTACACGGAGAAACAACTTTAATAAAAAAGCCTTTTATAAATCAAAGACTATGTTGATGAATACGTGTGTTGACTATATGATAGACTAACGTGTTGCTGGGGAGTTTGTTGCGCCGTTTCTTCTCCCCAGCTTAAGCACTAGGAAGCGGTGAAGGGTGGGCTTAATGGGTGCTGTTGACGTTCAAAAAGAACTAATAATTTAGTATATTTTGAATAAATGATTATTTCATTTCATTTCGTTGTTAATTATTTTCTGCACACATGGCTTCCTTGGAAATCAATTGTATTCGCATTGTTTGTATTGTACAGCTGCAAAATATGTTTTACTATTGTACAGCTGCAAAATATGTTTCAATGTGTAAAGAGCTATTTTACTAATCATTGTAAAAGAATGTGTAAAAAGGTAACATGTTCAATAGCACATTGAGCCCTGAGTTTCTTTCTACATTTCTTCTCCAAGGTTGTTATGTAGTGAAATACCTTTCATTGTTTCAATATGACGTGTAAAAGTGTATGACTCATTATAGAATAAATAATGGAATTAAAACAACTAAGTACCGTTTTCAAATCCATTTGTGAAATATATAAAGTTCTTTTATTTCTGGGGACTTGAAATAGCTAAGCATAAGTAGCTTATGATGGGCCATGTCCTATAACCACGCTCTGCTACCATAATGAATTATTTTTATTCAAACTGAGGTCAACATACAGATGCTGGTCTCCATTTTCATCATGTGACTTTTCTTTTACATAAAATTTATCTTCTAAGAAAATAACATCACGGGAATTTATACAACTTCTAGGATTATATGGATCAATGAGCCAATATCCTTTGGACTCTTCATTATAACCCACAAATATATATGGTTTACTCTTTGGATTAAGTTTCTTTCTGTTCTTTACCATAACATATGCTATACAACCTTTATGACGAGGCTTATGGTTATAGACACTGGTGAGAGGAATAGAATAGAACCGTTTATTCAGTAATTAGAGCTTAATAGATACTTTTACACGACATATTGAAACAACGGAGGGCAGTTCGCAGCATGACAACCTCTGAGAAGAAATGCCGAAATAAACTATAACAACTGCTGGGAATTAAGAAATATATACGGAGCTGGGTACGCTCCTTGCTCTTTATCCAGGAAGACAAAGAAAAAATAATTGAAAACCGTGTGACGTTACCGATTTTGATTTTGTAGACCACGAACCCTGAAAAGTGTTCGAAACGTCAGGAAAAACAAAAATCTATAATATACGTGATATAATCTGTTTCATCATCATCATCATCATTTCGGACGAATGAAGTCCACTGCTGGACACAGGCCTCCTGCAAAGATCACCACAACGACCGATATGGGTGTATTGTGGGCTCATTGGGGGGTTTTGCCGTAATCGCCACGCTTGGCAGACGGGTTGGCGATCGCAGTTGAGTTGTTAATGTACTCGAAGGACGCTGCTGCCCATCCTCCGGCTAATCCCTTAGTCGACTTTTACGACACCCACGGGAGGAGATGGGGTGGTGGTATTCTGAGCCGGCACCACACGGCATATAATCTGTTTAAAAGTGTTTTATTATTTGTAGATTTGTCTCAAATGTTTTATGAATGATAAATAATCGTTTTGTTTGAACACCGAACTACGTTTCTGTTATACATGATATTGCCGTTGTGGAAAATTACTCTACAGAAGCCATAATCTAAGAGTTGAAGTTTAAGTTAATCCAGGAACAGCTTAAAATAGGAAGTGATCAGTAAACGCTAGTTTATTATCACCTTATAACCGTTTTCCGTATCCGTGTGGTGTCCGGATTAAGAATATAGCACCACTCTATATCCTCCCGTGAATATCGTATAAGGCGATTAAGGGATTCTAAACCAGAGGGATGGGCAGCAGCGTTCCTTCTTTGGAACTTTAGCCACACTGCGCTCACCAACCCGCCCGCCAAGCGTGGTGAGTACTGGCAAATTCCCCCCACAATGATGGCACAATTGTTGAAATCTATGGGGGAAGCCTTCATTCAGCAGTGGAAGTCTTACGGCTAATATGATGAACCCAACAAAGGTCGGTAATTGTAAAATAGCTAGAGCCGTGTATCGCTTTAATTCGGCAAGTCGGCCAATTTCCGCGGCTCGGCGCTTCCCTTCCGTTGCGCTCAGTGATGCTGTTAAGTGAGTTATAAGCTAAAAGCGGATAAGCAGAATTCAAAGATGTAATTAAACCTAGTTGATCTTTTGTGTGCTCACTTCTAGTGCAAACATATACTCGAAACATGTGAGTTTACTGTTACTGTAGTTACTGGGCATAAGAGACTAACTTGATCTCGAAGTGAGAAGCGCAGTATGGTACCTCGGTCTATTGTTGGGTTTGGTCTTGTACCAATAACTTATCCCAAGAACAAACTTAACATCGTAATCGAAAAACACGTTTTCCCATACATTCCAACCGCAAACGTAAGTTTGTACGCACAATATTGTTAGATTTACCATGTCATTTTAAGACCATAGACTTCTTATAGGTTTTCCTGTAATCTATAGGTAAAGAGCTATTACCTATTTTTTTTCAGGATTTTAGACTCAGTAGTTTTGCAGATAAGTCGGATGAGGGGGAGATGGTCAATTTTCGTATATTTTCGTAAATAACTTTAAAACTGTGAATTTTAAAATGACTATATTAAATACATTTAAGACTCTCACAACAAGCCCTTCCATTTCATATGTTACACGGTACAGTTCGCAAAACTTTATTCTTAAATTTTCTATATTGCCCCCAAAAAAGGAGACCTGTATTCAAAATTAATTAATTTACGTTACACGTACGTCTTGGGGTTGCAGAAATCGATATGTAAACCAAATTTTAACTTAATCGGTCCAGTAGATTCGGAGCAAATTGGTTGTAACAGACAGACAGACAGACAGACACACGAGTGATCCTATAAGGGTTCCGCCGTTTTTTCCTTCGGACGTTCGGAACACTAAAAAGATAATTGGTGCGGTTAATAGCCTGAAGAAAACACTAGTACTTATACTTTGCTTTTAAATATTTGTCATTTCAGTTGAGGAGGAAATATTTTGGTAGAATATAAAATAATCTTTAAATAACAATATTTGTCGAGTTTAGCAGTAATAATCTTTATATTACATAATCACACCTTAACCGCTGCTCTCTTGCGACTTCCAACGACGAGCAGCTGACAGGCTCGCGAGAAATTGAAGCTCCCGCCCACGCCCACCCGTTTCAGACGGACATGCCGCTAACTACGTGTAACTTTCACCCAATTTCTAATGTTGGATCGTGAAGCCACGGTCAGGTTGCGACACAAATTGCGACACTCCTGTTAGACGCAAAACTTTGCCTTGTTTACACAAGTTAGAAAAATAGTGAAATTTGGAGCACTCAGAAATTAAAGCATGCATCATACATAGCCACAACCCATCACATCCCTTGGGTGTCGTAGAAGGGGACTATGGGATTAGCCAGAGGATGGGTAGCAGCGTCCTTCGATTACATTAACAAGTCAACTGCGATCGCCAACCCATCTGCCAAGCGTGGCGATTATGGCAAAACCCCCCAGTGAGCACACAACACACCCATATCGGTCGTTGTAATGATCTTTGGAGGAGGCCTGTGTCCAGCGGTGGATTTTATTCGGCCGAAATGATGATGATCATACATAGTAACTATGTTCATATAATTATATATATTGTATTCAATACGAAAATATTTTACTGCTGTAATCTGGATTTTTTTGTACTCTAGGTCTAGATTTTATTGTGCGCTGAATGGATGAGTATAGCACAATCCATTTCCTCCCGTGGATGTCATAAAAGGTGACTAAGGGACAACACAGTGGTGGGTAGTAGCGGGTCTTCTGCCACTTTCTGTTAAAACTGCTAGCGTCGTGTGATAATCAGATGGTTTCAGGTAAATATAGCTGTAGGTGCGCAACACTTCAAGACGTGCGTGAACGGTTAGTGCTTTCTCTTTTTATCATTTTAATAATGTAAATTTGTCCAACTTAATAAGCTTTATCTATGTACGTAAGTAACTTGTAATCTTTGCTATCGGCAAGTACGTAATATAATAATGACGTTCGACAGCGGCGTCTACGCGATTTATGCCTGTCGCAAACCGTCTGTGACATACGTAATCAGCCCACCGGACACTACTCGGAGAGTTAAATAATATGCTGTCTTACTTAGCTACCGTCACGTAACTTTTCTAATGGAATGAAAAACAAAACTTTTTAGCTAGCTGAAAGTATCGTGAACTTAGAGTAAAGCCTAAATCCAGGTACACCTATATTTCACGAAACAAAATGACAAGAAAGTGTTCTCTTCATAAGTTCGCCGGCTGCAACCGAAGTGTCAAAGGACATCCAAAGATACAGAGGTCGTTTGTGTCCCTGAGGCCTGTGTTTATTCATGCTGCGACATGTCTTCTCACAAACGGTGACTGATGGAAATTTTGCCCTTTATACTTCACGGCGGTTGGAGATTGGTTGATCTACTTTCTTTTATATTTTGTATTTTATATTTTACTTTTGGAAAGTTTTTGCAGATGGTAGTTGTCAGGTTGCTGTAGCCAGTAGGTGTGTTCAGTGGCTGTAGCGTCATTGTACAAGGACCTGGAGCCCCCCTTCGGTGCCGAAGATAACCACTCCGGTGGTTTTAGTTGGTAAGAGCCCAGCATGCCCCGCTGCCCTTCCCCGGGGCAAAAAAAGTAGATGATGTATTTCCATCGCGCGAAAAAAAGCTATGTTTTATGACATGAGTTTGTATTTAACACAAGTAGTTTTTGTTTCTTACATACAAGATGTAGTGAAGTGGCATAACTTACATTGCGGATCATCATATCAGCCACAGGACGTCCACTGCTGCACAAAGGCCTCCCCCTTAGATTTCCACAACGAGCGGTCACATGCCGCTCTCATCCAACGACTCCCAGCGACCTTCACCAGATCGTCTGTCCACCTCGTTGGAGGTCGTCCCACGCTGCGTTTTCCGGTGCGCGGTCTCCATTCGAGAACCTTTGTGCCCCAACGGCCATCAGTTCTACGAGCAATGTGCCCTGCCCATTGCCACTTCAGTTTACTAATCCTTTCAGCTATGTCGACAACTTTAGTTCTTCTACGGATCTCCTCATTTCTGATTCGATCTCGTAGAGAAATACCAAGCATAGCTCTCTCCATAGCTCGCTGAGTGACCTTGAGCTTTCTTATGAGGCCTATTGTGAGTGACCACGTCTCTGTTCCATATGTCATCACTGGTAACACACACTGGTTAAAGACTTGCGTCTTGAGGCATTGCGGTATTGTTGACGAAAAGATGTTGCGAAGTTTCCCGAACGCTGCCCAGCCGAGTCGGATTCGACGATTGACCTCTTTCTCGAAGTTGGACCTACCTAACTGGACAGTTTGTCCTAGGTAGACATACTCGTCAACAACTTCGAGAACAGAGCTCCCAACGGATATTGGGATGGGCACGACATGGACATTTGACATGACTTTCGTCTTGCCCATGTTCATTTTAAGGCCCACCTGTTGGGAAACTCTGTTGAGATCATCGAGCATTGTGCTGAGCTCTTGCAGCGATTCTGCCATGACTACGATGTCATCGGCAAATCGAAGGTGAGTGATATACTCGCCATTGATGTTAATGCCGAATCCTTTCCACTCCAGTAGCTTGAAGGCATCCTCCATTGCAGCGGTGAACAGTTTCGGGGAAATGACGTCCCCCTGTCTCACACCTCTCTGCAATGGAATTGCCCCCGTGCTCTGTTCATGTACTCGGACCGACATGGTGGCGTTTCTGTATAAGCACTTCAACACTTCAATGTACCGATAGTCAATCTGGTACCGCTGCAGAGATTGCAGCACTGCCCAGGTTTCGATCGAATCGAAGGCTTTCTCATAGTCCACAAACGCCAAGCATAGTGGCAGATTATACTCCTCGGTCTTCTGTATAACCTGCCGCAGCGTATGGATGTGGTCTATGGTACTGAAACCTTTTCGGAAACCGGCTTGTTCAGGAGGCTGGAAGTCATCAAACCTGCGCTCGAGACGATTCGTGATGACCCTTGAAAACAGCTTATAAACATGGCTCAAAAGTGAGATGGGTCTATAATTCTTCAATAGGGTGTTATCACCCTTTTTGAAGAAGAGCACCACCTCACCTCTGTTCCACGCTTCCGGCGTCGTGCCCTCGAGTAAGACGGAATTGAATAGCTTCTGAAGGACTTTAAGTACCGGTGTGCCACCCGCTTTCAGAAGCTCTGTCGTAATTCCGTCTCCACCCGGCGCCTTGTTATTTTTAAGCTGTTTCAAGGCCATCCTAATCTCGTACAGGCTGATGTCCGGGATATCCTCGGTATAGTGTCGGGTTAGTTTGGCTCGCGGGTCTTTGTCAGAGCCAATGGTAGGTATAGTAACCGAGGTGTATAACTGCCGGTAGAAGTTCTCAATCTCTCTCAAAACCTCTGGCTTAGTCGACGCTACACTGCCGTCCTCGGTCTTCAGCTTCATAATACGACTTTGCCCAATAGACTTGTCTCTTGCGAACACTTTGGAGCCTTGATTCCGCTCAATCGCCTCTTTAACACCGTTAGTGTTAAAGGTGCGGATATCGTGACGCAAGGACTTCCATATCCGTCTATTGAGCAGTCGGTATGCTTCAGCATCACCGGAAGACTGCAGCGTCATGGCGCGTCTTTCTGCCATGAGGTCGAGAGTGTTATCGGAGAACTTTTTTGGTCTACCTTTAAGGTGGGCTTTAAAGAACTTAGACCCAACCGTTTGGACAGTTTCTACAAACCTACCATTTAAATCGTCCACAGATACGCAATGTTCCAGGCACTCGAAGCGGTTTTGGAGTTCGAGTTGAAAGCTCTCGGGGTTTTGGATATGAGCACTAGAGGGCCGGAGCGTAGACCTCATCAGACGAGACCTCTCAACTTTGAGATTAATATTCAATGCGGATAGAACAGTTCAATGAATTCAGCAAATATTTTACCGTAAAACGATTATACAAGTGCAGTAATAATGTGTCATTTAAGTATTGAGTTAATAAAGACACTTTTAAATCGAATACACATAACTGGACATTTATGGTCAAAATTAATAATCAATCTCATCCAAAACCTTTGAATTTGGGATTAAGACTTGTCTGTTTTTGTGTCAAATCTGATCCTAACACAAAAAAACGGATGAAACTCCGAAATCTTAAATCTAAAGATTTTAGACGGGGGTCTAACTACATGGCGCAGAAAGTTAAGCTATTAACCAATGCGCCAGAATCGCATCGAGGCGTCGAATTGGGCTATATTTTGGAGGATCCCAGAATAAGGTGTTTTTTCCATTCCATCATCATCACTTCAGCCAAATACGTCCACTGCTGAACAAAAGCCTCCCCCATAAGGCGAACGGCGGCGACATTTTGGGGACAATTTGCCAGTACTCACCACGATTGGCAGGCGGGTTGGTGAGCGCATAATGGCTAATGTTTCAAAGAAGTGACGCTGTTGCCCATCCTTTTGGCTTAGAGTCCCTTAGTCGCCTTTTACGACATTCATGGGAGGTTATGGAGTGGTGCTATGCTCTTAATCTGCACACCACACAATTTTCACATTTGACATTGACAAATAAATACCATAGCCTTTCAACTTCGCAACCACAATATACGACTTTAATACATCTCATTTGGACAGAAACACATAACACGATGATAAATGCTTAGCTACACGAAACCTTTTAAAAGTTCAGCGTGAAAAATCACCGGTCTCGCAGCGGCCGGGTGTCGTGGCTAATTTGTGGACATCGATCACATTGAGGACTTGAGATATATAGCCACTGGAATTGAAACTTCTTTAGATGGGTGCTAATATTATATTAAAGCCTCTTTATATACAATATTATATGCAATAAAAAAAATTAAGGTATGCCTTATCATCATTTCGGCCGAGAAACGTCCAGGTACCAGAAACCAGAAACGTCCTGTTGGGCAGAAGCCTCCCCAAATGATTGCCACAACGACCGGTATGGGTTTGTGCTTTGTGGTCATTGGGGGGTTTTGCCATAATCGCCACGCTTGGCAGACGGGTTGGCGATCGCAGTTGAGTTATAAATGTACTCCAAGGACGCTGTTGTCCAACCTCCGGCTAATCCCATAGTCGCTTTTTACGACACCCACGGGATGAGATGGGGTGGTGGTATTCTTAACTGGCACCACACGGTACATATATAAACTTTAAATTATAATACATTTAATAAATTAATTCTAATAAATAAAAATAAAACTATATTTACCTTAAATCTTAGAGTCAGTATTTTAGTCAACATAGCCCAATATCGAGCAGAATTTGTTAAGGAGTCTGTCATATGAACTTTGAAACCATCTTGGACTCTGGTATTAGCCAAAGCCTGCATCAAATGGTATATAGGTAGACCCACATGCAACAAGCATGTGGGTCTACCTATATACCATTTGATGAACCTAACCATGATTTTCCACCAAAAAATAAAAATACAATCATTTTGACCATAGAGAGAAAAGGTTTAATAAGCGGTCTTATCGCAATTCGGCGATATCTTCCAGACTACCATTACTTACCATCTGGAAAGTACAAGGGGTAGCTTACGGTGTAATATAAGAGTAAAATTTTCAATATATTAATAAAAACTATCTATATTATAATACATACACAGATAATATAATCCTAATTGACAATTATAGCAACAATGGCAACAATGGCCATGGTTAAAATGATAAATAGTACTCTTTGTATGTAGTATATTTTAAACCTATGTATTTGATCGTATCTATAGTATGTAGTAAGTATGTTTGTAGGGTATGCCTTTGTTCAGCAGTGGACGTCTTTTGACTGATATGATGATAGTATGTAGATTTTTAAGTATGTATATCTAAGTTTAAAAAAGTTGTATGTCTGATTATTTTTTTTGGCTTCTCGCATACATTTCTGGGAAATGTGGTTGCTTAGCCGGTCATTGTACCTCTTTTCGATGCATATATTTTTTAACCCAAAGATTGACTGGTGGAGAATGCCATATGGCATCAAGCCCGCCTTGTGTACCATCCTTGTGCATAACAATATAAATAAATAGATATAATAAAATAATGTTAGTTAAGAAAATAAAGGAAATAATAATATTCATTTACATAATAATAATAATCTGTATTTGCATTAAACATGGCAGATTTACAGCTCTTGGTGCTGGTGGTTGGTTCAAATATTTCAACTACGAGTATTTTAGTTCAGCATGAAAAGTGTAATATTAATTTAGAGCATAACATTACCAAATTAGCAGCGTCAAATAAGTCGGTACTGATTTAATTATTTCAATAATGTCGAAATATCAAACAATGTCAACCACAACGTGACACTAGTAAATTAGAACAAAAAACAATTAAAATAGAACAATTAATTATTACGTAAACATTAGATACATTATTATTTTGTAGTGCTCACCACACCTTTATAACACTTCCAGTATTTCTAAATTCACGGTGTGGTATTCGTACTTTGGCGTCGCGTTTGCCAATTTCAATTCAAATTGCGTGGAGTGGATTTTCAGTCTCCTCTTTCAGGTTTTCAGAGTAATTAACACTCCGCGAATATTTTGGTGTAAGCTTATATGTATATGTAGATTATGAACGGTTTTTTGTTGAACAGTGTCAGTTTGGCTTATTGATAGCACGATAGCGCTTACTGATGGCTTAAGCTGTCAATAATTAATCAGAGAAGAATTGAGTTTGTTTATGTACATATTCCCCATCTTAATGTATAAGTCCGAATATTTTGATAATGAGTTATATGCATCGATCTACAAAGTCACATCTCAGTATAAAGTTACTAGTTTACAATGAGATTCTCGAGGTGTTTTTGGGGGGCGGCCTCTTTATCTTCTTTCTGAGATGTAACTAACGACATGGCAGCAATGAGTGGATCTGGTGCGTTTATGCTCGCGAACCCGGAGCCCCTCTTCGCTGGCGAAGATGACCGCTCAGGTTTTAGCCGGTAAGAGTCCGGAAACTTCTCTGCACTTCCACGAGGTTGAAGAACTCCATGACGGATTTCCATATCAAGAATTGGAAGTCACAATGAGGTAACTAACTTGCTTTAACATTAATGAGCGTTTGGGTTTAACCCATCAGTATCAATGAATCTACGCCTAGTATTATACAACGAGAATTAAAACTTAAGTAAAACTCGAGTCTAGGTTGCGGTAATCAAATATGAACCCTATTTGATAGATCCAGTATTTATAATCAATTGATACAATCTCGACTCAAGTTCTACGTGTGTTTTGATTCTCGATCTGTAATACGGGCCATCCATACCGATGAAAAGAGCATGTAGATCGAGTATTACTCATAACAAATCTTGCAGCGATAACAGATGCGAAGTCGAAGTGGCTGATGACCAATAAATGACGATGCAAATCGCGACGGATTCCGCCTCCCCGCGTGCCCTGCACCTGCCGTGCACCTGTCTTTTGTTTACATTAGATTTTCATTAGATCGCTTTTAGATACCTACGAATTATTAATTTATGTTTATTTTATAAAGCGCATGCGAAATAACGAATTCAATATCGGGACTTTTCTTTTCTCATTTAGGCAATTTTATTCATGTAGTTTTATTTTTGTATTTCGATTGATTTTATTTGTGGGCAGTCATACTGATTTATATTAATTTGTAGTAAAGGGGACCATTCTATTCTATAACAAAAATATAACTAGGACGAGACATGTTAGACAATAAATATCTTGATTAATTATTTTTATTTGTGGTGATAAATAACGTAGTTCTTTTTATTTCTAGGGTTACACGTGGTGTGACCTCCATGGGACCTACGCAAATCAATAAACTACTGAGGTACGGTTTACGGTGGTCCCAATCATAGGTCAAACCCCTATTTCAATTTCATTTGTTACACGGTGCAGTTTGCTAAACTTTACTCTTGAATTTTCTATACTGCCCCCCAAAAGTGACCCCCATATTCAAAATTCATTTATTTACGTTACACGTCCATGTTTGGGTCGCAGAAATCCATATGTGTACCAAATTCCCAGACAGACAGACAGACATACATACGAATGATCCGACAAGGGTTCCGCCGTTTTTTCCTTCGGGCGTTCGGAACCCTAAAAATGCCTGTTTCGTTATTCGTACTCGAAATAGGTGAGCAACTGAGGTAGCTGCAGAATAGTCAACTAAAGTTAATATAAAATTGTTTAGGCCCTGCAACACAAAAACATGTCTCGTGATGTAACTACGATCGACCTATTGCATAGACTTTTGCATTAATCAGGTTCTTTATTTCTAACCTTAAAAAGTTACCCAAAAAGATACTTCGAGGGACGTGTTAGAATAATTGATGGTTTAATATTTAATTTAGTTTAGTACATTTTTATACTCATTAAAACTAAATACATACTGACAATTTACCAATAAACTAAATAATAATAACAAAAAACAAAAATATAATATATAAAACTTGCACACGCATTTAGGCGTCGAAGTACTCCTCCTCATTTTTATTTTACTAATTATTTGTATTATGTCCATATTTAAAAAATAATAATACATTCCTTACATGATATTTTTTTTCTTTTTTAAAAAAAACGTTGCCCCACACTAGGATTTCTCCTGTGTCGTGGGTGCGTTTACAGACATGAATTCCACATACAATACACCCAGACCCGGAACAACTACCTGCAGATCATACAAATATTTGTTCCGTGCGGGAATCGAGCCCACGACACAGAGCGCAGCTGCCGACTGTATCAGCCACTGCACCAACCGTGCCGTCAAATTGTACTTGTATTGTAAATTTGTATAGTTTAATATGTTAAATATTATAGTATGAATATAGAAGACTGTTATTGTATAAAAATAATACAATTAGCAATAAATCACTACACATCTACTTGGTATTCATACATTCATTGAGTACACGTTTTTTAACCTCCATTTTATTCATTAAATGAATATTACTGAACTCTACATATAAGTATTATTGTTAATAAACACTTGTTACACGGTAAACACACATTCTATCACAGTATTTGCATACTATATTTAGTGCATTGTGTCAGATTCTTTACAAAAACTACTATCTGTAATATAGTACAATTCTTTTAAAGAAATCAATTTAATTTCCTTTCATTGCAGTAGCTTAATAATTGAGGACATGAGATGCTGCTTAAGCTTGGCACCAGTCCATCTAATATTGTAGGTGTCGTAAAAGGCGACTATAGGATTAGTTGGAGAATGGGCAGCGGCGTCCTTCGAGTACATTTACAACTCCACTGCGATCGCCAACACGCCTGCCTTGCATGAAGATTATTGATAAACCGTCCAATAACCACATAACACACCCAGACTGGTTGCGCTGGCGATCTTTGGGGGAGTACTTCGAGCAATGGACGTTTTTCTGCTGAAATGGTTATGATGCTTAACTGAGCGGATGTTCTCTAGCTAATGCTCAATGACTTTTATACAACATGATGACGAAACGACCAAGTCATTCCCCTGGTAAGCGTCATGCCTGCTCATAACAATTGTAATGCTACCCAGGACTTGTCCTGCGTGGCATCACATTGCGTTCATCACCTCGAGACATTCCGTTAAATAGTGTGTTATGCCCAGTAATTTCACTAGCTACAGTACCCTTTGAACCGGGACACAGTACTGTCTAAAGTTTAAACACTACATTTTGATTTTTTCATTACTACATTCAGCGGCGAATGTCTGGCTCTGGAGTGGTACCTACCAAGCTGCCTTCTTGCAATAAGAAACGGGACTAACGTGCGGTAGTCAGAATTTCAAGCTTCTGGCTTGCCATAACGACTATCTAGATGTTCGTATGACAGGCGGAAGCAACAGACCACCTTACCAAGAACGAAGGAATCTTAATGTGGGAAGAATGACCACCCATTGAAAGTTTCACCGCTGTACATGCAGTTTAACTTTAACCGTTCTGCGTCTTAGCCATTCTGCCACGGCTAATTTATCTGTAACTAGCTAGGACCCACGGTTTTGGGGGGATCCTTTACAATCCTCCCCGAAAAGTGCCTGAGGGGGCGACCTTTTTACAGTCGCCTTCCCTCCGCTAGAGGGGGTGACCGCTTTACAGTCATCCCTTCCGTGATGTGCCTAAAGGCGTGGCACCAATGGGCGGCTCTAGTGTGATCTTACGAGGACCTGGAGCCTCCCTTAGGTACCGAAGATGACCGCTAAAAAGGACCCACGGTTTCACCCGCGTTTAATTTAAAAGAAATTTAGAATACTTCGACATTGACACTTGATATAGAATATATATATTGACGTTTCAAGGTTTTTTTTTTTGCGCGGAACCCTTTTATTTTTCTAAAATAAAAAAGTAGCCTAAGTTATTCTTTATAACATCAGCTATCTGCCAGTGAAAGTCCCTTCAAAATCGGTTTAGCCGTTTCGGAGATTACCCGAAACAAACAGACAGACAGACAAAAATGTAGAATTTGTTTTTTTCTTATAAGTACCGTATATATTTTCATATGCTTTTAGTAAAAAGCTGTCATTTTGACATTACAAACAGACACTTCAATTTTATTTATTTGTAAAGATTTGTGTATTTACTGCGATAAAACGATTACGATACCATATATATTCAGTAAAAAAGCCCCGAGAGGAATGTTACCGGTAGACCGGTCAACTTCGGCCCTAAAGGGGGGCTCCAGTATCTCGATAACGAACTCTCTGAAGCCAAAGATTAGTGCCTATAGGCATATCTGGGAGTGGGGGGTTGTAAAGCGGTTATCATCTCTAGCCAAAAGGAGGCGATCGTAAATAGAACGCCCACCTAGGCACACCTTAGGGGGAATTGTAAAGGATCCCCTCAAGCCTCCCTAATAATTAAATCAGCCTGTAGCTGTCCTACTGCAGGGCAAAGATATCTTCTCATAGATAGAAGGAACGAGCATTCGAGCTTTGATCATCACCCTTGCTTACTGCCTCCTCTTCCCCAGGGACGGGTGAAGGGGCATGACGAACTCCCACTAGCTAAAACTACCAAATTTTTCATCTAAGGTACCGAAGGGGATCCAGGTTCTCGATATAATCATACTAGAGCCATCTATTGGTGCCACGCCTTCATTTTGGAGGTGATGACTGTTAAGCGAACACCCCCTCCAACGGTAGGGAAGCGACTGTAAACAGCCTTATCAGGTCAGGGTAATGTGCCCCGCCTACTGCCACTCAAGTCTAGCAATTCTTCGGGCTGTGTCGGTCAACTTACTTATTTTGCGGATTTTCTCATTATTGATTCGATATCACAGGGAAACCTCTAAACATAGCTCTCATCATTGGATGATGAAAATCCGCAAAATAAGTAAGTTAACCGACACAGCCCGAAGAATTGCTAGACTTGAGTGGCAGTGGATTAGGCCAATGCCTTTGAGTGCCTTTGAGCCTTCTTATTACCTGCTTACCACGGTTCCCTTACTACCTTCTCTTACAATCTTCAAATATGTAAGTATGTTTATGTACCTACTCATGTAAAATTATGTCTAAAAGAAACCGTATAATTCTAAACTGATATCACAACTTTATGAGCAAGCAAACCACAAAATAAACGGTAGTTTCAAAATTAACATACGGGCTAACTTAATTGCAGCTAATCCCTCGGGCCACACAAAAAAGCCACGCCAATGGTTTCAGTGGTTTCGGAACAAGCGCCTCTGATTTTAAATAGGCGATGATTGGATCAGCCATTGAATCAACGTTAGGGGTCATTTAGCCACACGGGGCTAAATAACATGAAAGCTAGTAGAACAGGACAGGATTTGTGACTGCTGACTCCTGTTAATCTCACGACTGCCACAGCTACTACACTGACAGCGCTTTCAAATAAATAGCCATTCAGTTTTTGAGCTGTTGACTATAGTCGACGATGGTGGTTCTAAGTTATAAGGAAAAGATAACTGTGTGTTAGTTTTTGACATAGTATTTCGAAAACAGCGTGTATTGTAGAGGAAGATTGTTGTTTTATTCTTACAGATGCATCTAGTTTTGCTTGGGTGTCGTAAAAGGCGACTATGGGATAACCCGGAGGATAGGCAGCAGCCTCCTTCGAGTACATTTATCAACTGCGATCGCCGCGTGGCGATTATGGTAAAACCCCCCAATCGGTCCACAATACAAAATCATCCCGGTCGTTATGGCAATCTTTGGGGGAGGCTTTTGTCCAGCTGTGGACGTGTTTCGGCTGAAATGATGATGCATCTAGATGTCGGACAAAAACGTCTTATTTCTTTTAGTCCATCCAAAGTTTCTGGAAAAATCAACTTGTGCAATAAGACCGCTATTTATTGTACACTTACATATTGAAATGTTTATCTTTTATGTGTTATATGGTGTACAATAAAACATATGTAAATAGATAAACGGCAAGCGATGGTTTGTGTGTTTGTTAGGGAATTAGGCTGCATATCAGCTTAAATAAAATAGATTGTTTATGTAAGAAGATTCAAAGATAGTTTTTTTTTTTTTTTAAACTTAGGATTTCTCCTGTGACGCGGGTGCGTTTACAGACACAAATTCCACACACAATGCACCCAGACCCGGAACAACTACCTGCAGATCATACAAATATCTGTTCCGTGCGGGAATCGAACCCGCGACCCGGTGCACAGCAGCCAACTGTTTCAGCCACTGCACCAACCGTGCCGTACCGTCATTAATGAAAATACGTAGCGATTTTATTAGGAATCACACAATTTTTTACTAAATCAAAGCTTCAACTGAATATAGATTGCAGAAGTTATAAGATACCCACCTAATAGTTGTTATGCTCTATAAATTACCATATGCTAGTCTGCTCTATCACAATGGGCCTAAGGCCGTCATAAATTATCTATTGGTGGATGTTAGTCCATCTGAAAGAAAGAAAGAAAGAAATATATTTATTGGCACATACAAATAAACAGCAAACAAAAACAAAACATTATAACAAAAGTGCCAAAAAGGCCAACACTTCAGCATGATGTCAGGTAGTAATACCAAGTACCACTGCCTAACGCTGTTTTTCAGCTGCAACCCACGAGTGCCATGCGTTGGAAATTAGTATCCTAAATTTTAATAATTCCGTCTACTTCTTCGATAAATACAAGCCTCACCGTAAATTTATTGTATTGGAATAATCTAGAGCATCTGTGTGACATCTGATAGTGCAAACATTCTTGGATATCCATCAAACAATTTATTTAGTTTATGGAAAGGTAAATTCAAATATAACCTATAGTTAGTCAATAGTGACAACAAATCAGCATTTGTCAAAGAGTCTATTGAAGTTCCTCGTGGACTCCATGTGGATAATACGAATCGGGAAAAGAAGCGTGGGATGTCCCAGGGCCAGTTACACTGACCACTTTAAGAAGAGAGCTTTAGTGGACTGGACGTGGAAAGTGAAGGACCACATTTTATGGTGTAACATGGGAGAGACATGTTCATCAGTAGGCAAGAAAATGCTGAGTTGATTGACCCAAATTCGTAGCCATTATTGTTACGCATTATTATAAATTACTAGCTGGGACCCGCGGTTTTACTCGCGTTTAATTTAAAAGAAATTTAGAGTATTTCGACATAGACACTTGACATAGAATATATATATTGGATTTCAAGGGTTTTATTTTTTTGCGCGGACCCCTAATTATTTTTCAAAAATAAAAGTAGCCTTAGTTATTCCTTATAACATCAGCTATCTGCCAGTGAAAGTCCCGTCAAAATCCGTCCAGCCGTTTCGGAGATTACCCGGAACAAACAGACAGACAGACAGACAGACAGACAGACAAAAAAATTAAAAATTGCTTTTTTGTTATAGGTAACGTATATACTTTCATATGCATTTAGTAAAAAGCAGTTATTTTGACGTTACAAACAGACACTTCAATTTTATTTATTTGTATGTATAGATGAAATATTAATACAAATTATTTATTTATTTACAACCTACAATATAAGCTTACAGTATATATACACCAAAACGCTTACATGCTAAAGAGAGAAGAGAGAGAGACGATGATTTTTTCTTTCCTTTTTTTTAAACTTTACCCCGCCCTAAGATTTCGCCTGTGTCGTGGGTGCGTTTACAGACAACAATAATTCCACACACTATACACCCAGACCCGAGCTACTACTACGAGCACATTGCCTAAAAATTAATGCTTACTTATTTGAATACATACTTTATCACATAATGTATGCACAAACACTCATACACACGCTCCCATACAAAAACACAATCACCCTCCACAAACGCACACACACCCACACACTGACATACGAGCCCATACCCACATATAAACATTTGTATATTAAAAATGTATCATCATTAGTATGTTATTGTATATTTTACCTCTTTATGTAAATGGTAGACTGACATAGTTCACTCGTTGCATAAATCTATGAAATGAAAGAACTACTTTACAAGCACGGTTGGTGCAGTGGCTGATACAGTCGGCTGCTGCGCTTCGGGTCGTGGGTTCGATTCCCGCACGGAACAAATATTTGTATGATCTGCAGGTAGTTGTTCCGGGTCTGGGTGTATTGTATGTGGAATTCATGTCTGTAAACGCACCCACGACACAGGAGAAATCCCAGTGTGGGGCAACGTTTTTTAAAAATGTAACTAACTAAAGACTTGGGTTTCCCTAGTATAAAAGACACGGTTTACATAATTTTATTCAGATTTCTGTATATATAATACGATCCCTGTTAAGCATTTTACATTCTACCTATTAATTAGTTGTAACTTTATGTGAACATTGGTATCTACGAGGGCGGCACTGAAAATTTCGGGAATCAAGGAAGTGACACAACATTACTATTTAAAAATGTATTTATTGCTTTTCGAAGTATTCTCCGCGAAATTTGACACATTTTTCCATACGATGGAACCAATCATTGAAGCAACCATTCCATTCGGAAGTTGGGGTCTCCAAAATGGCCGTTTTGTAGGCGTCCACAGCTTCTTTAGGTGATGAAAATCTCTGTCCACGCAATTTATTCTTTATTTTAGGGAAAGTATAGAAATCATTAGGGCTTAGGTCGGGGCTGTACGGCGGATGGTCTAATAATTCTATGTTTTCTTGCTCTAAAAACTCTTTTGTTCTGTGCGCGGCGTGAGAACTCGCATTGTCATGATGGAGGATGATGCGGCGGTTGCAGTTCTCTCTACGGAGTTCAGAAACGACCTGTGGCAAACAAATGCTAGCATACCATTCTGCATTAACCGTTCTTTGTCCCTCAAGAGGAATAGTCGTAACATGGCCGGTTTTGGAGACAAACGTGGCCACCATTTTTTTGCAACACTCCGTGAACGAACAATTTTTGTTGGCTTTAACTCATTTTCGAACACCCAAACTCGTGACTGGTTTTTTGTTTCGGGTTCGTACGTATATATCCAGGATTCGTCACTTGATACGATGTTGTATACAGCATTTGAGGATCCTGCGTGGAATCTTTCGAGAGTTCTGACGCACCAAGTAACGCGAGCCGCTTTTTGCTCTTCACATAGCAAATGCGGTATCCATCGGGAAAACAACTTTTTTACACCTAATTGTTCATGCAAGGTTATTTGTATTTGACTCATGCCAATGTCTAAAGGTGCCTGAAATTCGCGGTATGTCACATGTCGATCTTCCTCAATCAGCTTACGCACAGCATCAACGTTTTCTTGGGTGACTGCAGTTTTTGGACGACCTTGACGAGGATCATCACTGAGCTTGACACGTCCACGTTGAAATTCAGCAAACCAGCGATAAATTGTGGTTTTGGATGGAGCTTCATCACCAAATGCAGAAATCATCCGGTCAACACACTGTTTTTGTGTTAAACCACTTCGAAAGTCATAATAAATCATCGCTCTTGAATTTTCTCGAGTCAATTCCATTTTCTCAACGACTAAACAAGTTTGACAAAACCTTGTGACAAGACCGTGAATCTTTTTTTAAATAAATAAATGGTATTCGATTTGTAAAACCAAGGAGTTTTCAATTAAAAAGATTTTAATATGACAGGAACAGTGGAAATATTCCATTCCCGATACTTTTAGTGCAGCCTATGTATAACATAATATCTATACAAATAAATAAAATTGAAGTGTCTGTTTGTAATGTCAAAATAACAACTTCTTACTAAATGCATATGAAAGAATGTACATTACATATAAAAAAAATACTATTTTTAATTTTTTGTCTGTCTGTCTGTCCGTCTGTCTGTCTGTTTGTTCCGGGTAATCTCCGAAACGGCTGGACCAATTTTGACGGGACCTTCACTGGCAGATAGCTGATGTTATAAGGAATAACTTAGGCTACTTTTATTTTAGAAAAATAATTAGGGTTCCGCGTAAAAAAATAAAACCCTTGAAATCCAATATATAAATTCTATGTCAAGTGTCTGTGTCGAAGTACTCTAAATTTTCTTTTAAATTAAACGCGGGTGAAACCGCGGCTTCCAGCTAGTAAATAAATAAATGTATTTGCCGTGAGGGCTCAGAATGCCACCACCCCATCTCCTCCCATGGTTGTCGTAAAAGTCGACTAAGCGATTAGCCGGAGGATGGGCAGCAGCGTCCTTCGAGTACATTAACAACTCAACTGCGATCGCCAACCCGCCTGCCAAGCATGGCGATTATGGCAAAACCCCCCAATGAGCCCACAACACATCCATATCCGGTGGCTGTGGCGATCTTTGGGGGAGGCCTGTGTCCAGCAGTGGACTTCATTCGGCTGAAATGATAAATAAATGTATCACTATTATGAAAGCACAAAAAGCATCACTTTGATTTAGAACTAAATTAGCTCACCGATGCTTTGATGCAACCTGTCCTTTATAAGTGTGTGCCTGTGCTTCCTGCTAAATAATAGACCACATCTCTCATCGTACGATGCACTCGGTTTTGGTATATTTTTCTTCTTTTTTTCTTGGCGCTGTTATACTTTTCCTGTTTTCACTAACCTGGCTTCTTTTGAGTAGCAGTGTTGCAGTGAGGTTGTTGCAGTATATGTTGAGAAAGGAGCCTTCTTTGACCTGGTACAGCTTACATTTGACATAATATGTGAGCGTCAAAATGAAATAGTTCATTTTGACGCGCTTTCTTCCTTTCTACATCAAGAGGACGGGCAGCAACACCCTCCTGTGTGCTAATAACAATATACTGCGATCACCAATCCGCATGCCAAGTGTGGTGATTATGGCAATATGACTGTTCTTTTTTCGTTTTTTTTGAAAAAACATTGCCCCTCACTAGGATTTCTCCTGTGCCGTTTACAGACATGAATTTGCATTTTGCATTGCATTAGTCCGTACATTGCATTGGGCATTAGGAGGTCTATGGTCAACAGTGGACCATTACAGGCTGATGCTGCCCTTAATAAGCACCAAATGCTAGTGGCGCCGTCCTTAGCGGGTATTTTTAGAAGCTCTTCTAAATAATCCTCAATTACTGATTAATCTTTGGAGTTGAATAAATTTTAGCTCCTTATTATAGGGTCAGAGGTAAAGCTGGGTGAAAAGGTAACTAAAATGTACTAAATTAATTAATACATTTTCCAAGTCTAAAAGCTTAAGCACTTAGTCCAAAGTTAAGATTTTGAATTGAATTTTAAAGTCAAATAGAGTAAGTCTGGACTTTGCTGGATCGTTTAAGGTTACGCATTGAGTTAAATGTACAGAAATTAATTGTTTATTACACAGTATTTTACAGAAACTCAAACCAATTACGTCATAATTTTTTAAATTTTATTGATACCGACTAATAATCGTTAAAACACCGTGTGGTGTCCGGATTAAGAATATAGCACCACTCAATCTCCTCCCGTGGATATCGTAAAAGGCGACTAAGGGAATCTAAACCAGAGGGATAGGCAGCAGCGTCGCTTCTGTGAAACGGTAGCCATACTGCTCTCACCAACCCGCTTGCCAAGCGTGGTGAGTATTGGCAAATACCCTCCAGAATGATGACACAGTTGTGAAAATCTATGGGGGAGGCCTTTGTTCAGCAGTGGACGTATAAATGGCCGATACGATTTATAATTTAAGTCATTTGTGAAGAACCGGTTTACATTAATTAATTCTAAGTCCAGCTACTCTCTAATATAAAGTATTGTGTTCGCTAATATGATCACAATTTTGTTAAGTAAATGTTACTAAGATCAACCCCCTAGAATTGCAACTAGAACATAAAACATAAAACCACTCCACAAACAATAGATACGGGAAATATTTGATTTACATATGTATTAATTAATCAATTTGTAAGAGTTTTGTTTGATTTATTTTCATGAGTTTCGTTGTATTTTATTTTTTTGTAGAAACCGCGGTCTTTCGTTTTGTTTATTATTCGTAATAAAGGGGACGGACTGAAAACCAACGTCGACCCGTGCGTGGTTTAATCACTGCGCACATCCAACATTGCTGAGTCCGTTCTTTTTACCACACTACACAAAAAAAATTTAAACCTGTCTGTATTGTTTTGCATTGAACGAATTATGTGTTTAGTTTGGTAAGAAATTTATCTTTATCTAACATTTCTTATTTTATACGAGTTTTGACACTGTCAGTTCTGGTGAAACCAACAAGATTTTGAGTGAGTCAGGGCATTATGATCGCTAAATTTGCTGATGCATAGAAGTTTATTGTGACGAGACAGCCAGAGATAAAGTGCTTGCCAGAATTAGGCAGACAGCAGCATACCCATAAGCCAACCGTGCGGTCCCTCGGGATTATCGATTTAAATTCTCTATTGAATGCGGAAGCAACATAGTGTAAACACAAATACAATAAAGGCCTAAACTAGGCCGAAACCAAACTCAAACAAAAACTAAGTAAATAAAGCCTCTCAACTCAAGGAGTAAACAGCCTTTGAAAAAAGACAATCCAAGTTTGACGTCGAAAACTTTTTTAATATTCTGCACGCTCACTGTGATCTCGACCCTAAAAATTTTCCTATTCGTAAGGGGCCTTCCCAAATGTAATTTTGCATGAAAGAAATGACAAAGTTCCTACAAACTTAGTGGACATCTTTCAATCTCTTGGTTACGATTAAAATGAGGGTGTCTTTGATGAGTTTTTATTTGGTTTTAATAGATTTATTTTGTGTATCACTTGGGGATTTTTAGAAACACAAATTAGGGCGGACCTTTTTATTATACAAACAAAGACAAGACGACTACGTCATTCTTCTGGTGGTGGTCACGTACTTAGTGATTTTTCTTTTTAAGGACCTAAATTTCCGAAGGAAAAAACGGCGGCACTCGTGTGTCTGTCGGTCTGTCTGCCACAGTCAATTTGCTCCGAATCTATTGGACCGATTAAGTTGAAATTTGGTACAAATACGGTATACAATAACATATACGGACGCGTAACGTTAATAAATTAATTTTGAATGTGGGGTCACTTTTGGGGGCCAATATAGAAAATTAAAGAATAATGTTTTGCCATCTGTACTGTGTAGTATATAAAATGGAAGGGCTTGTTGTGAGGGTCTCAAATATATTTATACCATAATTTTAAAATATGTAGTCGTAAGTAATTTAAGAAAATAGTCGAAACATGACCATTCCTCCCCCGCCTGCTCTTATCTCCAAAACTACTCAGCCTTTAAAAACAATAGAGATAATAGCTGTATAAGATAACCTGTAAGAAGTCTATGGTCTAAAAATAACTTAATAAATCTTTCAATATTGTGCGTACAAACTTAAGTTTGCAGGTGGAATGTATGCGAGAACATATTTTTCAACGTGTTTTTGGGATAAGTTATTGGTACAAGACCGAATTCAACACTAGACAATATATAAAAAAAGAAAACCTCTACAATCTGGTACATGGTACCATACTTTTTTAGTTACGACAAACAAATAGGGTCAGAGTATTTTAAACATGGTGGTTAACATATTCATCTTACGGAACAACTCACACTTGTCTCGTTTTTTATTATTGCCTTGCCGCTTAGCCGGCAAACTGACGAAGTCGAAACCGCTATGCGATAACTTACATACTAAGCAACATAGCTAAGGCTGCCTTTTAGTAGGATTTGGGCCTGAGCCTATGGCAGTTTAGGCAAGTTTCATCGATGGATCAGAATGAAATACAATTTAGAGGCATTTTTCAACTTGCTACTGGTTTGGTACGGGCTGATTTGAGTAAGGCTCGGAATGTGGGAAGTACTTTGCAATAAAAGTGCAGCTTTAAATATGTTCTATCCTTTTTTGCCCAGTTCTTTTAATTTCAATCCAATTATCAGACCCTTTGATAAGGTCAAGCAAGGCACTTCCTCATCACAATTGAATTACAGTCCAAAACCAAACATGTTTTGCAGACATTGTTAATCTCCAAGAAGTTGGTGTTGCACTTAAAACAATTTCATCATCATGGTGATGACAACACTTCAGCCGAATGACATCCCCCCAAAAGTTCGCCTAAAAGACCGGTCTTGAGCTGCTTGCGTCCAGCTACTTTCTGCAAGCTTCACTGGGTCCTCGATCTACCTGGTAGAACCCCTGCCCATACTGCATCTTGCAGTACGCAGTTGTCAATCGAGAACTTGTCAACTTCATTGACTATCCGTTTTGCAGTGTGCCTTGCCCAATACCACTTTACTTATTAAAACACTAATGTATTTTATCTAATATTTTCTTAAGAAATACTTCCATTTTCGATCTAATCGTACTTGAGTCTATCACACGCCTCATTACTTTGATCCAAACCTTACAAACTTAATCCTACAATCAACATGAAACTACAGCTCAAATTTTCCCCTAAGCATGGCTCAAGAATGATTCGGACAAAAAAAAGTCATAATTCCACTCATTACGAAGAGGGATCGACTATTGTGAACGGTGGGGGATATAATCCGACGAGCACAATGCCTTGTAAATGAAGGCAGCTCTTCCGTACCGAATTAGGGACGTATGCTTTTTCCCTCTGGAAAATTCACGTGTCGTGAAAATTTCAGATGGTAAAAGGTTTTATTTACTTCTATTTTTGGAAAAAAGTTTGTTTTATTTCATATATTATTTATATGTATTGGGTTATTTGTATGTGTGATTTATAAATTCCCGGGGTGACCGCGGGCCACCCCCCTTCAACCCCTTTGCCCTTGCCCGGGGCGAAGGAAATTCATGAAGAATTTCCACTGGACACCAATAAATAGGAGTCCGGCATGCCCCTTCGCCCTTCCCCAGGGCGGAGGGCGTTCATGATGAATTTCCACTGGATCCGATATAATAAATGGTCAATAATAAAAATAGAGAAACATTTATTCCAGTCGCACAAGTATGAAAATAGTAAACTACAAAAAAAATATAAGAAAGAAAACATGACACGAGGCCAGAATACTCACAGGCTCCTATCTCAGCATTGTACTGCAATATCTCAATGCTGCAGCGCTGGTTTTCTGATAGGACCCGATTATAGTGAAGCCACGGACATTTACGGCTAGAATAGTGCATATATTTACTAAGTATAGTTTAAATAACTATTAACAGAAATAATTTAAGTGTGTAGCGCAATATAAAAATCAACAACATCCATTAACAACTTTTTTAAGTAAGTAATTTATTTTCTCACCACAATAATAAAAAAGTTACAACAGCATACAATATTGCCCAGTTATAGTATTATTCAAATTTACTGTGGGAGACTGGTGCCTAAGCTAGGCCGAAGCCTGTGTTTCAGGTCACCAGGCCTTCCAGAAGTCCAATATTGCTCTTTCATAAACCATGCCATTTATGGTTTTTCCATTTTCTTCTTATTCGTGAATGTAAACTATATATTAAGTCTGATATGTTTAGAACATTATAAAGTAATACACAGTAAAAAAAAAAACATTCAGAATTAATTTAAACATAAATATGTAGTTAAATCAAAATCAACTTAAGTACAGAGTAGAACAAACAATATTTTATTGCAGAAACTCCACAACTCCACAGTTGCACAATTTTAAAATTCCACCGGAGCCGTGCATATTTTTGATTAAGAAATACAATATTAATACACTTGTTGTATTCAAATTCTCTTGCTGCAGACTGGCGGCTATGCATCCAAATTGAGAGTCACACGGGAACACGACTAACGGCATGCAATGAATGTAAATGTGAGTCTGTCTCGAAGGCAACAGACTCTTATGATGCCTAAAATTATTATTTGCATGACTAATGTTATCGTAGAAGAGATGTGATTGACGTCGAGGGTCTTTGACAGGTGAAAGATCTGGAGGTTATTGAATAAAGTAAGCATGGTGAGGAAACGCGATAGTTTTTGTGTCATAATATTTTCTACAATATCAGTAACGTCTGGATGAGATGGATAGACAACCTGGAGAAGGCCGCTGGGAGTCGGTGGATGCGGGTGGCATGGAACCGGTCGTTGTGGAAATTTAAGAGGGGGAAGCCTTAGTTCAGCAGTGGACGTCCTTTGGCTGATTTGGAATCAATTATTCTGAATTACGATGAATGTGGATATATTTTTTGTGAGAATTGTTAACTTTTTACGTATAGGACATATTACATATGACGTTTTTGACATGTATACAATATGACAGTGTTTACAGCTTGATGGCCATATTGGCCTTTATGTTTATATAATTTCGCACTTCACTTTTGTAAATGCGAGAATTTCGTTGACTCGTACCAGTGCTACCTGTGCGTTAATAACTATCAATTTCTGATTTGTATTACAGAAGCAGTAATGTGTTAATTATTGTGTATATGTAATTCATGTATAGTCCACTTTGTTTCCACATACCTGACGTGTAATAATATCACTTTCATAAAAGAGTGGAGTTTCTTTTCCATAAGAGATTTTCTTCCGAGTGCACCTTAACTTTTGACTTTTCTTAAGTGCCCATTAGGGCCTATATGAAATAAAAACTTCGACTTTTACTTCGATATTTATATGGTCAGTATATAGTTAAATACAATATGTGTACAATTTTCAAGAAAAAAATAATTTTGTACAAGTCTTACCTCCACAATCTTTGGATAATGTAAATGTTATGAATCTGTAGAGAAAGTAGATCTACTGTTAGGTGTAAACCTCTTTTCTATTACGCCATCGCCTCACATGCTTAATGTAAGCTCGAATTGAATTGCTCGTTTTGCCATAACCACCACACTTTTTTTTGTTACATTGTTACATGTGTTACATCCCACACTAGGATTTCTCGTGTGTCGTGGGTGCGTTTACAGACATACACTCCACATACAAAACACCCAGACCTGGAACAACTACCTGCAGATCATTCAAATATTTGTTTCGTGTGGGAATCATACCCGCGACGCAGAGCGGAGCCGACTGTATCAGCCACTGAATTAACCATTGGGTGGGTTGCCAATCGCTGTTGAGTTGTTAAATGTACTCGAAGGACGCTGCTGCCCATCCTCCGTATAATCACATTATAGCCTTTTACGACACCCGCGGGGTGAGATGGGTTGGTGTTATTCGTAGCCAGCACCACATATATTAGCACGGAAGTGACGGCATGGTTGGTGCAATGGCTGATACAGTCAGCTGCTGAGCTCCTGGTCGCGGGTTCGCTGCGGCGGCTGGCTCGGCGACGTGCACTTGTAAAGTGGCGTCACCGCCTGCGGATGCAATTTGCGACCAAGCGCGTCGTCGAGGCCGTCCTGCCGCTCTTCGGAGCCTGGCTCAGAAGGAGCGAGCGCGTCACCTATCGCCTGACGCAGGTGCTCACCGGGCACGGTTGTTTCGGTGCGTACCTACACGGGATAGGACGCGAGGCCACGGCACAAAGCCACCATTGTGATAGCGACCAGGACACCGCACAGCACACGCTCAAGGCGTGCCCTGCGTGGGCCGCCGAGCGGCGGATCCTGGTCGATCGGATCGGGCAAGATCTCTCTCTGCCAGCAGTAGTGTCGGCTATGTAGGCAGAGCACGAAAACTGGAATGCAGTGGTCTCCTTCTGTGAGAGCGTCATGTTCCAGAAGGAGACTGCAGAGCGGGATCGGGAGAGGGCCGATCCCGCTCGAAGAAGAAGGAGACGGCGCCGGGGTAACAACCGCCCTGGCGCCTAATTCCGATACGCGACACAACCAAGCGACCCAAGAGAAGACGGTAGCACGCATGTGGTCACGAGCTGCCGTGGGACGCTTTGGGGGATCCTTTACAATCCCCCTGGGGGGGTGACCGCTTTACAGTCACCCTCTCCGAGATGTGCCAATAGGCGTGGCACCAATGGGCGGCTCTAGTGTGATCATACGACGACCTGGAGCCTCCCTTACGTGCTGAAGATGACCGCTCCAGTGGTTTTAGCCGGTAGGAGTCCGGCATACCCCTTCGCCCTTCCCCGGGGCGAAGGAAGTTCATGAAGAATTTCCACTGGGCATCAATAAAAATAAATAAAAAAGAAGGGTTCGATTCCCGCAAGTATTTGTATGATATGCAGGTAGTTGTTCCGGGTCTGAGTGTTTTGTATTTCTGTAAACGCACCCACGACATATGAGAAATCCTAGCGAGTCGCAATGTTTTATTTAAAAACAAAAAGAAAAACCGTATATGGTTATTGACTGAATTTTTCTTCATGGGTTTTATCTATCTGCTTGTTTGCAGATGACGCGAGATCTATAATCAGCACAGTCATCCTAATCGGTTGCGTAGAATATGATGTTCCCCTATAAGTACCTATACGCACGATGGGAATTGCTGCCTCTGTTTTCATGTGTACTGCTAAGGAGTGAACTCCTTGCCAGAGTTAGTTGTTAAGTTGTGGTTGTTGTTAGTTGGGAAGCTTCAACTCGTGAGTAAACAGGTTTTGTCTAGGCTCGCACCATCGTCGAGAGTGGTCAAAAGATTATGTTTATTAAAAGAAACAAAACAATACAGGTGGATTTAAGTGGACAAATATAGTTATATTTTTATTTTTGAAAAAAAAAAACCTGATATAAATCGATACTGTAATTAAATATCGATACGTTATATATATATTTTCTCAATTGCCGAATCTAGTGTCGGGCGTCGTTTAAAAAAAAAAAAATATATTATAGTATTGAATCCAAACACGGTTTATTTTTACTTTATTTAGGTATCTATTATTTATTCTCTTAGCTGTAGCAGTCGTTTCACTTATATCATACACCGACCGATCTGGGAAGCTTATCAAAATAATCCGCTCAGAAAAGCTCAAACTCTCCGAGAGGGGTAGAGTCTTTCTTTGGCTGCAAAACCAAACTGTGGTCACGAACATCAATAAACCTTTCAAGTAAATGTTTACGCGTGGCCGCGCAGGCCACCGAACTTTCGCTTCTTTAAATAAAATGAGCTCTACGAAAGATGAGGGTAACATTGCTGTAACCCGGGAATGGGTAGCTGACATTAATTTACGCGATAAGTCCTTTAATTCGACCGCAGAAAGGTGAGCTTAGGTAGGAGGTCTTATTTGTTTATTATACGGAAAAAGGTACATGTATTGATTAAATTAAAGACTTATTTTTGGCAATTAGGTTCTGTCAATATCTATTTGGGTTGAAAGTTTCAGATGATTTCTTTCAAATTTGAGGTTCTTATGTGCCAAGTAATTTAAGAAACCAATTGCCGTGTGGTGCCATCTCAGAACACTACTACCCCATCTCGTCCCGTAGGTGTCGTAAAAGATGACTATGGGATTATACGGAGGATGGGCAGTAGCGTCCTTTGAGTAAATTTATAACTTAACTGCGATCGCCAAACCGTCTGCCGAGCATGGCGATTATGGCAAAACCCCCCAATGAGCACACAACACAAACCCATACGGTCATTGTGGCAATCGTTAGCGGAGGCTCTTGTTTTATAAAATGTACCGGTTATTGTGATGGTCATTGGGAAGCCCACGTTAGGCTGTAAAAGTTTAAGACAGTGAAGAAAGAAAATTTGCCATACAGGAACTAAAGCTGTAGAGAGTCACCTATCACTGTAATTTCATCATCATCTCAGCCAAAGGACGTCAATTTTTGAACAAAGGCCTCCCCTATAGATTATCCACAATTGTGACATCATTTTGGGGGGAATTTGTACTCGCTACATTTGGCACGCAAGTTAGTCGGTGCAGTATGACTACTGTTCCACAAAAAGGACCATGTAAGAATTTTTCTGGTCCAGAGTCCGTTAGTCGCCTTTTACGACATCCACGGGTGGAGATGGAGTGGTGCTACATTCAACCCGGACACTATAAACTCCTCATTTTAAGTACGATGTGTATATATATTCACATGGGCGAGTTATTTAATTGAAAATGGCAGAAAATGTTTGCAATGAAGTAACATCAGAATCACATTGTTTCTGTAATATTTTTAATATATAATCTACGAAATTTCATTGTCACGAATCCCTTCCTGCGGTACATCAAAAAGCCCAAAGGCACAGCTATATATATAATTATAAAGAGCAGTCTAACTTTGTCTGTCACCGGTATTGTGGTAACCACAACAAAAAGTACCCCCCAAGGGCATGCTCGCCTGATTTTTATGATGAAAAATGACCGTTGCCGCTTTACTTAGCATTGATTGTAGAACGGTGAAAACATTTGTTCATTAAACGCTTGGCTTCTCCTATTGAGCTCGATATTTGAGTAGAGCCTTTTGATGTTTGCACGGGACATCCCTAAGACGGTTGGTGAGTCAAAAAGGTTTGTATTTGACCGCTTATAAAATTTACTACTGCTGCTCAGGGTTTGCAAGAGACCGTTATGAAAAATCATTTCTGGACGCGCTTGGTTGGCTTCTTTGAACGAGAGGTCGATTTATGTCTGGTGATATAATATATCATCTGAAATAAATTCTATTGTGTCTGTGTGAGCTATGACGTAATCGAACTATTTAGAAGAAACTAATATGGGATCATCATTCATCATTGTAGCCGAATAAAGTCCACTGTTGGCCACTGGACCGTCCTGTGTATGTTGTGTGCTTATTGGGCGTTATGCCGTAACCGCCACGTTTAGCAGGAGGGTTGGCGATCATACTTTAGTCGATATTGTCCTCGAAGGACGCTGCTGCCTACAGCCTGCTGCTACGGCTAGCACGTGCGGTCAGTGTTATTCGTAGCCACCACATAGCCGTACTTAATATAGGATACTAGTACATGAGCTACATAATGGATCTATGATTCACAGTCTAAAATGTAACGGGGCTCTCCATGGCTCCACTTTAAAATGCAGTCTCGGATTGTTCTCAGAGGTGTTAAACTATTACATATATGTGATGGAAACTCTAACGATAAGGTACCCTTATCACACTTATTACCACATTTCGAGCCGGCACCACACGGCAATAAAATATTGTATCTGTATCGAATAAGTGCATCGATAATTACGAACTGAGAAACATTTAAGCTTAAGGCAGACGATCGACTATAAATTGGACCGATAATAGTTGGTGAAAATAGAACAAATACCACAAATACTCTACCATATTATGCATACTGCGAGGAATTGCTGGATATCAGCGCCGCACCGCTAACTGCGATGCGGCTTTAGGCTGAGCAATTTCTCTTTTTGATCGGTGATGCGATGCACATCACTAACCATTAACTTTATTTCATATGAGGTATATTACAGGTGTTATTTTACATTATATTATCATACATTTATTCTTCTAGCTATCTATTCATCCCATTACCCATTTATTTCACACTAAAGTATCCAACACAAATATAGAAGAAAACTCACCTCTCAAAAGGCTCAGCAAGGAGATGAATTCTTATATAAAATCCACTCCAGATGTTGACATATTGATATATGTTGACCAGTTATTGAGGTAAATGTTTCAAATATACCTCAGGAACTATAACAGTAAAAGACTAACAAATAATACTTACCCTAATTCACAGTCGATGGAGTTTCTATTACCTTCAGGCCACAGACCTACCCTAAATTAGTAGAATTTAATGCTAACAAAAGAGTTCGAGGTTTCGTTCCCGAACTTCGCCCATTTGTTAGACATGCCTTATTTTATAGATTTCAAACTCCCACAAAGGAACCTTCCTAAGTTATGTATGAGAGTTGAAAGCTCTCGGGATTTATCCGTAGGACCGAAGGCGGTGAACTAAATGGAATTAGGAAAAGCGACTTTTGAAAATTAGTTTTGGAGATAGCTCCAATTCACATAATCTTTGTTATTAATTTGTGCAATAGTGTTATATTTCTCAGCAAAGTTTGGCTCACCATTAATGGTACCTACAAGAAGACTGAGGACTTCTGGAAAATCTAGAGGAGGAGCATTCAGCGTCCTCCTTTCCGCTAACTTGCTATCATAAATCTATTTGCCAAGTGCGGCGTTTATGGCAATGTTTCTGATAACGCACCTTACCGGTCTATGGATAGAGGAGGAGGCCCATGTTTAGCAGCGCAGGTGTTTCTAATGTAATGATATTTTTAAGAAAGCTTTAGTTTGGTAGATAGTCAATATTAACTGGTACGTACGACATAACCATTTTCACTCGTTTGAATCCAATTGCTCCCCTTGCGTGTTTATCATCTAGTGACGCACTATATGCTTAGAGAGCAATAATGTCATTGACTATTGTTAATAAATGTGTGATAGGATATCTATCCGGATTGTCGAACCAGAGTTGTTAAGGAATCTGAAAAGATTGATGCTGTGGGTTCTTTCTTTAATATAAACTGATTCTGTCAGGTAAATTCACTAATCATAATCATCCACCCATAGTAGTCCACTGCTGCTGAGCACGGTCCTGAGCACGGTCCTGAGCACGGTCCTGAGCACGGTCCTGAGCACGGTCCTGAGCACGGTCCTGAGCACGGTCCTGAGCACGGTCCTGAGCACGGTCCTGAGCTCTTGTATCAGCCACCCTGTGAAGATCGTCACTCCACCGAGATTAAGGGCGTCCTGTTCTACGTTTGCCGAGCCATGGTCTCAACTCAAGAACACATTTGCCCCAACGGTGGTTGGTTCTACTGATAATATGACCAGCCCGTTACCACTTTAGCTAGCTAATCTAATAAGCTGTGTCAATGCCTTTTCTTCTATATTCACTGTTTATACCAGGAACCCTAGTTTAACCTGCGTGCTCATACCGAGCTACCCCCGAGATGACGGTGGTGTACATGGAGTCACGTGCCCCCGTGTGCGTAGCACAGCGTATAATGAGGTTTCGGGGGAATCCTTTACAATCCCCCCGAGAAGCGCCTGGGGTAGTGGCCTCTTTACAGTCGCCTACCCTCCGCTAGAGGGGGTGACCGCTTTACAGAGATCCCCTCCAAGATGTGCCTAAAGGCGCGGCACCAATGAATGGCTCTAGGTGGAGATTATTCGTGTTCCTGGAGCTTCCTTACGGTGCCGTAGATAACCACTCCGGTGGTTTTAGCCAGTAGGCGACCGGCATACCCCTCCACTCGTTCCCGGGGTGGAGGAAGTACATAATGTATTTCCACCGCAGCAATAAAAACAAGGAACCTTAGTGTCCGGGACGACCCAAGAAGAATATATAAATTTAAAAGTCACATCACCTTGATTTTGCTGTTGTTCCGCAGAGCCGGTACGCAATCATGTGTTATGCTTTTATGATAAAGCAAGCCTTCATTTTGAATACTGTGCGGGATGAACCATTGTTTATCGGGGGGTATGAAATGAGTAAGGGTTAGAAAGAGGAAGTTCAGTTGTGCATGAATTAATTGTTTACACACTTGAACAGCTAATATTAATACGATTCGTAATAATTATAATTAGTAAGGATAATTAATACATCGAATCCGCTACAAAAAAGTCTGCCATCTAAAATACTAAGTGGGCGAATAGAAGTGCCAAATGAGCAACTATATATAGTCACTTGATTAATACTAATACCCTTATAAAATTCTTTCTCTTCTTTCTTTGTTTATAATATTTATAATAATAAAAGGTTATTATTGATCTAGAACAACTACTGTCACAGTAGGTTATGGAGCGGTGTTGTACATACGAAATAATTTTAGCCAATATATTTTTGTATTCGCTCACAGTCAATCACTCACTTAGTATTTTTGTCATCAGTATTCAGTGTTTTTCGCTCCTCGTAATTTAAATTTAAAGTCAGTCGTTTAAATAAAAACAAAATAGCCTTTCTTTGCTACCCCAATTAAACTTTACATGATAACTTAACGTACATTAAAATAATGTTATGTATAATAATTATATGCACTTTTAAAAGGATTCTATCGCGTATATTTTAGATTTTTGTTTTTCCTGACGTATCGAATACTTTGCAGCATTCGTGGTCACAGGATGACTACAGATTTAAAAAAGTTATTTTATTTTATCTACCGTACAATTAAAATAAGATTTTTTTAGACACATAGGTGACGTCAAGCACAGACGCTCCAAAAAGTCTGCAGTTTGTGAATATGCCTTGGGCAAACCTAACCATTTTCTACGTTTTGATCAACCTCAAGTCGTCGCGAATATGTGTAATAATCGCGAAAACGCGAAAAGACATTACAATTATATGTAATACTAGCTGGGACCCGTGGTTTCACCCCCGTTTAGTTTAAAAGAAATTTAGAGTACTTCGACATAGACACTTGACATATATATCTTGGATTTCAAGGATGTTTTTTTTTTGCGCGGTACCCTAATTATTTTTCTAAAATTAAAGTATCCTAAGTTATTCCTTATAACATCAGCTATCTGCCAGTGAAAGTCCCGTCAAAATCGGTCCATCCGTTTCGGAGATTACCCGGAACAAACAGACAGACAGACAAAACATTTAAAAATTGTTTTTTGCTATAGGTACCGTATATACTTTCATATGCATTAAGTAAAAAGCTGTTATTTTGACATTACAAACAGACACTTCAATTTTATTTATTTGTATAGATTATGTATGTATATATAAAAATATTAGTGCATGTTAGTAGTAGTCTTTTCTGCAACGTAAACCTTTCCATACATATCTTTCTCGTGCCTTTTGCATGCAATGGGATCCACATCTGGTCTCCCTTTTCTCCTTTTCCTCCCCCTTGGTACCCACTTTGTTAATTTTTTTTTTTTAAAAACGTTGCCCCACCCTAGGATTTCTCCTGTGTCGTGGGTGCGTTTACAGACATGAATTCCACACACAATACACCCAGACCCGGAACAACTACCTGCAGATCGTACAAATATTTGCTCCGTGCGGGAATCGAACCCACGACCCGAAGCGCAGCAGTCGACTGTATCAACCACTGCACCAACCATCAGTCAGTCATCAGTCCATCGATTGTTATTCATCCTACAAATATGGGCATACCCCTTACCATCACTCGTTTAAATACGGGAGGTATATTAGTAATTAGTAGTAAACCATTTATGTTACCTATAGGAATGGGAGAGCGAAACTTTTAATGCTAAATTTAACTTCCGCTTGCTCTTTTACTTTATTACTTAATATAATTTATCTGAATAACACAAAGTAATATCTGAAATTCCAAATTAATAGTCTTACAGATAGCTGAACACGAAAAACAATTCCTTAGACAGTTTATTACCGTGCTCAATTATAATTCATTCGTTATTCAACAGGTATCAATTTCAAAGGGAATTCGCGAAACTAAGTACTCAGTTAATTATGAAAAGGCTTCATTATAAAAGATGTTATTACATACAAAAGCTTAATTTGGGACCATGGGTCCTATTATGCTGAACTGTAGTAATAATGTGTCACTGACATGATACGTTTGTGCGATAGCTTTTGAAATGGTTAAGCTATGAATGCTATTAAATAGAGTTATAATTTTAATAGTGTATTAAATTATTTCTAAAACTCAATCAGGCGAACGACTCTGTATTATTGAGGACCGAAACGATTACTTAACGTGAATTTCGGATATCTTTATAATGATAATAGTAATAATCATTTAATTCTCAATACAAACCAACATAAGATTAATACATTATGCAGTGCTAAGCAATCATACATTCTTGTTGTGCATCTCTGGTACCTGTGGTAAATGTTTTTTTTATACTGATATGCACAGTGTTATTTGCGTTTTGGTTGCCTTGTATTTACGTAGTTTGTTTACCCAGTGCAATGGAGAAGCGACACGTACATGGAATGACGTTGCTTTAGCTTCGTGAAATCGGTGATTCGAGCTGTATGAGGTTTCTTAATGCATTTAATTATGTTAATATTTGTATGTTTCTAGAGTTCCATTTTGTTAGTAGGTATAGTTTAAATTTACTTCTATAAGGTCTTGCATTAATAGTTCAAAATATTAAGTACGTAACCTTAGTAAACGCTAAAGATTATTATTATAAGCTATTAAAAAAAAAACACGGATTTTTTTTTTTTTTTTTTTTTTTTTAAAAACGTTGCCCCACACTAGGATTGCTCCTGTGTCGTGGGTGCGTTTACAGACATGAATTTCACATACAATACACCCAGACCCGGAACAAATACCTGCAGATTATACAAATATTTGTTCCGTGCGGGAATCGAACCCACGACCCGGTGCGCAGCTTATGCTTATGCTAAATTTAATTAAATCAATTCACATGCTGGTTCTCTTTGATATAATAACACCCACGCGTAGTAATTAATGCTACTTTAATAAATAAGATTGGCTAATACAACGTATGGATCATATAATAACTTGCAGAACCAGTAATTTAAAGAAATTATTGATTTATTCAAAGATATTTAAATATGATTGACTCATCTGTGTCATTTGCTAAGACACCATGCATAATATCGTCGACTATAATGAAAAACCTTAAATACAGTTGACACCTTATAATTATGTATATAAAGTGTCAACTGTATATAAGGACTCTTGATACAAATTGACTTGTCATCAGCCCGTCAAAGTGCACTGACGTCCGTATATCTGCGGATTTGTGAACGCTGCATATTGTTATTTTAATACAGAAGGATAATGGTACTTTTCCATGTATTACTGGCTAATAAAAGTAACATCTCATCCCGTGGGTGTCGTAAAAAGCGACTATAGGTCAAGATGACAGGTGAATAAAAATGAAACGTTTTTTATATGTACTACAAATGCCGTTACAAGAGTAATAGTTATAAATCAAACAGTTGAGGTTGACATTTTTGTCATTACGTTTAGATCTACCAACGTATTTCACTTTACCATCGTGACCTCAAAAAATTGTTGAACTCTCATGGAGAAGGTTCCGTACGATGAATATGTTATCCACCATATTTTTTTTATCTGGACATTTTTCTGTAGTAACCAAGACGTATGTATGGTACCAGATTGAAGAGGGAAATTGCTGAATATATTATCTATTGTTGAATTCGGTCTTATACCAATAACTTATCCCAAGAACAAACTTAATATCGTAGTTGAAAAACGTGAGTTTGTACAAACAATATTAAAAGATTTACCATGTTATTTTACGACCATAGACTTCTATTTCATACGGTAAAGAGCTATTATCTATATTTTTTGAGACTCTCACAACAATTTCTACCATTTCATATGTTACACGGTACAGTTTGTGAAACTTTATTTTTAAAGTTTCTATATTCCCCCCCAAGAGTAACCTCCATTTTCAAATTGGCGAAGAAATCCATATGTGTACCAAATTTCAAATTCGGTCCACTAAATTTGGAGAAAATTGGCTATGACAGACGGATAGCCAGACAGACACACAAATGATCCTATAAGGGTTCCACCGTTTTTTCATACAGACGTTCGGAACCCTAAAAATAAGATAAAAAGTATTTTTTCTTACGCCAACACGCCAATCTGATCAATACGACGTTACGTTACAAAGATCAACAAATTAATATTCAGCCAATGAATTTATTCAGTGAGTCCCGGTTGATTCGGAATCCAATTTTAGGTTATTTAAATAGTCTTCCCTGAGGAGTAGGTACCAAATTAGAAAGGACGTTTGCACGTTTTCCTGGAGCGTGCTTAAATACGTAGGCAAATGTAATTACTTTAAGATGTTAGGGCTACCATTTAGGAATGGATGCGTTGAACAGATATTTGTGTTTTTTCCGCATCAGACAACTGCTTGATAACATGCGGTAATTCTGGGGTAACCTTTTAGTCGACTGGATTGAAGAATAAATTGTAGCCACCTTTTATTGGTCTCCAGTGAAAATTCCACGTGAATTTCCTTGGCCCCGGGGAAGGGCAAAGGAGTATGCCCTGCTCCTACCGGCTAAAACCACTGGAGCGGTGATCTTCGGCATCAAAGAGGCTCCAGGTTCTTTTAAGATCACACTGGAGCCGCCCATTGATGCCACACCTTTAGGCATATCACGGAGGGGATGACTGTAAAGCGATCACCCCCTCTAGTGGAGATAAGGCGACTATACAAAGTTCGCCCCTCCCCTGCACTTCTCGAGGAGGATTGTAAAGTATCCCTACAAGCTTTGCTATGTTGCGCACACGGCGGCACGTGGCCACGTGTGTGCCGCCGTCTTCCCAGGGGTCACTCAGGTGTCAGCACGTCGACTCGCCAATATGCGCGCCCGCAACCCCCAAGGCCCCCACCATGTAGCAACGGCATGAGGCTCAAGCGTGTTGGACCTGGGCGCCGGAGAATTTGTTACACCGGCACCGTCTCGTCCTTCTCCATGCGGGATCGGCCCTCTCTCGATCCCAAATTGTAGTCACCTAGTAGATTAAAATTTTATTTAATGTTTGCCCTTGGTATAAACTCTACATTTAGTAAAGTTAATCTAGAATGAGTTTTAGTGTCATAAATATAAGATTGAAGCTCGTATGCATGTCTAGAAATTTATTTAAAATGAGCTGGGACCCGCGGTTTCACCCACCGTTTAATTTTATATATAGAAATGAAATTTATTGGAACGATGGTGGCGCGATCTGTCAAAGATTGGTCGTACCAACTCAGAAACCTTTGTGGGCTCATGCACAACACTTTTTTGAAGATCATGACATGGTCAAATGCATAGTTTACGATTCTATAAAGGACAAACACACAAACATTTATTTATATATATATAGATTTTGGTTGTCAACCCTGAGTGAGCATGTCACCCTCTCGATGAGTTACTCCCTTGATTTAATCAGTCAAATTCTGAGATTTGCACAGTACGCATATTGTGTGTTAAGTACCTGTACCTATACTATATGTTCTTTTAAAACATTCAAGTAATAGATTCCAGTAGTCAGAGTCAGCTCTGTTTATGAAACTGGTTTTATACCTCGAAAGCCATCGTTGCGTTATTTCGAAATCTAGCTAAACTAAAATATAATGCCACTAGAAATTACACAATATAGAGTAAGTGGTCTTAGAATATCTCATTGAGTGCCGCAACACGAGACAATTAAAAATCTATTGTGTCTACACGGCTGCCGGGTAATTGACATGCGAGAGGATATGAAGCTAGAACCTAAATTGTTAATATAAATTACATTACTTCACGAGCGCACCACACACATTTTAACCATAAACATATACACACCTCTAGTTGATACAATAAAATTTATACAAAATTAGAAAAAGGTCATGTTTATAACATAGAAAATAATTATACTACCCGTAAGTAAACTTTATCAGGATTTCGATAAAATATTAGAACCCAATATGAGCTCCCAACTATAATTTCAAATCAGTCCTTATTTACCCAGAGTAACTGTTTATTTTCGGTGTAGTTTACAGCCTTGAAGCTCTACTCGACTTGAGGTACGCTTGGCAACAAAAACCTATGCGTATAGCATTTACAAATTGAAGACAACAACATTTTAAACACTTTGTGAATGAGTAGTGGGTTCTAAGTTCTTCGTAAGTTTTATAACTAAAGGGATTATACTGCATAAATAATATTAACTAAAATTAGTTTCTAATTTTAAAAGTAACGCTAGTTTAATGAATTAACCTTTTCTTTTACTGGGTCCAGTGGAAATTCTTCATGAATTTCCTCCACCATGGGCAAGGGCGAGGGGCATGCCCGACTCCTACCAGCTAAAACCACTAGGGCGGTCATCTTCGGCACATAAGGGGGGGCTCCAGGACCTCGTGTCAATGAATTAACCTAACGAATGTAATTTGATAACTCGACAGTTAAGTAGTAGGTTAGTATTTACTTATTAGGAATGCTTTTTACGAACTCTACTAATAAAACAATAAGGCATAACACATCATTTATTTGGCATCGCAACTGTACGAAAGTCACAACAATATCTATTGCTTCTCGAATCAAGAATATAATATCTAAGAATACTTATTATTTTAATACAACACACAACAATATTCCAAATAATTGAAAACTGTTTGCAAACAATTTCATTTGAGTCGCAGAATCAGCACTAAGAGGACTAGTATTTTGAAGAGCAAATAAAAAGCGTAAGGCTTTCAGCGCTATAGTAGTAGTAGTGTACAAACCTAGTGGTAAAAAAGCACTTTAAGTGACGTTTATCCTTTATTTTTTATTCTATATGAGGTTTCTTATTTTTATCGAAAGCCATTTATTTCGCCATTCTGTTAAGTGATTGTTGTCGCTAATTCTGTATCGATAAGCTGAAATAATTGACATATTAGTGTAGTTCTTAAGGGCAGTTAATTTTTGATAATTGGTGTTCGTTTTTTTCTGTAACATTTGCTCTACGTGTCACGGTTTCAGTCCCCGAACGGAACAAATATTTGTTTGATCTGTAGATAGTGGTTTCGGTGCATGTGTGATTTATGTCTGTAAACTGTACCCACGGACAGGAGAAAAGGTAAAGTGTGGCAACGTTTAAAAAAAGTGATATGCATAATAACTTCGTAGTTCAACAGTCAACCCAAGCGTCAGCGATTCCTTCGCTGGTGACTGCCCCCACTACGGCACCGTATCTACCAGTGCCGTATGCATGCCCGCCCGCGCCGCACAGGTGTTTTCTTAGAGGGAGAGAGGGGTTCTACGGGGGTCCGTTCTCAGCCCCACCTAATGGAAGTTCGCCTACGACGCGGTCCTTCTCGACATAGCGCTTCTAAAGAATGATTCATTGAAGTTCTACAAGAGCTAGATTCCGATCACCACCCTGTGATCCTTCACCTCACCTCCCGTTTTGCCCACACGGACACAGACAACCCCCTCGAACCCTTGTGACGACGGACTGAAGAAAAGTTAGGGAACGACTCAACGATACTAAATACGCTGGGCGCAATCGACTCCCGCACTGGTCATGTACAGTTGTGAATGTTTACGGTGAGTTCCTGCGATGGAAAACCATCGCATGAAACTGCCTGACGATGTATATGCACTGATGATGGAGAAGAACGCAGCCCTCAGAGCGTACGCAGCTTTTCCCTCCGAAGGTAATCGCCTCTTCATGCGCCACTCACAGCGTGCTGTTAAGTAATGTATAAAAGAGTGCCAAGAGGCTGGTTGGGACGAGTTGTTGGGCAATCTAATGCCAACCAACAAAGCATTCTGAAAACTGCAACGGAAACTCAAATCTGAAGAATCCAATGCCCTTCCCTCGCTAAATCGTCCCAACCAAAGGTTGGCCTTTGATGTTGACGAAAAAACAAAATGCTTAGCCGACAGTCTGGAAGCACAATGTACCCCAAGCACTCTACCTGTCGACCAAGCGCACCTTTTAGAGGTCGACGATGAAGTTGAACGTAGTGTCGCTATTCCGCCTGTTGAGGACCATGACGGCCCCCTCCCTCCAGTCACGACAGACGTGGTCACAGACAGTGAAAAAACTTCCCCGGCTCAGACGTTATCACCAACAAGGTGATTAAACTCTTCTCCAACCGTCTTGTCACGTTAATAACCGTCATTTTTAATGCGGACTAAGCAACAAACTGTTTTCAGATATGTGGAAACACGACAGCACCGACAGCAGCATTGTTGTTAACATTTTAATGCGCGATCCAGGATTCCGGACGTCATTGGAGCATTGTTTTTAAGGGCTCAGTAGTTTTCACTGCATGTGACTATAGCATAGTGGCGATTTAGATGAAGCCACCACAAGTTCCGTGCTAAAACATTAAGAACACGTTGCAGCAAGAAGAGCTGAAGTGAACTACGTAGTCATAGAAAGGAGACAGAAGAAGTACCATCGTAACTCCTTTCTTGCTCAAAACCTGAGTACTACAATATCAATTACGGAATACAAACCGGAAAAATCATACAATTCAAGCCATAAAGATATTAATTATAACAAAGGATCTTTGATCTTCCAAATTGATTTCATCGCCTCTTTATTGGAATTTTAGGTTGTCGAGAAAAATTCGAATAAAGCCTGTAAAATGTAAAATGCCTCTTGATTTTGTTCACCTTAGTAAATTAATTTTGGTGTAGGCATTTATAAATCTGCTCTGTGGTGTCTGGAGTAAAAATATAGCACCAGTCCATCTCCTCCCGTGGAAATCGTAAAAGGGACTAAGGGATCTAAATCAGAGGAATGGGCAGCAGCGTCCCTACTGTGGAACACCAGCCAGACACACGGCATGTAACCGGTCGCTGTAGAAATCTATGGGGGCCTTTAAGAGGGTGGGCAGCATTCTCCCGTGTCCTAATGAAAATATACACAAATTCGCCTGCCGATCGTGGTGATTATGGCAATAATATGCCATATCACCGTTCATTATAGTGATCATTGGGAGGACCATATTCAACAAAGGACTCTACATTAGGTACTGTATGACTCGGCTCTAGTGTGATCATACGAGGACTCGGAGCCTTCCTTAGGTGCCGAAGACGACCGCTCCAGTGGTTTTAGTCGGTAGGAGCCTGGCGTACCCCTTCACCCTTCCCCGGGGTAAATTCGAATTGCGAAGGGAATTTCCACACGCCAATAAATAATAAAAAAATAAGGTACTATATGACTCGCGGCTAGAGGCTAATGACATTTGTTTCCCTGGATGTCATAAAAGGTGATAAATGGTTCATATCGAGGGCAGCAACATTCATACTGGGATTTTAATGATACAGTTGGCACAGTGACTATATGATTGACTTTCTGCGCTACGGGTCACGGGTTCCATACTAACACGGAACATATATTTTATATTATAATAAAACAATTTTAAACGGATTAAATCGCGTGTATTATTGATTTTTGTTTTTCCTGACGTTTCGAACACTTTGCAGGGTTCGTGGTCGCAGGATGACTAAGGTGACAAGCGTCGTTACAGATTTAAAAAGTTATTTTATCTACCGTACAAAACTAATCAAAAATTGTTTCGATGCACGCAGTAATCACTCACAGTGTCTTGATGTTTTTTAGTTTGGTGTGTTGTTTGGGATTTTATTAATTTAATAACCGGATTCCAAACAGGTGGTACCTGCCAACCATCTTCTCTATTAAAATTAGGATGTTTTTTAATTTCAATAGCCTCTCGAAACATTCTTGGTACATAACGGTTTTCTTTCGCGAGGACTTGAGGATGATCAAATCGAAGAAAATGGTTGGGTTTGCCTAAGGCATGTTCACACACTGCGGACTTTGTGATGCGTCTATGCTTGACGTCAGCTATGTGTTCTTTAATTCTGGTGGCTATACTACGCTTTGTTTGCCCTATGTATGACAACCCACAATCACAGTCAATCTTGTAGACCCCTGCATCTTGGAGAGGAATGTGACACTTCACGGGTTTGAGAAGTTGGCTTATCTTTTTATGTGGCTTGAAATAGGTTTTAATAGAAGCACGCTTCAAGATATGACCAATTCTGTCCGTGACTCCCTTGATGAATGGTAAGACTGCAGGTCTCCGATCAACCGTGGTGGGTTTCGGGCGGCTTCTGCGACGGGGATGTGGCGCTCTTAAATTGTTATTTCGAAGAACTTGCTTCACATGGTTAAGCTCCCCTGGCAGGTGGTCGGCGTCGCAGATGCCGTGTGCTCTCTGTAACAAAGATTTAGCCACGGTAGCTAACTGACAAGGGTGGTGGTGAGATTCACCGTTAAGGTACCTGTCTGTATGGGTAGGCTTTCTATACACAGTGTGACTAACTGAATGATCAGGATTATGGATAAGAAGTATGTCAAGAAAGGCCAAGGATTTGTTTTCCTCCAATTCCATAGTAAACTGAATTTTACTGTGTATTGAATTTAGATGTTGTAAAAATGCAGAGACCCTATTGTGAGGCAAGATGGTAAAAGTATCATCTACATACCGTTTGAACATATTCGGCATAGCCGGGGCTGTCATCAGTGCTCTCTCCTCAAAATCCTCCATGAAAATATCGGCGACTACAGGAGAGACCGGTGAACCCATGGCAACACCGTCAGTTTGAAGGTAAAATTCATTGTCCCACAACAGGTAGCCGTTGGTAAGGCAGTGTTCAAGCAATTCTGCATATTGTTGAGGCATGCTATGCTCACTTAACCGTTTCTTAACAACATCCATACAGTCCTTAATTGGTAAGTTAGTAAATAAGGACTGCACATCAAAACTGACCATCACTTCATTTTCAGCCAGTTGAAGGTCTTTTATTTGGCTGACAAAGTGATAGGAATCCTTCACATATGTGTTAGACTTTCCACGAAGTTTTGAGAGTATCTTCGCTAGGTGTTGCGCCAGTTTGTAGGTTGGTGTATCAATCTGGCTTACTATTGGTCGTAGGGGAACATTGCTTTTGTGTATTTTCGGCAACCCATACAGCTTTGGGGGTTTCGCGCAAGATGGAATGAGTGTTTTCACGTCTAATTCTAAAATATCGGAGTGTTTGGATATTAACTCAGTGGTCTTTTTGAGTATTTTGTTGGTTGGATCTTTGTTTACCTTTTTATATGTGCTGTTATCCGACAAAAGGTCTTGAATTTTCTGTTTGTAATCTGACGTGTCCATTATAACCGTAGCGTTACCCTTATCGGCACGGAGGATAGTCAGGTCTGGGTCTTCATTAACGTTTTTTAGCGCTTGATACTCATCGCGAGACAGATTCGGTTTGGGCGGTTTGCTGCGACGTAATACCACTGATATGTCTTGTCGGATCGCCTCCAAATCTTCTTTCTTTACGTTGTTTTTGATAAGACAGTCCTCGACGTTACAGATTATATCTTCGTAAGGGATTTTTTTAGGTGCTAGCGCGAAATTTAGGCCCTTTTTTAACACTTTTACGGTGTTTTCGTCCAGAGATTTTTTAGACAAATTAACTACGGAATTTAATGATTTTGACAGATAGTCTGGAGTGTTTATGTTTTCCGAGGTGCTTTGAATACTAGTATTTTTGCCACACAGTTTTTCATACTTATTAATTTGTCTTTTTGTATACTCATTGAATTTAGCGGTGGCTCGTCTACTATTGATATTAATACATTTAACATAATCTGATTCTGATAATTTACTTTGCAATTCTCTGGACAAAATCTCAACATTATTATTTAATTTGTGGGCATCTATTCTGTGTTGACGGATGAGATTTTTTAACAACTTTAAACTTGCCTGATGTAGAATGCCTGCGCTTCCTAGTATGTCTTTCTTCGGTGATATCCGTACACATACTGGAATGATGTTATTATCCCGGCATCTCTTCAAGAAATTCAATGAAGTTAGAAGTCGGGCACGCTTAGTCATTAGGCACTCCACTCGGCGCACTTTTTCGGCGAAATCCAGTCCGTACTGGTTCACATAGTATTGTCTTAGGTTTTCGCGATTATTACACATTATAATAAAACAATTTTAAACGGATTAAATCGCGTGTATTATTGATTTTTGTTTTTCCTGACGTTTCGAACACTTTGCAGGGTTCGTGGTCGCAGGATGACTAAGGTGACAAGCGTCGTTACAGATTTAAAAAGTTATTTTATCTGCCGTACAAAACTAATCAAAAATTGTTTCGATGCACGCAGTAATCACTCACAGTGTCTTGATGTTTTTTAGTTTGGTGTGTTGTTTGGGATTTTATTAATTTAATAACCGGATTCCAAACAGGTGGTACCTGCCAACCATCTTCTCTATTAAAATTAGGATGTTTTTTAATTTCAATAGCCTCTCGAAACATTCTTGGTACATAACGGTTTTCTTTCGCGAGGACTTGAGGATGATCAAATCGAAGAAAATGGTTGGGTTTGCCTAAGGCATGTTCACACACTGCGGACTTTGTGATGCGTCTATGCTTGACGTCAGCTATGTGTTCTTTAATTCTGGTGGCTATACTACGCTTTGTTTGCCCTATGTATCATCCTCAAGTCCTCGCGAAAGAAAACCGTTATGTACCAAGAATGTTTCGAGAGGCTATTGAAATTAAAAAACATCCTAATTTTAATAGAGAAGATGGTTGGCAGGTACCACCTGTTTGGAATCCGGTTATTAAATTAATAAAATCCCAAACAACACACCAAACTAAAAAACATCAAGACACTGTGAGTGATTACTGCGTGCATCGAAACAATTTTTGATTAGTTTTGTACGGTAGATAAAATAACTTTTTAAATCTGTAACGACGCTTGTCACCTTAGTCATCCTGCGACCACGAACCCTGCAAAGTGTTCGAAACGTCAGGAAAAACAAAAATCAATAATACACGCGATTTAATCCGTTTAAAATTGTTTTATTATAATGTGTAATAATCGCGAAAACCTAAGACAATACTATATATTTTATAGCCTACGCCAACTATTACCTATTCTGTGCCTATGGGTAGTTATTCCAGGTCTTGGAGTTTAAGCATGTGGAATTTATGTCTATCAACTACTCACGACTCAGGATGAATACTAGAGTATGCACCGTTTAAAAACTGAAACAGAAATAGTAACATAATCGCATCCTCAATATACCAGCCATTTATACGTTCACTGCTGAACAAAGGTCCCTATAAATTTACACAATTGTGTCGTCATTTTGGGGGTTGGTGAGCGCAGTATGGCTACTGTTCCATAGAAGGGACGCTGCTGCCCATCTCTCTGGTTTAGAGTCCCTTATCACCTTTTACGACATCCACGGGTGGAGATGGAGTGGTGCTATATTCTTAATTCAGACACCACACGGATTGCCCGGAATGAGATACAATCTACATTCGATGATATGAACACACATCCAATAGAGAACCTCTACTTCGGAAGTTAATACGATCACGACAGATTCAAACGGAAATTCTCAAGGATTAAATTTTTTTATTCATTCGGAAAATTCAAACTTGAATATTCTAGAAGAAAACCATTGTGAGTATTCGTAAGTCAGTAACTTCGTTGAGTCTGTGTCTCTAATGCACTTACCTGATTGCACTATCTAGTGCAATATTCAGGGGTACATTTCCCTTACAAATGCTTCCTAATTCCAAAAGCCTTTAGGTTTTGGGGTGCATTTCTAATGCTGTTCTTTTTGTAAGTGTGGTTTGGGAGTTACGAAAAATAGTCTTGAAAGTAAAAACCTACACGAACATAAAATGTGAAAGTAGTCGTATTGATAACCGTGAGGTCTTGAACTTGTAAACAATAATAAAAGAAGTCAAGAATCATCAATCAAGATCAAAAAATTGTTAACTCGAGTTTTGGTAGTACATATCTGTTCGCAGCATACTCGGCTGGGGAAGTACTATGCTGTACACTATACCACCATAAAGTAGCAAGATTGTGTATAGTTAACCCGCACATAACTGCCTCATGGCACCTCTTCACGATGCCGATGGCCAACATATGTTTGTTTGTTCAGTGCCAATTGTTGTGGCCAATGCTAGTGGCCGTCATGTAGAGTGGGGTTTTAAGGTTATCTTGGTAGGTATTGCAGAGTTCGAGGCGTGCCCTGCGTGGGCCGCCGAGCGGCGGATCCTGGTCGATCGAATCGGGCAAGATCTCTCTCTGCCAGCTGTAGTGTCGGCTATGTTGGCAGAGCACGAAAACTGGAATGCAGTGGTCTCCTTCTGTGAGAGCGTCATGCTCTAGAAGGAGAACGCAGAGCGGGATCGGGAGAGGGCCGATCCCGCTCGAAGAAGAAGGAGACGGCGCCGGGGTAACAACCGCTCTGGCGCCTAATTCCGATACGCCTGAAAACCCCTGCCATTGCTATAAGGTGGGGGACCTCTGGGTTCGCGGGTGCGTAGATTGGGGAATCTGCGTGCCCACACCAAGCGACCCAAGAGAAGACGGTAGCACGCATGTGGTTACGCGCTGCCGTGGGACGCTTTGGGGGATCCTTTACAATCCCCCTGGGGGGGTGACCGCTTTACAGTCACCCTCTCCGAGATGTGCCAATAGGCGTGGCACCAGTGGGCGGCTCTAGTGTGATCATACGAGGACCTGGAGCCTCCCTTAGGTGCCGAAGATGACCGCCCCAGTGGTTTTAGCCGGTAGGAGTCCGGCATACCCCTTCGTCCTTCCCCGGGGCGAAGGAAGTTCATGAAGAATTTCCACTGGGCACCAATAAAAAAAAAAAAAAAAAAAAAAGGTATTGCAGAGTTGGCCCATATGTAAGTGAGTTATACGATAGCCGTCGGTTTTAAAAAAATCAAAGGAATGGCCACCGCGTCCATACTCCATATGCTGACCGCGAGTGTAGTTTGCAACCAGCTTCCATCGGCACCGCACGTGAGTTCAGTACGGGCGTGTATTATTTTTATTACGATTGTTTAGTGGACTGATCACAAATTGCTTGGAAAATATGAAGAGGCGATATTATACGATTCGTTCAAATGTTAAAACAGATGTTTGTTATGTTATCCGTTTATTCTGTTACACTATGTAACCACGGCCATCTTTAACCTATTGGAGGAACTGTGCACTTTAGGATAATAGAGCTCCTATGTCTATAATGTGACAAAGGCCTATTTTATTAACAACACGCAAAAGGAGTATTTAGGTAGGCCAAATACCCTGCCTGCAATACTGCTGTGGATTTGATAGTGTAACATGTTCCATTGTGATGCTGCGTTCCATGCAGTCAGTGACGAATACCGGAAATCTACTTCCTCTCTTCGTACTTTCCATTCCATTCCCCTATCTTAATAAGTTGTCAACGGATTCAGCGACTTTTCTAGTGTTGTGGGCGACGATGATTGCATACCATCAGGCGATCCCCATAATCGTTTGCCAACTCCTGATAAGTGAAAAGAGTCATGACATTCACACTTGCTATAAAAAAATCAGAAATATTAATCAAGAAAAGGAAAATATAAATATATTTTCAAATACCAATACCTACGTAAACTTACAAATACTAATAAAACTTACTGGTACTTCCCTACAAACATGTTAAACTTATTTCGTGTCTTTTTAGGGCTCAGTACGTCCGAAGGAAAAAACGAAGGAACCCTATAGGATCACTCGTGTGTCTGTCTGTCTGTCTGTCCGTCTTTCACAGCTTATTTGCTCCGAATCCACTGCACCGATTAAGTTGAAATTTCGTACGCTTATGAATTTCTGTGACCCAAGCACATACGTGTAACGTATATAAATGAATTATGCATATGGGGGTCATTTTTGGGGGGCAATATAGAAAATTAAGGAATAAAGTTTTACATACTTACTGTGTAACATATGAAATGAGAGGGCTCGTTGTGATGATCTCAAATGTATTTATTTTATTATTTTAATATATAGAATTGAAAACCGTACGACGTTGCCCACATATTTTAGAGAACTTTTTCATTTATGAGAAACATTTTATGAATGTGTAAAGATTTATTCGTCTAAACACCGTAGGACGTTACCTTATACTTGACATTGGCGAAATTGTGGAAGATACTCTGCAGAAGCCATAATTTAAGAGAAGAAGGAGAAGAAGAATTTTAATATATAAAGTTATTTAAGAAAGTTTACCATCCCCCCTCCCATCTTTGAAACTACTGACCCTAAAACTTTTAAAGAAATATAGTTAATAGCTCTTTACCTATAGATTACAGAAAAAAAAGTCTATGGTCTTAAAATATCTGATAAATCTATCAATATCGTGCGCACAAACTTACGTTTGCGGTTGGAATGTATGGGAAAATATGTTTAACATACATTTCATTGGTACAAGAACGAATTCAACAATAGACAATATTTTCAGCAATTTCGGAGTTCAACTCGCACTTGTCCGGCTTTTTTTGTTTTTCAATACATCTTTCTTATTCGGTGGTAGTACCTTCTCCACCCCATAACACGTTCACGTTCGCGTTCAAGATAACGTGAGTCACGTGTTTAAGGGAACCATAAACGAAAGTAATATTTTTAAGATGCTGCACTAAAATAAATACAAATATTTTAATCCGTAACTGCTTTAAGATTTGGTTCAAAGATATCCAAGTAAAGGAAGGTACAAAGTAAAATATTACTGGGCAATAGATTTCCTTTTTAGCATTCTTCGAAGGAAGGATAGAGCATTAATTAAATCTTTCGTTGGCTGTAACTTCCATGAAACGTTATTACCATCTCGCCAAACATTTATTTGACTTTTTTCTCAGAATAAAGTTTCATTTATCCAAAATAAACTATAATTAATTAGATCTCCTTCGACGTCACACAATAAAGGACAACACTCAAATCTTCAGCGCTTCCTAGTATTTTTACTAGGAAGGATTCGAGGCGGAATAACCATTTCAGCTTACGGCTACCTACTGATACTTTACATCAAATTGCTTTTTCATAATTATGCCGTCTAATTGTTCGCGCATCATGGAACATTTGCTAGATGATTCACTAAGATTTTCATTGTTAAATATAGATAATAGTCTGAGTTAACATCTAAGGTATTGTTCATGTTAAGCCCGACAAAAGCCAAAGATATAGGTACCTTGATACATGTAAAGCAAGTTGTATGGTAAAAAAAAAACATGATAGCTTGGTCGTTCGTTTCTAGAGCGGGCGAACTCGTAGGCAAAAGCTTGTAAATATTAATGCCAATGAAAATACGTAGCGATTTTATTAGGAATCACACATTTTTTTACTAAATCAAAGCTTCAACTGAATATAGATTGGAGAAACAACTATATTTCGTAACTCTCCATAATGATCATACAAATTTCTTGCTGAGATAGACAAGCTGACTCGTTGTTAGTAATTTGTAAGCTGCAAATGCTTTAATAATACTCTGTGGATACTTTGTAAGCTAGTTTACGAACATAGCAGTGCTTTCATATATATAAGAGGAGAATATGCAAATATTTTTCATGGAAGTCGAGAGAGGTGAAGAATAAATTATAATCAGTAGTTAACACGAGATTGCTATAGAAGATAATGCACTAATGGTAAGGGTTAAATATGCAGGAAATTATGGTACTTCCAAGCAATGCGCAGTCAATTGCCACTGATTTTACCATTCAAATTCTTGTTACTGTTTCCAATTGTGGTCAAACCATGACAAGAATTGACCAATCAGGACACATACACCTCCGTTTATAAACATTGTGGTTGGTTAATTGCCTGCATATTTATCATCATATTGCTGTTTATATCTAAAAACAGTATCTGAGTTTATACCTACTTTGGTTCCAGATTTAAAAAACGAAACTAGTTTCACGAATACATATGTAAATACGTATCAACCATAGTCGCTGTGAACAAACAAGAACCGGACACTGAAATAATCCATAAACGTTTGTCAATGTAGCAGTATCAAATAGGTAACTCGTTTAATAAAATAACGGAACTTTAGTTTTACGTAAACACTAGACTAGACCCGTAATTCTGTCCTTTAAAAATCTTATCCGCAATATACATTCGTGTTATGTGGTGTTATAAATATAGTTTAAACTGAAACTTTCCCAGGCACTGGTACCGTTGTTTCACCAGCATTAACAACAATTGTGACAGCGCTAACATGCCTGGCTATAACCGTAAAGATCGGTATAACGTGAGCTTATGTTAGCTAGAGAGTTCTGTTGCAACTGTTCTTAGATTTTGCTTCATAAAAATACGTGTTCCATGTATGATTTACGCAAAGGAAACATTGTATTGTGGCATCGTTTTTTCGAAAAAATAAGTTTGAAGTAACTGTGTGTAGATAAAGTAAGAAGGGAAGAAAGTTAGATGGCTGTTCAGTCAACGGATATAACAGCCTAAATTTCAAGTTAAATGAATGAATCACTGAATAGTTTTTATTAGCCTGTACTCACTTTTAACGGTCATGCTAACGTAGTTACACCGCAGGAGGTGCCGTCAGGTTCATAACTTTAGTGTAATGCTTCTCTTTGTGTTTATCTCATTTAGCTCTAATGTAAAAAAACTTGGTTTGCTAATAGTCACCAGCCTTAATTGGCGAACACAAGTCACAAGTGTCAGCCAGAAAGTCACCGGAATCTTGCGCTCCCTCTATCGCCTTAAAAACCTGCTCCCATCTAATACGAAAGCAATGCTTGTGCAGACCAAAATGTTTCCCATATTGGACTATGGTGATTACTGTGACCTGAATGCTGATCATCTCAACAAACTTGACCGCCTTCTAAATAACTGCATTCGATTCGTTTTTAATCTCCGTAAATATGATCATGTGTCAGCGCATCGGTTACTTTTAAATCGGTTGCCCATTCGCCAGCGCCGATCTCTGAGGGCATTGACTACTATGTTCTCCTTAGTAGACTCTCCTACCCCGCCCACTTATCTTACACCTCAGTTTCAATAGACGGCACGGTTGGTGCAGTGGCTGATACAGTCGGCTGCTGCGCTCTGGGTCGTGGGTTCGATTCCCGCACGGAACAAATATTTGTATGATCTGCAGGTAGTTGTTCCGGGTCTGGGTGTATTGTGTGTGGAATATATACGCGGAATGTGGAATGTAAACGCATCCACGACACTGGAAAAATCTAAAAATATGGGTAAACGTTTTTTTCTAAAAAAGAAAAAAATCTAAGCTCCAATCACAAATTGAAGTATGTGAGCACCTCCGCAAGAAATTGGCAGATTCATCCCAACGGTGATTTTCTTCTCTTGTTTATTTTTAATTTGTTTCATATAAGTATGTATGTATCATTTTTATAAATGTATACATATTTACGCATATAGAATTATATATAGATTTTGTATATGTAAATATATATAAAAACATGTTATGTTTATACTTTATTTATTTATTTATATTATGTATCTAAACATATCAAGTATATCTCTTTCGGTATAATATATTCCTAAAATGTCAATGAGTCATAAATTATGTCATATAAGTCGTGTCGTAATACTTTTTATAATGCACCTACCAGGATTGTTATCTCAGCATCACGCTAAGGTAGAAAATGCCTAAGGCTTTAAGTCCGCCTCTGTACATGTTTGTGCATAAAGAATAAATAAATATTTTTGTTCAGCTTTCTCAAAAAACGCAGCTTCATTTCTTCCAAGCCTAACAGATCTCTGAAAGAATCCATCTTTGTAGAAACGAACATAATGCTCCCTTATATTGAAAACTAAAACACGAGTAAGCAGATTGTCAAAGCGAAAGATTTTCCAGAGACATAAAAATACCTTAGGGCTTTTCTAATATTGTTTATTAATTTACGAATACAAATAAAACTTTCTTAGTATTTCTCCAGAAACATGTTAGACTTATTTCGTGTCATTATTTCAATAACAAAATATATTTTTCTTCTTCGGTGGTAGTACCTGCTCCACCCCATAACACGTTCACGTTCAAGATAACGTGAGTCACGTGTTTATGGGAACCATAAACGAAGGTACTGAAACAAAAGTAAATATTTTAATCAATATGTGCTTTGAGATTTTGATCTAAGATATCCAAGTGAAGGAAGGTATAGAGTAAAATATTATTGGGCAACAGATTTTATTTTTAGAATTCTTCGATGGGAGGAAGGAGATTTGATATTGATAAAAAGATTCGTTGGCTGTAACTTTCATGAAACGTAATTACAATCTCGCCGAACATTTATTTGACATTTTTTATGCTCGGCACCTAATTGAGCATTGACCTTTATCATAAAATCACAATTCGTGAATAACCAAAAATTAAGCGTAGAGTGTCTCATCTGTTAAGAGTGCAACTTGTAAATTTTATTTAAGAGAAACGTTTAGCATTCCTGCGTACACTTCAAAGTAATACAATTCGTGTTTGCTTAAAGGTACCGGGCAGAAGTCAACTCTCTTTTATACTTCTATTTAAAGTCTTAATATGCTGACAATAATTTCTCCATGTTCTTATTCGCCGAAAATACATAGAGAGAAAGGTGAAATTTAATTTATCCAACATAATTATTTCATTTATTTGTAATTCTCTATCGCTTCCGAGTATTTTTGCTGGCAGACTAACCGTTTCAACTTATGGCTACTGATACTATTTCCATTAAACAGATGTTTGTTTAATAACAAAACATGACCAGTATTGGCCAATCAGCACACATAAAACTCTGTTTATAAGCACGTGTGGTTAGTTAGTTGCCTGCATATTCATTATATTGCTGTACATATCTAAAAAATAACTATATATACACCTATTTTGATTTCAAATGACAAAAACAAAACCAGTTTCACGAATAGGTACGTACCAATCATAGCTGCTGTGAACAAACAAGAACCGAGCACAGAAATAATCCATAAACCTTATTCAGCGTAGCAGTTTCAAATAAGTAACTCGTTCAATAAAATAACGGGACTTTAGTTTTACGCAAACAAGGACTACATCCGTAGTTCTGGACTTTGAAAATCTTATCCGCAGTATACGTTCGTGTTATGTGGTGTAATAAACATAGTTTAGACTGAAACTTTTCCGGCCACTGGTACCGTTGTTTAGTTGTCATTAACAATAATTGTGAGAGCGCTAACATGCCTGGCCATAACCGTAAAGATCGCAGTACAATATATGTTTATTGCAGCTGGAGAGTCCTGTTGCAACTGTTCTTAGATTTTGCTAGAAGAAAACACGTGTTCTGTGTACGATTTACGCAAAGGGAGATTTGATTACGTGGCATCATTTTTGTTAAAGTTTGATTACTGTTCACTCACTGTAGTCTAAATTTCAAGTTAATGCGTTAATCACAAAATAACAGGTCAGTCAGTCAGTACAGGATAATAAAAAAATATCCTGTACTGACTTTTAACCTGAAATTGTCATCCTGACGTGGTAAAATCACAGCATCGCATCGCTTCATCTTTGTGATCTTTTCCGTCTATTTTTGGTTTTCTCAAAAAACGTAGCTTCATTTTTTTTCAAGCCAAACAGAATTCTTTCATATAGAATTCATCTTTGTAGAAACGAACATAAAGCTGCCTTTTGAAAATTAAAACACGAGTAAGCAGATTGTCAAAGTGAAAACATTTTCCAGAGACATATAAGCGAAGTTCTGTTGTAAGCTTACACACTGTTTGTGCTTTGACGGAACTTTGTCAAAGTAAAGAGAACATTAGTTATTGTAATATTAAGTCTTATTTGAACTGTATCGAGAATATTGATAAACGTATAGTTATAAACGTATAGTTTTGATATAATCGATTGAATTTGATGCAATACAGAACATTTTAAACATCCTTTATTCTGATCACATATCACAACCCATCTCATCCCGTGGGTGTTGTAAAAGGCGACTAATTTTTAAGTTCATTTTATTATTAAATAGTGCCGCTTTTAATCTCATTCTCGCCTGATGGATGGTGGTATGGTATATGGTGTGATGTTTGTATTATTTTAACCCGCAACTACCTAGTATATTGTAGTCAGTGTCCTGTGCGGGTTGACGGAATACAAACACTATCAAAATCTTTTTGGAGCTATCTCAGATTTATAGGCGGATTTAGCAGCGGGATCCCCATCCCCGCGTGTGATCTCTCCTCCCAGATGATTGACATCAGCCATTTCAAAAAGACACGCATGTACGCCCCTTCTTGTCTGGTCTTATCAGCCAGCCGTCATTCAATTTGTTCAATTTAGTACACCCCAATTAAAATTCGAGAAATTCGGGAGCCACCCTTGCACTTGCAGATTTTACGTTTACTGAAGGTAAACGTAAAATCATTAACGCTAGTGATAATAAATTCAAATCCGCACATGAAATTAATATCTTATTAACTATTTTCTCCTACACTAAATGAAACAAAGCGATTTATAATAATAATAAAACTTAAACAAGCTTGGTTATACAAAACACCGACTTAGTGAAATTTTGAATGAATAACCGCCATTTAATCATTTATGTCGTTTGAAACAAAAAACACAATTGAATCCCACTACTGTGTAATTTATAAAGTATATAAGAACTTTTATTAATACTATTAACATTTTTAAACGATGTTTGCTCCAGTTTACAGCCATTTTATATTTAATATTTAGACACGATACGATGGATTTTAAAACTTCTGTTTCATTCACAACCACTAAATTAAAAAAGCGCAATATTCTGGACACTACACGGCATGTGCCCTTAATGAGATGCAATCTCTATTCAATTATATGAACAAACATATCCAATAAAGAACCCCTACTTCTGAAGTTAAAATACCATCACAGTTTCAAACGCTTCAAAGACGGATTAAAAATCTAATATTCATTCGGAAACTTCAAACTTGAACATGCTAGAAGAAAACCATTGTAAGTCAGTAACTTCGTTAAGTCTGTGTCGCTAATGCACTTACCTGATTGCACTATCTAGTGCAATATTCAGGGGTACATTTCCCTTACAAATGCTTCCTAATTCTAAAAGCCTTAAGTTTGGGGTGCATTTTTCTAATGCTGCGCTTTTCTAAATGCGGTTCGGGAGTAACGAAAAAGGGTCTGTTTTGCGGCGTTTTTCATTACTTCCGAGAACACCGTTGACTTCGATCAAACAGGAGGTGTGTTTTGGTTCTTATACGTATAGTATGACGGTATCGCGCCATTCGTTAGCGATTTGGTGAACAGAAGGTAGTGCTTGCAAACACAAGACAATAGCGTGCGGTCTAGCACTCGACTAGCCGGGCTGGATACGGCAATTTACGGCGGGCCCATGGGTCGTGTCATGCGGAGATATCGAATGATCCCTCTACACCTACTGGATATTCGTAATCAAAGCGTAGGTGATTATTGCATGTTTTCTATTGCATGTTTTGTAGAAAACATGCAATAATCACCTACGCTTTGATTACGAATATCCAGTAGGTGTAGATTTCCGAATTATCCGCGTGTGAAGTCGCGTTATCCGATTTTATAATTTTATTGATTATCCGTGTGGTGTCCGAATTAAGAATGTAGCACCACTCTATCTCCTTCCATGGATGTCGTAAAAGCTGACTCAGGGATTCTAAATCAGAGGATGGGCAGCAGCGTCCCTTTTGTACTGCGCTCACAAATCCACCTACCAAGCGTGTTGAGTACTGGCAAATTCCTCCCAAAATGACGACACATTTGTGCAAATCTAGGGGGAATCCTTTGTTATTATGGCTGATGTAATGAAGTCACGAGCAAAAACTAGTAATAATAATAATACACGCGCGTACTTAATCCGCGTGCGATCCCTGTAGAAGCTCGTTACAAACTATACGTGTGGACTGCGTATGGACGCGGTGGCCATAGTGCTCCCAGATTGGATAATATGTTTGCATCCATGTTTTGATGTTCTTAATATATGCGATCCTGGACTGCAAGCCATCCTGGCTTTAATAATTTTGACAGTGCAGACGCGCTGTATGATATGATACCGTCACTACGTGCCCGACACCAACAGCCGACTGCAATATGCAGGACGACGAATTTTGGAACGAATCCGGCGGGTCTCCGGCCTCTAGCGTAGCCTCGCAGAACTCGTCCGATGAGTGGTCTTAAAAGGGTTCATATATACTTATGAAATGTGCCGGCTCTATGAAAAACAAATGATAGAAAATACCTACTGCAATATAGAAAAAAATAGGAGCTCGACAAGTTGTTGGTGGTTTACAAAAAAAGAAAACCCAATACTACTTTTCTCGGTGATGTCAGTTTGGCTCATATATCTATCTTGTTTATAAATGTAACGCTGGCATCGCCCAGTCAAAATAATTGTCGTTATCATCCAAATCAGCGCTTGAGATCGTTTCTTGTGTGAGATTCATTTGAACTTGATTTTAAAATGAAATCTGTATACTTAGTCATAAAGTCCATTTTTATTCCTATAACAAAACCTCTTTCATTCTAAAATAATTATCGTAATCATCCAAATCATCGCCTGAGTACGTTTCTTGCGAGAGATTTAAATGACTATATTGATGTCGTTTTAAAATCAGTTTTTTACGTTATAAATGCTATCGCAAGTAATAAAGTGGTAGTCGCTTTTTTCTGTTATCCATTTATGTATCTCTGTCACAATTATACTGTACGAACCCAAACGTAGTACTGATGTCAGTAATATTGATAGTTTTAAGACCATGTCATCTATACTGCCATAATAATAATGATATTACGATACTGAATTGATAGTGTCACATGCCTCATTGTATTGCTGCGATCCATGCCAGCTTGTATTAATATAAAGAAATCTTTCCTCGTAATTCTCTACAAACATATTAGAATTATTTCATGTTATTTTTTCAATAGCAATTTTTATATTTCTTATTCGGTGGTAGTACCTGCTCCACCCCATAACACGTTCACGTTCGAGATAACGTGAGTCACGTGTTTAAGGGGACCATAAAAGAAGGTAAGGGGCACTGAAACAGAAATAAATATTTCAATCAACATGTGCTTTGCGATTTTGATATAAGATATTCAAGTGAAGGACGGTTTAAGTAAAATATTATTGGGCATAATAGATTTACTTTTTAAAATTCTTCAATGGAAGGATGGAGCTTTGATGAAAAATTTCGTTGGCTGTAACTTTCATGAAACGTAATGCTCGGCACTTAATTGAGACACTGACCTTGTGACGAAGTGACCCTTCATCTTCATTTCAATCAACCTCTTTCATGACTTCATAACTTTTATCTCCATCACTGTACATCTCATGATTAATTCCTTATTCAAATCAAAATTCGAATGAAGTATGCGTTGTCGAATTGTTCTTCATATTTTGATCATTATTCCATTCCATTCTGAACGCTAGCGGTTCGACACACAGCTGTCGCTCTGACAAATAGTCTCCTGCAATATTACAAATACTTATTTTTGACTAGCTTAAATAATTGTTAGTAAGGTGTATTTTAAAATATATACATCAGCATAAGTGATAATTGAACTTGTGAAAAACAATATACCAATATATATATATTACTATATATATATTATATATATACTTATATATATACCATATATATACCATATATACATATATATATATATTACGTTTCATTAATCACATTAACTGAACTCCGTTACATGCTGCCGTGGAGAGAGCCTCCTAGTTGAGCTAGCCGGGAAGGAAACACGGAGGGAGGCACTCCGCGACAACCTTTATCATAAAATCACGACTCGTGAATAACCGAAAATTAATCCTAGAGTGTCCCATCTGTTAAGAGTGCACCTTGGTAAAATTTATTTAAGAGAACCGTTTGGCATTACTGCGTACACTTCAAAGTAAAACGATTCGTGTTTTCTTAACGGAACCAGGCATTAGTCAACTCTCTTTTATACTTCTACTTTAAAGTCTTGATTTACTGACAATCATTTCTTCCATACTCTTATAGGCTGAAAAGACATAAAGAGAAAGGAAAAATTTCATTTATCGAAAAGAATTATTTGATTTATTTGTAAATGTTTAACATCAATAAAGGATAGCGATCAAATCTCCATCACTTCCTAGTGTTTTTGTCTGTTAGTTAGTTGCCTGCATATTTATCACATAGCTATCCAAATATAAAAATTATATGCATACACCTATTTAGATTTTCGATTTCAAAACCATAATTTGTATCAAGCATACGTACCAACCATAGTCGCTGTGAACAAACAAGAACCGAACACTCAAATAATCCATAAACGTTATTCAGCGTAGCAGTTTTAAAAAACGAGTTACGTTTATTAAAAATAATGGAACTTTAGTTTTACGCAAACAAGGACTACATTCGTAGTTCTGGACTTTAAAAATCTTATCCGCAATATACGTTCGTGTTATGTGGTGTAATAAACATAGTTTAGACTGAAACTTTTCCGGCCACTGGTACCGTTGTTTCGCGGGCATTAACAACAATTGTGAGAGCGCTAACATGCCTGGCCATAACCGTAAAGATCTCGGTACAACGTAAGTTTATTTTAGCTGGAGAGTACTTTTACAGCAGTTCTTAAATATTGCTAGAAGAATATACGTGTTCTATGTACGATTTACGCAAAGGAAGAGTTGTTTATGTGGCATCATATTTGCGATAGTAAAATTGAAAAGGAAGTAAGTTAGATTATTGCTCACTCAACGGACATTGCATTTTAAATTTCACGTTAAATTAAACATTGTTTTTATTAGTTTGTTATAACGCTTTTAACCCAAAAGGGTCGAAACAAATTAGTTATATTACAGTAAGTATTGTACGGTTCACAATTATTTATGTCTCATGCTTCATCTTAGTGCTTATTTTTCACCTCTTATTGGTTTTTTGAAACGCAGCTTCATTTTTTAAGCCAAACTGACATCTGAAAGAATTCATCTTTGTCGAAACGAACATATCCAGCTCACTTTATTTTGAAAACTGTAATACGACTAAGCAAACTGCCAAAGCGAAAACATTTTGCAGAGACATAACAAGCGAAGTAAGTAGTAAGTGTAAGCTTACACACTGTTTGTGCTTTGACGGAACACGGAACACAGAACATTCGTTATTGTAATATTAAGTCTCATTTAAACTGTATCGAGAATGTTAATAAACCTGAGGTGGTTTTTTTTATATGATCAGAATATAGGTTAATTAAAAGGTTGTGTATTGTTCAAGTTACGTAATTACATACGGTTTTAATAAAAGACAATTCCTTTGAACCTACAGTTAAAAGCTTGTGGCAAAAAGATTTATTTATTAAGAGAAAAATACAGCTGACAGTACGCTTATTTACCTTTAGATTTATGATATAATATAGAATTACATAATACAATTTTCTAGCTTTAAAATAATTATGCTAATACCGAACAGTGTCTTTTGAGGTGGCACCTCTGTTGGCGCGCTTCCATTTTTTGATATCCTAGCAGAGATACGAGACGGAGAGTGAGGCGGAAAATACCGCACAGCACACGCTCGGAGAATGCCCTGCGTAGGCTGCCGAGCGGCAGATCTTGTTCGATCGGTTTGGGCAAGATCTTTCTTTGCCAGCAGTTGTGTCGGCTTTGCTGGCAGAGCATGAAAATTGGAGTGATGTAGTCTCAATCTATGAGAACGTCATGTTGCAGAAGGAGGTCGCAGATCGGGATTGGGCGAGGGCCGAGCTTGGAGAAGGAGGACATGGAGCCGGCGTAACAACTACCGCGGCGCCCGTATTCAATATGCCTGAGCCCCCTGTCGTCTTTATATGGCGAGGGGCCTTGGGAGTTGCAAGCGCACCTATTGGGGAATCTGTGTGCTCATACCAAGCGACCCCTGAAAAGACGTGCAAAGTGTGCATATGTGGATAAGTGCCGCCGTATGCGCAGCACAGCGCATTGCGACGCTTTGAGGGAATACTTTACAATCCCCCGAGAGGAGCCTGGGGGTGGCTTTTTTACAGTTACCTCCCCTCTTCTAAAGAGAGTAACTGATTTACAGTCATCCCCTCCGATATGTGCCTAAAGGCGTGGTTCTAGATGGAGATTATTTGAGTTCCGGGAGCCTCCCTTCGGTGCTGAAGATGACCACTCCAGTGGTTTTAGCCGGAGAGCCCTTTCCCGGGGCGGACAAAATATGTGATGAATTTCCACCAGATCAATAAATAAATTAAATAAAAAATGGCTTATGCCTCATACACGAACAGCCCGCCACTGTGTAAGGTAATGTCACACAACCTATTTTTTTTTTTTTTTATTTTTTATTGGTGCCCAGTGGAAATTCATCATGAACTTCCTTCGCCCCGGGGAAGGACGAAGGGGTATGCCGGACTCCTACCGGCTAAAACCACTGGAGCGGTCATCTTCGGCACCTAAGGGAGGCTCCAGGTCCTCGTATGATCACACTAGAGCCACCCACTGGTGCCACGCCTATTGGCACATCTCGGAGAGGGTGACTGTAAAGCGGTCACCCCCCCAGGGGGATTGTAAAGGATCCCCCAGTGCGTCCCACGGCAGCGCGTGACCACATGCGTGCTACCGTCTTCTCTTGGGTCGCTTGGTGTGGGCACGCAGATTCCCCAATCTACGCACCCGCGAACCCAGAGGTCCCCCACCTTATAGCAACGGCAGGGGTTTTCAGGCGTATCGGAATTAGGCGCCAGGGCGGTTGTTACCCCGGCGCCGTCTCCTTCTTCTTCGAGCGGGATCGGCCCTCTCCCGATCCCGCTCTGCGGTCTCCTTCTGGAGCATGACACTCTCACAGAAGGAGACCACTGCATTCCAATTTTCGTGCTCTGCCAACATAGCCGACACTACTGCTGGCAGAGAGAGATCTTGCCCGATCCGATCGACCAGGATCCGCCGCTCGGCGGCCCACGCAGGGCACGCCTCGAGCGTGTGCTGTGCGGTGTCCTGGTCGCTATCACAATGGTGGCATTGTGCCGTGGCCTCGCGTCCTATCCTGTGCAGGTACGCGCCGAAACAACCGTGCCCGGTGAGCACCTGCGTCAGGCGGTAGGTGACGCGCTCGCTCCTTTTGAGCCAGGCTCCAAAGAGCGGCAGGACGGCCTCGACGACGCGCTTGGTTGCAAACTGCATCCGCAGGCGATGACGCCACTTTACAAGTGCGCGCCGCCGAGCTAGCCGCCGCAGCTTGTCCAACGCCCCTGGAGGCGCGCCTTCGCCGCTCTGGCGGAGGGAGCGTGTCTGATCGTAGACCCACGCATCCATCTCCGCCAATGTCACACAACCTAGTTGTCAAAGTAGTAAATGCCAACTTTTCAATCTGTCGCGCTGTTGCCGCTCCAAAAGGGAGTTTGGGCTAAAAGAACTTCTCACATAAATAAAAATAAAAAATCTTTGGGTTGTATCAATTAAACCATAACTTTTCATAAACCATTTAACCATTAGCAGCACCAGCATTTCCATTTTATACTTTTAATTCTTCGCTTAATATTAACTATAGATTCATACCAAGTTCTTGTGAAAGCAATTTTCAAATGTCGATAATCCAACTTATCGTATTTGCTTGGAAAGGACAGCGTGAATTTATGACTTTAAAACCATTCTTGAAAATAAAATTTGGTTTTGTGAAAATGTCACTGGGAATATAACTACTGTGGAGCTAGTATAATAACCTATTTCACAGTTGAATTTTGCGTTTTCTGTTATATTTTATAAGATAGACATGTTTATTAATAGTAAACTCAGTAAGAAAAACATGCCTGTTTCCCTTAATCCTAGTATTTTGTGAGTCTGTGTTTTTTTTATTCTGAATCTACATTATCATAAAGACTACAGAAATTTGCGATGAATACTGTTGACTATCTAAGAGACTTAATTCCTGACACAACTATAACGATACCTAAGGTTGGTGCAGTGGCTGATACAGTCGGCTGCTGCGCTCTGGGTCGTGGGTTCGATTCCCGCACGGAAAAAAAATTGTATGATCTGCAGGTAGTTGTTCCGGGTCTGGGTGTATTGTGTGTGGAATATATGTCTGTAAACGCACCCACGACACAGGAGAAATCCTAGTGTGGGGCTACGTTTTTATAAAAAAAAAATAAGGATGACCTTTCTTTCGAGCAGACACTAAGGGTGCAAAATTTATATTAATTATTTATTCATACAAAAGCAAACCAATTTATTTCGAAACGCCTGTTCTTCGTACATTCTTCGTAACCCACAAAAATAACCAACAACGTGACGTTACAGGTCACGTTGCCCATTCTCAATGGGCCCAATTAGAGTGGTCCTATGAAAGGGTCCGACTCAGACATTTGTTCCGTTTCGGTGAGCAATTAACGAACCACGTGGTGATACATTATGCACTGAGAAAGATGGCATCCAACGCTTTGTGAACACTGGGTCGTCGTTTACAATGTGGACAGAAATAGAACCTTTGAGACTTAAATTGTGTGAGGAAAATGTTTTTTGAGTTAAGGTATTTGCAATTGTGATATGCCGTGTGGTGCCGGCTCAGAATGCCACCACCCCATTTCATCCCGTGGGTGTCGTAAAAGTCGACTAAGGGATTAACCGGAGGATGGGCAGCAGCGTCCTTCGAGCACACAACAAATCAACTGCGATCGATGATGATGATGAATTGTGATATTGGGTTTTTGTTAGTTAACACACATTTTTATTGGTGCTGTCAACATTTTATTAATTAGTTACTACTGGTCAACTTTTACTTTTGTATAAGATTTATTTTTCCAAAGATGGCTTTTTTCGGTCCAAGACCACAATTTACTTTACCTAAAGAGAACCTTTTGTATGAAAATATTGCTACATAAGAAATTAACACTCATAATAAATTTACTATAATATCAAAAGCATTATTTCTAAACTCATCCCACAAAATAAAATGACGTACTTCCTGTCACTCATCAACGTGTTACAAAGATAACTGGGTCACATCGCATAAAAAAAAAACCTTTAAAACTCCTCGCGTCAAATTGAAAAAGTTACACAAATTATACCTACCACATCGCCGTCCTTGAATTTCATCCCATAACTTTTCCAAAATTTGAACGAAACGTGTCGAAATTCGCAAAACGTGTACCCTGAAGTACAATTGGCCGATTGCTCCCGTCTTTGGCAAAGGCATATTGCCCTCATATTTCATCTTCGATCGTTTGGGAGTCGCTTCAGAAACTTCGTTTGGGTGTATTGCTTTGGAAGATGTTTGTTTTGTCTTGAAACCACGCGGTATTGTTGTGTATATGTTCTTTAAGGTCGTATAATATAGGTTTTTGGGTGTTTATTTGGAAACTTGTTGTGTGATTGTTTTATTTCCTGGTTTATGAGTAAAATAAAATGACTTCTGTTCAACTGCATTATACTGCACTACCTTATATTTTACGTAATTACGTAACGTATTAAAAAATATTAGTTTTCGTTATGAATTACAAAGTACGTGACTTTAATTTAAATATATATTTACAAAATATTTGTGACACAATTTTTTTAAAATTTGGTATCCGAAACATTTTTCTTTTTTGATTTAATTGTTGTTTTTCGATTTCGAAAACTTATAAATATTAGTTTTGAGAACTAATCAAATTATTCCTGTGCTAAAACGGCGTTAGTTTGTAGAAATAAATAAATATGAGAACCAAGCAACGGAAGATGTTATTAAGACTGAAACTCGAGTGACTACATTCATATTTTTTATTAACGATAAAACTAGTGTTCTGGGATAAACGTAGCATACACATTTTGAAATATTTCAATATTATTGCAAATATCATATAATCAGCTGTTTCATCTATGCAATTTTAGAGAAGCCTTCGAAACAAGCCAAATACTAATGACTCAGCTTTAAAGCAAACTTAATGAGTGTGACTTGTAAGGCAGCAAAAATGAAATATTTTAGGCACTGAAAGCGGTAGACAGACGTAATAACTCCTTCAAACTCCTCATAATCTGCGGGATAAAAGTAGGCTGAAGAACACAACAAGTCTTTTAAGGATCGTAGAGATTCAGCCCTTCACTTAATCGTGTATAAGGGGTCTCAAGTCTAGAGCGCTATGAGGGCCATTAAAGCTCAAACGTGCAAAAGTTAAAATACTCCTAATGAAAAGTTACGTACATGCATCAGTTTATAATATATATATATATTATAACAAATACATCTACCGCCCTTTTATAGTCCATATGAGCCCCCATCTCTACGTTTCTACATGACTCGTATCCAATAAATGGCGGTGGGTCACGGTATTTTTGAGGGCCAAAATAATTACATTCCGCTACTGGGTTTATTCTTAATTAGGTTTCATGTTGCCGTTTTCGTGAGCAGCTCTCTATTAAATAACATATAATTATCACTGAGCTAATAATGTGATGCGAATTAAGGCATACGTGTATTACGAGTATATAGGCAAGGAATATACCGAGTTCACTCTACTCTTGTTACAGGTTACTCGACGTAATTATTGGAAATGATTTAATTGTCTCAGTGTTTGGATGACTGCGGAAGTCTCATTATTTTATGAGAGCATCTAAACTGACTGAGGCTGATTACTAGTGTTAATAATTTCCATAAATGTATGCCAATGAATAAAAATCCAACGAGTCATTTACCTTATTATTTAAGTGTAATAATTCTTTAAGCGTTTACATTCCTCTTGCTAAGGATTTTGTTTCTGTAGTTGTCCAATAAGCTGGTTCCATGGAGAAGAACCGGCAAGAAACTAAGTCCTTAAACACTCTTTAAAATAATTATAAAATGGTACATTACATATAAAATGTTACATTACATGCCTTAGTCACCTTTTACGATAGCCGTATCTGACGAGGAGTGGTCTGTTATTTACCGGGAACTACACGGTAAAGTACATTACAGATTATTTTACTATTATTTATTTCATCAACTGCATTATTTATGAATTAACATATTTTTTTTCAAGTCAGTATTTCGATACAGGAAAGTTCGTATATGAATTTCATAAATTTACCTTTCCTAGAAAACGGTCACTGGCTTTTTATTTTGTATGTAGAATCCCTAGGGGTAAAAATAATTAGGTTCTCGGACGAATAACAAAAGTTCCAAATATTGGGCAGCTCAGGCTGGTTGATGACTAAACACTAACAAAGCCTATCACAAGTTTATTGTTAGACAGATCCCCGGGGATCCATTGTACAGGGTCGGACCAAACGCACGATTGACTGGGAATCCCGGTAGGATTAAAAATACTGATTGGAAAAGAAAATGTATTGTGTATAATAATAAAAAGCACATGAATCGCCGTTACAAAGTTCTTTTTCATTTATCGGATGGCATGCCAGTTAAGTTAGATTCTGCAATTCGGATAAGATTATCAACAGAATAATAGACAGTACTTATACATAGTCTGTAAGCTAGTACGTCAATGATATCGAATATTCGCCTTCACTTCACTTCACACCCTATATATTTTTCCAATATAAGTTGGGGCCAGATTCCAGTCTAACCAGATATGGCTGATTATTAGTATTTTACACTGAATGACTACCGTACCGTCAACCGTACTACTGTCAATTCTCATATATAATTAATTTGCACTGACAGAATGTTGACCGAACTGAGATTCAGAATTCACAGAAAATTGATTTTGAAGTTCAGTCCGGTTCCAGTATGACAGCAAACTAGATTCATGTCAATCTCACTTTGACGTTTATTTAACGACAAAAATAGCGATTTATTACCCGCTGAGAATAGTAGCAGAATACCGTTTAGGCTTCAATCAACTTACGATTCATTTTCGATCACAGCACAATACTAGTTCACGTTTGACATTATTTGTTCTTCTTCTCTTAGATTATGGCTTCTGTAGGTTATCTTCCACAATTTCGCCAATGTCAAGTTTAGTATAAGAGAATGATATTTGTGACATTTACGTCATTGAGGCTAGATCGGAACTACATTTGACCATGTTTAATTACGAGAATTGGCCTTCTGGTCTTCGCAACCCTTCGCAACCCTTACTAGGGTACTATTCTGATATCTTTTGGTTTAGACTGGATACTATAATTTTGAGCTTCCGACTCCTTTACTTTGACTGTCATAGATATTCTAATGATAGCCAGGAATCAGCATCTCTAAATCTATCAGCCAGGATCTCCGAAGCATGGAGGGGTCTTGACGTAGAAAGAAAGGTAGCCATCAAATTATCCTCGCAGATTGACCGTTATGCGTGGTAATAATTCAGCCACAAGCCTTAACTGTGATAACGAATATGAAAGAAAAACCGTAATAACCAAATAAAATGTTTTTTTGAAAAAATAAAGCTTTAACCTCTTGTTAAGACCATCAAACTTGCTTATATTGTACTGAGATCAACCGACTGTATGTGTTTGTATATATATAAACCGACTGCAACTTTTTCTTACAAAAATAATGACATTATATAAATTCGTGAATACCCACCGAATCATAACGAAATTTAATGATAACGAATATGAAACAGAATGTGTAGTAACGAAATTTTAAATGTTTTTCAAAAAACACATCGTTATATCGTCTTTTTACAACCATCAAAATTGTGCTTATAATGTAGATAAATATATAAAAACTGATTGCAACTTTTTCTTCCTAAAATATTGACACTGTAAATTCGTTAATGCCAACTAAATTGAGATCGACATTTATCAATATGTAAACAATCAGCAGCGGGCCTAATGGCCTGAATGATGGCAACGATTGCAAGTATTGAAATAATATTATTTTTGTTAATTTTGACGGTTTTACTGCACTTTGTATCGTTTAATAATTGCATTAACGAATCTGGTAGTTAATTAATATTTCCGAATTCACTATTTTGAGACCTAAAATATCTTAAATTTAAAAATATCGATAAAATGACGGCGTATTTATATATTATTTACCCTCCATGTGATGACATGAGCGTACATGGCATTAAGTCCACATTTTTACATGAAAGTATGGATAAATAAATATTCAGGTTACTACGGTTTTGCAGGCTAGTAATATCTTCACTGGTCGAACCTAAGTAATAACTCTACAAATTATAACGTCATTGTTGTGAACTAAACTTATGACATAATTAAATTGTACACTCATAAACATGATAGTTACTCACAGAAAGTTGTATTAAAAAAATAACAAGAATTTATTTTAGTTACTCCTCAAAACTTAGTTATACATATTTTGCCAGGTGCGGTTGGTCCAATTCTCATCAATAAAAAAGTTCCAATTCAAATAGTCCCAATTCGTAAATGGTTTAATTTGCAAATGAGCTAATTCACGGGTGGTCCAATTTAATAATAGCACACCATGCTACAAAACCACACTACTATAATATCTTCACTTACTTCACCTTTGCTTTGGACTACTCGCAAGTTAGAGTCACTGCAAATTAGATGAATTGAATGAAATGAGAATGAAACCAATTGCGCCTAAATTATATTTTTGGACCCCCGATTGTACACCTAAAAATTAGGTATAGGTAGAGGAAAGTAACCAAATATGGAATACCATTTTGATTCACTCTGGACCAGTGCAATCAATATGTGCCCAGAGCCTACACACTAGCATTTGGTCATTCATTGTAAGGTGATGATGTTATGATCGCTGCTACATCAGCTTTTCTTCCCCTGTTAGATATATGTCTCCTTCTTTTCCGACACTGAACCTATGTTATATAGACACTAGACACTAAACTTAGACAGCTGCGATCAACTCAGGACGGAGGGTTCAGGTTCACATTCTGCATTATGTCTAGGTTCAGGTATTTGTATTTCAGTTATGAACCCATAGAAGTAACGTAAAGTATGGAACATTCCATTTAGACCCTAATGAATGTCCATATTTGGAATTTCAGACCGGTTCAACTTCTATTCATATTTTGCATGTCTCCACACTTTAATTATAAAATTTCCTGAAAATATCAAAACAATCATCAATTCGACATTGCAAATATGAACCACACACTCACGCAAAAGTAATCAACGAAAAATACTGGTGTTTTACATATCTTAAAATGTTTTCGAGCGTCGTCAAATCAAAAAGGGCCTGTGATAACGTTACATGAAAACATTATTAAAGTAACTGAATTATATAGAAGATGGCCGTGTATCGCGTTTAGAACTGTTTGTTTTTGAGAAATGGTGGGATTGCATATTAACATACTAATCCATATTTGGTTACTTTCCTCTACCTAAATTCATCCCTGCGTTCACGTCAAGGGATCTTTAAGCACTATCTCAAGAACAGTCCCAATTTATATTAAAGGAACCAACGGGGAGCCCTTGTTGATTTGATTACGACCGATTAATTAAAGGGACTCCAACGGACTTCAAATATTATAAGCAATAGAACAAAGCCCCGACTTAATTAATTCTTTCATTTCTCTTACAATTTTGATTACTTCGTTTGTTTTTGATTGTCGATGCTGAGCTGTTAATATAATATATTTTTATAAGAAAAGGGTGGATTTTTCTTCTCTTTCTTTTCATCGATAGGTATTAGTTTTTACTGTTTACCGGTAAAAAATGCAGCGTAATAGATTTTATGTATATAAATAAAAGTGTCGGCCTAGAGAATTTTCCGGACTCTCTTCTTAAGGCAATCAATATTACTTTTTCATTGTCATAATATGTACTTTCTTTGTTAATCTATGATGTGACTGGCGTTAATGGTAAAAGAAACATAGATGAACATGAAACTGAATGTTTTACAGTCACCAACACATTGTGAAAAAGCTCGGTGATTAATATTACTATTATTAAAGCTTGACCTATCAAGACGAATTCTAGCCTGTATAGCTGTACTAACCTTTATTTTTATTTATTGGTGTCCAGTGGAAACTCTATATGAACTTCCTTCGTCCCGAGGAAGGGCGAAGTGGCAATCGAAAGCGAAGGCGAAAACCACTGGAGCGGTCGTCTTTGGCACCGAAGATCCTCGTAAGATCACACTAGAGAGCTGTGCTAACCTAAACATTTACTCCATTATGATCATACATAAATTTGAGTCAGAGTTGTTCAAGCCCCCCAAAGCCCTCTGACGTGGCTTGGTGTGAGAAGTGCGGGGTGATGAGTCACAGACAGTACATTAATTGTGTACTCTACTAACATAGTTTGTAAGTTCTTTATTACTAACATTATGAACTCGAGTTACCCAAAATATCATAAGTATACAGATAAATAAAATTGAAGTGTCTGTTAACAGCTTTTGACTAAATGCATATGAAAGTATATACGGTACCTACAGCACAAAAACAATTTTTAAGTCTTTTGTCTGTCTGATTGTTCCCGGTAATCTCTGAAACGGCTGGACCAATTTCTACGGGATTTTCACTGACAGATATAAAGTTATAGGCAATAACTTAGGCTACTTTCATTTTCGAAAAATAATTAGGGTTCCGCGCAAGAAAAATTAAATGTCAAGTATCGATGCCGAAGTATTTGCTGATACTCACCACGCTTGGCAAGCGGGTTGGTGAGCGCAGAATTGCTACTGTTCCACAGAAAGGACGCTGCTGCCCGTCCCTCTGGTTTAGAGTCCCTTAGTCGCCTTTTAAAGCTAAGCTGATATTATTACTCTTTAATCTACATAGTGTATATTTCATTTCATTTACATTTCATATCTGCCATGTATACGTCATCATTTTGTGGAGAATTTGCCAGTACTTACCACGCTTGGCAGGCGGGTTGGTGAGCGCAGAATGGCTACTGTTCCACAGAAAGGACGCTGCTGCCCGTCCCTCTGGCTTAGAGTCCTTAGTCGCCTTTTACGACCTCAATGGGAGGAGATGGAGTGGTGCTATATTCTTAATCCGGACACCACACGGATAATATTTTTTATAATAATAGTAATGCTTTAGGTTTTTGCCAATATTACTGACTAGCTTTTGCCCAGCGGCTTCGTACGCATGTAATTGTTAAATCTACATCATGTTATTCAAAACATACAATAATGACCTGCGCTTATATTAGGAACTTGTAATACTAGTGAAGAGGGAACATGGGATATCTCCGAACGACACGGCCCATAGGCCAGCCGTGTGTTACTGTCTTTTTTTAGAAACGCTTCCCGCATGGCACTGGGTGTTGTCATCATTAACTTTCATAAAATGTAGCTTGCCGTTTTGCTGTCAAGTATTTACAGCCCAATCACTCATTAAAAACACACCGCTCATTTTGTCATTTAAATTAGGGCTTTAAGTCGTGTGTTGTAAATAATATAATACTTTTATAATATCAAATAAATTTCACGAGGGCGCTCGCAACTGCCATCCTCCCATCTCACAATAACGCCATCAACTGTTCTTAAGAACGTAAAAGATGTCGGTCCCCGCACTGTGTGCAGTAAAAGGCGCGTGTAGTAGTATCTCACCATTTGTTCGCAATTTGGCGAAGAGATCAAGAGGATGCACAGTTTAAAAAATACGAGAAGCGTAGTTTGACGTGGATTTTCCAAGCGCTCTATGACATTTTCAGGACTGAAATAAATTCGCTAGCCATTCTCTAAATGGACGGCCAAATGTATGACTGTTGGATGTCGATTATGTATAGGGACGCCGCAGTGCGGATACTCTGCAAGCTCAATCGCGATTTACGCTTTGTGTAAGTCTCTGAGGCACGTGATGCAGCATGGCGCTTCCGATCGCTTGCGAGACGTGCTTCACGCCCTTTATTACTTTCTTGTAATCGAGAGGCAGCAATGTCAACTCGTTGAGTACCTAACCGCACCTGGCGCTGCGTACTACTTTCTGCAGTTAATGTCTGTGTGTCGCACTTACGTTTAGTAGCTCACCGAGACTCTCGATCATCAACAGTTTTGAGAGATCGAGCTAGCCTTTGCATATTAGAAGCCCATGGAGTTTTGAGAAAGATTGGTTCTCTTTCTAGAAGGCATTTTAAAATTCTTTTTTTATACTTTTGTATCTGATATCAATAACAACCTTATTTTAACCTTTATTTTTTATTTATTTTATTTATGATTTTATTTAAAAACGTTGCCCCACACTAGGATTCCTCCTGTGTCGTGGGTGCGTTTACAGACATGAATTCCACACACAATACACCCAGACCCGGAACAACTACCTGCAGATCGTACAAATATTTGTTCCGTGCGGGAATCGAACCCACGACCCGGAGCGCAAAAGTCGACTGTATCAACCACTGCACCAACCGCGCCGTCAAATGTCAAATGTTCTTATATATGCTGATACGATATTGAATTGTAAGTGCCGCACACAAACCCAAGAGGTATAAGTGGTGCTTTTTTGTATTTGACAAACTTGAATTGTATTTTTTATTCATAATGTAATAAATAAATAAGTTATAAGAATTCAAAGCAAAATGCAAACACAAAGACAACAAATGTAAATGCTTTGCGTGAGTTACCTTTGTTGGGGGGGGGGTTTTGCCAGTATCAACACGCTTAGTAGGCGGGTTGGCAATCGCAGTTCAGTTGTTAATATACTCGAAAGACGCTACTTACTGCCCATCCTCCAGCTAATCCCATAGTCGCCTCTTACGACACCTAAGGGATGGGATGGATTGATGCTGTTCGTAGCCGGCACTACACAAATACCACTATGTGGTTATCCATCTATAGACTGACCGCGCCAAACATTGTTTTACCTCACCAATCGTTTACCGATCAGTGAAACCAACTGGCTATAAGTGCCAGCTAGCAACTACATTAAATTCACAGCACCCCATTAATGTGCTAACTACCTCGTTGATATAAATCACTCGATCATACAGTATTATGTCAGAAACACCCATCTATTGTTAGATCCCTACCGGAGCCTACAAATTGCACTGATATAATGAACCGACGTGTCCCACTTTTAATCCCCTTTTTAAAGCGAGATGGGAACTCGTCATGCAAATTTGTCGACGGCGTAAAATCATTCTCGGACAATATAAATTCGTGTAGAAGTTCCACGATATACACGAGCACATGCAAACGGTAATGGAAATAAAAAAACTAAAAATAGTGCAATATGCGGTTAAGTACATAGAGATTGATTGAGAGAGTTGTCATACATAGGGCAAACAAAGCATAGTAGAATTAAAACACTAGAATTAAAGAACACATAGCTGACGCTAAGCATATACGCTCCACAAAGTCAGCAGTGTGAACATGAACATGCCTTAGACAAATCTAACCATTTTCTTCGTTTTGATTAACCTCAAGTCCTCGCGAAAGCGAACCGACATGTACCAAGAATGTTATAAATTATAAAACATCCAAATTTAATAGAGAAGCCCAACTTATCCAACACAGACTGTGGTATACTACATAATCAGCTTATTACTGTCCCACTGCTGGGCATGGACCTTTTCTAACAATGAAAAAGGTTTTCACGCTGCTTTAGTGTGGGTTGGCGGACTAGACCAGTGGTACTGGGCACAAATACGCTAAACCGAAGGACACAACAACATTGCTGAAGCTGTGTGTGCGCGGAGGTTGAGACTTAGACTAGACTTTTCCAGCCAAATACTGAAACGCCTTTTAATATTTAAGAACCTATCAACTATTTGAACCGCTCCTTATCCTAAAATTTTGGTAGGATTACATATATTTTTCGACTATTCTTGTAATATGAACGAAGAAAAATGTAACACACCTTATTCTGCCATTTCAGATACGTAAGAAAAGCGATAAATAATAATGTTAATATTACAAAACATGACAAAAGTTAAGTGTAATGCAAAAATAAAATTACTGAGCCACTGCATGACTTTGTGGCAACACCTATATTACCACCATATAAACTACAACTTCCAGCGACATCTACTTGAGTATGAATTGCAACTCTTCGATGACGTCAAATAATCCTGAATCATACTTGTAAAATATTCGCACAACGCTGCATATATTTAGACGTCCAACATCAACCGTTGGGCTTCGGTCCGCCAAGCATACCACCCGCCTGGTTGGAGGATCATTACTCTTCTATGGAAGTACATCACATATCACATTCCCCATAACTTCATAATTCGTATAGGCGTGGTTCTACTGTGTGGTCTTATTATGTGGTACTAGCTCTTCATTAGTTAATTGGCATACAATAGTGACTGGCACGTGCCTATTAAGTTAATTCAAAGTCAGTTACAAGAGAGTAAAATTGTGCCGAGGTTATGATGAGAGTACAACTTTTTGACCTTGGCAAGTCAGTATTGGTAGTTTTTAATGGAAGAGTGGTAAACTTTTACACCAACGGACGCACACTGAAAAGGAGATTGCCCATTTTTCTATAGAATTTCGTTTAACTGCCGATGAAACTGTACGATACCATAACTTTGATACGAAAGAAGACTAATATAATTTATTGTAAGCAAACTAAAATTATCCTTCGGTATTGTGTGGAATTAACTGTAAACTTAACGTTTAGATTAGATTTTGTGGTTAGTTTTGAAGCAAACAGTACCCACAAACGACCAAACTACTAATAATTACTTTTAACAACCTATTATTTATTAATTAATCAGATATAATATAGATAAAAATAATACAAAAACTATGACCCGTCGCGAACTCGTAACGCAAATAAAGTTTTAGCTACTTATTATTATGGTACTAAATGAAATGATAAAAAGTTCAAAACCTACCAGTGTGGCACAGTGTTCCAGAGTGGCACCACACTGCGTTTGTTATTTTGAGACATTAGTACTTCAGTCTCTTATGTTATATTCATCATGGTCATCATCAAATCAGCAAAGGACGTCCACTGCTCAACAAAGACTTCCCCGTAGATTTCCACAACGAGCGGTTACATGCAGTGTTTCGTCATATTCATCATATTTGCCGGTAGTAAACACGCTAGGATTTTTTATTCGAAAGAATAATTGCCCGAAGACTCGTTGAGCACTTGTCGCGAGTTGGCCCCGACCTGGCCGACAGCCAGTATGGCTTCCGGCAGCGGCGGTCCACTATCGACGCGATACTTCGCGTCCGCTCGCTGTCGGAACAGGCAGTGTCCCACCGGGATGGGGTGGCGTTGGCTGTCAGTCTTGACATAGTCAACGCTTTTAACTCTATCCCGTGGGGTGCGATTAGGGGGGCGCTAGTCCACCATCAGTGCCCCCCCTATCTGCAGGGTATCATCGGGGCATACCTACGCGACAGGCATGTTCGCTACGTGGGCAGGGACGGTAGCGTAAAGCGGAGGGAGATCACGTGCGGGGTTCCACAGGGGTCGGTTCTCGGTCCCCTCTTGTGGAACCTCGCTTACGATACAGTCCTGCGTGTCGTTTTCCCGCGGGCGTCAGCTTAGTCTGTTATGCTGATGACACTCTTGTGTTGGCCGGCGGGGAGTCCTTCGAGGGAACCATCCGGCTTGCAAAGCAAGCGGTGGCAATTGTCGTGGCCGAAATCCACGCTCTGGGTTTGCGGATAGCGCCTCACAAAACCGAGGCGCTATGGTTCCACAAACTGCCGCGGAGCAGGGAGCCTCCCAGTTCGTGGATACGCGTTGGTGACGCGCAAATCAGGGTGGGCCGGTACATGAAGTACCTAGGGCTCACCCTGGACAGTCGTTGGGGCTTCGAAGAGCACTTCGAGCGTCTTGTCCCCCGGGTTGAAAGGATAGTGGGTGCTTTGCACCGACTGCTACCCAATCTCGGGGGGCCGAGGGAAGAAGTTCGCCGCCTCTACGGGGGAGTCGTGCGGTCCGTGGCCCTCTATGGGGCACCTGTTTGGTCATCTCGACTTTCGGGCGTCCAGCGCTGCAGAACCAAGATTCACGGTCTGCAGCGTAGAGCGGCTATATGGATCGCACGAGGATACCGAACGGTGTCCTTTGAGGCGGCAACTCTGTTGGCGCGCTTTCCGCCTTTTGATATCTTGGCGGAGATGGATGCGTGGGTGTATCACCAAACACGCTCCCTCCGCCAGAGCGGTGAAGGCGTGCCTTCAGGGGCGTTCGAAATTTTGAGGCGGCAGGCTCGGCGGCGTGCACTCGAGCTATGGCGCGAGCGGCTCATGCTGCCAGAGTACGCGCAAAAGCGCGTCGTCGAGGCTGTCTTGCCGCTCTTCGGAGCCTGGCTCCATAGGAGCGAGCGCGTCACATTCCGCCTGACGCAGGTATTCACCGGACACGGTTGTTTCGGTGCGTACTTGCACAGGATAGGACGCGAGGTCACGGCACAGTGCCACCACTGTGGAAACGATCAGGATACCGCACAGCACACGCTCGGAGAGTGCCCTGCGTGGACTGCCGAGCGGCGGATCTTGGTCGATCGGATCGGGCAAGATCTCTCTTTGCCAGCAGTAGTGTCGGCTATGCTGGCAGAGCATGAAAATTGGAGTGCTGTGGTCTCCTTCTGTGAGAGCGTAATGCTCCAGAAGGAGGTCGCAGAGCGGGATCGGGAGAGGGCCGATCCCGCTCGGAGGAGGAGGACACGGACCCGGGGTAACAGCCGCCGCGGTGCCCGTGTCCAACACGCCTGAGCCCCCTGTCGTCTTTATATGGCAGGGGGCCTTGGGGGTCGCGAGCGCGCTTATTGGGAAATCTGCGCGCTCATACCGAGCGACCCCCGGGAAGACAGCGGTGCGCACGTGATCACGTATCGCTGTGTGCGCAGCACAGCGCATAGTGAGGCCTCGGGGGAATCTTTTACAATCCCCTCGAGAGATGCCTGGGGGGGTGGCCTCTTTACAGTCGCCTTCCCTCCACTAGAGGGGATGACCACTTTACAGTCATCCCCTCCGAGATGTGCATAAAGGCGTGGCACCAACGGGTGGCTCTAGATGGAGATCTTTCGAGTTCCTGGAGCCTCCCTTCGGTGCCGACGATGATCACTCCGGTGGTTTTAGCCGGTAGGAGTCCGGCATGCCCCTTCGCCCTTTCCCGGGGCGAAGGAAGTACATGAGGTATTTCCACCGGATCAATAAAAAAAAAAAAAAAGGCAGGCGGGTTAGTGATTTCTGCTGTGCCAAAAGGGACGCCGGCTACGAATAGCACCAACCCATCTCATCCCTCGGGTGTCATAAAAGGTGACTATGGGAGTAACCGGAGGATGGGCAGCAGCATTCTTTAAGTACAGTAACAACTCAACTGCGATCGCCATCCCACCTGCCAAGCGTGGCGATTATGGCAAAACCCCCCAATGAGCATACAACACACCTAGACCAGCCGTTGTGCGATCTTTGGGTGAGGTATGTGTCCAGCAGTGGACTTCATTCAGCTGGAATTATGAAAAGGGAGCGTCCCTCTCCATGCCCATCCTTCTGGTTTAGATTCCCTTAGTCGTCTTTTAGAAAATCCACGGGAGGACATAAAGTGGTGCTATATTCTTAATCCGGACACCACACTACATATGATTTATTAAGGATTTTTAATAAGAATGCCACCCGAACTGTACCCGTTATCCGCGTCCCGTCCCACGTAACCCAGTAACGACCACATCATTAAAACTTTTTGATTTCTCTTAAACTTCTGCTTGAATTTAAAAAGTCTAAAAGGCATTTTTAGTAGCCAGAAAACGCTTCAACGCTTTAATAATCTTTTTTTAAATATCAACGGCACTTTTAGTGTTTCACGACCTAAACTACACATTTTTTTTATTGAGAGGTGTAGTGTTACCACCTTTTCTTTTAATGTGGGGAAATCGTCTTGGACTTCGTCCGCTTTGGGAAGGGCGGAGGGGCATGCCGGCAACGCTTGCTTCGGGCTCAAACCGGCTAAAACCCCACGGCTTCTTCTTACCTTTATTTTACGCTTTATCTGCATTAGACCTCGCCCCCGATTGAAGAAGTTCCAATGCGCTATATATTATGTATCAAATAACAGGCAGAATCAAATAAATTAACAAAGTTTGAGAGTAACAAAAAAAAAAAAAAAAAAACAAAGCGATGGTAATAAAATTGTAAGGCCCTGATTATCATTGCTAAACACGTACGCATACGAGAACAGCTGACGCGCACGCCGCATGTGTATACTGCAGTAATATATCCATATTGTAAACACACAAACATACATATAACGAATCCGCACTAGATGCATGGCTGGAACGTACTATAGGAATTGTATAGTGACAGTCGACGTCTTACACTTTTACGGCCTAGTGCTCATTCACTTCGGATCGGGCAAGATCTCTCTCTCTCTCTCTATGTTGGCAAAGAATGAAAATTGGAGTGCAGTGGTCTCCTTCTGCGAGAGCGTCATGCTCCAGAAGGAGACTGCAGAGCGGGATCGGGAGAGGGCTGATCCCGCACGGAGAAGGACTAGACGGCGCCGGGGCAACAACCGTCCCGGCTCCCAAGTCCAACACGCCTGAGCCCCCTGCCGTCACTTCATGGTGGGGGGCCTCGGGGGTCGCGGGCGCGCCGATTGGGGAATCTACGTGCTCACACCGAGCGACCCCCGGGAAGACGGTGGCGCACACGTGGTCACGTGCCGCCGTGTGCGCAGCACAGCGCAAAGCGAGGCTTGGGGGGATCCTTTACAATCCTCACCGAGAAGTGCCTGCGGGGGCGACCTTTTTACAGTCGCCTTCCCTCCGCTAGAGGGGGTGACCGCTTTACAGTCATCCCTTCCGAGATGTGCCTAAAGGCGTGGCACCAATGCGCGGCTCTAGTGTGATCTTACGAGGACCTGGAGCCCCCCTTCGGTGCCGAAGATGACCGCTCCAGTGGTTTTAGCCGGTAGGAGTCCGGCCCCCTTCGCCCTTCCCCGGGGTGAAGGAAGTTCCATGTAGAATTTCCACTGGACATCAATAAAAAAATAAAGTGCTCATTCATTAAGTGTTTGGGAGTGTGATAAAAAAAAAAAAATTACATTATAATATACTGTCAATGCGTTATTTAAATGTATTTATATTAGTATCGTCAGCGCTGTTGCTTTATGTCTATGCCTACATGAAAATCCCGAAAAACAAACAAACGGAACGTACCCCTTTATAATATAATATCATCACGCCTGTGTATCTTGGATGGTCTCTGGTGGTGTTATAGTTAGCACACAGCTACACATCAAGCTATGTAAATCTAGTATAAGCTGATCTCTCATTGTATAGGCTTTCGGTATGATGAGAGATCAGCGTAAACTGGTTTTTTTATAGCTTGATGTGTACAACCATATTTCAGGGTATTAAGTCTTACGTAATAGCGACCTGGTAAAGATAGCTGGAAGTCGCTGGATACAGGTGGCATGGAATTGGTCGTCGTGCAACAATCTATAGGGCAGGCCTTTGTTCAGCAGTGGACTTCCTTCGAATGATATGATTATGATGATGATGAATAGCAGCGAGCTTATTGCAATTGCGTAGGAGAGCCCAACTATTTTCATTAGTTGAATAGAGGTCGTGAATAAGCTGGCTCGGCTGGGGAAGTACCATGCCCTCATAGAATACCCGCGTGAAGTAGCAACATTGTGTGGTAACAACAGCTTTGTTCGGTTTCATACGGTGAGTGACGAATACCCCGAACCCTAAAGCCCAAAACCCTAGAAAACCTAAAAATATAGCAGACACACGACATGGGGGCCTTCATGGAAAAAGTGTACGTCTGTCCTATAGGTCGGCAACACGTCAGCATCTCCTCCGGTTTCACGAATTTTTATGGGTGGCTGTATTCTCTTTTGTGAGCCGCGGTTTTCCCTCTACCTACGTATAACATAATAGTAACTTAAGGTTTTCGCGATCATAACACACTATAATAAAACACTTTTAAACGGATCTGACGCTTCGAACACTGCAGGATTCGTGGTCACAGGATGACTAAGGTGACAGGCGTCGTTACAGCTTTTAAAAGTCATTTCATTTACCGTACAAAGCTAATTAAAAGTTGTGTCGATGCACGCAGTAATTACTCACAGTGTCTTGATGTTTTTTAGTGTGGTGTGTCATTTGGGAGTTTATTATTTTAATAACCGCATTCCAAACAGGTGGCACCTGCCAACCATCTTCTCCATTCAAATTAGGGTATTTTTTCAATAGCTTCACGAATCATTCTTGGTACATAACGGTTTTCTTTCGTGAGCACTTGAGGATGATCAAATCGAACAAAATGGTTGGGTTTGCCTAAGGCATGTTCACACACTGCAGACTTTGTGGAGAGTCTGTTTGACGTCAGCTGACGTCATCATGTGACGACAAACCCTGCAAAGTGTTCGAAGCGTCAAAAAACAAAAATCGATAATATACGAGATGTAATCCCTTTAAAAGTGTTTTATTATAATAAAATAGAATAATTGCTAGGTAAAAATAACAAAATCCAGAAATGAAATGATACCTAACGCTTCATCTAACATGGAAATCGAACCCAGGACTTTACAAATAGTGGCCGCACCTGTGACTACTAGAACAATGATACGATTTCTCAAATATGTTACCAAATACCACTATTTCACTTAGAACAACTGCTATTAAACGGCTTCATTATTTAAAACATCGACACTTTCTTCCATTATTCTGGTACATCACTACAATACTAAGAACTGTTTAATAAATGTCGCTGTGAGTTCCACTATAATTTGAAGGTAACCTTAATGTTCGTTCGATTCATCGATTACTCGTTATATAAAATGAATAATTAATTGAACTTAGAATTTAAATTTTATTATTCGGTATTTGAAATTACCGTCGTGTTCATTATTTGAATATTTTTCTGGAAGTAGAAATAACACGTTGATTACATAATCGAACGGCTTTGATTACATAAAGTATTGATTTTTATCTTGATTTGATAGCCTAGCTTTCTAAAATTTTATTCGTTATCAATTTATTTTCCTCTGCTAAATCTAGTTTAGGTTATTTTAGGTATAATACCTGAGCACCTCGATATAGAAACCGATATAAAAAAATACGACACAAAACCTGTAAAGATGAAAGCTTCTTTCTTTTTATAGCTGAAAATGAATAACTTCTAGTAAAAAATAAGAAAACAGAAATACGTCAAATATTCTAGATTCCAATATTGAAAATGTATATCATATTCTAATATCACGTTATTGAATAAAAGAATATCAAAATAAAGGCGCCATTTTCTTGATAGAAGTTATTTGAGGGATCGAATTTGATACACTTTAATTTAATCCAATAGTGATGTCTTTCGTATTTTTAGGCTGTCAGTTTTAGGCAAAGATTTTAATATAATTTTATTACGACTCAATGGACACTAACATTAAGCTTGTAACATAAGCTTTGATTTTTTAAGTCAGTGTTAACTTATGGAGATATGTAGTATGTATATACTCGAACTATTTTTAGGGTTTTGTACATTATACAAGAACAATGGAACCCTAACATATCATAGTATAGGATCAATTTGTCGTCCGTCTGCCCATGATGTGTCAATGCCCTATTTCTTAGAAACGGTTTGAGCCTCCTACTGCTGTAAACATTCAAATTTCTAGTTCAATGGAATAAAAAGATACTGCCTTTCATAACGTATTTTCATTTATTAAATTACTTTTAAAATCTATAACGATGTCTGCCACGTTAGTCATTTTGCGACCATAAACGCTGCAATGTACGAAGCGTTAGGAAAACTAGAAATCTATAATATATGTGATGTTATCTGTTTAAAAGTGTTTATGGAGGCGCTCGTAGCCAGTTGCACGCATAGATCTGTAAACTTTTGTCATTAGACGGCGGTTGCTAAGGAAAATTGAACAACTCTGACACAAGGTTGGCCACAAGCAACACGACAAGAAAAGAAAAAAAGTGTTTTATTATAACACATTTTCATTCATGATTCCCGGCAACTTACAATCTAGAAAAACTGGCACTCTCGTACAATTGAAGTAATAAATCCGAACATCATTAATTTGCAATCTCGTGTGAAAATATTACGATAAAAAATTATCTTTCCGCTAATTTCATACGACGCAAGTGCTCGTAAAATAAAAGTTACTTACTCAACACGTATACTGGCGGGATCACCACGGCGTGGAATCCTCCCAGGGCGTGAGTCCTAGGCGCGCTTGTCTGTCTTTATTACTGTTATTTCTATGTGACCTTGAACAGTTGAGTTTCATTTCTTAAAAATACTTTAATACCCTTGAGGTACCATTATCACTACTATTTAAAGACTGTATAAGTTGCTTTTCGTTATTACTCTTCTCTAAAAACCACTGAATGGACTTGAGTAGGGTTTTCATTGTTAGATTATAGGAAATTCATAACCAGTTGCACTAGTTGATCGGTAAACGATCAGTGAGGTTAAGCAACGTGATCAATCTGTGGATGGGTGACTGCATAGTGATATTTTAACTGAGCGTCTCCATGCCCCGGTGGGCATGTAAATCGTCGGTCCCAGTTGTTGGCATTTAGCGCAGATGGCAGTCGATAAGCCAGATCGGAGGCCTTTGGCGGCTTGAACAACTCTAACATTAGGTTGACCACTGGCCATGAAAAGAAAGAAAAAAACTGTTGTATAGCAAGGTTTCAGGGCATATTTTATCGCTGAATAATTAATTTTTTTGTTGGGCTTCTCGCATACATTTCTGGAAAATGTGGTTGCTTAACCGGTAATTTCTGGCAAAGCCAAAAGAAGCCTCCAGCCAGGCTTAAAATTAATATTAAAAACTAAGCAACTTTCGCTAAGGGCGCCCCTTGCGGGACATGGACCTCGGCTTGAGGCGATGCTGGAGATAACAAGCTATTGTTTTGGGGACAGCTGGATCGGTATTATTTATAATGTATTAGGGGACATTTAAAACTACAGGCTCGGCACGGCAAGAGCAAGAGACGGGAGGGAGAAGTGCTAACTTGAACGGGAAGGTGCCGCGGCGAATAATATCATAGCAAATAAATTATCTTTATGCATGTGCCTATTCATGCGAAGCTGGGATCCCCAGATGGCGCATCTATCAATCTTTACATGGATATAAAAAAATGGAATAAAAAATGTGTATGAGAACAACATCTTTCCTGGTATTTAATTCCTGAATAGAATAGACAAAAAGTTTATTCAGTTCTTCACACGTTACATAGAAACGACATTTACTAAATGACAACTTCTGAGAAGAAATGCTGAAAGTGACTCAGGGTTCGGTCTTTTGTTTTCATTTGGTCCTGGTGGTAATACTGGTATCGGATTTTTTGTATGTCTTCTTCCTGGACCTTCATTCAAATAATTATTTGAGTCGTTACTGGTTCATGCATTAATATTTGTATGCAGCTCTGCTGAATACTATGTACTGCCATCAGTTTTATTTAGATTTTCATATTAGTAATTCTGGTAGCTAATATGATATTCGCATTACTAAATTTAATTTAACCGCTAAACCAAATGAGCGTCTACTAGTATGCAAATGAACATGTACAAGTAATTAATTACCTACGCTTTAATTAAAGAGCTTTGGTCAGTTTTTAATATATAGTATTGGTGTAACGGCCTTGTGGTGCTGGCTATGAATAGTACTAACCCATCTCATCTCGGAGGTGTTGTCAAAGGCGACTATGGGGTTAGCCGGAGGATGGGCAGCGGTGTCCTTCGAGTACATTAACAACTCAACTGTCATCGCCAACACGCCTGCCAAGCATGGCCACTATGGCAAATCCCTCCAATAAGCACATAACATACCCAAACCGGTTGTTGTAGACATCTTTAGGGGACGCCAGTGTCCAGCAGTGGACTTTATTCGGCTGAAATAATAATGGTGATAATGGATTTGTGCAAATGAATTCTTACAAATCCGATTTTATGAAACAGTACATAATGCATGCTGCCTATTATTCATTTTCGTTCAAACCTTAATCAACATCATACTTTATACACACTCGATTTCACTTAGGTAAAGATTTGTTCATTATATATTCATTATCGCGCCACCAGGGGGCGCCGCCCCGTCTCCTCGAAATTCATACAGGCCTATTTATCACTTTCGGATAAATGAGCATTTGGGTGTTTCGTAGTTCGTTGGTTTCCCTCCCTATGCTTTTAGAGCGAGAGTTGGGATGTACTATTAGCTTTGAGTATCTTATTATTGTACTTTCCATATTTTTCTAGTACTCCGTACGGAAGGCAAAAATGATAAGTACTTACATATAAGCAAGCCATACTAAGAAGCAGTAATTCATCATATCGGCCAACGTCCACTACTGAACAAAGGCCTCCCCCATAGATTTCCACAACTGCGTCATTATGTTGGGGGAATTTGTCAGTACTCACCACGCTTGACAGGCGGGTTGGTGAGCGCAGAATGGCTACTGTTCCACAGAAAGGACGCTGCTGCCCATCCCTCTGGTTAGTCCCTCATTCGCCTTTTACGACCTCCACAGGAGGAGATGGAGTGGTGCTATATTCTGAATCCGGACACCACACGGATTAGCAGTAATTATTTACACAGTATTGACTATTATATCATTTTAGTAATTTTGTCGATACATCGTTTGCATGTCAATAATTTGACAAAGATATGCTGTTCTCTAACTTACTATCATTTCTAATGAAGTATGTGCAAATTAAGATTTATTATTAAATTTCAAATATTAAAATATTTTCCATAAGATGTCAAACATTCTATTCCTAATTGAAATGGCAATAAAAAATATGGAATAATATGAGAATCGCAACAATGTAATGTGTTAGTTAGTGTTCCATTACATTCTAGATTAAAATTCTCTAAAGGGCCTCTGCGTGTTGGACCCATGTCCCCGCGTAAGCCTATCAAAAGACCGGGTTCCCCCTTACAGGGAACATAAGCCGTGAATAGAGGAACATGTAATGTAAACATTACATTATTGTGATTCTCATATTATTCCATTACTTTGACATATTTTTTTGGTGTGCCACCACAGGCCTCTCTGTTATAGGTTGATGTTTTTTTTAAATATTTCTACTCGATTTAACCTAACGCGATTTTCAACTTAAACTTAAATGACTCGAGGAACTAAGGAGTTAAAATATGGCATTTAACCTATATTCATAACTTCTGGAAAACAAAATTGTATGCAAAAGTTTTTACATCAATTTCCAATAAAATACAAATGTAACATTTCCATTCCACACTCCCGGTGTATGTTGGCTGCCAGAACAACATCTATCAGCGTGCGGTATGTGCAGCAAGCCATCAGTCAACGCAACCCCGATTTGAAACTCGATAACGCGAATATATTAAGATGTACATGAGTAGGATTTGCATATATTGCCTTGATGTATATTTAATTTTTCCGGGTAATAAATTTTGTAAACCGCAACATTATTTGGTTTTGTTTAATCCTGCGTGAAGGATTAGATGTTCCTATTGATTTATATACGCAACCTTTGCGCCTATACTCCCTAAGGGAGTATGCAGAGTTGATCTATCTTAGACTGCGTATCCTGTCATGCTGATTTGCGCCGGCATGCGGTACTGGTCTGTATGCCTGAGTTGACTCGCTGTGGGCGACACGCAGAGCATATCACCTGATGCTAAGTAGTGCAGTGTGTGTCTACAGTCATATGTCGCAAATGCACTACGCATTCTCTTTCGGTGCCAATTTTCATTTCATTTGATTATACACTTTTATACAGTATGTCCAGTAAATAGCACGACATACCACAGGGGGTAAGAGCTTGGGTCAATACCTACCAAAAAAACACAATATGTTCAGCAAAATCTTATGGATTTACAGTAGTACAAAATTTTCCGAAATATCGAAAAATCTCTACCTTGACACAGATTTTTAAGCATCTCGTAATGAAAAATTCCTTTTCTAATTCTTTTTTTACTTCAAATTATTTGTGAATTACTCTACTCATTCATCATTTCGGCCGAATGAAGTCCACTGCTGGACACAGGCCTCCCCAAAAGATCACCACATCCACAGATTTGGATGTGTTGTGGGTTCATTGGGGGGTTTTGCCATAATCGCCACGCTTGGCAGGCGGGTTGGCGATCGCAGTTGAGTTGTTAATGTACTCGAAGGACGCTGCTGCCCATCCTCCGGCTAATCCCTTAGTCGACTTTTACGACACCCATCGGAGGAGATGGGTTGGTGTCATTCTGAGCCGGCACCACACGCTACTCATTGATAAGTCTTAATTCTATTAAAAACTAAAATGTTTTCAAGAAATACAATTTTTATTTAAATTTTCACAGAACAACTTTCTTATCTTAAAATTTTGTACTACCGTAAATCCGTAAGATTTTGCTGAACATATCTTGTGTTTTTTGGTAGGTATTGACCCAAGCTCTCACCCCGTGCAGTATGTCGTGCTATTTACTGGACACCCTGTATATGCTTCTTGCGTTGCAGTAAAAACAACATTGACCATGCTAGATAGTAAAAACAACATTGACCATGCTAGATAGCTCGAGGGCAACACGCACGCCGGGAGACAGCCGGGTCCCACGTGTGCGTAACACACGAGACACTAAATGTATGTAATCTATGAAAGTAATAATCTATGAAAAACACGATGCTGGTGGCATGCTTCAGAAACAGAGGTGCAATTCCTTAAGCTCAAATATCCATACATCCTTGAATACAGAATTGAAACAACGGTAAGCCACCTTCTGGGACATGTCCTTGAATAGCTTCAATCATGTCATCTAATTACTGCGTTGGTTTTATACCGTTATTCGTATCTCGTATATCGTAATTATTTGCTGACTTAGAATCCAACTCAAGCTAATGCTCAGAAGCCACGCTTACCAGCACTAGCTAAATGCAACGATTACACAACACAGTATATTGTAGAAACATTTCTTATGTACTTTGTAAGTAATGTTCTTCAAGGTTTACGCGGTCGACCCTTAATATTTATAATTAATGAGACTATCACGTGCGGTAGAGTCTAGACACTATTATTAATGGAAATATTCGTGGCTTATAGCTTAGGGCAATAATATTTCTATATTGTTCGTGCGGAGCTTAGCAAATGTTAGCTGTATACGTATAATATTATTTACATTTGTAACACTGAGTATATAATAAAGTGAGGAATTTAGAAGCGAAATGTTGAGTCAAAATCTGAAACGGCAAAATGTGTTTTGTTTATTTAATACCTGTTAAAACGTCCCTCTAGGGATTTCTTCTGTGTCGTGGGTGCGGTTTACAGACCTAAATCTCACAAGAAAAAACAGCCAGACCCGAAATAACTAACTGTAGATCTTACAAAAATTTGCTCTGTACAGGGATCGAACCCGCGACATTTAGCGTAGCCACTGCGCTACGCTTTCCATTAAGCGTTATTAAAAATAATTCCACTTCAGAAACATTTTTTTTCCTTTAGGTTGGTATTCTGGCAGGCCCTGCGGCAAATGCGCGACTGAATCCAGGATCCCCAGCGATAGGTACTTTGAAGGAATACCGTGGGGGTTTTAGCCATTAAGAGTCCAACATGCCCCTCATCCTATCCCCAGGGCGTAAGATGACCATGAGGGTATAAATTCATTTTTTATTTGAACTGCAACTTTCTTTCTCCAATAATTTAGGTGGACCACCACTAGGCTCGAGATAAACCTTATCAACCTTCAATGTTTTTTAAATTCGATAACGAAATCTGGTGTCTGAACAATTTCTATTAAAGCAGCAACTTTCTGTCTCAAACATAGAGTTCCAAATCAAGGATAGGTCTTCAAAGAACAAAAGCATAGTATTGTGTTGTCATAAGATTAACATAAGTGAGTAAATCACTACCATCTCACCTCTGGACCACATTTTTTTATTGCCCTATCTATCAGTATTTCTCTTGTGTCGTGGGTACAGTTTACAGACATACATTTCACATGCACAAACGTTATAATATTTATTTATTTAGATATATGTATGTACATCTACATGTACATACATATATCTAAATATCTATTCGTTTATACATTCTTTTGTGATATTTAAGTATAAAAATAATTTATTAATTCACTACATACTGCCCCTTGTGCATCACCTAGATTTCCATTCCTCTGAAATGGTTGTCTGGAAGAGACCGCCGAGATGCGATAAGACCGCCAATTGTACTTGCTTTCAATTATATTATTATAATTCCTATATTCTGTTTTTGGTGTACAATAAAGTGAATTTATTATTAAAAACACCCAGACCTGAAACAATTATATCTGGGACAAACTGTCCAGTTAGGTAAGTCAAACTTCGAGAAGGAGGTCAACCGTCGAATCCAACTCGATTGGACAGCGTTTGGGAAACTGAGCAATATCTTCTCGTCCAAAATACCGCATTACTTACGGCACCGAGATGTGGTCGCTCACCTTGGACGTTATAAGAAGACTCAAAGGGTAATGTAGAGGACTGCGCTCTGAGTTTCCTTGCAAGATAGAATAAAGAATGAGGAGATCCGCAAAAACCGACATAGCCCGAAGAATTGCTAACCTTAAGTGGCAGTGGGCGGGGTACATTGTTCGTAGGATGGATGGCCGATTGGGCCAAAAATTTCTCGAGTAGCGACTGCATACCGGAAGATGCAGCGTGGGCAGACCCCCTACGAGATGGACTGACGACCTGGTGAAGGTTGCGGGGGTCCACTGGATGCGCAGAATCGGTCGTTGTGGCGATGTTCGGGAGACATATGTTCAGCAGTGGACATCTTTCTGCTGAAATGATGATGATGATGATGAAACAATCTTATTATGTATTTATTTTATTAAATTAATTACAGCTAGCATTATTAGGTTATTTATTTACTTAGGAATACGTTTAGCCATTTGGGCGTAAAAGGGCCTCAAATATACAAACTTTCACAATTAGAATAGCCGTAAGATATGGTTAGGTTATTCATTTAAAATTATGACTTCACTAATAAAATAAATAAACAATAACAAATGTGTGATTAAAGAATTAAAAAGAAATGAAACCGATAAAAACATACTATATTTTTCAGTTTTATTTGCCGTATGGTGCTGGCTAACAATACCACCACCCCATCTCATCCCGTGGGTGTCGTAAAAAGCGACTATAATATTAGCCGTAGGATGGGTAGCAGCGTCCTTTTAGTACATTTATTAACTCAACTGCGATCGCCAACCCGTCTGCGAAACGTGGCGATTATGGCAAAACCACCCAATGAGAACACAACACAAACCCATACCGGTCGTTGTGGCAATCTTTGAGGGAAGCTTCTGTCCAGCAATGGACATTTTTTGCCCGAAATGATGACATTTTTCATGTCCTGATCCCGACGTTACTTGGGGTCGCAGCAATGTGAAATGCAAACATTTTGGCAAAAGGGTTTTACAGCCGATCGCCCGCTTAACACCACCTCCTTAGGTATACTATTAAAAGATTAAATATTATTCCACTGTAAAAAAAAACGTCTAAATTGTCGTTTGTTAAGTTCTTAATCAACAATTTAGAAGTAACCAAGCTAGTACATAAACTAATCAGCATACTCGCCACAGCTCTCAGTAAAACAAAGGGTATCCAACTTCATTATCCTTCCAAATCTTCTACCTCAAAGAGCAACGACCAATGAAAATTCGTGATTTCAATAAATTTTTACTACAGTCCAACGACCTGCCCTTGAGTTTGAACTTTACATAATTTGTTATCCTCGAAATGGACTTACGTAATTTTATTAAGTTATTTTCGCTTGTTATTAAAGATAAGATAAAGGTAAAAATGTTTTTATTCATATAAAACCAATTACAGACACTCATGAATAGTCAGACTTTAGTTACCGCGTTCCAAGATGTATGTTTCCTATGGAGAAGAACGGGAAAGAGACTCTATGGTTACTCTTTTTGAATCAAAATAGTTTTGTTACAATATTTGAATTCATTGTTCTTGAAATGCAGGTTATGTGAGGACAATGTAGGAGAAAAGAGTCTAAATTAGATTAAGTAAACAAGCCAGATATTAATATTTAATAAAGCTTATGATCAAATTGCCATAGCTGCATTAAGCATTAAGACTAGTCGCAACAGACAACACTTTTGAACTTATTGAAACAGTTTTATTTAAGATAGACTATGGGAATTGTAAACAATACCATTTTTTTACTGTCCCACTGGATGGAAACAGCCTCTTCTCATCATAATATCAGCCATAGGACGTTTACTGCTGAACAAAGGCCTCAACTCCGCAGTTGTTTTCTTCTCTATTATAGTCAATGGTATCTTAGATTGAACTCATTGCGTGTCGTAAAACGAGACACAATTAAAAATCTATTGTGTCTACACGGCTGCCGGCAATAAACACGTGCGATATAACAAAATATTTACATCGAAAGTTTCATATTGGTTGCATCAAAGATTTAAAAATCGTAAGATAGGCCCTTGCCATACATTGTAATGCACCAAATATCATCACTCAAATGAGTGCACGAGTGCATTTGACTTCAGACGCGATCTAATACCCGGTTGAGAACGTTCTCTTACATTAATAAGAAAATTATGTAAAGTACGAGGTCATGCGCATTCAAGAAATGTAAATACATCACTGGAAATACGTTTTTACTTTAATTAATACACTTAATATTTTCAATATTTATATAAAACGCCATTTTTTGTTTATTGTCATTACGGACGCTAACAATAGCTGTAGAGAACGCAATTTGAAATATTTGAAGTACTTATAGAGAAGACAAAAATAGTTTCGTAATTCGTCAAGAAAACAATGATAATCCACTGTCCGAAACCAGACGTTTTCCATTTATCGACACAGTGCGGACTTGACTATGGTTTTACGATAAATTTTTGTGAGTAATATACCCAAGCGTCTAAATAAAATGCCTCGGATAATGTTCATATGGGCCTAACTAACGATTTAAATCAATGGGTTACATGTCAGGTTTGAAACCTACAAACAAATGCTAAATTGATAGATTCGTATAAATAACCCTAAATACTACCGTCACCCAGTTCAGCGTACGATTACCCATACCGGAGGGATGGGTAATTTACTAGCACTTTGGTAACAACCCTTCCGATTTAACGGGATTCGTGACGTCATTTGTCATAATTAAAATTTGTTATTCTGCCTTTCCGTGCTGTAATTAATTACATATAAATTGTGATTTAAAGTGCTTCACCGCGCAGTTAAACATTTTCCACAACTACCCACTTAATGAAGTAAGTATGTGCTAATATTATTATACTCTTTGAGTATGTGATAGGTACCTACTGAAAGTAAGGCTTGATTAATCAGCGATAAGCGTAAATATTTATTATAGTTCCTTTACAAATATTTTTGTTTTATGTATTGTAATTCCTTTATAATATATTTATTATAATTACGTTACAAGTACTTTTGTAAAGGAATAACAAAACATTTATTTACGCTGATCACTGACTCGCTGACTCTGTATCGCTGTAAGATGATTAATTTTCTTACTTTAAATTTTTACGGGCGGTTTATTAATAATATTCATTTTGAATTTTCTGTTGATAATTGGAGGTGTTTTTCTTATGAAGTTATTATCATTTCGAATAAAGTCCACTGCTGGACACAAGCCTCCCCGAAAGATCAGCACAATGGCCGATATGGGTGTGTTACTCATTGGTGGTTTTGCCATAAACGCCACGCTTGACAGGCGGGTTGGTAATCGCAGTCGAGTTGTTACTGTATTTAAAGGATGCTACTGTCCATCCTCCGGTTAATCCCATGTCGCCTTTTACGACACCCACGGAACGATATGGGTTGGTGCTATTAGTAGCCGGCACCACACGGAAGTCATTATAATTAAACAGATTTATTTTTATTTATTAACCAAATGTATAAGGTATTTTGGCGTATGTGCCTGTTTGGTGTAAATCAGGTAAATAAATTCGACGTCTACTTGATTGATCCAATTTACTGTTTAAATTGAACTGAAGCTGACATGTTGCTGAATCACTCATTCTTAATTATACAGGAGAGGAATCGAGCATGCGTGTCGCCTAAGCTATCACCGCCGCGCTTAAATATCCGCAACACCTGATGCGTTGCCGACCTTTAAGACAGACATATACTTTTTCCTTGAATTCATTCGTGTAATGTCTGTGCTATATTATTACGATTGAACTACTGATATTCGTCACTCACCGTAACAAAACGCAGCAACACTTTTGCTACCAATAATGTTGCTACTCCACGTCGGTATTCTGTGACGTGGTACTTCCTCGGTCGAGCTAGCTATTGACAAGCCCTGGTTTACTCATTACTACAGCTAGGTTCTCCCACATAACTACTACTTAGTTTACTAACTTTCTTTAAGTATTTACTTAGTATACTTTCTGTGGTTAAAATAAATCCTTAATACGTTGATATATTAGTTTGTTGAAGTGGCTAGGCATTACACGTTAAAGTTTCAATATTCGCACGAGATACTACTAGTGTGACATCTCTCAGACAGCAGACAGCTCTCAAAATTATTTTTTACTCGCAGCACTAACATTTACGTCGTCATCGGTAAAATCTAGCATGTGCCAAACTCTAATGGCAAATGCCCGAAAAATCGTCTTATCTTATATCGAACCTAGGAATTACTACTGCGACTCATGTTGGTATCGTTTTTTTGTCTTTTTTATTTGTACCAATGGAAATTCTACTTGGAGCTTCCTTCACCCCGAGGAAAGGCGAAGGGGTATGCCGGGCTCCTACCGGCTAAAACCACTGGAGCGGTCATCTTCGGCACCGAAGGTGGGCTCCAGGTCCTCGTAAGATCACACTAGAGCCGCCCATTGGTGCCACGCCTTTAGGCAAATCTCGGACGGGATGACTGTTAAGCTGTCATCCTCTGTAGCGGAGGGAAGGCGACTGTAAAAAGGCCGGCCCCCAGGCACTACTCGGGGAGGATTTTAAAGGATGGGGGATCCAAGTCTCACTGCGCGCTGTGCTGTGCACACGGCCGCACGTGACCACGTGCTCGCCACAATGATTTTACAAATAAAGCCTAAGATTTGGGTTTTTACAGTGACAATATATTAGAAAAAACAAAAGCATGGGGACATTCTTAAAACATAGTAACACGGTATATTGTATACAATATACCGCATATATATATATGTATGATTGCTTCACAAAGGTTATCTATAAATATGTATATATCTCGTAACCTACCTCAGTCGCACGTCCATTATAGTATTTCTGAATATCTCACGTTACATCGCATACATCGCAACCCTCTGAAACTTTCCTAACGATGCCACTATGAATACCTGAGAACGGACACACAAATCCCCATTGATTTCACACTCGCTTCCACCAATTTTTTATTCCCTCTGACAACCGCCGGAATCTCGACTTCATCATTAACCGCTGTTCATGCGAGATTATACTCTATTTGAAGGTAATACAGGCCTATTTTCCAATGGATGTGTTCAGTAAATCTCAGGTGTTTATGGTGAAAAGAAATGATAATGAACTCCTTTCAGTTTCCTGTATAGATGTCATCTCTTTGGAAGTTGAATACGTATGAATTAAAACTGTTTTGTACTGTGGCATTTTCAATGGTTTGTACATTTTGCTCTGGCAATAACACAGAGAGTTATGAATATGATTAACCTTTTGCATAAAGTTGTCCAAATTGATTGGGGGGAGCTGGTTACAATAGTAACGGAACAATGGGCTAATGACGTCACTTAAAATTAGTGCGCCATTGAAATCTGGAAACCCTACTTGCGTTCGGAACGTTTCTGACCCGTCAAAGTTTTGCACAAATAAGTAGATGAGCATGAATTCCCATGGTTACCTATATGCACCGCTAATTATCATGGCTGGCTTTTATTATACAACTTGATAACGAGACGAGCAAGTCATTTGCCTGATGGTAAGCGACATGCCTGGACTAGTCCTGCGAGGCATCATACTGCGCTGGGTAACTCGAGATGTAAAGTTATTTAGTCTCTTATCCCCAATAATTTCACTAGCTACAGTGCCCTTCTAACCGGAGTACAGTAATTTTTAAAGTTTAAACACTCCTGCTTAGCGGCGAATATCGGGTACTGGGGTAGTACCTACCTAACTCTAGCAGTAATTAATCACCAGTAAACTACTAGTACTACCTTTTTATTGAGCCAAGTGGAAATTCTTCATGAACTTCTTCCGCCCCGGGGACGAAGGGGCATGCTGGACTCCTACCGGCTAAAACCCCTGGGGCGGCCATCTTCGGCACCTATGGGGCTCCACGCCCATAGGCACATCTTAGAGAGGGTGACTTAAGTATGATGTTTTCATTGGTCGTTGCCAACGTTGTGTGTCTTGTGAACTCCGGCAAAGATAAGACCATCCCTCTCCATCCATTGGTGTCGTAAAAGATGAGTAAGGTTTGATATAAAAAAAGATGGGTAACAGCATCCTCCCGTGTGCTACTAATTACATACTGCGGTCACCAATCCACCTGCCAAGCGTAGTGATTATGGTAATCCCATCCCAACCCGTGACCGCTTATTGAAATGATCATTGGGAGGCCCATGCTCAGCAGTGGACGTTTACGGGTAGATGTGTGTGATAACAAAAACCTGGACCACAGACAATACACCCAGACCCGGAACAACTACCTGCAGATCATACAAATATTTGTTCCGTGCGGGAATCGAACCCACGCCCCGAAGCGCACAGCCGACTGTATCAACCACTGCACCAACCGTGCCGTCAACTGCACCAATCGCTCCTTCTCCTTTTGTTAGTTTATTCGGCAACGCATCAGCTTCTATGGTAATGCGATGCTCGTGCGTGGTGATAACCGCTTATAATCCGTGAGCGCCAAACTAATTCCCAATTCTTTAAAATAAAAATAAAAATTGTAGGTATATGGTATTTCTATTTTTTATTTTTTTATTACTTCCTTAAAACTACCATTACAGGTTAGGACCCAATGCGATAGTGCGTTCATATATATAATATTATTTCTACATGTATTTTTATACAGTAACTTTTTAACTTACAGTATCATAACACACTAATTTAGCACCATAATAAACAACACGATAACATACCACATTAACATTCAACAATACATACAACACTATTCCACATAGTACAATATCTTTGAGTTTAAAATTAGATATATAATCAGCCTCTTACTGCTCCACTGCTGGGGTTGAGCATTTTTTCACGACGAGAAAGGTTAGGCCTTAGTCCACCACGCTGGCCTAGTGTGGGTTGGCGGACTACACACGCCACTGAGAATATTTTTGAAGCCCTCGCAGGTGTAAAGGTTTCCTCACGGTGTTTTGCCTTCGCCGTTAACGCTAGTGATAGTCAAATTCATATCCGCACATGAATCTGAAAAATTAGAGGTGCAGGCGGGATCCAACTCAGACCCTCCTGTATGGAAGACAAGCGTTCAACCATGAGGTTATCACTGCATCCTCTTCAATGTTTAAATTGATCGATAATAATTAGTTTCAACGCACATGACAGTACACAGAGATTACATGACAGAATGATTTAGTGAACCAGAGATACGCCATTCCTCATGCATTGTCATTGATCAATTACAGATAATAAATCAGAATGTCATCGTAAATGAAGCAAAACAAAATCTTTTTTTGTTTTTGTATATAATGTTGGTAACTGTAGCACTCCCTCTTCGTCACAATAACTTATAAACTGCTCAGTTAATTGGTGTAAATAGTGTTAGTTTAGGCCTTAGGGTATGATGCGACTGACATATCTGTCAGATGAAAGCCTCTCCGTGTGCGCAGCACAGCACAGGGACAATTCGGGGGATCCTTTAGAATCCCCCCGGGGGGATGACCGCTTTACAGTTACCCTCACCGAGATGGGCCACCAGTAGGCGTAGCACCAGTGGCTGGCTCTGGTGTGATCTTACGAGGACCTGGAGCCCCCTTCAGGTACCCAAGATGACCGCTCCAGTGGTTTTAGCCGGTAGGAGTCGTCTAGTACTCTAGTGTGATCTTACGAGGATCTGGAGCCCCCCTTTGGTGCCGAAGATGACCGCTCCAGTGGTTTTAGCCGGTAGGAGTTCGGCATACCCCTCCACCCTTCCCCGGGGTGAAGGAAGTTCCATGTAGAATTTCCACTGGACATCAATAAAAAGAAAGAAAAAAAAAGGAGTCGTCTAGTAGGAGAAATAAAAGGAGAATAGAAAATAAACATTTTTGATTAGATTAGCAGCTTCGTTAGAAATTGTAATTTTAGAAAAACGATATTTTTTTTACTTTTGGTTGATACTATTCCGTGTGGTATCCGAATTAAGAATCATCATGTCGGCCATACACCTTCCACTGCTGAACAACGGCCGGACCATAGATTTCCACAATTGTGTCATCATATTGGGGTTTTTTACACACAGTACCATATTACAGTGAAAAGTAAAGTGAGGTTGTTTATTTGTAATTTGACAAAATTTAACTTTCCCGTGGCATATTATTATCAGTTGATAGTGGTCTGCTCTGTCAGTTTTAGTCACTAATTGTCAGAGGTTCTAATAACTGCTTGCTGCGTTTTACTAAATAAAGCCAACCGTATACCTGTATTAGATTATAAATTTGCTTAAAATACATTAAACCATGATTTATTGATATTTACAGATATCTTATTATCTTGACGGCACGGTTGGTGTAGTGGCTGATACAGTCGACTGCTGTCAGTATTAAGTGTATAGTCTATGTCGACTGCTGCGCACCGGGTCGTGGGTTCGATTCCCGCACGGAACACATATTTGTACGATCTGCAGGTAGTTGTTCCGGGTCTGGGTGTATTGTGTGTGTAATTTGTGTTTGTAAACGCACCCACGACACAGGAGAAATCCTAGTGTGGGGCAATGTTTAAAAAAATAATAAAACATCTAGACGGTATCTACTTTAAAAGTGTATAGAAAAATTACATGACATTTCTTAAACCCGCTGCTGGCATAATGTCATCAAAATCGTAACGAACATGAATCCCTGGATGACCTGTATATTGGATGCTAGTTAAGTAAATATTTAAAGTCCGTATAAAACGGTATTAAACTTGATCAGCACAAGAGAACTCAAACTCAGAGTTTTGCCAAACCTTCATCAACACAAAACAAAGTAACACCTTCAAAACACCACTTGTTTTATTTGGAGCTTTTCGCGAATCCTCAAAAATCCGTCAAGGAGAACATTACCATACAAAGGAAAAGTTTTGTTCACTTTTACGTAGCATCCATAAATCTTGTCGGGACGACAGACCTACAGGTACACCCCTCTCGCTGAATACAAATGATAATGAACACGAATCCCTGGACGGACTTGTTTACGCACTCGCATGGGTACTGCAAAACGGTTCGGGAGGGAGTTGGTATGTGTGATGAAATTGGTGACACATCTACCGCTCAGAACGTTTAGTATATGTACTTTTTAAAACATGCGAACGACTAAATAGAAGGAAACATAAAGCCATGTCACTATTTCATCCAAAATACATGCATTGGTAAATAGAAGTCTCCCCCAAAGATTGCCGCAATGATCGGTATGGATTAGTGTCATGTGCTCGTTTGGGGGTTTTTGCCATATAGCTACGCTTGGCATACGGGTTGGCCATCGCAGTTGAGTTACAAATGTATGTACTTGAAGGATGCTGCTGCCCATCCCCGAGCTAATGACTTTACGACACCCACGTAATAGCTAGATGGTGGTATTCTTATTCTGTATCGGTGTGGTGTTCGGATTCAGAATATAACACCACTCCATCTCGTCAAAGGCGACTAAGGGACTCTAAACCAGAGGGATGGGTAGCCTGCCTTCTGTGCAATAGCATCTATTCTGCGCTCAACCCGCCTGCCAAGCGTGATTACTGGCAAAATTGCCCACAATAGGATGACACACGGCATGTAGCCGGTCGTTTATGGGGAGGCCTTTGTTCAGTAGTGAACATTTTATGGCTAATATGATGATGATTATTAGCTGGCACCACATAGAACGGCAAAAATTGTACCACATACAAAATTAAGATTCCCGATCTGGTATCGTAGGAACCATAGATATCCAAACAGTTTAGGACCTTGATTACTACACTACTACTGGATGTGGTAATGTAGTATGTATTTGCGGATTTCTTTCACGCTGAGCTGACAAGCTAGAATTTTCTCTCATCATCATCATAATTTGAGCAAAATAACGTCCAAGGACAAGGGATTCTCATAAAAATCGTCACAACGACCTTTCTTAGTCTGTGTTGTATGCTAATTGTGGATTTTGTCATATTCCCCACGCTTGGCGTTTGCATTTGAGGCAACACTAAATTAAGAAGGAGTTTTCTATAATCTTAAATATTTTCAACCTGTAACCAGCAGAAATCACCAGTTCGCTGACGACCATAGAATTAATACACCTGCTGACGTTACTACGGTTGTTGATTGTCATCAATAACTTTAAAAACACCTGGCTCGATCACACCACACTCTCTGCAGTGCAATTCTCTAAACTCAAACATCCATACATCTAACATCTATCCATCTTTCAATTGTTGTTACCAAACAGTCACCTGATATCTAACACCCTTCACTACAGGGGTGCAATTCCTTAAGCTCAAACATTCATACATCCATGAATACAGAATCGAAATAACGCCGTAAAACCTATTCGGTATTGGCTAAGACATGATTGAAGCTATTAAAGGTCACGTTGCAGAAGGTAAGCCATGAACGCCAATCTTAGCGATTACCAAATTGGGTTATCACCATTATTTCGATTCTGTATTCAAAGATGGATGGATGTTTGAGCTTAGAGAATTGCACTCCTGTTACCTTCTAGCCGCACAAACGTGATTGTACACTGGAGACAGCTTATTTACACCAGTTTATCGACCAAACACTCGTGTATTCATAACTTAGTATTGAATGTATTTTAATGCATTGTGTTCCATTTTATTTTGCAAACAGTATTAAATGCCACATGAACTACAAACGTGAAAACAATAGTCAATAAACAACTGTATGACAGACAAACGTGCAGGTAAGTCCGGAAAGGGGAAACAAAGTTACTATAAGCAACAAGTACACATGCCATCAATCTTATTTATATCAGAATAAGAGTGAGATTTAGTTCTAGTGCACGTAAAATAGAAGATTGTTTTTTAAAGGTACGTAAGCCGCTTTTGATTTGTGGCCAAGAATGACATAGCGTTGTTTATGATTTCCTTAGGAATAAAAGAATAATGTTTTTCACTGTGAAATGTAGAGTTTAATGTTCGAGTTGTATTTGTTTCTGTAACGTTGGCCACCTGGTCTTGAGTTATATGTTTTAACAACGTTATATAGAGCTATCAGAATTTATAGACGTTATTACTATGTACATATCTAAGTTTAAGTGGTTTTGAGTTGAAATGCGTTGCACTTACGTGAATGCGACAAATTTTCCCGTTGATTGCAATGTCACATTATGTTATCTGTGTGGTTTCTGGATTAAGATTATACCACGACTCTATGTCCTCTTATAGATGTTGTAAAAGGTGATCAAAGGGCTCTAAGCCAGTGGAATGGGCAGGATTGTTAGTAGCGTCCCTTTTGTGAAACAGTGACCATATTACGCTCACCAACTCGCCAAGCGTGATGAGTACTGACAGATTCCCCAGAAAAATTACGACAAAAAAGGCATGTAATCGCTCTTCTTATGGGGGAGCCTTTTGTACAGCAATAGACGTTTTTGGGTGATATAATGATGACATAATATTTTAGTAGAAGCAAAAACATGGAACATATAAAACGACTTAGAAACCTCATAGAATCTTCATTGGTGATGAAATCTATATGTCGTTAGGCTGGGCAGTAGTAACAAGCTCAAATGCATGGTAAATAAATGAAATGTTGATTTTGACGAGGAAAAGACAACTGGAAGAAGCCTTGTAAGAAGCTGTGGAGCCTGTGTCTTTCTCGACAGAGAGCTCGTCTCATGGGTATAGCTAATAGCGTACCAATGCAACCTGTTCCTGTAAAGCGGAACCTAGCAATAGAATAAGTAAACGCTGGGATTAAGGACCAGATTTGTCAAAGCTAAAGCGACATTGTCAACATCGTAGTATGGATTAATATTTGCTTATGCAAATGTTCATTAGCGTCTACATATACTCGTCGTAAGCTAAATATTTGATGTTGTAATATGAAGCGATAGAGTGGTACTTGTAACTAGTGTTTGTAATAATATTTTGTTTGTAACGCTTGCATCATGCTTGTAGCAAAATTCAGAACTGGTCAGCTCTTTTTCATTTTAATAATTATGACGGTATTTTTTTTAAAGTCGGTCTATGGGGTTTGTCTTGGGCTCTACTTAATAAATGGTCAAAAAACTGGGACCATGCTACTTATTTAAATTTTCATCATTCATATGTGCCTGAATAAAAAATTGTAAACAATGTAAAAATTGACGAAAATTGTAAATAGTTGTTATTTCTGTTAATATATTGCAATGGACACTTATGCAGTGGCGAAGGGTGAATGTTTTCAGAAGGTCGTACCAAAAAATGCTTGAGGATCCAAAATTGATCCCTTGGAATACCGAAGTATTAGTATTAGGTCATGTGGACTCTTCGCCACTGGGGTCTAGTGTGAGTGGTTTGTCTCAAACTTGGTTTCAGTTTTATCTTTGCATGATGTCGCAAAAAAATTAAAACGCATTAGTGGCTTAAACTGCATCGCAACTTACAGAATAGTTCTCTAATTACGGTATTAGACCAAAGGGACTAGATAACACACAAATACTCACAGAGAGAGACACATACACACAACTCTGTAAACATCCACGACTGAACATGAGTCTCAACTACACTACTCTACAATGAGCAATCATGGGATATTTCATATAATCACCACGCTTGGCTGGCAGATTGATGATCACAGTACCTTGTTATTAGCTGTTTGGAGGATGCTGCTGCCCACGCTCTTGATTACCCTTAGTCACCTTTTACGATAACCTATTGAGAGGGATTCTATTTCACAATTATTCTTTTCTAGAAATCACACGGAATCCGGCCACCACATGTAATGGCGAGGTCATCGTCTCATTGGATGTGAATTGACAAATAGTTAGTCTTATCGCTATGCATTTCGGAGTCTGATTGCAATTTGGGCAAAGTGCGTAAGTTTCATGTGATAGGCTAACGTTATGCAATCATTTGGGTCAATACATTTCAACCTCCATACATTAGATAAACAATATGCCTTGAAAAACCGATAGTAGTCTCGGTTGCTAGTGCTAGATAAGCTTGGCAACTTTCAGTACTTATTCATTTCTTAACATCCACTTTCATTATAATTTGCCCTCTTAGTACCCTATTTATGGATTCGAGGTTTCAGAAATACAAAATCACTATTGTATTTTTATCGACTTTGTGCTGGAATAGTCAGATCACAAATTTTAATTTTATTTACAGACTGATTGATGTAATAGTTGGATCGGAAGACACTTCCAATAGTTTACTTCTGGTTTTGGTGTTAACTATGCTATATAACTACGTTCATATATTTGGGATGTTCAGATCCTTAGTTTGATCGTATATATCTGATCAGTAAAATCAATTATATGTAATTTGAATTCAAAACTTACAGCAAAGAATAAGCCAACGCCTCTCAGAGTCTTAACCATAAGTTTTCGTAAAAGGTAGGGGCAGCTAGCTTTAGGTAACAGGTAGATTTTAGTGTGCAGGAGGCTTCCAACCAAGTACGTATAGAGATAACAATTCTCTCAATCGAATGTCTTCAACAAATGTAAGCGCATTGTACCCAATTTTACATTATCCCAAACTTTCGACATTCCTCAGCCAAGCGTGCGCTATTCCAAATTCAAAACAAAACTCGACTTCATAAATAATGAATTCATCACAAAAGAAGAAACAACAGAATTCCAAACTGGGTCAGTAACAAAATGGATCGAATCGTGACAAACGATCAAACAATTAGCGACTGAGAATGGGCCAACTAATTAGTGAGTATTGTGCGAGTTAACTGACTGACCGTTGGACTTATAATTGTTGGATTTTGATCAGAGAAACAGCAATAAAATAAACAGTCAACGGTTTGGTCAACGAAATGGACAATATTGAATCCTTGGCATTCCTAAGTGCACCACATTCACTTTGATTAGGATACCATTAAGGCATTATGATCATCTCTCTGATTAAAAGCCCCAGGTTGAAAGCCTTAAAAAACCCTTCTAGAGAAGCCACATTAGCATATTGATTTAAACTGTACTGTAATGCCGTGACAGCGTAGATATCGATGTTAATACAAATCGCAGAATTTACTACGAGAAGGACGAGATAATTACCCATACTTATCTTAAGCGAGTGTGAATCATTGGCTTTTCCGACCGAGCACCTAAACTGTTTTTAGAAGCCAGAGTAAAATAAAATCTTTGAAGTTTCCATCGTGACAAAATGGCTACTATAACCCTAACTCTGTCACCGAAAACTAAGGTTTTGTTTTTGCTTATACAAAAATTATAACCATCGTGAAATTTTGAATGTTTTTTGTTAACATATCTACTTTAACATATGTACTTTCAGAAGTTAGGGAAACATTTTGTTTATGTAACTGTATGACATCTGAGATGACTTACATTACGAGTTAGGTTACAAAACTTACAAATTCATCAGGTTTCGCGTGTTATTTTAGATTTGATTAAACCTCTACCCAACAATGACACAACCACACCAACTATACCGCCACTCCAGCCACCTGCCATCTTATATCAGCGTTCACCCGTCTTATCTTTGATAAGGGGTTTCCCCAAAATTAATCAGTCTCACGTCTGGGCTACATAACCGTAACCCAATTACATAGGCCCCTTTTGTACACGTCATCAACATTCAATGGTTGTTGGAAACACAGACAGATATAATATAGTATAGATAAATACGCATTGTTGTTATAAATCGACTGAAGAGACTTAAATTGAGGTTGCCAGGTGGCAACCTCAATTTAGCAGAAGTTACTATAGCGTAAAAGAATTCATCGATGATACATTTTAATTACGATTTATTATTAATAGTCTTCCACTCTCCTAATTAACTATGCTGTGCCCAACAGGGTCCATAATTGGTCTATAAACCGACCATCTGTTTTTTAAATAATTTACTTATGGAATCAATAAAAAATGGAATTGAATTGAAGATTGTATAGGTACTAGAGATTAGGGGGTCGCGGGTGCGCAGGTTGGGGAGTCTGCGTGCTCACACCGAGCGACCCCTGGGAAGACGGTGGCGCGCACGTGGTCACGTGCCGCCGTGTGCGCAACATAGCGCAAAGCGAGGCTTGGGGGGATCCTTTACAATCCTCCCCGAGAAGTGCCTGGGGGGGCGACCTATTTACAGTCGCGTTCCCTCCGCTAGAGGGGGTGACCGCTTTAAAGTCATCCCTTCTGAGATGTGCCTAAAGGCGTGGCACCAATGGGCGGCTCTAGTGTGATCTTACGAGGACCTGGAGCCCCCCTTCGGTGCCGAAGATGACCGCTCCAGTGGTTTTAGCCGGTAGGAGTCCGGCATACCCCTTCACCCTTCCCCGGGGTGAAGGAAGTTCCATGTAGAATTTCCACTGGACATGAATAAAAAAAATAAAAAAAGAGGTACTAGAGATTAAACAACATTATTTTTGGTATGTACAAAAGCTGAGACACTCCAAAAATATTCTCATTAAAAGATATTGTGTATAAACAAACAAAGATGTATATCTTATAATCTCTTTTAATATCTTTCATTTCATACATAATATAAAAAAACCGGACAAGTACGAGTTGAATTCGCGTGGAAAGGGCAGGAAGGAAAAGTACGATGAATATGTCATCCACCATGTTTGTTTTTAAACCTGACCCTTTTTTTGTCGTAACTAAAAAAGGTATGTATGGTACTAGATTGTATAGGAACTAGCAGGAAATAGCTGAATATAGCCTATTGTTGAATTCGGTCTTGTACCAGTAACTTATCCCAAGAACAAACTTAATATCATAGTTGAAAAACATGTTCTCCCATACATTCCAACTGCAATGTAAGTTTGTACGCACAATATTGAAAGATTTACCATGTTATTTAAGGACCATAGACTTCTCATAGGTTTTCCTGTTTAAGTAAAGAACTATTTACCTGTATTTTATTCAACATTTTAGGTTTAGGTAGTAGTTCCGGTGATGAGGGGAGGTCTACTTTCGTCTATTTTCTTAAAGAACTTTAAAACGGTATATTTATAAATGTTTTTGAGACCCTCACAATAAGCCCTTCCATATCATATGTTACACGGTACAGTTTGCAGAACTTTAATCTTTAATTTTCTATATTGCCTCTCAAAAGTATGAAATACATTTATAGAAACATGACCAAATAGAACATGGATTCAAAACTATTCAAATCGGTTCTATGACTGATTTTGAACAAAGTATATTCAGGTTTTGTGTACAGTCAGCATCAAATAGATATAAGCGTCCAAGGTAGTCAAAATAATCAGATGGACACATTCATAAATATGTAGCGCAGTCAGAATACCCATATTGTTGTGAGCAACTAGTGGTCAATTTATCTTAGCAACACAGTTTTCAATATTATGTAAGATGTCAAAATGCAAATAGTAGCCAATAGATTCGATTGTGCATCTAATAAGGACCTCCCATAATAACGGTGATCATTTTGTGTTAGACCTTATTCAAATTGACTACGTCGCACTGTGAACCGCTTAGGCACTAAGTGCTCATTTGAAATGCTTTAGAACCAAACAACCTTGAACGCTTCAGACAATTTCTTATTTAAACAGAGTACTTAGTTCAGGCTACATGTTCTCACATGCGGTCTAAAGAGCCACAGAGAAATCTACCTAAACAAAGAGAATAGATATATCTTTAGCAATTTCTGATACCTAAGTAGAAGTTTTTAAGTAGGCTTAGTTATTAATAAAACCACTAGACTCTAGGGGATTCAGATGTGGTAAAAGGTTATTGGGTTCTTATGGTAGAAGCTTTACATTAGCAAACTAGCATTTAAAAGACTAGACTTTCATTAAATTAAGTTTAGAAAAACGACTTAATACGTCATACACATGTAGGTGTAACAGTATACCTGTGATTCTGGCTGCCATACAACGATCTACCAAGATATAATTACCTATCAAATATATAAATATCTCCTGTCACGGGGTTTGCCAAGGTCACACTCCTCCGAAACTGCTCGACCGATTATACTGTTTTTTTGTGTATTTGATAGGTATAAGATAAAAACTAATCTGAAGATGGGAAGTTAAAGTAACTACTACTACTAGTATAAATCACAGTATTTATTAATATTGAACAATTTTTCCAAGCACACTCCAATACACACAGTATCAAATCTACAAGACGAATGAATTCGCAAAGTGCAAAATGGTCACCACTTAGGCTCCGATCCTAGTCAATTAACGTACTTTCATTTCGGCCGAATGAAGTCCACTGCTGGACACAGGCCTCCCCCAAAGATCACCACAACCACCGATATGGATGTGTTGTGGGCTCATTGGGGGGTTTTGCCATAATCGCCACGCTTGGCAGGCGGGTTGGCGATCGCAGTTAAGTTGTTAATGTACTCGAAGGACGCTGCTGCCCATCCTCCGGCTAATCCCTTAGTCGACTTTTACGACACCCATGGGAGGAGATGGGGTGGTGGCATTCTAAGCCGGCACCACACGGCAAATTAACTTTAAATTAAATTAACGTACTTATTTAGTATTAAATCAAATTAATACGTTGGTAATAGTGACTTTTATGTTTTAGTCATTTGACGTACTATTACAAATATTCAAAATAAAACGTTGATAATTTAATAAAATATAACAAAGAATAGGCCGTAAAGTATTTTTTTCCCTCCTACCTCCACCCCCATTTTTAACGCTATTTTAGTATTTTTGCGTAAACAATATCCATGATGTAGATTTCCAAATTCCACGCGTGCGAAACCGCGGGCAAAAGCTAGTACACTATATAATATATAAAACAATGTTTATGTACTAGGCACGAACCCTTAAACTAAGAAAGTCATTTAACTCACCGACCGAAAGACCGATGCAAAATTCTAACGTTCTGGGTTCAAGAATCTTGTTCCGAATCCATGATATCAGTTTTCGTTACGAGGTCACTTACATACACCACACCCGTTATTAAAAATTATTTGTCTGCAAATTCTTACTCTTAGGTACCTTGACGGTATGAGGAACATAGTGAGAAAGTAAGCCTGAGGGCATTGAGAGAATAAAAAAAAACAGTTTGAAAGAAGCGGAAACAACGTTATGTATTTATTTGCATAACTTTTTTATACATCATATTTTTGCCGTGAAAATAAGGCTCATACAGCCTGTATGTGATCAAAGGGCTTTCATTTGATTGGTTGAAGCGTTGTATAACAAAATCATATGTGTATATTTGTTTTATTTTTCCTGCCTTAACAGAAACATACACATATGTTTATTTTCTTGTTTACCTACATCTATATCTATCATGTCCAACGTAACATTTGCCCCACGTTGGGCGCCAATGGTACGTTGAAGTAGTTGTGAAATAATATACTCAACAACCCAAGGTAAACATAATTTCCTAATAGAGTAGAAAATAAATAGAACAATTAAGGGTGTGTGATGAGGAGGTGGTATAGCGATTGCGATTCATTCAAGGTCAAGCGCTTCACCGGTAATAAACGTCTTAAACGAACGATTTCAATAATATCAAATAATCTAATTAGGTATTTATTCTATTATAACGATAGTTTTTTAATTAGCGTTCCTACTTTACACATGCCATGGTACCTTTCGAGTTATATTTTATTTTCATAATTATTTATTTCAGGCATCAAGGCCAAGATGCAAGGTCAAGAGAGGAGAAGGAGGGGGGAGTAGACTTCCAGTACTTGTCACTTACCGCACTAAATGCACCAATACAATGCCACTAATTTACGGTAGTATTCATTGAAAGCATGTTATCTTCCCGGTTGAGGCAGCCTATTTTCGAGCTGCCGTCAACTATTGCCTGGCTAGGCTTTACTATTATAGGAGTTCGTGTTTAAAGGTTTTACTCCCATTTAAATTAAAGACTCTGTTTAGGTCAGTAATTATTTGGGCACTGCCAAAACAAGTAAACCGGTAAATATAAAAAGGACTCGTAAGCAATGTTTTAATTAGCTTACTAAATCCGGACCTCCAAATATTATACTCAAGTATTTGTAACATTGTAGCGTTCAAGTTAAATATTTACCTAGAACTAGTTCCACAAACAACATATTTGGCATTGCCTCGTAATTCATATCTCCCATTTACCCCTACGATTGCTCCCTTCCGCAATATTATTGCATTAGGTTGCGCCCCTCAAATTGCGCGTAGATAACACCTAACCCCTGACGTATTTGTAAGAGGATTTGCATTTCTTATCTCTGACGTATTTCGTGACGTGTAGGTTCTTATGGCTTCTATACACGAGACTATACGTTTAAGTGTTTTCATATTCCATTGCGGCGTTAAAATAGAAGCTCGGTTAATCTAAAAACGTTATTTAAGTTTACATATTAAAAGTTTGTTGCTAATTCAACGCTATCGAAAGGTTAAAAGTTAGAATTCAAGAATATTTTGTGTGTAACGGGTGTAATACATGTTTAAAAAACCGGTCAAGTGCGAGTTGAACTCGCGTGGAGAGGGTTCCGAAATTGCTGAATGTATTGTCCATTTTTGGATTCGGTCTTGTACCAGCGACTCCCAAGAACAAACTTAACATCGTAGTTGAAAAACGTGTTTTCCCATACATTCGAACGGCAAACGGTGTGTGTGTGAAAGATTTACCATGTTATTTTAAGACCATTTACTTCTTATAGTTTTGTTGTAATCTACAGGTAAGTAAAGGTAAGAGCTATTACTTTTATTTTTTTCAGAAGTTTAGGTTCAGTGGTTTCGGAGATAAGGTGGGGGGAATGGGAAATTTTCATCAATTTTCTTTAATAACTTTAAAACAATATATTTTAAATTTATAAAATAAATATATTTCAACAAGCACTTCCATTTCATATGTTACGCGGTAGAGTTTGCAAAACTTTATTCTTTAATTTTCTATATTGCCCCCCATATTCAAAATTCATTTATTAATGTTACACATACATTTTTGGATCGTAGAAATCCATATTTGTGCCAAATTTCAACTTATCGGTCCAGTAGATTCGGAGAAAATTGCCTGTGACAGACGGACAGACAGACAGAAACACGAGTGATCCTATAAGGGTTCCGCCGTTTTTTCCTTTGGACGTTCGGAACCCTAAAAATATATATTCTGGTGGGGATAGATATTCGTCAGGTGGTAAGTTTCACGCCTGTCCATTACAATTGTAATGTTACCCAGGAGTAGTCCTGCGGGACACCACACAGCACTCGTAAAAAAGGTTTCAATGGCAAAAACGATGTAAAAATATATTTTTAAATGGTGGTTGTTGGTATTTCTTTTTGTATAACATGATGACGAACTAGACATCATGAGATGCAAGACATTCGCCTTGTGGTAAGCATCATGCTACACAAATCTAGTCCTGCGGCACCACACTGAGCTCATCACCTCAACACATCATGTGGTTTAGTCTCTTAAGCCCAGTAATTTCACTAGCTACCGAACCGGAACACGGGACTGCCTCAAGTTTAATCACTACTACTTGGCCGAATAACTTGTACACCGATGGTACCTACCTTTTTTTATTGAGCCGCCTCCTACCGGCTAAAACCACTGGGGCGGTCACCTTCGGCACCTAAGGGGGCCTCCAGACCCTCGTATGATCACACTGGATCCTGCTTTCGACACCTACAAATTAGAATATATTATAATTCAATACGATATTAAAACCACTAAAATGAAAAAAAATACTTTATTTATGTAGTTGTGCGGGGCCCATAAATATAACTCGTTGGTCTGCATGAACCATGGTTGGGGCATACCTCGCCCCGCCCGACTTCATAAATAAAGTTATTTTTTCATTTTAGTGGTTTTAATATCGTATTGAATTTTGAAGTCGGTAATTTTTTTTTATAGTTACCGTGGGTCCGCACTGATGCCGCTTTGCTGCTGACACGCCTTCTTTTACACTATATTGTGAACGAATAAAAAATAAAACTCATTCATAAGAACCAACCATGAACTCGCTCACAAGTTTAAAATTTTGCGACGACCAAAGTTTGCCGGTGTTCAATGCAAAAAGATAAGGGGCGATACAGGACCGGAAGCTACTTCCTGTGGCCGATCAAACACCGAACGTTATTCATGGCCTGGGCCCAGAATGAAAACTTCCGCTGCGGAGATACATGACGAAACTTCGCAGAAATTGTCTGTACTTGTATGGTGGACTTATATTGGCAGGATCGTCCTGGTTTTATTTTTGGATCACTGTGCTTTGAGTTTTGCCTTGTACGTAGATCCAATCAAATCTTGCTTTATTTGAAAAATTATGGTAAATAAGCTATGACACTTATACCAATGAAATATATTTGAATGAACAGAGTGAAATAAGTGACCACGTGCGGGCCGCCGGCGTCTTCTCTGTGATTGCTCGGAATGAGGTCTGAAGATCTGCGAAGAATTTAAGACCCTGGAGGTAATAAAGTAAAGTAGTATATGTCATGACAGGTATTTGCATCAAGTGGATCCTTTAAAAACCCCCCGCGTGACGTGACTGCACCAGCTCAGTCTAAGCTAAAGAAATATTCTACAATAACAAAAGATAACTGAAAAATGTACACAAAAATAACGATTTACTAAAACAAGATCACTGAAGATTCAATCTCAGTTTTAAAACTGACATATATTTTGTCCTGTTCCGAACTAAACTATGGTGACAATACCAAAAGGATGAATCAATGTTATACCAATATATACTATCATTGTTAGAATTAATTAAGAAGGGAAATATTCTAATGAATCGATTGGTATCTCTTCGCTGTATATCTTCAGTTAAGGATGTTATTACAAACAGGATGAGGCATCGATGCAATATAAATTAATCACATCATTCTGTATTTCTTGTAGGCAAATCTAAGAGTTGGATTGGATTCACTTTATTGTTGATTGTTTTAAGATTGAAGATAACTTTGAAGTTGACTCTAAGTCAGCTTTTTGTGCCATGTGGTGACGAATACCGAAGTCGGTATTTTTTTTGTTAAAAAGTTTTATGTGTGACCTACAGATATGTGTTCCGGGTTTGAATGTTTTTGTATGTGAGATTTTACGTCTCAGTAGTTAATTGTATTATTTCAAGTCAACCAATTATTGGCACTTATAAAACGTCCAAACTTAAGTTACACGGCTCCATCTATAGATAAGAGCCGGAAAGATACTCCATAAATACTCTTTTAAAATAACTGAAATTAGAATGTTGATTTAAACAGTTTATGGTAAAAGATATAATAAGAAAAATGTTAAGACGTCTAAATTACTATTCAAGGACAACCTTTTGGAATCTGCAGTTGGGTGTCAACAGAGTGACCCTCTTGGGCCGGTCATTTTTAGTTAAGCTATAAATACCATTATTCGGTAACTAAAAGTGGTATTTAGGTTATGGAACTCTAGGAGGCGATGTAGAAACTGTTTTGCAGGATTACCATTTTTGGAAAAATAAGTTTAATTATATTGGCCTGAACCTTTGCCGTGTCGTGCTGGCTAAGAATAGCACTACCCTACATCTCATCCTGTGGGTGTCTTAAAATATGACTAAGGGATTAGGCAGCAACGTCCTTCGAGTATATTTATAACTCAACTACGATCGCCAACTTGTCTGCCAAGCGTGGCAATGATGGTGAAACCCCTCAACGAACACAACATAAACCCATACCGGTCATTATGGCAATCTTTGGGTGAGGTTTTTGTCCAGCAGTGGACGATTTTTGGCTGAAATGATGATGGACCTCATCAAAATGAGAAATTTGACAGGCAATCGACTCTGCAAAATCTTAACACAATAGATCCCGCTTAAAAGTTATTGAAAGGAAATTCTCTTCATCTCCTAGGGTCTTCTATTTTAGATTAGATAATCTTTTGAAACTTTTAATGATAATAAAATTCAAAATTAAAATGATTTCGAAAATTTCTGTAATCTTCAGTCCACAATTCTGCTAAATTAAACAGGAAAATCCTAAAATTATCACATGTTTATTTTGAGGTACCCTTGTTTGACTGATCCTTGCCAAGTTTGGGGCCAATGGTAATTCTTATATGTTATGTGTTGTTTTTGGAAATAAAAATTATTATATTATTAAAATGGCTTGCCCGAATACAATTTTGCCCGTCAATCCATCTTCCCAGAGACAGTAGGACGAGCCACTGTGCAGTTCGATACAGAATATACTTTTAAATACGTCAATCAATAACTGCTGAGCGTGCATGTCTGTTTGCTGTGGGTGAATGGGAGTCGGGTCTCTGGCTTCAGGCGCTTCCGTCGCCCAACGTAGGTGCTATGTTGGGTGACACTACTTTTTGGTGCGCTACATGCCTACGTTTAGCACTACCTATGGTGCTTCTTATCGGTGTCATAATGGTGAAGCTGTCGGCTACCTCAGTCGCAATGTTTGTTGTCTTGTAGTAAGAGCACAGGCCACATAACACGACATGCGAATATTAATGACATTATTCGTCAAGCTCTTGTTACCTCCGGCATGCCAGCTGTATTAGAAGCAAGAGGCTTGGCATGTGTTAGTGGAAAGAGACTAGACGGTACGTCACTATTGCAATAGAAGTAGAGAAAGCCTCTGCTGAGGGATGCAATTGTGGACAATTCCTTGCTCCATCCCATGATTCAAATTCAGTGGAATGTGTTGGCGCTACTGTTACTGTTGCAGAGACACAAACGACACAAATATAAAAACCTCGTTGGAAGTTATGTATTTGTAAGAGTAAGTAAGTGTATAAGTAAGAGTATGATCTGCAGGTAGTTGTTCCGGGTCTAGGTGTATTGTGTGTGGAATTTGTGTCTGTAAACCCACCCACGATATAGGAGAAACCCTAGTGCGGGGAAAATATATAAAAAAATTGCGGACGAATCGCTCAGGTCATGGGCTCCGAGTGCACGTCTGCTTTTTAAAGATATTGCCAGATGTTTGGTCAACTCTTCGTGTGACTAGATAGGCGGGCGGGCGTATTTAGACATAGAATTCGCATTTTCAAACTCGAACTAATTTTTTTATTTCAAGAAAAGTAACAGTTAAGGTGCATTGCTAGTCAACCTGGTAGTGCTGCCAGTCTTCTGGGAACGGTATCTGTTGACAGTGATGAGGAGGAGTACTTTGACCTTAATGCATCCACTGTCTTATGGTTTTATTCATACTCACTAGTCGCCTAGAGGTCGAAATTTGACCGTAAATCATAAAAAAAATAACAATTTTCTACGAGCAATAATCCCGGTATTTGCTACTTTCATCATTTTTCATTTCGGCCGAATGAAGTCCACTGTTGGATACACGCCTCATCCAAAGATCACTACAACGACCAATATGGGTGTGTTGTGGGCTCATTGGGGGGTTTTGCCATAATTGCCACGCTTGGCAGACGGGTTGGGGATCGCAGTTGAGCTGTTAATGTACTCGAATGATGCTGCTACCCATCCTCCGGCTAACACCTTAGTCGACTTTTACGACACCCACGGGAGGAGATGGGGTGGTGGTATTCTGAGCCGGCACCACACGGCACTGAGGCTTACTAATATCCTTTCAGCTACGTCGACAACTTAAGTTCGTCTACGGATCCCCTCATTTCTGATTCGATCTCGTATAGAAATACCAAACATAGCTCTCTCCATAGCTCACCAAGTAACCTTGAAGTTTCTTAAGAGGCCCATTGTCAGTGAACACGTCGCTACACAGATTTGATGAAAACTTTCGTCTCGAGGCTTTAAGGTAATATTGATGAAAAGACGTACGAAGTTTCTTAAACGCTGTCCAATATTGTATAAATATTAATATTATAAAATTAATTTATGATTGTAAATTAATTTTACAAGAAAATGACCAGTGAAATCCTTGGGACGGTTTTTTGTAATGAGGTGAATTTAAGTTACTCTAAATGCGCCCCTGCAGGCTTAACTAAAATAAACCTTTTCACCCGAGACTTGAAGACTCCTAGATTACAATGGTTGAAAACACAGACTCCAGTATGAAGTTCCACTCTTGATACAAACTTAAAACGTGGAAGCTAAATGTTTCCACCAATTATTATTAGATAGCATAGCGGATATAGCATTTGTTCCGAATACTGTACCACTGGAAGAACGATGCTGCCCATCAATTTGATTTAGAGTCCCTTAGTCACCTTTTACAATATCCACGGGAGGAGATGGAATTGTACTATATTCTTAGACCAGAACACACTCATATACTCCAGTATAGTTGTAAAAAAGGCCGAGTTGATGATATTTGGCACTTCGGACTAAAAAATGACCCTAAGTTCCTTTCTGACAATGTCCTTTGTACTTCACTAAGTTTCGTTTCACGTGTCCATTAATCACATCATCATTTAAATCCCATTTCTTTTTATCTGCAGCTCAAAACAAAAGCGCAAACCCTTCCAAAAGTTAATTTATTCACAATTCCAAACGACACTCGATACAGGGACCTTTTGTAAAACTCCTGACACTGGCGCTAACGTAGGAAATTAAAGATTCTATCTTCGTAACGAACTCGTCTTCGAAATAGTATTAAACAGAACAAAACTTGGTTAGTGATACCAACAGTCAAATATAAACCCGAAAACGTAGTTGTAGAGTTCAAATTTGAGTGAGACATATGTCTGTAAAATTGTTTGAACGCGGCTGCTTGTAAAAACTTGAACGGGAGCTCTATTAGTGCTGCGTACTCATCTACTATTTTCTGATAGGAAATGGTTAACAATGAGAACTGAATGTCTTTGGTTTTCAAAGACTTCGTTTGTCCTGCCTTTCGCTATTATTGATTATTGTTTCGATGACGGCACGGTTGGTGCAGTGGCTGATACAGTCGGCTGCTGCACTCCGGGTCGTGGGTTCGATTCCCACACGGAACAAATATTTGTATTATCTGCAGGTAGTTGTTCCGGGTCTGGGTGTATTGTATGTGGAATTCATGTCTGTAAAACGCACCCACGACATAGGAGAAATCCTAGTGTGGGGAAACGATTAAAAAAAAATGTAGCCAGGAAGGAATCATGAGGAATCAATCCATGTAGGAATTCCCTTATCACGAATATTCGTTGTTTCAATTAATGCTATTTGCCATCGACCTAGAGCCATCTACTTGCTATGTAATGACGGCTTCTCTCCACCCGCACCACTCCGCAACTGACAATCGCTATCACAAGTTAACTCAGCCGCTACAGCTCATTTGTTACCAACGCAACACCACACCAAGTTGGCGCGAGCTGGCCCAGCGTGGACCATGGGTTGATTATGTTCCACACCAAACAATCATGACCGAGGTACATACCTACAGATGTATAATGTATACAGAATTTCGACTTCAAAAAGGTCATTTTTCTCACTTAGCAAAACAATACAATATTATTACTATGCTTTAGGTCTCTACCTCAATCAGTCAATATCTATGAACTGACACTCTGAAATCTAGAATCGGCCCTTAGGACAGACAGACTAACTAAATCGAGTCCAACTATTACTTATCTCGTTTTCACGCTCTATTGACTTTACAGGATGAGCAAAGCTTCAAACAGTATCAATCTTAGATAGCTGCGATTACTGCTGCCACTGCCGCTGATATGTCAGTGTGCTATAAGATTTAGAGAGTATTCAGTGCCTTTCGATTTAGTAAAAAAAAAATTATTAATGGGGCAAACATGTTCCTGCTTCACCTGGTTGTAACCACCACTCGTAGGCATCCGAAATATCAGGAGTTCTGGATGCGTCACTGACTAAATTATTTGAATAAAATAAACTAGGTTCTCAAATACCCTTATGTTGCTAGCTGACTCATCCACTCCATCGTATCTTGACTTGCGAATGGCATGTTTGTGGTCACGTGCCCCCGTGTGCGCTGCAAAGCGCAGAGCAAGACTTCGAGGGATCCTTTACTATCCTCGCCCGAGATGTGACTTGAAGCGCGGCCTATTTAGGTACAGTCACCGCTCTTCCGCTAGAGGGGGTGACCATTTTTTTGTCACCCTCTCTGAGATGTCCCTAACGGCTTGCTACTAATGAACCACAGAAATATGGAGAAGTGGTACGGGGGCGTAAACACGCCACCGCGAGATGCCCAATTTGGGCCATCCGGAAAAAATGGCCGTTTTATAACATCAGTTGAGATTCGATCGCGTAAGTCAAACTTTGTTAAATTGTCGTGTTGTTCGGGGATAACATGCAAGAACCGAAGCGAAAATAATAACTTTATCAAGGAAGGAATCTTATACAATATGTAATATGTACGCAAGTGAAGGCGTTTTCTTGTATTTGTCTATAAAAAGAATAAATAAAAAAATATTGTTGTCTTTATTATGTTACATTTGGATTGATGGAGCAGAACGACATGATTATATTTGTACAAAAAACAATCTTCTTATCTACCACTTGTAACTAGCAATCGACGAATAACAAACGCAGTGAATAGAACAGCGAATGGTACTCCCAATAAACATACGCGTTGCATGGTACGGCTGTCGTTTGTGGTCTGTACGCCCGGTATGATTGGCTACCTACAAAGTCGTGGGTGTGTTTTAGTATGAGAAGCCAATTACAATGTTGTGTTTATTCAGTTCATTGGATGAGAACTTGTAACTGTGTACATTAGTGTGCTTTTATGAAGAATGGTAGTGGGAAATGGATTTCTAGACTCGCATACATTTTGATCTACATGGCATATCTCCTTTCTTCCAATAACTTTGCAATGGACTCTGGACGTTCAGTCTCGAGAACCAGGAACCCCTTTAGTGCTGGTCAACCACTACCTATAGTATATATATGTACAGAATATAGAGTACAGATGCGTCTAACAAGTTCTAAACCAAATAATCTGGACTAGCTTTGAATTCTCACCCATTTTTACAACTAATATTTTCATTCAGCATTTTAACAAACTAGCCCATACACATCCACTGCTGAAGATATAATAAAGATAACTACACTTAGTAGACGGGATACTTTTAAGCTGGAGGCTTACGGATGGTTCATATCAGGTTTCTACGGGTGTTTCTTTGAAGTAATTCGCTTAGTTGCTTTTAAATAACCCATTGGGAGAGGCCTATTTGTTTTCGAGTTTACTTTTCATTGATTTTTCTTTATTCAATATATAAGTTCATTCTTCCTGAAATGCCTATTTATAATCATTATTATAATTTCTCTACTTAACATACAATAGCCACCGTTGTTCACACTTCGTCGTACCTAATTAAATAAATTAACCATAGATATTTTTAATATGGGTAATAAGAAACCTTATTGTAAGAGTTCGACCAGGTAGGTCCCACCGCAGTGCCAGACATTCTGCTTTGAAGTTGTAGTATTTAAATGTAAATGCTGTCTCGCGAGGTGACGAGTACAATGTGGTGCCACGCAGGACAAATAAACAAATATCAAATACATTTAAACTTAACTATTCTAAATTCGAAATCTTATTTTTTAAGTTTTAAACATCATCCCTCCATAAGAAATCTTGCGCTGATATTAGATTTGAACGCTACTTTTCTAAATTCAAATTCTTATTAAAATATTAAATATATATCTTATGTTAAAATATCATGACAAATTAGCTTTATGCCTCTATTTACAAGAATTAAAATGGGGTAAAATTATATGAGATCATATAAGAAACATTTTTAAAATGTTGGTAACCAAACAGCATCGGTAACAAGGTCCAAGTTCCTAACAATACGCGCCGTGTCTAGGTTTTAAAGCCACCTAACAAAAGCCTGTTCAGATCTTGGTTGAGGCCATTGGTCGTAACGACTATCAGCCTACTGATTCATGAGTCCATTCTGTTTTTAGAAATCCTAGCAGTCTAAATAACAGAAATCATGTATATTGCCTTTTAGACTTTCATGATTTCATTATATGGGTAAGAAACGGGAAGGAATGCGAAATTACCTTTGAATAGCTTGCTGAAGGCCTTGTGGTGCCGGCTACAAATAGGACCAATCCATCTTATATAAAGGATTAGCTGGAGCGTAGCAGGCAACTCAACTCCGATCGCCGACCCGCCTGCCAAGCGTGACGATTATGGTAAAACCCCCTATGAACACACAATACATCCAGACCGTTCGCTGTGGTGATCTTTGGGGGAGGCCTGTGGGCACAATAAGAATAAAACCCACAGCTGGGCACACAACAACAGCAACAACAACAACAGTGGACTTTATTCGGCTGAAATTATAGGCTTGATGTTTGACCAGACTGATGCAGTGAGATTTCTCCATTTGTGAGGTAGATTTCTGTTCATACACCCCCTTTTTTTCTTTATTTATATTTGATTCTATATAAAAAGTTTCTTTCTTTATTTATTCTATACCATTAATACGTTATTGGACATGCGTGAAAGTATCTGATATAGAAAAAAATGTGCATTGAAACGTATTAACTAGTAATAATATTAATTAACAGGCTTAGACCAAAACCACCTCACACAAGATTGTTTCAACATGATCTATTCTAGTACTGTTTATTGTTCCGCGACCCAATTTCCTTCTCCCGTATCACAAGCAAACGTAATTAGCCGACCCAATTTTATGGACAACGGGCCGTTGTGGAAAAATACGCTAACAAGCTATAATTTTTCCATGCGGTGTCCGGATTAAGAATATAAAACCCCTCCACTTCCTCCCATGAGTATCTTAAAGGCGACCAAGGAACTTCAAACCAGAGGAATGGGCAGCAACATGCCATCTGTGAAACAGCAGACGTACTGTGTTCGAGTTTCAATCGAACACTCAGCGAATATGCATAATTGCATCGTACGCAATAATGCACATTCACTCATTCGATATAATTATACTTCAGTTCGTGTTCCGCTCTCTTCCGAGACACCGCGTACTCATAACCATTACCAGAACAATTTTACCGTATATGTACCACATATTAGTTAACCATAGTTTAAAGAGTTTAATTAGTTACCTGTTTAAGTATCCTTTTGTTATCATTTCGTGTATTTGTGCAAAAGTGTTTTATTAGATATATTTACCCACAAACTCAAGCCTTATTCCTTAACCAACCCAATCACCACCCTATCACACAAGAAAGTACTGTAAGGTCACCATAGCGCCGCACGGTACTTTCTACATGGTCCTTCGAACCGGATTCCTACCAGTGTCCACCAAGTGATACAGTGCCATAGAAAGTACTGTAAGGTCACCATAGCGCCGCACGGTACTTTCTACATGGTCCTTCGAACCGGATTCCTACCAGTGTCCACCAAGTGATACAGTGCCATAGAAAGTACTGTAAGTCACCATAGCGCCGCACGGTACTTTCAACATGGTCCTTGGAACCGGATTCCTACCAGTGTCCACCAAATGATACAGTGCCATAGAAAGAACTGTAAGGTCACTATAGCGCCGTACAGTACTTTCGTGCGAGCGAGGTGCGTACTGACAAATTCCCACCAAAATGTAACTGGTCGTTAGTGGGGGAGGCTTTTGTTCAGCAGTGGACATCTTCTGGCTGACACGATGATGATTGAGATATTGCGTATGTCAAGACAGCTTTCATCATTATCATCATCATTATCAGCTCAGCTGAACGACGTTCACTGCTAGACATAAGCCTCCCCCAAAATCACCACATCGACTATTCTACTCGAACGTGCGTAGTTTCTTCCTTTCCTGAAGTTTCAAATCGCGTCGTGATTAACAGCATGCCGGTCATTGGGTTGAAATTCTTACATGAACTTCCTTCACTTCGGGGAAGGGCGAAGGGGTATGCCGGCTAAAACCACTGGAGCGGTCATCTTCGGCACCGGCTCCAGGTCCTCGTAAGATCACACTAGAACCCCCCCAGTGATGCCACGCCTTAAGCACATCTCGGAGGGGATGAATGTAAAGCGGTCACCCCCTCTAGTGGAGGGAAGGCGACTATAAAAAGGTCGCCCCCCAGGCACCTCTCGGGGAGGATTGTAAAGGATCCCCCCAAGCCTCGGTGTGCGCTGTGCTACGCACACGGCGGCACGTGACCACGTGCGCGCCACAGTCTTCCCGGGGGTCACTCGGTGTGAGCACACAGACTCCCTAATCTGCGCGCCCGCGACCCCTGAGGCCCTCTACCATGTAACGACGGCAGGGGGCTTAGGCGTGATGGACCCAGGAGCCGGGGCGGTTGTTACCACGGCGCCGTCTCGTCCTTCTCCGTGCGGGATCGGCCCTCTCCCGATCCCGCTCTGCAGTCTCCTTCTGGAGCATGACGCTCTCACAGAAGGAGACAACTGCACTTCAATTCTCATGCTCTGCCAACATAGCCGACACTACTGCCGGCAGAGAGAGATCTTGCCCGATCCGATCGACCAGGATCCGCCGCTCGGTAACCCACGCAGGGCACTCCTCGAGCGTGTGCTGTGCGGTATCTTGGTCGCTTCCACAATGGTGGCACTGTGCCGTGGCCTCGCGTCTTATCCTGTGCAGGTACGCACCGAAACAACCGTGACCGGTGAACACCTGCGTCAGGCGGTAGGTGACGCGCTCGCTCCTTTTGAGCCAGGCTCCGAAGAGAGGCAGGATGGCCTCGACGACGCGTTTGGTCGCGAACTGCACCTGAAGGCGATGTCGCCACATCTCGAGAGCGCGCTGTCGAGCCAGCCGCCCTATCCTTTCGAATGCCCCTGGAGGCACGCTTTTGCCACTCTGGCGGAGGGAGCGTGTCTGATCATAGACCCACGCATCCGTCTCCGCCAGGATGTCAAAAGGCGGAACGCGCGCCAGGAGAGTTGTTACCTCGTAGGACACTATCCGATATCCCCCTGCGATCCGTATAGCCACTCTGCGCTGCAGACCGTGAAGTTTGGTTCTGCAGCGCCGGGCACCTGACAGTCGAGCTGACCATACAGGCGCCCCGTAGAGGGCCACAGACCGCACAACCCCCGCGTAGAGGCGGCGAACATCCTCACTCGGTCCCCCGAGATTGGGCAGCACCCAGTGTAATGCACCCACTACCCTCTCGACTCGGGGGACGAGGCGTGCATATAGGCGAAGACCTATGACAATTTATTATGTCGAGTTATTATGTCTCGATAATATCGATGAACGATGAATATCTGTAAAATATGTTGCATAGTAGGGGCGTCAAAAGTTCTTCACGACACTTGGAAGAGCAGGCCCTATCAGGTGAGACCCCTGGTCACCCGGGATAAACTAAGCAGCGACCCGTTCAGCGACCGCATGGTGGCTTTGAAACCGTAAAATTGAGCCCACCACTTAGACACGCTCAGAGCTAGCCAAACCCGCCGCAAGCAGTGGGGCGTTTTATTTGTATATGGGGCAACTGTACTGTGAGTAGCATCACTCCATGATTGCATTCCACAGGTGCGTCTGAAGATGCAACCTGTTCTACGGGTGAGTCGTGCTTGTGGAGTCGCGAATATGTGCTTCACTCGTTACGCCTATGCTATCCGCATTCAGAAGATTCCTGCAATCTTCAGTAGCTAGTAGGTCCATCGCATGGGGGGCTCGCTGCGTCTGCTAGTATCGAGTTGCCTCTCTAGAACTTTTCGGCCCCATCGACCATCCGTTCTACAAGCAATGCGCCTCGCCTAATGCCACTTAAGGTATTCATATTTCATATCCGTTTAGAGTATAGGCTTGTATTATTATGCCTGTGAAACTAACCGTGTGGTATCTGAATTGAGCTTAGCACCAATCCATCTCCTCACGTGGATGTCGTAAAAAGTGATTAAGGGATTCTAAACCTGACGATTGAATAGCAGCCATACTGCGCTCACTAACCCGCTTGCCAAACGTGGAGAGCACAGGCAAATTCCCCCAAAATAAGACACGACATGGATCCGGCCGTTTATGACGGAACCCTTTGTTCAGCAATGGATTACTTTTGGCCGATATGATGATGATGAAATAAGCAGTACTTCATTACAAACTTCATTTAACCTTTCTCCCGCTCAGGAATCCTATATCTTCATAAATATCGTGCATGCAAACTTTCTATTTAAATAAGGTACCCTGACACATTTTCCTCTACGAATAAAAAACCTGGAAAATATAACAAAAAAAAAACATTACTTTTATTCCTCGGAGTAAAAAGCCTATTAAAAGTTGGAAGGTTAATGTTGTGTTAGAATGGGCCAATTATCCCTCACAAATGAAGATACTTTTTTAAAGCGGCAGTTTCGTTTTATAAAGATGAGTGTAATTCACCGCGTGAGTTCAGTGCCATTCAGGTGAGGTCGTTTGGTAAGGTATTTTTACTGAGGACATTTTTTGTTTGTTATCACGGGATATATTTTTTAATTCTATTTTCTCTTTGCCTCTTTAGCTTAATTTTTCTCCTCCCATTGGTGTCGTAAAAGGCAACTAAGGGTTGATATAAAGGGGATGAACAGCAGCACTCTCCTGTGTGCTAATAACAACACTATGATTACTAATCACCTGCCAAGCGTGGTGATTATGGCAATATCTCCTATGAGTGACTATTGCTGCACTATGCATAGGAAAAAGAAAAGAAAAAAAAGTTTATTCAGGCATTCTCATGGAACAGACTAACAGTATTTCGTGAGGTGTCCGCATCAAGAATATAGTACTACTCCAGCTACTTTTGTGGATGTCTTAAAAGGCGACTAAGGGACTCTAAACCCATTTTGCGGTCACCAACCCGTCTGCCAAGCGTAGTGAGCACTGGCAAATACCCCAAAATGACCAAACAATTCTGGAAATCTATGGTAGAGGCCTTTGTTCGTCAGTGGACGTATAAATGCCTGATATGATGACGATGATTTCTAACATTACATGATAGCTCGATGTATGTATCGCTTGAAATAATGAGTCATTTCCACGTTACTAGTTTTTAGTAGAAAGTGAGTCCAGTATGCTTCCATAGCGAAACGAAAAACCCACTGAAACTGACCGTAATAACTATCACATGATATAAAAATCAATGAAACCCCATGGAGGGACGCTAAAGGGACAGTTTCTCTTCCATCTTCATCATCATCTCTTCAGCTTGGTCTTTAGCGACTAGAACATCACTCTATTACCGACTCGAGCTCAGACTAAATTCGATTTGAAAGTATTAAATCTCAAATAGAACAATTATCATCATCATCAACAGCCCATAGTAGTCCACTGCTGGACGTAGGTCTCTCCAAAGTCACGCCACTGCGCACGATCCTCGGTTTTTCTCATCCAGTTCATGCTAGCCACCTTGCGAAGATCGTCACCCCACTGAGCCTGAGGGCGCCCGAGCCGCGGTTTTCACTCAATACAATGGATAGCCCATCAGTGACTTTGGTTCTCTGTCAGATCACCTCGTTTCGGATTTGATCCTTCAGAGAAACGCCAAGTATAGACCTCTCCATAGCTCGCTGAGCAACCTTAAATTACAGTCACCCTCTCCGAGATGTGCCTATAGGTGTGGCACCAGTGGGCGGGTCTAGTGTGATCATACGAGGACGTGGAGCCTCCCTAAGGTGCCGAAGAAGACCGTTCCAGTGGTTTTAACAGGTAGGAGTCCGACATACCCCTTCGCCCTCTCCCGGGGCGAAGAAAATTCATGAAGAATTTCCACTGGGCACCAACAAAAAAAAATAAGGTACCACCCCAATGCCAAATATTCGCCACTAAGCAGTAGCGTTTAAGCTTTAGACATTATTGTGTTGTTCCATTTAGAAGGGCACTGTAACTAGTGAATTACTGGGCATAAGTGGTATGCCGGACTCCCACCGGCTAAAACCACTGGGGCGGTCATGTGTCAAAACTGTGTTAATGTGATTAACAGACAAATTCTCAAATCCAATACGAAAGATTTCGGTTTACATGGATAATTGATTTCAGCCGTAAGACTGTCTACATGTAAATTAATCACAACAGATTTATATTAAAAACTGCAATAGCGAGTAACTGGTTATGCCCCCACTTGTCCCAGAAACGCAGTGACCTATTTTTCAATACTTTCTAGTGTTATTTGTTATTACTATATAACTTTCTTTGAAAGGGTCCGCATTCATGCTCTAATTTTTTTTGTAGATACAATTTTATCCAATTTATAATAACTGTTGGTGAATCAAGACAGCTTTGTGATCCATAAATATTTCTATTCTATATGTATTCTTCTGCTAAATAAAAAATCTGAATCTACTGGATTAATTAGAAGATGCATAGTTCAACGTAGACCAAAGTACACAAATTTACATTTATTGTTTTTTTTTATGGGGCCCAGTGGAAATTTTTCATGCACTTCCTCCGCCGCGGGAAAGAACGGAGAGACATGCCGGACTCCTACCGCTTAAAACCACTGGGGCAGTTATCATCGGCACCTAAGGGGGGCTCTAGGTCCTCGTATGATCACACTGGAGCCGACACAAATTAACCTACCATGTTTTTCACCGTTTTCCCTAGATAGATTATTTTTATTGTACTTATTTGTCTTACCAATTTACATCGTACTTGCGTTGTGCGATTTAAATTTCGGTATCTTGGATTGCTGTATCACTATCTCCATTGATTCTACAATCTCATATTTCAAAAGTTTTGACTGGTGACCCCCTATTATAGCGATATGTATTTACAGCCAGAGTAAGTGCCAACCCGCCTGCCAAACGTGGCGATTATGGCAAAACCCTCCAATGAGCCCGCAACACACCCATATCGATAGTTGTGGTGATCATTGGGGGAGGCCTGTGTCCAGCAGTGGACTTCATTCGGCCGAAATGATGAAGTGCCCGTAAATGAACATTGCAGTTACTAATTTATTGAGCCGCTCATAGCCAATTGCACACACTGATCGTTAATTGACTGACAAAGTTAAACAACGCTTGGCGCGGTCAGTCTATGGAAGGGTGACCGCATTAATGGTATTTGAACTAAGCGTCTTCATGCTTCAGAGGGCACGTAAAAACCGTCAGTCCAGTGTTGTCATTAAACGGCAGTCGTAAAGCAAAGTCCGGGGCCTTTAAGTGACTTGTTCAACCCTGACACAAGGTTAGCTCTTAACCAAACCGAAAAAGAAGAAGTAACATAAATAATCAACCATATCATGTATCTTTTCTGTTGACGAAGCTTCCCTCGATCAAAACAACGAGTTTATTATACGAGTGCCTGCTACGGAATTTTCTACGCTTAACTCTTGTACACAAGTCAAGACACTATACCAGTCTTATTTTCCTCTGTCAAAGGCTGCAATCAAAATAAAACAAGTCTTTATTTTATTCAAGATGTTTTATTACTGAAATCAGAATAATTTACATTGTAAAAAATACACATATTCCAAGTATTACGCTAAGGTTTAACACTTTCAGCTTAATTTTTGGCTCTAATTTACAGTTAAACTATAGCTTTCTTTATAAACTAGATGATTTGACAGCTTATTATTAATATAAATCATGTGATCAATTCACACATTAATTTGATCGTACGACAACCCTTCATGGCATTTATGTTTGGTGTGTAGGTCAGGTCAGGTATAAATCTGACAAGATTAGATAGACGGACAAGCAAAGTGGCCAATACTGAGCAATAAGTATTTCGATTTCTAGAACGAACGCAAGGAACACTGAACGCTGATCTCTCATCATACCGAAAGCCTATACAATGCGAGATCAGCTTATAATGGCTTTGTATAGCTTGATGTGTAGCCGTCTTGACCATTTGCGCGGAAAATATCGAAAGGCAATGTGTGAATCGATCTTCGAAAAAAAATCGTCAGTTCAAAATTTATTCTTACTTATTTCTTTGGCATTTAAAGTAAATTGCTAAAGAATTCCTAATATGCGAATCTTCGCTATGCTAATGAAACAAAACATAAATGTAATGTTAAATTTGCATTTAAAAACGCAGGGCATTACATTTTTAGAACTTTTATTAAAACAGCATTTAAAATTCTCAAGAATTTTATCAAATTCGCTTTATATTTTGTCTTCGCTTCTCTTCTATTAATGGCACTATACAACATCTACCAAGCACTGTAATTCCAATTTTATTTTATTAATATTAATTACAATATCAAATAAAATTCATAGTCTCACAGAAGGCTTTGTGATTATCTATTATAAACTTACCTAAGTACATACTTACTTTAATACTTCTTAGCTGATAAAAATAAATAAACTTCTCGGATTAGAATTCCGTCGTCAAGAGGGATATTTATTTTTATTACTCATAAAAGGTTTTTACATTTATTTGTATGAAAAATAAAAGCTGCATCTTTGGATCCATTTAACACTAAAATAATCGCTACACTTTATTGAATTACTGTCACAAACACTTTACAAGTAAACGATATGTATTTTTTCTATTATTAACTCCCAAAATATTGTCAGGGATCTATGAGTAGAAATATTGAAAATGTTTACGAAGAATTGTAAATAAATTTGAATTAAAAATGTATTACTTTCTCAATTAGTTTTCAATTACATAAGACACGATATCATTTTGTACTAGAACAACAATCTGTAATAAATATATTTGTTTTTAAATAATTTTGTGATACAGATGTCAGATATTGGAAAGCATTATTCTAATATTATATGTTGGAAAAAATATGTTGTGGGTAATTTTTCACTATTTGAGGAAGCATATTACTTGCAAATTATTTAGTTGCTTAAAACCGCCACGTGACTCTTCTTACACTAATCTTAGTGACTCCTAACGATAATTGACGAACGAACAAAATCGGAAGAAGCTTACTTAGGTACAGCATTAATGAACCGAATACTATCTATTATTTTCCACCATTGACAGTCGTCTCTTACTTTTTTATTTTATACAACAATTTTTATTATATTTTTACACGCCATTTTACATCCAAAACGAACTAAAATGCGAAATAATAGTTTGGAATCTAAAAAAAATACTTGGACGGACAGACACAGCTAAAATAATAAACAATCATCATAAACAGATTAAAGGAAAGTTTTTATAAGGTATTAGAATCGGGCCACTAATAGAGAATTGTGCCTCGTTTATAATACCGGCCCCATGCTATGTAGCCAGTTTTTGATCCAACATTGGTCTTGTGATACGATATAAGGTGTATATCGAAGAACGGATTATCACAAATACTAGGATGAAAACCGTACTCGTACGTTTTTCTTTTATTAGGTTTCTCTACACACTGGTACATCAAAAACGGACTCCAACATATGGAGTCGAAAAAACAATTTAAATTTGAAAATGGAAACACTCAAATCATGAATTACGTGAGATTATTCCGCCAGTCTTCACGCGCTTGCTGCTCCGCCGTGCAGTTGGTCGCACACCACTTCGACAGCTTGGTGGGCTGGCACGGGGCGCCTCCGGGCCGCTGTCGTCGAATTATTCGGCGCGTGCGCACGGTTGTTCCGACGCACCCACTACCAACCTGGATACGACATGGACCCCATTCGCTCCATTCTGATATCCGGCAGTCTAGCAGTCCTGTGTACGAAGTCAAAAAGGTGAAACCTTTACCTCACTTATGGCCGAATACTGAAACGCCTGTTAATATGAAGTCCCGCTTTAACTATTCGAGAAACCTGTTTTCGGTAGGAAACCGGGCGGCTCAAACAGTTGAAGCAGGACCTAATAATATATTGGCTAGTTACATCAAATTACATGATGCGCAGTTCGGCTTTCGTCGGGGACTGCCTACCGAAACTAGAGTATAATATTGAAGCATTTACCACAAACAGACCTGTCCCATGTTCCATAAGTGCACAAAACCCGGTCATTAACTCTCTCCTACCATCTATAGAGAGATACAATCAATCCTTACTTGTTCACAGCTACATATAAACTTTATTTTTTTATTGGTGTCCGGTGGAAATTCTACATGAACTTCTTTCACCCCTGAGAAGAGCGAAGGGGTATGCCGAACTCCTACCGACTAAACCACTGGTGCAGTCATCTTCGGCACCGAAGGGGGACTCCATATCCTCGTAAGATCGCACTAGAGCCGCCCATTGATGCGACGCCTTTAGGCACATCAAGGAGGGGATGACTGTAAAACGTTCACCTCCTCTAGCGGAGGCAAAGTGACTGTAAAAAGGTCACCCCCCAGGCACTTCTCGTGAAGGATTGAAAAGGATCCCCCAAGCGTCGCTGTGCCCTGTGCTGCGCACACGGCGACATGTGACCACGTGCGCGCCACCGTCTTCCCGGGGGTCGCTCGGTGTGAGCACGCTGACACCCCAATCTGCACGCCCACGACCTCTGGGAATTATTTATAACTTGCAAATTAAATAAGGCCACTCGCTCACTGTAGAAAGATTTTCGCAATTATTAAACATTATATAAACACTTTTTAATGGATTACGTCACATAGGTTATACATCCAGTCATCCTGCGACCACAAACCCTGCAAAGTGTCCGAAACGTCAAGAAAAACTAAAATCTACATATAATATAAGCGATGTAATCCGTTTCAAAGTGTTTTGTTACAATCTGATTATCTTGATTGATTGGAGCACTCACTAGCTCTTTTCCGCTTCCTCCTCTCAGCCGGGTCGGTGTTATCAGCACGAAGCTTGCGTCGTCGCCTCGCCCGGTACCTGCGGGCCAGGCTACGGAGGGCTGACCTCTCACTGGCAGCAGGACCTGAAGTCGGAAGCTCGTTTGCTGAACGAGGCTCTTCGGTCGTACTTGATGTCGTGTTTATCCTGGAGAGAAGGTTCAATTTGATTTGTGTAAGGTGATGGTTTCAAGAGTCGTTAATTAAAATTCGTGATGAAAATCGTGTAGTGGTCGCTTCGATATTGTGAGCAAAATAAACTGAAATCTTTTTGTACCAAATTAGAATATTTTATGTCTAATTTGAATGGATTAGGTCTCAAAAGATTTGATTTCTCTTTTATTCTCCTAAAAGATTGTTACCGAATAGTGCCTGAAAGAGAATCTAATATCTAATTTAAAACTTCAGAACAATCAGATGTTTAATAAGCCTTATTCTCTTGGCAGTTAGCTGAAAAAGGCCTTATGAATGGAAATACATAAAACATGCAAATAAAAGGACCTTAGGTGTAAAATGGAGGTTATAATAAATTAATCTTAAATACGGTTTTACTGAAACCCATTACAGAGCTTCACTAGCCTAGCTGGGCTTTCAGGTGCCTTTATTCTATATAAGTGAATCTCCTACATAATATAAGCAAGCAATATTGAGTTGCTCAGGGATATTTATTAAGAGGGAACTCTGACACTAGGGTATCAAAAACTTGGTAAGTGCACTCAATGTCATGCCGGCTTCTTTACGACACTATCGTAGGACGATTCCTACGGTCTTGATACTACAGAAAGCTTTTTCGGATAATTAAGTTATTTGAGATCATTATCGTATCGTCGTATATACGGCCACTGCTGAACTAAGTACATATTTCCACCCCCCACATATTTCCACATTTATTGTGTCGTCATTTTGGGAAGAATTTGCCAATACGTACTACGCTTGGTAGGTATTTTATTATCGTTTTAATAAGCTGCTTATATGTGAAACATGTAGTCTATCTACTTCCATGGAGGTCGTAAAAGGACTTTTATAGACCCTCAGTCATAGAGAGATGGACAGCAGCGTCTCTTCTGAGGAACAGTAGCCATTCTGCGCTCACCAACCTGCCTGCTAAGCATGGTGAGTACTGCCAAATTCCCCGAAAAAAAATGATGTCACCATTGTGGCAATCTATGGGGGGGCCTTTGTTCAACAGTACGTCCTTTGGCTGATATGATGATGCGTGATGTGTATGCAAAGAATAGTCGGAGTCACCGAAATAGCTTGCAGAATTACCAAGTTAGGTGGCAGTAGGCTGGCCATATCTGTCGAAAGGCTAATAGCCGTTGGAGCAGATGAGTACTTGAGTGGAGACCTTGAATAGTTAAACATAGTGTGGGATACCCCCAACCAGATGAACCGATGACCTGAAGAAGGCTACTGGAACAGACTGGACGCGGAAGGCAGAGGACCAGGCTTTGTGGCGCAGCTTGGGAGAGGCGTACGTCCAGCAGTGGACTGCTAGGCTAGTTGATGATGTAAAACATAGCTCGGCCATCTCGAGAGAATATCATTGTAACATTACTAAAGCAGAGACATACAAAACAAACACTTTAAACTTACAAGGAATAATACGAGTAAGCCCCATCCGGCGTGGTCATGGATCCTTCAGAATATATCCTGGGTGCTTGTTCAGCTCTCTCTACCTCTTCAGCAATGGATAGTGCTCGGTTGCCATCAAGTACATCAATGCTGTTGTGGTTCAACTTGTCTAGTTGTAAGACATCGTATCTTCGGTCGTCGGTATTGCGGTGGAATACTTCTGATAGCTCATATTCGCGTAACTGTTGAATGAATAAAATTATTATAGTGAAGTCAATTTGTTGCATTTATAGGGTTCCGAACGTCCGAATGAAAACCGGCGGAACCCTTATAGGATCACTCGTGTGTCTGTCTGTCCGTCTGTCACATTCAATTTGCTCCAAATCTACAGAACCAATTAAGTTGACATTTGGTACACATATGAGTTTCTGCAACCCAAACACGGACGTGTAACGTAAATTAATTAATTTTGAATATTGAGGAGCAAATCAGAAAATTTAAAAGAATAGTTTTGCAAATGGTACGCCATGTAAAATATCAAAGGGAAGGGGTTGTTGTTAGGGTCTAAGATATATTTTCTTTATAATTTTAAAATAAATGGTTTCAATGTGACTAAGATAATAGATGAAAAATGCCTATTCCTTATCTCCAAAACGTATGAGCCGAATTTTTTTAACATAACACTGATAATAGTTCTTTTATTTATATAGTACAGGAAAACCTACAAGAAGTCTATGATCTTAAAATAACATGGTAAGCTAGCATGGTATGCTTAGCGGCGAATATCTATTCATGCAAAGCCGTGTGGTGCCGGCTCAGAATACCACCACCCCATCTCCTCCCGTGGGTGTCGTAAAAGTCGACTAAGGGATTGGCCGGAGGATGGGCAGCAGCGTCCTTCGAATACATTAACAACGCAACTGCGATCGCCAACCCGTCTGCCAAGTGTGGCGATTATGACAAACCCCCTCAATGAGCCCACAACACACTGTGGTGATCTTTGGGGGAGCTCTGTGTCCAGCAGTGGACTTTATTCGGCCGCAATGATGATCTATTCAAGCAAAGCAGGCAGGTACCTGACTTTTAATTTTAAAGCGGACCGGACTTATACCTACCATAAGTACAACTATGACTATACGTTAACTCATTATTCGATCGATGATAAGGCTGTTGTTTTTTATATTATATTTATTATTAAAAATATGCCGTCTCGTGCCGGTTAAGAACAGAACATCTCCTCTCGTGGGTGTCATGAAAGGCGACCTTGGAATTAGCCGGAGGATGGGTAGCAGCGTCCTTCGAGTACATTCATTACAACTCATCTGCGATTGCAAAGCCGCCTGCCAAGCATGGCGGTTGAAGAAACACCCGTCTTATTGGGCACAAAAAATTATCCCAAACTGGTCGTTGTGAGCATTTTTGGGGTAGGCTCGTATCCAATAGTGGACGTCCGACCTTGCTGAAATGATGCAAAAGTAACTATTTTTTGTCAATTTTGAATGAACGATATTACATTTTATTTTTGTTGTTGTTATGTAATGGGATATGAGATCATGCTTCTAATTGGTTTAGATAAAATTATCCAAGATGCCTGACGATGATGAAATGACCTTTGAAAAAACATTGTTCACATCACTATTCTTTACCAAAAACAAAACAAAACCAAAACTTTACCTTTATAAACTGGAACGTGGCAATCGGCGGGAGTCTCCTTAGGTGTGGATAGAAGAAAGAACCTGCTGGATGCGAGGGGTACTTAGACGTAATTCTGTAGGCAACTCCTTGCGGGGCAGTCGGCCAATTTGGTGCAGTGAATGTAAAGCCGTTGTCCGTACCAGCATCTAATGGATCCACCTGGGAATTAATAAAATAATTAGCGCTTCTCTACTTTGTTCATAAAAACAAACTGAATGCTTATTCGAAAAAGGAGATTCCTGTTTTATTGACCGCTCCAGTGGTTTTAGCCGGTAGAAGTTCGCATACCACTTCGCCCTTCCCCGGGGCGAAGGAAGTTCATGAAGAATTTCCACTGGGCACCAATAAAAATAAAGAAGTTATGAAAGAATTATGTATCTCTAGTGTGATCATACGAGCACCTGGAGGGCTCCAGGCTCCCTTAGTCCTTCCCCGTGGCGGAGGAAGTTCATGTAGAATTTCCACTGCCAACTTTTTTTTATATTATATTGTTGTATAAGTTACCTCACTCTCATACCTACCTCAATAGTTATGCTGTCAAGCCAGTTGCCATCCACGCAGAGATCGAAGCTGTCCACCCCTATGAACCAGTCAGGGGAGGGTATCATGCGAGCCATCACCGACACCTGCAACAAAGTGTTAATGTTGAAATTACAACATAAAAAACCTTATTTATTTAACGTTATGTACAGTCACTAATAGTTGAACGGTTCCATGCAGGAGGATGTGAGTTCGATCCCGGCCCCACCCTTCTCACTTTTCATATTCATGTACGGATCAGAATTTGATTATCACTTGCATTAACTTAAGTAATATTGTGTATGATATATTGTACACTTGACAGCCCGATATCTATCTCCTTTCTTCCAGTCCATCCAAAGGTTTTCTGGAAGAGATCGCCCTGTGGGATAAGACTGCCCGTTGTACATGTATCTTTTAAAATATTTATCTATATGTATTATGTAATAAATAAATAGTATATAACGGTAAAGGAAAACATCGTGAGGAAACCTACACTCCTGAGAGGGCTTCAATATCTTATCAATGGTGTGTCTAGTCCGCCAACGCGCACTAAGAAAGCGTGGTGGACTAAGGTCTAACCGTTAACTTTAACGTGAGAACAGGCCCGTGCTCTGCAGTGGGACAGTAAAGGGCTGATTATGATGTAAAGTTACTAACAGAAACATGAAATTAAATAGCGGAATTCTATGGATTACATTTTGAACTAGCTGGGACCCGCAGTTTCACCCACCGTTTCATTTGAAACAAATTAGAATATTTATAAATAATTTAGAGTACTTCGGCATAGATACTTGAGATAGAGTATATATATTGGATTTCATGGGTTTTAATGTTCTTGCACGGTACCCTATTTATTTTTCTCAAATAAAAGTAGCGTATGTTATTCCTTATAACATCAGCTATCTGCCAGTGAAAGTCCCGTAGAAATCAGTCCAGCCGTTTCGGAGATTAGCGAGAACAAACAGACAGACAGATTTTTTGTTGTAGGTACCTTATATACTTTCATATGCATTCAGTAAACAGCTGTTATTTTGAAATTTGACATTACAAACAAACACTTCAATTTTACTTATTTGTATAGATTTCGATCGAAATTATATTATTTTTACGAAACATGTATGTGTATTCGCCTACAAAATGAGCATAAAATATCAGGATTTCAATTACTGTTATTTTGCAATGTAAACATATTTATGCTTACGGCAGCAGCCGCTGAGGGACTCCGTGAAATGTTTAAAAATAATAGTTTCTCGATGTCAATTGTTGTTATAGTTGTAAAAGTAGCGTCATCGTGAAAATATCTGATAAAGCACCCTACGCTTTTTTACAATAAAATATTTTTTTTATTAATCACTCTATTGGTGTTTTAAACTTAATGAACATTATTTTCTACTTTTTAGTTCGGTTAACTACTTAAGCGTGTTTTTTTAAACTTTTATTTATCTTATATTTTTTAGTGCGGCTAACTACAAAAACGTGTTTTTTTTTGTTTTTCGCATGTATGAATGTCCATGTGGCCTGTCTATAGTCTTAGTAACTCCGGGTCCGGGGTAACAGACCAATTAGTTCAATGTCCAGTGTATCGTTCTCTGTCATTGTGCTACGAGAAATTCTTAGTTAACTTTTAAAACACAGTACGTAATTTAATTAGTGAAATTGGATACAATTACAGTGTTAAACTAGTAGTTTTACTGCGTAAAGCAACATTTTTTTAGTACAACTTTTACCCCGTACTAGTATTTCTCCTGTGTCGTGGGTGCGTTTACAGATATCAATTCCACATACATGTTCCGTGCGGAAACCGAATCCACGACCTGGACGCAGTAGTCGACTGTATCAACCACTGCACCATTGACAGCACGGTTTGCGCAGTGGGTTTACAATTGACTTTTCGCGCTACGTGCCAAGGGTTCGACTCCCGTACGGAACAAATATTTCTACGTATAGTTGTTTTGGGTCTGGCCCAGGTGATCATGCATATAAGATCTACGTCTGTAACACTAACAAACTGTACTCACGACAAAGGAGGTCTTAGGCAGCCATCGTTTAAAAAAAATGAGGGTACTTATTAAAATTCGACCATGTTCTAAAATGAATGTGAGTAGGTTGACTATCAAAGCTTTGCTTAGGACGAAAGCATGCCATTGAAGGTGAACACAAGAGTAAGCCTAAAGTACTAATCATGACGATAAGCATAATCTCCATTCATAAGGCCTTTTTTTCTTGGTGTCCAGTCGAAATTCTATATGAACTTCCTACGCCCAAAGGGGTATGCCGGACTCCTACCGGCTAAAACCACTGAAGCGGTCATCTTCGGCTCCAGGTCCTCGGAAGATCATACTAGAGCCACCCGTTGGTGCCATGCCTTTAGGTACACCACGGACGGGACCATTCAGCATTAGCACGAATATTTCTAAGTTTAGTAACGTTAACGTATCGCTAATGTGGGTGAATTTTGAATTGAAAATACTTGATTCGCACATATGTTTTATTCAAACTGAAGACTTTATTCATACCTATATGATCCGAATTGTATTGTCGGATAAATTTAAACGAAAATGCCATAGGGTAGTTGTATTTTCGGTTCTAAATTGACTCACGGTATCGATATGAATACTTTTTCGCAAGTTGTTCCTGCTAGGGCTACTGGATAGTTTGTTAAGAGCGCTCGATGATAAATTCTATTCTCACTAGGACACAATTTTGAATTTATTTATCACTAGCTGGGACCCGCGGTTTCACCCGTGTTTAATTTAAAAGAAATTTAGAGTACTTCGACATAGACACTTAACATAGAATAAATATATTGGACTTCAAGGGTTTTATTTTTTTACGCAGAACCCTAATTATTTTTCGAAAATCAAAGTAGCCTAAGTAATTCCTTATAACATCAGCTATCTGGCAGTGAAGGTCCCGTCAAAATCGGTTCAGCCGTTTCGGAGATTACCCGGAACAAACAGACAGACAGACAGACAAAACAATTTAATAGTTTTTTTGTTATATGTAACGTACATACTTTCATATGCATTTAGTAAAACGCTGTTATTTTGACATTACAAACAGACACTTCAATTTTATTTATTTGTATAGATTGAATTCGTAGTAGATAAGAAAAGTCTTCAACAAAAATATTACGTTTGTAAAGCCCTAAAAATGCCGCCATAAAAGTAGATAATGAAGTTAAAGGTACTGCGTGACATTAATTAATGAGCCTGTTTACTGCGTGTGACTCTTGAGTCTTACGCCCAACGCCTTGTTTAGACGAGACAAGTAAATTTGTTAGCAGAAACGTGTTCTGGCACAGAGACGAGATATATCGCGGGGCACGTATATAAAAAAATGAATGTTTTTTTATTATATTAATGATCTACCGAAATGTTGCCCAATAAATTAGCATAAAAAGAAATAATGATAATAAAATGCATGAGAATGGGCAGCAGTTACCTTCGAATATATTTGTAACTCAACTGGGGTCGCCAACCCGTCTGCCAAGCGTGGCGATTATAGAAAAACCCCCCGATGGGCCTACAACACAAAACCATACCGGTCGTTGTGGCAATCTTTGTTTTAGGCTGAAATTATGATAATAAAATGTGAACCTTACTGTCTAACCCTTTTCTAACTTGATTTGGGGAGACTTTCAGCATCACTGAATATGACTAATGTGGTGCAATTTTCATTTTTGTCATAACTGGGTTCGCTCTTGACCTCGACCTGACCTGACGTAGGCGGTTCACGTTGTTCGTAGAACTGACAGCCGTTGGGGCAAAAGTGTTCTCGAATGGAGACCGCGCACCGGAAAACGCAGCGTGGGATGACCTCCAACGAGGTGGACAGACAACCTGGTGAAGATTTCCGGGAGTCGTTGGATGAGGGCGGCATGTAACCGCTCGTTGTGGATATCTAAGGGAGACCCCTTTGTTCAGCAGTAAACGTCTTTTGGAAAACATGATGATGATGATGAAATGTCGCTTTGGGCAAACAGCATTAAAATGTGTATCATCATACCCGCCAAACGACGTCCATTGCTGAACAAAGGCCTCCCCATAGATTATCCACAACATCTGTGTCGTAATTGTGGGGAGATTTTGCCAGTGCTCATGCGCTTGGCAGGAAACCCACCTGGTGAGCGCATAATGGCTGCTGTTTCACAGAAAGGACGCTGCTGCCTATCCTTCTAGTCCCTTAGTCGCCATTTACGACATCATGTAAGGAGAATAGTGCTATATACTTAATCCGGACACCTCACGGGTGCAGGGTCATGTATAACATCATCACATCAGCTATGTATACGTCCACTGCTGAGCAGTGACCTCCTCCATAGATTTCTACAACTGTTTCGTCATTTTGGGAGGTATTTGCCAATACTGACCACGCTCTGCAGATGGGTTGGTGAGCGCAGTGTTACTAGTGTTCCACAAAACGGACTCTGCTGCCCATCCCTCTGGTTAAGAAACCCTTATGTCGCCTTCTATAACACCCAACGGGAGGAGATGGACTGGTGCTATATTCTTAAGCCGAACACCACACGGCCTAATGTACAACATAACAAAAGAAGGTATAATAACTAGTACCTAAACTACAGTTTAAAACTCCTTATTTATATACATTTATATTTGTTCCAACAAATTGAACTTTGAATATTTACTCTACTTGCTACGAGCTTCAAGTACAGGATCAGTGTGAGCTGGGCACTAGTGACGTAATTATCTCACGTACTGCGTAGACATTAATTTCATTAATGTTTTAATTTTTACACCAAGCAAGCATTCAAATGCGTCTTTATTACAGTGTTTCCCATTCCTTTATTAGATCCTATTTGTTCAGGAACTGCTTTTGTGTTTGCGGGAAGACGTTGATTTTAGACGGAGCCATAGTGAGCTGAATGTTTTGCGTGGTCAGTCTACAGATGGGTGACCTTAGATTGGTAAATAAACTGAGCTTCTTCGTGCTTCGGACGGCACGTAAAATCGTTGCTCCCGGTTGTTATCACACAGCAGTCACACAGACACGATCACATAAACACATATACACACACACGCATTGATAAAATTAGTCCGAACTAGGATACTAAGCTTCAGTAGTTTATACTGTCTTTAGTGACTGTATTACCTCAAATGTATAACAAAAACCACAGATTTGACTGTGACCACAGTTTGATATATCATACGAAAATACTTTTATTTTTATAACATATGACCCGATTTAGTAGAAACTATAAGTACACGCGGAAATTGTAGTTAGTTCAGGTTAAGTTACACACGATAATATATTATCCTCTCTGTCTAGATGTTTTGATTTAGTAATAAAAGCAAGCGTCCCTCCTGTGAAACGGTAGCCATACTGCACTCACCACTGCACCAACCCACCTGCCAAGCGTGGTGAGTACTGGCAAATTCCCCCCAAAATGATGACACAGTTGAAAATCTATGGGGGAGGCCGTTGTTCAGCACTGGACATATAAATGGCCGATATGATGAATAAAAGCAAATGTTTGAAGTTTTCGTTGCCAAATGTACCGTGTAAATTGGAAATAATTCTTGAAGACAACAAACTCGAGATAGTAAATGAAACTGTATTTCCAGGTATAACCATTGATTTGAAATTACAGTGGGGTGCTCATATATAGGCTCTATCCAATAGGTTATGTTCTGCTGCATTTGCAGTCAGAAAAAATTTGCATCTGACGTAATTACGGCCAGTCTTTTACATTTTGCGTATTTGTACGTTACAGCATAATGACATTTTTTTTAAAACGATGCCCTACTCTAGGATTTATCCTGTGTCGTGGGCGCGTTTACAGATATGAATACCACATAACAAACAACCTGCAGATGCAGATGCTGAACAACTACCTGCAGATCATACAAATATTTGTTCCGTGCGGGAATCGAACCCACGACCCGGAGCACAGCAGCCGACTGTATCAACCACTGCACCAACCGCGGCGTCACATGGCATTTTGTTGTAGGTAGCAGCGGCTAATGCAGATTAAATTCTGCACATGTGGCTTCCCTGGTAACCAAATATATCTGAAGTGGTATTGGCACGGTATAGCGGCTATAATTATTTTTTCATAGATGTTTTGATTAAGTTTTAAACACCTTGTATGTGTTCTTGATATCTTGTTCAATATTGTAATCTTAAGTATTTTAAAAGAGTATCCATGCATAGACTTCCTTGCTGGCTCTTCTCCGTGGGATCAACAAATTCATTGATTATATATATATTGAAAAGAATCTGACGTACAACTTAAATTCTGACGTTTCAGAAGTGCCAGTAATTGGTTTATTTGAAATATTATAATAAAACAATTTTAAACGGATTAAATCGCGTGTATTATTGATTTTTGTTTTTCCTGACGTTTCGAACACTTTGCAGGGTTCATGGTCAGTCATCCTGCGATGCGATTTAATCCGTTTAAAATTGTTTTATTATAATGTGTAATAGTCGCGAAAATCTAAGACATTGCTATTATTTGAAATAAAAATATTTGACTTTTACTTTAATGACGAAGAATTTTTAAATGAGAATATTCATTAGGTTTTCTGTGTGATACCCTGTCTCACTCCGTGGGTGTCAAAAAATGCAACTGTGAGTTAGCCAGAGGACGGGTAGCAGCGTCCTTCGAGTACATATTTTAGAATTCAGCTACAATCGCCATCCTCTTCCTAAAATACCTTATAACTTCAATATGACTATAATAATAACTTAACAACGAGATTTGCTTGAATATCATAATGAAGGTTAAACAGGCGTCTACAATTCATGCATAAAAAATTAAATGACACACAGCAATACAAATAAATTAAATAATCGATTCCCACTCATGCCGATTAACGAGTAAAGAATCGAAATTAGGCTTAACTGGCAGTACAACAAACACGATTCTCGATTCAATAAAACCCCCTTTTATTACTCGAAACAAGCTCGTTCTTTCATTTGTCCGTATCGTAATTGCCGTTTGTTCTGGAAGCATTAATTAGTGATGAAATACGATATTTTTGGCCATTGTTTGTTGGGGCGGGGTAGGTTTGAGTGCAATTCCACGAGCAACTACAATAGCTTTATGGTGTGTGGTATAAAGTTAATATAGGGTTGCGTTACAGTCACCTTCATATGTTGTTTGTTGACAAATGTTGTTCATTGTCGTGACGTACCTATGATATATTTCATAACTTCCAAAAGTGTGTGGAGAAGTGGTCTGCTGTGCGTTATTATGGTCAGTTATGCCACAGAAATAAGACTTAAGTTGATTGTGTATTCCGTGTGGTATACGGGTTAAGAATATAGCACCACTCCATCTCTTCCCTTGGATATCGTAAAAGGTACTAAGACACACTAAACTCAAATTTCTTGCTAGCGGTGGCGTCGTGTATCGATTCGTTCGGTTCCCTACAATATGAATGATGCCGTGTGGTGCCGGCTCATGCCGTGTAGTGCTGGCTCAGAATACCACCACCCCATTTCCTCCCGTGGGTGTCGTAAAAGTCAACTAAGGGATTAGCCGGAGGATGGGCAGCAGCATCCTTCGAGTACATTAACAACTCAACTGCGATCGCCAACCCGTCTGCCAAGCGTGGCGATCATGGCAAAACCCCCCAATGAGCCCACAACACGCCCATATCGGTCGTTGTAGTTATCATTAGGGTAGGCCTGTATCCAGCAGTGGACTTCATTCGGCCGAAATGATGAGCGATGCTGATGTATGCATCATGCTCGTCAACGGGTGCCGTCTGTTGGGACTGGTCAGCCGTTAACTGCTACGGCAAGTAAACTATTATTATTGTTTTAACTCATTGACCTACATTTTTCTCGGTATATGTTTTACAATATTTTGTATTAATCAACATTGTATTCTCAATTATTTTAAAAGAGTATCCATGGAGTTTCTTGCCAGCTATTCTCCACGAGATCAACTATTTGGAACCGTGTAACTTAGATTCTGACGTTTTATAAGTGCCAATATTTGGTTTATGACTTTGACTTTGAAGGATGAGCAGCGGCGTACCTTCTGTGGAACAGTAGCTACACTGCGCTCACCAACCCGACTGCAAAGCGTGGTGAGTACTGGCAAATTCTCCCCAAAATGAATGACGAGACTGTTTAGCAGTGGATGTCCTTTAGCTGATACGATGATGATGGTGATCATAGTTGTAGGTCTAAGTTTTTTATATCAAATAAACCAATAACTGGCAATTATGAAACGTCACAATATAAGTTGCACGGTTCCAATTACTCCATCCTATGAAGAAGAGCTGGCAAAACACTCCATGGATACCCTTTTATAATAATTGAGATTACAATGTTGATTGATACAAATGGTGGTAAAAAATATAACGAAAAAAATGTGGGTTAATGTGTTAAGATGTAACATACAACAATAATTTATTTGCCATGGCAGTTAACGGCTGACCATTCCCGACAGACGGCACTCGTTCACGAGCATGACGCATGCATCACTGGATGTGTTAGCATAAAGCTATATGTGCATCTCATTAAAGTACTAACGTAAAGTAACTTGCTAACATGTGCATAAGAGTCAGTTTCTTAAAGCAGACCAAGGCTGATGAGCCTAAAAATTTACTGGACGCAGGTATAATTTATACTAAATTATTTAAAGAAATATTAAAACATATATATCTAAATTATTTAACATACATTTTTAACTAAAATATTAGATGTGAATTAGAAATTAAGTTTCGCGGTCTCAAGTCAGGGGTCATCTACTCCAGTGACCATTGGTTCCTCTACAACTAAGATCAGCCATGGCTGATACAGTCGGCAGCTGCGCTCCGGGGTGGGTTCATGGAATCGATTCCCAAAAAAGAGCATGCTATGGGAATGCTAATAATTAATGCTAAATTCAACAAGTAAAACGTGTTGGTTAGAAATCCAGAAATAGCAAACGCCATATTTAAGGTCAAAGAATGTATTTCCTCAAAAAGAAATAGGTACAATCTTTGACAAGCGAACGATTAAGCTACTTTTTTATTGTGCAGAAATTTATAGATATAATATTTAAATTTACCTACCCTACCCTACGTCACTCCCAGAATGACGGGGAATCTAACGACACTTCATATGTCAAAATCTATCAAGCCATTTAGGCTACAGAGCGTGCTAAAGAAATAGACATACATACATAAACTCGAAAGACATTACTCGAAAGGCCTTTTGAGGCAGTTAAGTAACAATGAAGAAAATGCATTAAATTATTCTCAAAAATTGAATAACCATTCGTATTCGCGGAACAAATACAATATCGTGCCCGTAATTGCTTAACCTTTTGTAAAACTCGTCATTTACATAAATGTCATTCGAAATGTCCCGTGTTCAGTCGAATAGCACGTAAATGTAACGTCAGTCCTTATCACAAAATTGCGCCGTCCATTGCCGATTTTAATCGGAAAATTATTGTGGTCCTATCTTTATTGCATTCGATTACAACTGCAGTCGGCCAACAAAAATAATGGCGCTAATAAAATCTGACAAATTGTTGTATTTCGTTAATTTGTGTGTTCAATTGTTTTCGACATAGCCGAATATTTAATTAGTTTCTGACATAAATATAAAATTTAAATTATCGCTTAATGTTCGAGTAATATTCATTTTAATAGCAATATGGACTACCCTGAATTTGGTCGGAGATATTCGACAGTTCACCAAATAATGTTCCAATGATATTGTTATACTCGTAATATTTGCAGATATGCGTATCTACATTACAACACACGAACATTTGTAATTACAATAAAATTCGTCGAATGGTTAACCTAAAAGTTACATACCTAATGTATAAACTATATATTCTATACTAGCTGGGACACCCGGCTTCACCCGCCGTTTAAATTAAAAGAAATTGGATTATTTGTAAATAATTTAGAGTACTTCGGCAAAGACACTTGACAGATTATATATATATATATATTGGATTTCATTGAATTTCATTTTTTTTAACACTAATAATTTTCAAAAATAAAAGTTGTCTAAGTTATTCCCTATAATATTAGCTATCTGTCAATGTAAGTCTCGTAGAAATCGGTGCAGCCGTTTTAAAAATTACCGGGAATAAACAGACAGACCGACAAACAGACATACAAAAAAAATTAAAATAGTTTTTTTGTTGTAGGTACCGTATATACTTTCATATGCATTTAATAAAAAGCTGTTATTTTGACATTACAAACAGACACTTCAATTTTATTTATTTGTATATTCATTTTATAGGTTATATTTGATACAGTATAGTAATTTAATTGTATACGATATTAATTTAATATTAAATGTATAATAATTTACTTTCATTATTGCGAATGTGGGCATTAAGTAGCCTGGATCCAACGAGATCCAACGTTGCTGGGAGTAGTTGGATGCAAGTGGCATGTTACCGGTAATTGTGCAAATCTATGAGGAAGGTTTTTAGGGTTCCGAACGTCCGAAGGAAATAGCGGCCAAATCCATATAGTATCACTCGTGTGTCTACCTATCTGTCTGTCTGTCACAGCCAATTTCTCCGAATCTACTGGACCGCTAAATTTGAAATTTGGTACATATATGGATTTCTGCGACCCAAAAACGGACGTGTAACGTAAATAAATATATTTTGATTTTGGGGTCATTTTTAGGCGGCAATATAGAAAATTAAAGAAGCCCTTGCATATCATATGTACTACTGTACCGTTCACTATATTGGTCCAAGACCGAATTCAATAATAGACAATGTATTTTAGTAACGCCAAAAAAAATTTGATTTAGAGAAATACATGGTGGATAACATTCGTCGCACGGAACCCTCTCCACGCGAGTTCAACTCGGACTTATCCGGTTTTTATTTTAGAAGTGGTTATCCGTTAGCTGATGATGATGATGAAAACAATATATAAGCGCAATATTTGTAAGTGCGTAAATGTACGTTGTACCTAATAAACCAAGTGTTTGAATGTTCCTGCAGGTATGGAGAAAAAATAAGACAACTTTCTCATAATTTCGGTAAATTTGTTTCAATACAAATAATTTCACACAAACTTCTATCTCTTATCATCTTTTATCTTCCTACCACCTTTATGCAGATGATCTTCAAATGTACTCTCAAGCTCCTCTTAGAAACCTGACGGAAGCTATTACCACAGTCAACTTGGATCTCGCCCCAATAAGTGACTGGAGCAAGAGATTTGATCAATCCTATAAAGACACAAGTCATTGTGGTGGGCAGTTCCAAGATTCTCTCTAGAATACATTGATTGATAGTCCCTCAAGTTTCTTTTAATTATGTTTAAATTCCTTTCAGCGGCAAAGTCAAGCACTTGGGTATACTCATTGACGCAGACCTTTCTTGGTCTACTCAAGTATGTAAAGTTAGTCGGAAGATGTTTGCATCAGCAGCGTCTTTGAAAAGGCTGCAGAATGTTCTCCCGATTGCCACTAAAATTGCACTTACACAGTTTCTTCTTCTATCAATACTCGATTAAGCTGCTGCCAGCCAACTAGACCTAACCGCGGTCCAATTAGTTACACCTCAGACTGCCTGATAACTTTTCCATTTCATATTTTCCATCCAAAGGTTGCCTGTACCGCCGTATTGTACTGTATTTTTTATTAAACTTCTGTCTATAAATATGTTTTTGTGTACAATAAAGTGTATATAAATAAATAAATAAATACAATGGACGCTATACGTGTATATTTCAAAAAATATAATATGGTGCTTCCATGGGAATTAAAATATTATTACATACCCTAGAATGATTTCCATCGACGAAAAATTCTGCTTCAGTTCTTCCCACGCCCTGTCCAACCGCTGGCCCGCCGAAAACGTCGAGTGTACCCGGGGCCGAGCCGAGTGCATCCGAACGACCCGACTCTGCAAACTGACGAACTGGCACCGAAACTCGTCGACCCAATCGGAACAGCACGTAGGCTCGATCGTGGGATACACCTAAGGACAAAAAAGCAATTTAAAAAACATATTTCTCAATTATTAATTTAAGATGTATGCTCATTCAACACCATATTACTTATGCTGAACACATCACTCCGGTGACGATGATGATGATCATATGAAATGATTCCTTCATAAACCTTATACGTTTATTAAACAATCCAAGATTGATCTAACAGTACATAAGACTTCTAACAAAAAAAGTTGGTCTGCATGAACCATGGTTGCGGCATATCTTGCCCGCCCGACTTCATGAGTAAAATTTTTTATTTCTTTTTAGTAGTTTTAATATCGTATAGTATTTTGAAGTTGGTATTTTTTTGACGTGGCAACGTCTTATAATTCGATAGAGCCGGCTGCACGCACGAATAAACATGACTCATGCGGCGTTACCTTGCTCTGAGGCGTTCCATGCAAGCGAGAGCGCGGAACGAGCGACAAAGAAGCACAATCGGCCTTTGCGTTCGGCAGCGTTCGACATCCGTCTCTCTCCTACTTGAGTGAGCGATGCGTCTACGTGGACAGCTGCTATACTATAGTACATTTACATGTTTTGATCGAGTATCAAGTGCAGTGAAAAGTGAATGTGGTGTCAATTGTTTATAGCAACGATAATTACAGCGATAAAGTTAATAATAATATATTTACATAATTGTATTTATGCGTACAAATAAATCTAACTTGATCAATTTCATTGTGATTTCCAATTACCTCCTTCTCTATATACATACAAATCTATTAAACAAATGAAATTAAAATTTTCTTTTGAAAAATGCTACCATTCCATCAGTATTTTCTTAAGACGTTGTCACGTTCAACTACCGTCAGTAAACCGACTTTACAGACAACCTATTTTTTTTTGTAAAAAGTTTTATTTGTTTCTTTTAAGAATAAATAAATGTAAGAACTTTTTCCAATTTGTTATCCGTATCAAACACTAAAAATCTAAACTATTAAAACATCATCTAGGTAAGCGCAGTCAAATTAAACCTGTTTATTGAAGCTGGTTAAAAAACTACTCAATCAAATGTAATGACATTTATATGGGACCAATTTGAAAGCATTATGCACCTAAAAAAAGAATTGCTCAAATCGGTCTACAAATCTAGGAGTAATCGGTGTACATACAAAAAAAAAATTACGCGTCGAATTGAGAACCTCCTCCTTTTTGAAGTCGGTAAAAAGTAATTTATTCACCAAATATTTACTACGGCTTGTATTTTTACGGTACGGTATTCTTAATGAACTTTTATTAAATCTCAGATAAACTGCGAAGGGCAACAAAAAGGGTAACAAATTACTTTGCAAACAGTTCCTTGTAAAAATATCAGAGAGAGAAGAGTTGTTCGCAAATCTTCGTCGAGAACTTGGCTCAACGTTTTTCGCCGAGGTATAATTTATTTTAATTTACGTATTTAATCTTTTAATTTTGGGTACTCGCGATTGCGATAACTTGAATTAATTGTAGCTACTGCGCGTTATTTTGATTTTATAATTAATATTAAATGTGGTTGTGAGATACTCGGGCGTCGGGATTATGTCATTAAATTATTGCCATGTAGTTAGCTACTATCTTTTTTCTTTCTTTAAAAAAAACATTGCCCTACAATAGGATTTCTCCTGTGTCATGGGTGCGTTTACAGACCTATATTCCACACACAATACACCCTAACCCGGAACAACTACCTGCAGATCATACGAATATTTGTTCCGTGCGGGAATCGACCCCACGACACAGAGCGCAGCAGCCGACTGTATCAGCCACTGCACCAACTGTGCCATCAACTGTGGTGAATTCTTAGCTACCGTTAACCTGACCATCGCTTTATGGCTATGGAAATAACCTTTTTTTATTGGTCCCCAGTGTAAATTCGTCATGAACTTCCTCCGATCCAGAGATTCCTCCATGCCGGATTCCTACCAGCTAAAACCACTGGACCGACCATCTTCAGCACTGAAGGATCCTCCAGGTCCTCCAGGTCCTCGTAAGATCACACTTGAGCCGCCTATTGGTGCCACGCCCTTAGGCACATCTTGGAGGGGATGACTGTAAAGCGATCACCCCCTCTAGCGGACGGAAGGCGACTGTAAAAAGGTCGCCCCCAGGTACTTCTCGGGGAGAATTATAAAGGATCCCCCCCCCAAGCCTTGAAATGAACTAGAGCAATAATTAGTGTTACTAAAATCCTCATTTGGTTTTATCTGATTCCTGATTGTTACCATCATCATATCAGCCAAAGTACGCCGACTGCTGAACAAAGACCTCACTCATAGAATCCCGCAGTTGTGTCATCATTTTGGGGGGAATTTTCCAGTGTTCATCACGCTTGGCAGGCGGGTTGGTGAGCGCAGTATGGCTACTGTTCCACAGAGGGGCGTTGCTGCTAATCCCTCTGGTTTAGAGAGCTTACGCATTTTACGTCATCCACGGGAGGAGATGGAGTGGTGCTATATTCTTAGATAGATTTAGATATTTTTTATTACAGATAAGAAACGACCTTACAAAAATTACTAATGTACTAGACATGTTCTTATTAATATTAAAACGCTCTGTACTTACATGGTATACACATTCACTTAAATAATTAAAATACATCATGTTTTCTAGATCACTAAAACTTATTAATGGACTATGGTGTAATAAGAACAAGACAGCTGGTCTTTGGTTGTCTTTAGACTGATTCACACTATCCCCCGTACTAGTAAAAAACTTTATCACGAACAGATAGTCTTCCTCGTCCTCAGAGCCACAGAATGCTTTGTTGTATAATGTATCTAGTTTTATAAATTTAAAGTATTACAAATATCTAGTTGAATTAGTCGTGATCGTGGCAGTTTGATAGAAATACCTAACTGTTTTATAAATGTATCGCGCAATTATTAATTCTTAGTATACCCTCTAAACTTCTACCTTGACGTATTTATTGACCAGTATATGCAAGGAAGTAAGATGCTTTTTTAAATTTAGTGTAGTAAATATTAAAAATAGATACATATTAATGTAAATAATTATGGTGTGTTGTTAATTACTTTTGTAAATATTAAAAATAGATACATGTTAATGTAAATGATTATGGTGTGTTGTTAATTATTTTTTATTGTTAAGTGGTAATTAGGGTTCTGTTTCATAAGTACATGTGTTTGGGTAGGTGCCTGGCTGCAGGCGCGTCTTTGCGTTTTGTGTGCGGGTGAGCGTGTGTGTGTGTGTGGGTGAGTGTGCGTGTGTGGGCGTGTGTCTATGAGCGAACTTGCATGTTATGTATGTAGGTGTATGTGCGCGGTTTTATGGCTATATTAACAAGAGGTTCTCAGTGCCACCGTAGTCTAATGATTTTAGGAAATTATCGATAACGTTTTTACATTCGTGGTGGTTTAGATCTCTCAGTTTGATGCATTTGCTTATCTTGTTGTATAGACTAGGGCCAAGATATTCAATGAATTTCTGAGCAAACATTGTTTTACATTTTGGTATGATATACACAATATCTCTTCTACGCCGTGTTTTAAAGTCTGGGCTTATTCTGTGTTGGGCAAGAATTACTGTTTTGATATACATTTTGCGTAATGAAAGGACGTTAAGTTCTGTATATAGTAAAGAAGTGGGGTAAGAATACTTTTTTCGTGACATAGCTTTGAGTATTGTGCGTTGGGCTCTTTCGACTATCAACATATTGGTTTTTGAGGTTCCTCCCCAGACACTCAAACCATAAGCCAATATAGACTGGCAGAATGCATAGTAAACTTGCATTAGTAGCTCGATAGAACATATGTTTCTAAGATTTTTAAATATATAAATTAACTTTTTCGTACGATTGCTCAAGTGCTCAAGCTCTTAATGCGCAGACGACATGGATTCTATCAATAATAATAAAAAAGGTTTATAACTCGTATCTACCAATAAAAATACCCACGATGATGTAATTGATATATACTTGCAGCTTACATACGCATCCGTTTCATGACTTAACGCGGGTTGGACACTGCGGAGTCGTTGTTTATACACGTCTCAATCATATGATATGAGGTCGTTGACCGCCGTGTTAAGTTTTATTTTTTATTGTTAAGCGTTTTATCTAAGCAGACGCGTCAACCCTATCGTGCCAAAATTGCCTATAGGTACACACTACTTGCTCTAGTGTGATCTTACGAGGATCTGAAGCCCCCCTTCGGTGCCGAAGATTATCGCTCCAGAGGTCTTAGCCGGTAGGAGTCCATGACCCTTCGCCCTCTCCCGGGGCGAAGGAAGTTCATGTAGAATTTCCGCTGGACATCAACTACTAGAATGTATACAATCTCACAAATATGACTAGTAAATAGATGGACGTCCGATGAATTACTGTTATTAAACGACGTAGCTTTTTAGCACCTTCTGGAGTTGGTAAAATTGATGGAATTAAGCCCACCTTAAGCTTGATCAGGTTTTTCGCTCAAAAGGGACTCCCTCTCAGTTCTGTTCCAGATACAATCCATCAATAACTTCTGCACGTCCTCCACCTGATTACATTCTCTACTATTCGAAGAATCAGTTTTGTTTGATAATGAATTGATATTTCGGTGGATATGGTATTTTTTTACTGATTCGAGTGCTGCATATGATTAATTATGCAGGTCCGTGTGGTGTCCAGATTACGAATACAGCACGTCTGCATCTCCTCCCGTGGAGATCGTAAAAGGCAACTAAGGGACTCTAAGCCAGAGAGTTGCGCAGCACCGTTCCTTCCGTGGAATAGTAGACTGCGCTTACGAAACCGCCTGCCAAGCGTGGTGAGTCCCACTGGGAAATACCCCACCAAAATAACGAACAATTGTGGAAATTCAAGGGGAGGCCCTTGTGCAGCAGCGGATTTCCTCTGGCAGATATGATGATGATGAATTAAATTCATAACAACACACAGATTTAATGGATGATTTATTGCCAGCATCGTACACCGCTTATAAAACTGTATTAATAAAAGCAAACGTTAATCTCTGTGTTCAACAAGAATAATGAGACTTAATTTCTTTTAATTCAAAAGTTCTTTAAAAGAGTCATTAAACAACACTTAAAATAAATTTTCAATACAATACTGACTCAGTGTGTGCAAAAAATACACAATGACTCGACAACCTTGCTCTAATTTTGAAGGAGAAATTAGTAATAAACATTGATTTTCTTTTCTCAGAAGACTTTCAAAAGTTTCCACTAATAAGTAGGTTGGTGGTACTACAACTAAGTAAACCAATAATTTACCTACACAATACTCCAATCAAATATGATATATGACTTTAAATCATCATCATATCAGCCACAGGACGTCTACTGCTGCAGAGAGGCCTCCCCCTTAGATTTCCACAACGAGCGGTTACATGCCACCCTAATCCAACGACTCCCAGCGACCTTCACCAGGTCGTCTGTCCATCTCGTTGGAGGTCGTCCCACGCTGCGTTTTCCGGTGCGCGGTCTCCGTTCTAGAACCTTTGTGCTCCAGCGGCCATCAGTTCTACGAGCAATGTGCCCTGCCCATTGCCACTTTAGTTTACTGATCCTTTCAGCTTTGTTGACAACTTTAGTTCTTCTACGGACCTTCTCATTTCTGATACGATCTCGTAGAGAAATACCAAGCATAGCTCTCTCCGTAGGTCGCTGAGTGACCTTGAACTTTCTTATCAGGCCTATCGTGAGTGACCACGTCTCTGTTCCATATGTCATCACTGGTAACACACACTGGTTAAAGACTTGCGTCTTGAGGCATTGCGGTATTGTTGACGAAAAAATGTTGCAAAGTTTCCCAAACGCCGCCCAGCCGAGTCGGATTCGACGATTGAAAACTTTAAATATTTAGCAATAAAATCTTGTGAAAATAAGTGAAAAAAAATATGTAAAGACTTCTGTTATGAATACTGCAAACTCGCCAAATATTTTATTTCTTTTAAAATAACTCTAAAATTAAATAGGATGTTACGATCGTCAAGATGTCACAAATTATAAAAGTGAAGTATTATGCTATTACGTTTATTATCTTATCGCTCATCGTTTAGGGTTCCGTCCTTTGAAGCAGGAAAACAGAACTTAATTGGCTTATTAATTTATTAGAAGCGTTGTACTCATTGAAGTTCTATTGAAAATTATACTAATTTTCGGTCTTGTATACGGTCACACAACTATACGATAGTGATGTGACACACCACCTCGAGCACAGTCTTGTGCCTCAAAGAGACGAGAGCTGTAAGTGAAGTCGACAACCAGTGGTCACGATTGACCCCTGAATCACTCTCGTAGAGATAGTTCAATGATGGGCAAAAATTAATAGGTACATGCATAATGTGGAAAAACATTTACTGAGTATAGCAACACTAGTATTTTACCAAATACAAGTCATCGATTTCGAAATATGTAGCGGGTCTTAAATATTGAGCGGCGTTTCAGTATTCGGCCGTAGGGCTTTTAGTTCGAAAAACAATCGAAAATTAAATTGTTCATTAGAATTTTACGAATGTTAGTACGGAACCACCATTGTAAAGCTTGTACGAGTGATTCATACAGCGATATCAGAGTAGTGAACTTGCCAGTTGGCAACCGCGCACGTTTGATAAACACTGCAATACATGTACAATTATTATGTACTGTTGCTGTATATTCTGTCACAGAGACACGTGTATTTCTGGGCTATTTTGAAGCTTAGTCAGCGCTGTATTTCAGGAATCATTTGATTCAATAGTCGGTAATACACATATATAGGTGTACAGGCAGTGTTATATGAACACAACACTACAGAACGACGTCAACACGCTGTCAAAGGTCATTGAACTCATTTACTATTCTCCTAATTAGCCTCATATATATAAACTAGCTGCGACCCACGGTTTCACTCGCGTTTAATTTAAAAGAAATTTACAGTACTTCGACATAGATACTTGACATAGAATATATATATTGGATTTCAAGGGTTTTATATTTTTTGCGCGGAATCCTAATTATTTTTCTAAAATAAAAGTAGCCTAAGTTATTCCTTATAACATCAGCTATCCGACAGTGAAAGTCCCGTCAAAATCGGTCCAGCCGTTTCGGAGATTACCCGGAACAAACAGACAGACAGACAGACAGACAAAAAAAAAACTTTTGTTATATGTACCGTATATACTTTCATATGCATTTAGTAAAAAGCTGTTATTTTGACATTACAAACAGACACTTCAATTTTATTTATTTGTATAGATTAAGAATATCGTGATATATTTGTCATGGAAATAGCTAGCATCTGAATAACCTTTTTTTATTGGTCGTCCCGTGGAAATACGCTATCGACTTCCTCTGCCCCGGGTAAGGGTGCAGGGGCATGCCGGCTAAAACCATCGGAGCTGTCATCTTCGGCACCGAAGGGGTGCAGGAACTCGAAAGATCTACATCTAGAACCACCCATTAGTGCCACGAATTTAGGCACATCTCGGAAGGGTTAACTGTAAAGCAGTCACCCCTAGCGGAAGGGAGGCAACTGTAAAAAGACTGCCTCTAGGCACATCTTGGGGGATGTCAGTGACCTAGGCTACAGAATAGAGACGTCTCGAAACCACGCTTGTTATTGGGATCGGTTATTGCGACTGAATGTCTTGTCATTACGCGCCATAACGATCGACTATAATAATCGGTATGACGTGGCTGGTGAAAATAGAACATTATATTATATTATACAATACAATACACTTTATTGTACACAATACATAACAAAAAAAGAAAGATCAATTATATAAAATGCCATGTACAAGGAGCAGGCTTATCGCACTCACACATGATATATACGACAAGCATGATATAATTATATAAAATATAATTGATAAATATCAAATAAAAATAAACAGAAATCCCAAAAAATATTAAATGAATTGTCTCGCAAAATACGATTCTGCAATAATGGTTGGCGCTGACTTTCGCTGATGGTTGATGAATATCAGCACTAAGGCTCTAATTATATACAGCCACGAATATAGCACAACTCCATCTCCTGCCGTGAATATCATAAAAGGTGACTAAGGGACTCTAAACAAGAACGGGCAGCTGCATCCCTTCTCTAGATCAGTAGCCATACTGCGCTCACCAACCCACTTTGTTCTGTAACCCGGCTTAAATAAATCATGTACTTCCTCCACTCGGAGACAGGTGGAGGGGCATGCCGGATTCCTACTCGCTAAAACCACTATAGTGATTATCTTTGATACCGAAAAAAAAAACTCCATCGATCGAGATTTATCCAGAAACTCGATAAATCTCGATCTAGAGCCGAATATTAAAGTGTTTATACCCTCTAACAAAGTGGAGGTAAGTGTACATAGGCTACCCCCTCAGGCACATCTCGGGGTGATTGTAAAGGATCCCTCCGAAGTTTTACTGACCACTATGCTGCACACACGTCAGCACGTAACCACGTGTGCTTCACCATCTTCCAGGGAGTCACTCGATATGAGAACGCAGACAGAAACGTGGCCGCTGGAAGCAGCACTCGGTCATGCGGCCAACTCACCCTTCAAGTTGTCATAAGATCTGTCATACCAATACTCTATTTCGCTGCCGAATTTATAACTAGGTGTCTGCAAATAATAACATACTATGACGAAAAATAGGATTGAACATATGAATACACGAACACGGTTCAATTTAGGACAAGTGAGTTGAAACGTGTGCGTTAGAGAGGATGCCGACCGTCAACGACTATACTCGGCTGTTATCGGTAATTAATTGGCGATGGCGACCAATTCAATGGAATGAAACGTCATCTGGATTAGGTAGATATTTTTTCCCTGTAATCGTATAGGTATACTAATCTGGAAACGACTGAATAGTAACTATTTCAATACGACGTGTTAAAGTGTCTACTAGGACCTAAATTTTAATGGAAACTTTTTTCTGTAATTGTTAACTGAATAATATTGAATTATTTATTACTTACATAAATACTTTCACATCTATATTTTGTTTTATATACTCATTGTTCATTGTATAATTTATTAAGTAATTATATATTCGTGGAACCACTGCCGGAAGACGTCACTATGACACAAAGGTTGTCACTGAAAACCAGCGCTGTTGTCGTTGGATCTGTTTCAAGTTATAACGGCAGAACATTAAGCTGAGTGATAACCCTTTTTTTGCACGGATATAATGCACAATATGTTTCTAAATTTAAATTTTCTAAGCCCCCTTATTTTAAGAGCATGATATTATTTTATTTATAATCGAAATAGTTCACTTGGTAGCTTTCCAAATAAAATGCTTTTTACACATATATACATAAAGTACATTAGACCTAACGATCTCAATTAAGGTCAGGCCCACCTTAAACTAATGGTTTTGTTTGCCGGACCTAACAACGGTCTTCGCCTAATTTATTTTTTTCTGGAAAATACCAGACGTTTAATGATAGAATTAATTTGGTTTGGGTTTATATATGAAGACATTCGAAGTTATAGTCGTGTTTTTGGTAGTACACTACCTTCTTGATTTACATTTTAGGCCCGATATATTTGTTTTAAGAAATATCTTTTGTTTGCTACATCGTGTTGACAGCTTATGATAGCTTAACCGATATGATGTCGGAGCTTTTATAACCATAGTGACTAAACCTAACAGCGGCCAAATTGGTATATGAGATAGTTGCTGTAACACTATTTCCCTCTCCGTCACAATAACTTATAAAATAACCGGGTAATTGGTGTAACTAGTAATAATTTAGGGTATGATAGTAGCTTTGTAAGGTAAAAGCCTCTAAATCAAAAGAGAATAAAAAGAAACCTAAGAGATGTGACCTTCAACACTACATTTGGAATTGCTATCGATCAAATCAATTAAAGTTACCACTATTTGGGATTAAATAAATTTTGGACAAAAATCAAGCCTGGCCTGGCCTGGCACTGTCAGAATATACATAATTAATAAAACTGAATAGAGCACAAAAATTAAGCCAATCTGTCAAAATATTATATACATAATAATTAAAATTGAATAGTAAAAAATGTATTTTATTATTAATATTTTTTATAACAATAAATAATATCGTGCCAGAAAAGAGACGTTATACCATAACGTTGTGAATGAAAGTCAGTTATTAAATGTATTATTCATTAGATGTGTATTAAAGCCACTCTACCAAAAACATTTCTGAATGCGGCTTTAAATAATGTTATAAATATTATATAGATTTTGCACGGATTGATCGTTTGTTGACAATATTCACAGCTTGATACTTGCGCAATGCCGAATAACTCAAACTCTATGATGCACGTCCATAACTGTTTATTTATATCATTATCATTTAGACAGCACATGTCAATTATAAAACACATTCATTTAAAACTTAGCCATTCTTGACATACTTCTCATCCATAATCCTGATCATTCTGTAAGTCACAACGTGTATAAACAGCCTACCCATACAGACAGGTACCTCAACACAGCATTACCACTATCTCTGTCAGTTATCTACCGTGGCGTTTTTCAACATCACATGTTGAGAGCATCACATCCCCGTCGCAGAAACCCACCACGGTTGACTGCGACTTGCTGTTTTACCATTAATTAAGGAAGTCACCGAAAGAATTGGTCATACCTTAAAGCCTGTTCCATTAAAATCTACTTCAAGCCTCTTAAGAATATCGGCCAGCTTCTCCCATCGATGAAGTATCAAATTCCTTTAGAAGATGCAGGGTCTACAAGATTGGCGGTAATTGTGGGTCATCCATGTATAGAGCAAACAAACCGTAGTACACTTCGATTAACAATTTTTTGTTGATCGAAGGTAGTATAGCTCCCAGAATGAAAAAACACATAGCTTACATCAAGAATAGATGCTCCACAAAGACTGCAGTGTGTGAACATACCCATTTTTTTATTGTTGGTCTCCAGTGGAAATTCTACATGAACTTCCTTCGCCCCGGTGAAGGGCGAACGGGTATGCCGGCTAAAACCACTAGAGCGGTCATCTTTGGCATCGAAGGGGGCTCCAGGCCCTCGTAAGATCACACTAGAGTCACCCATTGGTGCCACAGCTTTAGGCATATCACGGAGGGGATGACTGTAAAGTATCTCCACAAGCCTCACTGTGTGTGAACATACCCTAGCATATCCACACACCGCCACGTGACCTGTACCCATTAGTGAAGTCAGGCTATGGATGATGATGAAGATACCTAAATTTCGTTTAGCATCAATAAAAACCAGAACTAGCAATCGAAGTTTCACTCAACGTTTCGGATCAATACGCTATAAAATCCTAATTGTTCCCATTCGAAGCCTAACCGAAACTGTTACCACAATCATGTTTATTACGAGAACTTTCTGCCAATCCAATTATCCAATTCAAGTCACAAAGCCCCAATTCACAATCTTTATTACAATTCTTAGCAAGTTAAGTCGTAACCAGACCATTAGAATACAACGCCGAAAGCGACACATTAACGCGCTAACCTAAATAAACATCGTTTTCTGATAACGAGGAGCTTCTGACGTCAGTTGTGCGGTCAAATAATCGAATGTGTGGGTGGACGGTAAAAAACCGAATGTAGTAGACCTATTCGAGGTTTAGTATTATTATCTTTTCATTTGTGGTTTTTGCGGTGAATGTAGACTTGTTTTGTGTAAGCAGGGTCTGAAAAGATTTAGCTATGAGCTTCAAGAACCCGTCTGTGTGGTTTTCGGCAAAGGTTGAACATCAGTATCTGTAATTCCTCGCGTGTGCTAGTAGTAACTAGATACTGTGAAAACAAATCTGCCTGCCAAAAGTTTATTTTTATACTTTGCCCCACACTAGGATTTCTCCTGTGTCATGGATACGTTTACAGACATAAACTCCACACGCAATACACCCAGACCCGGATCAATCACCTGCAGATCATACAAATATTTGTTTCATGCGGGAATCGAACCCGTGACCCAGAGCACAGCAACCGACTGTGTCAGCCACTGCACCAACCGTGCCGTCCAATTTAGTGATCATTGAGAGGCTTCGAGAATCAGTTCTTCGAGGCAAATTGCTCATAGAACTGGCATTGGCGCAAAAAAGTTCTCGAATGGAGACCGCGCACTGGAAAACGCAGCGTGGGATGATCTCCAGCGAGGTGGACAGACGACCTGGTGAATGTCGCTGGGAGGCATTGGATGCGGGCGGCATGTAACCAGTCGTTGTGGAAATCTGTGGGAGAGGCAGTGGGCGTCCTTTGAGTTATATGATGATGATGATAATGATTTGCCTATATTCCTTCAGTTAAATGTTGATACATAGCCGCATACCGACATTTAACTGTCGGAATATTGGTATTATTAAATATATCATCATCATCATAGTGTTAAGTCCCACAGCGAGCATAATCTAAAAAAACTGAGAAGACACTCGATCATACATTGCCTTACCCAACCCGGGTTGGCACACCTACCACATGCAAAAAAACCACGAACATTAGGCCAGTGAGACCGCCTTACAATATAAAAAACAAAAGAAAGACTCGAGTCGAATACACGCAAACGTATTGCGACTTGGCACCATGTAGTTACCGTCCCCACTAGACCCAGTAATAGGAAACGTCGACATCGTTAGCCTGGCTGTCAATTTGTCTTGGAGATTCACTTCAATTATTTGCGCACAGTCACCTGAGGACAGTGCCAAGGCGTGAGTAATGGCGCCAGTGGATGACACATGTGATGTAATTTTAGAGAAGATACTACGAATCTATTTACTACGAGTTTCAGAAAAAGAAAAATCGAGATATTTAATGCCTACTCTAGTTCCGTAGTAAAAGATTATTTAAGTGCCAGATTATTTATCGTTTCACAGAGTTCGTTTAGATGTGTCAAGATAAATCTTTATTAGATCTATTTTATTTATATATTTATTTATCTTGAAAAGTGAAAGAAGCGATAAACGACTCAGCTTCGGGTACGACAACGCACTTAAATAACAAGGAGAGCTCAATCGCTCTCCGTTGGATCTAGTGGGAGCAAGCAATACTTGAGCTATTCTATTTAAATAACTAGCAAATGTGAAGCATTTCGAGTGATGAATGGGAAATTGTAGTGTCATTTAACGTAGGAACATCAACTTAGATCTGTTTGTGATTTTAGTCTATTTTTTTCTTTCATTCAAGTGAACCTGTAAAGTTCATTACTGAATATATGCCTTCTAAAAGACTGCTACAAAGAATGGCATAAGGGAATACTGCCATAACCATGTCTCTTAGCCAAAGGATTACTGATCCCACTATGTTATTATTAGCGTACTAGAGAATGCCGCTGCCCATCTTCTTGACATGCCTTTGTCGCTTTAAATGATGAAGAATATGAAGAAGAAAAAGAAAAAGAATGATGAATGACACAGGGTGGCCTCATCTTTCCTCAGTACTAAATTTATATTTTGTCTTATACATATCCTTTAAAAAAAATAAAGAAACTCTTTTTCGATCAAAGATCAAAAATATTTGCATACAATATCCGATTTTTTTTAATTATACCGACAAAAAAATGTAGTTTGAAAAAAGAATACTAAGCTCTTTTAAAACATGAAATATTGAAATGGTAGACATCGCAACATCGGGCTTATATCAATTATCGATATCATCGATCAGAGATAATGGCTACAAAAAGTTTAAATGCGCGTATGCATCGCTACTCTAAAGGTAATTAATTAAATGATTAATTACTCAGCACTTCGACAGCATTTGCTAATCAAAAATCTATAGGAATTGGGTGGTAAGGAATGCCAAGAGACAGAGGATGTCAGAAATATACTTAAGTAACGAGATAGAGGAAATAGCAGGAATCATCATCGTGTCAACCAAAAGACGTCCACTGCTGGACAAAGGCCTTCCCCATAAACTACCGGTAACATGCCATGTGATCATTTTGGGAGGAATCTGTCCTCACCACGCTTGGCGGGCGGGTTTATGAGCGTAGAATCGCTGCTGTTTCACAGAAGGGATGCTGCTGTCCATCCCTCGGCTTTAGAGTCCCTTAGTCGCCTTTTACGGCATACACGGGAGAAGATGGACTGGTGCTATCTTTTTAAACCACATGGAAATACAGCAGGAATACTGTGGCTATATGGTAAAAATTGAAAGAATATAAGAGGTTTATGCCAAAAGCTACACAAACTAAGGCAGTTGAGATCAAGCAAAAACGAAGACTTAAATATATTTTATATAATATTGTGATTATTCCGATAATTCTATATTTGTTTCAATGACATAAATTTGTTGTATGCTTATTTTTATATTCAATTTATTTCTTTAGATTTGATACTGTAAGCACGAGGACTCAAGTGTCGAATACAAGGCTGTACGTTGAATAGGATCGCTGAATTGCCCTACAATATGGTTAAGCTGAGCGACGCTAATGCATGCGTCATGCTCGTGAACGAGTGCTGTCTGTTGGAATTGGTCACCTTTTATTTATAAACTGTAATAAAAATTAAAATCAGGCTTGTGCAGACTTTACAAAGTATTGTATGTGGAATTCATGTTTGTAAACGCACCCACGACACAGGAGAAATGCGAGTGTGGGGCAACGCTTTGTTTTTAAAAAAAAAAGGAAAATCCTCCTTACTTATGTGAGAACAGTAGACATTAATATTGGAACATGTTAAGTAAAATTTAGAAAGAGTAACCATGGAGGTTTTTGCCTGTTCTAGTTCATAGGAAGTCATCTTAGAACGCGGCAACTGTTCCTGTAAATGGTTTTTAAACGAATAAAATATATCTCCAATTTTCGTATGTATTCGCGTAGTCTAATTGAATGACTATTCTGAATAAAAAAAATATAAATATAATTATTTTATTTTGTAGGTCTACTTCTTTCTTGTAGTTAGCGGCTAACCTTGTGTCAAAGTTTTTCAACGTGCCCTAAGGCTTCTGATTGGCTTAACGACTGTCTTCTTAATGACAAAAACCAGGAACGACGATTTTACGTGTGCTTCTGAGAGCACGAAGACGCTCAATTAAAATACCACTTTGCGGTCACCCATCCAAATACTGGCCGCACCAAGTGTTGCTTAGCCTCACCGAGCGTTTACTGATCAGTGAATGCAACTGACTATGGATGCCTCATATTAAACGTAAAATCTACATCACAAATGCTCTAATACTTTCCAGATCTAACCAGCAGGACACTGATATCAGTTCAAAAAGCTATTACGTAGTGAATTTGAAAAATTCTAGACCCGGAATAAACTTATAATACTCAGAGAACGCTCCTATTTAGATCGTCATAAGCCACATAATCCTCAAAAAATGAAAAGAAAACCCATTTTTCATGAGACATAAATAGGCCACTCGTATCGATATCTCGCTCCTCTTAGCAGGACGTTAAATTGTGCGTAAAAGATATAAATCAAATATGAACGATTTATTCCTCCTTCATAAAATTATTTTGGTCATCCCTCGCACAGATTACCGTAAAAGCGTTCACGCATTTTATCTTAAGCATTATTTTAATGGGCGTTATAAATTACAAAATGTGTTGAATTGATATTTTATAAAAGGAAAGTTGGAATGTTCGACTTAAGAGTGGCGTTTTATTTTTATTATCTTTTGGATCCTAGGATTTCCAGGCTCTGCTTGATTATAAATATGGTTATTGGGTTCACTAGCGCAACAAAAATACTTTATGGCATATTTTTCTTGCACAGTGCAAGAAAAAATATGCCTTAAATATACATATTTCATGGAACGGTATCAAAGGTGTGCAATTCTAATCTTTGTTACTAAATTATAATTAGGTGAACACATCTTCCTAACAGTTTTTTTCTTTAAGCTTTTTTTTTATTGTCAGATAATGACGTAACGACTAAGTATTTCGTCTGGTGGTAAGTATAACGCCTGCCCATAACAATTATAAGCTACGCAGGAGTATTTTTGCGTGGAACCTCACTGCGCTCTGCCTCTGTTTCAAAAGGTAACATTATCATATTATATTATATCATAGTATTTTTAAAATGCTTATTCTGAGGTCTTGTATTAGGTTTGTGTCTTCATCTGGCGGAAATGGATGCGTGAGTCTATGATCAGACATGCTCCCTCCGCCAGAGCGACGCAAGTGCAGTACGCGTACAAGCGCGTCGTCAAGGCCGTCTTACCGCGCTTCTGAGCCTGGGTCAAGAGGAGCGAGTGCTTCACTTACCACCTGTCACCGATATTCACTGGACACGGGAGTTTCGGCCTGCACAGGATAGAATACAAGGTCACAGCACAGTGCTACCACTTTGGAAACGAGCAGGATACCGCACAGCATACGCTGGAGGAGTGCCGTGCGTGGGCTGCCGAGCGATGGATCCTGGTCGATCGGATCGGGTAAGATCTCTCTCTGCTGCGAACTTGCTCAACGAAAGAGGAGAGGGCATCCGCCCTGGTGCCAATCTCTCATATGAGAGGGGCGTCAATATACGGTAGGGGGAACCCTAGGTGCACATATCGGTGCATTTGCATGCTCATACCGAGCTATCCCCGGGACGCCGGTGGCACGCATGTGGTCAAGTCTCACCGTGTGTAAAGCATAGCGCACAGTAAGGCTTCGGGGAATCGCTTATATTCCCCAACGAGACGTGTCGTCTAAAAGCGTGGCACTAATGGCAATAGGCGGCTCCAGTGTCATTTCTTTCGAATTCCTAGAGGCCCTTTTAGTGCCGAAGTTGGCCGCTTGGGTGCTATCGATGGTAGGAGTCCTGTGTTAGACAGGATGAAAAAAAGTTTTCTGACGTGAGCTTATGAAAAGCATATAACTATCCTTATCCAGATTAGGTTGCGTAAACCAAAAAAAAATTATGTTGCCCAGGTTTGTGGGAACCTATTTGTCGGTCACAACTTCACAATGTGAAGTCTACACCTTTGCTTTTTCGTATTTATTTTATCAGAAAAACTAACAAAGTTTTCAAATAAACTACAAGTTCCAAATAAATAACATCTTGCGAAAGATATTTATATACGAAAGAAAACAAATAGAAGTTTTTGTAATTTGTCAACTGGCGAGCAAATAAACAAATTCTTTATAAGTATGTAACTACTGTTCTTTGTGAAAACTATAATAATATTATGTTAAAGAGGTTGTTTATATGACAGGGGGAAGGAAATATTAAAATATTATGAAGAAAGTATGATCAAGGGGATATTGAAAACATTAGATTACTTAAAGAGTTTTATGTCATTTTTCAAGAACATACATATACAGGTTTTCGATGAATATTGAATTAATAGAATAAACACGCTATTTGACTTTCGACTGTGATCCTATACAAGAACATGTCTCTCAATTTCTTCGTGTAGGCGCCGTAATGGTCCACGAATTACTATATAAACTGCACCCGAAGTGTATGAGTAAGAAATAAAAAAGCTTATTAGGTAAAACACAGATTGGGGTATCCAGTAAAGTAAGAGACACTTCCGCAAACTGTAATTTCCTAGTGTAAGCTACGTCACTACTGCCGCATTTCTGTTTTGGTATAAATTAAGTTCAAAATACGTAAACTTAAAATCGTTGCCGCGCACTCGGATTTCTCCTATTCTGTGGGTGAAGTTTACAGACATAAAATATCACGTGCACAAATATTCAAACTCGGAATTGCATCAACCGAGCAACTGAGTGAACGATACAGCTAATGATAGTCTTTTTTATCTATGTTGGGTTTGCTTCCAATGTATTTAGAATAGGCGCTCACAGCCAGTTACACTACTGATTGGTAAATAATCGATGAGGTTAAGGAACACTCGACGCAGTCAGTCTATCGATGGGTGGTTAATATAATACAACAGTGGTATTTGAGAGCGTCTCCAGGCTTCGGAGGGCATGTCAAATCGTTGGTTCCAGTTATTCTCATTGGGCGATAGTCGTTAAGCCAAGTCGAAGGCCTTTGGGTAGCTTCAACAACTCTGACACAAGGTCGGCCACGAACCAAATGAAAAGAAAGAAGAGTATGCGACTGAATATCAGTATTTTACGACTAATACACTCAACGTGTTCCGTGTGGTGTCCGGATTAGGAATATAGCACCACTCCATCTCCTCCCATGGATGTCGTAAAAGGCGACTAAGGGACTTAAAACCACGGGGATGGGCAGCAGCGTCCCCTCTGTGAAATAGCGATTAGATTAGAATAGTAATTCTGCGCTCACCAACTCGCCAGCCAAGCGTGGTGAGTACTGGCAAGTTCCCCCCAAAATGACGACACAATTCTGGAAATCTACGGGGGAGGCTTTTGTTCAGCAGTGGACGTCTACAGGCCGGTATGATGATGATGACACTCAACGGTGTGGGATACAAAGCCTTTATCTGCCAAAAAACGTACAAAAAGGTAATAACTTCACGAGAATTAGACGATAAAATTCCACATTATAACATTTTAAAAGCTGTCACAAACGGAAATGTAATGTTCTCATACATCACCGTCCACCCTTTTGTCCCGGATAAAAATCTTATTTGGAATATTAGCACAAAAACCTCATATGTGGGCCGCACTAATTATTTTATTAGTATGAAAGTTGGTTGCGGCTTCCAAAGCTTAGGACCGACCCGGCTTATTTAATAAAATAATGGTTGAACCCAAAAGGAGCCCAGAATTACAGAAAGAATATATGAGTAGAGGGTTCACACACGTGAATTATTAAGTGTGTGTAAATGAAATATGTGTTTCTGGATCCACGTAGAAAGTAAGTATGAATAAAATTTATTTTCATTCTCCTTTTTATGCGGTTAGTGGCCAACCTCGTGTCGCAGTTGTACAAGCTGCCCAGAAGCCTTCAAGCCTAGCCTAGTGACTACAACCGGGACCGACGATTTTACGTGCCCTCCGAAGCAACTGAACGTCTCATTTCAAACACCAATGCGGTCACCCATCCATAATTTGCCGATCAATGAGTGGCACTAGCTATGAGGGCCTCAATTTCATTCTCATAGGAATCGATATAGATAACATTACATTCTTATAAATGGTAACTTAGAAGTAAGACATCGCACTTTCTCTTATCACAATACTCTACGATATACCTGTTTTAATGAGCATCAAGGGGAATATACATAGATGTGTTATCATCATCATCATATCAGTCAAAGAAAGTCCACTACAGAGCAAAGTTGTCTCCCATAGATTCCACAATTATGTCATCATTTTGGGGGAATTTGCCAATACTCACCACGCAAGCAAGCGGGTTAGTGAGCATAGTATGACTACTGTTCAACAAAAGAATCGCTGCTGCCCATTGAGCCCTTTGAGTCCCAAAGTCGCCTTTTACGAAAAACCACGGGAGGAGATGGAGTGGTGCTACATTCTTAATCCGGTCACCACGATACAGCATAGATATGTGGTCAATCCATATCCCCCTTAATGCTCATCGATACCCACCAAACAATGAAAGTAACTGCAGTTTTTTCCCATCCGTAGAAGCATACAACCTTCCAAAACCTTCCTTCCTCAACCATGTCCATAGTTCCTTTCATTGCCGTTTGAAGGAAATTACTCGCGGTAATTAGGGCATCTCATCACGAACATCAAAGCCATTTGATTTTATGAGATTCCCTACAAACCGGATCACGGAGTTATCTTTTATGCTGAACCTGTAACGCTGCGAGTTTAAACAAGTATTGTGCTAATTTGACTTTAATTAAATTTTGGTTTATTGGAATATGCTTTGAAAGTTTACCTGGAAGTTTTGAGATGAATAATTTGTTTTTATTATACAAACATTTTTACCTTTAAGTTTGCTGAGTTTATACAATGTTCGATCTTTTGAATATTCTCTCTGTATAAATCACTACAAAACATAACTGAATTTTACTTAAGTTATTTATGGACTTCGAACTGCTTTATTAAGGTGATTTGGTAGCGGTGGATGGGATCCAAGCCGGTCTGTGCTCTATCCACGCTGTCACTGATTATCGATACAATCTAATTCTAATACAAAAGATCATAATAAATCCATCAGTCTAGGAGCTGCGACGATATTTGATTGCTGTTATCGTGTCTGTTTTAAACATGCTGTAACGAAGCTAGATTACAGCGATATCGACTGTATAGTTTAACATGTACAGGAAAGCACTAGCTTGACATCCACACGAAATTACAAGATATATCGACAGATTTCCTTTCCCGTCCCTCAACAACCGCTTTCTGAAATATAATAGTGTTGTCGATACCACATTTCCTGTAAACGTCGATAGGTGACCGCTTCTTCTGGCAAAATGCCAAACTCGAGTAATTTCGTGTCAAAATAAATGGTCCCTTTGTAACTTCTATAATACTCTTGGTGTCATAATATAAATGAGTTGTATTAATCGTGTCGTGTTTTTTGTGTCAATTAAATACTTCAGTATATTATTCATGACACGCGCTCCGTTCCGGTATGTCTATTAATTAAGTTTCTGTTTGTAATGAGCTTTATTTTCTTCTAATTTCGTATTTGCTTTAACTTTTATAAGACATGATTAATGGCCTACACGCGAATTATTAAAAACGTTTTACTCATTTGTTTTACTCAAATCACTTATTTGTATATGCGTGATTTGTTTATTCACAAATAAAATAAAGTCCCCGATAGCGCCTGTATCTCGTAGCGCTAATCTCAACTCCTGAATATTCATCATCATCGCTTTCATCTTCAGCAATCAAGTGCACTGCTACCCCTTCTAACACATCAGTACAATGTTAGGGAATAGTGCAACGTTTGACAAAAGAATAGTCGAAAGCAGTATAAAACTTTATAACAAAAGATATACCGACTTCAAAAACCCTACACGATGTAAAAGTATTAAAACCACTGAAAAGGAAAAGAAACCTTATTTATGAAGTCGGGCGGGGCCAGGTATGCCCAACCATGGTTCATGCAGACCAACGAGGACGAGAAGTTATATTTTATACCTGGCCCCATTCAGTGAAAATGTATGTAAGAAAAATTTCCAATTTGATATCAGTATTTAACACTATAAATAAGAATGACTCAAATCGGTTCTCTGATCTCAAAGGAATCGAAACTATTAAGACATCATCTAGATAAGCGCAGTCAAATTAACCTGTTTATTGAGGCTGGCAAGAAAACCACTCAATCAAATGTAATGAAATTTATAAGGGAAACATTCTGCACCTGTTAGAATAAGAATTGCTCAAATTGGTCTACAAATCTCGGAGTAATCGGTGTGTATAAACAAAAAATACGCATCGAATTGAGAACCTGCTCCTTTTTGAAGTGGGTTAAAAACTCACGCACAGTACAGGTAAGGCTGCTAATTCTCTTGATATTCATCATTATCATCATATCAACCAAAAGACGTCCACTGCTTAATAAAGGCTCCCCATAGATGACTGGATACACGCCATGTTTCGTAATTTTGAAGGTGTTTATCCCTTACTCACCACGCTTGATGAGCGCCGAATTACTGCTGTGCTACAGAAGGGTGTTGTTGCCCATTGCTCAGGTTTAGATCCCCTTAATTGCCTTTTTCGATATCCATGGAAGGAGATGGAGTGGTACTATATCTAATCTTAATTTTTATTAAAGACTTTGCCCCACACACGTGTTCTTCCTGTATTGTGTGTGTTTATAGATACAAATTCCACACACAATACACCCAGACCCGGAACAACTACCTGGGGATCATACAAATATATGTTACGTGCGAGAATCAAACCCGCGACCCGGAGCGCAGCAGCCAACTGTGTCAGTCACTGCACCAACTGTACCGTCATTACAAATCTGGACACCACACGGATTTGATATTCACTTAGTTGCTTTCAACAACACCCAAGAGCAGTGGTTGTTCTCTTACCGGGAACCACAATGTATATTATTTTAAATATCATTTATTATTCCAATAACAATAGGTACACCTCATTGGCAGTCCATACTGCACTCATATTTGTCAAATGCATGAATCATTAAATGATATCATTAGTCTGTAGGTACATCGGTGGTCAGTTGTTGTTCGGATTCTTAGAACAACGCGACTACATTAGAATAACAAAGTGACCTGAAAGTGGCTAGCAGAGACCACTTGTGTTTTAACAGAGATATTCTTGGAAAATGTAGGCGGTATTGTAGTTCTAGTAAATTACCTTGTAAACAACTTCAACTCTTACCACAACCTAGGTAATATACTTTTAAAAGCATGTATAAATCCTTTCCATAGTCTGTTATTATACTTCGGCGTATTAAAAAAAAAACTATATTTGAAGTTGGAGCGCTGTGGCCAATAATTATATTAAATTTAAATAAGTATTTTCTTTTATTGTTTATTTTTTTTATTTTAGATGAACACACAATCATATTGACGGGCCGTGATCTTCATATGAACAGCCTACTGCTAAACATGGGCCTCTCTTATTATGCGTTACAAAGATGAGTCATATTCGCTTAAGAGAAAAAAGAAGAAATAAATAAAATATTTTGTTTTGGACAATTACAAAATGAGACGGAAAGTTTATTACTAACGAATTCAAACATTCACTGTCAGTAGCGGTGCTGTACGAGGCCAAAAATGGTCTTTATCTCAACGAATGCTGCAACAATGTATGCTGCAGCGCTGGTTTTCTGATAGGGCCTATATTCTATATCTATATTATCACCATGCTTCGCAGGCGAATCTGTGATTGAGTTACATATGTTATTATTAATAGACATCCAGACGCCGCCCATTCTCTTGATATAAAAATCCCTTAGTTAATGATACCAACGAGAAAGAGTCTCGTTCTCTTCACATGAATTCCTGAAGTATTTTAAATTTCATAAACGTCTTTGCAGATATTGTCTATCCTCTCAAATGTAACCATAACCGATATACCAGTTACGCGTTCAAAGAATATTTAAAAAATAAAGAAACAAAATTATTCATATCCCTAAAATACAACATAGGCCTATCACAAGGCCCATGAATAAATCAGGATCAAAATTTTCAAATTCCTAACAAACATTGTTTAGAAAACTCACCGTAGGTTTTTCGGCGTACATCAAAAGTTTTGCCATTTAAGTAACTAGTTGAGCTCGGTAAGAAGAATGTAAATTTATGAATGCATAATTTATTCATTGCCGGTTATTGCGCACAAATTCACACAATGGTTGAAATTTATTCGTCTGACACCAACTTTCGAATTCTGAGAGAAGTGATTGCAATATTTTTTTTACGTCTTTTGTGATTCGATTTTAATTCAAATTCAGGTTCGAATGTTAGGTATTATTACTGAGTAAATAATAAAGTGTCATAAACGGTGACTACGGGATTAGCCGGAGGATGGGCAGCAGCTTTTTTTTTGGCTTCTCGCATACATTTCTGGGAAATGTGGTTGCTTAACCGGTCATTTTCTGGCGAAGCCAAAAGAGGCCTCCAGCCAGGCTTAAATTTTATATTTAAAACTAAGCAACTTTCGCTAAGGGCGCCCCCTGCGGGACACGGACCTCGGCTTAGGGCGTTGCTGGGGATAACAAGCTATTATTTTGGGGACAGCTGGATCGGTATTATTTAAATTGTATTAGGGGACATTTAAAGCTACAGGCTCGGCACGGGCCGGCGCGAGCAAGAGACGGGAGGGAGAAGTGCTAACTTGAACAGATGGGCAGCAGAGTCCTTCAACTATATTTCCAACTGAAATATGATCGCCAACAAAATCCCCCAATGAGCACAAACGTACAAGACAAATCCAGACCAATCATTGTGGCTTTATTCTTTCAGTTAAATAATTTATCAGATAATTAAGTCCTAACAGATACTTTTACACACCATATTGTATATAATGGAGGGCATTTCGCTACATGCCAAACGCTGGGAATGCAGAAACTCAGGGCTATCTCACGTGTTTTACAATCTATGTTCTCCAAATTATTTAGGACAGCTCTTTATACATTGAAAAATATTTTGCAGATATACAATACAAACAATGCAGGTACAAATGGTTTCCACGGCAGCCGCATGTGCAGATAAGAATTAACGCCCCACGTCCCTGTCGTCAACATAGTCTGACTATAAAAAGCATTTTTTATTATAATTGTTTTAATGGGTATTTTAAACTTCCCATTATTAAGATCCTTTGGAGGCCTATGTCTACCAGGAGGACGTTTTTGGCTGAAATTATGATGACACTTAAATGATTTAAAGATCTTTCAAGTTTTGTAATAAATGACAACAAATACATATTATTTAGAATATATAGATTTTTTCTACGGTGGGTACTGGAATGTGTGATTTGTGAGTCTATTAATGAAAAGCGTTATTTATTTATAATCTGAAAATTATTACTCCGATTCTTTGCGTGTGGTGTCTTGATTAAGATATAGCACCCTAAGATGTTTTTATAAGTGTAGATGCGTTGTCCGCACTCTGAGATGGTCACATGAAAGCAAGGTAACTGTCCGGAGTTCACTTAGTCGCGCACCGACCAGTGTTATGGCTCGTCGTGAATCATAGGGGTAGTTCAGTAACATATTCTGAAAAAATTATGCCATCCTGTGTTTATAGACGACGCACGAAGTATACTGCTATTGTGAGAGTAAGTCGACATTGTAAATAAAAAATTGTATTTAGTTTTATTTTTTAGTACACGGTCTAATAGGGACTGGCACGCCGTTTTGTAGTGCAATAATGTTCGTGTGTGGCCCGTCTATTAGTAAAATGTCACAACTCAATTATTTTTCTCCGCGGAGGAAATGCTAATGTTTTCACCAATGCTACTAGGAAAAGGAGTGAAGAGTGTGTCAGTTTCTTACCGGCTGAAACCACCGCGGTGGTCATCTTTGGCCCCAGGATCTCGAGACCAAAGGCCTCGGATCAAGGATAACAAGAATGAGATAAATAACAACACTCACTGCGATGAATAGCAAGTTCTTCAATCGATAATTTTGATAGAATTCCCTTATAATATTTAATTATAGCGATTGTTCAGTAGCCCGTATTCGCTAATTGATATTCGGGCTCAGATGAATTGTACTCAAAATTAAATCAAATTCTATTTATTTTATTCATACAGTGACGTATTTTAAACCTGCGTTTAATAACATTTACATTTATTTCATATTGATAACGATTTACATTCTGCACGAGACCTATCTCAGCTGTATCTGCTATTACTTTATTTTAATTGTAACTACATTTAAACTGTAGTTAATTCGGGTGGTATCCGATTAACTGAAATCGGACGAGGTATTTTGGTACAAATTGCGGGTATTTTAGTCGGCAATTTGTAATCGGATCTCATGAATCGTCTCGTGAATTAACTCAATTAATAGAATATTTTTGGCAAAGCTTTGATAAATTAAATTGTGTATTATGAAAAAGAAGCAAAGAAATTTATTAAATATGTACAGCAGAAAAATAGTAAAAATCAAGTAGAAAAGTAGGTAAGCATAACAAACGACATTATACCCCAAAATCTAAGATAATAATAATTATATTACCTACCGACATGTGCTAAATCGGTTCACAGCACACTGCAACATTACATCACTCCAAAATCGACCATACTGCACTGTCTACTAGAGATGTGTAAGTAATGTGCGTAATATTACTCAGGTAATATCACCCTACGATGTGGTGCAACATTACAAATTACGCGAGAGAAACAAAGATCACACTATCACCCACACATTATTTACTTCTGAGTTCTGTAGTGAAAATAAGTTTACGTATGTGATGTTTCTTTTCTCGTTTCTCTCGTGTAATTTCTCTGTCGGTGTATCGCGTAGCCGAATGAAACCGAATGAGATTGACCGAAACAATTGACAAACGACCAGAATACAATAATAAAAATGTTGATTCAAGTATCTATGTAAATAAAATAAAATAAAAACTCGCTCATTCTATATTAGTATTATAGGTAATACTACAAACATTATATTAGTACATATATAATTCAAATTAAGTAATAAATTAAATAAGTAACAAATGAACAAAGTAGTAATAAATTACTTTATCAGTGTATACCATACTAGGTTGCAAACTAAATTATGATAAAAAATATTACTTTTTATCCCCATGTGCCGAGTGCAAGTAATATTACAGTACGAAGTACGAACGCATGAAGTAATTATTCTGGTATAAAGAGAACAATATCTATCGAACGCGTCGGGTAATGTTGCGAGTGATGTGTAATGTGTAACGTTTTCGAGTATTATCACCTGACTACAAAAGTGATATCACATCACTTTGAAGGGTAATGTTTTGCGCATGTCTACTGTCTACAGTACAGTTATATCTCGATTGGTGCCAAGACGCAAATGTGAATATGTATTATACTTATTTTTTTTCCAACAAAAACAATTTTTCCTTCCATCGAAAGCGGTGTGGCGCATATCGAAAATCCAAATAGATCAGTTAGTGAATCGCATGAAAGTAACTGTACCAGTGATTTCAGGAAATACTTAATATGATAATTATCATCGAGACAGTAGTATTTGCTATCAATATAAATTTATGAAATCATGATTGATTCTAGTTGAGTTTTTAACTCTATGAAACCCTGAAAACTATTAAGTAAGCCATGCTCAGTAATGTAAAAGGTTATACTGACCATAAATCTTCGACCACTGCGCAGGCGGTCTCCAATCCGGGTAATGCTTGGGAAATTTATCCCTCGTCCAGTATGTATGCAGCACCATTTTATACACAGTCATTTTATCCGGGTTACACACGTCAGTATCACCGGCTGTCGCCGCGGCAAACGCCGGCAGCAACATCACTAGTAACAACCACGCCATATCGATATCGACTATCGACATTGTCACAACACTAAAGCATAGTGGTTTATGTCACAACATTTCACCTTTGTACCTGTAAAGAAACATTTTTCATATTAATAATGAAAGAAAAAATGAGAAAGGTATACAAACAAGTTGACAGATATAAATAAACGGCCTCATTGATGTTTTAAAGCAGGGCCAGTTTTCCGGGTCGGTTATAATGCTTTCAGAGAATTTCAAGCGATTTTGTTTATGGTTGAATTCGTAGCAAATCCGTGTTTTAGGGTTCCGTACGTCCGAATGGAAAAAAACGGCAGTACCCTTATAGGATTACTCGTGTGTCTGTTCGTCCGTCTGTCACAGCTGATTTGCTCCGAATCTACTACATCGATTAAATTGAAATTTGGTACACATACTACTCTGTCAAGAAAGTAACGGGAAAAGATCAATAATACACAAAATGTTTGTTATTCATCCAAATTTATTTTATCACCTTCAAAGTATGCTCCTTCAGAAACGATACACTTACGCTAACGAATAATCCAATCATCAAAACATTTTTAAACGCTGTTTCCGGAATTGAGTTCAGTTTTCGCCGCGAATTCTCCTTTATGTCTTCTACCGATTGAAAACGGGTGCCACGAAGTGGTCATTTGAGTTTAGGAAAAAGAAAGAAGTCGGCTGGAGCCATATCTGGTGAATATGATGGTTGCTCGATGGTATTTGTTGAGTGTTTGGTCAAAAATTCGTTCACAATAATAGCCGTGTGTGAAGGCGCATTATCGTGGTGCAAAATCCATGAATTTTCTTTCCAGAAATCTGGCCTTTTTCTTCGAATTTGATCGCTTAAATGCCGCATAACACTCAAATAATATTCTTTATTTAACTTACAGCAAGAATTCCGAGTGCACAACACCGCGATAGTCAAAGAAAACAGTCAACATGACTTTGACTTTTGATCGACTTTGGCGTGGTTTTTTCAGTTTCGGTTCAGTTGGAAGGCGCCACTCCGAAGCTTGTGCTTGTGCGTGCTTGTGCTTGTGACTAGTTTGCATGTCAAACTCGTAAACCCACGTCTCGTCACCAGTAACAATGCGTTTCATGAATGTTGGATCGGAGTTGACTCGTTCTAGCATGTCCTCAGCGACTCTCAAGTGATTGAGTTTTTGAATTCTGGTCTTTTGGGACTAGCCGAGCGGTAACATGTTTCATACCCAAATGATTAGTTAAAATGGTACGGATCGACTCATGAGATACAGAAAGTTCGGCGGCTATCTCTCTCAAAGTTGAATGAGGATTTTCAGTCACTATTTCCTTCACTTTTGCGATGTTAACTTCAGTTGCAGACGTTGATGGCCTACCAGAGCGAGGCAAATCTTCCATCACATATCGACCGCTTTTGAACGCTTTGTACCACTCATAAGCACGTGTTTTTGATAAGGTCGATTCACCGTAAGCCTTCTGTAACATTTTCAGTGACTCCAAACACGAAATTCCATTGGCGATGCAAAATTTAAGACTAACTCTTTGTTCAGTATTTTTGTCCATAATGAAATTTGCTATACACACTAGATATGATATAACTAAAAACAGCACTGTATTTAATATAAATAACAGATGCACCTCAAACTCCGCGCCAAAATGGAAAACAGTTGTGCCAATCTAACAACAACAATAAAAACAAAAATTTGAATTTGGAACCATAAACAAATCATCCATTCCCGATACTTTTTTGACTGAATGTATGAATTTCTGAAACCCAAACACGTACGTGTAATGTAAATAAATGAATTTTGAATATGGGGGTGACTTTTGGGAGGCAATAAAGAAAATTAAAGAATAAAGTTTTGCATACTGTATCGTACAACATATGAAATGGAAGGGCTTGAATGAGGGTCTCAAATATTTGTGTATTTTATAATTTTAAAACATATATTTTCAAAGTTATTTAAGAAAATTGACGAAAATTGAACTTCCCCCGCCGTATCTCCGAAACAACTGAAGCGAAAAAATTTAACTTAAAAAACAGTAGTTCTTTCTAACGTTTGCGGTTGGAATGTTAAGTTATTGATACAAGACCGAATTCAACAATAGACAATATATTCAGTAATTTTGGAACCCTCTCCACGCGAGTTCGACGTGGAATTGTCCGGCTGATTTAGATTACAGGAAACGTATAAGAAGTCTATGATCCTTAAATAAAATGGTAAATCAAGGTAAATTATGTGTGATATTATACGAAACGGACTCAGTAAAGTGAAACTATAACTTTGGGCACGATGAAAGTAAAACTTCAAGGTCAAATTTGAGTGCAACGTATTATGTGTAACGTTGCGTGTGCGTATGCGCGGAGATAAAAGTCATGTGCGCATGCGCGTGCATAAAAGACATGTGCGCATGCGTTTCACTTATATCACGTATACTGAGTTGGAGGCGCTCTATTTTTTCTGTAGCTACGTAACTCTATCCTATCACTGCTATATAAACATAAACCTACTTTCTATTTTTAACTTTACCTCTGATCCTATTTTCATCGTACACCTACATTTTATTTACGAATGAATGAGTGTGTTTAGTGAAACAGTTGCCTGCCTGACTTCTGGGTGAACGACCGGTCTATTTCTGTCCCTTTGAGGTGAGATATTGGATGGATTGCGCCCGAACTTTTGACGCGTATCCAAGTGCTAGAGGAACTTGTCTTGTCTTAAGTATGTTATTTTTCTTAGGGGATTACGGAGAAGTTCAAACGGTACGAAGTTAAGCCGTTTGGTTTCCTCTTAGTAAGATAAAGTACCACTAAATAGTGGGTAATCCTCTCAGGTTAGTCAATTCGACAGCGACATGTGCCTGAGGATAAATAACAAATTATTTCTACTTGATCCTCTACAAACGTGTGATTATATGGGTTACTATATACCAAACCGTTCCCAAGTTACAACCACCAAATTGGTTGTTTAAGGCATTTGCCCAGTGGGGTACCAGACCATGACCGTTCTATGAACATAGCAGGCGTGGAATAGAAATGACGAGACCACAATGCACACTAAACGTATCGTACCATGCACTAAGCATACTGACCGCTTTATTAATTATTATTTTTTTGGATCCGGTGGACATACATCATGTACTTTTTCCACCCTGAGAAAGGGCGGCGAGGCATGCAAACTTCGGATACAGCAACTCGAATAATCTCCATCTAAATCCACCAATTGTTGCCGCGCCTCTAGCACATCTTGGAGGGGATGACTGTAAAGCCAGCCAGGTCACCGCCTCTGACGGAGGGAAGGCAACTGTAAAGAGGCCACCCTCCCAGGCAGCTCTCGGGGGGATTGTTAAGGATTCCCCGAAGCCTCGCTATGCGCTGTGGCGTACGGCGGTACGTGACCACATGCACACCGTTGTCTTTCCGGGGGTCACACTACACGATATGCGCAGATATGCCACGATGATACCCTGCAGATATGGGGGGCACTGATGGTGGACTAGCGCCCCCCTAATCATGTCCCACGGGAAAGACTTAAAGGCGTTGATGATATCAAGGCTGACAGCCAACGCCACCCCACCGCGCTGGGACACTGCCTGTTCCGACGGCGATCGTACGCCAAGAATCGCGTCAATAGTGGGCCGCCGCTGCCGGAAGCCACAGTGGCTGTCGGCCATGTCGGGACCAATTCGCGACAAGTGCTCAACGAGTCTTCGAGCAATAATTCTCCCTTCCTTCCTTCTTCAAGAGAACCAATCCGGCTTCCTTCCAGCCGGACGAGAATACACTGTGACGGAGGCAGCTGGTGAACAGCCGTCTCAAGCGGTCCCCAAGAGACTGCAGTGCATACACCCACGCACGACAAGCAACCACTGCCGCTGATTTTCATCCGCAACGACATCGAGTCACTGATATGTTGCTGACCTTTAGTCATGCTACTATTATAGCCATAAAATAAAATAGAATCGTATATTAAGTAAGCATGTAAGTATTCCTTTACAATCGTCCCCGAGAAGTACCGGGAGGAGTGGCCTTTTTACAGCCGGCTTCCCCCCGCTAGAGAGGGGGACTGCTTTACAGTCATTCCCTCTGAGATGTGCCTAAAGGCGTGGCACCAACGGGCGGCCTTCGGTGCCAAAGAAGACCGCTTCAGTGGTTTTAGCCGGTAGGGGTCCGGAATGCCCCGTTTACCCTTCCCCGGGGCGAAGGAAGTTCATGATGAAATTCCAGTGGAGACCAATAAAAAATGTGTGTAGGTATATATACCACGAGTAGTGCCTTGCGGTTTCACCCGCCGTTTAATTTAAAAGAAATCGGGTAATTTATAAATAATTTAGAGTACATATCGTATTTAGTGTAGTAATTGTTTTTCACTAAGCGTTCTTTGTGCCATTTTTTTCTTTTTCTCGGCTCCCAAAGATCGTAGCATGACGTTAAATAAAAAACTACTTAAGAATTGGGCTAACTAAAACCTTACTTAAGAATTGGGCTTACAAAAGCAAGATGAATTTTTCAAATCCGACTGAAAATCCCAGAGGTTAGTTCGTTCAAACAAAAAACAAACAAATCCTCCAGCTTTATTAATTATATTACATAGCGTAGATTGCAAGCAACAATAGTGTAGTGGCTAGGCATTGGACTAACAATCGAAAGGTCATCGGTTTTCCTGACCCGTTGCCATATTGGCGATGACTCAATCTAATTGGGCTACCAAGCAATCGAGCCCTAGCTCAGTAATCCCACATAAAGAACCCTAATTCACAAAACTTTTGAACAAATATGCAGTATCATAAAAACATAAGCAGTTTGACAGAATCTTTGCGACGAATGTTCCTAACCAAACAGATTGATGAGGCAAAAATCTCAACTTCACAGACACTACCTATGACCGTAACAAAAACAATTTCTGAACCCCTAAAATTCCATACACGAAATATTCAGAATTTGGCAAAAATTTCAACCTCTCAGTTATCATATTGAGCGATCATAAATATTCGCTGGATTGCCCGCGGGACCGTGTCCATGAAGGGTGTCAGCCTCTTTTTGCCAATATTTCAAAAGAGTATATGTGCTGACGTCACTTCTCGTCAGCATACGCCGTTTATTTCGAACAGCTATTCATTGTGCATTTCGCGTTTAAAATAGGAACGGTTACGACAATACTGTATGAACGTAAAATTATAACATTCCATAAGTGTTCATATATAAACGTCCATCAACATTTTAAGGTTATTAATGACTTAGTTCACAAACGAGCACCCGGATCACTTTAAAGTAAGCAATCACTGCCGCCCATGAACTTTCGCAACAACAGAGGAGTCGCTGGATTCCTTGACGACCTTATAGGACATACACTCTTTCTTGAAGGTCTCCATTAAGTATGTGTTCCTATGTATGCGACATATGTATGCGACTGTGTAGTTTCCAAGTCGAAATGTAATAACTATACCCTTCTCCGTGGATGTTAGTTATCATGGGGTTGATTAATGGCCAAAGAAACTGCATGTGCAGCCAATATGTTCATGACTAACTTATGTTACTTTAAGTAAAAGACATTGCCATAGACCGAAAAACCTACGAAACTATATAAATATAAAAGTTTGCTTATTAGTGTTACACGATGATGGTGTGTTTTTCCCATAAAAAATAACAATTCACTTTTAAAATGCAAAATAACCATTATAATTCAAACTAAATAACTACAGACAAAGTTCACGTTTGAAATGGTACAAAGATCTACTAGCCGATCAAAATCATTAGGTAACTATCACATGTGATGTCATACGCTGCTTGGCTAGTGGCCACATGTTAATAAGCTGCCCAAGAAGATTGAAGCAAGGAGCTAATGGATGGTGGCATTCAAAGCATTTGGCTTATTCAATTGGTCGGCTTATAAGCAAAATCACTCGATGCGTAGCAAATTGATTATTAGCTAGAACAGCAGAGCGACCATAGCTGTAGCAGTCATAATTATAGTATGACCTACGTCGTAGCAGTAGTGGACTTTTTAATCTTTACAATTATAGGTACAGTCTATGCCAAAGGTCTTATCCCCTCTTAATTCGAGTCTGCGCTGGTAGATCACAGTGAAAAGGTAAATCATACGCATGATGTGCACGAGTCGAGGCCATCTTTTCAAAAGCGCGGGTTGCATGCGGGTGTACCATACCCCCGTACCCCCAGCGTCCCTGCGTATACCTTGAATTTGCTACAATACAGGCATACGCTTCAAGTTCAGAGCGGCCAAGAAGATTGGTGCCGGTTACGTGTCCAGTTTTGGTCTCTAAACTTAACATGTCATTCTGGAAAGCTCGTAGAAATAATATGTTCAATTTCAAAGCAATTACGTCAATAAACGATTAGCTAAATTTACTAGTACTAAACTGAATGTAGCAAAGTTTAATCCGTTCAATACGATGTAAAAATTCAATGGAAGTATATTGAACTAACTTTTTATTGAGCGCCGCACCACCTCTTGAGTTAACTGCCCGTGGCACGATTAGTTCTTCAATTATATCCAGGTTAACGTTGTAAAGTACTTCTGTACCTGTATTACTTTTCGTGAAGTGTAACAAAAAAAACTTTCGCTCAAGAGTCGCGATTGTTGCCCAACTTGAGAGATACTTATCTACTACTCCACCACAATACAATTTCTTTTTTATGTTGGGCAAACGAAGCAGTGATAACCTACTGGTTGAACGTTTACCTTCCAAAGTCAAAGTCAAATTGTTTTTATTCATGTAAACCATTTGCTGGCACTTACGAATAGTCAGAATTTAAATAACTGCACAGTTCCAAGTCATTGGTCCTATGGAGGAGAACCTGCAAGAAACTTCATGGATATACTGTTTAAAAATAGTGCCACTTGCTGTAATCGAGTATGACATTCATGTTATGAAAATTGAAAATAAAAGAATAACTTCCTCCTCTCGCCTACCTTTTTATCGTGCCCGAAAGGGCCCACATACGATTCCTATACTATACCGTAACATCTAATTACCTTGTGGAGTGCAATAAATGTTTGAGTATTAACTACCATCTCGTATAGCTTAACATTCGCACACTACATTTAAAGTTTTCAATAAATCCCCCAGCGAGCACATTCCGAAATCAATGGTATATAATCACCCCTCAATATATTTTATAGCCGACCCATTCAGCGGACGTTAGCAGTTTCAAAGGAATTAACGTGTGTGATCCGAATAAATTTAGCGGGTTGTAAAATATGGGTATTTTTAGTAAATTGAATGAATGTGCTTACAGAGTTAGACTAACTAAATCTGTGGTTTATTTATGAATCGGATGCTGTGTAGTCATTAGATATATGAATATTATGTTTACTGCTTATTAATATTTGGACTCCAGTCCGTGGGGACTATTAATATTTGGATTCCAGTCCGTGATGAAACATGATTTATTTAATTGCACGATTTCAGTGGAACAAGTTTTTATGCAAATGAATTTATTCTATTCTCTATTGTAGTGTAAAATAAACAGATACTATTATATTTTATTTTATGTACCAAAACCATAATGGATGTATTCAGTACAATGTATTTTGTAGAACTGTCAGATTTAATTATTAGTATTAAAAATCACTTTTCTTTCAGTGTACTGGTCGGCCACATTACTTTAAATACATAATTGTGTTTTTGGACCTTCGTTCTGTCGACCTATGGCTTATAAGCCAACTGTGGTCGTTTAATTACTGAATTCGAGTCACGGGATATGTTTTATTTAAAATGTTTTTATATAACAGATACTAAACGAATTGCTACATCTACACAAGAGTACCAGATTTTCAACAGTAACTTGGGGCTTAAAGTAGTCGTCGAAGAACTGTAGGCTGATACGTCCCACAAGCAGTGCGATTTCAAATCATGGCAATATGAAACTTGTGATAAAAGGTATTGGTTTAGTTAATAGGTTTGTTAGCCTTTAAAAAAAACCATTACTAAAAAGTGACTCATACTGATCAAGCGTTTAGCCGTTCTAGATCGTATTTAGCTGTTGTTTATAAACAAACTATTCAGGTTGGTCGGGTGACACAGTTTCAAGCAGTAGCTACATATTTAAACATTGTCTAGTAAGACGTGTTGGGACTGTGTTTAATTATAACAAACATTTTGTTGAATAAAATTACTTTCCGTTGATTGATACTCTTTAAAATGAATCAGCAATATGATTGTGATTGCAGTCGGTATCCTCGTCGTATAGAACTGGAGTCCTCTTATAAGGCTAGCACAAACAACCATTTATTCTTATTTTAAAATTCAAATTATTTTAACGTTCTATAAGTTGTATTGTTGTGAACAAGTACTTATGGTGACTTATATAGGAATCCACCTCTAGTCATTAGCATTTAGTGTGTTCCCGAAATATAAGCTTATATTGATCCTTTTTGCGATACAGATTTAACTTCAGTAACACGATTTAAACACTATTTTACTTCTATGTTGTTTTAGGCACTATTGTCAAACATTTAAACTGTTTAAGGGTAACTTTCAAAGTGGAATTAACTTGAAGATTGTCCTAAAATAATAAAAAGTTGACTTTGAGGTGCCCGGGATCGTAAAGCGTCGACAAAATATACAGTTACGTCTTTTGGAAGATTGAAATCCGGTGTCAGCTAACTGCATCTTTTTGCTAATCCTTTTCCCATTATGTTTCTCAAGAAATTAGAATGTTTCGACTGCTAGTAACTATAAAAATATAAGACCGCTGAAGATTTGTATTGAATTTAAACAAGTCATTTAATCATCATCAAACTAAGTACGTAAGTAAAGATTGCAATGTAGTTTTTACTAAAAATTGAATGGCAGAAAATGCCTGCGGCATTAAGACCCCCTTTGTATACTAGTGTACATTAAGTATAAATAAATAAATGAAGATGCGTAAGAAATTACAGAAAGAAAGAAAAAAACATTTATTTGACTACAGATACATGTGACTGCGGTGTGGTGCCGGCTATGCAGCACCAACCCATCTCATCCCGTGGGTGTCGTAAAAGCCGACTAAGGGATTAGCCGGAGGATGAGCAGCAGCGTCTTTCGAATACATTAACAACTCAACTGCGATCACCAACCCGCCGTGGCGATTATGGCAAAACCCCCCAATGAGCACACAATACACCGATATCGGTTGTTGTGATGATCTTTGAGGGAGGCCTATGTCCAGCAGTGGACTTTATTGGGCCGAAATGATGATGACATGTGACACGATTAGGATGTTGTTTACGTTAACATAACTAAATAATAATAAATGTGGCTTGCCTTATGATTTATTTATGCAACTATATCTTACAAATACATACTAACATTGTGTGTCCCATGTCCGTGTCAAACTGGTATATTATACTTAATTACATCGTTTTTTCTCTGTGTGGTGTCCGGATAAAGAATATAGCACCACTCCATCTCCTCCCGTGGATGTCGTAAAAGGCCAACAAGGGCCTCTTAACCAGAGGGATGGGCAGCAGCGTCCCTTCTGCGGAACAGTAGCCATTCTACGCTCACTAACCCGCCTGAATATGATGACACAATTGTGAAAATCTATGGCGGCCTATGAGGCCTTTGTTCAGTAATGGACGTTGCATGGCCGATATGATGATGATGACGATGATGACATTGTTTTTTTTTTTGTATAAACCAAATCTGATCCACTCATTCTTTTTAATAACCACATTATTCAATAACATAATTTTAAATAAATCTTCAGTTTATTGCTCATTGCATTAGCCGAGCTTCCCCCAAACTCATGACCAATTTGTTCCGAATTCCCCATCTGTTGTACTTCAACGTAGTTCTCTGGAGTCCTATAATTCGATTATGTTATTGCTTTATGTCCTAGCATCTGGATATTGTGCTCATGGACCGATTCCTGCTATAAACCAATTTTATGATCAGGAACTAAGACAATTTTTTACCTAATAAAGGACATTGTTAAAAATGGCCTATGGATACGAATGCAACCTATACTACATATATAATTCCTAGTTTTAATATTTTTTATATCAGTTATTACAATCTAACGGATACTTCAAAATCTCATAGAGATTTTTAAAAGTGGTATCACGACTTACTTTTCATTCTTATTCCCGGCGCCAAATTTGGACAAATACAATATTTAGCGCTTTCAGTGCTTGATCTATAGACAATATTTTTTACTTCAAACAGATGCATTCAGCGCCAAAGCGATATTCAGCGCTGACACGTTTAAAAAAAAAACGATTCTTAATCTATTTTGCGTTTTAGCGTTTGTTACAGATATATTTTCTGATGCGACGTCATCATTTCGGCCGAATGAAGTCCACTGCTGGACACAGGCCTCCCCCGTAGATCACCACAACGACCGATATGAGTGTGTTGTGGGCTCATTGGGGGGTTTTGCCATAATCGCCACGCTTGGCAGACGGGTTGGCGATCGCAGTTGAGCTGTTAATGTACTCGAAGGACGCTGCTGCCCATCGTCCGGCTAATCCCTTTGTTGACTTTTACAACACCCACGGGAGGAGTTGGGGTGGTGGTATTCTGAGCCGGCACCATGTATGAGTGATAAATCGTGTTAGATGTCTAATATTATAACCTCAAAATCCAAAAATATTTTTATAGTAAGCAATTATTAGGAGTGTCCATTAGTTTAATTTAATTTCAGTCGAATGTTGTCATCATTTAGAACATAAAAATTGTTGGCCGTTGCTATATATACCGTTGTGATATAAAACATTGGTTATAACAACTAAACAATTCATGGGCATTTAATATTTAAAAGTAAAACATAAAATTCGACTCCTTTTTCAAACCGATAACCATAGCGAATACATTTTGTTGGCTTAATAAATCCAACTGCAAAGTGTATTTACCCAAGTACAACATGAATTGTGAATAGTAAAACACCAAAGTACTCTGAACTTAAACAAGACCGAACATTGGCACTCGACGTAAAGAGGCAAGCTCATCGAGATATAACAGAAGCTGCCCAAAGTTATGCAGCAGAATTTCGTTACGACCCTACTCTTAATGAAGTTTTAATAATTCACAGTGTTCCAAAACTGTAGGCTTGTTAACTTGTGCAAGTCAACTCGTGGTCTCTTTGAAATGGTAATTATAGGAGTTGATAAATATTTTTTTCGTAACTCCTAACCATAAAGTTCGTTTTCTTATGGAATGACAATTCTTTTGTTGGACTTCAAGTAACCAAACGATACACTAAGGATAGAACAACAATAAATTTACAAGCAATTATAGAAGGTTCGAAAGCGAAGCCTTGAACAAAGACTCAATTGGCACCGATTATTGAAAAATGTTGTTCTCTAATTACACGCTGGCAAAAAGAACATAATCAAAAGGCTGTCAAATGTTGACTTCCATACAAAAGAGGAACATCGGAAACATTGTTTGAATAATTTATAAACATATTTATTCCTCTATTCCTTATTGTGCTTTCGGTAAACGATATCAATACTCTTTTATTTTCATTCAACCGATGTCATAGATCATAATCATCAATAAAAATAATGCAGTCAACGCAGTATGGTACCTTGTGCATTTACCAACTGGGTTTTAAACGGGTTACCGTCTTCTTTTTGCGAATCCATCTAGAAACCTATACTTGCTGCGGCTGCTTGCCGATATTTGCTGCTAAGCAGTAATGTTTAAACTTTAGACATTACTCTGCTCCGATTAGGAGGGCACTGTAGCTAGTGAAATTACTGGACTTATGAGACCAATCTTAATGTCTCGTGGTGAGGAGCGTGTGGTACCACGCAGTTGTATAAAGGAAAACACGAAGCAAATATCCGACTACAATACTTCATCAACTTTCGTGAATTAAATCAATTCTGTTAGACATTTATTCGCGCACAGATTAATATCAACATAACATTTTGATATACCAGGCTGCTCGTGAACATAGTCATTGTAACATGGTCAAAACGTCGAGGTTAGTCAAAATGTTATTTAGGTAGTAATCTGTGTGTGAATAGATCCGATATTTTTTCAAATAATAAAAATAATTAATCAGAAGCCGTAATACATAAACTGTCAATGATGAAAGCTACGTCATGTTCATTTAAGGAAGATAATTTGATTTCCCAGCGGACGTCAGGTAGCCGGGCTGTGTTACGAAATGAATAATTTAGTTACACAGTAATTTAGTTTATCAATATTATTTCCATAACGGTTGACGCACAATATATTAATAATAAACAAGCTCAGGGACTAAATTGGATTCTTGTGTATCAGTTTTCAGAAGTGGCGAGAAATTTATTTAGACATTTTTAGTATCCAAATTGAAAGTGAAATTTTCAAAAGTTGAATAATATCGAATACACGAATGAATCAGAACCCGTAAATGCTGAGTATGGGCCTTTTAATGCTCACTATATCATCATCATCATCATATCAGCCATTTATATGACCACTGCTAAGCAAAGCCATAGATTTCCACAATTATTTTGATTGATTTCAATTTAATTGATTGTAATGATGATGGTAAGGGAAGAGCGCTGATGTCTGAGATACAGATATTTTATATCTAGTTCAGACACAGATGGCCTTTGATACATTCCCAGAATAAGCCACAAAGTTAATGTATCTCTGATTTATATGTAACCTGTGTTTAAGTAAATAAAAAATATTATAACTATTATTAAAGATTGAGTCGTAATTTTGGGGTGTATTTGCACAATACTCACCACGTTTGGGCCCCGCCTGGGGTTGGTGAGCGCAGTATGGCTTCTATTTCACAGAAGGGACGCTGCGGCCCATCTCTAGTTTAGAGTCAATTAGTAGCCTATTACGACATCCACGGAAGGAGATGGAGTGGTGCTATATTCGGACACTCGGTATGTACTATATATACGATACCGTGTAGCTCCGGTCACAAATAGGGCTAACCCATCTCATCCCGTGGGTATCATAAAAGGCAACAAAGGAAGTTTGGAACCCGGAGCATACAATTAAACACTTGTGGTGGGTAACGCGCAGCCCGCGCAGGTGGCTCGTAAACATCCAACTCTAGAATACACTAAGAGTATTATGTTATACTAAATATGTTACGAATATTATTATCTAGTAATGCACTGTTTCCAACCGACATACTACTTGTTTTTGTAAAATTAATTGTTCACATATGAATTTTAATATGTTATCAATGTTTGTTTACTTACTAACATGGCAATAAGACCCCCTTATGCGTAGACTTTGTAAAGCGACTGTAGAAATGATTGTTATGTCTAGTAATATCATATTTAGCTTAATTTTTTTCCGAAGTTGGCAGAATGTATTTGGTGGTCCATCATCATTTCGGCCAAATGTAGTCCACTGCTGGAAACAGGCCTCCCCCAAAGATCACCACAACGACCGATATGGGTGTGTTGTGGGCTCATTGGGGGGTTTTGCCATAATCGCCACGCTTGGCAGACGGGTTGGCGATCGCAGTTGAGTTGTTAATATACTCGAAGGACGCTGCTGCCCATCCTCCGGCTAATCCCTTAGTCGACTTTTACGACACCCATGGGAGGAGATGGGGTGGTGGTATTCTGAGCCGGCACCATAATCGTACTGAATGCAATATTTTTATGACGTCTACGTGTACTAACGCACGCAAGTATTCTTCACATTGGTATATTTTGTTATCCAATTAGGTATTCATCTAGCCATTATTTGGCACTAAGCAAATGAAAACCGTACAAGTCGACTGGTCTACGAAGTTGTACGTTGTTTTTTGTTCACAAATTGTGCCTCACACTAGGATTTCTCCTGTATCGTAGAAACATTGGGGGCCGGCTAGGTAGGTACCACTTCAGAGCCAGATATTCACCGCTAACCAGTAGTGATTAAACTTTAGACATTAACTGTGCTCCGGTTAGAAGGGCACTGCAGCCAAATTACTGATGATATGATACATAAGATATTAAATAACTTTACATCTCGAGGTGATGAGCGCAATGTGATGCCTCGCCTGGGTAGCATTCTAATTGTTATGGGCAGGCATATCGCTTAACACCAGGCGAATGACTTACTCGTATCCTCACCAAGCTGTATATATAACATACTTGAAAAGAGGATGAAAGGAAGATCGAGAAGAACTTTCATGCAACAAGTAAAGCCAAAAATAGATGCTGAGTCTTATCTAAGTCAAAAGAGAGGTGGAGTGCACAGAAAGACGGAAATTACTCCACCAACAAGAGCCTAACTCTTAAATTAATGATAATGTGGGTACAGACATAATTCTCAAATGCAAAAACACTCAGACCCAACAACTATCTGTAGATCTTACAAATATTCATTCCGCTCGGGATTTAATCTGCCTGCCACGCGTAGCGCAGAAATCCAATCGCTCAGCCACTGCGCCAACCGAGCCATCAAGTGAAGCGTGTCAGTCGAATTCGAGTCTTGTATAACCGTGTTTTACCAAATATGTCCGTTCCGTGCCCTCGAAATGTTAAATTAATTATGCCTTTGGCCCAGCTATTCGAAATTTGAAAATATTTTTACTGAAGTAAACCAGTAATAATTTCAGTAGTATTAAATAAATAAATAATAATAAATAAAACTTTTATTTATCTCTTCACAAAGGTGGCTTATAAATATCTTAAAAATTACGCGACATACAGGTGAGTATATAATTTCCGTGTGGTGTCCGGATTAAGAATATAGCACCACTCCATCTCCTCCCGTGGATTTCGTAAAAGGCGACCAAGGGAATCTAAACCAGAGGGAATGGGCAGCAGCGTCCCTTCTGTGAAACGGTAGCCATACTGCGCTCACCAACCCGCCTGCCAAGCGTGGTGATTATTGGTAAATACCCCCCAGAATGATGACACAGTTGTGAAAAATTATGGGGGAGGCCTTTGTTCAGCAGTGGACATATAAAAAGCCGATTTGATTGATTGATTGAAATCAATAATATACAGGCACATATAAATGTTCAGACTGGTGGTAGATCTCTTATTTCAAGACGCTGCGTAGGTACCACCCCAGTGACAATTCGGTGCTAAGCAGTAGTGTTTACACTTCAGACATTTTTGTGTTCTGGTTAGAAGGGCACTGTAGCTAGTGAAATTACTGGCTATAAGATAGTGGTGTCATGCAGGACTAGTCTTGGGTAGCACTACAAGTGTAATTGGTTAGCATGACGCTTACCATCAGATGAAGTACTGGCTCATCTCGTCACAGTGTTGCATATTATAATAAAACACTTTTAAACGGATTCTATCGCGTATATTTATTTACAGGACCTGCGAGCACGAACCCTGCAAAGTGTTCGAAACGTCTGGAAAAGCAAATATCTAAAATATACGCGATAGAATCCGTTTAAAAGTGTTTTATTATAATGTGTAATACTCGTGAAAACCGAAGACTTTATTACAGTGTTGCATATTTAAAAAGAATGACTGCTGCTTTCCCTATGGAGGAGAAAATTTAAGTCTATCTATGAATGTCATTACAGTACACTGTAAAATAAATTATATATTTGTCTAAGCATATAATACCAGAATCATCTAACAGTACTGACACATCATTTGTTGTTCGAAGATCATAAGTTGCAGTCACTCTCTATATACTAATATTTCACCGCAAAAGTTTACTGTCTATGCTATGTGAAATAAATCCACGCATGGAACGCAAGCGTGATGCAATAACTACATAATTACATATGAAAATTTAAAATATCGTGTTCTGCGCGTGGTATTATCTCACAAAGCACAGCGAGTAAGGGCCAAAGTTAGACTAAACGCTAACAACGACATAGGTTAAGATTCTAATTGTGGATGAACACACATCGTACATCGTAGTCATGAACTGAAAACCGGATTCAAAATTAGCACCAGTATATTTTAAGGTAACTTTACAAACTTCACACACCAAAAATAATTTCACAAACAACGCATTTTGCATAGGTAATCGAAACTGTGACAATTCATGCAAATCTGACATATAATTTTAGCCAAAGTCAATGACGATTATTGAAATAACTCTTCCGTTCCAGTTATTTCGGTTACTTCCAAGTGTATAAACAGATAATTTTAAACGTTTATTTAGAGATAAAGGCGAAATATCAAAGAGTTTGGAAGAGTTGAGCTCTGATTGATTCGCTTGCCACTCCGAATATATCGAATGAAATCAAATATGTAGTGATCGGTGTCAACAATGAGTACGAATAATCTATCTGTACTCAGAGTAAGCGTTTGGTATACGGTACAGTGTTGCTTCATAATCAATCAATCATATCAGCCATTTATACGTCCACTGCCGAACATATGCCTCCCCCATAAATTTCCACAATAGTGTTGTCATTTTTGGGGGTATTTGCTCACCACGCTTGGCAGGCGGGTTACCTCCGGCGAGAATTACCTAACCAAAAAACAGCAAGCTACTCTACAAGCAAACGTAAACTACAATATTCCGTTCTCTATTTACGAACGTAACTCAAAGGCACACCCACGCATCAGAGCTATTCATTCAGTGGAAAGTGGGCTCATGAATAAATTATTACACCAGTTGAACTGTTCGGTGCGAAACGTTGAGAGAACCATATTGATGTGCGTTATACTCGATAAGATTCTTTTTTTGAATGACAAGTGCTTTTTTTTTGGCACGAATATTTATTTGTTTTTTCTTATGCCGTACATTATTGATTGCCAGTATTTTCAGTTATGAGCTTTGACTTTTAGATTTTCGTTTTAATACGCGAGACCTTACGCAGTGAATAGTTATTGCGTTTTTAGTCTCTATGGTCTAGGCTTGTACATTTCAACGTTAATGAGTTTATTACTAACCAATTTGATGGACATGATCACCTGATCTGCGTTAAGCATATTTATGAATACTTATAAATATATTAGTAATTGGCGGTGAAGTATGGCTGACATGTAGTTATAGTACACGTTCTAACGGTTCACAATTATGATTACACTAATGGAAAATAATTATGAAATAGAAATGTTTTTATAAAAGGCATCATCTGATAAAAAGTCAATATGTATAAGTATGCTGCTCACAATTATTTGAAAATAATAAGTAACTTTGGTCAACAAAAAGAGTGGTTAGCAAAATCAACTTCCCAAAACCATACCAATCGACAAATACATTTGTAAATATATTTTTACTGGCTTAATTACCTTAGTTAGTAATGTTGAGTGATTCATTAACACATTTCTTGTATGAACTGTGTTAACGACTTATTTATTTGCCAAGTTATCGATTGTCCCTTTAACTATGCCTAAGAAGAAAAAAAAATAGTACTTTTTTTTAATATAGCCCCAAAAGTTGCCGATGACCTTGTTGAACAGTTTCAACCCAGTGACACACAAACTCCAGCGTTTATTTCAGACGCGAATGTCCCGGCAAACATAATTATTACGTGCCACGTAACCGCTGGATTACTGCTCCATATTTATTTTTAACCTCACACGTTATTTTGCTGGCGAATTTTCGTCCACGTGGACATATATTGTGGGTTATCGTACTTATGAGTTATGGTAATTTTAGGTACGTTTTGTACTATAAACATTTTATTTCTTCTGTGTAGTTGTTGTATAAAGACCCACTTAAATATCCATGAATAAATCAGAACTTTGGTATTCTAACTTCTTGGACTAGGCTGGATCGAACTTTGAAGTCCAAGTGAGCCGTTGTGTATAACATATTTATGTGGAAGATTTAGTTTTGACAAACTAATATGACATGTATAAAGCAAATAATTGAAATCGGAAGTAAATATTGCAACATTGCACGTTGTAACATTTTATTTTATTTGGGAAATAACAACACCATTGCACTTCACAAAATCAACACTAATCTTATTTTAATTGGGAACACTAAACATTATTGACTGAAATTCAATTTGTCAACTGATAAATTTATCTTTTAAGTTTAGAAGCGTCCGTAGTCGCCCGTTGTCAACGTTCGATGACCTATTTCGAGTCTATTTCGGTGTGGACACGAATATCGAGCGGGAGATCACTTGGCTGTAAGCGTAGTCTTCTATGCTTGAAAAAGTTGTGTGACACACGCGATGTTTAGACGTTTTTTATCTTTGAAGAGATTCTTAAAAATCGCGCGTGGATTTACTGTGAAAAAGTTGAGAATCCTCGAAATTTACGTAGCAATAGTACTACGTTATATTTTACTCTAGTTTTACGTTGTGGTTCCAATCAAATCATCATCATCATCATATCAGCCAAAGGACGTTCACTGCTGAAAAAAAGCCTCCCCATAGATTTACACAACGAGCGGTTACATGCCGCCCGCATCCAACGACCCCCAGCGACCTTCACCAGGTTGTCTATTCACCTCGTTGGAGGTCTTCCCACGCTACGCTTTACGGAGCGAGAACCTTTTTACCCCAACGGCCATCAGTTCTATGAGCAATGTACCTCGCCCATTGCCACTTCAGTTTACTAATCCGATCGTATATTCAGCGACAAGTTTACACTTTATACTTTATAGTATAGGTAATTGCCCGGAGTTTACTAAGTCGCACACCGACCAGTGTCGTGGCTCGACGTGAATCATAAGCGTAATTCAGTAACATATTGCGAAAAAATCATGCCATCCTGTGTTTATAGACGATGCACGAAGTATACTGCTATTGTGAGAGAAAAAGACGTTTTATTTCATTAATAAATAAATACGTAACGTAAATCGATATTGTAAAAGAAAATCTATTTTGGTTATTTTTTTATTACTTGGTCTAATGGCGGCCGGTGCACCGTTTTGTAGTGCAATACTGTTCGTGTATGGCGCGTCTATATATAAGATGTCATTGATATAATTATCCTAATGCGGGAACTATAGTGCTCACGCATAAAAAAGTACATACTCATGTATATATATTACACATCCATTTTTTTTAACAGTTCAATTTTAATACACATATATGTTGTATTACTATGTATCTATAGCTGGTGCACTTTATAAACTAAGACGTACTTTAGTTGTAAATAAAAGCAACAAGTTAACTTTAACGATTGCAACATAAAACGAAATGGCTCTATAGACTATAAAAGACTAACTAGTTTCATGGACCTCGAGTGTACTACTAGTGAAGCGATTGCCACTGAAAAGAGAGTAATATAGGTCACCGTGGATGAAGAAAACATAAAAAAGAACACAACTCTGTTAATTTGTTAGTATATCGTTATCCCGTCCTAATTATGACTACTGTCCGTGTGGTGTCCGGCGAATATTGCACCACTCCATCTCCTCCCGTAGATATCGTAAAAGGAGAATACACTTAAAGACATTTTTAATAAGTATGAAGCAAGTCAAAAACTTTTAAGTGAGCGCATGCAGGAGGCTAGTGAGTTGGTGGACTTGGTGACGTACAATGCAGAGAGATATGAGTCTCTGACAAATAATCTCTCTTGTAGCTGTGCCCACTCCCAGTCAGCTTCTAGGCTCCGAAATGTTGCTCCTTTAGCTTTGCCTATGGTACCTCAAGCAGTGGAGAGTGTAAACATCAGGCAAAATAGAACAGTAATATATTCTGATACGATAGGTGTAGGCTTCGGAACAATATTAAGTAACTGCCTGAATCATAAAGTAATCAACCATTGTTACCGCAACATGCATTTTAATGACATTATAAAGAAAATTTCACATACACCAATGGATGAGCAAACTACTTTGGTTCTCCTGATTGGTGACAGCCTAGGTATTAATAAAAAGGACATTGTTTATGGTATTGAAACCCTACTGAAATTAAAAATAGGGAAAATAATATTATGTGCCTTGCCATTTTCTGACTCTCTGTCTGAGCAAGAGAACAACTATATTAGTAATTTAAATAATTTAATGCATATGTTGACATGTCGTCATAGTGACCATTTATTGTTTTTTGATACTAACAAGTTTGTTAGACATTTTATATTGACTCAGGAAACTATGTATCTTCCTAAGAAAAGTCGACATTTATTAGCTATGTTAATAGCATATAATATAAATTCAGTTATAAGTAGTTTAATCAAGCTTAAATTAAGTGACGAATCAGTATTAACTAGTAATTCTAATAATACTGTGATTGATTGTTTAAACTTCTAGAATCGACAATAGAGAAGTGTGATAATAAGATCTTGCTTTATCACCAAAACATAAATCGCTTCTCTGGCAAAACATTAGACATAGAGATGTTAATAGATAAATACCATATGGATATTTTATGTTTTTGTGAAACATGGCTAAAACCTGATCAGATTTTATTTAATATTAACAATTTTGCAGTTGCCAGTGCATTTAACCGATTATCAGCGGAGGGTGGTGGTTCTTTAATACTATGTAATAATAGTTTTAGTTACAGAGAAAGAAGAGACATCACCTCTTGCTCGGTTGACCGCTTATGTGAGGTAGCATGTGCAGAGATAGAAGGTAATACTTTTTTATGTGTATATAGACCACCAGCGTCAAACTTTACCTCATTTTTAACTACAATGGAAGGTATACTAAGAAAACTTTTTAAAAGTAATAATCTGATTCTTGTGTGTGGTGACCTAAACATCAACCTTTTAATTGATTCAGCGGAGAAGTGTAAACTGGTCTCATTATTTAAGTCTTACAATTTGGATTATATTTTTAAAGAAGCGACCAGAACCACTGCTACTTCATCTTCATGCATAGACAATGTCTACACAAACTCTTTAATTAATGGTTCTTGTTTGATCAGCGGTATCAGATCTGATCATATAGGTCAACTAGTAACTTTTGAATGTAATAGAAAGCTAAAATCTGCTAAAATAATTGAAATAAGACCTCTATCTAAAAATAAATTACAATCTTTAGACAATAATGTTAGGAATAAATGTTTTAAATCTCGCTTCAGTTCTAAAGACCCCAACAGAAATTACTGTACTCTATTTTCTACAATATGTCAGGAATTTAATAAAGTGTGTCCAGTTAAGATAGTTAAATTAACTAACAGATCTTTATTTAATGAATGGGCGACTAAAGGCATAAGAAAAAGTAGGGATGTTCTCTATAGTTTATACTATGAAAAATCATTAACGTCTGATGAAGCTGTCCATAATTATGTAAGGAAATACTCTAAGATATTTAAGAAAGTATGTACTCACGCTAAATCCTTGCTAATAAGCAGCAAAATAGGTAATTCAAGCAATAAAATAAAAGCAGTATGGCAGGTAATAAACAAAGAAACCGGCAATTCAAAAAAACGGGATAACGAAATAAATTTAAAAATTGATAATCAAATTATTTCAAATAAGATAGCGGTCGCTAATACATTCGAGAAATTTTTCACAAATATCTCAATTGAGGTTACGAAAGCCCTTTCCTCGTCCTCTATATTAGCTGAATCGCAACTTAAAGATAACTTTAGTAGAGACATACCAAATTTCGAATTTAGGCGTATTTCAATGACGTCAATTATAAAAGCATTTAAAAGTCTTAACATAAAATCCACTGAAGACTTATGGGGTATGTCCGTTAAAGTAATTGAAGCTATAATTGATACCATTGCCCCTGCACTTGCAGGTATTTTTAACCAATGTTTAGATAGCGGAATTTTTCCCGATTTGATGAAACATAGTAAGATAGTACCAATTTTTAAATCGGGATGTAAGAATAATCTCACTGAGTAAAATCTTTGAAAAAATTATGCTTGATCAGATGTTATTACATTTTAATATTAACGGGATATTACATAGTCGTCAGTTTGGATTCACGAAAGGTAGATCAACAACGGATGCAGGAGTGCAACTAGTTATCCAAATTCTAGAATCCTGGGAAGGTTCTCAAGATGCCATTGGCATTTTTTGTGACCTTTCCAAGGCATTTGATTGCGTTGACCACAATACACTAATCCGTAAATTACAGCATTACGGAATTCGTGGACGAGCTGCTGATCTTGTATTTTCTTATTTATCTTTTAGACAGCAAAAAGTAGATATAAGTGGTGCTACCTCCTCGGGGTCTCGGGTCAAAATGGGCGTGCCCCAGGGCTCAATTCTTGGCCCTTTCTTGTTTCTAGCATATATAAATGATCTTCCATATATGATGACCAAATTATCTGATGTAATTTTATTTGCTGACGACACGTCCCTAATTTTTAAAATTAATAGAAATGATAGTAATATTCCACACGTAAACGAAAGTCTAACAGTCCTTTGCAAATGGTTTGTGGCTAACAATCTACTACTTAATGCTGATAAAACCAAATGCTTAAAGTTTTCATTGCTTAATACACCCCAAATAGGACTAAAATTAACTCTTGAAGGCAACCAACTTGAAACTGTTGATGAAACTGTGTTTTTAGGAATAACCATCGACTCTAAATTGCAATGGAGTGCCCACATCAAAGCTATATCATAGGCTCAGCTCTGCTGCATTTGCAGTTCGGAAAATTAGGCAGCTGACTGATGTAGCTACAGCCCGATTAGTTTACTTTGCATATTTCCACAGCATTATGTCTTATGGCATTCTGTTGTGGGGATCAGCGGCCGATGTAGATTCTATTTTTATTTTACAAAAAAGGGCCATCCGTGCGATCTATAACATGGGCCCTCGCGAGTCTCTTAGAACCATGTTTAAAGAAATTAAGATACTTACACTGCCGTCACTTTGTCAATCTTTGAAAACATTTTATATGTCCGCAAAAATCTGCACAAGTATCATAAAAGAAGCGATTTTCATGACATCATTACACGGCAAAAACATAAAATAGTAGTACCTAAATTTAGATTAGCTCAAACGAATAGGTCATTCCTAGGGAATAGTATACGTTTTTATAACAAGCTGCCCAAATCTATTACAGATCTTACCGAGGGAAAGTTTAAAGCCTATATTAAACGCGTTCTTATTGGAAAAGCTTATTATAAAGCTATAGATTATGTTGATGACAGGGATATTTGGCACTGACTCTTTCTGCACATGTGGCTTCCCTGGTACCCTTTTGACAAAATATGTGTTTATCTATTAATTATTCTGAATTGCGACGAATGAAGATATGATTCTTGTTAGAATTGATAACTTTTTTTATATAGGACATATTACATATGTTCTTTTTGACATGTTAATGTACACAATATGACATTGTTTACAGCTTGATGGCCATATTGCCCTTTATTTTAATATAATTTAGCATCTTCTACATTTTGTAAATGTGATAACTTCGTTGACTCGTACCTGTGCGTTAATAATTATCAATTTCTGATTGTGTACTACAGAAGCAATAGTGTGTTTATTATCGTGCATATGTAGTCCACTTTGTTTCCACATAGCGAGCAATGTGTTAAATTGTAATATCACTTTTTTTAAAAGAGTGTCTATGGAGTTTCTTGCCGGCTTCTTCTCCATAAGATCAACTTTTCCGAACCGTGCACGTTAACTTTCGACTTTTCTTAAGTGCCTATTAGGGCCTATATGAAATAAAAACTTTGACTTTGACTTTGACTTTGAAGGGACTCTCAAACCAGAGATAGACAGCAGCATCCTTTATGTGGAATTATAGCCATTCTGCGCTCACCAACCGGTGGCGTGGTGAGAACTGAAAAATTGCTCCTTAAATAACGACACATGACATGTATTTGTTCAGCAGTGGACGTCTTTTCATTATATCGGCCATTTATACGTCAACTGCTGAACAAATGCCTCCCACATAGATTTTCACAAATGTGTCATCATTTTGGGGGTATTTGCCAATACTCACCACGCTTGGCAGCGGGTTGGGGAGCGCAATATGGCTACCGTTTCACAGAAGGGACGCTGCTGCCCATCCCTCTGGTTTAGATTCCCTTAGTCGCCTTCTACGACATCCAGGGGAAGAGATGGAGTGGTGTTATATTCTAAATCCGGACACCACACGGACGTCTTTTGGCTGATGATAATGATGAATTATGATAACGTAGGAAACAACTTCATGCGATTTGCTGCATTCTTAAAGGGGTTTTAAGTGGTCTGTGGGTTATCCATTATGGTTCATAAGGAAGTCGATGAACGGGATCCACAGGCCTTATCTTGGTCAGAAGCTGGAAGCTGTTTAAGAGATGACCGCTTATGCGCCTAACCTTACGTTATAAGTTAGGCCAGGCCACCTCATGATCTATCATTTTTCGTCATAACCTTTTACCATCTATGTATGTTTGGGTTGGCATCCAGTCTAGCCAGGTACAGCTGAATTTCAGTAACACGAAGCGACTATCTTCAGCATCATTTACGTTTTTACGCTAAGACATGATTGAAGCTATTCTAGGACACGTTGCAGACGGTGAGCCATGGGGATGAGTCTTAGGGAATACCAAATTGGGTTGTCACCGTTATTTCAATTCTGTATTCAAGGATGTATGGATGTTTGTTATTAAGGAATTGCACCCCTGAATGTATTCGAAGACGCTGAAGCTCCAAATAATCCCATAGTTTTTATGACGGCCACCGTATGAGATGGGGTGGTGCTATTCTTAGCCGGCATCATACGATATCTGACATCCGCAAGCCAATTACTTGGGTATACAGATATTCCTAGGTTTTTAACACCTTTTTATTTATTGGTGTGTCCAGTGGAAATTCTACTTGGAGCTTCCTTCACCCCGGGGAAGGGCGAAGGGGTATGCCAGACTCCCACCGGCTGAAACCACTGGAGCGGTCATCATCGGCACCGAAAGGGGACTCCGGGTCCTCGTAAGACCACACCAGAGCAAGATTTTAACATCTATAATATTAGATAAGATAAGATAAAGATAAAGACATTTTATTACCATACACACATAATTATAAAAAAAAAAAAAAAAAAACCCAAGATATATAAAATATTGTGTAGATATAGAAATATTGTGTGTGTATGGTAAAAGGAACGGACTCAGCAATGTTGGCAGTGCCCAGTGATTAAACCACGCACTGGTCAACGCTGGTTTTCAGTCCGTCCCCTTTACTACGAATAATTATTAACAATAAGACTGCAGGTCCTACAAAAAACAAAAACACATAGAAATTCGAAAATAAAATCAAAACAAAAAGAAAAAGAAAGAGGTGTAACAAAATAAGCAAATAATACATAAGTAAAATATGTCTTGCTTATTTTGTGCAGTAGTTTGCCTGCGCATTATAATTACAAGATAAGGTAACAAACTGATTGCATAAAACCGGTCGGCCGCTCGCCGCACACCTGCATGTAAACAAAAGAAAGGTGTGGGGGGTCGCGGGGAGACGGTGTCATACGCGTCGTCAATCTCAATGTTTCTATTATCGGAATAACAGGTATGCCACTTCGATCGGATCTGCTATCACCGCAAGACCGAGTGAATTTTATTGGTTTATGCTCTTAAACCCAAACTGTGCTGCTCACGGCTACTATTGGGCTTCTGACTTCCCGTAAAGACTATCATAGATATTAGTATGACAGCCGGGACCAACAGCTTAACGTGTTGTCCAAGGCACTGAGGAGTCTATATGTGGAATGTGGAAAGAATGGTCACCCATCCAAAGCCTGACCGCAACAAGTTCAGCTTAACCTCACATGTTGACTGTTTTGCGTTCGAGCAAATTAGCCATAAATTGAACTAAAAGAACTGGCAGGTAATCTATGTTTTTAATCCCGTAGATTTCTAAAGAAATAAATGAGGTAAAATATTATTGTTTTGCCCCAAAATAACGACACAAATGTTTAAATCTATGCAGGGAGGCTTTTCTCCAGCATATTAAAAGTTAAGCTTTGGTAGGTAAATTACTGCTTATATAGTGGCAGATACAGTTCTGATAATGATTGATTGATTTGACGACATGGTTGATGCAGTGGCTGATACAGTCGACTGCTGCGTCCCGGGTCGTAGGTTCGATTCCCGCACAGAACAAATAATTGTATGATCTGCAGGTAATTGTTCCGGGTCTGATTGTATTGTGTGTGAACTTTTTGTCTATAAACGCACCCACGACACAGGATATATCCTAGTATTGGGGCCATGTTTAAAAAAGCAACTAACGCATCACCTACTACGTCAACTGTGTTTTCAAGCTGTTGTAATATTTGACACCAATAAATTTTCCACTCATTCTTATTCAAATTCAAATAATAAGGATAAGTGTTTATGCTTCGAACACAAACAAATAAAAATGGGATTATAAATTAGGAGTCTTCACTTGTTGCTAATTCTCACACGAATGTTGTATTACTATTTTATTTTATAGTGTCGTGGTTGTTCGGAACCAGTTTACGGATTCGCTTCTTAAAGCTATACACATCCAGTTTACATTGATCTCTCATCGTACTGAAAGCCTACACAATACGAGATCAGCTTATATTGGCCATGTATAGCTTGATGTGTAGCCGTGTGTACTACTCTCGTAAGACATTACTTATTTTAATTGAAGGAAAGCATCGTGAAAAAACCTTGATCTAATAGTCTTTTTTTTATTGTGGAGAAATCCTCAAGGATCTTCCGCCACCATGGGAAGGCTGAAGGGGCCGGACTCTTACCAGATAAAACCCCACGGTGTCCTTCCACTTACCTTTGGCTGGGGGTGAGGTATTCGCCTTGTTAGCATTAGTCCGCACCCCCGCCAGGTAACGGCCCGCCACTGTTTGACGGGCCCCGTCTCTGTGCGACCTGGCCGGCCGCATATATCTTCAGAGAAATACGCATAGAACACTCGCGCTGCCATCTCGGGAATCTAATGGTCTGAAATAACTAACACGCAGTGAGCAAACGTAGTGATCAATACTGACTTGCTACTCTGGCTTACGATTAAATTTTAAGCGACATTTAACCGGCCAACAATACGGCTCTTAATCCCAAAATGTCCTAATATTCACTTCTCGTGAATTACACAACGGTTGAACGATTTTATTTTCACTTAAATAACATAACCCTTTGAGCTACCTCTCAGTATCTGGCGATCGGAGATACGATCTTATCTGTAACGTATTGGATTCGTTGACCAGAGGGGCTTTTTTTATTGATCCGGTGGAAATACATCATGTACTTCCTCCGCCGTGGGAAAGGGCAGAGGGGTTTGCTGGACTCCTACCGGCTCAAACCACCGGAGTGGTCATCTTCGGCACCGAAGGGAGGCTCCAAGAACTCGAATAATCTCCATCTAGAGCCACCCATTGGTGCCACGCCTTTAGGCACGTCTCGGAGGGGATGACTGTAAAGCGGTACTCCCTCTAGTGGACGGAAGGTGACTGTAAAGAGGCCACCTCCCCCCAAGCACTTCTCGGGGGATTGTAAAGGATTCCCCCGAAGCCCGGCCTGGTCATACACACCGCTGTCTTTCCGGGGGTTGACCAGAAGGCCAAGCACGAATATTTTTATGCACAGTAATGTAAACGTATCGCTAACGTGAGTGAATTTGGAATTGAAAATGCTTGATTCGCACATATTTTTTATTTAAACTGAAGACTTTATTCATACCTATATATGATACGAATTGTGTTTGTCGTATAAATTTAATTGAAAATTCTATAGGATAGTTGTATTTTCGATTCGAAATTGACTCACATTAACGTTACGATAAGAATACTTTTTCGCAAGTTGTTCGTGCTTGGGCTACTGGATATTGAATATTATTGCGAAAGCTTTTGGGCAATTCCTAAAGATAATACTTTGCTGATGTGATAATATGAAGATAAAATTAATGTAAATTGGTAACAGGGTTTTCATTTAACTACCTCAAAAACAACATTAAAGCTAAAGAGATTGTCTTGTCTGTTTTTTTTTTGTTCGAACGCGCTAATCTCTGGAACCCAGTTGGATTAGCAGAAAACATTTTCCATTTAATTCTTGAGGAAATTCATACGCTATTTAATATTGCTACAACCCTTAAGAACCGAGCAAAAATAAGAAACGTCAGAAAAAATGCTAAGTGATAACTAAGTAAAAGCGCTGGCGGGCGATGTAATGCCTGGGTCGGTGACCGATATGATTACAGTAGAGTAGAGTATACTGTATTGTGCACCAAAAGAAAACACAAAGTCATTTTACATACATAATAGCAGTACTATATATATATGTATATGTTTGGGAAACTTCGCAACATCTTTTCGTCAACAATACCGCAATGCCGCAAGACGCAAGTCTTTAACCAGTGTGTGTTACCAGTGATGACATATGGATCAGAGACGTAGTCACTCACAATAGGCCTCATAAGAAAGCTCAAGGTCGCTCAGCGAGCTATGGAGAGAACTATGCTTGGTATTTCTCTACGAGATCGAATCAGAAATTTATTAGAGATCAGTAGAAAAACTAAAGTTGTCGACATATCTGAAAGGATTAGCAAACTAAAGTGGCTATGGGTGGGGCATATTGCTCGCAGAACTGATGGCCGTTGGGATTAAAAAGTTCTCGAGTGGATACCGCGCACCGGAAAGCGCAGTGTGGGATGACCTTCAACGAGGTGGACAGACGACCTGGTGAAGGTCGCCGGGAGTCGTTGGATGCGGGCGGCGTGTAACTGCTCATTATGAAAATCGATGGGGGAGGCCTTTGTTCAGCAGTGGACGTCCTTTGGCTGATATGATGATGAAAGTTTCATCCTTTGTGGAACTAATAAGAATATTCATCATTTCGGCCATTCAAGTCCACTGCTGGACACAGGCCTCCCCCAAAGATCATTACAACGACCGATATGGGTATGTTGTAGGCTCATTGGGGGGTTTTGCCATAATCGCCACGTTTGGCAGACGGGTTGGCGATCGCAGTTGAGTTGTTAATGCACTCGAAGGACGCTGCTGCCCATCCTCCGGCCAATCCCTGAGTCGTATTTTACGACACCCACGGGAGGAGATGGGGTGGTGGTATTCTGAGCCGGCACCATACGGGTAGAAGAATATTACACGCTGCTATATTTTCAGACAAAACAATACGCAAAGCCATCACATAATGAATGTACGGTACAGAAAGCATAGAAAAAGGTCGACTCAAAACGGCGTGAAAATGCGATCTGTATTAAAACAGGCGAGGGCACGCGCAGTTAAGCATCAACGATTTACATTCAACAGCCGCTGATTTATAGCTGCAAAAATATGGAGTGCCACATGAAATAGGTTAACAACTGTACCGCAGTTTTGGCATTGCATTTATGGGGCGAGTGTACCTGACCTCTGAATAATTGGATTTTTTATTTGTGTGCGTTATATAATGCGCTGGTTTGTAGTTTGACGGCATGGTTGGTGCAGTGGTTGACACAGTCGGCTGCTGCGCTCTGGGTCGTGGGTTCGATTCCCGCACCGAACAAATATTTGTATGATCTGCAGGTAGTTGTTCCGGGTCTGGGTGTATTGTGTGTGGAATATATGTTTGTAAACGCACCCACGACACAGGAGAAAAAGACAAATAGTGGTCCAACATGAAGGCGTCTACACACTGTATATTCAGCCATCACATACCACAATTTGAAGCATTATTACCATAGGCTTCAGTCTTTTTCTTATTGTTTTAAAAAAAATCGACACCTTGCATTACTAATTTGGCCGTAATTTCAACAAATGACATTATTATTATTATTCGTCTATTCTGATTATAATGTTATGTAAACTTAAAGGTATCAAAGAAAAATATCTTTTCTCTACCATTTCAGAGCAACAGTAATTATTTCTTAAATATTATAACAAAAATTGTCTTATGTCAAAATGTCCCAAGTTATGCTCTTGTAAGGCGTCACTTTTATAACTCAGGGTTCCAGGGACCGAGATGCTCAAAAAACGGATTTACTGATACCATGATATTCATCATTTCGGCCGAATGAGGTCCACTGCTGGACACAGGCCTCCCCCAAAGATCATCACAACGACTAATATGGGTGTGTTGTGGCCTCATTGGGGGGTTTTGCCATAGTCGCCACACTTGGCAGACGGGTTGGCGATCGCAGTTGAGTTGTTAATGTACTCGACGGACACTGCTGCCCAGCCTTCGGCTAATCCCTTAGTCGACTTTTACGACACCCACGGGAGGAGATGGGGTGGTGGTATTCTGAGCCGGCACCACACGGCCAATGCCATACCATGATATTATAATATTGATATTATTCATTTTGAGTAATGGTATTTCATTTTTTTTTAAGTAGGGAAAATATCATAATTTATACCGACACCAGATGCAGCATGGGCAGATAGCTCTAGACTGGCATTGTCGCCTCTAATGTCGTTACTGAAATAAATGAGAAACTATGTAACCAATTTACATTTATTAGATCTTCATATTATCACATCAGCAAAGTATTATCTTTGTGAAAGCTTTCGCAGAAATATTCAATTTCCTGGTCAACCAATCCATTACGTTACAGATTAGATCGCATCTCCGATCGCCAGATACTATAGAGGTAGCTCAAAGGGTTCTGTTATTTATGTGAAAATAAAATCGTTCAACCGTTGTGTAATTCATGAGACGTGAATATTAGGACATTTCAGGATTAAGAGCCGAAATTTTGGCCGGTTAAATGTCGCTTAAAATCTGATCGTCAGTCTATATACCCTTTCCAATCACGTCACAATATCTAATTATTAAATGTATTGTAATATTATGTACTAACTGGTACCCGCAGTTTCGCTTGCGTTGCGACCGGTTTTTATCAAAATAGGAAAGATATTTTTTTTACTTAAGTTATCCTTAGAAGAAGATATACGACGTCCCGGACTTTTTTTAAGGACCTCATAAAAGGAACAATTCAACCCTACGTTATTTCCCTCTCCGACGTCGTGGAGGCCTATCGCCGCGTCACCTTCCCGTTCAAGTTAGCACTTCTCCTTCCCGTCTCTTGCTTGCGCCGGCCCGTGCCGAGCCTATAGTTTTAAATGTCCCCTAATACATTATAAATAATACCGATCCAGCTGTCCCCAAAACAATAGCTTGTTATCCCCAGCAACGCCCTAAGCCGAGGTCCGTGTCCCGCAGGGGGCGCCCTTAGCGAAAGTTGCTTAGTTTTTAATATTAAATTGAAGCCTGGCTGGAGGCCTCTTTTGGCTTCGCCAGCCGGTGAAAATGACCGGTTACGCAACCACATTTCCCAGAAATGTATGCGAGAAGCCCAACAAAAAAAAAACCTATGTTATTTGCGTGCAACTTTAATAATAGTTAATAATATTAATAGTTTAATTAAAGCAGCGCCGTGGAAGCTCTCAAGAGGCATGACTTTTTCCGACTTCGATGACGAATATCATCATAACTTTAGTTAATTCCCAGATAATATACATAATATATATGTCCATGTAGAATAAAGTGCCTTTCAAATGGTGAAATTCTTTTTGAATAGGTGCAGTGGTTCCGGAGATTACTCTCCACATTCAAAAAAACTCACTAAATTCGCACTGTCTCTTTTTGATATTGGTTAAGATTGACCGTGTCATTGGGCTAGCGCTAGTTTAAAGCGTGACCATGGAGAGTAAAGCACTAGTATTAATTCGCAAGTAGGCCAAATTGCACTAGATTTTTTGTTAAGTTTTTTAGCATCCCGGGTTTTGATTTTCTCCGGTATATCGTAATGGGCTCATCTCTATTACGAAGTGTCGTGGAATTCTGGAGATTTACGGAATCGCTTCACTAATACTAGGTTCCAGTTTCAAAAACTGGGATGTGCCTATGCGACTCTTCTATGCTATATGTATATGGGGACAAGGTGTGGTGTTCCTCCATAGCAAAAGGAGGATCCTCCAGCCAGGCGGATGGTATGCCTGGTGGGCCGAAGCCCAACGGTTGATATTGGATGACTTTATGTATGCTGCGTTGCGCGAATACTTTAATAGCGTGATTCAGGATTCTTTGACGTCATCGGAGAGTTGCAATTTATATTCATGTAGATGTCGTTGTAAGTTGTAGTTATGCTGGCGATGTAGGTGTCGCCACATGTACTTGCTTTGTATATAAGACACAACTTACTTTAACGGTAAAAAAAAACATCTTGAGGAAACCTAGATCTTAATGGTCTGATATCACTAACATGCTGATCGTGGTGATGAATACTCATTTCTCCTCTGGATGAGAAGATGCCTTTGCCTTGCAGTGTTTAACAGATTATCCCGTGTGGTACCGGTTACGAATAGCACCAACCCATCTCATCCCGTGGGTGTCGTACAAGGCGACTATGGGATTAGTCGTAGAATTTGCAGCAGCGTCCTTCGGGTACTCAATTCAACTGCGAGCGCCAACCCGCCTTCCAAGCGTGGCGATTATGGCAAAACCCTTCAATGAGCTCACATCCGTCCGGACCGGTCGTTGTGACGATCTTTGGGGGAGGCATGTATCCAGTAGAGGACTTTTTGCAGCTGAAATCATGATAAATGTACTATATTATATTATACTGAATAGCGTTTACGCACCCACAAACACTTAGGTACTTAAAAAAGTATTCCTTTTATTCATATGACTTTTATAAGCTTTACCTGGACTTCTCTTTTAAATTCCCTCGCTACACACTTACTATCGGAATCCACTTATAACTTCCAACTCCACTACAAAAAACTTAAGGGAATACGGATAGAAGCGCGGCGGGCGCTGAAACCTTAAATTGATATTTTCCTCGTGCGCTTAACATTCACCGGTACGTTTTACAGCTAAAGTCACTTTCAATTTTCAACGTAAAGCGCTTTATAGCTGGCTGGAAGCGTGACGCGCATAAAACCTCTGGAGAGAAAGCCTCGACTTGTCTCTATCTAGTATTTATGTGGAAGCCGCGAGAGATTTACCGATTTCCTAATCTAAATCACATGAGATTTTCAACTTTGTGCCTCACAGGTAGAGTGTTAAATACTTTGGGAGTTAGGATATTACATTTCTTAATCTTTTCAAGTTATTTCAATTTTTTTCCTGGACAGATGTTACCTAGATGTAAACGTGTAGTAAAGTTTTATTTTTATTTTTTACGACTTTCGTAAATTAGATTACTTTGGTAACGCTTTTGCGACGTTTGGCTGATTTGAGTTTAACAGACGGAACGATGTTCCATTTTTTAAAATGTTACCTCTTGGAACGTAATCGCATAAAGTTCAGACGAAAACATTGGTTGTTGAACATAAGTTCCAAAATTAAAATATGTAAAAATGACAGTAACTATATAAGTGACCGTGTGGTGTTTGGATTGAGAAAGCACCACTCCATCTTCTTCCGCGGATGTCGTAAAAGGCAACTAAGGGACTCTAAACCAAAGGGATGGGCAGCACCGTCCCTTCTGTGAAACAGTATTATTCTCCGCTCACCAACCCGCCTGCCGAGCGTGGTGATTATTGACAAATTACCCAAAATGATGACACGATTGTGAAATTCTTTGTGGGAGGCCTTTGTTCAGCAGTGATCCTTTGGCTGATATTATCATAATGATGAAGCAATTATATACATTCTATGACACTTTTGAATAACTAGTTAAAATGGTAAGCTGAATAAAAGGAAACATGATTTGTAAAGTATTTATGTGACAGCTTCATGCTTGGTACTGATGTATCATAAATCAATCTCCATGGTGTATCAAATGGTGTTATAACTAACTGTTACTGGTAGTAAATTTCCTTTTAATAAACTATACTGTAAAGTTTTAATTTTTGGAAACAATATTTTTTTCCCACTTCCACACGTCTGTAGTTCAAGAATCATGGTGATACCTACCACTATAATATAAAACCAAATCCTCGAGGTTAACTGCCATTTTCTACAGTACCATAGAACAATAATTTCACTGTAGAATTACATTCCCTACACTTTAGTCTTTGAAAGTATATTAAACTATTCTGGTTGTAGTTTCCAATGCCACTGAGTTTCACATTAAAATCAAATAGTAGGTCCATCGTAAGCTGATGTATATTCAAGTAAAGTTTAGAACAATTTAAAACAAAACATATTTCTAAACCCTCTCTATTGATACCTCACGTTGTTAAAGTCAGGGGTGCATAACAATTAAATGCTACTCGACTTACTAGCGATAGACGCCATCTTGCTATTCTTCTAGTAAAGAAAACTAGGCGGATAGTAATTCAACGATGACTAACCACTGCAAGATCACTGCGTGCAAATGGGAAGTAGCTAAATTTATACGTTTCGTTAGAAATTGAAAATCTAATTCGCTATTATAAACCGATGGATAAAAAAGTTGTAATAATTTTCACATCAATAAACTAATCCAGGAAGATCGACATGCAACAAAACAACACTATTAATTTCAACTTTTTTATCCATGGATTTATAATAAGGAATAACTTGTCTCGAAATTCAATAACTTTACAGAAACAGATGTATAAAATGGACGCAAAAAATTACGCTGAGGCAAACCTATCCACATGCCGTGTGGTGCCGGCTCAGAATGCCCCCACCCCATCTTCTCCCATGGGTGTCGTAAAAGCCGACTAAGGGATTAGCCGGAGGATGGGCAGCAGCGTCCTTCGAGTACAGTAACAACTCAACTGCGATCGCCAACGCGCCTGCCAAGCGTGGCGATTATGGCAAAACCCCCCAATGAGCCCACAACACATCTATATCGGTGGTTGTGATGATTTTTGGGGGAAGCCTGTGTCCAGCAGTGGACTTCATTCGGCCGAGATGATGATGAAATCTATCATCAGTTTTGTTTAGATTTAAGGTTCAAATTAAGATTTAGGGTCATCCCGTTCCGAAGTGAATATGATCAAGAAAAGTAAACCGTTTTAGGAAAACAATTTACACGGCTGTTATAGTGATCATACTAACGGAAAGTCTGGTCTGGAAAGTTATTGGGCTTCTCGCATCACTTCTTCGAAGTGTGGATGTTTAACTACGGGCTGATGACCTAATACTCTGCAACAGGCGTAATTTACTCCAACTCCGCTGTCAAACGTCAATTTGGTAGTACCTATTTGCCGATAGCGACTAAACAGGCGAAGATCTCTGACGCGCCACTGTCGGACAAGCAACCGGCGCGAGCAAGAGACGGAGGGAGGAGAACTAGTAACTTAAACGGGAAGGTGACGCGGTGATCGGCCTCCGCAACGTCGGTGAGGCGATGGTCTGCAAAGCCACTACAAACTACTCTCATATGCATTTGCATATGAAAGTAGTTTGGAGTGAAAAGCTTTTATTTTGACATTGAAAACAGACATAGGTATCAATTTTAATTATTTGTAAATAGGTAAACGCGACCCACGATCGATATGATGTATTAAGTGTCCCCTTGAAATAGAGTTTAATATTTTGCTGACGCTACAGAATTCCATTTTCAATACAAGCTCATCTACGTGTTCAATTGAAATGGAATATGATTAAAATACACAATGTTATGATAATTTTAAAACAACGGCGGTGCCGTCCATATCAATGTCATTGACATTTTCATGCATTATTCATGAACGAAAGATATCGCGACACATTCAGCTTGTGGGATAATGTTGATTTCTGAAAAACAATAATTAGGTATAGTGCCTACAGAGCTTGAAATAAACGTGGGATGACAGCTGACAGGTGGCATTATACTGACATGGTTAGCAATTTCAGAAATTTACCTTTGTTTCAGGGATGTAGAGCCTCTAAATTAAAGCCGGGTTTGATATTACCTAAAATTTTATAACATAAAAAAAAACCACAATTATGTTATAAACTAGTTAAATTCGTTTTAATTTTGTATTTATTTCAAAATGAAAACGATAATTTTTGACTAAAGAATCATAGCAACATAAAGATGACTTGTATAATTTAATTAATAACTGATTGGCTTTCTCCGATACAGAACGGAACAAATATTCGTAATAGGTAAATAGTAATATATACATTATGGCAAAACCCCCTAATGTCGCGAAGGGAAGAGAAGGCTTGTGTCCAGCAGTGGACTATATTTGGCCGAACTGATGATGACATTATTTGTGAGTATCATAAAATGAAACATCGATAAATTGAATTTATAATATATGAAAATCAACAGCTCTTGTCAATCAATGATTAATTAAACATATACCTAATTATTTTTTTTAAATAAGGAGAATGAATTTGGAGATTGCGCTTGCTTTTGGGAACACGTTTCTATTACAAGACAGCTAGGACTCTATTTGGGTTTTTGTTTTACCACAGAACCCATATTATAATTGTGACAAAAAATTTAATAAACGTCTCGCAGATTTCCGCATTACAGTGTTGTCAGTGTCAGTACTACAAGTGAATGCATCTACCAGTCGATCTGTTATCTGTGATCTGTCTGTCCATATCGATTTGTTATGATAATCGGGACCAGATTACGAATATTTTATCATCAAATTCATATTGTGAGTATCTATATAACTTGAATTTGATAACATAACAAGATTTTGTTAGAAATAAAGAAGAAATAAATAATTAAACTGTTTATGATTAACAAAAGCTGCCTTACAGACATCAACCCTTAAACGTCCACTGTTGGACATGGATCTCCCAATGATCACTACAATAATCCTAGGGGATATTGCCATAATTATGACGCTGGAGAGGTGATCGCAGTATGCTGTAATTAGCATACGGGAGCATGCTGTTGCTCCTCTTGGCCACATTTTACGGCAACTATGTGTGGAGACTGAGATCGGATTCCGTTTGGTGATTGAATTAAGCATATAGCACCACTATACATATTATATTAGTAACTATACAATAATAAAGACAACACAGCTATTACAAAAACACTAAGTCACTTAATTTTCAATTAGTACAATTACAAATTTCATATTATCTGCAAATCAGCCATTTTCTTTTTTCAGCATTACACTTTCCCATCGCGTTTTCTTTTTCGTTTTTATTTTTATGAAGCACAGACATCACTACCTTCTGCCAACTAAATGCAGTATTACATATATGTGTTTCTATTTTCATATTTATTACATAATTTGTGTAAATATCTATGGTATAGTAATAAATAATAAATGATTCTATGTTGTAAGTATATTTGTTTATTTAACATTTTATTTATATTATTTGTTTCTTTCATTGTGACCAAGATAACTGTCCGTGAACCGTGAACTCAACAAATGTCTTAGCAGAATACTAGCGCTGCTTCATCAAGAAGTAGCACAATGCTGAGCTACGTTCCATTTTTGTCTCTCAGGTGCTGCGCTGCTCACGCTAATCTTATAAAATTGTTTCATTTTAAAAAAAAAACATTTTTTTTACTTTTCACGTTTATATCTTTTGCCTAATGTCCAAAGTGTGAGAGCAAAATAAATATTAATAATTTTTTTCTTTCTTTCTTTCACTTCATGTCGTCCCGTGGATGTCGTTAAAGGCAACTAAGTAACTCTAAACCAAAGTTATGAGCAGCAGGATCCTTTCTGTGGCACAGTAGCTATACTGCGCTCACCAACAAGTCTGCTAAGAGTGGTGAGTAATGGCGAATTCCCCCCCAAAACGAGGCAATTGAGGATATCTATGGTTGGACGCCTTTTTACAGCAGTTGACTTTTTTTGGCTGATATGATGATGGGTGGGATCTCCCCTAGGTATGTTATTTACCAGGAACTACACGGATTATATTGCGGAGTACTGTAAAGCAAAATCTTTGACAGTACAATAATTGACAGACTATAAAAGTTGTATTCCATATACAGATTTTAAAAAAAATACAAAAAATTTGAATCTCGAATACAAAACATGTTCCGGTCAACTTATAAAAAGTTGAGTATGGTTTATGAATGATCCAAAGCTGACATTCGAAGCTCAAATAATTTAATGTCATTTACGATGTAGATAACCGCAAGAAGAAAGCTAAAGCGCTGCGAACAATTTAATGTAATAAAAGAGAATTGCAGCAATTACGCGAATTGTCCGGAAGCGCGCAATTTCCCCGTAATGCTGATACTTGCCGGTAAAGTACATTTTATTCAATAATTTTTAACTTTAAATTATCCGTCGGCTACTGCGGGATAATAAAAAATTGTATATTTTTACGGAAATCTAAATAATGCATTGGTATTGAATAAAAATCATAAGTTTAAAAGCTGATTAAATATAAATAACTAGTAATTATAATATTAAATAATTTCGTGTGGTCCGGCTAATAGCCCACCCTATCTCATCTATTCTGTAAAACGTGACTTGGGGTTATATCAAGGTGATGGATCGCGGCGTTCACCAGTGTAATAATAAATGACATAGTACTGTCACCAATCCGCCCACCAAGTGTGGTGATTATGGCAAGATACCCATCATTTTTGCGATCGCTGGGAAGCCCCTGTTTGGTGCAATGTCTAAAGATGCCTGGCACGGTGCGCTACGTGTAACGGGTTCGTTCCGTGCTTGCCTACAGGTAATTGTTCCAGTTTTGGATGCGGAATATATGTCTGCTCACTACACCCAAGACACAGGGTCAGCACAGTCGACATTTATTGGCCAACATGATAGGATTATATATATATACTAGCTACCCGCCCCAGATTGCCACAGGCAGGTACATGCAAAGCCGATTGCAGGGACACACCACTCAAACATACAAAAAAAATCATTAAAATCGGTCCAACCGTTTTGGGGGACATACACAAGTAGAAAAAAATCATATATATATCTAGATAAGATTATTTCCTAACGCATTAAATGTTTAGTAGTAATACTCATTAGTATTCCTAAGTTACTTATCTTACAAGAATACTATCAAGTTCTCATCTCAATCAGTTACTAAACAGGCTAACGTTGAGGTATGAACTCTCTCGGGTTATTTACGATTTCGCGGCCAACTGAGTTGGTTTATTAAATCTCGGCCTATTGTTTCAATCGCTTTCTATGTTATTTTGGCTTTTACCCAGCGATGGGACAAGTAAACAGATATGGATATTTTTAACGAAACATGTTATCAAGAATTCTTCAGGAATACACAAAAGGTCTGCTGTGTGGTTCCGGCTACGAATAGCACCAACCCATCTCATCCCTTGGGTGTTGTAAAAGGCGACAGTGGGATTAGCCGGAGGATGGGCAGCAGCGTCCTTCGAGTACATTAACAACTCAACTGCGATCGCCAACCCGCCTGCCAAGCGTGGCGATTATGGCAAAGGCCCCCAATGAGCACACAACATACCCATATCGGTCGATGTAGTGATCTTTGGGGGAGGCCTGTGGCCAGCAGTGGACTTTATTTGGCCGAAATGATGACACAAAAGGTTTCACTATTACTTCTAATATACTAGCTCAAAGAACGTATTCTAACAAAACCTGTTGTCATAAACGGAATAAGAGCAATGCACAATGTTATAAACAGGAAACCATTTTATACAATATTCAGTATACGGTGAAACCACAACCACTCTTAGAGTGTGAATTTCGTTTGTTCACCTCAAAACTAAAACATGAGGGACTCGTAAAGACAGATGTATATTACGTACGTAATAATTATACAAGTAAGTATGTGTTAAAACTGTAAACAATGCCAACAATACCTTCATATAAGGAAAAATATGTCATTAAAGCAATGATTATTATAAATAAAGTTCCTCAGTTTAATAATATTATTGTATCAATGTTTCGATACTCAATCCACCGTCCAGTTTAACTACCTATACATAGAAATATATTCAATTCAATGTCCGTGTGGTGTCTGTATTAAAAGTATAGCAGCTCTTCATGGAAGGAGGCTTGAATGTCAAAAAGGGACTTTAAACCAAAGGGATGGGCAGCAGCGTCCTTCTGTGGAACAGGCCATACTGCGCTCACCCACTCGACTGCAAATCGCGGCGAGTAGTAAAAATTCCTCCCAAAAGACAACATAATTGTTGAAATCTATGGGGGAGGCTTTTGTTTAGCAGTGGATGTCCTATCATCATCAATATCATCATATCAGCGAAAGGACGTCCACTGCTGAACAAAGGCCTTCCCCATAGATTTCCACAACGAGCGGTTACATGCCGCTCTCGTCCAATGACTCCCAGCGACTTTCACCAGGTCATTAGTCCACCTCGTTGGAGGTCGCCCCACGCTGCTTTTCAGTTTACCTTTGGCTGATGTTAATCAGTTAAATCTATTGCTGTATACTGCTTGACCGTTGAGTCGTAACGCTCGGTTCACCTTCTACATCCAGCCAAGACTTGGAACATCGTTTCATATCAGCCCTAAAACGCCCACTGCTGGACAACCAAATGACCGCAACAACTTAGCATACTGGAAGACGTTACTGCTCATTCTCGCGATAAAGTTATTTTGTAGCCTGTTACGATAGCCTTAGAGTAAAGAGGGGAACTGCTAATTCTATATGTATGTATCAGACAAAGGACGTCCACTGTTGAACAAAGCCTTCCTCCATTGACTTCTACAATTTTCGTCCTGATGGGGAGAATTTTCCAGAACTCATCACGCTTAGCAGGTTGGTGAGCGCATTATGATTGCTGTTCCCGGTTAGGGACGCTGCTGCCCATCCTTCTGGCTTAGATTCCCTTAGTGCATACATTGTTTGATCGAAATACAGTTAGAGATATATACATAATATATACCGCGAGGTGTCCGGATGAAGAATATAACACTACTCCATGTCGTCTCGTGAATGTCGTAAAAAGGCAATTAAAACCATAAACCCGAATCATCGGTACAAGGCCCGTTATAATAAACCATTCTCAAGTTTGAGGGCGTACTTACGTGTTTGTTTGATAACTTTTGATATATTAATAACATCATTATTAGAATTCAATAAATACATGCTTTTTTTAAAGCAGCGTAGTTGTTCATCGAACGAGCGATGTTGAGGACGGCTTACTGAATCTTTGGTATATAGCTCTCACGCCACTGACTGAAAATGACTTGTCTGAGCATGTTGTTTTTATACTACCCAGTGACGAGCCCAGCGTCACGCCTGTCCATAACAATTTCAATACTACCCTCAACTAGTCTTGCATGGCATCATACCGCGTCACCTCGAGACTAGTTATCTAGTCTCTAACATGGACGGGCTCGAATGAGCAGTTCATCGGCCCTGAGCCATTTGTAGGAATACCTCATGGTACCTGCCAACAGGCATTATTACGTGCATTTGCTAATAAAGACCATGTCAGAGAATGGAGGCAAGCGAGAGGCCTAAACCATTCTAAGACTATCTGCTGCACACAAGACTAGACGGGTTTAAGAGATTATTAAATGTTACCAAAACCCATTTAAGGCACTATATAGGCGCAATGACCGGACACTTTGGCACCAAGGAGCACCTCCATAGGATGACGCTTAGCACAACGGATACATGCAGATTCTGTATGGACAATCAAGAGTCAATGCAGCACATTTTGTGCAGCTGTGACGCTCTGGGAAGACGTATGGCAAAACATCTAGGAATGGCTTATCTTTTGCCTGATGATTTTACACGGCTCCAGGCAGGCATGATTACGAAGTACCTACAGGGACTTCTTGATTTGCCAGCGGAGGAGTAGTGCAGGGCTTTGGGCAGCACAATGGATCCAATAGGGTCGAAGTGCGTTCGGCTGATGCTGAGCCCGTGAGAGAGCCACACAATAGAATAGAATAGATATTTAGTCTCTTATGCCCAGCAATTTCACTAGCTACAGTGCCCTGCGTACCGGAACACAGTAATGTCTGTGTATAAATACTACTGCTTAGCATCAATTACCTGCGGTGGTACTTACTCAGCGGTATCAATAAGATACCTACCACCAGTTAAAATTCCACGCACATAAGGTGATATTTTCATATGATTATTGGGTCACGATTGCGATCCTTGCGTGAAATTATATCATATGGCCATACCAAATAAGGCCCTAGTATAAGCATAGAACTCCGATGTACAAAGAGGCTAGATAGCTACATATGGAAACGGACATTAGATATATTGGTATGGCCGATATCACGGGCAAAGAACTATTCACACATATACGAGCTTATATAAACAAAATAAAGCGTAGCAATGTGAGATATGACACAATACGAAAAGGGTAGAAAAGCCTATAATAATAATAGATTCCGGCGTAGCGACGCGTTACGGCGTAGCGTCGTAGAATAAACAAGTGCTACGGAAATTTGTAGGCTTAGGTAAAGAGCCATTGTCGGTACGAGCAGGTTTATTTAATACAACTTTATTCATTTGTTCCCTTTGACAATGTAATTTATATGGAATAAAAGATAAAAGCCTAAATTTGTTAAAGTACTTTGAAGATTTTTGGAAACAGCGGAAATCCGTAGGGTGAAGGAAATAAAATAGAAAGTATCGTTTGAAAAGATATTTTAGATTATAATGTGATATAGTTTTCGTTTTCAATTCATGAAACGAAATTCTAAACTTTTATTTTATTATATACAATATTATTTTTTGGGTACACATTCAAGTCATATCTAGAAGGAATCGTATTGTATGTTTGGTTTTTGGATCAGATTTAAATGTACTAATATTGACATGTATTAAATTTTCCTAAGAATTTTCATAAATCAAAACAAATTTTAAAATATGAACTTACTAACCAATCCTTTTATTAATAAGAGAATATAGAAATAACAGATAAGAAAACAAAGCCCTAAGCCCCATGTATTCCGATAGAACCTAACGTCAATAGCAATGAATTCTAATTAATAATATTCCTTTTTCTTCATGTCTAAAACCATACAGTAAGACCGAAAAGGTTTTTAAATCAAATTGAATATGGACATCTGTCAAATATCTATTGACTTACTCGTAATATCTATAATATCTAAAAGAATATCCAACAATAGTAATCAAAACAAACGGTTCGCATGATCAAAAAGTTCCCCATGAAAAATATTATCACGATAACAATTATAAATAACTTAATAAAATCATGATATAGTATCAAAATACTTATAAATTTCATATTTACAAGAAGAAAACAGGTCACAAGCTCAATTATTTGATAGCTTAATATACTTTAGTGTAGTATTTGCCTAACATGCATTTCCGTAAAAAGTCCTTATTCTACTTAACTCATATAAATAATAATCTACCTCAATATATTTAACACAAATGAGAAAAATCATATATAGAGAGGTGGTCGCATTATATTAATACAACAGGTAGATATTATAAATAGAAAGACATGAATAAGAACATACCAATCATCCAGTGAAAATAAAATATAGAACAGAAAAGAACAATACAGAGCAAATGAATCAAACTGAAAGGAACTGTATAATCGTCTTCAACGTAAACGCGGATCTAAAGACAATTTTCAGCCACGTTATCTACCTGAAATTGGCACTGGAAACGTTGCACTCACCGTATTTGCAACGGCTACATTATACACTCAAATCCTTGTAACACACAAAGTTTAATTAGGGACACAGTCTATGCCCGTGTTACGACCCACGGTGTCGTTAAAACAGTTTTCATCAAATTTTCATTAATACCCCGTTGAAAACACGCCTGTATCGTGTCGGAAGGAGACCGGCTGATAAGCAACACGTCCGCACTCCGCGAGCTCGCGGACAAAACTAGGAGCTCAGCGCAACACGCTCCAAGCCCGAATCGAGCCGAAAGGAGATAGAATAATTTGCGCGAATGAGACGGACTAGCATGCAGAGGTGCGCAGGAAAGAATTAGATGTTTATTTGGGCTACTGGTAATGGGATAACAGAAGCTCGTGCGTGCTTATCTAGTTTCAAGTGTAGGAGTCTCTTTAGGTTCCCTGTATGCGATAAGTAGATTATACGGTCCTGGTGTAGCATCATCCATTGTAGAAGCTTTATTCTTGATTAACATCATAAAATATATTATGAGACGCAAACTTCATTAATCTACATAATTATGTTATTTATGGGGCGTGCACAAATAATAACCATTGCCAGCTTGCTTCTATTTCATATATTGAGGTCAGTCTTGTCTTTATGTGTAATTCTATAATTCAGCCATAGTATTCGGTTGGTGTCTCATCACTTTCATCCCATTTTACAATCCTCCAAAAGGCCTGTGCGAGTAGCGATGTCTCTATGTAAGCATAAGTACTTACCAAAAGAATCCTGGTTTCCCTTTGCAGAGCATTTAAACCCGTTATCGACAAACATAAGTATTTTAAATACAGTCATGAAATTAGATCCAATACTGAATTATGGGAGTGTTTTCTATGAATATATTAATCACATATTACCTTTGCCGTGCGGTGCCGGCTCAACGCCGTGTGGTGCCGGCTCAGAATACCACCACCCCATCTCCTACCGTGGGTGTCGTAAAAGTCGACTAAGGGATTGGCCGGAGGATGGGCAGCAGCGTCCTTCGAGTACATTAACAACTCAACTGCGATCGCCAACCCGTCTGCCAAGCGTGGCGATTATGGCAAAACCCCCCAATGAGCCCACAACACACCCATATCGGTCGTTATGGTGATCTTTGCGGGAGTCCAGCAGTGGACTTCATTCGGTCGAAATGATGAATGATTACCTTTAGCATAATCTTATCACTGTAAAGTTGATTTCAAAATACATAAGCTGCAATATAGTATCCGCATAGTATTAATTAATTTGAACTCTGCGCAATTGAAATACTTCCAATTCTAAACCCAGGAACAAACCCCAAATCATTCAAATATAGACGTGATTAAATTTATTCCAACAAAAAGGTGCCAATGCTTCCGAATTTAATAAAGAGCTGTAGCTAAGTCAACAAATTCAATAAAAGAAAAACGATTTTAATGCAAAGGGCGACACTACGATGGCATTCTAAGGTCCGAACATTAATATAATGGCCAGTAAATTAACCCGACCCAAAATCAGTAGGGCGTAATGCATAAAATAAATAGACGAGGAAACCGAAGCTGTTATTTTTACAACTTTCTATTATATTGACAGATATATAATGGTATTAAATGTGAATTCTGTTGATTAGTGCGTTGTATTAAGTACCTTGTGTGGTGTCCGGATTAGGATTATAGCACCACGTCATCTCCTCCCGTAGGTGTCGTAAAAGGCGACTCAAAACTGGAGGGATGGTCAGCCACGTTTCTGTGGAACAGTAGTCATACTGCGCTTACCAACCCACCTGCCAAGTGTGGCGAGCACTGGCAAATTCCCCCCAAAATGACGACAGTTTCGTCGAAATTTATGGAGGAGGCCTTTGTTCAGCAGTGGGCGTTCTATAGCTGATATGAAGATTAAGTACCTTTGAATATGATGTTCGATTTGAGTAGAAAAGTATATCTGAACCGACTAACATCGATTCGTAGCTCTTTATTCTTCTTTCTAATGTTTCGAGTAACTAAGTAAATTTCCTTTTTTCTTTGCCGACATTCATCATTTCGGCCAAATTAAGTCCACTGCTGGACACAGGCCTCCCACAAAGATCACTACATCGACCAATATGGGTATGTTGTGTGCTCATTGGGGGGTTTTGCCATGATCGCCACGCTTGACAGGCGGGTTGGCGATCGCAGTTGATTTGTTAATGTACTCGAAGGAAGCTGCTGCCCATCCTCCGGTTAATCCATTAGTCAACTTTTACGACAACAACGGGAGGAAATGGGGTTGTGGTATTCTGAGCTGGCACCACACGGCAAGGTCTGTCTCGAAATAGTCATCATAAAAAATTCTAGATTTGCGACAAGAGAAATCTTTTATTTTGTCTTTGAAATAATTTTCTGTGTAACAAAACCTTTTCTGAGTATATAATTTTAAAACTAATCACAATTATTCTAAGAAATCTGGAACTTCAGCTGTTTTCTTAATTCTAATGTTGAAATTTTCAAAGCGTAGCACGTACAAAGTACTTATGTCTAAGAATCTTATTTGTAACGCTTTAAAATACTGAATTATATTAAAATCTTATCAGCATTTTAGGCCAGACGTTCATTAAGATGCGACTTTATATTTTAACCTTCTCTAGGATAATGTATGCTACGAAGAAATTTCAAAGGTTTGAATGTTGTCTTCACTTATTGTTTGTTTGCTTTATTGGGTGAACTCTATAAATTATTGTTAAACATTTACATTTTATATGCGTGGATATTAATGTTGAAGTGAATACTTTACATATTCATCATTTCGGCCGAATGAAGTTCACTGCTGGACACAGGCCTCCTTCAAAGATCACCACAACGACCGATATGGGTGTGTTGTGGGCTCATTGAGGGATTTTGCCATAATCGCCACGCTTGTTAATCCCTTAGTCGACTTTAACGACACCCACGGTAGGAGATAGGGTGGTGATATTCTGAGTGAATGATCGAACGATATGATTATGTAAATTAAATGCCTTTTGTTCTTTTTAATTTACTATGTTAATAATATTTGCAATCTTGAACCTAAGTCGCCCATTGACACACATATCTAACTGCTGGAATTTTCAATGTGGTTACTTGATAAATATTGATACGGACTCCACAGCGATGTCTGAGAGTAGATATTGTTCATTAAACACTTTAATGATCATTAACATTAATGATCTGCGATAGAACGAGTCCGTTATCACTGCATCCCAAATTTGGAATCCATACTACCATAAATATATTGATCGCATAGAGAACATCCAAAAAAGGTTTTTTAAATACCTATGTTTCCATCAGAAGATACCCTATCACTCTAGTAATTACCTTGAGCTCTGTAAAAAATATCATTTGTTACCACTTCAAAATCGCCGCGAGATAGCAGACTTTATTTTCTTATTAAGAATTTTAAATAATGACATCGATTGTTCGGACCTCTTAGCTAAGTTTTCCTTCAATGTCCCATATAAATCAACTCGGTTTAATCCGCCAATATGTATACCGTTTAGTTCTACTAACTATAGGCAAAATACTTACATAGTACGAGCAAGCAGGAATTTTAATAAACTGTGTAAACAACATGATCTGGATCCCTTTACAACAAGTGTGTCACAGGCAAGAAGGTGTTTAAGCTTAAGTTTTTTTAGGTAAATAAGTAATTAGATATTTTGAGAGTGTTTGTATTAGTATTCTGTAAGTGTGTTCACATGTATGCCTTAGTAGATTACTTAGACGTGAAGACTTGTAATTGGCTATCTATTTTCTTAACTGTAATTATATTGATTGATCAGCTGTAAGTTTTCCATAGTCAATAAATAAATAAATAAATAAATAAAAAAAAGATATAAGGATATACACGTATATGAATATGAATCTAAATGTTACAAGAAGGAGAGAGGAGTAGCTTCAATGTCAATCGATAAAGTTCACGATGATAGTTCGACGGATCTCATGAGAGAAACATTGATAGTTAGATTTGTAAAAGATAATGAAAACCACGCATTCGACACAGAATACGATGATTTTTTATAATTACACTGCCTACATTTTTATTTTGTTTTTATTAATTTGGTCCTCCGAATATTTCACTTATAATTTTATAATGTTTTCTGAAATTTACACGAATAGCATACATTGAATTGAAATAGTAATTTATTCCTTCTATATACTTACGTACAGCATACGTAAAGACCTATTATATAATAAGATTTTTCCACCTTAACAGTTAGCCTGTGCCATAGTACGTGCTAAAACACCTTAGTGGGAAATCGTTCAACACTTTTCAAGATTCAACTCGAGTCCTCCCAGTAGAAATTCTTTCTAAATGAAGTAATTAATGCATCTCACGTATAATACTTATATCAAGTCACAGGAACCATTCCAAAAGCAATTGTCTCAAATTTATCACCTCCCCATTGTGACCAAGGTAACGTTCTCTCGCACTATTTCTAATTTGATTGCACGTAAATTCTTAAATGCTGGTCTTAATATTCTAGTGTTATGGAAGGTTGTAATAAATGTGTGAAATATGGTCGTACTTTACGATAATTACTTTGTCGTTGATGAGACTAATTTGGCAAGATACTTGAGACTTTATTAGAATGGAATTGTGTTCCAACATTATGTAACTTTGAAGCTGTTATTAGAAATATCTGTGGCCAACATTCCAGCCGAAAAACGCCAACTACTGGACAGAACAAAAGAAAAAACCACACGAGTGATATGGGTTTGTGTTGTGTGCTCAATGGGGGGTTTTGCCATAATCGCTACGCTTGGCAGACTGGTTGGTGATCGCAGTTGTGTTATAAATATACTCGAAGGATGCTACTGCCCATACTCCGGCTAATCCCATAGTCATGAGATGGTGGTGGTGGTGGTGGCATTCTTAGCCGGCACCACACGGCAAATCTATGGCCTACTCACTATATATACCTGTCGGCGCCTAGGCTGAATTTGCGACAGCCTAGTACAGAAGGTGTCTTCATGGTACATGATTCGTTTCGGCAACAATCCGCAGACCTCCAAGACCACGCGTATTAAATCACTGCAAAACTAATAACTGACAACCGGCAGATTATATTAACGCTTGAGAATACAGAATAGACTGATTCGCAATTTTTTTATTTTCTCGCATACGACAGCTTTGGCCACGTGACTCACGGGGATGTCACCCTGTTAACAATTTCATAGGTAACAGAAGTACTACCAAATCGAATGAATTACTTTTTATCATAAAATGATCGCTAGCTACGATATGCCTATTATAATTATTATAGCTCTCTATTTAATACATATTCCGTGTCTCACGTAAAACTCATGATGCTACTGATTCCTTAATCTTACGCACTCCTTCATTTCTATGGTTTCTGATTCTTTTTGCTACTATTTTGTCCTGTGCTAGCTTTTGCAAATTAAAATTTACTTTAACCTTACAACATTTTCTTTGTTGTAGGGAAATGCTTATGGAATTCCTCCACACTGGAAAAGGCGAAGGGGCATGCTGGACTTTTACCGGATAAAACCCACCGATGTTCCTTCAACCTGCCTTTGGCAGGAGGTGCGGAGTTTGCTAGGTATTGGGGCACGGGAGAGGGCTGATCCCGCACGGAGAAGGACGAGACGGCGCCGGGGCAACAACCGTCCCGGCTCCCAAGTCCAACACGCCTGAGCCCCCTGCCGTCAATTCATGGTGGGGGGCCTCGGGGGTCGTGGGTTCGCAGATTGGGAGCGACCCCCGGGAAGACGGTGGCGCGCACGTGGCCACGTGCCGCCGTGTGCGCAGCACAGCGCAAAGTGAGGCTTGGGGGGATCCTTTACAATCCTCCCCGAGAAGTGCCTGAGGGGGTGACCGCTTTACAGTCATCCCCTCCGTGATGTGCCTAAAGGCGTGGCACCAAATGGGCGGCTCTAGTGTGATCTTACGAGGAACTGGAGCCTCCCTTCGGTGCCGAAGATGACCGCTCCAGTGGTTTTAGCCGGTAGGAGTCCGGCATACCCCTTCGCCCTTCCCCGGGGTGAAGGAAGTTCCATGTAGAATTTCCACTGGACATCAATAAAAAATAAAAAGGTATTGGGGCACATTCCCGGCAGGAACTATATAACAATCTGTAAACAAAGACCTGTCGCCTGTGGTGTCTTGATTAAAAATATAGCACCTCCATCTCTACCTGTGGGTGTCGTAAAAAGCGACGAAGTGACTCTAAACTAAAGGGATAGCTATTAACATTCCTTCTGCGAAACAGCAGCCAGTCTGCGCTCACCAACCCGCCTGCCAAGCGTGGTGAGTACTGGCAAATTCCCCCCAATATGATGACATAGTTGTGGGAATCTATGAGGAGGCCTTTGTTCCATAGTGGACGTTATATGGCCGATATGATGAAAGCGGGATTGAATATTAAGTAGCGTTTCAGTATATATCTATCTCGAGATGACGAGTGCAGTGTTGGTCCACGCAAGACAAGCCCAGAGTAACATTACAACTGTTATGAGCAGGCATAGCGCTAATCACCAGGCGATTGACTTGCCTCATTTGCAAAAATCGATCACGAATTGGCTATTAGCGACCTTTTTTCTTTTTAAACTTTGTCCCCCACTAGGCTTTCTCCTGTGTCGTGAGTACGTTTATAGACACAAATTCTACATACAGTACACCCAGAGCCGGAACTATCTGAGTACAAATATTTTTTCCGTGTGGCAATCGAACCCGCTACCCGGAGTGCAGCAGCCGATTGTATCAGCCACCGTGCCATCAGGGACTCATGTCACTCTAGGGCTCATGAAATTTTTAGTAACACTATCAAAGGTAAATAGTAAAATCATTCTACATATAATTCCAGCATATTGCTTGTGTGAGTAAAAAAAAAACACTGCACCGTATATCTTCCAACGATGTTATTCGTTTGTTGTATAATCCCGGGACAAAACTAAATCCCATTTTACACCAAACACATTTTATTTAATGCCTCGCCACAATTCCGCAGACTAATATAGGTTACACAAATTCATACATATTAATACGCGCATGAAACGTGCCCGGGGTTTTATTGTGCTCGTCACAATTCTATGACCAAAACGAAAATGAAATGGTCCATGTGATATTTGGCCTTTTCGATGTTAATTTATGCCCTTTTTCTGCTCCCAAAAGTAATTACAATGTTCATAACACTTGGTAGATTCATCCCTTTTTATGGGTGTCTGTTAAAATCGGGGGGCTTGGTAAGCAAACTAAAGGCTTACGTTGGTTTGGACGTGTGATTTTTTGCAAAAGTATTACGATTGGGACATTTTTTTTTTTTTTGCCCCGTTGCCCCACACTGGGATTTCTCCTGTGTCGTGGGTGCGTTTACAGACATTCATTTCACACACAATACACCCAGACCCGGAACAACTACCTGCAGATCATACAAATATTTGTTCCGTGCGGGAATCGAACCCGCGACCCGTAGCGCAGCAGCCGACTGTATCAGCCACTTTTAATTTTCTATGAAAGGTTTATATGCTTCTAAACAAAATACAACACACATTCAATGCATAAATAGTGAACTTTATATCAAGACGATAATCGGCAGCTTAAATGGTTCGCGTTTAAGAAAATCAAAACGTAATTACCTTTTTTTGCATGACAAATATAAAACACGCACCGCTGTAATAAATTATTAAATTAAGAAAGCAAACCAATATTTGTTATGCTTGAATAGTAAGCAGCATTGATTATCAATTATTGCAAGATTCAAATGGAAAATACACAATGTTTGATAAGTAATATTAATAAAGTTACTATTTAATTACGAAAACATACACAAATAGAAAACAAGCACTGTAATAAAATGGTAAATCAAGAAAACAATCAGTATTTTTTTTTTGCGTCAAATAGTAAATATTAAATTATTGCAAAGAAAAAATAGAAAATACATCTTGTTTCTTGATAAACTCGATCTCTATTGCCTACATATTGTCCTCTTGAAATAATAATGATCATTTTTTTGTGAGAAGTTATGTCTATACCAGTCAAAACAATAAGAATAACAGCCATTCAAAGCAAAGCCAGATTTAAAATAAACTTAAATTTCACGTAACGTTTACCAGGGTAAAATGAAATGCTAACAAAAAAAACACAAATCTTCTTTAAATCCCACTTCACAAACAACTACTTAAAATGACATTGCACGTGCAATGCCATAACTATATTCGGGAACGTTTAAGAAATTTATCTCATGTTTAGTGATCAAAAAATTACCCGTAATTCCGAATTTCCAACCACCTTAGAGAAAGGCATTATAAGCGACAAATTATCAGGAAATAGAGACCTCAAACCAGAGACTAAAATCGGCGGAGAAACTGCACATGTTCTTCTGCGAGGTCACAAAACGTGCGCAAAATTGGATTATCTGGCGCAAAATGTTTGTATGGTCTGCAAGAAGTTGTTCCGGGTCTGGGTGTATTGTGTGTGGAATTTATGTCTGTAACTGCACCCACGACACGGAAGAAATCAACGTGTGGGGAAATATTTAAATTATAAAAACAAATGACAAAAGCCACGCAATTTGGGTTACGATGCTTAACACTTAAAAACCTATTTAGAAGAAGAATAATGTGAAGTATAAAAGAACACAGCTTGTAATCCATCGTTTATATGGGATTTACAATAACAATGATGTGTCATAAGGGTCATTAACCTATGTAATTACAAATAATTGTAAACTGATGGCCGTGATCATCACATCATCTTATGATCTCTGATCTATTATGCTGAGGCTATTATGTAAAAGTTATAAAATCTAAACGAAATTAAACATTTCACTGCGAATACATAAATAAGTTTACTAGTGAAGCAATGCGCAGTGAAATCTCCAATTTCGTATAGGTTTTACTACTTTTCACTGCGGATTCGGAAGTGAGTATGCTAATGAGTTCTTACAGAATAGCATTAATAACGAAGACGTTGGCTATCTTTAGTCAACTTTCCGACCACCGCGGTAGTAAAGGGCGTTCTTTTCCGGGAATACATGACTTATGGCTTATAATAACCCAACTTCAATGGCACTTCAGATATCAGAAAATTATGATTTTGGTATATTATGTGCCGTGTGATGCCACCACGGCTTAGGGTGTCGAAAAGTCGACTAAGAGATTAACCGGAGGATGGGCAGCAGCGTCCTTCGAGAACATTAACAACTCAACTGCGATCGCCAACCCGTCTGCCATGCGTGGCAATTATGGCAAGACCCCCTCAATGAGCACACAAAGCACCCATATCAGTCGTTGTGGTGATCTTTGGGGAAGGCCTGTGTCCAGCAGTGATCTTCATTCAGCCAAAATGATGGTATTATGTACTGTCAAGCTCTGTAGCCCAAACATTAACCCCTTTTCTTAAAAGACTTTCATTTAGTAACGGTCAATTAGCATGAATTTATTTTCTTACTTAACTTTCCGATCCTTTTAGCACAAATTATTATGTATAGAAGATTTATTTATTAAACAAATAGATTTATTTTCATTCACTTTTTAAGGCACATGTAATATATTACAGGACACACCTCAACTCACTGGTTTCCCTAAAGCGCCAAATAAACGGAAAGGCTCTCGATCATTCTACACAATAGATAAATCATAATCGCGTCAGACGTGACGTGTGGCTGGACGCTGAACAAACATAAAGCCGAAATTTAAGTCTACGTAATATTATTTTTTCTTAATAGTAGTGTAGGTTATGTGCGACAAATTCGATGGTGGTGGTGATTTGGCGAGTTTAGGAAGTAACTAAATTGTTTGTAAACGGCACAGATTATCTAACAAAACTTAGAAGTAAACTAGCGCCGAGGTGCACCATGTTTTGCTTGTTTGACTGTATGATGCATATCCAACTGTCTATTTATCTGCATTGTATTAGACTATGATTTCGGGACTTTTCGCGCACAGATAAATCAAATAACCTTTGTTTGCTATCAAATAAACATTACTAAAAAAAAAGATAAATCAAAACAATATTTTGATGATTTTTGTTTCGGCCTAGTTGCATTGACCGTGGTCACGAGAAGACTGTAGTCTAGTCTGTAGATATGAGATATGAGTGAAATTCGCGATTGTTTAAAAAATATAGCCAGCATTGTAGCCAGCTAAATGATAATGTGTTACGATCGAAATTAATAATCAATCTAGCCCAAAATCTTTAAAGTGAGAGTTGAACTCCCTTGGAGAGCGCTCCGTACGATGAATATGTTTTCTACGATGTCATTTTTTAATGTGACCCAAATTTGTTCTTGGTAACTAAAAACAGTATGTGTGGTACCGGATTGTAGAGGAAAATTGCTGAATATATTTATTTATTGTTGAATTCTGTCTGGTACCAGTCATTTATCCCAAGATCAAAGTCGACATTGTAGTTAAAAAACATGTTCTCTCATACAGTCGAACAACAAATGGGGAGTTTATACACACAATATTGAAAGATTTACGATGTTCTTTTAAGACTATAGATTTCTTGTAGGTTTTTCTGTAATCTATAAGTAAAGAACTACGTTATGATTTTTTTTTTAAATTTTCGACTCATAGTTTCTGAGATAATCATGGGGAATGGACAATTTTCATATATTTTATTTCATCATCATCATCATCATCATCAGCCTATCGCAGTCCACTGCTGGACATAGGCCTCTTCAAGTGCATGCCACTGATCGTGATCCTCGGGTACTCTCATCCAGCTACTGCCAGCCACCTTGCGCAGGTCATCACTCCACCGAGCTTGGGGGCGTCCCACCCTACGTTTACCAAGACGCGGTCTCCACTCAAGAACACGTTTTCCCCAACGGTTGTCGGTTCTACGACTAATATGGCCAGCCCACTGCCACTTCAGCTTACTAATCCTATGAGCTATGTCGATAACTTTGGTTCTCTGTCGGATCACTTCATTTCTGATTTTATCCTTCAGAGAGACTCCGAGCATAGCCCTCTCCATTGCTCGCTGAGCGACTTTAAACTTGTGGACCAGCCCTACCGTGAGTGTCCACGTCTCGGCACCGTATGTTATGACGGGTAGAACGCACTGATTGAAGACTTTAGTCTTTAGGCTCTGTGGAATAGATGACGAGAATACTCGACGTAATTTCCCAAATGCCGCCCAGCCCAGCTGTATTCTTCTATTGGCCTCCCTCTCGAAGCTGTTTCTACCCAACTGCAGGGTTTGCCCGAGGTAAACATATTCCTGAACAACTTCGAGAGTGTTGTCGTGTACCGCAATCGGCTCCGGAACCACATGTTGGTTAAACATGACCTTGGTTTTATCCAAGTTCATCCGGAGACCGATGCGTTGAGAAGAATCAGCTAGACTGTTTAGCATCTGGTTTAGATCCTGCAACGATTCAGCCATTATGACGGTGTCATCTGCAAATCTCAAGTGTGAGATGTACTCGCCGTTTATGTTTATTCCACGTCCTTTCCAGTCCAGCGTCTTAAACATATCCTCCAATGCATTTGAGAACAATTTGGGGGAAATAACGTCCCCTTGTCTCACACCTCGATGCAGGGGGATATGCTCAGACAGCTGGTTCTGCACTTGGACGGCCATAGTGGCGGTATCGTACAGACATCTCAACACTTGGATATATCGCCAATCGACTTGGCATCGTTGCAGGGATTCCAGAACGGACCAGGTTTCGATAGAGTCAAAGGCCTTCTCATAGTCCACAAACGCTAAGCACAGAGGCTGATTATACTCTTCAGACTTCTGTATAATCTGCCGCACTGTGTGAATGTGGTCTATGGTGCCATACCCTCCTCGAAACCCGGCCTGTTCCGGCGGTTGAAATTCGTCGAGTCGTCGCGCAAGACGATTTGTGATGACTCTTGAAAACAGCTTGTAGACGTGGCTTAGGAGCGAAATAGGTCGATAGTTCTTCAAAAGGGTCTTGTCACCCTTTTTGAAGAACAAAACGACGACGCTTCTATTCCACGCCTCTGGAGTTCTCCCATTAAAGAGAACAGAGTTGAAAATTTTCTGGAGCTCCTTTAGTACAGGTTTACCACCTGCTTTTAGGAGCTCCGTTGTAACTCCGTCCTCCCCAGGGGCTTTTCCATTTTTAAGCTGTTTAAGAGCCAGCACAATTTCGTCTAGGCTGATCTCTGGCAGGTCCTCAGTGAAGTGGCGGATCAATGTGGCCCTGGAATCCTCATTTTCGGGGTCAGGTTGAGAAGCATGCGAAGCGTATAGCTGGCTGTAGAAGTCTACAACTTCCGAAAGGACCTCCGACCTTGAAACAACGACGTCCCCTCCTGTTGTAGTCAACTTCGTCAGGTGGCTTCTCCCAAGACTCTGGACGAACACTTTCGACCCCCGGTTCTACTCAATCGCCCTTTCTATAGAAAGGGTGTTAGAGCGCCTGAGGTCACGTCGTACCAGTTTATTAATTTTTCTATTGAGTGCCCGGTATTCTGACGAAGTGACTGGTGGGTTTTCACGTCGTTCCTTCATAAGCTTTATAGTCTCCTCCAAAAGTTTCGACTTTTTGCCTTTACGCTGCATTCTGCAAAATCTCGTACCTTCCTCCCTGAGGATTCCTACCACATTCTCGAGGGTCTGGTCAACGTCTTATGTGGTTTCCACGGCAGCGAATCGGTCTTCCAGTTTTGACTGGAATGTTTCAGATCCCATCATGGTTTGGAGCAAGTTGGGTCGGAGCCTGGACTTCATCAAACGGACACGTTCAAGCTTATAGTCGATATTCAGAGTGCCTCGGACCAGTCGGTGATCACTTCCAGTGTTAAATCGGTTGATCACGGAGACATCTCTGAATATATGCTTCTTGTCCGTTATGATGAAGTCGATCTCATTTTTGGTCATAGTGTCGGGGCTTTGCCATGTCCACTTCCTTTGGGGCTGTTTCTTAAAGAACGAATTCATTAGGAAAAGCCCCTCTTTCTCGAGGAAGTTGACAAGCATTTGCCCCCTATGATTCCTGCTGCCAAAACCGTGGGATCCTACTACCGACTCGCTGCAATTCTGTACTCCCACTTTAGCGTTAAAGTCCCCCATGACAACGTTGTAGTGGGCCTTTGTGGTAAAATGTAAGGCCTTATGTATCTCTTCATACATAGTTTCCACTTCCTCATCCGAGTATGTCGAAGTCGGTGCGTAAACCTGCACAACCTTGAGGCTGTACCTCTTGGTGAGCTTGATCACTAGGTACGCTACCCTGTTCGACACACTGGAGATTTCTACAACGTTGTCAGAAAGAGCCTTGTTTACCAGGAACCCTACGCCACCTTGGGATAGCTGGTCTCCCTCTCGGAAGTACATAAGGTGGCCTGACTCTAGGGTGACGGTGTCCTCTCCCTCTCTTCGGACTTCACACAACCCCAGAATATCCCACCTTATCCTTCCGAGTTCTTCTTCGAGCTGCGCCAGGTGCTCGTCGAGTCGTAGCGTGCGTCCGTTATACGTTATATTTTATTTAATAACTTTAAAACTAGGTATTTGAATTTATAATATTTGAGACCCTCACAACAAGCCCTTTCATTTGATATGTAAAACGGCACAGCTAGAAAAGCTTTAAAAAAATACACCCCAAAAGTGACCCCAATAATATATAATTTGAACATGTGTAATTTACGTTACACGTTCGTGTTTGGCTCGCAAATACGTTACACGTTCGTGTTTGGCTCGCAAATATTCATATGTGTACCAAATTTTAACTTAATCGGTCCAGTAGATTCGGAGCAAATTTGCTGTGAGAGACGGACAGACAGACAGATACACGAGAGATCCTTTAAGGGTTCCGCCATTTTTTTATACGGACAATCAGGACCCTGAAAACAAAAGCTACTGAGAGTTAAACTTCTGCATCTCTCATACGGCTGCAGCATTTTATTAAGGCCCCGGATCGCTCACAAAAGGCTACGTTAATGACTTAATTCAATAAATCAATTTACGTACACAATAACCAAACATTCCTGTAGGGACAAAGGCGATGCTGGTTAGTGTAATGCGATCGAAGGCAACCATTGTACTGCGTCAATGCATTACATTTTTACACGCAATTGTATGATAGACGTGACAATGGAATTTTTGATGGCACTATGTAGGTATTTCTGAATTGAACGCTTTTAGACTTATTGTTCGTGTCCATTTGCGTGTTACCCATTGCGTAAAGCATTTATCTATCGTAAAGCTGAAACAAATTGACTTCGTTCGTAGGCATTTTTGATCACACACACACAAACACAGACAACGTCCACTTGATAAACTTGGGCCTCTGGATATTGCTATAATCACCACGCTTGGCAGGTGGATTGGTAATCAAAATATGTTGTTGTTATTGGATACATTGGAGGATACTGCTGCCCAACCTCTTGATATTGGGGAAACGTACTCTTAAGGTACCTGGTACTCGGTTTTTGTAAATTAATAGAAGTTACGTGGTATTTTATATTAAGAAACTAGAATTAACGCAAAATTACCTGTGAATAGTTTGACGTTTCGAACAGGTTGCACCGATCGTGGTCACAAGCAGACTGATGAAGCGAGATCATTCCATTTGTGAGGTAGATATTTGTTCATCCACCCCTTTTTTATTCATTTGTTTTAATGGCGCAGTACACTACACTAAAGGTAAGATTCAGAACTGAGTCTAAGCGTGAACTTACGCTCATAATAGCACAGACGATCGGAACACGACTTAAGCTTAGCGTTAACTAAGCTAAGCCAAGTAGTGAAAATCGACTACTTTGGGCGAATCTAGTGCCACTAAGCCGGCAAAGGTGTAGTATTGACAATAATTACAAGCTGTTGTTAACCAAAGCAAAATTCAAAGTTGTTGCACGGTTGCCTGCAACAGGAACTATGAATTATAAATATAGGAAAAAGTTGTTTACTTTGATTGTCATAAATCTAATTAGCTTTTTACTACGAGTGGAGGCTACATTAGTCCAATATGTCCGACTATTTAACAAAATATCGTCCTTAGTTACTCGTAGCATGTAAGAATAATTATGTAGGTGTAGAATAATAAACTTATCTGATTATTATATGACCTTGTTATTTCAGTCCACATCCCCAAATTTCTTTTTATTCAAGTCTGCGTCACTATTTTTATTTCTAGTATGGTGGATGTGGAGTAATTAATAATTAAGGAATTCTTTTTCACACGCTGAAAAAGAGGCATTTCGAGTAGTCATCTTCACTCATAGAATTTTCATTTATTCCTGCGGCTTAGAAAGATGTTACAAAATAATTATATAGGTTTATGTGTAAGATATTTTGTTTCGCCCACTCCAATGGCATTTTGTATATAAATTGCTATCCTTTTTTATTTTTATTTATGCCTGACTGACTACACAGTTTTGTAAAAACCATATTTCACCGATAAACATTCTCGTATTAAAAATGCAATCGCAAGAGCCCACAACACACCCATATCGGCCGTTGTCATAAAAGGCAACTAAGGGACTCTAAACCAGAGGAATGGGCAGCAGCATCACTTCTGTGGAACAGTAGCCATTCTGCACTCACCGACCTGCCTGCCAGGTGTGGTGAGTACTGTCAAATTCCCCCCAATATGATGTTGTGGAACATGTGTGTCCACAATTGTGGAAATCTATGGGGGAGGCCTTTGTTCAGCAGTGGACGTTGTATGGCTGATATTATGAGTGGCAATTAAACACTTATATAATATCTGTGGTTTTGCAATCTTCCTTCCACATTCCTTTTGCTTTGCGTTCCCAGCCTTCTTTTATTTGCTAACTAAGGAACAAAAACAACCAATCCATAGGTTTGTTCAATTTAAAGTTATTTAAAAAATACTATTGTACCACCATAGAGAATGAACACATTGAATTAATACAATTATGAACCATTTCTAAATATTAGAAATGGTTCATAATTGTATTACCACCTCATACAAATTGCAAATCAAAAATACTGAATGTGCACATCAAATTAAGTTAGAGCTAAACACTGTCACAACATGTTAAGGTGCGACTAAGGTGGCTCTTGGACCACAACAACGCCACTGACATGGCTCTTAAGTTTTTTCAGTTACCAATTAGATATACTTTATAATAAATAGCTATAGAATTAATGATAAAGTATTTTTTAATTGCGTATATTGATCAACATCATCATTATTTCTGCCAAACAACGTCCACTGCTGAACAAAAGCTTCCCCCAAATATCGCCACAACAATCGAGGGATAGGATTGTCATAATTTATTGTACAACAAGTTAAATGCAACCCAATGCGAGTTTTTTACGAGATACGGGAATATTTTGGACACACACTCATATGTCTTTGACTGCACAGCACCACAAAACAAATTATTTTGTAGATAAAAGCATTTTCGTCCTAATAATAGACAAACAAGACTCCATTATTACTATAAACCGAAACAAAACGACGTCCAAATTGAAGACCCATCAAATAAAACAGCACAGAAAAAGCATTGCACAGAAACATGCCGACAAGTTGTTGCAATTTGTCTGGCGCACAGACGCCATTCGGCTCCTTGGGGAAATCTGGCACTGAATACGTACAGTTGAGTCCAGTGACGCCGTACAAATGTGGGAATTAGTATGATAGCTTTTATACCCAGTCGTTTGAAGGAAATATGGTTTCTATATAAGTGCTCAGTGCCTTGAGAGAAACGTAGGACGGTAGAGTTAGCTTAAAACTTATACAAATTGCTCCTATTTCTTCGCCGTTTATTCTTTCTACAAAACTCATTACAATTTCTAAACCAACGTCATTTTTATTCAGTGCTTTAGACATTGCTGGGCAGATTTGCTGAGTGTCATATGATTGTGGGAAAAATATTTACCACCTTCTCTCTTTTCGTGGGTGTAGTAAAAAAAGGGACTATATCAGAAGTATACTTCTATACTCTTATAACAACATACGGCGATCACAATTCCGTATACTAAACGTGGTGACTATGGCGCATTACTACAACCGCTCGTCGTTGTGGTCCAGCCGATCTATCTTCACCAGTGTTCAGGTAATATCAGCCTGTAACGTTCCACAGTAGGGCAAAGCCTCATCACTCCACATCTCACTGCGTGATGGCGATTTCAAACCATTCCATGTTTTCTCACGATGTTTACCTTCACCGTTACTGTTAGTGATGTCTTAGATCAACTGAGAAAGTAGGTACTACAGGTGAAATAGAAAAAGTCACCAAAGCATAATTTTATATTTAATTCAGCCTGTATAAATCCGTAGTGAACTTCCTCCACCCTGAACAGTGGTAGAGCGGTATGCTGGACTCTTATCGGCCAAAACCACCCAAATGGTCATCTTCAGCACCGTGGGGCTGAGGGGCACTCCAGGTTCTCTCAAACAGTCGCACCAGAGGCACTTTTTGGTGCCACGCTTTTAGGAACTAGTCGGTGTGGGAGTGCGATGCGTAGGGGAGGTGACTGTAAAAAGGCTCCTTCCCAGGCAAATCTCGCACCCCAAGGTGAACCCGGAACCTAAGGTTTAAGAAGTGAGCGTTAACCATAGGGATGGGCAGCAGCGTCCCTTTTGCTGAACAGTAGTATTTTTGCGCTCACCAACTCGTCTGCCAAGCGTGGTGAGTATCGGCAAATTCCCCCCAAAATGACGACAGATAAATATAATGGGCAGCTAAAACTCTCTACCCTTTGTTTCACTCCCATCGTATAAGAGTGCTTCTTCTAACTGTACTAAATAAACATTCGCGTGTAGTTTTTATATCATTGACTTTAAAATATAAACCCATTGCGTCGCTGCTTCATGGAACTAATGAAAGTACCTGTTTTCAAACTAATCGCTATAGTTACCCTGTATCTAGCAATGTTTTTTTTTTTTAATAACTAACAAAAGACTAGCCGGTACCCACTCGCTTTGCTAGAGGACAATCAAATTTTACATTCATATCTTTTGAACCCTACAAAATACCGAAACGGAACATACGTGACGAAATTTTAAGTTAATATTCCTGTTTATTTTATTGAAATCCGTTGAGCCGTTTCGTAGCTCATTTGAGGCAAACTTTTAGAGAGACAAATAACAAATTTAAAAACGGTAATTTATGATCAGACGTCGTATAAATCATCTATTTACAAAAAAATTGGCATTTATGATAAAATCACTGACGGACACTTCAATTTTATTATATTGGTAAAGACGATTATTTATTAAAATAAATATTTGTCCACTTGTCTGTTGATAATTATAATGAATTGAATTGAATAATTTAAATAATATTTCCAGCCTAATTAACATAATTTCAAAACCATAGAGTCAAAACTATTAAAACATACCTATGATTTCGGGACGATTCGCGCATACGTAAATCAAAACAATATTTCGACTAACCTCGACGTTTCGGTCAAGTCTACGAGATTGAATGAGATCCATAGAAGAACTAAATTGGCCGACTTAACTGAAAGGATTAGTAAACTGAAGTGGCAATGAGCGGGGCACAATGCTAGTAGAACTGATGGCCGTTGGGGTAAAATGGTTCTCGAGTGGAGACCGCGCACCGGAAAACGCAGCGTAGGACGACTTTTAACGAGGTGGACAGACGACATGGTAAAGATCGCTGGTAGTCGTTGAATGCGGGCGGCATGTGACCACCCATTGTGGCAATCTATGGGGAGGCCTTTGTTCAGCAGTGGACATCCTTTGGCTGATATTATATCAAATGATGATTGATGCCCATGCCAGAGTTTCTCACCACGAACGGTTGCGGCGCGACTGCAGCAACTGCACCCTCGGTGTATACCTCGTCTTTTGTTTCACATATTCTACGATGTCCTCCGCCTTAGTGGTGTAGTGGAGACAGGACATGTACACCGGTGTATTCGGCTTTGCAGCACACACACTCACATTGGGCTTTTTATGCCTGTATATTTTGTATAAGCCATGAAAAGAATAACACTTTTCTAAGCTTAGTTGAAATCTATAATATCGGAAAAATGGCATGTTAATTACTTTAGTACTTATAAAAGCAATCATTTCAGTTAAGAAGGCATCCGCACCTTATTGCAGCTTCCTACAAATCTATCGGTTTGTCAGCCAAACGAACAAGACACTAAAAGCCATCTGACTTCTCCCTTGTTCTCTCATTTCATCCCATTGTCAAGTTCCCCTGCCTTTTAAACAGTAATGAACACCTTATTTTGTGTCTTTGATCGCGCTTCCTGCAATCGTCCAAAAATTAAACAATTAATTTGCTAATTAATTAGATAATGGGGCGGAGAATTTAGACGGGAAGCGTAACTTAGTACGTAGATGGCGTTGTTTTAAGAAATGCAATAAGACCGTACCACGTTTCGTTTGATGCTGCTCGAATTTGAATCTCTTATTATTGTTTTAAAAAGACAGAAGGGATGTTGTTTACGCATTAAATGGTTAACAATGTGCTCATAAAATATTGTAACATTTAATAAGATTCAAAAAGAGTAACCATGGAGTTTCTTGCCCGTTCTTCTCCATAGGAAATCTACATCTTGGAACGTGGCAACTAAAGTCTCGACAATTCATAAGTGCCTGTATACGGTTTACATAAATATATTTTTTATCTTTAATCTTATCATATCATTATATGCGAAATCGAATTTATCATCATCATTATTTCAGCCAAAAAAATCCACTGCTGAACACAGACTTGCCCCAAAGATCGCCACAACGCCTGGTCTGGGTGTGTTGTGTACTCATACGGGGGATTTCCTATAATTACCACGCTTGGCAGGTGCAGGGTTGACAATCGCAGTTGAGTTAACAACTCCAAGAACGCTGCTACCGATTCTCCGGCTAATCCCAAAATCACCTTTTACGACACCCACGGAAAGAGATGGGTTGGTCCTATTCATTCCAGCACTACCACACCAATTTATCAAAGCTATAAAATAAGTAATTGAAAAGAAAATATTTCAAGGTTTCTGCTTTATTTTTTGCGCACCCAAAATTATTATTTAGACTTTTTTCATCATATCATCAGCCATACGATGTCGACAGCTGAACGCTGGTCTCCCCCATAGATTTCCACAATGTGTTGCCATTTTGGGAGACAATTGCCAATACTCACTACGCTTGGCAGGTAGGTTCGTGAATGTTATATGGCTGCTACTCTAAAGAAGAGACGCTGCTGCCGATCTCTCTCCTATCCAATCTCCTTCCATAGTTTCCACTACATGTATACTAGCAGATAGAATGGCAATTATAAACTTAATATATATTTAGGTAATTTATAATGGTTTCGTTAAATTAATTACGTGAAAAGTCCACATATTATCTTCTTTTTTTTTGGGCCTCTCGCATAAGTTTCTGAAAAATGTGGTTGCTTAACCGGTCATTTCTGGCGAAGCTAAAAGAGGCCTCCAGCCAGGCTTAAAATTAATATTAAAACTAAGCAACTTTCGCTAAGGGCGTCCCCTGCGGGACACGGACCTCGGCTTAGGGCGTTGCTGGGAATAACAAGCGATTATTTTGGGGACAGCTGGATCGGTATTCTACTTAATATCGTTTAGCCGCCCCTACAGATGGGATTTACTCAACATAACATCAATGAGATACGAAGTTTTTACTAGAAACAACAACATCTAACCGATCCCAAGTAATGTATGAAATGAATTTGCCTAATGACACCCCAGTGACGTCATACTATCCACGTTTTGAATAATATTACTGTGACATTAAAAAGAAGTTCCACGAATTTAGAAATAGAGGCACATATTATTTATCAAATTTGTAGACAGTTCTACGTAAAACCTTCGTAGGTGTTTCGTGGTAGTTCCACACCTTTTTTTCTGCCATCCAGTGGAAATACATTACGTACTTCCTCCGCCCCGGACAAGGGTGAAGTGGCATGCCGGACTCCTACCGGTGAAAATCACTGGAATGGTCATCTTCGGCACCGAAGGGGGCTCCAGGAAGGTAGCTCCGCGCCTACTGCTAGTGAGATGATATTATTTTACAGTCATGCCTGAACGTATGGAAAAGTAAAACCGTAGTACGCCAAAACTATTCCAGCTGTAGGATAAAGGCAAGATATTTTCATATAACCTGGTGAAAAAAATAGCCAGGCAATGTCCTGGTGGTAACCCTCATGCCTGCCTATAACAACTGTAATGCTACGCAGGACTAGTCCTGATAGCACCACACTGTGCTGGTAACTTCGAGACATTAGTTATTTAGTTTTTATGCCAGGCAATTTTACTACACAATTGTGGAAATTTAAGGGGGAGGCTTTTGTTCAGCAGTGGACCTCCTTTGGTTGGTATGATGATTCCACCATCCAATATTCAGACGAACGGCATAGCGCCACCCTTGTATGGTGGATGTTCCACCCATACGCACAAAGCATTTTGCTTCCACATTTTTATAGGGCTGGAAGATGAACGGGAATTAACGTCAAGGTAATTTCGCGTTAATTCCCGTTTCTTAATATAATAGTAATGCAACGCGAAAGTTTTAAAGTTAGTATAAAGACTGGATTTAATTTTTAGAGCGAAATTTTAAAATGTTCGGTTCTATTTGCATTTTACATAATATTATATCTGTCCGTATAAACCTGCAAATGTTTAATGTAAAAAGCGACATTCATTGTATAAATACCAGAAATAGACATAAAATAGTAGTACCTAAATTAAGATTGACTAAAACCAATAAATCAATGTTAGTTAAATGTGTTCGGTTTTATAATAAGATACCTGAAGCAATTACTGATCTGACAATTGGGACCTTTAAATCGCACGTCAAATAAAATTTCATAAAAAAGCATATTACGGGATTGAAGACTATGTTGATGGTAAGGACATAATATGGCGTTGGTTCTTTTCTGCGAATGTGGCTTCCCTGGAAATCGGAAGTAATATTTGCATTGTATAGCTGCCATATTTATCTTTTATCAATGTTTCAAGACTTTTTAAACAACAGATTTGTAAAAGAAATTCACAAATACAAAATTGACGGTTGGTGCAGTGGCTGATACAGTCGGCTGCTGCGCACCGAGTCGCGGGTTCGATTCCCGCACGGTATAAAAATATTGGTATGATCTGCAGGTAGTTGTTTCGCGTCTAGGTGTATTGTTTGTGGAAATTATGTCTGTAAACGCACCCACAACACAGGAGAAATCATAGTGTAGGGCAAGGTTTAAATACGGGTTGCACGGGAGTGCCGACAGAAGAGAAAACTTATTTTGGCGCGTTAGACATTTTTTAGATTGGTACTAGGTTAATGCGATCCCGACGGCGAAACGCCAAACTAAACGTCTTGCGTCTCGTAACCGTGTCGCGAGTCCAGAGATTTAATCTCATCCAAAAATATGCGTACGGTGCTAAAAGAAGTGTTCACTTAAAAAAAAAAGACTAAAACGACCTAACCGTGTCTTTCGACATTTCTTCTCAGAGATTGTCATGTAGTGAAATGCCCTTCGTGGTTCTAAGATTTCTCTTGTGTCGTGGGTGCAGTTACAAACACAAATTCCACACACAATGCACCCAGATCTGGAACCGGAAATCAAACCCGCGACCGAAAGCGCAGCAGTCGGGTGTATCAGCCACTGCACCAACCATGCCGTCCAAAGCACACAAATTTAAAGCACGACTTTTTATTAAAAACCACTAGTAGATACCCAATCAAGCACGTGACTTGTATATTCAGTATAAATCTTTCTTTATTTCTTCTATAGTAAGTGGACTGCTAACAATGTGAGTCTTTCGTGCTCACCATTTTTTTTTTGTTACAAATGGTACCCAACGTATTGCTGAGCTCCCTACAATATCGTACAGATAAGGGGCAGCTGAGGGGTGTCGATAAATGCGGCATGCTCGTGAACAGTTGTCTTCTATCAAGACCGGTTAGCTCATAGTAAGTATGGCAATCTAAATGTAAGAATAAAAAACAAATTCTTTTTTTCACACAAGTTTCCTTAAATTGTTCTCTCCGTGTTTACGAGTATCACATTCGTATCGAAAAATATTGTAGGTACTTCATATCTTTTAGAAGTGAATCCATGGAGTTTCTTTATAATTTACAACTTTAAACAGAATAACTTCAATTCTTCATTATCATCATCATATGAGCCGAAAGACGTCCACTGCTGAACAAAGGCTTTTTTTACTGTGTCGAAATTTTGGGGGGAATTTTCTGACTCATCAAGCCTAGCAGGCGGTTGATGAGCGCAGCATGGTCAGTGATACACAGAAGGAATGCTGCTTTCCATCTATCTGGATTAGAATTCCTTATGTCATTTTTACGACATCCACGGGAGGAAATGGGATGGTGCCATATTCTTATTCCGGACACCACACTGACTTTAATACTTGACATACCAAAAGTGCCTTTATAAGCATAATCGAAATAATAATCTTTTAATTTAAATGAAGCCACCAAGCTATCTATCACGCCCACAAACAATAATATAGTCGGGAAAGAAAGGAATAGGTTATAAAATAAAAATTCCTCATATCGAAGTGTCATGTTGCAGATTCAATTTGCGAAACCCCCGCGTTAGATAGAGAATGATAGCCGAGGCCATGTTAGAATCCCATTTGTAGCGTGGACGGCTAGGATTAGATTAATGACGGCTTGAGGCATTCCTTTTTATATTTTTTGAATTTCGAGTTGGAATATTGTAGGCTACGGCACGCGTACGAAAGTCGGGTTTGGTTTTCTTTTGTAATTATTGGTATGTTTTGGTTTTCTTTTGTAATTATTGGTGTGAAATAAATATGGCACCACATCTCTTCTTGATTAAAGACGAGTAATAATCAACTCAAGTGGATGGGTAGCAACATCAATAACATTCTTCGAACACCTATGCGTCTACCAAGAGTTGTTTAGAGCATATTCTCAACGGCTGTTATTATTTGGTGTGGTTCTCAGCAATGAATAAACCACCTCTCTCCATCCATGTGTATTATAAAAGGCGACCAAGTGTTGTTATATGGGCAGGGGCAGTAGAATTGATGATCTGTTGTACGAGTATATGTTTAACTATTTTGGTAATTTAGGTACGCACAAATGTCAAACGAGTGCTGCCAGCTTGTTAGTTTTTTTCTGCCCTGGATTTCTTCTGTGTCGTGGGTGCGTTTAGTGACACAAATTCCACACACAATACGCCCAGACCCGAAACAACTACCTGCATATCAGACAATTCTTTTTTTCGTGCGGGAATCGAACCCGCGGCCCGGAACGCAGCAGCCGACTGGATCAACCACTGCACCACCGTTTAATCTTTATTCCGATTGTAAGTTATTTTATTTTATTTTTCTTTCTAGTTATAGTCTATTCTATTTTTAGTGATCTGTTTTTGGTTGACAGCAAGGTCAAGTGAAAGTTGCCAGCTGAATTAATAGTATTTTACACTTTCGGTATTTGTATTGTTTTTATTTGTGCGCCGTCTTTTAGGCGATAGTAAATATTCTTTCTTTCTTTCTAGCATCTTCCCGTGTCCTTATAACAACATTCACCTTCCAAGTATGACGATAATGTCAATATCCTTCGTATGCCCGTGCTTATTGTAAGCATTGGGAGGCCTTGTTCAGCAGTCAACGTGTATGAACTGATTTGTGTTCATTTTAACGGTTTTCGAGAAGACGACATATGAAGCGAAGTTCAAACTGTGCTCTCTCATCGCATTGACAACACTAAACATATTACTCTACGACGATGTCTCGTTATTAGCCATCTATAAGCTTTATTGAATTAACAGTTTGAGAATAAACGCGGAGAGTACATAAGGAAGTCCCGGTACATTCAATTAGTGTTGCTAGGCAACCATACGCTTCCTTTCCTTCACTATTAATTTGCATTAGTGGAGGGTTTATATCTATGTCATAAGTAATTATGTAAACTTGCTAGAGATAGTATTTTGGACTAGTATTATCGGGTCGAGGTATACTCCAGCGTCATAGTTACAAAATAGTTAGATGGCATTTTTCAGCTAGATTTTCAGCTCATACGCTTGACCGGAAATTATTTCTTCTTTTCTCGTGTTTAGCGGCCAACCAAGCAAGCCGCCCATAGGCCTCCGACTTGGCTTAATGACTGCTGTCTAATGATAACAACCGGAAACGACGATTTAACGTGCCCTCCGAAGCACGGAGATGCTCAGTTGAAATACCACTATGCGGTCACCCATCCAGAGACTGACCGCACCAAGCGTTGCTTAACCTCGCCAATCGTTTACTGATTAGTGAGTGCAACTGGCTATGAGCGCCTTTTTTTTAAAACCTTGCCCACACATTGCTCCAGGTTTTTTTGGCTAGTTACTTGCTTTTTCAAGCCCCGTCTCTATGCGACCTGGCCAGTTAAAGAAACCTCTCAGCGGGGTGCCCAGAACATAGTGCGCCGCCATCACGGGCTTGCTTCTAGTCAGGTGATGAACTGCCCCAAGTTTGTCACCCGCAAGCCGCATCTCATGGAGACTGGAGATTCGTAAGTGCTTCGGAAGCCCGTTGCGTTTTCGCCAAGGGGAACACAAATGGTCTCTTCCCACCCAAGCTCTGATTCCACCTTCGCGTGCATCAAATGCTCACAAAAGGACGCGACGGCATCCCACGCACACACTCTTAATGACGGACTGACGTGACGTGAGCTGGGAGTAAGAAGTCACCATCTTCTTCCGCAGTGATAAGGTCAAGAAGCTCTATCTCCCAAGCTGGGCACTAGGCTAGCGTGGGCTACGCCACATCCCCGGGAAGTCACAATATTAGCTACCTAAAAGTGCAGATCGTATGCAACTCCTAATGAAACATCACCAACTAAAATAATATTTAGCATATTATATACACACATACTATATGTATGTTATTTAATTTAAAATCAATGCCATGTTTATTCATAACACGAACTGGTAGCATCTAAAGGGGCATTGTGCATGTGAACAATTGCTACATTTTTTCACGTATTGCTTTTGTCTGGATTCACTCACATGATTTTATTTTATCGTATTTATTTAAGACCATTATAGTTTATAGTTGATCTAAAATGCACAATCATACCAATACAATACGTAAAATAATCCCGATTATTGTATGTATGGATAAATTTCCGTTTACCGGACACATTTCTGACACTCTGGTTACTACGGAGAACTTCTTAGAACTTTTACAGGTCTTAGATCTCTTATTCTGCCAGTGGTAATAGTTAGCTATGCTGGCAGAGCATTAGAATTGAAGTGCTATGATCCCCTTCTGTGAGAACGTCATGCACTAGAAAGACACAGGAATCGGGAGGGTCGATCCCGCTCGGTGAAGAAGGACATGGCCCCAGGATAAGGAGGATCAAGGGGGGTTTTAAGACTCTACGTGCTCATACCGAGCGACCGCCGTGAAGACGGCGCAACAGCGAAGCTTCTAGGAGATCCTTTACAGTCCCCCCAAGATGTTGCGGGGGAAGCCTCTTTACAGTCACCTACCCTTTTCTAGAGAGGGTGCCCGCCTTATAGTCTTCCCCTCCGTTGGGAGATCCTTTACAATCCCCCCAAGATGTTGCGGGGGTAGCCTCTTTACAGTCACCTACCCTTTTCTAGAGAGGGTGACCACTTTATAGTCCTCCCCTCCGTGATGTGCCTAAAGGTGTGGCACCAATGGAAGGCTCTAGATGGAGATTTTTCAAGTTTCTGGAGCCTTCCTTCGGTGCCGAAGATGACTACCCCGATGGTTTTAGCCGATAGGAGTCCGGCGTGTCCCTTTGCCCTTCCCCAGGACAGAAGAAGTAAATGAAGTACTTCCATTGGGCAAAAAAATAAGTGAGGTACCGCCGCAGTGCTAGATATTTTGCTACCAAGCAGTAGTATTTAAACTTCAGTAATTTAACTGTAGTATACGTGATAGAATCAGTTTAAAAGCGTTTTATTATAATTTGTAATACTCGCGAAAACCTAAGACATTATTATAATCTTACCCAGAAATAACATGACTTTACACGACGATTTATTAATTTTATTTTATTACTAGCTTGGACCCGCGGTTTCACCCGCCGTTTAATTTAAAAGAACTTATTATTTATAAATAATTTAGAGTACTTCGGCATAGACACTTGACTTAGAGTATATATATTGGATTTCATGGGTATTTTTTTTCACGGAACCCAAATTTTTTCTTCAATAAAAGTAGCCTAAATATTACCTTATAACATGAGCTATCTGCCAGTGAAAGTTTCGTAGAAATCGGTCCAGCCGTTTCGGAGATTAGCAGCAAAAAACAGACAGACAGACCGACAGACAGACAGACAAAATAATACAAACAGTGTTTTTGGTGTAGGTACCGTATATACTTTTATATGCATTGAGTAAAAAGCTGTTATTTTGACATCATAAACGGACACTTCAATTTTATTTATTTGTGTAGATATAGATTATTTATCTAAACATGAATAAACATTATCGCATCACAGCTAGAATCAATTGACCATGGAGGGCGTGGGCGATAAAGTCACATCATATTTGTATGTAGGAGGGTAGTCCTCTTGTGTTATATCAACACAATTAAATCCATTTATTGTTACATTCTAAACAGTAATGAAAATAAAATAGGTCCAAATACAAAACTTCAAAAAGAAAAAAGAAGAAGAAAACCAACAGCATATGTGGCGACTTCAAAAACATAACACGAAATAAAAACATGTCGACAGCCGTGAAGGCAGCAAAGATATTGAGGCCATATGGGCACTGTATTCCATAGCAGGTAATTTGATAACCCGATTGCAGCTGGCTGGCGAATCAAGTGGATGAAGCAACGTATACGAGCCAGATTGCGAATGTGATAGACCATACTCGCTGCAATCCACTCTAGCCTACACTGACTTGACAAACTATTTGTTTTTTATTTATTTTTAGCACCAAGATACAAATAGGTTTCACTTCTCCAATTATAGATATACGAAGTCGAAGTCGTAGTCCGTGTGGTGTCCGGATTAAGAATATAGCACCACTCCATCTCCTCCCGTGGATGTCGTAAAAGCCGACTAAGGGAATCTAAACCAGAGGGATGGGCAGCAGCGTCCCTTCTGTGAAACGGTAGCCATACTGCGCTCACCAACCCGCCTGCCAAGCGTGGTGAGTATTGGCAAATTCCCCCCAAAATGATGAAACAGTTGTGGAAATCTATGGGGGAGGCCTTTGTTCAGCAGTGGACGTATAAATGGCAGAAATTATGAAGTCGTGACTAGTCTATTACTATAAACCTTATTTACCCAAATATTGGCGCATTTTGCAGATTGTTGCACAAGGAATGCAGAAAACGACAATGATGGTAGTTAGGTGAGCTATTTTAGTCAATGTTTCTTGTACTACTTGTGGGTGTCATCTTTTCTGCCGAATAACGTCCACTGCTGGACAGAAGCCTCTCCCAAAGTTTGCCACAACGGCCGGTATGGGTTTGTGTTGTATGCTCATTGAGGATTTTCGCCATAATCGCCACGCTTGGGAGACGGGTCGGCGATCGTATTTGAGTTATAAATGTACTCAAAGGAGCTGCCCGTGCTACTACAACCACGAGACGAGATGGGGTGTTGGTATTCTTAGCAGGCACCACACAGCGCGTACCTGCACATTGATGCCTACCATAAACATTTAAAATATTAACAAGTTCACGAGTTGGTAAATACCATATTCAGGTCAATTTGGCAGGTTAACGTTGCAGGTTTTCTATTTATACCATGAGCAATTCCATCTAACCTGGAATGTATCAACTTCAGGCCTGGTACATTATCCTTGACCGGTAAATTACATTATAAATAAACATTTTAAATATTTTTTCGCAGTATTAACAGTTATACGGTTTTAAAAAACTAAATAATACTAATTTAATAAAAGTTTATAATGATCAAGAGTGCTCTATTAAAACTATTTTTATTGCAAAATATCATACTAAACTTAATCAAGATCTTGAAGATCCTTTTAGATACTAAGTAAGGGTACTTGACAATCTGGCCAAAATGAGTTCTATTTTCGGAGCTATAAGTCAAATACGACAAAAGAGATGATTAAATTGAAGTGGGATTTCTTTTTTGTAAGCTTTTTTATTACTTTTAAATAAATGTGGAATGCAAACATTTATATAGTGTCCGTTGTTGACAGTAAGAAAGTCCATCCAACTTCGGTAATATGATTTCAAAGAATAAATTATTTGAATGTTTATGTTAAATAAGTAGACTACCGATATCCGTAATGGTTTTTATTGCTACTGAATATTATAATATATTGTATATCGTGCTAAATACGTAATTATAATGTTTGAGTGTAAGTGTGACAACGGTCAATGTATATTTCAAGGTGAGTAGTAATACTGACAAGGCGAGAAGGTCATTCGCCTGGTGGCAAGCGTTATGGCTGCCCATAACAATGGTAATGCTACCCAGAACAAACCACGCTCATCACTCACCCAGGCATATCAGTTATTTAGTCTCCTATACCGAATAATTTCACTTGCTACAGTGCCCTTCTAACCGGCATACACAAATGTTCAACAAACCTTTTGTACATAAAAGTATATATTGTTTATTTCAATTACAATACATATTTGTGTACAATATCACCGTGTGGTGTCGGCTCAGAATACCACCACCCCGTCTCCTCCCTGGGTGTCGTAAAAGTCGACTAAGGGATTAGCCGAAAGATGGGCAGCAGCGTCCTTCGAGTATATTAACAACTCAACTGCGATCGACAACCAGGCGCCAGACGCCAGCCCAGGCGTGGCGATTATGGTAAACCCCAATGAGCCCACAATACATCCATATCGCTCGTTGTGGTCTTTGGGGGAGGCCTGTGTCCAGCAGTGGACTTCATTAGGCCGAAATGATGTACAGTAGAGAATAAAGAGTGAGGGCATATAGAGTACGAATGTGATTTTATAGACTGACTAATCTGACGTAATGCAGATCACTGGTACAATTTCTGTCATTCATTTTTATTATTACTATTACGTGGCGAAAATGAGGGTAGTTGTTAGTTAAAAATAAACGGCGATCTGGCTGCTATTAGGCATTATCCGTATGCATGGCGTCTCAGCACCACGTGTTCTGAAAAAATTCTGAATTAGAGAAAGACTTTTTTTATTTGACCTATGAAATGAAATAATTTATTTGCATGAATTACATTACAGATGTCACATTTTTAATAAAATCTTAAAATTCGCTTATAAATAGCGTGCAAAATTATAATTGTGTTTAGAGTCACAACAAAACTTTCATATGGAGTGGAATTTAAAATTTAGTAGGGTCCAGCACAAATAGCCTTTTAGTAATAACAAATTACACGTCACGTCCATTTTAAATTAATGGTAATTATTTTTTAAACATTCTTTTACATAATAAAATCATTTATCAAATTAGCCGTTTAAATAGTACATTTTTAAATCGATTAATTGGAAGTGTCTTAAATATCACAGATAACTTAAGTTTAACTTAGTTCAAATATAAGCACTGGGGCGGTCATCTTCGGCACCTAAGAAGGCTTCAGGTCCTCGAATGATCACACTAGAGCTAGGTAGGATCCCCTGGTCCATTTAATATATGATAAATTTAACATCATATGAACGAAACACTTGCAACCTTTATTAGTGGGCAAAGATATTGCCAGTGGTGTGTTACCAGAAGACATATAGAACAGAGACGTGGTCACTCACAATGAGCCTCATAAGAAAGCTCAAGGTCACTCAGCGAGCTATGGAGAAAGCTATGCTTGGTATTTCTCTACGAGATCGAATCAGAAATGAGGAGATCCGTAGAAGAACTAAAGTTGTCGACATAACTGAAAGGATTAATAAACTTAAGTGGCAATGGGCAGGGCACATTGCTCGTAGAACTGATGGCCGTTGGAGCATGAAGGTTCTCGAATGGAGATCCCGCACCGGAAAACGCAGCGCGGGACGACCTCCAAGGAGGTGGACAGACGACCTGGTGAACGTCACTGGGAGTCATTGGATGAGAGCGGCATGTGACCGCTCGTTGTGGAAATCTGAGGGGGAAGCCTTATTTCAGCAGTGGACGTTATATTTATATTTAGATAGAAAGATTTGTTGTTGAATTAAAACACAAATAGGTTAGTGCTTAAAAAGGACCTGCCAAATGTTTAATTAGAAAATATGCTATTAAGTCATAAGCGAAGTAATATATAAACTAATCAATAGTAAAGTAGGCACATTGAATGGTAAAAAAATGCTGTCAATACATTTTCTACTTAATTTAAGAAAAAGCTTAAATAAAATATATATTGACAGGGCAATAAATGTAAATTAAGAAAAGTCTCGTCGAACTTAATAAAAGAAAATTACAAGTAGAAAACAAGAAACTTGTAGTACTTGATCCTGTCTGGGTCAAAGAGAACAATTGGCATATTACATCTCAAGTTAATTTTGTTCAGCGAAACGTAATATCTTGAAAGTAATAAAGTCATACGTTATCGGTCTACATTAACCCCCCCTTTTTTATTGGTGCCCAGTAGAAATTCTTCATGAACTTACTTCGCCCCGGGGAAGGTCGAAGGGGTATGCAGGACTCCTACCGGCTAGAACCACTGGATCGGTCATCTTCGGCACCTAAGGGAGGCTCCGGGTCCTCGTATGATCACACTAGTGCTACATTAACCCCCTATACCTAAAAATATGGACACATTATCACTATTATTTCAGCCTACAGACGTTCAGTGTTGGACATAGGGCTCCCCCAAAAAGCGAAAAACGACCAATCAAAGTTTGTGTTGTGTGCTCATTGGGGGGATTCCTCATATTCGCAACCGAGTCGGCGATCGCAGTAGAATTGTTAAATATCAAGAAGAAGACTGCTGTCCATTCTAGGGCTAATCCCATACTCGCCTTTTACGACACCCGATGAGATAGGTTGGTGAAATTTTTGGACTGCACCACGCGGACCCAGATAAGTCATTATACCAGCCAAACGAAGTCCACTGCTGAACACAAGGACTCCCCCATAGATTTCCAGAATCGTGTCATAATTTTTGGGGGGAATTTGCTAGTAGTCAATAGGCTTGGCAGATGGGTAGGTGAGCGCAGTATGGCTAACCTCCCACAGAACAGTCTCTGCTGTCTCTCCCTCTGGTTCGAAGTCCTTGTCACCTTTCATGACATCCATGGAAGAAGATAGAGCGGTGCTCTATTCTGAGTCCTTACACAACCGGGAAGACACAGACACATTCAAAAAAACAATTATCAGATTTAACTTAAGGACAGCTACTAATTCTAAAAGCCCTCCAATCTCTCCTGGAATGCGAAAAGAATGTTCTATCTACACGGTTTACAGTTTAGAACGGCCGTGCGTGGCAGCGGAGATTCCAACTTAACGCCAGTCATCGTGTAAAGGCCCTTCAATTTCACTTTCTACTACACGACAGTTACCGTTGGTGAGTTCCTCGAATTCAAGCAGTTTAGCATTAAGTTACTAAATATCTGTACGAGAAAGTTCTGAACAAAATTCTTCAACGTAGCGAAACCGACTGTTATGAACACTATCGTTTGTCAAGACATTTGGATAGATCATTTCAATCAAGTGTATGGTGTTGCTAAATATTGGGTCATCGTAAGGCTTAACGTTTTTTACAACCGTTTATGGGGGTTACTAATTAAAGTTATATCATTACAATCTCATTATCATGATCAGCCCATTACTGCCCCACTGCTGGGCACGGGCCCTTTCTCACGATGAGAAAGGTAAGGCCTTAGTCCACCACGCTGGCCTAGTGTGGGTTGGCCGACTATACACACCATTGAGAATATATTAAAGCCCTCTCAGTTGTATAGGTTTCCTCATGTTTTCTCCTTCTCCGTTAACGCAAGTAATAAGCAAATTCTGATCCGCACATGAATCCGAAAAGTCAAAGGTTCTGCTCTTATTCAATCTTTGAAGGTTATTACTACACGTCTTATCAACATGTGCGTGATAAAAAAATTGCACTCCGAGAGTGCCGACAGAAGTCAAAACTTATTTTGAAGCGTTAGGAGATTTTATCTCATCTAAAAATATGCGTACCGCGCTAAAAGAAGTTTTCACTTCAAAAAACTGTTTGATTATTGTTCCCATATTCGACAACCGTTGGTAGGTACCAATCGCTCGAGTGCAGACGCCTGAGAATTTGTATTAAACCAATTTGGTGCGCGCCGCAAATCGCGTAGTCACCGCCTCACCGAAGTGCACTGTCTGATTATTTGAAACCTATTGCGTTGATCATTTTGAAAATCTGTTGTCTGTATAAAAATAAATGGGACTACAACAGTCATGTTTAATTTTGGTGAGGTCAAAAGCGGGTGGTTTCATACATCCAGTATCTGCAGCAGCGTAGTCTAGAAATGACCTACCAAGGTTACTTGTAATTAAGTTGTACTCAGTTCAAGGTAACAGTAGTGCAGCGTGGCAATTTTATAACTTACTAGTCGTGCACTATTATTAGTATATAGCTGAAATATGGCTACAAAAGTGTTTTTTTTTTATGTTTGAGGCGTCATCAAACCTGAACCGCAACCTAAAAAAAATGGCACAGGCGTAGGCAATTAGGTTGTGGACTACATTTTAATTTACACTAAGCAAAGCGGGCGGACTATGGCTTGTTTATATTAAAAACTAGCTGGGACCCGCGGTTTCACGCGCGTTTAATTTAAAAGTAATTTAGAGTACTTCAACATAGACACTTGACATAGAATATATATATTGGATTTCAAGGGTTTTATTTTTTTTGCGCGGTACCTTAATTATTTTTCTAAAATTAAAGTAGCCTAAGTTATTCCTTATAACATCAGCTATCTGCCAGTGAAAGTCCCGTCAAAATCGGTCCAGCCGTTTCGGAGATTACCCGGAACAAACAGAGAGACAGACAGACAAAAAAAATAAAGATTGTTTTTTTGTTATAGGTACCGTGTATACTTTCATATTAAGTAAAAAGCTGTTATTTTGACATTACAAACAGACACTTCAATTTTATTTATTTGTATAGATCTCGAAGTAAAAGTGTTCTGACCTTTAATGTTTGATGAATGTTAGGCTTAGGGCTTTATAACGGTTATGTAAAATCTAAAGAGATACTACCCTCAAGGGCAACCAATTTAAAATCAAATGCATTAAAATTGAACACCCCAACGGAAAACTACCTAAAAAGAGTACCTAGAACAACGTATCTGCTGCCGGAGCTCGGAGCCCGATCAGTATTCGCCCCTGCGATTGCTCGGAAAATTATATTAGGATCAAACTCAATTTGGTGCGCCCCGCAAATCACGCAGTTGCCACCCTCTGCCATCGAAATGCAACGTCTAGCACTTTTAACCCTTTTGACAATATACACGAAGGGCGTGGCTCGTATATCACATGAAATCGCTATTTCCATAGATTTTGTTCTTCTGGAACACAACTAAAAATAAAAGTTTCGTTTCTCCGTTTTCTATGGGTATCGTAAAAGATGATAAGGGATTATTTCTAGAGAATTATCAGCAAAATTCTCCTTATGTAATAACTACTTTCTCACCAATCGTTTTCTAACGTTTGACGGTCAGTTAGAAACCAGAAAATCTTTTAATAATGGTATTTAACTTAGTCTAAAGTATTTAGCATCCCATGAACTGTTGTAGATAGGTACATGATGGGGGGATCCTTTACAATCCTCCCGGAGAAGTGTCTGGGGGCCTTTTTACACTGGGACCTTTTTACAGTCGCCTTCCCTCCGCTAGAGGGGGTGACCGCTTTACAGTCATCCCTTCCGAGATATGCCTAAAGGCGTGGCACCAATGGGCGGCTCTAGTGTGATCTTACGAGGACCTGGAGCCCCCCTTCGGTGCCGAAGATGACCGCTCCAGTGGTTTTAGCCGGTAGGAGTCCGGCATACCCCTTCGCCCTTCCCCGGGGTGAAGGAAGTTCCATGTAGAATTTCCACTGGACACCAATAAAAAAAATAAAAAGGTAGGTACATGATATTATAATATCGTATCGTATCGTAATATCATATATATGAAACACTTTGGTGTGAGACTTAGCCATTTAGAAAAATAATTATTTTATTTGAATTTATAATTGAAAATAACTTTGACAGAGTAGGAATTCGGCTGGTAGTAGCGAGCTTGTCGGGTCGATATTGTATTAGTATTTGAGAAGTGAACACGAGAAATATAATAAAAATCCAGATTATTGTATCCACGGAGTTTAAAGTTCGTTCCCGAGTACCTAGACTCACCATCTTAGCAGGCCGTACATCACAACAATAACAAATTATGCATTAATTTGTTGTGGAATATAATTCGTTGTTATTGTTAATGTATCCTTCAATAGTCTTTTTTTTTCAAGATTACCAATCAATTCAATATTATCACACTATTTTCTGGTAGAGTAAAACTGTTTTTTTTTTCTGTACTCATATTCTGGCAAATAAATAAATAAATTCTTAAGAAAATAAATTAAAATAATAAATTCTTATTCTTATCTAAACGGATGAGCAACTACTACTGAACTTGGGTGAATGGAACGCAATGACCGGTGAAATGAACGGTCATGTTATTTTAATGATCAGCTACAGAGATATATTTCATTTGCACAACACCCAAAACCGGAACAACTAATATGTTTCGTGCAGGAGTTCAACCCGCGACGCGTAGCACATTACCCGAAGAAACTAGACACTGCCTCAAACGTTCACATAACCGTAATCATCATTAGCGGGCGATGCTGTTGTTATTGTAGTTACAAGAAGACGCTGATGCCTATCTTTTTTTTAAATTATTGGTGCCCAATGGAATGCCGTGTGGTGCCGGCTCAGAATGCCACCACCCCATCTCCTCCCATGGGTGTCGTAAAAGTCGATTAAGGGATTAGCCGGAGGATGGGCAGCAGCGCCCTTCGAGTACATTAACAACTCAACTGCGATCGCCAACCCGCCTGCCAAGCGTGGCGATTATGGCAAAACCCCCCAATGAGCCCACAACACATCCATATCGGTGGTTGTGGTGATCTTTGGGGGAGGCCTGTGTCCAGCAGTGGACTTCATTCGGCCGAAATGATGAATGGAAATTCTTCATGAACTTCCTTCGCCCCGGGTAAGGGCGACGGGGTATATACTCCTACCGGCTAAAACCACTGGAGCGGTCATCTTCGGCACCCAAGGGAGGCTCCAGGTCCTCGTATGATCACACTAGAGCGCTGATGCCTATCTACTATCGGCATTCAAGAGTAGAGGGTTGACACGAAAACTAAATTATTTCATTTATTTGTCTGATATTTAGTCTGATGACGGATTGGTTACGGGGCCGGCTTCTGAGAAAAGGCTATACAAATTATAAATTTCGTTTTGTTTTTGTAGTGGCAATCTATAATATTTAATCTACATAATTACTACTTTTTACTTATATTTAATGTTGTTTATTGTACTTTTAATGTATTATCTATATTTAAATAACGGTAGTAAACGGGGACGAACTGAAAACCAGCGTTGGGCAGTGTTACGGCTATGCTGCGCACTGTTCAACATTTTGCTGAGACCGCTCCTTTTGCCACACTCCACAAACAAATTTCTTGTTATATTCTTGTAATTTTTTTTTGTGTTAAATTAGTGTGGCGTTATATGCTTTCTTTCTTTCATTAAAGTTTCGATTTATTCGTTTTAGTCATGTAAGTAACATAGTGCTCTAGTGGACAATACGCACTGAAAAACGCAGCGAGGGATGGCCTCCATCGAGATGGACAGACGACCGGGTGGAGGTAGCCGGGGGTCGTGGGATGCGGGCGGCACGTAACCGATCGTTCTGGAAATCAATGGAGGAGGCCTTAGTTCAGCAGTGGACGTCCTTTGACTGATATTATGATAAGTATCTTCTATGGACCTACTATACAGAAAAAAAGGTATACTTTTAACTAAAACAAAAAATAACACTATGGTCTAGACACTCCACATTAATTTACATAAAAAAAGAATCTGGGCATTTTACTTCGAGCAAATATTTTGCTGAAAGCAAAGCCAAAAGAATGATGACGTTCCTACTTTCGAAATTTAAATTCTGATCAGAATTTACCTCCACAAATGCCCCCACAAATTCGTTCCAAATTTAATTTGGAATGCGTTTGAAATTCCGCAGTTACCACCCCATTCTACTACATTATCTGACACTTTTGCTCCTTTTACACATCACTTTGGATCATAGATTTAGATTGAAGGGCTGTTTACTAGAATTTATGTTTGAGTGGCTGTGTGATTAAAGCCAGAAATATTTAATAACTACAGTTGCTAAATTATAATTTCTTGCGCTAAGGGATACGATCCTTACACAGAGCAAATACATATTTTTAGAATATATAGATTTTTTCTACGTTGGGTATTCGAATGTGTGACTTATGAGTCCATGAATGAAAAGCGTTCTTTTTATTTATTTTATATAATTTTTATTTTTTTATTCAAGACATTAGTTGCCTCATTCCAAGGTGTAGATTTCCTATGGAGAAGAACGGGCAAGAAACTACATGGTTACTCTTTTTAAATCATAGTGGTACAATATTCTCGAAATTATGGTAATGTGAGGACAATGCTGGAGAAAAGAGTCTAAACTTCTTAAAAAGTTCTAAACAAGCTTGATTTTAATTATAGGTTATAAAACCAGAAAATTTTTCGTGTGGTGTCCTGATTAAGAATATAGCACTACTCCATCTCCTCCCACGGATATCGTAAAGGGGGGCAACTAAGGGACTCTGATCCAGAAGGAATCCTACCCTTCTGTGGAACAGCAGCCATTCTGCGCTCATCAAATCACCTGCCAAGCGTGGTGAGTCAGTACAGTCAATTTGCCAGTGCAAATTCCCACCAAATGGCGACGCACATAGTCAGTCGTTGTGGAAATCTATGAGGGAGGCCTTTGTTCAACAGTGGACGTTATTTGGCTGAGATGATGACTGATGACCATTTGTTGGTTAACCTTCTCAAATGACACAAGCGGCGAGCTGACCAGACACAGTAGATTTTTAAATGTGTCTTTGATCGAGTCCTTTATGAGTTAATTAGGTATAGCGTGTGTTCTTTTGGTAATAAATTATATTTTATCTTTTTTATGATGATGATTTTTTCATGTTGCAGAGGTATAATACAATACAATACAATATCTTTATTTGACTGAATATGGTTGTTTCAGGTCTTAAAATTAAATTTAAAAAAGGAATATCTCCTTTGTACGTCTGCAACATGAAAATATAACGAATTTATCCTTCATTTGTTTTTACTTTACCCTACACTAGGAATGCACCTGTGTCGTGAGTGCGTTTACAGATATTAATTCCACTCACAATACACCCAGACCCGGAACAACTACCTGCAGATCATACCAATATTTGTTCCGAGCGGGAATCGAACCCACGACCCGGAGCGCAGCAGCCGACTATATCAGCCACTGAACCAACCGCGCCGTCAATAAATAGAACATTATTGTTGCTGTTGTACGCATTTTAGTGCTTGTATTCACGCGTGTTTCTCATAATTTCAACTGAATGACGCTCATCACTGCTGGAAGCACCTCCCCCATATAACGTGTAGCAACAGGCCTGGCTTTATGTTATGTGCTCATTGAATTTTGTCGCAATCGCCACGTTTGGCAGGCGGGTTGGATATCGCAGTTGTAAATGTACTCAAAGGACGCTGCTGCCCATCTTCCAGCTAACCCCGAAGGCGCCTTTTACGCGGGATGAGATGGGTTGGTGTTATTCTTAGCTAACACCACACGGACTGATTACTCGCTATACCACGTTTCGCATACTGACACATCCTTTTCAAATAGAATAGAAATGTAAACGGCACATTTAAAAAAGCTCTAAAACATAAAACCCACGCTGTAGCTCTCTAAAAAAGGGACATCAATAAATAACCCTTTAATTGCCAAAGTTTACAGCTATACAAATTGAGCGGCCATTTTGTTAAAAAACGCAATAAAAACTTGAATAAAAATGTAATATTCCATAAAAGTTCTGAACATTTTCAGTCACGGAATGTTCGCGATGTTTATCTGTAAGTATTTACACAAACTGGCGGACAAGATGCCATAAATATTTTACTAACTGATTTCTGTCGTGATACAAAGCAGTATGGTCGCGGGTTACGATGAACTATCACGAAGTTTACGGTGGAAAAGTTTTTGTTAAGTGCTCCCCTGTGGTTCAAATTGATATAAAAATGTTTCAGATACTTAATGGTACGCCGTGGGAATAAAATGGATTCGTTCGCAAGTCTGAAAGTTACTAAGTTCTTTGGCTTTTACCAAAAACAGATTTTTAATTAAATCTTTCTACTACACCTGCACTGATGTAATTAATTAATCCGTTTTACTTCGAACTTATTTTTTCATAAAATCATAATGCCATATTCCGTGTGGTGTCCGAATTAAGAATATAGCACCACTCCATCTCCTCCCGTGGATGTCGTAAAAGGCGACTAAGGGAAACCAGAGGGATGGGCAGCCCGTCCGTCTGGTGTCCCTTCTGTGAAGCGGTAGCCATACTGCGCTCACCAACCCGCCTGCCAAGCGTGGTGAGTACTGGCAAATACCCCTCAAAATGATGACACAGTTGTGGAATCTATGGGGGAGGCCTTTGTTCAGCAGTGGACGTATAAATGGCCGATATGATGATAATTTCACAAAGCCAAAAATCTAATTAACAATTTTTTACAAACATTTTCTCTCTCTAAAATTTCCCCAGCGTCATATTAAAAACACGAATTCCACTATCACAAACATCCAGATCAGGGACAACTACCTGAAGGTCGTAGAAATATTTGTTTTATCGAACCGGCAGCCTGTCGTGCAGAAAGCCATTCGTTTAGCCACTACGCTAACCGTGGTGTTTACCAGAAAATGTACAAAACGGGAGCTTATGCTGCTCTGGATGCTATTCTATACTAGTAAGCTGACGTCATCTACCTGTACCTGTGTGTTCCGGATGTATAACCTCGTTGACATATATGCTTCTGTTTGTATCATCCGGGTGCACTGGATGCCAATGTATACCAGTAAGCGTGCTAACATCCTGTACCGATGTTATTATTAATATCAACGACTACACCAGCACTAATAATGGTGGATTCTATACTATTAAGCGCTCCGGTTCGTGGGTTTGTATACAAATATTTGTATGATCTGCAGGAGCTTGTTCCGGGTTTGGGTGTATTGTGTGTGGAATTTGTCTGTAGACCCACCACCACCCGCCACTACCCACAACATTGGAGAAATCCTAGTAAGGGGGTTGCCCATATAGTATATGGTATCATATTAATATTTCCACTGTCTGTTTTATTCATGTTGGTGCGGTCGTCGATATTAATAGTAGTAACATTGCTACAGGTTGTTAGCAGCTCACTGGTATAGAATCGCATCCAGTAAGCCCATCGAGTACAAACAGAAGCAGTTTCTTTTTTTTAAAACCGTTGGTTTGATTAACAAAACAGACAGTGGAAATATTAATATGGAACCAGACTAAGCGTATCCAGAAAAACAAAAATCTTGGATGGCATTATGCAAAACGAACGGATTTAAGAATCAGCTGGTGCGGACAGTGTTTATGCTAAATGTGCAAATTAATTTCGCCCGCAGTCTGAATTGGCGCATAGAAAATCTTGGGCACCCTAACGACGTCCACCATACGTAGTTTATAATCAAATTGTAGTTGATAACACTATATTTCGCGGCAATTTAATAATTCCACTGCATGTACGTTTTGGTTTTGTACACGATATTTCTTGGGACAGAGATGTAGTTACTCACCATAGGCCTAAGAAAGATCAAGGTTACTCAGCGAGTTATGCAGAGAGCTATGCTTGGTATTGAGGAGATCCGTAGAAGAATTAAAGTTGCCGACAGCAGAAAGGATTAGTAAACTGAACATGCAGTGGGTGGGGCACATTACTGAAACTTTTGCTCGTTGGGGTAAAAAGGTTCTCGAGTGGGGACCGCGCACCGGAAAATGCAGCGTCGGATGACCTCTAACGAGGTCGGGAGATGACCTGATGAAGGTCGCTGGGAGTCGTTGGATGCGAGCGGCATGTGACCACTCATTGTGGAAATCTATGGGAGAGGCCTTTGTTCAGCAGTGGACGTCCTTTGGCTGATATGATGATGATGATGATTTCTTTTGCTAACTGAGAATAACGGCAAGCTATATTTAATGAATTTAATGCAAGATGTGTTTGTGTATGTGCAGTGGTTTAAAAGGTTATAATTGTACATAGGTAGTGAAGTATTCAATGATATGTATTCAAACTATTTACAATGTAATGTTTTATCAAATGATATAACATTACATAATCAGCCCATTACTGTCCCACTGCTGGGCACAATCCTTCTTTCACGATGAAATAGGTAACATATCATAACACTACCATCTATAATATCTGTGATGATTGTCAAGGGAAATCTTATGTTATCCTAACTTGACGGGATAGTATATACGAGTATAGCTGATTACTGTCCCACTACTGGACCCGTGCCTTTTCTCACGATGTCCACCACACTGGCCTTCTGCGGGTTGGCAAAGTACACACACCATTGAGAACATTTTGGAGCCCTTTCAGATGTGCAAAACATCGTACAACCTGTTTTCCTTAACCGTTAACGCAAGTGATGATCAAATTCTGATCCGCAGATGAATCCGAAAAGTCAGAGGTGCGGGCTGGAATTAAGCTCAGCCTTCCTGTACAGAAGGCAAGCGTTTAACCCGTAGGCTATCACTGCCTTCGGGACGGGATGGTATTTGTTCTGCAATATCAAGTTAAACGTTAAACTGACTCAAATTGTTCATATGATATTATTTACAGCCTTTGTCTACTCGATCTCATCATCACCATCAGCATCCCATACAGGTTTTCACAACTACTGGTTACACGCCGCCCGCATCTGGCTCCTAGCTACCTTCACCTTTACTACTCCATCTGATACATTATTATTCTTAGTAAATTTTCAATCAATAAGCACCCAATAACAAAACAGTTTCTACCATTCAACGAAAATTACAACAGTAATAAACTCGAAAACGCGTATCGAAACTAACATTTCGTTTTGGAATTTCGCCTATGCGGATTAAAAATCAACAGTCCCCGAATAGTGGGGCCATGCAATTAATCTTACCGAAGTTGTCCGAACGCTGTCCGCTGTCCGGGACTGTCCTGCGAAGGTCGTAAATCTTGGACACCCGCGTCCTGTCCGGTATCTCGCTGCGCATACAAATATTTTCCCAGTTGTTGTATAATAGAAAATTCTTTCAGAAATTAGTTTTAATTAACTTGCCTTTGTTGAAATGCACTATTTAGCGTGTTGTTGATGTCGTATGTTTTACAGCTTTATGTCTATCAATTTGAGTGTGTTTTTAACATAAAAAATTGTTTTGTTATTTGGTCGTCGTGGTAGAACATTATTTGTTTATAGTTGTTGTGCTGTATTTTAATTAAATCTAAATATCTATTTATAACAACAGCTATCCGAATATAGCTGTATAATATGAATCTGAAAATACGAGTATACCAAATTATCAATATTATCTACGATTTTTATATTTTTTACTTTAAACTGATACTAAACTGACATTGTATTCTTCAGTTTAATTTATTATATTAATTCATCATTGTAATTTATTATTATAATTATTTATAGACTGACATTATTGCTATTTTATTATAATCTATTGTATAATGTGACCAGCATGTGTGTAATATATCAAGCTATAATTCAATTGGTAGACTATTAATCATGTAAGCTTTTTGGATGTTAGATCTGTTAGCTTGTAAGATAAAATAAATAAAAAATGTGCAAAGTAGGTAATTGAAGATTATTAATAGAACTCAATTAATATAATTTAAATCACAGAGGTTAATCAAACAGTCATTCTTGTATTACGGGTGGAAAGGGACTAACCTTTGGCCCTCCCAGTACTATCCGACAGATTTTGAAGACAAAAGTTTCTGTCGACAAAGGATTCCTTGTTTTGCTTCAGACCCCTTCAAATGGCTGATTAATTATTAGTACATACGGCTACATATCAAGATATACATTTCCAGTATAAGCTGATCTCGCATTGTACAGGCTTTGCTTACAATGAGAGATGAGCGTTAACTGGATTTGTATAGCTTGATGTGTAGCCGTCTGTACAAGATAGTTGTTAACACATATGCTTCGTTCATTTCCAAGGCGGTAGCATAACTCGGACAAAAAAATTACAGAAACCGACGAAATGCCTTTGTCTTTGTTGAAATGATTAGATCTTGATTACCTAAAAGCAGCGACAGCAGCTGTCACGCTTTGCGCTAAGCATACACCGGTGGCAAATCGTTTGAAATTGGTAAAGGCGAGGATGCAATTTTTAGTTCATTGATCGTCCGATAGAGCGTGCGTCAAAGATATCCGCCTGTTTAATCGCTTATCAACAATAAATAATACCAAAATGACGTTTGACTGCGGCGTCTGCGCGACACACGATCATCGCAAACCGTCTGCAAAATACGTAATTAGCCCGGCCTATCCTTTGACGGGTGATCAAGTTCTCAGGTGCCAATTCTGAGCAACTTAATTACAATAATTAACCAACACACACATCATTCATTCATTCATTCATTCATGAGTAATGCATGTGAATAATTCTTAGAAAAAAACGCATCGTCCATAATTAGTTTTGCAGTTGCGAGTTCTCACTCCAATCCTTTAATGATTCTACAATTCCAGATGTGACCTCTTTACGAGTATAGCTCGCATGCGATTTTTTGCAGCGATATCTCTTAGTAATAAGAGAAAGTACAGAAGTTTCACTCAACGACTCACGGAATATTTGTAAGAGCTTCGATAGTTTATTTGGGGTTAACACTGAAAACCAGCGCTGTGATGTAGCTCTCGTTGCACCACAACATAATGCTAAGCTGGCACCTCTTTGCAAAAACTATTGTTATGGTCAGTGGATATCAGCCTGGACCAGCCCTGGACACAATATACGCAGCGATGTGATAAACTGATTTAAAAGGTTTTTATCGTCAAACATATTTTATTAAGATCAAGATTATTTTTGTATTATTTCCGTTTAGTACTGAAAAAGCTTAGTACATTGTTTAGACAGTTACTTACATCTTAAGGTTTTGATGTATAGCGAATTCAATGCACGTCGTTGTTTTCTGTGGCGATGACTCAATTTTCTTTCTCCTTTTTCTTTATTTCTTTCGGCAACTTGCAGCGTTCGATTACAGAACACTGGAGCGAAAGGTAGCAGCATTTTGCAACTATTACTATTTTGTGTCCTTCAGTTAAAACTTGGTTGTAGTTGGGTTGTATTTTGTCTTGGCAAAGATAAATATCTTAGTACGCATTAGTAAATGTGCTTAATTAGCGTGAGCCTTCTGTAAATATCTATCTTGTGCTATAATATAAAAGTATAATGGAAGTAAATAATGACCGTTATATTTTACGATTAAGTGTTTTAACATCTCACCATTAAGCTTTTGCTGAATTTTGCCGGTTTGGAAATATTTTATTCTCTTTTATTGCTTATTCTTAATCTTTTATCTTCGTTGCATTGGATAGGGATAAGATGATTTTGTATGAGGATTAAAAGCACAGCTATTTTTTTTTTATAAACGTTGTCCCACACTACGTTTTCTCCTGTGTCGTGGGTGCGTTTACAGACACAAATTCCACACGATACACCAAGACCCGGAACAACTACCTGCAGATCGTACAAATATTTGTTCCGTGCGGGAATCGAACCCACGACCCGGTGCGCAGCAGTCGACTGCATCAGCCACTGCACCAACCGTGCCGTCAAAAAAAGCAATAAATAATTCTTAATTTTTGGGATAACTAATATTTTTGTTACAAGCTCCGCTCATAGCCAGTTACACTCACTCGATCGATCGGCGAGTCATCCTGGGACTACGAACCCTACAAAGTGTTCGAAACGTCAGGAAAAATAAAAATCTATAATATACGCGATGCAATCCGTTTAAAAGTGTTTTATCGTCTCACGAATGTCAAAAATAACCATTGTCACCTTCATCTGGGTCAGTATGACTGTCGGTCTTTTTATATAACTGCTTAGTAAAAGACTGGCCGTGTTGTGCTGGCTAAGAATACCACCACCCCCATCCCGTGGGTGTCGTAAAAGGCGACCAAGGGATTAGCCGGAGGATGGGCAGCAGCGTCCTTCGAGTATATATATAACTCAACTGCAATCGCCAATCCGTCTGCCAAGCGTAGCGATTATGACAATAATCGCCCAATGAGCACACAACAGAAACCCATACCGGCCGTTGTGACATTTTTTTGGGGTGGCTTCTGTCCAGCAGTAGACGTTTTTACGGCTGAAATGATGAATGATGAAAAGAGTGGCTACCTTTCTATCGAGTAATATTTTTAAGTTGGTATGAGGGATAAATAAAAACAAAGAAAAAGCACCGCTGAGTGAGAGGTTTTTGTGCTTTAATAAGGGAAAAATGAAATAAAGCATGACGGACCAGCAACTTGGCACGGCATAACGGTGTAACGTGACAAACATGAACAATTTTATGCGGTCTTCTTTTTGGAGTTTATTGAAGTTTACTGTATTAATTTAATATATATAAATATTGATACTTAATATCATTATTATTAATTATGATTACGCAGTGGAGTGATTAAATAAATGAATAAAATACAATACTCGTAAAATATGGAAAAATCCAATTTAAGTGACGGTGGAAGAAAGTCCGACGAACACGTGGATGCAGTTACTAGGTAGGTTATAATTCATTTTTTATTTATATTATAAATTAATTACTGAGATAATTATACTTACTAATATATAGAAAAATAAATGCATATACAAATAGCACAAAGTTATTGATTTTTTATTTTTACTAACCATACCATATTTTTTATTTACCAATTTATAGGCATTTTACGTCAATCCATTGCCGCCCCGCACATACCTCCTCATCGGCAAGACTTCAAATAATAAGTTTGTTTGGCGGCGCGTGACAAAGCGGGCGGGCGGTTTATAAGAAAGGCTCATAGTACAACGCGGATAGCAACAGCAAGTAGAGTTTATGTCCAGTATTGCCCTTAGTAAGATTTTTGAAGTGAAACTTCTTTTAGCGCGGTACGCATATTTTTAGATAAGGTAAAATCTCTTAACGCTCCAAAATAAGTTTTCACTTCTGTCGGCACTCCCGGAGTGAAAATTTTTTTATTGTTTAGTTTCATTAGGGAAAATAAATTAATCGCATATCCATTAAATGGTTAGCAATGCGATACTAACTAATACCCTTATCAGACAGGATTTTTGTTACGTGTTGTATATCACGCTATTAATTTCCAGTACAAGCTGACCTCTCATTTTAAGAAAAGCCACCTCATTTTAAAAGTAATGCGAGATCAGCTAACACTGGAAATTCTAGGTAGGGAATTATGTAGCCGTGCGTACCATACACCAAGTCACGCTTTGACAACTGACTTTCAGCATGGAAGCTTTACGCCCTATTTGTGTTGTGACTTTTGTGTGGTCGTTAACAGTTATCTTTTTTTAATTATTAGTGTGTCATCGTAACAAAAACTGATACCATGGAATCAGTACCTACATGATTCTGGAACAGGTCAGTCTTTTCAGGATTTTTAGTCCCTTTTCAGTTTATTTAACTGATTTGAGTATAAAAAAATTATAATAAAACACTTTTAAACGGATTCTATCGCGTATATTTTGATTTTTGATTTTCCTGACGTTTCGAATACTTTGCAGCATTCGTGGTCGCAGGATGACTAAGGTGACAGGCGTCGTTACAGATTTTAAAAAGTTATTTTATTTTATCTACCGTACAATTTTAATCAAAAAATTTGTTTCGATGCACGCAGTAATCACTCACAGTGTCTTGATGTTTCTTAGTGCGGTATCTTGTTTGGGACTTTATTATTTTAATGACTGGATTCCAAACAGGTGGTACCTGCCAACCATCTTCTCTATTAAAATTAGGATGTTTTTTAATTTCAATAGCCTCACGAAACATTCTAGGTACATATCGGTTCTCTTTCGCGAGTACTTGAGGTTGATCAAAACGAAGATAATGGTTTGGTTTGCCTAAGGCATGTTCACACACTGCAGACTTTGTGGAGCGTCTATGCTTGACGTCAGCTATATGTTCTTTTATTCGGGTGGCTATGCTACGCTTTGTTTGCCCTATGTATGATAAACCACAATCACAGTCAATCTTGTAGACCCCTGCATCTTGTAAGGGTATGTGACATTTCACTGGTTTGAGAAGTTGGCTGATCTTCTTGTGCGGCTTGAAATAGGTTTTTATAGAAGCACGCTTTAAGATATGACCAATTCTGTCCGTGACTCCCTTAATAAATGGTAAAACAGCGGGCCGTCGATCAACCGTGGTGGGTTTCGGGCGGCTTCTGCGACGGGGATGTGGAGCTTTCAAATTGTTATTTTGAAGAACTTGCTTCACATGGTTAAGCTCCCCTGCCAGGTGGTCGGCGTCGCAGATGCCGTGTGCTCTCTGTAACAAAGATTTGGCCTAGAGATTTGGCTAGCACCTAGAAAAATCCCTTATGAAGACATAATATGCAACGTTGAGGACTGTCTGATAAAAAATAACGTGAAAAAAGAAGATTTGGAGGCGATTCGTCAAGATATATCAGCAGTGTTACGTCGAGGCAAACCGCCCAAACCGAATCTTTCTCGCGATGAATATCTTGCGCTGAAAACCGTTAATGAAGACCCAGACCTGACTATCCTCCATGCCGATAAGGGTAATGCTACGGTTATAATGAACACGTCCGATTACAAACATAAAATTCAAGAACTTCTGTCGGACAAAAGTACATATAAAAAGGTAAACAAAGATCCAACTAACAAGATTCTCAAAAAGACCTCTGAGTTAATATCTAAACACTCCGACATCTTAGAATTGGACGTAAAAACATTAATTCCATCTTGCGCAAAACCACCAAAGCTGTATGGGCTGCCGAAAATTCACAAAAGCAATGTTCCCCTACGACCAATAGTAAGCCAGATTGATACACCAACTTACAAACTGGCACAACATCTAGCGAAGATACTCTCAAAACTTCGTGGAACGTCTAGCACATATGTGAAGGATTCCTATCACTTTGTCAGCCAAATAAAAGACCTTGAACTGGCTGAAAGCGAAGTGATGGTCAGTTTTGATGTGCAGTCCTTATTTACCAATTTACCAGTAAAGGACTGCCTGGATGTTGTTAAGAAAAGGTTAAGTGAGCATGACATGCCTCTTCAATATGCAGAGTTACTTGAGCACTGCCTTACCAACGGCTACCTGTTGTGGGACAATGAGTTTTACCTACAAACTGACGGTGTGGCCATGGGTTCACCGGTCTCTCCTGTAGTCGCCGATATTTTCATGGAGGACTTTGAGGAGAGAGCACTGATGACAGCCCCGGCTAAACCAAAGATGTTCAAACGGTACGTAGATGACACATTTACCATCTTGCCTCACAATAGGGTCTCTGCATTCCTAAAACACCTAAATTCAATACACAGTAGAATTCAATTTACTATGGAATTGGAGGATAACAATTGCTTAGCCTTTCTTGACATACTTCTCATCCATAATCCAGATCATTCTGTTAGCCACACTGTGTATAGAAAGCCTACCCATACAAACAGGTACCTTAACGGTGAATCTCACCACCATCCTTGTCAGTTAGCTACTGTGGCCAAATCTTTGTTACAGAGAGCACACGGCATCTGCGACGCCGACCACCTGGCAGGGGAGCTTAACCATGTGAAGCAAGTTCTTCAAAATAACAATTTGAAAGCTCCACATCCCCGTCGCAGAAGCCGCCCGAAACCCACCACGGTTGATCGACGGCCCGCTGTTTTACCATTTATTAAGGGAGTCACGGACAGAATTGGTCATATCTTAAAGCGTGCTTCTATAAAAACCTATTTCAAGCCGCACAAGAAGATCAGCCAACTTCTCAAACCAGTGAAATGTCACATACCCTTACAAGATGCAGGGGTCTACAAGATTGACTGTGATTGTGGTTTATCATACATAGGGCAAACAAAGCGTAGCATAGCCACCCGAATAAAAGAACATATAGCTGACGTCAAGCATAGACGCTCCACAAAGTCTGCAGTGTGTGAACATGCCTTAGGCAAACCAAACCATTATCTTCGTTTTGATCAACCTCAAGTACTCGCGAAAGAGAACCGATATGTACCTAGAATGTTTCGTGAGGCTATTGAAATTAAAAAACATCCTAATTTTAATAGAGAAGATGGTTGGCAGGTACCACCTGTTTGGAATCCAGTCATTAAAATAATAAAGTCCCAAACAAGATACCGCACTAAGAAACATCAAGACACTGTGAGTGATTACTGCGTGCATCGAAACTAATTTTTTGATTAAAATTGTACGGTAGATAAAATAAAATAACTTTTTAAAATCTGTAACGACGCCTGTCACCTTAGTCATCCTGCGACCACGAATGCTGCAAAGTATTCGAAACGTCAGGAAAATCAAAAAAAAAAAAACAAAACTGTAACCTATTATTTCCGAGATAAATGACTTTCCTATTTTTATTATAAGTCTAAATGTAAACTCTTCCCAAGTTTTCGGTACGTTGTCACATTCTGTATGTTGTCTGTATATAATAGCGTACGTTGCATTGCCGTGTGGTGCCGGCTCAGAATGCCACCACCCCATGTCCTCCCATGGGTGTCGTAAAAGTCGACTAAGGGATTAGCCGGAGGATGGGCAGCAGCGTCCTTCGAGTACATTAACAACTCAACTGCGATCGCCAACCCGCCTGCCAAGCGTGGCGATTATGGCAAAACCCCCCAATGAGCCCACAACACATCCATATCGGTGGTGATCTTTGGGGGAGGCCTGTGTCCAGCAGTGGGCTTCATTGGGCCGAAATGATGATGAATAGCGTACGTCCTTGTTTGTGTAAAAATAAAATAGATATCGTTCTTTCTCTAGACTACCACCCAACTCGACTTATTCACTGTTGGGTAAATGCCCTATCTTGCCCCTCTTTGCTTCAGCCAGTCGCTCTCATCTAGTCTCATCAGGTTCGACTCGCGATATAAACAGTGTCGTCCACTAATCTCACCGCTGGATGACTGACATTCCGTCTTCCAGTCCTTCGCAGACAGTCACAATTTAACTCCACCTTTATTTTTACATAGTGATGACGATACGAGCACGTCATTCGGCTGGTGGTAAGCGTCATGCCTGTTTATAACAATTGTTATCCTTCCCAGGACTAGACATGCATGTCACCACACTGCGCTCGTCACCTCGAGAACATGAAGTCACATGCCCCGTAATTTCACTGGATAGAGTGCCTTTCTAACCGGAACACGGTATGTCTAAAGTTTAGATACTACTGTTTAGCAGCGAATATCTGGCACTGGGATTGTATCTACGTAACCAACCTCTTGCAGAAAGAGACCTACCAGCAGTCGTGATCTTTGCAGATGTCCTGCCCAACTCCATTCAATTCCCGCTACTCGATTTCCGACGTCAAAGGTATATCACACTATTGATTATTAAGAACTATACAACATATCCCGTAGTAAATACAAGTAATATTCAGACTCATTATTGTCTTCAGAAAGGATTGGGAGCTCGTTTTTCTCAAAACCTGCTCCAAACATATAAACTTGAAGACGCTACGTAATTTAACATTCTCTTTGCTTTTAGCCGAATGAAATTCGACGTGCGGAATTGCGATGAGAACATGAAAACGTTATTAAGGCTACACTTGAAGAAATGCCGCGGATTTCTTTTGTTTGATAATACAACTAAGATTTGACGAGGTAATGGCAGTAGATTTTAGAATGGTAATGTATTTATCATTATTGGTTTAGATTCTAATTATTTTACTAGAGGAGGTTATTTTACTGGAGGTATTTTATTTGTAAGCTTGGTAGGAGATCACAGAAAAGAAATATCTCCTAAATAAATATTCCTTGTTACTATCCAACTTTATCGACCCTTTATCGTCATCTTTGAAAGATCTGCGAAGGTAAACAACGCTTGCCATGGTTAGTCCTGAGATGGGTGACCATTTCCAACACATCGAGAAGCCTATCAATCAATGACATTCGTTACTAGTAGTCAAAATCCCAATAGATTTTCAAAAACTGGTCTTACCTAAGAATGTCGATATAGCCCAGTATGTAGATTGTGGAGGTCTGATAGTAGTCGCTCTATGTAAAATATCAATTAGACTACAAGCTGACCTCTACATAGCTGGGAAGAGGCTTGGAGGATAATTTTTTTGCGAAAGAGATACTGGAGTTATTTTGCACAAAATTATTAAATTATTGCATCCGGCTATAATCTTTTAGAAGAGTCTTAGTGGTACTCAATATCTATAAAAAACGTAATAAATAAAAAAATCGGCTACCTATGGAACTCTTCAGATTTTTAAAATATTTGGTTTGATTGGTACAGGGCACATATGAATGATAGACAGTTAAACGGACAAATTAAATTTAAATCGTTAAATTAGAAAATGAATTGGACTACTATTTACTATGGATTCTTTTTTTTTTGTTTGTCAGTGGTCAAGCCACCCACAGGCCTCCAACTTGGCTTAAAGACTCAAAGTGCATATACAATTTTAGTGCATAACGTATCTAATAAATAATGCATTCCAAATGACAACAGACGGCATTTTAAAATGCACTGTTTAGTATTTTTGTAACCTTGTCTGTACGATAAATTGCATCGTTATCATAAATAGTCTACATAATTTCACAACCAAATACAATTTTCACTCTAATGTTTTAGATTTAGGATCAGAACACATCATAAGTTAAAATCTGAAAATACTCGCTCCGGAACTTTAAATCTCTCTAAACCCACTTATAAATCTATGCTAAGCTATACATACGTCATCGTGACGCGAGGCCATTTACCCAAGCGACGCCATTTTAAATGTGAACAGCCTTTTTGTATTAACTTAAATATGCAGCGTTCAAATCTGAGATTTCTTGATTTGATTTTGCGCTTATGACAGAGGTGTTCTACTCAGCGTCAAACATTGGAAGTCAGTTTCTTAAGTGGGCTTTGTGAATTACATGATAAGCTATGTTTTAAAATTTAATTAGTTATTATTATTGTGATACTCGTAGGTATATGGGGTGAAACGCAAGATTTCGAAGATTTTGAGTATCGGGATGCAAATTGTGGGCTGCTATGGCTAATTAAGAATTTTGATTAGTTATTCTAGACTTAACCAATACTGTTCTCACAAAATCATACATAGAATGTTAAAAATAATCATCATTATATCAGCCAGAGTGCCGTGTGGTGCCGGCTAAGAATACCACCACTCCATCTGATTCCTTGGGTATCGTAAAAGCTTTTTTCGGCTGAAATTATAGTAAAATATGTAAAATAATATTGTGCGGTTGGGGGACCCCCGTCAAGAACGAAGTTCCTTATTAACCGACTTCAAGAAGGAGGTTCTCTATTCGATGCGTATTTTTCTTTATGTACCTATGTACGCCGATTATTTCGAGATTTGTAAACCGATTTGAGCAACAATTTTTATAACTAGTGCAAAATGCTTTGGAGTTGGTTCCATATAAATTTCATTACATTTGATTGAGTAGTTTTTTAACCAGCTTCAATAAACAGGTTAAATTGACTGCGCTTAACTAGATGGTGTCTTAATAGTTTCGAATCCTCTCAGATCAGAGAACCGACTCGAGTAATTCTTATTTTTAGTTATAAATACTGATATAAAATTGTACAAAGTTCTTACATTTATTTAACCTAAAAAGAAACATATCGTAATGTCTCAGATTTCCGCGATCTGTTCTGTCCGACCTGTCACCTTAGTCATCCTGCAACCACGAATGATGCAATGTATTTGAAACGTCAGGAAAATCTAAAATATTCGCGATAGAATATAATTAAAAGTGTAACATATAATAGTTTTTAACAAAAACAAAATACAGACTTCAAAAACCCTACACGATATAAAAATATTCAAACCACTGAAAAGGAAAAAAAAAACTTTATTTATGAAGTTGGGCAGCACCGCGCATAATGCTTGCTGTTCGAATCTCGATAATCGGACGCACACACACACACACCGCATATAATAGAAAGACATAGAAAGGAAGAGAAAGAGAGGGAAAGTTCACCTACCTTATATAACAGAAAGAGTCAGAGAGAAAGAGAAAGAGAGGGAAAGGTCACCTGGACGAAGCATAACGATTTTTCTTTACATGTCGATTTCTGCCAGTTCACACTACTGTTAGCTGCTTAAAAAATCTTCGTTCCAAAACTTTTAAATTTTATCTATTATGATAACGTTCAAAAATAACTATTTTTATACGGATACTGATACGTTCACCCTTTAACGCAGACGAAACGTAATAAATAGCTAAAAGCAAAAAAAATACTAACAGTTAACACGAACCGGTTCGAGCGCAGGTTTGATGACTTCCAGCCTCCCGAACAAGCCGGTTTCCGAAAAGGTTTCAGTACCATAGACCACATCCATACGCTACGGTAGGTTGTACAAAAGCCCGAGGAGTATAATCTGCCACTATGCTTGGCGTTTGTGGACTATGAGAAAGCCTTCGATTAGATCGAAACCTGGGCAGTGCTACAATCTCTGCAGCGGTGCCACATTGACTACCGGTACATTGAAATGTTGAAGTGCTTATACAGAAACGCCACCATGTCGGTCCGAGTACATGAACAGAACACGGGGGCAATTCCATTGCAGAGAGGTGTGAGACAGGAGGACGTAATTTCTCCGACACTGTTCACCGCTGCAATGGAGTATGCCTTCAAGCTACTGGAGTGGAAAGGAGTCGGCATTAACATCAATGGCGAGTATATCACTCACTTTTGGTTTACCGACGACATCGTAGTCATGGCAGAATCGCTGGAAGAGCTCAGCACAATGCTCGATGATCTCAACAGAGTTTCCCAACAGGTGGGCCTTAAAATGAACATGGGCAAGACGAAAGTCATGTCAAATGCCCATGTGGTGCCCATCCCAATATCCGTTGGGAGCTCTGTTTTCGAAATTGTTGACGAATCGTCGAATCCGACTCGGCTAGGCAGCGTTTAGGAAACCTCGCAACGTCTTTTCGTCAACAATACCGCAGTTCCTCAAGATGACAAAAGTCTTTAACCAGTGTATGTTACCAGTGACGACATATGGAACAGAAACGTGGTCACTCACAATGGGTCTCATAAGCTCAAGGTCACTCAGTGAGCTATAAAAAAAGCTGTGTTTGGTATTTCTCTACGAGATCGAATCGAAGAAATGAGGAGATCCGTAGAAGACCTAAGTTGTCGATATAGCTGAAAGGATTAGTAAACTGAAGTGGCAATGGGCGGGGTACATTGCTCGTAGAACTGATAGCCGTTGGGGCAAAAAGGTTCTCGAATGGAGACCGATCACCGGAAAACTCACCGTGGCATGACCTCCAACGAGGTGGACAGACGACCTGGTGAAAGTCGCCTCTGCCAAACGGAAGCCCTATAGTCTTTTAACCGGTCTAGCTTCATAATCTCAGTATCTTCAAGTAATTGGGACGCGAAGGTCCGACGGCAGATGCCCTATGAACTGTACGTAAGGGTAGGCTTGTCAGTTAAGAAGGTAGGACCTGTTACTTTTCGTAATTATCAAGGCGAGAAAGGAAAAGTGCTTCAGGATCTATTCGCAGTTGCTCACCACCAGTGTCGTTTCCACTGATGACAAATGAGAAAATATATTATAATTGTCGCCTGGGTTGATATATCACAAAAATATATTCCTAATTGTGTGCATTTAATATATTATGTTATGGAGATAACATACCAAACACTGTTACCGTAGGTTAAGGTACGGCTGGGGTGTCGCTTGGGCCTACCCAATGCCGCGAACATGAATCCTTAAGTTCATAGCACTGGCGACAATGGGGATATTTTTGATTGGTCACCAGTGGGGACGAAGCTGGTGACAACCAGGAATAAGTCATTATCGGCATATCTAACTATATTGTCTGTTCCCTCTTCAGCTTACCGCCAGTTATTGCCTGTATCTCCAGGTAACAGAACAATTTTCCTTCGCACCTAAAATTATCACTTTCACGAAGAAACACACGATTTTGAGGGCAGTCATGCGATTTTAAGCCGGCACCTTCGTATATTGCCACAACAAAATCGTTATTCCGTCTACGGCGACCTCTGTAAACGCAATAAATTGAAATAAACCTTGACGTTGCATTCCTAGAGACGCTCCAACGCGCTCCGACGAATAAATAGGAGGTTGCAACAAAATAAAGTGAATTTTAAATAGACAACGTAAAATGTTTGTTCTAGAAAGTTTTTGAATTTTCTTTTTAAATTTTCTGAGACGAGACCGTAGTCCGTGTGGTGTCCGTATTAAGAATATAGCACCACTCCATCTCTTCCCATGGATGTCTTAATAGGCGAGTAAGGGACTCGAAACCAGGGGAATCGGCAGCAGCATCCCCTTTGTGGAACAGTATCCATACTGCGCTCACCAACTTGCCGGCTAAGCGTAGTGAGTACTGGCATATTCCCCTTAAAATGACGACACAATAGTGGGAATGTATAAGGCTGGCCTTTGTTCAGCGTCTTTTGGCTGATGTGATGACGAAACCGAGAACTGAACTATTATTTAATGAGTTATCTCATATGTCTGGCAAACGTTCACTGCTGAACATGGCTCATGTTCCCAGTGATCAACACGATGGGCAGTCGGATTGGCGATCGCAGTATGTTGTTATTAGCACAATTCTCTTAAATCCCTTAGTCGCCTTTTACAACCCCTCTCTAGAGTGAGCTATATGGACAAAAAATGGTAGATAACACATTCATCGTACGCAACTCCACGCGAGGACTCTCTTCACGCAAGTTCAACTCGCACTTGGCCGGTTCATTTTATATTTATATCTATGTAAATGAGAAATCGTGCCGTGCCGTGCCGTGTGGTGCCGGCTCAGAATGCCACCACCCCATCTCCTCCCATGGGTGTCGTAAAAGTCGACTAAGGGATTAGCCGGAGGATGGGCAGCAGCGTCCTTCGAGTACATTAACAACTCAACTGCGATCGCCAACCCGTCTGCCAAGCGTGGCGATTATGGCAAAACCCCCCAATGAGCCCATAACACATCCATATCGGTCGTTGTGGACATCTTTGGGGGAGGCCTGTGTCCAGCAGTGGACTTCATTCGGCCGAAATGATGAAATGAGAAATCACACTAAAAATACCCCTCTGGGCAAACGTTATCTCACCATGGGATAAGGTAATCCTGGAGGGCAGATTAAAGTAGCTGCTTGATTTCTTCATACCTTATGATTAAAAAAAAGTATATCATAAGAAAATAAAAAAAAGTACATTAAGTAGCTTACAGAACGCAGGGCAGTTTGTGGCGAGCTGAATGTGAGTGGCGACACTGCGTACCCGAATGCTCCAGAGAGTCGGTCAGGGCCTCGTCTCCGGCTTGCCTTTATTGGTTGGTTGGAGTGGAACCCCATGAGTGCCCGCAGGATTTTCAACTCTGGCTTGCCTTAGTTGGCCGATCAGAGGGGGGCCGCCAGAGCTATATGCTCGGGGGTGGAAGTGTCTAATGGCGTAATAACGGGGAAACCCGCTCCGAGTCTTCGAGACGCGCGATGGTGAAACCGGTGCCGCACCTCTCTACACCCCTAGCCGCTCACACCGGTGTTGCTCCTTGTCGCCTGTAGTGGTGGCCATTTAGGGGGCCCATCTTGTGAGTGGCGAGTCACCGTCTGCCACAGAATTTCACGATCAAAGTTGAAAGGCAGACGCCGTTTTTTCCGTTTTTCTTAGTATTCAATCCATTTAGCACCCATTGCAATAGACCTTATACTTGTAGTTTCCATTTCATACAATAGTTTTATACCTCCGGGGACAATCCGAGACTGCATTTTATTGTGCAGCCATGGAGAGTCCCCGGTTAGTGTCCCATTACATTTTAGATTAAAATTCTCTAAAGGGCCTCTGCGTGTTGGACCCATGTCCCCGCGTAAGCCTGTCAAAAGACCGGGTTCCCCCTTACAGGGGATATAAACCCGTGAAAAGAGAGACCTGTATATAATTACTTCAAAAAATAAATCAGCTCAACAGAGACAAAACAGTAAAAGACCTGTGCATGCCATACATATTCGTTTTAAATTCCCGCCGAATTATTAAATTCCAACAAATAACAAAAACAATTTAAACCTCGCAGGATTACAGCTAATTAATTAAAGTAGACCGCCAACCACATATACAGAGAGTATTAATTGTTACCAGTATATTGTGAAAAACAAAACCTCATTAATGACTTTTATTAATGAGTAAAATATGCCTCCCGGCTGAATAACATGAAAATTAAATACGTGAAAGTGATAACAGCATTATTTTGTACTTTAATTGGTTAAAATATAATTGCTTTTCTCCCGTTTCCTCTTTGTTTCCTCTGCTACAAATAAGCTGTTGAATGTTAATGTACTCCCTTGGTTCGTTTTAGGGTTATCAGGAGGGCTTTGTTCAAAGATGGACGTTTACAGTTATAATAAAAATATTAGTTTAATATTATATACATTGTAACGAAAGTATTTAAGTGTTAAATATTTGTTTGCTCTAAACTCGCATTAATAAAACACCTCTAGTACGCTGCGATATTTAGGGGTATTTCTCTAGTAGGTTCCGCCAGTTGAGGTTATTCAGGATGTAAGTGACAAAATAACGAAAACTTTAGGAAGAGGTTAGACTGAGGCCTGTAATAAAAATAGAAATCCATTTATCTCGGATACAGTTTTTGTCATTTTTGAGCACGCAATATATCGTAAACAACGCGATCACAATGCTACGTGATTGCTGCGATGACCTCATCCGTAAAATGTAGCGAAACAATAGCCGTTTTGATTTACATTGCAGTTCTACATAAAAATAAATAGTTTATTCGGTTTTATTCAAAATATTGTTAGGATAGAAGGAAACAAATTTGTATACTAAGAAAGCATAAATAAACTAGGAAAACAATCAGAAAAATCATGAAAAGACCGACGCAAATTTTTAACGCTGAAGGTTCTAGAACCATTTATGAATGTATGGTATCAGTTTTATTAAGTAGTAAGTAAGTAGTAAGTAATTTATTTTCCCACTATAATAATGAAAAAGTTGCAACAGAATACAATATTAGTTGTAGTACTATTAAAATGTATTGTGGGAGACTGGTGCCTAAGCTAGGCTGAAGCCTGTGTTTCAGGTCACCAGGCCTCACCCCAGAAGTCCAATTTCACTCATTCGTAAACAGTGCCAAGCGAAATGTTTCCATTTTCTTCTTCTTCGTGGATCTGATTCTTCTCTTTTCTCTTCTGATTCTTTCTTTTCTGATTTTATTCAAGAGGATGATAGCTCTTGTTAGATTTATCTTGATGAATACTCTCCAATACTTTGATGCAACATTATCAGGCCCCTATACTGGTTGATTTTGTCCTTTAAAACCCAGTTATCACCTTGCATCCCATGAATGCGAACTTTCGCTGCAGACAACGTCTTGATATAACAATAAACTCGCTGTTCTAATAAAATGTGTATATTATGGCTTTGATACACCCAATATTGACGATTTATCAAAATGCATTTTAAATTTTTTATGTCTTTGTTGTACTTTCGTTTCTTTACCCGCAGATTTTTGCACCCTTGTAGGGATTATAGCCATAGCGGTGCAAAATCAAATAATGATCATCGAGTTACAATATAAAGTGCTCATAAAAATAAAAGTACGGCGTCGGACAACGTCATGTACCGTGTCATGTTCGGGCGTGAAATCTCGCAGAGCACGTAAGTCAGCTGCCAATGCGCATGCACAGAATGAGATGGTGGCACTGCTGAGCTCGCGTCCGGGCACACCGTTGCCGGTGGGTAGGGGCGAGCAACTCCGAGGCATAATTGGACCCTTGGAGCTCGACAGCCTCATTCAACATAGTGTTGGCGGGAGAAGGCTGCAAGCGCTTCCTCCCTGAGGCGTCAAAGGGTACATACCCCGACGCCAAACAGTGGGTCCGTAAGAATGAAAACCTCGAGAGACTGGAAAACATAATGACGCCGTCGTTATATGGCACCTCGTCTCGGGGGTTGCGAGTACGCAGATTGGGGAATCTGCGTGCTAATACTGAGCGACTTCCATGAAGATGGTGCCGTGCACGTGGTCACGTGCCACCGTATGTGCAACATAGCGCACAGCAGGGCTTGGGGGGTCCTTTACAATCTCCCCGAGAAGTGCTTGACGTGGGGCGGCCTTTTTACAGTCGCGCCCCCTCTGCTAGAGGGGTTCACCGCTTTACAGTCATCCTCTCCGAGATGTGCCTAAAGGTGTGGTATCAAAGGGCGGCTCTAGTGTAAACTTAGGAGGACCTGGAGCCCCGCTTCGGTGCCGATGATGATCGCCCCAGTGGTTTTAGCCGGTAGGGGTCCAGTATGCCCCTTCACTCTTCTCCGGGGCGTAGGAAGTTCAAGACGAATTTTCACTGGGTATCAATAAAAAAACGTATTTTACCTGGTATCAGCGTACGACATAAAAGTTACACTACTACTAAACTAAGGGTGTATTTCAGAAGAAGTATTAGATTAGGGATGCTCATAAAGCTTTTAGCGTTGGTAAAACAGAGAAAATTATAGCTCGTCTGCTTTTGTATTATAAATCTTATAATAGGTAAGTATTAAAAATCTTGATTAAATACAAATCAAAGCATAAGATAATTAATTTGTTGTTTCAAACAACAAATAAAATAATTGATATCATCATCAACAGCCAACTGACGTTTGCTGATCAAAGGCCTCCCCATACATTACCACCGGTTACATACTGCCCGCATCCAAGACTCCCAACTTCCTTTATTCTTCACCTGTTCATCACTTTGCAGGCCATCCTACTCTACGTTAGTACATATTATAGTAAATTTTAGCCCACTCACGCATCACAAGATTGTCATACATCTTCGTATGTCCATTAAGACTAGCTTAGCTTCTCCGGGGTATGGTGGCGCTTAGATGGGTAAAGGACCAAATAGACCAAGACGAACGTAGGTCCATCTTGATCAGTCGATAAATTAACGTGGTAGACATTAAATAAACTATGTTAAAATAAACGTAGAACTTAAAAATCCACGGGCAAAGACAAAGACCAACACAAGAATTTGTAAGAACAATAAGTCCCTCGGTAATACAATTCCCGTGTTATACAGATGAGCGTTCAGCAAATAGATCCCATCTGAGCCATATATAGTAAACACAGATGAATGCAGTTTAAACAGAAGCTGAATAACCTGTCTGAATGTATGATTTTTTTAAGATTAAGTTAAGGGAATAAATAGAGGCGGGAGTGAACCTAAGTTAGATGTTAGGTATTTTTTGTAACTTATAGACACAGCCGTGTGGTGCCGGCTACGATAGCACCTACCTATCTCATCCCGTGGATGTTGTAAAAGGTGACTATGATTAACCGGAGGATGGACAGCAGCAGCTTCTTTCGAGTACATCAACAAATCAACTCCGATCGTTAACCCGCCTGCCAGGGGCAGCAATTATGGCAAAGCCCCAAAACATTGGGAGTAGACTTGTATCTATAATAGTCTAAAATCGTCAGCGTGCAGTGAGCACGCGTAGTGATCGAACTCCTTCCTTCTCTGTATGTGAAGAGGCCTTGGCTCTGCAGACGAAAACTCATCGACAGCTATTTGAATCTGTCAAATATTTATTTTACAAATGCAATAATATGATTTAAAACAATTTAATTGCTTTATTTATAAATGTTTTCACTGTGACAGAAAACTGCACTCCACCCAAAGACTAATCTATTTTAAGACAACATCAACATGAGGTATTCCATTTTCCCCCGGCCTCCTAAGCGACCACGAGTACTCTGCAAACATTCCTACCGTTCCATTAACTAATTGTTAATTATCTCCCCTGCCTCCCCTTTGCGCTCGATGACGTTTTGATGGAGACGCCAATTTTTCGTTTTCTTTTTCTAAGGGTTCTTACACGAAAGATTTTTCCTTTTGAGAGTTGTGCTTTTTGATTAAACTAAGACATTGTTAGAGTTGAGCTGCATTCTACATTTATTTTCTAAGGGGATTTGTTAAATTACAAACCCGGGCTTTCATATAATCTAACTGCTCTCGCTGTAAGATTTTCTACTTTATTGATGAAATTGTTGTCGCAAGAAGACAACTTATTAGGAATTATTATTTGTATGATGGGTTAAGTGACATCGTAACGAAAACTGATATCTTGGATTCAGTACATGATTCCGGAATCCTAAGCTCTCGAATATAGCGTTGTCTTTTAAGAAATTTCAAGTGTTGTCCACTATATTTCACTGTTGTTTTTGTCTATCTCCACGCTTAATATAATAATGTATTATGGTTTATTTTCACATAAAATCGATTTGCAATGTAAATAAAAACATAATGCTGTTGTTTCACTACAGTTCCCTGATGAGGTCATCGCTCGCAGTAGTATAATAAAATCATATCATAGAACCATAATCATGCGTTGTTAACAATACATTGAAATAACAAAACCACCATCCCAAATAACCATCTCAAAGTTTACGGTACGTTTTCAATTACATCCTGTATAATATTTAAATTACACAAATATCACCTTCTAGAAGGTCCTGATGTCCTAAAATGCGGCTGCTGCTTAGTTTAGGCGCCAGCTTTTTCATAAATGATCAATTTTGGTTTTTTATTTCACTTGTCAACACGTGGGATAAATAATTACCCAACTTTTTTTGTGAAAGTAAAATATTTTTTACTTTTATTTATTTAATTTGAATTTTAGATCAAATGCTTTCATCGTCCTCTTTGTTATCAGTCCAAGCAGTCCACAATTGTTGGATGTGGGTGACAGTAACGCGGTCATTGTACGACGGTAATATATTAATATTACCGTCGTACAATGACCGCGATAGATTTCGATAGATGATCATTAGATCATCTATTGAAAGAGGCTCTTGTTCACCAGTGGATGTCTTTCGGCAGATATGGTGACGATGGTAATGATAACAGTCTACTCCTGGATAAAGAACCTACTTGAAATTGAAAACCCTACGACATTGCCGACATATTTTTAGATATTTGAGAAACATATTATGAATATGTAAAGATTTATTAATTGAAATACCGTACGACGTTGCCTTATACTGACATTAGCTAAATTGTGGAAGATACTCTACAGATGCCATAATCTAAGAGAAGAAGAAGAAGAAGTACCTACCTACCTATCTAAATGTATTTATTTATTAAGTGTTACCTGCGCGAAAAGTTTTATATCTTATGTCCTACGACATGTACTACTGACTACTTCTATGCCAAGCTATTATATAGTTTATAGAATATTTCCAGCCATTTGAGCGTGGCGGAGTTGGAGAATCAAACACACGAACTATTATGTTTATAATAATTAGTAGTAAGATGTATTTAAACATTCATGGTACACAAGGCGGAATTAATGCCCTGAAGCATTCTCTACCAGTCAACACTTTTTGGATTGGGTTAAAAAAGCACTTCGAAAGAGGTACAAAAACAATCCAAATATTATTAAAGGAATACGGCAAACAATGCATTAAAGGCCGTAGGGTAATCCCAAAAGGGATCAGCCATGGGATCAAATGCAACCCAAATTGGAATGGTGCGTGCTATTTGATTGCACATAATTTCCAGCCATTAACTTTTCATTTGGTATAATGTTGTTGAGTTCTGTTGGCCCCACATAGATAATCTTCTAATAGGTCAGGCAGACTGTCATCTGTTAGCTGAGCTTCAGAGGTTTACACTTTTTATTAATAATTAAATTATCTTATTATTTAAAGTGAATGAAATGATCGGATAATCATGATGAAATTATGAATTAATATTTTGAAACCCTTTACGTGAAAAACAATTCAATATCATATTATATCATCCAAAAGACGTCTACTGATGAATAATGGCCTCCCTCATAGATAACCGGTTACATACCGTGTGTGGATATTTTGGGGGAATTCTCCAGTACTCATCACGCTTGGCAGGCGGGTTGATGAGCCGCGAATGCTTTGGGGGATCCCTTACAACCCCCCCGGTTAACCGATTTACAGTCACCCTCTCCGAGAAGTGCCTATAACCGTGGCACCAGTGAGCGGCTCTAGTGTGATCATACGAAGACCTGGAGCCTCCCTTAGGTGCCGAAGATGACCGCCTCAGTGGTTTTAGCCGGTAGGAGTCACCCATACCCCTTCGCTTTTCCCCGGGGCGCAGGAAGTTCACGAAGAATTTGCCACTTCACTTGCAGAATGGCTGCTGTTACACAAAAGGCACATTGCTGCCCATATCTCTGGTTAAGAAGCCCTGAATCACCTTGTACGGCATCCACGGGAGGAGCTAAAGTGTTTTATTTACACACGGATAAAAAAAGCAACTAAAAAATACAATACATTAAAAAAATGAATAATAAAATTACTATATATTCGTGGATAAATTCTCAGATTCAAATCCTAGTTCCAGATAGTGATCTCCAATTTAACTTTAACGATTTTCCACTTCTGCTCAATAACAAACGCTGCAACTGTAGCTATGTATTCGTGTTAACTTTTCCAATATATTCGTGTGCTCGAGCGGGCGAGAACAATTCTCGTATAAGGTGGCAAGGTAACAAACTGTTAAGTGAGAAAATAAAGAAACGGAAACTTTTCAAGAAGTTGCCAAATTTGATTTCTGTGCAAGTGAAAATGTTCGCTGGAAAATATAAATTAAGTCTGCGTTTTCGTATTGAGGATTTAATCTGAAACGTTGAACTGCTCACAGAAACAAATTGTTGTAATCACACGCAATTTTGTACGAATAAGCCTTATGGGAGATTCGTGTACGGTGACGGGACCTACACTGAACCAGCATGCCCCTCCACGCTTCCCCGAGGTGGAGGAAGTCCATGAAGTATTTCTACCAGGTTGAAAGCCGCCGCCAAGTAGATAACTTTTCTGTGTTTCAGTTAGAACGACCTTGTAGCTAATGAAATTACTGGGCATAAGAGACTAAAAATGTCTCGAGGTAGAGTGCAGTTTGGTGCAAAGTAGAATAAGCGCTGGGTTGCATTTAAATGGTTATGGGCAGGCGTAAGCCTTACGGCCAGGTGAACGATAACTCCTCTCGCCATCAAGTTTAAAAAAAAATAGCGCGTTCGATGATATTTTTGAAGAATTTTATGAGTAAACAATCAAGTAGACACGGACAACAGTAATTATGAAAGAAACGAGGCACTAGGACTGTGGGCTTATAGAGCTTAGTCAATTTATGAGAAGGTGCTAGTGGTCGCCGATTGGTGGGTTAAGACCGTAATGCACTAACTTTTAAAGTTTATTTTAGCTTTCTGCACTCCCTTTCTATATAAACTTGAACTATGCCAAATTTCACACTCCTCGGTGCTCGCAATTATGCTTAAAAAGGGCTACAAAGTTTTCTCTTCACGTATTAATGCAATACTTCTTCAGCTTCACATCGCTAAAGTGATTTTAATCTTCTTCGAAATAAACACTCAAGGAATCAATAACACACCAATACGAAATCCAAACAAATCCATGTAAAAGCATGCATAAAATAATTATTTATTCCAACGTCGAGTTTTCTATTCGATTCGGGTTCGGCTTCGTTTTGGAGCGTACGGCAAATACTTGAGGGTTACGGATGTGGGGAGACATGCCGCATCCCGAATGGTATCTTCCATTCCTGGGGGATAGGGGAAGATTTACAAATATTACGTTTAGCAATGAAATCGCTATGTTGTATTTTTATAAGGAGTAGTTCACAATATTTAGTTGTAAGTCAAAGTCAAATATTTTTATTTCAAATAAACCAATTACTGGCACTTATGACATGTTAGAATTTAAGATGCACGGTTCCAATTAGTTGATCCTATGGAAAAGAACCGGCAAAAAACTTCATGGATACTCATTTAAAATACTTGAGATTGCAATTAATTAAACAAGATATTAACATATACAAGGTCTTTAAAACTTTATTATTACATCGATGCAGAATAAATATAGGAGCTATACAGTTCAAGTAGCACTACAGATATAATTGGTTACCAGGGAAGCTACATATGCAGAAAAAAGCTAACGCTATACGTCTCTATCGTCAACATGGTCTTTAATCCTATAGTAGACATTTTTAAGAGTACTGCTTTAAACTGCCCGTCTGTGAATCCAGTAATTGCTTTGGGTATCTTGTTGTAAAAATCGAATAATCGAAAATTGTAAAGCACATCTTCACTTTTCTTGATGCCTTTAATAGCTCATGCATTAAATCTAAATTTGATCTAAATTTGATGATTTGAAATCAAATTTGTAGTAGACAGTCGCATTTCAATATCGTCCCGTAATGAGCACGGTCCGTTTTTAGTTAATGGCGTCATTTTGATATGCTTGATTAAAAGAGACTCTTTATACTACTACTACTTATTTATTACCTATTAACAATATCGCATTAGATATCTAGTTAAGATTTTGCAAGTTTCTTGATAATTTGGTTAAAGAGCAATTTGGGATAGCAATCGCTTGTATATGTATTGTGTCAACAAATTATGTAAAATAATAAAAAACATTGGAAAAAACTGTTGATTACTATGTTACAAGTATAGATCATTTAGTTCTCTTCTTGCTCATGTACTTATTTCAAGCTCACATAAAATATGTACGCCTTACATATTTATACAAGAAACCTGTGAAATCTATGGGTAACGCAATTCATAAGCGAAATTAAATTAAAAAATACTAAGCTCTTAACATCTAAATTGAAGTAATAAATAACTAACATGCAGGTATCAATTTAGCACCCTTTTTACTCAAGTTATGTTATTTTACTTACGTAAATACATATATGTACACTGTATACTGTAAAACCATTGGCCATATATGTGATGAACGGAATATAATAAAAAAATAAAAAAGCAGCAAAATAATATTAATTTACCAAAAACCAAATTGACTCTTGTACGGTATCATTAACTACATTACTAAAATTAAGAAACTTCAATTTTTTACATAATTCAGACAGTCACCACATGAACTATTCAAATTGAATAATAATAATATAACATCATCATCATATCGGCCAAATGAAGTCCACTGCTGGACACAGGCCTCCCGCAAAGATCACCACAACCACCGATATGGATGTGTTGTGGGCTCATTGGGGGGTTTTGCCATAATCGCCACGCTTGGCAGGCGGGTTGGCGATCGCAGTTGAGTTGTTAATGTACTCGAAGGACGCTGCTGCCCATCCTCCGGCTAATCCCTTAGTCGACTTTTACGACACCCATGGGAGGAGATGGGGTGGTGGCATTCTGAGCCGGCACCACACGGCAATATAACATTATCAACATTTATTGTTTGCGGTATCACCACTCCAAATGCAAAAGTTAAAACGCTTTACATTTGATGATGCGGTCCCCAAGAGGACTATTATCTAAAATCATGTCAAACTAACGATGACAAACAAACATATATATATACAATATAACTAAAGATAAAACTTATATGTACATATAAATAAAAAATATACACAATATGTATGCCTTAAATAACTGACAATAAATAAAAACCCTAAAAAAAGGAGACATTTAGGCGTCAAAGTACTCCTCCCCATCGCTGTCAGCCGGTAATGTTCCCAGAAGACTGGCAGCATTGCCACGATGAATGGCAATGCTTATTCTTTGGCCAAAGAAAAGGCCAGCCCTCTGATCACGCAAAGTGTGGACCAACCGTCTAGCTATGTCTTTGAAAAGTAGACGTCCGAGTGCACGTCTACTTTTGGGTCACCAAGCGTTTCGACCCCAAACGGCTCAAAACAATAATTTAATCATGAATAGTGTATATATAATTAGTTTTAATGCATATATCAATATTATAATTAGTTATTATTACAAATAAAATAAATAATGTCTTAGGTTTTCACGAGTATTACACATTATAATAAAACACTTTTAAACGGATTCTATCTCCCAGCCAGAGAGATGGGTAGCGGTGTCCATTCTATGAAACAGTAGCTATACTGTGCTCACCAGCCCACCTGCCAAGCGTGGTGAGTACTGGCAAACTCCCTCCATAATGAATAGTGATCATCATTCTTGGTTTAAAGTCCCTTAGTCGCCTTTTACGACACCCACGGGAAGAGATGGAGTGGTTCTATATTCTTAATCCGGACAATCTTAATTTTAAATTAATATACCTTTTCATGTGAAATATAATTTACTAAGTATAAAACGTTCTTAGTATGGCAATTTCCCGTTTGTATGTAGGATTTAAAATATTAATTGGCGTGTTCGCTCCAGGTAAATACCTTTTGCTTACTAGCCCCAGGCGAGGACGTTTCAGCAACATTGTCCAAAAGGGGACCGGCTCACAGGTAGCTGAACAGACAAATAAAAGGGGTGATAATTCAAAGGTACTTCCTTTTAGTTGCAATTTTGTTCAGGCTCATAAAACTGGGCACTTTATATGGTAGAGTACATACATACTATATGGTAGGTTATTACTTCTCATACGCTTCCATGTAGAATATAAAAATAGGTCTTAATTACTGAATAAACGATTCTATTATATTCTATAGATTAGGCATATTATACAGTAGATATTATTTTATAACACATAGCTTCAAAATGATTGTGTATTCATAATTAAAAATGTTTGGTGGAACAAGGTGTAGTGTTCCTCCATTGAAAAGGGAGGATCTTCCAACCATAGGCGGGTGTTATGTTTGGCGACTGAAGCCCAGCGGTTGATATTGAATGTCTGTATTATACAAGATGGGCCATAAGGGTGTTGGCGGTTTCAATATTCAATTAAAAAAGAACTACAAAACATAACAAAAATATATTTGTATTTTTAAAAAGTAAAAACATAGGAATTTTTAAGACCAAAAATAATGTTGTCCAAATGACTTCCCTCGGCTGCTTGGCACTCTTGGACCGAAGTCGCAAATTTTGGAAAACTCGTTGAGAAGTTGTTCTCGGTATTTTGTTACTTTCCTGAATAATACTCCTCTTCAGCTGCTCTAAGTTGGTCGGATTATTCTCGTAGACTACCGATTTGAGGTAGCCCCATAGAAAATAATCGCATGGAGAGAGATCGGGGCTACGTGGTGGCCATTCAATATCCCCCCTTTTTGAAATGAGTTTTCCGGTAAAAGTTCCAAGAGTGCAGCAAGCAGCCGAGGGATCATTGGGCAGAGGAAGTCATTTGGACAACATTATTTTTAGGTCTTAAAAATTCCTATATTTCTACTTTTTAATAATACAAATATAGTTTTGTTATGTTTCGTAGTTCTTTTTTACTTGAATATTGAAACTGCCAACACCCTTATGGGCCAACCTGTATTATATGCAGCGGCGTGCGAAATCTTTACACGGGCGATTTAGGATTCCTTGACGTCATCAGAGATATGCACTTAATTCCAGGAGATTTCATTGTAAGTTGAAGTTATCTAGTGATGATCGATGTAGGTGTTGCCGCAAATGAAATGAAATGATCTTTATTATAGCAAGTAGGTTTCAAAACAATACTTTCACTCGTCAATAAATTTAGATGAAGCCTACATTTTCTACAAACTGCCTATGAGAAAAAATCCGAAATTAATTCAAAGGTATCTGTTTACAAGTCCAGACATAATTAAGATACAATATTAAAAGAAACATTTAGGGCACCAACTGGAATGGTCTAAAAGATCCATAGCCGTTTTGGGACGACCTGTCTTGTCAGACGGCAAGCATGAATCAGGCAAGGAGTCACAATCAGTAAAGGGTACTGAGCAATGCTTGTGAAAGATATTTATAGTGAGACCGTTCCTCTCTGAAGACCTTTGTATACAGTTTGTCAAATCGCTGGTTTTGTCAAAGCTAGCACTGCAGCGGTGAACAAATTCGCGAAAATGACGTCCTGCTGTCTCTTACCACTCTGCAATGGAATTGCCTCCGTGTTTTGTTCATGTACTCAAACCAACATGGTAGCGTTTCTGTATAAGGACTTTTAACACTACGATGTACCGATGGTCAATCAAACCGGTCGGTGTCAAATGGCACCGCTGCCGACATTGCAGCACTGACAGGTTTCGATCGAATCAGAGGCTTTCTCATAGTCCACAAACGCTAAGCTAAGGAATGTAATCTGCCACTATGGCAGATTACATTTCTAGGTCTTCTGTGTAACCTGCTGCAGCGTATGAATGTGGTGTATGGTACTAAAATCTTTATGACTCGTTTGGGAGGCTGAAAGTCATCAAACCAGCACTCGAGACGATTCGTGATGACCCTCGAAAACAGCTTATAAACATGGCTCATAAGCAAAGTGGGTCTATAATTCTTAAATAGGCTGTTGTCACCCTTTTTGAAGAAGACCACCACCTCACCTCTATCCATGCCTCTGGCGTTGTGCCTTCGAGTATGACGGAATTGAATAGCTACTGAAGGACTTTAAGTATCGGTGTTCCTACCCGCTTTCAGATGCTTTGCCGTAATGCCATCACCAATCAGTAACTTGCTATTTTTAAGCTGTTTCATGGCCATCCTAATCTCGTACAGGCTGATGTCCGGGATATCTTCGGTATAGTTCCGGGTTCTTTTGGCTCGCGCGTCTTTGGCTTAGTTGACGTTACAACGCCACCCTGGGTCTTCAGCTTCATGATACCACTTTGCCTAGTAGACTTATCTTGACTTTGGAGCCTTGGATCCACTAAATCGTCTCTTTAACATCGTTGGTGTTAAAGGCACGTATATCGTGCTGCAAGGACTTCCATATCCACCTTTTGGGCATTCGGTATCCTTCAGCATTACCGGAGTACTGGAGTGTCATGGCGCATCTTTCTTCCATGAGGTCGAAGTGTGATCGGAGAACTTTCTTATCAGTTTTAAGGAATTTAGGCCCAACCGTTTGGAAGTTACCATTTAAATCGTCCACAGATATGCAACATTCTAGGCACTCGAAGCGATTTTGGAGAGTTGAAAGCTCTCGGGTTTTGGATATGAACGCTAGAGGACTGGAGCGGAGACTTCATAAGACGAGCCCTCTCAACTTAGTGGTTAATATTCAATGTGCCTCTTACCATTCCATGATCACTATTGGTTTTCACCCTCTGGACTGCAGATACATAATTGAATGTTTTTATGCCGTGTGGTGTTGGTTATGCCGTGTGCTGCTGGCTCAGAATACCACTACCTCATTTCCTCCCGTGGGTGTCGTAAAAATCGACTAAGGGATTAGCCGGAGGATGGGCAGCAGCGTCCTTCGAGTACATTATCAACTCAACTGCGATTGCCAACCTGTCTACCAAGCGTGGTGATTGTGGCAAAACCCCCTAATGACCCCACAACACACCCATATCAGTCGTTGTGGTGATCTTTGCGGGAGGCATGTGTCCATCAGTGGACTTTATTCGGCCGAAATGATGAATAGAATAGTTGTCTTTTATTGAACATGATAAAATCAATCTCATTCGTACTGGAACATTCGGCACTAATCCAGATCCCTTTCCAATGAGATGGCTTTTGGAAAAGAAGCTCATGACGAAGAGTCTCTCCTTTTTGAAAAGATGACTAGCCTCTATCCCCTGGGGTTCCGTTGCCCATACCTAAATTGCCCCACTTACAACTCGCCATCGCATCGTATGCCCAGCTTTGCGTTGAAGTCCCCCATTACAATAGTGAAGTGTGTCTTGGAGGTATGTATGGCCCTACTTAAGTCCTCATATATCCTCTCTACTTCATCATCTGGGTGTGTCGAGGTCGATGCGTAGACTGTATAACCTTCAACGAATACCTCTTGGATATTCTGAATATAAGGTACGCTACTATAACTATGTTGTTAATGAGGGACCTGCGGACGAGGAACCTGACACCATCTTAAGACAGATGTTCGCCTTTTCGTAGCAGAATAAGTTGCCGGATTTCAGGGTTATCATGTCCTCGACATCTCTTCAGCCTTCTGACCCATGAAACCCATGACATCCCAGTGCTACTTACCTATTTCTTCTTCCAGTTCTACGATATTTTCGTCAGCCCTCAGTGTGCGTGCGTTGTATGTTACTAGCGCCAGTTTTCGTTTTGGGTGGTAGCATGATCTCATCCGAAGATTCTTAGCACCCCATCTAACTTATGTATACGAAATCGCAAACATTTACTTTCGGACTAATTATTCTTTAAAAATTACAGTGATTATAGATATCAAGGAGAGCGTCGAACAGAGAGAGGATATACGGTACTGAAGAGTTGGCACGGGCCATGGTATGGCACGATGCAAAAGTGATGCCTTCCATGATGCAGATAATTGTCAGTGGTGAAAATTGTGAATACCAACCACAGTACACAAGAATAAAAAATATTGAGAGTATAAATACAGTTTCTTTTTTATGAAAATTCAATAGATACTGTATCACTTATTAAGTTGGATTATATACACTATTCTAGAAACTTAACTATTCTATTATTTTATGTTCTTTGCTCAAGAATCGCCTAATATTCACACACTCAATTGGCCAGTTACATTTCGCCAAAACATAGCACGTATTAAGAGATGTTATCGGTCGCAGCTGCCTGTCTCGAGGTAAGGAGCTCATTCTATATTTACGATTGTTTACAATGCACGTAAGGACAAGGGATAAGAGGCAGTGGTTTTAAATACAAATAGTGCAACGGTAGTAACATAGGTAGATATCTAATCTATAAGATTTGTTAAGCTATGTAATGCCAAATATTTTGTGTCTCTACCTCACCCTAAGTTAGACTGGTATAAAATGGCTAAGGCATGCAGTTTGACTCTGTGGATGTTTATAAAGAATAAATAAATACAGACAACCAATAAGCATATATTGCTACCCGCACCACCAACAACTTTCTTTTATACACCACGTTTAGAACGTCTAACGTGTTGAAAGTAAACACATACTAGAACAAACGTGGTCGTTCTCGTGGTGGTAAGCATCGTGCCTGTCCGTGACAATTGTGATGCTGTGCCAAGTCCTGCGTGGCACACGACGCTTGTCACCTCAAGACATTCGTTATTTAGTGTCATATGCCCAGTAATTTCACTGCAAACCGGACTACAGTATTGTTTAACGTTTAAACACTACTGCTAGGCGGCAGAATATCTAGTTCTGCGTTACTACCGAGCAGGACACTTGCAATAATATACATAGGTATCATCAGTGAACAAGATATTGAGATTGGTGTTTTTAAAAATATACGAACCCACGACCCGTTGCGCAGCAGCCGACTGTATCAGCCACTGCACCAACCGTGCCGTCGCTATATATCTCTAAGGTCCGTATTACAGAACGTTACTCAAGTCCAGTTTGATCTTTAATCACCTAATCACTGTTTATGTATAGAATCTGTACTTGAGTATCGGTCATATTCCAGAACGATAATCAATCTAAACTCAGTTGAGACGAAATTCAAATCACGCCTCAAGCACATATTACTCATTGTCTATGCATCAGCCTGTTGTCGATTACGATTTATTTCCATTACCAACTTTGTTCTGATATGCGCAGATTTAGAAGTTATTAAATGTACCTCAATAACCCTATTAATAAAGAAATATAGATATTCACAAAGTAGTTCCTCTTTACATAAGGTTCATTTTAAAAGAGTAATTTTACATACTAGTTACCTACGTAAAATATTTTTATATACTTTAACGAGTTGAATGTTGTTGAAGTATAAACTAAAAAGGAACGTGTATTGGTGTTGGCGCCTATTGTCATTGAAAACAGTGGAACAGGTGTTATTTTGATAAATAAATATCGTATAATTAATTTGATGTACATATTAACATAATAACCTGTAGCGAAATCGTGTTGGCTCCTCCAGAAAGTTAAAAAAAAGAAGTATGACATTTTTCACCACATATTGGGGAAACATGAAACTACCTCTTTTAAAAAGAATACAATTATATAAGTCCATCTCATATACATCTGAGAGGAACACTAAAGACCAAACTTCTTTTCGAATGAGTGTTAAATAAATCATTGTAATAGTCAACTTCTCCAAAAATATCCACTTTGTGATAAATATATACTTCCATTCAATGACATTTTACAGATACATTAATATATAATATCATTGCAGAGACACTTATAAAAACATCTTAGCTTGTATTCAATCAAAACCAAATAACCAAAAATCAATGCGCAAGAAACAACATACATTAAAAACTGGGCTCAAGCGCTATCCGGACCACACTCACGTGATCACAGTTCAAATCTCTGCTCAAGTACAGACCTACGAGTCACGACTCAGTTGAACTACGTTCAATAAATCTATGCTTGAGGGACGTTTTAAAATTAATGCTCAACTCAAAACTAGTTTTAGACTGAGATCAATGCTTGAGTTTCGTTCTGTAATACGGACCTAAGTATCGGAGTGCAATACGACGTGATAGTGTATTTTCAGTACTTTTTACAATTCATGTGTCAGTATGTTTAACAATGTATAATAGTGATAATGTTAGATAACAATATTTACATCAATATTTTTATTTCTAAATACCAATTAGATGAACTAATAATTCCACATTTAATGAAATAATAAAAATGTTAGTATTCCCAAACCTTATCGGTGGGTCATCATAAGTTGGTTGGATATGACTTTAACGGTTCAGAGGTTTATTCCCGCTCGCCACTTTTGCTTTACACCATAAAGGTCAAAAACGTTTTCATAACCTGCTTTGACCCTTCGAAAACTTATTCTAAGAATCTTTGTAGCATAAACTCGTAGATATTAGTAGCATATTCAATGTAACTGACGGCACATTTAGCGCAGAGACTAGTCAGTTAGATTTCTGAGCTGAGTCGCGGGTTCGATCCCCACACGGAACAAATATGACCTATCTATAATTGCTCCGGGTTTGGATGTTTGTGTATGTGAGAAATGTCTGTAAACTGTGCGCAGAACTCAAGAAGAATCATAGTCATCTAGTTCTCGATAGAACGTGCGTTACGAAAACATATCCGAATTATTCCAGGTTTCTTTTTACATTTAAAGCTTTTCCTTGTATAATCGCTGTGGTACTCCATATGAGTCATAAAAATGCAGTAAAAAAAGCCAGCTGAGAGATAACAATGCCATTAATATCGTTAGGATTCCGGCGAGCTGATTAGCTAAAAACAGCAACAGCAGACGCGATAACAGCTATCGCGCAGCCAAGGATCCACCAGAGGCAAAAAAAATAGTATTACGTAAGGCATCGCCCGCCTGTCGCTACTTGTGGTGGGTGCATAGTTACAAGCGCCAATCGCGATAAAGTAGCCACCAGTGGAACTAAAAAGAATGAACGTTTTTATTTCATTGATTGTCCGACAGAGGCGGGTCAGAGATCTTCGCCTGTTTAGTCGCTATCGGCAAATAGGTAATACCAAATCGACGCTTGGGCGGCGTTGGAGCATTTTATGCCTGTTGCAAAGCATCTGCGACTTAGGCAATCAGCCAGCCGGTATGTGTAGACCACTCACTTTGTTTCGGCGGATGAAGGTGATGAGATTTATGAGAAGTCTCGGGTTCGAAATATTAGTATAACCTACAGAAAATTGCTCCGGGTCTGGGTGTTTGTGCATGCAGCCTTATGTCTGTAAACTGTACCAAAGACACAAGAGAGTCATAGTCTTAGGCGATGTATGAAAAAAGAAAAACAATTATAATGAAAATTCATACATAAAAACTTTACTTAATCCAAACGTACACCATGCACTCACTCACCGCCCTTACCCAAAACAGTAGATACCTACACGGTACGTTCGCAATTGCCGCAGTCGGTTGCTCATTGCCTACAAGGATTAAGCTGTGTCCTTGTGCAATTGTAGCTGTTCTCTGATCCGTGTGAGCCATAACAATCCCATAAATAAGGCCAGGTGAAAATGTAGTGTCATTAGTGTAGAGTTCCCTTAGGACAGCATGTTAATAATGGCACTGTTAATGTCACATGTGGCATACTGCAGTAAATTAGCATAGCTTGTAGATAATAACGTCTTTCGTATGACTAAGTGTTATGGACTCTTGCTAGCAAGTTCGTGTGAGTTTATAGATGAAGATTTAACATTTAATTAAATCCACTTGAACACCATTATCTTTTAATGCCACACAAGATAAAAAGGAAGTATAATTGGCGGTCTTGTCGCAACTGGGCGATCTTTTCCAGATAACTAACGGAGGAATGGAAACTTTGGTAATGCAAGGGTCAGTCAGCAGTGTACTAATATAACAGTTTATGAAACTGTTAAGGGCTACTAAAACACGAATGTGTGTTTAAAAACCCAGCCATATGCGAAGATTTGAATAGTATCATGTAACTATTTAATTACATTGAATAAAACGTACCATATATATTGTTATATAGGTATATTGTTATTCACAACTTCAATTAACACTTCATGGTGATGTTTATATTTTTTAAATATAGCTGACTATCACAATTTAAGCTAGTTAAAAATTAGTAATTGTAAAATTTCAGGCAGACTATTTGTCAGAGCGACAGCTGTGTGTCCAACCACTTGCATTCAGAATCGAATGTAATATGATAATGATCAAAATATGAAGACCGATTCGACACCACAGATTAAATTCGAATTTTGATTTGAATAAAGAATGAGTCATGGGGTAGACAGTGATGGAGATAAAAGATATGAAGTCATGAAAGAGGTTGATTGAAATGAAGATGAAGGATGACTTCGTCACAATATGAGTGTTCAATACCTAGTTATGTGCAGTTTCATATACTACTTTATTTAATCTCAGACAAAACTTTCCGTCAGGCTATAAAAATGGAGCGTTCCGCAAATGCGTACCGTTAGAAAAAAAATATTGATGGAATCTCCTTGGTGATGTTAACTTATTGGATTTGTCCTGTGTCGTAATGGAAAAAAAGTGTTATAACAATATTTTGTTAAAGAAAAAGTATTTATATAAGAAAAAGTTAAAGAAAAAGTATTTATATATTTAAATTTTTTGTTATTGTGTTTATAAACTTTGTCAATACTTATAAACTCGTTTTGAAGTTTACAATTCGAATTTTACGATATATGAACAGATTTTTCAACCCTAAATATCGAAATGTTACAAATATATAAACCATCCAATTTACTATTTATTCAGATTTTCTCACGGCTTTTGTATACAATGTATTAATATTTGAGATTATGACGTTGGTCTAATACACTAGCCTATTACGGGCTAACTAAAACTTTCTAAAGAATTTAGTTATCGACAACAGCATGCTATGTTTTTTTTAAGATTAACAACAGATATCAAAATAATGGACAGTAAAATAATGAATTATGTAAGTGGTGCTTTGAAATGAATTATGTAAGTGGTGATTCTGGGCTGAAATTCTTTTAGTTTAGATTTAAAAGAGTTAATTGGGTCGTAAGTTTCAAATACAGAGACGTGATCTGATTGTGAATAGCACAAACCAAGAAAGCATGCTACAAAAAGGCTGTCAAAGAAGATGACAATGCTGGCTGAGACACTGGTTACAGAAAAGGGGTTGTTAAAATATAATTTATTTTATGCAGGTTTGGGTTGCATTTACCCAAAAAAGTTGAGGAGCTGAGTAACTTGCTTAAAAATGTATATCTATGTTTTTATGTGAGAAAGAGATGCTAATACTTTGATGGCTTAAGCTTACTGAGTCTTGAAGGCAACTAAGATAGTTATATAATATTTGCTGCTAGGATGGCCTTCAACGGAATGGATAGATGACGTGATAAAGGTAAGAGAGTCGTTGGATGCGGGTGGCATGAAATCGGTCAACGTGAAAATCTATTGGCGAGGCTTTTGTTCAGCAGCGGAGATCCTTCGGCCGATATGATGGTGAATATCTGCTCATCATTACACGGCATTATTTTTCGTGTGTTGTCAGGATTAAGAATATAGCACCACTCCAACTCCTCCCGTGGATATAGTAAAATATGACTAAGGGACTCAAAACCAGAGGTATGGGTAGCTGCATCCCTTCTTTGGAATAGCAGCCGTTCTGCGCTCAGTAACCGGCCTGCCAAGCGTGGTGAGTACTGGCAAGTTCCACCCAAAATGACGACATAATTAAGGAAATCTATAGGGGAGACCTTTGTTCAGTAGTGGATGTCGTTTGGCTGATATGACGATAACAAGGCTATTCCCACTAATAATCACAACACTACATCCAAATATACAACTTTGAGTGGCGTTCTTGTATACTTGCTATTGCTAAGCTTTTCAAAAAGGGTAGCCAAGTTTATGATGTAAAAAGCGGATGGTTGTTCACAATATCGAGTACAACGGAGTCGGAGAGCTCACAGCCGTGTTTACAAGCTGAATAGAACTGTTTCAGCTCGAAATGGAGCCCCACTATGCTATGCATAAGATTGTAGTAGTGGGGACACATTAGTGAGAGGTAGCAGAGTTTAGAAGTGTATAATTGTGAGGCCAGTCTTCATAACATAAACAAGGTGGCCCGTTTAAGCTATCTTTGTGGTCAACTCTCTTGAGATTTGAAGTTTTACAATAAAACCCGCCAAATGCGTGCCAAAATTGAAGTCATAATAAAAATTCAACATATGACATTTGTTGTAATATACCGCAACATTATCTATGCAGTCAACCAGGTATGCTTTATTTGGAATGAAATAGCAAATAAGCTCGCACTGGCATACATATGTATTATAAAAACTTTTAGAAGTGGAACTTCATTGATAGATTCCTTTGAAACAATTATAATCGTCGCTATATCTAATACCTACATATTGTTAGAACAAGAAGTTTAGTGGAGACATTTTTGTGACAGACGAATGGACGGACAGATGGACTGAATTAATTGTACTGTACTTACTGTAATCCGTGTAATGTCCGGATTAATAATGTAGCACCACAGCATGTCTTCGCGTGGGTGTCTTAAAAGGCGACAGGACTCTAAACCAGAGGTATGGTCAGCAGCGTCCCTTCTGTGAAACATTAGCCGTTCATTGCAGCACTGTACTTTTTTAGAACACAGGCACGCAATGAATAGGTTGGTTTATTCTTAAAGCAAGTTTTTTCTTTGTGTGTGAGCTCTGGTAAGCTAAAGATTATTTTATTTTAAAATCTACCATGGTTTTTATGCCTTTCTTAACCCAAGACTAAATTTGTCACATCTAATAGACAGGCTAGATTTATTACTTAGGTGATGTCATCGTCTGCATTCGTCTGCCTCAAGTCCCGATTCGAACCTCGAGCGTCCATCAGCCTTGCAAGCAAAACTGAGATATGTGAAGGACATCAAATGTAGTCTAATCAGCGTATGTGGAATTCTAGCCATGACTTTGAAATAACACCTTACTTCTTCCCCGCTCTCTTTCGTACCATACCCTACCAACACTACTCATTGTACCACAGTGACTCCTTTCAGTGTCGCAACTTAAAAGCGTACCTCGGAGCGCTTCGACACCAGAACATTCAAGAGTCTGAGAGCGAAACGACAAAGCGGTATTGTAATCGCCTCAACTCAACCCAAAGATATTTTAACAATGAAAAAGTATGCCAGCTATTAGTCTTTGAGCTTTTTCATCTTACAAAGATATCTGCTAAGTTTTATTGAGTTGATTTTTCAACAATTTTGTGAAAAGCATTTTTCTTCTGAGACATAAAATCTCATTTCGTAATGCACGATATAGTTTTGTAGAAGGTTTAAATGTTTAAAATAAAAGCTGTAATTATGAATTGCTTGAAAGTCGGATCAGTGTAGTTTGCTACTGTCTCCTTTGATTTCGATTTATACAAATACATGGCTTTGAAGTGAAGTATTCAACGTCTATTCTCATAAGAATACATAGAATAGAAGACAGTATAAAAACTCAGAGGGTATTTTGCGCTATATAATCATTCCTACTCATATTCTTCATTATATACATAATAGACTACAGAAAATATTTATTACTAAAATTAGATTTACAAAGGTGAACTTAACTTAAAGCTGAGCTTTCTTCTAGCAAACCTTTGACTGAAAGTGAGATCAGTATAACAAACCAGAACGCAAATTACAGTATACAACGGAAATACACCTAAGTTAATGTTGAAATAAAAAACAAATTTTCAAATGCACCTATAAAATATGTAGATTCAGAGCCTTTGCCCAACGATGTCGGGGTGGGCGTCAAGTCTATCCAGATGCGGCTGAATATTAGTATTTTACATGAAGTGACTGCCATCAGACCTTCACATTCTAGACACTTAGGAATTATGGAAATTCTTAGGTTAGACCAGTTTTCGACAGATTATTGGGCTTCTAACTACCCGTAACGGCTGTCATAGATATTTATACAACAGCCGAGACCAACGACTTTACATACTTGCATGCCATGGAGGGGTCTCGATGTAATAGGAATGGTCACCTATCCAAGAACTAGCCGCAGTGTGCTTTTTCAATCCGCTCGGCTATAAATTAGCTACGAGCCCCTCTCATTTATCAAATAAATATTAAACAGACCATCTTACAATAGCATTAATTGTTACTGCGAATACTTTTTGCAAATAACTTAAGAAATATTTTTTTAACGACGACAATGACGTATCATATGGAAAACCACTCAACTAACAGTTTAGAAAAAGGACATGGACTCCTTGAATAAATCAATATGGCCACAAGTGCAAGTGGAATTTGTGAGAAATCCTAGAGTGGGGCCAACGGAAGATAAATTGGAACCAAGGTGGGAAAGAGTTACAACGGCCCGGCTGGGGACCGCAGTGCCACGCCGGTATCTAAGTGAGGAGTAACGGACGGGATAAAATATATACGCGCTGTTGTATTTTTTGGCTGGCTGACATACATAACTATGTATACTGGCAAATGTAAGAAGGATAGAATTGTGATTTTTACCACGGCATTCGATGACGGCACGGCATTTAATTTTAATTTCAATTTTATTTTAAACATTAGCAGATTTTTACAACAAACATAATATTTTCACAAATGTAAAAGGAAGGCAGTGTTAGTATATTAATATCTTTAAAGTCTCTAATGGATCCGCGAGGGCCCATATTATATATTGTGCGGATGGCTATCTTCTGTAATATAAATATTGAATCTCCATCAGCTGCTGTCCCCACAGCATTTGCGTTGTATAGCTGCCTTATTTTTGTATATATAAATACTTTGTAAAAACCAGATTTTTAAGACTTTAAAAAATGGATTTGTTTTAAATACTTTGTAAACACCAGATTTTTAAGACATTAAAAAACGGATTTGTTTTAAATACTTTGTAAACACCAGATTTTTAAGACATTAAAAAACGGATTAATTTCCTAAAAAACCCTGAGTTTCTTTCGGCATTTCTTATCATGTAGTGAAATCACTACATGATAAGAAATATCGTGGAAGCCACAGCAGTGCCCTAAAAGTATTGTTATTTTTTTTTAATTGCATTTCTTCGTGCTGCTAACCGGTCCAGGATGTAAATTACAATTAAGGAACCAGTTTATTCTGCTCTTGAAGATCCGTAAGTTATAAATCTGGGGAAATGAAGACGCGGAGAGCCAATAATAGTAGTCCAAATGTTTTTTTTTTTCAATTTCTAAATCGCTATCTCTCGTTACTTACTCTGGACATTACCTTAGTGGACTTTACTGTTTATATGCTGCAGTTAACCGCTTAATTAAACTTAGAAATGTAAAGCATAACAATGTAAACGCAAGTTATGTGTGTACGTGTTGATGCAATAGAGTGGATAAGAGAAACAAATTACAGATAGATTAGATAAAACGCTAAAACTATTAGGTGACCTGAAAAATAGGGAGAAGATAATAATATATGTAGATAGTTATTGAAATGATTTTATTGAGGGAAATTATATTTTACACAGATAATATTATTTCTATTTTTAACACGCTTTTATTAGCTTGGTATGAATCTATGTAACAGAATGTTTGTACTCGATTTTCATCCCCTTCAAAACGTCGAATTGATTTGAAACTTCACACACTTATAAAGGACTGATGACAATACAATAATTTAAATAGTTTGTCCCATTATTATCCCCAGAATCCCTAGGATTGGCGATTTTTTCATCTCTGACTCCCGGAAAAAATTATAAATTCATCGACATACATAAAGTCGCACAAAAAATAATACCTCCATAAGATTTCGATTCAATTTTCCGCGGGAAGAGTACGATGAGACTCGAATAGTGTCTCATTCTTCAGATGATTTTATCCGTAATGGAGGGAGAATTTGTTTACTTGAACGCCGAAAGGAAGATGCTTGGGTAAATAATTACCACCCGGAGTTATTGAGACTACGGACAGGCAACATGGAGATTCAACCATGAGCAAAACAAAAAAACACGTTTTTGTAGTTAGCCACGCTAAAAATGGAAAATAAATAATAGTTTAAAAAACTAAAAAAAACACGCTTTTGTAGATAACCGAGTTTGAATTTTAGTGAAAACTAACTATTTGATTATAAGTATTTGGTGAGCAGTTAAATAGAAGTATTTATTTTTACAAACATATAACAAGTAAAACACAACCGCACGTAATCCTAACCCCACTAACGGTGGATTACCGACACGAGCCCTCTAACGGGGATAAGCTGACGGACACGGATACCAATATTACTTACTTTTGATAGACTGGCTAATTAGATATGAGGAAAAGGCGGAACTTGGCAAAGTAAGGTTAATTATGAAGAAAGAAAAATATACACGAAAGATTAATTCATAATGGAATGTTGAAAACTTTGTACTAAGGGAAATATTATTATTAATCTTGTAAATAATAGATCTACTAGAGCGCCGCGCCATGATAGTCGATTCACCGTGCCACATAATAAGAATCTCGTAAAAGCTGAAAAAGATAAAGAAATCAAATATCGTGACTTAGCACACGAGATGGTTGATATGTGGAACGTAGACACGGCAATAATTATGCCGATAGTTGTTTCATCCTATGGCCTAATGGTAATAAGCCTCGACCATCATCTCAAGAGGCTCTCGTTGGGTTGGCTTGATACAGAAGGCGGTTCTCCTTACCACGGCACGTATTGAAGGAGGTTCCTCTCACTGGAGCCCTAACACCGGTATCACCCTGTGTTCCGATGCTGGTGTTTCAATTGAATTTCAAAAGTGTATTTTATACATATGAAAAAAATGCAATTAATATGTATGTATGTGGCATGGAAATAAGTTTTGAAAAAATTACTAAAGTAGATGATCAAGTGACGGCAGATGTTAAAATTACATCTCTGTGAGGTGATTTCCCTAAAGAAAGTAACGGATTTTATCAAATCCCTTAAAAAATTTAACACAAAGACAACAGTTAGCCTTACCTTAGGGATTTGATCAAATATCCTTTAGTATCATTTCCCCGCATCATATATATTCGGAATTAGCTGTACACCGCGGTTACATCTGCCGTTTAATTTAAAAGTATTCGGTATATTTCTAAACAATTGTGGGTGTGGTGCCGGCTCAGAATACCACCACCCCATTTCCTCCCATGGGTGTCGTAAAAGTCGATTAAGGGATTAGCCGGAGGATGGGCAGCAGCGTGCTTCGAGGTCATTAACAACTCAACTGCGATCGCCAACCGTCTGCCAAGCGTGGCGATTATGGCAAAACCCCCCAATGAGCCCACAACACAACCATATCGGTCGTTGTGGTGATCTTTGGGGGAGGCCTGTGTCCACCAGTGGACTTCATTCGGCCGAAATGATGATGATGATTTGTAAAATTAGAATTCATATTAATTTATTGGCAATGTATTCATTTAAATTCTAAGACACTTCATAATCAAACTCAAACTCAAACTCAAATTTTTTATTTCATATAGGCCCTAATAGGCTCTTACGAAAAGTCAAGCTAAGTGCACGGTTCGGAAAAGTCGGTCCTATGGAGAAGAGCCGGCAAGAAACTCCATGGATATACTCTTTTCAAAAAAAGTTATACTACATTTTTGTTATTACATGGTAATAAGCTAGGTATGTGCGAACAAAGTAGACTAATTAAATGTAAAATACACACAATAACAAAACAGACAATTGCCTCTAACACACTAGAAAACTGATAACAATTAATGTATAGCACTAATAAAGTCGACGAAGTTCACACATTTACAAAATGTAGAAGAAACTAAATTATATAAAATGAAAGGCATTTTAAACGCCAGAGCTTTGAATGTCATATTGAATATGTCAGTAAAAAAAATTAATATGTCAAAGTATATATTATATAGACAATATATATCAATATATTCGAAAAATAATTACTATCACTATAAAATTTTGATTTGTTATTAGATAAATCCATATTTCATCAATAAGGTTCCAGGGAAGCCACATGTGCAGAAAGAATCAATACCAGACATCTCTGTCGTCAACATAGTCATTAGCCCTATAATAAGCTTTTTTAATTAGGATCTGTTTAATATGGGCTTTAAACTTTCCCTCAGTAAGGTCTGTAACAGATTTGGGCAGCTTATTATAAAAGCGAACACAATTTCCAAGGAATGACTTATTTGTTTTAGCTAATCTAAATTTGGGCACTATAATTTTATGTTTATGTCGTGTATTTATATTGTGAAAATCGCTTTTTATATAAAACTTATGCAGATTTTTACGGACGTATAAAATATTTTCAAAGATATAGAGTGACGGCAATGTAAGTATATTGATATCTTTAAACAAAGTTCTAAGAGACTCGCGAGGACCCATATTATATATTGCGCGGATTGCCCTTTTTTGTAGAATAAAAATTGAATCTACGTCGGCTGCCGATCCCCACAACAGAATACCATAAGACATAATGCTGTGAAAATATGCAAAGTAAACTAACCTGGCCGTAGCTTCATCAGTCAGCTGTCTAATTTTACGAACTGCATATGCTGCAGAGCTGAGCCTACCCGATATAGCTTTAATGTGGGCACTCCACTGTAATTTCGAGTCGATAGTTATACCTAGAAATACGGTTTCATCAACAGTTACAAGTTGGTTGCCATCAAGAACTAGTTTTAATCCCAATTGGGGTGCATTAGGTAAGGAGAACTTTAAACATTTAGTTTTATTAGCATTAAGTAACAGGTTGTTAGCTGCAAACCAACTGGAGAGGACAGTTAGGCTCTCGTTTACATGAATAACATTACTATCTTTTCTACTGATTTTAAAAATTAGGGACGTGTCGTCAGCGAATAAAATCACATCCGATAACTTGGTCATCATATATGGAAGATCATTTATATAAGCTAGAAACAAGAATGGGCCGAGTATTGAGCCCTGGGGCACGCCCATTTTAACCGTAGAACCCAAAGAGGTAGCCCCATCTATATCTACTTTTTGCAGTCTTAAAGATAAATAAGAATAAACAAGATCAGCAGCTCTTCCACGAATTCCGTAGTGGCGTAATTTACAGAGCAGCGTATTGTGGTCAACGCAGTCAAACGCCTTGGAGAGGTCACAAAAAATGCCAATAGCATCTTGAGAACCCTCCCAGGATTCGAGAATTTGCGTCACTAGTTTTACTCCTGCATCCGTAGTTGACCTACCTTTCGTGAATCCAAACTGTCGGCTATGTAAAATCCCGTTAAAATTAAAATGTAACATCATTTGATCAAGAATAATTTTTTCAAATATTTTACTCAATGATGGGAGAACAGAAATAGGTCTATAATTTGATGGATTATTCTTGCATCCCGATTTGAAGATTGGTATTATTTTGCTATGTTTCATCAAATCGGGGAAAGTTCCACTATCTAAACATTGGTTAAAAATACCTGCAAGTGCAGGGGCGATGGTATCAATTATAGTTCCAAGTAGTTTAACAGACAAACCCCATAAGTCTTCTGTGTTTTTAATGTTAAGACTTTTAAATGCTTTTATAATTGAACTAGTTGAAATGTACTTAAATTCAAAAGTAGGTATGTCTTTACAAAAGTTCTGTTTAAGTAGAGATTCAGCCAGTACAGAGGATGAGGAAAGGACACTCGTAGTATCTATCGGTATATTAGTAAAAAAGTTAATATATTGGAATGGCCACATATACTACGGCACGTAGTCAAATAAGTAGGGATTACATAGGTACCTACATCAAACGGCCAAATGTGTATGTACAAGATTACTCCACCTAGAATTAAAGCCAGACTTTACTTTGTTAGATCTATAAGTACTTTGAAGTACTTTGTAGGAGAGGACGCGGTGGGCACGTAGCATTTTATATAATTTCGTAAATGTGTTACATTACATACATTTTCTGTTATAACATGAGATCGCCTTTGAAACAAACGCATTCCTAATTCATCCTCATTTCAGCCGAAAAACGTCCACTGCTGGACACAAGCGTCCCCCAAAGATTGCCACAATGATCGATATGCTTTTGTGTTGTGGGCCCATAACCGGATCACCTTTTACGCCACCCACGGGATGAGATGGAGTGGTGGTATTCTTACCACACGGTAAATTCACGGCTATTCCTAATTGAAATAATCATAATTGAATATATTCTACGTTGTATATAAAAGATGCCACGATATAGAAAAGTACCCACTCTTTTATATCGTGGCATCTTTCGAGTCGGCTACTAATGAGGAATTACATCCAACACGCGAGATTAACGACGATAAAGCGGCCGAAACGAATCAACGGAGAAAGAGTAGAAACTGTTATATAAGCCTTACTAATTATGTAGGTAAGCTGGTCAAATAATAAAGTTCCAATCTTCATACCACACTTAAAACATAAGGACACTGTGAGGGATTACTGGGTGCATCGAAATAATCAATAGAAATAAATAAAATTGAAGTGTCTGTTTGTAATTACAATATAACAGCTTTTTACTAAATGCATATAAAAGTATAATACGGTATTTATAACATAGTAACAATTTTTTACTTTTTTGTCTGTCTTTCTGTCTGTTTGTTCCAGCTAATCTCCGAAATGGCTAGACCGGTTTTGATGGGACTTTCACTGGCAGATAGGTGATATTATAAGGAGTGACTGAGGCTACTTTTATTATAGTTTTTTTTATAAATATTTGGGTCCGCGTGAAACCCATGAAATGTTATATAATCCAATTTCTTTTTAATTAAACGGCGAGTGAAACCGCGGGTAGCAGCTAGTTTCAAATAGAACTGTATTGTGGATAAAGTATCTTTTAAAATCTGTAATAACGTCTGTCGCCTTACGGCTAAATTAATATCAATCTAATCCAAACTCTTTACATTTAAGATTATGAACAAAAACAGACAAATCATCAATCCCAAATCCAAAGATTTTGTATCAGATTGATTATAAATTTTGCCGTTAGTTATTCTGCAACCACGAACGCTGTAAAGAGTTCGAAATATTACGAAAAACAACAAATTATAATATACGCGATGTAATTCGTTTAAAAGTGTTTTATTATAAAGAACAATAATTGTGAAATAATCATTTCGGCCGAATGAAGTCCACTGCTGGACACAGGCCTCCCCCAAAGATCACCACAACCACCGATATGGATGTGTTGTGAGCACATTGGGGGGTTTTGCCATAATCACCACGCTTGGCAGGCGGGTTGGCGATCGCAGTCGAGCTGTTAATGTACTCGAAGGACGCTGCTGCCCATCCTCCAGCTAATCCCTTAGTCGACTTTTACGACACCCATGGGAGGAAATGGGGTGGTGGCATTCTGAGCCGGCACCACACGGCCACACACCAATAATAGTCCATAAATATCCTGTTTTTTTATATAAAAAATCTTGAAAGTTGTTACTATCTTTGTGTTGTTTCTGGGTACCTACATATTAATTTACTCTGCGAAATATCTAGAAGTTGTTGTTTGCCATATTTTCAAGAATGAAGTGCATTTAAACACAAAAGTGTCTATACAAGCGATTTACCGAGATTTATACTAGTTTTAAAGTACCTTTGCCGTATGCAAGAGGCTATGCATCTTGTAAGTTTCCTAAATAAAAATGCACTAAAAGTTGTTTACGGGCAACCCATGTAGCGGCAAAGGCAAGTACTCTGCTCAGAACATTTATTTATTTATTCCTCAAACTTACCACTATCATTACAGGTTTTTTTTTATACCTAATGCGATAGTGTAGCATACAATATTTTCATCTACTTGTTAATTAATCTTGTAACAAATTTACTTTACTTCTTAATTGATCTTGTAACAAATAATAAACAGTGCTACCTTTGTGAAATCACTCAGAGTACAATAGAATACGTCAGTCTCACTAGCTATGCGGAGTGCTCGCGTCAGCGGCGCCTCACTTCAGAGGTTGGTTCGGCCACGCGGCTCCACCAGCAGCCGTGGCTGTCGTCATCGCCACACGTACCCGGCCGGAACACACAAACCTATCTGCCCCAGGATGCCGGCATTATACACCTTCCCTTGAAAAATATTCGTTAATACTATAGTTGCACTTATTCAGTCAAAATGCTTTTGTTTTAAAGAATATTAGGATTGTTAGTGCTTTTGGCCAATTATATATCATAAATACACAGTCATAAACACATAGTCATTTATGATATATAATTGGCCAAAAGCACTAACAATCCTAATATTCTTTAAAACAAAAGCATTTTGACTGAATAAGTGCAACTATAGTATTAACGAATATTTTTCAAGATAAATCTTACTAATAATGATATACTCAATAACTTTATTGTTAGAGAAGAGTTTTAAATAATTGTTAATTATGAATTACCTACTACTGATTGATTTTTCTGTTTCACTTTAATCAATTAATGTGGTATTTACGTTAAAATAATGACCTATTAAAATTATGCGGCCTGGAATGCGATACTTAATCGCAAAACTAATTTGTTTATTTATATGCTTCCATTTATAGATAAAATGGAAGCATCGTTAGATTTTGCATTGGTTGATCATGTATGTATCTTGTCAGTTTATTAAATTGTGCTATTCTAAACTCTAGCGTGGTCACGTCACCCCTTGCAGTCAACCCTAGTCACGCTGAAGGGCCGCAGTCAACAAGGTGACGCCTCGGCAATAAAACAAAGTACGCAATGCGGTCAGTGCGGATGTGGTGTGTCAGTGTGGGGACAGAGCGTGAACGCGGGTATGATTTTTGTAACGGCTCGGACTATTCTTAGATTTATATAAAATTGTTTTTATAAGTATAGATGCGTTGCCCGCGCTCTACGATGGTCACATGAAAGCAGGGTAATTGCCCGGAGTTCACTTAGTCATGCACCGACCAGTGTCACGGCTAGACGTGAATCATAAGCGTAATTCACCAACATATTGCGAAAAAATAATGCCATCCTGTATTTATAGACGATGCACGAAGTATAGTGCAACTGTGAGACAAAATGACGTTTAATTTTATAAATAAATAAATACGTAACGTAAATTGATTATAAATAAAAATAGGATTTTGTTTTGTTTTGGATTATTTTTTATTACGCGGTCTAATGGCGGCTGGCGCACCGTTCTGTAGTGCAATAATGTTCGTGTATGGCGCGTCTATTTGTAAAATGTCATTGATTTTTAACATTAAGGATTTCTCTTGTATCGTGGATTAAGTTTACAGTCAAATCTTACATGCACAAACACCAAAACCTGAGACAATTATCTGAAGATATGTACTTAATAATTGTGGCAACGACCTCGTGATGGTAAGTTGCACGATAACTTATAACTAAATAAATATCCACGGAGCTATTTCAAGCAGTCGCTTGATAGCCTAGTGGTTGAACGCTTGCCTTCACAGGTCTGAGTTCAATTCCGGCCCACACTTCAGACTTTTCTGATTCATGTGTGGATCAGAATTTGATTATTACTTGCGTGAACGGTGAAGAAAAACATCGTGAGGAAACCTGCACACCTGAGAGGGCTCCAAAATGTCCTCAATGGTGTGTTTAGTCCGCCAACCTGTACTAGGCCAGCGTGGTAGACTAAGACCTAACCTTTCTCATCGTGAAAAAACACCCCCAGCAGTGGGACAGTTACAGGCTGATTATGCTACGTGCTTAGCTTTTTTATTCAGCCTATGATTTGCACGAGAATCATATTTGTAGGGTTTGAATAATCATATTATACACATAGATATAGATATGTTCTGTGCCTCTAAAATACCGAAATTAAAGAAATTCCGTATAAAAAAATAGCTTACAACATTTACAGAAGTTATTAACTAACTGAAAAAATTTCAAATATATAAACTTTTGTCTTAAACAGACTATTAAGATTGCATATATATTCTCTTTAAAACGGTAACCAATCGCTTTTAGTTTCAGCACTTTCAGAGTCCAAAAGGTACATTATATATTGTTTGTTGTATGAAATAAAATAAAAATATATGCCATACCAATAGTCTGAAGCTTCTAATCAAGTCATAGTAAATATTATTGATGACGGATCTGCTGGTTTCTTGCTGCTGTAGTTTTTCCAAACAAAGTGATTCTGGCCACAGACTGCAATGATCTCAGGATAATTACACTGATGTGAATTTAGCTGATTTGTAATCGTAAAAAAACGGAATAGTTTATGTTAGTGTAATTAATCCCAAAGCTTTATCCATCTTCAGTATTGCCAGACATAGTCTCGACGCAACAACAGAAAAACTAACAAACGCAATAGAAAAAAAAACAGAATTACGATTATAAATCAGCAAAATTCATGTTAGTGTAATTAACCCTAAAGCTTTATCCATCTTCAGTTTTGCCAGACATAGTCTCAACGCAACAACAGAAAAACTAACCAACACAATAGCAAAAAAGGCTTGACCAAAGCCTCCAATTAGACCAAGTAACTCGTAAACACCAAATCGACGCGAAGAAATATAACATCATGCAAAAACCTACTTATTTGTATTTCCATTTTCTTTGTGAAGGAAAAATGTAATTTTGTCGGCAAGAAGTGTTCGTTGGTGAAGAAATTCACATTTCTTGCCGATCATCCTTGGTCAGAAGGATGACGAGCGGTTCGTATAGGAACAATTCTATTGGTCATGACTGGCCGGTTTTGTACTTTATACGTTTCGCAATAGATTTTGGCAGAACGCTTATAATTTATCACAGTTTGCGGAATGTTCAGGACGCGGTATTCGTATCTAGAGAATATAAAATAAATGGTTCATCATCATCGTCATCACCATGTCAGCCAAAATCGTCCACTGTTGAACAAAAGCTTGCTCCATAAGACCACCAGTTGTAAGCCGTGTGTCGTTATTTTGAGAAGAATTTGCCAGTACTCTACGCTGGCTACTGTTCCACAGTAAGGATGCTGCTGCCCATCCCCCTGGTTTACAGTTATTTAGTTCATCTTTTGCGATATCCATGGGGGAGATGGATTGGTGCTATATTCCTAAGCCGGACACAACACGGAAAAAAAAAGATCAGCATAATGGTTACCTTGCCTTTTATAGTGTTGATTGTACGAAAGGGAGACACGACTTTAGCAGTATACTCCAAACTCTACTAAGTACAAAGTAGCATACTGTTATGAGTACCTTTAGCTTTGGTTTTAAATATTTTTATTGGACAGCTATGTAGTGATATATACTACGGAAGTAACGTAGAGTAGGAGGAGGTAGTTATAGATAATTCAGATATTTTTCTGTAGTCAATTTGTTTATCAATCATACGTTTTTTGCGTGGCAGAGCCTAGCTGTAGTCTTCGAAAAGGGTAGTGGGTAGTATTTTTATTTATTAAATCAAACGTTTAAATAGTTACCAAAAACCTGCTTTCTTGCTGACATTTAGGGCTGACACACATATTTTCTTTGAAGGCTCCCATATGCCTGCCGGCTGTCATATGTCTGCAGTGTTGGGGGTTTGGCCTCCGGTATTCGTCACTCACCGTTCAAAACGCAGCAACAGTATGTTGCTACTTCACGCCGGCATTCTGTGCTGGCGTGGTATTTTCTGATGTCAAAGGCCCATGTCATGCCCATCCCAGTATCCGTTGGGAGCTCAGTTCTCGAAGTTGTTGACGACAGGGACAAACCATCCAGTTAGGTAGAGAAAGAGGTCAATTGTTGAATCCAGCTTGGCTGGGCAGCATTCGGGATATTCGCAACGTCTTTTTGTCAACAATACCGCAATTCCTCAAGACGTGTGTGTTACCAGTGATGACATATGGGATAGGGACGTGGTCACTCACCATGGGCTTAACAAAGCTCTATGTCAGTCAAAGAGCTATAGAGAGAGCTATGCTTGCTACGAGATCGAATAAAAAATGAGGGATCCGTAATAGAACTAAAGTTGCCGACATAGCTTAAAGAATTAGTAAACTGAAATGGCAATGGGTGGGGCACATTGCTCGTAGAATTGAAGGCAGTTGGGTATAAAAGCACTATTTTTATCTTAGAAGTTCGTCAAACTCACCCTGCTTGTGCCTTAGCATAAAACCTTTCTTCCCAAACCGTTACCAAATCTATCATCAATTTAAGCAGCTGTATGATACAAGTCATCATAAACAAATCGCCTTACGCCTGTATCACATAAATCACTACATTCGTCATTTATAATGATTTAATTAATCAACCAGACAATTAATTAACATTGGCAGAAGAGAAATTGCGTATTGCGCATAATTTAAGTGTTTCTAGGCTAGCAATAACTGTGGGTTCTGTTGCGCAGTAATTATTGTCCATTGAATTAAATTTACTCATTACATTTAGATTTGTTACAATTTATATAATCAATTCCGTTCGTGTCCGGATTAAGCACTATTCGATCTCCTCCTGTGGATATAGTAAAAAATGGGTCTTTAAACCAGAGGGACTAGTAGCGTCCCTTCTGTTGAACAGGAGACATACGGTACTCACCGACCTGCCCGACAAACGTAGTAAGTATTGACAAATTCCCCCCCAAAATGACAATACAGTTGTGGAAATCTATGCAGGAGACCTTTGTTGAGCAGATGACGTTATTTGGCTAGTATGATGATGAACTAGTCAGGTTGCTAAGGGGTTTGTGGACGTTGTTAAGTAGACACTACGCATAACGATTGATCTGCGAGGTTAAGAAACGCACACACGGTGATTGGTAGGTTGAAGGAACACCGAAAGGAGGAAGGAGTTCGGCACGTCCACCATCCTCAACGTGGAGTAAGTCTATCAGAGTTTCCCTACGTAAAATCCCCCGTAGATTTTTACAACGACCGGTTTCATACCGCCCGCATCCAACAACTCCCAGCTATCTGGTAGCTACCAGGTCATCCCACACATTGACGCGTTTTCCTTTGAGACCCTTTCTGCCCCAACGACCTTCAATTCTACGAGCTATGTACCCTGCCCATTGCCACTTCAGTTCACTAATCCTTTTTGCTTTCATATATATCTAGACCAGTTCGTGCTCAAGCGAGCACATGAAGCCGTCTTCTCATACAAATACTTTTTGTTTCGTTCTTTGTCAAAAGTGGGTGTCGTAAAAGGCGTCTAAGAGTTGAGTTTGAGTTGAATTGAGTAGGTGGGTGGCAACGTCCTCCCGTACCTTAGGCAACTTAGACAACAACATACTGCGAAGACCAATTCGGTGTGCCAAGATTGGTGATTATGGCAATATCCCCTATGATCATTGGGAGTCAAATGTTTAGCAGTACACGTTTACAAGCTGATATGTGTATAATAATCTCATCATCATCATCCTTTCAGCCAAATATAGTCCACTGCTGAACTCAAGTCTCCCCTGAAAGTCGTTACAATGACTGGACTAGGCGTGTTGTGTGTTCATTGGGGAGTTTTGTCATTTAATCATTACGCTGACAAGCGAGTTGGCGATTGCAGTTGACTTGTAAATTAATATACTCGGAGAATGCTGCTGCCTATCTTCCAGCTAGTCCCATAGTCGCCGTCTACAACACCCATGGGATGAGAAGAGGTGGTGTTATTCTTAGCCGGCACCACATAGCATTGTACACTCATTGTCCATGGCATGATATAATTATCTAAAAGGATCTGTTTTAGTTCTTTGTTTAACAGCTGCCAATACCACAAGGGACAAAACATGCTGACAATACTTCGCCTGTCAGTTTCGACTTGTACTGACATCCGTATTGTTTTTGCTCGCTATGTCTTGCGACTGACAAAAGTAACAAATCTATTGTTATTGTCTTATCTCCCTGAAGTGTCTCAACTTAACTTGGCACCCTCTTTATCTAGTTATCCCATAAATCATTTTATCCTGTCACTTTTTATTAAGGCTTTTGGAGGACTTGTGGTGTGGTGCAAGTTAGACCTTGTCCAAAAGGAGTGATTCCGCTACGAATCGTCGAATTCATATATTGGCGAGCTACTGGGTGCCAATACATAAAATCCACAAGCGCGCGAGTTTAAAAATCGCACGTAAATCATGTGCTGTATGCCAGACCTATTGATGCGTGCATATTTAGGGTATTTTACGCTCGAATCAAGATCCCACCAGATTTGATGATTTACCAGAATTAACTGGTGGTAGGTCTCTTATTGCACCTTGAAAACGGTGCAGCACAGCGCGCAGCCAGGCTTCGGGAATCCTTTACAGGTCTCCTGGATATCCTGGGGGCGGCCTTTTTACAGTCGCCTCTCCTCTACTGGAGAGAGTGACCACTTTATGGTCATCCCCTCCGAGTTGTGCCTAAAGTCGTGGCACCAATAGGTGGCTAGGCTAGTGTGATCTTACGAGAATCTGGAGCCCCCCTTCGGTGCCCGATCCAACCGTTATAGCCTGTAGGAGTCCGGCACACCCCTTCGCATTTCCCCGGGCGGAGGAAATGATGAATTTCCATCGGGGATCAATAAAGAAAAGGTCTCTTATTGCAAGAGGTCGGCTGGGTAGCTGCCACCCCAGTGGCAGATATTCGCCGCTAAGCAGTAGTGTTTAAACTTTAGACATTACTGTGCTCCGATTAGAAGGGCAGTGTAGCTAGTGAAATTCCTGGGCATAAGAGACTAAATAGCTTTATGCCTCGAGGTTATAAGCATAGTGTGATGCCTTGCAGAAGTAGGCCTAGGCCTAGTCAGCCGAAGCAGCTATTGTTCAGGCATGGGTGTCGTCATCATCTCCCTTCGCGGGGGTCGATGTTGGTGCTTGCCGCTTTCGGGATTCTATGACGGCTGTGTGCGATGCGGCCATGCCTCGTGTACGACGACGACCCTCAAAGAGGGAAGTCTACTGGTGGTCCCAGGAGTTGGCGGACCTCCGAGCGGCGTGTATCAGTGCCCGGAGGAGCTACTCGCGAGTTCGCAGGCGGCGCCGCCGCGATGAAGAGCGGGAGACCCAACTCTACGAGTCCTACCGAGAGGCCCGAAGGACTCTTCAGTTGGCAATTCGTCGAGCGAAAGAACAGGCATGGGGCGAAATGCTGGATGGTCTTAACCGTAATCCTTGGGGGCGCCCATATCGCTCTGTACAGAATAAACTCCGCACCCAAGGCCCTCCGTTGACGGAAACCCTCCAGCCTCAGTTCCTTGCCGAAACAGTGGAGGCCTTGTTCCCTGATCGGGTGGAGCACAACCCACCGGCCATGAACTCAGCAGAAGGAGATCAGAACGATGAAGATGGTGTAAATGCTCCTCCTCCGATCACTGAGGCGGAGATGGGTGCGGCGACTCTGCGGTTGCGCGGCAAAAACACTGCCCCTGGACCAGACGGCGTGCCTGCCAAGGTGCTATCCCTGGCATTGGATGAGATGGGTGATGGGCTTAGGGAACTCTTTGACGCCTGTCTCACATCGAGACGATTTCCTAGCCCTTGGAAAGAGGGCCGCTTAGTATTGCTACGAAAAGCGGGACGTCCTCCGGACTCCCCTTCGGCGTACAGACCGATTGTGCTGTTGGACGAGGTGGGGAAGCTGCTTGAGAAGATTCTCGCTACCCGCATCGTCCGGCATCTGGACATGGTTGGACCCAATTTGTCAGACGCCCAATACGGTTTCCGGGTAGGGCGTTCAACCGTGGACGCCATCGTGCGCCTTAAAGCCGAGGCGAACGATGCAGTTGCGCATAGGGGTGTACTGATGGCGGTGTCATTAGACATCGCCAACGCCTTTAACACTCTACCATTTAGCTGCATTGGGGAGGCTCTCCATTTCCACAGGGTGCCCTTGTACCTGAGGCAGCTGATGGCGGATTATTTAAGAGGGCGATGCGTCAGCTACCAGGGACGTGATGGCCGGATCGTAAGGAAGCCTATCATGTGTGGTGTGCCACAGGGGTCAATTTTGGGGCCACTCTTGTGGAACGTGGGCTACGACTGGGCCCTGCGCGGTTCTCTCCAGCCCGGGCAGAGTGTCATCTGCTACGCTGATGACACCCTTGTCACCGCCCGCGGAGTGACCTTTGAAGAGGCGGCACGCTCAGCTACAGAAAGCGCGTCCCTGGTTGTCGGCCGCATTGAAGAACTCGGGCTCCAGGTAGCACTGGAAAAGACGGAGGCCTTGGTCTTCTATGGGCCTCATCGCCGACCACCAGCGGGTGCTCGCATTACAATAAGTAATGTGAATGTAATGGTCCGGGCGCAAATGCGCTACTTTGGACTGGTCCTTGACCGGAGGTGGGATTTCGGTGAGCACTTCCGTCAGCTTGCCCCGAAGCTGCTTGGCACGGCGTCTGCCCTTAGCCGGCTGCTGCCAAACCTGGGCGGACCCAGCGCGGGCTGCCGACGACTTTACACGGGGGTGGTCCGCTCAATGGCACTTTACGGCGCTCCAGTGTGGGTGGAGTCCCTGACTGCCCAGAACAAGGTTCTGTTGCGGAGACCGCAAAGAGTCATGGCAGTCAGGGTGATACGCGCATATCGCACGGTATCTGCCGAGGCCGCATGCGCACTTGCGGGGACCCCCCCCCGTGGGACCTGGAGGCACAGGTGCTCGCCGAGGTCTATTGGCGAGGAGCGACTGTTCGGGCTGAGAGTGGTATTCGCCCTCCACCTGAATCCATCCTAAGTTGGCGCAGAGAGGCCCAAAGAGCCGTCATGGGTCAGTGGAAGAGTAGACTGGAGACGCCTAGCGCCGGTTATAGGACCGTGGCGGCTGTACAGCCGATATTGGAAGAGTGGGTGCGGAGAAGGCACGGCATGTTGTCCTTCCGTCTTGTGCAGGTGTTGTCGGGGCATGGCTGCTTCGGCAAGTACCTGCACACAGTGGCGAGGCGGGAGGCGACTCCCGTTTGCCATCAGTGCGGCTGCAGTGAGGACACGGCGCAGCACACTCTCGAGCAGTGCCCTGCCTGGGTGCCGCAGCGCCGTGAGCTCATGGCAATTACTGGGGGAGACCTCTCACTGCCAGCTTTGTTAAAAGCTATGGTTGGCAGTGAGAGGGCTTGGGGGGCGGTCGCATCCTTCTGCGAGGACGTTATATTGCGGAAGGAAGCGGCGGAGCGGGTCAGGGAGGACGACGCCCTGGCGGTACGGACGGTAGCCAGCGGGTGGCAGATCGGGGAACCTGCCACCCGCATCGCACGGCTTTGGAGTTGCGGCGATACTTTAGATATCGCCGTATGTGCAGGTAGGCGCATACGTGAGCCAACAGCCGATGGGCCGCGAAAGTAGTATTTACGCAGTTCTCGCGGTCCATCAAATGGCGGATGTAGGAAACACGGTGGAGTTTTTAGTGGGTGCAAGCCCCACATAACCACGCAGTCTCCCCGGACGGTGTGGTATGCGTCAGGCATTTTCTCCACCAAAAAAAAAAAAAAAAAAAAAAAGGCCTAGTCAGCCGCTGATAATATTTCTTAGAACCTAAGTGTTAAAGCCTGTCCTGGATGAACATTGACTACTCTACTCTACTCTATGTGACCACCCCATGACTGCAAGGCTGGATCCGCCCCTGTGTTGGGTAGCATTCTAATTATTATTGGCAGGTATGACGTTTACCACCAGGCGAATACTATTGACATAATAATAAATAAATATTAAAATAATAATAAATTTGAAAACAGAAAGCTCCTTGGACCGTCCAGTAACTTTAAAGCAGGTGCACAGATCTAGAAAAGTGAAGCGGCAAAATTTTTATACGGATTTTTTTTATAATTATATATGTTTATAAGTAAAAACATATAATAAAAAGAAACGGCCTGGATATATATCCGTCCTCAATTGCCCGCGCGTTGAACGCTCCTTTTGGACACAACGTACGCGTGTATACGCGCGGCGAATTCACCTCTTCTGGACAAAGTTAATGCTTGACTTTGAGAGTAAGTGGTAGAAGTTACGCACAAATGGTCCGTCCCACCATGTGCGCAGTAAAGCGCACAGCGAGGCTTTTCGGCTTTTCTTTTCTTTTGCTTACAATCCCCGAGAGATGAGCCTGCTAGGCGGCATCATTACAGTCGCCTCCTCTCCACTAAATGGGCTGACCATTTTACAGTGATCTCCTCTGAGATGTGTCTAAAGCCATGGCACCAACCGAAGCTCTGGTTTGATTGTTCTTGGGATCCTGGGGCCCACCTTCAGTGTCGAAGATGACCACTCGGGTGTTTGAGCCGGTAAAAGTCATATCCTTCCAGGTGCAAGTCCATGATGAACTTCTACCGGGTGAAAAAAAATATGGTAGGAGTTACGCAGAAATGCACACTATGTTGTCTTACGTTTTCGGATAAACAGGCTTCCATGAACTTGCAAAAACAAACATAATTGTATTATCACTTAGTATAAATACACAGTTTTAACAATTGTTTAGTTAGTAGTAGTAGTAGAATTTAGACGCTGCTTTAAATTATGTCATCTGTACCGACCTAATCTATTTTTAACTTTAAACAACAGCTAAACACGAATTTGTAATTTGCAAAACGTGTGTAGTCCCAGAAAATATAATTTCTGTCTAAACCAAGTTTGATGTGCTTAGTTCAATGAGACGACTGATGATCGGACAATTGCAGACGTTTTAGACGAACTCTATTACTGAAATTAATTAGGTGGTACCGGTTAAGAATAGCACCATCCCATCTCTTCGTGGGTGTCACGAAACACGACTATTGGATTAGCTGGAAAATGCGTTTGAGTACATTTGTAGATGGTAATGGATCCCCCGAAGGGTCCCTGTGCGCTATGCTATCGAGCGGACACGGCGGTACGTGTCCACATGCGCGGCATAGTCTACTCGTGGGTCGCTCCGTGTGGGCACGCCCATTCCCCAATCTGCGCACCTGCGAACCCAGAGGCCCCACCTTAGCAACGGCAGGGAGTTTCAGGTGTATAAGAATTAGGCACCATTATTGTTACCCCGGCGCCATCTTCTCCTTCTTCGAGCAGGATCAACCCTCTTCCGATCCCGCTCCACGATCTCCTTCTGAAGCATGCCGCTCTCACAGAAGGAGATCACTGCATTCCAGTTTTCGTCCTGTGCCAACATAGCCGACACTACTGCTGGCGGAAAGAGATCTTGCCCGATCTGATCTCGGCCACCACGCAGAGCAAGACGGGATTCCTATCTGCTAAACCACTGAAGCGGTCATCTTCGGCACCTAAGGGGGACTACAGAACCTCGTATGATCACACTAGATCGCTCCAATACCTCCATCCAATCCATTCTCGGTCGGATCAGCTGGGTAGCTTTTTGTCTATCAGACAGGCTTCTATATAATCTCTCTCTTGCTTTCTTTCTGATATTATGTATAAATAAAATTCCGTCAACACAAGTAGGCAAAACTCATATCTTTTTTTATTTCACCCGATTGAAATACATTGTTTGCTTCCTCCACCCCGGAGTAGAAAGGAGGATCATACCGGACTCCTTCCTGCTAAAACTACCGAAGTGGCCATCTTCGGCTCCGAAGAGAGCTTCAGAACCTCGAAAACAATCACAAAGTAGCCACCCTTTTGGTGCCACGCTTTTAGACACGTCATCTTGGAGGGGATGGCTGTAAAGCCGTCACACCTTCTGGCGAAGCGAAGGCGGGGGTGACTGTAAGAAGGCTGCCTCCCAGGCACATCTTGGTAGGTATCATAAAGTATCCCTCCAAGGCCTCGTTGACGTGACCACATGCGTCTTCCTGGGGATTACTCAGTATGAGCACGCAGATTTCACAATCTGTGCGTCCGCAACCTCTGAAATCACACCTACCTAGGATGACCGTCGTCATCAGCCGAAGGATGTCTACTGCTGGTGAAGGCTCCCCCATAGGTTTTCATAACAACCAGTTACTTACGCCTGCATCCAACAACGCCTATCTTCACCAGGTCGTCTGTTCATCTCGTTGGAGGCCATCCCACGCTGCGTTTGCCGGTGCTTGGTCTCCACTCGGGAGCCTTTCTACCTAGGATGATAGGAAATCAGTATTTACTATTAACTATAGGTCAGTACCTAATCGCTAACGGTTATTCCTTGAGTCAGACCTCAGAAGGGTCTTTTGTTTCCCTTATCTCAATGCGGTTTGATTAAGCCATTGTGTATCGCGAAGCCATTTGTTAGTTCATTAAGAGAAAGTACTGGAAACTTTTTACAACTTCAAATTGAAGGATATTGGTGGCATAATGTAAGAAAGTCTAATTTGCGAAGGCATTTTCCTCGTTTGGCGGACTTTGTTTGGACTTTGCAGAAGATTAGCTAATTAAACAGAATTTTAAAATGAAGGTTGAGGCCCGTAATTAATTGCCTGATAAAACAAATGTATTTTTATCTTGGATTAAAAAAAACTGTATTTTGGCAATATAAATTTAGGTGTTTTAAGAAAGAAATATGCAAAAATATAAAAATGTAAAACTTTTGTCCATTGCACCCAGATCAGGGTTAATCCCTGAGAAAAAGATGGGACCCATCTCTAGTCAGACCTGACTATAATTTTTATGTGTAAAATTACTATCTTCGGTATCAGAAATGTCATAGGTAAGATTTGATTTCTCGGGGGTCGCGGGTGCGCAGATTGGTGAGTCTGCGTGCTCACACCGAGCGACCCGGTGGTCACGTGCCGCCGTCTGTATCCGATAGCCATCCCCTCCGAGATGTGCCGAAAAGCGCGGCATCAATGGGGGGCTCTAGTGTGATATTACGAGGACCTGAAGATAGGAGTCCGGCATGCCCCTTCACCCTTGCCCGGGGCGAAGAAAGTTCATGTAGAATTTCCACTGGATACCAATAAAAACAAGGTGTTTTATGGCAAGAGTCCAACTAGGTATGTACCACCGGGGGTGCTAGGTCAGAAAACCTCGACGTACGCTCGATGGCTGCTGGTCTCTATTGATACGTCTGGGGGCAAGAGCAGTCATCGGGCCAGTGCACCCTGGGCACCGGACGATAACTACTCCACTTTTTGGAGGACCTTATTGCTCGGTGGCTAATATTTTGAAAGGGACGAGCCCAGTTTTTGGGCTGTAGGTAGGCCGTAGGGTGTTTCTTCGCTGTCGGAGAAGCATGGGCAGGATAGCGTCGGGCTCGGTGTGCATTCACTTTGCCCCGAGCAAGTCGTGGGAGGACTCCCCTTCCCTGCCACCGTCAATATCGTAACCTCAGTTGGTCGCGTGTCGCGAGTTCGACCGGGACCGAGGATCTTGCCTTAACCACCCGGATCGCGAGGAAGAAGGCCTCTATTAAAATTCCCCGAAACCAAGCTAGCGTTCGGCGAGGGGGCCATGGCTGATGGGAAGTTCAGTCGCGAGCACGCCAACCCCAGGACCGGTGACACCTGAACACAGGTCGCTCGGGTACAGGGGGCACTGCCTAGGTTGACCGTATATTTCCTCCACACATGTGAGATCAATCATGAATAAAAACCATACAACAGTTTTGGAGAATGTGGAATAAAATAAGGTGAGGTGTGAGAATGTGGGTACGCCGTCGAAGTTTGACAGCGTCCAGATGGATGAGGGGTCGGATGACAGGCTCGTGTCTGGTGCCAGGACGCATAGTGCGCGTAACTTGCGCGCTAATGCGTGTGCGCAGTGTGAGATCGCGTCGCTGTCGCGTCCGGACACGCCGTTGCCGTCGGATGGGGTGAGGGACTCAGAGGAATCTTTGGACCCTTGAGGTTCGCACGCCTCACTCAACATGGTGTTGGGTGGAGAGGGCCGTAAGCCAACCCTCCCGAAGGAGTCTGTGGAGTCATCCCCTGACGCCAAAAGAACGGCTCAAAAAGAGTCTGACGTCGAGAGGCTGCAGAAGCCGAGTTTCGGCGGTCTATTGTTCTGGCAGTTGGGGGGATGATGGACGCCAAGCTGGGGGTCTTAGCAGGGTGGTTCCCGCTGGAGCAGTGCCTGCTTCCGCCAGTAGATCACCGCCGTGGCACCGTCTGGTGAATCGACCAATAAACAGAACTATTCTCCTGCGACTGAGACGTAAGGGAAGAAGAAGGGCCGCAACGCAGCAAAAGTCGCTGGAGTGTCCAACCTGCCAGCGGTGCCTGCTGCGACTGCGGCCACAGTAGAGACCACTGAGTTATGGTCCACTGTGGCAGGAAGAAAGGGTAAGAAGCCCCAAACCCCTAAGGCCCAGGCGGCCACTGCTGCACAAGGGAGGGATGGGAAAAAGGGGGGGCATAGGAATGGGGAAAGTCAACCTCCCTCACAAGGCGAGGCAGTGCACGGTGCAGTCGCAAAATTGTCGCAAATATTTTTATTTCAAATAAACCAATTCCTGCAACTTATGAAACGTCAGAATTTAAGTTGCACGGTTCAATTAGTTGATCCTATGGAGAAGAGCCAGAAACTTCATGACACTCTTTTAAAATACTTTAGTTTACAATATTGAACAAGTTAATGAGAACATAACATTCAAGGATTTTAAAACTTAATCAATACAGTGGTGAAGAATAAATATAGCAGCTATGCAGTACAGATAACACTTCAGATATATTTGGTTAGCAGGGAAGCCACATGTGCAGAAAAGAGCTAACGCAATATGTCCCTATCATCAACATAGTCTTTAATCCTATGGTAGGCTTTTTTTAGGAGATGTTTTTAACGTGTCCAACCGTGCATTAGTTTTATTAGTTGGCATAATACCCACATCCATCTACTTAGTGAGAAAATAGCGGAGCCGACCGGCTCAAAGATTTGGGTAGTCGGCAACGTGAAACGAAGCAGTTGGCTGCGAACCAATCTAGCGTGATCGGCGTCAAACAAAAGAAAGAAAGCATAAATGCTTGAAATGGTATAATTACCATCAGATGTTTTATGTGGTAGTTACAACATCTGAGAAGGCGCCGTGCAAAATATCGTGGATTATTAAAATCAGACCTTGTATATACCGAACATTCAACAACATAAAACGAAGCTATCCAGAATTGAGTTACACTCTTTATACACAAAGGGCATATTCATCCTTCTAACACCAGAAGCTCGACCAGTCAATTGGCTACCAAGAGCATGAACTAATAAATTTGGTGTAACATTTTATTGAAACACATCCGGGTCTCTCGGGTGGTATTAATACCGACAGCGGAATAATTTATGCATCGCCATGACCCGAGGGCGCCATCCGAGTATTGCCACTGTTTTATACTTTAGAGCTCATAATTGAATGTACTGTTTAATGTTTTTGTTCTAAGTTTAGTGGTTCTGTAAAATTACTGGGCATGAGAGACTAAATAACAGACTAAGTAACGAGCGCAGTTTGGTGTCACGCAAGATTAGCCCTAGGTAGAATTACACTTTATGGCTAAAATCACGCTTACCACCAGGTGAATGACATGAACGTCTATCGTCTATTCGCGTTAAGAAAATAGTGACTCATTAATGCAACTGCAAAGTAACGGCGTACAATTGGTCAATGAGAATCGGCTTTCAAATTACAATCATCTAATTGATCAAGAGGCTGAGTGACAACATGAGTCACTATTTTTTTAACGCGAATGGACTATAGTCACCATGTTGTAAAATAAATAATAAAGATTTCAGATAAATAAGTGATTGTTCAACAAAGATATTTCCTAATCTCAAGGAGGTCGGAAAGTTGACTCTGTTATTATGCCATGTTAGCAGTAATCTTCTTGTAACATAATGTGATGCTAGAAGCATTAAAAATAGATTAATGCCTGTAAACTGTACCCACGATACAGAAGAAACAATAGTGTGGACATGGTTTAAAAAAATCTCTTCCCGGGTGCTAATAATAATATCCTTCGATCAGAAAGAAAGAAGGAAGAAAGTAAATTAGTTTAGTAAACAACACAATACCACATAGAACACAAAAAAAAACTAATAAACGAAGAATTATAAGAGAGATGACACACAACAACAGTACGTCGCTCCCCAACTCGATTTTCGCACAGGTAGCAATGGTGAGGACAACTAGAAATAATCATATACGTATGGGTTGTGTCGCGCTCGGCGGTGCGGCGTGCACATCACATGTTACTATCGTGCTAGACATGATGTGAGTCGGCACGCCCCTGGACATCGTAGCGCTCCTGGCATAATCATCACAGTGAATAAACTATGTTTGTAGTTGTGGTCACCGTTGCAACCGCGATTTAATAACAGCAATACGACTGCCAAGTTTGGTGATTATGACCGCTCATTGTATTGATAATTGGGAGGCCCATGTTCATCATCATATCAGCGAAAGGTCATCCACTGCTGCACAACTATTTGGTTCGACAACGCGCGATTGAAACCTATGGTGTTGCAAAGCGATTATAGGTTACGGTAACCACTTATCATCAGGCCGTATGCTTGTCTGCCACTTTGGTGGTATAAAAAAACGCCGTCCGTATAGATATACACAGTTCATTAGGGGGAATTTGCCAATTCTCACTACGCTTGGCAGATGGATAGGGTGAGCGCGTATCACTAATGTTCCACAGAAGGGGCGCTGCTGCCCATCCCCCTGGTTTAGTGTCTCTTAGTCGCCTTTTACGACATCCATGGGAGTAGTTGGCGTGGTGCTATATTCTTAGTCACCACACGGAACATGTTCAGCAGTACACGCATACATCATGTGATGATGATGTGTGTATATGTGGGTGTGTGCGTGTATGTGGAACAAGGTGTGGTGTTCCTCCATAGAAAAGGGACGATCCTCCAGCCAGGCGGGTGTTATGCCTGGCGGGCCGGAGCCCATCGGTTGATGTTTGGTGACTGTATATATGCAGCGTTGCGCGAATACTTTACAAGCGTGATTCAGGATTCTTTGACGTCATCGAAGAGTTGCAATTAATATTCAAGTAGATGTCGTTGTAAGTTGTAGTTCTCCTGGCGATGTAGGTATCACCACACGTGTGTATTTGTATAGCAGATGGCTTCACTGATATGAATATATCGAATTGTAAAGCATCATATTAAGCATTACCACGGCCCGAAAGCGCCATTCTGCATTACTGTTTGATACTGCAGAGCTAATAACCTCATTCTGTAACGGCATACTGCATGTTGGTAATGGGAATATTTCCAAGGTTGAATCTTTTTAACTGTTCAGGGAGTAAACCACGACGTTCTCGAACCACAAACTTTGGAGGAATCCTGTCGCCTTGGCACAAAATTTGTTCTGTTCCCATCATCATGTCAAAGGCCAAAGGCCGTCTACTGCTGGACAGAGGCTTCCCCCACAAATTTCAACAACTGTGTCGTCATTTTGAGGGACATTTGCCCGTACTCACCACGTTTGGCAGGCGGGTTGGTGACCGCAGTATAGCGACTGTTCCACAGAAGGGACGCTGCTGCCCATCCCTCTGGTTTAGTCCCTAATTCGCCTTTTACGTCATCCATGGGAGGAGCTGGAGTGGTGCTATATTCTTAATCCGGTCCCCCACACGGCATCTGTTCTGGCACATAATTGTTCTTCCAAAACACGTTTCTTCTAGATACCTACACAATTTGAAACTATCACGAAAACATGGCATCGGTGTCCTATCATGTATACCTAACACGCAAATTCGTGAACAAAAGGAAACTAAATTAACGTCTCTAACAACTTTCCTCGTCCAATAAGGTATCATCAAATACAAAATTCATTCGAAGTATTCGCGACAAGTTATATTATACTTGTAGACTCTCATAATATTAATTTGTATGTAAAACATGGGTATTACGATGCCATGCGGCGAACTCGTTTCGCGCCTGATGCGATGTAATGGCCTGAAAATGAGACTGCGATCGTGAAATTATGTCTCGTGTGTGTGTGTGTGTGTGTTATGTCTGGGTGTATTACGTACTGATAGACTGCTGCGTGGTGCCGGCTCAGAATGCCACCACCCCATCTCCTCCCATGGGTGTCGTAAAAGTTCCGACTAAGGGATTAGTCGGAGGATGGGCAGCAGCGTCCTTCGAGTACATTAACAACTCAACTGCGATCGCCAACCCGCCTGCCAAGCGTGGCGATTATGGCAAAACCCCCCAATGAGCTCAAAACACATCCATATCGGTGGTTGTGATGATCTTTGGGGGAGGCCTATGTCCAACAGTGGACTTCATTAGGCCGAAATGATGAGACTGCTGCGAAATTAAGTCTAGTCATTATAATGGCTATGTTATGTTTTACTATGGTTTTTTAACGATGAGTATGTAGTCTCTTAGATTTTTTATTTAATTCCTAGCTATATCCCACGGTTTCACCCGCTGTTTAATTTAAAATAAATCGGATTATTTATAAATAATTATTATATTATTAGTATATATATTGGATTTTTCTGCGGAACTCTAATTCCATTTGCCTAAAATAAAAGTTGTCTAAATTACTCCTTGTAACATCAGCGCCAGTGGAATTCCCGTTAAAATCGGTCCCGCCGTTTCGGAGATTAGCTGAAACAAATAGACAGACAAAAAGTTTATTTTTTATTTTGTTATAAATATACTTGTATATCATTATCATATCAGCCACAGGACGTCCACTGCTGAACAAAGGCCTGCCCCTTATTATACTTTTATATGCACTTAAAAAGCTGTTATTCTGACATTACAAGCTGACACTTCAATTTTATTTATTTGCTTAGATTGTTATTTTTATAAGTTTTTCATTCTTGAGTTACAAATGCCGTTATCGTTCCATCATGTTCTGCAGAAACCATGCACTGCTGGACACAATCCTCGCTCCATAGATCACCACAATGACAGATCCTGCTAGTCGCATCCAGCGATTCCCACAACCTTCACCAGGTTGTTAGTTCAATTTGTGATGGATCTGCCCATGCTGCATCTTCCAGTTTGTCCCATCGGCTATTCGTTCTATAAACAATGGGCCTCCGTACGCTGCACAGCCGAATCGGATTCAAAAATTTGCCTCTCTCTTGAAGTTGGATATACCTAACTGGACAGTTTGTCCCAAGTGTACATAATCGTCAACAACTTCGAACTGCCACTACGTGACCCATGCCAGTGTTCGCACACGCCGAGTCTTATCCACTCCGTAGATTCCAAACCTCCAAAATCGTTTCATAAGCAAAGCCACCCAAGCGCTGTTTTACACGCGAAATGATCAACTCCATCACGATCTTAACTTGCCGACCATCAGGCAATACATGAGACAAGCGTCCAAACGCTTTTTCGATTCTGCCCTGGCCCACTCAAATCCGCTTGTGGTATCAGCCACCGATTATCTACCCACCCATATCAGTAGCGTTCACCGCCCGAGGCACGCACTGGTTGACCCAGACGACAGAATCACGATAGATGACATGTAGCGAAACACGCTGTCTCATTCACTCAACAGACCGGTATACCGCTCTCGCCGCCGAGTATGCCTGACTCACCGACGTCGCGGAGGCCTATCGTGACCACCATCCCGGTCAAGTAACACTGCTCCCCCCTCCCATCCCCCGTCCCTTGCTCGCACCGCGTGCTATATTAAATGCCCCCTAATACATATTAAATAAAACCACCGATCTAGCTGTCCAAAACAAATAGCTTTCACTCTTCAGCAACGCCCTAAGCCGAGGTTCGTGTCGTGCAGGGGGCGCCTTTAGTGCAGTTGCTTTGTTTGTAATAATATATTAATTTCAAGCCTGGCTGGAGGCCTCTTTTGATTTCGCCATGAATGTCTAGTTAAACGGCCACATTTCCAGGAAACGTTTGCGAGAAGCCTGTAGAAAAATAAAAATACTGTAGAGTTCGACATAATCATCGTCTTATCCATGTTTATTTTAAGACCAACTCTTTCGGAGGCACAACTGAGGTCATCGGGCATTACACTGAGGTTCTGTATGGTCTGCGACATTGCCACTATATCGTTGGCAAACCAAAGGTGAGTGATCTACTATTCGATTATGTTGATGCCTAGCCCTTTCCAGTCCTGAACCTTGAAAACGTCTTCTAGAGCGGTGGACGAGAATATTTTATTTATTTGTTTATTTCTCACCACATTAAAAGTTACAGTATTATTCAAATTTACTGTGGGAGACTGGTGCCTAAATTAGGCTGAAGCCTGTATCTCAGGTCACCAGGCCTTCCAGCCCAGAAGTCCAATTTTGCTCCTTCATGAACTTTATACCAAATGATTTTTTTCCATTTGCTTGTACTTCGTGTATCTGATCTGATTATTTTAATAGACTATATTAAATAGTAACAAGAACAGACAAAAAAAGTAGCATGCATTTGGTCAGAAACATTCCACTATCCTTCAACTTATTCTGTAGCTCATTAGCCGCCACGCACAATGGATAGTTCGGGGAAGTTGAAAATGAGCATCTACTTAAAAGTTTAAGAGCAGACCCAGAACTGTTCGTGTGCCAACACGGATCCAAGTTTTAAACTCGCCAAGCTTTGGACATGATCGATATGTTTCCGGAAATGTAATAATTATATAACGTGATATTTTTCAAGTAAGAGATGGTTTTTTTAAATTAAGAAACCGCTGCAATCCGCTTCGAAACGTGACCCTCTCGAAAATCACTACAACTAGGGGTTATAGGGGATATCGCCTTAATCACCACGCTTCGCAGGTGGATTTGTGTTCGTAGCGAATACTTATTACCACACGGAAAGATTCTGCTGCACATCCTTTTCATATAAACCCTTAGTTACTTTTTACCACACCCATGGATAACTTTTCTGCCGGTAATCACATGAAGTCTATCTATCTGTTTAGTCTGTCTGTCTAGTAGAGATACTGTTAATAATAAGACTGCCTGTATGTTCTATCTTATTGCTTTCATTGTATTTTTGTATTTATTTTATTCTGCCTAGAGTGGACAGTCTAGTAGTTTGGATCCACCAAATTTTTTTCTACCACCTCAAAAACCTATACGAAATACAAAGATAAAATAATTATGCATAATCTTTAGTTACAGGTTAGTAGAAAAAAATACATAAGAAGAATACGTTCTGCCTCTCAATCACACCACTTTGTCCAGCTCATAAAATACCGGTTTAAGCCCCATGTCCCTTTATGCAAGGCTGTGCAAATTAGTTAATGGCTGTGAATGGATCGACTTACATTGTGTCACCATTACTATGTAAAAGAATAATAATTATTAGTTTACATTCTGAATGTTCCAGAGATTCACTTATAATTTTATTTGGTTTTTGTTTTAATTGCTTCCCTTAATTTGGTTTTAGTTTGAGAAAATCAAGATTTTCCAGAAAACCATCAAACTCGCTGACGCAAGTATCTACCTAGTTGAATTTACTTATTTGATTGAGCATGTGGAGTTTACCTCTAAACTTTTGTTATACTGTTATCAATATTTAATGTGTGTATTTTATATAGTGTTGATATACAAATGAACCAATGAAACAAGCAAAAAATAAGAAGAGTAAGTAAGTAATCAAAATCCTCCAAATACTGATCTGACTAAAATCATCAACCAAGAACTGTTACTTAAGTCACCTAACATTTATCCCGATAAACAGTGAAGATTCAAGGGACAGGCAATACCTTGCCAATTAAACTAATTGCACATCCACCAATCGATACGGATCTTTGGTACCCTGCTGTCCACTAATTGAGGCATGTCCGGTCATTTTGTTCGCTAGCAAAACTTTGCGAGGTCAGGCTTAAGGGCCAACAAATTCGGAAATCGCGTCCAATTGTTAACGAGAACCAATTTGTGGGCGGTATCGACCCCGGGCGTTCTCTGGGGATTTGAGAACATAGTATTTTACTAGCAGGTTGATTAGTTGTTTGTCTTGTTGCGGCTTGTTGGGATCCCCTGTCAGTTTTTTTGAGTTCTTTGTTAGTTATAAAGGTTTATATCTAAGAGCTGGTGTAAGGTTAGCATGTGGCTATACTTGATATGTTTATTTTTTATTTTGCTAAATCGAATTATGTCAAAATATGAACTTGAAAAGCAAGAGAGGATACGATTTGATAAATGCAATAAATACAAAAAAAAACTTATTTGTCGAGGTTAAATCCTCGTGGACTTCCTACAGGACTCTTACCCGCTAAAACCCCATGATGTTTCTTTTATATACTTATGGAGTATGGCATAACAACATAACAATATTATAAGTGTTGTTGTAATATGTTTGACCTGGATTGCAAGTCTTTTAGCCATGATTTAGTAGTTAGTATGTTTAGTGTCGTCAGCCCGAATACGCGTTTGGTGTCATTTATTGTTAGTTTAGTCATCATAGTGTTTATATTTTTATCGTTTGGTTAGTCATGCCATATGAAAATGTTAAATTATAGCCTATGTGTATATGTACCATGTGCGTCGACGTTTGTCGAATAAATATATATTTTTCTTTTTTAAAAGAACGGTGCCACACACTAGAATTTCTCCTGTGTCGTGCCACGTCCACTTACTTGGTATGTATATTTCTTATTTCGTTTATTCAAATTATGTCAAAGCTCTTTACATACCTGGAAAGTAGAAGAAAATGCGGTTTTGCAGTTTTATCAACGTAACAATATTTAAATATATATTCATTTTTAATGACCAAGAAATATAAGTTTTGTGGACCTCAGTAATGAAGTGGTGGGACTGTAGGTAGAACTGTAGTATATTGTTATAGAAAAAAAACCTTGTCACAACTAGGACACCATATTTATGAAAATAATGTTTAAATATGACAAAGTCTCTCCACTTTATTGTTAGATACTCAAGAATTTACTAATACAGCAAACTTTCAATTTACTTACCTAATGTGATTTTGTTTGCTTTACCTCTTAACCACAGTGAGCCCGACAGAGATATAGCTTACATAAATATAGTACAGATACTAATCTCCTTGACCAAAACACCGGCGGCGCATAACGATCACGCCAAGTTAATTTTCTAGTAATCAAATATGAGTTGATGCGATTTTGAGGTTGTCTCGCCCGCGGCCATGTCGCTCCGACGGGCGCCATATTGAATTACCACGTAAACGTCATCATGACGCGCACTGGAGCGAACTTTGTGTGATTGCAGGCAAAACACGTTGCTAGACGAGAATATAGGGAGAAAATATGTTTTGGATGGAACTGATGCCATATTAGATAGATCATCCCTGAGGGGAGAAATATGTAATGACTGCATGTCGGGTGTTAATAATCGTTAACCCTCTGTATACGGTCTTGATTTTGGAGGCCTGAGGTATGTTACGCCCTATGTCAAACGTGAAATCTATTTCTACACTTACTTAAATAATCCACTACCTCGGTTGTTATTGTTTTAGTACACAAAAAGACACTGCTGGCTATACTTTAGAACTGTGACTATTCTTTTCAGGGTTAAGTTACTAACAAGTTGTCGTTCTAGTAGCAAATATGGATAATTTGATTATTAGGTTTGTAAAATTAATAGTAAGTACTACTATATAGCTACTCTATTAGAACTTAACCACAGTCAATATAGGCATAACCAATAAATATTCTAACATAGTTGTAATACTGCAGACATATACTCAATTGTTTTCTTCTTGTAAAACGATGTCTTGTACCAGTATTATCATGTGCTGCAAGTACAGTTTACAGACATAAATTCTACAACTACAAACCCCCAGACCCGGAATTACTATCTGTAATCCAAGAAATATTTCAGCCGTGCGGGGATCGAACCCGTGGCACGCAGCGTAGAAGGCCAAGAGATTAGCCACTGTGCCAAACGTGCCGTCGAAATTGATGGAGCAACATCACGTAAACTTACAATAATTTCAGTTCGCAAAACCATTTGCCAAGACCGCCCTTGCTAAATAATTTTTACATACATGGGGTAAGTTAAGGAATCGCCCAGTGTGGCGAGACTGTTTGGAAAAGAACAACAGCATTATCTGGCGAAAAATAACTAACAGTAGTATCAGCCTGTACCTGACACTATTCTTGTAATCAGTACCCAGGCACTGCTTCTTTTCAAAACCAACACAAACGACCCACCAGCTTGCAACACGTCCGATTTTCTAAATGCAAATTACCTTGCCCTCACATACCACGCCACCACTTGAACCCCGTATTACCTTGCAAACTCACACTTAATATCGTTTGGGGTGGGGTGCCTATTGAGTACAGTAACTTCTCATACTAGCTTGATGTTACTCTGGACATGTAACTTGCGTTTAGGAAGGAGTGCTTGAACTTAAAGCATAATGTGCATACTTGCATCTTGCAGCGTCTGGTTTCTTCTAAAAGGGGAGGTTCATCTGACCTTGTGTGGATTACTGGGTTGGCGCTTTCTTTCTTTTCAGGCGTTTATTCACGCCCTGTGTGGAACAGGCCGTCTGGTGTTGGCTACGAACAGCACCAATCCATCTCATCACGTGGGTGTCGTAAAAGGCGACTATGGGATTAGCTAGAGGATGGGCAGCAGCGTCCTTCGAGTACATTGACAACTCAACTGCGATCGCCAACCCGCTTGCCAAGCGTGGCGATTAAGGCAAAACCCCCCAATGAGCACACAACACACCCAAACCGCTCGTTGTGGCAATCATCGGGGCAGGCCTATGTCTAGCAGTGGACTTTGTTTGGATGAAATGATGATGATGATGTAATCCATTTAAAAGTGTTTTAAAGAGTAATCGCGTAAACATTACTACATAAGGCCTGGTTTCCTTACCATTTTATCCTTCACAGTTTAATTCACTAGTGTTTATATTAACTAAGAACTGCATACGTTCTTAGTTAATCTGACCCAGAAAATGATAATGAAAAGACACATTGGTACATGCCAGATTTTGAACTGAAGCGAGTCAAAACCCCCGCAATGAGCCCACAACACATCCATATCGGTCGTTGTGGATATCTTTGGGGGAGGCCTGTATCCAGCAGTGGACTTCATTCGGCCGAAATGATGAGTCCTTAAACCTTCGGAAATATGTGCAAGAAAAAGAGAAAAGAACAGATTAAATTTACACCAACACACAGTACACATATACGTATGTTAATAACTAAATCATCATATCAGCCTAAACACGTCCACTGCTGAACAAAGGCCCCATACATTTCCACAATCTGTCGTCATTTTGGGGGGGAATTTGCTAGTACTCACCACACATTTTTTTTATTTTTTTTTATTGGTGCCCAGTGGAAATTCTTCATGAACTTCCTTCGCCCCGGGGAAGGGCGAAGGGGTATGCTGGACTCCTACCAGCTAAAACCACTGGAGCGGTCATCTTCGGCACCTAAGGGAGGCTCCAGGTCCTCGTATGATCACACTAGAGCCGCCCACTGATGCCACGCCTATAGGCACATCCCTGAGAGGGTGACTGTAAAGCGGTCACCCCCTCGGGGGGATTGTAAAGGATCCCCCAAAGCGTCCCACGTTAGCGCGTGACCACATGCGTGCTACCGTCTTCTCTTGGGTCGCTCGGTGTGGGCACGCAGATACCCCAATCTACGTACCCGCGAACCCAGAGGTCCCCTGCCTCACAGCAACGGCAGGGGGTTTCAGGCGTGTGGGAATTAGGCGCCAGGGCGGTTGTGATCCCGGCGCCGTCTCCTCCTTCTTCTAGAGGGGTCGGCCCTCTCCCGATCCCGCTCTGCGGTCAGTACTCACCACACCTAGCAGGCGAGTTGATTTGCGCAGTATAGCTACCATTTCACAGAAAGGATGCTGCTGCCTATCCATCTAGTTAAGACTAAGAGTCCCTTAGTCACCACCACACCACATAGAAATACAGGCAGGTCATCATTCCAGCCGAATGAAGTCCACTGCTGGACACATGCCTCCCCGAAAGATACCACAACGACCGATATGGATGTGTTGTGGGCTCATTGGGGGGTTTTGCCATAATCGCCACGCTTGGCAGACGGGTTGGCGATAGCAGTTGAGTTGTTAATGTACTCGAAGGACGCTGCTGCCCATCCTCCGGCTAATCCCTTAGTCGCCTTTTACGACACCCACGGGAAGAAATGGGGTGGTGGTATTCTAACCCGGTACCACACGGCATTCGGCACCACACGGCAGGTAACTACTACAAAATCACCCTCATCAGAAACTCTACGTCAACATAAAACACAATGTGGCAACTTTCAGTGCTTCCTAAGTTCCAATTCCTACCAGTAAAAATGTGTAAATAAACTATCAACAAAAATTATAGGTCATATTCATGTTGTCTTACTTATTCTGCATGTTCTTGGACCTATGGCATTATGGTATAAATTTTGCCGTAAAAATATTTAAGAAAATCGGCAACAATTTCGTAAGGCTGTGTAGTTATCAAAGACGTCACTTTCACCTGGCGAAGTTAATAAAGAGGACCGTTTTGAATATCCGCCCGACATCTGCCTACGACACGGAGACGATCACGGCAATATTATCATAGGGACACTTGGCTTTATTAATTTTTGGAGCTACTTTATAATAGCTGCGAATTTATACGCTGGAGTACAGATAAAAAATACGAAATAAACTTATGAAACACAACAATCAATATCGATTTCTGAACGTTTTAATATTTCTACCGTGACGTAATTAGATGAAGTAGTGCTTAGAATAGCACTACTTCATCTCATCCAGTGGGTGTCCTAAAAGGTGATTAAGGGATTAGCTGGAGGATGACCAACAGCGCCCTACGAGTACATTGATTACAACTTAACTGCGATCGCCAACTCAACTGTCAAGCTCGGCTATTATAATAAAAACCCCAAGGAGCACACAACACAAACCCAGACCTGGCAATGTGGCAATCTTTGGGTGAGAGCTATGTCTAGTGGTGGACGTTATATCGGCTCACATGAGGATGATGATAAATCTTTTACGATCAGCTGACACTGATGATACATCACCAACATGTGTCCATGTCTTCCAGACGAATGTCAGATCACATCTAAACACTATGGTATCTAATTAGAATTATATTAGTGTTAACAACACTACTTTAACGATTCGGTTTTTCATGTTAAGGTTTGTAACAATTGTAACCAAATTTATTTCTTGCAATACTATGTCTTACTGGCCTGACCTACATCGAAGGTCTTTTAAAAGCATTAAAATACTATGGGGCATAATTATTTGGCATTTAATAAACAAATAATTACACCTAACATAATTTAATCACAATAAAAGTTCGTTTCAAAACAGATACATCTGTTAACACATACATTTAAATAAAGAATTAATAAAACGATTAAATTAGAAGTTAGATTACATAAACTACTTATGTGTTCGTGTTGGCACACGAACACATAAGCAGGACACATACCATATAATAACCAACAAAAAACCGCAAACCATGAAATACAATACTGAAATTCATAACTTTTTACGTCGTCGATTTTTTCCTTTCAAACATATTAAATATTCAATCGTGGCCACACCAGGTCCCGCAGAACAGTTGCAGTAAAAACGCAATAAACTATTCGGTTATACCCAAAATCTAAACAGGACCAATAAAGTCCAAAGTTTCGGTATAAAAATACACTCGGTGCAAGTCGTGACGGGTCCGGAACGTCGTCGCCACGTCAGCGGGTTTCGTCAACGGTAATCCAATATGGTGGTCCGGACACGGCTTGTGGTGCAAGCTGACGAGATTCGGGCACAAATAAAAACGTATATTATAAAAGTGTGTTCTGCAGATCGTCGTGAAATATGAAGACGAAAACATGATTTGATGTATGTTATAATTAAATCTTGTGTATAGAATAAAATACACTTTCGTTCTTGTTTTTCTTTCTGTCTTCTTCCTACATCAATATGTGTGTGTGGAATTTGTCTGTGAACGCACCCACGACACAGGAGAAATTCAAGTGTAGGGCAACGTTTTTTTTTCCACAAAAAATAAATAATTCAAAAGCTTATTGTATTAATGACTTTTTTATTAGAAACTATTTAATTGTTAGTCACAACACCTATATGTATATGCTGGACAATTTACATACATAGGTCTTTGAGGTCCATATTCGTCCATATTCCGGAAATAAACATATATAGGCTATATAAGGTCTTATTTTAATAATCCACGATATTTTGCATGGTGCCTCAGTAAATGCTTAAGATGATGTACCGAACACAAAAAAATCTCACGGTAAAAATCCATTTCTTTCTTTTGTGTGATGTCGCTACCGTGCGCCGTCTGTTTTGTTTAACGTTACAGGCTATCTATATCAGTCAACCAGGCCCGTCCGCCATTGTCTTAGTAGATGCATGTGAATATTATCACAACAAAGAGAACTAGGATGTAATGAAATAAATGATTTAATAAAATATTTTTTTAAACAGCAAATTAACAAGTTTTTTTTTATACCTACATTATCTTCATCGTTCACTATAGCGCCATGCAAAATATCGTGGACTATTAAATTAAGACCTTGTATATGTATAAAGTAGGCACGTAGAGCGATGCCAATACACAATATTTGTTATTTTAAAAATAACAAACGAAGGAGACTTTTCGACCTGGAGAAAATAATATGTTTTGTGGGACTGTTCAAATAAAAACACAAGTAAGTTAAATGATAGACATAAACTAACGTATATTTTAATTCAATTACTTCTAGCGCGGTTCGCATACATGTTACATCATCGATTTCAAGAAAACTTCGCTCGTCACTCAGGCCAAGACCCAGAGATAAAACCATAAAATACTCCAGTTCAGCCAACTTTCATTTAACTATTTTCGCAGACTTTTTATTAAAAAATGATTTTTGACAACACTGCAGCAATTTGACATTGGATTTATGGGAAAAACTTGCAAATGAATTTGAAATGACTTTTCTTCAATGAGATTCTTCTATTACTATTCAAAGCTGAAAAGTTGGTGTGTAATTTTGTAGTTTTAGTAAATTACAATATCATCATTTCGGCCAAATTAAGTCCACTGCTGGACACAAGCCTCCCCAAAAGGTCACTACAACGACCGATATGGGTGTGTTGTGTGCTCATTGCCATAATCGCCACGCTTGGCAGACGGGTTGGCGATTGCAGTTGAGTTGTTAATGTACTCAAAGGACGCTGCTGCCCATCCTCCGGTTAATCCCTTAGTCGACTTTTACGACACCCGCGGGATGAAATGGGGTGGTGGCATTCTGAGCCGGCACCACACGGCAATTGGTTGGTTACAATTACAATATACTTAGGTATTATTCCATGACATGTTTCTTCATTATTCTCGCTTGCTTGCTTCTAGTTAGACCTATAGATACTGACACTGATTTGTTCATCGTATCCATCATCATCGTCGTAACAACTAAAAGACGTCCACTGCTGAACAGGCCTCCCCCAAAGATCTTTACAGTTGTGACGTCATATAAGGGGGAAATTGTCAATGCTCACCACCGCTTGGCAGGCGGATTAGTGAGCGCAGTATGGCTACTATCCCACAAAATGGATGCTGCTGCCCATCCTTCTGGTTTATAGTCCTTTATTCGCCTTTTACGACATCCATGGGAGGAAATGGAGTGGTTCTATATTCTTAATCCGGACACCACACGGGTTCAGCGCATCCGATAATAACTATTTTAAATAACACAATCATAATAGAGCTTCGTAGTTTGCCTGAACCCACAAAGTCTCGAAAGCCTCTAAAATTATGGCTTTAAAACTTTGGCATTTTAACTCCAGGAATGAAGCTAAAACAGATGAAGCCGAGAAGGATTTAGAGTTTGTAGTTTTAAGTGCTTGAGTTTCTATGCCGACACCGCAACGGACCTGGAATAAGAGCAAATTACTGGTTGAGCAGGCTAGGTAGGTACCATCCCAGTGGCAGATATTCGCCGGTAAGCAGTAGTGTTTAAACTTTATACATTACTAGACTCCAGTTAGAAGGGCGCTGTAGCTAGTAAACATAGTAGGCATATTAAACAAAAAAAGTTAATAAAACTATTTTAAACGGATTCATTCGCGTGTATTATTGATTTTTGTTTTTCCTGACGTTTCGAACACTTTGCAGGGTTCGTGGTCGCAGGATGACTAAAGGTGACAAGCGTCGTTACAGATTTAAAAAGTTATTTTATCTACCGTACAAAAATAATCAAAAATTGTTTCGATGCACGCAGTAATCACTCACAGTAGCTTGATGTTTTTTAGTGTGGTGTGTTGTTTGGGATTTTATTAAATTAACAACCGGATTCCAAACAGGTGGTACCTGCTAACCATCTTCTCTATTAATAATTTTTTGTTTTTGTTTTATTGTAATGTGTAATAATCGCGAAAACCTAAGACATTACTAAACTAAAATAACTTAATGTCTCGAGGTGGCGAGCGCAGTGTGGTGCCACGAAAGACTAGTCCTGGGTAGCATTACAATTGTCATGGGTAAGTGTGACGTTTACCACCGGGCGAATAACTTGCTCATGTCATCACTATGTCGTATAAATAAGAAATAGTTTCTTGCTAGTATAATCTTTCCACCGGCTGTAGACACGGCCAGTTCAAGCCAACTTTAGCAGTGTGGATCACAAAGTTGAAATATTTAGAACGCGCAATCTCTAACATGAGCCGCATTCCGTATGAGTTCAGCTGTATAGCAACTTCGTATTTTGAGCAAGTTTCCACTTCAACCCGACCAGTGAACCCTCCGATAACCAGCGAAGTGTGCATGCTTTAAAAATGTCGAACATCCTGGAGACCGTAACTTCCTATAAGCGTTTGGGCTGGCTGAAATTTGGAGGTGGCGTTTAACTCGTTAGTTCTCTTTCTCTTTTATACAACACGGTTGGTACAGTGGCTGATACAGTCGACTGCTGCGCTCCGGGTCGCGGGTTCAATTCCCGCACGGAACAAATATTTGTTTAATCTGCAGGTAGTTGTTCCGGGTCTGGGTGTATTGCGCGTGAAAATTGTGTCTAAACGCACCCACAACACAAGAGAAATCCTAATGTGACGACTTTTTACGACACCCAAGGGATGAGATGGGTTGGTGCTATTCGTAGCCGGCACCACACGGTGGCACCTTAGAGAATGCTAAAATTATGTACTCACCACAAAAAATCAATCTGATGGTAAATTAAAGTTAAACGAGCCGGGCTCACACCATGTCTAGCACCATAGTAACGTGTGTCGTGCGCGCCACACCGCCGAGTGCGACACAACCCATACATACATATTTGTAGTTGTCATCACCTACTTGCTGCCTGTGCGAAAATCGAGTCGGGGGAGCGACGGACTGTTGTTGTGTGTCGTCTCTACGTACACGCTTACTACGCAATGTTATGTTATAACAATTATGTGCTTATTAGATGTATTTTCTTTTGTGTTCTATGTTGTTTAATAAACTATTATCTTTCTTTGCTTTGTGCGACGCCAAGGTCACGTTCGACGTACGTATATCCAAAAATAGTTGCCACATCCATTCTTTCGAAATGTATCGAAATGCTTGAATAAGTTAAGCTATGCATTTTGCTAACATAAAGTGCTAAACCGTTGCCAAGGGAACTGTGGTTTCCAACAAAATATCCTGTTTTCACGCTTTATTTGCATAAACTACGTATGAAGAGACTTTTGAGACAAAAGAAGATGTCGTTATCCCGAAAGATAAGGGTCATGCTTGGTTGATTTTACGTAGTGCTACAGACAATGGCTGGATAAAATGTTATGTTACCCGAGGAATGTACCTATGTGAAACTTGCACAGGATCTCCGTAATGCATTCGCTGTTGTAGTTTTTATTTTTGAGTACGTACTTTGTTTGATTTAAAAACGTTGCTCCACACTCGGATATCTCCTGTGTCCTGGGTGCGTTTACAGACATATATTCCACACACAATACACCCAGACCCGGAACAACTACCTGCAGATCATCTAAATATTTTGTTCCGTGCGGGAATCGAATCCACAGCCCAGAGCGCAGCAGCCACTGCACCAATCGTGCCGTCATTACAGTGACGTGGAGGCCTGGAGGTTTACGGACTTGCTTCTTGAGCATTGGGGGGGGTTCAAGGCCTAGTATGTAATAATTTGACTTTTTCAATAATAGATGAACTTTCTTCAGCTGATGAGCTAGAGGATGTCTGAACAAAAACGCATACATTTCCACAGAGAGCGGTTACATGGTGACTGTATCCAATGGCTCCCAGCAACGTTCACCGGGTTCTCTATCAATCGTCGTCGTCGTTGGAGGCCACCCTACGCGTTCCAGTGAGTGGTCTCTACTCAATACCCTTTCTGCCTCGATAGCTCTCAGTCCTATGAGCAATTTTACCTGCTCTTTTACACTTCAGCTTACCAATCCTTTCACAAGAACTTTTCAACAAGAATCTGTTGATGTTTCTGTTTGATGACTTAGAACATTATTCTGTGGTATGTATATTGGATCCCAATGTTTACACCTACTTCTTTAGTGTTTGTGCTCCACTGAAGAGAGATTTTCTTCTATTTTGTATGTACCGGATGGGCGCTGTGACCGCACCAGATAGTAACCTATACTAGTGAGCGCGCTGACGCCCTGTATCTATGTTTCCAAATGTGTACTAAGGAAATCTACTATGTTCCATTCTACGTTATACCGAACGGGCACTGATGCTGCACTGGATGCTATTTCATACTAGCGAGCGTGTTGACGTTCTGGATATAACTATGTTCGAAATGTTGATACGCTGATACGTTGGTGATGGACCGCTTCTGTTTGATACCAATCTTGCTGTTGCGATAAGTGTTGAAGGTTGAAGGTTCTGCGGTGCAATTCCTTAAGCTCAAACATCCATATATCCTTGAATACAGAATCGAAATAACGCTGTAAAACCAATTTGGTATTCGCTAAGACATCATCATCATCATTTCAGCCGAAAGACGTCCACTGCTGAACATAGGCCTCCCCCAAAGATCGCCACAATGACCGGTTCTGCGCTACTCGCATCCAGCGGATTCCCGCAACCTTCACCAGGTCGTCGGTCCATCTCGTGGGGGGTCTACCCACGCTGCGTCTTCCGGTACGCGGTCGCCACTCAAGAACTTTTCGGCCCCATCGGCCATCCGTTCTACGAGCAATGTGCCCCGCCCACTGCCACTTAAGTTTAGCAATTCTTCGGGCTATGTCGGTTACCTTGGTCCTTTTGCGGATCTCCTCATTTTTTTATTCGATCTCGCAGGGTAACTCCGAGCATAGCCCTCTCCATTGCCCTTTGGGTGACCTTGAGCTTTCTTATGAGGCCCATAGTGAGCGACCACGTCTCGGTACCGTAGGTCATCACCGGCAACACACACTGGTCAAAGACCTTAGTCTTGAGACACTGCGGTATTTTGGACGAGAAGATATTGCGCAGTTTCCCGAACGCTGCCCAGCCGAGTAGAATTCGACGGTTGACCTCTTTCTCGATGTTGGACTTACCTAACTGGACAGTTTGTCCCAGGTATATATAATCGGCAACAACTTCGAGCGTAGACTCTCCGATCTTAACAGAAGTTGGTACTACGTGGACATTCGACATGATCTTCGTCTTGTCCATGTTCATTTTAAGACCAACTTTTTCAGAGGCTCTACTGAGGTCATCGAGCATTATACTGAGGTCCTCCATGGTCTCAGCCACGACCACTATATCGTCAGCAAACCGAAGGTGAGTAATGTACTCGCCGTTTATGTTGATGCCTAGCCCTTCCCAGTCCAGAACCTTGAAAACATCTTCCAGTGCGGCGGAGAACAATTTTGGAGAGATAACGTCTCCCTGTCTGATTCCCCGCCGCAGCAAGATAGGTTTCGAGTTCTGGTCCTGTAGTCGGACTGACATAGTCGCGTTTTCGTACAAACACTTCAGCACTTCGATGTACCGGTAGTCGACTTGGCACCGCTGGAGGGACTGCAGTACAGCCCAGGTCTCGATCGAATCAAAGGCTTTCTCGTAGTCCACAAACGCTAAGCAAAGAGGCAGGTTATACTCTTCGGTCTTCTGTATAAACTGTCGTAGCGTATGTATGTGGTCTACCGTACTGAAGCCTTTTCGGAAACCACCTAAGACATGATTGAAGCTATTCAAGGACACGTTGCAGAAGGTAAGCCATGAGGAACAGTCTTAGCGAATACCAAATTAGGTTATCACCGTTATTTTAATTATGTATTCAAGGATGATATGGATGTTTCAGCTTAGAGAATTGCACCCTTGCTGATGATGATTATGATGGTGAAGAAATTATAAAATGAATTCATTTGATAATTGAGGAGACGATTTGTGGCAGACGACTATATTATTTCTCTATCTAATATCAAACTCAGAGGTATTGTTGCCTAAGAGTTGATATAAAGCTTTATATACTTGACTTTATATACTACATAGGCTTGACTAATAGCAATTTACTTCTGTTATGACTATGTTAAAGTTTTAATGTCGATGACTACAAATTCTATTCGTTGTAGATCATCTACGTACCCCGCAAGGGGCGTGAGGACCGGTACCTGGGGACTTTGCCCCTCGCCCGAAGTATCGGTGAAATTCTATTAAAAGCAAAGCAAGCAAAAATGCAAAGGCCTAAGTACAACGTTTATGGATCCTCACTTAACCGTCTCCTGTAAAAACTTTATTATAAAATAAGTATCTTATAAAAATACATGGTTATGCTTATAACTATTTACAAGCTATATAAAACAATATAAATAGCATATATTTGTGATCTTTGTAGGATCACCTATCTATCAGCATATTGCGGTACATTATATACGTACTACAATGCTATAATGACTAACATAAGATATTTCAATATTATTTTATCTACAAAATTAAATGTTCTATATTTTCAAAAGTATATAATATATTTATATCAAACAAAATCTATTACATTTTATACATAAGAAGTAAAGTAAATACACAACTCATAACCTTATATACCACACCTTATGATTCTACTGTATTTACTTTTATTTGGTGGTTAACGTTGGCGCGAACAGTGCGTATTGTCAAATACTAGACAAATAACCAAAATATACAGCCCAAAAACTCAACACATTCTAATACATTTCAGGTTTATTCTCCTTGGTTAAAGCTACTGCAGGTACCTCCGGATACGTAGTTACTCATTTTATGTGTCTCCAAGTTTACTGTAAAGAACTATATATCTGTCACACCTTTTTTTTATTGGTGGTGGAAATTCTTCATGTACTTCCTTCGCCCCGGGGAAGAGCGAAGGGGTATGCCAGACTCCTACCGGCTACAACCACTGGGGCGGTCATCTTCGGCACCTAAGGGAGGCTCCAGGTCCTCGTATGATCACACTAGAGCCGCCCACTGGTGCCAGGCCTATTGGCACATCTCGGAGCGGGTGACTGTAAAGTGGTCACCCCCCCGGGGGATTGTAAAGGATCCCCCAAAGCGTCCCACGGCAGCGCGTGACCACATGCGTGCTACCGTCTTCTCTTGGGTCGCATGGTGAGCACGCAGATTCCCCAATCTACGCACCCGCGAACCCAGAGGTCCCCCGCCTTATAGCAACAGCAGGGGGTTTCAGGCGTATGGGAATCAGGCGCCAGGGCGGTTATTACCCCGGCGCCATCTCGCTCTGATATCTCTCACACCTATCAACATAAAACCAGGCTCGAAATAGGATAAAGGATATCCCGCAGCTTACTTTAATACGTACCTATTGGTGACCGACGGCAAATTCGTATTTTATTGTTTATACAACCTTGTGGCCTGGCGAACCTGTGGTTCATCTGTTACTAAGCATCACTTCTGGCTATATCATTTCACCCACAGTTTGAATTTGGTGACAGTTGGGTGGTCTTTGGTAGTGTGAATCGTCGAAATCTTTTCATTCTTTCGTTTGAAGATGATGGAGGAAAGCCGATGATGATGATGACTGCGATCAAAAGGAATCTTTTTCCGCCCCCACACGCTCGTGTCACATAAAGTAGCGCATACAGTGTTGGCATGTCACTATGAATTCATACGAGTATCATTATAAAATAAATATAAAACAACTCAATAATAATATATATGGGTTGACTTGACTCATTGCCAAACCAAACAGTGCCAAACATCCCTGTCGTCAACGTAATCTATAGTTTTATAATAAGCTTTTTCAATAAGGACGCGTTTAATATCTACTTTAAACTTTCCCTCGGTAAGATCTATAATAGATTGGGCAGCTTGTTATAAAAACGTATAATATTCCCTAGGAACGATTATTAGTTTTAGTTGGTCTAAATTTGGGTACTACTATTTTATGTTTATGCCTTCTTTTATTCTTTTTATTCTTTATTCTTTTATGCTTGTGCAGAAGATGTTAAGTAATATATTTAAACATGGTTCTAAGAGACTCGCGAGGGCCCATATAATAGATCACGCGGATGGCCCTTTTAAACTACCAAATTTTAACTTAATCAGTACAGTAGATTCGGAGCAAATCGGCTGTGGCAGACGGACAGATAGACAGACAGACGAGTAATCCTATAAGGGTTCTGCCGTTTTTCATTAAGACGTACGAAACCCTGAAAATTACCTCATGCAAAGTACTGACTAAAATGTTCGTACTCCTTTTCCCTGACAAATTATTTTCTCAAGCAGAATGAAATTCAATTCTGCCTCATCCATAACTCCACTAACTGCCTTACATCATAAGGTCAGTCACATCGGCTTAATCTTAGAACTTACATGCCTTACTAAATTTTAAACTCCCTATGGAATATTCGATTTACGTCGCCGGACCACCGTTAACTTAGCACTTAACTCCAACTTAGCCTCACTTAACCGTATCTAAATCTTAAGTTATCTTGAATTACGTTCCACACTATGCAGCGTTAAGTTCAGACTTAACTTTATGAAAGTTTCCTTCCATAAAACTGAAAAATATATATCGGATATTAAGGGGTTTTATGCTCAAGTTTGCGAACAAACTTTGCGTCTTAAGTTAATTATTTCATAGTTTAATGCATATTGTCAGTAAAGAGAGTAATTTACTGAAAAAGATAGAACGAGAGTAATTCCGTATGTTCATCATTTCAGCCGCATAAAGTCCACTGCTGGACACAGGCCTTCCCACGCCACAACGACCGGTCTAGGTGTGTTGTCTGCTCATTGGGTTTGGCCATAATCACCACGTTTGGCAGGCGGGTAGGCGACCGCAGTTGATTTGTTAATGTACTCGAAAGACGCTGTTGCCCAGCCTCTGGCTAATCCCATAGTTGCCTCTTACGACACCCACGGGATGAGACGAGTCGGTGCCATTCGTAGCCGGCACCACACGGCAAATCCGTGTGTTAATTAAACAAAACTTTTTAGTTACGAGTAAGAGCAAATGCAAAGATGCCCCATGGTGCAGTGGCTGATAGTCGACTGCTGCGCTTCGGGTCGTGGGTTCGATTCCCGCACGGAACAAATATTTGTATGATCTGCAGGTAGTTGTTCCGGGTCTGGGTGTATTGCATGTGGAATTCATGTCTGTAAATGCACCCACGACACAGGAGAAATCCTAGTGTGGGGCAATGTTTTTACAAAAACAAAAACAAACTGCATGCGAGTTGGCAGCTTGCTGCAAACGGTGCTATCAAAAGCACATTTTTAGCATGCTGTCTGATCGCATGCTAAAGGCATCGTGTAAATGGTGCCTTAGACATATAAGTCTATTGAACAAACTATTACTTTTACCCAAAGATTTAAATCTTTGCATTTACCATAGCACTGTAACGGTACTGTAAATTATAATAGTTTGCAGCAGTTATAATTTAGGTTGCTACTGCAAATATCGAGAAACTTCTCTGAGTTTGTTCTAAATAAAAAAGAGAAATTTGCAGTGGGAAAAATCTTCTTGTTATCTGAATCACCATAAAACGAAACTAAACTAAATATCTACTTGACAATAAATGTAAATACAATTACTTACCTACTCTATTTTAAAGTATTTTTTTCCTTATGGGTTCTATTAAAGTGGCTAGCTTTATAGTTATGCAACGTGCAATTGAGTGGAGCGCAAAAATATTTTTTGTTACACAATCATATAATGATATAAAATAAGTTTGTGTTTTATTTTTATGATGATTTAGGCTTGTCCGGATTAAGAATATAGCATCACTCCATCTCCTCCCGTGGATGTCGTAAGAGGCGACTAGGGGACTCTAAACCAGAGGGATGGGCAGCAGCGTCCCTTCTGTGGAACAGTAGCCATGCTGCGCTCACCAATCCGCCTGCCAAGCGTGGTGAGTACTGGCAAATTCCCCCCAATTTGATGACACGATTGTGAAATTCTATGGGGGAGGCCTTTGTTCAGTATTGGACGTTGTATGGCCGATATGATGCTGTACATCATGAAAACTAATAAACATATATTTTTTTATTACGGAAAATATTATGTTTTTTTATTAGTGGTGCCCTTCTGTGTACCATAAGGTAAAGTAAAGGAATTGGCTTTGGCTACACTTTTTGGTGTACATTTAAGGTGTAATAATGCCTCATTTGCTTATACCCTTTTTTTGTATTATTCTAATTCATAGCCGCCTGAAGTCATCACAACTGGTCCTATCTGAAAAACATTGACATTGACATTATTTGTTTTTCTTGAAATGTTGCTGCATTATGCTGAGATAGAGGCCTTTTTTGGCTTCGCCCAGATTGCTTAAATTTTGTAAACATTTTTTTCTATATTTAATCTGTAATTTCCTGCGTGAGCCCAAAATCACGCTGTTTTCTTTCTTTCTTTCTAATAACAATCTTCAATTCGTACTTAATTTCGGTTCCAAACCACAAGAAACTGTAACATACGATATAAACATTATGTATTCTGGGGAGTTTCCACCAGCGCATTTGTGGAGTAAGTAGTTTGCAGTTCCATACCTATAATACATTGAGTTAAAACATCAATATGAGGCAAAAAACGACCTTTATTCCCCCAATGGGGTCAAATGAACATACATAGTAATATTCTTTTTTATTTAACATATTTTATCTCATCTTTCACTACGAAACACAGGAGAACCATAACTCACACTCCCTAAACGGCTCCACATAAAAATGTTCGTGAAACAAACTAGCGAACTGTTATAACAGTCATGTTTTACATTCTCAACAAGTGTTAGGTTCAGGATAGGACCATCTGTTTGGTACAAAGTTCGGCGGAATCGTAAATCTTGGTGGGCACGCCCCAGGGACAACAGTTTTGACCTTACACAATATCGCGAAGTGTTAGTTACATTGTACAGAACTGTAACTATTTTTTACTCATGTCGATCGCTTTTTTTGGTCGTTTTTGCACGATCTTCAAGTAAAAGATTCCATTGTATTGAATCTTCAAAATCACCTGCTTTTGATCTCTTTTACAGTCTTATAAACTTCTTTTTTGATATCCGATTCTTAGATTTGACAAAAGATGGAATATTTAAATCAAGATATCTTCTAAAGGACGTCCACAATTGTGTCGTCATTTTCGGAGGAATTGGAGGAACCTTACTATTGGCCTGTGGTTACTGCAGAACCGAAGACTCGGCAATGTGGCTTTTATAACCAATGACTGATATTATAAATGTGAAATTTAGAAGGTAGAAACTTTGGGTGTTTGGGTGTTTGACTCTCAATCACGCTGATACAGCTGAAAGAGTTCTTTTTTATGCAACCTAGAGACAAGACGAGCAAGTTATTCTCCTGTAGTGCAATTCCCAAAGCTCAAACATCCATACATCCTTGAATACAGAAAACATTGAAATAACGGAGAAATCTTATTAGGTATATTTATGCTAATAGCACCACCCCATCTCATCCCACGGGTGTCGTAAAAAGCGACTATGGGATTAGCCGGAGGATGGGCAGCAGCGTTCTTCGAGTATATTTATAACTCAACTGCGATTGAAAACCCGTCTGCCCAGTGTGGCGATTATGGTAATACTCTTGTTCAGTCCCTTCTTCTACCCATCCTTGACTATGCTGATGCCAATAATCTTGATCTGACTGAGGCTCCACTAGATAAGCTTGAGTGACTTCAAAACGTTTTTATCAGATTCTTATTTGGTTTGCGCAAATATGATCATGTCTTAGAATTTCGCAATAAGCTCAAGTGGCTTCCAATACGACTTCGCCGGAATACTCATATACTATTTTTGCTTTACAGCATTTTATTTAATCCCACAACACCCCCTTATCTTAAAGAACGTTTTAAGTTTCTTCATGACACACACACGAGATACTAAAGATCATCGGAGAACTTGAGACTTCAGATGCCAATGCATTCCACCAAATTCTACGATAAATCTTTTACAGTTCAGGCTCTACGGTTGTGGAATGCATTGCCAGTGTCAGTGAGAGCTGCCAACCCGACTACCCTCCTTTAAAAACTTAGTAGAAGAACATGATTTGTCCTCTTAAATGAGTAATTTGTCTTTGCTATTTCATTGTAATTACATTGCGTTTTATTTTACTATATCACTTTTCTATATTCATAATTACCTAAATAGTATGTATTTAATGAGGTATCTAATATATTATATTGAGATTTGTTTTAAATATTTAGTACTATCATCTATTTATCCGTACACCACGGACAACCCCATCTGAATTTTTCGTGACTTTCTTGTCCATTCTAAGGTTGCCTAGAAAAGATCGCTTTTAGCGATAAGAACACCTATTGTACATTTTGATAATATTTAAGTTTTCTTTTTAAGATGCAAATGGTGTACAATAAAGTATGTTCTATTCTATTCTACCCCCCAATGAGCACACAACACAAACCCATAGCGGTCGTTATGGCAATCTTTGGGGGAGGCTTCTGTCCAGCAGTGGACGTTTTACGGCTGAGATGATGATGAAGACATGATTGAAGCTATTCAAGGACACGTTGCAGGCAGAGAGACATGAGGACGAGTCTTAGCGAATACCAAATTGGGTTGTCACCGTTATTTCAATTCTGTATTCAAGGATGTATGGATGTTTGAGTTAAAGAATTGCACTACTGGTGGTGCCCATAACAATTGTGATTCTTACTGACTAGTCCTGCGTAGCACCAAACTGCGTTTGTCACGTTAATAATTTAATAATTTAGTCCGTTACGCAAAACGGTTCAAATAACTTGGTAGCATCGTCTCGACTCGCCAAAATTAATAACTTAATTCGTCGAGCTCTTGTCAAGTCAGTTGTATTAGAATCCGGTGGCTTGGCACGTGATGATGGGATGGTGGCACGACCAGACGGTATGTCGCTTTTGCCATGGAAGTTGGGAGGGCACCCTTGCTCCATTGCACCTTTCAAGCTCGGTGGACTGCACTGGCGATGCTGCTGCCACTGTAAAGCCTTTCAAATGGCGGAAATATAATAAACTAGTCGAGAGTTGTATTAGAGCCATTTGGGGTCCTCGTCGTGAGTTATGTGTTTATGCCATTTGGGGGTTAAAAAATTAATGATGTGCAATAGCTTGCGTTGACACTAGAAGAGAAGAATTTCGTTATCTAGTTTTCCAAAGGGTTTAAATTAGTTCTCTCACGGACGAAGACGCAAATAACGACTCGTCTGCGGCACTCTAGTATGTCTCCGTTTAAATGAACGACAAACAACGAGTCCCTGAAACCGTAAGCAAACAAAGCTGAAACACAAATGTTTGCGCGACGATCAACGAATGAAAGCCGTGTTGAGATGCGGTTAAGGCGTTTCACACTGACTAGACGAAGTCAAAAGTCCTGCTCAATATACTTCTAGTATTTTTAGGGTTCCGTAGGTTTCTTGTAATGAAAAACGGCAGCCTTATAATAGTATAACTTTGTTGTCCGTCTGTCTGTCTGTTGGCCTATCTGTGTGTCAAGGTATCAACTTGAAATTCATTTTGAATACCAAGGTCTATTATACAAACAAATGTACGAATACAAATGAGTCCACTCTGATTTAAAAATGTAAGCTTTTTATTGAACGCAGTAAAAAGCGTATTTTCATACACAAAGTCCCACTCGCTGACTGATTGTCAAAACCTATGGGGTAGTTGCTACCCGGTGACCCGCAATATTGAAATTAAGCATAAATGAAGAAAGGAATAAATCCGAAAATCACTAAATTGCATTATGACGAGACAATCGTATGTTTGCGGTTAATTTCGTACAATGGACTATGAGAGCGTCCGCAAAATAAAACTTTGTCTTAAACTAGGGGAAATTTATGGGGGAATTTGCCAGTACACACCACGCTTGGCAGGTGGGTGTTGAGCGCAGAATTACTGCTGTCTTACAGAAGGGACGCTGCTGCCCATCCATCTGGTTTAGAGCTCCTTAGTCACCTTCCCGAGAATATGTAAAACAAGTAATGGTTTGATTCCTCGCAGGGCGCCAGTCTGCTTTTTGGAACGAAGTTCCTTACGGCAGGCTTGGAGGGGATAGGGATTTTGCTGCGCGACCGAACTGAAAAAAATGTGATAGTAAAACCGTAAGAAAAAATCCGTGGAAAAAAGTGCATGGAATAAAACCGTTAAATGAGACGTGCGCAGGCGCGACAGTCGCATACACAAGCGAGTAGTTTATAAGTGTCGATTCTAAATTAGCCGAAGGAACTTCGTTCCTACCTGGTGTCCCACGACACCACATATTTTTTTATTATTTAACTCAGTATACATCATATACTTCCTCCACCCGGGGGATGGGCTGAAGGGCATGCAAAACTCCTATCGACTAAATCACCAGAGGAGTCACCTTCGGCACTGGCTGCTCCAGATCCTCGTTAAAATCACACTAGAGCCGCCCATTGATCCCCGATTTTAGTTGTTGATTTGATGTTTGTTAAGCTGTCACCCCATCTAGTGGAGGGCAGGCGACTGTAATCAGGACACCACCCCAAGCATATTTCGGGAAATACTCGCACTCGCCGTCGGTCTTATTGGCCTTTTTTATTGTTCTTTTTTTTTTAAAAAACATTGCTCCACACTAGGGTTTCTCCTGTGACGTGGATGCGTTTGCAGACATGAATTCCACATGCAATACACCCAGACCCAGAACAACTACCTGCAGATCATATACAGGGTGTCCAGTAAATAGCACGACATACTGCAGGGGGTGAGAGCTTAGGTCAATACCTACCAAAAAACACAATATATGTTCAGCAAAACCTTACGGATTTACAGTAGTACAAAATTTTCTGAAATATCGAAAAATCTCTACCTTGACACAGATTTTTAAGCATCTCGTAATGAAAAATTTCTTTTCTAGTTCTATTTTACTTCAAATTATTTACTCATTGATAAGTCTTTATTCTATTAAAAACTAAAATGTTTTCAAGAAATACAATTTTTAATTTAAATTTTCACAATACAATTTTCTTATCGCTTAACTTTGTTGTGCTGTTGTATTTACTGGACACCCTGTATATCCAACCGTGCCGTCATTTAATAGAGGTCAGTGTCTTGTAAAGGTCCATATTGTATTTTTTAGCTTTTCTTTTTATCTACATAGGTACCTATTTAATCCTTGTTGTGTGTATCATTGTTGGTGTGAAAATAAAATGTTTTTCTTTCTTCTTCTTTCTTTTTTAATATTAATCTGTTTTTTTTTTGTTCTTGTATTGACAGTCTTCGTCTCCAAAATACTGCTGAATGCTGAATATGTATATTTTTCAATCTCAAATGTGAAGATTGTCTTATTATTTGTCCAGTAGCTTATATAGCTTTCTAAAATACCGTTAGATAGCAGTGTAGAAACAATTTTCAGTCATCCAAAAGTTAACCACAGCAATGAGACTTAACTTCGTATATCAACCTGCGTGATAGTCATGGAACCTGCTAAAAGCAGGTCTACTGCGACGATAGTTTTGTTAGAAATGAGTCTTTACATGTAATTCTACCAAATAGGGGCGTAATCTAACTGTCGGTCGGTCTTTTACGGTATTTAAATCACGTAATGTGTATTGTTTTAAAAGTAATAACTCATATGTTTTGGTATAAAATCAATACATTACAAGTCGTTGCGCCGAAACGTTGACAGCTGGTTCAAGACTTCAAGTACCTTAAATAGAGAGAGCATCCGACCACGGTACACAGTCACGTTAGTTCCCCCTCTGTATACGCGCATGACGTTTTCATTGATGGATTGCGTCTATTTCATGCGTAGCACACTTCCGCCGAAACTAAACGTGAATCGATAAAAAAAATATTTTTAGCCAGGCATCCGTCAATCCTCGTACCTAAAGATAACATATTCATCGTATAGAACCCTATCCAGGCGAGTTCCACTCGCACTCGTCCGGTTTACTTTAAACCATATTGCAACTTTGTTACAATTTAGCCCGAAAATCCCTATTTCCTTTAAATAATAATTGCTTTTTTCCCCTACACCCAATGTGTTGTCGTTATAATTTGTGTGCGCGGTTCTTTTTGTTGTATGTGTGATTTGTGTCCTCTAATAAATCACTTTTCTTTATTTCTTTCTTTCTTTCTTACACTAGAACAGCAACAGAACACATGCTATTTTCCGCATGAACTTCCGGAACGACATTTAGGTCAAAACTACACGACGACAGTTCGGCTCTCATTGCGGGTCTGATGCGGCTCAATTCTAGCTCCAGCCTCATATCATTTACAATCCAGTTGGGATCTAATATTGCCTCGAGCCGGAACAGTTAGTGTCGTTTAAATTGTAAACTGAAATAGCGTGTCCTGTTCCAATTGAACCGACCGTCTAAATCCGAACCGTCTTGTTGTCTTTGCCTTACGTAGACGAAAGAACTGTTACAAATTTTCATGTTACAAGTATTCCTGGAACAGATTTTGGACCATAAATCTTTTTTTAGATACTTATTTTGTATATTTTTTCTGGCAAATCCCTTACAAAATCAATGGCAATAATGAATGCGCCGACACGTATAACCGATTTTTTATTTTAAAGGTTTTCTGACCCTCGAGCTGTTGGCACAGGCTGTCCGCCGCTGAATGCACCTCGCTGTATGGAAACTATAGGTATGGGGTTTTCAAATGTCGTAGGGACGAACTTGCTTCGTATTGTGTGTTCAGTTTATGTGTAAAGTTATTGTAATAGAAAATGGAGACGGAGGTTGTAATATAGTAGTATATGATGGATTTCCAGCGGGTAAAAATAAGATAGGAAGGTAAATATATTTTTAGCACAGGCTCTTATGATTCTGTGGTCATAACAAAAACTGCAATCTTTATTTACATTTGCAATATTTTATCTGTTCCTCATTTTGTATAAAGTCGAAAGGTTGTCCAACTTATAATTACAACTAGACAATACCAAAGATGAAGAATGCATAATTTAATTATTATCATTAAATGGATATTTATCCCGAATCCTTTTGTTCGATTTATTCTTTAGTAGTTTAAGCGCAAGACACAATCTCTAGATTATACTGAAATTTAATGGTTGTCGTCCAATAAAGAGTATACAATAGGTTTAAAGAATTTTATTTCTCATAAGAACTTACAAAACAGTTCGCTTATAATGAGATACAAAAGTACTTACAATTAAATTAAATAATTTTAGCCTCTAGAGCATTGGAAACATTACAGTGTACACACATAATTCCTGAGCTTACTTTTGAACACATTCATGTTGTCACATTTTTTTAGATCTTCTGGTAATCGATTGTACAGCAGTGCTCCTTCAAACATTATTGTTTTTTTTCCGTAATTAGTCCGCGGGTAAATTAGTTGGAGTTTATCTTTCTTCCTCAAGTTGTGCGTTATGTTTTTTTTATGTAACTGTATGTTCGATTGGATAGAATTAGTGGTGATGTTTTTTATGAGAATGCAAGTGTAATATGTGTAAAGTTGTGTGAGATTCAATATTTTAGTTTTTTCATATAATGTTTTTGTTGGAGTTAGGTAATTATAGTGAAATAATACTTTTATAATTTTGTTTTGTGTTCTTTGTAGTGGCCTTAAGTTACTTTTCGCGGCTGATCCCCATATCTCAATTAAATACTCAAGATTTGATTTTACTAGCGAGTTGTATATAATAGTCCGTACTTTTTTTGGTATGCAGTTTGCAATTTTACGTATTGCTCCTAGCAATGACGTTAGTTTTGTTCTGACCTGATCAATGTGCATTTTCCAAGTAAGTTTGTCATCTACGTGTAGTCCAAGATATTTTTCGTGATTGGAACGTTTTATTACATTATTATTTATTGTCAGAGGTACAATCCTAAAGTATTCTATTAAAAATGGACATATTCCGACTGAGATAGAATTCGCTTGAACATTTTAGATGTTAGACAATAATTTCGGGACTTTTCGTGCACAGATAAATCAAAACAATATTTTGACTAACCTCAACGTTCCGGCCAAGTTGCATTGACCGTGGTCACGATAAGTCTTCTCGTCCCGAAATCATAGACTAATATGAGTGAGATTCGCGATAGTTTAAAAACTCATATTTTAGATGTTCAATATTCATTGAGTTAAACAACATAGTAACATATATACATCAATGTGTTCAATGATATAACATATCGAATTTCTGAAACGCATCCAATATATAATAGAGCTCTTTTTAGTTAAAACTAGGTTTACGACCTAATTTATCAAACTCCAAATAGGGTTACCCTAAATTGAGTAAACCGCATATGAATGATTGAAAAACAGATTTTATCGTTGGGTAGAAGCACTAAAATGAATCCCATTAATTATTTAAGACAACATAGCTACCGATTTAAACGCAGCTGTCTATTAATGGTCTGGGTATTTGTACGAATTTTCAATAGCATCAACTGTATTATGTATATATTTATCCCACTTTATCCTAAAAATGAAATCTAGACGCAAATTTCACCTGGCATGTCTTATGTTCGGGGTAGTTAAATATCGGGAACCAATTTATCTTTACCATAGGCTCGGCTGGGTGACTGATAGACGTGAATGCGACAGTAGGCAGTGCTCACGACAGATATCCGTTCCACAGCACAAAACAGCTGCATTTAGAGGAAGCTTCCGTTATGCAGCATCTAAGATATGGAATAACTTGCCACCGCCAATAAGATCACTAACCAAGATAAATGCATTTAGAAAGCGCCTACGGCGGTATCTTATCGATTCACAACGGAAGCTAGACATGTTGAATACAAACGCGTCTTTTATTTGATTTGCACTAATTATGAGTATTTCGCCTCGCCGATTCGCGCTCAGGACCATCCACGTCGCCGCTTGTTATTATTTACAGTGTCACCATAGCTATGTATGTCTTATCTTATCTCTATAAATGCCTTAATGTACTTACCTACTTATTTATTCTAATTTTGTTCAGGTAACTTATTTTTATTTTGTTGTTAATTTTTGTTTCTTTCTTTGGCGTTGTTTTTTTTTTTTTTTTTTTTGTAGAAAATTGGTTTGATTATTATTTTTATAGTGTTGGTACAGAAGCTGGTATCACATCCGTGAGTCACTACAGGGTATAGTCGAAAACCAGCGCCGGGCTTTCGTCTGGCACACGCTGAACTAGACCCTATTCAGCACAACCGCGAGACACACGCAACTGTTATACTTTTTATTATTTTATTGTTTGTATAATTACACTTATCCTTTTGTTTGTATACATATATTGTCTCTCTTGTTGTGGCTGAATAAATATTTTCTTTCTTTCTTTCTTTCTATATTTCTTATGTTTTTATTGTGGGATTTAAATTCAAGATTTATTGAATGTAAATTGAACTGAACTGACCAATATAACACATTCAATATCACACTGCCGTGTGGTGCCGGCTCAGAATGCCACCACCCCATCTCCTCCCATGGGTGTCGTAAAAGTCGACTAAGGGATTATCCGGAGGATGGGCAGCAGCGTCCTTCAAGTACATTAACAACTCAACTGCGATCGCCAACCCGCCTGCCAAGCGTGGCGATTATGGTAAAACCCCCCAATGAGCGAGAACACATCCATATCGGTGGTTGTGGTGATCTTTGGGGGAGGCCTGTGTCCAGCAGTGGACTTCACTCGGCCGAAATGATGATGATGATGAATATCACACTGGAGTCTGTCATCGTTATAGGCTGTAAAAAATTAAACTTCTAATAATTGATTCGTTGGCTTAGTAACTTTTTAACGGAGTATGCTCCGGCCAAAAGCAAGTAGGCCTGAATAAAAAAAAAAGTATTGGATTTGATCTTCGTTATACTAATATGCGATGGCAATTTTTGTGCATTTGTAAAATAAGACGCTTGCAAGGTTCGTGAGATGAGCTATATCACATTTCTGTGTCGACTGAAGATGTACTTCTGTCGAATTGTTTTTTGAACTTCATACAGCCAGACATCACTACAATAAGCGGTCATACGCTTTGTCATACGTCACACGCGTCTACGATTGGTGGTCACTGATGGTATGCTCTTATTAGCACACGAGAGGATCCTGCACCCATCCTCTTGACATCAACCCTTAGTCCTGTCTCACGACACCAATGGATGGGAAGGGGTGGTCTGTGGTCCGGAAACCACACGGAAACAACGAACTACGATAGGATGACGTGAATCACGAAAATTTTCCACACATCGATTTCAATATAATAACTTTTATTTTTCTCTACACAGTTACTGTTACTTAATGCTGGGCTTAACAGTAGTGCAGAAACAGGGAGCTAACTTTATATAAAACCTGTATTACAGGTCACCAGAGCCTTTCCGCGGTTAGATGTATTTTATATCCTATTGATTCTAACAGTTTTTAACCCATAAAAATAATGCAGGGAACTTAACTTAGGATCATAAAAAATACAAAATGAATATGGATGTACATTGTGTGTGAGTATCGCGAGAGTATATGAGACAAGTAATTTGTGTACCATTATTGTGCATAAAAGTACATGGACATAAATAAGCGAACAGGATCAGAACGAATCAAATAAATGCTCTTCTTATTGTTCTGGTGATTAATCCTAAAATTTCATCAGAGTACAGAATTAACTGCGTCGCCGGTCCGATCGATCATAATCGAATAGTCTCAATGTTTTGCTATTGTTGATTGCTTTGTGACTATTACGCATATAATATAAAATAACTCATTTTATATTATGTATTTTCGGATAAAATTAAATCGGCCACATTTAGGATATTTACGACATACCTAAGTATAATCATAGCCTTTTTTATACAATGTGGTGACGAGACGAGCAAGCTATTCGCCTGGTGGTGAGTGTTACGCCTGGTGGTGCGTTACGCCTGGTGGTGCGTTACGGTTGATGGTGGTACGTTGCGCCTGATGGTGGTGCTTTGCGCCTGGTGGTGGTGCTTTGCGCCTGGTGGTGGTGCTTTGCGCCTGGTGGTGGTGCGTTACGCCTGGTGGTGGTGCTTTGCGCCTGGTGGTGGTGCGTTACGCTTGGTGGTGGTGCTTTGCGCCTGGTGGTGAGCGGTACACATATAAATATTTGATTAGATACTCATTACATTTATAAATCTATTCAAATCATTTTGTTTTCTAATTTGTAATGAAGTATATAATTTTATAGAGGTGTGGACCCCTTTTGGGTAAAAGCCTCCTCCAAAGAATGCCACTTCACTCTGTCCTTTGCAGTGTTTAGCCAACTTTTACCTGCAGTCGCGACTATTTCATCATGCTATCTGGCACTTGGCCATCCTCTACTTCTATATCTTTGTAGTCCCTCCCATTTTGTTTGCAAAATAGTTCCTGCCTGTCCATTCCTAAAAAATTACCTACATATCCCGAGGCACTCATCAACAAAACCAAGCTAAATAATTAAACTGTCCCACAGTGACCCGTATAATGAGATATAAATTATTAAAAATAACCACGCGAACGCTGGACGAAGGTAAAAATGTGGAAAACGACCGCAATGTGGACAGTTTTATTGCGATATGAGGTCTTATTTGTTATGCGGAATGTGTGGGGCGGCTAATAAGTAACTAAAAAGTTTTGTTGGCTTCTGAATGTATGGGGCGGCTATTACCTAAATAATAAGTTTTGTTGGCATCTGAATTAGAGAATTTGCTTTTTATTTTAGGGTAATATGGGCCTTCGAATGATTACTACAATAAGTGGTTATATATTGCCATAATCAAATCAGCGGTATGTTGTAATTAGCAAACGGAAGGATGCTGCTGCTAATTCTCTTGATATCCATTCTTAGTCACCTTTTACGACACCATGGGTGGAGAGCAGCGGTCTATTATTTGCCGACTACCACGCGGAAACTGGACATTAAAATTACTGTACAAGATCTGCTTCGACTCCAACACCATCACAAGAAAATTCCTATTGTATTTAATTTATTACAAGTTTCCAATAATCTAACTATATAAGTACTAAGATGGTGTTGGTGTCGAATTAGATGGTGATATGGTTGCGTCAAAATGAAACTTTGGATCATAACATCAGCCAAAATAAGTCCACAGCTGAACAAAAGCCTCCCCCATATAGTTTCCCAATTGCCATTCGAACAATTTAGGGGGAAATTGCCAGTTCTCACCACGCTTGGCAGGCCGTTTGGTGAGCGCAGTATGGCTACTGTTCCACAGAAGGCACGCTGCTGTCGATCCCTCTGGTTAAAAGTCCTTTAGTTGCCTTTTACATCAGCCTCGGGAGGGGACGGAGTGGTACTATATTCTTAATCCGGACACCACACGGATAAAACTCACAAATCATCATATAAATATATGTACTTAATCAAAAAATAAATTAATGACACATACGTAAACAAAAATACTATAATTCTGTTTAAGTTACTATATGGGGTAATTGAAATCAAGCCGCGGTAATTAGTAATTCTATCGCCACTTAATCCTAACTCTAACCCCATGGCCTCTTAGAATAGGCCTTCTAAACCTTATTCTTTCGATATTAAGCCATGCTGTATGTGTGTCACTCAGAGATAGTCGACGTCGGCCCTACTCAAACAACTTACAAATTACATTCAAATACTAATCTGGAAGTAGATGAGGCATTTTGATAAGTTGGAAGCTGTTTGTTTACGTTGCTTGTCTCGCAAAGCTCTTGTAGAGCAAACATATTTATACAGAATGATTATATCTATATATTTCCGTGTGAATTAAGAATGCCGCACCACTCCATCTCAACCCGTGGATGTTGTAAAAGGCGACCAGGTGACTGTAAACCAGAGGGAGGAGTATGCAGCAGCGTCCCCCTTCTGTGAAACTGTAGCCATACTGCGCTCACCAACCCGCCTGCCAAGCGTGGTATATACTGTCCCCTAAAATAACGAAGCAATTGTGGAAATTTATTGAGATTTTAGTTCAGCAGTGGACGTCCTTTGGCTGATATTATGATGATAATTATACCTGAACTATATTATTTTCCAACAAAAAAATACCAGCTTCCAGTTTTGGCGTTTTGTATTGTTTAGAAATATATGAGGCCGCAGCGGTCCAGAAAAAAAAACGAATCAACTCCAGAACGTCAGACATAACTGCTAACAACGCAAAAACCTGTATTTATAAAATACAATTATTCCCGACATTAGCCGCTATTACGAAGAAATCAAATGAGTATCTGAATATGTCTTATTGTTGCTCTTGGTGAGCATGCGTGGCGCCAGTATAATATACACCAGAACATCATCTTTTGTTGTACCATTTTTATTAAAGCGAGTTCGTACCTATAACTTTTTAAAAACAAGATATTAACTTGTATCGCCCTCCACATTTCTACATCATTTATGTTATCATGTTACTTACAATTGAAGGCCACCATTTTGTCAGTAAATTGGACAAACATGTCGTTAAGGAGTACCTAGACGACATGTTTTTCCACTGGCTAGCTGGCTTCCATCCAAATCTACGTAGATGACCGATGCCTGACATGAGCTTGACGACATCGAAAAACCTGAAACGCATTTTAGAGAAACACGTGACGTAATTGTGTGCCTCCTGCAAGGCTAGTGCCATTTCGGTTCAAAAGAAAGTTTGATATGGTGTACGTGACATTTTAGGCCTATAAGTCAGTAAATACTGCCTCAAAAATGAGTCGCCGAGAACGATAAATTTAAATTGTATGATAGTCAATTGACTAAATTAGTATCAGGTAAGTGAACGCCGTAATGTTGTGGCAACACCTTGAGGCAGAGTCAGTGGTGGGACGAGTGACTCGTTCTGAACAGCCATTATTGTTCGAACCCTGGGAGTGAACACTTGGTGGCCCTGAAGCTTCTTCTTATTATTCTTGTGTGGTAAGTGGCCAAGCTTGTGCCAAAGTTGTTGGTCAGAGTTGTTCAAGCCGCCCAAGGGTCTCCGACTTGGCTTAACAAATGCCGTCTAATGCCAACAACCGGGACTGACGATTGTACGTACCCTCTGAAGCACGGAGAAGCTCAGTTCAAATAACACGACGCGGTCACCCATCGATTGACTGACTGGCCGATCTGACTCTGAATCAGACTGATCGCCAAGTATTGCTTAAGCTCACCGATCAGTGAGAGCAACTAGCTATGATTATATGATTAATAGTAATTATACCTTTTTTGTTGCTATAATTATCACACGTATACATTGGCCTACATAATGCTCTTTATATGGTTTACCTTAATTTGTATTAATCAACATTGTAATCTCAATTATTTTAAAAGAGTATCTATGGAGTTTCTTGCCGGCTCTTCTCCATAGATCAACTATTTGGAACCGTGCAACTTAGATTCTGACGTTTCATAAGTGCCAATATTTGGTTTATTTGAAATAAAAATATTTGACTTTGACTTTGACTTGACACGTGATATCGGAACTCGGCGCATAAATGTCGATATTTAAACCACACCACTGATGGAATCCACCCTAAGCGTGAACATATGTATAAGTTATCACTATGCATTTTTCATAGAATGCACCTTATTCAAAAACATGAGTGATGTAAATAGGTTGACCTTTTAGGTCCTTATAGCGTTGGCTCTCCCGGGATATCTATTAACATTGACACTGTGACGAAGTCATCCTTCATCTTCATTTCAATCAACCTCTTTCATGACTTCATACCTTTTACTTCCATCACTGTCCACCTCACGATTCATTCTTTATTCAAATCAAAATTCGAATTTATGTGACGTAGAGTCGCTCTTCATATTTTGACCATTATCATTACACATTCGATTCTGAACGCTAGTGGTTCAACACACAGCTGTCGCTCTGACCAATAGTCTCCTGCAATATTCCAATTACTTATTTTTAACCTAGCTTAAATATTGTGATAATAAGCTATATTTTAAAATGTATATAAACATCTGCATGAAGTGTTTGCAAGTTGTGAATATCAATATACCATTATAACCATATATATATTACGTTTCATTGAATCACAATAATTGAACTCCGTTACTTGCTGCCGTGGAGAGAGCCTCCTAGTTGAGCTAACCGGGAAGAAACACGGAGGGAGGCACTCCGCGACAACACTATATATATCCTTAACGCTAATCGCAAAAAATATTTCCCACTAAAAATATACACCGTACATAATCCCGCACAAACGTCTTCGCGTTATCATTCCTTGTAAGGGACGCGGGGGTTAACGATACAACTTATAGGTCGAAAGCCCGCGTAAGTTTGTGCCCAAACTACGTTTAACTATCTTGTAATGTGGCCGAGGACACTTGAGTAATCTCGAGATGCCGTCAGTTTTCAACGCCGTGTTTGGCCCGAATTAATTAGCGGATCGATTAATCTTCAGGGATATTTGATTTTACTTTACGAGCTTGGCTTAGGTCAGTCGATGAATATTTACAGTTTATTGTTATCTTGGTATTTGCTTTCATAAGTTAATTATTAGTGTTGTGCAAATTGCATGAATGTCGTTTCCGTTTATTATTTTTACTCTTCTTACAACAACTAATACGCTAAATTATTTATATAGTCATATAAAACTGTAAAATTCATGTATACACTTTGGTTTCGTCGGGTGAGGTCCTGGTGATCTGTAATACAGGTTCATGCCTACATCAGACACCAGCTCCTCACATATATCAGACCGTAACAAAATCCATATAAATTGTAAAATATCTATCATGTAGTCTGTTTGTGAGGAGAAATAAACGATATTATTATTATATTATTGTCTATAAGATATCGCCGCACGCGATAATTCCGCTAATTTTAACTATATATACCTGGCACTAGTGTTATTCTGTATTTTACTCACTTGTGTATGTCAGTCATGAGGAGAAATCCGTAAACATGTAGCGATTTTAAAAAAAATATTTGTGAAGGAGCAGATATTGTAATTCATTCCTGAAATACCTTGTACACAATGTAACGGCGAACACATACGAACACTCGGTTTTTTAAATACCACGTAATTTCAATCAAACTCACAAAATCGACATCATATCACTTAGTAATATATTACTACTTTGGTTGTTTGGATGTACTGTTTTCTTGGAAACCAACCTCAAAACCTAATCTAAATATGTGAGTTTACACAAAACTCCACAACACAAAAGAATACATTATGTTTTCTTTTATATTACAATATTAGTCCCCTTTTGTGTAATATAAAAGAAAACCGTGTGGTGTCCGGTTTAAGAATATAGCACCACTCCATCTCCTCCCGTGGATGTCGTAAAAGGCGACTAAGGAAATCTAAACCAGAGGGATGGGCAGCAGCGTCCCTTCTGTGAAACGGTAGCCATACTGCGCTCACCAACCCGCCTGCCAAGCGTGGTGAGTATTGGCAAATACCCCCCGAAATGATGACACCGTTGTGGAATCTAAGGGGGAGGCCTTTGTTCAACAGTGGACGTATAAATGGCTGATATGATTTGTGTTATCAATTTGATATAAAACAATTTCATCTGCAGTGAAACGGAGTTTCATAGAAAAATGGACATTCTCCTTTAAGCTTAGATCAAATATCACTGCAATTTACGACTAAACTTATGTGCAACCTAAGAATTTATAAACAAAATGCCATGTTTAGGTTAGAACAAAGTGCGTATCGCATTTTTGTCTAGACAATGTTTACACCTATAGTGAACCTATATTTATTTTCCAACCTCCAAGTTTACCAGCATTACATGTATTTTAGGCATAACACCAAGAAAAAAGGGTGTAAGTACCTACTATAAAAAGAAAAAGATTTTGATCCTTGAAGCGACCCCACAGTCACGTTTCTCCTGTGTAAATGTTTAAGGTCCATTACTGCTTAATCCCGGATAACGCGCAATTTGATGGATTAGCCTGCGCCATCTTTATTTCTGCAGGGAGGGGTTAAGTGGTAAGACTTGAAATTGACCTAGGGTTAATTAATTCGGTGAAGACTTGTTTTACAACTATTACAAGTTAGGATGTTGGAATATGATTCATGACATTCTTAAAGCATATATTGCAAAAGTCCTTGAGCTTCAGCAGAGTACAGTTACGGTTTTAACTAAGATCAAGAGTACTGAATTATGTTTCAACATAATAAGAACATTTATTTGCTTGAAACATGAACACAAAGATGTTTTTTATACTACTTGGTGAGGAGAAGAACAAGTCATTCGCCTGGTGGTAAGCGTCATGCCTGCCCACAACAATTGTAATGCTACCCAGGACTAGTCTTGCGTCACCTTGAGACGTGAAGTTAGTTAGTCTCCTATGCCCAGTAATTTCACTAACTACAGTGCCTTCTAACCGGAGCACAGTAATATCTATAAGAGACCTTTTTTTATTGGTGTCCAGTGGAACTTCTACATGAACTTCCTTCGCCCCAGGGAAGGGCGAAGGGGTATGCCGGACTCCTTTTTTTTTGTTTATTGATGTCCAGTGGAAATTCTACATGGAACTTCCTTCACCCCGGGGAAGGGTGAAGGGGTATGCCGGACTCCTACCGGCTAAAACCACTGGAGCGGTCATTTTCTGCACCGAAGAGGGGCTCCAGGTCCTCGTAAGAACACACTAGAGCCCCCCAGTGATGCCCACGCCTTTAAGCACATCAGTAAAAAGGTCACCCCCAGTCACTTCTCGGTCCCGGAAGAGAGGCTCCAGGTCCTCGTAAGATCACACTAGAGGCCCCCAAGTGATGCTACGCCTTAAGCACATCTCGGAGGGGATGAATGTAAAGCGGTCACCCCCCTGGGGGCAATAATAGACCTACCACCAGTAAACCACCAGTTACACTAATTGGTGTAAGTGCAGCACGTCTTACCGCACAATCGACATGCAAACTTACAGAGCAACTATTATTATTGCTGTGCTTTACTTACCTTCTATACTGTGCAATCTGACTACCGTCTCTTATATCCCAACAACCCTTCGTAAGTGCCCGCGGGGTTTCCTGCCCGGGTGCGGGTACCGGTAGTCGTAGATATCATTCCATTTCCGACGAACCCCCAGGATTGACAGGAAACTAACCCGAACCACCTCTGACACTTTCATTTTGTTATGAATAGGAAAAATATTGGTATAAAGAAATTCTTGCGCATTTTTATGTAATGATCGCATTATTGGTTCAGGAAGCAAGCACAGCTGCGGATAAAAAGATTAAGAGTTCGATGACCAGTTCTAGTCAAACAATAATTTCGGCCAAACGAAGTCCACTGCTGGACACAGGCCTCCCCCAAAGATCACCACAACGACTGATATGGGTGTGTTGTGTGCCCATTGGTTCATTGGGGGGTTTTGCCATAATCGGCACGCTTGGCAGACGGGTTGGCGATCGCAGTTGAGTTGTTAATACTCGAAGGACGCTGCTGCCCATCCTCCGGCTAATCCCTTAGTCGACTTTTACGACACCCATAGGATGAGATGGGGTGGTGGTATTCTGAGCCGGATCCACACGGCACACCAGTTCTAGTAATTTTCCATTTGATTTTCCGAGTTATGAATCTTCCATAACTATCATTAGATAATATGTCGGCTCGATTCTTCTTGCCTTCTGCACTACGGGGCTTGGGTTAGATTCCTGCACGGAACAAATAATTGTATGGCTCACAGATAACTGTTCCTGGTCGACTCTAGTTTTAATCTATCACCACGATGCCGGAGACACCATAAGAGTGAGGCAAGCCGCAACATTGTTTAAAATTAAGTGTCACGAGTGGAAACCCCAGAGAGCAAGGCAAATTCGTACTTTTATGTCAGAGTGCACAGAGAAGTTGTCCGTAAAATTACAGGCTTTACCGAAAGATAAAGATTCTCTAGACCGCTTTTTTCGTTAAAGATAAAAGATAAAAATATTTTTTATTCGCGTCAAACCATTTACAGGCACATAAGAATAGTCAAGACTTTAGTAGCTGCGTTCCAAGATGTACATTTACTACGGAGAAAAACGGGCAAGAAACTTTACGGTTACTCTTTCTAAATCATAATGATACAATATTTTTGACTACGAAAGGAAAGTAATGTGAGGACAATGCAGGAGAAAAGAAAAAAGCCTACATTATCATCATTATCATATCAGCCAAAAGACTTCCACTGCTGAACAAAGGCCTCCCCCACAGATTTCCCAATGGGCGGTTACAAACTACCCGCAACCAATGGTTCTCAGTGACATTCACCAGGTCGTCTGGTCTCGTTGGAGGTCATCTCACGCTGCATTTTCCAGTGTACGGTCTCCACTTGAGAAACTTTTTACCCCAACGGCCATCAGTTTCACGAGCAATGTTCCTATACTACACTACGCTACACTATACAAGCATGATTTTAATATTTACTAAATCTTTTATTCAATTGTCATGGCCGCATTAAGATGACCAATCCCTACAGACTGCACTCGTTCACGAACATGACCCATGCATCAGCGTCGCTCAGCTCAATCATATTATAGGTAAACTTAGCGACCCGACGATGAAACGCACGCCCCCAAAAGCAGGGCACTTGAATGAGCATGATATACTTAAACTGCCAAACAAATACCACGTCAATAAGGGACCAAACCAGCGAGCTTCAAGCATCCTCGTGTTTACATATATGTTTAATCAAATTTTCAGAACTGGTGAACACTAAACATGCCCAAATATCTATGATAACAAACTCGCGTGTTAACAAACAGTTTGTCTGCCGATTTGCGTAAATTCATTACTTTATTAGGACTTTGGAAATAGTTTGATGTTCTGAGAGATAGCATCAAAGCCATGAATAATACAAAGGAAAACGAAATGCAGAATGTAACCATGATGTTTACCGGTAACCTCCGTTTCCAGAATTTTCCGGAGACAATATTACTTTAGAATGGATGAAGTTTTTGCGTTGAGAACGTTTAAGGTAGAGGTTATACAGGGTAGGGGTGACAATGCACCCACGTATAATTTGACAAAGCGTTACGTACTCATGACAAAGTCTCGGCGAAGTAAGGTAGCTCAGGAACCCATTCAAACCAAAATGTTGTTTATAACTTGAAGCATAACCATTACAGCCGAAAAACGTTCACTGCTAGACAGAAGCCTCCCCCAAAGATTTGCCACAACGACCGGTATAGGGTTGTGTTGTGTGCTCATTGGGAGGTTTTGCCATAATCGCCACGCTTGGGAAACGGATTGGCGATCGCAGTTGTTATAATTGCACTCGAAGGACGCTGCTGCCCATCCTTCGGCTAATCCCATAGTTGCCTTTTACGACACCCACTTTTATACATAATTTGACAAGCGCAGTAGTTTTAATAGCAAAAAATAATTGACCGGTCCCAGCCTTCAACAATACTATTGTTAACATGAGTAAATTGGCAATTAAGCAGCCTTTGTGACTTGTTTGTGTTTCCTAACCCCACAGGTTCCTATTAATTTGTTGCCTTTATTGTGGAATTTCAGTCAGAATTATTAATTTGCATACTAGCCATTTACCTCGGCTCCGGTATGGCTAATGCAATTTTTATGGTAGTTAAAGATGTAGGATTAGCGAAACCTACTGTTACTGCTACAAAAGGAGGCCCTTTTGACACAATTTGATATCTAACAGTAGGTTTCAATAGGAAAAATTGATTGTTCCCCTAAAATAAGCTCCTATTAGGCAATAAAAATCAATCATAATTTTCTCTGATGGTGGATCCTGGTCGATTAGATCGGGCAAGATCTCCCCTACCCAGTAATGTCGGATATGCTAGGCAGAGCAAGGAAATTGTGGCCTCCTTCTGTCAGACCATTATTCTCCAGAATTAGACGATGGAGCGGAATCGGGACAGGGCCGATCCCGCTCGGAGAAGAAGAGTCACGTCAAAGTAAGAACTGTCTAGGCACCAATGTCCAACACGCCTGTGCCGTTGCTATTATAATATATTAAAATGTATGGTGGGGGCCGACGAGCACCACTTTAGTACCACGCAAGACTAGTCTTGGGTGGCATTAATTTTCATAGGCTTATACTGACATCCTTGGTTTTTGGTGTATTTATCAAATACAATTGCCATTTTTTGTGTTGACATTTAAATTACGTGATTATTACCTATAATGGATTATATTTATTCATGTAATGACATTCGATTATTCTATTATTTCATATAACGACATTCAATCATTCTATATTTGCTTAAATTATTTAATGACTTGTTTATTTTTATCTATTCAATTTATTTTGATTTGTTACTGTACTGGCAGTGCGAGAACCATATGGGTTGCTTTTTTTATTTAGTTTTATTAACGTGATAGTTGTGTGGCAGTTTAGGTATGTCTTGCTCACTCAAGTGTTCTGCTGATGGTGGCGTCATGTATTGGGTCGTTAAGTTTCCCTACAATATGGTTGAGCCAAGCGATGCTGATCCATGCCTCATGCTCGTGAACGAGTGCCGTTTGTTGGGACTGGTCAGCCAAGTGCTGCCATGACAACTGAATCAAAACTTTAAAAAAAATACATTCAGGCTTGTTTGGTAACTTCAGACTTTTTAAGAAGTTTAGACTCCTCTACACTACTCACTTCTCCTACAATGTATTCCCAGAACCTTGGTTTTTACAACAATGTGCTCATAAAATATTGTAACATATAATATGATTTAAAAAGAGTAACCATGGATTTCTTGCCCGTTCTTCTCCATAAGAAATCCACATCTTGGAACGCGGCAATTAGAATCTCGACGATTCGTAAGTGCCTGTATATGGTTTACATGAATAAAACTATTGTATCTTTATCTTTATCTTTATTACAGTTGTTACGAGCTGGCGTGACGCTTATCACCAGACGAATTAGTTACTCACCTCATCACTGGTATTAGCTAGTATATAAACCAAATAGTACTACTGCTTTTGTTTTGTTATGATCAGATTACATATAATATACCTTAGTACCACCATTGTACCAATCCATTGAAAGACACATGTTCAGCATTGACCACTTCGAGAAACTTCCACAGACATACAGATTTCGATAGATTTCGACAGATGTTGACAGGCTCCGACAGACTACGTAATTCAACAGACTTCTTCATACTGTGACAGAAGTTGTCAGACATTGTTTGACTTCGAATGACCTCGACAGTCTAGAGACTGCGACAGAACAAAATTACTGTCACTGGCAAAACAGTACAATTGTAACTTTCGTCCTGACCGACACCCACGTGAAATAAGATTTTTTATTTTATATTATGCTTGAATAACTTGATTTACTTTGTAGATGTTGAGTATGCATTACTAAAACATGCTATAGACAAACATAAAAAACAACCTCACTTCGCAATATATTATTAGTTATAATTATCATTTCCATTGTACGTTTCCTACGTTTTGTTTGTGTAATTAGGGTGTTTAAACTATTAAGTACGGTAATAAATATTATGAGCAAATTGCTTGAGCCCAGTTTTGTTGGTATAATAATTATGAGAGTTTTGTTTGGTATTAACATTAGCTTTAGAGAAAAAACATTGTTAGACAATTTTAAAGTCAGATTTTATGGTAGCAAGTTTGTTGAAAAATGTATTTAAAATACTGGGTTAGTGAAGGTGTCATACACTTTGATAGGTTACCATATTTAAAGCCGTTTACATAACGCTGCAGTAATAAATTAAGAGAAACCTTTTTGCAATAGACTACGCTGGTGCGAATGTTGAGAATGGCGGGCAGAACCATAACGTAGGCGAATTACCATAGAAGAGGGCCCAGAATCGAACCCTGCGGTATCCTGCACGTAATCTCCTTCCATTTGACGCTACCGCCCCTGCCGACGTAGCGAACTGAAATAGTACCTACCTAACCAAACTGTTTCCATATGTCTCTGTAATTTTACGTTGAAATTCTAACGTAATGTAGAATTTTGAAAATCTTGCTGTAACATGGCTATGGTTTGTGCATAAATAAAGATCTACAAATGCATACTGAACGCGTATTTATTATGTAAGTAGACCACATTGTGTGCCGCTGCTTTCTATTTCAATACAAAAAAGCGATATGATTATGAGCGCGCTTAGCGAACATTAGGCGCGACTACGAAGCTCAATGCTACTGGTAAAAGTAATAGAATTGACGATAGACTTACTTATTATTAATCCTTACTTTATGAGGCTAGCCTACCTTTGTAGTGTGATCAAATGGCATTATAAAAAATACCAACGGCACAGGACCAACAGCATCATGAGGCAATGATAAAAATGTCCATATATATTTTTAGGCTGATTCCATCTTACTTCAAAACATAAGGGATTATTCTAAATATAGTTTACTTATTCTCTCATTGATATAATATGTACAAAATGACGTAAAGTAAATATAATTCTATTACGTTAGCAACACAGGTGGGTTTGAGGCAACATCCTGGTTTCATTATTTTCTCCTCGAGTTGGAGATCGAACTAAGGGCCTCTCTATTCCGCTAAGGAAGAATAACAGCGTCTGCATGCACCTTGTATGCGATACAAGTGAGAATAGTATGTAAGACTATTTGGCGAGGAGGTATTGCATTACTGTGGAACTTCTGAAAAATGCTAATATTAGGAAGCTTTCATTTTAGAAGAGCCCTCTTGCAATAAAATGCCTACCACCAGTACAATGCTTTCAATGCTTTTAAACTAAGCATATGGAAACATAGTAAGTGACTGATCGGGACTAATATGGATTAATTGTAATTAAGAGCAGAGGCCGCAATATGAGCTCCACTATTCTTTTACGTTCGTAAGGTACTAAATTGCAAAAACGGAGCCCTTATAATTCATCATGGACCACCGTGTCCGTATGTCACAGCCTTTTAAAAATCAACCATCCTTCCATTCATTCTGATGACATTTCACTGGCGTATATTTTATGCATAAATACCAGCGCCCGGCTTATAACTTAGCACATGCTGAGCTGGACACACATTTAGTACAACGCAGATACATATACGTTCGTTGTTTGTGAGGGACTTTCTTCTGAAGGTAAATATTTCGTGAGATATAAGTTTCTAGTATTTCATAAGGCTCCTCCCCACCCTTTCTAAATTTCCAACTATGTGACAAAGAACAAGCACTGTGCTGCTTTTGTTATTTAGTCTGTAGGCAGCAGCAAGATTTCACATAGTTTTTTTCTCTGTCAGCGTCTGGTAATTTACACTTTTAATAAGGCCCAATGGTGAATCGTGCTGCCGTGTGATGCCGGATCAGAATACCACCACCCCATCTCCTCCCGTGGGTGTCGTAAAAGTCGACTAAGGGATTAGCCGGAGGATGGGCAGCAGCGTCCTTCGAGTACATTAACAACTCAACTGCGATTGCCAACGAATGGTGAAATGATATCTATAATCCCTGAAAAATTAAGCACTTTACGTATAGGTTAAGTTGGTTTAAGCTTTCTGAAGCTTAGTTTACCCACTGCTGGTAGTGGTAAACAAAACGCATAAACAATAACATTGCAGCACAAAACCTCAATACTAGTATATATAAATGTGTAAAGTGTATGTATAATATATATAACTTGTAATTCGTATAACTCAGTAAAGTTTACGGGTTCTACCCGACACATAACTGTACAACAGCCCATGCTACCAACTCCTCTGCAACTGAGTTAATGCTCGCAATATGTTTTTATACCCTTCAAATGGACTTGTTTTGGTGTTCCCACCCTCCTCGACAATTGTCAGGGAACTCATGAAAAGAATAATCCTGTGTTCGGCAAACAAAGTTTTTCTTTCATAAGTTCGAATGTCTGTAACTTTTGGAACTTGTATACAATATGCCTGCCTACATATGTATTATTTTTATCGAATGAAACTTCCTTTTATTTGGCTAATTCCTTTTATTTACGCGTTGTCTAAGGCTACAAGTATTGTTTGAGTAGATGTGTTAGTGTTGGTATCAAGAGGATGGGCAGCATCATCCTTCTGTGTGTAATAATAAGATACTGCGAAGGCCGTGTAGCTACGAATAGCGCCAACCCATCTCTTACCGTGGGTGTAGTAAAAGGCGACTATGGGGTTAGCCGAAGAATGGGCAGCAGCGTCCTTCGAGTACATCAACTTAACTGCGATCGCTAACACACCTGCTTAGTGATTATGGTGATATCGGAATAGGACTGCTTATTGTAGTGATAATTGAAAGATGTTCAGCAGTGGACCTTTATGTGAAGGCTATATGTATAATTTTGCTACGTGAAATACGTGCTTACTCTGTCGATCGGATCGGGAATAATCTCTTCGTCAGCAATGGCTATGCTGGCAGAGTCGAAAATACTTGAGTGTTGTGGAGTATGAACATCATGTACCAGAAGACGACCACGGGGAAGGTGGAAAGGGTGCCGAGGCAATAACCGCACAGGCGCCTATATCCCACACGCCTAAGCCTCTGCTAAGGCGGGAGGCCCCGGAAGACGGCGGTGCGCATGTGGTCTCATGCCACCGTATATGCTCTACGCTAGAGGGAGTGATCGCTTTTTACTCTAGAGAACCTGGTGGAGGATGCCGTCCTTAGATTCTGAAAACAACTAGCCAGGTAAATTTGCACACTCCACCGCCCTTTCCCCAGGGCGGAAGACAAATTAAATATACAAAAAAATATATAGATAAAGAATAGCTACGGAATAAAATAAACAAAAACATGACAAGGTTTAATATCGATAGGTTTTATTTCCAAAGTCGTAGAACAAATGTTTTTAATTAAACCAGTCCATTTAGCTTTTCTGTCTAACCGCCGCTATACAGGGTTACTCAGCGAGCAATGGAGAGAGCTATGCTTGGTATTTCTCTACGAGATCGAATCAGATATGTGGACATCCGTAGATTAATAAAATAAATAGCTGAAAGAATAAATAAGCTGAATTGGCAATGGGGTGCATATTTATTTATTTATTTATTTATTTACAATTCAGTTATAATAGTATTCTTACAGCATACGCCAAAACGCTTACTATCTTAATTTATGACTTAAATATAATTTTACAGAAAGTTCAATAGTACCTAAATAATCATTGAAAATGTCGACATGTTGGAACTCGTGGACAAATGCATTTAAAAGAGAGAGCGCCCTCAACGTTGGCGCATTGCGCGCGTGTTGAGTTCGCGGCACAGGACATGCAAACAGCCGATGCCGTCGACGACCCACACGCACATATCCGTTAGGGACAAACAGTCCCATGCCACCCAGTACATTAGGATTGTTTACCTTATTGCGCAGCAGCAGACAGTAATGGATGATGAGCTGTAACTCCCGTCTTAATTCTAATGTATAGAACCCAATCATCCCTGAAACGAATAGAGAAGGAAAAAGATAGGGGTAATAGCCGTACATTCGCTTGTAGATATATCTGGCAAATTTGCGTTGGAGCCTCTCTATCATCATACTGTATTTTGCCTCGCGTGGGTTCCAAACTATTGCACCATACTCCAGTTTGCTACGAACGAAGGCATTGTATAACAAAATTGCTACGCTTACATCACGGAATTGTGACGCAGTTCTCATTATGAAACCCAACGTCTTGTTCGCATTTTTACAGATATGTAAGAAGTGTTCTCGGAAGTTGAGACGTGTATCCATGACGAGTCCCAGATCACGGAGCTCATTTACCCTCTCCAATGGTAATCCTTCCAACGTATATACTGTCGTTAGAGGCAATTGTAACCTGGAGAAGGTGATCACTTTACATTTAGTGACATTAAATGCTAGTTTGTTAGAGCGACTCCAATCTTCGACCGATTTGATATCCCGCTGCAATGCAACACAGTCAGAAACTTGACTCACAGACTTAAAGAGTTTCAAGTCATCGGCAAACATCAAACATTGTGACTCGTTAAGGACTTTGGGCAAATCATTAATCATAGCTAAAAAGAGTGTCGGCCCAAGTGTACTGCCCTGACTTACTCCCGACCTCGTGTAGAACTCGTCTGATTTATATCTTTTTAGCTGGACATATTGTCTCCGGTCTTTTAGGTAGTGAGCAATAAATTTAAGTAGCCCAGGAGAGGCCCCGAGCGATGAGAGCTTTACCAATAACACGTCATTATCCACCATATCAAATGCCCGCCTAAAATCGAGAAATACAGCATCAATCTGTCGGCTGGCGTCCATGTTAGAAGATACGTAATCCACGAAGGTGATGTGATTCGTAGTTGTCGAGCGAGTGACACGAAATATTGAAAGAAAGAAAGAAAGAAAAACAGTTTATTTTTGCGGCGAACGTCGACGCACACGCGATATTGCTCATAGAACTGATGGCCGTTGTGGTAAAAAGGTTCTCGAGTGAAGACCATGCACCGGAAAACGCAGCGTGGGACGACCCCCAATGAGGTAGACAGGCGACCTGGTGAAGGTTGGTGGGAGTTGTTGGATATGGGCGTCATGTGATCAGGCGTTATAGAAATCAATGGAGACTGCTCAAGTGCACACCCTTTAACTGATATGAGTCCATTTGGTCCTTTGTCTAACCACCACTCTAAATTATATTCGTTCCATAACAACTTCCCTCTAACCTTTCTTTCGTCATGCTCGTGAATGAGTACTGTTTGTGGCATCTGGTCAAATTGTGGTCGAAGAGTGCCCTGCGTGAACTGCCGAGTGGTGGATCCTGGTCGATCGGATCGGGCAAGATCTCTCTTTGCCAGCAGTAGTGTCGGCTATGCTGGCAAAGCAGGAAAATTGGAGTGCTGTGGTCTCCTTCTGTGAGAGCTTAATGCTCCAGAAGGAGGTCGCAGAGCGGGATCGGGAGAGGGCTGATCCCGCTCTGAGGAGGAGGACACGGGGCCGGGGTAACAACCACCGCGGCGCCCGTGTCCAACACGCCTGAGCCCCCTGTCGTCTTTATATGGCGGGAGGCCTCATACCGAGTGACCCCCGGGAAGACAGCGGTGCGCATGTGACCACGTACCGCTGTGTGCGCAGCACAGCGCATAGTGAGGCCTCGGGGGAATATTTTACAATCCCCTCGAGAGATGTCTGGGGGGGTGGCCTTTTTACAGTCGCCTTCCCTCCACTAGAGGGGATGACCTCTTTACAGTCATCCCCTCCGAGATGTACCTAAAGGCGTGGCACCAACGGGTGGCTCTAGATGGAGATTATTCGAGTTGCTGGAGCCTCCCTTCGCTGCCGAAGATGACCACTCCGGTGGTTTTAGCCGGTAGGAGGCCCCTTCGCCCTTTCCCGGGGCGAAGGAAGTACATGAGGTATTTCCACCGGATCAATAAAAAATAAATTGGTCGAATTGTGGACTGTAGATTAACTCGGTTTCTTTTACTAGGATCTTGTTATTAATGCGTGAAGCCTGGATGTTAATTATCTTTTGACATCTATTGTGATTTTGTTGCTTCTCATATATACTTAATACAAAGTATTTCTTCCTATTTTTCGAAAACTGCCGAACATGGGCCTCACCCAATTATAGCCAGAATGACCGGTCTAGGTTTATGTTGTGTGTTGTTTGGAGGGGTTTGCCATAATCGCTACCCTAGGCAGGTGGGTTAGCGATCGCAGTTGAGGTATAATGAATGTACTTGAAGCGCGTTACTGCCTAGCTAAATCCGTAGTCACCTTAACGACACCCGCGGGATGAGATAAGGCGGGTCTTTTCTTAACCATGGTTGCCCTATATTACATTAAAAAACCAACTAAAATCCTAAGTATATACCGATTGTCAGGCTTTCAAGCATCATATTCTGCCCTTTTCGTTTCCTTACTGGTGCCACATACCAGTAATAGCCACAATCAAATTTGTTCCAACTTAAAATATATATTCATCATATCAACCCAAGGATATCCACTGTTGAACAAAGGCCTCCCCCATAGGTGTTTGACACAATTTTGTAGTCATTTTGGGGGGAGTTTGCCAGTACCACCACGCTTGGCAGGCGGGTTGGTGAACGCAGCATGGCTAATGTACCACAGAAGGGATACTGCTGCCCATCTCTCTGATTTAAAGTCCCTTAGTGGCCTTTGCTATACTCTTAATTCGGATATCACACGGATTACATAAGTTCAAACTGTAAAATATAATAAATTCAGCTTATCAAATCCAAATTAGACTCGCTTTGGTTCCGTAAAGGTCAACAAAGCTTGGTTTTGTACGCTGAGCCATTTCAATTCATATTTTTACGGCCGCCTTCCAGCTGATATAGAAATAATAAGATACGTACTGTACGCTTCCCCTGCAAGTCATAAAATAGATCTAAGGAACTGGGTTAAGTGTTGTATGCGCTGGCAACACATTTGAAAGCGGAATTCTGCTCTAAATATTACACAAACACCGTATTTTTGTAATAAAGAACAAGACGTGGCTTGGGAAGTCGGTCCGTAAAAAGAAGATAAATTGTCAATAATTATAATAATAATCCCGTTATGTTGTTAACAGGGACATAAGGACATTAGACCGACCGTGTGGTGCCGGTTACGAATAGCAACTACCCACCTCAGCCCGTGGGTGTCGTAAAAGGCAACCATGGGATTAGCCGGAGGATGGGCAGCAGTATCCTTCGAGTACATTAACAACTCAACTGCGATCGCCAACCCGCCTGCCAAGCGTGCCGATTTTGGCAATACCCCTCAATGAGCACGCAACTCGTCTATAACGGTCGTTGTGGTGATCTCTGGGGGAGGCCTGTGTCCAACAGTGGACTTAATTCGGCCGAAATTATGAAGGACAAGACGTAAGAAATCGCTAATAGCGATAAGACCGCCCATTGTACAATTCTGTTCATAGAATGATTCCTAGTAGTTGCTTTTAAAATGGTGTACAATAAAGAATATTCTATTCTAAGGCGCGAACAATGGAATTGAAGCGTAGTTTAATTTGTTGGTGTTCAGATTAAGAATATAGTACATCTCCCTCTACTCCCGTGAACGTCGTAAAAGGGTTCGAAGTAGTCTCAACAATGTCGGCACTCTAATGACGGCACGGTTGGTGCAGTGGCTGATACAGTCGACTGCTGCGCTCCGGGTCGTGGGTTCGATTCCCGCACGGAACAAATATTTGTATGATCTGCAGGTAGTTGTTCCGGGTCTGGGTGTATTGTATGTGAAATTCATGTCTGTAAACGCACCCACGACACAGGAGAAATCCTAGTGTGGGGCAACGTTTTTAAAAAAAAAACAAAAACAAATGCAGCTTCCCATTTCAGTCGAGCTGCAACTGCCTCTTGGTGGACTGAACATTTCCATGTGGTGCTGATCTTTTACTACAAATTCACAAAGTTTCTTACCAGCTCTTCTCAATAGGATCAACTAATTGGAACCGTGCAACTTGAATTGTGACGTTTCATAAGTGCCAGTAATTGATTTATTTGAGTTCGACCTAATCAATTTTTACTCGTTTCTAACATAATTTCTAGACTCATTTGAGGAAACTTCCTTTCTACCTAAAAAGCTGTTTATATTTATATTATACCTGATATAATTGAAAGTATATAACATACAAAAATATCTTGCTTATATTTCTGCCAAAAGACAATAGGCTAGGCTATATCAAGGCTTACAAAAATATCTAGGCAAGCCAAGAGACTTCCATAACATCTTCGAACTTTTTCAATATCGAAAGAGTTGGAGTCCAAACTCGTTGTTTATACGAATTTGAATTTTGAAGTTTATTGTAATGATTAGGAATGGAAGGAAACTGTTTCTGAACTACAGAGTTGAAATTATGAGGCATTTTATTAAAACTAACGCTCTGTTGTTCTTGTTATTTGGGATAAATTAACAGCAGATTTCCTGATAGAGTTTGCGGTTTTAAGGATGTAATTAATAGTGAAGTAGATATACGCAACATGCAAAACCATGATACATACAAATAGCTCGTTACGCAGTTTAACGTATTCTGAAAGCGTAACATATTTATGGACGCCATTCTTGTTCTTTATTTCGGCCGAATGAAGTCCACTGCTGGACACAGGCCTCCCCCAAAGATTACCAACACCACCGATATGGATGTGTTGTGGGCTCATTGGGGGGTCTTGCCATAATCGCCACGCTTGGCAGGCGGGCTGGCGATCGCAGTTGAGTTGTTAATGTACTCGAAGGACGTTGCTGCCCATCCTCCGGCTAATCCCTTAGTCGACTTTTACGACACCCGTGGGAGGAGATGGGGTGGTGGCATTCTGAGCCGGCACCACACGGCTTCTTGTTCTACAATTTAAATTTTCCAATCTATGGTAACGATTATCGTGATTGCCAAACTAATTGATCCGTAACACTACTCCGTATTCTGTTCCTAAACGATATATTATCTGCCAATTTATGACATAAACATCAGATATGTCTTTTATCATCATCATTATCTGTCTAACTATCTAATTTATACATCAGACAAAAGCCGTCAACTGCGGAACAAATGCCTTCCCATAAAAAGGTACCGTGTGTCGCCATTTTGCAAATTTGCCAGTACTCACAAGGCTTGGCAGGCGAGCTGGTGAGGGAAGAACGGCTACTATTTCAAGGAAGAGATGCTGCCGCCCATCCCACTGCTTTAGAGCCCCTAACTCGCCTTTTGTAACATCCGCAGTTGGAGATGGAGTGGTGTTATATTTTTTATGTGGACACCACACTGCTAAGTAAAGACCTTCTCTACTTTATCCAAACTTATCCAGCCGTTAGCCAGACCTGTCCATTGTTGCCCTGATCATCCCTGACGGTCGTTGCCCTTCCACCACGTTCACCATCGTCCTTGACTCCTTTATCCATTAACAAGTGATCAAATATTCCTAAGCGTACCGCAAACTTATTAAATTATTCCACTATCAATCACATTATCGCTATCGATCAAACATTCATGGCTATTAACCAAACTCAATTTACTCTTACAAGCGATGAATCGAGTTAATCTGCACTGCCCGATCATGCTGTCTACCCAGCAATATAAACTTCTGAAACTTTAACTTGCACTCGGCATAAAAGTTTAAAAAACTTCTTGAGGTACTGCGAGAACGGTTTTCTTTGAAAATCTAAAAAAAAAAAATCTAGATACATATCTTATTTCTACGATTAAATTAACAAAGACAATTTTTTAATACGTTTTTACGGTTCGTAACGTCCGAAGGAAAAAACGGTGGAACTCTTACAGGATCACTCGTGTGTGGGTCTGTCTCCTGTCTGTCACAGCCAATTTGCTCCGAATCTACGGGACCGATTACATGAAACATATTAAATGGAAGGGGTTTCAAATATATTTATTAAATAATTTAAAATGAATAGTTTTAAAGTTATTTATAAAAATACACATAAATTTACCATTCCCCCCTTATATCCGAAACTACTGGGCCTACAATTTAGAAAAATATATCTAACAGTTAATTACTATGATAACTTTATTTATTTATTATAATATTGATATACACATTAAAACTAATTACATATACACTATTTATGATTAAACTAACAATTACAAACAAATATATATAATATAACTAAAGATAAAACTTATATATACATATAAATAAAAAATATACACAATATGTATGCCTTAAATAACTAACAATAAATAAAAACCCTAAAAAAAAGGAGACATTTAGGCGTCAAAGTACTCCTCCCCATCGCTGTCAGCCGGTAATGTTCCCAGAAGACTGGCAGCATTGCCACGTTGAATGGCAATGCTTATTCTTTGGCCAAAGAAAAGGCCAGCCCTCTGATCACGTAAAGTGTCGACCAACCGTCTAGCTATGTCTTTGAAAAGTAGACGTGCACTCGGACCCCATGACCCAAGCGTTTCGACCCCAAACGGCTCAAAACAATAATTTCCGATGAGATTATTATATTTGCGCCGTTTGAGGTTTTCCGCTGCAGAAGCGGCAGCACCAGCACAGCCAGCCGTGCTTGGAAGATGGGAAGGAGCAAGGGTGTCGACACAAGTTGCGTCCCACACCAGAGGCCTACCCATTTTCCAAGGCAGTAACGACATACCGTCCGGTCTTTTGCCATCGTCGCGTGCCAAGCCATTGGGTTCTAAAACAGCTGGCACGCCGGCGGTAATTAATTTAATTTTTAATTACTTATATTACAGGAAATTTAGATTACAGGAAAACCTATAAAAACACTATGGTGTTAAAATAACATGGTAAATCTTTCAATATTGTGCATACAAACTTACACTATAGGTTAATTTCAACTAAAATGTTAAGTTTGTTCTTTGGATAAATGATTGGTACCAATCGTTTGCCTTAACTAGGCGTCAGTTCTCGTACTTAAAAGTAACATGTTCATCGTACGGAACCCTCTCCACGCGAGATCAACCCGCACTTGTCCGGTTTTTTTTAAATTACTGGTTGGTGGCGGCGTTGTGTATCGGGTCGTTCGGTTCCCTACAATATGGTTGAGCTAAGCGATGCGGATGCATGCGTCATGCTCGTGAACGGGCGCTGTCTGTCGGGGCTGGTCAACCGTTAACTATCATGGCAAATAAATTATTATTATAGTATGAAGTTTTTATACGTTATACTCGTTATATGTTTTACCATCATATTTATCAAACAACATTGTAATCTCAATTATTTTAAAAGAGTATTAAAGGCTTTTCACCAATGGATCAAATAATTTGAACTTTAAATTAATTTAAGGGTTTCCAGAGAGGAGAAAGACGTGTGTCCAGCAATGAACTGCAATAGGCAAATGATTGATTGTCTAAAGTCGTTCCGATGAATTGAACATAATGTAATAGAAAACGGAATGGATACTTTACTCACCGCTAAAACAATGTTTTATTAATAAACATCTAGCCATTTAATAACATTATTTTGTTGTAACTTATTTCTATTGCTTAAGAACTATTTTTGAGTATCTCAGTCGTGAACGGAAACTTTGTTACAGCATTATTACACAGGCTTCCAAACAAGCACAATATTTTCTTACATTTGGGCATGGCATGGCATTTTTCGAAGTAAACTAAACTTAAACGTCGTGAACTAGGGGCGTTTTTCTATTGTACGGTACGAATTTTCGATAGTATAGGGTTGTGAAGTACCTATACAATATTGCTGCCAGTAAATGGAATCCCAATACAAACGGAGTTTTATTTCAGTTGAATCCTTGAATACTTCGAAGGGATCTCTCTCAATAGAGAAAGTTTGAAGCGCATAATTTTCAACTTTTATTATTCCACTAGTACTGGAACGTACCCACTTTGTCTGGATAAAGTTAGGTTTTGTACAAGTAATTCTGTAGTTTTATTGTAATTTTTTCAGTCTGTTGTGTTACTTGGTGATATAAGACCCTTTAGATTTATGAAGTTGAAACATTATGTATTAGAAAACGTATATTATAATATCTCGGACTTCTTAAGACAAAAATAATACGTTCGTAATGATTTTCTGTTCTTTCACAAACAAAAATGACATCAATTTATTATTAATTTGTTATTCGATTACGATAGATTCTAATTATGGTGACAGCACGGTTGGTGCAGTGGCTGATACAGTCGGCTGCAGCGCTCCGGGTCGCGGGTTCAATTCACGCACGGACCAAATATTTAGTAGTTGTTCCGGGTCTGGGTGTATTGTGTGTGGAATTTGTGTTTGTAAACACACACGACACAGGAGAAATCATAGTGTGGGAAAAGTAAAAAAATAAATAAAGATTTTCTGTTTTACACAAACAAAAAATGGCATCAATTTATTATTAATTTGTAAACTCACATTGACATATTTTTTTATTTATTATGATAGCTTGTAATTATGTCGCAGGACTTTCTCTCAATTTTTACGCCCCGAATATTGAGGCTAAATATGACAGAACTATATTTGTTATCTTGCATGCTTTGTATTTACAACATATTTATACAAATAAATTATCTTTCCTGCAAATGATTTTTATAATTTCTGCCTTTATAACTTCTTATATTTTCCCCTTTTCTGTTTCTAGCCAGCCGCAGTAATGACAAAAACAAAGAATAAGTTTAGGTAAATGTTCAGCATTTATCTAAATTTTTCACAAGCCGATAAAAACTTTCGCAAAAATATCCGATGATACAGGTCCACTATCAATCAATCAGGTGGACACTTGGGACGGGTTAAGAGCCTCGCCATAGCCCTGCGATTTAAGGAGCCCCGCCGAACCACTAACACCTGCGACCCTACCAGTGCCACTATTTATTGAAGGATCTACAAGATTAAATTGTATTTGGAGTTGGATTTTATTTTCTTCATAATAATATTGGTTTGTATTTATTGGTGCATCCGATTTATTTTATTTTTCTGTCAAACAGACTTTTTTGACAGGCTGCAGTATATGACTTTGTACATAAAGCATAAATCAACATCAAATCACATAATTTACATAATCAGCACGTTACTGTACCACTGCTGGGCAGGGGCTTTTTCACAATGAGCAAGGTTAAGCCTTAGTCCACCACGCTGGCCTAGTGCGAGTTGGTGGACTACACACACCATTGAGAACCTTTTGGAGCCCTCAGGTATGCAGTTTTCCTCACGATGTTTTTCTCTACCGTTAAACGCAAGTGGTAATCAAATTATGATTCGCACATGAATCCGTAAAGTCAGCGGTGCGGGCCGGGATCGAACTCGAACCTTCCTGTATGGAAGGCAAGCGTTCAACCACAAGGCTATCGCTGCTATAATTACATATATAATTAATATCGATTGGAGTGCTACCACAAATTACATAAACGTTGTAAATAATACTTTTCTTACGCCTTGACCAAATAATCCGGAATATAATGAAACCGTTCTCGTTTTTTTATTATTGATTATTTTCACTGTTTAGGGTGATATTGAAAGCAGGTCTAATAAAAAATATAACCTTGAGAACAGTAAATACTTCAAACTGAATAATGCCACTTGGAGAAAACATTATTTAATTAAACTTTTACGTACATTGATTATACACAAGGCGGACTTAATGCCATGAGGCATTCTCTACCAGTCAATATTCTGGTAAGTTATTGATTATACCCCTACTTGGTATACTTCTTTTATATGTATGCTTTAGTAAATGGCAAGACATCCGAATATTTTGACAGATTAAAAAAATTGGCCGAGGTAATCGTCGCTGAAATACAGATGGATGGACTTCGGAGTAATCTGAAATCGTGGTTAATTCAGTGCCTTCACCATCATGATCTTATCAGCCGTAGGACGTCCACTGCTGGACAAAGGTCTCTAGCACCTCGTTGATAAAAACTCAAAACATCTGGGTCTTACATCAAATATGTCCAAAAACGTGTTTTTACTTTAAAAATAAATATGCAACAATTTCGTTTGATTTCTATAGTTTATTATACCGTGTGGTGCTCGGATTTAGAATATAGCACCACTCCATCTCCTCCCGCGGCTGTCGTGAAAGGTGAATAAGGGCATTTAAACCAAAGAGGGCAGCAGGGTCACTTCTATGGAACAGTAGCCATACTGTGCTCACCAACCCACCTGCCAAGCGTGGTGAGTACTGGCAAATTCCCTTGAAAATGCGCACCTAATTGTGGAAATCGATGGGGAGGCCTTTGTTCAGCAGTGGACGGTCTTCCGAATTAGCTCGACATTACACTAATAATAAATAAGTAACATAAATATTGGTGCCGGCTCAGAATACCACCACCCCATCTCCTCCCGCGGGTGTCGTAAAGTTGACTAAGGGATTAGCCGGAGGATGAGTAGCATCGTCTTTCGAGTACATTAACAACTCAACTGCGATCGCCAACCTGTCTGCCAAGCGTGGCGATTATGGCAAAACCACCCAATGAGCCCACAACACACCCATATCGGTCGTTGTGGTGGCCCCAAAGAAGCAGTGAACTTTATTCGGCCGAAATGATGAACATAATATATATGATTTTGCACATGTATTGTCACTAAAATTATTTCAAATTTTCAGTACACGTCTTAAAATCTTCGCCATTATTAAGGTAAACTACATTAATATGTTACCAAAATGTGTAATAAATGCATTTCTTCTAGCGAAACATTCAATATGTTTTGGTATATATAAATAAACCAGATGCACAAGTCACCGGCTCGTGCGTACAGATCGTCGCCAATGTGGTTATTTCTGTCCGCAGAGAACGTGAATCCAAAATAGAAAAGTCCACCGCATCTCTCCGAAGCAGTTACACGCTCACGGAAACTGTGAATTTACACAAACTTAAGCATATTTTTTCTAAAAACCGTAAAACATTCACTTTCAAAAAAGATTTGTTCCGTCGCAGACATCTATCCGCGATGGCGGTTCCGTATCGAATGACCGCCATCTTGTTTTTGCTGATAGCCCTGATTGATTTGGTGGCAGGATGTGACGTAGATGATGTGGCAGTGTACAAAGTGTCCTTGCAAATGCTATGGAGTGAGGAGAGGTTCCCGAAGGACTATCCGCAGAACCGGCCCAAGGCGCAATGGTCACAAGTATTTGGTAAGTTATATATGGTATTAAATTTTCTATGATTCCTAAAACAGAAAAAAATGTTGTTACTATTAGCTAGCTGCTTTCTAATCAATTCTTAATTCCGTTAATTGGTATCCAAATAGGTGGGCAATAAGTTTCAAATCAAACACGTTCAAAAAACACATATGAAATAAAGAACGACTGTGAGGTAATATTGCGGTAATTATATACCATAAATATATTATTATTAGTTTAAAGAAGGATTCTTCAGAACATTCACTTTTCATGTTCCCTTATTTATCTTTAATGCCTCCACGCATCTGGAGAGTCATTGCTGGGAGCACCAAGGTTAAACACTGTTTGTATGTCACCATACAAATATTTATTCGTATTCTTGAATTATTTCGTTACAGGCACGTAAAGGAATAAGACGCAACTTGTTGTAACAAATAATTATATTAACTAAACATCGAAGGCTTTTCGTCTCATAACAATAATAAGCCTATCAGATTAAGCGCGAGTATCTTACTTACTAGAAGATTATCTTGTAGGAGGAATAAGAAATACTATTATTTCCTCAGAGGACTTAATAATGAATGCTACATTTTCTGCCATTTTACTTATCTTTATTATTTCTAAAAGTAAATACATGGGTCCAAAAACACCACGTCGTATTCAATCATATTATCATAGTCCACTGCTGAACAAAGGCATAGGTTCCCACGATTGTGTCGTCATTTTGGGGGAATTTGCCAATACTCACAACGCTTGGCGGGCGGGTTGGTGAGCGCAGAAGGAATGCTATTTCACAGAGAGGACGCTGCTGCCCATCCCTCTGGTCTTAGGTCCCTTAGTAGCCTTTTACGACATCCACGGGAGGAGATAGAGTGGTGCTATATTCTGAATCCGGACACCACACGTCGAAAAAATAGAAAACATGTTTTGCAAATCTTCAGGCTGATTCTCATTTTTAGCAGCTAGCGCTACCCGTGACTTTGTCCTCGAGGGAACTTATTTAAACCCTTAGAATTTAGAGGTATTTGATAATGCAATAACGTATCCTATGTATTCTAGTACTTAATTTACCTCCCAATCTATTCAACTGCTTGGGCGCAATGGAGCCTCAAACATAAAGTTTCACTTTTTTTTTTGCCCCACTCTAGCATTTCTCCTGTGTCGTGGGTGCGTTCACAGACATGAATTCTACATACAATACACCCAGACCCAGAACAACTACCTGCAGATCATACAAATATTTGTTCGGTGTGGGAATCGAACCCACTTCCACCCATTAAAATCAATTAAACACCACGAACCCTGCAAAGTGTTCGAAACGTCAGGAAAAACAAATATTTAAAATATACGCGATAGAATCCGTTTAAAAGTGTTTTATTATAATAGGATATTATTATGCTTCTGGGAGCGATGACCTCAACCGTAAACAGAAGCGAAACAACAGCCGTGTGAATTTGTGAACCTTTCGTTCCATTTCAGGCGATGGTAATACTAACTTAGTCCACCTTTATTGTTAATGTCTCTAATTATTCATACATAGAATTAAAGATGAGCTATTCTTGGAAATTTTGCTCTTTATATTACATTTTTGTTGTATAGCAAATCATACATAGGTACATTTCATAATTAATTTCATACAATGGAACGTAATTGACAAAAATATTTTGGATCAGTGGAACATAAGACTTTTATGTTGAAGTTTTTATTGTCGTTTGTTTTGGTTTGGTGTGGCAACATTACCCAAGAAGAGATAGACAGAAACTCCAAAGGAGCGGAAAGAAGCTATGCATCAGGAGATTTGACGAAGTTCATAATTACTCTGACAAGAACTTTAAAATTATTGTATTTAAATCAGCGATGCTCATGTCTAGTGGCCAATCTACCACACTGGACGGTGCCTTGCTCTTTTGCTTTAGTGGTAGCCATTCCCTCCATGACTTCTCAAAAGAAGTTACAAACTCAAAATAAGCAAGTAACTACCCCCCCCCGTCCGTCTCTTGATCGCGCCAGCCCGTGACGAAATGTACGTAAGGATTGAGTGTCCCTATAAAAAATCGGAAAACTGATGTTAGCAATATTTAGTAAAAGTTATGAAAAAATTTGTAAAACAAATCCCGAAATTTGTAAAAGAAAGAAAAAAAAGATAGAATGGTCTTAAGGGTGTCCCTCAATCCTTATACCACGAAACCTGTATCTCATAAACAGGATCAAGTAGGAGTTGTATGAGTGTATCAATATTTAGTAAAAAAAATGTTAAACGTATTATCAAAAATTCAGCCGAATCAATAATCATATAAAAAAGTTACAGAGGTTTCCTATATGTCCCTCAATCCTTATTTGTAAGGATTGAGTGTCCCTCGAGATCGGCGAAATTACTAATTTTACAAAATATGTTTTTCTATTAAAATTTAGTAAAAAATGTCTCTTAATTTGTAAAAAGAGAATATTGTGGAAATTCACCACGGTTCTAAAGTAATACCGGTAAAAGCGGTGTCCCTCAATCCTTTGATCCACGAAGACATATTTGCTCATAACTTTCCAAGTATTTTTATAATTGCAGATTTATCAATGGTAAATTTTAGTAAAAAATGTTTACTAAAATTTAGCAATGCTATTTTGGTTAATTTATTAATTATTTAACAAGATATCAATTTATAAACATTCCTACAACTAGACTGTATAGAGTGACCATAAATGAAACACGTACTGGGATAATATATAATCTATTTATAATTTAATAAATCATTAATAATTACAAAATAAATGATATCTACATACGCATTTACACTAAATATTTACACACTATTTACGATTAAACTAAACTACATAAATACAAAAAGAAGAAATATAAGAGTTGCACAGGTACTTAGGCATCAAAGAACTCCTCTTCATCGCTGTCAACTGATAATGTTCCCAGAAGACTGGCAGCATTGCCTCGTTGGATGGCAATACTTGATCTTTGGCGAAAGGAAAGGCCAGCCCTCTGATTACGTGAAGTGTCAACCAACCGTTAACCAACGTTGAGAAACAAACGTGCACTCGAAACCCATTATTCATCCAAGCGTTTCGACCCCGAACGGCTCAAAACAATAATTACCAATGAGGTTATTGTATTTGCGCCGTTTGAGGGCTTCTTCTTCAGAAACGGCAGTGATAGCACAGCCTGACGTGTTTTGAAGATGGGATGGAGCAAGTGTGTCGACACAAGTTGCATCCCACACCAGAGACCTACCCAACTTCCATGGCAGTAACGATATACCGCCCGGTCTTTTGGTATCGTAACGTGTTAAGCTATTGTGTTTTAAAACAGCTGGCCGGCAGTGACAAGAGCACGACGAATAATGTCCTTAATATTAGCATGCCGTGCTAGTATTTAGTTTCACATACCCAAAATTAACAATAAATTTAGCAATAGGGATTTATTTAGCACTTGAAAGAAAATGAATATCCAACACAAGACTCAATAGCTTCACTATGAATTATCTTGGCTATTATATATTTTGAAATAATACAATTAAGTAATTAGGTACATTTGCAATGATTTTTTCAATTATCGACTTCCTAAAATTTTAATTAAACGGTCAACAGACTTGACGGGATTTATTGGGGGTAGTGTTTTTTAAGGCTACATTCAAGGTAAAATAATGACTATTATCCTCCTGTGGTAGAAATTTGACCAATTGTATTTGTAATGTAAAAATGGAAAAAACGCTTTGTATTTGTAATAACTTTTTCTTTGTACATAACAGTTTCCCGTACAAAAGATGCAAAGGGATTTTAGCTCATACAGCCATCAACGTGACGAAAAAGGCTTTCAGATAATTACATAAAGCGTTTTATATACAAAAATCAAACTTTATTTTAACTGCCTTAGCGGCAATATACACACAAGATTTTTTTATTCAGCATCTGTGGCACAGTACCTTTTGAGTAAAAAGTTTCATTTCACTCCTCGGTAATTAATTAGTTGAAATTCGACCAATTTGTGTTTGTAGAGTAACGAAATTCCTCTTGTTTTTATACAATTAATTAATTGAGCTTTATTTGTATGCCATATCTTAATGTCTAATTAATTTGTTTTTAAAATCAGAATGATTTTACATTATCCCAATTCGTGTTTCATTTATGGTCACTCTATACAGTTGTTGGTTCTAGGAATGTTTATAAATTGATATCTTGTTAAATAATTAATAAATTAACCAAATAGCATTTCTAAATTTTAGTAAACATTTTTTACTAAAATTTACCATTGATAAATCTGCAATTATAAAAATACTTGGAAAGTTATGAGCAAATATGTCTTCGTGGATCAAAGGATTGAGGGACACCGCTTTTACCGGTATTACTTTAGAACCGTGGTGAATTTCCACAATATTCTCTTTTTACAAATTAAGAGACATTTTTTACTAAATTTTAATAGAAAAACATATTTTGTAAAATTAGTAATTTCGCCGATCTCGAGGGACCCTCAATCCTTACAAATAAGGATTGAGGGACATATAGGAAACCTCTGTAACTTTTTTATATGATTATTGATTCCGCTGAATTTTTGATAATACGTTTAACATTATTTTTACTAAATATTGATACACTCATATAACTCCTACTTGATCCTGCTTATGAGATACAGGTTTCGTGGTATAAGGATTGAGGGACACCCTTAAGACCATTCTATCTTTTATTTCTTTCTTTTACAAATTTCGGGATTTGTTTTACAAATTTTTTCATAACTTTTACTAAATATTGCTAACATCAGTTTTCCGATTTTTTATAGGGACACTCAATCCTTACGTACATCGTGACGAACCTATAGTTTTAAATGTCCCTTAATACATACAAAATAATACCGATACAGCTGTCCCCAAAACAATAGCTTGTTATCCCAGCAACGCCGTAAGCCGAGGTCCGTGTCCCGCAGGGTTGTTAGTATGTAATACTAATTTCAAGCCTAGCTGGGGGCGTCTGTTGGCTTCGCCAGAAATGACCGGTTAAGCAACCACATTTGTGCCAACCACAATGTCTGCGAGAAGCCCATATAAAAATAACTAACAAAGCCAAGGCAAACAGCAACTACCTTTAATTTTCTAATACCTTTAGTTTTCTTACCGCCTTCACAATTTTTTACAGTCGTGCCATCCGACACAAATCGGTAAAAGAATCCGCTTCTATGAAAATTAGTTTTTATGCGACAAAAGTCATTCTAATACTTCAAGTCGAAGTTTTGGAATTCGATTGGCATTTACAAAGATTGCCAGTGCGATTTATGCCAATTTAGAATAAAACCTCATTGCTAATTAACGTATCTATGTTGACATTAACCTTAATGATGATACGCCCACAGCCTACGCCTTTAAGTTTAAGTTTCAAATTATAGCGTTACCAGTTTAATCTCCCCTGGAGGTCGTAAAAAACGACTAAGGGACAAAACCGGAGAGATGAGCAGAAGCGTCCCTTCTGTGTAACAATAGCCATACTGCGCTCACCTATCCGCCAGTCAAGTGTGGTGAGTACTGGCAAATTCCCCCCAAAATGATGACACAATTGTTTAAATCTGTAGGGGAGACCCTTCGGCTAATATATGATGATGATGAATCACTTAAATTCGGACCGGAAAATCGATTGGTCTAGGAAAACCTCTCTTTGTTCTGTCAAAGGGATGGCTCCATGTGAAGGAGCTACTTATCTTCGTACCTGATTAAAAAGCTTGGCTAAAACCAGTTCTTTTTAAAGAAAATTGTTTATTTGTATTAATGTGTGGGTACCCTAAAAATAATTAAATAGAACCGCCGAAAAGAGATACGAGAAAAAGGAAACTAAAAATAAGTTTCCCTTTATCTCTCAACGTTTAAGTGACGTTTTGCGGTTTTGCTCGTCCAAGATAACTCGCTATTTATTTGTCCGCCCCGTCTCTACACAAAAGAGTGATCTTATCTAAAAATGTTACTTTTCTCCCGATCTCTAGGTAGAGTCATTGTTTCTTTATTGTCGTGTTTGTCTGTTGTTTATCTACCTATATCTTTGTTCTTTTCCCCTGGGGGTTACGCCAAACTTGAGTAGTAAATTAATTGTGATAAAGTTGAAGTATTTATTCAGATTAAACCTCTGGTATAGGTATAGGATACGATTTTGATATATAAGATAAAGATAAATTTATTACCAAACTAAACACATAATTTGTTCAATGCAAAACAATACAGATAGGTTTGAATTTTTTAGTGTAGTATGGTAAAAGGAACGGACTCAGCTATGTTGGCAGTGCGCAGTGATTAAACCACGCACGGGTCAATGCTGGTTTTCAGTCCGTCCCCTTTATTACGAATAATAAACAACAAGAAAGACTGCGGGTTCTACAGAAAAATAAAATACAAAGAAACTTACGAAATTAAAATCAAAACAAAACTTTTGCAAAACAAATAATTAATACTTTGGTAAATGAAATATTTCCCGTATCTATTGTTTGTTGAGTGGTTTTCCTGCGCATCATAGAAATAAAATAAATAAAGTAAGTAAGTGATTAACAATAGAGGTGAAAATTTGACAAAACTGACAAGTGAGAAACAGTAGAAATTTTCGTTTGAGTCATGTGAATAAGTGTGGTATTTGCTATAGACGCGTTACGTGTGTAAATATAGTATTATGTTTATGGCAATTTCTAAGGTACAGTACTTAGGTTAGGCTAGTGTACATAGGGAAGCACTTTGTTTACACATACATCTATATATATATATATATAAATATATGTAGATGTATTTTTTTGTTACTTTATTATTGTATACCGATTTGTCGGTCCAGTAGTATTTTTCTTACTTTCAATTTAAATAAAGCTTGAGACGTTTTATTTTATTTACATATTTGTGTAAAGGCTCCGTGATCCGAGTGGTTACCGGTAAAAAAAACAGACCGTCTCTCTCTATCCATGGGTATCGTAAAAGGTGACCAAGTGCAGATACCCAGAGGGTGGGCAGCATATCCCCTCTTGCACACTAAGAACAACACACTGCAATCACGAATTCGCCTGCCAAGTGTCAAGCCAAGTGGATTTTTACAGGCTGATCTGTGTGTGGTTGTATGTTTTCCGAGTGTGTGTGTGTATGTGCTAGTGCGTGCGTGCGTGCGTTATATTAGTCCGGCTTTTGTATACGGTGGGGGAACTCTCCAAGCCGATTAAATGATGAACACCGGCGGCGGCGACATCTTCATGCAGTCTGGTACGAAAGGCAAATGGTAGCCTATGGATGGTCACTGTTATAGCAACTTCTATCCGTGGCTGGAATTAAAATGCCCGGTGTGGTTGGTGGAGTGGCTGATATAGCCGGCTGCTGCGCTCCGGGTCGCAGATTCGATTTCCCAACGGAACAAATATTTGTACGATCTGCAGATAGATGTTCTGGCTCTGAGTGTATTTGGATGTGGAATTTGTCTCTATAAACGCACCCACGACACAGGAGAAATCCTAGTGGGTGTGAAAGTTTTTTTTTTTACCGTTCTTAACCTATGATGTTTTTTTTTATAAGTGTAGATGCGTTGACCACACTCTATGATGGTCACATGAAAATAAGGTAATTACCCAGAGTTCACTTAGCCACGCACCGATCAGTGTCGTGGCTCGACGTGAATCGGAGACATGATTCAGTAACATATAGCGGAAAAATAATGCCATAATAATGACGTAAACTGCTACTGTATTAAATTATCGACACGGCAAATTCCCTACTAATTTCCAACGAAAAGGATATTTCCTGTCAAAACCAATATTTAAATTAAAACTTAATTATCTGATCACTGATAATAGTGGTATGAATAAATCAACACTGTTGTGATCCTAAACAAATAGGAAAAATAGTAAAAGCAAAATATATTTTGGCAGATAATAAAGGTATAATACCAGCGCTGCAGCTTAAATTATTGCAGCATATGCTGGAGATAGGGTCCTTTTTTTGCCTCGTACAGCACTATTGTTATCATATATATTATAATTTCTTAAGTTTGCACTGTCATTTGTACGAGTCCAAAATAAAACAGTTTATTTCTTTCTTTCTTTATTGTGTACATCTACTTAAGTTAAATCGTCATGCAACATTTGTATCTTTATTTGTGGTGCCCGGATCAGCAAAAGGACGTCCACTGCTGAACAAAGCCTCCCCCATAGATTTAGAAAGAAAGAAAGAAATATTTATTTTGATCACAACACAAGAGACACGATTGTAAAAACAGGGACATAGATAACAATATTTAAAAATATAAAAATGTACAAGTCCAAATAAAACTAACGTAAACCTTCGTAGGTACCTAATAATATATGTCTCACGGTTGGACCAAATAGGTGTCCAGATCAGCTTCATGCCAGGCTTAAGTGCCGGACGCTGGTTTTCATCTGGAACCTTATGTACACCACGGATGTCACGTATGACATAATACAAAATGTATTATGATTTATGTTGTGTGTAATGAATGCATGAATGGAGTGTGTAATAATTGTGCTGAGTATCAGTGTAGTAAATAAGAAATGAAGAAAGTTATTTGTTTATAATGTATTAAAAAGTACGTACTTATCTAATAATATTAAGGCCGATTTATTATTAATATTTTTCCACAGCTGTCGTCATTTTGGGGGCAAATTTCCAGAACTCACCACGCTTGGTTGGTGAGCGCAGAACGGTACCTAGCACAGAGGAACCTTGCTGCCCATCCCCCTCGGTTAATGTCCCTTAGTCGCCTTTTACGACATCCGTGGGAGGAGATGGAGTGGTGCTATATTTTTATCTGAACCATACTCGGCATATACGCTATGATATAATATATTTATAATGATGCAAAAAAGAATTTCTTGCTAATCTTCTCTTCTTCTTCGTTCTTTTTACGGTGCCCCATACTAAGATTGCTCCTGTGTCGGGGGTATTTTACAGACATAAATCTCAGATGCATGAACACTCAGACCCGATACAACTACCTGTATATCATACAAATATACACATAGAGTGCAGAAGGCCAGTTCTTTAGCCACTACGCCAACAGAGCCGCCAGTTATGTCGTAAACTACACAGATCATTTTTGTCAGTGTGCAATGCTGCGATGCATTATACAAGAACTGCTGGATTGATTTTTATCGACACTGACTACCTCATATAAAACGAGATTTTATCGTACCTATAATATGTGGTTATATAGGGTCTTACTTTAATAATGGAAAATATTTTAGGAGGTAAATCTATAGGTTGCAATGATGCGTTTTAGCAAAATAAATAAACGTAACATCAACCTTTATTTTGTCAAATAGTACAGAGTAAGTAAATCTTTCGCTAGTCGAATGTTTGAATATTGATTTATTTATTATCAGTAAAACCGATACTTGATATTTGAAATGAATTCGATACCATTCATAGAGCCTAGCCTTAAAATATTTTCCATTATTAATGTAAGACCCTATATATTGGTGGTATAGGTTGGTTGTTTCTTACAGTCATCCTCCGAGATGTGCCTAAAGGCGCGGCATCAATATTTGAGTTCCTGGAGCCTCCCTAGGAAGATGGGTGAGAAGATGACCACTCCGGTGGTTTTAACCGATAGGAGTCCGGCATACCCCTCCGCCCTTTCCCGGGGCGGAGGAAGTACATGACGTATTTCCACCGGCCCAATAAAAAAAATAAAGGTTGGTTGTTTCTAGTAAACCATGAAGCTCTTCCATTATGTAGTTTTATAAAAGATCCACGCGTAGCTTCGCTGTATGCTATACTGTGCACACAGTATACGCACGATGCGCTGTACGTCCGCCTCCGTGCGGGATCGGCCATCTCCCTGTCCCGCTCTGCGGTCTTCATCTGCAGCATGACGTTCTCATAGACGGAGACTACTGCACTGCAATTTTCATGCTCTGCCAACATAGCCGGCACTACTACCGGTTGAGAGAGATCTTTTCCGATTTTTACAAACTCGAAATGTAGGTTAATAGATTCTCATATGTGATGTGCCACCTTTTTTTTTATTGATCCGGTGGAAATACCTCATGTACTTCCTTCGCCCCGGGAAAGGGCGAAGGGGCATGCCGGACTCCTACCGACTAAAACCACCGGAGTGGTCATCGTCGGCACCGAAGGGTGGCTCCAGGAACTCGAAAGATCTCCATCTAGAGCCACCCGTTGGTGCCACGCCTTTAGGCACATCTCGGAGGACATGACTGTAAAGTGGTCATCCCCTCTAGTGGATGGAAGGCGACTGTAAAGAGGCCACCCCCCCAGGCATCTCTCGCGGGGATTGTAAAAGATTATGTGATGTGCCACCTAAAGTAAACTCCCGTAGCAACATAAAATAGAGCATTTGTAATCATTCATTCATTTTCGTTTGGATAATGGCCAGCATTCGCTAATTGATGCCTCTGACGAAGTGGTATTTCTTAGTCAAGTTAAATCTCATATTTTTATATCTCAAATAAAGTAAAAGATCGATTAAAACTAAAAACTCTTCAAAAAACACATCTTTGTTTCGTTCCAACCGTGACCAGAAAACGAAGTTGTCTCCATTATATTATGAGAGTGAAAGATATTGAATTATCTTTGAGAGGGTATAAATCTTCTGGTACGTCGGTATTTGAAAGGCATTTGTCCTTTTTCCGTTGGCAAAAAAATCCTTTTGTCTGTTTTCAATCAAAAAGGGGCGGGTGCTAGGGATGGCAAATCTGTCCCAAAATTGATGTCATGTACGGAAATAAAATTGTGTCCCATGTTTGTGCATTAAGCTTTCCAAATTCACAGATTGAACGTTAAAAGGGTTTTGTTTTTATGGCGACACCTTTTTCCACGATTCAATAAATGTAAAGGAAACTGTTTGATTAAAAATTGGATAGAATGTCTTCAATTTGGCTCGCTGTTTGAAGTTTGTCGACCTGCGATTTGATTCATAAATCTATTCGGATCGTTTGATTTATATTCGGCATATTGGTTTATTAGAAAAAAGAAATATCTACAATGTTTTTATTTGTAATGATAATTATGTATATTAGGATGCTGGTAACTGTCATTCAAATCATAACAGCAGTTGTAACTATAAACTTGACACACAGTATTCCTGTAGTAGAATTCTCCGCTTCGAAGTAAAATATTTGCATTTTCATCATAAAGCAATTTTCAATTATGTTTCCTTTATCTCTAGGCCTCTAATTATAACGTATGCATGTCAGCTTCAACCCAAATCATAAAAAAGATTATATGAATATTAGAAATGTTAACATCTATATTGCTTTTTTATTTAAATACCTAAATTCGGATAGGCATACTCATTGTATCTACATTAGAGCCAGCCCTAGCCCGACACAATATGAAGCAGTCGCTCAAAATCAGATAGGCTTCAAGACATATGTTACACACAAATGACATTAGGCTAAACATCTACCTGACATATTCTGTGTAAACAATGTGGTACAAACCCTGACAAAACGTTCCAGACTTTTTCTTTTTTCCATATTCTGACAGAGATTTTTGCAAATACTTTTGTAGGCAAAAATGTTTATGAGGCACTCAGACCTCCTTCAACATGCGTGTTTTCAAGCTTGGTGTCAGTTTTAGCAATGTTGTTTCGATTTACATTCAATCAGGCTTCGATTTTTTATAGTCTCAATTTCCGATGTATAGATAGTGAGCACAGCACCACTCCATCTCCCGTGGAGGTCATAAAAGATGACTAAGGGACTGTAAACTAGAGGGATGGGCAGCAGCATCGCTTCTGTGGAATAGCAGCCACTGGCAAACTCACCTTAAAATTACGACACATTTATGAAAATCTACGGGGGAGGTCTTTGTCTAACAGTGGACGTCTTATAACTGGTATGATGTAATATCATAAGTGTTGTAGAACCCCTAACTTTGAGAAGAGGCTTTACCTCCTTGTGTGTGATCACTGCTTGTACAACGGACAGTGTTCTAAGGGATTGTTTGTTAAGCCAACGGCCACTTTCTGCCATCGCATCTCTCGCCATAGGTGGGAAGTTAATCCACATACCCCAGAGCCAAAATGGTCTTCTACCATATGGTTTCAGAGGAACTTCTTCCCGCTCATGTTGTAGAATCAGCTCCAACAAAATGCAGCATAGCGCTTTTCGAAAAGGTCGTAAAAAGCTTCGGCACAGCGCCACTGAGACCTCTGATGTTGCAAGCGTTCATAGGTTATGACAACCGCTTACCATTAGGCAGGCCATATGCTTATGCATATGCTGATACTGAAAACCAGCGCTGTTGATGTTGATCTTATCTCAACGCTGCAGCATAATGCTGAGTGTCAGCCATTTTCTGCACACTAGCGGTGCACAATTATTTTAATTTAATCATAGTTTTATATAGTATAAATTAATATTATGTTGCTTTAATAGAAATTTAAATCTCTTGCCAACATTCACGCACTAAACAGAGCTGGAAATGTTGTATTACTTTTCTTTTTTATATGTGAATAATGATAGCCTGGACTCCAAGTCCTTTGGCGAGGTCCATTAATAAATAGCGTGAGTGTTGCAAGGAAAATAAAATGTTTTATACTTTGGTGTTAATATTATGCGCGTCTCTGTGGTGTTCAGAAATAAATACTTTTTCTTTCTTTCTTTCTTTCTTTTTTGCCACTTTAGTGGTATAAAAAAAACATGTGTAACATTCCTAATATTACGTAGAAATCCTGCAGGCTAAAATCTATAGACGTATTCCAGATAACGTATGTTCACGCACACTGGTAGAACGCTTGGCAAACGGGGTGGCCATCGCAGTTGAGTAATAAATGTACTCAAAAGACGCTGCTGGCCCTCCTCCGGTTAATCCCATAGTCACCTTTTACGACACCCACGGGATGAGATTGGGTGGTATTCTTAGCCGGTACCACTTAAGCTTTAACGGCCGAAATGAATAATCAATCTAATCCAAACTCATTGATTAAGGGTTTGTCTGTTATTTGTATATCAAATATCCTAAACCATATATATAAGATCCTAACAAAAAAGCAGATCAATTACAAAATATTTAATCTAAAGATTTTGGATTAGGTTAGTTATTAATTTCAGCCGTTTGTAGACAACGAACATGTAATCACTATATTGCTGATGTCCATTCGTGGGATTGCTACTTACCAACAGATAGGTGAACCGTCTCTTGTTTGCTGTATATTTTAAAACTCTTTTACTAGCTTCACTCCTGACTATGTAAACAAATCTTGGAAGACAACATTCCTTTCTTTTTTCTTTTAAAAAAGATAGAATTTTAACGTGTATATGTAATCTGGATGACAATACAATGATCTGTACCATAGAACTGATCTGATGATGGAGCCAGGTGGTGGATAGTTACATCTTCAATGGCTATTAGTAAAAGTATAGGTAGCAATATCATTGGCCGCCTTACATTCACCCCTCCGAGAAGTGCCTATAAGTGTTGCACCAGTGCGGCTTTAGGGTGATCGTACGAGGACCTGAATCCCCCCCTTTCGGTGCCGAAGATGACCGCTCTAGTGGTTTTAGCCGATAGGAATCCAGCATACTCCTTCACTCTTCCCCAGGGCGGAGGAAGTTCATGAAGAATTTCAATTAGGTGACTACTAAAAAAAACGGTGGCAATATAATAATCATAATCATTTCAGCCGAAAAACGTCCACTGCTGGACATAGGCCTCTCCTAAAGATTGCCACATTAACGACCGGTCTGGGTTTATGTGCTCATTGCGGGGTTTAGCCATTATTTGCGCTATGCTTAGCAGGTAAGTTGGCAAACGCTCTTGCACTCGCAATATTTTTTTTAAACTCACTCTAAGGTCGCAGCTGTCCGTTCTCCGGCTATCCCCATAGGGTACTATCATAACCTGCACCACACGGTAATATCATATTGAAAAACATCTTCTTAGTTTTTTTTTTATGTTGCTTAATAATAGTAATAAACCTATACGCAAAAGCACAATTCATAAAACTTATAATGCTGAATATTTCAGTAGTAGTTATCCGCTGCAAGAACTTACTCTCTTAGTTGGTAACTTTCGCACTTAAAGATAAGTTAGCTCCAGATATTTTAAGCGGGCTTTTGTAGGGTTAAGCTAGTATTATAATAAAGGACGATGACTTGAGAAGTTTCTTCGTCTGGCGAGTGGATCATGGCATGTAATTTGATGTTGAAAGGTTATATAAGGTCTTATTTTAAGAATCCGTGATATTTTGCATGGTGTCTTACTAACAGCTAAAATTAGTAATCAATCTAATCCAAAATCTTTGGATTTGGGATTGAGACTTGGACTGGACTATGGAAAGGCAGCATCACCGTTCTGTCTCTTAAAAAACTACAACACTACAATCACCGCCTGCCAGGCTTGGTGATTATGGGAATGTGAAAGTAGCACCACCCATCTGTTCCCGTGGGCATCGTAAAAGGTGACTATGAGATTAAACAAAAGATGGGCAGCAGCGTCCTTCAAGTACATTTACAACTCAACTGCGTCCGTCAGGTGCGGATTATCGCATAGAGCACACAACATAAACCCAGATCGGTTGGTGTGGCGATTTTAGGAAGAGGCTTATGCCCAGCTGTGGACGCTGTTCGGCTGAAATGATGATAATGACGATGACCGTCCATTGTATGGGTCTTCGGGGCTCTTGTCAGCAGTGAGCGATTACGGGCTGCTATGGTATGATCTTCTTAGCGCATGTCGGGACGAACACGGACCCAGTTGAAAAAAAAATTATAGTTTAATCATCATCACATCAGCTGAAAGACGTCCACTGCTGAACAAAGATCCCTCCATAGCTTTCCACAATGACCGGTTACATGCCGCCAGCATCCAATTTTAGATAATATCGCATTAGAATCTATTTTTAATCTTGGTGAAGTTTGGATTGAAAATAAGTACCTATACTTCTGTGTGCATCTTTGAAAGTACCAACAGATGTTGTTTATAAAAAGTCCGCAAAGTCTGAATGTTTTAGAATTATTTAATCAGTCATATCAACCAAAGGACGTCCACTGCAGAATAAAGGCCTCCCCCACAGATTTCCTAAATTTTTCGTCAATTTGGGGCAAATTTTCCAGTACTCACCACACTTGGCAGGCGGTTTGGTGAGCGCCGTATGACTACTGTTCCACAAAAGGGACGCTGCTGCCCACATCCTGGTTTAGACCCCCTTAGTCGCCTTTAACGATATCCGCGGGAGGAGATGGTAGTCATATTCTTAATCCGGACACCATACAGATAACTCAGTAATTAGGTCTTCAAGACACTAACACGTCATATCCATTGTTGAATTTTAGTTCAACTTCTAAGAATACGAGTATGATACACGATTCTTGGCATCCTCCCAAAAGCTAGTTCCATTAAAACATATTTGCGCTGATTAAAAATTATTTATTATACGATGATATACCGAAATGAAACTATTTCAGAATTCTGGCACCAATTAGTATTTGATAGATGAAATACCAAAACATTTATGTATAACATTAGGTTAAATTACGAGAGACTTATAAATCATCATCATCATCATGTCTGCCAAAAGTACGTTTACTGCTGAAAAAAGGCCTCTCCCATAGATCTCCACAACGACTGGTTACATGCCGTGTGTCGCCATTTTGGGTGGAATTTTCCAGCACTCACCACGCTTGACAGGCTGTTGCACAGAACAGTTCCACTGTTTAGAGTACCTCAGTTATTTTCCAAAATGGCCACCACTACAGGCGATACTGAGCAACACCGGTGTGAGTGACTCTGGGTGTCGAGAGGTGCGGCACCGGTTTCACCGTCGCGCGTCTCGAAGACTCGGAGCGGGTTACCCCCGTTATAACGCAATTAGACACTTCCAGCCCCGAGCATATAGCTCTGGCGGCCCACCTCTGATCGGCTAACTAAGGCAAGCCAGAGTTGAAAATACTGCGGGCACTCCAACCTACCAATAAAGGTAAGCTAGAGGCGAGGCCCTGAACGACTCTCTGGAGCGTTGTTTGCCGCTCACAATCAGCTCGCACAAGCTGCCCTGTGTTCTGTAAGCTTCTTAATAGATCTCCTTATGATATACTTTTTTTATATCAAGCAGCTGCTTCAATTTACCTTATTTCGTGGTGAGATAACGACTGCCCATTGATTATAAATATTTATTATAATCCGCGCACCACACGGTTAACATTACGGATTAATTAATAGTAGCGGTAGTGTATTAGTAGAATTATGAGGCTTACATTTAACAAAAATTGAATAAATCTTTCTCGAGATCTTACCCGAGACTAATAAATATTATGTTAAAAGTTGTTGACATAGCTGAAAAGATTAGTAAGTTGAAGTCGCAATGGGCGGGCACATTCCACGTGGAACCGATGGCCGTTGGGGCAATAAAGTTTTGATGATGATCACTCTCTAATCCCAATTTTATCTTAATTTCGGCCTAATAAAGTCCACTGCTGGACACAGACCTCCCTCAAAGATCACCACAACGACCGATATGGGTGTGTTGTGGGCTCATTGAGGGGTTTTGCCATGATCGCCACGCTTGGCAGGCGGGTTGGCGATCGCAGTTAAGTTACGTTTGATTTAAGCAACAATTTACTAGTTAAACCAGCCATGTGTTGCTGAGGCCGAAGTATAAGTTAAATTTATATTATAGTAAATGAAATACAGTGAAATTAGTCTTGCTTTTTAATTATATGGCAAAACAACGTTTGCCGGGTCAGCTAGTACTAATTAATAAATAAAAATGCAGGCTTTTACTAACAATTCCTTAATTGAAGAACAGCAGTTACACATTACCCGATCTTAGATATCGAATCCAGACTTCACCACTCAACAGCCGCTTACCGAATAAATATTTTTACTTTATTAAAAGTATGGCAAGTTTGGCACAGTGGTCGAACGATTGGATATGTACGTTGCGGGTCGTAGATTCGATTTCTGCACGGAACAAATATTTGTATACACCTACAGACAGTTGTTCCGGGTTTGGGTCAAAGTCAACGTCAAATTTTTTATTTCAAATAAACCAAATATTGGCCCTTATGATACGTCAGAATCTTCATCAGAGTTTATTAGTCTCATCAGCCATACATCGTCCACTGCTGAACACAGGCCTCCCCCATAGATTTCCACAACTGTGTCATCATATTGGGGGGAAATTACCAGTACTCACCACGCTTGGTAGGCGGGTTGGCGAGCGCAGAAAATCTACTGTTCCTCAGAAGAGACGCTGCTGCCCATCCCTCTGGTTTAGTCTCTTATTCGCCTTATACGACATCCACGGGAGGAAATGGAGTGATGCTATATTCTTAATCCGGACACCACACGGACATCCGGACACCACACGGACAGAGTTTATTAGTAGCAATTGATAAATGCTACTATCTTCCTCCTGGCTCCATCATAAGACCCTCGTTACAAGTTAAAACGAACCAAAGGAGTCCAAACCCGTGGGGATAACTAGTAGCCATTGAAAAGTTCCACTATTAATCTCCTTGTTCCATCATCAGATCAGTTCAATGGTGCCAATTATTCTATTGTTATCCAAACTACGATACTACGATAAGAAGTAATTTGAAATCAACTTCCAAGATTTATTTACATAGTTACAAGTAAAACTCACAAAACGTATTGACCAAACAAAGACAACAGTAGAATACATTACATCTAACTACTTCATTTTTCTTAACATATTTTAAAGTATATTCATTTCTCTTCAAGTCCGAACTCTTTCAGCGCTCACATCATAATCATAAATCCCAAACTAAATATTAAATAAAGTTTTTTGACGTTCTATTTTCGTCTGAGTTTTTTGATGGAAGTCCACCCTCTAATAACATCTAGTTGAATGAACTCTGTGTTTATACAAACACTCTGATTAATATTTTCTCGTCTAATTTTATGTGGGAGTAAAATAAATTACTAAAATGTGTCAGTTACAGACGCACACTGCCGGTCTAGAATGTTCCAACCTCATTACATTCAAGTCGGCATGACTTAGAACTAAGTTAGGACTTATCTATTAGTATTACCCGCACTAACCCGATTATATGTCTGCCCCAGTAGCTGTGGAAAAAGATAAAAATTCAATAAAATCCACCTTTATTAATGTTGAATTCTGCCTATTGATAATTTGGCAGCACACTTAAACGATGGCTATCAAGTAATTATAATAAGACGAATATAACCAATGTTTGAAAACTGCCATATTTGCATATCTTACTCCGCTTGTTTCCAACTTAATGGCCTATAAAATGTTTTGATAAAGGCTAAGGTAAGCTTTGCGCGCTATTCTGTACATGAAAATTTTAAGTTTAATTATTTTAATAATGGCCCGTTATAACAAATTCATTTTGAATTTAATTGTGTTTTATGAGACTTTGCTTGATGGAAATTGAAATTAAAGGAGTGAAAAATTATTAAATTTTATTTTATAAGCCTTTTAGAGTCAGCTAATTAGCTTTTAAAATTTACAGTATTGTGGATAATTTACTCGTTTTATTATCCCATAAAGGCAGTAAATAAATAACAGCTTTTTCATTTATACAATATCTAAGTCCATCGGGAATAGTATAGTCATTTTCGAAATCACTTTCAACAAAAAAACAACAACACCTCTTTATGGCATTAATAATATACAGGAAGCAGATTTATTCTTCTACAACACTTTAATATGGTAGAGTACTGACCTCATTTCATCATCATCACCATCTCATCCGAAAATCATCAACTGGATATAGGCCTCTCCAAAGATCGCAAGGTGATCGATCTAACTCATGGGTGGTCTGCCCACGCTGTGTTTTCCGGGACGCATAATATAAAACTGGTTTTCAAACTAGTACACACGGCTACACGTCAAGCTCGACACTCTATAGAACCATAACTATACTATATGCGATGCACGAAATTGTACGAATGGAACTGCCTATCGTGGCATCGGCCGATGCACAATCACAGCATTTGTTGCTTTACGCATTAATTAAGTATTTATTCTATTTATTCAATAACTAGCGCTTTGTCCGCGACTTCGCTTAGAATTAAGAATTTCCCATACAAACTTCAACATCCCATTTAACCTCTTTAGGGGAAGATTATTATGCCTATGTTGTTCCACTGGGTTCAAGCTATCTCACACAAAATATACACTTATTATTATGTGTACAGATTAAAGTTGTTTGTATTGTACAAAGGAAGTAATCTAGCGATAAAATGGAGCAGCTCATCTCTTGTCATGACCATAATATATGGAAATGGAATGGAATGAAAAATTATATAACTACGTATTACCGTTGCTTAAGATACAACAAATAGTAGGCTTACGGATTTCACGTGTAGCCGTAAGAGCCTCTATTCATATTAATAACTTTTTTGTCGGAGGTAATAGTTGACTCCAACATTATGGCTATAATTTCAATTAATTTTTCACATAATAATTAATATACGTCATATACTCTGTAACCGTTATTTGAATATACAATATAGTATAGCCACCAGACTTAAAGAACACATAGCTGACGTCAAGCATAGACGCACCACAAAGTCCGCAGTGTGTGAACATGCCTTAGGCAAACCCAACCATTTTCTTCGATTTGATCATCCTCAAGTCCTTGCGAAAGAGAACCGTTATGTACCAAGAATGTTTCGCGGGCTATTGAAATTAAAAAGCATCCAAATTTTAATAGAGAAGATGGTTGGCAGATACCACCTGTTTGGAATCCGGTTATTAAATTAATAAAATCCCAAACAACACACCACACTAAAAAACATCAAGACACTGTGAGTGATTACTGCGTGCATTGAAACAATTTTTGATTAGTTTTGTACGGTAGATAAAATAACTTTTTAAATATGTAACGACGCTTGTCACCTTAGTCATCCTGCGACCACGAACCCTGCAAAGTGTTCGAAACGTCAGGAAAAACAAAAATCAATAATACACGCGATTTAATCCGTTTAAAATTATAATGAATATACATCATGAGCAAATATTAATTTAATGCCCAACACGTAAAAAAATATAGAGTGAATCCCGTTTGAGAATCACTCACCATCTGATAGTGAGACGCTTCGATGGACCGTTTCCTTTAGAGGCGTTTACGTTAAATTTAACTTGATATACCGATATACATGCGAGTAACGTGTATGTCAATAAACTGAACTAGAATCAGTAAACTCTGAATATCATATAAAAGCGCCTAGAATATACTTAGGATTTAGTTGAAGGAACGCTTCTTATATACAGATTTGAAACAATATAGTATGTGGAACGTGGTGCTAGATAGAGATAGAAACGGCATGGTTGGTGCAGTGGCTGATACAGTCAGCTGCTGCGTACCGGGTTGTGGGTTCGATTCCCGCTGTTGTTCCGGGTCTGGGTGTATTGTGTGTGGAATTTGTGTTTGTAAACGCACCCACGACACCGGAGAAATCCTAGTGTGGGGCAACGCTTTTTAAATGAAAATAAAAAGACTAGATGTTGTAAAGAAATAAAAAGAAGAAAGAAGTTATTTTTGCACCAATACCGACGGACACAACTAAAATAAGTAAATATGTAATAGGAACAAGACTGGCAACATAGAAACAACAATTAAAATACTTTAAGCAAACACGCTTACGTAATAAACTTAAAAGTGCACGCTTAATATGCTCATGTCATATTTTGATTAATAAATTTACCATTTAACACTATAAAACAAAACTATGGCTTTATATTATAAAGTAATGTGCCGCCATCGCTCTTAATAAATGATTTAAAAAAACAATAAGAACCATATTTAAAATCATTAAGAAGAGTTTCAGATAAACAAAATTCTGAAGAGAAATAAAAAACGAAGTCAAACCAATGAATGGTTCGCGAGATATCATGTTAACATGCGTACATTAAGTCCGCCTCTGTACTGGGGTGCAATTTTCTAAGCTCAAACATCCATACATCCTTGAATACAAAATTGAAATAACGGTGATAACCCAATTTTGTATTTGCTAAGACTGGTCCTCGTGGCTTACCTTCTGCAACGTGTCTTTGAATAGCTTCAGTCATGTCTTAGCGAATACTGAATTGGTTATACACCGTTATTTCGATTCTGGATTCAAGGATGTATGAATGTTAGAGCTCAAGGAATTACACCCCTGCTGTTGCTGCATAAAGTTTGAAATAAATAAATACATCCCAACGTACAGACCTATAATTATAATCTTTTTTTTAAATATTAGCTTATCCACCGCAATTACTATAAGATTTTTCGATGTTATGTCTTCTTGCGAGTGATTCGATATTATTAACTTAATATCAGTGCGCAATTAATACTTTGAAATTTTAGAGCTCAACCTTCGCGCTGCGTTCAAGGTGTGTAAAATAATAATACAAATAATTAACTAACTTTACTTTAATAAAGCATCTAAAGAAAATCTGTCTAGTATTGGAATGCGATAGTTTTTAAATGTTAGGTACGGCATACCTAGGCTGTCAATAGTGTAGCTACAACCGCACCCATGACCATGTCAACCTTGTCATGGCGTGGTCCTCATGGACTTCCTCCGCCTTGGGAAGGCTGGAGGGGCATGCCGGACTTTTACCGGCCGACCTCACGGTGTCACGGTGTGCTTCCACTTACTGGCTGGGGGCGAGGTAAATTCACTGGCTTTTCATACCCTTCACGCGGGATATAACTGCGCTTACACATTGAACTGTAGTACCATCCCAGTCGAACCCCTTGCCTGTACTAACCCTATACTTCATTGATTGACTGATAACAAATGACAATCATTATAACAGCTAGTACAGATTCACTGACGAACATGAGCGTACTAAACAAAACATATCTAGCATAATTTATACATACCTATTTAATTATAGTTTGATTGTGGCGTAAACTCTCAGAAAAACTTATGTACGTTATGATATATATATTAGATAGTTCGTCAGGCTCTTCATTGGCTACCTGCGGGTCTATAACATTTCACATCTACACTGGACCCTACTCCTACACACGCGTAACGTAATAAAGAAGTCTTTAAACATATATTTTTTCAGGTCAATCACACAGCACAAACTACAGCCTCTACCATATAGGCGCGGTTGCAAAACCATCAGTACGTGCATTCTCCCAGTACGGGAAAATCGACGACCTGGTGAAAGAAGGCGATGATGAGCAACAAGTCTACGATCTGTTTTCCTCGCCATCAGTCGGTGCTGGTATAGGGGAAACTGAGAACATGGTGTTTGTTGATGGTGGTCATAACTTGGTAAGGACATCACTACATTTTAAGAAAGGGCATAGAATATTCTACATGTTTCTAATTTCATTTAATTCCGTGTGGTGTCCGGATCAACAATACAGCACCACTCTATCTCCTCCCGTTGGATGTCGTAAAAGTCGACTAAGGGCCTCTAAACCAGAGGGATGGGCAGCGGCGTTTCTTTTGTGGAATTGTTACCATACTGCGCTCACCAACTTGCCTGCCAAGCGTGGTGTGTATTGGCAAATACCCCCAAAATGTTAACACAATTGTGGAAGTCTATGGGGGAGGCTTTTGTTCAGCAGTGGACGTGTAAATGGCTGATATGATGATGATGATTTCTAATTTCGTCCGGCCTAGATATTCCCAGATTTCATCATGACCAAAGATTCGTCGTGCGTAACGTCTATATTCCTTGAGGAATTAAGCAGAATTGTACAACTGTACCGTGCCGTGTGGTGCCGGCTCAGAATACCACCACTCCATCTCCTCTCGTGGGTGTCGTAAAAGTCGACTAAGAGATTAGCCGGAGGATGGGCAGCAGCGTCCTTCGAGTAAATTAACAACTCAACTGCGATCGCCAACCCGTCTGCCAAGCGTGGCGATTATGGCAAAACCCCTCAATGAGCCCACAACACACCCATATCGGTCGTTGTGGTGATTTTTGGGGGAGGCCTGTGTCCAGCAGTGGACTTCATTCGGCCGAAACGTACAACTGTATAGAAATCCAAAACTAGCTATTAACGGTACTTTGCGCTTTTGACAAGTGTCGTTTACCAGGAGAAGTTTCAAACATCGAAATTTGACTGAAATTTGCCTGCAGAGAGAAATATCATATATTTGTATCAAGTGTGCTCTAAATAATACAGAAATTCTAGTATTGCGCTGCCATAAAATTATTTGTGGCAATTTATATTGCGTACACTCACATCTTAAGTCTTCTTTAGACCAGAAATGCAGGTCATAGCAGATGCTTAATGTTGCAGGTATCCCTCATGTGTCGCATGATCCCATCACCTGATTGGTTCATTGGTGTGGATGGCGTCAATCTATGTATAGATTCCTCCTGGGTGGATGAAATTACTCTTGATGTAAGTAATATTATATTTTCGTCAGTTTACTAGCTGTTAAAGTTACAAATATACACAACGTCTACTTATCTCAAAATACCTTTTATTTTACCATCGAAGGTAAAAAAGCAAACACTTTTCTATTCTATTTTATCAGGTCTTAAAATATTTCAGGACGTTGAACTCACTCTATAAAATTGATTGTAAACAGTTGGAGCCTCTCGACGCGGGGGCGGCCAGCGGGCTTACGTTTACCGCACCGCGCTGGGAGACTACTCCCCCCGACCCTGTCACGAGACACAAGCCGAAGCACCCGGACCATCCAGCTGCTGGTTTCTATTATCCACAGCTGAGAGAATTGCCGGCTATAGCGAAGGTGGCGCTGACCAAAGTATGAGTTTAGTTTTACTAGTGTTGTGATAATTCTGGGTGATGACACAGGTATATGCTCCTCAAGGATCCTGCTGTAGAATTACAGACACGCTGACTACTAAGCTGCGGGTGAAAAACATTTATAATCACCATTGTAAAGCATACATTTATTTTTAAAGAAAAACACAAACCTTTCTTCTATATAACTTGGTACATGCTTAAACTTGCGGTTTAGCAATGACCTTTAATCATCTAGTAATACGGTTGCTTGAATGTTATTAATGCATTTAGAGTAGGTGTTTTTCTACAGCAATCGTTTTTTTGAAGTTTAAAAATAAAAGTTATTCCTTACTATGGATACTTGCCTACCAGCACCAACCCCTTTGGACTAACTGTGTATAGAAATATTAAACTTTCAATTTACAACTAGACCGCAATGGTGTTCTAAAGCTAAATATATGCAAATAAAGTGCTGTTGCACTTACTTCCTAGAATAGACTAATTGAGGAATTTATCCAGAAAATTTATGCGATTGACTCTGAGTGTAGATCTCGTGGAAACGATACATAAAATACGGTAATTTGCCAACATGCATATATTGGCAGTAGTGATGCAACAAATATGAATACGAACAGACAAATACTTAATATTCGAGTTCACCGAATATTAAAAAATTGAAATTTGTAAACAATATTTGAAAACAATGGATGGCACCCTTAAGCCGTTGCGCTACGATTCATGGCATCATCGTATCAGCCAAAGGACGTCCACTATTAACCAAACACCTCCCAATAAACGACCAGTTTCATGCCGTGTAGCATAATTTTGGGCGGAATTTTCCAGTACTCACCACGGCTGGCAGACGAGTTGGTGAGCACAGAATGACTGCTGTTCCACAGAAGGGATGCTGCTGTCCATCCCTCTGGTTTAGTCCCTTAGTCGCCGACACCCATGAGAGGAGATGAATTGGTGCTATATTCTTAATCCGAATACCACATATTTTGTTGACATTTTATTTTGAGTATTCAAGGCCATCCACAAACGCAACTAAGAAATCTTCCACTGTGACCTCAGAAAGGATATTTTCAACAGCTGGTAAAATTCAAAGATCGAAATTTAATCATAGCCAATATAAAGTTTTTTTAAAACAGGAGATTTTGTAGTTATTGTAGTTCTTATATTTCCTATACTTGTATTTCTATTGACTAGCGTATTTGTCTGTTCGCCTTTGACTTCAGCGTAATCATATTCATCGAATAGCCAATTTAGTATTCGTAATCGTTAATGTAGTATTCGTCAGTGACGCAATTAGTAATTAGGAATGTTTCTTATAATATAAAAAGTCAAATTTAATGTACCATCTAAATCAATCTGATTTAATCCTCCCCTCCGCGTTCCAAATGTTTCAACAAATTATAAACAAAATGGTTGCTTGGAGCGTGCTAGCAGAACTTAAATAATCTATGTAAACAGCATGATATCGATCCCTTTATAACTAGTGCCTAAGCTCTGAGTTTTTTTAGTTAAGCATAAGGTAGAAGTACACTGCGATATTTAGTACATTTTTGTCGTGTGTAATGTAAATGTATAATGTCTAAAAAAAGTGATTTATAGTGCTGTTATCCTGCTTGCTCAAATTTTATTTCTTAGTCAATATCTATAAGCGAAGACTTGTAATTGGCTTTCAAATAACTAAACTTGTGTTATACTTAAGGTTCTCTAGCTGTAAGTCTTCCATGCAATAATTAAATAAATAAATAAAAAACATACCACACTCTCACCGTTCTATACAACTAAATCAGTACAAGTATAACAATATTTCTGGAAATTAGGTCTAACATTACGGCAACGTAGCCCTTTTTATATCCTTATAGTCTCAAGCCTTACATCCTTTCCATTCTCCCAGCATTAACGAAGCGGTCTAATGTAACAATTATGTTAATATACGAACATGATCGCATTATACGGACTATCGGGCAATACTGATACGTAAGTGCTTTAAGTGTTTAATCAAATCATTCTGTTCAGTTACATCCTGTTGCCTGCTAGTTTTATGACTAAGAGGGTGCTAATGCGCGGCGTAATGTGGTTGAATTATAGGAAGTGTAAGTTACTGTAGCGCGTGTGGTGTTTTAGTTTAAATATCCTGTTTTGGAGATATTAATTACATAACTAAACATTTTAATATAAAAATATATAGATCTGTAACTTAACTTTTCAACAAAAAAAGTTGTAAGAATAATTTTATGGTATAGAATCTGCCCCAGGAATACTAGCGAGTCATCATTTTACCGTGTAAAATATTTCTGACATAAGAAGCATAATTCTTACGTATACTTAAAATGATAATTTAAATGTAAATATATGATTAGTATAAGAATATGCTTTGACTTGCAGGTAAAAGAATATTCAACAAAGGAACTAAATGACTTAGCTCGCAAAGAACTCGTTACGGTGCTGAAAGCGAAGGATGAGCATAAAGGACTGCCACGACAAACAATAGTCAATTATAATAATAATGATAACGATTTCAATAAAGAAGTGGAAGGACATGATGTAATGACTCCAAGAAGCAAAGTAGACAAGCTAAAGGATTTAGAAGAAGATCCTGTTGGAACGCCGAGGTCAAATGCACCTGAAGATTATGTAGTCGTCGTGACCAACCCACCGAGTACTACGTAAGTATCCTTCTTCTTCTAACTCCTTGTACTAAGTTAAAAGATTGCATTTACTTCTAAATCTAAAATCATTCCGGTTGTAGTTAAAATTATTGAAGTCTAGATCTTGTTCTCCAGTTCACATCGAATGTGTGCAATTAGGGTTTTCTATTTTAAAACTTTGCTCATTTTTGGTACAATACTTAATAAAAGACCAACACCTGCTGGATGTTTGTCATCGGTGAACAAGATAAGTTGACGGCACGGTTGGTGCAGTGGCTGATACAGTCGGCTATAGCGCTCCGGGTCGTGGGTTCGATTCCCACACGGAACAAATATTTGTATGATCTGCAGGTAGTTGTTTCGGGTCTGGGTGTATTGTATGTGGAATTCATGTCTGTAAACGCACCCACGACACATGAGTAATCCTAGTATGGGGCAACGTTTTTAAAAAAGAAACAAACAAAACAAAAAAATCTAAGAAGAAGAAACAAACACCTCTATAAGTGTTATACTTCTTAACCTTCAAATATTACATTAAGAATAATAACTAATCTATATACACTTTAACATGTCAGAATCAAGTTTGAGTAAGAACGTAAGATTGCTTTCTGAAAAGAGACAAATATTTTATTATACGGCCTGAACACAGAAACCCTCTTGAGCAACATTGAAATTGATAGAATTTCATAGCGTTACTTACCTTTATTACTTTTCCATTAGTATTAACATAAAGACGCGTTTCCATTACACTCGGCTGTTTACCGGTTTCCGATACCCGTAAATATCCAACACACTTATTGACTTATTATCCGCTAGTTCGCACGCCTCTCAAAATAGCCAGAAGTGATGTAGCACTATAGAAACTGTGGTTGATAAACATTTTTTATGAACCAGTTAAGACCTGTTCCAGACATCGTTTAATCCTTCCAGAGCCAGCTTAGACTCTACATCAACGCTCATTAAACCAACCTAAGTCGTAATAATGTCACTAGCAAGGATCCTTAAAAAAAAATCAGTTTACATCCATTAGGATCCGACCATCTAGTCTTTTATTCTCGAGATGTAGTAAGTGCTAAATGTTAAATTAGACATAATGTGGCAAAAAGTGTTACGCTAGATTCGTCGCTGCTTCGCCGCCTTCACGTCGCTTCCAATCTATCCACCTTCCTCCCTGCCAATCCATGCCAATCTAAGCCATGCGAAGCCACGCCAAACAAAGCCAAGCCAAGACAAATTAAGCCAAGCCAAGCTAAACCCGCCATTAATTGTTGGTGACATACTGATATCACTTCCTACCTACATTCACTGTACCGCCTATTGTGAAGGTGCGCACATATCGGAAAACTACAACATTTTTCAATTAATCCTGATGTGTGTATTAGAATAAGCCGTAACTCTGAATAAACGTTTATCAGATATTTGTGCGCTTCAAATTACCACCTCCGTTATAATAAAGAGATATCCGATTTTGTATAATGGAAACGAGAACTGTTACAAAATAGATATCCGGGAGTACAATGGCGTGTTGACAATGCTTAATTGAGAATCCATTTGTTATTTTGCTGTAAACAGTAGGTTTCGAATAAAATATCAATTTGAAATGTACTGTGGCGACACCTACATCGCCAGCAATATAACTACAACTTACAACGACATCTACTCGACTATCAAATGCAACTCTCAATGACGTCAAAAGAATCTTGAATCACGCTATTAAAGTATTCGCGCAACGTAGCATATATACAGTCGTCCAACATCAACCGTTAGGGCTTCGGCCTGCCAGGCATACCACCCGCCTGGTCGGAGGATCCTCCCTTTTCTATGGAGGAACACCACACCTTGTTCACCATACTGGTGACCCCGACGTGATACGTTCCCCATAGTACTATATACCATTTTTAGAGTCAACATTTATGCGTCCTCGTTGGTTTTAAAGTGAAAACGATTTCTGATAAAATACTAATAACTTATTATTATGGCCCAATGTTGACAACTTCACATGAACTTCCATCGCTGCATTCATGAATAGAGAAGTGGTAGCTAGGGAAGTAGTTTTACTTGGAGAAACCTTTTGTATGTTCTATTAGTATTGGTAGAATCCTATATCGTCGATAGACAATGTAGCCAATATCTGATTCATTTTTTTCGATAAGTAATTGGTAGACCAGTATCTATGCATACCAACTTAGATATGGCGGAGATATCTGAACTTCATCTTACCTCGTGATTTGCACCTTCATCTGCTCAGCACTGCGGTAAATCTCGTGCTGGCAATTGGCAGGTCGATAGATATTTTCTCTAAATTGTACATACATAATTCATTACAGAACAACAGAGAAGGAATTTGAAAGTGAACTCAGAAACATGGACGACGTAGTGTTGGCTGTTGCACACGGCAAGAAGCTTGGCCTGCACAAGCATCTGCCCAGACACTTCAGATCACGACTACATCATGCAGTTAACAGGATCCAACGTAAGAAACAACAGAACTGCTAAAACTGCAGCATAACACTATCGATAGTAGTAATGTCTGAGGTTTTCGCGATCATTACACATAATAAAACACTTTTAAATATATTACAGATTTTTGATCCTAACATTTCGAATACTTTGCATTCGTGGTCGAAGGATGACTAAAGGTGACAGGCGTCGTAACAAATTTTTAAATGTTATTAATTTTATATACCATACAGTTACAAAATTTGTTTCGATGCACGCAGTAATCACTCACAGTGTCTTGATGCTTTTCAGTGGGTGTGTGTTTTAATAACAGGGTTCGAAACTGGTGGTAACTGCCAACCATCTGCTCTATTTAAATTAGAGTGTTTTTATTTTTAATAGCCTCGAATGCTGCACAGTATTCGAAACGTCAGAAAAAATAATAATCTATAATATTCGCTATGTAATTCGTTTAAAAATGTTATTTATTTATTATAATGATTGATAGTAATTAAATTTCTCACCAAGGAGACGAATGGTCAGTAAAAAATGTCAAACTTAGTTAAAATACCCAAAATACGTAAGAATAACAACGACTGTCAAAATGTTGCTAAACCTACCACAACCAACCTTATTTATTTTTAATTTTATATTGCAGATATTCTTGTCTATATCTTGTAATATAAAAACAGCCCGAACAAAGTCAATATCATTTCGGCTTTCTTGGTATTCCGTTGTAGTACAAGTTCTTCTTCTTCTTCTTCTCTTAGATTATGGCTCCTCTAGAGTATCTTCCACAATTTCGCCAATGTCTCTCATGTATGTGTAAATGTAAGGCAACGTTGTACGGTGTTTAGATTAATAAATCTTTACATATTCATATATAAATACATATATAAAGTGTTTATCAAAAATGAAAAAAAAAAAACTGTAAAATATCTATCTATCCTAGTACGTGTTTCATATTAGCGTTTTATGACATTTTACATCTTTCTCTATGAAGCTCCCGTCGCTTATACGTAGTGGTTCTATACTTTACGATACTTTATGAAAAATATAATGAAACTTGACAGTAGCTTTAGTCTATTGAACTCATTAATAAAAATGGAGTGAGCATATTTGTCACAAATCAAAAACTTACACATTTATGATACACGCGACAGTCATTGTTTTTTTACTTGACTATTCCATCGCAACGCACTATGAGTCGCTAAGACGAGTACAAAATTACGACAGGTGAACTATGTTCTGCTTATTGCTGAAGTTGGATTAGACGTCCACCCTCACTTTAGCTCTCTATTTAAACCTACTCCATGATAGGAAATATATATGAGTCTCCACGACATATATTATTTGTGTTAGTTAGTTACAATATGTTCTATATCAAAATGTTACAGCCAACGACTGCCTCGTCTCAGAATGGAGTGCATGGTCGCCATGCTCAGTAACGTGCGGGTTCGGCGACATGCTTCGTTATAGAAGCGTCGTGCGCGAAAAGAAGGAAGATGGCCGCGACTGTCCTAGACTGACGGACAGAAAGCACTGCGGCAATATCAACTCCTGCGCGCATATCGATTATTTTGAATGGTAAACTAAATATTAAATGTTGGCATATTTGTTTTTACTTTTTATTTGAAATCCAATCAAATAATTTACATTATTTTTACGAATGATCTCGAGACGGTTCAATACCCACTGATTCGGTATCTACCCACAAACCTAGAAGTTCCCAACACGTTTCTCCTTACTTAAAGCTAAAGTTGTCTCGATTCAATACATTCCTAAATTGCATAACTAGCCGAATTCCTTTTGAGCATAACATTTCATTATTAAATAATTAATTTTAATCATACAAATTGCTGCAAAAATCTTTAGTTCATGTCGTAAAGGGCAGTAACTTTATAGAGGTCTGGCCGTGTCAATAAAAGAACCAGCGCTGTATAGCGAGATTACAATATAAAATATTTAATAGGACGCTGACCAGAGAATTATTTACGGCATATTCTCAGGTGACACAACAGCTTTCAGTTTAATTAAAAGTTTATAAGAGGAATTGCACCCAAGGCGGAATGAGTAAACAAAGTGTGTCTGTGAATTTATTATCTTGTTTATCTTGTTACACCGGTGATTGGGGAATGGGAATCGTGAGATCGAAGGAGGTATGTTCAGAAGACCTTTTCCTCTCAGGGAATGCTCAAAGAAGTTCAAAATATACTCTGGTAAGACGTTTTTGTTTGTTCGGAATACACCTACTTTTGAAAAGCGTTACTATCCGTGTGGTGTCCTGATTAAAATAAAACACCACTCGCATCTTCTCCCATGGATGTCGTAAAAAGGACTAACGGGATACCAGAGTATAGGCAGCAGTGACTGCGCTCACCAACCCGCCTGTCAAGCGTAGAGAAATAACCACGCAAGGCATGTAAACGGTCGTTGTGCAAATCTGCAGGGGTAGCCTTTGTTCAGCAGTGGACGGCTTTTGGCTGACACGACTTTTGAAAACTGGTTCCAACTTCAAAAGTCGCTTTCAGTATTTCTACATCACTCCTCTCTATTTTACTTCGGTAATGTATAATTAAAATATCCATATTTCACAAATTTATATACAATGTTAGATTATTCATAGAAGAGATATGAAAATTGAAGTATATTGTAATTTTACAAGAAAAATGTATTTACCGTGAATTGTATTTTTTTACTATTTATTGTAATTTAAAGTACCCCAAATTTACTATCGTAGATTTAGTAAACTTTCAACGCCATTTCATAAAACTGCCATATTTTTTTGTACATTTACTAATTGTATTTGAATAAAACAAAGAAATGGTAAAATTACGACTCATTCTAGTAATATTCTAAACTGTGTTATAATATAGCTAAAATTATATCGTAATATTGCATTATGTTAGTAAATATATCGTAAAATTATACACATTTTAATAATACTATACGTTTACTTTGGAAATATATTGTGATTGCACTCATATTTTTATAAAGTGAGTTTCCTGCTTGACGCGGAACGAGGTCCTCACAGCAACTTTGATGAAACCGCTTCACCAAAATTTAATATAGTACGTTTTAAATGTTAAACGACTTTAGGAATACGGTCGTAAACTGGCATAGTAGGTGCTTCCTCTTCTCTATGAAATAACTCAGTCCCCGGTTAAGTCGTAACTTCTACTAGACGGAGAGGGTAAACAATTTTTTAGTTTCTTAAAAAAATATTTTGTTTCCATTTTGTTTTGTTGTCATTAGCATAATAAATGTTCACCTTATTGAGTCAACTCTTGGATCTTTCTTTTTCAAGGATATATAGCAGTGATTACTCAACCATGTGCCAGTGTGGTGTCTGAATTAAGAATGTAGCACCACTCCATCTCCTCCCGTGGATGTCTTAAAATGTGACGAAGGGACTAAAGGGCTATGCTTGGTATTTCTCTACGAAATGAGTAGATGCGTAGGAGAACTAAAGTTGCCAACATAGCTGAAAGGATTAGTAAACTGAAGTGGAAATGGGCGGGGCATATAGCTCGTAGAACTGATGGCCGTTGGGGCAAAAAGGTTCTCGAGTGGAGACCGCGTACCGGAAAGCGCAGAGTGGGATGACCTCCAACGAGGTGGACAGTTGTTGGATGAGGGTGGCATGTAACCGCTCGTTGTGGAAATCTAAGCGGCAGGACTTTGTTCAGCAGTGGACGTCCTGTGGTTGATATGATGACTGGGACTAAACCAGAAGGATGGGCAGCGGCGTCTCTTCGGTGAAACAGCAGCCATTCTGCGCTCACCAACCTGCCTGCCAAGTGTGGTGAGTACCGGCAAACGGTTTTGTGGAAATCTATGGGGGAGGCCTCAGCAGTCAGCAGTGGACGTCCTTTGACTGATATGATAATTCCACAATCATGAGAATTGTAATGAACATGAAGGCGAAGCGATTGGCGTTCTACGCTACGTGTCGAGAGTTCGGACCGATCTACAATAATTGTTCCGGGTTTGGAGGTGTTTGTGCATGGGAGGTAACTGTCTGTATCACTTTACTCGCGGTACAAGAGGAACCTAGTGTGAGACATCGTTTCTTTAAAACAAAAGGAATGAAATTTTTACAATAAAAAATATGTACATACCTACTTACTCATGAAAAGTCATAATATTATCTAAGAATACCCTTGTCTTAAGGTCGTTCGCGCGGAAACTAGGTTGCCAGTACAGCTCTAGTGTGATCTTACGAGGACCCGGAGCCCCCCTTCGGTGCTGAAGATGACCGCTCCAGTGGTTTTAGCCAGTAGGAGTCCGGCATACCCTTTCGGCCTTCTGGCCTAAGGAAGTTCATGTATAATTTCCACTGGATACAAATAAAAATAAAAAAGGTTGCCAGTACAACCGTGGTGTCCGGATTAAGAATATAGCACCACTCTAATCTAAACCAGAGGGATGGGCAGCAGCGTCCCTTTTGTGAACTGGTAGCCATACTGCGCTCACCAACCCACCTGCCAAGCGTGGTGAGTATTGGCAAATACCCCCCGAAATGATGACACAGTTGTAGAATCTTTAGGGGAGGCCTTTGTTCAGCAGTGGACGTATAAATGGCCGATATGATGATGACAACCGTGATGTCAATGTCCACGGTTTTTAATTCAAATAAACCAAATATTGGCACTTATGAAACGTCAGAATCTAAGTTGTACGGTTTCAAATAGTTGATCTCGTGGAGAACAGCCGGCAAGATACTCCTTGGATACTCTGTTAAAAACTAAAAATTCTTACCTAAAGGCACCAATGGGCGGCTCTAGTGTGATCTTACGAGGACCTGGAGCTCCCCTTCGGTGCCCAAGATGACCGCTCCAGTAGTTTTAGCCGGTAGCAGTCCAGCATACCCCTTCGCATTTCCCCGGAGCGAAGGAAGTTCATGTAGAATTTCCACTGGACATCAATAAAAAAATACAAAACGGTTGCCAGTACAAACTTAAATGAATGATAAATAAATAATTTATAATTATTTTATAGAACATAACATTCCCCCGAGGTATATAAACCGATACAAATGATCCGTTCTCAAAATCATACATCTTCGATTATGACCTAGAGAGGGCACGGAGGGCAGTTGCTACCCTCGGATCGAACTGACACCTTGTCATTGGTATTCAGATTGTGAACTCCTCAAAATCAAGGAGTATGTGATTCGATTACTATACAGCTGATAGAATTGTAAGGAGTAGATAAGATCATGATTTGTATAGAATATTAGTCTTTTCAAGTAAGCTATATAAATTATAACCATATGATAACGTTTATCAACATTATTTTGAAATATTCATGTAGGTACTTTAAATAGCAAAATTGCACAAATGGATATAATTATTTCATGATTTTAAGATAATATCGGGTCTATTCGCGCACAGATTAATATCAAAATAATATTTTAACTAACCTCAACGTTTCAAAAAACTCAACGCTTATAATCATGAATTCAATTCGCGAATGTTTAAGAATTACTATCATTATTTCAGCCGAATAAAGTTCACTGCTGGACACAGGTTTCCCCCAAAGGTCGCCAGAACGACCGGTCAGGGTGTGTTGTGTGGTTAGATGGAAGATTTTGCCATAATCGTAATAATCATCGGATTCATCATAATCCGGATAAAAGTGGGTGTCGTAAAAGGCAACTATGGGAGTCGCCTTTTATGACACCCATGGGATGAGATGGGTTGGAGCTATTCTCACCCGGCACCCCACGGCAAATTGATATAATAAAATAATAATGAAAAGGTTGCCTGGAAGAGATTGTAGACAGCGATAAGGCCGCCTATTGTACTGTTATTATATGCAAACTTATGTGTATAATACGTGTTGGTGTACAATAAAGAGTATATAAATAAATAATAAATTTACTCATTCATTCTGGAGGCTATTTAACGCTTCGCAAATTTGTCCGATTAAGCATCTATATCCCTTTCGGGATAAGTGCGAGAAGACTATGACAAAAAATAACAAAGCAAAAAACTACTCATTCATTCCTGTCTGGGTTTGCATTGTACCTATATTCATTGGGAGGTTTTGCCTAAATCCGGTAATTAAACGGTCGTGGTTAGGAGGCGGTTTGGCAATCGTAGTTGAGTTTTAATAAATGTACTCAAAGGACGCTGCTGCCCATCCTCCAGCTAATCCATAGTCGCTTTGACACCCACGGGATGAGGTGAGGAGGAGCTACTTTTAGCCGACAACACACAGACGCCAGTAACCGCCCACTGTTAAACATGAGCCTCCCAATGATCACTACAGTCATTTCGGCCGAATGGCCTCCCCCAAAGATGTCCACAACGACCGATATGGATGTGTTGTGGGCTCATTGGGGGGTTTTGCCATAATCGCCACGCTTGGCAGACGGGTTGGCGATCGCAGTTGAGTTGTTAATGTACTCGAAGGACGCTGCTGCCCATCCTCCGGCTAATCCCTTAGTCGACTTTTACGACACCCATGGGAGGAGATGGGCTGGTGGCATTCTGAGCCGGCACCACACGGCTAGCCGGCACCACACTACAATGAGCGGTGATAATATTTATATTGCCATAATCACTACGCTTCGCAAGCGGATCGGTGGGTCGTGACACCACACGGTATTTGCCACTTTACTGAACTACTGTCTCACACAATTGCCCGGCTCCGTATTCCCACTGAAAGATTTAATGGATCGTAATTAATATCAGGTAAGTATATTGTACGAAGAGGGATCAAAAAGTAGTGAGAATGATATAGAATGTAATGACTATTGATGACTTAATAATTTATTTTTCTACATAGTTTCCGAGTCTCTCTACACATTGAGTCCAGCGCTTTTCCAAGGCTTCAATCCCTTTCACAAAAAAAGTTTTGTCTTGGTCCTGCAAAAAGCTCTCCACGGCATCCATCACCTCGTTATCGTCTTCGTACCTGTTTTCCCTTAAGTATTTTTCAATTTGGGGATCATATAAAAATCGCTAGCCGCCAGATCTGGTGAATAAGGGGGGTGGTCAACCAATTCGAAGCTAGCTTGCTGAATGGCAGCCATCGCCACTGCCGACCTGTGCGCGGGTGCCTTGTCGTGATGAAACAATAGTTAATAGTTGTAATAGTTTCGGGCCAATATTATACAGCTTTAATATTCCCAAGTTGAGGAATGCCATCAAAGAGAAAAAGAGAGGGAAACTTCGAAGGGGCGTGCTGTTTCACGCTCCAGGTAATCAATCAACAATATCCCTTCTGAGTCCCAAAATATTGAGGCCATAACCTTGCCAGCCGATGCCACGTCACGAAACTTCTTCGGGGTCGGTGATGATGGCCGTTTCCATTGCGAAGATTGCTGTTTTGTCTCGGGATCAAAATGATGGACCCATGTTTCGTCCATTGTTACGAAACGAGACAAAAAGTTTTCAGAATCTTCTTGAAACTTGTCCAACAATATCTTCGAAATGTCAAGTCGATTTTGTTTGTGACTGTCGGTTAATATTCTTGGCACTCATCTTGCGGAGACTTTTCTCATATTCAAAGATTGTTTCAATATGGATTGAATACTTCCTTATGAACTGCCCGTTTCTTGAACTAAGTATCAGATGTTAACTCTTCGATCGCTCAATACAATTTTCTTGACTTTCGCAACATTTTCTTGGGTGACTGACGTCGATGGACGGCCGCAACGATGTTCGTCTTCCGTGCTCGTTCTCCCTACTCGAAATAGAGAAGCCCACCTTGCGACAGTGAAATACGGCGGATCAGACTTCCTAATGTTGCCTCCAAATCGCAATGAATCTCTTGCGTCGTTAACTTTTTTAAACAGAGGTATTTAATAACAGCTCGCACTTCGTTTTTCTCCATTTTCGAGAACACGTTCCGACACGAAGCAAACAAATGACTACATTCAGAAAAGAAAAAAACAGAATCGAAGATTTTTTTCTTTATTAATATTACAAATATGTATCTGAGCTACGCCTGCCAGTATAATTTTTTTGTTACCAAGGAGTATGTCGTTCTCACTACTTTTTGATCCCTCCTAGTATATGTATTTCTTCACAACATAAAACCATATCATCTACCATGTCATAATATCATCTCTATATAAATACCTTGTTCACTCAATTGGAAACATCAATTGAGTGTCTCACCGCGAGTTACATACTAAATACAAGACGACTTCAGACTGCATCGTCTTGTCAAAACAAACCACATATATATCCCATTTATGTAGCTATAGATTTACAATAAGACGTAAGTCCATGTTTAAAATTAGGATCATAACCGTAATTATAAAAGTAAAATATATATACGTCGTTTTATTCTGGAAATAATGAAAATATCCCGGTAAAGTATAGCTGGTAGAAATGGTAGAAAACAGCCGTAACTGCTATATAATAAGCAAGTCATATTGTGTAACCTATTGTATTCAAAAACTACTCTTTTCAACCTATTGTCATGGTTTTCGATATTTATATTTCATGATTTATTTACATTGTCTACTTAAATTACAAAACAGAAAATATTTGATTTGACCGAATATGATTTGATATTTACCTTAGAAGTATTTTATTTGATTAAATCGGCTAGAAAGCATCTAATTTCATAAGGATGGCATCTTCGCCATCTGCCTAGTTTTTAAGTTAATTGTTAACGAACATTCGAACTGTAAGGTCGTGCTAATATTAAGTAACCGTTGTTGTAATATACCTACTAGTTCTGTATCACTGTTTCTACACTGTAACTGCTTGCTTGTATCATTTCGGCCGAATAAAGTCCACTGCTGGACACAGACCTCCCACAAAGATCACTACAACGACCGATATGGGTGTGTTGTACTCATTCGGGGGTCTTGCCATAATCGCCACGCTTGGCAGGCGGATTGGCGATCGCATTTGAGTTGTTAATGTACTCGAAGGACGCTGCTGCCCATCCTCTGGTTAATCCCACACTCGCCTTTTACCACACCCAAGGGATGAGATGGGTTGGTGCTATTCATAGCCGGCACAACACAGCACTATATCAGCCCACTACAAACGTCTAACTAACTATGTTATCCCACTACAAACGTCTCTTCTACAGGCTATATCCACACTTCCATTTATTTTTGTCCGTCGTTCATTTGCTAATGCTTCAAAGGCGTCCCGCACAATCAGTGTATCCTGAAGATGATCATCACCTAAGCTAGCCAAGAAATACCCTTCTTCGGGAAACAAAAAACCCACAAAGAAATGTAATACATAAAATTATACAATCAAGGAACAAGTATCGATAAGGTACTCGGAAACAAAATTGATTATTCGGCTTGTCGAGGAGATTGCTACCAGATCCGTCATTTCCAAAATATGGCTGTGCGACCTTTTTCAATATGCTGACTCCAGCAAGTTCATAAAACCTACCAAGTGCCTGTCGGACCCCGTATAAAGTAGGGTTTCATAGTCATCAGATGACAAGAAATATGAAAATACCATAGACAAAGTTATAAAGATACAAAAGTTATGTAATATTTCACAATTATATGTTTATTTAAAACACGTATGTTAATAAGAAAAAATATATAAATTTTGTTTAATAATATCACAAGTAACAATAAAAAAATATTATATCATGAATTACAAGTTATCACAGTAAATCATCATCATCAATCATTTTTCCTGTAAATAAGTGCCAGGAGAAAAGTGTTTTGTTTTTCCATTTATTTAGTAATTAGGTCCCAGCAGACACTTTCATAAGTCATATCCATTCAAACAATGAAGGGCAATTCGGCAACCCCTGGAAAGAAATTCCGAAAGAAAGACAGGTCTAGTCAGGCTTTTTGATGGTTTTCGTCGTTTATGAAACAGCTGTTCCTTCACACATTGATGAAACCAATCTGATCGGTATACAAACAGTGGTACAAGTACAATTAGTATATAGGCATATGGTCACAAAATAATTAACGCTACACATCCCTATCATCAACATAGTCTTATCAACCTATACACTTTCTTATAAGAAATAGTTTTATCGCTTGTTTTAAAGTAAGATGCTGAAAGTAGCTTACGGCCGAATACTGATATATTTACTGACTATATTATAGACGCTCTCAACAATTTTAGGCTCTCGTTTGCGTTAGTAGAACGCTCGTCCCCGCCATTCTAGAATTGGACTCAATTCGCTGAGAAATATTTATTAAATATTGTTAATTTAAAAACTCATAATTTTCTTAATACGCTACTGCTACCATTAAAGGTTGTAAATACTTTCTATTGGCTAGTAAATGTTGCATTCTGAGTCATTCTCTGCCATTCAACCATTGAGTTAAAGGAAGCACTTTGAAAGAGATAGTAAAACAAAGCATATCTGTAGATAATGTTAAAACGGATACATAATAATCACAAATTATATGAAATTAAGAAATACGTAAGTACGCATAACTATTTTATATTGAAAATTTACGTATACCAGTTACATAAAATATATAACATATATTAATATCATACCTGACTTAATAAAAACGCTAACGACGAAGTCCGTTTCGAATGATCAGGATTGCGGTGATTTCATGAAACGTTGACGCCCTTTACGTTTTTTTTTGTTTTTGTGCAGCTCTTGTGAAAACTGCCAGTTACGGCGAAAAGGTAAACAAAGGTTTTTAATTCCCAAAATAAAAAGTTTCGAGACACAAACCAAAATAGGAACACGTTGAAAGTTCAATTTTCCAATACATTAGACGCGTGCCATTTGCGAGTACCAGTGATTGATTCACGGTCCATGCCACGAATCCGAGTGATTGATATCTGTGAACGGGGTGTTTAGTAAAACTATGATGTACGGTATAAACTATTAGGTTTTTATCATGGTATATAAAGATTAAGACAAAACGATTTTTTCTATATAATCTGTGTGGTGCCCGGATTACTCCAACTCCTCCCATGGATGTCGTAAAAGGCGACTAAAGGACTTAAAACTTTTTTTTATTGATGTCCACTGGAAATTCTACATGGAACTTCTTTAGCCCCGGGGAAGGCGAAAACCGGCTACAACCACTGGAGCGGTCATCTTCGGCACCGAAGGGGGGCTCCAGGTCCTCGTAAGATAACCCTAAAGTGGAGGGACTTAAAACCTGAGGGCTGCGCAGCAGCATCCCTTATGTGGGACGGTCGCCATACTACGCTCACCAACACACCTGTCAAGCGTGGTGAGTCCTGACAAAATCCTCCCAAAATGGTGACATAATTGTGGAAATCTATGATCTAAATATATCTAGATATTTGCTCAGCAGTGGACGTGCTTTGTCTGATATGATGATGAAATTCTTTTTTGCATCTGTAAGACCAAAATTACCGTGTGGTGCCGGCAAACGGCCGCAATTAATAATCAATCTAATCCAAAATTCTTGGTATTCGGATTACGGATGTCTGTTTTTTGTGTTAAATGTGATCGTAACACAGCAACGGATGAATTTCAAAATCTTAAAACCGCAGAAATTGGGTAATATTGATTATTAATTTCCGCCGTAAGAATAGCAGCAACCCATCTCATCCCGTGGGTGTGTAGAAGGCGACTAAAGGATTGGCCGAAGGGCGGACCGCAGCGTCCTTCAAATACTTTTACAGTTCAACTACGATCGCTAGCCCGCCTGCCAAGCGTGGCGATTAAGTCAAAACCCCCCCATGAGCACCGAACATACCCGGCCCGTTGTGGCGTTCTTTGGGAGCCCGCCTGTCTCCAGAAGTGGACTTTATTCGGCTGAAATGATGAACTCAAAATTAAATTTCTATGAGGTTTAATTCATTTATATCTAGTATTTAGTCCGTGTAGTTCCCGGCAAAGTGTGTGTATACCTAGGCATCCCATAAGAAGTTATTTTACGAAAATCATCCCCTAAAATGGAGAAAAGGGCTTAAATTGTTTTCCAATATATTTTTAAGGGTAGTTATCCAAATATTTCGCGAATGGAGTCGCGCGCATTGGCAGATAATTATATGCCTGCTTATCCAATTCTTTCCGTGTGGTTTTTACTCCATCTTTTCCCATGGATATCGTAAAAGGCGGCTAAGGGACTCTAAATCAGAGGGCAGTGCTTCTATATTAAGTGTATAGTCTATGGTGCTTCTATTCTGTGCAACAGCAGCTATTCGGCGCTCACCGAACCGGCTGCCAAGCGTGGTGAGTACTGGAAAATTCCTCCCATAAGAAAGATACATTACATCCAACTGCCAATATCTTTGGAGTGAAATGCTATCGGACACATAAACTGCATTAAAATACTCGATTACTTGCTTGTTTTTGCCGAATCATTAGCTGAAAATTAGTAAACACTATAGAACTCAAAATATTAATAGAATTACACAACATTACTACGCGTTAATTTACTGTATAAAAATATTAATTGGAGCCTACCATGTATATAAAGAAAGAAAGAAAGAAAGAAAAATGGTTTATATGTACCGTGTGGTGCCGGCTCAGAATACCACCACCCCATTTCCTCCCGTGGGTGTCGTAAAACTCCACTAAGGGATTAGCCGAAGGATGGGCAGCAGCATCCTTCGAGTACATTAACAACTCAACTGCGATCGCCAACCCGTCTGCCAAGCGTGGCGATTATGGCAAAACCCCCCAATGAGCCCACAATACACCCATATCGGTCATTGTGGTGTACTTTGGGGGAGGCCTGTGTCCAGCAGTGGACATTATTCGGCCGAAATGATGATCTCCTCCCGTGGATGTCGTAAAAGGCGACTAAGGGAATCTAAACCAGAAGGATGGGCAGCAGCGTCCCTTCTGTGACACGGTAGCCATACTGCGCTCACCAACCCGCCTGCCAAGCGTGGTGAGTATTGGCAAATACCCCCCAGAATGATGACACAGTTGTGAAAATCTATGGGTGAGGCTTTTGTTCAGCAGTGGACGTATAAATGGCCGATATGATGATGATATGATGATGTATATGTACGAGTATACCATTGCTTAAGTTCCATTTTTAAATTTTGTATTTGCTGTGATATTACCAACCAGTATTTAACATTTAATGGGTATAAGTCTAAAATATTGCTTAATGACAAAAAAACAAATACTGCAGTTTGTTTCTACCAGTTTATGATAACCGTCACCGCAAAAGCCGTCACCCCTAACATACAACACTGCAAAATATCTTTAGGTATAACGCCGTCCCTTTTCGCACAAAGAACATAATAACTGATTTGAATACACTCCGATTGAATACAAATCAATTCATAATGGACCCGCCGAGGGTAGACAAACAAAATTTTTATGGAAATACAAATTCCTTCGATTATTGTCTTTTTTCTATGCGTTCAGATTCTTAAATTTGTTATACTAGACCTGGTTCAGAATACGAAAGTAGACACCGTATCTATTGGCTATGTTCACAGCTGAACTTAGCCGTTATTGTAAACGGACATTGCAAAATTATAATAAACCGGATTTGTGATAACAGTATGTTGCTATGGATATGCTAATATGGAGGTGGTTAGTAATTACTTAATTAGTCGGGAACACAGAACCGAATTTAGTTTTCTGGTCTGTGGTAGTTTGTAAACAATCAACGATAGGTATCACCTTCCTCCAACTTCCTCCGCCCCGGGGAAGGTCGAAGGGACATTCCGGACTCCTACCGGCTAAAACCACTGGAGCGGTCATCTTCGGCACCTAAGGGGGGCTCCAGGTCCTCATATGATCACCCCTGAGCCACTGGTGCCACGCCCACATCTTGGAGAGTGTGCCTGTAAAGCGGTCACCACCCCCCTTATTAAGGTAAAGGATCCCCCAAAACGTCTCTGTGTGCTGTGCTGTGCTGCGCATACGGCGGTGCATGACCACCTGCACGCCACCGTCTTCTCCTGGGTCGCTCGGTGTGGGCACGCTGATTCCCCAATCTACGCACCCAAGAACCCAGAGGGCCCCGCCTTATAGCGGCGGCAGAGGGTTACAGGCGTATAGGATTTAGGCACCAGGGTGGTTGTTACCTCTCCAGATCCCGCTCTGCGGTCTCTTTCTGGAGCATGACGCTCTCACAGAAAGAGACCGCTGCATACCAATTACCAATTTTCATGCTCTGCCAACATAGCCACTACTGCCGGCAGAGATAGATCTTGCCCGATCCGATCGACCAGGATCCGCCACTCAGCCGCCCACGCAGGGCACGCCTCGAGCGTGTGCTGTGCGGTATCCTGGTCGCTATCACAATGGTGGCATTGTGCCGTTGCCTCGCGTCCTATCCTATGCAGGTACGCACCGAAACAATCGTGCCCGGTGAACACCTGCGTCAGACGGTAGGTGACGCGCTCGCTCCTTCTGAGCCTGGTTCCGAAAAGCGGTAGTACGGCCTCGACGATGCGCTTGGTCGCGAACTAACGGTGGTACTGACCTAGTCGAGCTCTTGCAATAACATACCTGATACCAGTGAAAGCATTCCCTATAAATTTTGTCTAGCTCATTCCGCCATCATCATCTTTGTAATCTACCGCGACTCCGTAACACAGAAAGCACTGCGAGCCCATAAAATGTATATCTCACACAAAAATCAAACAAAACTACGAGAAAATAGATATGATTAGGTTTGATCAGGAATCCAACAGGAAATGTCGGGTTTTGTGCCATTCTTACTCAAAACCGCTTCACACATAACTGGATGATAACTAGTCAATTCTTCAATGTCACATTGCATCATTTCCATGCATGTGAGGAAATGGGGAAAATAAAATGTAACAGATGTTTGTTTCCCGTGAGTAATGGTTAGGGAATGTTGCGTGTAGGAAACACGCCATAAGCACGCCCCTACAGGGTTACACTATCATTGTCGTAGCTATAGCTACGGTTATGGTTATGAGCTTCGCTCGCGCTTTTATTTTATGGGTGAAAGTTCAGTTCTCTAGTTCAGTTTCAGCTACGGGTAGAGATATGATTTGTAGGTAAATTGTCTGTGTTCATGGGTTAATAGCCTCTGCAAGGAGGAACTCGGTTTATTGATAGACTTACGGGGGAATTTTCATATATTGGGTTTCGAAATAAGTTTCCGCAACTAAGTTTATAATCAATCTTTGGCAGTGTGGCAGCATTCAATTTTCTCTGCAAGTTCCTTTGTCGTTGGACGCGAAATTTCATGCAAAAGTCAGTTTAATCGCTCTTCATCATACTAAACTGGACAGCCAGAACAAGGTGCGTAGTTAAGGTAAATATTTCGGCATATCAATCACGAGCATTTCTTACAGATATGGCATCCTCTCTATACACTGCACAAATGTCGCAAGCCGCTTTTGCGGCCTTAGAACTTTAAAAGCAAATAGAAGGAGGTGCCGAACATGTTCATTTTTCTTAACTTGACATTTCGTTTTAATGATCTGAAGATTAACATAAATTAACAAAACACAGTGTCCGGTATAACAAAACATAGGCACTCTTTCTAATGATTCAAAATATTATGCCAAGAACATTTAATGATATCCAAAAATGATAAAATTTAAAAACACGGCGGGAAAATAGTGCCTGCCTTCATGAAATGTACACATGACTGCAATATGAAACTGCAGTCGGTTACCTACAACTATGTACCGCGTACAGTTAGCCACGATTATACTATAAGTAGGCTAGCTGATTGAGATTCGGAAAACGATTATTGAATGTTGGTTAATATAACACACCAATACTTACTTAAAACATTGATAAAATGACACAATATGCGCACGCGTGAATTTCATCATCATCACCATATCAGCCGCAGGACGTCCACTGCTGAACAAAGGCCTCTCCCTTAGATTTCCACAACGAGCGGTCACATGCCGCTCTCATCCAACGATTCCCAGCGACCCTCACCCGGTCGTCTGTCCACCACGCTGGAGATCGTCCCACGCTGCGTTTTCCGGTGCGCGGTCTCCATTCGAGAACCTTTTTGCCCCAAAGGCCATCAGTACGAGCAAAGTTGCTATTTTCTATTATCAAATTAATTTGTAAAGCGACTTTAGGCAACAGATTTTCATTCAGTCAATACTACTTGTAACCTTTCATCATAATGGTGTCGTTTCAACACAAATGTTTAGCGTCACAACATCAAAACAAGGGTCACCAAATGGTCCTCTCTGTTCTTTAATACTACTTATCTTCACACTCATTACCTTTTCCGGAGTGAGCAGAAGGGTCAGTTTAATGCGGTCGCGGAAATAACATGTGGAGTGTAAAAATAAGGCATGTATACATGTTGTTGCTATAGCAACCAGGACTTCAATGTATAGGCTGCTACAAAAATAGTGAATTTTTTAAGAGGACAATAAGTAGGTTTTATTATCGCTTTTATTAAAAAACAAGTTGCAATTTCTATTTTATTTTTGTAATAATTAAGTTGTATTGCAATTCGAGCACTTAAAAATACTGTTGTTTATTGTATTACTGCGCAGCGTGTTCTTTGTTCGTGTGCGTATTCATAATCACCATATCCTTTAAGCCCTTAATAGAGAGAAAAAAAAATAACATCATATCCAAATCACCATTCTTCGTAAATTTGAAATAAATCTTCCGTTGTCAATATTAACTATTACCAATATTTAATTTTAAAAATAAAATGTACCATAATAGATTTTAATCATGCCCAATATTTTTATTGGTTCCTTTGTCTAACAAGGAACCCTTATAGATTCACCATATCCGCCCGTCTGTCTCTTCGACTCTCTGTTACAGGCATTTTACTCGCAGACTGCTAGAGTTAGTTACCTGCCCTACATATTGAGTGAAGTTGATTTTTGTTCTTGCGCGTATTTAAAAATAAATAATGTCTGTATAAAAAGTCCATAGAAAAACCGCGAAGAAGAAGTGATACAACTAGCAATGGTAACTAACTACTGTGCTAAATGTTTGAATTCTAATTCTATGCCATACGGTTGTATGTAGTTTTACTTTGTGGGGAAGAAAAGTTGCACATCAAAATGTTCCATCAAATGCTGTAATTATAATATAACACTTTTAAACAGATTACATCGCGTATATTTATAGTTTTATTTTCCTGGCGTTTCAAACACTTTGCAGCATTCGTGACCACAGTCATCGCTACAGATTTTAAAAAAGTTATTTTATCTACGGTACAACTCTTATTAAAAGTTCCTTCGATGCACGCAGTAATCACTCACAGTGTCTTGGTGTTTTTTAGTGTGGTATTTTGTTTTAGACTTTATTATTTTAACAACAGGATTACTAACTCGTTGTGCCTTTTTTTATTGATGTCCAGTGTAAATTCTACATGGAACTTCCTTCATCCTGGGGAAGGACTAAGGGGTATGCCGGTCTCCTACCGGCTAAAACCACTGGAGCGGTCATCTTCGGCACCGAAGGGGGGCTCCAGGTCCTCTTAAGATCACACTAGAGCCGCCCATTGGTGCCACGCCTTTAGGCACATCACGGAGGGGATGACAGTAAAACGGTCACCCCCTCTAGCGGAGGGAAGGCAACTGTAAAAAGGTCCCCCCCCCCAGGCACTTCTCGGGGAGGACTGTAAAGGGTCCCCCCAAGCCTCGCTTTGCGCTGTGCTGCGCACACGGCGGCACGTGACCACGTGCGCGCCACCGTCTTTCCGGTGGTCGCTCGGTGTGAGCACGCAGACTTCCCAATCTGCGCACCCGCGACCCCCGGGGCCCCCCACCACTGACGGCAGGGGGAAACTCATGGTACCTGCCAGCCATCTTCTACATTCAAATTAGGATGTTTTATTTTATTTCAATAGCCTCACGAAACACCTTGGTACTCTTTCGCGAAGACTTGAGCTTGATCGAAACGAACAATTATATTATACCAAATATATAATATCATTGGAAACGAAGAAAATCTATAATACACGCGATGTAATCCGTTTATAATTGTATAATTGTAATGAGTATTAACCGCGAAAAACAAACGTGGTCTTGTATGGAATGAACTGAGGTGTGTATTCCCTTTGAAAGTAAATGGAATTTCTACGGAAAAAATGTATCGATTTGAACCATAATAATAAGCAAAGAAAACTCTAGAAACGGCATTAAACCTGTAGTATTTTCTATGTATAAAGAATTGTTTTAAGGACTTTGTGGTACTTAGCTGATTTGTAAAAAACTAAACAAAAGACCAAGAAAGTTAATAAAAAAGTCCAAACCCTGAGTTTCTTTCGGCATCTCTTCTTAAATGATTTTAGGACCTAATTACTGAATAACTGATTTAATTGAATTGAAACCAAACCCTGACCCTAATTCAGGAACGTGATAGGCCAAAAAGAAAATGGCTATATAGTTAATATTAACTAAATATACAAGTACGAAGAAAAACCAATATCATGTATGTACATAACAAATCACACACATTACCTAGACTTAACTCTAGAATATAATATTCTATCAACAAGAAAGTCATTCGTCATAAGAATTTATTACGTAATCGGACCTCGGTATTGGATTCTATCAAATATTAATAATGGACTTGATTTATGTTGCTTGATATATTATATTAAGTAATCAGTATGAGTCACCGAATATATATTCTTGTCCATCCAAAGGTTGTATGTAAGAAATCACTAATAATGATAGGACCACCCATTGTACTTATTATTGTTTCCGGCTCAGAATACCACCACCCCATCTCATCCTATGGGTGTCGTAAAAGTCGACTCCTTAGTCGACTTTTACGACCCATTAGCCGGAGGATGGGCAGTAGCGTCCTACGAGTACATTAACAACTCAATTGCGATCGCCAACCCGTCTGCCAAGCGTGGCGATTATGGCAAAACCCCCCAATGAGCCCACAACACACCCATATCGGTCGTTGTGGTGATCTTTAGGGGAGGCCTGCGTCCAGCAGTGGACTTAATTCGACCGAAATGATGATGATGATACTTAAAAAACGTTCGGTGTGGGCACGCCAATTCCCCAATCTACGCACCCGCGAACCCCGAGAGGCCACCCGCCTCGAGCGACTGCAGGGGGTTTCAGGCGTGTGGGAATTAGACGCCAGGGCGGTTGTTACCCCGGTACCATCTACTCCTTTTTCGAACAGGACCGGCCCTCTCCCGATCCCGCTCTGCGGTCTCCTTCTGGAGCATGACGCTCTCACAGAAGGAGACCACTGCATTTCAGTTTTCGTGCTCTGCCAGCAGTAGCGTCGGCTATGTTCTTCTAGTCATCTTGCCCGATCCGATCGACCAGAATCCGCCACTCGACGGCCCACGCACGGCAATGACGACGATGCGGTGTCCTGGTCGCTATCACAATGTGGCATTGTACCGTGGCCTCGCGTCCTATCCTGTGCAGATACGCACCGAAATGACAGTGTCCAGTGAACACCTAAGTCAGGCGGTAGGTGATGCGCTCGCTCGTTCTGAGCCAGGCTCCAAAGAGCGGCCGGATGGCCTCTACAACGCGCTTGGTCGCAAACTACATCCGCAGGTGGTGACGCCACTTTCAAAGTGCGCGCCACCGAGCTAGCTGCCTCAGCTTGTCCAACGCCCCTGGAGGCGCGCCTTCGCCTATCTGGTGGAGAGAGCGTGTCTGATCGTAGACCCACGCATCCATCTCCGCCAAGATGTCAAGAGGCGGAAAACGGGACAGGAGAGTTGCCGCCTCGTATGACACTGTTCGGTATGCTCATGCAATCCGCTCTGCACTGCAGACCGGGAATTTTTGTTCTGCATCACTGTGCACCTGACAGTTGAGCTGACCATACAGGCGCTCCGTAGAGGGCAACGGACCGCACGACTTCCCCGTAGAGATGGCGAACTTCCACACATGGTCCCCCGAGATTGGGCAGCAGCCGGTGTAGTGCACCCACTACCTTCTCGACTAGGGGGGCGAGGCGCAGGCAGGTATCCTGGCGGAGACGGATGCGTGGATTTATTTATCACTAAGCGCAAAGCGAGGCTTGCGGGGATCCTTTACAATCCTCCCCGAGAAGTGCCTGGGGGAGTGACCGCTTTACAGTCATCCCCTCCGTGATGTGCCTAAAGGCGTGGCACCAATGGGCGGCTCTAGTGTGATCTTACGAGGACCTGGAGCCCCCCTTCGGTGCCGAAGATGACCGCTCCAGTAGTTTTAGCCGGTAGGAGGCATACCCCTTCGCCCTTCCCCGGGGTGAAGGAAGTTCCATGTAGAATTTCCACTGGACATAAAAAAAAGGCTATCTATCGCTAAAGATTCCTTAATGTGATGTTATTACCTCAAGGTACTCAAGTACGTGCCATTCACTCACTTAAAGAGTAATATCTAGCTTCTAAACACTATCGATCGCACAGCAGCAAAAACTCGCCGGCCATTTTTATTTATTCCAAGCTCACGTCTCGAAGACGCGCCAAATGTATATTCTACAAAAGTTTTTTTTTCATACAAGTACTGGTTTACTGTCGGTCACATCGTATCCGGCCCGACCTTTCCTTTTATTCCGTTCCGGTCTTGTCCCATTTCGCTTTATGTGGTTCCTATGCGGAACTACAAAATTCTGAGTGTCTTCCCACTCTCCTAGGGTCGAGTGTTAAAAGTTTTACAGCCCATTTTAACTGTACGAGTGGATGGATCGACAAAATGTGCGCGCTACTTTTTTGTCAAGCGAGAAATTGTGAACAGAATGATTTGTAGGCGGGGTGATCTTTAATCTTTATGGGCAGTTTTATTTCGCTTTGGTTTGATCTAGTCGAGGGATAGAAGTCGGGTGTAAAATGTTAATTTTGTTCCAGTGTACACTAGTGATCCAGAGACCTTACTTTCATAGATCTTTTATGGGACACTGAGCTCTCCATCGATTTCTATTTTCTTTTTTTGTAGTGTGTTTAGTGTAACAATATAATGACTCGGTTATTTAACAACATGCAGCCAGAAAACGAAATGCCTACGAAACTTCGATGCGAAATAAAACAGTGCACTGAAAAGATGTCAGAAAACAAAAACCAGTTTTCATTTCACAGACAGTATACAAATAAAATGAATAATTTTCCTGTGAAAATCCTGATAAACTATGAATTAAGATTGCATGTAAATATTTTCAGATACCTCAGTACAAACACAGCAATTACATACAATGGAACATATTAAATTATGAACTTTCATACCGAGCATTTTACCGTCGTCGGAGTTCATATAAGTTAGATACACATCTGAAAATATCAGCAACATAACTTTATGTCGGTATTATTGAATGTTTATGACCAAGAAATATCTTCCAATGTGTCACAAAAAGCGAGCGAGTGACATTTTACGAACTTTTTATATATCTGAATCTACGTGATTACCTAGTTTATTCGCCTTACTTGGAAATGCGCCATTTATAGTACCAGATTCCATGTGAACGCTTTACTGGATAGTGAGAAGTTATATATACCTCGTTTACACACAGCTCACGTCCGTGGCAATGAGCAGGGACGTGAGAAGGGAAGTGGGCAGAGCTAGTGTGTAAACAGGTCACTTCCTATATCCCTGCCGTAGGTTCTGCCCACTTCCCTGCCCACTGCCGCTGATGTGAGAGTGTAAATGAAGTATAACACTTATTATTCATGTTACCACAATATCACACATATGCTTTGATAGTAAAGATAAAGAAGATGAAGCAGCGACAATGATAAACACAGGTTAGAAAATTCTGTAATTTTTATTCACTCATAAATAGAACTCATAACACTACATTTTATGAGATATACCTTATAATGGAAAAATAAACCATAAAAAGGATCACTTTGTTGTCTGTCTGTCCGTGTGTGAAAGTCTTTTTTCCTCAGAAATGGATTGACGTATCACATTGAAATTAATATCAAATACTAAAGTCTCACACTCATCTCACACTGCTTTAAAAACCAAGTTTCTATATGTAGTACTAAAAATACACGGCCTATCAAAGCGTATTTTCTTATGCTTTCCGGTGATCTACACCCTTGAATTTTTGGCAGTAAGGTAGGTCTTCAAGCACGGGGGTCGTGCGCTTCGTGGTTCTCTACGGGGCGCCTGTATGGTCAGCTCGACTATCAGGCGCCCAGCGCTGCAGAACCAAAATTCACGGTCTGCAGCGCAGAGTGGCTATCCGGATCGCACGAGGATACCGAACAGTGTCCTACGAGGCGGCAACTCTCCTGGCGCGTTTTCCGCCTTTCGAAATCCTGGCGGAGATGGATGCGTAGGTCTACAATCCGACACGCTCCCTCCGCCAGATAGGCCAAGGTGCGCCTCCAGGGGCTATGGGCAGGCTGAGGCGGCTAGCTCAGCGGTGTGTACTTGGAAAGTGGCGTCACCGCCTGCGGATGCAATTTGCGACCAAGAGCGTCGTGGATGCCGTTTTGCTGCTCTTTGGAGCCTGGCCCAGAAGAAGCGAGTGCGTCACCTACCGTCTGATGCAGGTGCTTGTTTCGGTGCGTACCTGCAAAGGATAGGACGTGAAGCCATGGCACAGTTGTGATAGCGACCAGGACATCACACGCTCGAGTCGTGCCCTACATGGACCGCCGAGCGGCGGATCCTAGTCGACCGGATCGGGCAAGATCTCTCTCTGCCAGCAGTAGTGTCAGCTATGTTGACAGAGCACGAAAACTGGAATGCAGTGGTCTCCTTATGTGAGAGCGTCATGCTCCAGAAGGATACCGCAGAGTGGGACCGGGAGAGGGCATATCCTGCTCGAAGAAGGTGGAGACGACGCCGGGGTACCAAACGCCCTGGCGCGTAATTCCCATACGCCTGAAACCCTCTTCCATGACTATAAGGCGGGGGGACTGTGGGTTCGCGGGTGCGTAGATTGGGGAATCTGCGTGCCCACACCACGCAACCCACGAGAAGACGGTGGCGCGCATGTGGTCACGCGCTGCCGTATACGAATAGCACAGCGCACAGGGATGTTTCAGGGTTCCTTTACAATCACCCCGGGGGGTGACCGCTTTACAGTCACCCTCTGTAAAGCAGTCAGGGCCTGTAGCCCCCCTTAGGTGCCGAAGATGTTGTTGTTGCCCTAGGGGTTGTAGCCGGTAGGAGTCCAGGAGGAGTCAAGGAATAATTCTAAAAATCCCAAGTGAAATGATTACGAGACAATCTTTTCTTGAGTTAATGTCATACGTAATGCGAGCGTCCGCTAAATATAAGTTTATTCTCTCTGTCAGGGCGCGACATACACGCACATTTTTTATTAAAACTTTTACTATAAAACAAATGTTAGTGTATGGATATTATTATGAATATCATACTCAAACTGAATAATAGCGTAGTTCAATAAAAAATATTATCATTCACAGAAAAAAAGAGTTTAAATTGTACCAACTAAGAATCACTTCCGTGTAGTGTTCGGATTAAGACTTTATCATACCACCACTCCATCTCCTCCCGTGGATGTCGTAAAAGGTGACTAAGGCACTCTAAACCCAAGGGATGGGCAGCAGCGTCCCTTCTGTTGAACAGTACCCATGCTGCGCTTACCAACCCGCCTGCCAAGCGTGTGAGTACTGGCAAATGCCCCCCAAAATGACAACATAATTGTGGAAATCTATGAGGTAAGCCTTTGTTCAACAGTGGACACCGTTGGCTGATATGATGATGATGATGAACTAAGAATACTCAAGTAAATTTTTGATCCATTTCGAAACATGTTTAGTTCTCCGTGATGTATATGACGTGATGTATAAACATTAAATAATAACAGTGAGCGTACAAATCCGAAATATCTAAACTAGATCAGAGCAGTGGTCATAAATCAATCAGCCGTGCGTTAGAGGGTTACAAAAAACATCGGCGTGTAGGCGGGTGGCGAAAAATTGCGGTCGAAAGGGCCCCACGGCACGCGTTTGTGTTAGTTGCCGAAGAGCTTTTTGTCCCATTTATACTATCTGTATATCAATCGGGATAGTTATGGCGCCTTTTGTTTTAAAAATAGAATTTGTTTTTCGAACCTGTTGCAATTATGGATACATTAATTTTTGTATTTTTTTGTTTTAATTGTGTCAAACATAGCTAACTTTCTTGTCGGGTCTTCTCCACGTGATCAACTATTTGGCACCGTGAAACTTAGATTCTGACGTTTGATAAGTGCCAATATTTGGTTTATATGAAATAAAAAACGTTGACTTTTGACTTACAGAAGCAGCAACGCCAGCACAGCCTGCCGTAACTTGTGTCGACACAAGTTGCGCCCCCCACCACAGGCCTACCCATCTTCCATAGCAGTACTTACATACTATCCAGTCTTTTCCTATTGTTATGTACCAAGACATCAAATTCAGAACGCCGGCACTGGCAAGGGCACGGCTAATAATGCCGTTAATATTTTAAGTAAGTAATGACTTATTGCACTTAAAAAGAATAGTTTTTGAGAAAAGTGTAGAATTTTTTTTTTCATCTTTGATTAATTGGTTTTGTACTGAATTCCATTTCGATTTAGATATTGATTGAAATTGGCAAAAACACTTCACAATTCAACCAATAAATGTCTGCAAGAGTTAAAAGGTGTTGTTGGTTGAACATATAAAACATTCTAAAGTAAACGTGTATTCTCAAAAGTGAGAACAGTTCACAATACACGATTATTTTTGGCGTCTCTCCCGCGAAAGTTGGCTGATAAAGAAACAATTTGTATTCAATAAGCTACGCGAACCCACGGGGAGTAAGTGCCGAGCCGAGAAATATCGCTTCGTTGTGAATTTTCGTACATCTATTGTCATGGCCATAGAGCACTGGAAGAGGTTGAAAATAAAAAAATGGGGATATGGCGAATTCCTTATTATGTCCGGATTAAGAATATAGCACCACATCATCTCTCCGTGGATGTCGTAAGAGGTGACTAAGGGACTCTTAACCAGAGGAATGGGCAGCAGCGTCCCTCCTGTGGCACAGCAGCCATACTGCGCACACCAACCCGCCTGCCATGCGTAGTGAAAACAGGCAAATTCCCCCCAAAATGACGTCACAATTGGGGAAATCCATGGGGGAGGCCTTTGTTCAACAACAACTATCTTTGGTTGATATGATGATGGCGAACAGGCAGCGTCTTACCTGATGATAAGTAGTCATTGTATTGATGGATATCAGCAATCTAATGATTACTGAAGCGTTGTCGACTTTAGGCTTAAGACGGAATGCCTTATTCCAGTAAATTCGCTGCAGCTATCCTTCACGCGGAACTCAACTACGCTGACATAAAGACGTTATGGCGTGCGAAGTAGGTAAGACTGTAGTAGCACCCCAGTCGAGACCTTCACAGCAAATTCTATTACAACTGGAAGGGTGATGAATAGGAGGATGGACAGGAACCTCCTTTGCGCTTATACCGACATTACTGATCGTAGGTCTCTTATTGCTGGAGGGTCGTGCGGTCCGATGCCCTCTACACACATCTGCAGTAATGCTCATCCCGTTTGGTAAGAAACTGTGATGAATCACACCGGCACTAGACCACCAAACAGTGACCATCACTTTTCTAGAGGTAATTTTTCATTTAGGCCATTGATTAGGTGCTGAACCATGATCTCACCAACCTGCTGAGTGTTTGTGATTGTCAAACAGAATCTATTTTTCGTCGCAGGTAACAATGCGGTTCAAAATTCAACGCGCACGTTGCGCTGATGATCGTTAAGTTCGTGGGGCACCCATTTGTCAAACTTTTTTACCGTGCCATTATGACGCTATGGGGAACAAGGTGTGGTGTTCCTCCATAGAAAAGGGAGGATCCTCCAGCCAGGCGGATGGTATGCCTGGTGGGCCGAAGTCCTGTGAGTTGTAGTTGTATTGCTGGCGATGTAGGTTTCGCCACATCAGTCCCCCCTGAAGACCGGAGGGCGATCGTGGTTGTTGAATCAGCTGTTCTTGCGTCTTAAGGATTTTGCCAATGGTGCCAGTGAAGGGTACCAGTGAGTCGGAACTGAATGCCGTGGAGTCCCAGTGAGTCGTTACTGCTTACGGTGAATATCCCCAGTGCGTCGGGGCTTGATGCTGTGTTTTCTCCATTGAGTCGGAGTGGTGCAGTGGAGCGTAGTGGCTGGCTGCTGCATGGACCAGGAGAAGTTTCTCTGCTTGGTAGGTGCAGTGTGCTGTGCCATGCTGAAGAGAAGGGGCCGATGTGGTTAGGGACCAGGCTTGCATTTTGCTGCAGCGTGTGGTATAACCTTGTAGCCGAGATTGCTGGCTGGCAGTGTGACTTGCTGCTTCTTGCGTATGGTGGGGGAGTGATAGCGATGATGTGAAGTAATTGCTTCTCTGCATCATGAAGGCTGCGCTGATGTTCAAGGTCAGGGATATCCGTATGGGAAACAAGGTGTGGTGTTCCTCCATAGAAAAGGGAGGATCCTCCAGCCAGGTGGATGGTATACCTGGCGGGCCGAAGCCCTGTAAGTTGTAGTTGTATTGCTGGCGATGTAGGTGTCGCTACAACGCAAATGAACCAATAGTGTTTTGATGCTAACGTCAAAAGCTGCGGCTAATTCTGCCGAAGATTGAGTATCATCAGCTTCCACAATCGCCGTTAATTCGTCATCGCCGATCAAAGTTAGCGATCTGAAAAATGAACCCCGTGATAGACCGAAATTTCCAGAACGGAAGTGGGCAAACCAATAACGGGTTGTGCGTTCGTTGGTAGTGTTCGCTACGTAAACGTCGTTGATGTTGCATTCCACTTGAGCCGTGCGGCTGCCACGACGGTACTCATATTCCAAAATTGTCAACATATCTATGACGACAAAAAAAATTCAAACATGATGAAAACATAACACTATTCAAAACACATAAGAGTGATTTTGAATGATGAAAACATTTTTTATAAAATAAATTAAATTCGTGTTCGTTTACAGACATGAATTCCACACACAATACACCCAGACCCGGAACAACTACCTGCAGACCATACAAATATTTGTTCCATGCGGGACTCGAACTCACGACCCGGAACGCAGCAGCCGACTGTATCAACCACTGCACCAACCGTGCCGTCATTTGAAATGGCCAGTACTGCAGAACGGCAATTTCATAGGTTTTTCTACAGTACCTATTATATATACCTATATAAATAAATACATATATAAATAAACAAATATAATTAATTAAATGATCAAAAAATGATTAATTATGTAAATTAGAAATAAATAAAAATTTAATAACTAATAATAATATAAAAAAGTATATTAAGTAGCTTACAGAACGCAGGGCAGTTTGTGGCGAGCTGAATGTGAGTGGCGACACTGCGTACCCGAATGCTTCAGAGAGTCGGTCAGGGCCTCGTCTCCGCTTGCCTTTATTGGTTGGTTGGAGTGGAACCCCATGAGTGCCCGCAGGATTTTCAACTCTGGCTTGCCTTAGTTGGCCGATCAGAGGGGGGCCGCCAGAGCTATATGCTCGGGGGTGGAAGTGTCTAATGGCGTAATAACGGGGAAACCCGCTCCGAGTCTTCGAGACGCGCGATGGTGAAACCGGTGCCGCACCTCTCTACACCCCCAGCCGCACACACCGGTGTTGCTCCTTGTCGCCTGTAGTGGTGGCCATTTAGGGGGCCCATCTTGTGAGTGGCGAGTCACCGTCTGCCACAGAATTTCACTATAAACTTTGAAAGGCAGACGCCGTTTTTTCAGGTTTTAGAAGTATATTATCCATTTAGCACCCATTACAATAGACCTAATAATTGTAGTTTCCATCTTATACAATAGTTTTACACCTCCGGGGACAATCCGAGACTGCATTTCATAGTGTAGCCATGGAGAGTTCCCGGTTAGTGTCCCATTACATTTTAGATTAAAATTCTCTAAAGGGCCTCTGCGTGTTGGACCCATGTCCCCGCGTAAGCAAAAGACCGGGTTCCCCCTTACAGGGGATATAAATCCGTGTAATAGAGAGACATATAAATTAATTACTTAATATGTAAGTACATAAATTAATATATTAGGTACATTTACTGAATACTTAGCATAACCTGACGTTACCATTTTGACCAAACCACACAATCAAATTATATTGCTAGGTCTACGATTATGATTGTTTACAGATCGAAGCAATCGTCAATAGATACGGATATTTTATCAACAGACACGATCTTTAACTCTCCAACAGAGGTCAAGTTGCAATCTAAATCCGACCTCATAACGATTACTCACTTGAAAATATTGCAATCTCAATCGTTGGATATGTTATTAGCTCACTTCTAACACAAACTGATCAAATTTGCAGCCTTAAATCCAAATATTTTGGATTAGATCGATTATTAATCCAAAATATTTGGATCCAATATATCGTGTATATACCGGCCGTAAAACTTGATTTATTAAAACTATTTCTGTCATTTCCAGTACGCTGAGTTTGGTGGTACAGTACGCGTCTACTAACGCCAGTTTTGTTGACTGGCAAATGGAATACGACGTAGTTATGAAAAGGGCTCCGGCGTGCGTAAAATGTAATTTGAAACGTGTTACAAGCACATAGAGATGAAACTTAACGTTTACAATAATCGCCCAAATAACTATTTATTTTGTTCTAATTATTTGTTTTCTTTACTGTATCGATAAAAACTATTATTTCAAACGCCGATGTTGAACCTAACGATTTTTTAAGTTATTCTATAGGTAGAAATATGGTGCCAAATAAATAAATACGCAGGTTGAATTTGATAAAGTACAGTTTTATTTTTTATTTGGCATGCTCACATAAAAGTATAAAATATGTGATATTCAATATAGAAATAGGGAAACAAATAAAACGTGTCCATATATATTTTTACAACAGTACATCCCGGGGAAGGGCGCTTAAATTTTCTTTACAAAAAAATGTTATATTCATGCCACGGATGAAAATAACATTTTTTTGTAAATGTTATTTTCATCATCATTTCATTCCCCCCAATGAGCAACAACACGCCCAGACCGGTTGTTATGGCGATCTTTGGGGGAGGTTTGTGTCCAGCAGTAGACTTTATTTGGCTGAAACGACGAGACAAAAATAAATTTGAAAAGTGTTGTGTCCAACCAGCACTTCACAAATAATGTAAAAAGAATTTGCAATGCAATAATTGGTTAATACATTCCGCGTGGTGTCCGGATTGAGAATTTAGCACCACTCCATCTCCTACCCTGAGTGTCATAAAAAGCGACTGAGGGACTCTAGGACTCTAAACCAGAGCAATGAGCAGCAGCGTCCCTTTTGTGTAGCCATAGCATCCTGCGCTGGCACTGGCAAATTCCCCCAACATATATCCGTGGAGAAAGCCTTTGCTCGGCAGTCGACATTATTTGGCTGATATCATAAAACCAGCAAGAAAATAAATTTAGAAATAATCATTTTTGTCAACTAATCATATATCTTGCACAAGCGTGAGTCATATATACGTAGCTGCCGAAGAAACATATGGAGTCAAAATGAATAATGCCCTTTGAACTAATGCATCGCCCATTATGTATTCGGTCCGCAATCGGGCACACACGTGCAAGATGAACTGCAGACTGCAGGCAAACTTTAACCGTTTACCGAGCGCACGTATAAAGGGACGTATAAAACATCCTGGGGCGCTTGGTCGGAAAATATTACGGAAGAAGTCATTAGAAAGGCAGCATAGATAAGTATTTAAGACAGTAGAGGCTATGCAGTAAGTATATGACAATGAGGATTGTCTATTGTTCAGAACCGTTCTGGTTGAAAAACCGTTTCGAGGCATAGAGTTGTTATTGATGTTTTTGTGGTTAGATTAAGGCATTTTGTGTGAGATAGCTTGAACCCTGGGGAAGGACATAGGCATAATGATCATCCCCTAAAAAGGTTAAATGAGGTGTTGAAGCTTGTATGGGAAAATCTTAATTCCAAGCAAAGTCGCAGACAAAGGGTTAGTTATTGAATATATAAAATAAATACATAATTAGTTAAGTTACAACCACCCAACTGTGATCGCCATCCCGCCTGCCAAGTTTAGCAATTATGGCAAAACCCCCCAATGAGCAATAACACGCCCAGACCGGTCGTTATGGCGATCTTTGGGGGAGGTTTGTGTCCAGCAGTAGACTTTATTTGGCTGAAACGACGATACAAAATAGATAGTCAAGGATCTAGATAGAAAGTGTTATGGGCATTATATACGGGAGATTACACTTTGATGAAGTTTTATGTGTGTTAGATGTTAGAGTAAGATAAGGACTGCATTGCGTAATCACATCAGAGCAATGTGTCGACTTGATTTTGCACAAACATCGGAAGCGTTTAAGTTTAGAAAATAGTCTCATTATTTAACGCTGGAAATGTTAAGATATAATAACTAACAAAATCTTAACACACCTACATGTTTACCTTAGGAGACAATCATAATTAAAAATCTAAATCAACAATGAACATAATAACAACACAGTTGAAATTAATGTGAGCATTTAAAAAAATACAATGTAAAAAATATAATAAATCATATTTATCTATTGGCAACCTTTATAAAATCAAGTATGGCAAATAAAACTTGACTACTAATAGGTATGAAAAATATCTTCACGCTTTTATGTAATATACGGCCGAATACTGAAACGCCACTTAATTTTAAGTCCCGCTTTAGCTATTCGAGAAACCCTATTGCGGTAGGAAACCGGGCGGCTCAAGTAGTTCGTCTTCTACTATCATACTAGTATGCGAATCAGAGGCATTCTAGTATCCTAAATCCATTTCATGGAGTTGCAAGCAGCGTTATATACATTGTTTTTCCAATACTTTTTGTTGAACTACGGTTGTGTTTAATTTATTCCTTTTTAGGGTTAGTAGTCATTGTTTATTATTAGAAAGTAATAATTGATGGCTAGGCAGTAAAGAATGAACAAAATCCTAATCTACACATGCAAAGTTGCGACGGGACGTTATTATCAAAATAAATAATGATAACAGAAAGAGCAGTATAACTGAATGTAGCGATTATATCGAGTCCTAACCGCCGACTTATCGTAGCGACAATTTTTTATCCTAAGCCCCATAGCTTCCGATGCAAATTTCAAGTTCAAGAAATTGTCACTTACGATAAGTCGGCGGTTCGGGCTCGATATACTCTTTTGCTATAAAGATTACCGATGAGCGATGAGAATTGACACACGGACTTGAACTTGGCCACTATAAAGCAGTTCATGAAACTAGCGAGTAAACGCTTTTTCGACTCTGCCCTTCTTCCCCCGAATCCCCTAGTAGTAGCGGCCGCTAACTATAGGCCTTCTAAAATAAGGAAATGCCGTCGACGAAGGCATATACCAGAAGATCCCGATGATCTAATCACCATCCATCACGTAGCTCACATGAAGAAACTCGCGCAGTCTCAGTCAACAAACAAACCGACATATCGACCCCGCCGCCGGGGCCCGCTTCTACGCTGGAGCCTAAATTCGCGACCACCCGATTAAAGTTTAAGTATGTTGCATTCCTAAGTGTAAATTCTTGTTAAAGCAAATAAACTGTGCCGTTTTAAAGAAAATTGACAGTTAGAAAGTTTTGTGTGTTTTTATTTTTGAGTAAAGTTTACAAAAAGATGGCCAGAGCTCGATATATTCTATGATTCTGAAACATCTCCTTTTGAATTCTAGGTGGCTACCTATAATATATATAGAATGTATATAGGTAGCCACCTAGAATTCAAAAGGAGATGTTTCAGAATCATAGAATATATCGAGCTCTGCGTGGCTACGCAACCTGCAGGATTATCAAGTCTATAGTCTATGCGTAGTAGTGAGGCAGTAGCACAAATGACTTCACGGATGACGTCACAGACCTTAAAATTCCCAAATCTTTCAAAAAAAGACTATAAATAACCACAAGGCCGGTTATCAAAATGTTATAATTAGTTTCTTAAAATGTCTCTTTATTTTCCATAAAAATAAAAAAGATTTGAAAATTTTGAATAGTCCCCATTGTGAATTCGAATTCTTGAATCGAGTGTAATTTATCTAACAAATAAAATATTGAAAACAGATAGTCTGAATAAAACAATGTTGAAGTTATGACCATGTAATAAAATATAAACTATATAACATATTCTATATTTAATGTATTTAAGGTATGACAAATTGACATTACCTTTTCGTGTTAATGTACTAACAAAAACATGATCGCACATAAATTGTACATTTAATTATAAATAAATTGTGCATTGTAAATAAATAATAAATAAATTGTGCATTGTGCATCTGATAAATTGCTATAGTATTGGAACTTCGACCATCAATCGTGACTTTTAGTCAGACATTTCAAAATACGACCATTACGAGCTTCTCGACAAAATATATGCGATCATTCATCATACGAAGTTTGGAAATAAAATGGTTTCGCAACATACATACATATCATACATTCTTAACTCAGATACATGCGACTACAATTTTTTATGAACAAATATATTGTGAACAAATTATCATAATTTAAAAACAACTAATTTTGTTTTTATTTTATTATACGCACTTATTTATTAATTACTGAGATAAAAAGAAACAATCAAATCATTTTACTAACGATAAATAAAATTCTTTAAAAAAGGTGGAAGCTGCGGAGGTAAATAATTCATAGAGTCCCATACATGACGATCTTTTCCTACATCAAGCAGTTCAGTATTCGCTTCAAACTCCATATTATTACTAAGTTTATTCGTTTGCTCGTTGCATAAGCTAGATATTTCTAATAACTTATTGGACACAGTATCATGTTTATTTTTGTGATATGGACTAACAGTGTTATGCAGATAGTAACACTGCTCGGCAGATCCCAATTTCTTTTTAGTTAAAGGTCGACAGTCACAGGAAGGTCCTATAACAATATGTGGTGATTTCTTCTTCGAAATGTCTTGTTTGGCTATGCGACAACATTTTTCTTTATTCCTACGTTCAGCGTCGGCTGTGATCTTTTTCCAGGTAGAAGAAAAGCCCTGTATTGCTGAATTGCTGTCTGAACAATCTGTTTCAAGTTGAAGTTCTCCACAAACGCATTTGGACGTATTACATGAAGAATCTGTTGGTCTTGCATTGCATGTTGTTGCAACTGCTTTATTAACAGAATGATCGATTAATTCCTTAATATGTTTAGATCCCGTATCAACCCCGTTGGATGATACAACGTTATTTCTAGAGTCTTTAGTCAAACCTTTAATGACTTCCTCATCAACAACAACATAAATATTTCCAGAAGATGTTAGTTTTAGTGATCCATATTGACCTTTATTTTCAATATTATTGTTTAAAGTTATAATTATTTCACCTGACTCTGTCCGCTTTATTGGTATCAGCCCTTGTGAATTGGTCGATAAATAACTCTGTAGATTATTAATAAAAGCCTTTTTTGATTCTTTTTTTAAAATAAAGGCATATTGACCCGACGCTGTATTTTTAAGTACAGCAGTAGGTTCAAGTGGCAAAATTTTATTATCTTGAATCTTCATTTTGGCGTTTCCATATAACTGAGTGTCACTACTAGCTTTTTTATCAAGTATTTTAGATTTTTTGAGGTTTTCTCTGTGAATCTCTCTGCTAGAAACAGGCAGTTTGCTTATTAACTGCTGACATGTCTTTACTGATGACGTGGAACTATTCTTTGACACCGAATCAATCATAGACTGAAACTCGGGTCCATGAACGAGTACTTTAATATCACCAGACATAGAATTTACCAGTATTGCTTTTTTCTTTAAATGAAGACGTTCGTCTGCGGTATCTAAATCTATGACATAATTTCCTGAACTTGTTCTATTTAAATCTACAACACACTCAGCTTTGTCCTCAATATATTCTTTAAGAGTTTGTCTGTAACGCTTTTCAAATTCTTTATCCAACACAATTATGTAATTATCTGATGGCGTTTTTTGTAGAACTGCAGGAAGTTCTATTGGATGATCTCTCACACCGGTTACTTTAACTTTAAATACTTCTTTAAATTTAGGTCTTAGTAGAGACTGGTCTTGAATTGACTTCGATTTTGGAACAAGTAGCATACCTCCAGATGGAGTTTTTCTAAGAATTGCATTAAGCCTTTCATCATATTGCCCAAAATCAATAAAATAACTGCATGAAGCAGTTTTTGAAAAAAGTACTGGATATTCCATTTCATCAAAACTAATATCGCCTACAGATGCCATATTTTTACCATAAATAGCTAAAGTACCCGACGGAGTCTTAGTCACAACTGTGTGTAATTTCCGCACCTCTCCGGTTTTCCCTCGTATTTTCACTTCAACATTTTCATTGCCTTGTTTATATAATTGATTCAGTTCTGAAACATAGTCAGTTTCATCCATACTCATAAAGCTTTTAAAAGTAGCCAATTTCCAACTGTGAACCGATTGAGAGTCTTGGGGGAACTCACATATAGGTATAATGTCTTTGACAATTTTTGATTTTGCGGGTTTGGTACAAAATGACGGGTCATTTTGCGGGCAAACACAATTATATTCACCTTCTTTTTTTTGAAGATCCAACGTAGGATTACTTGTATTTTCATCTGTAATATTTACATTATTATGAGTTGTAGGGTTAATAACTTCAAAGTCTGTTTCTTCTTTTCTAGTTATTTTTGGGGGTATATCTGTGATCGGAAATCCAGGTTCCCAATTAAAAATAATTGGATGTTTAGAAAGACAGCCACATACATCTTCTACTTCTTGAGTACCTGTTGATGGTGAATGCTGATCTTTATCTTTGTAGTTTAGAACCCGAGTCTTGAAGCCTAATAGTGATTTTATACTTGCAGTGATCAAAGATTTCTTTTCAATTTCTGTGTTCCCTTTTGAAATATCTTGTGGCAACGAATATTTAACATTGTCTTCATGCTTAAGACTCGCTTGTTTTTCAGAATCTATTAGTGGTGAATATTTCACAGCATCTACTTGGTTCGCACTCTCTTGTTTTTGGAGACTTGGTGACAATTTTTTACTTTTGGACATCTCACTATTTGGTCTTTCGTTTGATAAAGTATCTTTAAGCATGTTGATTATATCTTTATTAATATCTACTACTCTAGTCCCAGATAGTGTTTGCCGAACTAGTACCCTTTGATTGCCTGTTGCTACATTTTCTTTCGTATCAAAACTAACTAATAGTTGTCCAGAGTCAGTTTTCTTCAAAGATACAAATAAATAAGGTTTTTCCTTGCTTTTCTTTTCTAATAATATAATCATCTGTTCGTCTAACTCTATTACTAATCTTTCTGATTTCGTTTGAGTCAATTGAGTGAATTGATCATCTTTAATGGCTATTTTGAACTGTTTTTTTGTCCCACTTTGACTCTGATTTATTTCAGTGTCTATTTCAGATATTTGTTTTTGTTTTTCACCTTTAAATAAAACATCCCCTTGAACACTAGGTGTACAGTCAAATTTAGTTTGTGCAGTAGCAGCTTCTCCAGAGGTATTTTTGGATGGAAGATTATCTATTAAATGTTTCCGAAATATGGCACATGTGCTTTTATCACAATTGTCCTTGGATTCTGCTTTCAGATGTTTTGTATCTGTAAGTCAATCGAAATATTATGAAGTTGAATATAATAATTTTGGTATCATTCAAGACCAGTATTCGAATTTTCGTGGGAGTACAAAACAAATGAAAGCAGTTACAGTGCAGTCATTTAAATAAATAACCATTTAGACAATAAGGACCAATGAACAAATGACATATATATAATCTAATAAAAAAGAACTATACTGAACATCGCATGAATAAAAATTGTACTAAGAGCCATAACTTATAGCTCGAATGAGCAATATTTGTTTCATATATTTTTGGTTTGATTTCAAATAGTCCATCTTATTTCTCTCTGAATATTAAACCTTATTTTAAAATTCTGTTTTGCTAGTTAGATAAGACTAATCATAATACATCATTTTAGTTGTTTTAATTCTGATTATTAACCTGTTAATATCAACCACACCGTTGTCATAGTGAAAATACTTTAGTGTTTTTTGTTTTTATAATGTTGCTGTTGTCATCAGGTTTTTTGGTGCATTTACATTTATTTTTCCCTATAGCTGTTTCACCCAATGTTCGCAAACATTTCCTAATATTTTTAAATTTCCTTTTATTTTAAGTCAGGCTCTTTGTCCATTACGTGTTCAAGTGATGTTTCAACGGAAATATTATAAGTTTGTCTCATATCATCTAACATCTTTGACTTTAGTTCTTCAGCGATCCGGTTGTTATAATCCTCACGTGAATAAATACTTTCAGATATTTTAACATTATTGGTTGCTTTTTTGATACCCGCTTGTATATATATATATATATAGTTTTACAGGATTCAAATTGCATTTTATTCATATTTTTACTGTATAATTTAAAGTCTATTGAAGCCTCTAAAGTCTCACATTTCATCTCTGCTTCATTGACAGTTTCAGTACTACGGTGATCTAACTTCGTTAATGACGATATTTCTTTAAACATTGATTCCAAAGTAACACATGTAACCTCCGGAGGAGATGAATTTCTTTCAGATGGTGTCTCTATAATAGATGTCATAAGTTCTTTTCCAGTTTCGCATATTTTTCTTTCAACGAAGCTAGCATCACGTGTGTTTACACCATTGTTTATTGTGGAAGATGCTATATTTTTTAAGCTCAAATTAGTACTTTTGAGTGCCAAGTTTTTGCTAGTACCTAGAGATAATTCAACTTTATATTGATTCGTTTGAGAACCTTTAGGACATAATATTACTTTAATATAATTGTCAGATTTGTTTCTCAAATTTGTTTTTCTTTGAGACGATTCCAAATCGACATCTGGCCACAGTTTTGAGTTTTCAAATACACTTATATTATTAATATTTTTACTGCTTATGCAAATATTTATTGTATGTCCTATTTTACGCATAAAATTTGCTTTTCCTTGCTTAGGCACATAATTTGATGAACTTTTTTTGTTCGATTTATTCGATGCCAGTAAATATTTCAACGGTAAATTAGAACAACTGCATTCTGGATTTAATCTTCTTATTGAATTGAGTCACCAAATTCACGTTCCACACTTGCAACCTAAGATGAAATTATGAAAACTTCAGTATTTTATCCTTACCAACTTATATAAACATGGTGGTTATTTTTCTTAAGTATTGGGAAATAAAACCACCATGTACTTTTGTTAATTTTATTATGAAAAACACATTTAAAATTCAGAATACAAATATTTGATATTCGAAGGTAAGCTGTGACATTTTCGATTAGCACAATTTACCAAAAACTATTTGTTTTCAAAACTATTATTGAAGGAATCGCTGTCTAATACCGTGTAACTTACTTTTTCTATAGGCGAAATCTCAGTGTATCTGCCCAAGACTTCCTCAATAATTCGTTGTCGAGGTTGACTCCTACGATCTAGAATAATTAGATTTTAAGTTCACGACGTAGGTTCACTGTTAGCAACATTATGTACTCCCACGAAAATTGCTGACTTAATTAGTAGTAATTTACTTACCTCCAGGACATGGGCATGGTTTAGTTGTCTTGTCACCACAAGTGCATGTAGCCTGAACATAAAAAGTAAAACTATTTTATTTATTATATATTTGATAATCAGAAAAAAGTATGTGTTATTGATAGAATATAACCTTTCTGGTAAGTTAGGCCATTTAACATAATAGTTTGTATGCTTTATAATTAGGTAGGTCCAACTTCGATCCCCGCTGGCATCAGCTTGGTCTGCTACGCTGATGACACCCTTATGTTGGCCAGCGGGGAGTCTTCGAGGGAATCACGTCGACGAAAAGCGGCACATTTGAGTAAGCATAACATACATATTTAAACTGTCACATAACCATCACGTAAATGAGATAAAATATTAAGGCAAGTTTATAAAAGTCTCCCTGCTCCAGACATCATATTGTATTAGTTACGCAATCATAAAAACTTGATACTTTATCTTTCAAACTTATTCTAAGAAAATCAAAACTCACCATCTTCTCCATAGAAGATATATTGGGTATTATTGGTGGGGTAGGATGTGTCTTTGGCACTGCAGCCAGTGCCTCAGGACCTAACACACACTGGGCTGCTCTCATGTTCTTGGAGAAGGTACAGGTCTGTTTTCGACAGGGATCAGGTCGCCACGCTGCTACGTCGACTCCTACGGCACTACTGTCTACTCTACTCGTTACTCCATGCATGCCACAGTCAGGACCGCAAGCCGCAGATTCTCTATGTGGACAAATCTTCACTTCACCCTGATGAAAAAAGGCAAGGTATTAACTGTTTATAAAAAGGATATGGAATAGGGATATCATTTATTATTTGTGGGGCTTGTAGCTACATGGCAACCAAATATACAACATCTTGACTAGAAGAACATGCCATTTGCCTGATTGTAAGCGTCATCATGCGCCACAACAATTGTAATGCTACTCAGGACTACTCCGGCGTGGCACTACACTACACAGGTCACATCGAGACATGAAGTTATTAAGGCCCGTATTACAGATCAAAAATCAAAACTCAAGTAAAACTTAAAGATGGCGTTAATCAAATATGAACCCTACGTAATAAGTCCAGTATTTATATTGAATTGTGCAATCTCGACTCAAGTTCTAGTTTTGATTCTCATTCTGTAAAACAGGCCTTAGTCTCTTATGCCCAGTAAATTCTAGCTACAGTGCCCTTCTAACTAGAACATACTTAATGTCTTAAATTTAAACACTACTGCTACACCAGATGTTGTACATGTGTTTTTGTTTTTATCAAAAAAATTATGATACGGTATACTCTGGCGTAAGTATTCGATCCTTATACACGAACATCAGCAGCTACAAAGTACCATTTCTATTTTTTATTGGAGTCCAGTGGAAATTCTACATGAACTTCCTTCACCCCAGGGGAGAACGAAGGGGTATGCCGGATTCCTACCGGCTAAAACCACTGGAGCGGTCATCTTCAGGGCTTCATTCCAGCTGAACGGGAACACGCTACGACGGAGACAACTGGTAAACAGTCACCTTAAGCGATCCCCTAGAGACTGCAGTGCATACACCCACGCGCGGGCCGGAATGCCGTCCGAACTCGGTACGGTGTCGCGACTGTTCAGGCGACTAATGACTTGACCCAGCTCCCTTTCCGAAACCCCCATCTCTTTAGCCCAGTCCAAGGCAGTGGTGTGGTGTACCCGTGTGGTGCCGGCTAAGAATAGCACCAACCCATCTCATCCCGTGGGTTTCGTAAAAGGCGACTAAGGGATTAACCGGAGTATGGGCAGCAGCGTCCTTCGAATACATTAACAACTCAACTGCGATCGCCAAATCGCCTGCCAAGTGTGGCGATTATGGCAATACCCCCAATGAACACACAACACATCGATGTCTGTCGTTGTGGTGACCTTTGAGAAAGGCCTGTGTCCAACAATAGACTTTATTCGCCCGAAATGATGAAGGCAGTCGGGGTGGTGGTGGCAGAGAGGGGCCAGGACGGTCCCGGAGCGTCGAAAAGAGCGTTGAAAGTACTCCCAGCAAATCCGGGGCAATGGTTTCGGTTACTGGGGCCCACGGACGCAACTTTCCTACGACTATACGATAGGGTCTGCCCCAAGGATCCCTGTACAATCTCTCGAGGAGCTCGCTCCAGGACCGATCCTTCGCCTAGTGAATGGCGCTATGTAGCGTAATTGTGGCCATGCGGTAGGCCTGATAGGCCTCGGCAGTCTGTCCGGCTGTAGCACGACGTCGGCGTCGGCTTCGTTGATACCAGCAGTGGGATGGCAGGCAGACCACGCGCAAATGTGCGATCTCATCCGAGACCCGGTGTACACCGCTGTACACCGGGAGCGCCTGGCCAGGCATAGATGTGTCACATATAGACATCATCGCCTCCTAGAACCAGGACGCTTCCTCTTCTGGATCGGTCAATATCTCTTGGTCGACCTCTGACCTCGACGTGACGTTGGCAGCTGCGACGAGCATCTCACTATCGAGCTGTGTGAGGTTCCAACGCCGCGTCGGCGGGCTAGGACTCGAATGACTTGGACCGGGCATTTGGAGGGCCACGTCAAACATTATGTGGCGATGGTTCAGACCAGTTGTTTACTACACGTTGTCAGCAACGTGACCTCCTCTTCCACCACCCGCCAGCCCAAGATCATGCGGGCCACAGAAGGAGCCGCCCATGTAAGGTCCACGACCGACTCCCCCTGCCACTGAACGCAGGTGCTAACGAACCCCCGATTCAGCAATCGGAGGTCAAGCGACGTCACGTAGTCTTGCAACAGCCACCCCTTTGGCTGGTCCCGACGGTTGCCCCAAACTCTAGAGTGAGCGTTGAGGTCCCCCAGGACGAGCACTGGACGGGGCGTACTTACAGCCAATGCTGCGCGCCACCCCGTTTAGGTATCCCTCGCAGTCGGCGAGACACACGTTGGGGGAAATGTAGCAGCTCACTACTGCCAGAAGTCCCAACTCTACTACGACAAACCCCAGCCCCTTGTCCAACAGAGAGAAATGCGGCTCACCTTCGGCTCCATTCCAATAAATGGCCACGGAGTCGCCGGGGCCCCCAAACCAGCGAGGGTGTTCCTGGACACCGTAGGGCTCCGCCACAACCGACAAGACAACGCAACAGTCAACACGCTACGCAACAGCAGTACATTCTGCGCGTTACGGTGATGGTTTAGGTTGTTGCTGTCTGGTTTTAAGTCCCATAGTCGCCTTTTACGACATCGACGGGAGGAGATGGAGTGGTGTTATATTCTTAATCCGCACACCACACGACATATATAACTAATTTAAAACAACTTTTGAAATTTAAAACATATCAGTGTGTATTACGAATTAATTGCGAGGTCTTTGCAGTCAGGTAGTATTTATTTATTTAATTTCTTTGGAAGACTTACAGCTAAATAAAACAAAATAATGTCAGTGCATTAAACAGACAGCCAATTATAGGTATTCACGTACAAAAATTGACTAATCTATAAAAGAACTGTGAACAACATGGTACAACAAACAAGAATATGAAAAACATCAACTAATTACTACACATTGCACATTGTAACTCAACTACATAGGTAGGTAATTAGAATACAGAGGCTACGTAATTAAATAATGCACATAGGTATTACCTATTTATTTCAAAAAGTAAAGGCTAATAAGTTTAATATGAACTCAATTAACTACTATCATATAACTATATCAATGAACCTATAATCCTATAATTTTCGGATCATTAATAACAAAACTACTTAGAAGTAGGTACCTGTGCCAAAGGAAATCACTGACATCATATTCAGATAGTCCTAAACCTGTATCAAGTACGAATAAAAGTACGTTGAATTCCCTCATTTACCTCTTACCACATGTGACACTCCCTTCACCGTTCACATATATTTTCAATAAATTGCAATATTATGCGACCATAATACGTGTCGCTAACACATAGCTTACCTCATCTTCCTTATCAGGAGGACCACACGGAGCAGGGTCGTGTGGCGGAGGAGGTGCCTTCTTAGTACAGATGCAAGCTTTGGGACCTTTTGGGCAATTGCATTCGCTGGTCCCGCCCCAGCGACGGCAAGGTGCCTGCAAAGTGAAAAAAAATCTGTACACATATTAAAAGACTACTGATATTGACGCACTGACAACACATGATGCAAAGAAAAATTGAATTTGAAAATGATAAAAAAGTACGTCTTTTTATTAAATCCGAAACAGTTGAGTTCGAAACAGTTAGCTCTCGTTGCCAATTAGTTGCCATTCTTAAGCTATTATTTTGTTTGAAAAGTGAAAGGTTATTCAATGGCAACAAACTGGCAATTAGGGATCAAACTAAGCTGCAGCACGCAACAACCGGAATCATCATCATCATCATTTCGGCCGAACGAAGTCCACTGCTGGACACAGGCCTCCCCCAAAGATGTCCACAACCGATATGGATGTGTTGTGGGCTCATTGGGGGGTTTTGCCATAATCGCCACGCTTGGCAGACGGGTTGGCGATCGCAGTTGAGTTGTTAATGTACTCGAAGGACGCTGCTGCCCATCCTCCGGCTAATCCCTTAGTCGACTTTTACGACACCCATGGGAGGAGATGGGGTGGTGGCATTCTGAGCCGGCACCACACGGCAACCGGAATATCAAGTCGCAACCTTCTATATTTTCCTCCACACTTGACTGCACGTTTGCTCTGCGTAAACGCTTAATGACCCCTTCTATGACGTTGCTTATTGATAACTTTTAGTATTAAATTTGTTTTTTAGATATTAGATTAAACAAAAACAATACCTTCTTAACCCCAGTTCCCTTGTCTTGTTTGATCGGTTTGGTAACAGTTACTTGATTGAGACACAGCATCAGCTGCTTATAAGATTCCGGGTCCATCTGAAATGTATATAAAATTCACGTTATTAAAACCAAATGTTTTACTAATTAACATCAACTGAAAATCTAAACGAGAAAACGATGAAACTAGATGCAGTTAGATAAACTTAGTTACTGTAACTACAAACGCTCAACAAAATGAATTAAAACAACTGAAATAGCGGTATAGGAATTCTTTGAATAGCTTTATCCTTTGTCCTCACTTAGCAGAACTCATACAAGGCTAAATTAAAGTTACGTAATCCTTAACGTGCATAAACCAACAAACAAACATTATTTATTAGTTAAATGTGTTTTTTGTTGTCTTCAAATCAATGTACCAGCTTTCTTTTATCTTTTCAGCAGTTTGCCAGATTCCACTTACTGAATCAAATTTCACTTGATCATATACATATAAGCCGGTAAAGGCCCACTGCTGAACATGGGACATCCAATCAATGATCACAACAACAGGCGGTCACAGAGGATATTGCCATGATCGACACGCTTGGCATGTGGATTGGTGATAAATAAATACAATAATAACAATACTAATATAATACAATAAATCATCATTTCGGCCGAATGAAGTCCACTGCTGGACACAGGCCTCCCCTAAAGATCACCACAACGACTGATATGAGTGTGTTGTGGCAGACGGGTTGGCGATCGCAGTTGAGTTGTTAATGTACTCGAAGGACGCTGCTGCCCATCCTCCGGCTAATCCCTTAGTCGACTTTTACAACACCCACGAGAGGAGATGAGGTGGTGGCATTCTGAGCCGGCACCACACGGCATACAATAAATACTATGTTGTTATTAGTACACGGGAGGATACTGCTGCCAATTCTCTTGACATAAACCCTTAGTCTCCTTTTGCGGAGAGGAGACTAAGGAGAGCGTGGAGAGCGTCGGTTTATTTTTTGCTGGGAACCAAACGGTACATAATCATAACTAAAACCACAACATAAATAATGATTTTCCCGCACATAAATTTATTTTGTTTTATTGATTAAATCATCCATATAGGTACCTCACATCTGGTCTTCACTGCTCCACCAACTATCGTCAAATTTAAATTCTTTTTTACAGTAGTTAAAATGAAATCTTGCAATATTTTTCTAGTTTCCTCATTCAGCTTTCCATTTCTACTTCTCTTTAAGCAGTTCAAAACAGCATCAGCTACAGCTTTGCCAGGACCTGTCGTTACTTGTCTTTCCAAAACAGTGTACATATTATCGAATACATTGTCTAAAAATTTCTGCTTCACGCTCATACAAATGCAGTCCATTGAATGATCAAGACAACAATGGTCTTTTTCATACAAACAATCTCTCTCTGCGATACACCTGGGGCAGTCGGTACAGAATTTCCTTACATCTATAGTGTCAGTACACTCGTGGCACCTGACGCATTTAATTCTGAATGTCGCTATTTCAGCTTCAAGTCTCTTTATTTCATCGGTGATATTTTTTTCCTTAGTTTTGCATTTTTCTTGACACGTGTCACATGTCTTTTTAAGTAGATCTATTTCTTGTAGTAGCGCTTCTTTCTGGAATATTTCGTATTGTATGATACATGTAAAAAAATATACTTATAAATTTAAATAAAACATTTGTACGTGTGTTTTCACATTTTTGCAATCTCTTATCTCATTTAATAATATCTGCACCTCGCAGTTTCACCCGCGTAGATCGGGATAAAAAGTCTACGTGTTAATCCAGGGTATAACCTATCTACATACCAAATTTCATCCAAATCGTTCCAGCCGTTTCAGCGTGAAAGAGTAACAAACATCCATACAAACTTTCGCATTTATAATATTAGTGGGATGAATCTAGACATTGCTCGTAGAACCGCTGTTGGAGCAAAAAGGTTTTCGAATGGAGACCGCCCACCGGAAAACGCAGCGTAGGACGACCATCAACGAGGTGGACGGACGACCTAGTGAAGGTCGCTGGGAGTCGTTGGAAGAGAGCGGCATGTGACCCTTCGTTATGGAAATCTAAGGAGGAGTCCTTTGTTCAGCAGTGGACATTCTGTGGCTGATATGATGAATCTAGACCTAAAGTATCCTTTACCTCTGCTCGAAGGTCTTCATTTTCAAGTCTCTTCTGTAGCAGAACTCGGCAAATTTTCTGCAAATCTTCTCTTGCATCTTTCACATATTGAGTACCTTCCTTTTCTTTGGTAGCTTTAACATTTTGCTCTTCTTCAACTTTTTTTTGATGTTTTATCATGTCTATAGAAAAGCTTGCCATTCTTCTCTAAAACAAAAATTACTTTAATAACTTGTATACTAAGACTATCTGCGTCCATTGCTGAACATTGTGATTGCCTTTACCGAACACCCTTATATTTAACCCATCTGTCATACATAACCAACCAATTCCAGATGACCCACCGATCGGTTCGGAAATACTAACATATTTATTTCATGTGTTAAGAAAACTAAAGTCGTCGTAGTTGCGGTTTATGCAAGAAAAACGGTCAAGGAAGATCGTGGCGGCTTGGAACCTGAACGAATCACCAAATCAACCACCTGTTTATCTTACCATCGGTCATCTCTTTCTGTGTGTTAACACACATACATACAACCCGAGGGCGTGGACAACGAGCGAGGGGTACGCGGGAGAGGGCGGCGCGGCGGCAGCGGCGGCGGCGGCGGTTATCGGCTCACCACTTCGCCGAGCGACACCAAATCGTACATACGCCTACTTACCGAGGCATTTATTTGTAAACCATGCCTATTATAATATTTGATACTACAGTCAGTTTTATTTAAATATTATAATACATATTTCCTATTCGGAACACTGTGTATTGGGTTTATTTCGGAAATCTCGATCTCGCGCTCCACCACCAGGGGTACACTGTCTCAGGGCACGCCGCGATAGCGGTGGTAAGACCGGTAATGGAGGAATGGCTGGAGAGGCGGCATGGCACCCCCACCTACCAGATGACGCAGGTACTCTCGAACCATGGGTTTCGGGAAGTACCTGTGTCGAATAGGCCGAGAAGAGACGCCTGGTTGTCATCACTGCGGAGACTGCCCGGAGGACACGGCGCAGCACACGTTGGAGGAGTGCCCAGCTTGGGCAGCGCAGCGCCGTGACCTCGTCGTGGCGGTCGAAGGGGGTGACCTCTCGCTTCCGGCCGTGGTTCGGTCCATCGCCCGCAGCGAGAGCGCGTGGGATGCCGTCGCCTCCTTTTGCGAGGAAGTGATGCAAGCAAAGGAGGCGGCAGAGCGGGGATGGAGGGAGATCTCCGATCCCCTCCGCAGAAGACACACCGGGCGTCGGCGCCGGAGTGGGGCGCTGGACGATCTCCGGCCACCATGAGGAGCGGCCTGCGGGCGACGAACGAGGGGTGGTCCGTCGCCCGAACAGAAACAGGCCCGAGATGGCGGCGCGCGTGTTCTGCGCGCGCGTCTCCGAAGGATAAGTGCGGCCAACAAGGCCGCACACAGAAGGGGCCCGTCAATCATTGACGGGCCGATACCTGCCGTGGGAGCGGTCTAATGCAGAAAAGCGTACAACTCATCCCCGGCTAGAGGTAAGAAGAAGGACACCGTGGGGTTTTAGCCGGTTTGATCCCAGCATGCCCCTCCGCCCTTCCCAAGGCGGAGGAAGTCCAAGAGGATTTCCCCACGTTAAAAAAAAAAAAGGGTGTACACTGTCTCAAACACTTTTCTGTACTGTATTCTAGCATCCTTACTATAATACAGTACAGAACAGTGTATGAAATAAATTTATTATAACTAATACAAATTACTCATAATTCGATTTAAATATTTTATCCCCGGCATTTACAGGTTAACTAAGTCTTAAATCCTGTCTATATCTCATGGCTGCTTTTAACCTGGTTAATATGAGACTTACATCAGAAGCATCTTTTTTCGTGAACAACGACTTCTTTGCAGCATCTATATCTTTTACGTTACTTTCTATTCTTTTTTTAAAGTCTTTAATTTCCATGTCCATAATCTTTATGTCGTTCTTTTTCTGATTCATCTTCTCCGTTATTTCTTGCTGACACTTATTTATATTTCCGAGTTGAAATTCTAGATCTTTCTTGTTCTTTCGCCATTTGTTCGCACTTGCTTCTACTTCTCTAAGCTGAAAATTTTTGTTTTTATAGATAGACCACCGGACCGTAACCGGTAGCCGACCGTAACTTGCGTATCGTCTGCGGAGCAAGAAGTCCGCGGGAGTAGATTGAGGTTAGGGGTACTCCGTGTGGTGTCCGGATTAAGAATATAGCACCACTCCATTTCCTCCCGTGAATGTCGTAAACGGCGACTAAGGGAATCTAAACCAGAGGGATGGGCAGCAGCGTCCCTTCTGTGAAGCGGTAGCCATACTGCGCTCACCAACCCACCTGCCAAGCGTGGTGAGTATTGGCAAATATCCCCCAAAATGATGACACCGTTGTAGAAGCTTTTGTTTCTTTTTTTCGTTTAAAAAAACGTTGCCCCACACTAGGATTTCTCCTGTGTCGTGGGTGCGTTTACAGACATGACTTCCACATCCAATACACCGAGACCCGGAACAACTACCTGCAGATCATACAAATATTTGTATCGTGCGGGAATCGAACCCACGACCCGGTGTGAAGCAGCCGACTGTATCAGCCACTGCACTAACCGTGCCGTCGGGGGAGGCCTTTAAAGCTAGATAACAAGATCATTGTAATAACTGAACAAAAATATTGCAACAGGACGCTCAGTGTACTGTGAGTAAAATTATAAAATAATGAAAAGCGAACCACATAACGTGGATTCCACTCCACCAAGAAAAGGTAAATTATGAAGAAAATAATTAGAATAGATAATTTTACAATAAGGCGAAAAGTAACAGTTTTTGTTTTTTTAACAATGCCCCACACTAGGATTTCTACTGTGTCGTGCATTTATAGACACAAATTCCACACACAATACACCCAGACCTGGAACAACTACGTGCAGATCATACAAATATTTGTTCCGTGCGGGAATCGAACCCGCGACCCGTTGCGCAGCAGCTGACTGTATCAGCCACGGCACCAACCGAGCCGTCCAACATTATTATACTATATTACACATTATATATATGCTATTCTTAAGAAGGCACTTTAATCCATACATGTAACCCATAGGTATGCTGCGCGTAGGTTTATAGAATGAAACTTAGGAAACATTCTTGCAAAATCTTGGCATTAATGCTAAAGCAGTAGCCAAAAAGAAAGATACTTATTGATCAACCAAATGCACTTAGCCTTAGCCCACCTTAGCGGCGGAAATATCTCAGTGCGATAAATAAGTATAGGAGAGATCAAAGGCCCATTTACCTCGATGAGATCATAGGTCAATTCATCCTTAAATATCACACGAGGTGAAATAAAATGCAATCTACTTGTAAATAATATAAAAATGTTGTAAAAATTGTGTTGCTTTTCGTCTTATTACGCGTTCTGTAAAATTATTTACTTGAATTGTTTGCTCCCAGATTGGTTCACTTTTTAACCACGTTATACTTGTTCGCGTTTCTAATACTTAATTATACTTTTACTGCGACAGTCACTGCGACACTGACAAGGCTTTGTTGCTTGACCAACAATTTTGTTCAGCTTTATATTATCTTGTAATCTACTCTTTAGAACAATGATCTTGATTTTTAGGTGAGAAAGAATGTTTCCATTTTTTGGCGATAGTCGAAGAGCGATTCATCTTGGGTTTAATCGTGGCGCGTTGTTATCGTGTGCGTTTAGCTTCGAGCTTCCGGAACACTAAATGCAACATCACACTGCGAGATCTACGAATGCACTGCTGGTGAACTTAGGGTGAGATTCAGAAACGAGTCTAAGCGTGAACTTACGCTTCCATCTGTCAAAATTATGAGCGGAAGTAGTGCATTTTGACAGATGGAAGCGTAAGTTCATGCTTAGACTCGTTTCTGAATCTCACCTTTAGCTCCCTGCCACGCGACCCCGCCTGACAACCCCGTAACACACCTAGCTCACTCTGCTCCCGCGGACCTCTTGCCCCGCAGGCGATACGCCAGTTATGTGATCTAACTATCAACCTTGTTTTAGGGAAGTCAACGGAATTATCTATAAGTCTCAAAAGTTATTTAATTATATCATACTCAAATTTGTACAAGTTCGTAAACACTGAATTTGTTCCAAATTAAATGTTTCCTCCATCCCTGAGAAAACAAAGTGATCCTATAAAAATGGCATAGTTTTGTATGATTTAATAAAGTAATTAACTTAACAGATAAAATTAAAATCACAAATCTTGTTCTTAAAATGTAATGTCTGCATAGTTGATCTCACCTCTTTCAGCGACAGCTTTTGTCTCTCAACAGAATCTGCCAATCTTTTTCTATACGTTTCTTCCATGCAAGACCACATACAGTCAGCCTGCTTCAGTAGGCGAACTCCTTCTTTCTCTCTTTGTTCCAAGTTTTGAATCTGCTGTGTCAATTCCTTCTGAGCTGTAATGAGCTCACACACTCGTGCGTTGCATTTCTTGTCGAATGATGCCGCCTTTAGATAAAATATTAAAAACAACATGATGATAATGTAAAAAATGATCTAATGGGGAATCTAACGGACTCAATGCAATAAAAGTCTTCATCGTATCCGCCAAAGGAGATCCACTGCTGAACAAAAACCGTCCCATAGATTTCCACAATTGTGACGTCACTTTGTGAGGAAATTGCCAGTACTCGCGACTTGGCAGACGGCTTGGTGTGCAAAGTATGGCTACTGTTCCGCAAAAGGGACGCTGCTGCCAATCCCTCAGGTAATCGGTCCCTTAGTCGCTTTTTACGACATCCACGGAAAGAGATGGACTGGTTCTTAATTAAATTAAATATTACAAGAAACTAAATCCGGCTTATAATTCGAAATACCTTTTTTTTTTTTTTTTTTTTTTTTATTGGTGCCCAGTGGAAATTCATCATGAACTTCCTTCGCCCCGGGGAAGGACGGAGGGGTATGCCGGACTCCTACCGGCTAAAACCACTGGAGCGGTCATCTTCGGCACCTAAGGGAGGCTCCAGGTCCTCGTATGATCACACCAGAGCCACCCACTGGTGCCACGCCCATTGGCACATCTCGGAGAGGGTGACTGTAAAGCGGTCACCCCCCCAGGGGGATTGTAAAGGATCCCCCAAAGCGTCCCACGGCAGCGCGTGACCACATGCGTGCTACCGTCTTCTCTTGGGTCGCTTGGTGTGGGCACGCAGATTCCCCAATCTACGCACCCGCGAACCCAGAGGTCCCCCACCTCATAGCAATGGCAGGGGTTTTCAAGCGTATCGGAATTAGGCGCCAGGGCGGTTGTTACCCCGGCGCCGTCTCCTTCTTCTTCGAGCGGGATCGGCCCTCTCCCGATCCCGCTCTGCGGTCTCCTTCTGGAGCATGACGCTCTCACAGAAGGAGACCACTGCATTCCAGTTTTCGTGCTCTGCCAAAATTCGAAATACCTACCCGTACAAATGGCAAAAATAACACTAACAGCATGCAGCTTAACTTCATGCTTCAGTCATAAAAGTCTACTAAGATAAATGGCTTAGTAGGGTTGCTCGTAAAATACAGACTGGCAATCTGTCTAGACTTAGCACACTTTGTAATAGTGTCCAAAATAGGGACCGTAGACCCAACACGTTTTACACACGGTAACTGACTCGCATTCAGAATGTTTAAGTCTAGTGCCTTAGGCCATATTAAACCAGAATCCTTAAAAAACATTTTTTAAGTACCTCTATATTCTAGATTAATTGTGAAGAAATCTGAAATCAAAACATCAGCCTCCATGGGTCTGACCCCATACATGGACATAATTATTGATTATTTCAAAGCACTAACCTCCTTAATGTGGCAGAGGACTTCACTGAGCGGCATTCTTTCACTGCAAACACTTGGAGTCTTAGACTCGACTCTTGGATTGCAGTTGTATTTCTTTGGAGAGTTCTTTGATTCAACTTTGCAAACACTAGAAATAAGAACGAAAAAAATTAGTAAATTTAAAACCGCCAACACAAAAAAATACCTCTAAAAAGTAATAAAAGGTGACCATGTTCTTGCAATATCATTGTAGCAACAGGATACCAAATGGAAGTAGCTCACATTCCTTTATCAACAAGAAAAGAGCTCTCTTCACTTGCCCTGCGTTGTGTAAGCTTCTAGATCTTATGACATACATATTTTTATATACTACGTTATTATAAAATGATTAAAGACCATAGAAAAAAATATTTTTTCATAGATCCCTCTCACAATACTTCAAACTTACTAATGAAATCGTCATCCATTCATCTGCAAACAGATCACAACTTGGATTATAATACAAGAGTTCATTGTGTGCGGCAAGGGGGCGAGAAATTGGAGAATTTGGTCACACGAATATGTGTATATATGTGGGGTGCCTGTAACGGGTACGGAGCAGGACGAGATGGCGCTACTAGGTAACTACTGCCCCGGTGCCCAGGTCCAACGCGCCTAAGCGCCTTGTCGTCGCTATATGGCGGGGGGCCTCGGGGGTCGCAGGCGCACCGGTTGGGGAATCTGCGGGCCCTCACTGAGCGACCCACGACCCACGCATGTGGTCACGCGCCGCTGTTTGCGCAACATAGCACAGCGCACAGTGAGAGTTCGAGGGGATCCTTTACAATCTCTCCGGGGGGGTGACCGCTTCAGAGTCACCCTCTCCGAGATGTGCCTATAGGCTAGGCACCAGTGGGCTCTAGTGTGATCATACGAGATCCCGGAGGCCCCTTTAGTTGGCAAAGATGACCGCTCCAGTGATTTTAGCCAATAGGAGTCCGGCATGCCTCTTCACCCTTCCCCAGGGCGGAGGAAGTTCATGAAGAAATACCACTGGGCCCGATAAAAAAATACCTGTAACGGAGAAAACTTAGGGGAACAACGTTGCTAACAAAAATAAAAATTACTATTCCCATAGAAAAACGCTAAGGCAGGAATAGCGTACCCAATTCATGGCCTCCAACACAAATATAATTATTATAGGTATCAAAGGTTAATTACTGTTTAATTCTCTTTGAGGCGTCTCGTTCTCGTCTCTTATCTTCGGCAGAATTGTTCTGGTCTTTACAGGCCGTGTAGCATTCGATATACTGCTGCTTGAACGTGCTCAAGCTGTCTGATGTGTTTACACACATGCGTTGTTGGACTTGTCCCTGAAAAAATACTTTGAAATGAGAACTCCATAATAAATAACAGCAAAAATCACTGTTTTATTATCCCTGAATAATCATTAACTAATTATATAGAGCTGGTGGTTGAAGAAATTGCATTGCTATTTTTTTTTCAGTATATACTTTATTGACTCCTAATCATTGTGAAAAGTACTGAGCGTACGTTAAATTTTTGTTTATAACAATAATTAGACCATTAACATGTAAAAATACTATTAAATATTATATAATATTAAGGACTGAAATGGTTAAACATATTCGTATGTATCATCTTCATTTTGAGCCGAGTAAAGTCCACTAGGACACAGGCCTCCCCAAGAGGGTTACAACGACCGGTATGGGTGTGTTGTGTGCCCATTGGGGGGTATGGCCATAATCACCACGCTTAGCAGGCAGGTTGACGATCGCAGTTAAGTTGTAAATGTACCTACTCCAAGGACGCTGCTGCCCATACTAATCACTTAAGCGTCTAAGAGATTAATGTATACGTGAAAATTGAATTGATAAAATTTATGAAAAATCTATTTATAGTTAAAAACAACGTTTTTCCTGATAATTATAGTCTCTATAAACATCAACCCGACTGTGCAAAATATGAAAAACTGAATTTTGTACAATATTTTATTTTAAAAGAAAACAAAATCTTCGATATACTAAGTAACTACAATTTTTCAAGTCATACGTCATATAAGTTGAAAATTTCACGCACAGCGCTTTCACTACCGCGCAACTAGAATGTTTATACTTTAGATCCATTTACATAACAATAGATACTACTCGAAATAATCGCTTGAAACAAAATTAATTCTATTCAAAAAATAAATAACTTATCGTGTTTCGTTTATTTATTGATTTGTCTCTCTCTTCACGGGATTATATGTGTAAGGGGGAGGCCCGTCTTTTGATAGGCTTACGCGGGGACATGGGCCCAACACGCAGAGACCCTTTATAGAATTTGAGATTCAGAATCAGAAATAATTTATTCGGTAATTGTAGGTAAACAAAATAAAGGTGTAATAAATAGTAATTGAATCCAGTACATTCTACCATATGGCATGCAAATTTATAGTACAGATATGTATTTATTAAATATTGAACCATAGTAAATGAATCAATAAGAATAATTAGTTCATTAGTAATTATAAATGTCATATCCTTTATTTAACAAGTCATGCTCCTTATACAATTAAGTACAGTCCGAAAAAAACTAGATATTAATCTAAATGTAATTGGGCACTAATCTGGGTTAGTCACGGATTTTCTCCAGTAGTGTTAGGCTACTATATAACATGAAAACTATAACGATAAGGTCTATTGCAATATTGCAATTATATGGAATGAAAAGTTTAAGAAATACGGAAACAAAGGCGTCTGCATTCCAACCTTTAAAGTGAAATTCTGTGGCTGAAGATGACTTGCCACTCACAAGATTGGCACCCCAAATGGCCACCACTACAGGCGAAAGGTAGTACACCGGTGTGAGCGGCTCGGAGTTTCGAGAGGTGCGGCACCGGTTCCACCATCATGCGTCTCGAAGATTCGTTACGGGTTTCCCTGTTATTCCGCCATTCTTTTGTTCAGACATGGAATTGCCCCCGTGCTCTGTTCATGTACTCGGACCGACATGGTGGCGTTTCTGTATAAGCACTTCAACACTTCAATGTACCGATATTCAATCTGGCACCGCTGCAGAGATTGCAGCACTGCCCAGGTTTCGATCGAATCGAAGGCTTTCTCATAGTCCACAAACGCCAAGCATAGTGGCAGATTATACTCCCCGGTCTTCTGTATAACCTGCCCCAGGGTATGGATGTGGTCTATGGTACTGAAACCTTTTCGGAAACCGGCTTGTTCGGGAGGCTGGAAGTCATCAAACCTGCGCTCGAGATGATTCTTCATGATCCTTGAAAACAGTGGAGGTAGAGTGCAGAAAGCTAAAATACACTTTTAAAAATAATGAATTACGGTCTTATTTCGACCACTCGGTGACCACTAACTAGTATTACCTAAATTGCTGCATGGTGGTCAAATTTTCCCTTTCAGACCCGGCCAATACAATTGTGCGTGCGGTGAGGTCGAGTATATCTCGTAATTTTTAAGTTAGTAGTGAGCGTGTACTTTGCCTTCCGTTCGAGTATTTATTGTTCGCAAAAACCCGGGAGTTTCTCCATAAGATGTTAAAGGATATGAACAAAGCATCTTAGTAAGCCTAGGATGAATATGTCAAAAACCAGAAACATGATGTGATGGACTACTAGGTCTAGAAATTACAAAAAAGTGCTGTTTTTCTTTCTAACAATAAACAATCTACTTATTTGTAGCTAAAAACCCACTAACCACCAGATCACACTCTGGATCGTGCTTGAGAATATTCCAGAAGTCGCACATAAGCTTGATGCCAGCATTGTTGCTCTCTCGACTAGGGCGCTCCATCACAGGACCCCCATTTTCCACGTTCATGCTTAAGTCGTTTATCAACTCGTCCAACGCTTGGTAGCGACGGTTAAGACATTCTGGTATTTCACGCATTTTGAGGGACGCCAATTATGAAATTCTAAAAAAGGCCGTATCAAGTCCAGCTTCATTATATAACCAATTCCTGTTCGTATCATAGGTAAAACTTTTTTTATGTTACGCATTGCCCCACTCTATAAAATTCTCCTGTTTAGAAGGTACAGCTTAAGGACATAAATCTCACATGCACCACCACCCAGACCCGAAACAACTATCTGTAGATCACACAAATATTTGTTCCGCACGGGGATCGAACCCGCGACACGTAGCTCAGAAAGCCTATCACTTACCCACTATACTATATTGTGCAATAATTATGCGGTACACTGCCTTTTGCATATATCGAAACGACAGGAATTCAAAAACCGTACGACGTTGCCGACATATGTTTGAAGATATTTTTCATTGCTGCGAAATATTTTATGAATATGTAATGATTGATTAATCTGTACACCGTACAACGTTGCCTTATACATGACATTGGCGAAATTGTAGAAAGATACTGTAACAGAAGCCATAATCCTAAAACCTCACATTACCCTAATTTCGAGAACATTGTAGTTAAAAAAAACCATTGTACCAATACGATTTAAAAAGAGTAATCATGGAGTTTCTTGCTCGTTCTTCTCCATAGGAAATCTACACCTTAGAACTTGACAAAGAAAGTATTGACTATGTATGTGCCCATAAATGGTTTTACATGAAAAATATTTTTATCTTTTATCTTTGTCTTTAATTTAAGAGAAGAAGAAACGAGGGTGTCTATAGAGCTAGGGCAAATTTAAGATCAGTCTGCGAGAAAAGCAGTACACACAGTTTGCTAAATCATGAACGATATAGACTGCATAGACATTATGATAGCACTTACCTTAATATGCTGAAATAATTTACTTGGGGTTCCCAAATAAGGATCCGATTTCTTTAATATTTTTTTATTGGTCATTGTCTGTGACAATAGCAGACAGACAATATTAATATTTGTGTTAAATAATGCTAGAATTTTGACATACTAAATCAATCGACATTATGACAATACGAAGAAGGACGGAGATCTTCTTGCTCTTTGATAAAATAGAAGACAGATAATTTCGCGTACATGCCAGTGCTTTCTAACCAACTTCGAAAAACGAAGGTTCACTGTTTATCCGTGTGTTTGTATGAAAGCAATTTTTTGAAGCTACTACAAGACAGCCTTTTTCTCTAACGAGTCTTTCATTGGGGTATCCTATAAACGGGAACCCTACTTATGGGAAAATTCAGATATTAAGGTACAATTCTTATGTACAGATTTAGATGCAATAATTATCAGTTTTGAGATTTTTAAAGTATTAGTTTTTAGCCTGTTTTCCCACCAAAATAATAATCTGAAAAGTTTATTATTTAGTAGGTGCTTAAGTCTGATATAATATTAGGTCTATGAAATTTCCATTTTGTACGATATAAAGTATAGTATTATATTTTCTATCTTTATTTTTTAATCAAACTAGTCACCCACGTAGTTGATGCATCTCTGCCAAGGCAGTGGCAGTTTATCGATATCCTTCTTGAAGAAACCAGATGGACGGGAGGCGACAAACTCTTCAAAGGCATTTTGTACTGCTTCTCGGGTATTGAATTTTTTTCCTTTTGTCTCAGTCGCCTTTTACATCTATGGGAGGACATGAAGTGCTGCTGCTAGCACACCACACAGAATAAAGTACGGACCCAAAAATGATGTTGTTTTTCGACCGAGCTTTCGACGGTGTGGCTAATTGGGATCAGCATTAAGTTGTATTCCATGCGAGTTCCTTACCCACACAATGGTGTAGCTAGGCGTGAGCGGTGTCTGCCTCTCAGTTAGGGGGGCCTCGCGCGAAGCCGGAAATCGCGATGTGGGACGACCTCGCAACGAGATGGACAGACGACCTGGTGAAGGTAACTGGGAGTCTTTGGATGCGTGCGGCATGTAACCGTATATTTTGTAATCTGTGACCGAAGCCTTTGTTCAGCAGTTAATGCCCTTCGGCTGATATGATGATGATGATGATTCAGATGAAGTTATATCAAACAGTACATGTATTTTTATTGTGCGTGGAGATTTTCTCATTGGCGACCTTCACCCTGGGGAAAGGGACGTACCGGACTCTTACTACCTAAAACCCCGCAGAGTCTTTGACCTACCTATCGCGGGGGTTGCGGTATCCACTCGCATATTCGACCGCATACCCGCAGACTTCAACCCGTCACTACGTCTGACAAGCTGCCCCTAGTTCGTCGCAGGCCGCAACTCGTAAATGCCGAAGATTAATTGGAGCCCTCATACATCCAGTGCGTTTTTGCGGAGGGGAAGAGAATCCGTCCCACTCCCGATTTGTCTCCTCCTTTACGTACATTACGTCCTCGCAAAAAGAGACGACTGCTACCTTCGCGCTCTCGCTCCAGACGATGGACTGTACCACCAGCAGCAGCACCTGTGTCCCTAGAGTATTTGAGTCAGCCGAAAGGTGAGGATGGCATGCCGCCACTCCAGCACTCCTTTATGACGGGTCTTACCGTCACTATCGTGACGTGCCCTACATTGATTTGCACAGGTCATTCCTTCCATTCCGCCACCAGGATCAGCCGAAGCTAGGACCGTTGCAACTCGATCTCTCGAGGTGTTGGTCGTTCGACCTGACCTAGCGCTTCCCCGCGCTTCGTAGGACACTGTACGGTATCCCTATATGCATTACCCTTACCATAGCTCGCTGCAGGCTCTGCAGTATTGCGACTTTGCGGGCCGTCAGAGTATCCGCCCCAAACGGCACCAAGGGTTTGGAATTTGCTTCTCTACTAACATTTATTTTGAGTCTTACGGAGTTAATCGAAAGCACCGGTTTCTTGCAATACCATCGTGAACAATTTCCAGAACGATCTTCTCTCTAAGAGAAGACTGTCCAACGATTATTGAATTTAGAAATCAACTTGTGAGCAATATGTTACGTACAATGGTTATTACAAAGCAGTTGTTGCAGAATAAAAATAAAACAATGTCTATTATAGTATGTAGTACGAAGAAATAGCAATTCCGAAAGCACGTTATTGACTCGTCTCTTCTTCTTCTCTTAGATTATGGCTTCTATAGAGAATCTTCCACAATTTCACCAATGTCAAGTATAAGGCAACGTTGTACGGTATTCAGATTAATCAATCTTTACACATTTATAAAATATTTCTTTAAAATTAAAAAATGTCTATAGTAATATGTTGGCAACGTCGTACGGTTTTCCACTTATTCATTGGCTCTTCTTCTCTTAGCTTAGATTATGGCTTCTGTAGAGTATCTTCCACAATTTTGCTAATTTCAAGTATAAGGAGTATAAGCGTAAAGTATAAGGTAACGTCGTACGGTATTTAGAATAATCAATCTTTACATATCCATAATATATTGTTTAAAAAGAAGAAGAAAATATTGCTCAAAAATCACTCAAATATGCATTGATTGCCTCATCTCCGCTCATTTCTAAATTTATAGTCGCTTAAGTCAATGTCAAGTTGACAGTGTCAAAGTGTCAATGTTTTTGTTTAGTTGTTATATGGAAAGAAACGTCACAGCGAACGAAATAACTACAAAAATGAAATAATAATTAATTTAAGACGGTCTCGTTACGATAAGATAAAAAAACTAATATGTATTTTTGAGATAAGTAGTCTATTTTGTCTTCCACTGATTTAAAGTTAACTTAGTTATAATTGTAAGCGGAAAGATGACGGAGCTTGGCACAGTGAGTATTAATATTATTGGAATATATAATATATTGTTTCAATTATCACATGATAAATGACTTCTATTGAAAGTTACCTACTTAGCGCTTGCTTTACTGTTCATGCGATTAAGTCGTAGTAACAGTTTCAAGACTATAATAACACTTAGTTGCCAAAAAATTATATTTTCATAATTCAATAGGTAGTGATCATTTTTTCATCAGGCTGAAGAGAAATGTTATATGCATGCAGCCCATCTTATCCCAATATTGGGCTTAAGCCTTCCTCTTTGTTATCTCATTATCATCATCATATCAGCCAAAGGACTCACTGCTGAACAGAGGACTCCATGCCCATCCTTCTGGTTTACAATCCCCTAGTCACCTTTTACGACATCCATGAGAGGAGATGGAGTGGTGCTACATTCTTTATCCAAACACCACACAGAAACTTGATTTGTGACTTGGTTATTTGCCATAGGGTAATTAACTAACATCTATACAAATAAATAAAACTGAAATGTCTGTTTGTAATGTCAAAATAACAGCTTTTTACTACTTTGCATATGAAAGTATATACAGTACCTAAAACAAAAAAATATAGTATTTTTTTTGTCTATCTATCTGTTTGTTCCCGCTAATCTCCGAAATGGCGTGACGGATTTCTACGGGACTTCCACTGGCAGATAGCTGATGTTATAAGTCATTACTTAGGCTACATTTTTATTATGTTTCCACACCAAAAAATCAAACCCACAATATCCAATATATATATACGCTATGTCAATTGTCTATGACGAAGTATTCTAAATTATTTATAAATAATCCAAATTCTTTTAAATTAAAACTGCGGGTCCCAGCTAGTAATATATATAGTATTACTATTATATTGGCAAACACCTGCTCATATAATATGTTTTCATTATATTTGTAATTTATTTGATTTATTTATAGGTACACTAAGCCCTGCCCTATTGTCTGTTACTTCTCCAGGTTATATCTCAGAGATTGCTTCTAGCAATCAGATCACTCATGGACCGAAAACGATATTGACCATGGACCGATAATGAATAGATCATTGACACTTGCCATTTCGGTTTTTGTTATTTTAGTGGTGCACAATAAAGCATATTTGTATTGTATAAAAAATAAATAGTAAAGGATACATAATAACATTCACCATTACAAAGTTGCATTACCTGTTGAAGATTATGCATAATATATAAAGTATTATAATGATACATTCAAGTATATTTTCACAGGAACACCCGAGGAACCTGATCCCTCAACTCTGCAATCAGTTCTACCATTTAGGGTGGGTGACAGGAACTGGTGGAGGTATCTCCATAAAAGATGGGTATGTGTGATTTATAAAAATACCTACTGTAAACTTTCAATTTGTATTTTAATTCCTATGCTTGAAAGGAAGCATAGTTCTCATCAAGATCCAGTATGATACATGATAACAACTGAAATGAAATATTGTTTCTTCAAAATAGTTCACAATTCATTCTGTTTTACCTCAATATAATACAAGACAGTTCGCACACGCGTTCTCGTAACAAAGGCTGGTCTTCCTTCGCCAGTTCCCAGGGTTTAGTCTGGGAAGAAGAAGTAGTGCCATAAACTCCCCAGCAATTTTGTTTGCCATTATTCTTTTTACTTGGCTATAGCGAATATTGCCTAACTTACCAAATAGAATTGAAAACAGATTGGTAATCTTAATATGCTGTTATTAACAAAGAAGAGATGCTGAAATGTAAAGTAGCTTGCTATTTAGTAGAGAAAATGCCCATCTCCTGGTGACTGAATGACAACTTAGTTTCAAAATAATTAACAGAGTTAAAATCGCTGTTACTAGTGGTCGGAAATTCGTGTACAATTTTACCTAAAGTTAAGCTTGTAAAATCAGCAGTGCTATTCCCTAATCTCAAACAACCTTAGGGTGAGAACCAGGGGTGCAATTTCTTAATCTCAAACATCTATACATTCTTGAATACAGAATTGAAATAATGGTAACAACCCAATTTGGTATTTCCTAAGACTCGTCCCCATGGCCCACCGTGTCTGCAACGAGTCCTTGAATAGCTTCAATCATGTCTTAGCGTATACCAAATTGGTTTTACACCAAAATATAAATTCTATGTTCAAGGATGTATGGATGTTTGACCTTAGAGAATTGCACCCCAGAAACGAGCTTAGACTCGTTCGTCGTCGTGAACTTACGCTTCCATCTGCCAAATGCACTACTTACGGCACGGCCGAATACTTGAACGCCATTTAACGTAAGTCCCCGCTTAAACAACTTGAGGCGCCCGGTTGTGTACCAAAACCCGGTTTCTCGAATAGTCAAAGCGGGGACTTAACATTAAATGACGTTTGAGTATTCGGCCATTACGCTCATAATTGTATTCACAGACGATCGGTCTTAGTGAATACCAAATTGGTTTTTCACCGTGATTTCAATTGTATTCAAAGATGTAGGGATGTTTGAGCTTAGGGTATTGCACTGCTGAGCACGCGCCTGCATTAATTGTAACGTTGTGTTTACTCTTCGTACCAGTAATGTCATTTTATAATCAAATTGATATCATTCAAGATAAATTGTTGGTATTTTGTTAGAATGATTTTGGAATTTGGATAGTTATCCTATAAATATTATTAAAATATTAATAATTGCTTAGGTTCGTCTGTAATCTCTTTACCTTTAAGAAATTGTTTTAGAAAACGCTAATACTAGTACTAATATGTATTCATAGAATATTATATGTAATATAATAGTAAGAGCTTACGTAAAGAGTCTTTGTTAACAAAATTCTGACAGAAAGCACGTTTGGCAGTAGCAGAACGCCAAGTGGCTGCAACAATTGATTAACAATAAAACGTAAAATTACGATTTTATTTCATTACGCGAATTAAAGGTACAAGTTAATTTCGTAAATACTGAATTACAGGGACAAAATCTACATAGCACCATCAGGTGTGCAAAAGGAGCGTATGAAGTCAGATGATCTGTTTGTGCAAACAATCAATGATGAAGATTTGGAACTACCAGCCCCTGAGAAAAAGTAAGATTCATCATCTGGCATTTTAATAAACTTGTTCTGACATCACAATGTATTTTTTATATTGCCTACCCACTGTTGCAGCCAAAAGGCATGCAGTAGTTGTGGCTAACAGACTACACACACCATTGCGAACTTTTTGGAGCCTTCAGGTCTGCATGTTTCGTCACGATGTTTTCCGTCGCCGTTTTAGTTTCGTTAATTCTAATCCGAACATGAATCCGAAAAGCCATAGGTGTGGGCAGACCATCCTCTCGCTGTAAGCCATACTGAAAGACAATCGCTTAACCAATACCCCAACCGTACTATCAAACGCATACAACAAACTTCAACCTTCTACTGTTTTTTAATCATTCTAGGCTAAAGAAAAGTCAATGCACGCCTTTATTCATGCTCGCATACAAGGAGCGCGGTGCGGGTGCCGTCATACACACTCACTCGCCTCATGCAGTTCGATGCACATTGCTGTATGACAAGGAGTTTGTGATCACACATCAGGAGATGATCAAGGTAATGTTATGTGTGCAACCATAGTGTAAACGAAACGGCACGGGAAGCTGAAATTTACACGTATCAGCGACGTTACAGTGGCCGCGGTGCGGGGAGGTGCGTGCACGCAGAGACCGTCTAGCTTTTTATGCGGCGCAACCTTTTTTTTTTGATCTTCTCACATTCGTTTCTGGTAAATGTGGTTGCTTAACCGGTCATTAACGGCGCAAACTTCTTAATGAAGCCTTTTTTATACCGAATGTAATCCACAGTAGCCGTATCGTATGGTGCCGCCTATGCGTTTGCACTTATAATCAATTCCGTAAACAGTTAATTGTGACGGAACGCATGAAGTACGCTTCATTGTTGTAGACTAATGCCGGTTCAGAATGCCACCACCCCATCTCCTCCCATGGGTGTCGTAAAATTCGACTAAGGGACTAGCCGGAGGATGGGCAGTAGCGTCCTTCGAGTACATTAACAACTCAACTGCGATCGCCAACCCGCCTGCCAAGCGTGGCGATTATGGCAAAACCCCTGAAATGAGCCCACAACACATCCATATCGGTGGTTGTGGTGATCTTTGGGGGAGGCCTGTGTCCAGCAGTGGACTTCATTCGGCCGAAATGATGATGATGAATTATTATTATTTACAATAATTTGAAATCTCGATCGAATAAAGCCGAAGTGGCTTAGTTTTGGCTTTATTCGATCGATCTTTTTTTGGAGTGTATGAAACGGGGCACTGATGAAAAAAGACAAAGTATGATTGTAATTTTGAAGCTACTTAATACCTTCATTTTATGGTCTCATCGGGTGCGACCTTGATGCTGACTTCAGTCTCGAGGTCATTGACCTTGCTAGTGTTCCGTGATGTTCTCCCATCTTACTACTCCCACATGCCACCTGTAGGCGTAGCATGAACACCGAAGACAACGGTCTTGTCGACGGAAGAGGAGACAAAAATAATATTTGGATGTAGACAGTGGCAATAATTCTAGCATTCCGAGCATGGCGATCTCAAGATGAATGGAAAGAGTAGTTTCTACTCTTCCCTAGAAAAAGTCTTCGTCGAGCATAACCAACGTATTTTGTCTATCTTTGACGTTTAGGGATAGAGATATTTCTTCTCAAATAGTCTACATCCCAAGAGACAAAAGTTTCTTCGTTGCATTAAAGCAGGGGTTCCCAACCTTTTTTTGTCTACTGCCCACTTTAAGAATAAATTATTTTTTAACGCCCCCCTTTTTAAATATACTTAAAAACCGCTAAGTACTTATAACTGATTATTGAAACGCAAATTTATAGTATTCGGACAGAGTATCTTTTATTGAAAATAAAACAAACATAATCAATTCTTATATAAAAACTAATGTGAAGGTTGAATCTGATGCTGTTCAATAAGTTTGTTGATATCAGGTTCCAATTTACTCAAAAACAGCCGCAAGTCGCCACGTTCGGTAACACGCAAACGATTTCTCTTTTTAGTAAGCAGCGTTGCCACAGCACTAAATCCACGTTCACACAAATATGACGATGGGAATGCTATCAAAAATCGTTGAACAATTGACCACAATCCAGGGTACAATTGCGGGATCGGTTTTTGTAGCCAAAATTCTTGATATCCATTTTTGAACTTGATTTTTATTTCTTCGTTTGTTGTCAATTCTATAAGTTCTTCTTCCAGCTGAGGTGACATTGCTGTGTTGACATTTAAAAACGGATCCAACACCCAGTCTGGTATTTCCAAGTTTAAAATGTCCTGGTATCGTTCGGTGAAGTCAATGTGGAGGTTTTCCAAATGTTGGCAGTAGGCAAACAAGTCGTCGTTACTGCAGTATACTGATAAATTCGGAAAATTGTGAAACTCACGTTTGCCCATATTCTTTTTGTGCAGAAGCAGTTTGGCTGCGAAAGCAGCAACGACATTTTTTGTTTTAATTAAATTTAGTTCATCGCCTTGCAGTTGGAGGTTCATGTCGTTGAACATTTTATACAGGTCTGTCATGTAAGCTATATCATTCTTTGATGTTATGAGCTTGTTGCGCAGTTCTGTATCTTTAGTTTCCAAGAACTCTATCATAGAGTCAAACAGGTTGTTAAATCGAATCAGACAATTGCCTCTTGACAGCCAACGAACTTCAGTATGAAGCAACAAACGGTTGAAATCTTCGTCATTAGTAACACAAAGCTGATGAAATAATCTATCATTCAAAGAGCTGCTACGGATTTTATTGACTGCTTTGATGACATATTGCAGTGATTGAAATAGTCGTTCACTTAAGTTTCTAGCAACCAAATGTTGTCTATGAATAACGCAATGTATAGCAAGGACATCTGGAATTTTATTCTTTAAGTATGCTATGAAGCCTTTATGGCGCCCTGTCATAGCCGGAGCGCCATCCGTAGCAACTGATATAATATTTTTCAAAGGAATCTCTTTCTCTTCACAAAACTTTTCCAATGTATTGAACATGGTTTCGCCTTTTGTATCTGTCTCCAAATTTCTGGAAAACAATAGTTCTTCACGTATTTTCTCATCTTTAATAAACCTCAAGATAAGATAAGATAGCAACAACGCTTCATTAGTTGGTAAAGTGGACTCATCGAGCTGAATTGAGAATTGACTAGTCCTCAGATGATTGCACAATGATTCTTCAATGTTTTCAGCCATTTCAACAATTCGTCTTTGCACAGAATTATTACTCAAAGGAATTTTTCGGATAATATCTGCGGCCGGTTTATGAAGCACAGTAGTTATTACTTCCTTTATTGCTGGCAAAATTAACTCTTCTCCGATGTTGTGTGGTTTGCCTTTTTGAGCAATTAACAAAGAGATATTGTACGAAGCTCGAAGTCCGTCGTCATCTTGCTTAGCAGCCGCCGAAAATAGTTTTGATACACTTGGCTGAGTATTATGCTTCTTCTCTAGGTCTTGAAAATATGCTACATTCTTTTCTGTCTTATCTGGATGCATTTTATTCAAATGATCTTGCAGTCTTGAAGGCTTCATTGCTTCGTTCGAAAATGTTTTTAGACATAGAAGACACAAAGGCGACGACGGTTTTGTGGGATTTTCAATAAATCCGAATTTAATATATTCCGCAGAGTATTGCCGTCTCTTCTTTTTTACTTCCGACATTGTTTTGTTTTAAGAAATACGTAAGTGTTGAAATCAAGTACTGCTTATCTATTATGCGCGAAACCGCAAATGAAAATAAAATAAATTTACGTCGTTTATATAGGATTGCATAAGCAGCACGCTCCAACAGGAATAAGACAAACGTGCATAAACTCGTTTATCTCATTCGACGCCCAATCGTACTCGACAAGCAAGAACAAGTATTATAGAACCAGCCGATTGGTATAGGAATGTACAATTCGGATTATTTAACAAAAACTTGTTAAAACATGATTGCCCGCGGTCTTTTAAATCGAACCGAGTTTGAGCTATATCTTAATTAATATTACTAATTAATGTTCACAAGATGTAGTCGAGAGTCGAGAGCTCAGTCGGTGTCTAAGAGTCTTCCTAGCTAGGTAGATGAAATTATAAATCGACCCCAAAGCCTTACACAATGCCCCCTTTTTTTTCTGGGTCTCTTACCGCCCCCCTTTAGGCCTGCAGCGCCCACAAGGGGGCGTTATCGCCCACGTTGGGAAAGACTGCATTAAAGGATTGCGGAAACTTAGCTAACACAAAATAGTAAATACGTAATGCTGAAAAGAACTCTAGGAAGTCGGAGAGGAACTCTCTGAGAGAGCTCACTGGGCCCTCGACTTGCCGGAGAATGAATCCCTCGATTTTTTTTAAGTGAGTAAGGAAATGGTCTACAACAGTCTCAACTGCACTCTGCCTTAGACGCATAGCGGAGGGAACTTTTTTTCTAATAAGATGGGATATTATGTAATAAGTAGGCTAGGTAGTAAGTAATATGAGTTACCTTTTTTTTGTTGCCATTATTCACTTGCACTTCACAAGAATCACAATTGAAATTAATGGGTGTAATGAAATTTGAAACTTTAAAATAATACCACAGATAAAATTGACATTAAGCGTTTCGTTTTTGTATTAACTTCTATTTAAAAAGTGTAGCAACCATATTCTATCCTAAGGTAGCCTGGAAGAGATCACCGATTATTATATTGCTCAATTCAAAACTCCTGTGACTATTTTTCGTGTACATTAAAAAGTATATAAATAAATAACTTGTTCGACGTATTTTATTGTTAGCGAAACGCACAGAATGCTTAGAATTGAATGGAATTTCTACGTTACTAGCGGCATTATATTTCTCTGGAAAGGATTTTCCATGTGTATGTCTACGCAGACACCCGAGTCTTCATTTCGGCTCATGCTCGGGAAGAAGAGATATCGAGACGTGTAGAGAGCGCGTTGACTATCTTCGGAAGAGAAGACTGAAATGGACATGCTACGCCTACTGGTCCCAAGGGCTTATATCAGCGATGCTTTTTGGTAAAATAAGTCCCATTTCGTATCATCACCATCCCAGTGCCCCGTTTCGTATCCTCTGATCCAGTATTGTAAGCCATCATACAGTGCCGCTAGTTAAGTGAATATAGGAAATAAATTTTTTGCTAATCTTTGGTGTTACTTCACGCTTCTAAAACATATTATAACCGCTAGTATATTTATTAATATAATTATGTATAGGTAGATGCCGTGTGGTGCGGCTAAGAATACAGCCACCCTACCTTATCCCGTGGGTGTAGTAAAAGGCAACTATGTGTTTAGCCGGAGGATGGGCAACAGCGTCCTTCATGTAAATTTATAACTCAACTGCGATCGCCAACCCGTCGCATTTTACTTTCCCCAGGGTATAAAAGACGCCTCTCTCGGCCGCTACCTTCGCTACGACGAGAAGTTGGTAGTACCCATCATAGAAAACACACCGTTCGAGAAGGACCTCGCCGGCAGCCTCGGTGAAGCATTGCGACAGTATCCAGGCACCAGCGCTGTCTTAGTGAGGAGGCACGGAGTCTACGTGTGGGGCGACACGTGGCAACAGGCTAAGACTATGTGAGATTATTACTAATTAAGTGGAGCAAGTTGGTCTTTCTTTAACGACAGCCAACATTTATTAAATGATGGCTGTTGTTAAAGAAGAAGAAGGCATGATTATATAACTTGTAAAGAACGACTTTAAATAGTACTTATACGAGGCCATGGTTTTGGCTGACTTGCATGGCCCTATATACTTTCTTTGCGACCAACAATATTTTTGCAGCTGAACCATATTTTTGCAGCTGAACCATATGGATTTCATAAAATAAAATCAACAAATTCTGTTGTTTACAATTTTATAATAAAAACGTTATGCTCTTTAAGACTGTATTTACTAATATGCATAAACACCAACCAACTGCTGCAACATATTTAGATATGACTAAAGCTTTTGTACACTATGTACACCACAAAATCCTCCTTCAAAAACTTCATGACTACGGTATTAGGGGTACAGTACTTTCGTCTCACGAAGCGACGCTCGAATACGAATCTGCCTGTGTATCATGAAGATTTTGAATGGTGGTACGAATTGACCATAAAATTATCAACATCTATATTATTTACCCTGTTGGAGCGTTTTTTCGTTGGTGAAATAACTCGTGACAATGAGGAGGAGGGTACAATTATTTCTTCTTTCGATATTGATTGGTTAGCAAAAGTAAAGCGCGCGTCGCTTCGTGAGATAGCACTATAATATAAATGACCATCACCAGTGTGGTGCCTGGATTAAGAATATCCACCACTCCATCTCCTCCTGTGGACGTCGTAAAAGGCGACTAAGGGACTAAATCAGAAAGATGAGCAGCAGTGTTCTTCTGTGCAACAGTGCCATATAGCGCTCACCAATCCGCCTGTTAAGCGTTACAAGTACTGGCAAAATGATATCACAATTGTGGAAATTGTGGGGGAAGCTTATGTTCAGCAGTGGACGTCTTTAGGCTAATTAAGCCACACCAATATATCGGATGTGCTCAACATCAAAATAATTTATTACTATACCTATCCAACTATGATCATATTACATTCTGGTGTACCACAAGGCAGCTTTTTAGGCCCACTGTTACATGCAGGTATAAGTGAAAACGTACCGAAAACTTTGGGAAGACCTATACTTAGCACTTTATATGTAATAAAAATAGAAAGCCATTTATCTCGGAAATATCTAGGTTACAGTTTTAGACAGTTTTGAGCACGCAATGTATCGAAATAACGCGATCATAACGTTACGTGATTATTTTACTATAATATATTATGCTACTGCAATCAATGATGACCTCATCCGTGAATTGTAGCGAAACAACAGCCCTTAAGTTTTTATTTACAGTGTAGTTTTATGTAAAAATTAATAATTTAGATTTTTTTTATTATTAATAATGCCCCACACTAGAATTTCTCCTGTGTCGTGGGTGCGTTTAAAGACATGAAATCCACATACAATACACCCAGACCCGGAACAACTACCTGCAGATCATACAAATATTTGTTCCGTGCTGGAATCGAATCCACGATCCGGAGCGCAGCAGCCGACCGTATCAGCGCTGCACCAACCGTGACGTATGCCGTATCCGTATATACGGAAACTATTATTTTATTCTGAAACTATGGAAACTATTATTTTAGATAAACTGGAAAAACAATCTGGAAATTCCTAAAAACCGACTTAAATTTCTTACGATGAGGGTTCCAAAATCGTGTACTGGATCCTTGGTATCAGTCACGTTACAATGTCACTTACACCCTTATAAACGACTCGCCATCAAATGACACGTTTGCAGATTGGTTAATGACACACATTGAAATGTCTTAAGAGTCCTAAGCTAATCCAAATAATTTCTGGTGTTACAGGACCGAGTGCTTCGACTACTTGTTCGAAATGGCTGTGGAGATGAAGAAGTTAGGGCTCGATCCAGCTTTCAATCCAGAAACAGTTCAAAATGGGGCAAAGCAATGAATCTTGTAACTTGAGATCACACCAAGTCCACTGATAATTAGTAACAAAATTGTAAAATATAATGTAATTTGTCAGATTAATTCAAGCAGATAGAATGACGATCGGTTTATACAGTTAACTATTTTTACATTGTTAAATAAATAATAATTAAAAACAGAAAACAACGCTTTTATTGAAAGACATTCATTTTGGGGTCCCCTCTTAACAACTCAGCCACAATGCTCTCAGATATAATGCTGACCTCAATGGCCGATCCTTTTTCTTTTCTCTTCACTCGCCGTCTACTTATCCCATGCACACTCGACGTACATCGCTGTAGAATCAAGTCTTTAACTTCCTGTAACTCCGCTTTTGATAATAAATTTGCGTCAGAGAAATCACTGTTCATAGGGGATCTCTCCCTCTTCGCCATTTCATACAAGGACTGTAAATCTAACGAGGTCCTATTCTTTTTGGCGTTTATAACTTGTTTCCGTTTTAAAATACGCCGTAAGCCCTCCAGATATGATTTGTTTTCCTCTATCTTGCCATCGATGATTTCGATTTCTTTTTCTGTTAACTTTATCGGTTCGTCATCGATGTCAAATTTCCGTTTAATTTCCGAGGATAGTTCTGGTAATGCTTCTGAAAAAATAATACTAATTTACCTTCAATTTAAAATGTCATGAGTAACATTTCTAAAATAAATTGTTACGTTAGATTTCGCTACCGAGCCTCTACAACCCGCAAAGCCACGTCTCACCGCTTCATGCCACGCTAAGCAATTCCAAGCCAAACAATGCCAAGCCAAACCGTGCCAAGCTGTGACAGTTAAAGTGCACCATAACTATTATTGGAACTAAAAACGGGATATTTACCATGTTTTTTATTACTTTTGAGTTCCCGATATTTCGGCGCTGTTGCAAGCGCCATGTTCACGGATAAACTCGGGAACTCAAAAGTAATAAAAAACATGGTAAATATCCCGTTTTTAGTTCCAATAATAGTGTTAGTGACCATGTCAGTTTAAAAACTTATATGCACCATAACTGTCTGTCAAGCCCACCATTAAGGTTTACTGAGTAATGACGTCACGTTCTAGCGAATCCGAGTCTGATTAAATTTGTTAAATTTGAACCTAGTCGCAACTATTTCTCAAAATATGTATTATTATTGTTGTTTTAAATATTTATGAATATTACTAATGCATTTTTATTTTCTTACGATAGAAAATTCAGAATTCAGAAATGAATAGCCAGACAAACAAGTATTTTAGCTTATATTATTCTTGATTTGGATCGGTTGAAAAACGTAATAATAGAGTTACTTATTGTCCATCACTAGTCATGACCAACTGACAGACGTCAGGAATGCATTTTCTCAGCGGCCGCACACTGCACAGTAAGGTATATTCATCTATGAGTAGTACAGTGCCCTTAAAACCGGAACACCGTTACCTATGTATGTAGTTACATTTGTACCCACTTTCAGAGTGGATAAATTAGAATCTAGTGTAATCCTGGTGCGGGGTCTAGGGTCATTATTAGGTGTCATTGCACAAAAAAATATCAATTTATTACCTTCTAGATAATTCACATACCTTCGATGTATCTACCTTTTGTGTGCTAAAACATGTCTGTAACGTTGTCACTCAATAAGTAAATAAATCAAGGACTTCACCTTGTTTCTCGCCACCATCATCGTCAAAAACAGGTTTGATAGAGAAGAAAGCCCTCATCCTCTGCACTGGCTTGAGAATATCCCCCTTGGATGACTCGTTATGTATGTCGTACTCCACACAAACCACCTTTTCGTCAAGTCGCCGGAGTTCAAGATTGTTCTGCGTATACTTTGAGAATTTCTCAGCGATAATCTTCACACGCGGCACGTCGGATATGTAGATTTTTCGTGGTAGAGGCTCGTAGAGAACTGGAGAGTCTGGATAATATGGATAAGTAAGGTGAGGTGTGGTAAGACTATCACCGGGGCTAAAAAATCACTGTCTTGCAATGATATTATAAATTAAAAGAGGTAGATATGTTATATATGCACCAAACGTAAGATTCAAAACTCCCCCAATTGTAGCAATATGCAATCAGTTTACCCAAAACAGAACAACGAGCACACGCTGTCATAATCTCTATATTTTATTAATTAAGTGATAACAATGCCGTCGTGCGTATATAGAAAATGCCAGAACTTTCAAGCAAACATGAATAAAGAACTAGGGATCTTACACCACATGTGAGTAACAAATAAAATAAAATATTTGAATAAAAATACTATTCAAATTACTTATAGAATAATATTCTCGAAGAAAACCCAGGTCAAGCAAAGAAAAGAGACAACATATATATTCTATCACAGGTGCGACAAAGACATTGAGTACACGTGTTGTCATTTTAGATAGCTATCTCTTTTACTCTCGTAGTTTTTGTATCTTCTTTCTTACAGCATAGGTAGATGTGCAGTTTTGTAGGTTTACACGTACAGCGAAACTGAATTTTGCGCGCCGTTTAGTATGGACGTAACATATCTATGGTACAATATCATTGCTGTCTTGTATCTCGATATGTATAGCTTCCTTCCCAAATTCTCTTAGTCGATAAAAGACTAGAGACGTAAAAATTCTCTGCTCAAAACACAGATGTCGCTATTGTTAGTGAATATGGATGAAAAACGTCATGTGGAAAATTGGACAGCTATGAAAAAAGAACTCGTAGTTTCCAGGTTGACGTATTGAAAACAGTACAAAGATCTATGTATTCTCAACGCAAGTACCATCCTTCGAATATTGCCTTTTCATTCATTACATAAATTTAACGTAAAACAAACAATTTCCAATAATATTTAAAATAGAAATTGCAAGCTAGGGAAAGACTGTCAGTTTGTCTGAGGCAAGACGTAGTCTTTCTCCAAGTCAGAAGTAACAAATATTTTCTTAGTAGATTATTTTTCTTCAGGCTACGAAGACAAAACTCTGTCATAAACGCAAAAAAGTGAGTACCTACGCGCACGGTCTGAATGTATTCAGGAACGGAAGTAAAACGCTTTAGTAAATGTGTTAATAATTATCTAGCTGACTATGTTATTGATGTTTTGTTATGAAAATTCTTAAAACATAACTACTTTGTCTAGTTTCTTTAATGTTATTTTATTTATTTTAAGTACAAATACTATTGATAAAAAATGTTTCCTACGACTTTTTCATTGTTCTACCTACTTCTATTTTATTTCCTGACCTTTTGACTAGAGATTGGTACCTCTGATTTTGATTATACGTTAGTCTTGCCCCAAAATTATATTTACACGAATAACAACTCTAAAAATAACCCAATTACGTTATTCATAAAATTCAAAATAAACGTTATATAGGATTATCGAGGAAAACCACGATGTCACAAAAATCCGTATATTCGATATACAGGCTGACCTGTAAATAGCACGACATTCTGCAGGGGGTGAGAGCTTGGGGTCAAGACCTACCAAAATAACACAATATATGTTCAGCAAAATCTTACGGATTGTTTTTTTTTCAAAGTTGTAAAAGCGTTTATCAGATATTTTCATGATAACGCTACTTATACAAATATTCACAAAAATATTTACAACAATTGACATCGAGCACCCCACGCTTTTTTACAATTTTTTTTTGCTAATCACTCTATTTTTTATATTATAATATTTCATAAAAACCGTTTTTTTTTCTGTCTGGTAGGAAAGTATGTTAGTCTTACCCCACCTCACCTTAATAGATATGAATATAGTTTCTTACCACTATGTATAATAATTTTATCAATATCCTCAATGTCGTCGACGTCCTGCCATTGTGATCCAACAGATGTCTCAAAGTGTCTCGATTGGATATCACTGTTTTGGGTGTATTGCGAATTATTTTCTACCTTGGGTATATTGTTAAAAAGTCCTTTTTTCAACTCCTTTAGTGGAGTTAATGTGTTAGGTATTAAGAAATCAGAAGTATATTGTTCTACTAACATGGATCGAAACTGAAAAGAAAAATAGTTATTGGTTTATCAACAATAATCAACATCTAGCTAGAGGAACTCTTGGCTCCCGACGGCACGGTTGGTGCAGTGGCTAAACAATTGGCTTACTGCGCTACGTATCGCGGGTTAGATCTCGCACGGACCAATTATTTATATGATCTAAAAAGAAAGAAAGAAAATATTTATTTCGGTATCGTAAAACAAAATATAATGTAACAATTAAATAAGAAAAACAGAAAAAAGGTACCTATACAAGTAAACTATGCTTTCCGAATCCAAAAATGGACCCTATCTCAGCACATGCTACAACACAAAGTGTTGCAACGCTGATTTTCAGATAGGACCATAGAATGAGCCACGGACGCTCACGACTTTTACGTAATTATTCCATTAAATTAATGTTATTTAAAATTAAATCTTAATTAATTTATAATTTCACTTAAAATTATTCATTAATGACACAAATAAAAAAATATCTATATAATGAAAAAGAGTATACATAAAATTAAATTTCAATTAAAAATAAGTATTATGTGCATATCAATAAAAATAGGGTACAATCGACAAACAGATGTTCATATTAATATACTGTGTCATAAAGTCAGTTTGCTCCGAAACGCGCGAACGTCGCAGGAATCGCATTATCGCAGGCACATCATACAACCGACGCTACTCTCCGTTATTTTTGTGACAAAAGCAAGAAATTCCGATCACGTAATAATAAATTGCATAAAGATTCTTGAATATTATTTATAATATTTATTAATAATAAATCAAATCAATTGAAATAATTAATATTTTTATATCGACAATGTACAAAATCATATTGGATATGTAATTACTTTATAGTGTCATTTTGGCAGCCATGGATTTGAGTAAGTAGGTACCAAAGACTACAATAGTATACTGGATATAGACAGGCAGCTCCGCCTTTTTTCAATGCCTAATGTATTGGCTTACATAGCGCCATCTAGTTTATAGTTAGCCAAAACTATTAAACCTAGCTAGCTATAGATATGCAGATGTATAGTCACTATAAATGTACCTATATATTACGCTACGCTAATCAATACATGTACATGTATAGATTAACAAAGCAACTTTGCTTACCAGAGCTAATACAAGAAAATGCATAAAATTAGCGAATTTTTAGTAGACTTTTATTAATAAGTTTCCCATGTATTCATAAAAATCGATAAATAATGCGCTAATTTAATAAATTCCTTATTTCAGCTCCGTAAGCCATGAAGTTTTTGGAAATCATGAATAATACACAGTTCTTTTCATATATTTATTTCATTACACCAGCAGTATATAACGTATTACAAATCATACATTTATTATTAAGGAATCATGTTGCTTTTCCTCTTTCTACCCTTATGTCTCGAGTAGTGCCTATATGCTTTTTCTTTCATTGGGTCGGTAACATCCCAAAAGGTTGTTTTGCCAGTAAGGATATTGTTGACATCTTTGCACCAGTTATTTATAAAAAACATTGTACATTTATTAATTAAGTATTTCGCTAAAACTTCTTTATGTACAATACACCTTAAAAGCGTTACATTTAAATTAATATTAACTATTGATTTAATATAATTAAGCAAATTTCTTTTGTTAGCATGTCCTTTGAGTACATCTATACAAATGTTTTCCACCTGGGCAAAGAAATCAAACAATGGTCTAGTCGGATAGCACAACCACCTTTTATCGTCATATTCTTTCATTTTTATAAATTCGTGAAAGCTCTGCATTTCATTTTCTTCCAAATCATTTTTACAGGCGACACAGTTTTTATAAATATTTTTCTTAGATTGTTGTGCTATCCACCCACTGCAATAACCTATTGCTGCGCTTCTTTCAACATGCATGGGAGTTTTGCTATGAATCAAATCGTCTGTGTTCAGGAGTTCTAATATTAAATGGTCACCGTCGATTTCATCTTCACATTCATATGTTGCGTTGTCTGCAGGCTTGGCTAAAAATATCTTAGTGACTGGAGACAAACACTATCATCCTTTTCACAGTTTGATCCTATTGAATGTGAAGATGAAATATTATTGACTAACAATGTTTTAAATGCCCCTTCAAACGCTGACGATGTTGGCATAATATTGCTGTAGCCATGAGCTCGAATTGCCCCAAAAAAGTTTTCTAATGCATCTTGGTTGAAATTACGCAGCAATAAGGAGTTAATCCCTTTAGAATTTAAATATTTTACAATTCTTTTAAAGCTTTCTATTGACTTGATCCAGCTTGATAAGGAAGGCACTTTGACTATTATCGTTTACAAATTTCATTGTCCTTAGCACTGGAATGCTGAAATTCCATAATTTATGGTGAGGTGAGGTAGGGGTCACAGCAGCCCTATAAATTTTTCCATTTTTTATTTCACTGAAGCTACCATTGACACTATCAAACAAATCGTCAAAAAACATTAGTAGGTCTGCTGTGTCAGTGCTTTCTTTTTCCACAGGCCCAAATCCTGTAAAGAAAAAATATACATTAGCACAACTTATTATTATGGATTTGGTGAAACATAAATAATATTAACTTCGTAAACCTTCACTTGTCTGTGGTGTGGGTGGAGTAAATGGTGATTGAGGATGAGCAGTATTTTATTGTAAGATGATAACAACATACTACAATTACCAATCTGCAAAGCAAATGCAGTTGTTGACTATAACAACTGCAAAAGAATTGGCTGCAGGAAATTATATAAATTGACTATAACATATAATCGCAGCCCTATTATATTCTATCAGAATTTAGAAGGGTTCAGGCATAGCCCATCGACTTCACGTTCGAGAACATCTGGAAAACTGTCAGGCATACAGGTTTCCTGCGTCTGTTTTTCTTCACCAATCAAGCAAGTGATAATTAGTTTCTATCAAGCACATGGGTTTCGAAAAGGTGCGCGCCTTGGGATTGAACTTGAAGCCTCTGACTTCGCAGTCTAACAGTCTGGGTACTAAGCTATTCTAATGATATTGTAAACAATTATTATAGTTAAGAGATTTTCACTAATGCAAACAACATAGCTTACATTTTGTGCGGCATAGTGCGATCTTAATAAATGTTGCTTAGTAACTAGATGCATACCTGCCATGCAGCCAAGCGCTACTCCCACTGATTTGCTGAAAACTTGAGTGCAATGTTTCACCCTCATTTTCGGTATAAGAGCAGGTACCACATGATGAGATGTTAGTTTGGGCACTAACTTTACGCCTTTATACCCTGGACACCTATTATACAAAGCCACAATGTGGCTCCATTTGGCAACACATTCCTTGCCTTTCATAGTGTATTTTAGATTATTTGAGATCAAATTATTTCTTATCCCTTTTATTAAACGAGGTGGATCGTATATCGGGAAAATCTTCTCATTTCCAATTTCGAAAAATCCATCTGTATATGTTTTTCCATTGCGAATAAATATTTCGCGTGTTTCTTTTAATATTAGATTAATGGCAGCCATATTGGAGGTGCCTTGGTCGCATACTGTCGCTACGACTTTTAGTCCCGTTTCTTGTACTTTCATTATCACTTTTTTTATTTGAGCCTTGAGTTCAACAGCCTTTGTGCTTCCACTGCAGAAGTAATAAGCCAGGGTCTGCTTATATTTTTTTACAGTTCCTCTAATCATAAATACTAAGGCGTGATCACAGTATTCTTTTTCCATTATTTCTCCATTATCAACAAAACCTATGATTTTGTCACTTTTCTTATCAAATGCTATTCCTGGACCAATAGCCATCTCATCAAATAATAAGGTACAATATTTATACCTATTAGGCAATGTGGCTACTCTCTGTTTTAAATTCTCAAAAATCAAATCATTTATTCCTGTTTTCAAATTAATTTTATGCAGTAAATTTTGCAGTGTTCTTCTGCTTGGTAACACACACAAGTTGCTTAGTAATCGATAAGCCTTAGGAGACGGTTTGTACAAAGATAATGCCAAAATCTTTTCATCTAACGTGAATCGCCTTCCCTGCTTCTTCTTCCCACTCTGTGAAGCTTGCATTTGGCAAAACAGCTTAGCAGTAGCCGACATATGCTTGGAAACAATATTAAATGCACTTGTTTTTGTCATTCTTTTAGCTAGCATATATTTTCGTCTAAAATGTAGTTTATCGGTCTGGCATTTCTTTAACTGCTTTAGGACAGATTTAAATTTATTGTGTTGCGATATCGTTACGCGAGGTCCTGAAAAAAGAACGAGATATTTCTTTAGTCACCTTGAACATTATTAATATTAACCGATGTCATGTTTGAATTCTAAAGAAATAAATATGATTTTATTCTAAAGTAAATTATATATATGTTGTGGTGTTTCATGATATCTAACACTGAGCCTATACTACAATGAGTATTATTTTGGAAATTATAGCTATTGATTTCAATATCGTCTATTATTATAATTTTTGTGTTGTGGTTCCTGGCATAGAACAAATTAAGCCCTCTCTAGTCATGGTTAGGTTAGGGTTATACCAAGAGGATGGAGCAGCATTCCGTCTTGTGGTATAACAACACTGCGATCACCAATCCTGCCAGTTATCATATTATGATAATATCACATATAATAATTCGATATAAGTGGGGTCAGTTGTGAAAAGAAACTCATACTATGTGTGTATAAGTTTCTTTTCACAATCCAAACGTAATTACTAACTACAAACTACACGTTTCGATTGTGAAAAGAAACTCTTTTACTAAGGGTACAATAATATGATATTGATATTATTGGGCATGTTTAGAGCACTCTATCTATCTATAATAATCAGATACAAACCTGACATAAGAACATTTGACAACTGAATCTTTTGTACATCAAAAGTTGAAGGTAGGGCAGGTTCCTTTGTTTCAGCTGTAATTAATGATTGTTCTGAAAATAAAAAAGGAGCAGATGCAGATTTTACCAGCCTTGTATTTCATTTAATGCAGTCGGCTAAGTGCAAGTCATTCTCGCGCCCTCAGGATTCTAGACCACATCGTTTTTCGTATAGGCTATTTAATTATATAGTATGACCTATAATCAAATTATATAATTACAGACCTTTAAGTTTTAACAATTTTGAAAATACAGTCACTACAAAAATCGCTGATAATGTAGCAATTTTTAGAGGCTCCGTGTTTGGGCATACATGTGGGTATTCATGTAATGTCAAGATTAAAATATCCGTTTAGTGTCCGGATTAAGAATATAACACCACCGCATCTACTCCCATAGATGTCGTAAAAGGCGCCAAGGGATTCTAATCCAGAGGGATGAGCAGCAGCGTCCCCTTCTGTGGGGACAGTATCTACGAGTATACTGTGCTGACTAACCCGCCTGCTAAACGTGGTAAGTGCTGCCAATCACGGCACGGTTGGTGCAGTGGCTGATACAGTCGACTGCTGCGGCCCGGGTCGTGGGTTCGATTCCCGCACGGAACTAATATTTATATGATCTGCAGATAGTTGTTTCGGGTCTGGGTGTATTGTGTGTGAAATTTGTGTCAGTAAACGCACCCACGACACAGGAGAAATCCTAGTGTGGTAGCCCACTATTGTTTGGTTGTGGTTTAAAAAAAAAACTCCCCCAATACAGCGACACAATTAGTTGTGGAAATATATGGGGGAGGTCTTTGTTCAGCAGTGACCGTCCTTTTGATGATATGACGATATATGGGGTGCCTCTTAGGGAGGATAAAGGCCACTCTGGCCTTTCGACATAAATAATTATTTGCCATTACAATTTGTGATTTCATAATTATGCTCACTAATATTCGTAAAAACCTTAATGCGGATATTTTATAAATAACAACATACAAACCTGACGTAAGAATTTCCGACTGAATCTTTTGCACACCAGATGTTGAAGGTATGGCAGGCTCCCGTGTTTCAGCTGCAACAAAGGATAGTTCTGAAAATAAAAAAGGAACAGCAATTGAAACAAGACATCTTCAATAAATTTTTGCTCTGCGGACTAGATGCAGCTTTTTACCTGCCTAGTATTTAGTTTAATGAAACCAAGCTAAGTGCGAGTCATACTTGCACACTCAGGGTTTTACACCTCGTTAATTTTTTTATTTGTTTTTCAACTATAAAGGCCGTACTTATACCTAATCAGGTAATTTAATTTTACACTTAAGTGTAGTCAATTTGAAGATATAACTACAACAAAAACCACAAATTTAGCAATTTTTAGGGGTTTAATGTGTACCTTACACAGGAACTAAGTGAAATTTCATACTTTTATTATTCCCCAGGACAGCTATCTACCTAGCTAGCTAGCTCTTACAATTTATGAGATAGAGCTTTGTAACAGATGGTCGGCTAGACATCATATGCTCAATAAAAATCATAAACACTAATACGGGAATTTTATAAATAAGATACTAACCGGACATGAGAATTTTCGACTGAATCTTTTGCACACCAGATGTTGAAGGTACGGCAGGCTCTTGTGTTTCAGCTGCAATATATGATTGTTCTGAAAATAAAAAAGGAACACCAATTGAAACAAGAGGTAAACTATTTTGCCCTGCGGATAAGATGCAGATTCTTGCCTGCTTAGTATTTAGATTAACAAAACCAGCTACGTGCGAGTCATACTTGCACACTCAGGGTTCTACACCACGTCTATTTTGGAATTTGTTTTTTAACCGACTGTCCAGTAACCAGTGCAAGTAAACATGTGCTAGACGATAACTTAATTCATAAATAAATACGTAAAATCGTAAAACCCTAGGCCTACAAACAACATAATAACAGTGATAATTGTGTACAAACTGTGAACCAACCAGTGCATAGTGCGACCTTGAAGCAACATTGCTTTTACCATCGCGCGCCCGCGCTGCTCCGGTAGGTACAAACAAGACAGTTACATCTCAGTTTCCGCTCTAACGGTGATCAAACTCGGGCAAGTAATTATCGACGCTCAACTTAAAGCTGCGACCGCTAGGTCGAAATAGCATCTCAAGGTAATTAATGTGATGCGCTCACCCGACTATAAGCATTCCAATACAGCGGCGGTGGCAACAACATCGTCGTCATACCCCGACCTGCGCATTATAACTAATGATGACTCACCATATCACTATGCTTTAACGAAAACAACCGGAGGAATATAATGATTTCAAATAAATAGTAATCTCTACTGAAATACAAGGGAAATAAACTTGTTAAACAGCCAATTTACAGAAGAAATCACTAGATTTCGAACGGATATGTTATCTTTCCTCGAACACTTTGCTAAAAACCAAATTAAAAGCACCTCACAAATTCTATAAAATCTAAGTAGTAGATGTTAAAGCACAACTAACGAACATAAACCAATGTACAGATAACCTAGCTACTAAACAAAAAGTCATAAAGTCTGACCTATCCAAGTTAGAAATAAAAAGTAACCAAACCGAGCAGTAACTACAACAACTCGAAACCCATGCAAAACTGATAAAAACGGATACGTTACCCACATTTAAACAACAAGAATAACTAGTTTTAGAGGTCCAAGAAAGGTATGAACGAAGAAAACATTGCATTTTTGCCGGAATTCCCGAGTTATCAAAAGACGTTAATAAAACGGATCGCCAACACTGCGAGAAGCAGCAAATACTTACGATTTTAAAATCGGCCTACGGGAGTGACAAGTGTCCCAACGTAGTAAAGTGTTGACGCCTAGGAAAATACAATCCAGATAAATCCCGGCTGATTAAAGTATGTTTGGAATCCCAGGAAACTGCATTATTCTTATAAGGAAACAAAGGTAAACACACGAACCAAAACATTATCATATTTGGCGATCAAATAACAAACCAGAAGAAATAGCTTCTTGAAATAAGATCAGAACTAAACCGACGAAAGGAAAATGGAGAAATCGATTTATAAATAGAATTATATTTTAAATAGACCATATATTTTCAAATCTCCCAAGAACCAACTTCCATATGGTAATCGTCGAATCATCTCTATCTGATCACAACCATATCTACTAGGAATTCAAGATATGCAAACGCCAACCAAAAAAAAGCTTACCACTACTCGGCTATAGACTGTTAGCTAACATAGACCAAAAAATGCTCTTGGGGCCACAAAATCGTATTATTATAACTGAGTGACTGGCATTACTGCTAAGTCATGTTATGATATCCTGACCTCATTCATACCTTAGCAACAGATTCCAAGTAGTTAAAGTAGGAAAATCGATGAGTAGCATGTTACCCATAGATTTCGGGGTCCCACAGGTGTCGCTATTAGCTTCATTATTCTTCTCCATCTATATTAGTAATATAAAAGATCTCGCTCTTACAGGGCAAATAACCCTCTATGCGGATGATACCTGCCTATTCTACTTTAGTCAATCTATTGACAACGTTATCGCTAACGCGCAAAATGTCCTAAATAAACTACACATTTGGTTCAGTACCCCTAGTACGAGGTTCACTTCTCAATCGAAACGTAATAGTAAACTACACGTTTAGCGCGTTCGGCGCTGCGATTGGCCCGCTCCAAACTCTTCTACCAATCGGAGCGGCGAACGCGGTTTTGATGGCGAAAAGAACCTCGTACTAGGCGTACAGTTCTAATTTACTTACCGTGAACACATCTAAGACATAATACATAATATTCACATACCTCACAATACCACACCGTACACATAAATAACAGCAAAATAATAAAAGTTACTGTGAGAAATGCTTTGGCTAGGCAATAAATTAAGGTAGAACGTACATATACACCATATCAAATCTAAGATAGTATCGCTAATGGGATCTATGCACGGGTTTATTAATAATATCCCCGGAAACATACGCTTTACAATTTAGAAATCGTTAGGTTAATCTCACTTGAACTACCTGGTAGAAATCTGGGGGCGTACAACTAAGTCCACTCTCAAAGACCTAGTCTTTTTTTTTTTTTTAAACCTGACTATAAAGTATAACATAGTATAATTTTACACCTAAAAGGATAGCAATTTCAACCTCTACAACCTCAACTGTAATTTTTGGGTGATTCGTGTATGGAACATGCATGAATCCGCACAATATCCAGATTAAAATATATATAAAAATAGCAGCACTCCATCTACTGCCGTGGATGTCGTAAAAGGCGCCAAGGGATTAGTAATCCAGAGGGATGAGCAGCAGCGTCCCATCTGTGGGACAATATCTATACTGTACTCACCAACCCGCCTGCTAAACGTGGTGAGTGCTGGCATTTTCCCCCCAATACACAGACACAAGTAGTTGTGGAAATATATGGGGGAGGTCTTTGTTCAGCAGTGGACATCCTATTGACAATATGATGATGTATGGGGCGACTCCTAGGGAGGATAAAGGCCACTCTGGCCTTTGATATTTATACTATTTGCCAGGACAACAACATGCAATCTGTTAACATTTTAACTATTTACCTTTTACAATTTGTGATTTCATAATTATGCTCACCAATAATATTAAAATCCTTAATGCGATTTTTTCTTAAATAATATACAAACCTGACGGAAGAATTTCTTGCTGAATCTTCTGCACATCAGATGTTGAAGGTACAGCAGGCTCGTGTGATTCGGCCGCGAACAATGATTGTTCTAAAAATAAAAAAGGAACACCAGTTGAAACAAGAGGTCTTCAAACTTTTTACCTATACGTGCCTAGTATTTAGTTTAACGAAACTAGCTAAGTGGTAATCATACTTGCACACTCAGGGTTTTACACCACATTGATTTTGGTATTTGTTTTTTAACTATAAAGATTATTTATAATATTATTTAAGTTTAGTCAATTTGAAGATATAGCCTCTACATACACTATAGAAATGTTGAGTGGATTCATGTGTACCCCACACATGAACTAGGGTGAACTTTTATTCCCCAGGACAGTTAGCTAGCTGGTTACAATTTGTGAGATAGAGTTTTGTGACAGACGGTCGGCTGGACATTATATGCTCACTTAAAATAATAAACCCTAATAAGGAAATTTTATAAATAAGATACAAACCTAAGATAAAAATTTCCGACTGAATCTCTCGCACATCAGATGTTGAAGGTAAAGTACGCTCCTCAGTTATGGCTTGAACAATTGCTTGATCTGGAAATTATAAAAAAATGAAATGTCAGAAAACATTCACATTACTTTAGGAAAAAGACTTGTCTTCCCTAGGCGGCGCCCCGTATATCATCATATCATCCAAAGGATGTCCACTGCTGAACAAATACCTTGGTGGAAATTGCCAGCAGTCCATGTTTTACATGCCCACGCGGGTAGGTGAGCACAATATAGATACTTTCCCACAGACGGGACGCTGCTGCTCATCCCTTACAGTCGAAATAAATAATCAATCTATTCCAAAATCTTTAGATTTATGATATTGAAATTCATCCGTTTTTGTGTCAGGATCACATTTAACACAAAAAAGACCTACTTAATCTCAAATCCAAAGATTTTAGATTAGATTGATTATTAACTTCGCCCGTTAGTCGCCTTTTAGGACATCCACGGTAGGAGATGGAGTGCTGCTATATTCTTAATCCGAATACGACAAGGATATCTCAATCTGGATACTACAAGGATGCATGCTCCATTCCATATCTCATAACTATAACAGGTAGATAATAATATTTTGATTCATTTAAACCATTTACATGCACTTATGAATATTCAAGACTTTAGTTGCCCCGTTCCAAGATGTAGGTTACCTACTTATTGAGAAGAAAGGCCAAAATCTCCTTGGTTACTGTTTTTTAAAATCCAGTGCGCATTTCTTGTACCCCGGCTCCTCGTCGTTAGATAGATTTCAAATTGACTTTTTTATTTAAGTAAATAATTGGTGAGATTTGCACATCTAAAGTCGTTAAAAGTGTGTGTCCCCTATAATTTTCAACCATGCCATTTAATTTATTTAAGGTAGTAGAACTAAAAGAACTCTTTCAATGAAAATTGGTTTGAATAAGATATACTTTTGTTTTTTAAATAAAAGATCCCTCATTAGTTCATTACATTAGTTACATGCTAGTTCAATTTATTATGTTAATCTCCAGTATTTTATTATACTATTTTATACCATATCCCATATTGTATACGCTATCCTCTGCATGTAGAGAGTACTCCATAGTTCTGGTGAGCACACCCAAAGATCTCCTACCTACATTTCGTTATATTGACTTTAACACTTAATATTATAAGCTATCAATGTAGCAATCAAATATTAAATTTACTTTTTTAGGAAAAAACATTTTCCTGTGTCAACTTAAACACACTAACAAACTTAATAGCATTAAAATGCAATAATTAGTCACTATCACAAGACATCAGTATATGAGAAGTTATTTAATTGATACATGCAATCATTTTTTCAACCTCTGGCCGAGTTCTAATAAGGACAGCGATGAATAAGCAGCACATAACATTTTCTTCCCTATACTGGTGTCTATACCATCCACAATATCCTTTTTTGCCACCTGAACTATTGCCTAACAATAGGACTACGGAAATATCAACCTCTGTTGTTGTATTTGTTAAAAATATCTGTTAGTATGTTTTCCCCGTGAAGTAGGACTACAGAAGTATCATCCTCTATTGTTGTATTTGTTAAAAATATCTGTAAGTATATTTCCCCCCGTGAAGTACCTCTACAGCAATAGGACTACAGAAGGATCATCCTCTATTGTTGTATTTGTTAAAAAATATCTGTTAGTACATTTTCCCCATGAAGTAGCTCTTTCTGAAGGTGCTCAATATCAATATCATTGCCCTACTGTACTCCAATTCAGTTGTGGATGTATTTAATTTATAGAATAACAAAGGGGGTTTAATTTTAAAAGATTTTATCTTTTGCTGGCTATCTTTTGCCTTTTAATTAACTTCTTAACTTTTTATATACTTTTAAACTTGTTGTGACTCATTATTATAGGACATGTGGTTATGGTATCATCACCAGTCAAATCTATAGCAACAGTTGGCTCACACAACAGATCAGTATAGTATAATATTTATTTATATTAGTGTACTCAGACTGCCTCATAATTACTACTCAATAGCAATAATAATAACTGAGAAAACCTTTTCTCATTTTCACCTCTAAGGTACAGAACTATTCCACTGGAGACCAATAAAAAAGGTACAGAAGTATAAGTACTATGCAGTATTACAATAAAAGTATTAAATACCTGGCATATGCAGTACCGGAGTTGCTAAACTGCAGAGTTTATTCTTTGGATACTTATGAATTTCCTGAAAATGTTTATGACAAACACGCCTGTTGTCGTAAATATGTATATGGTCTATTGTCGATAATTCACCACCAATATTTACAATCCAAGTTTTGAATTTCTCTATGTTTTTTTCCGGATGTGGGAACCGATGTAGAGGAACACCTGCAGAAAAAGTCAAATCTTACCTTAAAAGTATATACAGTTGGAAAAACAAAATTGACATTATTTTGTATTTCTGAATATTAACAACATATACTAACAGCAAATCTATACATTAAGTTAAAGGTTACATAAATAATATAAGGGATATTACACCGTGTATAGTCATATTGTGTCATGTCATGTATAGTTATAGTCTCCAAATATTAACTAACTTAAGAATATACTTAAGAATATGTAAATAGATTCACAGCTACATCACATAATAGAATATTATTGATGTGGATTAGACCATGATACAATGGATTTGTGATAAGGGTATTGGTAAAAGTAGTTATACAGAACAGAGTCAATCATCATCATCTTAACAGCCAAAAGTCGTCCACTGCTAAATGAAGGCCTCCCCCAGCTTTCCACAATTATTATTTACAGTCATTTGGAGGTGAGGAGGATTTGCTAGTACTCACCGCGCAGTTGGGTTGGTGAGCGCAGAATGGCTGCTATTTCACAGAAGGGCCTATGATGCCCATCGCTCTGGTTTAAAGTCCCTTAGTCGCTTTTTACGACATCCACGGTAGGAAATTGAGTGGTGCTATATTCTTAACCCTGACATCACATGGACGGGGGCATTAATCATTAGAAATAGTTTGTGCACAGGGGCCTCAATATTTTTACATGGCTTACAACAGGTCTGAACAACATTAAATAGTGTGTAAAGTTTTAAGAGCACGTGAAAACAAAATAGGTACATACCATCTTTCCTAGACGACAGGCATCCAGGCACACAATCTTATTTTGTGACATGACTGACGTATACTGTTCACATTTACAATTATCGGTCCAAGCTCTACAGAGAGAGTGCCTATGTTTAATAGCTCACAGTAACTTCACAAAGTTCTTGAGGAAGTTTATGATACGGCGACACAGAGGAGTATGCTCGACTCAATGCGGACGTACGAAACAAAGAAGATTGTAACGCGGCACGGAAACACGGAGGAATAGATATTCAACTCAACGTGGATAACAAATGCATATGAGAAACAACCAAAACAGTATCACAAAAGCAAAGTGCGTACGAGCAGCGTCACTCATGCGCGGCCATTTGCAATTGTAATGTTACTATAGTGAAAATGAAATGTCCATGTGCTTTAAAAGAAAAACTGAATATTTATTTATCTCTAAATGCATAACTATAAATATTTCATTAATTTTGAATTCGTTTTTAGATTGTGAGGCAAAAATTATTTTATTAATTACATTTTATACGAGAAAACTCCCGGCATTCATGTTATATATTTCAATATGGCAATAACATACTTTCATCTTTCTACTTATTAAAAACTATGGGATAGATGGCGCTGCATAAATACGATTTTTTGATTGTTCTTACTTGCTATAGCATGGTAGGTACGTCTTCTTAGTGTTTCAAATGGAGGACATAATTTAAACTTACTGCTACATACCGCACATTGACAATCGGTTGCTATTTTCAGCATTATGTATACAGGATAAGTTTTATAGCTCTTGGTTTTGTTTTTCCAATAAATGGCTTTTATATCTATAAATAAATGTTTGTACTGACTTGAGTTCGTAAAGGTGGCGGTAGATCATTCCAGCAGCGGGTAGCAGCAAATATAAAACTGCCTCGAATAGCAGCAGTATTATGTCTTGGTTTAGACATAAGACACGAAGAGGCCCTGGTTATATGCTTTAGTTGTTTCGGCTGTGTTTTTGTGCATGTTAAATTTATGTTTGTAATTATACCCACGATACAGGAGAAATCCTAGTGATGAGATGCATAGATGCTGTACGTAAGTATATATAATTAATTAATTAAACGCGATATATTTAGTAAGCTATTTCAATTCAAAATAAATATTTATTTTATTCCGAACTGAGCATGCGTGCTTCAGAGATCGGTAGTGGGAGAAAGTGGAGAACGTAAACATTTTTTTTTTATTATTATTGTGTGGAACAATAACCATAATGCGCTTATCAACCCGCCTGATCAATCACGGTCTTCAGCTTCATAGTACCCCAATGACAAGTTTATTTTCAAAATCGAAACTAATGTTTACCACGTTCGGCGCTCCGATTGATTGAAGAGTTTGGAGCGGGCCAATAATCGTAGCGTCGAACGCGGTAAACACGTAGTTTACTATTACGTTTCGATTGTGAAAAGGAATTCGTACTAGGGGTACAGATGACATCGTTATTTAGTATTCATGACATTGTCGATAGCGAGTACTGCTTACGACCTTTGTTCTACATAATTCATTGGCTTCTGGTAATTATACTTTCTTTAAACCTCAAATAGCAAATCAACTATTACGAATCTAAAATAATACAATACCTGATCATTCGTCTGTGTGAACACAACTGGATTTATAGGATTGCTCACCCCAGTTCTCTGACCGAAGTCCCTCTGTTCTATAACGGGTTTAAACAAGCTGCCCGTCCCAATAGTTTGACCGAAGTCTTTCTGATCTGGAATGACATAGCAGCACCTGTTGGCAAAGCGCTTCTTTTCTCTCTTAGGTTTAGGAGACAACGCCTTTTCAACATCGTTTGCATCATTGGTCTTTGAAACATAGAGTCGGTTTGTGCTTTCATTACGCCGCGGCGCCCTCACTCGTCGTTGGATTCTGTTATTTTTTTCCATTACAGCATTTTACGTTAGATTTTGATATTTCATCTTGGTTTTAGTGACAGGTTGTCAAGTTTTGGTAAGAATCAAGAAGTTATTAAGTCATGTCCAAATCATGCCCTATATAGTCTGTGCATTTGTGTGCTGTGTGTCCGGCATGACACAACACCAAAATATAGCATTACCTTAGCACCACAGAGTACCTTTTTATAACCTGCTTAACACTACACAAATTGCATAATTAACCACAATGAACCATGCATGCAAAGAAGTATTTTTAAGGTCCAAATACAGTTCATAGCGTTTTTTATTTAAGGGAGCAGACGTGTAGGTACAAAACTTTACCTGTAATTATATAAGTTCATTTTATTTCAGTTTATATTTGACAAATCAATCCCATTCACGTATCTTGTAATAGTTATATAAAGTTATATAATAGTCATAGTCATGTCTGGAAGAGCCCAATCTAACTAAAAAACATGGCTTACGTTTTTAAAACTAAGCATGGAAAACAACATTGCGTTTCAAAAAACGTTTCACACAGAAAAGTAACGAATTACTCTAATTTCATATTTATCACTTACGTTAACGGTGAAGGAAAACATCGTGAGGAAACCTGCACACCTGAGGGCTCCAAAAGTGTTCTGCCAACCCGCACTAGGCCAGCGTGGTGGACTAAGGCCTAACCTTTCTCATCATAAAAAAAGGCCCGTGCCCAGCAGTGGGTCAGTAATGGGCTGATTATGCTTGTATGTTTTTGTGTTACGATGACACTTAAATTGTCAAATCCTAAATGGCTAATCCAACTACTCACGTAGGTACAGACACCGCACGCCCAGCCATATGTTAAGCAGAAGGAACACCGTCGGGTTTTTAACCGGTCGGGCAGGCGAGGAGGTCCATGAGGATTTCTCCAAGACAAAAAAAAGTATGATCTAGTACAAGAAAATCATCGCATTCGTTTTCGTTAAGGGTCTTGGTACACCCGTTATTAGGAGTGATTATATTTAAGGGCGGTATGCCACGAACCCAATATCTTGGACCAATATTTGATCAAATTTATTTGATATCTGTGTTATGCCACTCATCCAATATCTTTGTCAAAGATGTGATTTGAAAAGAGCCCAATTCAATTCTAATAGCAGTATTTTATTGTTATAATATTGTTGCCCTGTATAAAATACATTGGTTGCTTCCATACTCATTAAATGTTGGTTTCATACCCATTTAGATGTTTGGTTGAAAATATTGTACCTAATGTCAAAATCTATGATCAAATAAATAACGTCGCTAATTCATTGGATGAAAACATAGTGGATATTCGATTAATGGCATGGCATCATCATCATTATGTCAGCCACAGGACGTCCACTGCTGAACAAAGGCCCCCCAAAGATCGCCACAAAGACATGTATGGGCTTGTGTTGTGGGCCCATTGCGGGGTTTTACCATAATCACCACGCTTGCCAGGCGGGTTGGCGATCGCAGTTGAGTTATAAATGTACTCGGAGGACGCTGCCTATCCTCCGGCTAATCCCATAGTCGCCTTTTAGGACACCTACGGGATGCTAACTGATTGAGGCAAGTTCCTCAGACATTGTTTGAAAAAGTTGCAAACCTTATTCTTAAAGAGGCTCGTCTGAAGAAAAAGTAGCTTAAAAACTTTTTAACAAAAAAATATACCGACTTCAAAATTCAATACGATATTAAAACCACTAAAAAGAAAAAAGTAACTTTATTTATGAAGTCGGGCGGGGCGAGGTATGCCCCAACCATGGTTCATGCAGACCAACGAGTTATATTTGTTTCTTTTTAGTGAATATAAATGTCAGAACTTTTCCCAACTTGGTATCCGTATCTAACACTAGCATTCTGCACCTATTAAAAAACAATGGTTCAAATCGGTCAACAAATCTCGGAGTAATCGGTGTACATAAATAAAAAAAATAAAAACGCGTCGACGAATCGAGAACGTCCTCCTTTTTGAAGTCGGTAAAAAGGAACTGGAGAATCATCTACGACCATTTTGAACATTCTTTCTGGCCATCTAGATATGTCTTAAGGTGCAACATGGGTGCCAAGAATGCTCACGCCACTTCAGAAACAGCAGCAGGTCGAGTGCTCGCGTTAGTTTTTTAGTAACTGTGATGAACAGAACAGGGATGAAATTATGCACCGAATTGTGACTGGAGATGAAACGTGGGTTCATCACTGTGAACCTGAGTCAAAACAGGAGTCTATGCGGTGGCACAAAAAAGCCGCAACACCACTTAAAAAATTCAAGGTGTCACAATCGGCCGGAAAGATTATGGCTACAGTTACAGACAATACTACGCAACGCTACAGGAATAATTAAAAGATGCAATTAAAGATAAAAGAAGGGGGAAAAGGGAGGTGCTCCTTTTGAACGACAAGTCATGTGGCGAGGGCTGCCTTATACAAGTGCGGCTTCGAAACTCCTCCCTATAGTCCAGATTAGCCCCTTCAGATTACTATTTGTTCCCAAAAATGAAAAAAGAGCTTCGGAGAAAGAAATTTACGAAGAAGTCAAATCGGCTATTTCTGATTATTTTTAGGGCATTGACAAAACGTTTCTTTAAATAAGTTATTTGAAAGATCTGAGAAATGTATAAGGATTAAAGGAGAATATTTAGAAAAGGAAAAATAACTTTTTATTTTCAGCTCTCTTCCGTTTCATTCCGCGAACTTTTTGACCTCCCCTCGTATGAGCCATACTTCTGGCAAGCCCGTATCATAAATACATAGATGTCATGTTAAGAATAGCCTGCCTTTCGTGGGTATCCTTAAATCCGAGAATAAGCGGCAACCTCCTCTGCGCTAATAGGTTATCTAGCGTAGTATTTACCAAGTAGCTAAGCATGGTAATTATGGCAATATCTACAATTGGCCGTTCATTGTAGCGTGGTATGAATAGGTAGATGTTCCAAAGTTTATGGGCTGAGGACTTTTGATGAATTATATTTCCTTGTATGATACCGGATTTGTATCTAGTACAAAAGGCAAATCATTAGCAGCATTAGCACAGCTGAAATACTAAATAAAACCAAAAAATATTCTTAAAACCTTTTATTTTAATCTTAAATACTAAGCATTCTGTACATCACAATATATAGGGTATAGGTCCAATTAATATATCATTACTAACATATTAGTTACATGTTCAAGAGATCCAACATATAGTTTTGTCCATGTCCAGATGTCCACAAATAATTTGAGGTAAAAAACAAACTAGAAAAGCATTTTTTGATATTCCGGAAAAATTTGTACTACTGTAAATCCGTAAGATTTTGCTGAACATATATTGTTTTTTTGGTAGGTATTGACCCAAGCTCTCACACCCTGCAGTATGTCGTGCTATTTACCTGTATATAGAAAGAGGTGGCTCGAAAGTTCATAAAGTCTGAAATGTCCATACGTACAATACATGGGTGTACTAAGTCAGAAAACATGCGTGTCATTCTCCCCGCTGGCGTCAGCTTGTCTGTTACGCTGATGACACTTGTGTTGGCCAGCGGTGAGTCCTTCGAGGGAACCATACGGCTTGCCGAGCAAGCGGTGGCAATTGTCGTGGCCAAAATCCACGCCCTGGGTCTGTAAATAGCGCTTCAAAATATCGAGGCGCTATGGTTCCACAAACTGCCAAGGAGCGGAGAACCACCCATTTTGGGATACGCGTTGGTGACGCACGAATCGGGGTGTATGGGCAGGCATGTAACTTACCACCAGGCGATTGACTTGATCGTATCGTCACAGAGTAGATACATTTTTTTACGTCCACATAGACAGACCTCGTTCGTTGCTCTAGAATCGCAATCAGCTAAATCTATCTATTATATTCTAGATTATCAAAAACCGATAAATCATCCTTAGGTGACTGTGACAAGATACTTAAAGGAATTACTGATGTACTGATGTCACAGTTGGAAACTTCAAATTACACCTTAAATCAATTCTCATAAAAATCCTACTCATTATACTCGTAGACTATATTGACGTCAGGGACATAATATTATTGTGTTAGTTTTATTCCTGCAAATGTGGTTTCCTAAGAAATCAAACGTATATTCGAGTATGTATTACTATTTGTATTGTATAGCAGCATTTTTTTAATGTATAGATTACAATTTTAAACGCTTTGTGCAGAACAGTTTTGTAAAAGACAATACAAATAAATACCGATAATTAACCCAAAAATAGACCAAAACCTGAGTTTCTTTCGGCATTTCTTCGCAGAGGTTGTCGTGTAGCGAAATGCCCTCCATTGTTTTGATATGACATGTAAGTGTCTGTTAGAACCTAATAACTTAGCTTTCGTCCGAGTGCTTTAACGATACGAAATTTTGTGATTTTTACTCTGCTAAGCGTGATGTTGTGGTGTCCGGTTTAACAATACAGCACCACTCCATCTCCTCCCTTGGATGTCGTAAAGGGCAACTCTATGGGACTCTAAACCAGAGGGACAGGCAGCAGGGTCCCTTCTGTGGAACAGCAGCTATTCTGCGCTCACCAACCCACCTATCCAGCGTGGTGAGTACTGGCAAATTTCCCTCAAAAAGTCATTGAGAAAATCAATGGGGGAGGCCATTGTTCAGCATTGGACGTCCTTTGGGTGATACGAAGCTTGATGTTGGCGTTATGAGTTGACGTGATAGAGAACCTGGGGTGCAATTCTCTAAGCTCAAACATCCATACATCCTTGAACACAGAATTGAAATAACGGTTATAACCCAATTTGGTATTCGCTGAGACAGGTCCTCATGGCTTACCATCTACAACGTGTCCTTGAATAACTTCAATCATGTCTTAGCGAATATCGAATTGGTTTTACACCGTTATTTCGATTTTGTATTCAAGGATGTATGGATGTTTGAGCTTAGAGAATTGCACCCCTGGATATTAACTAAAGCTCGAAAAGGGCTGACGCGACCGGGGAAATACCATATGCTCCAGCACCCGCAGTACCGACATAGTACTGCTGCGTTTCATGTAACCTTAATTATAATCCAAAAACGGTGCTTCCTCAGTGATATTTCGCTTGCTCTTCTTCTTGGGCCATGGTACTTTGTCGTGGACGTACTTGATGTGCAACTTTAAGTCGCACATGTGGATGAAGCCTTTGTCGCAGATCGCGCACTTGTGCGGACGGATGCCGAGGTGTACCTGCAAATTGTAGGACGTAAATAACATTCCGTGGGTGTCATAAAGGGCGACTGTCCTTTTTTTTATTGGTCCGGTGGAAATACATCATGTACTTCCTTGTACTTCCTCCGCTCCGGGAAAGGGCGGAGGGGTATGCCGGCCTCCTACCGGCTAAATGGTCATTTTCGGCACTGAAGGGAGGCTCCAGGAACTCGAATAATCTCCATGTAGAACCACCCATTGGTGCCACAATGCCTTTATGCACATCTCGGAGGGGATGACTGTAAAGCGGCCACACCCTGTCGCGGAGGGAAGGCGACTGCGAAGTGCAAGTGTATGTAAAGATGGAGGAAGAATTGATTGAACCTGTTCGAAGCGAAAAATGTTTATACGATGTAAAACACCCGGATTATATGAAAACTAAATTAAAAAATTATATTTGGAAACGAAGCAATTAATGCATGTACAGTTCTAAACTTCTTCCTAGATAATCTAAATTAATATTTGATTTCCTTCTGAAAACCCATAAGTTAATATGAATTGTACATGTGTTTTTCTTTTAGGCATATGTGTCCAGTTTTTCTTGCTAGATACTTTCTTTATTAAAGATAATCTATATAAAACATCATTATCATTGCTTGGTTCACATCAGTAAGTGCAACTGATGTACGACTCGTGTTGGCAAATGCGGACGCCCACGTGTCGACCAATATCAGTGCCACATTGGCGCAATATCGTGAACAAGTGCGGTGGGCGTAAATAACCGCCCGACCTGCGATTATCTCAATGAAAATTTACGGGCGCTCCCACAAATGCGGCGGCTGCGCATAAAACTGCTGTTGTAAATTTTGAAATCAAACGTGTTCCTGCGGCAGGCGCGGTTTAAAATCAAATCAAAAATGGTAAAGGTATTTTTTTATAGAGCGCGCTTCGCTGTTCTTGTGACAGAGGTGAAACTTGTTAAAACACACCTTTGTTGCCGGCACATGCACATTGCGTTACACATAAAATGTTGCATTTATAGCGCGTAGTAATAAAGGAAGCTCCATTCCAGCCAGCGAGGCCCCTCGCTACCCTCCATTCCCGCAGCCATGTCATCGCTCCACCCACCTGAGCGGCCGCGCACACAGTCTCAAAATCCCCACCAGGCAAGTAACGCGCGTGCTTGGTAGTGCGCCGATTAGGTTGCGGTTGTACACTCTCATTGTTAGTTTAACGTAATAGTAATAATTAATTGTTAAGTGATTATATATCGAATAAACGGATTTTCATGACATCGTGGTTTTCCTCAATAATCCTATACATTCAAATTTGAGCTTGAAAGTTTTTTCTCATCGCGCCAAAGAAGTTTAACTGGGCCTAGTCTTACAGTTCAAACATACATGTGCTCGACAGAACTCAATTATGTACAATGTTTGATTTATTATGTTTGTATATACATTGTTGTAATCGATTAAAATAATAAACGAGCTGTCGGGCTCGTTCACTTATTTTGATCCTGCCATCACCTAAACCAGTTAGCCGCATGAACCGATCCGATCAGGGACCACGCCACGACGCCATTGCTCGCGACCACGCTGCAAGTGCAAACCACGCATTTTAAATCAGGACAAACCAGCAGCAAGGTACCCAAATACATACCACCAACGTCCACATACCTAATTGTAAATATTTCAATAAATAACAAATTAACATAGCATTACCTTGATATGTTTGTTGAGTGCGCTCTTGAAGGTAAAAACCCGGCCACACATGTCGCACTTGTGCGCTCGCTTCCGGTTGTGAATACTGCGGTGTATGGACAGCGCTCCCGCCAGTTGGAACGTTTTACCGCACTCGTGGCATTTATATGGTCGCTCTCCCGTGTGTTTTCGTTGATGGTAAGTTAGAAAACATTGTTGCTGGAAGACAAATGGGTATGGTTTTGTACAGTGACCTGAGTATGTTATATAAAAACATATTTCGATATTCGGAGCTAAGGAGCAGAAGAGGGGCTTATATCCAATAGTGGGTCGATACAAACTGTGGATTATGATGATGATGACGAAAGATCCGGAAAGTCCGCTTTGTTCCCGGTAAAGAATAGACCACCCCTCTCCAGTCATGGGTGTAATCAGAGCCGGATTTAGGGGACCACCTACCGAGAGGGCTACAGCACTGGGCCTCCACAAGACGGGCCCCAATAGTACATTATATATTAGTATATATTTCTGGATAAAAGTTTTCTACATAGACATCTCAAGTTCTGACAACCAGAGAATAGATGTCCAATACTTGTAATTTTAAAAAGGTTTAAAAATATATAGTTCCAACCTTGTCACAATGTCGCAAATGTCACATAGGTGTTCTCCTTAACTAACAAACAACATCGCACGTGGACTTATACTGATGATAAGGGGGATCGAAAGGTGACCGAAGCCATAATGATATTCTGCTAACATTTTGAACCGACACAGGTACTAAAATTGACATTGAATAAACAAATAATTGACACTGAAATTAGACTAGATTGAGATCACACCGAAATTAGACTGAACTTTAACAGGACCAAAATTTTCTCCTGGGGGAGGCCTTTGTTCGGCCGTGGACGTATAAATGGCCGGTATGATGATGATGATGATGACTCCTTTGTTGCCCCAAACCCTTCACACCTTAAATCCGGCCCTGGGTATCGTTAAAGGCGACTGAGGATTGATATCAATAGCATGGATAACAGCATCCTCCCGTGTGCCAAGCGCAGTGATTGTGGCAATTGGCCTCATTACACTAATGGGATAAACTTTGGGAGACTAAGTGTTCTGCTGTGGACATTTATGATAATATGTGTACCTTAAACATCTGTCCGCAAACTTCGCACACGAAAGGCGTCTGATCATCCGCGTTGAATTTCTTAGCTTCGTCCGTGTGCGGGTGTTCCGATGTAACGTGTATCTTGTACTCCACGCGGTTGGATAGCCATTTATCACACTGAAATTGTACAAGTGTTTTCATTGTCACAACAATGTCGTGCCCGCTACTGTAGCACGACTTCCGGGCGACTGCCGCACCGCAGATGTAACGCAGATTCTGTCATCATCTCAGCTTAAAAACGTCCACTGCTGAACAGAAGCCTCCCCAAAGATTGCCACAACGACCGCTATGGGTTTGTGTTGTGTGTTAATTGGGGGGTATTGCTGTAATCGCCACGCTTGGCAGACGGGTTATAAATGTACTCGAAGGACGCTGCTGCCCATCCTCCGGCTAATCCCACAGTCGCCTTTTATGACACCCATGGGATGAGATGGGGTGGTGGTATTTAGATTCTGTATGAGGTTACAATTATATGCGGCACTGTCGCGCAATTTGAATACACCAGAATTGAAGACCGATGTTCTAAACCTCGAGTATAGTAACTCTGCAAGTGTTTACTTCACGCAATTGTTATGGGTACATATGACGTCCAATTAATGGTAAACTTAACTTCGAGATGACTATCTATATGTTACAAAGATATCATAGACTGGAAAAATTGGAATATTTCTTCTTCTCTTAGATTATGGCTTCTGTAGGTTATCTTCCACAATTTCGCCAAAATTGGAATATTAAATCAATAAATTCGATAAAAAACATTCTCCATTTTATTACAGCGGCGCTTCTTCTTAATTTGTTTGGAGTTACACTAAAAACCATGTAAAAATATTAATGTTTTTGGTGCCCAAATAGCAACTTTCATTATTATCTAATACTAGATGCGCCCCGCGGTTTTTCCCGCTATCCCTGAAGTATTATAATTCATTTATTTAAATTCTCTTCAGTCTATAAACTCTATGCAAAAAATAGGACGATCCGTTCCTCTGTTTCTGCGCTAGAGAACGACATATCAACACACTCTGACATAAATATTGGTAGAGATAGCAACATATAAATACGTTATCATATAAATACGTCCGCCAACCCGCACTAGACCAGCGTGGTGGACTAAGGCCTAACCTTTCTCGTCCTGAGAAAAGACCCGTGCCCAGCAGTGGGACACTAATGAGCTGAATATGTAAATACGTTATCCCCATACTATTCTAATTATGCCCTTGTAATAACTTGACTATTTATGTAGAACACTATATAATATGTCGATAATGCATAACATATAAAATAAAAAACATTTAGAGAACGGAGTCGCAAATATTTTACCGCAAACTTTTTCACATTCTTCTTAGTGATATTTTCTCTTTGAACTGCTACCGACTAAAGCGAATATACAGAGCTAACTGGGCCCTTGAATTCGAGTGTAGACCTTAACCACGTGGGACGCCGAACCAGACGAAACGGTTGGTACAGTGGCTGATACAGTCGACTGCTGCGCCCCGGGTCGTGGGTTCGATTCCCGCACGGAACAAATATTTGTATGATCTGCAGATAGTTGTTCCGGGTCTGGGTGTATTGTGTGTGGAATTTGTGTCTGTAAACGCACCCACGATACATGAGAAATCCTAGTGTGGGGCAATGTTTCAAAAAAAAAAAAAAAAGAAATCGCGACAGAAGAAGGAACCTTGCGTAAAATGGACGTGGAAGGCAGAACACAGTGTTGTAACATGCAACTTGGTAAGGACCAGAAATGGGCTGCGAAAGAGTGAGAGGTCGATTAGGTTATACTTACACCCTTCCGTGATGTGCCTAAAGGCGTGGCACCAATGGGCGGCTCTAGTGTGATCTTACGAGGACCTGGAGCCTCCCTTCGGTGCCGAAGATGACCGCTCCAGTGGTTTTAGCCAGTAGGAGTCCGGCATACCCCTTCGCCCTTCCCCGGGGTGAAGGAAGTTCCATGTAGAATTTCCACTGGACATCAATAAAAAAAAAAAAAAAAAAAAAAGGTTATACTTACAATAGCACAAGCTGCGGGTAGTTTAATGGTATCGCACTTATTGATATGCTTCCGTGAGTGCACACGCATGTGACATTTCAGATCGTCCATGTTCGAGAACGTGTCGCCACAGTACTTGCAACCGTTGCTGTAACATACAAGTTATAACGGCTATATCAAAGTCATAGTCAAATATTTTTATTTCAAACTAGCTGGGACCCGCGGTTTCACCCGCGTTTAATTTAAAAGAAATTTAGAGTACTTCGACATAGACACTTGACATAGAATACATATATTGGATTTCAAGGGTTTTATTGTTTTACGCGGAACCCTAATTATTTTTCTAAAATAAAAGTAGCCTAAGTTATTCCTTATAACATCAGCTAACTGCCAGTGAAGGTCCCGTCAAAATCCGTCCAGCCGTTTCGGAGATTACCCGGAACAAACAGACAGACAGACAGACAAAAAAATAAAAAATAGTGTTTTTGTTATATGTAACGTACATACTTTCATATGCATTTAGTAAAAAGATGTTATTTTGACATTACAAACAGACACTTCAATTTTATTTATTTGTATAGATGTATAGATAAATCAAATATTGGCACTTATGAAACGTCAGAATCTAAGTTGCACGGTTCCAAATAGTTGATCTATGGAGAAACTCCATGGATACTCTTTTAAAATAATTGAGATTACAATGTTGATTGATACAAAGTATGGTAAAACATAACGAGCATTATGTAGGTCAATGTATAAAAAATATATGTGTACGAAATCTTCAGATCTTCGACCAAACAGTACTTTCAAATCGATGTTTCTACTACTTTCGGTACTTACACACACAATGCACGTAAATGTTCATTTCGGAACATATGCCTCCCAATAATCACAATGAGCCGTCCAGTATGACTGACAACTACTTATATAATTGTAGTTTCGTACAGATTTTCTTCTACGAATCTCCTCATTTCTAACATGATTCTATAACCCGTAGAAGAACTAAAGTTGTCGATATATCTGAAGGATCAGTTAGCAGAGTGGCAATGGGCGGGGCACATTGCTCGTAGAACTGATGGCCGTTGGAGCAAAATGGTTCTCGAGTGGAGACCGCGCACCGGAAAACGCAGCGTGGGACGACCTCTAACGAGGTGGACAGACGACCTGGCGAAGGTCGCTGGGAGTAATTGAATGCGTCTGGACGTGGTCGTAGCGGGCAGGAGTGTCGTAATATTGGAAAAACGTATAATTTCGGTGTTACAAATGGCTACCCTATCGCGTGGAGTACAAGATAAATGTTACATCGGAACACCCGCACACGACTAAGCCAAAAATTCCAACGCTGATGATCGGCGCCGTACATGTGCGAAGTTTGGGGACAGATGTTTGAGGGCACATATCAGCTTGTAAACATCCACTACTGAACATAGGCCTCCCAATGATCACTACAATGAGCGGTCATAGGAGATATTGCCATAATTGAGCCCTTATCGTAAGCGACAACTTTTTGATTTGCTTTTTTTATCGTAAGCATCCATTGATTAGGACACAGATTTCAAATTCATCAAATTGCTTAAGATAAGTCGGCGGTTAGGGCTCGTTATCATCACGCTTGGCAGGCGGATTGGTGACTGCAGTATGTTGTTATTAGTACCCGGGATAATGCTGCTGCCCATCCTCTTGATATCAACCCTTAGTCGCCTTTTACGATACCCATGGGGAGAGGGGTGGTCTATTCTTTGCTGGGAACGTATACAAAGAGATGCGAGAGAGGGAAAGAAAAGTTGCGGTCTTAAGAATACAATATATTACCGCTCGTGAATAACGAAAATGGAATAGGATAGATTATTCATAATTTCATTTCAATCATTTATGCAGTAATTAGGACCTTCTTCGTTTAAACCTTCACGGGGACGTTTTACAATCCCGCTGAGATTTGCCCAGAGGGGCGATCATCTCAAAATCCCCAAACCACACTTCAGTGCCGAAAATGTCAGCCCAGGGGGTTTAGCCGGTAAGAGTCTGGCACGCCTTCATCCTCCCTGGGGAAGAGAAACCGAACGAGGGTTTCGACCACATTGTTAACATTGGAACGGTGGGCGAGGGCGCCATGGATCCGAGAGAAAATTGAACCAAAAAGATCCTAAGTTACTACATTGAAAACCTGCCCCATCGAGCTGCTGAGGATTATCAAGAGCCGTAGATTAAAACCACCTTTTAGTACCGCATACTAGGCAAGAACTCACCAATCGCAGACAAAAGCATGAAAATAAAATATTCAATACCTAACTTTGTGCTTTGAAGAAATCACTAGGTGTCGCTTCCAGGCCACCTCTGACGAAAAGTGTACGCCGCAGTCTTCACACTCGGGACCCAGCTTGTCGTTCTTATCCTATAAAGAATTTGACACGCAAATTAAATGGCATATACAGCAAGCAATGGAGCGTAGGTTGTTATGATTTGGCAAATGTTTATCCATCAGTATAAACATTTGCCATTACATATATATACTAGCTGGGACCCGCGGTTTCACCCGCGTATAATTTAAAAGAAATTTAGAGTACTTCGACATAGACACTTGACATAGAATATATATATTGGATTTCAAGGGTTTTATTTTTTTGCGCGGAACCCTAATTATTTTTCTAAAATAAAAGTAGCCTAAGTTATTCCTTATAACATCAGCTATCTGCCAGTGAAAGTCCCGTCGAAATCGGTCCAGCCGTTTCGGAGTTTACCCGGAACAAACAGACAGACAGACAAAAAAATTTTTGTTATATGTACCGTATGTACTTTCATATGCATTTAGTAAAAAGCTGTTATTTTGACATTACAAACAGACACTTCAATTTTATTTATTTGTATAGATATATATATATGCAGGTCTTCTTTTTTTTGTGGAAATTCTTCATGAACTTTCTTCGCCCCGGGGAAGGGCGAAGGGGTATGCCGGACTCCTACCGGCTAAAACCACTGGAGCGGTCATCTTCGGTACCTAAGGGAGGCTCTAGGTCCTCGTATGATCACGCTAGAGCCGCCCACTGGAGCCACGCCTATAGGCACATCTCTGAGAGGGTGGCTGTAAAGCGGTCGCCCCCCCGGAGCCAATAATAGACCTACCGCCAATTATCAGAAAATAAATACAAACAATGACAGAAGATGTTCTGTTCTAACCTGTCTGTGCACTTTCATGTTATGTAAGAACAGACCCCGCGGTGTTCCAAATGTACTGCCACAATGTTCACACACACTCTCACGTACCGACTCCTTTAAATGCTTCATACGTTTGTGCATTAGTAGGCTGTTAGGCATGCTGGAAACAAACCAATATAATATTAAAATAGTTGGAAAATCCAAAAGTGCACGCCTCATAATCTTTAATTTATTAAATAATAATTAAACTACATCGAATTATACCGTGAAAAGTAATAGGCTTCTATTCCTCAAAATACTGAAGCCTATAAAAAAAAAACAACTCGATAAGTGAAGTATTTCGCTCGTTATAGTGACCACAAGATACGGGATCCGCACATACAGACACACGGACGTCCAAGACAGAACTTTTTTAAACAATTTTTTAATTAGTTTAAATAATAAAAAGTGATTTAAAAATATCATGAGTAAAAAATAGTGTTTTTCTCAACATTTGTCTATTTATATTCACATAAAAAAGCAATAAAGAATAAATAAAGTGACATTTTAAGTTGGAAAATCACTCGGTGTGCGTAAATTGACAGTAATACCCACCTCAACGCTTCGCTTATGAGGCGTGCAAAATAATGTACAAGTTGTATCGAACATGTATTTGAATTCTGTACCTAGAGAGCTATTTAATAAATCTTGATTTGCCAGATTTGAATGTGGTGCATCATATCAGCCAAAGGACGTCCACTGCTGCTGATCATAGGCCTCCCCTATAGATTTCCACAAATATGGCTACTATTCCATAGAAGGGACGTTCCTGCCCATCCCTCTGGTTTAGAGCCTCTTAGTCGCCTTTCACGACATCTACGGGAGGAGATGGAATGGTTCTATATTCCAAATTAGGTCACCACACTGTAGGTACATAGGTTTCCTGGTCGATCGGATCGGGCAAGTTCTCTCTGCCAGCAGTAGTGTCGGCTGTATTGGCAGAGCACGAAAACTGGAATGCAGTGGTCTCTTTCTGTGAGAGCGTCATGGTCCAGAAGGACCCAAGAGAAGACGGTAGCACGCATGTGGTCACGCGCTGCCGTGGGACGCTTAGAGGAATCCTTTACAATCACCCCAGGGGGGTGACCGCTTTACAGTCGCAATCTCCGAGATGTGCCTATAGGCGTGTCACCAGTGGGCGGCTCTAGTGTGATCATACGAGGACCTGAAGCCTCCCTTAGGTGTCGAAGATGACTGTCCCAGTGGTTTAACCGGTAGGAGTCCGGCATACCCCTTCGTCCTTCCCCGGGGCGAAGGAAGTTCATGAAGAATTTCCACTGGGCACCAATAAAAAAAAAGTTACATAGGTTATTACAAATGATAGTAGTAAGTAGTAGTAGTAAGAACCGCACATCTATACAATATGCAATACATATTTGCAACACCTCAACATCAACAGCCCATAAATGTCCACTGCTGAACATATGCCACCCAATGACTGCTACAAACTGTCCCTTTTTAATACTACTTGGTGACAAGACGAGCAAGTCATTTGCTTGGTGGTAAGCGACAGGCCTGCCCAAGACTAAGAATACTACCCTGCGAGGCATTACACTGCGCTGGTCACCTCGAGACGTAGTTATTTAGTTCCTTCTAACCGGAGCACAGCAATGTCTAATGTTCATACATTTGCTTGGCGGTGAATATCTGGCACTGGGGTGGTAACTACCTAGCCGGCCTCTTGCAATAAAAGACCTACCACAAGTGAAACTCGAGATATAGTCTTAATCATCGCGCTTAGCAGGATTGGTGATAGCCATATGATATTAGCTCACAGGAGAATTCTGCTGGCTGTCCTTTAGATATAAACTCTTAGTCACCTTTTACGACAACATATAGCTGAAGAGGGGTGGTGGTCTATTCTTTATCGAAAACCCCACAAAAAATAATAAGGTAATAATAAAATAACAATTGTGAATGTTCACTAACTTACCTGAATATTTCTCCACAATCTTTGCAAGGATATTTCTTCCCTTTGTGGAGACTAACATGAGTTTTGGCTTGATAACTGTAAAAAAATAATAGAAGTAACACTTAAATACAAAAACCGACAAATATATAAACACGCAATGTATCGTAAACAACGCGATAAAAATGCTACATGATTATTGTACTATGATATGATGATATTGTGCTACGGCGAGCGACGATCTCAGGTTCCAGAATCATATATTGAACCCAACAAAAATAGTGAAATGTATTTCAAGGTAGCAATCAGTGCGTTATACGGAACGCGTTTATAAAAAATAAAAACAAATAATTATTATTTCCGTATTTTTGTTGTTTATTTTAAATGAAATTGCTGTCAAATCATCTAAAAACCTGTTTTCACCATTTTATTACGATAACATACACAAATAAATAGACGAAGACTAATAAAGAAGGTGATGTAATAACATGGTGAAAACAGTTTATTTTTTTGTGTTTGTGCCGAACCTTTTTTTTTCTTTAATGAAAACGTTACTACACATTAGGATTTCTCCTGTGTCGTGGGCGCGTTTACAGACATACATTACACACACAATACACCCAGACCTGGAACAACTACCTGCAGATCATACAAATATTTGTTCCATGCGGGAATCGAACCCGCGACCCGGAGACACTGTCGTCGAACATTCACATACTGGTTATTGCATAAAATGGAAATTACAATAATTTGTTTTTTAATAAACGCAATCCCTATAACCCCGGTTGTCCCCTATATGTAGGATGTTACACATGTGTTGACATTACAAAAAATACATTTAATACTTACGTGCAGTAGCATATATATGGACACAATTTACAACTAAATTTTCTTTTGTGGCATGATAGTCTGTGTTTACATAAATATATTTGCTGGGGGAACCTTAGGTGACAGAGTTCACACTCGTAGTCACCATATTCCTGAAATAATATTAATTGTTTAATGATATTGCAACCTGGCTTAAGTGTGCACAGGTCACTTACAATAACAGTAATGTTTCTGTTAGCAATGTAAGCTAAAAGAAAGTATACATAATTGACACAGTCAGGCATATTCAGCCATGGGTTTGGACAACCAAGACGCGTGTTGGCAGCAAAACTTCATACACATTAAAGTTCTTATAACTATATTTTACGTACATTAACAACACCTAATTCATTATGAAGAAACTCCAACATGGAGTAAATAATATTTGGCAAATTATATGGAAAAAACAAAATAAAACTATGATATTACATATTTAATCAATCAAAGGATGTGTGATTGGTATCTATGCACTTTTGCGATTTCATAGATAGTTCATTGTATCCTTTGCTGAAGAAAGTGTGGTAGCGAGAATCAATGTAATCTTTGAAGGCGGTTTGGACTGCCTCATTGGGATTGAAATTTATTTCCTTGCAGAAGTAGTCCAATTTTCGGAAATAGTGGTAATTTGTTGGAGCAAGGTCCGGGAAGTATCGGGGAGTATCGGGGAGTATGGTGGGCGTCGGAGACATTCTAATCGCAACTCCACTAATTTAGCAATCGTCTGTCAAACAGTGTGTGGTCTAGCATTGTCCTGAAGGAGCAGTGGGCTAGAGCAATTGACCAGCCTCGGTTGTTTAACGGGTAGCTTTTCCATCATGGTTAGCAAATGTTGACAATACACATCTGCCGTAATTGTCTGGCCAGATCTTAGAAAGCTGTAGTGGATGACAGCAGCCCTGGTCTACCAAACACTCACCAGTACTTTTTTCTGGGTCAACTTTCGCTTGGGCCAGGACTAGGTCAGTTTTCCTGGGTTCAACCATTGTGATGAGCATTTCTGATTATCATACAGGATCCATTTTTCATCACATGTAACAATACGATTTAAAATCCCCTCATTATAATGCTGGTTGAGTAATATTCGCATAATATCGCACTCAACGCGTTTGTTGGTGTGCTTGCCACAATCCATGCTGTACCCATTTTTCGAGCTATTTCACTTTTCCAATTAGTTTCAAGTAAATTAAAACTGGTTTTATCACTCACACCGAAGACTGCCGCTAGCTCAGACGTGGTTTTGCGATAGATCCACTCCCACAGTCACTTCGTTATTAACTTGTGTCTCCGGCCATCCACAGGGCTTGTTCTGTCAACATTTCCAGAAAGAAAACGTTGGAACCAAAAACAGCAAAATTTATTTTTCAGTGCTTCCCATACACATAATTAATCCTTCGAGTTGTTTCTGCAGTGCTGGTGCCACGGTGGAACTCGAATTCGTAAATAACGCGATATTTTAAGATTGCCATATAGTGAACAACCACTGCCAAAGAAAAATCAAATGACGCGAAAACAAATAAATAACTAAATTAAACTTAAACTTAAATTTGAAAATAAATTTGGAATTCCTAACCAAACACAAGATATTTGAGACCAAAGTGGACAGTTCGACATAACGCCAATTTCATATGTAATGACCTAATATTAAAATGCTGTATCTCAAGAGCCAAGTAAAGTATTAACACAGAACTCAAGGAATCAGGTAAGCGTCCGAGCATCTAAGAACTTCGAAAGAAATGCTATGATGGTTTAGAGTTAAAAATAATAAAAGCGAAGGTCAGGTGGCTAGTCGTATATCCATGCATCAGCTAATTAGTGAAGCTGGTGGCGGCCTGTGGTGCCGGCTTAGAATAGCAACAACCCATCTCATTCCGTGGGTGTCGTAAAAGGCGACTATGCGATTAGTCTGAGGATGGGCAGCAGCATCCTTCGAGTACATTAACAACTCAACTGCGATCGTCAACCCACTTGCCGGGCGTGGAGGTTATGGCAAAACCCCCGATGAACACACAACACACCCAGACAGGTTGTGGTGGTGATCTTTGGGGGAGGCCTATGTCCAGCAGTGGACTTTATTCAGCTGTAATGATGCATGAATTAATAAAGATATTTGTAAAGCCATGTATCAACCTCATATAAACATAAAAACTAGTATTATAGGAAAGATGGAAGCAAAAGATATGTTTTAACAGTTAAATACTTACAAGACTATGTTTTTTCATATGATTTATGAATGCTGCTTTTGCTTCATAACCTCTATAACATAAATCACACTTAAAAGGTGACTTTTTGTAATTACTTGAGTCTTTTCGCAACAGCACCTCCTTTCTCGCATCTTCAGGTGTAAGAAACAGTACTGTTGCATAATCGTCAAAGTAACCAATGTTTAAGCCATGTTTATTTTTAAGTGGCTTTGACACTTTTTCTACAGTCTTTTTAACACTTTTTGACAGAGGTTCATCATCACTGAAATTATCTTCACTTTTTATCAATGTTTTAATTTTTCTCTTCTTCGTTTTTGGTTCTTTGATTATTTTACTTTTACGTTTAGGCTTTGAAGTTTTGACTGGGTGATACTCTTCTGAGGAATCAATTAGTTCATCTTCATTGAATTCAATAAGAGATTGATTGTAATCATATTTTGCATCTGAATCTATGTTATTGATGTCCTCCATTTTTATATTAAATTCTTGGTTTTTTATTTCTTTGTATTCTTCTAATTTTAATTCATCAACTTCAGTGTTTGTTGTATTTGAATTATTTAATGGCTCGTCATAATATAGAGCTATGGGAGATAATGCCAAGTTAGATTGTAATTTGTTCAGTTTTCGATCAATATTCTGGATGACTTGTATTTTTATCTGAAATTTATTAAAAATATTATGGTATTATATGAAATTATGAGCTTATCATAACATTGGATTTTTTATTTAGAATAGTTAATTGAGTCAGCCTTTAGCAGTTCACTGGATGACAGGCAAGATGCAATGGTTACATCTATACAAATAAATAAAATTGAAGTGTCTGTTTGTAATGCCAAAATAACAGCTTTTTACTAAATGCATATTTAAGTATATACGATAGATATAACAAAAAAACAATTTTTAATTTTTTTGTCTGTCTGTCTGTCTGTCTGTCTGTCTGTCTGTCTGTCTGTCTGTCTGTTTGTTCCGGGTAATCTCCGAAACGGCTGGCCTGATTTTGACGGGACTTTCACTGACAGATAGCTGATGTTATAAGGAATAACTTAGGCTACTTTTATTTTAGAAAAATAATTAGGTTTCCGCGCAAAAAAAAAATACCCTTGAAATCCAATATATATATTCTATGTCAAGTGTCTATGTCGAAGTACTCCAAATTTGTTTTAAATTAAACGCGGGTGAAACCGCGGGTCCCAGCTAGTACTTTTATATTTTGGCTTTGCGCTATAGTAACATGACATAATGCGAGCACTTGGCAAAGTTTACCAAATGTTGCTTATCATCATCATAGCAGCCAAAATACATCCACTGCTGAACAAAGACCTCCCATAGATTTTGACCATTATTGTATCATCATTTTGGGAGGAATTTTCCAGTAGATATTCACTACACTTGGCAGGCAAGTGCTATTCCAGCAGTAATTCTGTCCTCTCCAACCTGCAAAAGCAAAAGGGATGCTGCCAATCTATGTTTTCAGTACATTAGCCGTCTAATACGGCATCCATGAAAATGTAGTGGTACTTATAGCCTTAATCCGGACACCATATGGACAATGCTGCTCAGAGCAAATGTATCAGAGAAAGTAAGGAAGGAGGATTGATTAGGTATTCTCTCCTCCTCCTTCTTTAATTTTATGGCCTATGGATAGCTGTTTCAGATCTAAGCATTTGTGCAGGTGAAATATAATTATCTGTACCGACAATCAAATACATCAATATTAAAAATGTCTTATCATATTTGAATACTAATTGCAATTTTGTTAAATAACATAACATGGCGTTATGTATAAATATATAATTATAAGATGCCATATGTAATTATAAAATTGATACTCAAATGATATAATAGATATCAAATTATTTAATGAATTCTGAATATAAATCACGCAAAGGCGGTAATATGGTAATCCACAACACGGTGTATGTAAAAATTTAATCTATATAATATGCTTAATATACATATAATCGATAGTGTATTTATGCACAAATATACATTTACTTTAGTCTAAATATGTACTTTAATATACGTTCGGCTGCGGCATTGTGGATAGTTTTATTTTTTTTGTGGTTGCAGCGTTGTGTGACACACACAGCACAATAGAGTAGTAACATTATTTAATTATAATATACATATTATGCATACTACGAGGTATTGCTGAAAATCAGCGCTGCACCGCTAACTGCGATGTGGCTTTAGGCTGAGCAATGTCTCTTTTTGATCGGTATTGCGACGCACACCACTAACCATTAACTTTATTTATAAATAATAAATGTATTCTTCCAGCTATCTTCAAATTGCATGGTGTGTTATATGTTGATGTCTCAATATGTTTGTTAATGGTTTGTTTGTATATTATTTTGCTTTATCTACTCAATTTATGCTTTCTGTAAGTGATGTGTGTTGCCCTATCTATCCAAATAAATTTAATTTCTTTCTTTCTTCTTTCATGATACAGGAGAAATTGTAGTGAGAGATCTTGACTACTTAAAGGGCCATCCCTTCTATATAAACCAGTCTCAACAGATTTGTCATTAGTCCCCTCCAAGTCCCAAAAGAGACATGCTCAGATGCTTTATGTAGGCTACGCAAAAATTCAGTTTGATGCACTTGAGCATACCCAGTCCAACCTGATTATATAACACTTAACTTACAGCAATATTTTTTAATTGTGTTGGAATTATATTAATAAAGATGAGTACAAAGTAGTTACAATTATTATTAGAAAAATAAGTCATAACTTACCTGTGTTGAATCAACTTTGATTCTAGATAGAATGTTATGAGCTCTAAGACATTTTGACTTGAATTGCTGATATTTGTAAAGCAACCTAGCACATTCATAACACACATGTTGATTTCTATCAAAGATCTGCAACAAACAAACAAAGTGTACCTGGGCAATATAAAAGACAGTTAAAAAATAACAATTTATTTTGAGGGTTAAAGTATGTTTTACTTTAGTGCAATTTAATATGATTACTGTGTAAAAGTCAAGGGTCTAAGGTCTCTCAGTATATTTAATCTTTTTCTAAAGCTTCAATTCAAGTGCAGGAAGATTTCTACAGGAGCTGAAATGGGGGAGGGGGGGCTTTACAGTCACCCTCTCCGAAATGTGGCACCAGGGGGTGGCCCTAGTACATACAAGGTCCTGGAGCCCCCCTTAAGTCTGCCCCAATGGTGTTAGCCAGTACAGTCCAGCTCCGTGATGCTCCTTCGTCCTTCCCCGGGGCAGAGGAAATTCATGTATTTCCACTGGGAGCAATAAAAAAAGGTACCACTGCAATGCCAGATATTCTCCACCAAGCAGTAGTGTTAAAACTTTAAACATTACTGTGTTCCAGATAGAAGGGCACTTTTGTAGTTAGTGAAATTACTGGGTGTCAGAGGCCTGACAAATGTCTCAAGGTAACAAGTGAAGTGTGGTGCCATGCAGGACTAGTGCAATTACAATTGTTTTGAGCAGGCGTGAAGTTTACCACCAGGTGAACGACTTGTACATCTCATCACCAGGTAGTATACAAAAAGGCACATTAGCAGTGTTTTAGTAGGCTTCAGCTTTGGTTCTTCCTCGACATGACACCTTGTATATTACTAAAGGAAGCCATAAATCGCACCGTATACGAAGTTATAAAGCAAAATTGCAAAGTTATATGCATTAACCTATCATCAGGCCCAAATTTACCAAAAACGAATACCAAATTTTGTGTAATTATCATTTCAGCCAAAGAATGTCCACTAATGAACACAGGCCTATTCCATAGATTTCCAAAACGACGACATTACATGCCGTGGATTTTCATATTGGGAGGAATTTGCCAGTACTCAACACGCTTGGCAGGCAAGTTGGTGAGTGCAAAATTGCTGCTGTTCCACAAAAGGACGCTGTTTAGTCCCTTAGTTGCATTTTATAACATCTACGGGAAAAAGATGGATTGGAGCTATATTCTTAATCCAGACACCATACAGAAATTAACGTAAATGATTAAAACTATCGTTTCTTACCGGAATCTGTATTATATGTGAGTAAACTACGCCAATTGCATCACTCGACACAGTGTCCAAGTCAAACATCTTTACATCAGTCACAAGACATACTCGGCAATATTTTAACTCATCCATTTTGACATTAAAGTCCTTTTTTATTGCAATATTTGCAATATAAACACAAAGGGTAATAAGTACTAACACTCGTAAGTAATGTCATTTCTTGTTTATTTTTTATTTGTTCTGGCTAGGCTTGTCAAAAAATATCGAAATATCAGTTATCGATACTTAACCACAAGATAATCGATATAATATCATTTTTATGTTTATAACCTGGATGGATCAAATAACGAGCGAGCAGTAGTCGCAAATGATGTATAACATTTGAAATCTCACCTTGGTAATGAGTGAAGTGATATTAAAAGCAACATTAATAAAAGATCGAAATTCATTACAACAAAATGTACGAATGGCACCAAAAACCAGCACCTGACCGCGCATGCGCTAAAGTGGGCGCTGCCACAGATAAGTGACAATTGAAATGCCGAATCTTTTCCACTCTAGTAGCTTAAAGGCATCCTCCATTGCAGCGGTGGACAGTTTCGGGGAAATGACGTCTCACACCTCTCTGCAATGGAATTGCCCCCATGCTCTGTTCATGTACTTAGACCGATATGTTGGCGTTTCTGTATATGCACTTCAACACTTCAATGTACCGATAGTCAATCTGGCACCGCTGCAGAAATTGCAGCGGTGCCAGATTAACTTTTTCCTTTTTTTTTGACCCAGGTTTCGATCGTATCGAAGGCTTTCTCATAGTCCACAAACGCCAAGCATAGTGGCAGATTATACTCCTCGGTCTTATGTATAACCTGCTGCAGCGTATGGATGTGGTCTATGGTTCAGTACCTTTTCGGAAACAGGCTTGTTCGGGAGGCTGGAAGTCATCAAACCTGCGCTCGTGATGACCCTTGAAAACATGGCTCAGAAGCGAGATGGGTCTGTAATTCTTCAAGTTTTATCCTTTTTGAACAAGAGCACCACCTCACATATGTTGTACGCTTCCGGCGTTGTGAAGCCCAACAATAAAAAAAAACAGGTTAGTCAAAAAAATGGAATATCCTTGGTGATAATAAGTTCTTGGAATGGCCCTGTCTCGTAATACGAATACTTGGCGGAATTCTTGGTACCGCTCGAGATTATTAGCAATATAAAATAAAAATTGTTTAGCAATTAGACCAATAAAATTATGACTTCAGGTGAGGTCCACAAACCGCACTCTAGGCTACTATGCAAAGCAAGCGTTTATATGAATATGAACATTATCTGTATATAAATAATGTTCATATTCGAACGTTCACGTGGGATCCGAACGCAAAGCGATTTTTTTCTTCAACAAAAGTGCGTCTGTGTGTAAGCGCAAAGCAACAAATGCTGTGATTGGCCGATGCTACGATACGCAGTCCTTTTCAATTTTTTTAAATATTTTAGGAGTTAAATCTATCGGTTGCTATTTGCGTTTTGCCACAAAAACCTTTATTTTATACATATTCAAAATTAATTTAAATAATTCATGTTTCCATTTGCATAAAAAGCCCAATTCACCACGTAAAAACTGTAGGTAACTATCACTATTATGTCTTTCTAAAAAAACTGTAGTACTGGTACCGAATACGCACACACAATAACACTAAAACGTGTTTGAAAATGGTCCGGTCGAACAACAATGAACTTGTATGTAGGCCACCAGTGTGTGTTGATACTTGAAATGAACTCTATACCATTCATAGAGGCTTTTTTTTGTGTTCAGTGGAAATTCTATATGGAACTTCTTTCACCCCGGGGAAGGGCGAAGGGGTAAAACCACTGGAGCGGTCAACTTCGGCACCTAAGGGCTCCAGGTCCTCACAAGATCACACTAGAGCCGCTCATTGATGCCACACCTTTTGGCACATCTCGGAGGGGATGACTGTAAAGCGGTCACCCCCCAGGCACTTCTTGGGGAGGATTGTAAAGGATCCCCTAAGGCTTGCTGCGCGCTGTGCTGCGCACATGGCGGCACGTGACCACGTGCCAGCCACCGTATTCCCGGGGCCGTCTCGTCTTTCTCCGTGCGGGATCGGCTCTCTCCCGATCCCGTTACCATTCATAGAGCCTAGCCTTAAAATATTTTCCATTATTAAATTTAGACCCTATATATATATATATATTAAAACTTTTGCCGTGTGGTGCCGGTTCAGAATACCACCACCCCATCTCCTCCCGTGGGTGTCGTAAAAGTCGACTAAGGGATTAGCCGGAGGATGGGCAGCAGCATCCTTCGAGTACATTAACAACTTAACTGCGATCGCCAACCCGCCTGCCAAGCGTGGCGATTTTGGCAAAACCCAACCCACAACACATCCATATCGGTAATTGTGGAGATCTTTGGGGGAGGCCTGTGTCCAACAGTGGACTTCATTCGGCCGAAATGATGATATTAAAACGGAGTGATTAGTGATTACGTACTCTGTGCTATAATTCTTCTGTACGTGTGTATATTACTGAACTGCGTCTAAACGGCTGGACCAATTTTGAGTCCATCCTTAGATGGTTTAGATTCACAATTGGACCCGGTAGGTGGCGTTACAATCGGGTTTGCATGTACCTGCCTATGCGAAGCTGCAGCGGGCAATGAGTATCACAGAGTACATTTGTATATAGGTGAGTATATCATTGTATAATCCCAAATTACACAACCTAGAATTAACGAACTTGTGTAAGAGAATAATATATTTGGAGCTTAAGTTTAAATTAGCCAAGCGGGCTAGTTTGGATCCTTCGAGGCGCATCGGATTAATATTGTGATTAGTCCATAAAATCATGCGGCTCCAAGTTACTTTAGATGGTTTCCATGTTAATTAGGAAAATTAATGTTTCCATGGTCGCTAGGAATATTTGAGTATCAAAACCTACCACTGATTACTATTATCCTAAGGACAAACACTGTCTATGGAAATCTATGGGGAGGCTTGTTTAGCAGTGGACGTCTTGATGTGGCAGATACGATGATTATATGATAGTTACATATTATTCTTGTTTCTCTTTATTATTCTACAGGGTTGCGTAAAGCTTCTTACTATGTACACAAAACTGCATGTGTAGTACGAGTATATGTATACATAAAGGGTATGTGCTAGGCTAGAAGGAACTCTTCATTTCCCTATACATTTTAAAGAAACAACTATCATCCTGCATTTCATTGATTTATTGGTACTTAACACGGGGTCGGTAGATAATAGTAGTAGCTGGGTAGTGTCCACTCGGTGATACGCTGGATGTGATGGTACGGATCGTCAGCAGTACCTTGTCTGTATTCGGCAAGCAAGTCACCACCGCCATGCACTTTGACGGACTGAAAATCTGTTGTACTGCACGCCCATCGACTTGTAGCTGGAAATTTAAGGATATTTATGTTTTGTTTTTTTTTAGCCTGGTAGTTTTAATAAACACTGCCTTATTTTGTTATCATCAAAATTATTATATGAATTCAGAACAAACCCTCTTTTCTTGGCTACTTAGCATCATAATACATCAAACTTAATACGGGTGCATGTATCGAACCTCATATCCTCGGACTTTGTTGAGTGCTTGCGGCAAGTTCCACTTGATAAGGACAGTGTGGTCCGAAACTCTGCGCACGCCCACGAAACTCACCTTAAGCGCCTCACAAACGCCGTCTGAGTTCGAACCCTGATAGGATAGTCATAATTAGTCGCAGTTAACAGGATAGCTGTAATTAGTCTCAGTTAGAGGATAGCCGTAGATTGCTTTTTTTGGAATAATTGACACCCTAGATTTACTGCTTTGAAAATTTGTATACACCAGCAACTACCTGCTTTCCCGAATGGATAGCTCACGTGCTCAGTACTAAATCTTTTTCTAATTATGTATAATGTCACTAGGATCGGTACCCAGCTAAACAGATACGGCTATATAAATGTCAGCATCTTCTCCAGAAAGAACTATCTTACAGTGTCAACCTAACTACCATCCCAAAGCTATACGTAGATTTTGTCAGACTGTCGTGCGCTTAACTCCCAATGACGATCGTCCTGGCATTTGTGAAAACAGCATCGGTGTGTTATGCTGCTCAGAAGTACAGAATGACCTTATTAAATAAAGATCAGGTACCCATCTAGCATTTGATAGCAGAAATGTTATTAAGCCTCGATTGAGATCAATCATTCTGCAATTAATTTTTTTATGCAAATCATCTAAAATTGCTATGGCAGCCCGGAGGGTTCATTAGATCAATTTTCGGGATCTCTCGGGAACTCTCGTGATCCAAAACAAATACCTAAGTATATAGGGTGACCTATTCAGTAGCGAGCTCTATTCGAGAACCACACCGCACGGTGGCGGCAACATTTCTTGAATTTTAGCATCGTTTGTATTGTCAATCAAAATTAAATAACGAGATGGTAAAGAACGCAATTGTAGGAAGTTAAGTCATCACTCTACTCAGTGAAGATTTCGGGTAAGGTCCGATGAGGCTGATCCTCCCAGTAGAAGGCCTGGTTCTGGGAGATAAAGATGCACTAAACAGAGATCATAGATTCATTGCAGTAAATCAAAGGAAATAAGCTTAAAAATCGCCTCCAAGAAACGAATCGGTTAGAGTTAACAAATTGCAATCCATGAACACTTCTATACTCCGTGAGCATCGAGAAGCAAGGATAAGGTCTGTTTTCCGATAAAGCCCGAATATTTCCACATGGTGAAGCCAGACTACGAAGAATATTAGATAAACGATATGCCATACATTTGTGTAAAAAGTTAATACTTTACGGTGGAGGATTCATAATATCCAGAACAGGGATTACATATGCGTACATTTGTAGTTTTGCAAAATGGGACTCCCAATTGAACTCGCTACATCTTGGAAAATATGTATAATTCCACATTTGCAACCTGATTTGGTTACGATTTGGTGACGGGTCTTATTTAATGTTTGATAATACTCATCTTTATCGTACCTCTGAAATATCCGATAACATGGAAGAGGTCGGGATGCGGCGATTGGATTGACCAGCGATTAGTCTCGATCTGAATTCTATAGAAGTCATGTCTATCAATGAGACCACCTACAACGCCGTAAATCGAAAACCGTGATTCAGGCTAATATTTTTTAGTAGTACGAGTAGTAATCACTCTTTAAAACCTACAGATAATATTTATCAATGTTAATCTTTGTATTAACAATATTTGTCACCCTAACGTACACTAAAGATAAATTATATTAAAACCACTTACTTATAAAGGAAATCCCACAATCCGCATATAATCCACTATGGTGCCATACCACTACTACTATTTTTATAGTCTCGTGTAAACTCGTTTCCTAAATTACACCATCATGCATCGTCAATGCTGCCTTGTAGAAGTTGTAAAATACAATCAGTTTCTAGTTAAGTACTTATTAGTATCTCTCTATTACACGGGTTTATATCCCCTGTAAGGGGGAACCCGGTCTTTTGATAGGCTTACGCGGGGACATGGGTCCAATACGCAGAGGCCCTTTAGAGAATTTTAATCTAAAATGTAATGGGACACTAACCGGGGACTCTCCATGACACTATAAAATGCAGTCTCGGATTGTTCCCGGAGGTGTAAAACTATTGTATAAGATGGAAACCACAATTATCAGGTCTATTGTAATGGATGCTAGATGGATTATATACTTCTAAAAACGGAAACAAGCCGCGTCTGCCTTTCAACCTTTAAAGTGAAATTCTGCGGCAGACGGTGACTCGCCACTCACAAGATGGGCCCTTAAATGGCCACCACTACAGGCAACAAGAAGCAACACTGGTGTGAGCGGCTTGGGGTGTAGAGAGGTGCGGCACCGGTTTCACCATCGCGCGTCTCGAAGACTCGGAGTGGGTTTCCCCGTTATTACGCCATTAGACACTTCCACCCTCGAGTATATAGCTCTGGCGGCCCCCCTCTGATCGGCCAATTAAGGCAAGCCAGAGTTGAAAATCCCACGGGCACTCATGGGGTACCACTCCAACCAACCAATAAAGGCAAGCTGGAGACGAGGCCCTGACCGACTCTCTGGAGCATTCGGGTACGCAGTGTCGCCACTCACATTCAGCTCGCCACAAACTGCCCTGCGTTTTGTAAGCTACTTAATATACTTTTTTTTTTTTTATGATATACTTTTTTTTTATCATAAGGTATGAAGAAATCAAGCAGCTACTTTAATCTGCCCTCCAGGATTACCTTATCCCATGGTGAGATAACGTTTGGCCAGAGGTACAGGTATTATTATTTATTTAATAATAACTATAATTTTCATTGTAATATCTCTCTATTCACGGGTTAATAGCCTCTGCAAAGAGGAACCCGCGGGCTGATTACGTAAGTCGCAGAAGCTTTGCGACAAGCGTAAATCGCGCAGACGCCGTTCTTAAACGTCATTTTGGTATAACGTATTTGGCGATAGCAAATTTGCATCCTCGCCTTTCAATTTCAGGCGATTTATACCGGTGAATCATTGCTGCACGATAGCTGCTATCGCTATTTTTAGCTAATCAGGGTGCCGGTCTATTCATAGGTTTACGCGGGGACATGAGTCCAACACGCAGAGGCCTTTTAGAGGATTATAATCTAAAATGTAATGGACCTACACTAATTAGGGACTCTCCATGGCTCCACTATAAAATGAAGTCACGTATTGTTCCCGGTGTGAAGGACTAGTATAAGATGGAAACTTTAATTATAAGGTCTATTGTAATAGGTGTTATATGGAATGAAAACTTGAAGCAAAACGGTATATCGTCGTCTATCTTCTAACCTATAAATAAATCTGTGGCAGACGGTGAATCGCTGCTCTCAAGAAGGGCCCCCTAAATGGCCACCATCACACGTGACAAGGAGCAACATCGGTGTGAGTGGCTCGGGGTATCCAGAGTTGGGGCACCGGTTTCACCACCGTGCGTTTCGAAGACTCTGAGCGGGATTGCCAGTTGTAACGCCATTAGACACCTCCACCCCGAGCATATACCTCTGGCGGCTCCCCTCTGATCAGTCAGCCAAGGCAAGTCAGAGTTAAACGTCCTGCGGGAACTCATGGTGTTCCACTCCAGTCTACCAACAAAGGTAAGACGGAGACGGAACCCTGATCGACTCTCTAGGGCAAAAGCCTGAATGGGTACGCAGTGTTTTTGTATTAATAGGGAAATCTGTCACCCCTCTAAATGAGCAGCCCTAGCACATATAATTATTATATTATTGATGCACAAATATATGAATTTCAAAATAAAACAATATTTTATGTTCTACACTATATACTCACATTTGTTCATAATAAATGCCTGAAACATCATATATGCAAAAAATAATTAAGTAACATTTGTATAGTGGAACATAAATGCATGTACGATAAATATATAAAATAAAATACTACTAATATATGGTAACGTTTCAAACCGCGTCAATTAATTATAGAAAGTGCCAAGCTTTATGTAAATTGGGTTTTTTTATACCACTATGGTTGCAAACAAGCATACGGCCCACCTGACGGTAAGCGGTTACCGAAACCTATGAACGCTTGCAACACCAGAGGTATCACTCGCACGTTGCCGACCCTTAAAAATCTCTTCACGCCCTTTTTGAAGAGCCCCGATGGCGGGAGGTGCCATGGTAGAAAGTTGGCATCATATTGAACAATTTCTCAGAACACTGTCCGTTATATAGGCAGTACAAGACACACAGGAAGGCAAAGTTTCTCCACAGACTTAGGGGTTCTAAATCACTTGTGAGCTTGGGATCGTCGAAAATCCTAACTGCACGCTTCTGTACCGAATCAAAGGGTCAAATTCGACGGGTCTGATATATCACTCTTTTTGGGCACTGGATACACGTGGGCAGTCTTCTACGAAGACGAAACCATCCTAGTCACAGATATTATAATGATCCTAGTGGAATACGAAAGCGCAAAAAGGCGCGTCAATACAAAACACAACTCAGGAGCACACAGCTTCACTACCACTGCGGGTATGCGGTCCGGCCCACTCGACTTATGACAACTCGTCCAGGGAAAGCAACTCCCACCGGATCTCCCGTTGTGTTATTAGGTAGACCCCAGGTTCGGGTACCCGTTCAGCCTGCGGGCAGCGGTCAGCCGTTTCAGTGAGTTTCCCTGACCGCCGCGCCAACTCGCCACAGCTTCGCACAACAACGGTGGTAATATAGCACCGCCGGTCCCCTGTACTACCAACCCAACGCTTCCTCGAGGAGCACTGGCAACCTTACTCACCATAGGATCACAATACTGCAAAATTGCAGTACTATTAATTAATGATCTTCTGTAAGGCAGAGGTTCAACCCTAATCGGGCCGCGCCTAGTTTGAGCAGGAAACCCTGCTATGCCTTACCTCTCTTGTAGGTTGTTGGGTTATAAAGCCAAGACAACCCATACTTATAAACATAGGAAACAAAAACTTTACACTCGATTACCACACAACAAGGTGTTCAGCTGGACCCAGTAGCAAATGTAAAAATAGAAGTTGGCACTCTGTTGATTCGCTTCAAGAACTTCACCAATCGAGACATAACCGATTGACGAAAATAACTGGGGGAAGCTCGCTGAAAAATAAACTAATTGGCGCAAACGTGTAGGGTCGCAAATTTTGCGATGAAGCCTGGTTTGGAGCACTGGATAAAAATAGACAAAGACATCAAGGTGGCTCGGCACTAATTTACACAACATTATAAAATTCTACTAATATAAAAATTCCATCTCGTATGAAGAGCCTCAAATCGAGTTTTATAACTTACTGAAAGTAAGTACGAGTATCATTTCGGTCTTTTATAGTAATTTAAACAAAATTACCACTACCTTGGTCTTATAATATTTTATTAAACGAGTTTTAAGGTGGTTCATCGATATAAACGATTAGATATGGGAGCCACATTCATATATGCTAATTATTTTTCAAAAGGTATGACCAGCTCTGATCTCCAGATGAGACGGGGAATCAAAATCTCAACACATATTAAATAATTTTGGTGTCTCCTTCACATTTTTCTTATCACGTTTACAATCATCTTATGAATGAAAGAAGTTTTAATTTATGTTTCTTTCTTTTTTACCATGCTGGCTAATATTTGGCTAGTCTTTAAAAGTAGTAGATTGTTCCTAATACCTGATTTGATACTTAATAATACAATAGTTATTTTTTAAGATTCCGTACGTTTTTTTTTTTATTGGTGCCAAGTGGAAATTCTTAATGAACTTCCTTCGCCCCGGGGAAAGGCGAAGGGATATGCCGGACTCCTCTAAATCCACTGGAGCGGTCATCTTCGGCACCTACGGGAGGCTCCAGGTCTTCGTATGATCACACTAGAGCCGCCCACTGGTGCCACGCCTATTAGCACATCTCGGAGAGGGTGACTGTAAAGCGGTCATCCCCCCGGCGGGATTGGAAAGGATCCCCCAAAGCGTCCCACGGCAGCGCGTGACCACATGCGTGCTACGGTCTTCTCTTGGGTCGCTTGGTGTGGGCACGCAGATTCTCCAATCTACGCACCCGCGAACAAGATTCCGTACCTATCAAATATGTAAGTAAACCTATCAAATATCTTAAGTGAAGGGTTCACTTTAGTGTATGACTACCTAGTCAGCCTACAGAGGATTCTGAGGATAATCCTGATAAAGAATCAAGCTATAGACAAACAATAATTAGCCAAGGTTTAGAAAAACCAAATCTCGCAAATTATATTGCGAGTGTATTTTAATAAACTTCAACTTTGTATGGTTCGAAAAGAAAAATTTCATAGGCGAATCCAAACACAAGTCGAAGAACTTCATTTGTAGATTTTGATTATTAATTCATTTTATTTCGTACCTCGTCGAAACTAAACGAGTAAACTATTCCACCCGTAGTCCCATACCTCCGAAGTATGTGAAACAAGGAATCTGAAATAGTATGTGGTTGTAGTTTTACGCAAACTATATAATACTAGCGGCCCGTCCCGGCTTCACACGGGTGGACATTTATTTTTTAAACATGTTGGGATTAACGTAGAGTAAATATCAACATGGTCTGATTTTGGTCGGCATTTCTATAAACTTTTAAAATGTAAAGAAGAAGTTATAGTTACATAACTACAATAGTTGGACATATTGTATCATGAAGGTTTTTCTTTAATATTGTAGAAAAAAAATTCTGTTCTATCATCAATAGTTTCCGCAGTGCATGCGATGAAAAACATTTTATGGTCATTTTTTTTTACAACTTGGGTTACATTATTGAAGTTTTTGTAGGGATCCCTAAGTTTTTCTAGTAATAAATATAACCTACATTACTCAGGGATAATGTAGCATTCTAATGGTGAAATATTTTTTGAAATCGGACCAGTAGTTTTTGATTTTATTTGTTACAAACAAACAAAAATACAAATCTTTCTTCTTTATAATATTATTCCTCTGTTTGTCGCGTATGCGTTCCTATATGACTCGACCGAATTCCGATTGAGTAGAAACTTTGTACAGTTGTAGTTGACACTTGCGAGCAAGATTACGGCATAGAAAAAACGAAATAATAGAAAGAAGCCTTCAGCTAGTAGTACCTACATAAATAAACTCGCTCAAACACAGAAATCGGCAAATAATCTTTACCATTTTATATGCTGATATATATATAATATTAATACGTGAAGAGAAAACTTAGTACCCTTTTTTAAGCACATTGCGCGCACGGAGGAGTGTGAGATGTGGCATAGTTAAAGTTCATAATTATCGAGCAGGAGTGCAGAAAGTTAAAATATATGCAACAAAAAAAACCGGTCAAATTTCGACCTTTGGGCGACCACTAGTATTGGCTAATAGATTAATGATAAAGAACTAAAATACTTTGTACTTTTTAAAGCAAGAATGTATTTTCTATGATACTGTTATAATATTATAAGTACTTAATACAATTAATTTTATGACAAATTTCATGCAATACGTTACGGAACACTTGGGGCTCGAGACAGGCGCACAATTGAACATTTTTTTGAGTATACATTTTTTGGCTCCTACATTCTTGAAATTTAAGAGCTTATATGAAAAAATATTGTAGTATTATCGCTATTAAGTTGCGAATCAAAGTCAAAATAAAGTAAACATATTGTTACACTATGTTCATTATAATTTCCTGCTAAGATATGTGAATACTCTAAACACGAGTGACGCATATCACGAACGAGTGTTTCTTATTCGTTTAAATTTCTAGGTTAGTTCCTGCCTTGCTTTTTCTCAGTAGTGTGATCTTTTCTGTAGTCTACAATCCCACTCTGCTACCATTGCAGGACCTTTCCGCATTTGTAAACGATCGCCGCTCCGTGTGATGCGCGCTGGGTGTTGGCTTCAAAATCTTAACAGCGTATCTGTTGCAGTAAGACAAAGCTGGGATTTAGGTAACACCCGAGTGATTTAACAAACCTAATCTAACCATCAGCATTTCGCATACCTACTTACTTAAAAAAAGCCTGGTCTTGTTCGTCTTCTCTTGAATGTGATATAAGTACTACTTTTGCTATGACAAAACTAAAATTTATACCTTTATTATGGACTATCAAAGATAAAATTTCGGCAAGACCCGTGGAAAACAATTATTTGATTGGATTTTTATAGGCTCTACAGGAATACATTATTATGTCTGGTTACTGTCAACCAAACATCGTCACGGTCCATTTATATCTAACTACATAAAATAAATAAATACACTCCACTAAACGCCATTTCGCAGGGCGTAATGTATTTTTGAGAAAATTCCTTTTTTATACATTCAAATAGGTACCTAAATGGGCTCCTATTGTTATTTCACGACTGCATCATGTCACTCATCCAACATCTTTGTAAAAGATGTGATGTTTTAACAAGTTACATATTCAATTCTTAAAGCATTTTTTTTAGAATCTGTGTGCGTTGTATTTATAAAGACATTGGTTGCTTTTATACTAATTAAATTTGCTTTCTTGTAGTTGTGATTGATTGAAAACCTAAAAATGTCGAAATATTTGATCAAATAAAAACAAAAAAATTATGAAGTCATTAAGTTTCTATGATCAAATGCACATTGGACAAAGAAATTGGATGAATGGCATGGCACCCTTACATCTATGCCGAATTTCATTAGAATCTGTTCCGCCATTTGAGCTTGGTGGACCACAAACAGCTTACAAAGTTTTAAATTCATATAGTAATAAAAAATAGTAATTGGGGCGACAGAGAGGGGAACTAACCTGACTGCTTACCGTGGTCGGAAGCTCTATGTTTCAGGTACTTGAACCGGCTGTCAACGTCTCGGCGCAACGACTTTCGGATCAGGTGCGGGTCACACAACGTGATCATAGGTTGGATGATACCGCACTTGATCGGCTACGCTCTGAGGTGCAGACTAACCATATCGTCTCTCCCCCGTCACAAACAGCGGTACAACCGCGTGGATGAGTAAGAGGATGATAGGGTTATTACTGCAGGTAACTAGTGCAATGAAATTTTAAGAAGCGCTTTGGACAATGCGATTCGAGAGTATCGCTACACGCCACCTGACCTTAGACCACATTTACCACGTTTGCCTATGCATAAAAAAATAGAGTGCTGGTGTGTGCCCTAGATTCGCTGTTGATAGATTATTTTGACAACAGCGACCACGAATGCTGCAAAGTATTCGAAACGTCAGGAAAAACAAAAATCTAAAATGTACGCGATAGAATCCGTTTAAAAGTGTTTTATTATAAACAGCGAAGACCACGGCGATACACATTTAATCCTGTACTGCGCGGCTGTTGCGGCATGTCGTGTAGCCCGTGTCAAATTCCCAAGTACACCCACTCCCACACGACCGAAATCTGCCATGCCAGCTCGGCAGTGCAGGATTGAATACTGAGGCTAAGGCACACATTGTTAAGCTAATCTGCTTCAGGGAGGGCAATACCCACAAAAGAGTGATGCGCTTTGTGAGACGAGCATTCTCGGGGACTGATATCAGGCCTGAAGAATATATGTCTCGTGTCACAGAGCGCATCGACTACCTAAATCAGAAAGTTTATGCATGGGGGAACCGTATCCGTAAGTAACGGATGATGATGCCATGAATGCACTCACACCGATGGTGATTGGATACAGGACGTCGAATGAGCGTGTGAACTGATAACAGAAATGGGGGCAGTTATAGTAAGCCCCCAAGACGTAGTCAGAGCAGTCCCTCCGTTACCTAGCTGGAAATCTCCGGGACCGGACGGGCTGCACAATATTTCGTTTGAATGGCTTTGTAATTCACATGTTCGCTTGCAGTCCCAGTTCCAGTTGTCCTTAAAGTCAGATTCGCTGTCACAGTATTTTACTACAGAAATTATCCACCTGTTTCATAAATCAGGTAGTACTACGGAACCCAAAAATTATAGACCGATCACTTGTTTACCGACGGTCTATAAACATCTTACATCCATTCTGAGAACAAAAATTAACACACATATTGATAATAATTATATCTTGTCCGCTTCTCAGAATGGATGTAGGAAAGGCTGCCGTGGTGCTAAGGAGCTGCTCCTTATTGACATGGCAATTAGCCAACAGGTTAGACGTAACCACAAGGATGTGTCTACATGTTGGATAGATTATAAGAAGGCCTACGACTCGTTTGTATAAAATAAATGCAACCCTACGCCTTACCTTCCTGTTTGCATGTATGGGGCAATGGCGGACCGTCCGGGATGTAGGGAGATCCGAGGGAACGGTGAACCGATCAGGATCGATCGTGGTATATTCCAGGGGATAGCCTGAGTCCGTTGTGGTTCTGTTTGTCCTTTAAGCACACTGCTAGAGGGTTCAAGGCTAGGCTACCAGATGAGGAGAGGTGGTCAGGTAATATCTCATCTCCTTTACATGGATGATCTAAATTCTAAAACTTTATGCCCCCAACAAATTGCGACTAATGAGTTACTGAAAGTAACTGAAACTTTTAGTAACTCTATTAGGATGGAATTTGGTGCGGATAAATGTACAGCTATGCATGTAAAATGTGCAGTCTTGCTAACGACGAGTACTTGCTTGGTTAAGCCTATCTTAACCAAGTACCCAGGATTATCCACCAGCAACTTGCACTGCAATACAACCTTCTAAGTTCAGAAGTGCCAACTACAAGTATGTACCCAACCCAGATCTCGAGAATGACCATATCACATTGTACTGGGATAGATCTATCATCACTGACAGGACTATTGTAGCCAATAAGCCTGATATAATTGTGATGATAGATCGAGTGGAGCGCTGCGCAATGATTGTGGATATAACTATCCCGCATGACGAGAATCTCGTGAAGGCCGAGAAAGATAAACAAATTAAGTATCTTGACTTGGCACACGAGGTTGTTGACATGTGGGAAGTAGACTCTGCAATCATTGTACCGATAGTTGTTAGGGCCTTTTTTTTGCCACGTGTGTGCCACGCCTTTAGGCACATCATGGAGGGGATGACTGTAAAGCGGTTACACCCTCTAGCGGAAGGAAGGTGACTGTGAAAAGGTCGCTCCCCCAGGCTCTTCTCGGGGAGAAAGAAAAAAGAAAGAAAACTAATTTATTTGTCACAGATATATGAGACACGTATTACAAAACAGTATACATAGGTTAAGCACATAAAAAAAGCTTGTAGAAATTAAAAATTATAAAAAAGGATTAGATATGAGCAATCATATGTGTCTCACGTCTGTGCCAAATAGGTGTCCAGCTCAGCATTATGCCAGGCAGTGATGCCTAGCGCTGGTTTTCAGCTGGAACCCGAAGCGGCATACGGATGTCAAGAAGCACATTTTTTTAAAATAATATAATGAAACCTTATGTGTCGTACTCGTTCTTGAAAAATAAATATACTCAATAGTAAGATACGGGATTAAAAACTACATATACTATTTCAAAATATATAAAAATGTAAGTACATTTATACCCTCACCAAAATAAGTAAAAAAAAAATGTGTTGCTAATTAGATTGCAAGGCAGTTTCATATTTTATTTCTGTCACAAAAAGATCCCAGGACGCAGGAGGCATAATGCAAGACGTGTTACAAGTGCTTAATTGTTGTATTATGAGAAACCCATACGTATTATGAAAATCACGCTAAATCCACCAAGGATGTAAAGGATCCCTCGAAGCCTCGCTTTGCGCTGTGCTGCGCACACGGCCGCATGTGGCCACGTGCGCGCCACCGTCTTCCCGGGGGTCACTCGGTGTGAGCACGCAGACTCCCCAATGTGCGCACCCGCGACCCCCGAGGCCCCCCACCATGTATTGACGGCAGGGGGCTCAGGCGTGTCGGACTTGGGAACCGGGACGGTTGTTGCCCCGGCGCCGTGTCGTCCTTCTCCGTGCGGGATCGGCCTTCTCCCGATCCCGCTCTGCAGTCTCCTTCTGGAGCTCTCGCAGAAGGAGACCACTGCACTCCAATTTTCATGCTCTTCCAACATAGCCGACACTACTGCCGGCAGAGAGAGATCTTGCCCGAACCATATTTAAATGTCCTAGCTAGCCACTGCATGCTCCCAGGTCATGCTTTCGCTACCCAAGGCCGAAAACGTGCCTTGATCAGATGAATGTTCAGACTAAACTGGAAGCTAACCGTCCTGTTAAGCACAACACATAAACATCCCTATTTGTCTTGCTTAAGCGCGACAACAATAATAACAGTAACCAGTACAAAAAAAAATCTTATTTTTTTATTTATCTAGACGCGTTCGCGGTCTGCTATTGGTACATGCATATATGCACACACTATAGCTGCATCTCGTAAAGGTGTCGCGAGTCCAGAGTATTATCTTATCTAAAAATATGCGTACCGCGCTAAAATAAGTTTTCACTTCAAAAATTGTTTGAGTGTGTGATGAATGGGTCAATCGCCAAAATTACTGCGTGTATAAAGTACCGATAAAGACAAACTTACTAAAGCTTTCTGTTTTTGTTGCAGCACGGTTATTCTATTGATCGGGTAGCTTGTCTGTAGCGATATTGATTGCACCGCCTGTTTAATTTCAAGCTCCAACGGGGGAAAAATGCATACTCCTTTATTCTTTGAATACGGTTTTGCAGTCAGGCTGAAGTTTTTCTTTAGAATTGGCCAAGGTTTTGTTTCTTCACATTCCTAAATACACGTTCAAATAAATTTGTTTTATTTTGTAAAACTATGTTTTCATTTAATACTCTTTCGGCTTAGTACACTCTCTCCGGGCTAAGCTTATATAAGCGTGAATAAAGTGAATACTAATTAACTACTGACATTTCAAAAGCAAAATAAAATTAAACTAATTTAAAATCTAGATTTGACTTACGTAGGATACTGCTGAATTTTCCAATTGATACTTGGACATTTCGTCAGTCTCAAGTCCATAAGTATCGGTTGAAGTCGAGACCGAGAATTCTTCAATGCTTCCGAATACGGCATTTAGTTTCCGCATAATCCGATTTAATTCACATTTCTTGAATTTTTTCATTGGATATTCTTTTTCGGTGTCCTTAAAAGTAGCGTTTACTGGTAACGAAGTATTTTTTTCATTATTAGTTTCTGCTAAGAGCATAGATGTTCCCACCGTCACACAACATTTTATAACCTTTGATTCTAGACTTGTATTTCTTAAATTATTTCTCTTAGATGTAATTATGGTACGTTTCAAAAGTTTGCCGTATTTCTTAGTATTGGTACGCTCTTTTTTTATTATATCTTCATTTTTAGGTACCGTGACTACTTTTTCAGTTTCATCGGATGAACTCTTAGCTTTACATTTATAAACGGTTGTATTCTGATCGTTTCGGATTATGTCGTTGTGATTATCGATAGTTAGTTCCTTCCCTGAATTTTTTGGAGAAACCTCATCTTGATTTAAGCGTTTGATCTCGATTTGTGGTATTATACTATTTGCAAAGACAGTCTTTAATTTATCAGATGGATCATATTCTTCTATATATTCTTGATCTTTTTCATAATTTAAAATATCCGTGCTCAATTTAGTAAGTCCCAGTTTTGGCAACATTGTGTTATTATCGTACTCACTTTTTACAAATGTTCTCGCAGGTATTTTGTCACGTAAGACCGATGTAGAAATAACTTCATCGGTTACAGATGAAGCAGATAAGCGAATTTCTTTTAGTTCACGTTCAATTTGACTGTAGTGTTCCTCTTTGACAATACATTTTTCAGAAACGCCTTCTTCCGCACTGCATATTTCTGTCTGTTCAGAAATATCACCTTTGAAATATGATTGACCTGACACTTTCAACTTTGTTGATATACTTTCGAAGTCTTTATTTGCTTTTTCATACATTTCTAGTAACCTTGTTAGCTCTAAAGAAAAGTTCTTCGCTTTATTAAGCGTTTTATGAACACTTGTGTAATCTTCGTCAATGTTCTTACAATATTCTTCATTTTCTACTGGAAATATTGTCGTTTCTTGCTCTGAGACAAAAATACTTTAGGTGAAATACTAATTTTGTTAAAAGAAAGTGCAAATTTAAAAGAACTAATGTCGAACTGACGTACGTCCACAAAACGTGGTTAATATTATAGGTTTTGATGAAAATATAAAATGGTATATAATGGTATATATAAATAGGTTTTATAGGTTTTGATGAAAATATAAAATGATCCTTTGAATTCTTAGGGCTAAATTTACAGCTAGACTGATGGGATGATTAGATAGGAAACAGTGACAACAAGTGATTACACGCAATCGAGCAGCGAAATGCCAAGGTTACTGAATTTATATCGAAAATTGAGACCACTGAAGAAAATATTGATTATTGGCTACACAATTTAAGAAATCTAAAGTAGCGATAAAAGCAAACCACATGCGGTACAGTGGTAAAGAGGGTTTGTTCCCGTTGAGTTACACCATTTTACCTACTGTTACGCAAAAGAAAAAAAATCCCGATTAAGTTACAATGTAACTCAATGCAACGTATTTTTTCCCCACTTAATAACACTGAATTTCAAACAGGACAACAAGACAATTATAGTTTAAAAAAACTAAAAAACACGCTTTTGTAGATAACCGAACTAAAAAGTAGGAAATAATTTTCAATAAGTTTAAAATAACAATAGAGTAATTACCAAAAAAATATATTTATTGTAAAAAAGCGTGGGGTGCCTTATTTTCATGATGACGCTACTTTTACAAATATTTACAAGAATACATAGATACATACCATGCTATTAAAAGCGTGTTAAAAAGGAGTTATCCCAAAGAGTTACAGAAGCTTAGTAGTCAAGTAAAGGTTAAATAAAAAAACTCATGAGGAAATAGAATTACTTAGGTAAGTATAATGTCACTTAAAGAAGAAAAAATAAGTCGTTTAAAGAACCGTAAATATACTGAAATTTTCCAATTTTAGATACATAAATGATGTTTTACTTACTTTATATGACACGACAATGGTTTTTTATAATATTATTTAATATTCAAATCGCGTCCGAGTAATTTTCCTACTATTGTTAAATTTGATTTAAAACTGCTAGTTGTCAAAAATCACGTTGTGGTACGATTTGAATTAATGATTTAGAGGTGACGTCACCAAAACTGCTAAGAAAATGACATTGTTTTAGCTTGTTTTATGGACGTTGTGATACGAAAAGACAAAGTAAGATTAAAATAATACTGCTTTAAGAGATAGTGGTAAGCCCCCTGAGCTAAATTTCAATATTTTAAATTAATAATACTTTCAATGAATAAATTAGACATCAATGTGCAATAACGGTAAGAGAATACGTGTTAATGTTTTTCTGCACAAAGTTGAATGTTGATGGTAATTTCTTGAGAGATACCGTTGTAATAATTGAATAACCAAGCAAATGTTAGCATATTGATATGAGTTTAATTTGTGTACATAAAACAGTTGGAACAAGTCCGATATTATTGTAATGCATGTTATAACTTCTCACTCAATGAGCCTTAGCAGCTTGAATAATAACATCTAGGGCATTCATGCAGACCTAATAAAACATGATATAAGTTTCGCTATTGGACCAGATCTCCCCATTCTCCTTCACACGACAGTAAAATATATAATAATATGGTATTCTATATTACATTCATATCTATATACATATTTAAATGAAACCTACCTTCTTTTAAACCTTCGGAGCTATTTGGTTTATTTCTTTCTCTTGTTTCTATATCCTCATTCTTTTTGTATTTTTTATTGTTGCCATTTTCTTCATTTATAGGTAAATGTAAACTTTTGCTCATTTCAAGCTCGTAATTACACCCATTAGCGTCTTCTGTAAACTCATAATGGTATGTGTCATTATAGTTGTTCGCCACTTTATATTGTGTTATTAATTCAGATCGTTCAGAGTCTATTAAGTTACAATTATTCGTTTTGAGAAGGTTTTCTTTTCGTGATATATTCTCATAAGAGAACTTCTCCACATAATATTCTGGGACATTGTTGAGTTTGTCAAGTTTAATGGTTTTGTCAATGTCTGATTCCTTGCAACCCTTTAAACACGTTTCTATGGTTGTCTTTGGGAACTGTATTAAATAATTCGGGTAATCGTGACCTGAGCTGTTACAAGAACTTTCCAAGGATTTATTTCTATTTAGTAAAATTGGCATATTACTGCCGTACTCTTTGTGACATGATATTTCAAATGAAGAGTAACCAAAACAATTGCTTCTGCAAATTTCGTTATCCAGTAAATTATTTTTTAAAGACTTTGAATCGATGTTTGCCGTAAGTTTCATATAAGCATCACATTTCGAAACTTCATATTTATTAGTAGTATTCATATGTCTTGCATTAAAACCATACAAATCACTTATGTTTGCATGGGTAACAGCACCAACCTTTCCCGATGATAACAATTCAGATAGATGCTCAGAAGAATTTTTACAATTATTATGTGTCGATAACGCATGCTTGATAGAAACATTCCGTATTTCGGAACTGGAATCTTTGTTTAGAGGCAACTTTTGTATTGCAATACTTGGCACGTTACAACTTTGTTTTAACAACAGCAGACTTTGGATTTTACTTTGATGGGTTGATGGCCTCAAAACTTTACCTCTCTTTTTACCAGTATTCACAACAGCATTTGGAGGACATTCATCTCCCAAACAGCGCTCACATCTACAAACACTACATCGGCAGTGGCGTCCAAAGCTCTCTGTTAGATCTCTTGACATATTTGCTTCGTAGTCTGTACTACTACATAAATCATTGAATGAATATTTTAGATGTGTAAATTCTCCTTCACAATGTAAGCAATCACATGTTTCACAATCGCATATCTTCTTATGTTTGCCTGGTGCACAACTTTTTAAATGATCTTCGCTATATTTTACACATTTTTGACATTCGCAGAGCTTACATTCACAATTGTCAAACCTACTTAGTTTTGATTTGTTACGGACGTCTACGTCTGATATTATATTTGGTAATCTTGATGGAAAATTTTGAGAAGATTTAATAATACTGATAGCGTCTTCTTTACAGATGCAAGCAATGCACTCGCATTGCTCACAAACGCAAGTTTTAGTGTTAAGTTTATTATTGTTAGAAGCATAAGTTGGATATTGGTTAGGTAAAGCAGCAAACATAGCTATTGTTTCATGCCTTATAGTACCTTTTCGGACATCGCGTTGAAAAGGCTTGTTGCGTATGACAGAAACTGTTCGTATATCATAATCATGTGAATCTTTTTCGACTGGCTTACTCATGACCCTATTGCGCCTTTCACATTTGCAGGAATTAACGCCACCTTGATCACAAGTCTTACTAAGGCAGACTTCGCACTTGCACAATGCGTGTCTGTTAGTCCCTGTTGACATTTCGTGTCTCACCTTGGCAGCTATAGGGTATCCTTCGCCACATTCTATGCAAACGCATGGCGAGCATGCACACGCTATACGTTGCAGATTCTCTCCAACAGGTGCAACCACAAACGTTTGAGGCTGGTGTACCCTCATTATTTTACATTCAAAACATTCACATGGTTCACATTTGCAAGGCTTTGCAGAACTTCTAGTGCATGTCTCACAATCGCAGGGCTTGCAGTCACATATTTGCCGCTTCCTCATTGCTTGTGCGGCCCTTATGCATTGATCTGTATGGCATTGGATACAAGAACATCTGCTACCAAGGTCCAAACCAACAATTGATGATTTTAAATCTAATTTATTTAAAAAGCTCATACATTCATTGCATTCACAAGGTTTACACTTGCATAAATAGTTTTTAGTTTGTTTACCAGCGATACATTCGCAAACTTTACAACTGCAGGCTTTATATGCTTCTTTTATTCTTTTTAAAATATCATAAGTTGATAATTTACTAACTTTTTCAGACATTTCCAATTGTTTACTAGCCAAGGAATCATTAAAATCTGTGTAAGGCATGTTCGTTACTTCTGCGCTAAGCTCATTGCGGGAAAATGCAACTTCGGTAGGAAGTCCCCTATCAGGTCGATTTTTGTTTTCATTTTTCAGCAAACCACAAGAAGTAATCGGATCTTCATATTTTTTTGAGTAGTTAAGTGTATATTTCGGTGGTAAATAAATATTTTTCAATGATTCAACTGTATGTTTCGATGTTCCAAGTATATCATTACATGTCTGAAATGTACTGTTTGGGGTTTCAAGTTTCGTTGATACTGGTTCATTTTTTTGTTGTGTGTATATCTTTTTCAGTATTGCAGTTTTATACAACTGGGTTCCAACTATATTTTTGCACATTGCTTCTGTACTCATAATCGGTTCATGGATATGGTGACATAGCTGTTGATCAGATACAAATTCCGGTAATTCAGATGTATTTTTCTGCGATTTATTGCACGTGCGACTACTTTTCTGTGGTAAATATTTATTGATCAGAGTTCCGATTGCATTACTTAGTATCCCAAGTGTATCTTTGCGTGATTCTTGTGTATTATCTGATGGTTGATGTGTATGTTTCTGGGCCTCATTGCAATCACAATATGTTTTCTTATTTATTGGATCATATTCATTTTTCTCAAGATCTAATGATGATTTAGATATATTTTTTGCTGACTCATTCAAATCACAACATGTTTTTGGATATGAATTATTCAGTATCTCGACCGTAGTCCTCTGTGTTTCGCATATCTTTTTGCACAAGTAATGGGCAGTATTCATTGGATCATGCGTGTTTTTATGAATCTCAAATATACTTGGACGTCTATTGTTTATTGGATCACTTGTATTTTTGTGTATGTCTAATCTACATACCGATGACATAGGCAGATTTTTCGTTAATTCATTGCAATTACATCTTTTTTTCGGATACATATTGTTGAGTTCATTATTCATTGGTTCACGTATATTTTTACGTAACTCAAATATATATCCTGAGGGTTCTAGTACATTTTTGGTGGACTCGTTGCATTCACACATTTTTTTGGAGCTTGAATTTTTTAAAGGGTCACGTGTATATTCCTGTAGGTCTAATATAAATCCCGGTGATGTGGATGTATTTTTTGTTGACTTAGTGCAATGACAACAACTTAATTTATATGTATTGTTCAGTGTTTCAATCGTATCCCTCTGCGTATCGAGTATATTTTTGCATAACTGTTGTGTATTGTTCGTTGGTTCATTTGTATGTGTATGTAGCTCACATATATATCCTGGAAGTTCTGATATATTATCAATGACTTCATTGCATTCAAATTTCTCTTTCGGAGATGTATTATTTGTTAGATCATGCATATATTTCTCTAAGTGTATTACAGATCCCGGTGAAATTGGTGTATTTTTTGTTGACTCGTTGCAATCACAATTTTTTTTCGGATATGATTTGTCCAGTGTTTCAAACATAATTTCTTGCGTTTGAAATATATTTTTGCATAATTCTTGTGCATTATTTGTTGGTTCATGTGTATATTTATGTAGCTCAAATAAATATTCTGGTTGTTCTGGTATATTCGTTGTGGAGTCATTGCATTCGCTTTGTCTTTTCTGGTAATCGTTCAGTGTTTCAAATGTGTTCGTATTTGTTTCAAGTCTATTTACACAAATGTTTTGTCTATTATTAGATGGTTTATATTTATGTTTCTGGCATTCAAATGTACATTCCGGCGATTTGGATGTTCCTTCCAGTGTTTCATTTTTATTCTTTGGTATTCTCTTTACATTTATGCATAAGTTGAGTGCATTGTTGGGTGGTTCAGATACATTATTCGTTGATCTATTGCAATTACAAGTGTCAGAGTCTAGAATTTTTTGAATCTCATTTACATGTCCTGCAAGTTTGATTATATGTCCTGATAAATCAGATATTTGTTTTGGTGACTTAATGCAATTGCAATTATTTAATTTAGGTGAATATTTACTGTTCAGTGTTCCAATAGTGTCCCAGTGTGTTTCAGTTGTAATTTTGCATAATTTTTGCTTATTCTTTATTGGTTCATGTGAAATTTTCTGTAGCTCCAGTGTACAGCCCGGTAACACAGATTTATTCAAAGGTTCGGAACAATTACAAATACTTTTCAGTGGTAAATACCTATTCTCCACTATTTTATTACTCTGCTCCTCTGGTATATTTTTGCATAATCGAAGATTTTGCTCTCCTTCTTCAAACAAATGTCTTTGTGGCTCTAACATATACCCCGTTTTAGATGTACTTTTCAGTGATTCTTTGCAATAACAAGGATTTTTTTGTATTAAATATATAAGGTTTAGTGTTTCCATTGCATTTCTTTGTATCTCAAGTATATTTTTGCATATTTCAAGTTTATTCTTCTTTGATCTAGGTGAATGTGTACATTTATGTAGGTCTAATATGTATCCTGATGATTTGGACGTAGTTTTCGTTAGCTCATTGCAATTACAACTTTGTTTTGTACATTTATATTTCAGTGTTTCAGTCGTATTTCTTTGTTCTGATATATTTTTCGTGGACCTGTTGCATTCACATTTTTTTTTCGGATGTATGTCATTTATTGTATCACGTGCATATTGTTGTAGGTCTAAAATATATCCCGATGATTTAGATATATCTTTCGTTGACTCATTACAATCATAACATTTTTTCGGCAATTTTTTATGTTTTGGACCACATGTAAATTGCTGTAAGTCTAATATATATCCCGATGATTTAGATATATCCTTCGACTCATTGCAGTCATAACTTCTTTCCGGACATGTATTCTTTATTGGTTCACGTGTATATTTCTTTAGGTCTAATATATATCCCGATGACTTAGATATATCTTTCGTCGACTCATTATAATCATAACAATTTTTCGTTATTTTTTTATTTTTTGTGTCACGTGTATATTGCTGTAAGTCTAATATATATCCCGATGATTTAGATATATCCTTCGTTGACTCATTACATTTATAACTATTGCCTATACATGCATTATTGTTTGGTTCACGCGTATAATTCTTTAGATCTAATATATATCCTGACGATTTAGATAAATCTTTCGTTGACTTATTATTGTTATAATTTTTTCCCGGACACGTATTATTTATTGGTTCACGTGTATATTTCTTAAGGTCTAATATATATCCAGATGATTTAGATATATCTTTATTTAACTTATTACAATCATAGGTTTTTTTCGTAAATGTATTACTTTTTGGATCTCGTGTATATTTATTTAGGTCCAATATATATCCCGATGATTTAGACATATCTTTTGTTGACTCATTACAATCATAACATTTTTTCGGTAATGTTTTATATTTTGGACCATATGTAAATTTCTGTAAGTCTAATATATATCCCGATGATTTAGATATGTTTTTCGTTGGCTCATTACAATCATAAAGCTTTTTTGGAAATGCATTATTTTTTGGATCATGTGTATATTTCTTTAGGTCTAATATATACCCCGATGATTTAGATATATCTTTCTTTGACTCATTACAATCATAAGTTTTTTTCGGAAATATATTACTTTTTGGATCTCGTGTATATTTATTTAGGTCTAATATATATCCCGATGATTTAGATATATCTTTCGTTGACTCATTACAATCATAATTTTTTTTCGGTAAAGTTTTATGTTTTAGACCACATGTAAATTGCTGTAAGTCTAATATATATCCCGATGATTTAGATATATCTTTTGTAGACTCATAAAAATCGTAATTTTGTTTCGGTAATACTTTATGTTTTGGACCACATGTAATTTCCTGTAAGTCTAATATATATCCCGATGATTTAGATATATCTTTCGTTGACTCATGACAATCATAAGGCTTTTTTGGAAATGCAATATTTTTTGGATCACGTGTAAATTTCTTTAGGTCTAAGATATATCTTTCGTTAGACATAACTTCCGCTAACTCCTTGCAATCATATCTTCTTTTCGGGTATGAATCATTCAATGTTTCACTGGTATTTTTTTGCATTTCATATATAGTTTTGCACAATTCTTGTGCATTATTTGTTAAATCATGTTCATATTTATGCAGTTCAAGTATATACCCTGGTGTTTCCGATACATTTTTTGTGCTCTCGTTGCATTTAGGATGTTTTTTCTGATCTGTGTTTTTCATTGTTTCAGATGTATCCATTACCATATTTGTTGTAAGTCTATGTACGCATACTTTTTTCGACGGTTCAGATTTATTTATCTCTAAATCAAATATATAACCTGGTCGATCAGATATATTGTTTGGGGACTCAATGCAATCAAAAGTGTTTACTTGTGATAAATATTTATTAATATTATTCTTTGTTTCATGTAAATTTTTTTGTAGGTCGAATATATATCCTGGAGGTTCAGATGCATTTTGCTTAGATTCAGTGCGTTGACAAACATTTTTCTGTGGCAAATATGTATGTTTCAGTGCATTAATTGTATTCCTCTGTGCAGAAAGTACTCTTTTACATATCTCTTGTGAATTATTTGTTTGTTCATTTGTGTATTTTGTTGATTCAGTAGCGTATGTCTCTTGGTTAAGTATGTATGGTTGTGATTCATACGATGGTTTTGATAATTCAAATTTATTTCTCTTAAGTTCGTTTGTATATAAATCGAGTACACTCTTGGGTGGTCCACGTTCATTTTTGCGTGTATCATACATATATTTCGATGTATTTGTTGAAGCGTCGGTTGAGTTTGTATTACTTGACGGGATACTGTTATGCAAAGGTGTCGATTGAACATGGTCACCTGTCGCTGGCATATAAGGAGCTGCATTTATTACGTATGCGAGACTCTCATTCAAGCCATCCATTCTACTATTGTAATAGAGGCAAGTTTTAGATTCTACACAATTATCACAAGAGCAAGAGCCGACAAAATTTTTTTTTGCAAAACATAACAAGGACTTACATGTTGTACACGAACATGTCACATCTATAGCCTTTAAGTAGGAATTAGGTTCTGTCAAATCTTTAAAAGGGACTTCATTGGCCATGATACTTTTTTGATTTCGAATGACTCGTTAAACCTGGGCAATACTGGTTTCTCAAAGTTGTCGATGAAGTACACGTTGATTTCCTCAGCCCGAAACTGCCACAACATAAGCTTGCCGATTTTATAATCTAGGATTAAAACATTCCATTAATACCTCATCATCAGCAAAAGTACGTGTACTGCTGAACAAAAGCATCCCTCATAGATTTCCATAACTGTGCCGTAATTTTGTGGGGAATTTGCCAGTATCACCACGCTTGGCAGGCGGCTTGGTGAACACAGTATGGCTGCTGTTCTACAGAAGGGACGTTACTTCTCATACCTTTGGTTTAGATTCCTTTAATCGCCTTTTACGACATCCACGAAGGGAAATGAAGTGGTGTTACACTTCACTACACAGTCCTATCATAATTTATTTATGAAATACATATAAGTACATCTGTGGTGTCCGGATTAAGAATATAGCACCACTCCATCTCCTCCCATGGATGTCGTAAAAGGCGACTAAGGGAATATAACCAGAGGGATGGGCAGCAGCGTCCCTTCTGTGAAACGGAAGCCATACTGCGCTCACCAACCCACCTGCCAAGCGTGGTGAGTATTGGCAATTACCCCCCAAAATTATACACAGTTGTGGTAATCTATGGGGGAGGCCTCTGTTCAGTAGTGGACGTATAAATGGCCGATATGAAGATATGACATGGGTTGCGGCTTGGTAGTTGGTGGTGATATTCAGAATGATCGACAAAATCGTCCAATTCCAATTTTATTTTAATGCTCCCTTGGAAACTCTTAGAAGTCCTATCTTCAGCAGCTTACGTTTGGCACAAGAGAGTACGAATAAATGAAATTATATCTACAAAAGCAAGCTCAGCTAGTTAGTTACCTTAATCTACCAGCCACATTTCAATGATTTTTTTTTTGTTAATGCTTCCGATATTTACTGTTTATATTAATTTATTTGTAAAAAAACGTTGTTGATTGACACTCCATTTTCAATGTTGACGGTCGAAGCACAGAGTACCTTTTTATAAGGTCGAAGAGAACGTATTGACAGGTGAATATATTATATTCTTCTTCTTGATAATAAGAGGAAATAAAGAGGCAAAAATAATACGCTTAATTAAAAACTTTTTAGGAATTGAGAAAGTTATTTCTGTTTATCCGCCAAAAGAAGGCCGACCACCACTGACCTCAATTCTTACGTAGAAGTGGGTGTTAAATGAAAGATTCAACAACCCGAGGTAAACATAATTTAATTTTAAAAAAGAAGAACAAATAAGGATGTGGTCGTATGCCCGTCACTAATAATTTTTCACTATCCAAGGTAGGTATGCGCAGATACTCTCCTGGCTTAGCCCCGAAGTTGGTGAAAGTCACGGTGATTATAAAGGGCCGATTATGAAGGGACTCGCCAGACCGGCCGGTACTCGAAGTACAGTACGGGTCTATATATGTTAGTGCACCCGGTACTTAGCACCCTGGAAATTGATATCCAGCGTGTCGTAAAAGGTTCCACCTGTTGCCTCGTCTGACTGTGACCACCGGAATGCATGAGCGAGCGAGTTTGATTAATGCGCTGGGGGTGATGTGTTCGTCACTATTAAATCGGCGTCCCAATCAATTTGATTTGCATTTCTGATGGGAAAATCTAGTTCACCAAATTGTGCTGAGTGTGATGTTGTAGAAGATGTATATCATGTACCATAATGATTATGTTAGAAATTGATTTGCATAAAATTGACAAATGTAATAGCACCCTGGCTCATCCTCGATTAGAAGAAGCCAGGATGCTATATAAACTTGTTGAACTAGCAATTAAACGTAGAAGTTAGGAAGTTTGTAATGTGCCTATGAGTTGATCATGTCTGATCAAACCCTCCATAATTTATCATCATCATCATATCGGCCATTTATACGTCCACTGCTGAATAAAGGCCTCCCCCATAGATTCTACAACTGTGTCATCATTTTGGGGGGTAATTACCAATACTCACCACGCCTGGTTGGCGGGTTAGTGAGCGCAGTATGGCTACCGCTTCTCAGGAGGAACGCTGCTGCCCGTCCCTCTGGTTTAGATTCCCTTAGTCGCCTTTTACGAAATCCACGGGAGGAAATGGAGTGGAGAATATAGCAATTCTTAATCAGGACACCACACGGACTAATTTATAAATAAAGATAAAAAAAAGCTACGTTCCACGCTTACCCAAATATGTGGATGACAATCTACACAGACTTTATACAGTGACTTTAAATCCCGCCGCCGGTGCCAACAAAGCCGACGACGGCGTAGTGCTACAGTTGGAGAGACTGCGGAGGCCTAACTGGCCTACTGGGCGGGCACGAAGTCACTACATAGCGCAATTCGCGAGGCGAAGGCTCGGTCCTTTGGTTTGGTATTCACTAATTTGCGAAAAGCTACACTAACGCTCAAGGCTGTGACGCCGTGAGTTGGAACTACTTAACGGCGAGCAAATGGACACTTCATTTATTATTAATATTTTATTACATTCCTGAAAATACTAAAAAATAGACATATTTTAGATTTTTAAAGCCACAAAACTCTCAGTCGAGATTAACAGATAATGTTATAAATAAATTTGATTCAAACCCACTCGTCTACGTAATAGCGACGAGTGGACGCAACCTTAAGTTTGTCGAGGAGCTTAAACGCGTTAGGGATTACAGTTTGTCCCACCGCTGCGCTCTCGGTCGTTCGTAAAGCCATCTCGATGACGAGCCCGTCGTAGCGTAGAGCCACGAAATTGTCTTTCAGAGAATAGCACTGCTGGTCGTCAGTCAATCACGTTGAGGGCGTGCCACGCTGCGTTATCCGATGCGCCGTTTCCACCCGATAACCTTTCTGTCCCAACGGCCATCAGTCCTACGAGCAATGCGCATTGCCTACTGCCAGTTCAGCTTACTAATCCTTTCAGCTATTAACAGGCAACTTTAGTAATTCTTGTACGGGCCTACTCATTTTCGATTCGATCTCGTAGAGAAAGACCAAGCATAGCTCTCTCCATATCTCACTAAGTGACCTTGAGCTTTCCTATGAAGCCCATAGTGAGCGACCTCGTCTCATCTCCATGCCATGTAATCACTGGTTAAAAACTTTAATCTTGAGGCAATTCAGTGATGAAGAAACGTTACGGAGTTTTCCGTGTCTAATTATTATAATATAAAACAGTTAACAGTGGCTTTGGTAATCACAATAATTAAATAAGATTTTAATTGTAATATTAAGGTACCAACTAGACAATAAACTAAGACCCGTCTAACGATCGAGAATCAATCAATGGTTTTTAACAAAATAATATGTTTTGTTTATTTCCAGATTATTATACATTTCTTAGAAGCGTTTTGTTTAATATCCAATGCGTTGGGTGGGTCATTTAAGAAATCTAGGAAAGCGTTAAAATATCTACTTATATCTACAAGATTCTAGTTAGTACTTCTAAAGCTAAAGTAACAGGTGCCTAAACTAAATACTAAGTACACTAAAACGTTAAAACCTGGTCGATTGACCCTTGGCTCTAGTCTGATCTTACGAGGACCTAGAGCCCCCCTTCGGTGCCAAAGATGACCGCTCCAGTGGTTTTAGCCGGTAGGACTACCTTCGCCTTTCCCCGGGGCGAAGGAAGTTCATGGCGAACTTCCACAGGACACCAATAAAATAAAGGTATCTGATTGACCCGTGAGAAGACAGCGGCGCGCACGTGGGCAAGAGCCGTCGTGTGCACAGTAGTATCCTTTACAATAACCCCTAGAGATGCGCCGGTGGGGCAGCCTCGTCGTCGGCTCACGTCCACTAGAGGTGGGGAACGCTTTACAGTGTGCCTTCTAGGTGGAGATTTTTAGAGTTCTTGTCCCGGTAGTTTTAACCGGTACAAGCAATGATATTATATATTAAAAAGAAGTAGATATGTTACATGCGTGCCAAAAGTAAGAACCAAAACTCCCCCAATTGTAGCACCTCGCAATCGGTTCGCCTAGATAGCTATCTCTTTTACTCTTGTTGTTTTTGTATCTTCTTTCTCGCGACATGGTTGTGCAAGCGAGACTAAATTTTGCGCGATTAATTATTTTTATTTTTTTATTGGACGTAACATATCTATGGTATAATATCATTGGGTACAAGTCCAAACGTGCCCCTTTGCCCTTCCCCAGGGCGGAAGAAGTAACATGATAAATTTCAATCGGGTTAAATTACAATAAAATAAAAGGCATCTGATTGAGCAATAAAACAACAGCTTTAAATAATTATTTTAATCGATCAATTAATCGTCTTCTTCTAAATAAAAACATTTTTCAATATACAAAATGGAGAAAGATACCCAAATGTATCTAATTTTGTGAGTGACTCGCACTGCTAATGAAACCAAACACTAATTCGTCATCAAATGATATAATATTATTTACATAAATAAAACTTGCTTGCAATTAAACTATATAAATTCGATTTTTACCGTCTTTATAATATCCGTCGACAATTTTAAATTATTCGCCACAATATTTATATCAGTATTCATAAATAAAATGTATGACACATAAAAAAGTAGGTTATTATAAAACACAAGTTATCAGATCTGTAATATTTAGAATAAAGTACTTATACGAATTTTTGTTCCAAACTAAGCCTCAATAATTTCTTTTTTTAATTTTATTGCATGCAAGTTGACATCAAAACACGATTGGCACAGAAACAGACAAAAAAAGGCAGTAAAATGAGTCGAGAATCCATGCGTATTAAAAAGTTTACTTATTCGAATGTACACTTGTTCGATATTGTTCGCTTACGTTACTTCATTAAAATAAGAGTATTATTTTATTATGATACAAATATATTTACAGTTCGTATGTGGCTAACGTTTTAACTAATGAAGGCACCAGAGTGAGGTCGGTGGAGGTATTAAATCTGAAAAAGAAAATCGTTTAATAAAATAAAAATACTAAACAGAATCAATTATGATGTTGGAGGCTATAAAAATATTGGTTCGTAAATTTAAAACCAATTACATGTTTAAAACATATTTATATTAGTTAAAACTTTTAACTAGAGCTATGCTGATCAATGTCTTATGGTCGATGATTCTGGCATACTTCGGAACTAACCGTGTCGAATACCGCTTTCTTTACAACCTCACACTCGGCCGAGCGAGCTGGGCGGCTCACTGCCGGTTTCCGAAAGGAAAGTTATTGCAAAAATTACGTAACAAGCTGTTAATCTCGAATTAAAAGTGTTCTTCTTCTTCGCTTAGATTATGGCTTCTGGTGAGTATCTTCCACAATTTTGCTAATGTCAAGGCACCGTTGTACGGTGTTTAGATTAATTAATCATTACATATCTATAAAATATATCACAACAAAAAAATTCTAAAACAGTATGTCGGCAACGTCGTACGGCAGTTTCGCAGTGTGTATTTAAATGTTTTTAGTATTATTTATTTAATACCTATAAAAAAACTTACATAAATTTGCACGAAAAGGCGTTATTAGACGTCCGTGCTCCAAACTATCGCATTTGTACCCAACGCACAAGATGGACAATTCTGCAATAAACAAACAAATTACGTTTCTGAGAGAGAAAAGCACAATGCCCATCAATACTGTTTATCAGAACAATACTTACAACAATACTTTCGATTGCATTCGCTAATTGCTCCTCCATGATTTTAACATCGCCATGATCCAGAACTTCCTGTAATTAAAATTATATGTAATCTAGCTGCTTATTGAATCTAAACTAGAAACATATCGCATTTGGTCCATTAATTCGCATTATTTCACGCATAACCTACAAGTACGGTTTAAATACACGCAGCGCGCACTTATGTGCATTTAAACACCTTTTTTTAAATTGGTGTTACTGAATCTCGAAGTATGTAGAACAAATGAAACAAACGCGACATATCAATGATTCAACAGATGCCGTCGTTGAGTTCAGCCTAGTTTAGCCTAGTTCAGTCGAGTCAACTCAAGTTAAGTCGAGTCCAGTCTAGTTTAGTCTTGTTTAGTCTAGTTCAGTTCAGTTCAGACTAGTTCAGTCGAGTTTAGTTAGGTCTAGTGCAGTCTAATTCAGCCTAGTTTAATTAGGTATGTACATAATTGATAACGCGAAATATTTAAATAAGTAGTGTATTTGTTTATTATCAGTAGGTATAATGATATATATTCGATACATTTTTCATAAGTCTATGATTTGTGACTGAGTTGAACTGAGAAGCAAAACGTGGAATAATAAGTTCCTTCGCGTTGCCTGCTCTAGTACGTAGTATATTTTCAAATTCAAACTGATATCAATATTTTCCATATATTTTCCATATTTTCCAAACTGTAGTTTATTCTCCTTAGGAAACAATGAATCACAATATGATGAAGTATGTTAAATTTTAACTTCTAGGTTAATCAGAAGCCGCTGATTCAAAAACTAGTACTCGACCGTATATTTTCGGGAAAGACTAGGCCATCTCCTCTCTTGAAGCGGTCTTTAAAAACAAGTGGCAGTCGCGCGAGAGGCCGGTGCAGCAGTGCGCAGTACGTACCTCCTGACACAGCTTGACGGCGGCGGCGAGGTCGGGGCGCAGCGCGGCCAGGCGCGCGGCGGCGCAGGCGCAGCCCACGGACGCCAGGCGCGCCGCGCCCGCCAGCACGCCCGCGTTACCGCCCCCGCGCGCCCCGCCCGCCACCCGCGACGCGGAGCTGTACGACATCGACGATGCGGCGCGCTGCCACTCCTAGTTCGTAACGAACACCGTGAAAATAATACTGGTGTAATGTCAGACATCCCACCGAGGGCGGATCCAGGCGGGCACGGCCCCTCCGCAAACTGTGGTATGCGACGACCTTAGACCTAGCAGCAACAATGATCTCCGAAAATCTTGTCATGAGACCCGAGCCCAAAATTAACGTCCTGGTTCCAACCCCGGCACTCTACCCGATAAAGCTGCAATTAAGATAAGTGTCACCCTAGTGTCGTTTTTATTAAGATCTACAACAAAATTTCGCGTATAACGTTGTTTTCACTGACCAATCAATTGCTTGCGCTCTATTCAGTAAAAGCCCTAAAAGCAATATTGCCATTTTTTTTTGTTGGGCTTCTCGCATACATTTCTGGGAAATGTGGTGGCTTAACCGGTCATTTCTGGCAAAGCCAAAAGAGGCCTCCAGCCAGGCTTAGAATTAATATTAAAAACTAAGCAACTTTCGCTAAGGGCGCCCCCTGCGGGACACGGACCTCGGCTTAGGGCGTTGCTGGGGATAAAAAGCTATTGTTTTGGGGACAGCTGGATCGGTATTATTTAAAATGTATTAAGGGACATTTAAAGCTAAATAAAGGCTCGGCACGGGCCGGCGTGAGTTATAGACGGGAGGGAGAAGTGCTAACTTGAACGGGAAGGTAACGCGGCGATAGGCCTCCGCGACGTCGGTGAGGCGGGCATCCTCGGCGGCGAGGGCGATAAAACGGTCGGGTGTTAATGAATGCGACAACGCGAGTCTATGTGATCTAACGTGATTTTATCGCTAGATCGACCAGAACGTGCCTCGGGCGGCGTACACTACTGATACGAGAGGGTTGGTAATCGACGGCTGATACCACAAGGGGATTAGGGTGGGACAGGGCAGAATCGAGTTAGCGTTTGAACGCTTGTTTCATAAATTGCCTGATGGTCGGCAAGTTAAGATCGAAATGTAGTTGGTCATTTCGCATGTAGATAGGCGCTCCAGTGGCCTTGCGCATGAAACGGGTTTGGAATTTACGGAGCGAGCCGGATCCAGCGTGTGCGAACGCTGGGCTGGCATAGGTCATAATAGGTCGAATGCATGTGGTGTAAATTCTCACCGTATTTCTAAGGGATAATTTACTACGAGCGTTCAGGATATAGTGGAGGCGACCGAGCACAAAGGCGGCGCGGGCACGCACCGTCTTTGTGTGGGGAATGAAGGTCAGTTTTTGTCTAGGGTGACTCCAAGATACTTGGTGAGCGGTTCCCAAGGAACCGATTGGCCCAGCATCGAGATCACCCTGAAACGTGAATGGTCGTTACCTAATTTTCTAAAGAGGATGGCTTTGCTTTTGCGGGATTAACTTCGATCCGCCATTTCCTAAACCATTTCCCGTAGGCGTTAGCTGTGGCTTGGAGGATCTTAGTTATGCTATCGAGAACGTAACCGGAGTAGAAAATGGCCGAGTCATCGTCGATGAGTGCTAATTGGGTGGTATTAGCAGGTCGTTTGGGGATGTCACTGGTGTACAGTGTGAACAGTAATGGAGCCAGCACGGATCCTTGTGGAACTCCGGCTGTAATGGGGTGGGGGGGACGAAAGAGTGCCCGTGATCCAATATCGGAAACTGCGATTTGACAAGAAGTCTCGAATGATGAGAACGAGACGGTCGGGCACAACTATTGCCATAAGCCCGTAATGAATTACATTGAAATTTATTTTGTTTTTGAAATTTATTTTCAATAATTATTTATTATTTCGAGCCCTGCGTGGAGTAAGCAAAATACTAAAATTTAATTTTAAGTCAAATACTGGAAATATTTCACACATTTTTATACCTTTACATATTCATACAACATGTTTGCTTCCATAGATCTATTATAAAGTATATTGTTTTAACTCAATGAATAATTTAAATGATAAAGAAGGAATAAATCCAATCCTCACCTTGGTTATCACATAGTAAAAGTTAGATCGACCAAAACCAAAATTAGATTGGCATAATTCAAAAACTCATTAGTAAAATCAAACATTCTTATAATGCAGTTACTTCTTTAGTCACAATGAAGTGATATCAAGTTATGTAAAAAAGAACCGTTACCATACTAACCTCTGTATCAGTCTTAGCATCAGCGTCCCCTATAGACCTAACGAGCTCCTTCGAGATAGCCATTAAGAGGTAATTTGTAATTTTCGCTTTGGTTTCAGCAGTCACTTCTCTACTATTAATCAAATTGATATCGTTGCACAGTCTGGTCAGGTCATCGTCAACGGTGTTGTGCACCCTCTCGAATAGATCCTCAATCAATTGTCCCACCAGTTGACTGCGCATCGACGGGCACGAGCATCGCGTTTCCGACGTTATATAACTCATACTGTGATGCATTCTTCCGTAATCTGTCTTCTTTGGTACCGCCGTGTATACAGAATAGCCTTCATCTATATATTCAGTTCTATCTGGCTTTAATTCTACACGAGAAGCGTGGAACGACTGTCTCATTGTTTCGCTTCTCAATTCTTCTAGCTCTTCAGTCTTGATAGACAATTCGTGACTAAGAGTCTTTATCTTCTCATCGCACTTCCTTTTGCATTGTGTTAAAGCTTTCTGCGTCAAAGCAAGCTGCTTTTCCAGAGATTCGACCTGAGAACACATTTCTTCTTATAACTTCTTGAAGGCTTCCATGCATATTTACACGTCACAACCACGGTACGGAGCATGCACTGTTCGTGAGCCGAGCGTTCGGAATGATCAAAATAAGTATCAAGCCGACATGCATATTGCGTTAGTTGAAAAAGCGGTAAACATTGAAAGCGTTATTAAAGACGCACCCAAAGCAACTACACATACCAACTACTAAGCTTTCATCTATTATAATAAAATAAATAAATCTACATAAATTAACAAGAAGTTTACTACTCTTAAATGTGTTAATAAAAAAGTGTCCTCCACCGATCAAAAATATAAAGATGCTGATGCCCATATCAATAGATCATTAATCAAATCCCGTATATAAGTAAAACCTCAGTAAAGGCCAATCAAATAAAAATTCACCACATAGATGCTATCGCACATACCTCCTCCTTCAATTCGCTATTAGTTACTTCTAAGTCTTGGTTATTCTTGCAGGCCCGTGACAGTTCTTTCCTTATTGACTCCAAATCTCCCAAGAAGCTCATCTCTGTCTTTTTCACCGTCTCCTTCTGAATCTTCAGGTCGGTGTCCAACTGTTTGTTTATTTTACGCAGTTGTTCTATTTCTTGCTGGAAGCAAATAGGAAAAGATTCTTGTCGACATTTTAAAATGATGAAGACATGAGTGTCTTACACTCATTTTCAGTTATTTTACAATCAAAAGTAAGATCCATTATTCCACTGTACCATTGGGGAATACATTATGAAATAGTCTTACTATGTATTTTTTTTATAATTTAGATATAATTACCTTGAACTTGGCATCAAGAAGTTTAAGCGCGTTTTCTGATTTCTTCGACTCAGCGTCTGACTTGGAATACATAGCACTTAGACTAATGTTATGTTCTTTAAGGGCTTTGGCATCCCTCTCAGCTTTCTCCAGCGCTATGCGCATCCCTGATTCAGACTCTTCCACTTCTCTTAACTTCTTCTTCAGCGGTTCGAAGCATTTCTTCCATTGGTCACGCTCGTTTTCTAGCTTGACAACCTGAAAATAAATTTCAGAAGTTAAGAAGTTTAAACACAGAACTAGCTTTAACTATTTTTAGAACTGAAAACAGGATATTTACCATGTAGTGTCATAATGTCAGTAACCATGTTAGTTTAAAATCTTATATAGTTTTGACTACTTGTAATATGATACCGTTACTCTAAGATTAACTAAGTTGTGAGACGTTTTCAATCTCTCAGCGACCTGTAGCGATTGACATAGATTGAATTAGAAGGGAGCTGGGACTGGCGTATTAATTTGCTGTCCGATCCTTGAAAAGTTCTAATTTAAATTGGCTTTATAAAAGGCCGCTTGATACTGACTACTTATAAAAATCCTAAAGTTTTATTGGCTTTTCATATACAAGGTTCCGAATAGCACCAACCCAACTCATCCCGTGGGTATCGTAAAAGGCGACTATGGGATTAGCCGGAGGATGGGCAGCAGTGTCATTCGAGTACATTACAACTCAACTGCGATCGCCAACCCGCCTGCCAAGCGTGGCGATTATGGCAAGACCCCCCAATGAGCACACAACACACCCATATCGGTTATGGTGGCGATCTTTGGGGGAGGCCTGTGTCCAGCAGTGGACTTTATTCGGCCGAAATGATGATACAAGGTTATTGTATTTTCTATTTTTACATTGGTCATAAGGTTCAAACTTTCGATTAGTGCTAAAACTTTTTTAACATCACCTTTCCTCTCATCGATGTCTCGGCGGCTTGTGACTCCTGAATCCTCTTCTTGTACCCGCCCTCCATCTCGGCCCACATGTCATCGGCTTGCGTCAACATCTCTAGATACGCCGCTTCTCTTCTCTCTAACTCTGAGACTCTGTTCTTTAAGTCTTGTTCGCTGATCAGTAATGCTCGAATCTTCATGCCCATCGATGAGTCAGCAGGTTGCTGTGAAAGAAATTAAATATTTGTAACGGGCTATTTAGGGTGACCTGGTGCTTAGATTAGGTTTCAAAGGATTATTTACCGGCTAACAATACCACAGCCCCATCTCTTCCCGTGGGTGTCGTACAAGGTGACTATGGGATAAGCTGGAGGATAGGCAGCAGCGTCCTTCAAGTATATTTATTCCTCAACTAGATCGCCTATCCGCCGGCCAGACAATTATGGCAAATCCTCCCAATGAGCATACAATACAAACCCATGCCAGTCGTTGTGGCAATCTTTGGGGGAGGCTTCTGTGCAGAAGTGGACATCTTTTGGCTGAAGTTATGAACTTCTACACGAAATATCTCGTGTTGAATGTATAACTTACAAGCTACTGAGACATTACAGCTCATATGCCTTAATGTCTCGGGGAAATAAAGATAATTTTGGTCCCTCAAAGTCAAACTACATATGAATAATCATCACCCCTATTTACTGCAAATGGCAGCGTTCTAGGTCAACCCAGTGTACGATGATGAAATGCCTGCGTTAAGCAATGGACGGTTGCTGACAAATAATAATAATAATCACATCTTTGCATGTCCTATACTGTTTGTAAGAAGAAATGTTCTTCTTCATCCGTCTACAAACGGTGATAAAACGCAACAAAATTAAACTTGTGTTGTGTTGGAAAGAAAAAGTCAAACAAGATTTCATCAAAAGAATCGTCATGGTTGGAGATTTAATGTGTTATTGCGTACATTATACAACGCTCTACTTCGCGCAAGTATGTGTGACTCTACCTTATCAGAAATAGAATGAATGGTATTCAGGTTGTAAAAAAAATTATTACATCATTTAAACCTATCATGCGTAGCTTTATGCTGTTTGTATTGTTTTGAAAGAGTGTATAATATATTTGTATTGAAGCTGAAGTCCTTCCCAACAATTAACTGGAAGACATGGAAAGGTTTAGGGCGCCAATGACCTGAAGTGAGACTATTGGTCAATATGCTATTTTACAGTATACTAATCCATGGTACATGTCCATTCAGCTGTAGGATTTTCGGAACAAAATAGACCACATCCCCTTTTTCGTAGTTGGCAGTATATCAACGTACCGGACCTTGTTTTATATATTGAATAGGCTTTCGTTTGACCACTATCTCACCTGATGTTAAGAGGTGATGCAGTCGAAAACGGTGCAAGCTGGCCTAGAAGAAACCGGTTCACCTTGTGCGCTTATAACAATATACTACGATCGCAAATTTGTTTGGCAACAGTATTATTATATTCGTTGATGTAGCTATCTATGGAGAAGCTTATGCTTGGCGAGTGATGATCGCAGTGAAGTATCAACAAGTAGAATATACATAAGGTCTCAGATACCCCCTTAGAAACTTACGAAAAAAAGAAACCTAATCTTCGCTTAACGCTTAGATAATAATGTCTTAAGCACTTACAACCAGCGTGCAACGTGCACATATCAAAGGGATGAAGCAAAACGAGTAAGTACGTAGGAATACTTACTACTTCAATGGGATAAGGTGTTATATTGTATCACCAACCTTTCCTACTTCAGTATCTTTTCGGAGCTGTGACTCTAGTTCTGAAATCTTCTCTTCGATCTTGTCCTTCTTGACCTCAGCACCGCAGATGGTCGCAGCGACCTGCCTCTTAGCAGTCTCTAGCTCTTCCTCCAACTGCAGCACTCTAGCTTCAAGTTTTTTCTTTATTTGTGCCGTTGTTTCCTCTATTTGCTGCTTCTCCGTTAATAATCTAAGAATAAATAGATAAGATAATACTATTGAAACTTAAATCATTTCTAGTATTCTGGTTAACCTTTCCTAACTATTTTAAATGTATGCTTGAAATGTGCTGTCTATATCATAACGGGTGGAGTCCAAATCGAGAGGGCTGTCTCATGGACAATCTGCAGGTCAATCGGCTTCCTCGTTTCACTTGAGTTCCAAGTTGCATTGATGTGTAAACAGCACCAACCTAGGCAAGTATACGTCGAGATAGCGATATAACTTTAGCTAACCTACAGCTAGCTATTGGTCAAAAAATGATCAATGTTATCCAGGTATTACTTAAACCATCTTCTTCATCATGACCTGATATTTAAAGCATGAAAATTGTGTATATTATTAGTCATATGTATATGTAAGTTTCATCTAGTTTTTAAGTATTGTATAACAAAATAATATTAATCTTAAAATGTAAATAAAATTCCAATAAATATAGCTGAAAAATTAGTGAAATTTCACATTTCATCGATACTTACTTGGTGACTTGCTGTTGCAAATCCTGAGTTGTGGGCGGTGTAGCTGCACTGATGTCATTCCACGCAACAAGCGCTGCGCACTTGCCGTACTTTTGGCACTCCTGCTTGATCTGAGTGATGGCTGCACGAGTGTTCTCGCCGTACCCACTCATGCGGGCCATTAGCGCCCGCTGACATACGAAAATGGAGAGACATGTAAATATGAACACATGATTACGCAAAATACTGAAATGGTCGAAGGGATTCAGGAGATGCGATCATACTAGAAGTTTCTTAATAAAGATGCCACATTGGCAACGACCTATGTCATTACAGATAAATATTCCCCAATAAAAGGTACAATGTATGTAAAGAGTGGAGATCCAAACGGATGCTTACGCAAAGAACTGGTGAAGAACAAACAGTAGTTAGCTATTAAGGTGTGTTTTTCATAAATAGGCAACAAAATAGCTATCATTTAAAAAAGTGAAGGAATTACTGAGATTTATATTTTCTTGTACAAAGAAATAACAAGAAACTTCTTTGCATTCTCATCCAAAAGTCTATAGTCAATATTTCCTTTTCCGTAACTTAAACGTCTTGTATTAGACGGCGTCGTAACTTTGATTAAGAGGGTGTTGGATCTCTAACTAACTACTAATAGAAGTTCATGCAATACAACAGAACGTTGAATGTAGCGGAAATATGACGCCAGTGCATTTGCCGATAAAAAATACTACCACTAAATCGAGTGCGTCAGCAATTTTTGTTTCTTTTACTCTCATTTAAATTCAATAATTTGTAAATGAATGAATATTAAAATAAAGAATACAAAAGATTTAAAATGTGCAAACAAAGTTCTTTTATGGCATAAGAAAATTAACCATGTTATCGCTTTTGAATTTCAGACCCCAGGTAGATTCTGCGTGCACTCATATAAGAATAAGAATCAAAATATTTGTGAAACCCTTTTAAGTGTAACAGCCAATAAATTTTACAACTTTTATATTACATTTATAAGCCAATGCGAGGAATTCTGAGAAAAACTGCCATGACAATCTCCAGACGGACAGACAACACAGTGATCCTAGTAGGGTTCGTTTTGTGAGTTTTGGCAGAACTTACAGATGATAATCATCGTCATCATTTACAACTTTTGTCAACTCAGTGTAGGGTATAGGCTTGCTCGCTTTCAAGTTATGCTTCCCTGTTTTTCCAGCAAACTTCACAATGTCTTCGACTTATTTAGGTATCGGTCTTCCGATGGTCCGCGTGCCTACTCTAGGCAGCATTCTGTCAGTAATCTACTACACCTGCCGTCACCACATCTAGCCAAATGTCCTGCCCAACGCCACTTGAGTTTAGTTATATGAATACCGATATCCTCAATGTTTTGGTATAACCCTTACTATTATTTTTTCTTACCTCAGGTAACCGAATGCAGGGTAGAGTTAAATTTTAGGCCAACTGTTTTATTGGGAGCAACAATCGGTCAAAGTGATCTCGGTGAAATGGCGGTCCACTACATTTGATTGTAAAGAAGGTCTCACCTTTCCACCACAGGACAAGTTGAAGCCCACCGCTTGGACCACGTTCCATGCTATCAACGCTGGCACGGCTTTTTCCAGCTTCAGCAACCTCGTCTGTAGTTCTTTCTGGAATTATTTAATATTCAGAATATTACTATCTTTACAATTTTTATCAAGACTTGGTATCGTATCAATCTTTAGATTTCCTTGCATCTTTGGTGCCATGATAATGACGAACATACAGATTCATTATGGCTCCACTTAGCGTTAAACAAAACTGAATGAAAATCGATGTGCATTCAACTATTAATAGCAAAAAAATACCTAGCAATTTCATAAAACTCCTTACAGATTAATAGTATAGGTCTGTAAAAAATCTCAAACGAACCTCTCTAGATTTAAGCGCGCATTCTCTATTAGTGAGCTCGACCATCAGGCGCTCGGCCTGCGCCCGCGAACATTCACGTTGCTCCGTCATGTCTCTTAACTGAGCTGAACAGAGCTCATAGTCCATCTCAAGCCTGGAAACAAAAGTATTTAAATATAAACAAACCGCTATTCGTTCTAAAAAAAAGTTTTACGGAAGCGACACATGTGGCAGACTGATGTGGGATCGCAATTTGATACTCTCAGTGATCCTGATACGTGTGGTTCCCAATCCTGTGGACAGTGCTACTCATCGATCAGGAATACATTCTTAATCACATTGTTTGCGGGGATGAAAGAAATTCTTTTTGTGAGCTAGCACCCTGTATTTGCTAGTCGTAAACATTTAATGTTGGCTAATAAGATTACAGCAATGTGGGTTTAAACATACTAATGTTAAGAGTGGGACACACCAGCCTGTGCCACATAAGCAAATTAACTAACGTGTCTTTGTAAGACAAATCAAAACGTTACGCTGTATTGAATTCTGGTCTAGTTATAACCTAATTATCAAGCTAAGGTATAAGGAAATTATGCTATGTTAATTTACTTTTTATTAGAGTACGTTACTTACTGCTGCCAATGTAAACGGGTGTCATTTTCGATTTCTTCTAGTTCACAGCAATCCTCCTCTAATCTCTCGTACTTATCTTGTAGTTCGGAAATTTGCGATTCGAGTTCCTGTAATACAAATGTGTATGTTATTCCAGTAATTTTAGCAATATTAACTTTATATAAAATACTCGTAGGTTCATTATACCTGTATTCTATTTTCAAGAAGAAACTCTTTTTGTAATCTTTGTGCTAGCTTAGCCTCTTTAACGTCTTGTGCCGCTTCGTATATCGAGATCTTCCCCTCCAAAAACTTTAGCCTCCTTTCGTAATACTGCTTGTGTTTCTTCCCCAACTTCACGCACCTGCACTCCAGGCCATCTCCATCCTCTTTAGTACTTAATGTCCTATTCCTAACACCTTGTCTCTCTAATTTTTCTCTTATACTATTCAGTCGTTGTATTTCAGTGTTTAGTTCACCACTACATTCAAAGCTTTCGTTGACATCTGTTTGGGTACTCTTTGACTCCGTCTCGACACCTTCAAAGATGCCACTCTCTTGCAGAACATTATTCGGCTTTCGCTCTTCGCTGCAAAGGCTCTCCAAGGACTCGCATTTATATCCTTTCTGCTGATACGGTGTAACAGTTGCGATAGCCTTATGTGTTTTGTCAGTTTCTTGTTTGAATCGCAGATCACATATTCTTCTCGGTTTTGTCTGAAAGTGTACAGAAATTTTAAAGTGTATTATAAAACTATGAATCCTTTATGATTTTGGTGACATTTTTCAATTTATTTCTTTAGTTACGCGTAAATGTCATGGTTTTTTTTACTAACCTGATAGCATTCGTCTTCACTGACAGAACTACTTAATGTTTGAAGGTTGTATAGCAGCATCAGAACTTGTTCTAAGCAGGCCCTGTCCTCCGCCGAAGCCGCGTTTAATATCATCTGCTCCAAATGCTCTTTGACTGGGTTGCTTTTTAGGGAATCACTGGTGGTTTCTGAGTTTTTATCTAGAATATCGGCCAGCACTTGGGCTCTGGCGAAGTCTTCTTTGAAGTCATCGTGTGTGCCCAAGTGCCGTCGGGGATTACAAGGACTGCTCGGGGCATGGGGCGATTTGTATCCGGAATCCATTCGTTTGAGTTCGGGTGACGCGGAGTCCTTGATACGGGAGCCTGGGGACACGCAGCCCGAGTCTGAGTCTGTTAGGTTGTCCCTAGCACCCTGAAAGAGGATAAATTTAAATATGGTCTTCGCAATTGCCTGCATTGGAATTGATGGAATGAGCTCAAACGTATAAATTTGAAACCAACCTTAACACATAAAAACTACACCGCACTCTTTCAGACTGCTGAATGTTAACACTCCTTGTAAGAGTCACGAAAGTATACAACTACTGTCTGTAAGAAGGCTACACAGTATTACGTTACGAATTTTTCGAAACAAACCTTTCATAACACATTGAAACAAAAACTTTAAATGGCCGCTAGAACTCCGACTGAACGCTTTGGCTAATTGGATCGCAGTGATTTGGTTTAGGCGGTCGGTCGGAGGCTTAACGATCGAGTTGCAGTAGGCGTTGACAAATATACGTATGTAACTTTTTTCTGATACAGATTAAGTATGTTGTAGAATGTTGTTACTATAATAGGTAAGCATTTATCGGTCAGATAGTAGTAATAAAACAAAGATGGAGTTATGAGACGAGTTCTGCTTCCTCCTTGGTTGGCCTTCTGTTTGTCATGGTATTTTTAACTATTAAATTACCATCTTAACTCTATTAAATTAAACATCTGAATTGTGTTATAACAATAGATTACACGAATATTTATGATTGGAAAACTTCTTTATCGTTCAATATACAAGTAGCTATACAATTAAATTTAAAACAAAAGCAAAGTATTTTTCTTTGTTTTAATAAATTGTGATTTTTTTTATTAGCAGCCTTATAACACAGATTTCATTTGTTCGCCCTTAAACTAAGAAACTCGCCAGAATTAAGCGAGAGGTAAGTGCCTTTATTGTGAAAACTAAATATAACATAGAGCATAATTGAGCATAAGCACTAAATATAGACACTGATACCTATTTACGAGCAAACATTGCGAGAGTAGCCAACGCAAAGCGTAAAATTCTTTATAATTACAGACGTCGTTATAATTGAGTTAACGAAGCTAACTAGACATCTTTATTGTGACGTACTGGCATATTGATGAGGTAATAAATTGATTATGTAGACCGTATCTACCTATAACTGATAACGGTAAGGCACGCGATAGATAATCTTGTTCTACAAAATCTGTTAACGCTTAAAGATCCCTCAAATCAAATCATATTTTTTGTATCAGAGGCTCTGATGCTCTTGAGAATAGACGAGAAGTAAGATGGGCGATTCTAAATAGTATGTTCTATGAAGAACACTAAGAACACAGACTGTACCTTAAATTTTAAGTAAATGCTGTCATCATATCAGCCACAGGACGTCCACTGCTGAACAAAGGCCTCCCCCTTAGATTTCCACAACGAGCGGTCACATGCCGCTCTCATCCAACGACTCCCAGCGACCTTCACCAGATCGTCTGTCCACCTCGTTGGAGGTCGTCCCACGCTGCGTTTTCCGGTGCGCGGTCTCCATTCGAGAACCTTTCCGTGTGGTGTCCGGATTAAGAATATAGCACCACTCCATCTCCTCCCGTGGAGGTCGTAAAAGTCGACTAAGGGACTCTTAACCAGAGGGATGGGCAGCAGCGTCCCTTTTGCTGAGCAGTAGCAACTCTGCGCTCACCAACCCGCTTGCCAAGCGTGGTGAGTATCGGCAAATTCCCCCCAAAATGACAACACAACATAAGCACCGGCCCCCAGTTCCCGGCAGCCCCGCCATTCCTGGTCATGGTAGCGGCCACGGAAACGGCGGGGCAGGGGGTGCTAAGAATCTCCGGATGGGATCCGGCTACCACCCAAACCGAAAACTGGCCCTGGTGACATATAACACGCGCACACTGAGGGCAGACGAAAAGATTGTTGAGCTGGAAGAAGAAATAGATAAGTTGCACTGGGATATCATGGGTCTATCAGAAGTCCGAAGAGAGGGGGAGGACACGATAACCCTGAAATCCGGCAACTTATTCTACTACCGGGAAGGCGAACATCTGTCTCAAGGTGGTGTCGGGTTTCTCGTCCGCAGGTCCCTCATTAACAGTATAGTGGCCATCGAAAGTGTGTCGAGCAGGGTAGCGTACCTTATACTCAGAATATCCAAGAGATATTCGTTGAAGGTCATACAGGTCTACGCACCGACCTCGACACACCCAGATGATGAAGTAGAGAGTATGTATGAGGACGTAAGTAGGGCCATACATACCTCGAAGACACATTTCACTGTTGTGATGGGGGACTTCAACGCAAAACTGGGCACTCGATGCGATGGTGAGTTGAGAGTGGGGCAATTTGGATATGGGCAACGGAACCCCAGGGGACAGAGGCTGGCCGACTTTTTGGAAAAGGAGGGACTCTTTATGATGAACTCCTTTTTCCAAAAGCCGCCTCACAGGAAGTGGACCTGGATGAGTCCCGATGGTTCCACGAGGAATGAGATTGACTTCATCATGACCAATAAAAGACAAATATTCAATGATGTCTCTGTGATCCACAGGGTGAAAACCGGTAGTGATCACCGAATGGTAAGAGGCACATTGAATATTAATCTCAAAGTTGAGAGGTCTCGTCTGATGAGGTCTACGCTCCGGCCCTCTAGTACTCATATCCAAAACCCCGAGAGCTTTCAACTCGAACTCCAAAACCGCTTCGAGTGCCTGGAACATTGCGTATCTGTGGACGATTTAAATGGTAGGTTTGTAGAAACTGTCCAAACGGTTGGGTCTAAGTTCTTTAAAGCCCACCGTAAAGGTAGACCAAAAAAGTTCTCCGATCACACTCTCGACCTTATGGCAGAAAGACGCGCCATGACGCTGCAGTCTTCCGATGATGCTGAAGCATACCGACTGCTCAATAGACGGATATGGAAGTCATTGCGGCACGATATCCGCACCTTTAACACTAACGGTGTTAAAGAGGCGATTGAGCGGAATCAAGGCTCCAAAGTGTTCGCAAGAGACAAGTCTATTGGACAAAGTCGTATTATGAAGCTGAAGACCGAGGACGGCAGTGTAGCGTCGACTAAGCCAGAGGTTTTGAGAGAGATTGAGAACTTCTACCGGCAGTTATACACCTCGGTTACTATACCTACCATTGGCTCTGACAAAGACCCGCGAGCCAAACTAACCCGACACTATACCGAGGATATCCCGGACATCAGCCTGTACGAGATTAGGATGGCCTTGAAACAGCTTAAAAATAACAAGGCGCCGGGTGGAGACGGAATTACGACAGAGCTTCTGAAAGCGGGTGGAACACCGGTACTTAAAGTCCTTCAGAAGCTATTCAATTCCGTCTTACTCGAGGGCACAACGCCGGAAGCGTGGAACAGAGGTGAGGTGGTGCTCTTCTTCAAAAAGGGTGATAACACCCTATTGAAGAATTATAGACCCATCTCACTTCTGAGCCATGTTTATAAGCTGTTTTCAAGGGTCATCACGAATCGTCTCGAGCGCAGGTTTGATGACTTCCAGCCTCCCGAACAAGCCGGTTTCCGAAAAGGTTTCAGTACCATAGACCACATCCATACGCTGCGGCAGGTTATACAGAAGACCGAGGAGTATAATCTGCCACTATGCTTGGCGTTTGTGGACTATGAGAAAGCCTTCGATTCGATCGAAACCTGGGCAGTGCTGCAATCTCTGCAGCGGTGCCAGATTGACTATCGGTACATTGAAGTGTTGAAGTGCTTATACAGAAACGCCACCATGTCGGTCCGAGTACATGAACAGAGCACGGGGGCAATTCCATTGCAGAGAGGTGTGAGACAGGGGGACGTCATTTCCCCGAAACTGTTCACCGCTGCAATGGAGGATGCCTTCAAGCTACTGGAGTGGAAAGGATTCGGCATTAACATCAATGGCGAGTATATCACTCACCTTCGATTTGCCGATGACATCGTAGTCATGGCAGAATCGCTGCAAGAGCTCAGCACAATGCTCGATGATCTCAACAGAGTTTCCCAACAGGTGGGCCTTAAAATGAACATGGGCAAGACAAAAGTCATGTCAAATGTCCATGTCGTGCCCACCCCAATATCCGTTGGGAGCTCTGTTCTCGAAGTTGTTGACGAGTATGTCTACCTAGGACAAACTGTCCAGTTAGGTAGGTCCAACTTCGAGAAAGAGGTCAATCGTCGAATCCGACTCGGCTGGGCAGCGTTCGGGAAACTTCGCAACGTCTTTTCGTCAACAATACCGCAATGCCTCAAGACGCAAGTCTTTAACCAGTGTGTGTTACCAGTGATGACATATGGAACAGAGACGTGGTCACTCACAATGGGCCTCATAAGAAAGCTCAAGGTCACTCAGCGAGCTATGGAGAGAGCTATGCTTGGTATTTCTCTACGAGATCGAATCAGAAATGAGGAGATCCGTAGAAGAACTAAAGTTGTCGACATAGCTGAAAGGATTAGTAAACTGAAGTGGCAATGGGCAGGGCACATTGCTCGTAGAACTGATGGCCGTTGGGGCACAAAGGTTCTCGAATGGAGACCGCGCACCGGAAAACGCAGCGTGGGACGACCTCCAACGAGGTGGACAGACGATCTGGTGAAGGTCGCTGGGAGTCGTTGGATGAGAGCGGCATGTAAATGCTGTAGTTATCTATAATTGTTTGTTACACTTGATTTTGAAATTTATAATTTAATTCATGTATAGATACTTGTAATGTTAGGGTGTAATCAAATGTTGATAACTCTAAATAAATAAATAAATAAAAATAAAAAAGAAGAGATGGGTAGGTGAGTGAGTCCATGTGGTGTCTGTATAAGAATATGGCTCCACTCGATCTCCTCCCGTGGATGTCGTTAAAGATGACTAAACCAAAGGGATGGGCAGCAGTATCTCTTCAGTGGAACAGAAGCCATACTACGCTCACCCACCCGCCTGGCATGCGTGGTGAATACTGGAAATTTCTCCCCGAAATGACGACATCATTGTGGAAACATATGGGCCAGCTTTTGTTCAGCAATGGACGTCCTTTGGCTGATATGATGATGAAGAAGAGTCGCCATAAAACTTAACGGATCATCATCATCATCACATCAACCAAACAATATTCATTGCTGAACAAAGGCCTCCCCAATAGATTTACACAATTGTGTCGTCATTTTGGGGGGAATTTGCCAGTAGGGTCTCAAAATGCCCGTGAAACAGTGTCCTCTGTCGTTAGCTAACAACTGCTATAGCAATCTTACTGTAAGCAAATTCAATTATCAACGTAAATATGTATGTATTTATCTCACACATTGGCCTGCATAATCCTTACATAACTCTTTTCACAACAATTATTTTGTAATAATAATAATGTAATACGTTCACATAAAAGAGTACCTACATAGGCTGCACTAAAAGTATCGGGAATGGAATATTTCCACTGTTCCTGTCATATTAAAATCTTTTTAATTGAAAACTCCTTGGTTTTACAAATCGAATACCATTTATTTATTTAAAAAAGATTCACGGTCTTGTCACAAGGTTTTGTCAAACTTGTTTAGTCGTTGAGAAAATGGAATTGACTCGAGAAAATTCAAGAGCGATGATTTATTATGACTTTCGAAGTGGTTTAACACAAAAACAGTGTGTTGACCGGATGATTTCTGCATTTGGTGATTGATCCAAAACCACACTTTATCGCTGGTTTGCTGAATTTCAACGTGGACGTGTCAAGCTCAGTGATGATCCTCGTCAAGGTCGTCCAAAAACTGCAGTCACCCAAGAAAACGTTGATGCTGTGCGTAAGCTGATTGAGGAAGATCGACATGTGACATACCGCGAAATTCAGGCAACTTTAGACATTGGCATGAGTCAAATACAAATAATCTTGCATGAACAATTAGGTGTAAAAAAGTTGTTTTCCCGATGGATACCGCATTTGCTATGTGAAGAGCAAAAAGCGGCTCGCGTTACTTGGTGCGTCAGAACTCTCGAAAGATTCCACGCAGGATCCTCAAATGCTGTCTACAACATCGTATCAGGTGACGAATCCTGGATATATGCGTACGAACCCGAAACAAAAAACCAGTCACGAGTTTGGGTGTTCGAAAATGACTTAAAGCCAACAAAAATTGTTCGTTCACGGAGTGTTGCAAAAAAAATGGTGGCCACGTTTGTCTCCAAAACCGGCCATGTAACGACTATTCCTCTTGAGGGACAAAGAACGGTTAATGCAGAATGGTATGCTAGCATTTGTTTGCCACAGGTCGTTTCTGAACTCCGTAGAGAGAACTGCAACCGCCGCATCATCCTCCATCACGACAATGCGAGTTCTCACACCGCGCACAGAACAAAAGAGTTTTTAGAGCAAGAAAACATAGAATTATTAGACCATCCGCCGTACAGCCCCGACCTAAGCCCTAATGATTTCTATACTTTCCCTAAAATAAAGAATAAATTGCGTGGACAGAGATTTTCATCACCTAAAGAAGCTGTGGACGCCTACAAAACGGCCATTTTGGAGACCCCAACTTCCGAATGGAATGGTTGCTTCAATGATTGGTTCCATCGTATGGAAAAATGTGTCAAATTTCGCGGAGAATACTTCGAAAAGCAATAAATACATTTTTAAATAGTAATGTTGTGTCACTTCCTTGATTCCCGAAATTTTCAGTGCCGCCCTCGTATGGAGTTTCCTGCCGTCTCTTCCCCATAGGATCAACGATTTGGAACGATGCAACTATTTAAATTCTGCCTATTCAGAAATGCTTGCAATTAGTTAACATGAACAAAAATCATTGACACATGACGCCAAACATCCTTGGAGAACATTCCAAGTGTGTTTAACCCCAAATGAGAGATTGACATAGTCAACACTGACCAAGTCTATGATGTTGTCATAATAAAAAAGTCACTTAACTTTCGCAAGGAAAATCATGAAGTCTTATTACTAGATTGAGCATGTCTTCGGTGAATCATGCTGGGACAGAGTGACTACCGCATACTAAATGCGATTAAAAAGCCTTAACGTAATATGCTACTCTGCTATAGAAAATGATAGGTGGGTACCGAATCTACGTGCTCTGGTGACGTAAGACAAACGCCCCTGGAGGCGCGCCTTCGCCACTCTGGCGGAAGGAACGTGTCTGATCGTAGACCCAAGCATCCATCTCCGCCAGGATGTCGAAAGGCGAAAAACTCGCCAGGAAACTTGCCGCCTCGTAGGACACTTGTTCGGTATCCTCGTGCGATCCGCATAGCCACTCTGCGCTGCAGACTGTGAAGTTTGGTTCTGCAGCACTGGGCACCTGACAGTCGAGCTGACCATAGAGGCGCGAGGGCCACGGACCGCACGACCCCCCTGTAGAGATGGCAGCCATAATAAATACCTATGACTTACCAGTATCAAAAACGATGAATTTTACGATTTGTCACAATTCGCATCATAGTAACTGAAGATCATAAGTTGTTTGTAACAAGTACAAACTACTTCCATATTAAAACTGCGCATTACTGTAGAAGCTTACACACCTACAACGTATAGTATGTTTAATATGTTTTATTTATTAACATCGGTGATATATACAGACAGTGACTAACTGCCTGAGGTAATCAACCGACAACTGTCCTATAAAGAGTGGCATACGTCCGGCCACCATACAGATACGCAACAAAACCGTTAATAATGATCAATGGTGTTTCCGTTAACACCTTAAGTTATATTTAAACTTAAGTCTTTAATCACCGGTTACTGTTGACCTATAGTTTGTATTGAGAATGTGTGCGGTGGGGGGTCACGGTCATCGACAGTCAGTGTTACGTGAGAAAGTACCTACGTCTCTACCTCTAGTTTCAGTTCGTGCCATTATAATTTACTTACGACCCACCCCGGCTTCGCAAGGGTATCCAGTGATGGATTTAGGGGAGGGTAGCCGGTGATACAGCCCCGGGACACAAGAGATGGGCCCTCTACAATAGAAATTTATAGTTGATTTTTTTTAACGAATATTGCATTATATTCAAATTTTATGTTCTGACAACGAAAGAGCTGTTCAAATAATTTCACGAGTCGCTTTTCGTTTTAAAAATCACAAAGTGCGTCTCGTTTTTTTCCTACTTTTAATGGTTAATATTAATCCTAGAATACCCGATAAATTTGATATGTGCATGCGGGTCACAATCACAAAGTAAATCATTGTTGAAAGAATTTGATTTGTCTCTCTATAAATTATTTAAATATTTAGAAGAAACCATTAACCTATTCGAAATTAATTAGGCGTATCCACTCAGTGCCCAGGGCTTTCATACCTCTAAATCCAGCCTGCGGGTAGGTACATGTATAAAGCTCATTTGTCATTTGTCACTATGTTTTCCCGAGGTAAAAGCCTAAAACCTTGCCGAAGAAACGTGCTATCTAACTTTGAAAACCTCCTTCGAATCCGTTCGGAAAAGAGTAACAATTCAAAAAGCTCTCATTTATAAGAAGAAATTATAGTGATAAGTCATCATCATCATTTTGGCCGAATCAAGTCCACTGCTGGACACAGGCCTCCCCCAAAGATCACCACAACCACCGATATGGATGTGTTGTGGGCTCATTGGGGGGTTTTGCCGTAATCGCCACGCTTGGCAGGCGGGTTGGCGATCGCAGTTAAGTTGTTAATGTACTCGAAGGACGCTGCTGCCCATCCTCCGGCTAATCCCTTAGTCGACTTTTACGACACCCATGGGAGGAGATGGGGTGGTGGCATTCTGAGCCGGCACCACACGGCAATAGTGATAAGTAAGTGACAATAATCCTTAATCGATAACCACAGATGCCAGGGATAGTCTAGGATAGGATAGTTCAGTCTGTATTGTTTCTAGAAACACAAGAATCTAGATTATGAATATTATAGAGTTTGTCCGACTTCGGGACCCCAAAGCGTAGCCATAAAAAAACTGTTATGATTAACTAAAATTTTACACATAACCTTGTTTTGTTTCACACGTATTTACTAAATATATGTAGAATACTTACAACTTCACTCGTGAGTTCACACGAAAATAACGCTAAATGAAACAAGTGAATTGCCCAATACGAGTATTGTAATACAAAGAATTGCGAAATGGTAAGGACTGATTTACGTTTCCCTAGAATTCAGTACAGAACTAGGCTTAATAAAAAAAACTTAAAGAAGAGAGAAAGCTTCTATTTATTTATTTTTACGAAATACTAAACTGGTAATTTTCGTCGTGTGGCCGGCTACGAATAGCACCAACCCATCTCATCCCGTGGGTATCGTAAAAGGTGACTATGGGATTAACCGGAGGATGGGCAGCAGCGTCCTTCGAGTCGCCAATCCGCCTGCCAAGCGTGGCGAATATGGCAAAACTCCCCAATGAGCACACAACACACCCATATCGGTCGATGTGGTGACCTTTGGGGTAGGCCTGTGTCCAGCAGTGAACTCCATTCGGCCGAAATGGAACTGGCAATTTTCACTGTTCATGTCAACAAGTTTTGTTGTAACCGACACTACCTCAGCTTAACTGAAGACGTGCGAACGACACAAAAAATATAAAGGTTTAGTTTCAGAAACATAATTAAAAGGGAATAAGTACGTACGTATGTACCTATACGAAGCACTACCAAAATAAAAACGGTACTTGTAGTCACTTAATACTTAGAGGCCGCGAAACAGTCCTGTTTTTAATATTTTTTAAACACAACATATTTTAACACTTAATACTTACAGTATTCATAAATGGCCAAAAAATATACCTTATTACTATACTATACTATTTATATACCCAAATTTATACGTCAGAGCTCCATTAAAATGTAACAGCCTTCACTTGATGTTGTGATATATTACTCATAAAATATATAACATACAAATCACGCGCGCGAAATCACTTAACACAGAGTAAACAAATCATAGAGCCCTTGATTTAGCAGTATACATATAAAAACGAGGCTCTCACTTGAAGAAAACTGAGTTTTTAAAACCTAAAATATACCTTATCGGGATGTGCGTCTTCCAACTCTAGAAGCCTGAACTCCATGAGCTCGAGTTGGTCGCGCGCGTCGCGCAGCGCGTCCGCGAGTCGCGTGCACTCCCGCGCAGCGGTCGACGCGCGCTCCGCCGACGAACGGCATTGGCCGCATGACTGGAACGGAAGGCACCATCAGATTTGTGGAAACGGGACTATTATTTATATAATGTCTTAGGTTTTCGCGAGTATATTATAATAAAACACTTTTAGACGGATTCTATGGTCACCTTGGTCATCCTGCGACCACGAACCCTGCAAATTGTTCGAAACTTCAGCAAAAACAAAAATATACGCGATAGAATCCGTTTAAAAGTGTTTTATTATAACATTATTTATATATTTATTAAAGAGCATTTCATATAAAAGTAAAAAATATTTAAAACTAACACAAATCATTATATGTTTCCGTAATATCTACGGGTAGGTATACTTATCTACCCTCTGAAACAGGCTGCCACATACTGGAGCCTACATCATTGGCATCATCAGACCATGAGTTTTACATTACTTACGGCCGAATACTGAAACGCCAATTGATATTAAGCCCCGCTTAAACTATTCGAGAAACCCGTTTTCGGTAGGAAACCGGGAGGCTCAAATAGTTAAAGCGGGACTTAATATTAGGTGCCGTTTCAGTATTCGGCCGTTACTTTCTTATTTGCTTTAACCAATGATAAAATTAATTAACACGACAATTACAAATTAACGCATTCGCTATTTTATTAATCAATAAATAAACTGTTGGTTATACCTAATAAAACATTATATGTAGCAAGGCAGGTGGATACTCTATATTTTATATGATTTTATGGCTATGTCCAAATTGGAACAGTTTTGTTTATACGGTTAACAGATTTGCCTACATGTGCGCCACCCACTGGATTGTTACCAAGGTGCGGTCCAGCTAAAAAGGCAACGGTAACACGTTGTTGGAAACAGCCAACAGTGAAACCATATAGATGATGTTGCAACTCTTGCATGTTTTGCAAAAAACGTACCTTTTGCAATTCTCTAAACTCATATTAAATCAAACATTTCTATAAATAGGTACTTTTTATCTGTAACTTTTCTTAATTTGAAAGGAAATATAATAAAGGCTCTTTATTTCTCTCTACACAAAGGTACATAATGTATGGAATCTTAAGATATATGTAACATATGGACTACTAATATGATCCTTTGCGAGAGACTGGAGTCAGTACTAGGGAAACCCTGTGTTACGGATTACCAGGCTCATTACATAAATTTATAGGTGTTCATATCGGCCATTTATACGTCCACTGCTGAACAAAGGCCTCCTCCACAAATTTTCACAACTGTGTCATCATTTTGGGGGGTTTTTGCCAATACTCACCACGCTTGGCAGGCGGGTTGGTGAGCGCAGTATGGTTACCGTTGCGCAGAAGGGACGCTGCTGCCCATCCGTCTGGTTTAGATTCCCTTAGTCGCCTTTTACGACATCCACGGGAGGAGATGGAGTGGTGCTATATTCTTTTTCCGGACACCACACGAAATATATACGGGTTACGATTATCATTTAATTATCAACATAATAGAATAGAAGCGATTAGTAGAAGCAGTATTTAATAATTAGAGTGAGTGCGAGTGTGTGTGTACGTACAGGTAGATTTTGCATATTATGTGTGGTGTGTTTGGAAGTGGGAGTGCGTGTGGGTTGTGCATGGGTGTGTGAGTACGAACACTACGTGGAAATATGCGAGTTTATTGTTTAAATTAAGAAGGTATAAGAAGTAGTTGCTCAGTTGCTTCATAATCTAGGTAATGACTTCTTCTCATCAGCCCGTAAACATCCAGTGCGGAACATCTTTGGCAGGCGGACTGGTGATTGAAGTATGTTGTTATTAGCACACGGAAAGGTGCTGCTTCATCTTCTTGATATCAACCCTGAGTCACTGTTTACGACACCCTTAGGTGGAGAGGAGTGGCCTATTCTTTTACGGGAACCACAGGCATTGCCTATAAATGCTTTTAAGATACATACATATTTACAGGTTACTAATACTATATGTTATAGTTCTCAAGTGATAACTACGCACCAGGAGATTTATTGTAACTCTCTGATTAACGAGGAAACTACTTGTCATGCACAGGCATGGCGTTTTGCATATATTAACAATTTGCATTATATTATGCATTCCGTGTGGTGTCCGGATTAAGAATATAGCATCACTCCATCTCCTCCCGTGGATGTCGTAAAAGGCGACTAAGGGAATCTAAACCAGAGGGATGGGCAGCAGCGTCCCTTCTGTGAAACGGTAGCCATACTGCGCTCACCAACCCGCCTGCCAAGCGTGGTGAGTATTGGCAAATACCCCCCAGAATGATGACACAGTTGTGAAAAATTATGGGGGAGGCCTTTGTTCAGCAGTGGACATATAAGTGGCCGATTTGATTGATTGATTGATGCATTTGATATTATTTTACAATAAATGCATTATTTATTGCCGTGCACCTATCTTATATATATAATTCTGCTGTACGTATGTATGCCACCGAACTACTCCTAAACGGTTGGACTAATTTTGATGAACTTTTTTGTGTATCGTTTAGTGAGTCCCGAGATGGTTTAGATTCACAATTGGACCTTGTAGGTGGCGCTGCAATTGGGTTTGCATGTACCTGCCTGTGCGAAGCTAGGGCGGGCAGCTAGTCTAACTATAAATAATAAGTAAGCCATTATAGGAGTTGGACGGCACGTTTGGCGCAGTGGCTAAGCTATTGGCTTTTTGCGCTACGTGTCGCGGGTTCGATACCCGCACGGAACAAATTAGTAGTAGTGATAGTTGTCCTGGGTGTGGGTGTTTGTGCATGTGAGATTCATGTCTGTAAACTGTACCCACGACACAGGAGACACTAGGACCAACAGAATCTCCGAGGTCGCGGGCACGCAGATTGGAGAGTCTGCGTGCTCATACCGAGCGATCTCCAGGAAGCTGTCACGTGCCACCGTGTGCGCAGCTCAGCGCACAACGAGGCTTGGGGGGATACTTTACAATCCTCCCTGAGAAGTGCCTGGGGGGCGACTTTTTTACAGTCGCCTTCCTTCCGCTAGAGGTGACCGCTTTACAGTAATCCCCTCCGTGATGTGCCTAAAGGCGTGGCACCAATAGGCGGCTCTAGTGTCTTGCGAGGACCTGGAGCCCTCCTTCGGTGCCGAAGATGACCGCTCCAGTGGTTTTAGCCGGTAGGAGTCCAGCATATCCCTTCGCCCTTCCCCGGGGCGAAGGAAGTTCATGTAAAATATCCACTGGAGACCAATAAAATAAAAATATAGAGAACTCTTACTTTTTCAATTTTCAGTTATTTTAAAAAGAAAAGAAAGAAAGAAAAGTAATGTATTATTTATAAGATAGTCTGTCTTTATAAGACTGTCTTATCGGAATTATTGATGATGATTGTAAGACCTCATTCCGTCTGTCTTGCCCTCTATATCTCATGCTGGTAGTTCATTTATTAAGTAGCAACGTTAAACAAACGCCAATGACTCAGTACGAATAATTACAGAAGCGTTGTCACCCTACATAACATGGAAACACAATACAATGACGCAAGAATCAAGCCGATAGTTTACTAGGTGGCAAAATGTTTATACTGCAATACTACTTGACATTATAAGTTGGGCTCAACGTGGCTCAACGATGCTCTCGCAGTCTCCCAAGGCCGATGAGCATTCATTGAGAGGTACACACATCGGCGGCGCCGGAAGGCAGTAGATACTTAAGCATGTAGTGCACGTTTATTGCGTAGAACAATAAGATAACCAATGAAGACCATCGGCACAGTGGTTAAGCAGTTGCGCTTCCGCGCTGTGAGGTACAAATTCGATACCCGCGTGATTAATATTTGTTTAGCCAACAGATAATTGTTCCAGGTCTGAGTGTTTGTGCATGTTAAATTTATGTCTATAAACCATACCCACGATACAGGAGAAATTCTAGTGTGCTCTATAATAAAAATAAGCTTAAGAATATTGACTGTACTGTAGTTAATTTAAGGTCTACTACTTATTATATTTTGTATCAAATCGGGACTTCCTTGGAAGTGTCGAATTTAGTTCCAAGTTTATCATTATCATCATATCAGAAAAAAAATGTCCACTGCTGAACAAAAGCCTCCCCCATAAGACGACCATGCCGTGTGTCGTCATTTTGGGGAGAATATCCCTCTGGCTTAGAGCCCCTTAGTCGCTTTCTACGATATCCACGGGAGGAGATGGAGTCGTGCTATTTTCCTCATCCGGGCACCACACGGACTAAGTCAGTCGCATCTTACTTATATTTTATCATATACATTTTCAGATAGTTTCCTGTTAAAGATAACTCTATTTATTGTTTAAAGATGACGGTTCTTGAGGCGTAAACTAAAATTGTATTTATTTTTACACAACCAAGGTACACCACTAGCATAAGGCCCAAATGATGGTAGCAGTTACCGCATTGTTCGAAGAGTTTTCGTAACCTATGAACGTTTGCAACGCCAGGGTTATCACTCACACGTTGCCGATGTTGTAAAAATCTTTTCAAGCTTTTTGGGGAGCTCCATGCTGTAAGTCTCTTGGGAAAACCTCTGTACAATAGTGTTTTGCGCATTACGTTCTGTCTAACATGACCACCTTATATGTTACACGGACACATTTCATGACTTCAAACGAAATGCTTTTACCTTTTGAGCCATAAAATGAATTCGTCGCAAATACAGAAGCAAAAAGCCATTTGTCAAGTAAAACAATAATAATTTAAACGAATTAATTAACACAGACGGACAATTCAGTACTTTCCGTTAGAGAATTGATTAAGGCGTTACAATATCATCCTAAACAAGTACAAGTACTTGCATATGATATTGTGCCGGTTGGTGTACAATAAAGAGTATAATAAATAAATAACTACAAAAACAATCATGGCTTGATTCATTCTACGCTTGACGGTAAAGAATGTGCTACCCTCCGGTGATCCTCATAAAAGACGACGTCAGAGATAATGCAGCACAGAAGGACAGCAGACTAATCATTGATACTATCTATTAAAAGACCGATTTGAATAATAGACGTTTTCAGCTTGTTACGAAGCTCAGGCACACTAAAGCTATGAAACCCTTTCATTTAACGAAAGTCTGTAACGAAATTGCATACCCGATGCAATCTCCTAAAATACTGGAGTTTTGATCACTGGGTTGCTTGTATTGAAGTTATCTGGGCATAGCTTTTCCACGTATTTAGAAGTTCAGGCTCGTTTTACACGTTGGAATACCATAAGCGCTGAGAGTGTAGTTGGAGATGAATAAGTAAATAAGCTGGTCAAGCCGTCATGTGATCAGGATCACAGAACCAGCACTCTAGGCTTCGGTGACGCTACTTGAACCGGATGCTTTTGCAAGATGAAAATAACAAGACAATGCTGTGTCTATTGGGTTCTTAATTTCTTTCTGTCTGACTCTGCTCACACCAGCGTCGCTACCTGTTCTACTCGTACAAACACAATATTCTTTGAAACTCTTTTTTAATCGCAGGGAAGGGGAGCTTTTGAGGCTCAGAGCCTGTTAATACGATTGACGCTTTGGGAAACTGTTTGATGATACTTTAATGTCTATTCTTAAGTGAAGTTGTCAACCACATGGAGTAAATTGTGCCCGCCGGCCAGCCCGAAGCCACCGGCCACTCAGTCGTTCCATTCGTGTATATACTATCCTTTATAATGTAGGTTCATAAAAGGCGATGCACGTCAAGTTAGATAAGTAGGTTTTATGTCTGAGTGGGTTTAATTGGACCGTTACCAGTATAATCGCCTTTTGTTAGGCATAATGGTCAAGCTACTTAGATTTCATCGTTATTAATGTTCTTACATAAATTGTATTTTATGTGATGCAACTATTGTATTATATTTTCTTAGTATACGCCCGCGGCTTCGCTTCCTTAGAATATTTGTATATCGCATTGATGTAGCTTAAAAAATAGATTTGCCATTTCCTTTAGTTCGACTTTTTAAAAGCTTTTTCTTACACGACGAAGGTATTATAGCCAGACGTGAACACAAATGTGTTAGTTTAGTGGGTGAACGCGACCTCTAAACGTGTGAATCAATATTTATGTAGCAGACGCGACAGGCGCCGGTGATAATGGCGTAGAATTTCGCAATAATAGCCATCATAATATTGATTGCTGACATAACTGTGACGTCATTTATGCAATGCTGAAGGATACGGAAAGTGTCGTTTTAAACCCATTTGCCGATAGCTATATTAGAGTCCAGGACGAATCTTAATAGGTAAACCTCTCTGTGGTAGGTGGCTGGCTTAGGGAGAGGACGGATCCCGCTCGGAGAGGGACGAAATGGCGCCGGGATAACTACCGCCCTAGCCACGGTGTCCAGGTCAAACATACCTGACGCTCTGCCATCGCTTAATGGCGGGAATCACGGGCGCGTCGATTGGGGAGTCTGTGATCATGTTCCAAACGACCCCCTGGAAGACGGCGGCGTACACATGGTCACATGCCACCCACAACGCGGCTTGGGGGGATCCTTTATTATCCTCTTCGAGAAGTGCCTGGAGGGGCGTTCTGCAGTTTGTTTGCAGTGTTGGCCTCCGCTAGGGGGAGGGTGACTGACGAGACTGGTGAGGAGGTAACCGCTTTACACTCATCCCCTCCAATACGTGCCTAAAGGCGGGGCAGCAATGGGCGGCTCTAGTGTTTTACGAGGACCTGGAGCTGTGGACAGCTCCAGTGGTTTTAGCCGGTAGGAGTCCAGCATAGCCCTTCGTCCTTCCCCGGGGCGAAGGAAGTTCATGAGTCCGGCGCGTGTGCGTGAAGGGGCACGCACACACAGAAATGTATCAGGAACTGCATTGGAACGCACCGGTTCTCTCCAGTGCTTCACTATAGCGGGAGGAGACATTCTCAGTCACCTTATTGGCATTTTGACAGCTTGATTGGCACACTGGCTAAGAGTTAGGATCTGGCGCAACGAATGGCGGATTCGATTCGCCCTCAAAACAAATATTTATATGGGCTACATGCTTATTTGGTGTAGGTCTGGATGTTTGTGCATATGGTAATGAGAACTGTCTTCAAGAACAGAAAAATTCAAATGCTTAATGCTACGCATTATTAAAGCAGAAACGGGACGACGAACACTATTTTCCTGAGCGCAAAACTCAATAAATTTTCCTGACATGCGAATCAAACTCAGGATGAGACGTGAAGTTAGCGAGCACTAGCCTGTTTTATATTATATTTGATTAATATAATAAAATTAGTTTAGTCCACATTTTATACGCGAAATCCTATTAAGACTGGAGTTTTTCCTTGCATTAAATTGTTAACCAGTGAAGTTCTCATTTTCTTTCTTTGAAGAGAGACAGATCATAATAACTATTAGATTTTAATGTTACGACCCTGCCTCCACAACGGTGAGGTGTGCAACCTCTAGGAGTAGGTACCTTCTCTAAGCCGAAGTGGGGGTGCACGACAAGCAGTTGCGATAGACAAGGGACTCACCTCGTTTTCTTAGAATAAATATACCTAGCATCATTGAGTTAAACAACAACATATATACATCAATGCCTAGCGTTAATAGTAATGTAGTACTTGACACAAATTACCATGGGAAGGCATGGCAGAGTAAGGAGCTCCACGAAGGCTTTAACTGGGCCCTTCATGAGCTTGATATTACCTAACTATATATCGTCCGTATCTTGGCTAGATTCAGGTGACCACTTTCGGATTTTATCTGTGCGATTATGGATGAAGTTATCATGACGAATAACTTCCGGAAGTATTTTGTGACGGACGGCACGGTTGACATTTGTCGAGCATGCCACCGTCCGAGTGAGTCAATCCGTTACATTAATTCCGTTTGTTCTCGTCTTTCTAAGAGCGGATACTTGCACGGGCATAACCTAGCAGCCAGGATTATCTACGATTAGATTGTATAGCGACAAGAATACAATCTTGTGACTCACACTAAGAAGACTATGGGGAACAAGGTGTGGTGTTCCTCCATAGAAAAGGAAGGATCCTCCCACCAGGCGGATGGTATGCCTGGCGGGCCGAAGCCCAACGGTTGTTGTTGGGCGTCTGTATATATGCAGTGTTGTACGAATACTTCACAAGTGTGATTCAGGATTGTTTGACGTCATCGGAGAGTTGCAATTTTTGTTTAAGTAGATGTCGCTGTAAGTTGTAGTTGTATGCTGGCGATTTAGGTGTCGCCACAAGACTATTATAGTTTTGATCATTGAATGGTGTAATTCAGGAACACTTACCTTCTTACTTATTTAGTGGTGTCTGTATGTGAATTGTGTAAGGATAAAAATTAAATCGATTCGCACGACCTCCAGTCTAATTGTACCTATTGAAATTACTGTAGCAACAAGGAAGAATCTATTTAGAAAGTAAGATACTGTAATTATCACAGGCGGCTGGCTAGCAAGTCGTTGCTACTATTTCATGCGTAAATAACGCTCTGTGGCAATTTATTTTATTATTCAAATACATCTTATATAAGAATTATATAAGTTAATTAGAGGAGCAACTGGTCAAGTTTTTAATGTACCTTCTGTCCACAAACCGTCCGTACGTCGGAAAGCACGATAAGTCTACGGATCCGGTTACTGCATATCCGGGCGGTACAAATTTTACAGAAGAGTTAGGATGAGTAATAAATGGTCACCAGCCTAATGCATGGCCGCGGAAAATGTAGATAATCTCTGCAGATCAATAAATTGTTCTGCAAGATTAAGCTATGAACCGTTAGCCATTTTGCCCTAAACATACAAAGTATAACTTAGTAAAAAATAATGCACGTACGGTACGTGTAGACCTAACCTTATCGGCACGTCAAGATTGAAACAACTCAATTAAATCTTAACATAAGAAATTAATGACCAAAAAATACAATAAACAGTTACATAAATTAATTAATAAAAAGTAAGTTCTAAAACTTAAACCCTACTACTGAAAAATCTCACTCTAAAAATATGAAACAAGAAAATATTGTCTGAAATTGTTACGTACATACTATTTAATATTTATCGTCTATTAAATAAACAACTTACATTTATTTTTGATGTATTTAATACATATTCATAGTAATGGTCGGATGATAACCGTGGTCATCGGGTTAGAATACTTACTTTAATTGATTTATAAATATGGGAGCGTTCCAATCGACCCCACATATTGTTTCAATCGACCCCGGTATAAGGTTAGTTGAACCACATTTTCCATCCTCTTTATGAGGTTGTCGTAGGAAAAACTGTTTAAGGTAGAGCCATAAAATACATTTAATTTAGGAGCTAGATATTATGTACACTTTTTACCAATGTAATTGTTTCTGTTGTTGTTGTTGTTAATCTGTTGATACTAATGATAACGATAATTCTGCACACGATTAAGGAAAATTGTTTCAGTTGTCCCCGGTCTACCCACGGGTCTGATAAAAATTAACGAGAATATACTGACCCACATGTCGTTGAGCGGCTGGGGCGACAACGAGGCGGGCGCGGACGACACCGCTGAGTCTTCGTCTGACGGAGCTTCCTGCAAAACAAACGTCCATATTTTATGGAGGGCGCAACTGGGGCGGTACTACAGTCCTATCTATCTGACTCGCTATTATATCTACTATGTGCGAGGATAGTTATGTTCCGCGTGAGGGGTAGGAACAGACAGTGAAATTACCAGAACGAAAAGCATTCCAACTTAAGCCTTAGATCGACATTTCATCTTTAATCAGTAGATTGCTGATGTTTATGAATCCTACTTACCATCAGGTAGACTGGTTTTTATTCATAATATATATAAATATCGTAAAACCACACCATCATGCATCTTAACATACAGGGTGTCTAGTAAATAGCACGACATACTGCAGGGGGTGAGAGCCTGGGTCAATACCTACCAAAAAAACACAATATATGTTCAGCAAAATCTTGCGGATTTACAGTAGTACAAAATTTTTCGAAATATCGAAAAACATCTACCTTGACACAGATTTTTAAGCATCTCGTAATGAAAAATTCCTTTTCTAGTTTTTTTTTCACCTCAAATTATTTGTGAATAGTTAGTTGACTTATTGATATGTTGTGATGTGATGAATAGTCTTTATTCTATTAAAAACTAAAATGTTTTTAAGAAATACAATTTTTATTTAAATTTTCTCAGTACAATTTTCTTATAGCTTAACTTTAACCTACAGTGGTGAAAAAAAATTATCCGTAAGATTTTGCTGAACATATATTGTGTTTTTCTGGTAGGTATTGACCCAAGCTCTCACCCCCTGCAGTATGTCGTGCTATTTACTGGACACCCTGTATACTTAAACAGCTAGACTGGACCGTATTGGTAGCTAATAGTCACGGCCGAGAGAATGTGTGGTTCTCGGCATTTAACAGCCCACATGTCCCAACTCGAAGGGTTTGTTAGGGCGGTTAAGGGACTCTGCAAAGAATGGGTAACCGCGTCCTCCTATCTTCTGTGTACCTATCTACTACTTAACTTTAAAAACCATACTGCGGTAGGGCAAACACTAGTCCGCCATCCCGGAGTGGTAATGATGGCAATGTGCAGAATAAAAGATAATTGAAGCTGTCATTGGGACGCCTAAAATCAACGGTGGGTGTGTCTGAGCCGCTAAAATTTATAGGGAAATATGATGGGTGATGCAGAGCTAGGAGTGCTCTCTTAATAACGGTAGTACATCAGAATGAGAGCCGTTTCGTGCAATCGCAAAGTTATTAGCTTTCTGCGCTATGTGTGGTGGGCACTGGTGGGTTCGATTCTCGCACAGTTAAAAATATTTGTATGATCTACGGATAGTTATTTCGGGTATGGGTGTTTTTACATGAAATGTATGCCAGTTAAATGTACGCACGACACAGGATCAATCCTAGTGAGGGAAAAAGTTAAAAAAAGAAATTATGAAATAAAATTGGCTTTCTTTACTGTTTGTAGCATCTTTAAACTGTACCCACGATAGAGAAATGTCAAAGTGGGTTTAAAAAAGGCTTAAGACTATCTGGTTTCCCTGAGGGTTGATACGCACTGACCGTTCGACTTATTAGTTCTTTTAGCAAAACAGTGGATAAAAATATGCCCAAATAGTTACGAATGCGACAAATAAAAACTGTATGAATAAGTATGTATAGGTACTATCACGCGCTCGCACAATGCGGAATTTGACCTTTTTCAAAGCGTGCGTGATTCGTTAAATCATTGTCTGGAATTTATATATAGGTTCCAACCTTATTACACTGGTATTATAGTATACATTGAAAGCTAATACTAACTCTATAAAAGGTTTCTTTCCGATGCTGTATGTCTGTTTTCAGATCTTCTCGGTTGGTCTTCCCTTTTTCCTGTAACAAATTAGAAACGCAGGTTAATAAAGGCAAGGAAATTAATTGCATTCGCAGTTCTATCAATATGGTTATTAACTGACCATTAGGAATATCGAGGTTCCTTGTATTTGGATTAAAAATATAGTACCACTCCATGTCCTCCTGTGGAAGGCCTCCCTCATAGATGTTTTTTTATTAAACTTTGTCCCACACTAGGATTTCTCCTGTGTCGTGGATGCGTTTACAGACATAAAATCCACACACAATAACACCCAGACCCGGAACAACTACCTGCAGATCGTACAAATATTTGTTCCGTGCGGGAATCGAACCCAGAGCGCAGCAGCAACTGCACCAACCGTGCCGTCAATTTGTCCATTGCTACATTTGTGCCCTCATTTTGGAGGGAATTTTCCAGTGCTCACCACGCTTATCAGGCGGTTTGGTTAGCGCTGAATGACTGCTGTTCCACAGAAGGGACGCTCTTCCCCGTTCCTCTAGTTCAGAGTCCCTCAGTCGCCTTTTACGATATGCACGGAAGGAGAAGGAGTAGTGCTATATTCCTAATCCCGACATCACACGAAAAATTATCGAATCTTATGTGATTCTTATAATTTATCTACTGGACCGGACAAGGGCCTGGTTTAGGCCACCCCTATACTCCAACATCCCGGCTGATATAACAGGGGTGCCAACAATGCCTTTTTAACCTTTAAAAAACAACACATTAAGCGGAAATCCGTCATAGTAGCACTTAAACGTCTAATTCATTCAAGATTGGTATTTGGTGAATTTTTCAATGCTGCAGCTCATCCCGGCTGAAACTTGTCATCTATTATAGCAACTTAAAAACATAAGACAGAATGTATGGAGAGACAAACCTTAGCCTTGTGATCAAACATGCAAATCTCTCATTATCGGCCAATCTATCAAAGTAGGTCCCTAATACCTACTTCGTCGGTCAACAAAGACCAGTACCAGTATACCCGCCCGGGGCAAACATCTGTTGTCCGTTTGACCAACCCAGGTCGTGACCGGGCCGGTGCGGTTGCAACACGGCAAGGAAAATAAAAGTGGTTTGGCTACGTATCGTGGGAGTCGATCTGTGTAATTTGAATGATACGGGCAAACTGCGAAACATTTAATGACTGCGAGTTAGCCTTTGACTTAGATTTGACTATTATTGTAGCAACTAACAAGCCGTTATTTGTATTTGCACTGGGAATTATGCACTCGATTTTAATTCAAAATTGTTGTGCTCGGAGAACGTAAAGTTGAAGAATAATGAAAGGTTTTGCGTATAGCAATAATAATCAGAAATACTTTTTATAGCATAGGCGTAACCGGAAGTGAACGACTAGGTAGGTACCTATTTGGCTCTAGTGTGATCATACGAGGACCTGGAGCCTCCCTTAGGTGCCGAAGATGACCGCTCCAGTGGTTTTAGCCGTTAGGAGTCCGGCATACCCCTTCGCCCTTCCCCGGGTCGAAGGAAGTTCATGAAGAATTTCCACTGGGCACCAATAAAAAATAAAAAGGTACCTATTTAAATCAAGCGCAACGAAATCTACAGCCAGAGCCCAGCTATGGACGAGCCTTCACTCAAGATTCTTTCAATCAATCGGAATGTAATCTTGGGCTGCGCCTGTTTTATAGTACATATTCGTTATACTAGAAGGCTTACCTACATACAGATGTACTTACCAATAAAAGGTGAGGACCATGTATGAATAAATTCGAATTAAACACATTTTAGTAGCCTGACATAAGCTATCGTGATAATATATTTTACTATAATTAAGTATTCATAAAGTTTAAGGTAGGAGTACAAGAAATTATATCCAAACAATTTCTACTTCAATGTTATAACGCCTATATGAATTTTGAAAGCAAAGTTGTGTTAAGTAGCTACTTATTCTTCTCATAAGGCGTTTAGTAATTATGTTATTTTACTATGGCAGTAGGTAAGTTGGGTAAGGTAATGATTATATTGTAATCCGATTTTTATTAAATTTAACTTTTTTAGAACGCAGGTGTTTAAAGCATTCCCACGAATGGCAGTAAAAGCCGCTCATAAGTATGCATTAAATGAACTATTGCACTTTTCTTAACATTAACATAACCACAGCTAGTTGAACCGGTTGATATCTGTTGACTCTTTATGTTATTTATAGACAGGTCAACTCAATTTTAACATAACAAGACTGCTTTATTAAAATGTACATGAATATATTTAAAGTCAATGGCTATTTACAGGTTCAATGATCCTTTGTTAGGCTCGCGTGAAACAAAGGTCCAAATCACAAAAGCCCTTAAAAACATTTTAATTTAAAGGTAATAAGGGGTAGTAATCCATAGTCTATGGCTGGACTAATACAGATTGTCCCCAGCGGGCGCAATATTTCGTGAGGTGTTAAACCTGGTCCTACACGGGCTGGAATTGGCCGGAAATATGAGTTGAGCGAGAAATTAGTTATATTATGACCGATATGATACCTACTAAGGTAATTATAAGACTGTAGGAAGTAAGTAGGAGGTAGGAAGATGTGACTGTAGGATTAGCCGGAGGATGGGCAACACTCTTCGAGTATATTAATTAAAACTCAACTGCAATCACCAACCCGCCTGCTAAGCGCAACAATTATGGCAAAACCCCCAATGAGCACACACCACAAACACAAACCGGCGGTTGAGGCGATATTTGGGGGAAGCCTATGTCCAGCTTTTCGGCTGAATGATGATGAGTACTGTATACAATCAGTTGCTGTTGTTTACTCACTGAGAATAATGCTAGATGGCGGTAGTGAAAACAGAGGAGTATCTTGAATTCAATCATCTGCTAAAACACAAATATATTTTTGCTTTAGCATATACCTTAATTATTATACAATAGTAATGTCTTAGGTTTTCGCGACTATTACACATTATAATAAAACAATTTTAAACGGATTAAATAGCGTAGCTTGTTATCCCCAGCAACGCCCTAAGCCGAGGTCCGTGTCCCGCAGGGGGCGCCCTTAGCGAAAGTTGCTTGGTTTTTAATATTAAATTTAAGCCTGGCTGGAGGCCTCTTTTGGCTTCGCCAGCAAATGACCGGTTAAGCAACCACATTTCCCAGAAATGTATGCGAGAAGCCAAACAAATAAATAATAATTACATAGCGTGTATTATTGATTTTTGTTTTTCCTGTCGTTTCGAACACTTGGTCGCAGGATGACTAAGGTGACAAGCGTCGTTACAGATTTAAAAAGTTATTTTATCTACCGTACAAAACTAACGAATGAATGTATTAAAAAACGTACGTCAAGAAAAGAGACACACATTATATAAAAACATTCAGTTACTCGGCAATTTTACGCGTTGTACAAAAAGCGTAAATATCGGTAATGGGCAGTCACGACTACACCGCGAAAAGTTAGATTCGATTCCCATCGGCGCAATACTTATTATTGTATTGAAATGTTAGCGCATTTGTGTCAATAAAACTTTTAACAGAAAAAATACCGACTTCAAAATTCTATACGACATTAAACCCCCTAAAAAGAAAAAAAATACTTTATTTACGAAGTCGAACGTGTGGTGCCGGCTCAGAATGCCACTACCCCATTTAATTCCGTGGGTGTCGTAAAAGTCAACTAAGGGATTAACCGGAGGATGGGCAGCAGCGTCCTTCGAGTACATTAACAACTCAACTGCGATCGCCAACCCGTCTGCCAAGCGTGGCGATTATGGCAAGACCCCCCGATGAGCACACAACACACCCATGTCGGTCGTTGTGGTTTTCTTTGGAGGAGGCCTGTGTCCAGCAGTGGACTTCATTCGAAATTATGATAATGATGATGAAGTCGGACGGGGCCCATAAATATAACTCGTTGGTCTGCATGAACCATGGTTGGGGCATACCTGGCCCCGCCAGTTTTATTTGGTATCCGTATCTAACACTAAAAATAATTCTGAGAATCATAGCTATTAAGACATCATCTAGGTAAGCGCAATCAAATTAAGCCAGTTTATTGCAGCTGGTTTAAAAACTACTCAATCAAATGTAATGAGTATATGGGACCAATTCGAAAGCATTCTGCACCTATTAAAGAAAGAATCGCTCAAATCGGTCTACAGATCTCGGAGTAATCGGTGTACATACATAAACAAAAAAATACTCGAATTGAGAACCTCCTCCTGTTTGAAATCGGTAAAAATAACGATCGTTTCGATTTGTTGATATGCGTGAAAATGTGTGTATATATTGTGTTTGTTTATGAGAATAAAGAAGAAAGCGTAGAGTCTATTTCGCATGAATAAGTATTACTTTCGGCTGCTATTAATGTTATTTTTAGTATTTATCTTGATTGCCTTTGGCCTGGCTGTACTGGTCTGTCATGCTCACTAGAATGTCTTGCTAGCGGTGGCGTTGTGTATCGGGTCGTTCGGTTCCCTACGATATGGTTGAGCTAAGCGATGCTGATGCATGTGTCATGCTCGTGAACGGGTGCTGTCTGTTGGGACTGGGCAGCCGTTAACTGCAACGGCAAATAAATAATTATTATTGTAGTATATTCCACCTTTACACATTGACCTACATTTTTCTCGGTATAATATTATGTTTTACAATAATTTGTGTCAATCAACATTGTAATCTCAATTATTTTAAAAGAGTTACTTGCCGGGTCTTCTCCACGAGATCAACTATTTGGAACTGTGCAACTTAGATTCTGATGTTTCGTAAGTGCCAATAAATGGTTTATTTGAAATAAAAACCTTTGACTTTATTGTAAGTAGGCCCGCTTCAGTAAAGCTTCAGGGGGATCCTTTGCAATACCGCTTTATAGTCACACCATCCGAGATATATATATATATATATATATATAGGCACGGCTATACCCTATATGAGGACCTGAAGCCCCCTTCGTTGCCGATGATGACCGCTCCAGTGATTTAAGCCGGTAGGAGTCTGGCATGCCCCTTGCCTTTCCCCAAGCAGAGGAAGTCCATGAAGAATTTCTACTGGATCAAAAACAAAAAGGTAGGCCCTATTATACATACTCTATAGACTCAATACATACCTATTTAATATGTTTAAAACTTATAGGCATGTTGTGGCATGAATTAGTATATACCTAAAGTATAGACAGCATGGTTGGCGTAGTAGCTAAGGGGCTTGCTGTGCTACGTGTCGCTGGTTCGATGGACAAATATTGGTACGAACTACAGATAGTTGTTTCGGGTACGCGTGGTGGTGCGGTGTGAGATTTATGTTTGTTATCTGTACCCACGATACAGAATAAAAAGAAAAGAGAGAAAAAAACGAATTAGGGAAACCTGTTCCATAATAATCAGTTTACGTCTGGCCTTCCGCCTTTCTAGCAACACTATAACTCTGTAAGTATAAAATTCTATTATAAAATTGTGTATTTACCTAAATCTATTTGCTCAAACACTATTTTGCACACATTTGATTGCACAAGCATATTTTAAATAAAGTACCATAACCGATTATTTGATAGTAATAATTAGATACTATTTCGCTTCTCGATTCCCTTGTGAATTGTTATTATTCGATTAGCGAAAGTCGATAGAAAGTTGTAGGAGCTCATATGATCTCTAGTTATTTGCAAGATCATGCTGCCCTGAATTGGATAGGGCTTGATTTGGTTGATTGAATGATGGTATCGATAAATTGTGTTAACCTATAATGGTAAACTGGTCTATAATAATTTGGTTGAAATAGTTTGTTCAAATATTCGTGTATTACTTATTGTAACTAAAATGTTGTGAACAAACATTTGCTGTGTGGTGCCAGCTACGAATAGCACCAATCCATCTCATCCTGTGGGTAGGAGGATGGGGAGCAGCGTCCTTCGAGTGCATTAACAACTCAACTGCGATTGCCAACGCGCCTGCCAAGAGTGGCAGTTATGGCAAAACCCTCAATGAGCGCACAACACACCCAGACCCGTCGTCGTGGACATCTTTGGGGGAGATCTGCGTCCAGTAGTGGATTTTATTCGGCTGAAGCGATGATGTTATATCCGTGTGGTGTCCGGATTAAGAATGTAGCACCACTCCATCTCCTCCCGTGGATGTCGTAAAAGGCGACTAAGGGAATCTAAACCAGAAGGATGGGCAGCAGCGTCCCTTCTGTGAAACGGTAGCCATACTGCGCTCACCAACCCGCCTGCCAAGCGTGGTGAGTATTGGCAAATACCCCCCAAAATGATGACACAGTTGTGTAAATCTATGGGGGAGGCCTTTGTTCAGCAGTGGACTTATAAATGGCCGATATGATGATGATGATGATGATGATGTTAAACAACACACGTATTATCATGACATTTGCATTTAGTGCATCTCCTACATAAATGCCGACATTTCTTGCCAAATTAAGTAAGTATCTACCCATTAGAAACTCAACAAGAATTACGAATGAGGCTCGACAGCACATCGAACAGAGCTCACGTACTTTAATGACGACAATCAGTACTCACTTTGAATCAATCGTTTAATCCGTACGACCATTTGGAATCTGACCAGAACTTTCACTACATTGTTCTTAGTAATTAGCATTCGTAATGAAAGCTGCGAAAGTCAAATATTGCTCGAACCTAATCCAATAACGAGTGATGGGCATTGCTCGATGACGCGTGTCGATAATACCGATACGTCGGAATCCGTGACCGGGTTACTTTTTATTTTATTGACTTGCGTTTTCGCTAATGAAAGTACACTGAAGCTATTTTATTTGAATAGAAGAGAAGACTCGACGCAAAAATAAAACATAACTGTCTGTCTGATACGGACAGCGGTGCGATAGGCAGCTTCAATCAACTCTAAAGTTACAACGAATGCTAGTAGGTAACACAAAGATTTTTCAAGGTTAATTTGATTATTTTCCTGTGCAACGTGAAATGTTTCACAGAGACTGGACATTCAATTACTTTTATAGGTATATCTAGATCTTAATTTATGTGTATTAACTACTTATAAAAAAAAATAAGTGAGTGACATGTTCAACAATGAACCACCTAAATTTCTAACCACCGTAACTCTTAAGTGTACATTCAAAATAAACTTTTGTCTGGAATTGTTAAGAGGTAGTTGCTTACCTTACCTATTCGGGGTTAACGGTTGAACCCCGGTTGCACAGGTGGCGGACTGCAAAACCTCTTTGCCAAAACCCTTGCAATATGACCAACATATTGCGCCGGCCCCAAGTAACTTGGGACCAGGGCAGGAAGAAGAAAATAAGGATGAGGCCACCTATCTACCAGTCTGATGCTTTCCCTTCATCATAATATCAGCTATAGGACGTCCACTCCCCCTCCGGGCCTCCCTCATAAGTTTCTACAATTAATTGTGTTGTCATATTAGAGGGAATTTTCCAATACTCACCACGCTTGGCAGGTGGGTTGGTGAGCACAGAATGGCTTTTGTACCACAGAAAGGACGCTGCTGCCCATCCCTCTGGTCCAATCTGGTTTAGAGTCACCTTTACGAACATCCACGGGAAAAGATGACGGTGTTATATTCTTTAAAATGTGGTGTTAAATCCGGACACCAAACGAACGCTTTTATCCAGGTACCACACGGAGAATACCGTATGGTGACGGCTAAGAATAGCATCACCCTATTTCATCCCGTGGGTGTCTTAAATGGCCACTATAGGCTTAGCTGAGGATGGGCAGCAGCGTTCTTCGACTACAGTTACAACTTAACTGAGATAGCCAACCCGCCTGCAAAGAATGGCGATCATGGCATAACCCCCCAATGAGCAAACAACAGACCTAGACCGGTCGCTATGGCGATCTTTGGGGGAGGTAAATGTCCAGCGGTGGACGTCACTACCTTGTCTAAATAATAGCTCCATATTATCAACTCGAATATAATGCAAAGCCTCCCGGATTTATCCAGCATACAGAATAGTGATAAAATTAATGAATTAAAATGCACTATTGACCACTTCACCTTCAAAAATCTAAAGCCATATAAGTCGACTCTAGTTGCATGATTACCACTATGGTTTCTGGATAATTACCTAAAATATGATCTATGGCTGTACTATCTTTTTTATAATAAATCACCATTCACAATTCATAACGATTGTCCCTAGTATATCGTCCAAGGTCCTTGTGCAGACACCGTTACTATCCCAAGCTATGGGCTATTTGTTCACAGCCCGTTTATTTGGCCCAGTTCCCATGCAGTACGTAGTTCGATAGCAAATTTATAGCGTGATTTACTAGTATATTGATTACGTTCGATGTAGCTGTGTACTGTTCGTTTTATAACTTTTTTTTTTTTAAAACGTTGCCCCACACGGGATTTCTCCTGTGTCGTGGGTGCGTTTACAAACACAAATTCCATACACAATACACACCCAGACCCGGAACAACTACCTGCAGATCGTACAAATATTTGTTCCGTGTGGGAATCGAACCCACGACCCGGTGTGCAGCAGTCGACTGTATCTGCCACTGCACCAACCGTGCCGTCAACATATTTTATAACATTCCTAGAACAATGGCGTGTACGCATTTGGAGTTGGGCTGGTTAATAATTTTGCGTTTTGATTTTGTATATTTAGTCATATCGGCCATACAACGTCCACTACTGAACAAAGGCCTCCCCCACAGATTTCCACAACTGTGTCATCATGAACTTATGTCATATTGGGGAGAATTTGCCAGTACTCACCACGCTTGACAGGCGGGTTGGTGAGCACAGAATGGCTACTGTTCCACAGAAAGGACGCTGCTGCCTTTTACAACCACCATTGGGGGAGATGGAGTGGTGTTGTATTCTTAATCCGGACACACGGATATATTTAGTAATAGATAAGAAATCTGACCATTGACCCGAAACATTCCTGAAACATTATATTGGATTTCCACAGGATTAAATAAATAAAAACCGGACAAGTGCGAGTTGAACTCGCGTAGAGTGGATTCCGTATTACGTTTATGTTATCTTTAGCGTGGTAGGTAGGAGGAGTGAAGGATTTCTGGCCTAGTTAAGTTGAACGACTAGTGCCAATAATTTATCCGAAGAAGAAACTTAACATTGTAGTCATAAAACATGTTATCCCATAAATTCCAACTACAACTCTTAGTTTTACGCACAATATTGAAAGATTTACCATATTATTTAAAGATCACAGTCTTCTTTTAGGTGATCTTTAAGTAAATAACTATTCTGTATTTTTATCCAAAAAAAATTGGCTTTTCGGAGATAAGTGGCGGTAAATTTTCATCTATTTTTATTTATTATAAAAATATAATTGAGACCCTCACAATAAGCCTATTTATTTGATATGTTACAGAGTAAATACAATTTCATCATCGTCATTTTGGCCAAATAACTCACACTGCTGGACACGGGCCTCCCCCAAAGATCGTCACAATGACCGTTATGGGTGTTTTGTGTGCTTCCCTAGAAGTGACCCCGTATTCAAAATTCATTTATTTACGTTACACGTCCGTTTTTGGGTCACAGAAATCCATAAGGGTACCAAATTTCAACTTAATCGGTCCAGTAGATTCGGAGCAAATTGGCTGTGACAGACGGACAGACAGGCAAAATACACGAGTGATCCCATAAGGGTTCCGTCTTTTTCATTCTGACGTACGGAACCCTAAAAAGGTTATATTGGATTGTGTTAGATATTTTTTTATAGAGGTTATGACCAAACAAAGTTTTAGTAAACAGTATAAACCTGTCACTGTTACTTTTATCAATCCAAAAAAAAAAAAAAACTACATAAAACAGGATGTCGTAAAATCTGAGTTTTATTTTACACATTACACAAACAATATTTTTATGTATTTTAGTCATGCACACGAACGCAACGTGATGCGCATTCTCAAATATTGCTGCTTAACAGGCGGAAGAGGTGCATCATAAATTAAGAAAACAAATTATATTTTTCGGCTTAGATTATTCTGTGGTGACGTGAACTTGATATTCATAACACACCACATACCTACATTTTTTATGTAATAGAATCGGCATATGATTAGCGGTCTACATAATGGTAAGTAGCAACCACAGCCGTCATCAGTGGTTTGAGTTGCAATGCCCTTTGTTCCAGTCATTTCAGTTGCCGTTACTACCCTTCACCTGGACTGCAACTTCACACATAGTTCTTATGGCAGCCCCGGGTAGAAGGCGGTGCGCACGTTAGTACGTGCTAGCGTGTGCGCAGCGCACGGCGGGGCTTGGGGGTCCTTTACAAGTGCCTGGGGAGCGACCTTTTTACAGTCGCCTTCCCTCCGCTAGGGGGGTGACTGCTTTACCATTCCATTGTTTCCATTTGTCATTCCCTCCGTGACGTGCCTAAAGGCGTAGCATCAATGGATGGCTCTAACGTGATCTTACGAGGACCTGGAGCCCCTCTTCGGTGCCGAATATGACCGCTCCAGTGATTTTAGCCGGTAGGAGTGTGTCTGTCCCTTCGCCCGTCCCCGGGGTGGAGGATCTGCATGATGAATATCCACTAGGGACCAATAAAAAGGTGACAGATAGAACTATAGCACTGCCCCAGTTGAGCCTTGAAGATATAACTTCTAGATATCAATCAATCCATCTACTCAGCCTATGGTAGTATTACAACAACGCGAGTTGCGCCACAACATTCAGTCCTCAGCCCTCCGCATCTAGTCCACTCCAGCTATCTTCTTCAGGATGGACTGACGCCCTGCTGAAACTGCCAGTGGGGTGTACATATATGTACAATGTACCTACATATGATGCGATTTATGTACATGACTTTCTCTACACTGGGGACTCGAGTAAACACGAATTATAGGTACCACATTAAAATGTTGGAAACTACGAGTAGTAACAAAGTCAGAACTTAATTAGAGGAAATCATAAATGGAGAGTAGGTACTTAAGGAAGGTAATCTGATATTTCATTATGGCGGCTCAATGTTTGACCGTTTTCTTATCGCAATCTGTGCGTGAAGTCAATCAACTGTCGTTATTATATATCCCGATGTGAACACTTTATATAAAATTTTATTTTATAATTAATATGAACTTATTTATTATTATTGACTAATAACAAGATATAATATTAAAGTTTACTTAATTACTCAATTTTATTGTTGCGTACCGGAAGACGTCAGCCGTCACTCGTCACCAACTTAGGGTGGCGCAGAAAATCAGTGCTCCTGTGTTGCAAGCAATTTGTAACATAGAAGTGTAATGCTGAGCGCTATTCCTTGATGAGACTCACTAATCTTTTCCAGTTTTAACTTTGTCATTTGTTTTTAAATTAATTTATTTTTGAAAATATTTAGTGTTTTAGCTTCGGAAATTAATAAATTGTTTTTCTTTCTTACTTAACAACATAATCAACTGAGATCACGGTTAATACAGAGCTCTTAGTGTATTTATTACATTATATCTAAACGGTGTTAAGGTTAAATAGAGGACTGTTTACGCCATAGATGTTAACAGTTATTTAGAAAATTACAAGCCACTATCAATTACTATGAATTTAATGATACAGAGCTGTAGAGCATTGGCATCGAAGATGATTTGTTGAATCCGTAGGAGTTGGGAAAGTTAACGAATAGTTTTATTAATTAACTAGCTGGGACCCGCGGCTTCACCCGCGTTTCATTTGAAAGAAATTTAGAGTACTTCGACATAGAACATATATATGTATATATTGGATTTCATGGGTTTTTTGTTTTTGCAGGGAACCCTAATTATTATTCTAAAATTAAAGTATCCTAAGTTATTCCTTATAACATCAGCTATCTTCTAGTGAAAGTCCCGTCAAAATCGGTCCAGCCGTTTCGCAGATTATATCATATTTTCTCTGTAAGTGAATTTATAATTCTTTTAAGAAAATTAATTTCTTTAACCGTTACTTAAGGCACATGAAAGTATGTACGTAACATATAACAAAAAACTATTTTAAATTTTTTTGTCTCTCTGTCTGTCCGGCTGTCTGTCTGTTTGTTCCGGGTAATCTCCGAAACGGCTGAACCGATTTTGACGGGACCTTCACTGCCAGATAGCTGATGTTATAAGGAATAACTTAGGCTAATTTTATTTAAAAAAAATTATTAGGGTTCCGCGTAAAAAAAACCTTGAAATCCAATATATTTATTCTATGTCAAGTGTCTATGACGAAGTACTCTAAATTTCTTTTAAATTAAACGCGGGTGAAACCGCGGTTCCCAGCTAGTATTTTCTAAAATTACTAATTTCTTACATTAATGCAGTAATAATATAGATACCAAGCAGTACATTCATTTTATAGGATTTTCATATGTATTTATGTATATAGACGTAAGTGACACATCTCTTAGAATATGGGCATTAAATTATATTTTAAAAGTCTTAAAGAATTTGATTTTACTGGTGAATATCTGGTAGTTTAATATCAGTTTACTAGTTGAATATTTAGATATATCATTACAATACATAATATTTTATTAATAGTAAACAGTTATCGTTATTTTTGGTCCTGTTATTTGTTCTAATTTTACTGAGTATATATTTATTTTTGTGTTTGGTTATAATTTTCTTGTTTTGTTTATGTAATTTCATTAATATTAAGGCCATAGATTTATTTTATATGATGTAAAAATCTGTTATTTTGACATTACAAACAGACACTTCAATTTTATTTATTTGTATAGATTAGCCAATACGGTGAAATGTGTGCCTGTACACGTACACTGTATATGACAGGAAAAGTCCTGGTGTGGCAATCCCCCCACTGTTACTTCTCTGAGACCTGAGGTTATGTAGGGGCAGCATGTTTTGATTAAAACGTTTAAAGAAGTAAGTTATGTCCGTATTCATTACGCTGACCGTTCTTAAATAAATAATTGATAATCCTTAACCAAATATTAAATAGTAACACAAAATACCCATCATAACAAATGCGCTATTTACATCATCATCGTAAAACTTAATCAGAGAATATAAATTTTAATTTCACCTGCAGCAATAAAATTTTGCAATGTAAGACGACAAATTAATACTTAAGACTGCATAAAACTAGTTTACCGATAATAAATCACATAATGCGAAATGCTGTAAATAACGCTATGTAATACAGACAGACGCGATAATTCACCTTTATCGTAACTCGGTATAAATCCAACACTATCGACGGGATCGATCTTGTAATAAATCGAAAGTTATCGATTAAGGCGCCGCACCAGTCGTGAGCAGGGGTGCAATTCTCTAAGCTAAAACATTTATACATCCTTGAATACAGAATTGAAATAATGGTTTAAAACAAATTTGCTAACCGCCAAGTCTAGTCCTCATGGCTTACCTTCTGCAACGTGTCCTTGAATAGCTTCAATCATGTGTTAACGAATACCAAATTGGTTTGACACCGTTATTTCGATTCTGAATTCGAGGATTTATAGATGTTTGAGCTTAAGGAATTGCATCCCAGGTCCTAGGTTTAGATTGTCATCTGATAAGTGCGAGAAATTGAACAAGTTGTTCATATATTAACAATTATTTTGCTATTTTTACATAATCGATAATTTGTACACACATAAATGTTTCTAAGATTCATGTATAAAACTTCCATTAGTTATGTAATAGAAAACAACATAATTGCTAGCGGGCTGGCTAGCAAGGCAGCGGAAAAAATCCATAAAGAAAATTAAACAAACGATTTTGACTTCTTTGGTAAGTTTCGCACACTTAACTTGACACTGGCAAAATGGAAAACAATTGCCATGAAAATAAAAAAAGTTTCGCACACAACACAATTAAGAGAGAAATATTGAAATAATTTATTTTTACGTCAAAACCGGCACAATCGACTATAATTAAGTATCTACACTAACAGAAATCTTCCACTGATTAGATAAATTGGATGTGTAATCAAATTTTTATTTTTGTATTTATTTGATTATTGGACATACCAATATTTAATACAATAATCAATCACAACTAAAAAGGCTATGACAGTATTATTTCATGAGTATGAAAGTATCGATGTCTTTATAATACACCGAGATTATTAAAATAAAAATAAAGCGTTGAATAGAATAGAAATAGAATTGAATATGGCACTTATCAAACATCACATTTTGGACAAAGATATTGCAGGAGCGGCGTGAAGCACACGTTAAAAAAATTTGATCAAATCTTGGACATAAAAATTAGACAAAGTAACTGAATGAGTGCATATCGCAACCACCCTAACTTCATAAGCCGTAGACGTATCTCTGTCTATGTATCACTATAACTGGTCGCGCACTACATGCACATATTTTCATTTTCTATTGATTTCCTGTTTCTACATTTACTGTAAAAAGGACGCCCCCCCCCCCCCCCCCCAGGCACTTCTCGGGGAGGATTGTAAATAATCCCCCAAAGCCTCGGTTTGCAACTCTACATTCACCTAAACTCTTAACACATACACAAACCACCCCGTAAGTGTCAGTTGTTATCGAATCTTATTCGCATTTTACGACACCCATTGCAGGTCTATTCTTTACCGGGAACCAAACGCAACAAATTACTGCCAGTACGTCATAAATAAACCAAATGTAATCTAAGACTGTGTGTTACATATGTTCATGGTGGTGGCTGTATAAATCGCCTTTCTATACGAATAGTTTGATAACAAGTGAGTAACACTCATAAACGTGAAAGTTACTCACGAAAGCAATAACTTAAAAAGCTAACAGTGAAAAAGAAAAGGTGGCTCTATCCTGACCATAATTCACATGTATATTTTATCACTGTATACCAAAACGTACCGTTTCTAATGTAAACAGATAAAGACAAAACATGAGAAAGCATGACCTTAACTGTGAGCCGACCCTCCGTTTGTAAGACCGTAATGACGGTCATTACTAAAGGAATAACTTATAATGGTGTTTTATAGTGAGGTCTTAAGTTGGGAGATATGGAGATGGGTTGAGTTCAGCGCGAATTCTCTTTTATGTCTTCTACCAATTGAAAACGGATGTCACGAAGTGGTAATTTGAGTTTAGGAAAAAGAAATGAGTCGGCTGGAGCCATATCTGGTGAATATGGTGGTTGCTCGATGGTATTTGTTGAGTGTTTGGTCAAAAATTCGTTCACAATGATGGCCGTGTGTGAAGGCGCATTATCGTGGTGCAAAATTCAAGAATTTTCTTTCCACAAATCTGGCCTTTTTCTTCTTAAATGCCGCATCATCATATCGGCCATATATACGTGCACTGCTGAACAAAGGCCTCCCCCATAGATTTTCACAACTGTGTCATCATTTTGGGGGATATTACGCATAACGCTCAAATAATATTCTTTATTTACCGTTTGACCTTCCGGCAAGAATTCCGAGTACACAACACCGCGATAGTCAAAGAAAACAGTCAACATGACTTTGACTTTTGATCGACTTTGGCGTGGTTTTTTCGGTTTCGGTTCAGCTGGAAGGCGCCACTCCGAAGCTTGTTGACTAGTTTGCATGTCAAACTCGTAAACCCACGTCTCGTCGCCGGTAACAATGCGTTTCATGAATGTTGGGTCGGAATTGACTCGTTCTAGCATGTCCTCAGCGACTCTCATGCGATTGAGTTTTAGAAGAAAATTCAGGTATTTTGGGACTACCCGAACGGTAACAGGTTTCATACCCAAATGATTAGTTCAAATGGTACGGATCGACTCGTGAGATACAGAAAGTTCGGCGGCTATCTCTCTCAAAGTTGAATGAGGATTTTCAGTCACTATTTCCTTCACTTTTGCGATGTTTACTTCAGTTGCAGACCTACCAGAGCGAAGCAAATCTTCCATCACATCTCGACCGCTTTGTACCACTCACAAGCAAGTGTTTTTGTCTCTTCCCTTGAATGTCGTAAAAGGCGACTGAGGGACTTTAAACCAGAGGTATGGGCAGCAGCGTCCCTCCTGTGGAACAGTAGCTATACTGTGATTACCAACCTGCCAGCCAAGCGTGGTGAGTACTGGCTAATTTCACACAATTGAATGGAAATCCGTGGGGGAGGCCTTTGTTCAGCAGTGACTACCTTTGGCTGATATGATGATGTTGATGATGATGAATATTTAAGACCCACTAAATTATTTTCGGAAGGATAGCGGGCGTCTCAAATAGTTTAGCGGGATTTAAATATTGAATGGCGTTTTAGTATTCAGCCGTTATATAATAATGTTACAATAATAATGAAAAAATTATAATGGAATGTTGGCTTGCCGCACATCCTGCAATCTTCCCTTATAAAACACACAACTATGCCAAGTACAACGCAAGCCGTAAAAGTCGAGTTAGGAGGAGAGACATTGTAATAGATAGTAGAAGATAAGTAATGGGTTGGGAACTTGCCTCTACACGCAATGCAACCAATAATAAAGGATACGTTGTCAGCCCATCGCGGGCCACTGCTAGGACCACCACATACCGATTAAGGATATACAATTTATTTAATCATGTATTCAGAGAGAGCTATGCTTGATGCTCTACGAGATCGAATCAGAAATGAGGAGATCCGTAGAAGAACTAAAGTTGCCGACATAGCTGAAAGGATTAGTAAATTGAAGTGGCAATGTGCCCCGCCCATTGCTCGTAGCACTGATGGCCGTTGGGGCAAAAAGGTTTTCGAATGGATACCGCGAACCAGAAAACGCAGCAGGGACGACCTCCAACGAGGTGGACAGACGACCTGGTGCAGGCCGCTGGGAATCGTTTGGATGAGAGCGGCATGTAACCGCTCGTTGTGGAAATCTAAAGGGAAGGCCTTTGGCTGATATGATGATGATGTATTCAGTAATTAAGTTCTAATTGTAGCATACACTATTACACGTCATGTTGAAACAAAGGAGAGCGTTTCGCTACATGGCAACCTTTGAGAAAAAGTGCCGAGAGAAAGTTAGGGAAGGGTCTTTTGTGATTATTTTTCTTTTTTTTCATCATTATTTTACAAACCAGCGTTTATAAATTATTTAAAACAGATGTTTATACATTTAACAACCTTTTGAAGCCATAATATAACCTTCAAACGATTAGGTAAAATTGGTTTCCAGGGAAGTCACATTTGCAGAAAAGACTGCTTATTAAATTACAAAAAAAATGTATACGAATTCTTGCTAATGTAGGAGGAATGGATAGTTGCCGGCCATACTTTCGTAATTTAGGCATCCTTACTCTAACATCACTGTACATTCTCGAAATCTGTTTATTTGTCAAAAAACACAAACATCTGTACTCCCAGAGAAAAGATCAATATTCACAATCACGTAATTTAAGACATCAAAATAATCTGTCCCTTCCCATCTCAAGTCTAACAATATTCCACTCTGGCCCGTATTCAATGTCTATAAAAATATGTAATAAAATACCCCAGGAAATAAAAGACACGTTAAATTACAACGTCTTTAAAGTAAAATTAAATAAATACTTAAAGCAAAAATCCTATTACACTTTGCAAGAGTTTTTTGAAGACAAGATAAAATTTGTATCTTGTGATTAAACAAATTATATACGTACTAAGTAAATAATATTTATGTAATATAATAAGAATGGTCAGATTTCGCTTTATTAATAATATAATATTAAAATCTACAAGATGTATCAAAAATTTATAATTAATATAAATAACCGCTTAATAATCGCCTTAACCTTTAATAAGTATGTATTAATCTCTGCCTTTTAATATTTTAAGCAAACAAAAATACTATTGTTATTGTATAGTAAAATTTCTGCGCCCTAACAGGGTTTCATATTGATACGCATCTAATTTTCTGTTAGCTTATGAACATATGAATACAATAAAGATTTGAGTTTGAGTTTGAGAATTAATGCTACAGTTACCTATTAACAAAGCATAAGCTAAAAGTACTTCAATCATGTCAATTATAACGAATGAAATTAGAGAGTGCCTGAGGGTCACAGTGTTTAGTTTAAAAGTCATTATTATCAGTGCAGAAGTGAATCAGGAGAAATGACTGACTCTCATTACTATCATCAGCATGTAGCCGTTACGAGTTAGATGCCTATCGTCAACATTTATTTGCTTTTACACATAAAATCAATGCTACTCTTGATATCTTTTGTTTTGATTTAATTTTTTTAATTGTGTCCAGTGGATATTCTTCATGAACTTGGATTTTCCTTCGCCCCGGGGAAGGGCGAAGGGTTATGCCGATCTCCTACCGGCTAAAACCACTGGAGCGGTCATCTTCGGCACCTAAGGTGACCAAGTACAATTTATACAATTGTATTTAGGTATCAAGAGTAGCGTTGATTTTATGTTATAAAACTTATATTACTACTATACTTAAGATACTTGAATCTAAATAAACAAACACGAAGCTCGCAATAAAATATACTAACCATTAAATCAGACAACTGACATCATAATCTAAGAAAACAAAATATCTCAGACAAAACGGTGCGATCGAGATAACGAGTTTCATAAAAAGCTGGGTCGCCGCCGAAACCTTTGACATTCACCGATGCGCATGCACCGGGCGGACCGACTTTCACCGCCGCTGCATTCATGTTCTGTATCGATTACATTCGATTATTTGATTAATCGATTATACAATCCATTGAGCGCGCAATGTTTTTTAACGATTAATTATTATAAGGATCGAGCCTACATTGGTCGTGTACTATGCGAATGGGAGCAAATAGTTCATGTTGTTTTATATAGTAGTGGAAACAAGGTGCTTATATTTTTTATTGCATTTTTAAATTGACATCAACTTCAAAATTAATAACCCTTTTTATTTTTAACAAAAAAATACCGGCTTAAAAACCCTACACGATATAAAATTATTAAAACTACTAAAAAGGAAAAACTTTATTTATGAAGTCGGGCGGGGCCAGGTATAAAATGTAACTTTTCGTTGGTCTGCATGAACTATGGTTGGGGTTAATATTTTATATCTTGTAGGGTTTTTGAAGTTGGTATTTTTGTTTTTGGTAAAAAGTTTTATTTATTTCTTTTTAGTGTAAATAAATGTAAGAACTTTTCCAATTTGGTATCAGTATTTAACACAAAAAATAAGAATAACTCAAATCGGTTCTCTGATCTGAGAGAAATCGAAACTATTAAGACATCAAGATAAGCGCAGTCAAATTAACCTGTTTATTCAAGGTGGTAAAAAAACTACTCAATCAAATGTAATGAAATTTATATGGAACCAACCCGAAAGCTATTTTAAAATTAAAGTATTATTATTAGGTTATTCCTCAAATCGGTCTACAAATCTCGGAGTAATCGGTGTACATACTCGTACATAAAAAACTCCTTTCTGAAGTCGGTTAAAAAAACTCATCGCATTGAGAACCTACTCCTTTTTGAAGTCGGTTAAAAACTGCAGTAAAAGAATGTATTCATCATCTGATGATGATGATGCCAGCGAAAGGACGTCCACTACAGAACAAAAGCCTTCCCCATATATTTTCACAACTGTGTCGTCATTTTGGGGGGAAAGAAAACCCTAGACCTTATTGATTAGTATAAAATTCTTCGAAATTTACATAGGTATTCGACATTTAGTAATTTCTTAAATCCCGGGATGATAAGGCCTTAATTATCCTATGTTACATACTTCCTCGAAGTTTAGGTAAATATACACTACCTATGCCGATCTTTTTTTTTTTAAACTTTGCCCCATACTAGGATTTCTCCTGTGTCGTGGGTACGTTTACAAACACAAATTCCACACACAATAACACCCAGACCCGGAACAACTACATGCAGATCGTACAAATATTTGTTCCGTGCGGGAATCGAACCCACGATCCGGTGCGCAGCAGCCGACTGTATCAAGCCACTGCACCAACCTCTGATTATAATATATATTATTGAACAAACGCACATACTAAATATAAAAAAACTATCAATACGTCTTAGGCGCGTCTAATGAAGATGACACACCCACACAAACGCCATCGAACCGATAACGAATTAGAGATAAAAATTATAATACAGTTCTCATACAAATCACAATAAAAGTAGGTTCGTAAACTTGTGACCCCTGCATGTAGACGCTTTGGGAAAGTGGGCATAAGTGGAACGGCGGACCACTTTGCCGAGTCCCGTGTGGGTGGGACACCTGTGCGATGACCATTTCATGTGTTGTCTCTGTGTTCTTGTAAGGTTTACGTTGTTGATTCCTCATGTTTTGCCTTTTCTTGATATTAAATTAAACTAAGATAAAAAATGCTGTTAGAAAAATATGTCAGAATGTATTTCTGTTGATGTTAAAGTAAAAATGCATCACATTATTTACTTGTAGTGGAGAAACAAACAGATGTAGATACTTACCATGTGATGCCGGCTAAGAAAAGCACGACCCCATCTCATCTCGTGGGTGTTTTAAAAGTCATCAATAACTCGATTCGTTGGAAGATGGCCAGCAGCGTCCTTCGAGTACATTTACAACTCAACTGCGAACCCGCCTGCTAAGCGGTACCATCATGGCAAAACCCTCAATATAAACCCTAATCGGTCGTTGTAGCGATTTTTGGGAAGACCTTTGCCCAACAGTGGAGAGCTGTCTTCGGCTGAAATAAAGTCTAATTTATTCCTTATTTTTGTAACAATAAAGTGTATATATGGTTTTTCATTTTAACTCTGGAGTAGTCTATAAATAAATACGTTATATTTATATAATAATTTGATCTAAAAATGGGTAAAAGCTTCTTTTTTTGTACATAATTGTCAACGATACCAAAACCGTGCACGCAGGCTCCAAGCTTTGCCGGTTATCGTACATGATAAATTAACGCAAAAACCTGATGCACGTGAGAATGTCCGTACTTCCGGTGGCACATTTACTTCTTGTCGCTAATTTCAGTGAATAGTGACATGTTTCATAATATTAGTCTTAGATATAATATATGGATAAGAGTTAATACTTGACTATATGCAGATTATTTGATTGTATAATTTTCTGTACATTGAAAGGAAAAATAAACTAGGTATAAGAGTATTATTAACATGTGTGACCTCTTTACTGTAATTCTTTTGTTATTACTTTTGATTAGGATAGGTACTTACGAGTATTCTTTATGCCATCTCATAGTTTTATAAAAGTAACGTATAAGAAGGTAGTTAATTGCTATAAATGATTCAAACAACAACTTCGTCATTTCGGCCGAATAAGGTCCACTGCTGGACACAGGCCTCCCCCAAAGATCACCACAACGACCGATATGGGTGTGTTGTGGGCTCATTGGGAGGTTTTGCCATAATCGCCTCGCTTGGCAGACGGGTTGGCAATCGCAGTTCAGTTGTTAATGTACTCGAAGGGACGCTGCTGCCCATCCTCCGGATATTATCACTTAGTCGACTTGTACGACACCCACGGGAGGAGATGGGGTGGTGGTATTCTGAGCCGGCACCACACGGCAAAAACAACAACTTATTCAGAAAAAACTTACCATTCATCAAATTCACCGTCTTAACGCCGCCGAACCCAAAAAGTAGAAGTATTCCCTAAAAAAAGATGTGTTACATGATATCAAACACGAGAAAAAAAAGGAACACATAGTTCACTGAATGGACCCGAAAGAGAAACCGGTTCAAAGGAATGAATGTAGACGACCAAAAAGGTTCACGACGCGGTATTTTTTTGGAGTTACCTGTATCAAATACTACCAAACTGCTGCTGCTTACCAGTTAAGCCTTATGTACCACGCAGTAAGACTTATAATTATTACAAGAGCTTGTAGAAGCAAAGTGGTCGATGTAATATTTGATATTTTATGAATGAAAATAAATATTAGGTCGGATTAATTTTGGCCAGAATTTTAACCAGGATAATGTATGTTACCATGCTTCTAAAATCAATGTTGTTTCTTTGTGATTTTCTTGACCATGTGCCAGAAAAATTGTGTTAACCCATTGTGTGTTTAGATCGACCGTATAAAGCTCTAGAGGCGCAAGTGCCGCAATGGTCACTTCCCTCGGATAAGAAGATACGAGGCAGGAGATGAACAATATATCTGCTAACATGACAATTATTGTCATGTTAGCAGATATGAAACTCATGGAAAACCTAGAAGTACATTATGTTCCAATCTTTCAGGCACAAGCTCGTATTCAATATAGATGACGAAAGTTTTGTAAAAAACATAAGCTTTAACGAATCGATTAACGCCGAATTTGTCGAGTTTGCATGACACGCATTCTGAAATTAGCACCTGCATTGGAAGTTTTATACCTGTGCAAAATCTATTGCATATGTGTTGCAAGTTGCAACGCAAAATTTACGACTTTCCTTATGAAGCTTATTACATAATTACTGTTAACATTTTACCGATTCTATACTTTGATTATAGGTTATTGATTGATGATATAACTGAACTGCGCCAATTGAATAAAAGTTATTAACGTTTGATAATAACTTCGTGGCACTGATGAAGAAGAACTTTATGATATTATACTGACTTCAATAAATCACAGTTACATAGTAATGTGGAGGAAATTGGAATCGACTGATGGTAGTGGAGTGACGATCTTCGCAGGGCTGGCACGAGTTGGATGAGAAAAGCTGAGGATCGTTTTCACTGGCGTGGTATTGGAGAGGCCTGTGTCCAGCAGTGGACTGTTATGGGCTGTCGATGACTGTTGATAAGTATCTTTTACAAAAGTTGGGTTGGGTAGGCACCACCGTAGTGCCAGATATTAAGCTGCTAAGCAGCAGTGTTTAAACTTTGAACATTACTGTACTCCGGTTTGAAGAACACTGAAGCTAGTGAAATTACTGAGCTGTGACTAAATGACTAATGTCTCGAGGTGATGAGCGCAGTGTGGTACTACGCAGAACGCGTCCTAGCATGGGCATGCGTGTCGCTTACCTCCAGGCGAATAGCTAGCTGGTCTCAGTCATAAGGCTGTATAAAAAAAGTTGTTGTTGTTCTTAGGGTCCTTCCTGAAATGTCACATCATAACAAATCTCAACTGTCTACTTCTGACCATGTGCACTCACTTCACTATCTATCACGACAAATTTGACTTAAATAATTACGGCGCTATATTTGTATTTATTCTGTGTGGTGTGCGGATTAAGAATAAAGCTCCACTTGACATACACTCCCTCCTCCCGTGGATGTCGTAAAAGGCGACTAAGGGACTCTAAACCAAGGGGATGGGCAGCAGCGTCCCTTCTGTGAAACAGCAACTCCTCAGCGCTCACCAACCCGCCTGCCAAGCGTGGTGAGTATGGCAAGTTCCGCCTAAAATGACGATACACGGTATATAATCGGTCGTTTAAGGGGGAGGCCTTTGTTCAGCAGTGGATGTCTTTTCGCTGATATGATGCCACATATGATATGTATCCACATTGTAGACTCCTTTCCTTTCATGTGGTGACGGATCAAGAATATCCGGATAAAGAGAGGTGGCGCGAGACCTGCCAGGATATAGCCCGAACATGGAATATTCTTCTTTACCAGAAGCCGATTTAGTGACATGGATTCATTCATCAATCATTTGAGTTCTGAGCAAAGGACATAACCCAATAGTCTACTTCATGTAACTCGTATAACCCGATCATGGGCAGGTACTCCCCGGTCATTAAGGGTAAGTACTCGCCGAGCGGAAATGTGCGTGGACGTGTAAAAACGTCGCAATTGCCGATATCCGACGCCATTAATGGGTAGACGCGAAGTCTAGTCTAGGATTTAGATGTAATAATTTTAGTTTAGTGTCATTATATAACTGCCGTGGCTAAAAAAGCACCAACCCATCTCATCCTCATCTCAATCGTAAAAGGTGACTAGGAATAGCCGGAGGATGGGCAGCAGCGTCCTTCGATTACATCTCAACTCAACTGCGATCGCCAACCCGCCTGCCAATCGTGGCGATTATAGCAAAACCCCCCAATGAGTACAAAATACACCCATATCGGTTGTTCTAGTGATCTTTGGGGGAAGCCTGTGTCCAGCAGTGGACTTTATTCGGCTGAAATGATGAATTAATGAGGATGATTTAATCGGTGAGATAGACATAGAATTCATTATGGCTCTGAATAAATGTAATGCGTTAAAATATAAATGATTTAATAAAGATAATATTCAAGGTTAAGCGAAACCGGTTTTGTTTTTACATGTCAATATTATTTATTATTTCTTCAAATACTAAAGTACTTGTTTTTTTAAATGCATTAAAACGAGACGCGCTTAGTTATTTTTCCTGTTGCACAAACATTAATCCAAATTTCTCAGTTACTTCTTAGTATTTCGTTGCTCAAAACTGTAGGTGCAGACTGCGCCTTATATTCGGTGTACCGTTGGTCCGGACCGGTCTGGACGGTATGGTCCGGTCTGTGATGGATCACCGTTGTGACGTTGAAACACCATTCGAATGTCACACGTATAAAATCTGGGTGAATCGTAATTTTCACAAATCAAAAGATTTGCATTTACATACATTGATTTTTGAAGTGAAAACTTCTTTTAGCGCGGTACGCATATTTTTAGATGAGATAAAATCTCTGAACTCGCGACACCGTTACGAGACGCAGCTATAGTGTGTGCATATATGCATTTACATATAGCAGACCGCGAACGCGACTAGATAATTTAAAAAAAATAAGTTTTCACTTCTGTCGGCACTCCCGAAGTGCAACCCGTATTTTTTTACAATTTTTACGTAATTACCTTAATATTTTTCGGACATTTTAGGCATAAATACATTTAATTCCTAACTCTAATCTATAGTATTTTTCAAATTATTCTTATATCGCAAATATGAGATATCAATGAAGACTGCAAATAATTTTGTATTGCCAACATGTTGCAAGCGACTTATATTGGACATTGATTCAAGTTCCTATATTCTACTATAACTAAAAACGAGCTCTACAAATCTGTCAACCATATGAAGCTTTTTATAAATACCATAAAATTGTCTAGTACGTTAAAATGTAAAGCTTAGAATACTGGCTAATCCATAAACGAGGGCTAAATTAAAAATCAATCTTATTTACTTATGCTTAATGTACAAGTGTACAAAGGCGGTCTTATTGCCGTAGGCATTTTCTACCAGACAACCTTTACGTGATGCAGAGAACAACAAGGTATCTACCTTACCTACTCTACCACCAATAAAATATGACAGGCAAGATGTGAACACATAAAAACAAAAGTGTAATAATAATATATAAACTTGTGTGTATTTTGTATTAAATGTGATCGTAACACAACAACGGATGAATTTCATAATCTTAAATCTGAAGATTTAAAATAAGATTTACTTTTTAATTTGGACCGTAAATCTGGAAGAAAATATAAGTGCAGAAGATTAAACATCAGAAACCTTAGCACAGCGACACTGCGACACGATTACTCTACGGTACGTCTGTTCCCACATCTCGAATCTGTACCGTTTGCCTCTGCGCACGCGTCATACGGGTATATTGCTATCTTCAACTACCTTTTATCTAAGAGTTTATAGTATAGTAATTCCGTTCATATTGGGATTTTAAATAAATTGAACGAACACACGTGTGAAAATGCTTGTCATAACTTTCTTGATGAGTAAAAAAGCTCCGGGCTAGTTAATAAACTCAAACACTGTTAAAATTGATTGGAACTTAAATTATGCTTTTTTTTCAATGAATTCAATTCATAAGGTTGATATTTTAAATTATTTAGAGTTGAAGCTTTCCAAGGGGCGCTCAGAACCATTCGCAAAACAAATATCAATTCTTTGATTTAGCATAAAAAACGAATTTAAGAACGGGGCCACTGCGATTTTTTTGTAAACAAAACAAGTTGTCACATGATTGTAATATTTCAAAAAACTTCTCAAACTTTCATCGCTCAGTAGATTAGGTCAAGTTTTATAGTTTCGCTCGCTGTTGATACAACACATGGTTTAGGTTCACAATACTACAATAAATAACCCGTGCCAGCTCTTTCAAAGCTTTGTTGTCATCTCTGGCCAACTAGGATCTGATAACTATGACATGAATGTGGGTTCTGACTAATGTTTTAAATGCTATTTGTTCAGCTCTATGCTCTGTTTATACGACTTTCTTTACTTTTTAATTTTCTGTCATTTCGTAATGTCTTTAAAAACAAAACAACAAAACAATTTTAAATGGAATACATCGCGTATATTATAGATTTTTGTTTTTCCCGACGTTTCGAATACTTTGCAGCATTCGTGGTCGCAGGACGAATAAGGTGACAGGCGTCGTTATAGATTTAAAAAAGTTATTTTATTTTATCAACCGTACAATATTCTAGTCAAAAGTTATTTCGATGCACGCAGTAATCACCCAGTGCCTTGATGTTTTTAGTGTGGTATGTTGTTTGGAACTATATTATTTTAATAACAGACTTCCACTGGTGGCACCTGCCAATCATTTTCTCTTTTAAAATTAGGATGTTTTTTCAGTTTCAACACCTTCGTTCTCTTTTTTCTCTTCGTATGGTTGATGGCCAACTTTGTGTCGGAGTTGTTCAAGCCGCCCGAAGGCCTCCGATTTTGCTTATTAAACGACCGTCTAACAACAACCGGGACCAACAATTTTACGTGCCCTCCGAAGCACGGAGACGCTCAATTCAAATACCACTATGCGGTCACCCATCCATAGGCTGACCGCGTCGAGCGTTGCTTAACCTCTCCGGTTTACCGGTCAATGAGTGAAACTGGCTTTGAACGCCTGTAAATTGTGACTATGATACATTGCAACTAAACTGCTTTATATGCTTTTCTTTCAGCATAGTTCAGCGTCAGTAGGAAACAAGGTCGAAATGAGCGCAAACGCAGATATCGAATTATTCGCGAAAGTAAAAAAAAAACTAGAAGAAACGCACGTGTGATCAATGTTTAACATATTGCATTCGTTGTGGGCACGTAAAACCTCATTGCTGACTTAGAATAATTGCACTTAATTTAATTAAACTATACTGATACTTACTTATACTTGCATTATTATATTATTTCTATTTTTGGTGAACATCAAAGTCGATTTATTATTATTATTTAATTTTTCAGTCCTACACGCAGAGGCTATATAGATAATGTTTATCTCAAATGTATCTCTAACCGGGGACTCTCCATGGCTACACTAAAAAAATTCAGGCTCGGATCGCCCTCAGAGGTAAACTATTTTTTATTACTTATTTTTTAGATTTGGAACCTAAGGTGTTTTTATAAGTGTAGTAAAAAAAAAATGAAAATAGAATATGCACGAAGTGTACGTTTTATTTCATAAATAAGTAAATACGTAACGTACATTGATATTATAAATAAAACGTACTATTTCGGTTTATTTTCAATTACGCGGTTTTGCAGTGCAATAATGTTCGTGTATGCGTGTCTTTATATAAAATGTCATTGGTTGGAACCCACAACGATAAAGTATATTCCAATGAGTGTTATATGAACTAAAATCTCGGAATATACGGAACCAATGGCGTTTACCTTTTCACCTTTTAATAAAATTTTGTGGCAGACGGTGTCTCGCCTCTCACAATATGTTTATTTTTGTTTAAAAAAAATGTTGCCCCACACTAGGATTTCTCCTGTATCGTGGGTGAGTTTTACAGACACAAATTCCACACACAATACACCCAGACCCGGAACAACCTGCAGATCATACAAATATTTGTTCCGTGCGGGAATCGAACCCACGATCCAGACGACGACATCAGACACTGCACCAACCGTGTCGTCTAGATGGGAATATATAAATGGATTATTATTATTCAGGTAACGATTACTTGGCCTATCTAATCGAAACTTTACACTAAAGAGATTTTTCCTATGTGAACGAATAAAATGCAATCTAAAGCAGAATGATTACTACGATTCTGCCTACCTACTAATATATGCCAAGCACATCACCAGCGCTCGTAAGATCACGTTCGAAATAGTTGAAAAATAAACTATTCTAATGACGTTACGTAAACTAATTGTAGTCGATTCAGTCTTGTTACGAGTATATGAACAATCGATGGACGTAGAAAGGAGGTCGTTACTTCTCCGATGACTGATATCGGAATCAATCGACTGTGTTTGTTAATACTGTTTTTTTAACTGTTCGTTTTAATTTAATTCATCATCATCATATCAGCCAAAGGACGTCCACTGCTGTACAAAGATATAGATAAATAGATAGATTTCCACAACAGGCAGTTACATGTCGCCCGAATCCAACGACTCCCAGCGACCTTTACCAGGTCGTATGTCCATCTCGTTGGAGATCGTCCCACGCTGCGTTTTCCAGTGCGCGGTATCCACTCTAGATTTTTTTTACCCCAACGACCATCAGTTCTAGGAGCAATGTGCCCAATGTGGCAATCCACTTCAGTTTACCAATCCTTTCAGCTATGTCGGCAACTTTAGTTCTTCTAATTTCTGATTCGATCTCGTAGAGTTGTTTTAATTCACAGTATAATATTAATTGCTAGCTGACATGATCTATAAAAAATGACAACAGTATTTTGTTCATAATTGTTGCGTGGGAACCTAGCTGTAGTCATTGGTTGACTACAGTTCGTAAATGGGCTAACTCGACTGGATAAGTACCACGTCGTCACAGAATACGTGTAGCAATATTGTTCGTAAAGAAAGAATGAAAGAAACCATTTATTTTTGCACCAATAACGACACACACAACTTAAATTAACATTATATTTTTTAAGACACAAGAACTACCTAAGTGCAATAAACTGGCAACACAGAATTATTACATGGTCTAAAGACTCAGGGTGAGATTCAGAAACGAGTCTAAGCAAAGTTCACGCTTCCATCTGTCAAAATTAGGGGCGTAAGTAGTGCATTTTGACATATGGAAGCGTAAGTTCACGCTTAGACTCACCCGCAGAATCCAGGCCAAAAATAATAACGTATTTTTTTACAGAAATAATGTAAAATACATCAAAACAATATGGTAATGGTAGAAACAGCGCTGCTGCGTTTCGTGTGGTGAGTGACGAATACCGGAAGCCAAACCCGTAAAAATATGGCAGACATACGATACGCCATATCGCCTTAAAGGTAAAAAGTGTGTGTCTGCCCTAAAGGTTGGCCTCTATCGCTGCAGATTTTTGTGGGCGGCGCGGCGGCAGCGGTGTCCCCATAGGCGACCCAAATGCTCGTTAGCCGTCCTCATAAAAGAAAATATTTATCAATTCTTTCTATTATTTATCAGGTGTGGTTATTTTAGAAATGTTGAAGTTTTATACATTTTAGCATAATGTTCTATTTACGTACACATTGACCTTCTTAATAAATGTAGGGGTTTTCAGTTTATACTATTAAATCCCATTAAATATTTACCTGACAGTTTTAAATCTCACTTTTTAACCATTTATAATTTATTCCAACTACCTATGTTATTCCAAATATAATCCAATAACAAAAAAGTAATGATACAGGAATGTACCGTATCCTATCAAAAACTGGTCAAAGATGCCTGTAGATTCAAGACATGCATTAGTTAGGTAGGATTGGTTGATGTTACGAAGTACATTATTATTCTCATAATAACAACTATAAGTATCAGACTCCTACGAGCACCAGAGCAATAAATCCTCTCAGTTGCCACAACTGAATCGATACCAATTTGGAGTCGAATAATTTGGAGGCACAGAATCAAGTAACCGGTGCGGGGTGCCCGATATATCGGCCCATCTCACGCGCAAGCCGGGACCGTTATATAAACCGCTCACGACTCTCGATAATGCAATCGATTCCAATACTCGTTTATGTTCTATTAATTTTTGATTACTTTGAAAGCCAGTGATTTACAATTGGAAAATTATTTCAGATATGATATTTTGGTTTGTAACACATTCAGGTACTGTCCGAAACTGTATCAATATCATAATAGTAAAATTAAATCGACGTTTCAATTTTATTAAGTACATATAAAAGCATAAATTGTAAACTAAATGTGAAAATTTACTAGAGGTAGGTTTTTAAATTTAAAACTAAATCAATAAATTGACAAGTTACAGACAGGCGGACAATTACGTGTATTATAAAATATGTTGCAACAATAAAAATGATTAATAACTACTAATTAAGTTCAATAAAAATTTAAACACCAATGAACGGCACGGCCGGTACATTTAAAATGCAAAGTAATTGCCGCAAAATAAGACTACAACGAGTTTATAATTGCGAGTAATAAATACTAACCCACAAACAGCTGATCGAATACTCTACTTTTTCCCTACAGGTGTGTGCAAACCGGTTACGTAACTAGCCTCATAATTTGACAGCTGACACACATGACACGTATGTCAATTGGGAGAGTGATTATCTACGCACGATTGCTTTTTTTCCGCGCTGTTTATCAATGTGCACGACATTTTGCTACTGTCACTCTTTACGATTAAGTGTAACTGCGGGTTGCTAGGTAGGTAACACGACACGTAATTTTGTGTGGCGTGTGCTTCCCGATAAAGAATAAGATTGTATCATTAGATTAATTAGATGACCATTCTTTACGATTGGTTGTCGTTAAAATCGTCAAAATGTATGGAAGGAAGAATGGATGACGTCGTCAACCTAGGCGCGAGAAACCACATATTGCGGTCACCAACCCGCTAGCCCAGTTTGGCCATTCCAGTTCATACATCTCATTATCATATCGGCCTTTAGTCCTTGGTGGTGCTAATCCTGACTAGCTAGCGGACATGGCAATGGCGCGGCTGGGAGTCCGAAGAATAACTGACAGAAATTCGTGTGGGACGGTACTTCCCAGCTAATAAATTGACAACCTTGTTAAGGTTGAGTAGAACCATTGTATGCAATGAAACCACTCGTTGTAGAAGACTTTGAGGGTATCTATGGGCAGCAGTGAAAGTCCCGTGGTTGGCTTGATTTTAATGATTATAATTTTTGACGTATTAAAGTACATAATGAAAGTATATAATGTGGAATAGGATCCATAATATGGAATACCAGCATTTCTCAAGAACATACAGTTGAAGACGCAGAGCAAGGCCGCACTCACTTCATGGCATCGATATCGGCGAGCGCTGGAGACGGCATTAGTGTTTTGTTTTGTTGGTAGTAGAAAACTTCTCAACGTTTCTCACCTACTTACATATAATTCTATTCTATTCCGGTAGTTTTCGTTAATTCGTGGGAAATATTATATGTATTTTAAATTGGTTTAATATTAAGGGCGTTTTTGTTTGTGTGTTGTTACTTTTAAAATACGAAGACATGTTTTCATCGGTTTCAAATTCCGAATATCAGCATCAGTGGGGGTCTAAACATGGAATATTCCTATTAGACTCTGAGGATGAAGACGAAGTCCAGTGTGATACGGACAATGGACCTAGAAAGTAAAGACTAAATTTTGTTATTTTTTTAAAGAACCGTTGTGTAATATTTTTGTTACATATTCTATTCCATAAATAGCCTTTTTGTTATTTCGATATTTGCGCAATATTAGTAATGTTAATTAGTATTATAAAATAAGTACATTACTAAGTCAAGTCAAACTGCCTGATTACAATTGCCATTAATAGGATCGAGTTTTCAAATAGTTTTTTTCGTTTTGTCAAGAAAACAAGGTGGTTTTATAGTGTGTGAGTGTGAAAATAATGTAGACAGCGACCGAATATATATTATTTTTTTCAAATGTCTTGGTCTTGGTTTGTTTCAAAGGTCTTTACAAGAATATTTTACCTGATCAACTCGCAGTTTCCTGCCCAGCTCATTTGCTCCGCAGTCCATTCTTCGCGTCTGTAACAAAAGGTAGTTCAAATTATTGTTAGTTATCGTTATCGGTGTTGTGATAATTAGTGATGTGCTCGAGTATATAAGCTCGAAAATGCGAAATATAGTATTCGGATACACAGAGCTCGAATAGAAGTCCCGAATACTTACGGTACTCAAATACTTAAATGGTGTTTTATTTTATTTTAATCGTGACTGCTTTGCACTAATAAACCCATGAGCTGTATTTTGTTAATGATTTTTCAAGGTCCAAAACTGATTTTTAGCTCGTATATTTATCATTATAGGATGTTTGTAAGTTAATTTTAGAACACTTACAGCCGAATATTGAAACTTCAGTTAATATTAAATCCCGCTTTAACTATTTGAGATAACTGTCTGCGGTACAAAACTGGCAGAATATTTGATGGTGGCTCAATAGTTAAGCGGGACTTAATATTACCTGGTGTTTCAGTTTTCGGCCGTTTGAGTCAAGATCATCATTCAGCATCAATTGAATATAAATGCTGGACCTAATACTTGTGGTAGATAGATGAGAATACCACCAGCCCATCTCATCCCGTGGGCGTCGTAAAATGCAAATATGGGATTAGCCGGAGGATGGGCAGCAGCGTCCTTCGAGTACGTTAATAACTCAACTGCCATCGCCAACCCGTCAACCAAGCGTGGTGATTATGGCAAAACCCTTCAATGAGCACACAACATATACCGGTGTTTGTAGCAATATTTGGGGTACGCTTCTCTCCAGCAGTGGACGTTTTTCGGCTAAAATGATGATGATGATGAATACGGGCCTTTGTATTTGTGTAATTGTGAAAGATGATTCCAGTCTTGAATTCTAGTTTGCTTATTTGAAGTAGAGAGGTTTATTTTACATTCTATTCTTAATGGTCTATTCCAATTAAGTACTTGGATGCTGGGGTCTTCTTGTGTACTTGATTCGGGTCTATGACTGGGATTCTGACTCGATTCTTGAGTACTAAAATAGTCGAACACCAACGACGACTCGCACTATAATATTTATAGTAGTATTAAATCAAGATAGGAACTTGAACATGTAACTTAAAGATTATAGGAAAGCGATCCCCATGCCTGCATCCATCCGCTGTTGAGTGGTATACGCGATTTTGCATCCGTTGCCATACGCCACACTATTTCAAACTTAAAACAGTGCATACTACGATTCATAATGAACGCTATCACTACTGTGCAAACATCGCTGTATTTTCACGTATACAGTGAATAATTGCTCTTAGTTCATTTAGCATAGAGGTTACCGAATGAGTAAATGCAAGAGATAAATATGGATGGAAAGCTCAGCTAATGATTAATGACAGCAGTGTCGGGATGTTGCTAATCATGGCCAAGTGAGAATTTGCAGCCTGTCAGCGATACTATCTCTTTAATGTTGAGTTTATACATGTGAACAGATGCACCGATGATGCAATGAAGGCACTCAAACAAGTCAAATAAAATACATGTATGTGTGCGTGCTTTTTGGCGGGCTACTTGATAATGTAATGACACTAGAGAGGTTTTTGAAGAAGCTAGATACGAGGGCGGCACTGAAAATTTCGGGAATCAAGGAAGTGACACAACATTACTATTTAAAAATATATTTATTGCTTTTCGAAGTATTCTCCGCGAAATTTGACACATTTTTCCATACGATGGAACCAATCATTGAAGCAACCATTCCATTCGGAAGTTGGGGTCTCCAAAATGGCCGTTTTGTAGGCGTCCACGGCTTCTTTAGGTGATGAAAATCTCTGTCCACGCAATTTATTCTTTATTTTAGGGAAAGTATAGAAATCATTAGAGCTTAGGTCGGGGCTGTACGGCGGATGGTCTAATAATTCTATGTTTTCTTGCTCTAAAAACTCTTTGGTCTGTGCGCGGTGTGAGAACTCGCATTGTCGTGATGGAGGATGATGCGGCGGTTGCAGTTCTCTCTACGGAGTTCAGAAACGACCTGTGGCAAACAAATGCTAGCATACCATTCTGCATTAACCGTTCTTTGTCCCTCAAGAGGAATAGTCGTAACATGGCCGGTTTTGGAGACAAACGTGGCCACCATTTTTTTTGCAACACTCCGTGAACGAACAATTTTTGTTGGCTTTAACTCATTTTCGAACACCCAAACTCGTGACTGGTTTTTTGTTTCGGGTTCGTACGCATATATCCAGGATTCGTCACCTGATACGATGTTGTATACAGCATTTGAGGATCCTGCGTGGAATCTTTCGAGAGTTCTGACGCACCAAGTAACGCGAGCCGCTTTTTGCTCTTCACATAGCAAATGCGGTATCCATCGGGAAAACAACTTTTTTACACCTAATTGTTCATGCAAGATTATTTGTATTTGACTCATGCCAATGTCTAAAGTTGCCTGAATTTCGCGGTATGTCACATGTCGATCTTCCTCAATCAGCTTACGCACAGCATCAACGTTTTCTTGGGTGACTGCAGTTTTTGGACGACCTTGACGGGAATCATCACTGAGCTTGACACGTCCACGTTGAAATTCAGCAAACCAGCAATAAATTGTGGTTTTGGATGGGGCTTCATCACCAAATGCAGAAATCATCCGGTCAACACACTGTTTTTGTGTTAAACCACTTCGAAAGTCATAATAAATCATCGCTCTTGAATTTTCTCGAGTCAATTCCATTTTCTCAACGACTAAACAAGTTTGACAAAACCTTGTGACAAGACCGTGAATCTTTATTTAAATAAATAAATGGTATTCGATTTGTAAAACCAAGGAGTTTTCAATTAAAAAGATTTTAATATGACAGGAACAGTGGAAATATTCCATTCCCGATACTTTTAGTGCAGCCTATGTACAACAATGGCGTTTAGTCCAAGAATATTAGAAAATGCACACATAATGTTTAAAATTATATATTTTAAAGTAGCCGCAATAGCCCGATAAGATCAGACTGCTTTTCGAAAATGGTAAACATTACGAAAGTGACGAACAATACAAATTCCTGGATTTTTGCTGATGAATAAAGAATCCCAATTAGCTTGTGTATTGTTTTAAATTGAAATACTAAAGTAACACCTAGCAGTGACAGCCTAGTGGTTGTACGCTTGCCTTCCATACAGTAGTGTCTGGGTTCGGTAACGGCCCGTACCTCTGACTTTTCGGATTTATGTACAGATCATAATTTAGTTATCACTTGCGTTAACGGTCAAGGAAAACATCGTGAGGAAACCTGCATATTTGAGAGGGCTCCAAAATGTTCTCAATGGGTTGTGTAGTCCGCCAACCCGCACTAGGCCAGCGTGATAGACTAAGGCCTAACCTCTCTCATCGTGAGAAAAAGCCCGTGCCCAGTAACGGGACCGTAAATGGGTTGATTATGTTAAGTAATAACATACAAATGAACGCGTAAGCAAAGCATTTTAAAATAACGCTATTCCGCAAATTAAATAACAAAATCTAAGGCAGTGAATGGATTCAAAGGAATGCTTAGTCAGGCTTCAAGGTCCAATCAGGTTATGAGAAACCCAGCCAGTTCCATGAGGATACAACAAAAGATAAACTTCGTGACTACATAGTAAAGATATTCGTGGCTAGTAAAACAATTTAATTGCAGACAGCTATAAATTAGCATGAACCTTTTGAGTGATGTTTAGGGCAGTTTAGGTTTGCTACTATTCTATATTCACTTTCTGGGATTGCTTAATTTTTACTATAAATATTTAAACTACAGATAAACCCTTTTAAAGATAAAGATAAAAGATAAAAAGATTTTTTATTCATGTAAAACCATTTATAGACACGATGAATAGTCAAGACTAGTTGCCGCGTTTCAAGATGTAGATTTCCTATGGAGAAGAATGGACAAGAAACTCCATGAGTAATCCTTTAATAATGACATGTACACAATAATGATGATTAAGTACCTACCTATAATGAAAATAAAGACTTAAGTCGATTGACTCTCACTACTTGCGTGAGAAGAAAAACGGTAGACAAACTCTGGTTATCTTTTTTCGTGTGATGTTTGAACGTTTGTTTACTTTTAATGTCTACAACTGGGTCAGTTTTATTTATTATAATCTCATTATTTCTTAATTAATTCACAAAACAAAACAATGTGATCCAATCTTTAAACAATTCCAATGTTAGTTTGTCAAGGGTATATAAATCTTAATAATGAGTAGAGATTTTGTTTTTGCTCATTTATAATTCAACTCGCATTTTAACACCGCCATTCTGCCTGACAAAGGAATCTATCAGATACAGCCAACCTTTTTCGAATAAGTCACGAAGGCGCAATAAACCTAAAACTCCGTTGCGTTACTGTTGATTGTAAAAAGATATTGTAAATTGTCTCATACGTATGTTTATTAGTCAATTTCAGTAATTTAATGCAAGTTCTTATTTAGGAGTTATACAAAGATCAAAGAATTTGTATATAATAATATATTTTATTGATTTTTAAATCATGAATGCAATGCAAATTGCATACAACTTATCTTGGAACGATACACGGCCATCACATTTTAAACAATATCGATGCCGTTAGAGATTCTGAACTGTTTTCAGATGCCATTAAAATATTCTTCTAACTATTGAAAGTGACTATATTCGGCCTTATTCCAAAACATGGACTAAATATAGTTCTGGGATTAGTACTAGGTTTAAACCATGAACTAAATAAAACGTTATTACAAAACGAAGATTATCACGAATGGATGGATTATCTCTGGTACTAAAGTTAAACCCGAGCGACCCCTAGTTTAACTATAGTACTAACTTTGGTACTACTATATTTGAGGTTGTCGTTGTTATTACTTTACGTCTTTTATTTACAATTCGGGAAAACGATGATTGACTTGATGGATTTGGAAGATTTGGACTTGCTGGAGACCTCTCCGCAATCGGATAAACGTCACCATCGTGTGAATCCTATTGAATTGACTAAAATATGACGATGATTTTAGATATAAGCAAGATTCACAAAACGATTCGGAGAAAAAATTGTTGGTTATTTACGTGAAGAAGCTCACGACCATCGAGGATGCCTATAATAAAATAATTTAGATATATCACAAACCTTTTCTTCAATGATCCAATTTTTACCCGGTATTTACTTTTGTTATTCCATATTTTGTAAAGGTAGCTCACTATTTAACCACACAATCACCCAAGCAAAACCACATGAACTGTAGTGCCACCAATATTAAGAAGGAACAATGAGTAAAAATAACAAGAGCAATTATTTACGACTATGGATTTAACATAAACATTTCAATCGTCTCTAATTACGCGCGCGAGACGTTTATTCCATTTCACGATAGAGTTGTTAAGAAATATAGCAACTTTATTTTAAAAAAGCGCGATAAAGTATAAGTTGTGTGTGTTCTCTATATTCTAACCTAAACAAAGAAGTACCTATCATACATTATTGTACTGATAAATAATTATTTAAGCATTTTAAGTGTGAAGATAACATTAACATTTAGAGAAACCGAACGTTGTTTCGAATAAGGCATGTATGAACGAATGAAAGAATGCAATTTTTTGCTTGTTATCTGTGGATATTATTTAAACCAGTACTAACTTTGGTACTAACTGATCCTCTGATAGTCTTGGTTTTGTAATAAGCACACATTTTAATACCAGGACTAACCTTAATACTGTAACAAACCTAGACCTTTTAGTTCTGGTTTAAACCTGTACTAAAGATGTTTTTTGGAATAAGACTGATTAAGTTCAATAACAAATAAACTAATGGATTATAGTCCAAATAGTATTATTGACTATGAAAATGTGGTAAATTTTGCAAAAGCTGTAGATATATAAATCATTTTCAAACAATCTAGTTAAGGAAGCCATTGAACTAATAACCATGCAATAAAATTTTAATCGTTTTATTTTGAACTAATAAATCTAATATTTAATGTCTCTAGGAAATATAGTAATATCTATAGTTTTGCAAATAGCAATACGTAACAAACAATAAAAGACTTTATGAATTGCTTTTTTATCTGATTCTACGGCAGCAAAATCTTTTAGCTCTAGCCTCATTTCAACTTTTTAAGTTTTAGATACTGCTTTATGACATTTTTATGTTTTGAATACTGGCGGTGTCTTAGCTTCTATGAACAACAAATTCGTTTATTTTCGTAGTTTATAACCACTTCTCCGAACAAGACTAATTTAGGTTCCTCAATTCTCTTTTTTGGATTCGCTCAAACCCATTGATTTTTAACTTTTATGATTGAATATTGTGTACTTGAAATCTTGGCCAACCGACCAACTAAAATATTACCTTTTTCATTATATCATATGTATCTAATTACAGTCACGAAGCAACGATAAATAGGTTACTAGAAATGGATTTAAACCGCTAGTAATAACTATTTAACTTACGTCACGAGAAGATGTGTAAATATGGATAGTAGGTATGTACCAATCAGGTCCAACACGCCTGAACTGTCACGGCTGCGCAGATTGGGGGAGTCTGCGTGCTCATACCGAGTGACCCCGGGGATGACGGTGGCGCGCACGTGGTTACGTACCGCCGTGTGCGCAGCATAGCGCACAGCGAGACTCGGGGGGATCCTTTACAGTCCTCCCCGAGAAGTGCCTGGGGGGCGGCCTTTTTACAGCCGCCTGCCCTCCGCTAGAGGGGGTGACCGCTTTACAGTCATCCCATCCCAGATGTGCCTAAAGGCGTGGCAAAAATGGGCAGCTCTAGTGTGATCTTACGAGGACCTGGAGCCCCCTTCGGTGCCGAAGATAGAGCTAAGCGATGCTGATGCGAGCGCCATGCTCGTCAACGGGTGCCATCAGTCGATACTGGGTGCACCTATTAACTGCTATGGCACAAAACTATATATCTTATATGAATAATTCTTCTGTACGTGTGTATGTCACTGAACTGCTCCTAAACGGCGGGACCGATTTTGATGTTTTTCGTGTATGTTTGAGTCCCTGGATGGTTTAGATTCACAATTGGACCCGGTAGGTGGCGCTGTAGTTGGGTTTGCTTGTTACAGCTAGTTTGAAATAAAAATCTTAAGACTGATTTTATCCACAGAAAAAAATATGTTTCTATTAGTAGCCCGGTTGCTATTAAATCCATTGGCAAGCAAATGTATAACTCGTGACTAAAATTCTCAATTAAAAAGTTAATCGTTCTAATGGAAATCACAGTAGTGAATATCTACAAAAATCATAATCAGTCTTGTAACCATAAAGTAGTTAATCATACTGTTTCGTCAATCACGGAACAAATTGCGTTCGGTATCGTTTTCATATTTGGAAACTGAATTATACAATAACATTAGCGTATTGTGTGTCAGTCGCAATGACAACTGGTGCATGGCGTCGCAGATAAAACGCCGAGCCCGAAAGAAAACAAAAACTATAACTACTAGTGTATTATTAATATTTGTAAATGATGTATATGCGTCATGCTCCAGAAGGAGACCTCAGAGCGGGATCGGGTCCTGCGATCCTGCTCGAAGAAGGAGACAGCACCGGGATTACAACCGCCCTGGCACCTTATTCCTATTCGCCTGAAGCCGAAACGTCGCTATGAGGCGAGGGCCTCTGGGTTCGCGGGTGCGTAGATTGAGGAATTTGCATGCCCACACCGAGCGGCCCACGAGAAGACGGTGGCGCGCATGTGGTCACGCACAGCACAGGGCACAGAGACGCGTCCGGGGATCCTTTACAATCCCCCCCGTAGGGTGGAGGGTGGCTTACCGCTTTACAGAAACCCTCTCCGAGATCTGCCTATAGGCGTGGCACCAGTTGGCGGCTCTAGTGTGATCATACGAGGACCCGGAGCCCCCTTAAGTGCCGATGATGACCGCCCCAGTGGTTAATTAGTGAGCCAGTAGGAGTCCGACATGCCCCTTCGTCCTTCCCCGGGGCGGAGGACGTACATGAAGAATTTCATGAGTACAATAAAAAACGTCGGCACCACTCTAGTGACAGATATTCACCGCAAAGTGTTTAAACTTTAGACATTCAAAGGGCTCTGTAGCTAGTGAAATTAGTGGACATAACAGACTAATACGAATGTCTCGAGGTGACGAGCGCAGTGTGGTGCCATAAGTATGTTTTTATAAGTGTGGTGCCACGCAGGATTAGTCCTGGGTAGCATGACGCATGCATCAGCGGCGCTCAGCTCAACCATATTGTAGGGCAACTAAGCGACCCGATACACGACGCCTCCATTAGCAGGGCACTTGAGTGAGCATAACATACCTAATCTGTCAGACTATCACGTAATAAAATAATAATAATAATTCACATGGTCCTCGCACTTACGGGCTGACTTTATTTATACCTAAACAAGGTTTTATCACAATTATATTTTGTAAAACATTGAATGGCAAACTGCCATGACTTGACGGTAACCGATAGTTAATTAAAATTTGGCTGTTCGAGTATATTTAGATTAATTACAGTTGTTATGTTGTAATCGACCTTACCGTTTTAGTGTATGATGACCAAAACCTTGACATAAAAGATACAAAAACCATATAACATGTTACAGAGAATTCATTATTATGTCAGAAAGAAGTAGTAAAGAAAATCGTTTACATTCATTCGTAATTTTAGCCCATTGCTGTCCCACTGCTGGGCACGGGATTAAGACCTTTCTCACATTGAGAAAGGTCTTAATCCACCACGCTGGCCTAGTGTGGGATTACCACAGAAAACGTGCATCGGTACATTCACATTAATCGGACTAAAATCTACACTAAACTTACAATAAAAATAAGTACATAATAGAACGATTGATCGTAGAATAGACGTAAAAAGAAAATTATGATTAAAATTAAAAATAGTAGTTTGCTGATGCACGTCTCAGGTGTGGCAAAGAGGTCAACACTCACGCATAATAATTACACACACACAGTACAGCGCTGTATTTCAGCTAACCCTATGTCTTTGAATTTTCAAATTAGCCAACCAGCGTGCACTCTATGCAATAAAATAAAATTGAAGTGTCTGTTTGTAATGTCAAAATAACAGCTTTTTTACTAAATGCATATGAAAGTATACATGGCACTTAAAACAAAACCTATTTTTTTAAATTTTGTTTGTCTATCTGTCTGTTTGTTCCAGCTAAACTCCGAAACGGCTAGACTGAATTTTGACGGGACCTTCACTGGCTATCTGCCATCTGTTTAAGGAGTAACTTAGGCTACTTTTATTTTAGAAAAATAATTAGGGTTCCACGCAAAAATATTAAAAAGCCATGAAATCCAATTCATATTCATGTCAACTGTCTATGCCGAAGTACTTTAAATTATTTATAAATCATACGATTTCTTTTAAATTAAACGGCGGGTGAAACCGCGGCGCCAAGTTAGTTGTAAATATACTCGAAAGAAGCCGCCGCCCATTCTTCGGCTAATGCCATAGTCACTCTTTACGATACCCGCGGGATGGGGTGGTGGTGGTTCTATTCTTAGCCGTTGACACACGGTGACGATATATTCTTGATAATAAAACCCGAAACGATAAAAAAACACACTGCAGCGTCTAGGCCTTAAGAATCGGCTCTAGTGTGCTCCTACAAGGACCTGGGAGCCCCCCTTAGGTGCCGAAGATGACTGCCCCAGTGGTTTTAGCCGGTAGAAGTCCGGTATACCCCTCCGTCCTTCCCCGGGGCTGAGGAAGTTCATGTAGAATTTCCACAGAGCCCAATAATAAAAAAGGCCTTAAGAATATCATCATCATCATCATCATCATTTCAGCCATTTATACATCCACTGCTGAACAAAGGCCTCCTTCATATATTTACACAATTGTTTCCTCATTTTGGGAGGTATTTGCCGATACTCGCCACGCTTGGCAGGCGGGTTGGTGAGCGCAGTATGGCTACTGTTCCACAGAAGGGACGCTGCTGCCCATCCCCCTGGGTTATAGTCCCTATGTCGCCTTTTACGACATCCATGGGAGGAGATGGAGTGGTGCTATATTCTTAATCCGACACCACACTGATAAGAATATATACTTAACCAATAGCTGCAATACATTCTAGGCCAGTACTAATTTAACAACTTCCTACTTTGATAAAATTTTCATGCAAGTCCAACTGAAAATCAATCGCGCTGAGGCCTAGCCGTGTGTTTTACCGAATAAAATAAGTTTGGCATAAAACGCAACATATTAAGGTTGAAACACGAACTACGATTGGAAAGTAACAGATTTAACTGTTGTCTCTCACGCAACGTATCCAAAATGTTTCGAAATTGAATGTCTGAACATCTATTTTTTCCAAGATTTGCAAATATATGACGGTAATTGCAACTAGCTCAAAATTGGCTGTTGCATAATACGCATTTCCATTCAGTTATGGGAATTTAACATTCTTGTTTAATTGCTTGCTTTTTGCGTACGATGTAAGAGATTTCTAGCGTGCGTGTCCTAACTGCAATTGAATTTAGAATTGATCGTTTAAATATCGTAATAGAATGGTGAATGGTGGTAGTAAGGGTCTTATTGAAAACCAGGCAGCGCTGCAAGATCGCCTTAGTGTTTTGTAGCATAAAGCTGAATGAGGGGCAAATGCAGGTCGGTACTTAATGTATTAAAATCTGGCTTGTTTACTGTAGACCTGATGTAATTTAGACTTTTTTCTCCTACATTGTCCTCACAAATAATATGATTGAAAAAAGGAACCATGGAACCTTGCCCGATCTTCTCCACAGGAAATCTACGCGACTATTAAAGTCTGACTATTCATAAATGGTTTTATATGAATAAAATTATAATAAAATTTATATATTTATTTATATTATAATAAAAATAATATATAAATTATTTATATCTTAAGTATCTTTTATCTATCTATCCGTGTGGTGTCCGGATTAAGAATATAGCACCACTCCATCTCCTCCCGTGGATGTCGTAAAAGGCGACTAAGGGAATCTAAACCAGAGGAATGGGCAGCAGCGTCCCTTCTATGACAAGGTAGCCATACTGCGCTCACCAACCCGCCTGCCAAGCGTGGTGAGTATTGGCAAATACCCCCAGAATGATGACACAGTTGTGAAAATCTATGGGGGAGGCCTTTGTTCAGCAGTGGACGTATAAATGGCCGATATGATGATCTTTTATGTCAATTTCCTATTTTTTTTAAATCGTTACCCCAGCATTTCTCTGGTGTCGTGGGTGCGTTTACAAACATGAATTCTACTCACAATACATCCAGACCCGGAACAACTACCTGCAGATAATACAAATATTTGTACCGTGCGGGAATCGAACCCGCGACCGGAAGCGCAGCAGCCGACTGTATCACGTGCCATAATTTTATTTTATACTTTTTATATGTAGTCATCGTCATCAACGAAAGATGAACAGTGATGAATATAGAATCCTCTCGAATCACGAACGTACGTAAAATCTCACGTGCACTAATACACCCAGACCCGGAAAAACTATCTGTAGGCCATACAAAAGGTAGCAGACAGACAGACACAGACAGCAGAAAACCAAGCAATTAATCTCTGTTGTTCTGTCTCCTGCTTGCGACGGAGGGAAGTGGAATGTATATTCTTTTCTACTCCTCCTTTTTCTTTTCTGATTAATTTCGTTGCGGGTTCCAAGACAGTTATTCATTTTCCTAGGACATTGCGAGCTTCACTGTTTTGTGTTTTGCTCCTGTGATCGCCATTGTAGATCCTGGCTCACCGGAGTTGCCGTGGTCGGGAAGGTGTGGTGGGGTTGTCTAATATTCAACCAAAAACTCGGTTTCAGAACAGGTACTCAAGTAGCTACCAAAATATGAACCTCATCTTCATCGTCACCATAACAGGCGAAAAACGTCCAATGCTGAACAAAAGCGTCCTCCATAAGAAGACCGGTCACATGCCGCTTTCATTATGGGAGGAATTTGCCAGTAGGTTCTCACCACGCTTAGCAGTCAGGTTACCGAGTGTAGAAGGGATACTGTTCCACAGAAGAGACACTGCTACCCATACCTCTAGTCAAGAGTCCCTTAGCCACCTTTTACCACATCCATGAAACGAGATGGAGTGGTGCTATATTCTTAATCCGGACGCCACAGGGAAGAACTAAGTAATGAAATGTATATTCAAGTTGATTTCCATTTGTAAGTAGTTCTAAATTAGCATGTTATTGTAATTAATGAAATAAAATTGTTAACGTTATTTATACCGATCGTTAACCGTCATACTCATAATACGTGACCTTAGCCATTTAGAAACAGTTGTACACACATCTATAGCTGGTCTTAAAACCAATACATGTCTGAGTATTGAACAAAATTATCTTTTTTTAAACTGGTCGTTGTGGCCATCTTTGGAACGCTTCTGTCCAGCGGTGAACGTTTTTCAGCTGAAATTATGAAAAATGATGATTGCTAACTATCAACAATGTAATATTATGTAATGATTTTAAAAGAGTATCAATATAGTTTCTTGCTCCCTACGATATCTCCCGTGTCATGGGCACAGTTTACAGACATACATTTCACATGCACAAACACCCAAACACAAAACAACTATCTGTAGATCATACGAATCTTGGTTTCGCGCGGAGATCGAATCCGCGACACCACTTACATAGCCACTGCACCAACCAAAGATAATGGAAGAAAGGAGATATGCCACGTAGATCAAAATGTATGCGAGCCTAGAAATCCATTTTCCCACTACCATTCTTCATAAAAGCACGCTAATGCACACAGTTACAAGTTCTCATCCAGTGAACTGAATCAACACAACATTATAATTGGCTTCTCATACTAAAACACACCCATGACTTTGTAGGTAGCCAATCATACCGAGCGTACCACAGAAATAGGAAATAAGGAGAAGTGGTACGGGGGTGTAACCGCGCCACCGCAACTGGATCTTTTTGGGCCATCCGGAAAAAATGGCCGTTTTATAACATCAGTTGAGATTCGATCGCGTAAGAGAAACTTTGCGAAATTGTCGTGATGTTCGGGGATAACATGCAAAAACCGAAGCGTTAATAATAATTTTATCAAGGAAGGAATCATATACAGTATGCAAGTATCTTGCATACATTTTGATCTACATTGCATATCTCCTTTCTTCCAATATCTTTGGAGCGTACAGACAGTGTTTGGGTCGCAGAAATCGACATGTGTACCAAATATCCACTTAATCGGTCCAGTAGATTCGGAGCAAACTGGCTGTGACAGATGGACAGACAGAAAGACACACGAGCGATCCTATAAGGGTTACGACATTTTTTTCTTTTTTTTTCCTACGTACGTTCGGAACGCTAATAAAAAGGTACTTACTTGGTTGGCAAAATCCGTACAATAAACATACTTATAATAAAACGTAGCATAATATAAATAAAATATATAATTAAACTTATATGTAATATATACATATAAGTTTAATTATATCATAATTATACTTATATGTATAATGGTCATTCCAATCTAAGCAAACTTAAGAACCATCTAAATCTTATCGATCATTGCATTTACCTATCTAGATTTGCGGTCCAAACAACAAAACAATATATAAAATTGTATTGCAGCTTCCTGTTGTCACCATTACTTTATCATATACGAGGACTATTCGGTATCCAAACCTTACCGCTCTCTTCGATGCCCAAATCTACTCACATTAATCTTAGCTATTATTTAATATTTCAATCAGAGCCACCTACATGCATAGATAATAGTTTGTCAAGTTATGTAAGACAAATAGGAAAATTCTATAAAAAAGTTGAACGATAACAGAAAAGAAATGTAGGAACCTAATCATGTATATGTATTTGAAAGGTTGAGTGTAAAAATAAGAATATCATCTACATACAATCATATTGACGGTTGTCCAAAACAACCAAATGACTCAATGCCAACATTTACACTAACAATCCTTAAATTCTATAAAATTCGTAGATCGACGCTACATAAATTAACTGATCGTAAACCGCCGAACGCGATAACACATCGCTACACGTGGTCAAATATAGTCATTTCCCAATAAGGAAAAAGAGCGCGAATATACATACATAGGAATGTTGTGAATATCAGTACAACGGCAATAAAACACACATTACATAACAATACATTGACCCTGCCTTATCACATGTTACAAAATAGCCCTTTAAATGTGTCATTAAACAAATGAATATATTCACTTCCGAACGTTACGTAATAATGAAAAGTATTGCGTAACGATGAAAGCGGACCGCGCCCACTTCACAAAAGATAACAGGTTGTTGAGGTCGCAGGAAATTAAAATACGCCCTAATATGGTGGATAAAACGCAATGGTATGGCGATCATGCGGCAAAATTAATCTCTTTTGGTTTCGTAATTTATCGCGCTTTTTCATGCTTTAATCTGGACACTAACAGTCTTATTACAAAAATATTGTTAGACTCAGGTTTAAACCAGAACTATGAAGTCTGGACTTAGTACGGAACTAACGTTAGTACCGTGGTTTAAACTCGTCCGTATTACAAATATCAAATTAAGTCAGGACTAGATAGTACCTGACTTTAGTTCTGGCTTAAATTATTTCCACAGATTATACACGGAATTCCTTGGAAACATTCATTCAATCAGATAGCATTCGGTTACATCGTTCCGTTTACCCAAATGCTGAATATTTCTGTAACTTTTTTATATTAATGGTATTGATATTTTAACATATATAATAGGGTATTTAATGACGATAACTATTAGAAACTAATGGTTGTTATTGTTTCAATAAATGCCATTTATTTTTCTTTCTGAGGAATACTTTTATGACATTTATTTCATGTCCGAAATATGTACTTTCAAACAACACTAATGCGTAACGGAATGTCTATATCGCGCGGAAATCTTTAAACATAGGTACAACTATTCTGAGATTTGGGCATTTTTTCATACTGATTATTGATAAGAAGTTAGGGAATAATATTAATAAAATAGAACAACAGAAAAAACGAAGAAGTGAAAACTGGAATTCTGAAGAAAAAGTTAGTACTTGCCTACAATTATTGTAATTACGGCACATTACTATCTTTAGGACAACGCAAATTTAAACTATTTCAGGAAATATTACAATATAACACACAAAAAGAAACCAAATCTAACCTCAAAACAATGAATTTGACGTATATTTGTGACTTAGACCAAAGGTTTATAGAGTTAAACTAGGTCCCCATCAGGTTTATCTTTAGTACCATAGATAGTCCAAGACTAAGACTTAAACCACTTTTTGTAATAAGAAATTTTATTAAACCACACTTTTAGTCCGAGACTATCGATAAACCGTTTTGTAATAAGACGGTATCAGTCTTATTACAAAAAACTTGTTAGACTCAGGTTTAAACCAGAACTATGAAGTCTGGACTTAGTACGGAACTAACGTTAGTACCGTGGTTTAAACCCGTCCGTATTACAAATATCAAATTAAGTCAGGACTAGATAGTACCTGACTTTAGTTCTGGCTTAAATTATTTCCACAGATTATACACGGAATTCATTGGAAACATTCATTCAATCAAATAACATTCGGTTACATCGTTTCGTTTACCCAAATGCTGAACATTTCCAAAAGAATTTTACCATTATGGTATTAATATTTTAACATATACAATACGGTACTTTATGATGATAACTATTAAAATTACTTTTTTGTTCAAGTTTCAATAAATGTTACTTAATTTTCTTTCTGAGTAATACTTTTATGACGTCTATTTTACGTTCGAAATACCCATGTACTTTCTTACAACACTAATCGTAACGGAATGTCATTAACGCGCGGAATGCAAAATATACAAAGGTACGCCTTCATGTGTATGATTTGGAAGTTTATTTTACTTACTAATTATTGATAATAACTTAGGGAAATAACATTATTAAAATGGAACAACAAAAAAAACGAAGAAGTGAAAATTGGAATTCTGAAGAAAAAGTTAGTACTATTATTATATATTATCATCATAATTTCAGCCGAAAAACGTCCACTGCTGGACAAAAGCCTCCCCCAAAAATTGCTTCAACGACCGGTGGGGCTAGGGGATATTGCTTTGCCATAATCGCCACGCTTAGCACGATCGTAGTTGCATTACAAATGTACTCGAAGACACTGCTGCCCATCCTCCAGCTAATGCCATAGTCGCCTTTTACGACACCCACGGGATGAGATAGGGAGGTTACCGGCACCGCACGGCATATTGTATATTATGCATTATCTTTTTATTGTGCCCTACCAGATTACGCAAATTTAAACTATTTCAGGAAATATTACGACAGCTGATTTCGCAATTCGCTCACATACTAGAAAATAAATGTAATAAAACGTCGATTAATTTAGTAAAATCAAATGAATGGAAGAAAGTTATGACAAAGTAAGTATCGTTTTTCATTTCTGTTTAACATGTGCATGTGATTAGATTTAAAGCAATTGTAATGGTTTTTAGATTGCATGAAATTACGGGTAAGAATAGGTCAGATAGTGAAATAAAACTGGCCTGGAAAAGAATGAAGTTGGCAGCCAAAGCCAACTTGTCTGCCCACAAGCAACTACAAATAAGGACAGGAGGTGGTGAAAAGCCACCATCACCTTCTCAGGAAGATCTAAGCATCATGGCGATAGCTCCTCATGACTTCATCATAGAAGTCAACGATTATGATAGTGATGCAGTACAGGCAGTGGTAAACAAAATATCTTTCCTATGTTAAAAATTAATCAGTATTTCACAAAACATTTAATCTGACAATTTATTTATTTATTATTATAATACTTTTAAATCTTTTAGGCCATTATATTGTGTCTAGACGGCTGCCGGGAATAAACACGCGAGAGGTATGAAATAAACACTATTAGGTAATTAAATTATCACTGTTTTCTGCTATAAAATTTTCTTCAAAAATACTGACTAAAAAGGTAAACAATCTAGTTAGCTAATGTACATAGCTAGCTTGTATTTCACTAAAACTATTAATTTTAACACGGTATCAAAACATATTTTATATATTATTCCTAAAATAGCAATAATTAAGCTCACGTTAATTAAGATTAAAAGTGGTGGAATGTTTTCACTTTCAACTTTTTCCTTTATTAATTTAATTAAAATTCATCCAGTATCCGTCTAGGTAATTATTTGGTTGAAAGGAGCTCTTGACATCGTATAACTTGATTTTAAATTGATTTCGATCGATGACCTTTTTTTATAGGTGCGCAGTGGAAATTCTTCATGAACTTCCTTCGCCCAGGGGAAGGGCGAAGGGGTATGCTACCGGCTAAAACCACTGGAGCGGTCATCTTCGGCACCTAAGGGAGGCTCCACGTCCTCGTATGATCACACTAGAGTCGATCGATGACCTAACTGCTATTTTCTACGTAAGAAATGTTTCTTTTCCGATATTTGTTACTTACACTTAAACATAAAAATAACAAACCATATCACCGTTATTTTATACAATGGCTACACCAATATTTTCCACGTAGTTGTATACGGTTATTTTGGGAATCACTATTTTTGCTATATGACTCTAATCTAATTTGCGTTTACACGACAGAATCATTACTTATTATTTTATTAACAGTGTTCATTTTTGCTTAGCTTTCCTATATCTCTTAAAGATCGCATCGTGTCCATGTAAACGGTAACATACGATGTAAATAATTTCGTTCACGATACTCAATTCGCGACGTCCATAAAACAGATGCTTTCATTTAAATTGTTATTGATGATCTTCCGTACTCGTTACGTAAGTATATCATCAATATACATCAAACTTCATTTTATTAACATAAAAGTCTATCAAGGCATGTAGTTATTTTTATGGGTTTTTTAAATGTAATTTATGATATATGATAGACTTCTTCGCATAAAACTTAATATGTCTTCGGTAAAATATTCTTTGAAAATAAAACGGAGCAAATTGTATTGGGTACAGTGATCACCAATAATGTCAAATCTCTGCCGATATTATGGCAAAGGTCTGGGTCATGATATGGTCTCAGTTGATTTAGCGCTGTACGCAGGTATACAGGATCTTCCTAATACGGCTATAGATGCTCTCATTTTATGAAATGTCATATTAACCTCAACATCTATTTAATAAGTTGATGTATTTTTTGTGAAATTAATTAACTTTGGTCGTACCACGTATTTGGTAAGAGATAAACATTTCAACAGCCAAATGCCAGTGCCAAACTTTTAGAGCCAATTACAAATTCTTCTCGCTTTTGAAGATTATCAAAATCTACCTTTTTTTTTTTAACTTTGCTCCACACTCGTAATTCTCCTGTGTCCCACGACGTTGCGTTTACAAACACAAATTCCACACACAATAACAACACCCAGACCTGGAACAACTACCTCTAGATCGTACAAATATTTGTTCCGTGCGGGAATCGAACCCACGACCCGGTGCGCAGCAGCCGACTGTATCAGCCACTGCACCAACCGTGTCGTCAAATTTCTAGTTTAAACAAGTATATCATGTGTAAAAGTCAATGTATCGAAAGTTTAAATGACAAAGCAATTGAAGTATATTATTATGCAAACGTAAATGTCAAAAAAATCAACATCTATCAAAATCAACCATAAATCATCCGTGAACTTACGATAACTACGCATTGATATTTAATAACGAGCTTGTAATGACAAGATGAACAAAATATGATTCGTATGTAATAAAACGGTATTTTATTAATTAACTAAACAATCAAATATGAAAGTTGACTACACGTGTGAAAAAATACCAACAACGGCTGTTATGGGTTCCATCGTAAAACAGGTTACGCTGATCTCTTATAATACCAAAAGCCTACGCAATGCGAGATCAGCTTATACTGGTTTTGTATAGCTTGATATGTAGCCGTGTGTACAAAAAGTTATTGAAAATTTATATTATAACAATTATATTATACCAAGCGTCCCGTCTGCCAAGCCTGGCGATTATGGCAAAACCCCCCAATGAGCACACAACAAACCGATATCGGTCGATATGGTGATCTTTGGGGGAGGCCTGTGTCCAGCAGTGGACTTCATTCGGCTGAAATGATTATAATGATTATACCATAGATATGGTACGTCCATATTAAATGGTGCGCAAAATACAGTCTCGCTTGCACAACAGTGTCGTGAGAAAGAAGATACAAAAAAAACAGGAGTAAAAGAGATAGCTATCTAGGCTAACATTGCGAGGTGCTACAATTGGGGGAGTTTTGGGTCTTACTTTTGGCACGCATGTAACATATCTACTTCTTTTTAATATGTAACATCATTGCATTATAAAGGATGTTTTAGAAAAGTCGTGGAAGAATAAAGCGCAAAGAAAAATACGGAATTAATCAAACCTACAGAAAAGAAGATTGTCGAATAATCTAAGGTTTACATGAGATGCTACGTCTCTACCTTTGCTAATAATACAATATTAGAAATTTTAAATTTCTTTTACTCTCTGAATAATTCCATAGCTTTGAGATTGTTTGCAATCTATGCTATTCTTAGAGCTATGAACGGTTAACCATGATCAATGTGGAGTCATTCATATGACATCGAAAAAAAGGAAGACACCACGCGTACACTAATAATACCGACTTATACACAACACAGACAGCTGTCGCCAAGTAATTGTAAACAGGTGAAAGCATCATCCTTCCGTTGATGGCCACAAGGAACCGGTAAGTCTAGTATTCTTTTGTTTGAAATTCTGAAAAACAACTAGACCAATAATTTATTGTTACAACTGCTCTTACGTAATACTACCCGTAGGTATGTATACATATACATGTAGATGCAAAATGCTTATGATATTATGGCAAAGGTCTGGGTCATGATATGGTCTCAGTTGATTTAGCGCTGTACGCGGGTATACAGGGTCTTCCTAATACGGCTATAGATGCTCTCATGTTATGAAATGTCATATTAACCTCAACATCTATTTAATAAGTTGATGTATTTTTTGTGAAATTAATTAACTTTGGTCGTACCACGTATTTAGTATGAGATAAACATTTCAATGCTCAGAATGCCACCACCCCATCTCCTCCCATGGGTGTCGTAAAAGTCGACTAAGGGATTAGCCGGAGGATGGGCAGCAGCGTCCTTCGAGTATATAAACAACTCAACTGCGATCGCCAACCCGTCTGCCAAGCGTGGCGATTATGGCAAAACCCCCCAATGAGCCCACAACACATCCATATCGGTCGTTGTGGACATCTTTGGGGGAGGCCTGTGTCCAGCAGTGGACTTCATTCGGCCGTAATGATGATAATGATGAAACATTTCAACAGCCAAATGCCAGTGCCAAACTTTTAGAGCCAATTACAAATTTTACGTTATGGCATAATATTTTGGGGAAACTCCCCAGATCGAGAATTAGTCTTTAAAGCGCAAAAGAAATGTCTACGAGCGGTGTTCCAGTTGCAGGTTACCGACAGTTGCAGACCGTATTTCATTACTCTTAAGATACTGACCCTACCATCTTTATATATATTCGAAGTAGCTATGTTTGTTAGGAAACATTTTGACATATTTGAAACCATCAACAATAAACGTCATAGGAACACACTTCGTATTAGACCCCATAAAACAGCTCTATATTCAAAGAGTTTCCTAGGTATGGCTCCTAAAATTTATTAGAGAAATTTAAGAAACTGCTCTCAGAATTTTTACATATAAAAGCATACTACTCTATAAAAGAATACTTTGATGATACAATGCGAATGATTTGAAATGTAATAATATTGCAATTTTATTTGAAGTCCCATTTGTTTGTTATGTTTTGTTTATGTTATTAAGTATTGCGTACTAAACACACGATTTTTTAAATGATTATTACATGAATTGGGTATCCAAAAAAGATGAATAATTGAATAAGATAATTAATAATATAAATGCTATGTTATGTTCTATGTAAATTATCAATAATATTTGTATGCCTTTCAAGGTGAAACATAGTGTGACATAAACAATTTAATTTCCCACCAAGTTTGTAACTTTTTACCTATGTTTTACAAATAAATTATTTTGATTTTGATTTTGAAATTCTTCTCGCTTTTGAAGATTATCAAAATCTACCTTTTTTTTTTAACTTTTGCTCCACACTAGTACTCAGTTACATAGTTTGTACGTGAAGGTTGGACAATTAAACTAGGAGGTGCAAAATGTTTGATACTTATTCTCGTTGTTAAATTTTAATGTAACATGTAGATTTTTTTTATAAAGCTATTATTTATAATCACATCGGCCATTTATACGTCCACTGCTGAACAAAAGCCTCACCCATAGATTTTCACAACTGTGTCATCATTTTGGGGGGTATTTGCCAATACTCACCACGCTTGGCAGGCGGGTTGGTGAGCGCAGTATGGCTACCGTTTCACAGAAGGGACGCTGCTGCCCATCCCTCTGGTTGAGATTCCCTTAGTCGCCTTTTACGACATCCACCGGAAGAGATGGAGTGGTGCTATATTCTTAATCCGGTCACCACACGGAATATCTCTATGAAAGAAAAAAGAAAGAAAGATAGAAAAATGATTTTTATTGGCACACACAGTGCACATACAAAGATTAAATATAACGACTATAAAACTATATAAGATATGCACCACAGTGACAAAATTAAAGTGCTAAAGATACTTAGCAGATAACGCTGGCTTCCAGCTGTAACCCAATACAACTCGTATAGTAATGTCATAGATTTTCGCGATTATTACACATTATAATAAAACACTTTTAAACGGATTCTATCGCGTATATTTTGATTTTTGATTTTCCTGACGTTTCGAATACTTTGCAGCATTCGTGGTCGCAGGATGACTAAGGTGACAGGCGTCGTTACAGATTTTAAAAAGTTATTTTATTTATTTGATTAAAATTGTACGGTAGATAAAAGTATTTTATTATAACAACTCGTATAGTTGTCTTCTTTGTTTCACCTAAACTATTCACACATTTTAATTGAAAGAGTTATCAGATGAAAGTAATAAGACTTGAAAAAGTAATGAAGATATGAGAGAAAAATAAGGATGTAGCACAATGTTATTTATAGAGGCTTTGTGAGTATTGACCAATTCTAATAATATATTGAACACTAGATATTTTCGGTTTAAAGATGGTTATCAATGGAATAGTATCTTCAAATTAGATACAGAATGTGCAATGTTTACACTAAACGCATAAGAATTGCAATTATGTAGAACTATCTATCTCTCTAAAAACAAAACAGACATGCATGATAGCGAAATAGTCGACAATAGTAGCAAATTGCCGTAATTTTGTACAGCATTTTGTTTGCAAATGACGTCGGCAATAAAAGCATTGCGTACAAGCAACGTGACGTGACTTTGCCCAAATTAGTCAAGGCAAGGTGGGGCAACTAAAACAAAGAGGCTTTATTTCCAAAAATCTATGCAAAGCTTGTACCTAATTTGTTTTGCTTAATTTCGTAATAAGTTTATACTTGCTGTGTATGTGAGGCATGCTACTACATATTTGGGTTGGATGATACCCAGTTTATTATTATCTAATTCTAGAATTGGTGAGACTGCCACTTATGATATTATCTTTGTGTCTCAAAACACAACAGCTCAGAGTCTTAGACATTAAGTAAAAAATGATAATGTATAAGATAAGATACTGTTTTATCCCAAACTAAAAGACCCGTAAGTAATTTAGAGCCGAAATTAATAATCAATCTAATCCGAAATCTTTGGATTTGGGGTTCAGGATTTGTCTGTTTTTTTGTTTTACATGTTAAGATAACACAAATACAGATCAAGTTCAAATCAATTAATGTAATTTAATTATAAGTAGAGTGATTATTAATTTGTATCATAATTTCTGCCGAATAAAGTCCACTGCTGGACACAGGCCTCCCTCAAAGGTCACCACAACGACCGATATCGGTGTGTTGTGTGCTCATTGGGGGGTTTTGCCATAATCGCCACGCTTGGCAGGCGGGTTGGCGATCGCAGTTGAGTTGTTAATGTATTCGAAGGACGCTGCTGCCCATCCTCCAGCTAATGCCTTAGTCGCCTTTTACGACACCCACGGGATGAGATGGGTTGGTGCTATTCGTGGCCGGCACCACAAAGCATTAATTTGTATACAATGCGCAATCTGCTTATACTGGAAATTTATAGCTTTATATGTAGCCGTATGTACCGATTGTAAACTTCAACGAAGAATTCCATCAGATTCCGATGCTAAGTGTAAAAAGTGTAGTTAGAGAATGCCGTTGAAACATTTCCTAGATACAAACGAGCCTTTACTTGTATCGCTTATACCTGAATGCGGTAATTAGAAGCGAGAAACCAGCAAAGCATTAGTCTAAACGTGAGTTACATAACATCGCTTATTAATTCTTTCACCCCCACATGCGAACACACACGCACAGCCATCACGCATAACATTGCGCAATACATCAGTCCAGAAACGTCCACTGCTGAACGACTTATCCAATGATCAATCGGTCTTAGGAGATTTTGCCATAATCACCACGCTGTGCAGATTAGTAATCGCATGATGTTGTTATTACCACAAGCGGATGATAGCGCTAGCCATTCTCGTGATAACCTTAAAACCTCATGAAACCCTTAGTTTCCTTTTACGACAGCGTATTCTTTGCCACATAAAACTTAATTTATTCACAGCTCACGAAATTATGTCTGAATAATGTCGTATAGTTTTCGTAGTTTACCTTGGGTACAATGAAAGACTGGGGGTGTGGCCCTGATATCTAGTGAATTTCACACCCCAGATACAGGTAGGTAGAATAAACACCGTGGGTTTTAGCCTATCAGTCCGGCACACTCCTGCGCCCTTGCCCAAGGCGGAAGAAGGCCATAAGGAAATCCCCACGCAAAAAAATCACAACAGAAACTTAGAAGACATTTCTACAATACATCAGTAACATTACAGCCATTTATCATTCAAATTACAGAGCCATCAGGTATAATAAAATCGATAGTAAGGAATATATACAAGTAGTGATATAATTGCTCAAGGACTAAAGCCATACAAGAAATGAATTCACTTATAAAACAAACCTGATTTATAGCAGCAACTAAATCCAATATTAAGTTACGGGAAATTCTCAGTTGATCGCGGATCATCTATCTCTTCCTTACTTGGCTATCTGTACCTTTACGGTCATTAACGGTCGGTACATTTATCGTAAATACTATCAAAACCCACTTAGTTCTAATCGTTGACTAGATCTATAAATTATTCTAGCTTACAGCTTAATTTAGTATTACTATTTAGGCATGTAATTGTGTTTATGTTTAGTCAAATTAGGAAGTGTTTTATTAATGCTAGCAGACATTTCATTTATTTACACACTATGCTTTAATTGTGTCGTCATTTTGGGGGGCATTTGCCGATACTCACTACGCTTGGCAGGCGGGTTGGTGAGCGCAGAATTGCTACTGTTCAACAAAAGGGTCGCTGCTGCCCAACTGGTTAAGCGTCCCTTGCTCGCCTTTTACAACCTCCATGCGACAGATGGAAAGGTATTATAATTTTTAATTCTTTCAGCTATGTCGGAACCTTCATTTGGGCAAAATGGTACTCGAGTGGAAACCGCGCATCGGAAAAAATGCACCTCCAACGAGGTGGACAGACAACCTGGTGAAGGTCACGAGTCGCTGGATGCGGGCGGCATGTAATCGGTCGTTGTGTAAATCAATGGCTCCCCCATTGATATTCAATAGTGCTTTGTTCTGCAGTGGACGTCCTTTGCTGATATGATGATGATGATGACATGATATTTTTTTCATTTTTATCTGCTTAGTTTATAAATTTAATATAAAAAGCAAATATTTAATAGGTCAGTCAATGTGAACATGGTAAATATTCGATTACAATCAGGCTACTATTCTGCATACAAATTGTATTCAATAACATGATTGCAATACACTGATTTATTTTACAGTTTCTTCTTTTCAAGCTATCATTTCATAAATAACTATACTTACGACGTAAGAGCACGATGCGAATATCGTTCTACATAATAACAACAATTAGCAATTCAAGCCACAGCATGTGAACGTTGCTACATGTTGACATCTGAATTCGGTTGCTGCTCACGTCCGCTGTGCCTAGCGCAATGTTCGGACCGAGTTGAACGCTCGTGCTATCAGTTGTAATTTTTCAAATTTCATTCCCATGACCGTTTTGGATTTAAATTTTACACGATGAGCTAATCGGAATTTTTTGCCTATTGCATTGGAATAACAATTACCATTTTTTTCTCGTTCTTCCCAGCAGTATTATGGGAGTAATTTTATTTGGATCAAAATACCAGCTTAGGAATTCCATATTTATTGCCTGTGGTTAATTGAATTGAAATAGCTTACGGAAAAATAAAATTAGTTGTTAAATGTATCGTTATATGATGATCATCCAACGTTCAATAGAAATATCAATCAGAATAATCTTTCTTTCTACTTTCCCATCCCTACTGATATAATAAATGCGTTAGTTTAGACATTTGCGTCTTTGTTGCTCAATCAAGCTTAAATGGATTAACCGATTAAAGGTCGAAATTATTAATCAATATAATCCACATCTTTGGATTTGGGATTGAGAATCTGTCTGTTTTTATGTTAAGATCACACGTCAATCAATCGAGTTGAAAATCTTAAATCTAAATATTTAGGATTAGACTAATTATTAATTTGGGTCGTTAGAGGATATTTGGTGGAAAGTAGAATATATCCTAGATATAGCATACAGAGTTGGAACCGCAGACGCAGCAAGTGTATTCATTAATAAATATCTATGCATCAATAAACAATAAACACGTGTTAAAAACAAGGAGATGATAGAGAAGCAATTTGGAATAATTTTATCAGGCACACTGTGAATACTAAACGAATAGCCATTCATAAGAACTAGACAGTTACAATACGATTGTTGAATGTTTAATGCCATATTTCACAAGCTTTTGCCTTTTGAATGGATAATAAACAAGAGAGTTATTTTTAATCTTATCAGTACGGTTTTACCGATGCCGATGGAATGGTAAAATATGTTTTAAATTCATGTACCGTGAACACTAGCTAGATGCGTTATTTCAATACTTTAATGACATATATCTGCGTTAATGATACTGCTGTTTCTATTTCTATTGTAGATTTGTCGTCTTCACAATTTATTTTATTATCTGCTTTACTCGGTTAGAAACAATCATTTTCATCTTCATACAAGGACTCTGGTGTTATTGTGAATCCTCATGGTAAACACTTAATTAATAACTATGCAATTATTTATAATCTATACATATATATAAATATATATCTCAAGTAAGCCGTGATCGCTTGAACTTGCCAGCACTAATAACTTCGTCGAACGGGCGAAGAACAACAATGGGAGCAATTAAGAGGCAGGCGACCGTGCGACTGCTGCAGCCCGTAGCCGGCTCGCACGACCGGTATTAGGGATGGCAAAAACTAGCATACCTAATGATTCCGTCCAAGACTGAAATGGTCCAAAAATGATTGTAAGTAGAATTTATATTTTGTCACTACAAAAATAAAAAGCATCTAAAACATTTCAAAGTGCAGTATAAAGACAACGAAAAAAGACCCAAAACATATGGCAATTTTGTCTGTAAGACAAACCCAAAGCACATATAGATCACATTTACATAGTAAATAAATCTTTCAAATGTAAACGAAATAAGAAAACATTGGTGTACTTAAAAATAAACATTATATTTGAGTACTTGTTATTATTATCAAAATAAAAATCTGACTATTTCAAAGAATAGCGATAACTTTAGAGTGACGTGGGACAGTCAACATTGACAGCTTGTGCAAAATCAAATTTATCAGACTTTTGCGAGACCACAGTTGTTAAAGACTTCACCGGGAATAAGACAGACGGAAGATTGACTTTGAACGATTCAGATCTGACTTTCACAAAAAAAAAACCTTTAAATGAATTATATAAGTCTTCTGGGAGTTTCAAAAACAATAGAGAAGATAAACTCGTCTATTTTACAAGTCACTCAAGCTTAAATGAAACTATACTTGAAACTACATCCGTCTTATCAGTGTCAGATTAAATAATCTACACTAGTTCGAACCTAACCTGACTTTTTTAACCTTTTCCTTCCACTGACATTTCATGTTTGATATCCTTTGTCATCATTAACACAAGAATTAAATAACGACGACCTCAAGTGTTATTTTAAACAATAGTATTTCGCCATGATTTTAAGAAAACACTACGTCAATTATACTAAATATTTTTCAACTCAAACCAGCCACAGTGTCACTAGTTGGAAAACCTTAAGCATTTAAACACAATTGTGCGAATGATGAATGAGCATTGAATATGGTCGCTACTTTCTAGGACAGTCGTGATTGCGATACGACACTGAAACAATTATTTGTATGAGAACCTCTTTTTTATGTTGTTCACCTGTACAACGACTGAGTTAAATCAACTAAGAGATGTTCACTATATCTGTCATTATTTGAATTGAAGATAAGGACCACATTAGCTTGAATTGTTTTTATTATATTTAATTGTATTCTCTGTACGTCCATTGTAGTCGCATTATGTGTGGAAGGTCAAACGAAATTATCGTTTTCTAGAATGATATGTAATTTGCTCAATAAATATTTATGACTTTCCAAACTTTCTTCTCAGCGTTGATTTACATCATTAACTTCTAACTTTATAGCTTTTCCCGGTTGAAAAACGCATTCATTGCTTGACTTTTACTTTTCTTTCAGTTGCCTTGCAGTACCCGATAGAACATTTACACTTAATAACATAGTGTATGTTTCTTAAAATATTAAAAAATATCACAGAATTCTACGACTACTTTCTTACTGTACAAAAATACTAATCATATCGGCCATTTATACGTCCACTGCTGAACAACGGCCTCCCGCATAGATTCCACAACTGTATCATCATTTTGGGGGGTATTTGACAATACTCACCACGCTTGGCAGGCGGGTTGGTGAGCGCAGTATGGCTACCGCTTCGCAGAAGAGACGCTGCTGCCCATCCCTCTGGTTTGGATTCCCTTAGTCGCCTTTTACGACATCCACGGAAGGAAATGGAGTGGTGCTATATTCTTAATCCGGACACCACACGGACTCCTAATTCTTAATTTATCAAGTACCAAATATCATGTAACGCATAATTTTTACATTTATCAAGACCATAGATTTTAAAGCCAGTACATTTTTTCCCAAAATATAAAAAGCTTTAACAGGCATCGTTCAACGTCCCAGCCACACTAAAATATAATAAGCGCTCCTGGGCAAGTAACATAATAATGACAAATATAGTTATTAGTTGAATAGTAACATTTACCTCAATTTTTAACCGCCATCAAATGTAGACACTTGTCAAGTTGACTATACAGTAAAAAAATATATTTGTGCATGATACCAGATATCTCCGGCATTTCTCAACTGATTTGGATAAGGTATTATTTTTAAATGGTTGGGCCTTGTAAATGTGTCCGCAACGTTTTGAAGCTCCCGATAACTGATTAAGGTTAATAATTAAGACTGGTAAATCAAGCCGGATGGTCTCAACCAAATGAGAGGTGATCTAAATCTGCGTTTTTATTTATCTACCATATTCTCATAAAAGCGGCGTCGTGAATACGCGGGTCAAAATTCATTAGTCCACTCAAAATGAAAAAAAAAATACTTAAAAAGCAAGCTAAAACAAACTTCGTAGATAAAACCACTAGAATGAATGTAATATACATACAGTTTCATAAGTGGGGCCTAAGTCAAACGGTGACGAAGAATCGAAATAAATAAGAAATCGTTAACGCTAATGAATAAAACTGTTAACTTAAGCGGCATACATTCACACTATACAATCCGGCAGAGATACAGCATGTAGAGCCCTGAAACAGTGTTTTGAGTTTAATATTTATAAGTACTAAAGGCCTTTTATTTTTCTTGTTTCTTTTTAAATTCTTAGACAACTGCCCAAACATTACTTTCTATAAACTGCTGCTGTTCTAACTTTCGCTGATATCTTCTACCATAGACTCCGTAGAGACCCGAGTATATACACAGTAAGAAAGGGAACACACGTGGGAAGGGCAAATACATTCCGTCTCGCTGGCAAACATTTACTTCCTAACTACTTAGTATACGAGTGTCAACACTTTGGTAATAGATGTCTTGGAACTACCTTCATTGAGGGCAAGTGAGAGTACAACAGGTGTTAATGAGATATTGTTAAAAGGCTTGCTCTTTTGAGAATTGTCATGTTAGCCCGCTGTTTGTAGGTATTGGTGAGATCCATGGCGGCCACGGTCTCAAAAAGGTACGCCCGTCCTGCTCATAAGCATTCATGTTGAGGAAAATGAATTTGTGATGATTTATGCAAATGTGATGAGTTTTTTTTTTTTTTTTTTTTTTTAAAACATTGCCCCCCCTAGGATTTCTCCTGTGTCGTGGGTACGTTTACAGACACAAATTTCATACACAATACACCCAGACCCGGAGATCATACAAATATTTGGAACTACCTGCAGATCATACAAATATTTGGTCCGTGCGGGAATCGAACTCGCGACCCGGAGCGCACCAGTCGACTGTATCAGCCACTGCACCAACCGTGTCGTCAAGGTTCATATAAGTTTTCAAAAGGTTTTCATTAAAATGTTGATACAATGATAACGTAAATATCATATTAAATTGCACATTACCTAGAGGTAAAATAAAAAATAAAATATTGAATACGTGGTAGACCACAAAACCATTTTTTAAATTATTACTCTCAAGAAGAACTTTCTTTTATTGGTCTTCAGTGGCAATTCATCATGAACTTCCTTCGCCCCGGTGAAGGGCGAAGGGGCATGCCGGAGTCTTTTTTTATTATTGGTGCCCAGTGGAAATTCTTCATGAACTTCCTTCGCCGTGGGGAAGGGAAAAGGGGTATGCCGGATTCCTACTGGCTAAAACCACTGGAGCGCTCATCTTCGGCACCGAAGAGGGGCTCCAGGTCCTCGGAAGATCACACTAGAGCCGCCTATGATGCCACGCGTTTAGGCACATCTCGGAGGGGATAACTGTAAAGCGGTCACCCCCACTCTCAAGAAGACCTAGTTTCAATTTAAACTGCCTATCTTAGCCTAATACGTGTGGTCATACAAGATCCTACATAAATCGTGAATAATATGCAATCAACGGGCAGATATATCAGGTGTCGCGGTCACTTGCGCAAGCGCAGCGGTGAGCGGCCGCGGGTGAATGACAGCGGCAACCGTATGATATAATGGTAATTGTACATAATCTTTATTGCTACTATCGAATGGTTACATGGCGATGCTGTCTACTCTTAGTTTAACTCTTAGTTCTCTTAATATGGTTAGGATATGCGGAAATTACCATATGGTGCCAAGTAAAAATAGTACCACCCCATCTCATGCCATGGGTTTCAGTTAAACGCGACTATGGGATTAGAGTAGAGGCCGAGTATTGGCAGCATTCAGCACTTCAGAGCACTTCAGCAGAGTCCTTCGAGTACAAATTACAAGTCAGCTGCGATAGCCAACCTGCCTGCCAAGCTTTAGGAGCACAATGAGCTCAATGAGCACGCAACATAAACCCAAACCGGTCATTGTGGCGATATTTGGGGGATGCTTTTGTCCAGTGTTGGACCTTTTCGGATCAAGCCATGTGGCGCCACTTTTAATAAATATAACTATAAATAAATAACTTGTTTCGGTGTAATTAAGATCGTTTAGATCTTAAATTGTAGAATATGGTCCTTTAAAACTGCAGAATTCATAATATTTTCCGAATGTTACTTTAAGGTTTAGGTTCAAGACACGAATGTATAGGTATTTATAGCTAGAAGTAGCCCTGCGAACAATATTGACGTAAGGTATTTATTGTTGGATAAGGTACACCAGACAGGCGAGAACCTAAGAGTTGACTCACTTTTAACAAACTTAAGACCTAGACAAACGAAATATAGCATATAATTGTAATAAAAAGGGCATAAAATAAAAATTATTACAACCAAAATTCAAACCAGTGTTATATATCAAATAGAACCTCTTCTGAATGCGGACTATATCATCTCGCTTGGGGCAGCCCCATTGTATAATAATATTTTTTACTGAACATTTGTATTAGGCTTGCGGCGTCATTATACAACTAAGTAAGTAATAAACGTGTTATGTTATACAATACAACATTTACTATTTAACATGTCTCGATAACCGGGTTTATCGGGTGCTGGACATATATGTGTGTTTCTAAATATAATAGTGTTTATTATTGGTCTCGTAGAGCTCTTTGATTAGTTGCTACAAAATGAACTATTCAAATAAATTTTTTCATTCATCTCGTTCAGGTCCCAGTTTATGATATATATGTAATATTCGTACTAATGGTCGTCGAATATTATGTATATTAATATACAATATTCGACTACCAAAGCTTTTCTTATCATCATCATATCAGCCAAACGATCTTTACGGCTGAACGGCTTACGGCTCCCCCGGGCGATTAAGGGACTCTAAACTAGAGGGACGAGCAGAAGCGTTCCTTTTGTGGAACAGCAGCTATTCTGCAGCCACAACCCACCTGCCAAGCGAAATTCAAAATAGCAAAATCGCTCCAAAATGACGACTTACGGCACGCAACCGGTCGTCTCTAGGCAGTTGTTCTGTCTTGGGGGGGTCTTTTACAATCCTCCCCGAGAAGTAACTTTTTACAGTCGCCTTCCCCCCGCTGGAAGGGGTGACTGCTTTACAGTTATCCCCTCCGTGATGTGCCAAAAAGGCGTGGCACCAGGACGGTTCTAGTGTGATCTTACGAGGACATGGAGCTCCACTTCGGTGCCGAAGATGACCGCTCCAGTGGTTTTAGCCGGTAGGAGTTCGGCTTACCCCTTTGCTCTTCCCCGGTTACTAGTCTATTTTAATATCTGTGCCCACTGGACACCAATAAAATAAAATAAAAAAAAACGTTTGGTCTGTAGTGGACGTATTTTGACTGATACAATTATAATGTATCTAGCTAGTAAAAATTACTGGACATAAGAGACCAAACGATAAATGTCTCGAAGTGACAAGCACAGTATGGTACCACCCAGGACCAGTCCGAGGTAGCAGTACAATTGTTTTAGGCATGACGCATGCTACCAGGAGAATGACGCCGCCTCCTCGCCCCTAGGTTGTTTAAAAGAAGACCTCACGGTATCATCAAATCAATTACAATAATAGTACAATTAAAACTATTTAAATAAAACTCATTATTTCAGTAATCAAATAATTACACAACAGCTTATAAATTACAGGCCTTGTAACACTGATTTCACATGCAGGCGGTTTCCAAATAGCAGTAAATAACTGGCGCTGTTATCAGTTGAACCGAAGGTAAGTTGTGTGACAGTCACAAGAAACGACTCAATATATATCTATATGAGCAAGGCTATACATTTTCCTTTGTTTACTTTCGCTAGCTTGGTGTTGAACGGTAATTATATACTCCAAATAATAGAAAAACAACTTGCAGAAAAATAGGTCTTCGTCCCTAAATAACATTATTTTGTTTTATTTATTATTTTAGCAAAGTAGACGTATGGATTCGGCTCACTAGGATTTCCCTAGCTCTCCAATATCGTTCATAGAGAGATCACATGTACAAACATCCAGCTCCGAGCCACCTGTATGTAGATCGTACAAATATTTTATCCGTTCGGCGATGAAACGCGCGACACGTAGCGTAGAAAGCCAATCGCTTAGCTACTGCGCCAACGGTGCCGGAGATATCTCATTAGCCAGATAAATTATTCGCATGCTACGATCGAAGACTCTGAGTCATCATCAACATGTTAGCCAAAGAACGTCCACTACTGAACAAGGGGCTCCTTTACAGATTTCCACAGTTGTGTCATCATGCTTGGCAGGCGGGTTAGTAAATGCGGTATGGCCTGTGTTCCACAGAAGGAATGTTGCTGCCTATCTCTCTGGTTTAGAGTCCCTTAATCCCCTTTTACGATATCTACCAGATGAGATGGAGTGGTGCTATATTCTTAATCTGGACACCACACGGAACTGAACTTAAACTGTTAAGAGATATTAATATCGAGTGATTTAATATATGGAAGGAATTCATTGATAAAACATCGGTGGCGAAGTGTATATGGTACAAAACAATTCAACAGGAACCTCCTAAGATTCCATTCTTTACGAAAGCTAGAATGAGTCATGCATGCAGTCTCATACTCATACATTCTACTTGGACATAAGAAGGTTGTGGATTGCCTAAATTGTATTATGTGAGAGAGGATCTTAACACGCTGTGGTGGAGTGGGCCGTATAATAGCGGAATGTAACGCTACAGAATTGAAGTAATGTTCGATTTAGGTTTATTGGTGTCTGTAACAGTTTATCGAATCCTACATATGAATTAGCAAACAAGAATTATTGTATACTTTTAAAATTAATTAAGTCAAGTGATGTACGTAATTTTGAAGCGCGATGACTATGTCGCACAGTTGGTAACTAAAGCCTCTCATTCTAATTAATATAAAAAATAACCTATTACATGTGAAAATGTATTCCTCATATGTAAACTGTCCAATTTATATCCGCACATAAAACATTCTACGAAGCTCATAAAAATACAAAGTGATTAGCTTGTCTTCACAATGATGCTTCATTTAATGACGAAACCAATACAAAGACATTAGCATCACATCCTTCTAGTACTGAAGATGCTATGGGTAACGAACGACTGACAAAGGAACACGCGGAAATATTTAATTCCAACCCGTCTTCTCATTAAGCTTACAGTTACGCAACTTTGTCGGTTAAACGCTTACAATTGAACAGCGAAAGGCTCCGTTTTCCCACAATGTTATGCCCTCATAACTAGGATAGACTCGAGGTGCCACTCAATTGAATAGCAGTTATTATAACTTTTAAATGATCCTTTACTTAATTAGACATTGAAGCAAAACCTCATGGAGCAGTCAACCTCATTTAAGTTAGAAAAAATATAGAGATAAAGGATCTAGTTGTAGGCATGATAAAAACGATTAAGAAGTTCTTGAAATGGTTTAATTGAAATAAATGGGTTCGGCTTTAACAATATTTCTTTAAAATAAACTAGTCAATAAAATAGTCATGAAATCAAACTCACCTTAAAGCAACAAGTTACTTTTATAACTCAAAACTCATATGTGAACTTTGATAAAGTTGGAATTTTATGAATAAGGTATTTTTCAAAGCTAATAAATTATTAATTATAATTAAAATATAAATTTTACTAATGTCGCGGACTCTCAAAGTCAAAGTTTTTTATTTCAAATAAACCAAATATTGGCACTTATGAAACGTCAGAATCTAAGTTGCACGGTTGCACTCTCTACATATGTTTTAAAACTGTAAGTGAAGCGAATATCTAAAATCTATCTAATCTAACGGCCGAATGAAGTCCACTGCTGGACACAGGCCTCCCCCAAAGATCACCACAACGACCGATATGGATGTGATGTGGGCTCATTGGGGGGTTTTGCCATAATCGCCACGCTTGGCAGGCGGGTTGGCGATCGCAGTTGAGTTGTTAATGTACTCGAAGGACGCTGCTGCCCATTCTCCGGCCAATCCCTTAGTCGACTTTTACGACACCCACGGGAGGAGATGGGGTGGTGGCATTCTGAGCCGGCAATATAAATAAATAAATATCCAGAGAGAGTAAACGTTCTAGAAGAAAGGAAATTATATTCTTCCGCTATCGTGAAAAAGATCCGTACTAACAAGCATGTTTCCAACTGTTCTCTCGTGTCTGTCCACATTCATTACAAGCCACTAAAACACTAGGATTGCGTTTAACTACGTAAAGTAATAGAATTCACACAGTTTTTACTGCCGTAGAATATTATAAGGTGCGAACACAATAAAATTACATATGCGTAATTATTGTCTATAGTTTCATGTCTATCTGAATTGAGATTTTAGAATTATATCTGCAATTTTAGATAATTTCCAATTCCTCATTTCTATCTAGACCATTTCTTTCTTTCACTTCGGAAACAGTACCTTGTGCAGTGGTCGCTATTTTTATGGATACAAAATATGGAATTCAAACCACATATTGCACAATATTACCTTAAAACATGTTCTTGCTTTACGAAAGTTGGTCAACCCTTCACCGGCTTTGATATCGAAACTGATGGATGGTTTGCTTCATTTGCAGGTGAGGTAAACACGAGCGTTTTATTTTTCTTACATATGTAGCTTCACTAGTAGTTCTTACTGGGTGCTGATTTAATCATCTAAAACCTTTTAGGACATGAATAAATCCACGATTCTCTACCTGAATCAGTAAATAATAGTACTTGAATTCTTCACCAAAACATCCATTTGTTTTCTAATTCGAGAGTCGATCAAACAGCTGGAGGTAGTTGGCCTCGTGTGCTGACCATATGATCAAGTGGTAAGTACCAAATATCTCCGCAGTGCCCACCTAGCGCTAAGGTAAGTAAGTTCCAAGGGCTTTGGTTAGGTAATTACATTATCACGTGATTCTTATTGGAATGAGGCCAATATATATATTTTATTGTTAATGGGACTGATCCCATTACGCACTGATATTTTATCGTATTGGCGTTTTGAAGGTTATTAAATGGGCACCCAGTAGCTCGAGTTTCTATTTTTGTAACATCAATTTCTTTTTTCACATTATCGCCGTCCTCTAAGCCTGTCCTGAACGATATTGGGGTTGGATCCAGTACATCCAGATGCGTCAGTTTTAATACTTTTTGTTTCCAGAATAATATCACAAATGTGGAACATAGCATGCACACTTGGAAAGTGCTGTTTAAACCAACTCTACTAAATATTATTTTTGTTTTAAAAAAACGATGCCCCACGCTATTATTTCGTCTGTATCAATCTGTATCTATGTCTGTATAATTTACAGACATAAATCTCACATGCACAAACACCCAGACCCGAAACAACTAACTGATGCACAGTTCATACAAATATTTTCTCCTTGCGGGGATCGAACCCGCAACATGACACTGCGCCAACCGTGCCATCGTCATTATTATTCAGATGCGTAAGGAAAACTCTATCAACATAGTGATATTTTATAGGCAGTTCCTCCACATTCAGCGACGTATTCAAGCATACATTTTCCGTTAATCTTTCACCTACATATCCGAAACACAAAAAAGTAACCTAATGAAAGCATCATAAATTAATACACTCATTATAAAATGACGTAGCTTTCTATCTATTTTAACAGACTCCTTGGTAATCTTAACAACTACAGGCTGGCATGTAGTGCGGTTGTCAGTATCATCATATCAACCACAGGACGTCCACTGCTACAACAAAGACATAAATAGCAGTGAATACGTCGCTGAATACGGAGGAACTGCCTATAAAATATCACTATGTTGATAGAGTTTACCTTACGCATCTGAATAATAATGGCGATGGCACGGTTGGCGCAGTGGCTAAGTAAACCAATCTTACTGCGCGTTCGATCCCCGCAAGGAGCAAATATTTGTATGATCTACAGATAGTTGTTTCGGGTCTGGGTGATTTTGCATGTGAGATTTATGTCTTTTACCCTTAGATTTCCACAACGAGCGGTCACATGCCGCTCTCATCCAACGACTCCCAGCGACCTTCACCAGGTCGTCTGTCCACCTCGTTAGAGGTCGTCCCACGCTGCGCTTTCCGGTGCGCGGTCTCCATTCGAGAATCACTTCAATTGAATTCTTGTATCTTCATTTTACTAAATACATATGAAAGTATATACGGTAATGACAATAACAGACTTTATTTTAAAATTAAGTTTGTCTGTCTGTTTGTTCCAGCTAATCTCCGAAACGGCTGGATCGATTTTGACGGGACTTTCCCTGGCAGATAGGTGATGTTATACTAGTAACTTACTTTATTTTATTTTATAAAAAGAATAAGGGTTTCGGCCAAAATAATAAAGCTCATGAAATCTAATATATACTGTATATGCCGAAGTACTCTAAATTATTTATAAATAATCCGATATCTTTAACTAAACAATCATTACGAGTAGAGCTATTGGTGGAACGCTGCTAAGTACAAAAATATGAAGCTCCGACTGCAAACATGACAACGCATAACTAGAATAATATATATGAAAATAAATTCTTACATAACCCCTTATATAACTCGACGTTTGTAAATACGATTGAGCTTATCGTAATGTATGTTTGTTAGTTCGGTATAAGATTTTCACTGGCCACTTCCGGTGGGCGCGACACTTTCGTTCGTATTGTTATTCAACGGTTGGTCTGCGACGCACTTTCCTGGAACTATGTACGTAGGCGTCGCGACTGTAAACGGTTGTACCCAGCGAGACTGTTAGGACGTGAGATAACAATGAACCAAGATATTCGTTTTCATGCTCCGCTTTTTCACCTTATTTATCCCTTTTTTTACGTGGGGAAATCCACTTGGACTTCCTCCGCCTTGGGATGGGCATGCCGGGCTCAAACCGGCTAAAACCCCACGGTGTCTTCTTACCTCTAGCCGGGGGTGAGGTATACGCTTTATCTGCATTAGACCGCGCCCCCGCAACTGTGAGTTAAGTTAAATGAAAGAACTCGTTTATACTTTGCTGAAGCGTTCTAGTGTTGTTGGTCCGAATTAGCATAGACCTACAAATGTCACGGTTAAACATATAAAATAAGATACTAAAGAAAATCTAGTTTTGTGTCGTATAATTATATTTATTTTCGAATGGAACTCCCCCATAGTTTGAAATTCTTGCAACCCTTTTGTATACATACACCCAGCTACCCACCCCGGTTTCTCACCTGTACATTCATTAAATATTTGTCACGATGTTTTCGGAGATAAAACATAGCAAACCTTTCCGAATAAGCATGCTATCTAACATTGAAAACTCCATTTGAATTTATATTGTGAGAAGAATATGATGAAGATCAAAAATGCGCAAATGCGTCTCTCATTCTTCTTTTCGTGTTGTTAGTGTCCAACCTTGAGTCAGAGTTGTTCAAGCCACCCAAAGGACTCCGACTTGGCTTAACGACTACCGTCTAATGACAACAACCGGGAACAACGATATTACGTGCCCTCCGAAGCACGGAGGCGCTCAGTACAAATACCACCATGCGGTTACGCATCCTTAGACTGACCGCGCCAAGCATTGCTTACCCACGCCGACCGTTTACAGATTAATGAGTACAACTGGCTATGAGCGCCTCTACTACTCAACTCTCATTTATAAGTAATGATACCTTAAAACACCATACAACGTTGCCTTATATTTGACATTGGCGAAATTGTGGAAGATACTCTACAGAAGCCATAATCTAAGAAAAGAAGTAGTGATACCTTATTTGGGAACAAATCGTTAGCAGCCCATTGGCGAATAGTATCACTATCAGTAGTAATGAAAACTTTACTAAAATATTCATATTTTCGAGATAAACTCAAACACATTACAATACCGTATATAAATATATCAATACAGATTTTGCTGTTTCGCTCCGCTACGCATGTTCCTAAGCTCCATTCGCTGTTATCTCCCACATCGTCCCGCACACATTTGCACGAAAACGCATAAATTTACTAAGAGCCCACTAAGTAACACAAGGTGATAACTAATTACCGACTACAGTAATTCGCCTCTCGCTCACGTACGCAACTTCTTAACGAGCGGCTAAGCCTGCATGATTCTGTCACGAGCCGACTCGTTTAATTACTACGGAACCTTTGCGAAGATTTTGGAACAGTAACTGGAAGTTGGCAATTGAATGGTTCTAAGATTGAAATTATCATCGTGCTTAATCTTATCTGAGGATCGTGACCTGTGATTTAATTAATGATATTTATGTTGTATCATTTTGCTTGCATTGCACTTGTACATGACATTCTGTCGTCTGTGATTCACAAAGTGCTGCAGACGAAAATAAGTACTACCTTTTTTTTATAGGTGGGCACCAATAAAAAAAGAGGAAATTCTTCATGAACTTCCTTCGCTCCGGGGAAAGACGAAGGGGTATGCTGGACTCCTACCAGCTAAAACCACTGGAGCAGTCATCTTCGGCACCTAAGGGAGGCTCGAGGTACTCGTATGATCACACTAGAGCCGCCCAATGGTGCCACGCCTATAGGCACATCTCGGGAAGGGTGACTGTAAAGCGGTCACCCCCCCGGGGGGACTGTAAAGGATCCCCCAAAGCATCCCACGGCAGCGCGTGACCATATGCGTGCTAGCGTCTTCTCTTGGGTCGCTTGGTGTGGGCACGCAGATTCCCTAATCTACGCACCCGCGAACCCAGAGGTCCCCCGCCTTATAGCAACGGCAAGGGGTTAAATAAGTACTACCTACTATATCTTCTAGTTAAACTGAAACAGTTTTCTCGCATTTACATAAAACTTGCACTTACCACAGTGGTACCAATTCTAATCAATTTTGCTTTACAGTTATAGAAATTCTGACGTAATCTAAAACCGTTTATATTTCCTCGAACCATACAAAGTCAATTTACTCGTTGCAAGCGAACTGAATAAATGACTGCATTTGCATTGAAACTCTGTAAACGCAAGTAAACTTCCACGCTTACGTGTGAAAGGTATGTTAAATAGATCCTTTGGAAATTTATTCTAAAACGACTTGACTACAAACATATTTTTTATTTAACAATGCCCGTAATGCCGCTGATTCAAATCTAACATAGTTATGGCTCGAACAGGCGCATGAGTTACTGTTTTGATGTGACAAGAGCGCATAATTATTATTGAACAAATATAAAAGCAGATTCTATACCACGGAAGTAAGTATTTTTTTAAGTCGACTGTTATTTGACCTGAATCAAGAAGTCTGTACTGAAAATCCTGATAGTCAATTCTCGTAATTTATACATGTTTAAAATATAGTTTCGATCTACTCTCAGTGTCATAAATGTCACAAATGATATTCTCCAAAACTAACAAACAACGACAAACGTGGACTTACACTGTGATGAGATCGAAAATGGATCGAAAGGTGAATGTAGTCAAACGGTATTCTGCTAACAATTTGAACTGATACGTGTACAAATTGTCATTATATAAACGTCAAAATGAGATTTTAATGAGACTAGATTGAGATTGTACTGAAATTCGACTGAACTTTATGAGTAGCAGAATACCATTTTTTCGGTCATTCATAATTTAATCTCAGTTCGGTCAAGTTCAATCATAGTGTAAGTTAATTACGAGAATTGGCCCTCAGATATTGACAGATTAGTTCACCAGTTTTGATATATATGCCATTCAGTCCAATATTCATATCTGTCTCACTAGTTTCTTTTTGTATATACTGAATAAAATCATTTAACTTCCTTATTTATGCAAATAATTTTCTAGTGTGTACTTCGATACCATAACTCAGAAGCAATTTATTTAACAAAAACACATAAGACTTGGATTATTTGTTTCAACAACGTTTACTTTATTTTATAATTCGAGAATTAATATACATACATTTAAACAATATAATCGTTCTATATGAGCACTGAATGAAGCAAAATGTCCGTTGCAAAACTTGCCATCCGCGGTAGCTGTAATACCTTACCCTAAAACTACAAATCGTCAGCATCATCATCATCTCAGCCGAATAAAGACCACTGCTGGACACAGGCCTCCCCTAAAGATCATCACAACCACTGTTGTCTGTGTTCTGTGCTTATTGAGGGGTTTTGCCATAATCGCCACGTTTGGCAGGCGGGTTGGCGATCGCAGTTGAGTTGTTATTGTGCTCGAAGGACGCTGCTGCCCATCGTCCGGCTAATCCCATAGTCACCTTTTACGACACCCACAGGATGAGATGGGTTGGTGCTATTCGACGCTGGCACACACAAGTCGTCTATAATCAACAATTATGTATGTTATGAATTATGATAGATGAACTGTACTCATGTTTTTGGTAATAAATATTTTATATTATTTATTTATTTACAATATAAAGCCTAATTGTATTGATGTCCAAAGAAGGATGCGAATATAATTGACGTATTTAAAAATATTGGTTATCAATCCCTGTTATATGACAGAGTTTAGATAACTACTTCCTAACCAGTATGATTGTTTACATCGCATGTCATTATCAATGCGGTTTCATGTCTTACAAATATATTGGAAGAAAGTATTTCTGTGGTGTCTTAGAAGTAGAGGAGCTACAAATGCATTCGTTGTTATATGTTGGACCACATACAATATTTTTTTTGTTTCGTTACATGCTATTAATTTGTGATAATTGACATTAATTTTAATTTAGTTACGTATCTCTCATATATTAGAGTTATCTAATATAAAATTCTGCGTGTGTGCAATGCTTGAAACTGCGTAATTAATTGTATTAAAACCATCTATGAGTATATATGACCATTAGCCTAGCACCTAGATAACTTCCTGAAGATTGGAGGTGTTCACTCGGTTAAATAACTATCACTTAGACGAATTACATAACATCAATAAAATGGCTGATGTCCAATTAAACGATTTACAATACCTATCATAGGTAATGACTAAGCATTAAAGTAATTATATATTATAAAGATTATCGAATCAATATGAAAACGAAAGCGGTACGAGTGAAGGGTTGAAAGAAATAAACCGCACGGGTCCAACAACACCTAAATAGGAACGCGCAACCAAAGGACCCTATAAAATAAGAAGTGTTAAAACTAAACGATTAAATAATATAACTAGGACAGCCGATATAACTTTAGCAATGGAATATCTAACGAAATACCATAATCTATTAGATTTGAAATCAAACAGGATTATCACGCGAATACAAGTGGTAGATAAGGAATCATTGGCTGAAGGACAAACAGTCACCATATTGTTCTTCAAACGGTAAAAACTTTATACTCAACCTGAGGTGCACAAAAATACCTTTCATACGAAGATTCATAGCAATATTCCTTGATACAGAAAAAATAAATAGAGATGATTTCGCCATATATTGTTAAAAAAACGTGTGGTGTTCTGATTAAGAATATAGGACCAATTTATCTCCTCTAGTGGACGTTGTAAGTAAACGGTGACTAAACCAAAGGTATGAGCAGCAACGTTCCTTCTGTGGAAGGTAGTCACACTGCGGTTACCAACCTGCCAAGTGTGGTAAGTACGGGCAAATTTCACCCCCAAAATGATGACACAATTGTGAAAATCTATGGGGGGGCCTTTGTTCAGCAGTGGACGTCGTCCATTGGCTGATATGATGATAATGATGATGATATACTATTATAACAATATAGTATGCATCAACCTATTCTCAAAGAGAAATCACATAAGAAATACATACATACTTTCGCGATTATTACTCATTATAATAAAACACTTTTAAATATCATAGCGTATATTATAGATTTTTGTTTTCCCTAACATTACGTGCAACATGCATTCAAATAATACTAGATTAAACTTATACGGTAGATAAAATAACTTTTAAAATCTGTAACAATGCCTGTCACTTGGTCACCTTGCGACGCGAATGCTGCACAAAGTCAAAGTCAAAGTCAAATTGTTTTTATTCATGTAAACTATTTGCTGGCACTTACGAATTGTCAGAATTTAAATAGTTGCACGGTTCCAAGTCATTGATCCTATGGAGAAGAACCGGCAAGAAACTATTCACAGTATTCGATTCATCAAAAATCTATAATATAGGCGATGTAATCCTTTTAAAAGTGTTTAGTATATATTAGTACATTACATATCTGTGACGGCGCTATGACTAATGTATTACCTAACACACCAAAGAGATGCCGAGATATTTAGCCTCCATACATATATTAAGCAATTAACCCATTCAACAATACATACTTACGAGAACAGAGTTGACATCAATTGTTTGGCCTTTTTATTATAAGTGCACTTCAACAAAATACATACTTAAGACACGTATCTACTTTAGATACGAGTTTTCTCTTTAATCTTAACCTTGTAACATTTGCAGTCCATACACACTTCGTGACATGTTTGTTGACTCGTTGTGGTAATATTATTTGTAGTTCTTCTCTAACGGTAATTGATCAAAGCATGTCTTCATGAAAGCATAGCCGTAAGTTGGATATGCTAACATATGGAACATGTATTGTTGCTCATTGTAGCTACTTTAAACTCCATCGATTTATCCATAAAGAATATCTATCTCCTTTCACAGGATATAAAATTTACACATTGCGATAGCCAAACGCCAACATCCAATCCAGCAAAAAAATTACCAGAATGTCTTGTGACATCTCAGATTAAATCTTATTATAGAATAAATATAATCCGTATAGTGTCTGGATTAAGAATATACATAGCACCACTCCATCTCGTAAAAGGCGGTTAATGGGCTCTAAACCATGCATGGCAGGCCCTTCTGTGGAACTGTAGCCATACTGCGCTCACCAACCCGCCCGCCAAGCGTGGTCAGTACTGGCACATTAACCCGAAATTTACGACACATTGGTGGGAATTTACGGGGAGGCATTTATTCAGCATGGACGTCTTTTGACTGATATGATGATGATGATGATAGAATTCGAGCAATTTTTTTTGTCTTTCGAAAACAATGATTACGTACTCGTATTGGTTGCTATCCTTAAGTGTTGATCAACATTGATCTGAATGGTGCTATCATACTGCTATTTATGTTTCACTGTTTGAATTGGTGGCCATTGGGGCAGAAAAGATGTCGGTCGGGACAAAAGGTTCTCGAGAGGAGACCGCGTCCAAGAAAACGCAGCGTGGTACGACCTCCAACGAGAAGGACGGATGACCTTATGAAGGTCGCTGGGAGCCGTTCGATGCGTGTGGCATGTGACCGGACTTTGTGGTAATCTATGAGGGACCCTTTGTTCAGCAGTAAACGTCCTTTGGCTGATATGATGATGATAATGGGGCAGAAAGGTTCTCGAGTGGAGACCACGCATCGGAAAACGAAGCGTGTAATGGCTTCCAACGAGGTGGGCAAATGACCTGGTGAAGATATCTGGGAGTCGTTGGATGCGGGCCGCATGTAACCGGTAATTGTGGAAATTTATGGAAGAGGTCTTTGTCCAGCGATGGACGTCCTTCGGCTGATATCATGATGATACTACGAGTAGTAAATACTGATTCCTAGAGGCGAAAGTGACCTCACTACTGCGATTGCGTCTTTTTATTCAAAATGTATGTAAAAACTTAAAAGCAGTAGTTGCGTAAATCGCCGATACAATTACTTACACCGCAGATAATATAATACACAAGTATCTAAGGCCTCTTAGCAATCTATCTAACATTTACGCTCAGAGCGTGGCCAGTATCTTCAAAATCAGTACAACTTCTTATACCTAAAACGCCAATGCATCTCAATAAACACAAAGGCAATGAGATTCACACCTCTACCAAAATGGTACTAGCGCAACTGTGATTCTACTTTCATATTAACACCTCGGTTTCTCAGTTTCTAACACCTAGCTAACGTGTACTTACGTAATGTTATGGCATCTCGCGCACACTGTTCTCAATTACCTGAAAAAGAATGACAACATTATACTTAGTTAATGTACAGGTAAGCATTGCGTAAAATAGTTACAGTGGAAAGATTTTCATGGTAATTACTATAACAAAGGCACACAGAATACTCATCAGTTCAGCCGAAAACGTCCACTGCTGGACAGCAGCCTCCCCCAAAGATTGCCACAACGACCGGTACGGGTTTATGTTGTGTGCTCATAGAGGGGGTTTTGGCGTTAGCGCCACGCTTGTCAGACGGGTTGGCGATCGCAGTTAGGCTATAAATCTCGAAGGACGCTGCTGCCCATCCACCGGCTAATCCCATAGTCACTTTTTACGACATCTACGCGATGAGATGGGGTGGTGGTATTCTTAGCCGGCACCACACCACACGCAGGATATTAATATGTGTAATTTACGTAAATTCGATAATTGTTGGACTACAAACTCCTCAAAACCATTCTATGTCGAACTATTATACTATATAAGAGCCAGGACTTTTTTCCTGTATGTTCTATGAGAAGAGCTTATGTTATATGCCCAGCAGCTGATTTTAAAAGCTAAGAAGGATTATGATGATAAAATTAAAGCTTTAATTTATCTTAAACAACAAATTGTAATATATAACATTGTGGTTATGAAGTCTGGTCTGTCGGTCCGTATCATTCCAGTACGACGGAGGTACGGCTGGTGCAGTGGCTGACACAGTCGGCTGCTGCACTTCGGGTCGCGGGTTCGATTCTCGCACGGAACAAATATTTGTATGATCTGCAGGTAGTTGTTCCGGGTCTGGGTGTATTGTGTGTAGAATTTGTGTCTGTGAATGTACCCACGACACAGGAGAAAGCCTAGTGTGGGGCAACATTTAAAAAAAAGAAAATAAATGTACACCCACCACCAAAATTCCGACATTCTAAATAAAAAAATAAAAGACATGTTATAGAAATAAGGTTCTACTAAGGGCTAATGTGGTGCAAGCAGTGTTACTTCTGTCTTTAACAAACAAAAACGGGATATTACTATAGTCATCACAAAAAAAAACAATAATCAATTATGCAATAGAAAATCAAACGACGCTATAAATGCTAACAACTTTCGTTATCTACAGCCAGCCGCACAGAACAAAACCTGCGTCGATGACAAATCAAAACGCTGACTGTACTATCATTGTGCTAACACAATACAGCCACCTTTTGCAGTCACACAATGCATATTCAAATAGATTTGTGGTACAAACGATAAACAGTAGCGGAATAATTAAATGTTTAATGCGGTCGAAAAATTACATTAAGGATTCGAACATCGACCAAACCATTTTTTTTTTAACTCATCCATTATTTATGTCTCTAGGCGTTTATTGGTGATTGAAATCTATAGTTTCTGATACCTACTACTAATACTAAATTAGTGGACTATTTTAAACTTTTAATACAATAATTATGATACCTCATCCACTAGTAAGAGATTTATAATTGTATAGGATTCTGTACCAGGACTCGTTATTACCCATTTGTGATGCTTTTCCTTGAATTTGTGTGTATATTTTGACCGACAACTAAAGCAATTATTAACAAGCAAATAAAGCATTTATTATAACAGATTAATTACAATCACCGCTGCGATTATTATAGTTCGCAAAGCTGCTAACAGATGGAATTGGTCGTCAAGACAGTATTTGTCAATATTCCAGTTACACGGGTTCCAATAGCATTCTTCTTCTTCTTTTCTTAGATTATGGCTTCTGTAGAGTATCTTCCACAATTTCGCCAATGTCAAGTATAAGGCAACGTCGTACGGTATTTAGATTAATAAATCTTTACATATTAATAAAACATTTCCCAAAAATGAAAAAAATATGTCGGCAACGTCGTACGGTTCAATTCTATTTCTCCAATAGCATTGTAATCTAGAATTATGAGAAACAAAGTGACATGCATTTTGTTAATGTATGTCATAGCTTGTGGTAGGTCTAATCTTTATACAAAAAGAATTGTCTCCTTTCCTGTTCCTCGAACAGTCAGAAATAAAAACTAAATATTAAAAATCATCTCCAACATCTTCCATTTATATCTTTGCTTCTAAATCGGACCATATAACGACACCATTGAGCGGATTGACGGATGAATCACCAGAATATGTGAACGGTGTTTTAACCACTGAATGACAAGTCATTTCTTGTTGTATCTATACATGTTTATGTTTAGTTTATTATGAACTATTTTTCATACACACTTATATGACTACTAAACAATTCCATTATTTCAGTATTTTACGACAGTAATTTTTTTTTGTTTATTTAAAATTATTTCAGGAAACATGAATGCATTTAAAAACTTCATTAACGATAAAAACTGATCGTAATATTTAATCAACTCAGTTTTTTTATCGTGAGTAAATCGTCATGGGCTTCTTCATGAAGATGTCCATTCTTCTTCTCCGCGTGAAGAAGCCCATGACGGGCTCTTACCGGCGATATTACGCCGGGGGTGTGCGACCCACTCACATTCAGTGCAAACCCGCAATTTATGCAGCCTGACTCAGTCCACAGGGCTATACAAAGGCCTCTCCTAAGGTGTAATACAGGACTTGTTCCTGCGTGGGAGAGCTTAGCTACAGTCATTATTTGACTAGAGCTTGTGAACGGGCTGGCCCAACTGGCGGGACCGGGAAAGTACTTCGTCACAGAATACTGGCGTGAAGTAGCAACATTGTTGATAATAATAGTGTTGCTGCGTTTCGCATGGTAAGTAACGAACACCGAAAGCCCAACCCCAAAAAATATCACAGACATGGGCACCTTTAAAGAAAGTGTATGTCTGCCCTAATGATCGACAACACACCAGCGACTTTGTTTTGTTACAGATACTTATGCTCGTCTATATAACCAAAAATAACTAAAACAAGCAGGCTACTTGTACGCAAATGTCAAAAATAATTTCATATGTGTACGCACTTGTTGTTTCGTAAGAGATAAAGCCCACACCTAAAGAAACAACCTAGATACATAGGTAAACGACTGAGGTAATAGCCAGGTCCTAACTGATGATTATGTGCGTATAAATGTGCTAAGTCACATGCATCAAATTTAGGCGAGACATAATATTAAGCTGTATAATTAAGTAACTACATAGGCTGCACTAAAAGTATCGGGAATGGAATATTTCCACTGTTCCTGTCATATTAAAATCTTTTTAATTGAAAACTCCTTGGTTTTACAAATCGAATACCATTTATTTATTTAAAAAAAGATTCACGGTCTTGTCACAAGGTTTTGTCAAACTTTTTTAGTCGTTGAGAAAATGGAATTGACTCGAGAAAATTCAAGAGCGATGATTTATTATGACTTTCGAAGTGGTTTAACACAAAAACAGTGTGTTGACCGGATCATTTCTGCATTTGGTGATGAAGCCCCATCCAAAACCACAATTTATCGCTGGATTGCTGAATTTCAACGTGGACGTGTCAAGCTCAGTGATGATCCTCGTCAAGGTCGTCCAAAAACTGCAGTCACCCAAGAAAACGTTGATGCTGTGCGTAAGCTGATTGAGGAAGATCGACATGTGACATACCGCGAAATTCAGGCAACTTTAGACATTGGCATGAGTCAAATACAAATAATCTTGCATGAACAATTAGGTGTAAAAAAGTTGTTTTCCCGATGGATACCGCATTTGCTATGTGAAGAGCAAAAAGCGGCTCGCGTTACTTGGTGCGTCAGAACTCTCGAAAGATTCCACGCAGGATCCTCAAATGCTGTATACAACATCGTATCAGGTGACGAATCCTGGATATATGCGTACGAACCCGAAACAAAAAACCAGTCACGAGTTTGGGTGTTCGAAAATGAGTTAAAGCCAACAAAAATTGTTCGTTCACGGAGTGTTGCAAAAAAAATGGTGGCCACGTTTGTCTCCAAAACCGGCCATGTTACGACTATTCCTCTTGAGGGACAAAGAACGGTTAATGCAGAATGGTATGCTAGCATTTGTTTGCCACAGGTCGTTTCTGAACTCCGTAGAGAGAACTGCAACCGCCGCATCATCCTCCATCACGACAATGCGAGTTCTCACACCGCACACAGAACAAAAGAGTTTTTAGAGCAAGAAAACATAGAATTATTAGACCATCCGCCGTACAGCCCCGACCTAAGCTCTAATGATTTCTGTACTTTCCCTAAAATAAAGAATAAATTGCGTGGACAGAGATTTTCATCACCTAAAGAAGCTGTGGACGCCTACAAAACGGCCATTTTGGAGACCCCAACTTCCGAATGGAATGGTTGCTTCAATGATTGGTTCCATCGTATGGAAAAATGTGTCAAATTTCGCGGAGAATACTTCGAAAAGCAATAAATACATTTTTAAATAGTAATGTTGTGTCACTTCCTTGATTCCCGAAATTTTCAGTGCCGCCCTCGTAAAAGCGTTTTGATATTAAATAAGTGTGTCGATGATGATGAATGGTTGATAAATGACTTTATGATTACATGAAACTATTTATGTATATTTCATACTTAATATTCTTATTAAAGATGCAAACAAATTATTTAAAATCCGATAAAATTCACGTAAGCTTAGATGACATAATATGCGTAGTAAACAGAATTTCTAATGTTTAATTATATTGAGGCAAACAAAAGAAAATGTGACCTCGACAACAACCACAATATTGCTGTTGTATTACAACTATATCTCTGTCAGCGATCGCATCAAGCCAACACTAGCGACTCATTTCTCATAGCAGATGAATAGAACCTATTCAGAATTCCTCTTCATGCATCGCCGATCACGACCAGATCCTAACAATGGATAGTCGACGCTACCGACCTCGCCAACGAGCCTTGACCGAATACAAAGTACAAACATCAGAAGATAAAAACATGAAAGAAACAGAAATTGTCCCATCTTTTAAAAAGATCATTGGTAATTATAAACTCTTTTATAAGAACAGTAAAGAGTACAATAGTGAGCACGAATTTCACAATATTCTCAGTTCTTTGAGCATCATAATTGTAATACGTTTTTGTGCCATGTTTTATATTACTTTAAGACATTGTATGAATGTAACATGGCATGCTTTTAAAAGTAAATTGATTTCTTTCTCGAGGAAGTGATTGCTTCCCACGATGGTCGTCATGCGAGGACAGTTGCGGTTGCAAAGCTTTGTGTAAAATCCTCCGGTGTTTGCAGAACAAAAACTGAATTCCCAAAAATCTGGTCCACTAAGGAAACCTGGGAAATATTTGAAAAGATGATACAATAATGTTATGTAAGAGAATATTGAATCTTTAAGTACTAAGAGACTTCGGAGATAACTATTTATATGTGGATCCTTAAAATGAAAAATGATACGTATTTCAATTAATATTCAGCTAAATTCGGAAATAAAGAATATACCTTACGTAAAACACACGATTGCTTCTGTAATCCACAATCAGAAATTGATAATTATTAACGCACAGATAACACTGATAAAGTCAACGAAGGGTTCGATTCCCGCACAGAACAAATATTTGTATGATCTGCAGGTAGTCGTTCCGGGTCTGGGTATATTGTATGTGGAATTCATGTCTGTAAACGCACCCACGACACAGGAGAAATCCTAGTGTGGGGAATGGTTTAAAAAAAAAGAATATGAGCTTTCTTTATTTAAACTTTCCTTAGGTAAGATCTGTAATAGATTTGGGGAGCTCGTTATGAAAAATGTATACTATTCCCTAGGAACGACTTATTTATTTTAGCTTTGCTAAATTTGAGTCTTCAAGTCTAGTCAAAGCCGAAAGACACAACAGACAAAATACAATTCATATAAATAAATATCGTATCGGGATTTCACAACACAATCGTATAGTTGTATCAATTTCTAATTGAACACCAATCAATACTACAGATTCAATATTCCAACAATGTCTTGACACAAAAGGTAATCTAATAACATAGTTTGACCATACGGAACATAAAATTACTGTCGTCCATCGCATATTTAATACAACAATGCATGTGGGACAGCAACCGCTTTCATCGCCAGTAGCGCACGACTCAGCATCACCATTCTTGGAGTAGCATTCTGGTGCGAGGGACGCTTTCGAATTTTTGATATGGTGTCTATAAAAAATATTAGTCTAATTAAAAAGTGTTATTGTTTGCTTGACCCCATAAAGTGATTAGTATGTTATAACATGAAGCATGTAGTTTGGCTTTCTTTAAAGATGGGTAAAGGGGAGAAGATTACTAATTAGTACTAGTTATTATATTTACAATGCATTGGGTGCAAAGCTGCCTGTAGATAGTGTAATTTGATCAACTTTTTCCAGCATGCTCTAAACAAATTCATTTTATTAATCCCTTGCTTTGTTTGAGATGAATCTGCTAGACACCGACCTGTACGACCCGAAACAATAAAAATATTACTTTAATTTTCTCAGAAATGTCCTATATTTTTAAAACAGTATGAATCTTAAGTTATTATTTATAATTAAATAATACATGTGGTGCTTCAAATGCAAAAGACCTCATTACGCCAACGCCATTTCTCCGGTCTATAATTAAATCACGAGCACTCGTTTATTAATTTTGGATTAAGTAAGGTAATGTTAAAAAGTTATTTTGTAATAGCACAAGTTTTAAGAGTATTCCCTTAAAAGCTTAAAACTTATGTATTTTTAAAGGGTCATAAATGATGTTGCACTTAACTCGATTAAATCTGTATAAGTTATATTATCTTACCGCAACAGATTAAAATAAACTACCTACCTAATTTTGCACTTCATCAAAATATTACTCGGCAGGGAGGGAAAACTATGTTTTAGTATTGTTACCAATGCTCTTTACATAAGAAAAGTAAAGTATGGTGATAAATTTACAACATATTATCACAGTATGACTATCGATGAACGATTTCAGAAAACCACCCAACAGAAACAAAGTTTGACCAAATGTAGTGCCCTGAAAGACGCCCGTGTTTATCTCCTGACTTGATCGGTGAGCACACCCACCAGGCTGCAGGGTCGATCATATCTGCCAGTCGGATGTTATGCCCCATGCTAATTTAGCTTAACTTTAATCTTTATAGTACTCTGCCACTAGCTTCCATGTTTGGTGCTGTCTGTTGCGTGACTGAGATCGACAATATCGTGTTGTTTAGGCTTATTTGTTGTAGAATCTACATTAAACTGAGGCTATTAAACGTGGACCGTAACGTAGTTTAGGGATCTTTGTTGATGAGAAAATTGAATTTTAGACAAAGTTTTACCGTAACGTTTAATTACCGGAAAGGAAACTCGAAAATCTGTAGTTTCGTCTTCCCACCTACTCTTCGTTCAATATAAAAATAAATGTATATTTTCTAAGACTAAGTTTACACAATCTTTTACTAAACAAATTATTATTTTAAGGTCAGGGATATGTTTGGATTGCCTTTACCAGCAGACTTAATTCTAAATGATGCGAATTTGAATTGAAATCCGATAATCATTTAAATATCGTCTCAACAAATAAAATACTCGAGTAGCTATGACCAATTATCGGTTAAAGGTTATACGAGTACAAGATGCGCACGATTGCCATTTAAAATGCGTATTGCTTAATAAAATGTACCTAAAACTACTGAATTATCGAGATTTAATTGATGTAACATTTCAATGCAGAAAAATTACATTATCTTCCAAAGAGACTGTCTTGAAGCCACCAACAGTAATATGATGGAATCAATACGAATAGCTTAATAGTCGATTTAGGATCGAATAATTTCATTATTTATCAAGCTTATCACCAATCATTAAATATTCCGTTCAAGACAACTTGCCGTATTAACTTCATGTTCTTATAGTACCTAGCCCAAATTTCTTACCTAACCTTTTTCATTAACTATTATAATATTAATTAATATTATAATAGTTAATTATAATGCGTTTATTTTATAGGCGCCAGTTGCTTGCCTTAGGATAATTTATACTCATTGTATTCCTACATTTACCACGGAATTGAGCATATATAGGATAATTAGCTCCATATTTTTTGTCTTATGAATCTAATTTGTGACAAACTGGGCCTCGAATGATTCACGTCAAACTAATACACCAGACATACATGGAAAAGCTTATTCACTTCGCCTACACCACTTTGTAACTGTGTTGTAAGCTGTAGACAATTTAAATATTAGTTATGTTTAGTTTGTTTATCTTTTTAACACACATTTATTATCTTCACTTGTAACTAACGAACTGGGTAAACAAATCTTAAAAGTCGATTATAACCTACTTCTAACTGTCGTATCGATTTGAAACTTCGCAAGTACATGATATGGTAACATATATCCGAATGACAATACGATATTTTGGTGGATAGTGAAACTCTTCAATGGCTACTAGTAAACTCCCCGAGATCGGGCTCATTTAGCTTATTTGAACGAGTCACATATATTACACTTGATGACGAAGGTCTGATGATGTAGCTAGGAGGAATATAGTGGCATTCACACATAATATAGCTTGACCTGAATGCACGTAACTATATTTGAATGTAATGGAATCTTTTTGTTCAATTTTTCAACCACTTTTAGGTGTCCGATTGATTTGAAATTTTGTCAAGAGTATAAAGAGTGATGACGATGATCAAGAATTAATGACACTACAATTATTTGACACGATTATGACATGGCGCTGTCACCAGAAACATCAGCTCATGATTTAAACAAACCTAGTAACAGGTTATTATTATACAGGAGACGTCTAAAAATGAATTAGAACCTGTAAGTAGTTAATTTATAGGTTTTTAGGGTTAATTTTGCTTAAAACCTAGGGGTACTCTTTGTTTATATTTTCATAGTTGATATACCTTAAATATCGAGCACCCCGCGACATTATATTTAAAATATATTTAGATTTTTAGTTCTGGTTTCAAAAGCATGTTGTTATTAGTTTTTAAACTATGTTTTAATTTTATTACCTTTAAGAGAGAAAAATTAGTGAACATAAGATAATCTGAAATATCTATGGCAAATATTGTTATCATGCCAGTAGTTCAATTAACTATTATAAAATTGCTACAGTACATCTACAACAGACGCAAGCTCTATTTTAAATTTAAGATAAAAAAGGGAGAAAGTAACTTTGACCGATAATCTTTTAATAACCCACCCCGACTGTTTATCGAATAAACGCTTTCATGCTCTTGCACTAACAAAATAATAAAACATCCTTATATAGGATCCAGTCAACAGAAAACAGTTCCCTTAAATATGTCTCGCTAATTGGCAACATTTAATAACATAAACTGACTCGATATATTTATTATAGATATCAAGTTTCCATATAAGTACAGGAACTTATAAGGGGACCGGATCAGTCTCATCCTAGTTTCTGCTATATTTTGAAAATACGTAGGCTTAACATTTATCACAGCTTTAGATATTTACTATATTTTAGTATCTTCGAATCTAATGTTCAATAACATATTTAATGTTTTGCTGAATTACGGCTAAATCCTACTCTACCTCTGACTTTACTATCGGTAGTCATCCATACCTCGGATAGATAGGGTTCCAATGTTAGTATACTTTTACTGTAACTTTATAATGTGAAGCATTTATTGTATGCTGTTTATCTCCAACTCCGTCACTATTACCGTGTTTTCGGAAAGACGACTTATAAGATTCGTGAAAGTAAGAATTAAAACGTGTTGATTCAATTTTCAGGTACCAAATCGACCGTCACAAATTATGCACGGAGTACTAATTGGACAGACTAAAGCAATGTGTCATTGATTGACCTTAAGAAGTAGAAGTTTGTGCAATGTACAAGCGGCATTATGTCATCCTTTCAGCCGAATAAAGTCCACTGCTGGACTCAAGCCTCCCCCAAATATCGCCACAACGACCCATCTGGGTGTGTGTGCTCATTGGGGGGTTTTGCATTAATCGCCACGCTTGGCAGGCGGGTTGGCGATCGCAGATAAGTTGTTACTGTAGTCGAAGGATGCCATCCTCCGATTAATCCCATAGTCACCTTATACGACACCCAAGGGATGAGATGGGTTGGTGTTATTCGTAGCCATACGGCATTATCTAACCAATTTAAAAACAACAACACGTACGATAAATCGAACAAAATTATAAGGGAGGCAGAAATGGACGTCTTCGGCTGATATTATGAAATTATAGTAAGTATAGTTTATATAGTATCAAAACCATACTGTCATTAGCTTAACTTTTGAAGGAAGGTCTTGTGAATGGGTTTCTTTTTATCCTGTTGATAAATAGGAGACAATAGATTTAGTTACAGTTAGACGGCGTACCGTCATCCAATAAATACAGGTCAAGAACAGCGTCAATCTAGTGCAGCAATTATGCATAAAATATATTATTAGAACACCATTGTAATACGTGGGCAGTAATATAAACATGAATGTTATATAAACCATCCTATTACTATACATGAGAATGTTTTTTTGTTTGAGGCTCCATCATGCTCAAACGGTTGAATGGATTGTAATGAAATATGTTTCATTTTAGGCCATAAGTTGTACGGTAATCGAAAATAGGGGAAAGTTTTTAGAATTGATTGAAGCTTGAATACTTGGGCACAAAAAATAATAGTTGCTCAATTATTGCCGTATTCTATTCAATATAGCGTCTTCTAGTTGCATGCCTGCATTCGTTTTTAAATCATGTGACATTAAAATCTACGCATTAAAACATAAACAGCTAATACAGATAAAAAAATTAAATGGACAAAGTTTTCGAGCCTCAAACTCGGTATGCTCTACAGGGCAAGACGATACTTCTCATCGTGGCAAAGCCTGCTACTTTATCAGTCGCAAGTTCGGCCCCATGTTGAGTAATGCTGCCATTTATGGTGTGATGGTGGTCGTGATATGGCGGGTGGCCTCGGGGTCACCGGCGCGTGGATTGGGAAGTCTACGGTGCTCATACCGAGTGACCTCCGGGAAGACGGCAGTGCGCACCATGTGCGCAGCACAGCGCACAGTGAGGCTCCGGGGGATTCTTTACAATCCCCAGAGAAGTGCCTGGGGGACGACCTTTTTACAGTCATCCCCTCCGAGATGTGCCTATAGCCGTGGCACCAATGGGCAGCTCTAGTGTGATCGTACGCGGACCTGGAGTTCCCCTTCGGTGCTGAAGATGATCGCTTCCGTGATTTTAGCCGGTAAGAATCCGGCATGCCCCTTCGCGCTTCCCCATGATGTATTTCCATCGGGATAATAATAAAAAATAAGGATTAATGACGATTTTTGCTTGGGGCTCACAAGCAGTTTAGGACCCCTAATTCTGAAGAGAGACTTGCTTCACTGTGTTCTTCCGCTTGTACAACGGCCAATCTTTTAAGGAATTGTTCGATCTACTACTTTCGTTCGGCTACTTTCTACCATTGCACCTCTCACTATCGATGGGTAATCGACCTAAATACCCTAGAGCCAAAATGGCCTCGTACAGAACTTCCTCCCGCGCAAGCCCTGGTTATGGGCTCAGCTCCCTAACGAGGTTTCCCCAAGAGACTGCAGCATGGGCTCTTCAAAAAGGGCGTGATAAGATTGTTACAGGGTCGGCAATGAGCGAGGTAGACCTCTAGTGTTGCAAGCGATCATAAATTACGGTAACCGCTTACCATCAGGCGGGCCGTATGCTTGTTTGCCATCTTAGTTGGATAAAAAGTAATAATACATCGTCATCGTCATGCTGAAAATATTTTATTTCATCTTTATCCATAAAAGCCTTAGATAGTTCAGCAAGAACAAATCTTACTGGCAGTCTAGGATTAAACTTGTAACTTCAAGGCGGCGAAGAATCCCAATACTATAATTAGTAATCTGAGTTTACATCACTACATGTCAGGCAACATTTAGGGGAGTTCAGACGTGACAGTTATTTAGCTTTATTGGGTGAAATTATAACCCTATGGCATCATACACGTAACTTCACATGTTAGCCTATAACTTTACGATCTTCGTGCACACGCTAAGAGCGATTCTACACGCCACCTAGCACAATAGCACAACAAATTACTATATTTAATTAACACAAGGTGAACCTCGCCCTTATATTCTACTAAAATATAATTATATCCAGCTTTGTTCAACGCTCATGCATGAAACAAATGAGCTGACATCCTTGGCATACTTAATTAAGTTACCCTGTAGAACTATAATTACGTTTGTTTGTTATTCGCGGTTTGATGGAAACCGTATCATTACTGGTATCGAGATGGTTCAAATATTAAAGTAAATTTTTATGTTACTAATTTGAGAACATTTTATAGAATGTTCTAAATTTGCGTGGTGTCCGGATTAATTATATAGCAGCACTCCGTCTCTTCCTGTGGGTGTCGTAAAAGCCGACTAAGGAACTCTAAACCAGAGGGATGGGCAGCAGCGTCTATTCTGTGGAATAGTAGTAACTCTGCGCTCACCAACCCGCCTGCCAAGCGTTGTGAGTGTTGGCAAGTACCCCATAAATGATGACACAATTGTGGAAATCTATGGGGGAGGCCTTTGTTCAGCAATGGACGTTCTATGGCTGATATGATGATGATGATGATGACTCCGGCTCCTCCCGTGGATGTCTTAAAAGGTGACTAAGGGAATAGTCCTTTAGTTGCCTTTTACGACATCCACACACATTCACACCAGAGGGATGGTCAGCAGCGTCCCTTCTGTGGAACAGCAACCATTCTGCGCTCACTTACCCGCCTGCTATGCGTGGTGAGTACTGGAAAATGACGACACAATTGTGGAAATCTATGAGGGAGGCCTTTGTTCAGCAGTGGACATCTTACGGATGATTATAATGATGATGATGATCAAGATTTGATATTTAAATGAGCGTGTTTAAAGTTCCTTTCACCATGGCAACCGTAAGTAATTATTTATTATAAATAAATGAAGTGGCTAGCTATTAAAATTATATTTTATTAAACATTAACATCACACAGCATGTTAATAATTCATCATCATCATCATATCAGCCACAGGACGTCCACTGCTGAACAAAGGCCTCCCCCTTAGATTTCCACAACGAGCGGTTACATGCCGCCCTCATCCAACGACTCCCAGCGACCTTCACCAGGTCGCCGGTCCACCTCGTTGGAGGTCGTCCCACACTGCGTTTTCCGGTGCGCGGTCTCCATTCTAAAACCTTTGTGCCCCAGCGGCCATCAGTTCTACGAGCAATGTGCCCTGCCCATTGCCACTTCAGTTTACTAATCCTATCAGCTATGTCGACAACTTTAGTTCTTCTACGGATCTCCTCATTTCTGATTCGATCTCGTAGAGAAATACCAAGCATAGCTCTCTCCATAGCTCGCTGAGTGACCTTGAGCTTTCTTATGAGACCCATTGTGAGTGACCACGTCTCTGTTCCATATGTCATCACTGGTTAATGTTTAATAAAATATAATTTTCTCTAATCTGCCGGCTACGAATAGCACCAACCCATCTCATCCCTTGGGTGTCGTAAAAGGTGACTATGGGATTAGCCGGAGGATTGGCAGCAGCGTCCTTCGAGTACATTAACAACTCAACTGCGATCGCCACCCCGCCTGCGTGGCGATTATGGCAAAACCCCCCAATGAGCACACAACACACCCATATCGGTCGTTGTAGTGATCTTTGGGGGAGGCCTGTGTCCAGCAGTGGGCTTTATTTGGCCGAAATGATGAAACATTAACAAATGATTTAGCTTGTGCTAAGATAGATAATATCTCGAACGATGATATAATCAAAATTCTGTGTGAAGGACAATTACAAGGTATTATTCAAGTCAACAAAGAGTAGGTAACAGCATTGTTAACACAAAATAAGACGTTAGTAAACGCCGTATAATTTGAGTGTCATTTTCACAATGCAAACATTATAATATCTTTATTTAGACATCACATGATGAATGCCTTACAAACACGCAACACAACTTCAATGTGTTTTATTAAATTATAAACAGATATTACCTTTTTCTATGCGCTTTAAAAATACATCTTATTGGCTATAACAGCATTGAGATTCAGAGCTTCATGACGATCTCTTTCATGCTCTGAATGAACGGTTTTTTTATACAACTTGGTGAAGAGACGAGCAAGTCATCCGCCTAGTGGTAAGCGACATGCCTCATCATCATCATCATTTCAGCCGAAAGACGTCCACTGCTGGACATAGGCCTCCCCCAAAGATCGCCACAATGACCGGTTCTGCGCTACTCGCATCCAGCGGATTCCCGCAACCTTCACAAGGTCGTCGGTCCATCTCGTGGGGGGTCTACCCACGCTTCGTCTTCCGGTACGCGGTTGCCACTCAAGAACTTTTCGGCCCCATCGGCCATCCGTTCTACGAGCAATGTGCAAGCGACATGCCTGCCCGTAACAATTAGAATGCCACCCAGGACTAGTCGTGAGATCTGCCAGCAGTAGTGTCGGCTATGGTGGCAGAGCACGGAAACCGGAATGCAGTGGTTTTCTTCTGTGAGAGCGTCATGCTCCAGAAAGATATCACAGAGCGGGACCGGGACAGGGCCAATCCCGCTCGAAGAAGGAGGAGACGGCACCGGGGTAACAACCGCCCTGGCACCTAATTCCTATACGCCTATGGACTTCCTCCACCCTGGAAAAGGGCGGAGGGGTATGCCGGACTCCTACCGGCTAAAACCACCGGAGTGGTCGTCTTCGGTACCGTAGGGAGGCTCCAGGAACTTGAAAGATCTCCATCTAGAGCCACCCATTGGTGCAACGCCTTTAGGCACATCTCGGAGGGGATGACTGTAAAGCGCAAAAGGCACTTTTCTACTGACGTGACGGCACAATTGGTGCTGTTATTTCAGGTAGATGTTTCGAGTCTAGGTGATTATGCACGTGGAATTAATATCTGAAACATGTAACCACGTTACACGTGAAAAACAAAATCTGCAATCACATATGCATGGCTACAACCAAGTATGCTCAAGAGCCATCACAAAATCATTGGGTCATATCGTTAGATTGGTAAATAATCTGATAGATAAAAACACCTCGATACCCACGAGAATTAACCCTTACCTATGTTCCTTCCATGTGGTGTCCGGATTAAGAACATAGCACCACTCCATCTCCTCCCGTGGATGTCGTAAAAGGGAATCTAAGATGAGAGGGATGGGCAGCAGCGTCCCTTCTGTGAAACGGTAGCCATATTGCGCTCACCAACCCGCCTGCCAAGCGTGGTGAGTATTGGCAAATACCCCCAAAATGATGACGCAGTTGTAAAAATCTATGGGGGAGGCCTTTGTTCAACAGTGGACGTATAAATGGCCGATATGATGATATGATGCTCCTATGTCGAGTGTGGGTCGACATCATATTTCTTACCCCAACTCGACGATTTGATATTAATATAAAGCAATTTCTAAAATAATTGGAAATGTTGAAATGTTTTATTTGCAAAGAACGGTTTGAAAATTTTACATATCGAGTTGATGGTAGGTAAAAATAGATAATTATGAAGTGCAAAGGAGTATTCCATTCATTCCAACTAGTATAAATAACCTTCAAACCAACAGGCCCGTGATTATACAACATACAGCAATAATACAATTTGTAAAATTTACCATTACTTCGTAAGCTTACTTACTTACCTTAAGTTATTTGTTCAGCGTTACCGCAATGCATTTTTGTGATAATCGCTCTCACCTGAAACAAGCAAAAGAACATTTTGTTACGAATTATCAACATTACAACAGAACCAATTAAGAAAATTAAGATAAACGCAGCCACTTTAGGTCCATTATGTAATTTTGTTTTGATACGGCCACATGGTTTCAAACCTTATTATGTCACAGTACGTAAGTTGAACACAAATCAAGTTTGTTTGTTTTACTTTTTAACTGACTACGTTTTGATGATTTAAGATCGTATTTATTCTATGCGTATGGAATTAAACAATAATCATTTAAAAGTAAAAGTCTTTTAAATGAGTAGCTTCGGTTCCATTTACCATAAAAGAAGCGTCATGAACTCCTGATGGTTTATTACATTAATATATTTAACAAAAATTTTGTATCATTGATTTAAATCCAAGATGAATAATTTTTAGTTATGTGTATATATAAGTTTTATCTTTAGTTAAATTAATGAATCATAATTTCGGCCGAATGAAGTCCACTGCTGGACACAGGCCTCCCCCAAAGATCACCACAACGACCGATATGGGTGTGTTGTGGGCTCATTGGCGGGTTTTGCCATAATCACCACGCTTAGCAGACGGGTTGGCGATCGTAGTTGAGTTGTTAATGTACTCGAAGGACGCTGCTGCCCATCTTCTGGCTAATCCCTTAGTCGACTTCTATGACACCCACGGGAGGAGATGGAGTGGTGGTTATTATTAGTTGATAAATAATATATTATATATTTATGTAACTTCCCTACTTCTTAGAATATGGCACAATTTCGCCAATGTCATGTATAAGGCCCCGTTGTACGGTGATAAGATTAATCAGTATTGTCTTTACATATTCATAAAATATATTTCAAAAAAGAAAAATAAGCGTTACTTCCTTTAACAGTCACTACCATTTTCCCGCCATAACCTCAATGTGTCAAAAAAAAACTGAAAAGGCGCGCTTGTTGACAGTCGAAAACGCAATTATGTATAATCTGTATAATTAGGTTTCGGTCCGTTTATCTGTTCGTCTAATTGTGGTGCACACGTAAAACTTTCGTAACGTTCTGCTTTAATTGGCAAACTTTTTTCGGTTTGTTAGTGGCATTATTGCAATTCGCGCTTGAATTATTAAAGAAAATACCGCGCATGTTTTCACATTTTAGTTCAAACTGAGTAATTTATTTTATACCTGTGTTAGGTAGTGTTATGTATCGCAACAATTTACATTGTGTATGCGATAAATAATAAAATTTCGTAGAAAACAATGTAACACACTACTGCGTGGTTGACATTCAATACAACGACCGAACCCAATAATCTATCTATCGTTAGTTGGATCTGCTATAAATATGACTTTGACATAAACTTCATATAAGTAATGTCAAATTTCTATCTTTATTATGTCAACTGCCAATTAATAGCTTAACTGAATCAAATCAAAACGTGTACAGGTCACAAACCTATCATGGCATAGAATATGTTTATTTTTAATTGTTTTGCTTTCTTTATGGCATGTCATGTATTATGTTGATAATATTTAAGCTTTTTTTTTACTCCTCATTTAAGAAAAGTCCACTGTTTCCGCTTCATAATTTTCAATCATAACTGTCACATTATGTAAAATCGCGAATCAATCATGCATGCATCTTAATAAAGGAGAGTAGGTACCTACACAATATGACTAAAATTACTGCGGCACAAAGCAACTACACAGTCATGACAGTACAATATATAAGTTGTATAACAACGATGGAGTATTAATAAATCAAAATGGAACTTTCACAGGTGGTAGGCTCCTCTATAATGATCGGATAACATGAGCAATAGTCATAACTACATTGAATATCTTCGTTTTGAATCAGTGTCACGGCTTAAATAGTTGAGCAATACGACGATGATGATGCAAAATGCAGAAGATTACATTTATTTGGAATCGAAACATGCGTGCTTATAATATTTTTTCAATAAACTTACTTTAGGTGTCTGCCAATTTTATATTAGAATACAGACTTTCAACAAATAGAACCCCCATGTGATTCCCCAATTTGTATTTTCAACAATAAAATTATGTGTTTTCGTACGTACAGAAGGCTACACATCAAGCTACAATAAACCAGTTTACACTGATATCTTATCATACCGAAAGCCTATACAATGCGAGATCAGCTTATACTGGTTTAGTCTAGCTTGATATGTAGCCGTGTGAACCCTGTAGGACTAAAAACTCTCTAATAGTAAGGCTCACACTTCTTACAAATGTTTATAGAGTTTTAGTATTTCCTAGATATTACCAAACCCGTGTTGTAATTAGACTCAAAGAATTAATAAATATGCATGTAAAAGAAAGAAAAAACATAACGTTTTGCCAAGCGTATATTTTCTATGATATTACAGGTTTGTGTTAATACCTTATATCTATTGATTTTATGAGTAATAAATGTACCACAGAAAAGAAAGCTAGTCCAGCATTCCTTTCCCAACACACCCTGACAAGAACGAAATCACACAAAAAGCCATTTGACCGAATAAGTACCTCATTGACTTGTCTTATCAGTTTGAACTGATAGCCATCAACGGTACTTTCACTGATGTGTGCCTCAACCCTCGTGAAACGACTTTCCATCTACTTTGAGTCGTCGCACTCAATGTTTATGCTGTCAGTTAGCTTACGTTATTTTCATCGGTAACTCTCTAACTAAGCGAAGGGTTCACACGACAAATTATAAGACTAAGTTTTTTGCACATGTTACCAAAACGAATTCTCATAGCATAAACAGCCAAACTAAATGCAGGTCTATATGATATACTATTAAAAGATTATTGAAGAAAGCTTTTCAGGTCTAATATAATTTAAATATAAAATAAACAATGTGATGTAATAATGTCTTAGGTTTTCGCGATTATTACTCAATAAAATAAAATACTTTTAAACGGATTATATCGCGTATATTGTAGAGTTTTGTTTTCCTGACGTTTCGAATACTTTGCAGGGTTCGTGGTAGTAGGATGACTAAGTTAACAGGCGTAGAAGTTATTTTATCTACCGTACAGTTTTATGCGAAACGAATTTTTGATCGAAAATTATTATTAATCGAACTAATTTTTGAAAAAAATCTATAATAGACGCGATATAATCCGTTTAAAAGTGTTTTATTATAATATAATATAAACAAACCAAATAGAACAGTTGAAACGTTACATAAAAACGGAAATAAAGCAGGCAAGCACAACCAAAGTATGAATATAAAAATCAGTTTTGTATATCAAACTTTTTTCGACGTGACTATCAAAGTAAATGCTTTTACCGAGTGCTTGCGGGTGGATCTAATTGGATCGGAACTGATCGACTCAACGTTAGCTTGTTGGAAAACTATGATTTATAATTCAAAATTCTTAAATGAAAATTGTTCTGTAATCTGAGAACACACTGAATGATAGACAGTTCATAAAGATTTCCACTAACAAAATTCTATCAGTAAGTCTATCAAAGCGCACTGCTGGACCAATATATGATTGTACATAATCTAATAAAATTCCGTGTGGTGTCCGGATTACGACAATGGCACCATCTCCTCCCATGGATGTCGTAAAAAGCGACTATGGGATTCTGAACCAGAGGGATGGGCAGCTACGTCCTTTCTGTGGAACTGCAACCATTCTTAGCTGGTGAGCCAAACCAGCCTGCAAAGCGTGGTGAGTATTGGCAAAGTCCCCTGAAAATGACGACAATTGTGGAAATCTATGAAGGTTTTCTTTAACGGTGGACGTCCTTTGGCTGCTATGATGATGATATGATTAATCTAAAACATCAACTAAACTGGTACTCGAAAACTCAAAAGACCTTAGAAAACAATTTAAAATGGCGGGAATGTGTTCCATGAACTTTTTTCATAGAATTCCACGGGGAAATTGAAATCAACGTAATCAGTGCTACCTTATAAATTAAACTAGTTACTCAACGTACCAGTTTTCTTGCTTTTATTAATTTCCTGCCCACATCAGCCAACGCCCTGCACCTATGCTTCGAGGGAAAAACCTCGTTAAAGAATTAGAAAGGACCTATTTTTAACCATTGGGCAAGAAATTGTCTAGATATTTATAATGGGGAAAACAGTTAACCATGTTGAAAAAAGTATTCGTTTATATCTTATCTACACTAATTATAATTAATGCAAATATAGGCAACATGAGATATATTTTTTATTTAGAATTGAATGACAATATTCAAGCCACAGCTTAGTTTGAGACTTACTGCTTTACTATTAGTTGATTGATTGATTAATTAACATTTTATCTGCAAATATATTGATGTTCTTGTCTAGAGCATCGAATTGATGCTTTACTTTTAGCTTATTTTAATTATTTTTTTCACAACATTGGTATTTGCCATTGACCTTATTTTGTTTATTATTCATCTTAATTAGTTTTAATAATTTAATAGACGATCGTAGTTAATTTATTGTTACTTAGAAGAGCTTATTACTATTTTAAACCAATGTGGGGCTAATTTATCCAAATATTTATAAAATTAAAGGCTTATGGATATGGATAATGGATATACTTATTTCAAAACATTTAATGTAACGAAAAAGTAATAAACCCGCACCTGTATTTAAATGTCAACTACTCTAAACTTTTATTAGACACTTCAATTTATGGTCAGTAAAGTTTCCTTTACATATAATTATTCAATTACTTATGTGAAATGACTAAACGAACCAACACACACTTAGGAAAAGGTAAGAAAATAATCATCTAGTCGAGGGCCACTATTGTAGAGTGCGCTTAGCGTCCGCTGATCGCTACGATTTCTTCTGCTCTACATAAAGATGCACTGGCTACGAATATCCTACTTTTTTACTCATCGAAATAAGTGTGCACTTTCTTCTCATTTAGCTTGATAGATACTTATGATGACCAGAATGTATGGTGCTAGTGCGAATATATATTGTACTAATTGCTTGAAAAATTACGAACGATTTTTTCTTTTTAAATATTTATCAACTTAGTGCATTCATGTTTATGAATGGGTATAATCATATGTAAGTTTCGTGTTTGCCCAACGTGTTTCACTTTTTTATAAGCTCTTTCCCAGTTGAAGTCGTGAGCGGACCTATGCATTAAGGAATTACTACTTTGAGGTCCTTTCGTGTCTATGAACGCAATGCATGGACGGAACGTACAAACGCAAAACTTGCAGTATTAAAGTTTAAATCTGTCGGGTTGTTTGGTAAGCGGACGCATCGGTCAGCAGGCAATATATGCGTTTATGCGTCTCCATTTAAAATATTGTTTCAACGGTACTGCATGGCAACAGAATATCACCGCGATGTTCCCTACTTTTTTTATGGTTGTCCAGTAGAAATTCTACACGAACTTCCTTCGCCCCGGGGAAGGGCGAAGGGGAATGCCGGGCCTACCGGCTAAAACCACTGGAGCGGTCATGTTCGGCACACCAGGGGGGCTCCAGGTCCTCGTAAGATCACACTAGAGCCGCCCCTGATGCCACGCCTTTAGGCACATCTCAGAGGGGATGACTGTAAAGCGGTCACCCCCTCTAGGGAGGGGAGGCGACTGTAAAAAGGCCACCCCCCAGCCACTGCTCGGGGAGGATTGTAAAAGATTCCCTCAAAGCCTCACTGTGCGCTGTGCTACGCACACAGCGGAACGTGATCATAAGCGCGCCACCGTCTTCCCGGGGGTCGCTTGGTATGAGCACTCAGACTCCCCAATCTACGCACTCACGACCCCCGAGGCCCCCTGCCATAAAACGATGGCAGAGGGCTCAGGCGTGTTGGACATGGGCACCGGGGTGGTTGCGGCACCGGCTCGCCTTTCTCCGTGCGGGATCCGCCCTCTCCCGATCCAGCCGTGTTGCCTACCTAGCCTGACTCTTGCCATAAGATCCACCACCGGCTCCCATGCAAAATGGATAATAATATATCGTACCACGTCATTTTAGACTTCACTGTTGGAATTCTAATAACATTTATAATGAAGAAACGGTCGTTGAAGCGTACCTACTGTTGTAATTGTTTGCCTTTAAGCCTAGCCCACCGCTCACTTATTTACATATGCGATACACGTGGGCGAGCCTAAACTAATGGTAAAGGAAAACCTTACATAATGCATGTAAAGGCAATAAATAAAGCTGTCGTTATGTAGTAGCCTTCGAAACAATGGGTAGGGCGCAGCATCCGAACGGCGGCGGCGGCGCACCCGACTATACGCTCATAACTTTGTTATGTTAGTCGTGGAGGTACTTTGTTTGTGTGTAAAATAAACTTTTGCTGCTTTCTAGTCTTTGAGTACATTGTAATGGCTTGGAAACCAAAAAGTTCACAATAATATGTTCAACAAATATATCTCAATATATATATACCGCAATAATATTCACATACTCAATAGACCCACCCATGCCTCAAAATTTTAAACAAACAGTTCCCTATTATGTAGGCCTCATAGGAAACATACTAGGTTATGTAACATTATTTTGTTGGTAGATAAACATCTTTAAATGCTGCAGTTACAAGATATAAAAAATCTATAAAACGAAACTTTATACAATTAGACATATCCTGTATACATAATACTGAAAATAGCGACCGATTGTCAACCTACGGTATGTAGTAGTAAGTTATTATAGTATAGTATTAATATTTTTCAATAATCTTTATACAATTTATTATTACTTAAATAAAACTAGCGAACTAACTTTATGACACAGTATATTTATATATACTTATTTTAATTGCAATCTAATTTTGTTTGATCTATTTTGTTTTTATTATATATATATGTTTGTGTAAATGATCAATTATTTTAAGTGAAATTATAAATTAATTAAGATTTAATTTTAAATAACATTAATTTAATGGAATAATTATGTAAAAGTCTACGATTCTATGGTCCTATCTGAAAATCAGCGTTGCAACACTTTGTGTTGTAGCATGTGCTGAGATAGGGTCCATTTTTGGTTTCGGAAAGCAATGTTTACCTTGTACAATCTTATTTAATTGATACTTTATTTTGTTTTGCGATACCGAAATAAAAATGTTTTCTTTCTTTCTTTCTTTCTTTATACAAAACGGGTCCCCATACTATGGTTCCTTCTGTATCATGAGTACAGTTTAAAGACATAGTTTTTTCTTTTTTAAGAATTTGCTCCACACTAGGATTTCTCCTATGTAGTGAGTACGTTTAAGACATAAATTCCACACACAATACACCCAGACCCGGAACAACTACCTGCAGATCATACAAATATTTGTTCCGTGCGGGAATCGAACTCTCGAAACGTAGCGGCGAAAACCTAGCAATTAGCCACTGTGCAAAACTTGTCATAATATTATATATACTCATAAGTAAACAGTGGAGAGAAATGCATAATGTTAAACATTAGTATGCATTTTTCTGCATTGAAACTTGCATACCCATCTGAATCTCCCTACATCATAGGGATATAAACTGAGGATAAGGCGCTCATAGAAAGTTGCATTTACTGATCGGTAAACGAGCATTAAGGCAAGCAACGCTCGGCTCGGTCAGTTTGTGTATGGGCATGTAAAATCTTCGATCCCAGTTGTTGACATAATTAGACGGCAGTCCCTAAACCAAGTCGCTTTTAGGCGGCTTGAACAACTTTGGTACAAAGTTTACCACTAGTCAAAAGGAAAAACGAAAGGTATACTTAAGAGGTCTCCTCCAAAATAATATTCTTCATAAAATAACGTACAAAAACAATACAAGATTAATTTATTTAAAATAGTATCTACAGCGATTATGCTAAACGAAAACACATGTACTAAGTGCAAGCTGTAAACAAATTGCAATAAACCGCAAAGCCATCGATGGATTGGGCATATTGCAGCATTCTCAAGGTAGGTTGACGGCATGGTTGGTGCAGTGGCTGATACAGTCGGCTGCTGCGCTCTGAGTCGTGGGTTCGATTCCCGCACGGAACAAATATTTGTATGATCTGCAGGTAGTTGTTCCGGGTCTGGGTGTATTGTGTGTGGAATTTTCATGTCTGTAAATGCACCCACGACACAGGAGAAATCCTAGTGTGGGGCAACGTTTAAAAAAAAAAAAAAAAGTTTGTCTGCTTCATCATTTCGGCCGAATGAAGTCCACTGCTGGACACAGGCCTCCCCCAAAGATCACCACAACCACCGATATGGATGTGTTGTGAGCACATTGGGGGGTTTTGCCATAATCGCCACGCTTGGCAGGCGGGTTGGTGATCGCAGTTGAGTTGTTAATGTACTCGAAGGACGCTGCTGCCCATCCTCCGGCTAATCCCTTAGTCGACTTTTACGACACCCATGGGAGGAAATGGGGTGGTGGCATTCTGAGCCGGCACCACACGGTCTTTGTCTGCTTAACTGAACAAATCTGCAAGGCCAAAAGGGCCAGCCGAGCATGAAAGTGCTAAGCACTAATGAACACAGCTAAGGGCTCGGCTTTGAAGTGTTGCTGGGGGAATTTGCTCTGCATCATAAAAAAATAAGATCGACAGAGCAATACACATTTACTGATAGCAAGCCTCGTATTGCAAGAGGCCGGCTAGGTAGGTAACATCCGGGTGGTAGATGTTCATCACGAAGCAGTATCATCATCATCATTTCGGCCGAATAAAGTCCACTGCTGGACACAGGCCTCCCCCAAACATCACCACAACGATCGATATGGGTGTCATGTGCTCAGTGGGGGGTTTTGCCATAATCGCCTCGCCTGGCAGGCGGGTTGGCGATCGCAGTTGAGTTGGACGAGACGAGTTAGAAGGACGCTGCTGCCCGTCCTCCGGCTAATCCTATAGTCGCCTTTTACGACACCCAAGGTATGAGATGGGTTGGTGCTATTCGTAGCCACACAGCACGGCAAGTAATGTTTAAGCAAGCAGTAAGTAATGTTTAAACGTTAGACATTACTGTGCTCCGATTAGAAGGGCAAGAAGGGAAGTAGCTAGTGAAATTACTGGACATAAGAGACTAAATAATTGTCTCGAGGAGACGCGCGCAGTACGCAGGACTTACTCCTAGGAAGCTTACAAGTGTTAACTGTTCTTCACCAGGTGGATGAACTGCCGGTCTCGTCACCATGTTGTATTAAAAATAAAAAACACACATTACTTTGGTCTAGCCGTGTGGTGCCGGCTCAGAATGCCACCACCCCATCTCCTCCCATGGGTGTCGTAAAAGTCGACTAAGGGATTAGCCGGAGGATGGGCAGCAGCGTCCTTCAAGTACATTAACAACTCAACTGCGATCGCCAACCCGTCTGCCAAGCGTGGCGATTATGGCAAAAACCCCCCAATGAGCCCACAACACACCCATATCGGTCGTTGTGGACATCTTTGGGGGAGGCCTATGTCCAGCAGTGGACTTTCGGCCGAAATTATTATTTATTATAATTATACTTTGGTCTAACTGAATAGCGGTTAAAAATCAATTAACAAAGCAATGAGCCATGAATTATGCATTTTTAACGAACGCTGTTATAATGTAACATGGCATTGCGCAAAAATCTGCGCTCACGCATGATCGGGTAAACTACGTGTCACGGTAGCTAAATAACTGGATTTGTCAGTAATTACGAAAGTAGTAACCGTGTGGTGCCGGCTCAGAATGCCACCACCCCATCTCTTCCCATGGGTGTCGTAAAAGTCGACTAAGGGATTAGCCGGAGGATGGGCAGCAGCGTCCTTCGAGTACATTAACAACTCAACTGCGATCGCCAACCCGCCTGCCAAGCGTGGCGATTATGGCAAGACCCCCCAATGAGCCCACAACACATCCATATCGGTGGTTGTGGTGATCCTTGAGGGAGGCCTGTGTCCAGCAGTGGACTTCATTCGGCCGAAATGATGATGATGACGAAAGTAGTTACATTTGTGAGTCTTATATGGATTGATTTATTAAGCATATTTGGGGCATATACACGAGTAATAGTTATTTCATGATAAAATTATCGAGGTATTTTTCTTATTTATTTATACTTAACACGTTTTAAAACGAATTGAAAAGTATAAAATCCCTTTTCGTGAAATATGAACTAAAAAGCATAATGTTTAAATCTATACAAATAAATAAAATTGTAGTGTCTGTTAGTAATGTCAAAATAACAGATGTTTACTAAATTCACATGAAAGTATATAAGGTATTGACAACAAAAAAATCAATTAATATTTTTTTGTCTGTCTGTCTATTTGTTCCAGCTAATCTCCGAAACGGCTGGACTGATTTTGACGGAATAGCCCTTTTCTGTAATATTAAAATTGAGTAAACATCTGCTGCTGTCGCCCAGAGCAGGTAACCATGGATACCACCCCGGCGCCGTCTCGTCGTTCTCCGTGCGGGATCGGCCCTTTCCCGATCCCGCTCTGTAGTCTCCTTCTGGAGCATGACACTCTCGAAGAAGAGAAGGAGACCACCGCACTTCAATTTTCATGCTCTGCCAGCATTCTCGACTCTACTGCCGGCAGAGAGAGATCTTGCCCGATCCGATCGACCAGGATCCGCCACTCGGCAGCCCACCGGGCACTCCTCGAGCGTGTGCTGTGCGGTATCCTGGTCGCTTCCACAATGGTGGCACTGAGCCATGACTTCGCATCCTATCCTGTGCAGGTACGCACCGAAACAACCGTGACCGGTGAACACCTGCGCCAAGCGGTAGGTGACACACTCGCTCCTTCTGAGATAGGCTCCGAAGAGCGACAGAATGGCCTCAACGACGCGCTTGGTTATGAACTGCAACCTTGGGCGATGTCGCCACATCTCGAGTGCGCGTCGTCAAGCCAGCCGCCTTAGCCTGTCGAACGCCCCTGGAGGCACCCTTTCGCCACTCTGGTGGAGGGAACGTGTCTGGCCATAGACCCACGCATCCGCCTCCGCCAGGATGTCGAAAGACGGAAAGCACGCCAAGAGAGTTGCCGCCTCGTAAGACACTGTCCTGTATGTCTCCATTGTGCTTTATGTTCTAATAACAGATATAACCTCATGCTGTATCCATCATCATCATTTCGGCCGAAACAAGTCCACTGCTGGACACAGGCCTCCCCCAAAGATCACCACAATGACCGATATGGGTGTGTTGTGGGCTCATTGGGGGGATTTGCCATAATCGCCACGCTTGGCAGACGGGTTCGGGATGCAGTTGAGTTGTTAATGTACTCGAAGGACGCTGCTGCCCATCCTCCGGTTAATCCCTTAGTCAACTTTTACGACACCCGTGGGAGGAGTGGGGTGGTAGTATTCTGAGCGCCGCATCTGCCGTCAACGACATTGTAGCGGTCACATTTATTGATTGATACAGTAGTAGTGAAAGGTAGCCGTTAAAGATAATAGTTATTCATCTGTACAACTTTTCTTGTTGCAGTAAAATTAACTTCCACACTCTGTCAATACAAAACTCTGATGCAACTTACTCCAATAGATCGATTCAGATACTCGTGCCACAGATAATCTCTGAACTTACCTGCAGCAAAAAGAAGGATATTTAATGAGAAACAATATGGCCGAGTTTAATTTTCCCATCAGTGTTGCCAGATTAACTGTTATGACAAAAAAGAGTGCGATAGACGCATCATTGTTCTCGCTGCTCTATTTACCCAATGAGACATACCGCTATTTACTGGCTATGAGAAAAAGCTATTAGATATCTCTAGAGATAGTGGGCACTCATAACAGTTTTAATATGATCGTTTTAAATCGTTCATACAGAATAAAAGCAAGATAAAATAATTGTGTTGACATTAAAATATATTAAGAAAGACCTTTAGATCACTACTACTCTATCCACAGGAATATTATGCGTATCACGCATTCCACTACTGCACTTTACTATAATTGGAAAAATATAAATTTCCTAGTTCTGGTAGGTCGCTCACTGTACCGGTGCACATGTCAAATGTGTTGCAATCCTCTTGTTTCCCATTTACCCAACCAAGTTCCAACAACAACTGCACAAAGTTTCTACTCAATCTGATGAATGGTATAGGAGCGCATGGAGGACGAACAATCTAAAGAAACATTCGTTTATGTATACATAAACGGTAGCTGATACAGTCGGCTGCTGGGCTCCGGGTCTCGGATTCGATTTCCGCACGGAACAAATATTTGTATGATCTGCAGGTAGTAGTCCCGAATCTGGGAGTATTGTGTGTGGAATTCGTGTCTGTAAACGCACCCACAACACAACAACAAACATAAACTATCAAATCGCAACGTTATAAAATGTTAATTTAAATATTAAGAAATAATGTTTAAACATACCTATGGGTTATTGTTCCGGGTTTGGGTGTGTGTGATATTTGTCTGTAAACTACCCACGGCACAGGAGAAAGCGAAACGCTTGGTAACATTAAAAAAATAAAACTAATACAAATGTATTATCTTATCTCACAGAGCTAATTTGACTTCGGATCAGATCGGAGATCCTGCTATTCATTAGCTATGAGTAGTAATCAATTTTCTAAAGTCCCAATCAAATGTTAAGACCTCATTCAATAATTACTCACACACTAATTAACAACTTTAATCAATAAAGCAACCCCAATTCCAATAACACTTACCGTAAAACAATTCTAGGAATCTACTGTTATCAAAGCCTAGTTCCGTAACTTATAACATTTCCATCGCAATTTTCGAAGAAAATGTGACAAAAGTAAGATCAGTACGTGATTATATTCATGTCAGTGTCCGTTATACTAGCACAGTAGAAAGGTACAATGATAGAGTAGTTACGCACACCAGTGTACTGTGTGAAATCGCATGTAATTAAAATCGATGAACACATGGTAATGGGCTTTCTGGTCTAGCTGTTATGAGAATTCTGACACTAGTTATAGAGCAACAATAACATAACTATTTTAGTTTCTGTGATTATGTAGTGAGATAAATGACTCTGGTATAAATAATTGGTTTTTTGTTTTTATGTAACTGGGGTTACATCATGTCTTTGACAGTAATGTCAAAGATTTGATTTAAGCTAGACTAACGGTTTCTTTTAATGCGTTAATGTTTGAAGAAATTAATCAATAAAAATGAACACAAAACACGATGCTAATTCAAAAGGAAGGAATGACATAAACTTCATAAAAACAGTAAGCATCTATGTATAATATTATATTATATATATATTAGAGTATTTATTGTATGTATGTATTAATATGAAAATGTATGTGCCTCATCATTTCGGCCGAATAAAGTCCACTGCTGGACACAGGCCGCCCTCAAAGTTCACCACAACGACCGTAATCGGTGTGTTGTGTGCTCATTGGGGAATTTGCCATTATCGCCACGCTTGGCAGGTGGGTTGGCGATCGCAGTTGAGTTGTTATATTCGAAGGAAGCTGCTGCCCATCCTCCGTCTAATCCCTTAGTCGGCTTTTACGACACCCACGGGATGAGATGGGTCCGTGCTATTCGTAGCCGGCACCACATGGCAGTTGTGTACCTACTTATACTATTTATATATGCCATTACTATGTATTTTCTTCTATATATCGATATAATTATTCAGTATATATAACATATAATATTCACTTCCCTTCTTCTCTTCTTCTGCCGTGTGGTGCCGGCTCAGAATACCACCACCCCATTTCCTTCCGTGGGTGTCGTAAAAGTCGACTAAGGGATTAGTCGGAGGATGGGCAGCAGCGTTCTTCGAGTACATTAACAACTCAACTGCGATCGCCAACCCGTCTGCCAAGCGTGGTGATTATGGCAAAACCCCCCAATGAGCCTACAACACACCCATATCGATCGTTGTGGTGATCTTTGGGGGAGGCCTGTGTCCAGCAGTGGACTTCATTCGGCCGAAATGATGATTTCCCTTCTTTTAAATCCATCCAAAGCTTGTCTGTAAAAATCGCTATTAGCGATAAGACCATCCATTGTGCCACGCTAACTATTGTAAATAATCCTTTCTATTTTTTTGATGTACAATTAAGCTATATTCTATTCTAATCTATTCTTAGCAAATAAATATAGTAACACATTCTTCATAACAGGTTAAATTCAATAACAGGAAAATGTTATCAAGTACTTGTTCCGAAAAATAAACTAGTATATTTCTGCTAATTAATGGAGATATTTTATTTTACTATTTTCAGATGATGGCATCTGAAAATAGTCGGGCGTCGGAGCTAAAAAGTATAACTGAACTGTTACGGTCGTTACTGGCAAGACCTTCTTGTAACTAAATGAATACTTATATATGCATACATATGTATGTATGTACAGATATCTATTTGGCACCGCATAGAATTCTAGATAAGGAAGAAAATCGCTGTCCACACATTCAGAAACTTTTTTACCTGACACGTAAATTGCTGTTACCTCTATATATTTTATCGTCAACTCTATATATTTTGTCTTAGGGGTCATAGTTTCTTTTGTAGAACTATCTAGCGAGATTGGTCTTAGTTTTGATTTTATCAGAATAAATAATACTATCTGCATTCTAGAAAAGTCCTAGCCTTTGCTTCATTTCCAAAACCGGTTCCGTAATATCGGAGTGTGCTAGCACTGACATTCATGTAATTGAACGGTAAAGCAAATAAACTGCAATGTCATAATCGTAAAGAAAAAGTCACACCTTTATTCAAACATTTTTCTATCATCTCTAGGGCGCGCGAGTTAACGGAACCACGCATTTAACTTAGTCACACACTTCGCATCGGACACACCTCGTCTTGGCAGTTGGCAGGCATCCGCAGTTAGTTCCGCTGGATTCTTTAGAAAGTACTACTGTACGGCTGTAAAATTACTTTAGATGGGCATGAAAGTAAAAAGTATACGATGGCCGTGTGGTGCCGGTTACGAATAGCACCAACCCATTTCCTCCCGTGGGTGTCGTAAAAGGCGACTATGGGATTAGCCAGAGGATGGGCAGCAGCGTCCTTCGAGTATTTTAACAGCTCAACTGCGATCGCCAACCCGCCTACCAAGAGTGGTGATTATGGCAAAACCCCCAATGAGCACACAACACACCAAGACCGTTTGCTGTGGCAAACTTTGGGGGAGGCTTGTGTCCAGCAGTGGACTTTTTTGAACGAACGATGGCAGATTACAAAAATTAAGGAGTAGAAATAAATAGAAAGGATTTCGTATAGCCTGATCCTCACTACCTTTGCTGTATGCTCTTTGACTAAGAATGAGCCACCCTGCATAATGAGCAGGTCATCCTCATGAGGAATTACACCCACAAAAAAGACCAAATCTACCGTAAGAGGCTGTGTGGTTCCCAACAAAGTATATACACGGACTGTCTTCTTGCGTCTATTCCAATTATAGTGTTGAAAAGACGATTAATGAATTAGATAAAGATGATAGAGAACAGCATATATGCGCTAATGGTATCTCACTGCACTCCCGAATTATTTAGGCAATATCTCTCATAATTGTTCCTCAAGTACTGTTTGGAGCCCTATTTCAGCAGCGACAGCTGTATGATCGTAAGAGGTAACCAATAGTATATTCATCATCATATCAGGCGAAGGACGTCCACTGCTCCACATTGGCCTCTCCCATAGAATTCCACAACTGTGTCGTGATTTTGGGAGAGGGGGAATTTCTAGCACTCAGCGCAATATGACTACTGTTTCACAGAAGGTATTCGGAATAATTTTCAATGATTTCGGCCGAATGAAGTCCAGTGCTGGACACAGGCCTCCCCCAAACATCACCACAACAACCGATATGGGAATGTTGTGGGCTCATAGGTGAGGATTTGCCATAATCACCACGCTTGGCAGACGGGTTGGCGATCGCAGTTGAGTTGTTAATGTACTCGAAGGATGCTGCGGCCCATCCTCCGGCTAATCCCTTAGTCGACTTTTACGACACCCGCGGGAGAAGATGGGGTGGTGGTATTCTGAGTCGGCACCACACGGCATAGCCGGCACCACACGGTATAGCCGGCACCACACGGCATAGCCGGCACCACACGGCATAATTTTATCAATACTTGATACAATAAATGTTACCGTTACGTTACGCCTCCTTTTTGTAATTACATAGAATATCGCCTACATTCGTACAGCAGTTAATATTTTTATGAGGCATTCATATCGGCCATTCATATGTCCACTGCTGAATAAAGAAAGAAAGAAAGAAAGAAAGAAAGAAAGAAAGAAAGAAAGAAAGAAAGAATTTTATTCTGATCGCACACAACAAGAAAATAATTGTAAACAACAACACATAATATTGCAAAATATCATATTAAAAATAAAAAGCATGCAAACAGATTTTTGTGTGAGACATCAGAAAAAATGAAGGCCTCCCCCATAGATCTTCACAACTGTGTCATCATTTTGGGGGGTATTTGGCAATACTCACCACGCTTGGCAGACGGGATGGTGAGCGCAGTATGGCTACCGTTTCTCAGAAGGGACGCTGCTGCCCATCCCTCTGGTTTAGTTTCCCTTAGTCGCCTTTTACGACATCCACGGGAGGAGATGGAGTGATATTCTTAATCCGGCACTACACGGAAAAAAGGCCTTAGTGAACTGAATTGCAGGCCAATAGAAACCAAATAAACGATTGATAAAGCTAAATCGTAATTATATATGCACGGACTGAGAGAGAAATTTATTTCTACCAGACCCCGGTGGCAAGCAATAAAAAATACACAAAATAAGAATAAATGTAATACAGAAAGGCAAATCTTTGTAACATTCTGGTGATGGAAATTATACAAGGCCCTTAGCAGTTGTAAAATTACAATCATCACAAACCTTTAGACAACCGAGACAAACTAAGAGATCTTTGTGGTAGAGCAGATATCCAGAAAGAAGTAAGCTGGTTTATCTGAATTTCTAACACCACTTTTGCTTTGCAATAAATCTAAAATATTTTATCCTAAGAAAACCACAAGTAAAATCTACTGACCATTAAAATTATATGGTATATTAAAATGATCAAACAATAACAAACGGTGCTGCAAGCACATGGGAGCGGAACGCAGATGGCGTCAATTTTCTGAGTCATTAACCTTTTGTCGACATTGAAATAACGACCACATACAGAACAATTTACGCATCATAATAACATAATCGTAAAGCATTACGGTTTGGTATTACTATTGCATTACATGGAAAAGTATTGATATGTGTAGCGAAATCATCTGAAAAACTGTCGCGCACATTATGTAAACAACTTCATTACAGTTTTATTTGTCAAATCTGAAATAGGTAATGCCATATACGAAAACGACATGGACAGACGACCTGTTAAAGGTATCTGGTAGGTGTTGGATACAACGATAAGCAGGCGGGATGTAACTGGTCGTTGTGAACAGCAATGGGGACGGCCTTTTTTTAGCAATGGACGCATTTTGGTTTGACATGATGATGATGATGATGATATACGAAAACTGGACAAAATAAAAAGAAAAAAAAAATTCATATAAGTATCTCATTCGTCTATCTATTTTTATACTAAAACTAGCTTATGTTTATGATTCGCACGCGTGGAATAAAAAAATGAGGGGTGGGATGAAAAATACTTTTCGACCTATTCCCATACCTAAATATACAAAAATAAAAATCATTAAAATCGGTCGAGCCGTTTCGGAGGAGTGTGACCACAAATACCGTGACACGAGATATTTATATATTAGAAGATATAAAAAAAACAGTGCATTAGTCACGTTAAAGTTGAACATCCATCAAACAAAATGTCATAATAAGGAATTATTTATGTGGCGGTGTGTTAAAAGAAATGTATTAAGTATACTTTTTTCCTTCCAAGAAAGGCTTGGTCTATGAAGCCAGATTTATGTGTGAACAGACAAGTTGGAACCGCAGCTACCCATAACATACTGGATTTTAAGAACGCAAAGGTTTACATAAGTGCCAGGTCGCTGGCCCATCGCCCATTAGCACGTTTCAAGCAACCAGTTTTCCTATATTGACTTTTAAATCTCGCGGAAGATGTTAACTTGGTACACTCAAGTTTCACCACCATCACCCATATTTGGTAGAGTCTTATTTAAGGTTTGAGTAATTTAAAAGGCACGATGCTTTTTCCTAGCATTTGGCCGTATATTGTTACTGTTACTTCGAAATCCTTGAGCGCATTGGAAACCATCAAAGATGTTTTTCAAACACTACGGTTTTATTTAACGCATACGACAAACACGACACAAATAAATAGGCAAATGTCAAATCTAAAACATTTTCTACTCATTTTCTAGAAAGTAAAAACATTACTGCATATTAAATAGTACAATGGGCGGTCTTACCGAGCTCGGAGCTTTTTGCCAGGCACCCTTATGACGAAAAACTGAACTGGATAAGATATGGGCTGTCGATGCACACAAATACATAATAATGTATGTGGAATTCATGTTTGTAAACGCACCCCACGACACAGGAGAAAAACTAGTGTGGAGCAATGTTTATTAATATATATATATACCTATCTGTCTAAACATAGGTAATATTTATCAAAAAAAAAAACAAGCAAAACACTTTTACCCTTCAGAGCACTTTTCGCGTAGGTACAGTTATTTTACCATAGATTTTCATCTGTCTGAACGGGAAAATGCCTAAAATCACCCCATACGATACCAATGCAAAGATAACGGTGGCCAATCTTAACCTCTGTCTTGGTATGACATTATAATTTCACCATCCAAACAAAGAAATGATGGCACAACAGTAAACACCGATAAAACACATCATTAGCCCATTTACCTACTTTGAAATGTTTACAATCGCGAAAAGCAATTCTAAAATACTAGAATCACGACTCGTGGCAACAGAATCTCATACTATTTATAGAAGATATGCAATGATTAAGTAACTAGGCATCTAGATGTTCAAATAAGACCACTTCCAGCGGCTAGATTGGCACCTATTATTGAGCTGGAAATGAACGTGTCGATCCGAAGATGTTTAGTAAGGTTTTTGTGCGCACGGTCATTAACCTTATCTGCTATTAATACTATACAATTCTAGTCTATGTATTTTATAGAACACTTCTACTACTTCATTTGGCGAAAGGAAAAAATGTTTTGTTGTACAATTCAAGTTAAAGATGAGTCATGTTTTTGAGATTTGTCTTTGACTTAGAGAATACCTTGAAAATATTCCTATTTATCTATACTCGTACCTTCTTTTTAAAATAAGGTTGTTTAGCTAATATAGCAAGATACATAAATTAGCAAGAATATTAATTAATTAATATAATTACTTATCTTCGTAAGTGTATCACTGCGGGTTGCCAACTGAAAACCAGCGCTGGGTGTTTCACCGAACACATGCTGAGTTGGTAACCCTTTCGGAACAGGCATATTCGACAGCGCACCAGCGCACTTTAGCATGTGTTTTGTAGATTTTATTTTACTTTATGCACTGTCTAATATGTTCTTCGCCGAACCAATGTTTTCTATTCTATTCTAGTGTAACATTAAATTGTTATACGCATTAAACAGAAGTGTACTTCTTACTTCCATAGCACGATCGCCCGATTACCGTATTTGGTTTAAATGGGATGGAGGGCGAACAGGGTCGAGCCTTTCGCGATCTTATCGGAAACAGCACCAATCCCGGTTTGAACTAATCTCCGATTGAAGCGACAATAATCCCAGCGTTGTATTGGTTATCGATCGAAAACTCGCGAGGCCGTATGCAATCTATTGCGTTTAATACACATTTCTAGTAAATGATTGTAAGTATAAGTTTAAGTTTTTAAACGATCGCAAATTTCACTCATATCAGACTATGATTTCGGGACTTTTCGCGCACAGATAAATCAAAACAATATTAAATATTAAGACTCGTCTTATCGTGACTTGGCCGAAACGTTGAGGTTAGTCAAAATATTGTTTTGACTAACAACAACGCGAAAAGTCCCAAAATTATAGTCTAATATGATTGTAATTATATTTAAAAAACCTTTTAGACTTATCCCCACAATAGTGTTACTCCAGTACAGTTTATGGAGGGCCTAGCAACCTATTTTGACGTATGGTATCGTAATCGTAACGTTAATGTGAATGTGAATGAATTTTGAATTGAAAATACAACTACCCGATAGCGTTTTGTTTAAATTTATGCGACAAACACAATTCATATCATACACAGCAATGAATAAAGTCTTCAGTTTAAATAAAAAACATGTGCGAATCAAGTATTTTCAATTCAAAATTCACTCACATTAACGTTACGATACGATAGTATACGTCAAAACATTCGTGCTCGGCCCTCGGATATTAATCTCACATCACACAAACACTACACAGAACAACGATCTGTAAGTCGGATAAATATTTCATCCATAAGAGGATCGAACCCGTGAGTCGTACGGCAGAAAGCCAACCGCTTTGCCACTACACCAACTGTGCCCTCATTTGCCGTATTTGGCTTAGTTAACTTATTTAAAATATATTCGTGTCCGCCCAGAATAATGCACTAATAAATTGATACAAACGTTCTCAAAAGTTATACTGATGTAGTTAAACCATCAAAATTCGTATTGCGATCTATCTTCCTCTTACTAGCACCTGCTAGCACTTTCTCCGAGGAGTTCTACTGATGGTCACGACAAAGAACATTCATATAATACGGCGGCCGCTTCGAGATTTATTATCATGTTCGCAAATGTTTTCACAATGGTGTGGTGTGAGAGGATTTGAAACGTGGTGACTCCGAATCATAGTGGTCGAAGCTGTCGAACAACAAAATAAACTATAGTTACGTCACGGTAGGCTACCCAAAAATACGAAGATCTATTCAATAAACTTCGGTGTGTATTTTACACAGGAAGGCCTGACTTCGATCCCGGCCCGTACCTCTAACTTTCCGGATTGATGTGCGGATCTGAATTTGATTATCACTTGTGCTAACGGTGAGTGAAAACATCGTAAAGAAACCTTCACACATGAGCAGGGCTCCAAAATGTCTTTAATGGTGTGTATAAGCTGCCAACCTACACTAGGCCAGCGTGGTGGACTAAGGCTTAACCTTTCTCATCGTCGCTTATTTTATATTAAATATAAAATTTCATATACAGGATGTCCAGTAAATAGCACGACATACTGCAGGGGGTGAGAGCTTGGGTCAATACCTACCAAAAAACACAATATATGTTCAGCAAAATCTTACGGATTTACAGTAGTACAAAATTTACCGAAATATCGAAAAATCTCTACCTTGACACAGATTTTTAAGCATCTCGTAATGAAAAATTCCTTTTCTAGTTTTTTTTTACCTCAAATTATTTGTGAATATTTACTTTACTCATGGATAAGTCTTTATTCTATTAAAAACTAAAATGTTTTCAAGAAATACAATTTTAATTTAAATTTTCACAGTACAATTTTCTTATCTTAAAATTTTGTACTACTGTAAATTCGTAAGATTTTACTGAACATATATTGTGTTTTTTTGGTAGGTATTGACCCAAGCTCTCACCCCCTGCAGTATGCCGTGCTATTTACTGGACACGCTGTATAATATGCATTTAATGTAGAAACGTCAACATACAATAAACTTAAATAACTTAGCGCTAAATAAAATCAATAATGTAATAGACACTAGATCAATTAACAGATGTCAGGCACATATTCTCTCGGCGGCCGCACTGTAGCTACAGCGCCCTTAAAACCGGAATACAGTAATATTCAAACAGTAAAGGCAGCAGAATATCGGAACTGGTACAGACGGCGACATATCAAGCTACACATTTCCAGTATAAGCTGACCTCTCATTGTACTGAAAGCCTAAAAATGCGAGAATAGCTTATACTGGAAATTCATAGCTTCCACCGATAAAACAATTAATCAAAACTAAATATCTATCAGATACATATACTACCGCCATTATTCATGTTTGGACTGTGATTCACTTTATTGCAATGTTCCACATTCAATTGTTTAAATATAAACAGATTCATTTTAACTATGCATTTCAATTATTCGCACGGGAATACTCGTACTATCCCGTGCGAATAATGACTATAGTATGCTTATTGATAAACAGTGTATTAATTGCACCGTAACAACCGCAACAACAACGATATCGGTGACAATGATTACTGATCTGATAAATCAATGATCCCTCGAGGCATGCCAACTGCTCTGAAGGACATGAAATAATTAATGACGGTTGGTGCAGTGGCTGATACAGTCGACTGCTGCACTCCGGGTCGTGGGTTCGATTCGCGCACGGAGCGAATATTTGTATGATCTGCAGATGGTTGTTTCGGGTCTGGGTGTATTGTGTGTGGAATTCTTGTCTGTGAACGCACCCACGACACAGGAGAGGTCCTAGTGTGGGGTAAAGTTTAAAAAAAAAATTTAAAAAAAAATACGGTGACGAAAATTTGATTAGAGATTTGATTAGCCGGAGGATGTGCAAGTACATTTACAACTCAATTGCGATTGACAACCCGCCTGCGAAGCGTGGCAATTACAGCAAAACTCCCCATTGACCATAGAAAATTAACCTAAACCGGTTGTTGTGACGATCTCTGGGGGAGGCCTGTCTTTTGTCCAGGTGGACTTCTTTCAGCTGAAGTGATGACAACCTTTTCGTTAAGAATCACAGTGGCTCTTACCAGTCACTAATATTCAGTCAAGTGACAACGTCGATCCCATCCTGATCGTACATACAAAAGCTCGTAATTCTCAGTATGAAGCAACACTTAAATATTCAATAATACGACATTCTACGAAGTGCTGTGTGCATACGCTTGCAGGAAATGCATCCGCTCCATTGTAACATACGTTTTTAGTAGTTTCTTGAACATATAATGTAGAGTTTACTATAGTTTGTAATCAAGTCCACAGACTAGTTGAACACATCACGTTCGATTTTCACGCGGCATGATGACGGGAGTCCTCTTTTTCGATGTTGCGAAAGCATTTGACAAAATGGTCCTTGCAACATTGGCTTTCCATCCATGTGAGTAGTAAAGTAGCAGAAAGGGGCGGGGCCGCGCCACCATGCTTCTTTCCGCTTTGCCGTAATGCTCAAACCAGTATAGACAATGCATGCGGACGATACACACAAACACAAGGATTATGTCTCGTAATCTCGTTGCCGAGAACTGTGCTACTATAATAAAATATGAAACATTGGAAAAAAAAATTGCCTAGTTTATTACATAATGACTTTGTTCAACCTGTCGGCGCTGTAAGCGAAATTTTACATTGGTGTGGAAAATATGTCGCAAATATAGAGAGATATTACTCTATGCCTCGACTGTGTTTGGTGTCAGTCTACTGGGAATTTCACAATGGGAAAATTAATACATTAATTAACTGGAATTCACTATTTATGATGAATTTTATTATTACCTGGCAATAAGCATTACGCCGTGTGTTGCCAGCTAAGAATATCACCACTCCCTCCCGTGGGTGTCGTAAAAGGCGATTATGGGATTAGCCGGTGGATGGGCAGCAGCTTCCTACGAGTGAGTCGCCAAGCCGTCTGCCATGCGTGCCGATTATGGCAAACCCCTAATGAGCACACAAATCGTTGTGATAATCTTTGGGCGAGGCTTCTGTCCAGTAGTGGACGTTTTTCAGCTAACATTATGAAGGGTCAAGCCTGCACAATTGGTACATAGTTTCCCAGGTCTAGTCCGGCGTGGCAATGCGCTCGTCACATTAGTTATTTAGTTTCTTATGCCCAGTAATTTCACTAGTTATATATAGCTATATAGCTTCACACCGAAACACTGCTTGGCTGCAGAACATTTGGCACTGTGGTAGTACCTACCTAGCCGGAATCTTGGAAAAAGAGACCTATCACCATCAAAACTCAATATGCAAATGAGAATTTACAACACAACTTTTTATATATCACACACAAGATGGTCAAAGCTTCATAATTTTACTGGTAGTAAGTAGCATATTGCAAGAGACCGACTAGGTAGGTATCATCGTGCTCTAGGTGAAGATTATTCGAGTTACTAAGCCGCCCTTCGATGCCGAAGATAACCACTCCGATGGTTTCAGCCGGTAGGAGTTGGACATCCCCCGGGAAGACGGTGGCGCGCACGTGGTCACGTGCCGCCGTGTGCGTAGCACAGCACACAGCGAGGCTTGGGGGGATCCTTTACAATCCTCCCCGAGAGGTGCCTGGGGGGCGACCTTTTTACAGTCGCCTTCCCTCCGCTAGAGGGGGTGAACGCTTTACATTCATCCCCTCCGAGATGTGCTTAAGGCGTGGCATCACTGGGGGGGCTCTAGTGTGATCTTACGAGGACCTGGAGCCCCTCTTCGGTGCCGAAGATGACCGCTCCAGTGGTTTTAGCCGGTAAGAGTCCGTCGCCCTTCCCCGGGATGAAGGAAGTTCATGTAGAATTTCCACTGGACATTAATAAAAAAAAGGAGTTAGACATACCCCTCCGCCCTTCCCCGGAGAAAATACATGAAGTATTTCCAACGGGCCAATACTTTATATAATAATTATAATCATTCTGCCGCCAAGCAGTAGTAAGAGCACTGTAGCCAGTGAACTTACTGGCCATAATAAGACTAAAGAACTATCGGAGTGTGGTACCACGCAGGACTTGTCCTGGGTAGCAGTACAATTGTTGTGGGCAGGCATGACGCATACCACCAGGAGAATTACTTGCTCGTCTTGTCAAAATGTATAAAAAACCTATGTTTATAACCTGCATTATCAAGATTAGTCATAAATTTACTTCTCCTTCTCTTAGATTAAGGCTTCTGTAAAGTATCTTCCACAATTTCGCCAATGTCATGTATAAGGCAACGTCATACAGTGTTCAGATTAATTAATTTTTACATATCCATAAAACAATTCACTAAAATTTAAAAAATCTAATTCTTACTGTTCCGTCATAAATGTATGTTACCTGCACCGGATTATAAAGCTTACAGTCACTTATGACAATATCTACATGTAATACACACCTCAAAGCCACCGAAACAAGTTTCAATAATGCACAGTTATAATTATTGTTACACGGAGGCAGTTTACGAAATAGCCGAGCAAAGCGGACAGGTTTGAAACAACTCGTATTGTATTCAAATGAACTTGATGATTTAGAGCAATGCGCGCCTGTTAACTCATAAATTTTGTTACACCATAGAAACCAAGGTCTCAGGTAGGAAGGTCAGAAATTGGTATCAAATCAATTAAAATGGTCCATTAAAGGTTGAGACTTGGTCATTAATTATTGGAATTAATGATATGTCAAAAATGATTCATCATTATCGCTTCAGCCGAAAATCGCTTCCACTGCTGGACAGAAGCCTCCCCCAGAGTTTACCACCAAGACGGGCATGGGTTTGTATTGTGCATTGTGTGCCTCAGGCTTTGCCATAATTGCGCCGCTTGGCAGACAGGTTGGCAATCGCAGTTGTTTTATAAATGTACTCGAAGGACGCTGCTGCCCTTCCTCCGGCTAAACTCATAGTCGCCTTTTACGACACCCACGTGATGAGATGGGATGGCGGTGTTCTTAGCCGGCACTACACGGCCATGTTGAAAATAACAATCATTAACTGTAAGTATGAATTACCTGCACAAGTTATGTTTAAGGGAAACTATAGATTGGATTTGCCGTGTGGTGCCGGCTCAGAATGCCACCACCCGATCTCCTCCTATGGGTGTCGTAATAGTCGACTAAGGGATTAGCCGGAGGATGGGCAGCAGCGTTCTTCGAGTACATTAACAACTCAACTGCGATCGCCAACCCGCCTGCCAAGCGTGGCGATTATGGCAAAACCCCCCAATGAGCCCACAACACATCCATATCGGTGGTTGTGGTGATCTTTGGGGCAGGCCTGTGTCCAGCAGTGTCCTTCATTCGGCCGAAATGAAAAAAATTTATTATAGATTGGATCATCACATGGCAGCCAAAAAGAAAGAGAAAGAAATGAACGAATGAGAGATGACTGAAAATTTCTAATAAATAAAAAGCTAAGAACCAGAATATCCAGTGCTAACAAGGCAATAGGCAGCCCTACTAGGTACTCTATGGGAAGCAGCCATGACAGTACCATAGTTATTGCAACAGCAATAATTACTAATGCCAATTAAGTTGCGAAACTGTGCGGTGAATGATTGATATCATCTGGTCATTTGCAATCGGCTCTCGTACTGTTCGCGTCCATATTAGAAGGCTTTGCAGGTGTTACTTGGCATTGCGATCATTCAGAGACCATGTGGGGTCCGTGTTTCATCATCAATGCAGTCACCCCTGCTTTTGTGTTCCTTGGCCTCGGGAAAGCCGCTTCGATAAGCTGATGATGACATGCACAGAAATAATCTTACAAAATTTCCTAAAAAACATGTAATGCTTAGGTTTTGTCGTGTTGCAGGCGGATTGGTGAGCGCAGAATAGCTGGTGTTCCACAGAAGGGACGCTGCAGCTCATCCCTCTGGTTTAGAGTACCTTCGTTTTCTCTTAAGACATGTACGTGAAGAGTTACAATGGTGCTATATTCTTAATCCGGACACCACACGGACAAGTTTTTGGGTACGACTGAGGTAACCAACCTTACCGGTTCAGCCACCAGCTCTGGTCAATATAGTTAGTATAACAAAGATAACAATAAAAAATTATATAAAAAATGTTATATATTTAGTTCAAATATTCTTATCATACTTTTTACCTTTTCCCATAACTCTTTCGATAATCAATGTTAAAAGCCGTGAGTATAATGAGTTAATGACCAATGAGATTATCGTAAATATTTCCTGCCATTACGTCTGGAACATTAGAGCAACAAAATGTAAAATAATGTCTGTTAGAAATGGTTCACTTTCTCTGAACGATATGCTTCGTTACATTCGAACCCAACTATTTCGAATCTCTAGTTGCATCATTCTTGAGCCATAATGATGTATTTGAAATTATTATCTAAACAAACTTGGTAACACAGAGTCATTAAATCTCCTGCACTAAGTGACTTATCTATACATACCAATAAATAAAATTGAAGTGTCTGTTTGTAATGTCAAAATAACAGCTTTTTACCAAATGCATATGAAAGTATATACGGTAATTATTTTTTGTCGACTGTATGTTCCAGCTAATCTCTAAAACGGCGGGACCGACTTTGACGGGATTTTCTCTAGCAGATAGCTGATGTTATAAGGAGTAACGTAGGTTACTTCTATTATAGAAATAGAATTAGGGTTCTGCGCAAAAATCAGATAAATCCAATATACTTGTGTAGACTATTAATGCCGAAGTACTTTAAATTCTTTATAAATAATCCGACTACATTAAACGTCGGGTGAAGTCACGGGGCACAGCTAGAGTCAGCTAAAGTTTTAGTTCTATCAATTAATATACATGCAAAATGTCAAACAAACTAGTTATTAATTTATCAAGTATACATTTAACAGTTCAGGGGCGTCCACAAACTAGTACCTAAACACCGACAAAACATACTGTACTGTGTGTAGCTATATTCCTCTATATAACTTTAGAAGACTTATGTGTAAACATATAATAGTAATGGATCCAATAGGGTCGAAGTGCGTTCGGCTAATGCTGAGCCCGTGGGAGCCAACAATAGAATATGTGTAAACGTAAAAATAAATAAAAAAATCGGATAGAAGTTGTTCATCAAAATAGGACTCTTCTGACTATTCGTAAGTGCCAGCATATATTTGGATTTGCCGTGTGGTGCCGGCTCAGAATGCCACCACCCGATCTCCTCCTATGGGTGTCGTAATAGTTGACTAAGGGATTAGACGGAGGACGGGCAGCAGCGTCCTTAGAGTATAATAACAACTCAACTGCGATCGCCAACCCGTCTGCCAAGCGTGGCGATTATGGCAAAACCTCCCAATGAGCTCACAACATACCCATATCGTTCGTTGTGGTGATCTTTGGGGGAGGCCTGTGTCCAGCAGTGGACTTCATCTGGCCGAATTGATTGATTGAATACTTCTAAATAATATTTCTGTATCATCTTCCTGTAACGAGGTTTTATATAGGTTTGCCGAATTTTGATACAGCAGTGTTCCGAACTACCGGAGGAGTCAACTATGAGTTGTTCTCATAAAAAACAATACCGACGCATTTGTTTTAACAGCCATATTGTTCTTCGTTCCGTTTTCACCAACATTTTTCTGAAAGTGACAGCATCATTAAGTCCGTTACAAACGGATTGTACACTGAGATCGGAATGCACTGCAGTGATTAACTACTGGATCAAGGTTCGTACAAGGTGACATATAAAAGCGTTGTAAATATAACCGATCAAGCAGTTTATATACCTTTGATTAAGATATTACGTTGAATATAATTATTATCAAGACTTCAACAAAACCAGAAAACCTAGGTCTCTTGGCAATAAATCAACCGTCGGCTATTTAAACAATTTTTTCTCTCTTTACTATCTCTTTTCTACGAGTTACACCTAGCAAGGCAGAACCCGGTCTTTTTATACGCACGTAAATGTTAATTTAAATGTAATGGGATACTAACCAGGGACCTTCCATGGTTGTACAGTCACGAATTGGCCCTGATAGTGTAGGACTATTCATGAGTTGAAAGCTATAAAGATGAGGTTTATTGCAATAGGTGTTACATGGAATGAAAACTTAAAGAAAAATGGGAACAAGGCGTCAGTCACTCAAACTATGAAGTGAAATTCTAAGGCTGACGGTGACCCGCCACTCATAAGATTGACCTCCTAAATCGTCACCACTTCTGGTGACAGGGAGCAACACCAGCGTGGGCGGCTCGGGGTGGCGAAAGATACGGGTGGCGAGAGATACGGCACCAGTTTCACCATCGCACGTCTCGAAGTCTCGGAACGGGTTTCCCCGTCAGACAGACGTCTGGAGACCCCCTCTGACTGCTCAATTAAGGTAAGCTACAGTCGAGAGTCGCACAGGCACTAATGGGGCTCCACTCCAGCCAACCAGTAAAGGCGAGCTGGTGATGAAGCACTGATGGACTCTCTGGGTCGTTCGGGTATGCAGTGTCCCCATCTACATACACCTCGCCACAAGCTACCCCGCGTTTGTAATATATGTATATATCCGCACATGATGCGCAGCCAGAACAATCCATAGGTACATTGATTAAATTTTAAAGTACTAGCTCTAAGCTTTTGGTCCTTTGTCCTATTGCATGCTTCCCAAAAGACCAAATTTCCCTTAATCTGGAAGTCATAAACATAACTACAAAAAAATCTTAATTATCCAGGTTACGTTTGTGTACGTAAGAATCGTCGTATTTATATAATTGCTTTAATTGGTATTCATTAGTTCTCCACCGAGGAATCTTTTAAGAGCGATCGATTTCGCAAACTTTTACCCATATGGTTTCCGTTTAATTAAGTTATTGGCAAGGATGAGGGTTTATATTTAAGTGTGTTTCTCATAGAATAGTTTCTCTTTAAGTCGAAGAACGACGCCGGTATGCTAGATTTGCCTCAATGCAAATTCATTGCTATGCTGTAAACAAATAACTACATACGAATGATATGAAAGCTGTAATTATGAACTGAATAAAATTGTACTTCATCCTATAAGTATTCTCAATTAAGTGAATTTCTTTTTGATATAATACATTCTTGAACCACAATGGGCCTGCTTTATCTAGACCATATGATCCTACCTCATGACACCTGATTATCGAGTCTTGGGAGTCGAAATAATGAAACTCATGCATATAACTTTTTGTTTTTGTCTAAAACGTCATCTATCTTCCTACAATGTTCGGAGGAGAGGAGTATGCCTTCAGCAAGCAGAAGACTACACAATAATTACGTCCCTTATGTAATTTAGTATGACAACATTTTATTGTAAACCAGTCCAAATAAAATTAATTAAATAGTCGTTGAAAATTTAAAAGCGTGAAATCAAGTAATGTAATTTCTGATTCGGTTGATGCGAAGCTATTTATTACATTGAAATTAGTCTTGGCTTGATAAGGTTATTGAACCGAGTAAGTCGTCGACCGTGTTTTGATAACAATCGGTTTTAAATCAATATTTTCCGTGGTATAGGGATGTTACGTGCGTTTGCTTCATTATAGTTAATAGTTCGTCTAAACAGTAGGGCTGTTTAATGTTTTAAAAGCTTTTTCGGGGAGTTTTAACACGATCACAATACAACAGGTACATTTATTCAACTAAAAGATATATGATCATCACATTGGCCTATAGATGTCCACTGCTGAACAAAGGCCTCCCCCATAAATTCCCACAATTGTGGAGTCATTTTGGGGGGAATTGGCCAATACTCACCACGCTTGGCAGGCGAGTTGGTGAGCGCAGAAGGGCTGCTGTTTCACAGAAGGGACGCTGCTGCCCATCCCTCTGGTTTTACGTCCCTCCTTCGCCTTTTACGACATCCACAAAAAAAAAGATAAATACAGCATATCCTTCCACTTTATCTATATATATGTTCTATTTCTTATTAATTCCATTCTTCAGATTTCAATATTTCTTCAACAAATGTAATGGAAGGGGATATTTTGCACTCACTCTGTACTGTGCATCGCTCTAATGTCGTCCATGTGAAACCATTTTCTTACCGAGTATTTATAAAAGTACAGACTGCAGCATTTTATTTTTATATATAACGTTTACCAGCTGCTTTATTTTCAGTAATAATTTACAGATCACATCTGTTGCGGTGGCAAAATATTTATAATTGTTTCCTTTTTGGACATCTACTTATCGATATTGTAAAATATCGACATTTTTAAATGGTGACCATCAATGATTTCTTATCGATGTCAGTATCGATGTTTCTCAGATATCGCTCATCCTTAGTGAAACTGGCATACATTTTAGTTGATAATTTTTAAACGCCACCTTTATTGATGTAGTAGTTCTCATAATTATGTGCGTCTCACTAACTACTTTTTAATATTCTAACGATATTCTAATTCAATAAGGAATCAATAGCTTCTTAAACATAATGAAGCTCCGAAGACGCCAGAATGTAACAAAAAAGTAAATAGACTTTTTATAGATCAATTCTTCTTTTTATTGTTTGTTGGCCTTCGAGCATCAGTGGAGCTGAAATCTATGAATCGTGCTCTATTTAGTTCACGTTATTTACCGGGTTTCAGTCTTTGCGGCTCCAGTATGTGAAATACAAATGAAACATTTAATCGTGACTATTCAAATATGGTAACTTAGCTTTACTTTCGAGAATAACCTAAGTCTACGCATCTGCCATAGATTTCAAATCTTATGATATGGCACGTAAATTTGCTTTTAAAACTTTTTGAAAACTTTCTTGATATTAGGTACTTGAGAAGATACAGTAGGTACGTAGTTTACGATTAATAAAAACTAGCATACATAATAACTCCATTAATCTGAACTGTAATTATAAGCAATATAAATCAAAGTATAATAGTACTTTATTTACATAAGTGTCTCATTACAGACAACATGTTACGTAATACCAATTCTTAAATACAAATAAACATTTTATTTTGAGAGATGGTAATCAGTAGATCAATCTAAAGCATTACAGGTTATTACATTAATAGACAGACTGGGACGCAGCGTGGGACGGCCACTAACGAGATGGACAGACGACCTGATGAAGGTCGCTGAGAGTCGTAAGATGCGGGAGGCATGTGACCGCTCGTTGTGGAAATTTATGGCGCAGGCCTTTGTAGACCGCCCACTACGGACGTCCTTCGGCTAAAATGATGATGATAAATAGACAGACTAGATAAAGCAGTATATAGTATGCTAATTACGTTTTCATGCTTGTTTGTAGACACAAGCAAGAATTGCAAACTGTAAGCCACAGTATTTTTAATGCTCCTACTATTCGATGTTCATGAATCTAATTCCGACTTTAACCGGTACTCAGACACCAAAGTGAAAATGATATATTGTAAAATGTATATCTACTATTGTAATATTAATGATAATTTGTCATAATATAATTAATAAAATTAATTGAAATAGATACTAATATAGCTTTTGAGGTGAGTGACACTAGCAAACATGGATTGTATTATCTGAAATGAAACATTATTATTAACGAAGATCTTAAGTCAATAGATGAAAACAAGAAGATTCGAGTAACGGGATTGTCAATCCGTTGCCGGTTCTCTATCAAGATAGTAGTATAGAGAGTAGATATCACTTACTTTACAGTGTGCTCAAATCTTGAACGTTAAATACATAGTTTTAATTAACTGTAAATCGCCTAGAGATTTTTCTTTGGCACCATTACATATAACTCACTTTAGTATGCAATAACTGACAAACCGCTACTTTTCCCGCAAACCCAACATTTGCCAACATTATGCAGAGAATAAAGTCCTACGATAGACGTAGTTCAATTTCGATTAGCATTCCTACGTGACTTCAATCTGCTTAATCGAACGCATATTCTTTTGCTGACGAAGATTAATCATAACTTTTAGATGTATTCTCGATGTGAGAAAATATTTCAACGTCCATACAATAATAAAGCGTACAAACACAGTGATACAAAATAATACGATCGAATAATATATGTAAAATCATCCGATTACGACCAACGGTTACTGGTATCCAGGTTAAGTGGCTAATGACTCGGCATTAATTGTCTTGTTCTACGGATCCGGTATCGCCAATAGATACGCAGCTCAAGTGGATTTCAATACGGTAGTCTTGACTCTTACAACAAGTAAACCTTTACAAAAGAGGTTTTGGTTTATAAATTTTATATGTATGTTACTGTATGGTAATCTCATTGCATCATCATCATTTCAGCCGAAAAACGTCCACTGCTGGACAGAAGCCCCCAAAGATTGCTACAACGACCGGTATGGGGTTGTGTCGTGTGCTCATTGAGGGGGTTTTGCCATAGTCGCCGCGCTTGGTAGATAAGTTGGCGATTGCAGTTTGATTATAAACGTACCTACTCGAAGGACACTGCCGCCCATCCTCCAGATAATCACACTGTCGCCTTTTACGACACCCACGGGATGTGATGGGGTGGTGGTATTCTTAGCCGGCACCACACGGTATCAAATCTTATTTATTAAGTTATTATTTTTGCCGATGTCCCGGAGGTTTACGGACTCGCTTGTGGGTTCAAAACCTGGCAAGTACCAATGTGATATGTACTTTCTTTGTTAAAAAAAAAGACACCGCTGACTTTAACGGTGGAGAAAAACATCGTAAGGAAACTTGGATCTTAATGGTCCGAAGTAGCTAACTCGCAGTGAGCAAGCGTGGTGATCAATGCTCGTTGCTTATCTGTATAAGAAGAGACCTTTGCCCAGCAGTGGGACAATCACAGCCTAATATTATATTAGTATTACTAGCTTGTTGCTCGCGGTTTCACCCGCACATTTATTTTAATCAGATAGATACAAATATAGCCTATATCACTCGGGGATCGCGTAGCTTTCTATTAGCGAAAGAAATTTTAGATTCGGCTCAGTTTTATTTATTTGCGCATATTATATCGCCACAGTTGTTTTTTACTTATACTGTTAAATATTACAATTTGACCTGTTTACATGACATACATGGACATGCCGGAATTTTTTGTTCTAAGGACAAGGAAGACTATCCGCTCATGATACAGGTTTTTTCCTAGTACGGGGGGATAGGGCGAATCGGGTTGATGCCAACCAATACCTACAACCCATTGTATATAATTGATCGACTTTGCTAAATTCCAATGCAAAATAGCTGTTACCAATTCTTCATATAATCTATCATGGTTATCAAAGATTTGTTTATACTCTTGTATGGTTGTCTCTTGTTTACGCAATAAATGATTTATTATTATTATTGTTGTTTCAGATTACTCCCTACATACAAACAAACAAACAAAATATGTTAGTAATATTATTACCTATAGATGATGAGTGTAATAAACATGTGGTACATTATTTTATGTATCATCAATAGTTTTTGCAGCAAACGCAAAATAATGACTGTTTGGGCTCATTATTGCAATGTTCGTAGGGATCTCTAGCTTTTTTGAAAATAAAATACTGGCCATATTACTCGCTGTTAATATAGCTTTCTATAGGTGAAAGAATTATTAAAGTTGATTGAGTAGTTTTTGAATTTAACGATTACAAACAAACACAAAAAATCTGATGTTTTCTCTTTATAATATTAGTTTAGGTTACGCATCGGTACCTTTTTTTTTTTTTTTTTTTTTATTGATGTCCAGTGGAAATTCTTCATGAACTTCCTTCACCCCGGGGAAGGGCGAAGGGGTATGCCGGACTCCTACCGGCTAAAACCACTGGAGCGGTCATCTTCGGCACCTAAGGGGGGCTCCAGGTCCTCGTATGATCACACTAGAGACGCATCGGTACCTACCTTAGTCCCTTTCAAAATTTGAATTATATCAGTGATTAACGTATATCTAAAATAACCAATATTTCAAAAGGCAAGAAAAGGCATGCCTTAATACTTTACTGGTATGCCAATTAATTCATAAATATTTGAATCGATTACGATTTCACTTAAGTTTATGATCGATACTAATGAAGTTAAAATTCGATAGTGGTAAGAAAGTTACCGCAGGCAATCGCACACCACAAATCAAATCAACACCAATTTACTTTCCGAACTCAATCAAAATTTGAATCAGCAATCTCTTAAGGCGCTCTTACATTTGAATTGACGTAAAAGCTGCCAAAAACCTTTATTACATACATGACAATATTCTAATTCAATTTTTGTGCAATGTGAGTAAGCCTTGTTCATTGTGTTAGTCTTTTGATTTAGTATGCTGTATATCTAAAAATAGATCTATATTATTTCTGGGATTTTTCAAACAAACATTTGCTTTCCTCCTCCATAGTAGATAAAGTACATAGCAGCATAGCAAAGCTTTTCACCAGTACATATTCATTAACGCCTCTAATCATGTGACAAGATTTTCCAGTTAACGGTTTCCCTTGTCGACACGGTACGGCGTTCAAGCCACAATTGTTAACCAATCTAATGAATGGGGAAGTTGACTTTCTTTCTTTTTTCCGGGTACACTACAGTTGTGTTCAAATAGTACATCTGTTTTTAAACAGCATTAGAAAATCTACTACTGACTCTACCTTTGAGCTCAAACTCCTAGAAGTACAAACCGCTTCGCAGCGTCGTTGTTAAAAGAATAATTATTAGAGCATTGCTCATACAGCAATATTTCATAGATATTTTGATGGCCAACATACCAACATGTCAAATGATTGTCACTAAACATGACAACATGAGATAACTATCCGGCATACTAACTGAGCGCATGTTCGGGTAGGTCACGGCTAGCTCGCTAAGAAAGTGCATGTTTCCACCTTTTTGAACTTTCTTCTTCAATCAAAGTGTATATCGTATATTCTGTATTCTGTGCACAGATGGACCGATTTTTCATTTTCATCACGTTCTAGGTATCCTGTTTGTAGATCCGCCCATGCGGTAGCTATTCTCATTTTATAATCACATTTTTTAAAAAGCTCTGTAGTTCATTTCTTTGGTTAAAATGTTAGTTTTAATATTGATAAATTAGTATTTATTGAGCACCAATCGGGAGATGTGTCAGTATAAACATAATTTGGAACAAGTATTGTTTTTTTTATATATATTATAGGTAATTACTGTCAATAAATTATTTCCGTGTGGTGCCGGCTACAAATAGCACCAACCGGCTATGAAATCATCCCTTGGGTGTCGTAAAAGGCGACTACGGGATTAACCGAAGGATGGGCAGCAGCGTCGTTCGAGTATATTAACAACTCAACTGCGATCGCCAACCCGCCTGCCTGCCAAGCGTGGCGATTATGACAAAATCCCCCAATGAGCACCAGACCGGTCATTGTGGCGATCTTTGGGCGAGGCTTGTGGCAAGCAGTGGACTTTATTTGGCTGAAACGACGATGACAATAAATTACAAAACATATCTTTTCTCACCAATTTTGTCCTTCCACCAAATGTGTCAATCATCAATATGACAGAACGCAGGTGTCTTGTCATAATCGTTGCGAGAACATTTCTAAACAGGGGACCACACCTTACTTAATTATGAAAACATTAATCAATTAGAGAAGTTAATCCCAGACAAGAACATTGCAAAACATTCTGTGTTCGTTTAAAAAACATGACATTATAATTTCGCAAATGTTTGTAATAAATTACAATGTCCTTAAAAATGTTTGGCTATTGTATCCATTAATTTTGCACAACATTGACATATTGTATTAATTCAACTATCAGTTTCATGTTTAAAGTAGATGGTCATAACATTGCTATTATGGTGATAATACCTTATGCAACTTCACATCAAGCAAGTCACCAACCATCAGAATCATCATTTAAAAATGGCTTCCTTCAAGAACAAAAGAAGTGGACTGTATCTGGCTCTGATGTAGTTAATCAGTTCTACATGGATTGCAGCCCGACAAATCTTTAACGGTATGAAGCGAACAGAATAAAAGATGTTGTCAGTAGTACATTAAATTTTAAAGTGATAACGATTTTTAAATAGTTCAACAATTTCGCTCAAGCGCCGGTGGCTCGGAGGCAAGGTGCAGAAGCGGTCTAATCCGTAGTGAAATAATGTCAGCTCTTATCTGTCTAATATTATTTTAGTTGGACCGCACCATTCATGTTACTATATATTGCTCTGTAGTAATCGCATTGCTACTTTTACAGTAGCGTTTATTCACATAAGTCTTGACTTGCCTATTATTACAGAATCGACTGGGTCGAAACCTTTCGCGTACTGTTGCAGAACGTTGACTCTTCCTTTCGCTGTAATAAAACTCAAATTATATTTACGAAATCTCGGAGATCCAAGGAAGAGAATATTACATAATTGTATTAACATTTATGCTATGGAAGTAAATATTGAAGCATTTTAGTATATATATAGTATTATTACTTGTCTAAATAATACATTTGTTCTTAACATTCAATTTGAAAGGCCTTCAGATAAGCCTTTTCCTTCCTCCTACCGAACGTATCAGAAGTACAAGTCAATGGTCATGCAAATATAAAATACGTGTCATCAAATCAACCTATAAATAATATATTATTATATTTATTATGTATTTCAAAAAATGAAACATTATGCACCTACGTAAACACATGGATAGAAGGATACTAGAATCAGTAATTTGGTGTCACCTTCGAACATTTAAAATACTGCTCACAAACCTACAAATTAGGTTAAAGCTCTAAACTGTGATATCCAGGTTTCTCAGCATTAATACACAACCATGAATTTAAATAAAGAAATGGAAAACCAAGGTGTTTATAGTCGCAATTATAATTTGATAGTTAATTACCTGCCGTTTTTTAAATATTACTATCAATGCGCGCTGTATATACCCTTATTCCTGTCAAAAACCCTTCAACTAAACTTAATGTGCTAGTGATAACTCGTGATATCAAGTAAGTAGGTGACGGTGAGTTTCAAAATCTACGCTAGTCCGACGCCTTGATCGTTGGACTATTGTCGCTTAATTGATATAAGCATTTAGAATTACTTGTGGTGTTTTTTTAGATACTACATCTTAACTCTCATGCGTTTTGGATACTGTTTTATTTGCCTTAACGCTTACCCTTAACTTGACATGCTTATTTATTCAGAATAATTCTGACGTAAATACTTAGAGCACTTAAAGTATTGCTTAAGAATAAAATATTGGTTCGAAGAAACTGTTGATAACTTCATAAGCGAAAAGAAAAAAGAAAGGCAACGCATTCACCTGCTATTAACTGGAGGTGTGTTAAACAAACACCTGCCGTATAAGAATTGATGTTACGGTAACTATAAGTAATACGCATTTACCTTCCATTTGTTTCAGCTTGTATTCCAGTTTCAATTAGGTATTGAAAGATGTACAAAACAAATGGTCAGAGTACAAAAAGATATCGCAAGTCCTCACGTAATTTATTACTTACATGCATTACATAATTCGTTCGCATTCAGTTTGTAGCAACTAATTGTCAGTTAAAATAACTATCGAAATATATATTTTAAAATTACTAAGATGGCAAAAAGGCATTTGGCTCGCTAGATGGTGGGTTTATATTAATCTTTATAAAAAGGTCCCGTTGGAAATAATAAACTTGCTCCGCCGCGGAGAAGGGTAGCGGGGCATGCCGGACTCCTATCGGTACGAACCATCAGAGCGGTCATCTTCTTTAAGGAGAACACTGCACTTCAATTTCCATGCTCTGCCAGCATAGCCACCAAACAGGCTCCACAGCTCGGCAGTCCATGCAGGGCTCTCGTCGAGCGTATGCTGTGCGGTATTACAATCTATTCCATTATGTTAGCAATGGAATATATCGTGATACCGTATCTGTACTGTGACCTCGCGGCCTATCCAGTGCAGGTACGCACCGTAACAACCGCCGCACACGTCTATCTCGGCCAGATTGTCGAAAGGCGGGAAGCGGTCCAGGAGATTTGCCACCTCATAAGATACCGTACGGTATTCGAGTCCTGTCGAGCTAGCTGCCTCAGCCTATTGCACGCTCCTAGGGGTGCGCTCTTGGCGCTCTGGCACAGGGTGCGTGTTTAATTTAAAACCGACGCGATGACGTCCATCTGCGTCAGTATGTCGAATGATGAAAAGCGTGCCAGGAGGATTGCCGCCTCGTAGGATACTGTTCGGTATCCTCGTGTGATCCGTATATCCACCCTCTCTCGGCTTCCCGAGATTGGGCAGCAGCCTATGCAAGGCACCCACTGCCCTCTCGATTCGGGGGACAGGGTGTGTGGCAGTGCTCTTCGAAGCCCCAAAGACTGTCCAGAGTGAGCCCCAGGCACTTTATGTACCAGCCCACCCTAAAGGCGGTTATAGTAACCTTGAAGTAGAACGCTGGCAACACCGGTACCAATATCATTCGCGTGTTGCGAAACTTTAAAAATAATTCCTGTCTTTTTTGAGGAGACCCCATACTTTAGCCTCCGACTTACATAATCTATGGCATCAGAATTCGTTGAATAAGAGTTCTTAATCAAGTCGATAATTTTTGAATATTATAAACTCGTGATCAGATAATTGGCATTCCATGCTAGATTCGCTCTTGTGACGTATTCGTCATGAGATCTTCATTAAATAACTCTGTGGGTAACACGTTCGATTTACATTTGAGCACTAAAATAAAACGTTAAATGTAACTTTTATGTAATGCTCAAACAAAGCTAGACGCAAGAATAATGACTAAAATAAATATTCTTGTTACAAGTTAAGCTGAATTGAATGCTGTGTTAAATAAAAGACCCCAAGTATCAAAGGCCTACAATGTGTTAACGATAAATAGAAAACGAACAGAAATATAATTGCGTATATCTGGCGATTTCTACACCGGAGCGGCGAACCAAGGCGATACCGAAACTACACACAACGTAATGACACGCAAGGCAACTTCGAACCAGGGAAACTGTACTGAGATTCTAGACTACACGTATTATGTTCGAAATAGAGACCAGATCTTGATGATCTCAAGTATTGAACAACGATGTATCGTAAAAAATAATAGAGAAGATGATTTACATAATCAAAATGAACACCCTGGATTTAATTGGTATCGAACAGAGAAAATGGAACGAAAAGCCACAAACAAGTACTTAACACAGAAATAAAGTAAATGTGTGTCTTCCAGTATTATTTTCATAGAAAAATCTACGCAAATCTCTAGAAATAAATAAGAATATCGTATTTGTCATACCTTTTCTGGTAACAAATGCTCGCTTGTCTCAACTATCAGAAATAATCAATAACTTATTAAGTAACTTATTAGCTGTTTAAATAAAACCTTTTTTTAATCTTATCTATCGTATCTTGTATATATATTGATTTTCTTGCATATTATTTGATGCTAAAAATCCTAGGTATTGGACCAAAAAATTTAAGATGTCTTTATCTAAAAGATAAAGATGTTTACAGTTAACAAAAGAGGATCCAAGGCCAGCTCAGATTTTTGCACCTCAACGCAGATAACAAAGATAAATTAGATAAAAAGTTAATAAAATGTACATAAAATAATCAAAATAAATGATCTCAAAATAAAAATGATTATGTAACTAGTGTCTGAAAACTCTTGAAAAGTTGCACTTATATAAAATAGTCAATCATTTCGGCCGAATGAAGTCCACTGCTGGACACAGGCCTCCCCCAAATATCACCACAATGACCGATATCGGTGTGTTGTGTGGGTTCATTGAGGGGTTTTGCCATAATCGCCACGCTTGGCAGACGGGTTGGCGATCGCAGTTAAGTTGTTAATGTACTCGAAGGACGCTGCTGCCCATCCTCCGGCTAATCCCTTGGTCGACTTTTACGACACCCACGGGAGGAGATGGGGTGGTGGTATTCTGAGCCGGCATCACACGGCTAATAAAATAGTAAAGACTGTTTATTCAATTGTTCGTTTAAAAGAAGAACGTTCTCGTGTAAGCCCCATAATTGGTAAGCATGTCAAAGGTTTCATTGAACATTTAAAAAAAAGTATCGGAATCTTTAGTAAGAATCCACAGACTTCCCATCACAATAATTGGACGTTCGTCTGAACAACTGACATTAAATATGGTGATTCATATGTCGGCCAATCTATTCACATCACATACATCTCACTTAAACAAGTCTCGTCGACCCTCGACTCTGCTAACGGCATATCTCAAGATGAGCTTGTAACTCATTGATTTCAATGGTCGATGAAATACAGGGTGTCCAGTAAATAGCACGACATACTGCAAGGGTGAGAGCTTGGGTCAATACCTACCAAAAATCACAATATATGTTCAGCAAAATCTTACGGATGTACAGTAGTACAAAATTTTAAGATAAGAAAATTGTACTGTGAAAATTTAATTAAAAGTTGTATTTCTTGAAAACGTTTTAATTTTTAATAGAATAAAGACTTATCAATGAGTAAAGTAACTATTCACAAATAATTTGAGGTAAAAAAAAACACTGGAAAAGGAATTTTTCATTACGAGATGCTTAAAAATCTGTGTCAAGGTAGAGATTTTTCGATATTTCGGAAAATTTTGTACTACTATAAATCCGTAAGATTTTGCTGAACATAAATTGTTTTTTTGGTAGGTATTGACCCAAGCTCTCACCCCCTGCAGTATGCCATGCTATTTACTGGACAACCTGTATAATGCATGCGTTCAAAACGCTAACAGTCCCATGATGTCCATTATGCCAACATGGATAAGTCAGAGAAATAGTAAAATAAATAATTCAACTGTCGATAGTATTATTATTTTAAAGAAACCCAGTAAACTTTTGAAGCGTTAGCATTTAAGTTGCACATTCACATACATGTACATTTTACAGCCCCGATATTTGCTAACTATATTGAAAACTTAATCTAGTATGGATTTTACTTATCAACCTATCTTTTATTTTGTTGACATTATTACCTGTTATTGATAAATTCCACTTGAGGCGGGACTGAATGAAAATAAACAAACAATTCAAACAAGAGAGAAATATAAAAGAACAATCATGTCGTGTTTCTTTCTACTCTACGTTTGTTGTATGACAAACAATTGTAACTATCCGAGGCCGAAGCATTTCGAGTAGCGAACGGTGAACGTTTGCGACCTCTGTTTTTACCAGTTCGATTGCATGCTGTTCATACACATCACACTACTGCTAATGTTTGTATCCTACGTTATAAAGAAACAATTACAATAACCAAGTAAATCTTCTTTATTTAAATTACTTGCTGATTGCATAAAGCTCAGCCGTTTAATCGGTCTTAAGGAAGCATTACTTTTACTAACAAAATTAATCTAAAAATAATCAATAAAATTCACAACATTATTTATTGTATACGGCAACCTTATTGCTTAATTTACTAGATAAAGCATTATTTGAAATGGAGGACACAGCCTAACCTAGAGGGTGCACTTTTGTCTAAGTTAGTATTGTGTTCAAGAACCACAAAATAATAGATACAATACATAGATGCCACCAACGGTCAGCTATTTGCCAAAATATTAGCACAGATCACGGTCATTGACATTCCAAACATTATACACTTCGTGAAGAATGTGAGTACACATATTTTATATTAAGCAATACTTCATAGAGCAACGCTTTCTATTCCCTATAGAAATTATGTTATTGGAGTTTCATGTTGGCTTCTCTCCATAGGTCTTAGAATTTGACACCTTGCAATGCAACTATTTAAAACTTGACTATGAAGTACGTATAAATAGTTTACATTGATAAAAATGGTGAATAACTTCACTCATTAATCCATATCAACGAAATCATTTCGGCGCTTTTGTATTGAAAATTATTAATGATACAAAACATCAATGAATAATAGCCATAGTCGCGAAGCCGCCACGCGGCGCCGACGCGGTGGGTCCCTACTATACTCCCATAGATTCAGTTATTATCAACATATTTCGTCGTCGTCACTGCATTTTTATCACTGCCTTCTATATACACACTTTATCTTTTGTAATTTCTGGTGCATGTTATCTTATGTTATCAGTTATTAAATGTCTTACAAAAAAGATATTCTATATGAAACTATTTTCACTTCATAATTTGCGTGGTTCTGCGGTATATCTAAAATTAAACGTTTGGATGCAAAACGGGACCATACCGATACACGTATGTATTATTATAGTGGTCCCCATGATACAGGTTAACCTAGTTTGGGGATCAACGTTCACCTGAATCTGTCAAAAGTAATAATTGGAAAATAAAACTTATTACTATTACTATTAATTTAAATAGTTTGGAGTATTGTGATCGTTTAAAATTTATTTTTATTGATATGTGATTGCGAGCACATATTTTTGAACTCAAGTACGTGTCCACTGGAGAATAAAGGCTTGTCCCGTAAAATTCCAAAACGCCAATCATTGTCAAAATGTAAATTATTGTCAAAATCTAAATAATTGTCAAAATGTAAATTATTGTCAAAATGTAAAGCATTGTCAGTCAATTATGATTGTTCATGTTTCACGGTTTCAACAACTACTGCTTCTTCAAGTTTTGCAAACAAATTGTTAGCTCTAAGATATATATTATGTCGACAACTTTTGTTGGTCTAAGGACTACACGATTCCGATTTTGTCACGTAGACAAACTGCGAACATTTCGATTCTTGTTCAGTTGTACTGCCCTAACTAATGTCTAGTTCAGGCAAGCGTGACTAGTAGTCGAAACATTTCCTCTCCTAATTATGTATTACGTCACATTTCCTGTAGGTAACATGGGTTAGATTTTCTAAATTAGCTTTTGATTTTGAATTTTATTGTAGTTGTTTATTTCGATAAAAGTCTGCTAGAGCATACTCTACATAATGTTTTATCATATAAGTAGTTAATTCATAAAGGATGTATAATATTGTAACTTATTCTTTTTTCTTACGCCATGAATGTAATATGAATTAAGTCGGCAAAGAGTTGCCCCATTCTTCACCCGTAGGTTTTGTACAAGATGACTAAAGATTAAAGACATTTTTTATTCATGTAAAACCCTACAGGAAAGTGCTTAGTCAGACTTTATTTATTTATTTATACTTTCATGCACAATGGTGGTACACAAGGCGGACTTAATGCCATATTACATTCTCTACCAGTCAACCTTTAGGTTAAAAACTAAATACATCGAAAAAGATACAAAAGATATTGTATATATATATATATATATATACTAAAATACATAAGTTAAAGTATACTATACTACAGTACATAAATATTCTACCCCAATACTGGATGAATCAATAAACTGTCACGGCAGCATTAAGCTGACCAATCCCAACGGACGACACTTGTTCATGAACATGACTCATGTATCAGCGTCGCTCAGCTCAACTATACTGTAGGGCAATTCAGCGACCCGATATACAACGCCACCATGAGCAGGACACAAGACTAAGGATTAATATCAAGAGGAAGGGCAGCACCATTCTCTCCTGTTCTAATAACAACATACTGCAGTCACCAATCCACCTGCCAAGTGGGATTATAGCAATATGATCGCTCATTCTAGGGATTGATATGCGGGAGGATCATGTTTAGCAGTGGAGGTTGACGGGTTGTGTGTTTGTGTGTGTGTGAGTATGAAAACTAAGCAGAGTTCATTGGTCTCAGTCTTCGAATCTCGTTCATTTTGTGTGACACACACATGACACACCACGTCCACGGTCCAAGTTGCGTGCCAAACGTGATCTATAACCATTGTGTTCGTAAATTATTGTGTAATTTTTGTATACTTGTATTTTTTGCAATTGCGTTTTATTATTTGAAATATGTCTAACAAAGATGTTATATTTATGTTTAGCCCTTTGTAATATTTTAAACATTCAGTTCCACGAGTGTCTGAGCAGGCAAATTTTGGTCCTTTGATCCACCATGTTTATGGCAAGTAATGCTGGGTGGCGCAGACAAAAAAGTTAATCTAATAAACCTATTACCGCCCAGAAATCTCATGCTATGCACGTATTTATTGTTATCTTGTGACATAATATTATGCAAGTAGTACAAATCGAACCTTAACCCATTGTTTATAAAGTGTTACATTAAAACGCTTAGCATAATATTTAACAAAAGCATCCTTTATAACTTATGTATCAACAATGGCATATTGAATGAGTTTGTTTGTAAATACTTCCTTCATAAATGCTGAATGAATGCAACAAGGTAATTATGAACGAAGACATATTTTGTATATTTGAAATGTTAAATAATAACAACAGTCATTTGAGGCGGTGAGTGCAGATTGTTTGCAATACTAGCCAATATTCACATCTAAGTAGTAGATTTACCTCCAGCGTAGAGCGATCAATAAATGCATCTTAAGATATTTTTATAAGTACTAAATCTTAATCTTTACAAAGTTTTATTTTAATGACTTGAATTGCCTCAGAAATAACCTAAATAAAAACATAAATATACCATAAACGTGTACTGATAAAGTTATGAAAGCAATTATTAAAAGGCAGTTCGTACGCCTTGCGCAAACGCAAGTAGAAAGTTCTTTACAAGATTATGTGAGTGACAGCAATTTATTATAGCGAATTCTTACTATTGAGAAGATCGGTGTTTATGTGCTATGAATATATTCTCGAGATTCTCAATTATTGTTTTCAAAAGTATGTCAATTGGAGTTAAAGGACCATTGGGTGTAGAGCCGTGAGAATAAAATCTAATATATAAATATCTCGTGTCACGGTGTTTGTGGTCACCTCCGAAACGGGTCGACCGATTTCAATGTTTTTTTTGTATATCTGGTAGGTATGAGAATAGGTCGTAAAGTATTTCTATTTATATTCACCCTCCTACCCCCCACCCCCTTTTATCGCGATTTTAGTATTTTTGTATGAAAAATATCCATTATGTAGATTTGCGCGAAGCCGCGGGCAAAACTAGTAAATAATAAAATACACACAAATGAACATTCACAGAGTTCTAAAAAGTTTATGTTAAGAATTCTTCATGTCAAACAAAATGTTTAACTGAAATTCCCATACAGTTGAATGTAAATCAAAGAATAAACACTTGTTTTCGATTATTTCTAATACGCCCTTAACATAAGATAACAAATAAAATAAAATAATATCTCATCATCATCATCATATCGGCCATACATTGTCCACTACTGAACAAAGGCCTCCCCCATAGATTTCCACAAATGTGTCATCATATTGGGGGGAATTTGCCAGTACTCACCACGCTTGACAGGCGGGTTGGTGAGCGCAGAATGGCTACTGTTCCACAGAAAGGACGCCGCTGCCCATCCTTCTGGTTTAGAGTCCCGCAGTTACCTTTTACGGCTTCTTTCTTAATCCTGACACCACACGCATGATTATAATACTAATATAATAATATAATACTATATGAAACTGGGTATGTGAACCATTGGTAGACGACCGCTGGGAAAATAACACTAATAATTTTCATATTATTGGTACAGGAACTTTTTCCTCTAGGGATTATGTAATTAGGTTCAGATGTAAAATTACGACTGTTACTTCACGTTTATCTATGCAGATATCTATACAAATAAATAAAATTGAAGTGTCTGTTTGCAATGTCAAAATAACAGATTTTACTGAATGCATATAAAAATATATACGGTAGCTACAACAAAGAAACTATTTTCAATTTTTTGTCGGTCTGTATGTCTGTCTGTTTGTGCCCGCTAATCTCCGAAATGGCTGGACCGATTTCTACAGGACTGGCACTGGCAGATAGCTGATATTATAAGGAATAACTTAGGCTACTTTTATTTTAGAAAAATAGTACCGCACAAAAAAATTAAAGCCCGCTGTATGTCAAGTGTCTATGCCGAAGTACTCTAAATTATATAGAAATAATCTCATTTCTTTTAAATTAAACGGCGGGTGAAACCCAGCTAGTTGTATAAATAAATAAATGCCTATTTTACTTCTACACAGTCTACGAGAAATAATTTTGTTCTGCAATATAACACAATATAGGTATTTCATGACAGCTGACCAAACATCAAATAAGAAATAATAAAAATTAAACGTAAGCAATGTTCCACCACTGCTAAATTAAAACAACAGCCCCTTAAAACACTATAGTTATTTTTTTAAACTATCAATGTTACAGACTCCGCCATGATCAAGCTTTATTATGACTAATGGGGCAATCCCGACATAAAAATACCTACACTTGCACATGACAGTTAAACTTAGTCCTTACGTACGTACAAAACTCTTTGTTTGTAATGCTACCACGTTGGTTGTGGAATCCACAGCCAACTTTAATACAGACAATAGTATTCACAGTCTGCAAAAACAGATTTACTTCACAGTTAGAGAACCAAGTAATGGTTGGTTGTGAATACCTACAAATACACAACATATAATCCAATTAAGGACGGCGAGACGTCTGCGGCACTAGTCATAGTTTCCACAAATATTACTAACTTTCACGGTAATGAACATCGTAATTAACAATGTAGTCGTAACCTACATAATGACAAGCATTTTATTAACATTCGTGCCAATAAGCAATAATAGTGTAGTCAACCGTTGAAGGTCTAAAGAATAATATTTATTAAAGTCACAGGTGGCTGTGGATACTGCAGAAAGAATAAATTACATGATGTGAAAGATAAACGTAATTTTTTTTGGTCTCCAGTTGAAATTCTGTAAGTACTTCCTTCGCCCTTCCCCGGGGTATGCATGGACCCGGACTTCTACCGTCTAAAACCACTGGAGTGGTCACCTTCGGCACCAAAGGGGGGCTCCAGGTCCTCGTAAGATCACACTAGAGCCGCCCATTGGTGCCACGCGTTTAGGACTATTAGCCACGGAGGAAATGACTGTAAAGCGGTTACCCCCTCTAGCGGAGGGAAGGCGACTGTAAAAAGGTCGCCCCCAGGCACTTCTCGGGGACGATCCCCCAAGGGATCCTTTACAGCCAAGCTAAATACACCTACATGGTATTAACTGCTTCGTTTCACTTGGTGATCAAGCTGCCGCGTGATAAAATTAAATAAGCTACAAATAATAAAAAAGTCTTTTATTTCAAAGGAATTACGCGAACAATTACTTCGTCGTAGCGTCGTAGTTGAAGCTAATAATAACTTAAACGTGAAAGAAACCGTTATACTTGATAATAACACAGTTTCCTGTCATGTATGTACCGGTATCCCGCGATAACAAATACAAATCTTTAGTGTTTTTCAGTTATTTCAATGAATTCAGTACTTTCAACGGTTAGTGCTGTTATTACCGTTTGTTTATTAATTATTTTACGTTTACATTCGCCAGAAATCCTAAATACTTTTACAATTCTTGTTTAATGTATTCATTAAATTCAACGACCGATATTGTCAATCAACAAAGAATAGAGTTAAATATTATATTCAGACATTTTACTGTTATTGACAATTTTCTATGCTAATATTATAAAATCTAGACAATTGTAACAGAATCTTCTGAAGATGAACTTTCTCCAGTTACCTACTAACTTTATAACGAGTTAAATATAATAAAACGGCCACTTACAACTATAGAAAGTAAATCCGAAATACGAAGTCCACAGGTTAGATCACGACTCTACGTAGCACAGCCACAGAGTTATTAATAATAATTAATAAAAATTGCACTTATCACAAACGTCACAGAATACACTTTTAAGGCTACTTTAAAATTAAGCGCACACAGCGGTTACCGATCGTTACTATTTAAACAGAACGCGGGACAACAAGTGACAGTTGTAAATTAAAAATGGCCGCCACGCGTGCGCACTCCTCTGCTACTCCGATCGGTCTGGCGACCCCGTCTGCACTTAACGCTCTACGATGCGCGACCACACGGATCCATGATAATGAGACGGTTTTTTATGACGATCCCGCATATTTTTAAGTGGTATAACCCTTTGGAATAAAGTGAGTCGTGTGGGGCCAACTCATAATGCACTTTAACCAGTGTTGACCAAATAATACAATTCTTGAAACACTCTGCCACTCAAGAATCTTGTTTATGCTCTAGAACTCATCGGAATGCACGAATCTCATGTATTAAAATAATATTTTTGCCTGAAATTGTCACACTTTCTAGAACACTGCATGTTCTAACATTAACATGACGAATTATTCAACCATCCCGCACATTTCTACCTGTCTGTCGTAATTGCAAATACATGGAACACGGTTAGTCTACTTCTAGGGTTCAGGCCTTTATTCTAGCCTTATTTCCCTCTTTTGTTTTAAGTAGTCATATAGAGTTGAGGATATTGTAGGATTTTCTAATATTCAACGACTATGAAGTAAAAAATTAGGAAATGATTCTAGCGGAACGTAATATACAGAATACAGCTTCCGTATTTACAGTACGGTACAGTAACAAGGCTCGTTTACCGTAGTGCTAGTGCAAGTGATAAGATTTGTAATGATTAATGAACGCAAGGGAAATTTGTAAGCTTTTAGTCAACCATCTTAGACAAACGCCCCCAAATTGAGCCATAAATTCATTTGATTATTTTATCGTAGTTGAGATTTTTTATACGTATGGCACTCGTGGGTTGCAGCTGAAAATTAGCATCAGGTAGTCAGGCAATTGACCTTTTACTGCCAACTGACATCATGCTGAGCTGACGGCCTTTGGCACTTCTTCAATCACCGTATTTTTATTTGCCTATGTAATTGGTTGTGCCAATAAATACTTTTCTTTCTTATTTTACATTTTAAAGAAGACAGAAAAGGTATACTGATTTAAACTGCCTTTTTTATTGATGGCCAGTGGAAATTCTACATGGAACTTCCTTCACCCCGGGTAAGGGCGAATTCCTACCGGCTAAAACCACTGGAGCGGTTATCTTCCGCATCGATTCTCCAGGTCCTCGAAAGATCACACTAGAGGATTTAAACTGCCTATCCGTTAAAGACTTGTAGGTAACCAATTTTTTCACATCTATCATACTTATTGTAATGATCCCTTCATAAATCATCTTCACGTTTAGTATAACCACGTGCAGCGGATAATTAGTATAATTTTCTAGTATCTTGGAAATTGTAACTATTTCCTTGATTTCCCTAGTTTCCTGAGTTGCCTTTCTGGTAACGGTTTAATCTAGCTAATCCGTTAACAGAATGGCAGTCATGCTCTACTTCAAAATTATCTAATATCTTGACCATTTTAAGATAACGATGAACATTCGGACAATAACCGGAAAATTTTACATCTTGCAACGGTACCTTCTAACAACTACAAAGAGGTTTTAATAACATAATCTAAAATGATACGCAATACCAGAGGTTATGAAGTAATGGGGCCCTCTTTCGCTTTAACTGTAACGTTTTTATGTGCAAAAACGCACCAGCACGCGACAATGTTACGTTTTAATTTAACTGTATCAAAAACTACGGTGGATGTTGGATTATCTGTTAGGTTCCGTATGTTCATTTTTCCCGCTATATAGAAAATGTTGTGTTGTTTTTTTAGATAAAAATCAGGTTCATATCGGCTATACAAGGCCCACTGCTGAACAAAGGCCTCCCCCATAGATTTCCACAATTGTGTCATCATATTGGGGGGAATTTGCCAGTACTCACCACGCTTGGCAGGCGGGCTGGTGAGCGCAGAATGGCTACTGTGCCGCAGAAGGGATGCTGCTGCCCATCCCTCTCGTTTAGAGTCCCTTAGTCACCTTTTACGACATCCACGGTAGGAGATGGAGTGGTGCTACATTCTTAATCCGTACATCCCACGGATCAGGTTGGATCCACAGAATATCTTGATGCTTGTGAAGGTCCCAGATAAAAAAAGGAAGGATAAAAATGTAAAAAAAAGTTGGAAACCAGGCTTTTATATAGGTAACGATAATCTTTCTAGAGAGGAGCTCAAGAGCTTCAAAGCCGTAGTATAGTTACTTTTATACGTATGAATATTGACAAAAATAAAATAAAAGTTAGAAGCTACAATATATTTATTCTTATTTTTAATCGTCTCTTCTGTGGAACAGTAGCCATACTGCGCGCACCAACCCACCTGCCAATCGTGGTGAGTGTTGGTAAATACCCCCCAAAATGACGACACAGTTGTGGAGACCGATGGGGGAGGTCTTTGTTCAGCAGTAGACATATAAATGGCTGAAGATTTAGGACTTAAATGTCATGTCATGCCATTTTGCATTAGATTGTTTGTTAATTCCACTGTGAAAAGTGTTGCAAAGTTCTTTAGTTAACTCAATTGACATGCTAGCTCACAAAACGAAGGTCAAGGTAACAACATAAAAGTCACTCATCAAAACGATTTCAAAGATAAAACTGCATCATAACCGGTAAATCTAATTCGTTACCTCTTCTACTTTTGAACGAAACTCAAAAAACGCGTATCTAAACTATGAATCGAGTAGTTAAACTTTACGAGCGGCAAACAACGTAAACGCTGAGCGCATACCATAGAAGTGTAGATAATACTTAGAATTACATGTAACCATCGCCTTTACTCCAAAATTTCTAAACAAAATTTACCTACGCACTCATATATTGTTAAGAAAACCTTATCTTTTAAACGCCCCTGCTGCCAGCTGTCAAATAATTGTTATAGATATTTTCAACACTAGAATCTCTCAACTTGAAAAGTGATATGTAACAAATATTTCTGACAATAGAGCTTGCTTCGTTTGCTTCTACTGGCAATTATTTTATTTAGTCTTTCTTATTTATTGTAATTAGCTGTAAGTTTTCTTTCATCATCATCATCAGCTAAAGGACGTCCACAGCTGAACAAAGGCCTCTCACATAAATTTTCACAGATGTGTCGTCATTTTGGGGGGAATATATACACCACCACAGTATGGCCACTGTTCCACAGAAGGTACGCTGCTACCCATCTCCCTGGTTAAGTCCCTTAGTCGTCTTTTAGGACATCCACGGGAGGAGATGGAGTGATGCTATATTCCTTATTCGGACACAACACGAATGTTTTCTTTAGATAAAAATAGATATATCATGGCAGTTTAAAAACCACAATGGTCTGGAATGTCGTTCATTCTGTATTAAAGACAGTCGAAACACCATTTACTATCTGACATGAGAATCTAAGCTAAGCCTAAAGAATAAAATATCCATGCTGGCATCTTAACTAAATAGCATAGATATTTGATAACTGTTAAAGTTCAAAAACAAAAAGTATTCTACTTGCACAAATTCCGCAAGACCAAAAGTAGTGTAATTTGCGCAAATACATTCTGACGTGAAAACCGTGTCTTACAAACATCGCAATGACAAAATATATTTATACCCAAAACTAGCAACAGATCGGCAAAATTGAGCAAACAAACGAAATTGCAAAACAATAAGCATGAATAATAAGTCCGTGCGTTTCAACAGTTCAATAAGTCAGAGGAGAATACTGGCTCGTAAATGGAGAAACAATCTTACTTAGAAAAGCTATCTAAACTGCCATCTAGTTCTTTGAAAAAACTAAGCTTCATATAACTTTTTTTTGAAGTGATAAGATTTATGTCAACTAACATACTAGTACTTGAATACCGTGGGAAAAATAAGGATAAATAAGATTGTTATGTTGCAGTATGTAGCAGAAAAAGATATGTATTGTTGGGTTTGTTGTTTTAATGTTTTACCTGTTCTGTAAATTATTCCGCGTAACTGACAGCAAAGATTGCATCTCATCCCACCAAACAATATATTACAATGAAGTTATGAGCTAAATGTTTGCAAATTGAATACCAAAATAAACAAAAATAACAACTCAGTTTCTTATCATCCTGATACACGTTCATAATTATAACAAAACGTCTACAAGATAAAGAAAGATTTTCTAAGGTATTTAGAGTTTGAGGATTCATGTTTGCGTATCCAAATAAAAACCACCTCTATAGGACTACATTATCAATTTTAGTGCATTGCACTTGGTTTCGAGATTCTTTGTCTATCATTTTAACTACTTCTATAAATCCTCAAAAACGGATTAAGTGATAAAATTTTGTTTAAGGAACTACGGATTGGTGTGCACGATATTTTTTCTTATATTAGTATTGTGGAGTATAAGAATACACACATCCACTCCAAAATCCACATCGCTTTGTGGTTTTTTTTTTATGTGTGTGCTTTCTTTGTGCCTAACATAAATATTTTATCCAAAGAACGAATGAACACGTTGTAAGTTAACCAAAATATACGAATAATGAGACACACGATAACTTTCGAAATTAGCCACCATTAAACTCCAGATAGTCTACAAACCCAGGTCATTAAACAAAACTTCGGAAAATTTATACATTCCTTCGAATATGAGTCGTATCGTTATGGCGGGCACTCCCTAAGTAGTCAGCGGTTATCGTAACCCCTACGGCACTTTCTCACGCTTCGCGGTTGTTGTCGTTTTCATTTTGTTTAATAACAATTTTGGAGTAATATTATGGTACGCTGCCATTATAATTATTAACAACCCTTAAAATTAAGTCAGTCTAAAAATAAGTCTTTAGCCACGGCCTAGAAAAAAAAGATGGACTCCGCGCCACTCATATCGAAAATGAAACACCCTAAGTATGCCGATTCGCTTGTACAAACGTGCCTTACGCACACACATGCATCATAGTATGCCGGTCGACCGCCATTTCGCGGCACGACAGCGCCCGTGTAGTTACTATTTACGATAATTAAAACAAAAAACTAATAATGCCGTCTTGTGTCGTGAAATGGTGTAAAAATAACTCTACATCGCAAAAAAAGTGTCAAGGAATAACTTATCACAGGTAAGACACTAGTTTAAATATCATTTTTGATATTTTTGGAGATTTAAATTATCGGTACTATTCGGAACACAAAACCTCAACTACACGTGTCTGTGTTGTTAGAAAATAAATGGGTAATTTTCCCCAAAAAATGGGTAATATGTTTTTTATTGAAGTGAAATTTCTTTAGCAACGTTGTGATTAGAAAATTAGGTGAAACGAAAAAGTGACAAACATACTCATATATAAAATTTAGCCTGCGAGAAAATGAGATCGAATACAAGTATACAGTGTTATAATCCTATAATGTTATAGTCCTATAATCTTCGTCTCCCATCTGAAGACTTGTATCAAATATGTTGCATTTGCGAAATAGTGATCAGGAAGCTTATAAAAGAAAAAATTATAATATATAACGAAAGACAACATTCGTACATGTTAGCCAAAATATTAGACAAATTTATTGCAAATGACAATATTTTTAAAAATTTAGAAGTCGAACATCTCGTCGCCGGTGTAGAACAAAAAATCAGTTTAATTAAATGTATTGCAGAAAAATATTTGACTGTTAGATTTCACCATATCTCCAAATTAGAGGGTATTGCAAGATCAGTAAATAGTAAAAGGCAGGTATATAAAAAAATAACTCACCTTAAAGGATTTTAGCCTATAATTTTTCGAAGTATTCGTCTGGATATCTTCATACACTACTTATGTTAATAAGAAATAACGAAGAATAAGATTAAATATTTTGAATAAATATTTGTGTTTTTATCTTTATTTTAGTTGACAGCTATCTAATTCTTTTCCACACACCTTGATACGCACGTCTCATTTCACAAAAAAAAATTAGTTACCAACTGTTGGACAATTTACTTACTATCTTATCTTTGATGAAAGTATTACTACTATATGCAATATTACTATTGTTATTAAAAAATGTGGGGAAATTTAATTCCATCTGGTATCCCCAAAAATCACGCACACATGTTCGATACCGTGCTTCACTTTCGATATCAGTGGCGCGGACTCCATCTTTTTTTCTAGTCCGTGTCTTTAGCTTAAAAAATAATTTTGTTGATCACTTTATAATGTCTACCATTAAATGTCGACGCCCTTGGTGCTAATGGAATTATTTATCGACCTACCACATCTTGCAAGTCGTTATGAATCATATTTTCAATAATTTCTACTGAATAAGTTTAACTCGTCGTTGTCGTTAAGTCGACTTGTATTCCGTAATGTCTGAAAACGAAAGTTTACAACCAGTGCGTCCTACCTGTTATGACCTACGCAGCCAAAGCCTGGACACTAACAGCCGGACTAGTCCACAAGTTTAAAGTCACTTAGCGGGCTATGGAACGTGCTATACTCGGAGTCTCTCTAATGCATAGAAACCGGAACGGGGATATCCCGAAGAGAACCAAAGTGATCGACATAGCACACCAAATCAGCAAGCTGAAGTGGCAGTGGGCTGGTCACGTTTGTCAAAAGACCGCTGGCCGATGGAGAATACGGGTCCTAGAGTGGAGACCGCGTATGGGCAAATGTAGTGTGGGACGTCCACCAGCCAGATGGACGGACGACCTGAAAAAGGTTGCTGGGTCCGGCTGGATGTGGAAAGCTGATGACCGGGTGTTGTGGCGCACGCTGGGAGAGGCCTACGTCCAGCAGTGGACCGATATAGGCTGATGATAAGTTTAACTCACTATCCTTACCCAATCTGGTGTCATTCTGAACGCGCATCGACGTCATAATAACTGATTTTATGTTTAGTTCAATATACATAAATCGCCGTTATTGCGTCGTAGACACTTTCACCCCCGAACACATAGCTCTGGCGGTCAACTAAGATAAGCCAGAGTTGAGAATCCTGCAGGTGGGATCCACTCCAGCCAGCCAATAAACGGATGCCAGAGACGAGGTCTTTATATTATTATAACTTTGCGTTGCTTTTTGAGTATTGGAAATATTCAAACTAATATATTTCCTATGGTTTATAAGAGTATTTATAGTAGAGATAACTCTCCGAGTCATTGCTGGTACAGCAGAAGAAACAACAGGAGCTGGAACAGAGGGAACCAGCACCGATCCGGAAAAGTTTTGTAAGGCCTGCATATGTCTGACCTGTCTGGTCTCAATGTTTGTGCATGTGACATTCGTCTTATATTTGTAACTGCACCTTTTATCACCATTGTGGAAATTCTCATGGACTTCCTCCACTCAGGGCGTGCTGGACTCTGACCGGCTAAAACCACCTGGGCAGTCAACTGCGGCACCGAAGGGTGGCTCCGGATCTTGAAAACGAAATGACACCACACACCATCAAAATAGTACCTAGTTTTTTAAACTGTTACTTCTCATTTCGGCCGAATGTAAATAATGTAATAAAATGTGAATAATGGTCAGGATAGAGCCACCCTCTCTTTTTCACTGTTAGTTTTAAGTTATTGCTTTCGTGAGTAACTTTCACGTTTATGAGTGTTACTGACTTGTACCGTGTGGAGCCAGCTCAGAATACCACCACCCCATCTCTTCCTATGGCTGTCGTAAAAGTCGACTAAGGGATTAGCCGGAGGATGGGCGGCAGCGTCCTTCAGTGGACTTCACCACTGCTGGACACAGGCCTCCCCCAAAGATCACCACAACGACCGATATGGGTGCGTTGTGGGCGCATTGGGGGGTTTTGCCATAATCGCCACGCTCGGCAGACGGGTTGGCGATCGCAGTTGAGTTGTTAATGTACTCAAAGGACGCTGCTGCCCATCCTCCGGCGTGTGATACTATCACACGAGTGATTTAATACCTAATTATGTGCAGTTTCATACCCTACTTTATCTAATCTCATACATCGAGATAGAACCTACTAAATAAAAGATTAAAGTTAAAAGGGTAAGAAGTAGTAAAGCAGGCGCTGCCATAGATAAGTAATAATTGGAATCAAAACTTTTTTGTAATTCTATAAAAATGGCGAGCTCCGCAAAGACTTTCCATTCAAGAGAAAAAAATGGAATCTCCTTCGTGATATAACTTGTAACTTTGGATTTGCCCTTTATCAAGTGTTTTAATTTGATGATATTTTTAGAATAGAATAGAATAATAGAATAGAATAAATTTAAATTTCGGTATTGTGTTTATAAAGTATGAATTTTACGATATGAGAGTAGATAAGTTCTTTAATACACTATGTACGCAGCTCACCCTCCCTCGATCCTCAAGACCGCAGCTTCCTAACTAAACCTGCCAATTGACTGTCATTATAGTACGTGTGACGGAAAAGCCTCAGGCAGCGAACATAACACGAGTATTTGAGAACTAGCTCGCGGCTTTGCACCGATTCATCAGTTTCCCACGGGAATAACTGGGATTGAGGACTGCCTGAAGATAATTAACGCTAATTCATTATGTGAGTATTATTGCTTACTAGGTTGTCTGTCCAATTGCAGTTCAGTGGTTATGCCAATAGTCTCTCACGACCGTAGAGTAGCGTAGACTCTCAAAGAGCTACCTATTAGGACGCCCAAGTTTAGCAATGGAAATTCCGTTTCTTCTATTATTTTAGAAAACACGTAAGGACTGTCACTTTTTTCCACCGCTATTCTAGTGCATGCCGTGTGGTGCCGGCTCAGAATGCCACCACCTCATCTCTTCCCATGGGCGTCGTAAAAGTCGACTAAGGGATTAGCCGGAGGATGGGCAGCAGCGTCCTTCGAGTACATGAGTTGTTACTCAACTGCGATCGCCAACCCGCCTGCCAAGCGTAGCGATTATGGCAAAATCCCCCAATGAGCCCACAACACATCCATATCGGTGGTTGTGGTGATCTTTGAGGGAGGCCTGTATCCAGCAGTGGACTTCATTCGGCCGAAATGATTCTAGTGCAATAATATACGAAAAAGCTAAACAGTTAAATCCAAAGTCCGTTTTTTTAAAGCTACTAGTTATACTATACTACGAATTATATTTCTGTCGTACCACCTACTCACACCTACATAATGCGTGTCCATTTCATAACATAATACACCAAGACATTAAGTTTCAAGTTCAGTACGGTTCCGAGAAAAGTCCTCAGGCTCGTTAGTGGGAATCGTAAAAAGTTCACAAGACATGAATAACAATTTGCTTATACTTACAAATTTTATTTTATTTTAATACTGTCTTCTCTTTTTGGACAATTTTGGTGAGAACAATAATGTTGGAGCGTTAAAATAAATAAATAATTTAATATTATTTTTATTTTTAAATAACGTTGCCCTCACAGAATTTCTCCTGGATATCGCGGATACAGTTTACAGACATAAATCTCATATATACAAACACCCAGATCCGAAGCAAATATCTGAACATCATACAAAAAACCGCGCGGAGATCGAACCCGCAACACGTAGCGCAGAAAGCCAATCGCTTAGCCACTGCGCCAACTGTGCCGAAAAAATATTCAAACAATAGTTTTGCTTCCGATTTGAGTAAAACTCGGAAAGTATTAAAAAGGCAGAATAACGTAAATACTACAGTACTTGGGTACTGTACCTAGAACATAATTTTTATTTGATTGATCCGGTGGATACATCATGTACTTCCTCCACCCCGGAAAAGGGCGGAGGTGTATCCTACCGGCTCACCAAAGGAGACTACAGGAACTCGAATAATCTCCATCTAGAGCCACCCATTGGTGCCACGCCTTTAGGCACATCTCGGAGGGGATGACTGTAAAGCGGTGACCCCCTCTAGCAGAGAGGAAGGCGACTGTAAAGAGGCCACCTCCCCAGGCACTTCTCGGGGGATTGTAAAGGATTCCCCCAAAGCCTCGCTATGCGCTGTGCTGCTGAGACGGCGGCACGTGACCAGATGCACACCGCCGTCTTCCCGGGGGTCGCACGGTATGAGCCCGCAGATTACCTACCTACACAGGTTAGGCTAGAGCCGTTAAAGTTCGTTGAAAGAAATATGGTTATGTTATATTCGTTCCGCAACATAACAATAACATAAACATAAAACAATACCTCTGAAATTCTATAATATTTAAATATTTGTTCCGTTCTGATCAACGTCAAGGGGTACGAAACATAAACGCTATAGCGTTTCTACTTGATCAGTTGTAGAGTACTACAACCTTTAAAACTTTCTCCCTTTATATGTACGTAATAAGTTACATATAAATTTGTTCTTATTTTCATTTTCAGGCTTATCTTATCTATCTTAAACACACGGACACGCGCCGCGCGCCGTTTCGGGAAACGGGTGTAGAGTCAAGAGTGTTGATAACAGTGGACATAGCAGCTATTCCTGTGTCCTTGTAATTGATTGAATGTATCATTTTAAAATTTTATAAGTGTACTTACTAGTAATATAAAGAAATTACAGCATTCATATATGTATAATACCTTTCTTGCAATTCACATAATTAGAAATTCCTATTTATTTTCGGTATAAATTAAAATCCCGTTTTCGTTTCTTTAGAATTGTATGGTTGCAATTTAAAACACAGAAATCACCTTTATCTAAATAAAAATACACTTTTCCAATGCAACGCAATATTCACATACCTGATCATACTGTTGAATGACTGCCGTCCGCGCTGCTTCTCGCTTTAATTGTAGTATCACCCTCTCTTTCGATTTAATTTCCTCCAGCTGAGAACAATATAAAATACTTATTAATAATTTCATCAATTCTGATTAAGGATTATGCAAAACTAATCATATCATATCAATGCTACAGTCGCATTCCATAAAAAATACACATAGCCCCTGACAGAATATTACGACTTCTATGTAAGACTCGTTGCTATTACATTTAGCTAAGGCGTTCTTACTCGCCTCCGACCCACATTTTGAAGCAGATAATTGGATTATGTGGGTCTTAAGATAATTTAATTATATCCTCCAACAAATAAGGTCACTATTGATCCAATTCATCACGTCTTCGAAAATCAGCGACTGCCAAATCGCAACTATTTTAATATAGTTGTCTTCACGAATCAATAACGAAAAACAAAATTAAGTAATCATGTTAAGATAATGAATAAGAATGATAATAAACGACTGCTTATAAACCTAGACTGTAACATTTTCATGTCTAATTAACCACGACCTAATAAAAAAATATTTCATTACGTTAGATGCAACGTTCAAAATTAAAATCAAATCCTTTGCTAAATGCTAAACTACTACTAGTTTCATAGATTCGAATAGTGAATAACATTGTTGGTATGAGAAGTCCTTTATATGCGCCTCAGATGGTTCATCCCGTTTCCCCAAATAACCTTGGCTCCAAGCGGTTCATCCTGCCGCTGATTAGTGAGACTTTCACTAGGAATATCAGATGCAGATGCCCAATTCGCGTAGGTTTTGAATACAATTTATAATCATTGATAAACCTTGTGTGATCGTGTGAACAATGGCCTCCCCCATAGACTTACACTATTGTGTCGTCATTTTGGAGGGAATTTACCAGAACTCATCACGCTTGGCAGGCGGGTTGGAGAGCGCAGTATGGCTTATGTTTCACAGGAGGGACGCTGCTGCCCATCCCTCTGGTTTAGAGTCCCTTAATCGCCTTTTAGGATACCCACAAGAAGAGGTGGAGTGGTGCTATATTCTTAATCCGGACACCACACGTGTGATTGTGTGACGCGTCGGTATTCCAACCTGTTTTATCTTTTCACAGGGTTTTTTATGTTTACTTTACATAGCACCAGCCATGAAGTTACACCATACCGCTTATTATCGACGCTCTGACAATCGAGAGATGATAGTATTGGCGAACAACTTACTGACTTAAACGTCTAGCCTGATAACTAGCGCAAGGTAACTTAGGAGGAGGAGAGGACTTTAATCTCACTGGCCTTCCTTTCTAGAATGGGCATATGTCCTACAGTGGACGGTGCTGAAGCTGATGGTGTATATACTGACCAGTTTATGGCACTGTGCACGCGCATCTCTCCGCGCGGCATGTTCGAGCGCGCTGTGCTTAGCCGCCTGCGCGCGCAACTCGGCCGCGCGTGCGCACTCCGCCGCCTGCGTGACCTGTACAAAATCCAAGAAAAACAACATCAATAATATTGAAGCGAAAACAGATTCTCTATTAAAATAAGATAAACAAATAACGTAGCGGTGCTGGTGCTTTAAAATTAGAACGATTTGTGAAACTAAACATGAATTCATCTTGCATACCAGTAATAATATCTCCGAAAAAATGAAGTTCTTAAAGCTATGATGCAAAAGCCAGTATCTAGCTGTTACAGTATACATACAGGTATAAATTTAAGTTCTGTTGTTATATGTGATGTATGCCGTGTGACGCCGGCTACGAATAGTACCAACCCATCTCATATCGACGGCGACTATAGGATTAACCACAGGATGGGCAGCAGTGTCCTTCGAGTACATTAACAACTCAACTGCGATTGCCAACCCGCCTGCCAAGCAAAGCAGTGGCTTTAAACGTCCCCCAAAGATATTTAAATAATAACAATCTGACGGCCGAATACTGAAACGCCATTTAAACAATTTGAGGCGCCCGGTTTTGTACCAAAAACAGATGTCTCGAATAGTTAAAGCGAGGACTTAAAGTTAAATGGCGTTTCAGTATTCGGCCGGAACTGTCGCCAGTTTGACTGCTCTAAGCCGAGGTCCGTGTCCCGCTGGGGGCGCCGTTAGTTTGTGTTTTTGCTATTGCTTAGTTTGTAAGTTTTATGCCTGGCTGAAAGCTTTTTCAGCAGCTTAAGCTCTCTGAGCTGTATCCAAATGAGCACTCGAAATATCCACGTAAGAATTAAAATCTGCAACCCGACTATGGAATAGCACAAAACAAGATTGAAGAAAATTTCACAAATTTCAGACTTGTTTTGTGTTTTTCTTTAGTGGGGTTTTAGTTTTCTAATCTTATTTTTATTAAAATTATTTTGGGGTTAGAAATCGTTGATGGCATTGTAATCGTATTAAATTAGACGTAAAAAGAAAAAAATATTAAGAAAATTGGTTAATGTAGTTAAAATTATAGGCAATATATCTATTATTGGAACGTACTCGTTAAGAATTTTCATTGGATACTAACCGCGATATTTTATACTTTTTTGGTAGCAGTTTGTGTCCGCTATGAACGGCCATGTTGAATTTTATGTGACGCCTGATATAGCCTATAACTCATCCTCAGCCTTATTTGTCAAAATGCGAATTTGTCAGGAATGGGTAAACACGACTGAAAAGATATACTAGATGTGCATCAAAACTGTATACATCATACAATAAGATAGATCCGAATTAGCTCGGCTATTACAGTATGACGTACGAATTGATATCAGATGATGCATACATTGGGATCTAGTTAGGTAATGAAAAATCTGCAGAAAATACCTTACAAGTAAATCATCATTTCGGCCGAATGAAGTCCACTGCTGGACACAGGCCTCCCGCACAGATGTCCACAACGACCGATATGGATGTGTTGTGGGCTCATTGGGGGGTTTTGCCATAATCGCCACGCTTGGCAGACGGGTTGGCGATCGCAGTTGAGTTGTTAATGTACTCGAAGGACGCTGCTGCCCATCCTCCGGCTAATCCCTTAGTCGACTTTTACGACACCCATGGGAGGAGATGGGGTGGTGGCATTCTGAGCCGGCACCACACGCACAAGTAAATACAAGTTTTATTTTATTAATATAGCTATATATTACTTATCTGTTATCTCTAGCTTTCTAAAAAAGGGAATGTCATCGCACTAATGAAAATTTACTGTCCATTTTCCTCTAGACCATGTCATAATTTCTTTAATGAGCAAGCATTGTTAATGCTTCGTATACTCAGTAGTGAACGTATACAAAATATCGACACAATATTAAACGACAATATTTTCCTAGCCCTTAATTGACGTGATTCTATTAAGCACACAATAACCGATGGCACACCCGCTAATGATTAAAAAATGCCCCATTAATATGGAAATAACCTTAAACTCTGCAGTCTTCGTCAAGACATCCTCCCCTTCAAACGCCCAACATCCATAAAATGTTAGTGATTTTTGCATTCGTTTTACTTATTAATTCATCGCTCGGTTTACATCAGTCCAACGTTCTTTATCAAGAAGTATTGGAATATCATAATGACACGTGGATGAAAGCGGAGTTCGCTTTCGAAGTAGTTGATATAATGTACAACTCTTTCCGGCAGTGGTTCTTTACAATCACCTTCTGTGAGTTCACCTACTTCGAGAACAGAATCTTGAAATACACTGAACAATACGGGTATGGATACAACGTTATGCTCTTAAATGGTTGTCCCTTCTCCAACCAAAGTATTATAAAACCACGATACAATAGACATGGCGAGACAGCCTACTTGGTGACATCAAACGAACTGTCCATCGATGTTAGTGAGACTGTAATAAATGCACTGAAGAGAACCGGAGTTTTTCAACCTAGGAGTGCTGTTATATTTGTCATAAGTACACCAGTGAAATTAGACAAATATTTTTATCACGCATTGAGTAACCATTTCCAATTGTTATGGAGCAACAGCATAACCAATTCGGTATTAATTTTGAAAACTGATCGATTGAAAATGTACTCTTATAATCCATTCCTTGAACAAATTAAAGATATAACAGATGTTAAAGACGTAAGTCATTTGCTATCCAAGCAATATAGTAACTTGTATGGATACGAACTACGTGTAAGTGTTTTTAGAAAAGTTTTTGTTTCGGATAAAACTGGCCCAGTACGTTGCGATTCGAGGCTTGCTGAAACTGTAATAAAATTCTTAAATGCGTCTTGCTACCCTTTACCCTCAAGAGATGACAGTACAGTTGGTGATCTGCTAGAAAATGGTACAGCCACAGGAGTCACTGCGGATCTAATAGATGGCTACACTGACCTCGAACTAAGTTCAAGGATCCTTAAAAATACCTATTACGGATACATTGATACTACATATCCTCTTATCCAAGATGAATTATGTTTTTTAGTCAAGAAATCAGCACCACAATCGACATTCGAAACAACGATAAAACTGATATCAGTCGAGATGCTCTGTCTGTTTTTATTTACTTTTACAATTTTCATACTAATCACCATTTTTGTGAGGAAAGTAGAAACAAAACTATTAAATATCAACTATGAACAAAGCACTGGAACTACTTTGGTAGATCTCATAAAATGTTTTATAAGGCAAACTGTTGATTTCAACTTCATGGGCCCAGTATTCAGGTGTCTAGTTTTGCTAATCATCTTATACTCTTTAATCATCGACTGCGCTATTGACGTAAGTATAGATGCTGTTAATTAATTAATCTTTTCATCATATCAGCCGTTTATACGTCCACTTCTGAACAAAGGCCTCCCCATAGACTGCCACAATTGTGTCATTATTGTGGGGGTATTTGCCTCAGTGTGGCTACTGTTCCACAGAAGGGACGCTGCTGCCCATCCCTCTGGTTTAGCGACCCTAAGTCGCTTTCTACGTCATCCGCGGGATGAGCTGGAGATTAATCTTTTCTTCCTACATATTTAGAACTGTCCATATTCATATTCAGATTTGAAAATAATGTTATCATTCTTTACCTTCACAGGGAATAATAACTTCTGCAATAACATACCCAAGATACAAACCAGAAATAAACACAATGGCTGAATTAGCAAAATCAAATTTGACCCTGGGAGTTCATAATAGAGACCACACAATTTTTAACAACAGCCTTCCCACAGATTACTTTAAATTAGTAAAAGACCGTATTGTAACAGTGAACGATAAGAAAATTAAGGAAATACTAGACCAAAAAGACTATCAATACGCAACGTTGTTGAGAAAAACTGATTCTCAATACGTAAGTAGAAAACAAGCAAACATGAACAAGGGACAACCACTATTTTATACAATGCCAGACTGTCCTTTGCCATGTTTTATAGTGTATGGCCTACGATATGGGAGTCCATATCTACCCCGACTAAATTATATTTTGCATCATCTGATTCAAGGAGGCATTGTACAATACTGGAGCAGAACAGAAGAATACAATGTAGATCGCAATAGGCTCGGCGCAATAGAAAATAAAGATAGGAAATCTTTAAGCATTTTAAATCTACAAGAGATGTTTTATGTGTTATTGATTGGAGAACTAATCAGTACCATCGTCTTTATATTAGAAATATTGATGCACAAGCTTATTAAACGTAATAAATAAATAATAAAATACCTTGAGTTTCTCTTGAAGACCTTTGTTCGCCGACTTCAAAGACTGAATTTCCATCGTTAATTTCTTTAATTCTATCAGTTTGTTTTCATGTGACTGGACATTGTCTGATGACTTATCTAGTTTGGGTGTTCTTAACTGTTTTTCTAGAAATTCTTCTTTCTTCTTGTGTTCAGTCTTTAAGTTTCTGAGTGTGCTCTCTTGGCGGGCCTTAAGCGCTCGGACTTCGCTCCGCTCGATGTCGAGCGACTTTTTCAAGGTCGTGTTCTCAAGCCTTAACCTTTCGACGAGGCCTTTCATCTTATTTAAGAATGCTTCGTCGACGGTACGCTTGTGTTCCTCAGCTGCTACGGCGGATATCTGACTGCTGGTGGTCGATGTGTCGGTAGACGCCATATTGAGGCGTCTCCGGCTTCGTTATCACAATTCGGGACTACGTCTCGACCGCCCGCGGTCTTCGGCCTCGTACTATGAACGTACGGATCGCTTTGTTATCGTTAGTCGTATCGATTCGTGCTGTTCCTCTATACAGGGGTCGTGTTGCCAATTCTGAAATGCAAAATACGCAAATTTAATACACATAGTTGGAGCAGTGCCAAGTTCAGGTTATAATGTTAAACTTATGTTACGTTATATCTTTGTCAGAAGCTAAACTTAGTTGTACTTCGTAGAATTTTGGCCTTTTGAATTTCGCCTCCCTGCTAATACACTCATTGACAACAAGGATTAACAAAGCTAAGTAAAACATAAATGTTATACATTAGTGCGTGTTTCCATAAAATCGTAAAATGCATTTGTTTGCGCAAGTCTTTACGCTAAGTGGAAGTAGGCCAGTGCGTGAACAACTATGTGGGACGTCGGCCAGCTAAGAATTAAACGGTAATCTTTTAATCTTCAGCCATGTTCTCCTTAATGTTTGCGTGTCCGGTTATCTTTTGTAAACAATAAAACTGTACCTTTGTGCAGTAATTTATTAGAATTTGTTTGTATAGAGTTCAAACCGCTATACATGTGTTTTATTTTTGGAACACTAGTCTTTATATTTTCTATTAATAGATCTATGACGTTATTACAAGACAGCTAGGGGACTACGATGTGCCCAATGCTATTCCGGTAAGGGGGAAATATTTTCCTCATAGCTGGCAATTGGTGTCGATCCTTTAGAATCCACGAATAGAGAATGAAAGCGCTTGATATGCGTTAGTAGGTATTGTAAGTTATTTCATTTCAGTGTTAAAAACGATATTAGTTTTACGTAAACTTGGTGAAACCGCGGGTCCCAGCTAGTTGTTAATCATTTTCAGTGATTAAACTTTTTTTACGATAAATGGGCTTTAATTCCAAAGTTACAGTACTTTTAGTATGCACGCTTCAAAATAGTTGACCAAAATACAATAAAATAGTTTTTCTTTTTTAAGTTAAACGGTTTAATTGAAATGAAAGATATTAATGATGAAGATAATGTACTTAAAGCTAAAAATAATTAGGTAGGTCCTAAGTACATCTCCAGTGTGATCATACGAGGACCTGGAGCCTCCCTTAGGTGCCGAAGATGACCGCCCCAGTGGTTTTAGCCGGTAGGAGTCCGGCATACCCCTTCGCCCTTCCCGGGGCGAAGGAAGTTCATGAAGAATTTCCACTGGGCACCAATAAAAAAAAAGGTCCTAAGTACTAATAAAATAATAATAATAATAAAATTATAAAATAAAATAATAAAATAAATAAAATGAAATAAAATACACTTCCACCCCCGATCAGAGAGGGGCCGCCAGAGCTATATGCTCGGGGGTGGAAGTGTCTAATGGCGTAATAACGGGGAAACCCGCTCCGAGTCTTCGAGACGCGCGATGGTGAAACCGGTGCCGCACATCTCTACACCCCTAGCCGCTCACACCGGTGTTGCTCCTTGACGCCTGTAGTGGTGGCCATTTAGGGAGCCCATCTTGTGAGTGGCGAGTCACCGTCTGCCACAGAATTTCACTTTAAAGGTTGAAAGGCAGACGCCGTTGTTTTCGTTTTTAGAAGTATATAATCCATTTAGCACCCATTACAATAGACCTTATAATTGTAGTTTCCATCTTATACAATAGTTTTACATCTCCGGGGACAATCTGAACTGCATTTTATAGTGTAGCCATGGAGAGTTCCCGGTTAGTGTCCCATTACATTTTAGATTAAAATTCTAAAGGGCCTCTGCGTGGTGGACCCATGTCCCCGCGTAAGCCTATCAAAGGACCGGGTTCCCCCTTGCAGGGGAAATAAACCCGTGTAATAGAGAGACATGTAGATAATAATAATGACTTCAGTTTATTGTGCAACTATGGAGAGTTCCCGGTTGGTGTCGCATTACATTTTAGATACAAAATCTCTAAAGGGCCTTTGCGTGTTGGACCCATGTCCCCGCGTAAGCCTATCAAAAGACCGGGTCCCCCTTACAGGGGATATAAAGTATAAACCCGTGAAAAGAGAGACATAATAATAATAAATAATAAAAATGACGTAACTTTTCCCGCCTATTTGTAGGGAAGCGCGCGTGATAAGTGCGAAATAAAAATAGTGAGGCAATTTAAAGTGGGGCAGTCTGTCACTCGACACGGTGACACGATTAGCTAATGGATGGTTTGCACGGCGCGATGTAATGTACCGGTAGCAGCAGAGCTACTGGGAACGGTTGACGCCATAATTAATAACAGCTCGCCCTTGAAAAGAATACACCCGAAGCTGGGTCGAAACGTAAGGAGCATAAATTAAACAATACGAAGGTTACGTACGTAATATTGGATGGTGATGGGACTTTAAGACTCCCATCTCTTCAGCCAAAGGACGTTCACTGCTAAACAAAAGCCTCCCACATAGATTTACACAATTGGGTCATCATTTTAGAGGGAATTTGCCAAGTCACCACGCTTGGCAGGCGGCTCGGTGAAGCGCAGAGTGGCTGCTGCTCCACAGAAGAGACGCTGCTGACCATCCCACTGGTTTAGAGTCCCTTAGTCAGTAGTAGTAGCATTTTACGACATCCACGGGAGGAAATGTAATGGCGCTATATTCTTAATCTGGACACCACGTGGGTACACGGGCTCTGATCTACTTGCTTCCTATATGTTTAGCCGGGCCACAATTCCACTACACATTTCCCGTGTATAAACACTTTTACGTCGATACCAACCAATAACCACCTATAACCAACTAAATGAATGTGATGGCCACATAATACAGAGAGTGAAATTAATTCAACATTTATTCAAAAAAAACTAAAGAAAATAAAATGTTATTTTTGAAAGTCTAATACGTTCACAAAACCCTGCACCGCTTCCAAGTGTTTCAATTGGGACGAAGAAGGGACGAAACCAACTCTCCTTTGGAAACACGTATTTGTCTGTCATGTTATTTTTAATCGACTCCAACAAGGAGAAATTTATCAATTCAAGCGTTTTTTTTTAAATGTTTGCGTACCTGTTGAGTAATCTCGGATATTTATAGACCGATTTGAGCAATTCCTTTCTTAATACATCTGTTAAGAAATGAAGAATGCTTTCGAGTTGGTCCCATACAAATTTCATTACATTTGTTTGAGTAGCTTTTTAACCAGCTTCAATAAATAGAAACTAGATCATCTCTTAATAGTTCACCGATTCCTCCGGGTTAGAGAACCGATTTGGGTAAAAATTACAACTCTCGAACTTATTTGAGATAAAAATAATTTATGTTTGATTAAGTGTTTCCTATGACATCAGCTCTGTCATCCGTGAGTTGCTACTAACTTAGATAACTAGGTATCTTTGGTTGCTTACATTTTAAACTGATACCTAACTTGGATACCGTTGTTACATTTATTTACACTAAAGAGAAACAAATAAAACATTTAAACAAAAAAAATACCGACTTCAAAAAACCTACACGATATAAAAATATAAACACTAAAAATACAAATAAAGCTTTTATTTATGCAGTCAGACGGGGCCAGGTATAAGTGGTATAACACGCAGACCGATGAAAAAATATATTTTATAATTAGTTAGTTTAGTTAATTACTATATAATAATATTAGCCTTTTTTTACTGGTCATCAATCATCAAATCGGCCATACAATGTCTACTGAAGAACAAAGGCCTCCCCCATAGATTTCCACAACTGTGTCATCATATTGGGGGGAATTTGCCAGTACTCACCACGCTTGGCAGGCGGGTTGGTAAGCGCAGAATTGCTAATGTTCCACAGAAGGGACGCTGCTGCCCATCCCTCTGGTTTAGCATCCCTTAGTCGCCTTTTACGACCTCCACGGGAGGAGATGGAGTGGTGCTATATTCTTAATCCGGACACCACACGGACAGTTTTATTGGTGTCCAGTGGAAATTCTAGATGAACTTCCTTCGCCCAGGGGAAGGGCGAAGGGTATCCCGGTCACATATCGGCTAAAACCACTGGAGCGGTCATCTTTGGTACCGAAGGGAGGCTCCAGGTCCTCGTAATACCACACTAGAGCCGCCCATTGGTGCCACGCCTTTAGACACATCACAGAGGGGACGACTGTAAAGCGGTCACCCCTCTAGCGGAGGGAAGGCGACTGTAAAATAGACACCCCCCAAGCACTTCTCGGGGAGGATTGTGTTACAATCCCACAGCAGGGCAAAGGCCTCTTCTCAAACAGAGAAGGAATATTCAAATTCAAAATTCAAATTCAAATGTTTATTGATTCAAAAAATATTACAACTCTGATAACTTATATGACTAATACATGAGGCATCTAACGTTGTTGATACAAATATTTGGAAGCCTCTGCCGCCGAACTAGGCGAGATACCTGTATACAATAGCATTCACTATGGTTGCTCAATCCCAGTTGGTGATAAGTATAGATCCAGGTTTACTTCCGACGTTTCCTTTCACCGTTAAAGTCAATGGTGTCTTGATTAACTAAGAAAATACATCGTCTTAACAGCCATAGGTGCCTACCTACACTGCTGAACAAAGGCCACCCCCACGGATTTCCAGAATTGTGTCGTCATATTGGGGGGAATTTGCAATTACTCACCTTGGCAGACGGGTTGGTAAGCACAATATGTATAGCTACTGTTTCACAGTAGGGCCCATCCTTCTTGTATATAGTCCCCTTAGTCGCCTTTACGACATCCACGGGAAGAGATGGAGTGGTGCTATAGGCTTCTTAATCCGGACAGACGAAGAAATACATATGACATTGAAAAGGTCACATTGGTACATGCCCGGGTACCCAGTGCTTAAAAAGAGAGTCCGTAAACCTCCGGGCCACCACGACAAGCTTATACTACTCTCTTAGAGTGATGATGATGATTGCTCTTGAGAATCAATCAATCATCCATTTATTTTCTCTTCGCAATAGGTCTTAAACTGCTAGATTCAAAGATTTAAATCGCTAGGTTGAGCTATCGTGCCACAAATATAAAAACCTAACTTTATGAGAGATTTTGGTGCCTGAAGTAGGTTTTTTATTTAAACCTGTAACACAGGTCTCAGGAGAATTTTAGGTCCAGGTTGACTTTTAAGTGACAAAGCAAATCTGCAGATAAGGGTACTAATAAACAAAATGCAATGTTAACTATATTTAGCATATTGAATACTTAACAAGTGGATGCAGCGACGCACTGTGAGCGTAATAAATATACCCTTACGACACTGACCGGAAGTGAACAGTCGTCTGTTCCTTGAAATCATAGAGCGGTTTTACGCAAGACGCAAGAGTACACTGGAAATGACGCAGAAATGGAGTACTAATGTGTAGGTAAACGACACGATTGGTGTATTCATAAACACTGCATATAATTATCTTCTCGATAATCACACACACACACGCACGCTTTCATCTGTAAACGGCTAGCTGAATATAGCCCTCCCAAAGTCCCAATAATCATAATACTGAGCGGTCATATGGGAGTTCGCCATAACCACCACGCTTGGCGGGTGTTGCTAAGAACACACGGGAGGATGCTACTGCCTATCTTCTTAATATCAACCCTTAGTCACCTTTTATGACACCCAAGGTTGGGGAAGCGTGTTCTATTCTTTTTCGGGAATTATACAGAACTCTCGTTAATCGGCAATCAGAATTCAGAAGTACGCCATATTACGCGTTCAAATCAAGATTTTTCTGTACGCACACCACATATAACATATATCATGTGTATATATATATACATGTATATCTTTAAATCAAACAAATGTTGGCTATCGTAAACTTTCATATAACTATCGTTTCAACAATGAAGTCGGGGAAGCCTGGGGGATAACGGACTTGCCTCTAACATTAGGATGCGGCGTTCGATAGACTGAGACAGCTGGCTCTACGGCACGCACTCGAAGTGGCGAGAGCACCTTAGGTTGCAGTTCGGGACCAAGCGCGTCGTCGAGCCTGTCCTACTGCTCTTCGGAGCCTGGCTCAAAAGAAGCGAGCGCGTCACCTAACGCTGGTATTCACCGGACACGGTTTTTTTGGTGCGTACTTACACAGGATATGACGCGAGGTCACGGCACAGTGTCATCACTGTTGAAGCGACCAAGATGCCGCACAGCACACACTAAAGAAGTGCCCTGCGTGAGCTGCCGAGCAGCGGATCCCTGTCGATCGGATCGGGCAATATCTCTCTCTGCCGACAGTATTATCGGCTGTGCTGGCAGAGCATAAAAATTGGAGTGCACTAGTTAACTTTTGTGAGAGCGTTGTGCTGCAGAAGAAGAGAGCAGAGCGGGATCGGGAGAGTGCCGATCCCGCTCGGACGGTGCCGGGGTAACAACTACTCCGACGCCCAAGTATGACATGCCTACGCTCCCCTACGTCATTATAATGGCCTCGGGGATAGCAGGCGCGCAGGTTGGGGTGTCTGCATGCTAATACCGAGCGACCCCAGGAAGACGGCGGCGGTGTGCACTCGGTTTCAAGCTCTTGGGGATCCTTTACAATGCCCCTGAGAAATGTAATGGTCTGAAATCACCAACGCGCTCCTTCCTTCTCTGTATGAAAAGAGGACCTGCAGTAAGTCCTTTACATGCTAGGCTATGAATATTATTAATATTCAATTATTAATACTATCTATGGATCTTCAATTACTACGATAACGGTCAATAAACTCTCCAATCACAATGCAATATATTTCAGAGCCCACGTCACGTCGCATTACAGCCCGAATTAGGTCCAATTTAATAAGGAAACGTGCTCAAAGGACGCTTGCAATTGGTACAATTACCAGAGCGAATTGAACCCGATGACCTAGTGAGTATCTTTAGGTAGACAGCGAGATTTGCACAACCTACGGTGTGTAGATACGAATTATTGCGTCGAGAAAATATGTTGGTATATTTCACTGTTTGTAAGATAGATAGAAATGAGAAAGGAAACGCAATGAGTATGGGTGGTTACCATCTCAAGAGAAGGCTAAGCGCAGTATAACTAAACGTTGAAATCTTTATAATATCGGTCTGACCGATCTAAGATCATGAGAAAAGTCCATATCAAGATGGACAGCGTCAAACGGGCTTAAATGTCGAAGATAGTCGAGATGGGAAAGAAATATAAGGGTCATATCTAATCGGCGTGGTTGGTGCAGTGGCTGATACAGTCGGCTGCTGCGCTCCGGGTCGTGGGTTCGATTCCCACACGGAACAAATATTTGTATGATCTGCAGGTAGTTGTTCCGGGTCTGGGTGTATTGTATGTGGAATTCATGTCTGTAAACGCACCCACGACACAGGAGCAATCCTAGTGCGGGGTAAATTAAAAAAAAAAAATTGCTCTAGTGGCAGGCTGTGAGCCTGTATACAAACTGGCAACTTGCATTTGGTTTTTTTTTTGACAACTTGGTGAAGTGTGATAGTCATTCGTCTGGTGGTAAGCATCATGCCTACCCGTTACAATTATAATTCTTCTCACAAATAATCCACTAATGACACTACACTCGCCGCCTCGAGACATGAGTTATTTAGTCTCTTATGCCAATAAATTTCACTAGCTTCAGTATCCTTCATACCGGAACACAGTAATGTTTAAAAAAGTAGACACTGCTTGGCGGCGAATATAGAATCTAGCACTGGGGCAGCTAGCTTTTTTTTTATTGGTCCCCAGCGAAAAGTTATCATGAACTTTCTTCACCTCGGGGAAGGGCGAAGGTGCATGCCGGACTCCTGCCGGCTTAAACCACTGGAGCGGTCATCCTCGGCACCGAAGAGGGGCTCCAGGTCGTCATAAGATCACACTAGAGCCGCCAATGATGCCATGCCTTTAAGTACATCTCGGAAGGGATGATTGTAAGGCGGTCATCCTCTCTAGCATAGGGAAAGCGAGTGTAAAAAGGTCATCCCCTCCCAGGCGGGGAGGATTGTAAAGGATCCCCCCAAGCCTCGCTGTGGGGATGGTAGCTACCTAGCTGGACTTTTACAATAAAAGACCTACTACAAGTAAAATGGCTAACCATACTAAATGATAAACCATGCTACATGGTCACCGCGCAGAATGATCCACTTGCAAGGTTATGCTGCGTTTACCGCAGTGAAGATTTGGATGTGACCATTCTTCCCACATTAAGACCCCTCCGTACCTCGGAAAGCACGTTAAGCTGTCAGTCCCGGCTGTCATGCGAATATCTATCCCGCGGTGGAGGAAGTACATGAAGTATTTCCTTCGAGTAAAATAAAAAAAGGGACCGCAAGCCGAACCCAGCATAAAACACTGGAAAGAAGAAAATATCAAAGTCAAATATTTTTATTTCAAATAAACCAAATATTGGCACTTATGAAACGTCAGAATCTAAGTTGCACAGTTCCAAATAGTTGATCTATGGAGAAGAGCCGGCAAGAAACTCCATAGATACTCTTTTAAAATAATTGAGATTACAGTGTTGATTGATACAAATTATGGTAAAACATATAACGAGCATGATGTAGGCAAATGTATTATATATATATATATATATATATATATATAATATGCCCGCGTAACGTCTCAGTATCATTTAGCAACAGAAACAACGGAAGTCGGAAAAAGATATATAATAACACAAAAATAAACCATCTATCCGGTAACCATATAACTATGTGTGTTCTATTTATTTACAGATACCTCTGAAATGAGATTACATCAGTTTTAATACGATTTCGGCCAGTCATCCCTCTCAGAATATAATGAACACTCATGCAATGTGTGAATCAGATCAAGCATTCGGATCATAGATCATCCTTTTTTTTGTAAGCACCAATTCGTTAAGAATCTTGAAATAATTTGTAAAAGAAACTTGTCTGATCTTCGAAAATTTGTATATTCTGTGAGTTTCTATATATTTGATTTTGTGTATTCATGTGGTCTACACAAACCTGCTGATGGTATTGTTGCACGTCTTATAGTTGGGCTAAACGATCACTAATCATACTTGGCGTCCGTCAGGACATGTGAACTCAAAGCGGCTATGGAACTTTAAAAGGCTATTCAAGACGTTGGACTACATATTTCTCACATAATATTTTATGGTTAAATATCACTGGACCTGAAAACAGATAACTATAAATTTGTTTCGGGACTTTCTTAGAGGCAGTCAGTAGGAAATGCTGACTTCGTCTAGATTTATTTAGAAGAGTGAACTTGTTTCTTAAAACCTAATGCTTGATGCCAAATGAAGACAAGTTATCAATTGGTATGATCGGGTACAATGAATTCAGGGTTCGACGGGAGTTTACATTTGTCGCGTATTTAGTCAAATTACTCCGTGGCATAGAGCATAATCGGAGTGCTGCAGCGCTTGAGTTTTTGTATACCGGACAACTATGTACTGAAGAGGCGGTGTCCTCCACTACTGGTCGTGCCAACAGCCAAGACCAACCTACTGGCCAAAACATCTCTTACCCGAGCAATTTGTATCATTAACAAAGTTCATATCAAAACTGATATATTCACAGGCCATTTGTGTGAATTCGCAAGGGTACTTTTATTTATCTTTATTTATTTATATTTTTTATAATGTAGAATAGTGTTGTATGTATTGTTGAGCGTTAATGTGGTATGTTATTCTATTGTTTATTCTGGTGCTAAATAGTGTGTTATGAACTTATGATACAAACAGGTTAAAATATTATATAAAAGTAGATATAATATTATATAAAACCGCACTATCGCATTGGGTCCTAGTTATAAGAAAGTATTAAATAAATTATGATGCCATAAATAAACATACACAGGATTTAAAAAATCCATTCCTACATTACATATTCGAAAGGGCTTTTTTTTAAACATTATTTTGTTTTTGCTAATGGAAATAATGTAGAGCTAATATGAGGCCACAGTTTCACACGTGCTAATGTAGACACACCTACGCCTGACCTGATTAGGATAAACGGGAATACACATAAACTATTATACATAATATCTAGACTCTAATCTGAGAAGGTTGGCTTGTAAAATGTCACTGGCCAAATATACATAATATTTTTTAATAAATTACTTATTTATCTACGGATAATTCGTCTAACGGCTGAAATTAATAATCAATATAATCCAAAATTTTGATTTCGGGTTAAGGATTTGTCTGTTTTTGTTCATTGTAATCCTAACACAAAAACAGATCAAGTTCAAAATCTTATGTCTAAACATTATGGATTAGATGATTATTCATTTCGGCCGTTAATCTGTTATTTTTTATGTTTCAGCATTTAAGTCATTTACTGTGCGGCCCTTCATATGATAGTCCTTCTGCTTATGTTGCACTTTCTCATTTGACTACTCCATAAGAAATATATATGTTATTATGTTCTATTACTATGCCAAATTCTAATGCAAGTCTATAGCTTTAGTTATTACCAAAATAATCCACAGTGACAGATAGACACACACCAAGAAAGTAAGTAACACCATAACACATCATAACCCATAACATTCTTACATGATTGTATTTCCTTTGTGGTAGAGAATAAAACTTTTAAACAAACTCATTTATGAAGTAGGGCGGGGTCAGGTATAAAATATAAACAAGTCAAGAAACTAGTCAGTGCGCGAAAGGTGCCGTCCGAAGCCGTGTCCACCAAGATTGTTAACTCTTTAAATGCTTTTATTGTTTATGCAATAGACAGACAACGTAGCGTAAGCTATCGTACATCTGCACAATAATCGTCATGTATGACACATTTGCAACAGGAAGTTGTAATGCATGAAATACGTCGCTTTGTCTGTGGCTGGTCAAACGTAACCAATCAAGTCTCAAGACTTTCGTATCGTCAGCTATGTGCTATAATGTCCTGTTCTTTTTCGCGATTCTTTGTTATACTTATTAGGTGATTCACACGCCTGGAGTGGTAACGTCTATGTACTATGCCAATGTGAACTTTGTAAAATAATGAAGAACTAATATAAAAAATAGTCTTTCACCTGTGGACCGATATTTATTATATTCCAATAGAAAAGGTGTGGTGTTCTGATGAAGAATATAGCACTTCTCCATGTCCTCCTGTGGATGTCGTAAAAGGCGACTAAGAGACTGTAAACCAGAGGGATGGGCAGCAGTATCCCTTCTGTGCAACAGCTATTCTGCGCTCGCACATCAACAGCCAAACGTAGTGAGTCCAAATTCCCCTAAAATGAAGACAATTGTGGGTATCTATGGGGGAGGCCTTTGTTCAACAATGGACTTCCTTTGGCTGATATGACGATGATGATGAGAAAACCTGTCGAAATCATCATTTCCAAAGCAACAAGTCCTAGCGTTTAAACTTTTATGCTATGCTGTTTAAATAAATATAAATATGGGGTATGGTATACCCATACCCCATATTTATATTTATTTCCGCTGTAGACGGGAATGTTTGCCGCGGGTCCTGTCGTCACACCTATTTCACCTGCAAAATTAGAGAGGGCAGTACACGGTGCACACGATTGAGTATTTGATGGAAAGTATAATCGTATATACATATACAATTATGACTTCATAGTTCGCGTCACGTTCATTCAATGGTCTAAATAAATCTAGATACCTTCTCAGGTGTTCATGACGACGATGTTACTGATCCTGACAAGATATAAGTTGATTAATTTAAAAAGTTGCATAAACATTGACTTACTATGCGTTTATACCTTCTTTATTTTATTTTTTTATTGGGCCCAGTGGAAATTCTACATAAACTTCCTCCGCCCCGAGGAAGGACGGACGGCTAAAATCACTGGAGCGGTCATCTTCGGCACCGAAGGGCGGCTCCCGGTCCTCTTAAGATCACACTAGAGCCGCCCATGATGCCACGCCTTTAGGCACATCTCGGAGGGGATGACAGTAAAGTGGTCACCCCCTGTAGCATACGGAAGGCGACTGTATAAAACATTGTCATACTATGCGTCTATACTTAGAAATCCCCCCATGAAATGGACTTCTGCGACGATACCTAAGTACTTCCGGCGCACCCTGAGCAGTCCGAATCAAATTTATTCACCACGGCTGTCTGTTTTTATACAGGGTGTCCAGTAAATAGCACGACATACTGCAGGGGGTGAGAGCTTGACCTACCAAAAAAACACAATATATGTTCAGCAAAATCTTACGGATTTACAGTAGTACAAAATTTTCCGAAATATCGAAAAATCTCTACCTTGACACAGATTTTTAAGCATCTCGTAATGAAACATTCCTTTTCAAGTTTTTTTTTACCTCAAATTATTTGTGAATAGTTACTTTACTCGTTGATAAGTCTTTATTCTATTTAAAAATAAAATGTTTTCAAGAAATAAAATTTTTATTTAAATTCTCACAATTATACAATTACATACAATTTTCTTATTAAAATTTTGTACTACTGTAAATTCGTAAGATTTTGCGGGTATGTCGTGCTATTTACTGGACAACCTGTATAAACAGCACAAGACGCGTAGCCGTCTAGAGTTTTAGTATTTTCTGGTGATTGACACTGTATTTTCCTCTGCAAATCACCTACTCTGGTGGATTAAATGTGGCTTTAACCTGTTAACTCTATCATAATTACGCGGAAAGCCACTCACATCGATTACCCACATAGTACCGTTTTAAATTCCTTTTTTAAACTCAAGTCACATGTAATAAACCTGGCTTCATCAAATTTCGAATTCTTTAATTTTTTACGAATGAATGAATTAAGTCTAGAATGGTCTACTATCAATAATATAAGTAAGTACTAGTTTTATTTGTTGGCAATTGGCACTTTCATGGTTTAGACCAAAATAAATCGTCTCCTTTGTACTAACCCAAAAAAACAATTATAGATACCGAAGAAAGAAACCTACTTTCTGGAAACTTTCTACCGAGAATTAAATTAGTGCCAATCAATAGCATGCTGTGTTCGAGACACCCAAATATAGGTGGCACTCTATAAGTGGTTGTAAACTTGCGTATGTGAGCGCTTATGTAAAGATCGTCTGGATCTTACGATACCTACTGCTGTATGCTACCGACAGTTCCTTGGATCTTTATCACAGAAATCATCTGTGTCTAGATTATTTCATATCTTTAACTCGTTAGAAGTATCGTACTTCAACGGAGGAGATTAGATTTCCATATAAAAAATGCCATGTATTTTATTTTAGATATTAACCAGCCTGTATTATCCACAACACACGTACGCAATACTATGGGCTTAACAAAGGTGATTCAAGGACAAATCTATTTAGTCTCCAAACGTTTTTTAAATCAACTCAGAGCTCTTACTCGCTATGGCATGTGAAATAATTCCACGCACGAAATGCGATCGTGACGCAATAACAGTAGATAAAAAAACGAAATATATCGCGTGCTCGGAATTATTTCACATGGCATAGCGAATAAGTTCATTAACCTTCCATTACTAATTTCATGACAGTATATGCTGTGATAATTTTAGGTAGCGAGGAGAAAACTGTCTCTATCTAGCGTGATGAATTTTGGTTTAATCAACTACATCTTCTCTGTGATCAGGAGGATGGACTGCCGTAGGTAAATGTAAATTTTATGGATGTGAACAGAAGCTATACACACGCTGACGGGGCTAATAATTTTTTCTAACAAGTAAACAAATTGTGGACCATTTCGTTCACCACAGTCCTCGCTTTCACAGTATTCCAATATGTATTAGCGAACATTTTATCACTTCACTTAGGTTGCTTTGCTTACTCAACCGGCACCATCACTTCGGTTTTCATTTTGCTCTTCGAATACGAAGATGACTAATGTTTTCCTTTTCAATTATATATTTGTACCATTCTCACAATTTTAAGAGCAAGTTCGTTAAATATTTAAAGCAAGATACCGGTTTTATGAAAACAAGAAACTTTTTCCTCCAGAATTCGGTTAAAACCGTGACACATATCATATAATGTGCCATAGCAAGTAAGTTCAATATCTTAATATCCGTCCGTCACATAGGGTTAGCACTGAAAAACAGCTCTGTGTTGTGGCTAACGTTACAACACAGCATTATGCTGAGTGTTAGCTCTTTGCCATATTTGAGATGTGCATCAGCAAACTACTATATTTGAATGATTAATTTCTTTTGTATCCCATTTTTTTTATTTCTATTCTACGATCAATCGCATTGTTATGTACTTTTTTATTGGAAGTTTAGTGTAGATTTTAATCTAATTAATGTGAATGTACCGATGCGCGGGTAAAGTTTAAGTAAAAAATATAATTACTAGTAGTAGTCATAGTATAAGTAACTTTCCTATTTTTAACTATGAAGTTATACGCTGTACGCGCTTTATATTTTGTTGCATGTGACTGATAGATTGATTAAGAAGATATTTGTTTGCATTAGAGTGTACGAGATGGTCGAATTGGATCATAAATGGCGATTCTTCATTCGTCCTCGTCATCTCAATCGCACACCACATGTTCCCCAAAAAACAGGTTTTCCCCCCACTTTTTTCAGTGACACAGGCGACTAAGGCTGGCTTTATACAGCCGGAATACCTCTCTGAATCCAGAGACGGACTTCATTATTTAAATACCGACACATTGCCTCACGAAATTCCTAAAAAATCTGATTGATCAGTTACTGTAGTCTCGTGTTTTTTGACTCGGGCACAGTAGCCTATCTACACGGTGGCTCGGGCGAACGTCATTGGTTGGTAAATCATCATCATCATCATCATATCAGGCAAAGATGCCCCCTGAACAGAGACCTACCCCATAAACGATCGTTACCTGCCGTGGGAGGTTGGTAAATATGGAAGAAGAATTGATACACGTCGCATTACTATGAGCTATTTATATAAATCTGTGTGAGATCCGGATTAAGAATAAAGCACCACTCCATCTCCCGTGAATGTCGTAAAAGGTAAGTAAGGTACTCTAAACCAGAGATATGGGCAGCATCAGCTGCTATCATGACATAAGTAGTTGTTGATTAAGATCACAACGAAAGTCGTAATAAATCATGGAGCGAAAATTTTCTCTAGTTAAATTCAATTCGACGCACGACACGCACTTTTTAATTTGCAATTCGTTAAAACAATTTACATTCAGTTCAATGTAATGAGTAGCTATATAGCTAGGTACCCAAAGAGTTATTTATGCCAAATTTTTATACATTTTTCATCGGCAACTTTTCTTACCGGTCAATTCTAAAAACCTGTGATCCTCGTATGCTATTATGGGCTTTTTGAACTAGTAATGTAAATTCAGAGGAATACATCTGCAGTATAAGGCCACCTTTACAGCATTCTCTTATACGCAAATAACAAAATAAATACTGTCGTAATCATTCCATTCTCAAATTATGGTATAAAAATTAAAAACAAAAATCTTTGGATTTGGTATTAAGGATTTGTCTTTTTTCTGTTAAATGTGATCTTAATACAAAAACGATTGAAGTTTAAAATCCTAAATCAAAATTTTCGATTAGATTGATAATTAATTTCGGCAGTAAAACTATCTCTTTTGTAGTTTTTCGCACAAGATGGAATTAACAATTGCTTTGTCCACAAATAACACTGACCAAATTGACAAACCAACAAACTGTTAGTCGTTCGTCTTTTGAACAATCGTTTGTATGTACGTCTATCTTGATATCCTATTCAACAAATCTGAAGTTTTGAAACGCCGTAGCACAACAATGTAGGTATATAAATAATGAATAAAATTATAGTAGTTTCAATACAACCAGATACATTCTAATATCTATTTCCTGACTGCGAGTATTTAAACGATAATACACTGGTATAATGAGAATCTGAAATAATCATCAGTGAAAGTGTCTGTCATTAGCACATTATTACTATAATTATAGCCGACAAGTGAATCTCATCCGTCAAGATTATAAGGAAGTCGGGTTTCATTACAAAACAATTGCATAGCTTTTTCCACGTAATTTCTAACTTCGACCCTTCTTCCGTTGCATGGCAACCGACGAAGCAAACATAAATATTTAGGTTTTTTCTTGTGAAACAAATCTTGTACGGTCACTGAACTTTTCCATATACGTTTTTGGATCCACTGAATACGTCTTTATGATGAAACAGATTTGTAAGAAGTAAATGTTCGTTTAGTTTGTAAACCTTAGTACATAGAAAAATTATAATATAATAAAGAACAAAACTCTTTTTTAAATCTAGCCAGTTATTTTTTTATTATTTTCGCATACCGAACGCAAAAACTAGCCATATTATAAGTTCGAAAATCGAATACTCTATAAGTAGTAACCTTTTTATACATTTACAAGATACGATGTTGATTATTCAGCCCAAGCCAGTTTCATCCGCAAACCTTGTTTGTTGCCAAAAATAATTATCCGCATCTCCCGAATTAATTCTCAAATACTACATCGTCCTTCAAAGCACCCGGTTTCTGCTAAATACTTTATGGCGACGTGCCAAGTGTGTTCCACATCTGACATTCAAGTGGACTGGAGACCAAATCACGTTTTACGTCAATGATGCAAGGGCGTTGTAAACACTACCAAGCATACCGTTTGTTGGTTTAGGAGAATTAACGGTGTAGCTATCAGCGTTAACTTGCTTTATTTTTGAGATTAAACACATGCGTGTTTCAAAGAAACACTTCGATTTTTCATACTTTCTATAACTAGAACTGAGAGCAAGACACAGTTGTAGATCTCTCTTTTAACGCTACTTAGTAGCTGCGTAAACAGAACGATTTAAGCGTAGCTTAGCAACAAAAACGTGTTCACAATAACGTCTTAACATACAAGTGACTAGTTAATTTTGTTCGCATGCATCATTTTGTCTCCTCTCATAACTGCCAAAATAATTACAATGTCTTTGACTTTCAAACAGAACGTAATTTAAAATCACAATATTTTTTGTTATCTCGTCTAGTTCTGAACATGCTGGCGGACGTTGGAAGGATTTCAAAATTATATGGTTTTGAGTGTACACTTTTAGCCACTACTTTTTAGACCAATGACAGTGCATAGGAACTATTAGTTTGTTCATATTATTTTCTTTTTTTAGTTTAGACTTGTTGATCTCTATTACTTACTTAAATTTCGTGAGAAAATACGTTTTATTGCTTGATTTGTATTTTTACTATTCAAATTTAAATAAATAATAACGGCTGAATACTGAAACGCAACTTAATATTAAGTCCCGCTTCAACTATTCGAGAAACCCGTTGTCGGTACGATACCCATGGGAGGAGATGGGGTGGTGGCATTCTGAGCCGGCACCACACGGCATAATAGTCGCAGAACGTTTATTTAATATCTTTATATATATAATTCTTCTCTATGTGTGTATGTCATTGAACTCCTCCTATACGGCTGAACCGAATTTTGTGTGTATGTTTGAGTGGGTCCCTGGATAGTTTAGATTCACAATTGGACCCGGTAGGTGGCGCCTGTACGAAGCTGGGGCGGGCAGCTAGTATAATATAAATTCTTTGTAGTGAACAAAGAATTTATAACACAGTTCATACAACAATACAACGAGTACAAAAAATTCGTTATACGAGTATATTTGTTGTTGTTTTCAAATGTAATTCTGATAATAAATGCCGGTGGCACGGTTGGCGCATTGGCTCAGCATGGGCGTTGGCTGTCTGCGCTACGGGTCATGGGTTCGATTCCCACATGGAACAAATGTTTGTACGGTCTACAACTAACTGTTACGGGACTGGATTGTATTAGCATGTAAGAATGAGATAAATCGTTGTGTCATCGGTTTTCTACAAATATAATAAAAATGCGTTTCTACCGATATTTGTTTGCTTGCGGTAAACGTATGTAGAATGACTGGATAAATGTTTGGATGCGTAAATCACTACATGTATGATGATGTACAATAGTGAATCATAATGTTTGAAACACCTGTTAGCATGATTATATCCGAATAGGTACTAACATCGACTTATGCTTCAAATTACCAGTCTAGATTTCAGAAGGAAGCTAAGAATAATAATGTCCTAGGCTTTCGCGAGTATAACAAATTATAATAAAACACTTTTAAACGGATTCTATCGCGTATATTTTAGATATTTGTTTTTCCTGATGTTTCGAACACTTTGCAGGGTTCGTGGTCGCAATATGAAGCTAAGAATTTTACGACATTTTTGCAGCTTGTTTATATGATTATATTACCATCATATCAGCCAAAGGCAGTCCACTGCGGGACAAAGGCCTCCCCATGGATTTCCACAATTGTATCGTCGTTTTTGGGGGATGTTGCCAGTACTCACCACGCTTGGCAGGCGGTTGGTGAGCGCAATATGGTTACTGTTTGTCAGAAGGACGCTGCTGCCCATCCCTCTGGCTTCCCTTAGTCGACTATTACGACATCCATGGGAAAAGATAGAGTGATCATCATTCACCATCATTTCACACACAGGACAGAAGCCCCCGCAAAGATTACCACAACGACCGGTATGGTTTTATGTTGTAGTCCCATTGGCGGGGTTTTGCCATAGTAACCACGCTTGGCAGATAGCATTGAGTTATAAATGTACTCGAAGGACGCTGCTGCTCATCCTCCGGGTAATCCCATAGTCGCCTTTAACGACACCCACGAGATGATATGGAGTGGTGCTATAGGTATTCTTAATCTGGACACCACACGGAGCTTGTTTATATGTTGAGTCAATATTTGCACAGAAAAAAAACGTTCATAAACTCTTTATTTTAATAAAGCTGCCTTAAAGAGCCAATGACCAGAGCGGTCCAGTTAAAGCCGGACGGAACCAAATGTGTGCACGAACCAGGCTGTGAGGCATACCTCTACAACTTGTCTAATAAAGTTAATTAATACGAGATCTAGACTACCTTTTTGCGATTGTAGGAAGAAGTTTATATACTAGCAAATCCAACGTTACAAAATAATGCTATAGGTAACCTATGTAAAAAATAAAGTTCGCAGTCATCATAAGTGGCGTTTCGTTTCGTATTTGGTCGTTAGTCTCAACACTGGAACACAGTAATGTTTAAAGTTTAAACACTATAATGCTTGGCGGCGAATATCTGGCGATGGTTTCATCTTGAATTGCCTTCGCCCCGGGGAAGGGCCAAGGGGCATGCTGGACTCCTTTTTATTTATTTTATTTTTATTGATCCGGTGGAAATACCTCATGTACTTCCTTCGCCCCGGGAAAAGGCGAAGGGGCATGCCGGACTCCTACCGGCTAAAACCACCGGAGTGATCATCTTCGGCACCGTAGGGAGGCTCTAGGAACTCGAACGATCTCCATCTAGAGCCACCCATTGGTGCCACGCCTTTAGGCACATCTCGGAGGGGATGACTGTAAGGCGGTCACGCCCTTCAGTGGAGGGAAGGCGATTGTAAAGAGGCCACCCCCCCAGGCATCTCTCGAGGGAATTGTAAAGGATTCCCCCGAAGCCTCACTATGCGCTGTGCTGCGCACACAGCGGTGCGTGACCACATGCACACCGCCGTCTTCCCGGGGGTCGCTCGGTATGAGCACGCAGATTTCCCAATAAGCGTGCTCGCGACCCCCAAGGCCTCCTGCCATATAAGACGACAGGGGGCTCAGGCGTGTTGGACACGGACACCACGGTGGTTGTTACCCCGGCTCCATGTCCTCCTCCTCCAAGCGGGATCGGCCCTCTCCCGATCCCGCTCTGCGACCTCCTGGAGCATTACGCTCTCACAGAAGGAGACCAAAGCACTCCAATTATCATGCTCTGCCAGCATAGCCGACTGCTGCTGACACCACTGCTGGCAAAGAGAGATCTTGCCCGATCTGATCGACCAGGATCCGCCACTCGGCAGTCCACGCAGGGCACTCTCCGAGCGTGTGCTGTGCGGTATCCTGATCGTCTCCACAGTGATGGCACTGTGCCGTGACCTCGCGTCCTATCCTGTGCAAGTACGCACCGAAACAACCGTGTCCGGTGAATACCTGCGTCAGGCGGAATGTGACGCGCTCGCTCCTTTGGAGCCAGGCTCCGAAGAGCGGCAAGACAGCTTCAACGACGCGCTTTTCCACGTACTGTGGCAGCATGAGCCGCTATGCTGGACTCCTACCAGCTAACTTAAGAGGGGCTCCAAGTCCTTGTATGATCACACTAGAACCACCCACTAGTGCCACGCCTATAGGCACATCTCAGAGAAGACGAGTATAAAGCGGTCACCCTCCCCGGGAAAATTGTAAAGGATCCCCCCGAGGCCTCACTGTGCGCTGTGCTATACTGCGCACACAGCGGTGCGTGACCATATGCGCGCCACCGTCTGCTCGTAGGTCGCTCGATGTGGACTCGCAGATTCCCCAATCTGCGCAGCCGTGAACCCAGAGGCCCCCCGACTCATATCGACGATAGTGATATGATAATAATTATTATACTATTGCCAAGAGCCTCGATCAACATCTGAAGAGGCTCTCGGTAGGTGGCTGGATCAAGGGCCTGCTACAGAAGGTTGTACTTCTCGACACGGCACGCATAGTGAGGAGCAGTTGGGCCCTATTTTTTATATATTTTTTAAATATGTAGTTTCTTTTTTGGTTTTTATGTTTATTTAAAAATGTAATGAGTATGATAAAATGATAATAAAGGAAATAATAATAAGAATAGTAGGTTTCAGGCGTATGGGAATCAGGCGCCAGTGTGGTTGTGATCCCGGTGCCATCTCCTCCTTCTTCGAGTAGGATCGGCCCTCTCCCGATCGCGCTCTGCGGTCTCCTTCTGGAGCATGAGGCTCTCACAGAAGGAGACCACTGTATTCCAGATTTCTTGCTATGCCAACATAGCCGACACAGTACACAGCCGTACTCTTGCATAAGAGGCTTTTTTATATCGTGAGGAAATCCTCTTGGACTTCCTCGGCCTTGGGAAGGGCGGAGGGGCATGCCGGGATCAAACCGGCTAAAACTGGAAGGGGCGAAAGGGATAATAACTCTTAAATGCAAATTTTTTTGAGCAGCCATCTTCGACACCGACAGGACCACCGGCATTTCCAGAACGAACGCCCCGGAGCTGCCCATTGATGAGAATACGCCAGGCCTAAAGGCACATCAGGAGAAGCGTGACCTATCAGACCGATCAATGCACCAGATAACATTTACCATGAAGTTAAGAAGACCACAGCAGTAACATAAGATGGCATGGTTGGTGCAGTGACTGATACAGTCGGCTGCTGCGCACCGGGTCGCAGGTTCGATTCCCGCACGGAACAAATATTTCTATGATCTGCAGGTTGTTGTCTCGGGTGTATTGTGTGTGGAACTTGTGACCGTAAAGGGTACGTTTTACGTACGACACAGAAGAAATCCTAGTGTGGGGCAACGTATTATTACAAGATAAATAAGAAAAAGAATATTATATAGAACCATACTTCTATTAAATACAAAGCAATGTATAGTGTTAATAATATTAATCTAATTAGAATACGCCGTGTGGTGCCGGCTAAGAATACCACCACCCCATCTCATCCCGTGGGTGCCGTAAAAGGCGACTATGGGATTGGCAGCAGCGTCCTTTGAGTATTGTATATATATTTATAACTCAAGTGGGATCGCCAACCCGTCTGCCACGCGTGGCGATTATGGCAAAACCCGCCAATGAGCACACAACACAAACCTAACATAAACATACCGGTAGGTGTGGAAATCTTTGGGGGAGTGCGGCTTCTGTCTAGCCGTGGACGTTTTTCGGCTAAAATAATGATGATGATGATGAATTAGAATACCACTCATAAGGAGACAATCATCTTCTGGTCGCCCAGTTCATATTGATGAGGCCCATAAAGGCATTAAGCCTCAGCTTCTCTATAACTTTAAGCGTAAACCAGAATTAAATTTACGAAATAGAAACTCTAACAGATAAAAATCTTGAAAAATATCTGCATCTATAGACGAGCGCTAGTTTTATTAGATTCGTGTAAGAGTAAACAATTTTATCTCTAGTTTTACGCTGATGTCACCAAAAAAGTATTGACATGGCATCGTTCTTATTATCGCGATACTGTAAACACGAGAACTGGGTAATATGATTTATTGTTGCGTGTATTATTCACACACGATACTACAACATATTGTATAGATGCATAATGCGATCGCGCGAAAAATGCGAATTAACGCTAAATAAAATGAACTTTTGAGATGGGATTATATGACTGATACTGAAACTAAGAGATGGAAGTAATTAAAGAAGACATGTATGATATATATATATATATATGTAGCCTTAGGTAAGTGCGGGGAGGTGGGGAGCGGGAAGAAAAGAGAGCGACGACGGCGGAGTGACAAAACGGGGCGGCTGCTCGATTCATGCTGCATTGCTGAACTATTTAATAACGTAAAATATGGCAATTTTCCATGTGGTGTCCGGATATAGCACCACTCTATCTCCAACCGTGGATGTCGTAAAAGGCTACTAGTGGTTTCTAAACCCGAGAAATGAGGAGCTGCATCCCTTCCGCTCATCAACCCGCCTGCCAAGCGTGGTGACTGGCAAATTACTCCCAAAATGGCGCCACAAATCTATGGGGAGACATTTTTTCAGTAGTGGTCGTCCTTGGGCTGATATGGTGATGATATGATACATAACACATAGTTACCAATTTTGATAACCTACTGGTTATTACTAATAATTAAGTGTTGCCGATACCTACTTAATACTTGTTTCTTTTAATATCTATGGATTTATTGAAGTGAAACTTCTTTATCGACGTATGGGAGAAATTTTATAGCAATGTAAAAAAATTGTAACATTTTTCTGTTACGCGCCATCTTTATTTCTTAGTCTAATTTTTTCCACTATGCGCCATGTTGATTTGAAAGATAAATTGAATTTATCTATGAAAAACAGTCCTCAAACATCAACAGCAAGATCCGGCACTACAATTGATGGAGTTTTTACTCGGTCACTAAATTCCGTGGAATGTAAACCATATATTTCATTTTTCAGTTACCATTAGCCATTAATTACAAAAATATATAATAACGATAACAATAATAGTAATAGTTCTATTATAATTAATGAAATGCTATAATAATCTTAGTAGCAATAAGGTGAAATAATTGTATTGTTTGTATCCATGTCTATGATAATAAAAGCCTTTTGCTTAAACTTTATCTAATTTAGCTTTATTTAACCAATTTCTGTAAAGTTGTAAATTAGTAGACCATTTTTCGAAAAATTATATCATAAAGAAGTTTCACTTCTAACGTGTGTACTCTAATACACACACATTTTTCTTTTTGTTTTCGTGTCTCATTCCTTAGTCTTTCTATCCCGATGTCACATTTCGTTTTCGTAGACCGCTGTCTAGAGTATATAATTGTATTATCTAAGGACAGCTGAGTTGTTATATATTTAGACAAAGAAAACAAAGAGCTCATCGTCTCCACTAAAAGTTCACAGTGAAAAAGGAGATTCATTTATAGGTATTTATTTTATTTTGAGAATAGCTACCTAAAAGTATGAGTTTTATAAAATTTATCGTAACATGTGTAAAGCTAATTTACTTGTTTCATTGGCCAATTAGTAAGGTGAGTTTATTGCTAAAGTTTAGTCTAGGCGATATTGATCTACAGTGAATTAATACCATTTATTAGTTCACTGCAGACTGCCCCTTGTGCATCACCTAGATTTATATTCCTCTGAAATGGTTGTCTGGAAGAGATCGCCCAGATGCGATAAGACCGCCAATTGTAGTTGCTTTCTATAATAATAGCTATATTCTGTTTTTGGTGTGCATTAAAATGGATTTATTATTATTATCTACATGTTTCTCTGTTACACGGGTTTATATCCCCTGTAAGGGGGAACCCGGTCTTTTGATAGGCTTACGCAGAGGCCCTGTAGAGAATTTTAATCTAAAATGTCATGGGACACTAACCGGGGACTCTCCATGGCTGCATTTTATAGGATTGTCCCCGAAGGTATAAAACTATTGTATGAAATGGAAACTACAAGTATAAGGTCTATTGGAATGGGTGCTAAATGGATTTAATACTAAGAAAAACGGAAAAAACGGCGTCTACCTTTCAAACTTTTATTATTATTATAATTATCGATCATTACCACAGTTAAAATAAAACACCTCAGCGTGTTGACATTGTAAATTATTCAAACGTTAGGGCGACCAAATTAAGGTTTGGGTGGGGTCGTTACCCTAGGGGTTTCGTCACGCGATCACTCAATAGGCGTTCATCCAATCGTGCTTTACCCGTCGGCTTAAAGTAGGCCTTAAAAAACAAACATCTTCAATGGTTAATTTTACGTCGTATTCAATTCTACGTTTAGGTTAATTGGATAATAACCAATTATATATTTCCGCCCAGACGGCCAGTCAACTGAGTCGACCATCCCATCATTCCAATCGGAATCCCTTTCACAGACATTTGCCGGTATCTGATAACTGAAGACTACATAATGTTGATGTATGAGGATTTTGTCCAGCTGTCAGACGTCTATTCGTATCCACATGTCATGTACGAGCCTTGGTATTAATCAGTTTTGCAAGTCTAATGGAAAATGTATGATCTATTATATGATTAAATCATCAGCACTCATCATAGTTATAGATAATTACTTTATGAATAAATCATCATTGTATTAAAACATTACAGGTTTTTATACAATACGTGTGCTCTATATTCAATATTTAGCTAACTACTCAATAGATTTTTTTATGGAAAAAATACCTTCTAAGAAGAATCCACAGTATATCCTCAAAAATGCACTAAAACATTTGTCACCCCGTTAGTCCGAAACACTACAATTTAAATTGAGAACATCGAATCAACGGATCGAATCGCGTTACGTCGTTTCCCGCTCGCAATGTAAAATATAAAAAATAAAAACAAAAATGGCGCGATTTTCGTATCACGTGCGAATATTGGTTTGATTGTGGTTATAAATAGAGTTTTGTTTGCTGCCGCGGGAAACGACAGGCGGACCGCGCGGAGTGGACGTCGAGACTGGTGTTTGAACGTTTCAGTGGGCGGCGCACCGCCCAGCCGGCGTAGTGACGCTGGCGCAAGCGTCATGCAACAGTGAAACATTTTATTCTTTTGATTAGCACTGAAAAGGATGCAGACGAAATAATTTAGTCTAGACAGAGAATGATAATTTACGATTATTTAACTCATCATTATTCAGCCGAACAACTTCCACTGCTGGACATTAGCCTCCCCCAAAGACAGCCTCAACGACCGTTCTAGGTTATATTATGTGCTCATTGGGGGGTTTTGCCATAATCGCCACACTTGTCAGGCGAGTTCACGACCGTAGGTGAGTTGTAAATATCCTAGAAAGAGGCTGCTGCGCAATCCTCCGGCTAATCCTATAGTCGCCTTTTACGACACCCACGAGATGAGATAGGGTGGTACTATTCTTAGCCTTACTAATTGAATACTTAGCTTGTCTTATGTAATACAAATTCCTAACCTAGGTATTAACTTACTCCCTGGACAGTCGTTGGGGCTTCGAAGAGCACTTTCAGCGCCTCGGTCCCCGAGTCGAGAGGGTAGTGGGTGCACTACACCGGCTGCTGCCCAATCTCGGGGGACCATGTGAGGAAGTTCGCCGTCTCTACGGAGGGGTTGTGCGGTCCGTGGCCCTCTACGGGGCGCCTGTATGGTCAGCTCGACTGTCAGGTGCCCAGCGCTGCAGAACCAAAATTCATGGTCTGCAGCGCAGAGTGGCTATCCGGATCGCACGAGGATACCGAACGGTGTCCTACGAGGCGGCAACTCTCCTGGCGCGTTTTCCGCCTTTCGACATCCTGGCGGAGATGGATGCGTGGGTCTACGATCAGACACGCTCCCTCCGCCAGAGCGGCGAAAACGCGCCTCCAGGGGCGTTGGACAGGCTGCGGCGGCTGGCTCGCCAACGCGCACTTGTAAAGTGGCGTCACCGCCTGCGGATGCAGTTTGCAACAAAGCGCGTCGTCGAGGCCGTCCTGCCGCTCTTTGGAGCCTGGCTCAGAAGGAGCGAGCGCATCACCTACCGCCTGACGCAGGTGCTCACCGGGCACGGTTGTTTCGGTGCGTACCTGCCAGGATAGGACGCGAGGCCACGGCACAATGCCACCATTGTGATAGCGACCAGGACACCGCACAGCACACGCTCGAGGCGTGCCCTGCGTGGGTCGCCGAGCGGCGGATCCTGGTCGATCGGATCGGGCAAGATCTCTCTCTGCCAGCAGTAGTGTCGGCTATGTTGGCAGAGCACGAAAACTGGAATGCAGTGGTCTCCTTCTGTGAGACCGTCATGCTCCAGAAGGAGACTGCAGAGCGGGACCGGGAGAGGGCCGATCCCGCTCGTAGAAGAAGGAGACGGCGCCGGGGTAACAACCGCCCTGGCGCCTAATTCCGATACGCCTGAAAACCCCTGCCGTTGCTATAAGGTGGGGGACCTCTGGGTTCGCGGGTGCGTAGATCGGGGAATCTGCGTGCCCACACCAAGCGACCCAAGAGAAGACGGTAGCACGCATGTGGTCACGCGCTGCCGTGGGACGCTTTGGGGGATCCTTTACAATCCCCCTGGGGGGGTGACCGCTTTACAGTCACCCTCTCCAAGATGTGCCAATAGGCGTGGCACCAGTGGGCGGCTCTAGTGTGATCATACGAGGACCTGGAGCCTCCCTTACGTGCCGAAGATGACCGCTCCAGTGGTTTTAGCCGGTAGGAGTCCGGCACACCCCTTCGCCCTTCCCCGGGGTGAAGGAAGTTCCATGCAGAATTTCCACTGGACATCAATAAAAAAAAAAAAAAATAAGGTATTAACTTACTACCTTTAATAGTATGATCGATTTATTTTTTGTTAATACAAATATCGGTTCCCCTCACGAGGATTTCTTCAGCATTGTCGGCACAGTTTGCAGATATAAACCGCACATTTCTAATCACCGCCCGCCTACCCGGAACGACTACAGTACGCCATACCCACAAATATTTATTGCGTGCGAACCCGCTACCCGCAGTTTAGAAAGCCAATTGCTTAGCCACAGCGCCAACAGCACTGTCGACTACATTCAAGAAAGTATACAAACATTACTTTTAGTAAAAAATCTGCCAGATAGACTATCAAAACACGTGAATTCCGTAGAGCTTCTGAAACCGCGCGCCTTGTCAATGACACACAGAAAAATCGAGCGTCCATAACCAACCGAGGTGTAAAATCTAAATTAATAGAGAATCCATACTCTTTCTTGTTTTTATTATAACCAAGACCAGATTTTTTTTATCTTTGCAATAAACAACTGTTTTCATGCGTAAAATTCATTTCGATTTTCAATATGAATTGACCGAAAAAATGGTATTCTGGTACTCTTAAAGTTCAGTCAGATTTCAGTATAATCTCGATCTAGTCTCTTTTCGATCTCAATTTTGACGTTTATTTAATGAAAATTTAGTACATGTGACAGTTCGAAATGTTAGCAGAATACCGTTTTGATAGTAATGTCTCAGGTTTTCGCGATTATTACACATTATAATCAAACAATTTTAGTCAGGAAAAACAAAAATCTATAATATACGCGATCTAATCCGTTTAAAATTGTTTTATTATAATACCGTTTTGGCTTCGATCAACTTTCGATCCATTTTTGATCTCATTACAGTGTAAGTTCACGTTTGACGTTGTTTATTAGTTTAGGAGAATACCATTTGTGACATTTATGACACTGAGACTAGATCGGAACTATATTTTGAACATTTTTAAATTACGAGAATTGGCCTTCTGTTTACGACGACCTCTCATCATACTGAAAGCCTATACAATGCGAGATCAGTTTATACTGGCTTTGTATAGCTTGATGTGTAGCCGTGTGTACTATATTCTTAATCCGGACAACACACAGAATAATGTGAATCCGGACAACACACAATGTCGCCTAGAAATTCGGCCGTAATCAGTTTTTTTTTAAATCATAATTTTTAATGTTCTGCGATCCTCCTCCATATAAACTTTAACTATACCAAATCTCACACTACTCCATGTGCGCAATGTGCTTAAAAGGGGTACAAAGCTTTTTCTTTACGTTTTAATATATAGATATGAGACTTTATTGACAACTTATCAATTTGTTGAAAGATAAGCTTTTCATATTCATATATTTGTGTAGATGTTTTGTCGTGTGGTTTCGGAGGACGGGCAGCGTCCTTCGAATACACTTATAACTGAACTGCGATCGCCAACCTGTCTGCTAAGCCTGGCGATTATGGCAAAAAAACCCCAATGGGCCCACAGCACAAAACCATACCAATCGTTGTGGAAATCATTGCGGGAGGCTTCTGTCCAGCAGTGGACGTGTTTCGGCTCAAATGATGATGATGATGTAAATGTTTTGAAGTATACTTTTTAACACTTTCACAATTAACAGTTATATGAGACTAGCTATCCGGCTTCGTACGCCTCCCCATACCCATGTGAATACAGCTTATTTGGCATTTATCACAATGTTTTCCCCGAGGTAATATAGGCTTAAACCATGCTAAAGAACCATGCTATCCAACAATGAAAACCACAATCGGATTCATTCAGAGGTTTTGGAGAAGAATACTTCTTTTAAAAATTGCCTTTGTTGTGCCCACAAAGGTCTCAAGATATACGCCCATACACTTGCCCGTGGTATCCTCTAACTACCGGCAAAATGCGTTCCTGTGGCGAGCGAGCAATACCATAAACAAAAAATGCTTGCATTTCAATTTTGATATATTTGGAACAAGTCTGCAATCGGCGAGACGGGCTCTTAGTCTAGAATTCTTTTGAAGTTTTTAGCTCTGTGATGCTTATTATCATATTTAATGTCTCTACTTTTGTATCCACTCACTTTATTGTAACCAATTACTACACGTGAAGATCTGTTATTGGCTGAATGTAACTAGTGTAAAATAACTATTGTAATTGTTAAATGCTGTTGGTCTTTCAACATTAAATAAATAAATAAATAAACTCTCATTTATAAGTAGGAGTGATGCATGGTAAACAATGAAAGTAAATATATTCGGTTAGTGCCACACGTGGTTCGTGCGTGGCACCGTGCGTGTCCTTAACTGTAGAAACTACCCATCGGAAAACGCAGCGTGGGATGACCTCCAACGAGGTGGACAGACGACCTGGTGAGGGTCGCTGGGAGTCGTTGGATGAGATCGGCATGTGACCGCTCGTTGTGGAAAGCTGTGTGGAGGCCTTCGATCACCAGTGGACGTTCTTTGGCTCTTAAGATGTCGTTATGACGAGTCGTTTTTAAATTTAAAAAATATAACAGACTTATTTTTGTCTTCTTATTTTGATATTAATCTGTGCGCGAATAGACCCGATATTATCTTAAACTCATGTATTCAATCCGCGAAAGTTCAAGAATTACTATTACAGACTTGTACTACTAGTATTGACTAGATAGGTTGACTAGTATTACAATAGAATTACGAAAAGAGTTATCTAGAATAGAATAGAAAACTTTTTATTCAACTCACGACATAGTTGACAGCACATAATTAAAAATAAACAAAAATACATTAAAAATAAGTGCGCTGACGAACATGCCCATGCCGAAAAGGTTACCAACTCAGCATGTGCTGGGCGGAACACCCAGCGCTGATTTTCAGCTGGCACCCCGCAGTGACACACGGACGAAGGTAAGTAATAATTAATGATAAGTATACTATACTATAAATAATAAAAAAATTATGTAAATAAATAGGAATATTGATACTTCGTAAACATATATAAATTATAAATTGAGTCGCATCTACTAATAGATGGATTATTTGTTTCCGGTACATGCGATGTGAAGCGGTTATCAGTTATTCTGTATCATTTGTGATTTGACTACTAACGTTTTGTTTGTACTGAGGATAATGTAGGCCAATCTGTGAGACAAATAAACACAAATATGAACAATGATAATTTGCCTTACAATAAGTTTTAAATATTATATTTAAAACCATAATAAATATAATGGACATAAGGAGACATGGAGTCATAACTTAACAAGGTTACTGTATTCAATAATGTTATTATACATTCGTAAGGTACGTGTTAAATTTTTCATTATTGTTGAACAGTAACGAAAAAGCGCATAATTCTTTTATTTATTTATTTATTTGTATTCAACTACTCACTGCACTTACAGTATTCCCAATGCGTGCAGCGAGTTAACACATAAATGTGTACAAATATTTAAAAGGGTCCATATTTGTCAAAAAATATGTCAGTGTCCGGATATTGAGCTATAAGGGCATTAAGTAGTGCTACTACCCGACTTGTAGGGGCGAACTGTGCAGTACGCGTGCGTACTGGAGGTACCGCCAGTAAGCGGCGCGAGCGTAGCCTTGTGTACTGATCTGGTACCGATAAGGAACAGCGCGACAGAGCGGTTGGGTTGTCGATTTTACTATTTAGCAGTTGGTAATAGTGCATCATCAAAGCACATTTACGTCGTAGCTCAAGGGTGTTGATACCTACCATACCTGTTACAAACAAAGACGGATACAAATAAGGGTAGTAGCCGTAGAGTTTTTTATATAAAAAACGTGCGAATTTTCGCTGAACACGCTCCAACATTATACTATACGCCTCTACTACTATTAGCCATAGACTATACACTAATACTGACATAGATGCGCAACTCTGAGACCACAATCATCAAATATGCGACCTTCACTACCAGATGGCGCTACGTTTGCATTTAGTACCGAAACAATCCTGCAGGTGGCGTGCCTCTCCAAACGTACTTTTAATAAAATTTGTTCATTGTATGAAAAAATCACAAGATCGTTTAAATTGCGCCGCAGACCATATATAATATATTGAAAAAAGTTATGCAATTTAAACCGACCTAATAATTTCTCGAAACTACAATAGTTCTACAAAAAATAAACAAGGGAAACAGTTTAATGTTTTTTTTATTTCCCTTTTCATATAATAATCATATGCTTGCCATTTAACCAGCTTGTTGTCTGATAAGTGCTGGAAACTCGGAATTCGTAAAATGAGCGCAGTCGTATAATAATTCAATCCAATATTATAACACGTAAACACGAAATAAAGTTTTTAAACTTTGTAAAAAGTATGAAGGTAGTGATTAAAAACTTTTCTATTTACCAATTTGTGAAGTGTTGCAATTTTAATAATAAAAATGTTATGGTTTGTCGACATAAAATAAAATATAGCGTTTTATTCATTTACACATAAAAAAGAGATTGTAAGTAACAATGTGTTCATATTCATTATTATCATAAATAATTTTATTTTGCCATTTGTTGATTAATGTACTAGATACTACTGCCATCTAGTTATATAATGAATGAAACTAAGATGAAATATGCCGACCGTCGGCAGAAGATGGCTCTAGTTTCTATGCAACGTTTCGTAGCAATCATTTGTATGAGACTTTCACCCCCCTGCTATTAGCCTCGTGCGGATCCCAGACTATAGAGTTATATTCAAGGATGCTGCGAACAAAAGAGAAGTATAATATAATGACAGCGCTCCTATCCTGAAATCGAGCAGATTGTCTCATAATAAAGCCGAGTGACTTATAAGCTCGCCTGCAGACGGATGGATGGATTTTATTTCCATATCTAACACAAATAGGTAGGTCTCACTTTTCCTGATATCGCCTTAGGCTTAATCGAAGTAAACCGAACAAACTCAATGCGTCGTTATGCCTGAATCCGAGCTAAGGTTGTCAGATGGTCGAGATACATCTTGATTCTCCTGACATTTCATACGATGTACAGACTACCGAAAAAATACAAGATCTCACGAGCACGACCAACAGCTCAGGTATCGTAAAGTTTAATGCACAATATATGTATATAAGTAAAATGCGTTAAATATTAAAGTACTCAGTGAAAACAAGTGTGGCAATGTAAAAATTAAGTTAATTGAAGGACTTCTTTACGTAGATAGGGTACCAGTATAATTGATCTCAAATTTGTTAATTTAAAATGTTTAGTTTCTTGAAGTAAGATAATATAAAAATAAAAAGTACATTTTGATTCATAAAATTAATTTCATTAGACAATAGGTAACAGTCAAATGTGTCGTCCGTGTGGTGTCCGGATTAAGAATATAGCACCACTCCATTTCCTCCCGTGGATGTCGTAAAAGGCGACTAAGGGAATCTAAACCAGAGGGATGGGCAGCAGCGTCCCTTCTGTGAAGCGGTAGCCATACTGCGCTCACCAACCCGCCTGCCAAGCGTGGTGAGTATTGGTAAATACCCCCCAAAATGATGACACAGTTGTGGAATCTATGGGGAGGCCTTTATTCTGCAGTGGACCTATAAATGACCGATACGATATGATGAACAGTGAAATATTATGAGCACCAATACGCCCGCAAACTTAGTGATTATTCCAATGTCCGCGACCTATAATTTTATGGTTTTTATGAGGCGCATTTTCAGCAGTTCAGCAGTAGACGTTTATAGTAGGCCTTTATTCTGCAGTGGACCTATAAATGACCGATACGATATGATGAACAGTGAAATATTATGAGCACCAATACGCCCGCAAACTTAGTGATTATTCCAATGTCCGCGACCTATAATTTTATGGTTTTTATGAGGCGCATTTTCAGCAGTTCAGCAGTAGACGTTTATAGGCTAATAATCTCAAACATTCACAATGAGAGCAAAACAAAACTTACTATTACTATTTATTTATAACTTACTATTTATGGGTCGAAGGAATTTCTCCGAGGTCATTAGCATTAACAAATTGAACTGCCCACGTTATGGAGAGTGTAGGAGCGCGCCCAGTAATCTTAGCCTTTGTTTTTGTGGTACCCAATGGAAATGTATCATGAACTTCCTCCGCCCTGAGCAGGGCGAAGGGGCATGCCGAAGCGGCTTAAACCACTAGAGCGGTCACCTTCGGCACTCCAGGTAAGATCGCACTAGAGCTGCCCATTGGTGCCACGCCCATGGGCACATCTCGGAGGGGATGACTGTAGCTCTCTAGCGGAGAGAAGGCGATTGTAAAAAGACCCCCGAACAGTTATCTTAGCCTAGGCTCTCAGGATCGGGAGAGGGCCGATGCAGCTCGGAGGAGGAGGACACGGACCCGGGGTAACAACCGCCGCGGTGCCCGTGTCCAACACGCCTGAGCCCCCTGTCGTCTTTATATGGCAGGGGGCCTCGGGAAACCTGCGTGCTCATACCGAGCGACCCCCGGGAAGACAGCGGTGTGCATGTGGTCACGTACCGCTGTGTGCGCAGCACAGTGCATAGTGAGGCTTCGGGGGAATCTTACAATCCCCTCGAGAGATGCCAGTGGGGGTGGCCCCTATACAGTCGCCTTCACTCCGCTAGAGGAGATGATCGCTTTACAGTCATCCCCCCGAGATGGCTAAAGGCGTGGCACCAATGGGTGGCTCTAGATGGAGATCTTTCGAGTTCCTGGAGCCTCCCTTTGGTGCCGACGATGATCCGATGTTTTAGCCGGTAGGAGTCTGGCATGCCCCCTCGCCCTTTTCTAGGGCGAAGAAAGTACATGAAGTATTTCCACCGGATCAATAAAATTAATTTAAAAAAGGCACTCAAAACAAATATTCCGCTAAAGTGCGCCCGCCGTGAGCATGCGTTCCTGACACCCGTCAGTTGGATTGTATTATTTTATATTAAAGATTTAGCGCTAATCTGTTTTTAGTTTATTGTAGGTTAACGTTATATTAAAATTCATATTAAAACTCTCGGCGGCCGCAATGTAGTTTATCCATACAAATAAATAAAATTGAAGTGTCTGTTTGTAATGTCAAAACAGCTTTTTACTAAATGCATATAAAAGTATATACGGTACATATAACAACAAAAAAACCGTTTTTATTTTTTGTGTCTTTCTGTCTGTCTGTTTGTTCCGGGTAATCTCCGAAACGGCTGGACCAATTTTGACGGGACTTTCACTGGCAGATAGCTGATGTTATAAGGAATAACTTAGGCTACTTTTATTTTAGAAAAATAATTAGGGTTCCGCGCAGAAAAACCCCTTGAAATCTACTATGTATATATATATATTCTTTGTCAAGTGTCTATGTTGAAGTACTCTAAATTTCTTATAAATTAAACTCGAGTGAAACCGCGTGTCCCGGCTAGTAAACAATATGTGTGATTAGGGTTGCCAGATCTGCATACTGAAATAACTAGACAACATTAGAAGATGTAGGGATTTAGGGGTTGTTGTTTATCATAGATCTTTGGTCCCCTTCTACGACACCCGCGTAAAGAGAAGCAGTGGTATTTACTTTGTCGGGAAGACGGCTAATAAAGAGATAGGTAAGCACATCATGTTTATTTGGAGATGTGTTTTTTAACGATACCCGCTATAAGTTTCCACCGGTGCCGTGGTTGCAGATACATCTATCAAATGTAAACTAACATCACTTTTCCTTTGCCAGAATCTTCTATTGGTTTAATTCAGATTTGTACGCGCGAAAAAAGATATCTGAATTCATACATACTTAAAATGTATCTACGAGTACAACAATGTGTTGTATCATATTATCTCGAATGTCAGTTATCTTTTGATCGTCATCGTGGTAATCTATAGATGCACTACTTTGCGATAGCTTGCGTTTTACACCTTCATTTGTCGAAATAATTTTCATATTTTATGTTCCCTTTAAGTTAGGATACACCTATAGTGTTAAAAGTCCGTGTTTTAGTACTCTAATATGTGTTTTTTGTTTTTATTGGTGTCCAGTGGAATATCTAAATCAGTGACCACATGCGCACCACCGTATTTTCGTGGGTCTTTGGTGTGGGCGCGCAGATTCCCAAATCTACGCACCCTCGAACCCAGAGGCCCCCCGCCTTATAGCGACGGCAGGAGGTTTCAGACGTATGGGAATTAGGAGCCAGGGCGATTGCTACTCAGGCGCCGTCTCCTCCTTTTTCGAGCAGGATCGCCCCTCTCCCGATCCCGCTCTGCGACTCTAATATGTACCTAGACTAGAGTATCAAAACAAAATTTATTCGTGAGAGTAATTTACTTATCCACATAATTTAATTGAGTTTAATACTCGCTCAACAACTTACTTTGCGTGGAGTCACGCGTGGAGACCCGCTAGCAGTAGTTGTGAACGCAAATATGGATGGCTCGATTTCTTCATTTCAAAATATTTGACCAGTCTCAAGATTACGTTAGTTTAACGGAATAAGGAATAGACGAGGGCCAATCAAAGGTACAATGGTACCTTCTCAATTTATTTTAAAAGCGAAAGGCTTAAGCCTTTATCTGGAACACACCAAAACATACATATAATACCGTTAAACCCGTCTAAGCAATTTGCGTCTAATGATATGCTTTTGTTAGTAGAAATTAAGGTCCGTATTGCAGAACAAAATCAAATCTTAAGTTAGCAATCAAGTCTAGATTGCGATAAAAAAAATGGACTATCTAATACCTAGATTCAGGATTTATGTTCAATTAATGCAATTCCGACTGAAGTGGTTGAGTTTTTTTTTTGTTCTGTAATACGGGCCTAAGTGAGTATCCATCAACTTGCCACGTATTTTGTTCACATGGCGACCGTTAGTATTAATTAATATAACGGTGGCCATATGACAGATAAATTTAATAATTTAAACTGCAACGTGCCAGTCATTTTACAATAATATTATTAGTATTTTACAATTTATGTAATTAAATCAATTTATAAATAAAATAATTATTACCATCTTACCATACTGCATTATAAATAATTATTCGCGTTGTCAAATCTGAATTACTATAGTAATAACTTAAGAATAAGAATAATAATCCGAGACTGCATTTCATAGTGCAGCCATGGAGAATCCCCGGTTAGTGTCCCATTACATTTTAGATTAAAATTCTCTAAAGGGCCTCTGCGTGTTGGACCCATGTCCCCGCGTAAGCCTATCAAAAGACCGGGTTCCCCCTTACAGGGGATATAAACCCTTGTAATAGAGATACATAAGAATAATAAATAAATAACAAAATGTTATATCCATAGATCGTATCGTTATCGTTACTGAACTGTCGTTTGTGGTATTAGCGGTCCTTTGGCACTACGATCTGAGGATCGTTTTTTTTTAATTATTAGCTCTCAACTGGATTTTTACATTTAGTTTTTAAGATTCTCGTGAAGTGATTGTGTACTCTTATGACAATGCTGACATATAGCCAAACCACGTCTAATACGAGTATCACAGTAAATAACAGAATGCTAATCCATTACGAAAAATATACAAAGTAAACACTGCATCGAAGATTATAAGCTGTCAAACAACAAAAGACTGGAGCTGGGTGTAATGTACGCGCACGAAATCCATCGCTTTACTAATCAAACAAGCGACGTTTTTGCAAATAAATTATGTTATCAAAGACACCCAATCAGATCTACTTAAATAAAAAAAAACAATTAACTCCTGGTTGTTGTTTCACTCACGCATAGCGCTGTACAATTTCATTGGTCCAACTACGAACGATGAGCGAATTCAAAAGCTATTGACCTATAAATAGTCCAGCGTCAGCCGGAGAAAGAATTGTTTACTATACCATCTCTGTTCACGCCTGAAGTTTTGACTAAACTATACGTACACAAACTATTTTATTTTTAAAGGGCTAGTTACGTAAGCGATGCCCTTTATCGATAAAATAACGAGGACATTTTTTCAGGGCCTAACAAAGTTATTAATCTATCTTAATTGTAAAATACATAAGTATATTTTAAAAATAACTTATTATGTATACTTGAAGTTATATATTGTGAAGATTATCGTTATGGAACTAAACGCAACAAAACAGTCAGAAGCACACATAAGGACAGGAATACGCGCCCTTAGATACAATAATGACCGACTTTATTAATCATAATCACACCACAAGGATCAGTTACACGATACGCTAAATATCTGTTACATTATAATGAAACATGTGGTTAACAGTCACCTTCATTCTTGTTCAATGTAAGTATGTACCTAATTGAGTTTGCGTATGTATTGGGTTTCTTTAAATCCTTAACGGAATCTTAAATGAGATTACTTACAAGATATTTAAATACTTACTCAGGCTCATAAAGTATTGTTTTGCCGTAGGTAATAACAGCATGTAATAAGTTTATTCGGCGTAGTTTTAAGCACTTTCATTATTGTATACCATATTCTAGTACCGCTTCTATGTGTCTCTTTCTACTTTTGTCAAATATTTGTAAGAACTTGTTTTTTTTTTTAAACGTTGTCCCACATTAGGATTTCTCCTGTGTCGTGGATGCGTTTACAGACATGAAACTCCACATACAATACACCCAGACCCGGAACAACTACCTGCAGATCATACAAATATTTGTTCCGTGCGGGAATCGAACCCACGACCCGGAGCGCGGCAGCCGACTGTATCAGCCACTGCACCAACGGTGCCGTCAGAATAAGAACTGTCACCACACGGTGTTCATTTAATTTTATTTTTATCTTTAAGATTTAAAATTTTCGATTATCCAAACAAAATAAAACGTGAAGGGCAGTGACAAAAAAATTATAAATTCATGCATCAAAACTATCGATATGTTTTTATCGACAAAGTTTCTATAACTCTTTACTAATCTCAGTGGAAATTAATAACAAATCCTGAAGGGTTACAAGTGCAATCTTAGGTACGGTGAAAACAGAACAAAATAAACCTTAAGACACTACAAATAAAGAAGGCAACATGTTTTAAATTACTTCCGTGGAAGTTCCAACAAACCAATGAAATTACTGTGGCACAGACTTATATAGGTAATATTAACCAGATATTGGAAGAAAATAAATTAGGCTCGTAAATAAGAAGCTTTTGAATGATCTTAATATTATACTGAGACTTTTAATTATGAATTGCCTTAGTGTCATGGGTCAAGGCTTCAATCTACTCAGACTATAATAATATATTAGGTTAATAAGGTAGGCTGGACTCTCGATGTCTCCTGTGCCCAGGTCCAACACGCCTAAGCCCCCCGCCGGGAGCCTGCGGAAAGACAGCGGTGCACACTTGATCACGTGCCGCCGCGTACAGCGAGCCTTCGGGGGATCCCTTACAATCCCCCCGAAAATTGCATTTTCACAGTCGCCTGCCCTCCGCTAGATAGGGTGACCGCCTTATTGTCATCTCCTCCGAGAAGTGCTTATAGGCGTGGCACCAACGAGTAGCTCAAATGAGATCATAAGTGGACCTGGAGCTTCCCTTCCGTGCCGAAGTCGCTCGGGGAATTTTAGGAGTCATGCATGCCTCTCCGTCCTTCCCTGGGACGGAGGAAGTAAAAGATGTATAACCACCAGGAAATAAAAAAATAAAAAGTGAAAGATGCATTCTTATCAAAGGCTAAGCATCCTCGAGACACTACTAATATTCAGGGAGAACTAGAATTGACTGTTCAAAGTCAGGGGACTGCACGCATGCATGCATCTTTCACTAAACCACAGATAATATAATACTATACACTAAACTTAGTGTTGAAATCAAGAGTAGAACTGACAGAAATTTTACCTTCATGCTTAGCCTTATTTTAAACAACTGCACTATTTCAATTCTACTTACCGTATGTAGATTGTAATTGGCATGGCATCCTGAAATATAGGCCGTATATAGCTTAGTATATGTAGGTTTACTTTCCCCATAGTATGCTAATCTGTGCTATCTTATATTTTGATACTTTATCTACAATAATTGCTATTTTTTGTGTCTCTGTTTACTTTTAAGTATAATCCTCTGTAAGGAGGAACCCGGTCTCTTAAAGGTTTACACAGGGACGTGGGTCGAACCACACGCAGAGGCCTTGAGACACGCAGAGGTTTTGAGAATTTCAATCTTAAATGACTTAAGTCACTAGCCGGGGACTCTCCATGGCTGCACTATAGAAATACAGTCACGAGTCCCCGGTGGTGTTGGACTATTATGAGACGGAAGCTACAATGATATGGTTATTGCAACGGAAGTTACATGGATTGAAAACGTATTAACTTCATAACGCAGTGCCACCCAGTTGATTCCGATGTTGCACAAGAGTGCCTCCCTAATGCAACTCTAGGGCAAGGTGTTGAAGGCGTTAACGATGTTGAGAGACACCACCACCACCATCTCGCCCTCTGACACTACTTCCTCCACCAGAGCCGTCACATGCATGATCGCAGCGACGGTGGAGCGCCCTCGGCGGAAACCAAACTGGTTTTCCGCCAGATCCAGCTCCACTACGTTCAGGTCCGGCCGAGGTGGTCTGTTATTATTCTCTCGAAGAGCTTGCCCACCTTGAGGCACATCGTAGTTGAACGCTTAACGTATTGGTGACTATTGTGTAAATATGTATAGTTAAGTAAACTCTATATTAAATTATAGATGATGTGTATTTACAAATGTATATAAATGTAAATAATAACGCTACATTGATCATAAAAAATATACGTGACGTGAAGTGGTCGTGAGGTTCCGTGTGTTGTCCGGAATATGAATGTAGCACCACTACATACTCCATCTTCTCCCGTGGATGTCGTAAAAGGTGATTAGGGGACTTCCTACCAGAAGAAAGGACAGCAGTGTTCCTGCTGTGGACCAGTAACCAAACAACGCTAACCAATCCACAATTATTTGATTTATTGTAGCCCAGGGAAACAAATACATCATCTACTTTCTCCGCCCCAGGTCCCTTCCGAGGGGCATGCCGGACTCCTACCGGCACCTAAAGGAACTCCAGGAACGTAAAAATCTTCATCTGGAGCCGCCCATTGGTGCCTCGCTTTTAGGCACACCTTTGAGGGATTCCCTGCAAAGCATACGTTAGCAGCGTTAGAGGGGGAGCTCTAAAAGCCCCGTTGTACACTGTGCAGCGCACTCGGCGGCACGAGACCACGTGCACGCTACCATCTTCACGGGGTCACTGATTTATGAGCACGCTTATTCCCCTATCAGCGCTGCCGCGACCCTCGCTTCCCACCATTTATTTATGCTTTTATGCACGATGATGGTACACAAGGCGGACTCAATGCCATATGGCATTCTATACCAGTCAACCTTTGGGTTAAAAATAAATGCATCAAAAAGAGGTACAAAAAAAACATATATTACAAAATAAATATAATAAGATCAATGATATTTATATATAATATCATTGAATAAGGTATACATACATAAAAATCTACATACTATAGATACGGTCAAATACATAGGTTTAAAATATACTACATATAATACGTACTATTTATCATTTTAACCATGCCCGTATTCCCGAACTTTACGTTTGAAAGAAAATTTACTTGGCGCTTTCTTTATATCAAGGAGAACCTCGTTCCATATTTTGATTGTTGAGACAGCAAAGGATTTAGAAATAAAACCTGTATGGTGGAAAGGAAACTGAAGAATCATATTCTTGGCAGCACGCAGGTTACGGCTATGAGAGTTACCCAACACTTTGAGATAATCAGGAGCACAAGGATCGTTAATAATGGAGAACAGGAAACAAAGAGATCTCAGTGATCTTCTCTGACGGATAGGTAGTCATTTAAGCTGGGAAAGGTATAAAGAGATGTGGTCATACTTCCGAAGTCCAAACATTAAGCGAATGCAGTTATTAAGAAGTTGATCCAATTTGTTGAGGAGGTCTTGGGATAAATCCGAGTAACAAACATCCGCATAATCAATTACATGAAGCAAGGTCCAGTCCCATGTAGACTGGACCAGAAGGGTTAGATGGTGGAAAATGCTTAAATCTATAGAGCGCCCGCAGTATGGCTGTGACATTACGGCTAACCTGACAGACTTAGCGACGGGCATGGACATGGGCGCCGAGGTGGTTGTTATCGTGGTAAAGTGTCCTCCTTCTCCGTCCTTCTGGAGCATGACGCTTGCACTGAAGGAGACCACTGCACACCAATAAACCAACCCACCTGCCAAGCGTGGTGAGTACTGGCAAGTTCCTCCCAAAAGGAAGACACAATTATGGAAATCTATGGAGGCCTTTGTTCAGCAGTGGACGTCCTTTCGCTGATATGATGATGATGATAGTGGAGGCCTTTGTTCCGCAGTGGACGTCGTTTGGATGATATGTTGACGTGCCGTGAGCTACATCCCACTAATATTATAAATTCAAAAGTTTTCATGGATGTATGTGTGAATGTTTGTTACTCTTTCACGCTCAAGCGGCTTGACCGATTTGGATGAAAATCACTATGTAGATAGCTTATACCCCGGATTAACACATAGGCTATCCCGATCTACGTGAAACCGGGGGGCGCAGCTAGTAAGTTTATATTTCGAAATGAGATTTTCTTATAGTTAATATCAGCGAAACTCATTGCAACATCAACGGGTGGTCTCGCTGAATAAATAAACCGCTCTATTACTGTTCGTGGGTGTCGTTATGGCTTCTATGGGATTACAAACATTTATGAGGTTATAAGAAAGATGAACTGCTTCCACTGTAAAGCCCTCCATACATAGTTGCACATGTCATCATTAAACTTTGCCTGTCGCAGTCAATTTCTGGACACAGACCTCTCCCAAGTTCCTTGGTGATACTCATACGTGAATTCTAAGGTCATCAAAAACCTAGGACATACAATGCCAATGCATTCCACAAAATTTATTCATAAATACTTTACGGTTCAAGCCGTTCGTTTGTGGAATATATCACCGATTCCGTGCTCTGTCTGTCTGCCAGTGTTCAAAGGACTAGTGTAACTGACAAAGTAACAGTAGTGTAACAGACATGTAATGTCGCTGAAATGATTAAATAAGGTTACTTTTGTTTTGCCTACATTCTGGTATATTTTAATTACTACTGAATTATCAGTTGGCAATCAATTTAATCTATTTAAATCGATATGCATAAAATGTAATTTCATCATCATCATCATCATATCAGCCACAGGTTGTCCACTGCTGAACAAAGGCCTCCCCCTTAGATCTCCACAACGAGCGGTCACATGCCGCTCTCATCCAACGACTCCCAGCGACCTTCACCAGGTCGTCTGTCCACCTCGTTGGAGGTCGTCCCACGCTGCGTTTTCCGGTGCGCGGTCTCCATTCGAGAACCTTTTTGCCCCAACGGCCATCAGTTCTACGAGCAATGTGCCCTGCCCATTGCCACTTCAGCTTACTAATCCTTGCAGCTATGTCGATAACTTTAGTTCTTCTACGGATCTCCTCATTTCTGATTCGATCTCGTAGAGAAATATCAAGCATAGCTCTCTCCATAGCTCGCTGAGTGACCTTGAGCTTTCTTATGAGGCCCATTGTGAGTGACCACGTCTCTGTTCCATATGTCATCACTGGTAACACACACTGGTTAAAGTTGTAATTTATATATGAATAAATGTATATCCTTCAATATTTATTTATTCAGTATATTTGAGTTTTGGTAGCAATTCGGCCAGAAATAAAATATGGCCGCCCATTGTACTATAGAGTACAATGGGCGGCCCTATTTTTATTTTAAAAAGTGTCTATGCACAATAGGCACTACTGTTCTTTTTTGTTCCTTTTATTAACTAGAGTACAATAAAGAGTATAAGAAATACTAAAAAACGTGTGTAATGTGTAGCCATGTGCAGTTATGTGTGGCGGGCTTAATACTATAGTGCATGGGATAACTATGAAGAAATTGTTTTTATAGGATTGGTTTTATGTGGGCCATGCTGGAAATAAGCGATGGGGTGGAAGTCTCAGTAGAGTTGATGGTGTGTATGCTACGTTTATTTTATGTTATAACTAACGTTATCATGGGGGAGGTCTTTGCCCAGTCTCCGATATTCAAGATTATTACCATTGCTTAGATAATTAAGTTATTTGTACCCAAAGTAAGTCACCCTTCATCCGTGGTTTTACAAAGCACTTACTTCAGAAAACTAGCTGCTTTGGCATCCAGGAATCCAACAGTTGTATAGTTTGCATAATTAAACAGAGACAAACATCGAAACATACGATGTTTCACATTTATAACATTATTATATACTTACTAAGATAGAAAATATTCTACACAAGTGCTTCCATATTAAAATACAGTTCTGCTGTAGTAAAAGTACACCAGGACTTTTATCGTTAATCGTAACTTACCTAGTCCTGACAGCGATTTTATCGGTAATTCTCTATAATCATAGAACCCTGCTAAACACTTTCACGGTCATTATATTTTTTGTGGTACAGGTGCTTTTATATTTTATTTGTGATAGAAACAGAAACGCCGCTCACCATTTTATAGCGCATAAAATCTCGCACTGAGTACGAGTGACCATGTTAGTGGAATTAAAGCAGTTTACAGCCTACGCATAATAACGCGAGTTAAATTGTAAATATGATTGGACATCGTGGTGCAGTCTTTTGCTCCGATGAGCCTCAAGAAACAGTGTGACACTAACCTTCTCCTTTGACCGGACTTGTAAAAGATAGCCGTCACTAAATATCTATATTATTCAAGTGGAGTAAGTATGCGAATGTAGTAATAAAATCGCTCGGTGCCTATAAGGAAAAATATCTCAATAATATAGAATAGGTATATTGATCTAGAGATGACTAAAGTCTACCAATTTTATAGCAAATATTGGTTTAAAGCTGCATATAATGTCCATATAATAAAATAACTCTGTGAGTACGTATTATTTGTTACCTAAAAAGCCGACGCAAAATATATCTGCAAGTAGGTTGTTTTTGAATTTTGAGATACGTGAAGTTGAACATACCATAGGTACTTTATATTTTCTCACCATTTTTTTACTATAAAAAGGATGAACGAATGGTGACAGCCCCATATCCCCCGAGCCTTACATACTTGCACCGGCCCATGCCGAGTCTTAACTATGACCTAAAAATATTTAAATTATACCGATTCAGCTGACCCTATAGTTTTTTAACCCCCAGCAAGGCCCTAAGCCGAGGTTCGAGACTTGCAAGTAGCAGGCTCTACACATGTACCCACAGCTGCAGTTGCTTAGTTTGTAAAATTAATAGAACATTCAAGCCTGGCTGGAGGCCGCTTTTGGCTTTGCCAGATTCGCCTAGTTAAGTAGGTCCCCACCCCATTTATACAAAGTACGTAATCAAAGGTTAATATTTAACAATTTTAAATAATACAACATAAGTTATACAGAGAAAAAATAAATAAAAGAGGTAATGTGTGCTGCGTGTACATATACGTTTAAGCGTAATGAGAGTTTATTTGAATGTATGTGTATTGTAGGAGCGTTTGTGTATAGAATGTGTGTATGGTGTGTGTGCTGTGTGTGCTGTGTGTATTCGTGTGTATGTGAAAAACAAAGTCAGCATCTATATAAGTAGATTTTCAGTAGTTATATAATCATGTTTATGTAACCAATCTCTGACAACCAACTCACATTTAAATTTTGGAATAGAGTGCGTGGACAAAATTCTGTTTACTTTATTATAGAGATTATAACTCTGGTAGCAAAAAAGGTGATGGGAGAAGCTTGTATTTATGCAGGTTTTGTACAAACTCTGTCTTTTCTACATTTTTTGGTAACGTTATGTAGCTCATATACCAGCTGAGAATGTTGTTTGATGACAGTATTCAAAACAAAAAGCTGGCGAACAGTCAACACATCCTACTTTTGATATACGTCGAACGTGGGATGGAAAAAAGGTAGAAAGAGACCCACCTTAAGGAGGGCTCGCTGCGCTCTTTCGAGTTTTAAAAAGTGTGTTTTAGGAGTGCCTCCCCAAGAGGTAATGCAGTATATGACAGTTCCCTGTCTGCAACATGACGTAAGCATATCAATGTGAGCATGGAAGCTTAACTTATTGTCAATCACAAGGCCTAGATATTTTACTGTGGTTGTGCTTAAGAGCCTGGGACATAAACAGCTGGAGGCATGAGGGTTAGTGCAAGACTGGGCTATCTCATTACGTGATGAGAGAACAGTATCCGTATTCTTTAAGGAGAAGGTAACGTATTTGGTTTTGTCTAGATTTAAGGTCCAAAAAGTTTTCACGTAACCATTCAGTAACAGTATTTAAGCCTCTCTGAGCACTCAAAAACACTTCGTCCCAAGTATCTCCACTAAAGAGCGGAGCAGTGTCATCAGTAAAAGTGACTATTTTGCCCTTAGTCAGTTCTAGTAGACATAAATCATTTATATACGAAAAGAACAAGGTGGGACCCAAAATACTGCCTTGTGGAACTCCAAATTGTACATCTACTGCATCACTGATCAAGTGTTTAATTTTAACACACTGGAACCTATTTTTTAAATAATCCTTAAATAGTCTCAGCTGGTTGCCCCAAATGCCGAGAATCCAGAGTTTGTTCACCATGAGTTGGACAGAAACTGTGTCAAATGCTTTGGCCAGATCTAGGAATATTGCTATAGTTTTCTTCTTTCTATCCATATTAGATACAATATGGTCCGTCAACACATGAACCGCATCCATAGTAGATTTTTTTTATCTAAAACTATACTGTGCATGGGACAACAGATCCCTACCTTCCAAATAGTTGACTAATCTTTTGATTATAATGCGCTCCAAATTTTTCGGTACAGTAGGAAGAATAGATATAGGTCTATAATTGTTGACACAGTCTCTGTCACCACTCTTATACAGAATCGCAGGTTCCAGAGTGATCAAAGGCGGCTGTTCAGATCTTGGGAGCGACTTGGCCAGGGTGTGAGTGACTTGCGTCACCCGGATGATGTTACCATTCTAATTGTAGCGCAGCATCTGGTCGATGCCCGTCATTCACATTGAGGGCGACTGGTTGCGGGATGTCGAGCGAGCATGTGAACTTATACAAGAGATGGGAGAAATTATAATTTTTCCCTAAGACGTGGCCAGTGCAGCCCGTCCGACGCCGAATTGGAAATCCCCCGGGCCGGAGCGACTGCACAAGGCCACAACTATTGGATGGTAGATCACATGCACGCCTGGCATCCCATTTCAGTCAGCCTTAGTGGCTGGGTCGCTCCACAAATCAGGTAGTGCAGTGGAGCCAAAAAACTATAGACCGATCACATATTTACCGACGGTCTATAAACTTCTTACATCCATTTAAAGAGAAAAAATGACTGCGCATAGTGACAAGAACGGCATTATGTCTACCTCTCAAAATGGATGTAGGAATGGGTCCCATGGCACTAAGGAGCTGCTCCTCATTAACATGACCATTAGGACGAACCTGTTGGTCGTCGCTCCCGAAAGAATCTGTCTACATGTTGGATAGATTATAAGCAGGCCTATGACTCGGTGCTGCATACATAGCTCATGAGAGTGCTGGAGTTATAGAGTATAAAATAAATACAACTTTACGCACTTTCTTGTTGTCACGAATGGGGCAATGGAGGACGGTACTTCGCTATCCAGGATGTTGACGGATTCAGGGGAACGGTGAAACGATAACGATTGACCGAGGAATATTCCAGGGCGAAAGTCTGAGGTTTTGTTTGACCTTGAATCCTCTCAGCACATTGGCGGAGGGATCAGAGCTTGGCTTCTCATTGCGAAGAGGTAGTCAGATTATACCTCACCTGCTTTACATGGAAGACTTGAAACTGTTTACTCATAGAAAATTGCAACTAGTATAATTATTGAAAGTAACTGCAACTTTTAGTAATTCTATTAGGATGGAATTTGGTATGGATAAATGTGCGATCATGCATGTAAACCGAAGGGAGATTATGGAATCTGAGGGAATTCAACTCTCGGATTCCATTAACCTTAGATCACTCTCGGCACAGAGTCATACAAATACTTGGGTATGTCGGAGGGATTGGGTACTCACGAGACCGACATGAAGCAATCGTTAAAGGATTGTTTCTTTGGCCGCCTGAAGAAAGTACTTCAGTCTTTGTCAGGTAGCAGTAAAGTGCGCGCCTTTAACGGTCATGCCAGTTTTGATGTAATCCTATGGCATACTCGAGTGGACTCAGGCAGAATTTGATGCCCTAGACAGAAAAGTTCGAACACTGTTGACTGCAAATCGGACGCATCACCCTCGATCTTCACTAATGAGGCTGTACATCCCACGGAAGTGTAGAGGTCGAGGGTTTTTAAATGCTAAGACTCTCCACAACCGCGAGGTGTGCAGTCTCAGGGAGTATTTCCTCCATGCCGGGGGGATGCACTGAGATCTCGGCACAGTGGACAAGGGACGCAGGGTTAGCTTGGTTTGGCTAAAGAGAACTGGCGCAAACCTGGCATACTTAGTACCAACGACCGCAGAGTGGTATAGCAGAGCAAAGAACTACATGGATGCTATTATCAGGTTCTTCATGGCCCTAATGTGGACATGCTAGCGTCCGTACCCTGGCTACGCTTCGGTGACCTTTTCGAGGAAACCGAAGGTTTTGCTTGTGCAATTATGGCCGAAGTTATCATGACGAACAACTACCGGAAATATATTGTTAAGGACGGTAGTCGACATCTGTCGGGCATGCTGCTGCCCAGGAGAATCCTTTCGACATATTAGTTTCTGGTTGTTCTCGTCTTACCGGTCGACCAATAAAAAAAGGTCAGGCCTATAACAGGAGTAAACATATCTTTCCGTTTTCAACTACTGATATCGTCTGAAGTCGTTATCAATACATTCATCATTCATTCATTCCTCACGAATTCAATGTATTACTTTATGTCACGATTGGACAATGAATCATCCTAAATTCCTATTTATCAACAGCGATACGCCAGGCTTACCAATGTAAATGCACGATCACTGCGCTCCTTTACACGCAGTTTAGAAGAAGCTACGACCTACGTTCATCAGTATTGCATTATTAAAACATTATGACTATGAATCTATCTAAATGCTTTGTACTTTGTAGTACGTACATTAAAATATTTTATTTGTTTGTTATTATAGCAAAATAAGCTGGCTGAATATACGAAAGTTAAAAAAAAAAATTGTTTGAATTGTTTGTAGTATGGAGATAAATGGCCAACAACTAAGACCAGAGGAAGACATATAATTCAGGACGGACATTCGCCATATCAATTTAACAAAATATAATATTATTTTGTCATGCGTGAAATGGACTGCTTAGTATTTTCTCACCATTTTTCTTTACATTTTGACAGATGATAAAGTGGTCGCCGTCCTCTCTAGCTAGGGTACGATAATATCCGTCCGTCTTAAACCACTCCTATCGTCAAAAAATCAAAAGTTAGCATTTGGTAAAAGTGTCTTACAAGCAATGTAGTTTTGTGTTCTAGAAACATTACAGTGATATGGCTTAGTTGTTACCAGACAAACAATTATCAACTTATCAAGCAAAATGAGTGGGCGATCGAGCCGTGGTGTGTTTGGGAAACTGTTCTCGAAAAAGCAGCCCAGAGAGAGAGAAGAGCGAGCGACTGATATTGGTATGCCAACAGATGTTAAACAACATATACACGTTAGTAAGAACTCGGAAACGGGCATGCTAGAAGGATTACCAACATCTTGGTTGAGATTGCTGAACACACAGATTACACCCGCCGAACAAAATGAGAACCCTGACGCAGCCATCCACGCCGTGAAGTTCCACATGTACACAATCAAAAAGGAGAAGGCTCCTGATGAACCTTTCAAACCCTTTCTAACAGATGAGGCAATAACTGAGGAAAATAAGGAAATAGAGAAGCTGTTAGACCACAAGAATGCGCACCAGAGCCAGGACTCGGACCTTTCGATCGGTCAGAGTAGTGAGGAGGAGGTCAATACTAATGACATATACTCTCAGAGACAAACAATGCCTGCTGCACCAATAAAACATGGCATGAAGAAGAAAGATGCTGTGATGGACTTGACAGCTGTTGTAGATGACTTAAGTCTTATTGGTAATGATCCTGAGGAGAGCCCAATACTGAGGAAGAAAGAGCTGCGATATGCAACACTCAATGATGAAGAAATATATGATGAGCTAAAGAAGATATGTAATAAAGACAATCCATATGTGAGGTTTGAGAGGATCAAGCAGCTTGGTGCTGGTGCTTCAGGTAAACAAATTTGTATTTCATTATTACAACTAACCAAATTATATATGCCTAACTCTAACAATTGTCAAAATCATTTCTTTAGAAATAATCCAGAAATCCGGGATTAAGAATATAGCACCACTCTATCTCCTCCCATGCATGTAGTAAAAGGCGAATAAGGAATTCTAAAACCATAGGGATGGGCAGCAGCATCTCTTCAATAGAACAGCAGCCATTCCGCTCTCACCAACCTGTCTCCAGAGCATGGTGAAGAATAGCAAATTCCAAAATGATTGACACTATTGTGGAAATGGCTGTAATGATGATGATGATTATAAAAGTACAATTTTGTGTCAGTGATAATCCTAACAACGTATTTAATGATACATTTTCTATTGTAATTATGGTACTGCTACAGAAGAAGCTAAAACTCTATACTACCAATATTGTAAGAGGAAATCTGTTTGACCAGTGTTTGTTGACAATGCAGTTGTTATTTACATTTTCATGTGTGCACTTTAACAGGTGTTCTGGCTCCTGTGATTTATATTTATAGTACAGCATGGTTAGCACAGTGGTTAAACTTTCGGTTTACTATGCTATGGGTCACAATACAGGATAAATCCTAGTGTAAGCATAGTAAAACAATACATATGTAAAACCTCCAGACTATTGGAACATCTTATCTTCCTTGGTCATGTACTACGCTGCTTTTATCAATCAACCAGTCAAAAGGGTATAATAGTATATGTACTCAATGAGTTAATATATGTTAAAGAAATAGTATTGATTGATTTGTAAATCAATTGGTTAACAATAAGCTGTGATTCTGAACAAAGTTTGAAATAACATTTTAACAACTACAAATCCACTACTACCATGTGAACAATAAAGTTGTAACAGAATTTATTGTAAGAATTACAGTAACATTAAATTAAGTCTGATAATAGTAAAGAGCCAGGATGGACGTTGGACAGAATAATATTTTTTTTTCCATGTAAGTGGGTAGCAAATAAGCAGGTGGCATGCACATTTAGTTTAAAGGAATCTGCATACATATACATAATATGCAAATTCTGCCCTAAGTAACCAACTTTCTAAAATCATTTATATTGTTTACTAAGAAAAAAACACATGTGTCAAGCTGATAACCTGGAAACAAACACTGATGAAAAATATCAAAATTGTTGAAAAATATTGAACTTGAGGTTTGTGTTGTTCAAATATCAAAAATCCATATTCAGCATAATTATCATAATACTTATAAAAATAACTCTCACTCAGTACTGTGTAAGAAAATTTGGTGATGCCCAATTTAATCATATCTTATTATAATATTGTTATGTAAAGTTCTTTATTATTGTTATCAGTTTGTAGTGTCAATCACAACATTCACAACTTTGATAATACATCATATTATGGTGTTAATATTACCTTCAAATCCACAAACAATGTTAAGATCATCATATAACCATGGATTCAGTAACCAATTGACACAAATGTGTTAATTGAACAGGGAATATGTGCCTATTAAGAGTATTAAGAGTCTATATACAGTAACAATGAATAAAATTAAAAACCAACAAATCAGTGTACCATTTCACATATGATGGCTATGCCAAAATGAATAATGTACTAGGCTTCACTATTGATCATATCAGCTCCACAGTCTGCATACAATTCTTAGCTATTTTGAAGTTGTAGTTTGTGCAGTCCAGTCCACTGCACAAACATAATGGCTCAGATGTTTGATGCAGACTATTAAGCCTATCATCATCAGCATTATGAATATTAAGCTTATCATGATGACATAGTCAATAAGCTATTATGTTTGTGCAGTGGACTGCACATTATGTATATGTCACGTTGGACGCGTATACCGGGTTCTGCACTGCGATTCGCCCGCTCCAAAGTTTTCAGCCAATTGGAACACCGAAAGCGAAAAGAAAACGACCCTCAAGTCGAATATTTACCTCGAGACGGCGGCACGTTGTGCCCTGCATGCGCTTCTTTGGAGACAGAGATGGAGCCTGTCAGACCAAGTGAAGGGCCAATACCTGTAGGGGGTGAGGCCTAATGCCAAACCAGCGAACACCGCAACCCCAGCCATCGGTAAGAAGGAAAAGTGCAGGGTTTTAGCCGGTAAGAGTCCGGCATCCCCTCTGGCATTCCCAGGACAAAGGTCAAATATTTACAAATCATATAACACGATTAAGGTAATGTTATGCATTGCCACAGGGTGGTCTCATTAGACCGGACCAGCGCTGGTACTTGGTTGTGTAGTCTATTTTCAATCACAGCTTTACTAAAACACTAAATTTCACATATTGTCAACGTTATGCATCTCTAGGATTCTACAAAGGCGTAATAATGACAGTTCTGATAACGGGTATCGGCTTATCTGATACTTCTCTTCACTCCATTAATTCTCATTAGTAATCAAATCTGAACTTATTATCAAGACGGCACGGTTGGTGCAGTGCCTAAGTAATTGGTTTTCTGCCCTACGTTTCGCGGGTTCGATCCCCGCACGAACCAAATATTTATATGATCTACAGTTAGTTCTTTCGGGACTGGCTGTTTGTACATGTGAGATTTATGTTTATATCAGGACACAAATTTGCCGTGTCAAGTGTGCCGTGAGGACGTATAATAGGGTAAATGGATATCGCTTGTTTATCTATCTGTTCATAATATTCTAATCCGAGCCATATTACCTGCCTAATAGATAGTGTCGCTTGAAAAGATAATATTACTTAGAACTATCCAATTCATGATCAAGTTGTAAATACAACAATAAGTGTTTAGGTCAGGTATGTGCCGTGTGCCCACAACACACCCATATCGGTCGTTGTGGTGATCTTTGTGGAAGGCCTGTGTCCAGCAGTGGACTTCATTCGGCCAAAATGATGTGGTCAGTACAGGCTTTCCGCATGCATCTCAGGGAAAGGCCTCCAGCCAGCAGCCGCTGAATTTTTTGCGTGGCTTCCCCCAGGCGTCTCAGGGAAAGGCCTCCAGCAGCCGTTGCCCCTCCGCCGCCCTACGTTCATGTGGCGATAGTTTTAGAAATACCCCAGATGTTGTGCTATTTACAGCATACTTGGAAAAACCTTATTCGTGTGTCCATTACAATTTTGTTTGTAACCAGAAGAATACCGCACTTGGTCGTTTACAATATTTCAAATTTTGGAAAGTTAAGCTCTCAGGATAGTTCGAACTTTCAAAGAATAAAATTACTACTTTTATTAATGTGAAAGATTTTATGTGTGAATGTTATTGTTATTATAGAACTTGAGTACAGATTGCATCCATTGAATATAAATGCTTACGTAGGGTTTATATTTGATTTACGTAATCTGGACACAAGTTCTACTTGAATTTTGATCCTCGATCAGATGTAGATAATGTCGTAGAATAGTACATGAAAAAGCTCTTAATTCCGTTACGAAAGGACGCGGATGAAGTCGCGAGTAACAGCTGTATATACATTTCTCAAGGATATAAGTGTTTATTTTATACAACCTAATGCATTACTGACCTTTTTTACTTATCCGTGGGTAAAACATCAAGTGCTTAATCCGAAACGGCTAGAACCACTGAAGCGGTCATTTTCGGCACCGAAGGAGGGCTCCAGATGGTATGACTGTAGCTTTACAGACCACTTGGTCACCACCTCTAGAGGTCCACCTCGCCTGGAAGGCGACTGTAAAAAAGGCGCTCTAGGGGCACATCTCGATGATCATGGGGATTATAGAATTCCTCCATTCTCCTCGATTATAGCCTTGCTGTGCGCTGTGCTGCGCACACAGCGGCACGTGATCACGTGCTCACCGCCGTCTTCCAGTGGGAGGTGCATTACTGACCTACGGGTTCCCAGTGCAACCGCTGAGTCGGTCCTAGGTTTGACTCCGAAGTTGGCAATATTAATGGAGTTTTCTGGCAGTGGAGTAGCAATGGCAATTGGAATGTCCACGATAAGCACCATGATGCAATCACTTTGGACGAGTACGAGAAACAAAAAAATTGTAAAATTTTCTGGAGGGCTCGTCCCGCGTCGTCGTGGTTGCTGACAGTCGAGCTAACTTGCCTATACGCAGTTATTCGGTCATTGACTGATCACTGTAATAGCGAATCCACGTACTCGCGATCTGCGGTGCGCTTATTACATTTGCTTAAATAATTGCACTCGCTACTGAACGCTAGGAAGCATTGCAATGCACCACCTAGCTTTCGGCAGCTGAACGTGATGCATTTAAGTCATGTTACGTCGATTACGGCAAAACCCCCAATAAGCACAAAACACACCTACCCAGACGTTGTGGCGATCTCCGGTCGTTGTGGGGATTTTTGGGGTAGGCTTGTGTCCAGCAGTGGACTTAATTTCGCTGAACTGATGATGATGATGACTCATTTCTAGATAATAATTATTGAAGGTACTGACATTAGTCCCTGTTAACTTTACTGTAATATTAATAACGCTCGATTTTGACCGGCAAAAATATATGCTTTATGCCGTATTGCGATTAGCTCTCTTCAACTAGTTTTTTATACTGAATATAGTAGTAGTAGATGGTTCCGTGTGGTGTCCGGATTAAAAATATAGCACCACTCCTTCCGTGGGTGTCGTAAAAGGCGACGAAGATAGCGATACACGACTTGGTCGTCTATAAGAGACTTTGTTCAGCAGTGGACGTTTGTTGGCTGATATGATTATGATGACGATGACGATGTAGCGATGCAGGGATCGATATAAAATTATAAATTACTAGCTGTCCGCCCCAGCTACGCACATGCAAGTACATGCAAATCCGATTGCAGCGCCACCTGCCGGGTCAAATTGTGAATCTAAACCATCCAGCGACCTACTTAAACAGAGTTCATTGACATACAGAAGAATTATAATATATTAGATAACAAGATAATATTTACAATAAAAAACCCAATGACATAAAGCTACTATAATAAAATAAATTGAATAGCCTCCTGACTAAAATAAGTTATTACAGTATAAATGAATTTCTAAATGCTGATAAATTTGCATCTACTTGATGACTTTATTGTTAACATTTTAATTTAGTCTATTATTTATTTATCTTATAATAATTGTCCAAATAAATTCAGGCAGATTTTGATGGAACAAATATTAATACACATGATTGTGTCATACCCAAAATTTTAGGAATGAATAAATTTTATGAGAATGATAACTTAAAATATTATTTATGGATATCAGTTACGTAGATAATATTATCAAACGAAATTATTATGCAATATATACTAACATCTTGAATCCTCTCTCCCAATACTATTTAAATAGATTGATTTATAAATAAATCACAGTAAGCATGCCGTGTGGTGCCGGCTCAGAATGTCACCACCACATTTCATACCGTGGGTGTCGTAAAAGTCGACTAAGGGATTAACCGGAGGATGGGCAGCAGCGTCCTTCAGGTACATTAACAACTCAACTGCGATCGCCAACCCGTCTGCCAAGCGTGGCGATTATGGCAAGACCCCCCAATGAGCACACAACATACCCATATCGGTCATTGTAGTGATCTTTGGGGGAGGCCTGTGTCCAGCAGTGGACTTCATTCGGCCAAAATGATGAAGCATACTTTGTATTTTAAAATTCAAGATTAAATAAGAGGCCCAGTATTACAAGTTTGGCCTTCAACAAAGGCTGCTACTATTAAAATCTTAAATACTTAGTAAACTAGAATTGCCCTGCACAAACAGCAGACTATTTTTTATTTATTCTAAAGCAGCTCCAAACAATGACATATCAAATTTGTCCACAGGTGTGGTGTTTGTTGCAATAGACAGTAAGGACAACTCTAAAGTGGCGATCAAGGACATAGATTTAACCAAACAGAGCAAAAAGGAACTAATACTCAACGAAATCAATGTGCTAAAGGGATTTAACCACAAGAATCTGGTCAATTTCCTCGACGCCTTCCTTAGTTACGACCACCTCTGGGTCGCTATGGAACTACTTGATGGAGGCTCTCTGAATTACGTCGTAACCGAAGTCGTCATGAAAGAGGGTCAAATTGCGGCCGTGTGTCGTGAAACCCTGCAAGCCATAGCATTTCTGCATTCCAAAGGTACAATACACAGGGATATAAAGTCCGACAATGTCCTCCTTGCCATGGACGGCACTGTCAAAGTCACAGACTTTGGTTTTTGCGCTAATATTGTAGGTGACGAGAAACGACAGACGATGGTCGGCACACCCTACTGGATGGCGCCAGAAGTGGTGACCAGGAAGCAGTATGGTAAGAAGGTTGACGTATGGTCATTAGGTATAATGGCCATCGAAATGATCGAAGGTGAGCCACCGTACATGAAGGAGTCCCCACTGAGAGCTCTATATCTAATCGCGGCACTTGGACGTCCCAAAATCCCGAGGTGGGAAAAGTTGTCAACAAATTTCCAGGACTTCCTCGACAAGTGTTTACAAGTCGACGTAGATTTAAGGGCGGCAGCAGACGAGCTGTTGAGACATCCGTTCCTCGATTGCGCTATGGAATTGAGAACACTGACGCCGCTCATCAAAGCCGCCCAAAACATTCATTACAAGAACTATGACTAAATGAGACTGGTATTTTCTTCCATTCCCCTTTTTGTCTATATGTATTTCACTTTTATAAACTTTTACATTTTTGTATGCTCTTTATGAACGTAATGACTGCAATGAGGTGCCAAGTTTTGCTTACTAGTTTCAAGATATTGTCATGGGCAATATTGATTAGCCAATGTTATATAATATTATATATACCGGGCATTATTTGAGAACAGTTTTCAAAAGGATTTCCAAATACAGATTTTTGAAGATTGCTAACATGCTGAATAGGCCTTGATGTTATTCATACATATTGGTAAACACATTTTATGTTGTACGCATTTAGCATAAAACTGCAAAATATTTATTACTGCACGCTAGGCGCGTATATCTTTTACGCTTTTGTCTTATCTGTGGACTCGTATAGATATGGTATCTCCAATTGATATAGATATTAAAACATCACACTACACTATCTCCCTAATGACATTTTTGAGGGAATAAAACGAATATATTGTTGTACAAGAAAATGCCATAATTATGCAATACGAATCGACTTTTACAAGTTAGGGTATTCGGTTATAGAATTTAGATACTTAATAAGAATGTAATCTGTCCAAAGTTATGTATGTTTCTATTATAAGAAGTAATCAGTTTTCTAAAAAGATTTGGGAGTGTTTGTCGAGAACAAATAATATTTTTGGGAAATTCTTCATCTTTGTTGAAATATATTCTGACCACTGTATAATTAATTCCCACATCAACAAAATAAAAACACTATAAAATTGTAGTGATGAGTTTATTTATTTGGTATAATCGTATAAAAAAAATATAGGTAATTTGTTTTTTAAAGCATTAAATGGTAAAACATGGATTTGGTGCACAGATAGGCTATAACCAAAAATGTACATAGACGAAATATATTTTTATAGCTAGTCGTAGTTGATTTCGAAAGCATTGTGTTAATTTTATAATTATATATTTTACCAATTCAACGAAATGCACAAGTTAAGCAAAATTGCAATTTCACATTCCTTTCGATTTCAAGATTCTTTTGCTTTTTTCTTATAAAAAATATTCCTCATTAAGAAATTATGGCATATGTATACTATACATGTAGAATATAATTACAGTTAGGGATTATACATTGTATGAAACAAAAAGTTAGACTGTATTACAGTGCTGCATTTAAAAAAAAAAAACCATTCCTTAGATTTTAAAATCTCACATACATGTGAGTTTCATTTTTTTATATGCCTTCGGGTATCTGATATTGAGGCAAGCAAGTCTCCACTTAAATTGATCATAATCCAATAATTAATACTCTTATGAGCACAGCAGATGGTGTTCTGCGTATGACGTGTTTTGAAAGCCTTTGCTAATCATATTTCGAACTCGGAACTCGGAATTGATTCGTGTGCAAAATATCTGCACTGCCAACCGCGCGGCTCTAAAGAATATAATCAGTAAAGACCGGATTATATGCATTATTTGGGTTATGGCATATTTTACCTAAAATCTACTGAGCGTGCATATTTGGAAATGTTTTCTATAATTTTTGCTGTATCTAACTGGAAAAATACGGAAATGTATTATGTATAATAATATATACTATACATACAACATAAATAATAATAGGGAATAAGCCATTGCCCTATAATAGTATATATCTCAATGGAATAATCTTACTACTAAACATTTGGAACATAGTTGATTGACGACGTTTTCAATTTCGATTATTCCTCGTTGAAATTGTAGTAGGTAAATAAAGCAAATTGTTCAATAATTTAATTAATGCTGATATTGTGTATTAAAAGAACAACATCATTTTGTAGCATCTATTAATTTAAATTTGATTTTGCATATTTTGGCATTTTTGACGATCTTGTTACATATTTCGAGCAATTATGATGCATAGTTCAACCATTTTAAGTTGCATATAATCCGGTCTCTAATAATCGGGAATCTAGCTTCTTTTTGAATAATAACAATGAACTATATCATGTTATTTGCTTTCTGTGTAAAATTTAGTAAGTACCTAAGTAAAAATAGTCTGGTCATGGTAAATAAGGAAATTTTTGTGTTATAAATAATTAATGTATTGCATATTATACTATATGTACAATGTGTTATTTGGATGGTAATAAGATATTGCTTACGTGGCCAATAGCTTGTTTTATGTTCTATACACATAACTATAGTGGCGCATTGGCCAGTTATAATAAAATGACAGTCCAAGATTCCTTATAAAATATCAGTGATGTACAAATGATGTAAAACTACTTCCAAATATGTTTTGATTGTGCACAACTTACTACAGATTTTTAATCGATTGTGTTAGCCTATTTATCCTTTTCGGGAAGGCAAGCAGCTGATACATTATATTTTTTCTTTTGTTGCCATATCGACATGGAATTGAAAATATTGTATAGCAAAAAAAATTAAGAACAAGATGTTGTATCCGTAATTATTCAGTAAATCAAACTTAACCGGCATTTTATTTTTGGTTTCCAGATGCTTATTATTAGAGAACTCTCGTAGAACGATTATGAATAATAGTCGTTGTATGTCTACACCTGGAAGTGGTATATGGACCACTTTTTACACAATCCAATATAAGTTTTTATTTGTTTCAAAAATTATTATATAAAACGGTGCAATATATTGAATTCTTCGAAAGGACAAATATCCTGTTAATTGTATTTTGAGATTTTTAGTATTATATCAGTATCTTGTTTTTATAAGTTTTAATGAGAATTAGGTGAACCGGTCATACTTATGGGAGATATTAGTTGTTATATTTCTCTGCCATAAGTGCCTGCTTCATACAGCGATAGTTTAGGTGTACTTTTATAGACTAGTCTTTAAGTATTTTTATCAACACAACGAAAAATCGTGTGAACACTCTTCTATATGATGAAGAATAATACTGATGGAACATGATTAGGAATTATAAACTATTGCAGGTCATGAAGTGCCTAATATGAGAGAATATTGAAAACCTAGCATGTTTTGACTGCATGCAAAACGCACAATTAAAAGTAGTACCTACATAAGAACTTCTTAACTACAAATGTAGCCCAATTATATCAGCAAGCCCACATTGGGTTGATTAGTGATTCGAGATCATTCGAAGCGAACAAAACGTTCCCCCCGTGACACTTGTGATTGTGTCGCCGGTATAATAGTCCAGTCACATAGCAAAGCACTAAATGTATTGACGCTAATACGCTATTATTATAAGTTTAAATACACAAAGGACACTTTTTGAACATTTTATTATTATAATTTGCCTATTAAATTATTTTTGTAAAACTTTGTTGTTTTTTTTACATTACCTTCATGTATCTAGTACATGCACTTGTCATCTATATCTATAAAAATGAATGTTTGTGTCTATGTCCTTTATAGAATCGTAAACTATGCATTTGATCATGTCATGATCTTCAGCAGTGTTGTGCATAAGCCCACAAAGATTTCTATCATTCCAATGAATTTCATTGCTATATATATAAAATAAAACGGCGGGTGAAACCGCGGGTCCCAGCTAGTAATAAATAAAAGAGAGGAGCTATACTGTGTATTGAAAATTATATGCCAACCGAGACGCGCGATGGTGAAACCGGTGCCGCACCTTTTTACACGCATTTTTTTTTTATTGATGTCCAGTGGAAATTCTACATGAAACTTCCTTCACCCCGGGGAAGGGCGAAGGGGTATGCCGGACTCCTACCGGCTAAAACCACTGGAGCGGTCATCTTCGGCACCGAAGGGAGGCTCCAGGTCCTCGTAAGACCACACTAGAGCCGCCCATTGGTGCCATGCCTTTAGGCACATCACGGAAGGGATGACTGTAAAGCGGTCCCCCCTCTAGCGGAGGGAAGGCGACTGTAAAAAGGTCGCCCTCTCAGGCACTTCTCGGGGAGGATTGTAAAGGATCCCCCTAAGCCTCGCTTTGCGCTGTGCTGCGCACACGGCGGCACGTGACCCACGCATCCATCTCCGCCTGGATGTCGAAAGGCTATGGCTAGGATATGGATGATACAAGATTTATATGCCAACCCTACAATATAAATTTTGTATTTCTTCTTAAAATTTAAATTCGTCATTTCGATGCATGTGAAAAATCCAATAGTTTGTAAAAACTGTTTAATCAACAAATCAAATTATATTTGCAATTGACCGAAGTTCATAAATATTTATCAGAACCTATAGAAACATGAATAAAATCTATAAGAAGTTTTCATCATATCAGCCACAGGACGTCCACTGCTGAACAAAGGCCTCCGCCTTAGATTTCCACAACGAGCGGTCACATGCCGCTCTCATCCAACGACTCCTAGCGAACTTCAACAGGTCGTCTGTCCACCTCGATGGAGGTCGTCCCACGCTGCGTTTTCCGGTGCGCGGTCTCCATTCGAGAACCTTTGTGCCCCAACGGCCATCAGTTCTACGAGCAATGTGCCCTGCCCATTGCCACTTCAGTTTACTAATCCTTTCAGCTATGTCGACAACTTTAGTTCTTCTACGGATCTCCTCATTTCTGATTCTATCTCGTAGCGAAATATAGCATAGCTCTCTCCATAGCTCGCTGAGTGACCTTGAGCTTTGTTATGAGGCCCACTGTGAGTGACCACGTCTCTGTTCCATATGTCATCACTGGTAACACACACTGGTTAAAGACTTTCGTCTTGAGGCATTGCGGTATTGTTGACGAAAAGACGTTGCGAAGTTTCCCAAACGCTGCCCAGCCGAGTTGGATTCGACGATTGACCTCTTTGTCGAAGTTGGACCTACCTAACTGGACAATTCCATAAATTTCTTAAAATAATTTTCGCAATTTCAATGCATGGAAGAAAACAATAACGTTTGTAAAAACGTGTTTAATCAACAAATAAAATTATATTTGAAATTGAAAGTTAACTTTTATCAGAACCTAATTATTTATTTAGTATTCATTAACTCCATGCATCCACTAAATATCTATTATGTTTCTGCATTTCGGATATTTTATTCTGAGCTTCATCTGGAGTAATTCTGTCATGTTCTATAAAGATTTTTATAAAGGTTTCCTTCACCTCGGCAGCCATAGCTTTTAAGTCGCCACATATAAAAACAACTGCGCCATCTTTAATTAATTGGGTTACTTCCTTCCCATTTTGTGTTAAAGCATCCTGCAAATATAAAAAATAAAAGTATTAATCATACTTAAAAACAGAACAGATATCGCTATTTGAAATGTATTAATGATCTTTAAGACGCAACAAAATAAAATTCTTTTTTGTACGCCATTAGAATACCAACTAATAAGGACTGTGGGACGGCCTCCATTGAGATGAACAGACTACCTGGTGTATGTCACTGGGATTCTTTAGATGTGGGCGGCATGTAACCGGTTGTTGTAGAAATCTACTAGTCTGAGATCCTGCCTTAAATTTACCTTCCCTCATCAAAGAAAAAATATTTTATATCATAAATGGTGGCACATATTGTTTATTTATACATAATATTGTATACAATATACATTTTCCTCGGAAATTCGATTCGGATTCATAGGTGGATTGAAGGAGGGATATGAATGAGGCCTTTGTTTGATAGTGGACAGCCTTTCAGCTGATATGATATTGATGTAGAACTATGTATGAAAGCAGTTGTTACAAGACAAGTGAAAAAAAGTAGAAGCTACTATAACATTTTATACAATATACAGTTCCCATACAGACCTGAATGTAATTCGTTTTCTGATTAACTTCTCTTGAAAATGCTGTGCATAGTTTATTCAACGTTCCTCTTGACAAAAACCCATTTAGTTCATTTTCATATATAAAATCTAACTCCCGTTTTCTACACCCAAAGAACAACCAGACCTCACCTAACTTAATATCATGGTTAATTGACTTGATATATTCTCTTTCTTCTAAAAATCCAATAAATGGTGCAACTCCAGTTCCAGGACCGATTAATATCAATGGTGTCTCAAGATTTTCTGGCAAATAAAACATGCTTAAATTCTTCCTAAGGTAGATAGGCACTTCTTGTTTACCACAAAATTCATTTGATATCCTTAAATTCTTTATTTTATTTTCGATAGTTGATTCTTCATTCAAAATAGTTGATTCTTCATTCAAAATTACAGTTTCTAGCCAACCAGATGTGAGCCCTTTTCGGTTATTATTGGTCATCACAGAAAAACAAATTTGTATAATCTTATTGCTTTGTAAGCCACTGTTCACTACAGAATAAGGCCTTGGAAGTAACCTGGGTAGATTTGCTAAAATTACTTCTATGGGTGGTTTACAAGAATTGAAGATTGTAAATATGTCCTTTAAACATAGGTTTTCTTGAATAATATGTGTTGTATATACAGTTGAGCCTTCCTTACTACATAAATATTCTAGTATCTTTCTTTCCTTTTCATCCTTTGTGTATTTTGATAATGCTAGTAGAAAAAGCTAGAATAGAATTTTTTAGATCAAAAAATTATTTATCATATCTACTTTAATAATAATAACAGACGTTTTTACTGGGACCTTCATGGGCTTGATGTGAACTTTTTAGCTACGCTTTGCTGACCTCTTCAGGGAAACTGAAGGTTTTATCTGTGCAATTATGACTGAAGTTATCATGACGAGTAACTACCGGTAATATATTTTTAAGGATGGCACAGTTGACATCTGTAAGGCACGCCACCTTCCAGGTGAGTATCTGTTACATTATTTGTGGTTTTTCTTGTCTTGCTAACGGTGAGATCTTGCTTATTATATATGCTTATTATTGTATTAATACTAATCATATCATGTGTTCGCGTGCGTGCGTGCGTGGGATGTTGTGTGTTCCTCTGTGCGCACGTGTGCTTGTGTGCGTGTGTGTGCATGTCTTCGATGTTATGAAGGGATAACTAATAAGTTTTCTGAACTATCATAGTCAAGAGTTGAGTATAATTAAACTTATAACCTGAATACTCTCAATAAAAATATGTGGAGAAAATTTCAACATACCTTTTTCAGTACACTCCTTAAATCCACACAATGTGTCAAAACATGACGCAATGTGGACCTTAACGGCACATGGGCAAGAGTCTTGTTTCCTTTTATGCAATTATCTAACTTTAAACAATAAGGCAGCTCTGCTGTTGAGATTAAATTGAGATGACTAATTATGAAATTTACATCTGACTCATCATTGTGGGGAACAACACCAATTGTGTCTCCAGCTTTAAAATTGAATTTGCTGGCCTGAAAAAAATATTCAACAAGAATTAAGTTTTATTTTGAAAAATAAATAAAGGGTTATCTGCAGCTTTTGCATATGCACCTCAGTGTCAAATGTTACTTCATAAACAGCTTTACTCTCTTTTTCTGGAGCAGTAAGGCGTCTCCAATGAACAATCTTAGCATTGAACACCTCACTGTTAGCAAATGGCAAAGGAGGTTTCAAGCCATTGTATGTAGTTGCTGTACCCTGTAACAAATTTATAACACTTTCACAAATAATGTTAACTAATTTAATGTGACAATTATTAGTCTTTTGATTATTACTTAAAGTAAAATCATTTTATTACTCACGTCATCCTTACTGAATTCAATTTTTAAAGGATTCTGCTTTAATGCCGGCAAGGTGAAGGCCTGTGGTAGATTGTCTCTAATATCTTGAAAATTACGAAGCAGTACCATTTTAATAATCGTATTTTATAATATTTTGAATATACTTTACATTACACAACGCACGTTACATGTGTTAATAAATAATTTAATTTAATTTTGAATTAATTGATAATTTGACATTTGACTTGACATTACACAGTTCACAGACTTGACAGTGACACGTGTGACAGTGTTGCCACCTCATAAAAATTAAAGCCACTAGATGAACACCCAAAAGTCACCAGATTGGGCTAAATTTGAAGCGAAAGTCACGAAAAAAAATTTTTTTTGAAACAATATTGTTATGTCGTCTATCGAAGTATCTATAGTACTGGACAGACTACTCAAGTGACAGTACATGTTCAAATTGCCGTGTAACTCCGGTCACGGTTAGGACTACCCCATATCATGCCATGGGTGTCGTAGAAGATGACTAAGGGGGTTTGGAACCCGATGTGTACCATTATTATTAGACACATTGAGTTGCCCGCAGGTGACGGATAAACAACAGACTACCACTACCATACCCAACGAGGGTTAGTGTCAGGAGGCGGTTGACTGTAAAACCCTTTTACAATATAAATAACACTAAATTTTGCCACCCCCAAGTAACTTGGGACCAGGGCAGGAAGAAGAAAAGTCATTGTTCAAATATTGTTACGTAATAACAATAAACGCTGTGACTTAATACCACTTTTTCATCATCATCATCATCATTTCGGCCGAATGAAGTCCACTGCTGGACACAAGCCGGGGAGGCACCGTAGATCGCACCAGGCGTAGATCAACACTTTTTATTGTGTACCAAACACCAAACATTAAAGTGAGTCGAAATTAAGTTTTTTAATACATCAAACAATTCTAAGTATGGAATTGTAAAAGTAGATAATATAGTTTGGTTTTAATAATTATATTGTAACGTCAAAACAAGAATATAAATAGTAAATAATATTCTTGAGAAACATTTTAGGGACAGATGAAGACGACTCAAATATCGCTAGAAGTCGCTAAAAACAAAAATCGCTAAACGACAGAAATAAATCGCCAAAAGGGGTCAAAAGTCACCAGATCTAGTGACAAAATCGCTAAGGTGGCAACACTGCGTGTGACTGTCCGTAACTTTGGTACGGACAGTGCGGTGAACGTAAACAGAGTATTCTGTCTACGGCGGTGAAGATATCATACATACACAATACTGATACAGAAAAATAATCGATTCTGAGTGGAGTAGTTTAATTCGATACTAATTTTGGACTGAATACCATCCTGAATACTTTTAATTTTATTGTTATTAGTCATTTTGTACTTTATGTCATGTTCGTATCGTATCAAATAAATCTTATTCAGTTAGTTCAAGGCCTTAGGCTTAAGCAGCTTCAAGCCAAGATCTTTACTAAACCTTTTCTTGAAGCCCTATTCACATATTCGCGCCCCTAAGTTCTTCGCGAATAAGATAAATCACTTACTATAGAAATAAAAACCATCTAAAGACACCCTGCCGCAACTTTAAGATACTACTCATTTAATTTATACTGTAATAAATAACCTACAAATAACATTTTGGCTCACAATAAAATTTAAAACGAATAGTACCTAATAATATTTTACTTTTCCTTAATGGTAGTGGAGTCTGGATTAAGAATATAGCACCACTCCATCTCCTCCCGTGGATGTCATAAAAAGTAGCTAAGGGACACTAAACCTGAGGGATGGGCAACCGCGTCCCTTAAATGGAACGGCAGTCATTCAGCGCTCACCGGCACTCGACTGCCTAACTGCCTGCCAAGCGTGAGGGTCCTAGCAAGTTTCCCCCAAATACAACATAACTGCCTTGGCATTTGCCTTGGTTCTGCAAAGTATCATATTTTTATGACGAACAACTACCGCAAATATTGTTAAGGACGACACGGTTGATATGTATCTCCAGGAAAATCATTAAATATATTATTTCTGGTTGTTCTCGTCTTCTTAACGGCAAGTACTTGCACAGACATAATCAGGTGGCCATGATTATCAACCAGCAACTGAATTAATTGAACTGTGGTGCCGGCTCAGAATACCACCACCCTATCTCCTCCCGTGGGTGTCGTAAAAGTCGACTAAGGGATTAGCCGGAGGATGGGCAGCAGCGTCCTTCGAATACATTAACAGCTCAACTGCGATCGCCAACCCGTCTGCCAAGCGTGGCGATTATGGCAAAACCCCCCATTGAGCCCACAGCACAGCCATATCGGTCGTTGTGGAGATCTTTGGGGGAGGCCTGTGTCCAGCAGTGGACTTCATTCGGCCGTGATGATGAACTGAATTTGAAATACAACCTTGTGGAATTTGAGGTGCCATGCCACAGGCACGTGCCTGATCCAGTTCTTGAAAATTGTAATATCACTTTGTACTGGGATCATTCTTTAACCACTGACAGGACTATTGTTGCCAATAAGCCTGATATAGTGGTGATAGAACAATTAGAACGCTGCGCAATGATTGTCCATGACACTGTTCCTCATGATGAGAATCTCGTGAAAACTGAAAAGATAAAGAAATCAAATATCTTGACTTAGCACACGAGAATGTTGACATGTGGAACGTAGACACAGCAATCATTGTACCAATAGTTGTTTCAGCCCATGGGTTAATGGCAAAGAGCCTTGACCATCATCTCAAGAGGCTCTCTTTAAGCGGCTGGATCAAGGGCTTGATACAGAAACGTACTGACACGGACACGTACAGTGAAGAGGTTTCTTTCTCTGGGGCCCTAACCACCGTTATCTTGGACCCTGTGCCCGACGCAGGTTGGTCACTACTTTGGATTAAAAAAAAAATATCTTTAAATGTATATTTAAAAATGTAATTAATATGTATATATTCTAAATATAGTGAACTAGTTTTACCCTGCCACGCGTTGCGGTGGTTAAATGCGCGTAATTAAAACACGAATTTGATTCTGAATAAAAAAATACAATTATGGCTCTCCTGGTTAAATAAAAATATGCGCGTATATGAATACAACGATATGTGAAAAATTCAGAACGATCTGTAAAGAACTTTAGGAGATTTAAGATTTTGAACAATCGAACATTTTTTTAATATATAAAGATAATAATAACAAACTTTTTTCCGGACCAGAGAATCCGTACAGTGTTAGTAACATAAATAGCTTATTACCTAGCATTAGTACCGATCAGCTTGCGCACAGACTGTTTTACAACTGGAGAGCTGAAGCTCTCAGCTACAATTTTCAGGATGCTATTTCGACTGTCTCACTCTCCTCAGTAGCGAAGCTGTTTTTTTGCATATTATTGCGTAAACCTAGCGTAATAGCGGCTAATTTTATCATAGTGTCTTGAATTTAGTGCTGTGTGACTGATCTTTCATGAGTTTAAACTTATCACTTCTTCACTTTTATAATTTTAAATAGGTAGTTAAGCTGCAGGGAGGCAAGAATGACTTGACATAGTTCGTACAGTCAGTGCTTAGGCACTTGGCATACGCACCACCGTGCGCTTTGATTACTGTTATTTAATTTACAACAAACAAAAAGCAACAGGTAAAACTAGTACAAAATCTGTGTGAAGCTATGTATATTGCATACAATAACATATATCAATAAATGCAAAACTAAGCATCATTCTTTCACGTCTTCCGTGGAGCTTTCCTCCATCTAAGGCATCATCTCAACGCCATGATCGTATTCTTGGTCTGCAAACATAAAAAATGTAGGGTTCAAAAATGGTTGGATAATACTTCGTTATGGTGTCCCAGTAAGTTTATAGATGATATATTTTTTCTGAGGTGTTCAAAAGGGACTTTTGTTTACATAGAGTATATCACCCAGATGAATAAAGACGAACAATACATTGGTACCAACCACAGTGATAAAGATTGAGTATCTATTCATAATACCTCCGTAGACTGAAGACTAAAAGATCTATTTTTTCTGGAAACCGGCTCGGGTAATGTGCGTTCTCCCACGTATTCACATACCATTTTTCAATTTAACTACTTATTATCGGCTGACTAAAAGTCTGCAGTGTGTTAGCTCGCTTAGGCGAGGGCTAGAGACTTATAAATACTTTGAAGCACTAATTCCAAAGCCTTATTTTTATCTATACCTGTCCTCGTTTTTTGTGCTTTATACACAAATAACTCACTTTGCGGTAAGAAAACATCTTCCACGCCATTTTCCTCCAAACATTCTGGACAAACAGTAGATTCGCATGGATTCTGTGTAGTTGTCGGAAACGTAGGCATCATTTCTGCTGGCGGTGGCTGAAAATTATAGTATAAGAATGGTAGTAATTTCAATATAAATGTAGTCGTAGACACACTTCCCAATAGTCAACAAATTTAGGAAAGGTTGTTGTCACCAAGTCACGGTAAGTGACTGTAGAGATAGTTATAGCATCGGTAACAGTATGTCTTCTGTTGGTTGGTGGCATTAGGCATATGAAGTTTTAGGGCTCTGAAAAACAGCAAGTTGCGAAGCGACCGCAGCGTGGTGTGGCGTAGCGCGACGGCCTGCTGCTGTGCAACAGAGCACAGAACGGCGCGGCATACCTGTCAAACTGCGAGCGTGACGGCGCACGCCGCACAGTGGGCTGAAAATCGATTTTCATAGACAAACAACCGGTTTTCGAATCGAAAATTATCGCAAAAATTACGTAACAAGCTGATAATCTGGAATTAAAAGTGTTTTGGGTTTCCGGAACACAAATGTGACAAGCTGCTAACAGCTTGTTAACAATGTGTCAAATATCCAATTAACCGCTTGTCAAAGCAGATTCGGGTTTCTAGAAAGCTTTTTCGCCTGTTAACGAATTCAGTTCAGTTCATTTAATCCGTAACAATATTTTACAATTGTGTCTGAATATAAAATTTAACATTTAAATATACATAAAAAATAGGAAATACATGTCTTACTAATAATACATAATATTTTATCAATAATGATTAAAATCAACCATACAGTTAAATTAATAAAACAAGCTTGTTCAAGCATTAGATTGTCTAAATGACAGAAATATATAATCAGTCAACTTTATTTGGTGTTTTTGTGAGTAAAAGCACATCGTCAACAAAAGCTGTTTCAGTTTAGTTTTAAATATATTTGGACTATGAATAATTTTTAAATCAACTGGTAGTGAGTTAAATAATCTGACTGCATGATATTGACAACAGTGCTTCGCAATATTAAGCTTTGCTTGAAATGGAACCTTAAGATCTTTTCTTCTAGTATTTAGTCTGTTTATTTTCTCATCCTCTGTTTCATATTTGTACCTATGTCTAACAACATCCATTAGGACCACTAAAATGTAAAGACTGGGAAGTGTCAGAATCTGGAGCCGATCAAAGTACTCCTTGCAAGATTCCCGGGGACCCCGGATGCGTGATGCGTGCCCCCATAGTGCGAATAGCTCTTTTTTGTAAAATGAACGCTCTTTGCATTTTGTTGTGGTAGCTGTTTCCCCAGCATTTTACACTGTACCTCAATTTGGATTCTACAAGGGAGAACATACATTAGCTTTAAATGATCCATACCAACAGTATCTCTTAGACTCCTAATAGCGAAACAAGCAGAACTAATAGTACTTTCTTTAGAGTTAATTTCACTTTTCCAGTTCAGTAATTCATCAATATAGGTACCCAGATATTTCACACAATTTGTGACTTCAATTGATCGACCATTGCTCTGGACCTCAATTGACTGATGATTGTGTGCTGTAGCTTTAAATAAAATAATGTGGGTCTTTTCGACATTCAGATTTAAATTGTTAACCAAGAACCAGTTGTTGATGCTTACAAGCGCTGTGTCGATTTTTAAAGTAAGGTCTTGTATGCTGGTAGCTGGAATTATGGCATTCGTATCATCTGCGTATACTATGACCTTCGCATTTGGGATAGTTTCCTTTGGCACGATAACACTCCTTAGTTTTAAACATATAACACAGTGCACGCACTAATTAGATTTTGGGAGAAAAAAGTGTTTTATAAAAAGGTTTTAAGCTGTGTTAGCATATATATATTGATTATAATAAAAATAAATAAGTAGGGTAACAACAAATGATTGCATGCATAATACACCCATAGAACATTAATCATATAACTCATAATCATCGGCGTGACGGTGTGAAACTTCAGTGCTTTTTTCACATTTGGATGGGCTTAAAGTTGCAATTTCTTCTTCCATTTTTAGCGATTTCCTCTTTCAATACCAACTCACTTTCTTTAATAAATATGAATAGGTCGATTAATGTACAGTTTAGGATTTTCCATACCACTTTCTTTCCAACTGCGGTGGTCAGTCTTAAAGGAACCAGAGTTGCCATGAAAATGGCTTCATCAATCTTTCATTCTCATTTTAAGTGACAGCAGTAAACCATACGGTTTTTAGAGCGCAAAAGTACATGTCTTATGCTTCTGTGTTTTAATGAGTTATTTTTTTAACCTTCTGAGAATATTTCATGACATATGACTATGACTTCAGCTAAACCTTCTTTGCCATCTTTCCTTAACTTGCTTACTGTACTGTACACGCCGCGCCGCAGGTGAATTGTATTGGCGTCCGTGCGCTACGCGACGCCGGCTGACGTCCCGCTGCGGTCGGGCTGTTTGGCGTCCCGCGTACATTTTGGTACATTACAACATAAATACACACGCTGCGCTATGGTCGCGCCGACGACGCACTCCCTGTTTGACAGAGATTTTACGTCGAAAAAATCTACCTTGATAACATATTTTATTTACCTCAAGTCTGTACAGGTAAGACAATCGACAAGGATCCCATGTGGTGCAAAGTGTCGCGTTATGCATCATGTCTTTACGTGGTTCGTCTCCGAAGTAATCGAATGTGATCACTATATTATTATCAATAGCGCATTCGTCCAGAAATTCACTCACAGCTATCTACAAGTAAAACATCTAAAAGTAATTATTTATTTACCTTCACATTTGCTGAGACAAAATAATCTTTTCCTAAAATACTCGTCCGCCTTATAGTGACTATTTCAGGCATTGTCAGCCCAGACACGTCCACTGCTGAATATTAGTTGAGTCTCCTAATAAGCGTGTGTGTACGAAATATTTAATGATAAAAAACATATTAGTCCAATTATAGTTTTGTTATCATTTCATCATCATCATCAACCGCGTCATATCAGAAGAAGGACGTCCACTGCTGAACAGTGGCCTCCTCCATATAGAGGAATTCACAAGTACTCACCACGCTTGGCAGGCGGGGTGGTAAGCTCTAGTGTGATCTTACGAGGACCTGGAGCTCCCCTTCGGTGCCGAAGATGACCACTCCAGTGATTTTAGCCGGTACGAGACCGCCATACCCCTTCGCCCTTCCCCGGGGCGAAGGAAGTTCCATGTAGAATTTCCACTGGACACGGGATGGTAAAGTGAAGTGACTTTACTGCCCATCCCTTAGGTTAAGAGTTCCTTAGTCGCCTTTTACGAAATCCACGGGAGGATCAGATGGGAGTACGTAGTGCTGTATTCTAAATCCGGACACCACATGGAAAATATGATTTATCGGTGATAATTGATTATTCTGCGTTTGGTCCATAACTTTCAAAACCAACGTCACTAAAAAAGATAGGGACAAAACATATTTTAACTAAAATTGGCTTACACAACGGTTTATATTTTCATGAATAAGAAGGTAGTAGTAAAACTATGTATGCATTTGTAAAACTTACTTTTGTTTTATTCCCACAATCCAAAGTTCCATTCTGGAAATAATTATTCTCTCTTTCACCGTTACCGAGACAGAACATCCAACCTTCGTGGAATGAGTATTCTATGGGTGCTACTTCAGCTTCTATGCATGGATCCAAGGCTACTGGTATGGACTGCTTGCCGAATGTACACCTTCGTTCATGCATATTCGCTTGTACGCGATAAGCGTCGAGATCTGGCTCCGAACCGTGTGGGCACTTATAGTAGTTGCCTGTAATAGAATTTCATTTGTTTATCTTCATCTTTTAATACTTCATCAGGATTTCACCCTAAAAATTCTGTCGTAATTAATGTACTCGAAGGACACTGCCGTCCATTTTCCGGCTAATCCCATAGTCTCCTTTTACGACACCCACGGCATAAGATAGGGTGGTGGTAGCCTGCACCACACGATAAATATGTCTATTTAAAGTTGATACACTTATATTTTTATAACAAATTATCAATAAAAACTCTGACTATAAAAAGCAGCTTCTACGACGCATTTCCACATAGGTACTATGTAGAACTGAGACGACTATTTCTTAAGAAGTAGTATTTTTTTACATTTATTTTGTTTTTTACCATAAAAATCTACCCGAAAAAACTACTAAAAGCTTACCCTTATTGGTCCTTAGCCCACTATTCGATTCGGCAAATATATATACCTAACTACAGTTCTAACGAACAAAATAAATTAAATACTAACTCACAAGGATCGCGTCATTGAGGGACACACATCCATTTTCTTCAGTAATTTTTCTGTACGGCTTCACGCAGACATTTCCTAAAAATGTGGTTGCTTAACCAGTCGTTTCTAGCGAAGCCAAAAGAGGCCTCTAAAGGCAGGCTAAATATTAACATTATATGCTACGCAACTTGCGCTAAGGGCGCCCCCTGCGGGACACGGACCTCGGCTGAGGATGGTGCTGGGGATAACAAGCTATTGTTTTGGGGAACGCTGGATCGGTATACTGGTCTCTCGCGCGGTGCCAACCTTTTTATATGTGCAAGCGCGCTTCGAGTTGAAACTGCACCACGGTGTCAGCATTGACGACGCCCCCGTCGGCCCCGGCGAGAATGAATTAGGTCATATTATTTAATGTGTAATATTTGACTATAGGTTAAGGCAAATACTACTCGTACTTCCAACACTTGTTTTGTAAATATTGTTAGATACCAGTTGTATGTACAGAGGTAGGTAATACCATTATTCTACTAGTTTTTCCTGAGTTTTATTGAAGTTTTAGTCACCCTGGAATACACTGGCTGGCTACACGCAAATAAATTCAACAGCGGGAATTCTGGCCGACTAATGAATGTGGATATTAGCAATTGGGCGAAAACCTGTACTGCGTGTCAACAGTCCAAAGTACAGGACCACACTCGGAACTATACCGCAATGTTCGCACCGAGCGACTGATTTCAACATATACACGTCGATATTGTCGGTCCCCTACCTATATCTGCGTGTGGACACCGGTACCTTCTCACTATGATCGACCGAGGTACGCGATGGCCTGAGGCAATGCCTTAAGCAAGACATAACAGCCGAAATGGTACCAAGAAAGCTCGTTGAAGGACGGATATCTCGATTCGGTTATCCTAATATAATCACAACCGACCAAGGACGGTAATTCGAAAGCCAGCTATTTAAAAAACTCGCACGGTTACGGCGCTAAGAAAACCCGTACTACTACGTACCCGCAGAGTAATGGGATCGTCGAGCACTGGCACCGGTCACTGAAAACCGCACTCCCGGCTTGATTGTCAAGCAATAACGAATGGCTCATAGAACTACTAACCGTACTTATGGGAAGTCGTACAGATGCTAAGTGCTGGACAACTTACGTACAGAAAAGCCCAACGTCTACCTGGTGATTTTATATCACCTTCGTCGAAACCGGTGAAAATGGACCATTACTACGTTAAACACTTGCAATGTATTATCAAGCTTACGCCACCATACCAACCGCATTCTAAACAAATCCAAACGAACACAGGTGTTCGTGCATAATGATCTGAGTACGTTTTCGTTCGTGGAGATGCAGTCCGCAAGCCGTTAAATGCCAAAGGCCCTATTCGATCGTTGAGAAAAATGAAATATATTTCAAAATACAACTGCATGGGCGAACCGCTTACATAATAATCGACCAACTTAAACCAGCGTACACAGACCACATTAAACACCGAAGATCAATATGTACACCACAGCAACACATATGTGTCAGCATCGCCAGCTGCTACTTCCAGCTCGCCACTGAACAAAAATGCCCAAATAAAACGCACAAGATCTGGCAGAGTTATCAAGTTGCCTGTTCGCTTCGCTCGGGGGCTATACTACAAGTAAGCTTACCGTTCTGAATGATGTAGATAGATTTCTTGTGGCCACTCACGACGGTCCTGACGGTGAGCCCATTACCCCCGCTCTTAATGTTCTCCATAAGCACCTCCTGCGCCGCGCGCTGCTCACGAGACCACTTAGCGGCCTCCTCCGCTAAGATCTGCCGGCTTACCTTTCCTGGAGATTGTGTGGACTGGGAAAAAAAATATTGGTATCAATCGGTTTCCTCAGTATGCTCACAGCACAGCTACAAGTAAGCCTCGTCTAAGTTGCACTACTAAAACCCGACTCTCCGCCTTATTTATCATGTTTGCGCAGAATTATGTGTTGATACAACCAGGCGTCACGTGGAGTCGTGGAGTTGGTTTGAATGATTTTAATAACAGTATAGTCTGAGAAGGCGTTTTAACATGCCTCATATATATAATTAGTAAATAATTACAATAACATAAAACTTCTAATCAGACGAACTTTCGCCAAGTTTGAACAATTTTGGATTACGTGTTTTGTTTGAGTACTGACGGGTCCCAAATATTACTTCCCTGTAAATATTTTCGAGATGTAGCAAGATTGCTTTCTAGCCTCAATGTCTATACATATATAATGACTTGTCCCGAATTCCTGACTGACTATTCATCAACGTAGAGGCTAAACCTATTTGAAAATTACGGACATGGTTAAATGATAAATAGTTCGTATTGTATGTAGTATATATATATTCATCATTTCGGCCGAATGAAGTCCACTGCTGGACACAGGCCTCCCCCAAAGATGTCCACAACGACCGATATGGATGTGTTGTGGGCTCATTGGGGGGTTTTGCCTTAATCGCCACGCTTGGCAGACGGGTTGGCGATCGCAGTTGGAGTTGTTAATGTACTCGAAGGACGCTGCTGCCCATCCTCCGGCTAATCCCTTAGTCGACTTTTATGACACCCATGGGAAGAGGTGGGGTGGTGGCATTCTGATATTAAGCCTATGCATTTGACCGTATCTATAGTATGTAGATTTCTACTGTAATATATCTTTTTTTGTACCTCTTTTCGATGCTTAACCCAAAGGTTGACTGGTGGAGATTGCCATATGGCGTTAAGTCCACCTTATGCATATCATCATTGTGCATGAAAGTATAAAGAAATAAACCGCTGGATCTACCAACTTGCCTATTTTGTAGTTGATGCCTTTAATAACGTAGGCATCCATTAGGGAAGGAATTTTAGAAATTCTACCCCTAAGATGGTGAAATAGGGATTGAAGGGTTGTATTAAACCCCGTCATTTTATAAGTTAGACCTATGAAAGTTGATATTTGGCGCAAAATAAAAAAATATATAGTAGTGTTTTTGTGAACTCAACCCTACCCTGGGGTAAAACAGGGGTGAAAGATTGTATACGAAATCTGTCAGTTTTGAACTTTGTTCTATGAAAAATGATGTTTGGCTTTTTGGTTGAAAATAAAGAAATGTTTCGTTTCGTTCGTTTTTCCGTGTTTTCGAAACGCGAGTGAAACCATAATTATGATGTTGATATTATTATGATTAATGAGTACCTGCGGCGGATTTTCCATGATGACGTGTGGTCGTCCAAGCGTGTGTTGCCATATCAGTTGTGCAGCTACTTTATACTTCGAGCTGTGGTGTAGAGGCTGGATTTGTAGGATACCGTACCACGCTAACTCTCTGTACACACTGTCCGGTAAGTATCCCGTCTAAACAAGACAATGGCTGGTTAAAGAAAATTATGTTAAAGCTTTTCCTTGCGAAATTATTAGAGTTTCAGAGAGGGGCTCCAGGTCCTCACAAGATCACAATAGGGCCGCCCATTGATGCCACGCCTTTAGGCACATCTTGGAGGGGACGACTGTAAGGCGGTCACCTCCTCTAGCGGAGAGAAGGCGACCACTGCACTGCAATTATCATGCTCTGCCAACATAGCTGACACCACTGCCGGCAGGTAGAGATCTTGCCCGATCTGATGGACCAGGATCCGCAGCTTGGCAGCCTGTGCAGGGCACTCCTCGAGCGTGTGCTGTGCGGTATGCTGGTCGCTTCCACAATGGTGACACTATGCCGTAACCTCACGTCCTATTCTGTACAGATATGCACCGAAACAACCGTGACCGGTGAATACCTGCGTGAGGCGGTAGGTGATGCGTTCGCTCCTTCTGAGCCAGGGTCCGAAGAGTGGCAGGATAGCCTCGACGATGCGCTTGGTCGCGAACTGTAACTGTAGGCGATATCACCACATCTCGAGTGCGCGCCGTTGAGCCTGCCGCCTCAGTCTGTCGAACGCCTCTGAAGGCACACTTTTGTGGCTTTGACGGAGGCAGCGTGTCTGATCATAGACCCATGCATCCGTCTCCACCTAGATTTCAAAGGCAGAAAGCGCGCCAGGAGAGTTGCCGCCTCAGGATGCTGTCCTGTATCACCGTGCGATCCGTATAGTCACTCTGCGCTGCAGACCGTGAAGTTTGTTTCTGCAGCGCTGGACGCCTGACAACCGGGAAGACCATACATGCGACCCGTAGAAGGCCACGGACTGCATGTAGACCCATAGATACGGTGAACAGTCCAGATCCTAGTGCTTTATCATGTCCTTCTTCTGTAGGTAGGTAATTAATCTGTATAATAATGGACATTCTTTTTATCATCGGGCTATATTATACAATTATGCTCCTTTAGTCAACTACGACTGCCTTAAACAATTTATACTCTTTTGACTGTAGGTAGGTATATATACTTACGGGCATAAAGTCCATGTGCCACTGTAAAACATTAACATTATGTTTTATAATGTGATTATTAAAAAGAAATGGAAATTTATTTCAATTAAATTGTATTAATGACTTACTTCTTCCTCCTGTGTATCTATCGCCGTTAATTTATCTGAAATATACGATTATAACATGTTATAAAGTTTAATTTTATATATATTTTTAGCTCCCATTTGCTTGTGATAAACGTAAATAGGTAATTACCTAAATAGGCAAGATAATAATTAATTTCATACAATATGAATATTATAGTAATTAAAGTAAGCTTCTAAACGTACCTTCATCATCATCAGAATATACTGCAGCAAACTGGAAATGAAAATTCTATTCAGCCAGAATTATTTTTACTAACAACAACTGTCAATTACGCATATCTACGGTGTTGGCTCGGGCTTTCTTTGGCGTACGATAAACCTATCACCATTCAGCGGGAACAGAGTAGTACCCCAGGTTGTAAGTTCTTATATATATAAAATAGAAAAATTCCAATGCCAGTTATTGGTGTCCAGTGGAAATTCTTCATGAACTTCCTTCACCCCGGGGAAGGGCGAAGGGGTATGCCGGACTCCTACTGGCTAAAACCACTGGAGGGGTCATATTCGGCACATAAGAGAAGCTCCAGGTCCGCGTATGATCACACTAGACCCACCCACTGGTACCACGCCTACAGGCACATCTCGGAGAGGATGACTGTAAAGCAGTCACCCCCCGGGGGGATTGTAAAGGATCCCCCAAAGCGGCCTACGGCAACGCTTGACCACATGCGTGCTACCGTCTTCTCTGGGGTCGCTCGGTGTTGGCACGCAGATTCCCCATTCTACGCACCCGCGAACTCAGAGGTTATATAGCAACGGCAGGGTGTTTCAGGCGTATGAAAATTAGGCACCAGGGCGGTTGTTAGCCCGGCGCCGTCTCCTCCTTCTTCGAGCAGGATCGGCCCTCTCCCGATCCCGCTCTGCGGTCTCCACACATATGTACCTAACGTGAACTGGACGTCCTGTCACCTCTTAGTTTCCATAACATTATTATTTTAGTCTCAATTATATCTTCGTACGTCCATAAGCTTATAGATAAATCATAGATCCGTGGGCGTAAAAGGATGCACTCCATTACTGGGTCGATGAAGAACAGTATTGGAAACCTTATCGGTCAGCACGACTCTGATGAGATAGATCTGAGATAATGCTCCACGTGGAGACGATAGGTGGATAGGGACTCCGGGATCCCGAGAATGATCGCTGCGGAGCCACACATTGGAACCGCGCCTGAAGGCACATCTTGGAGGAGGTGACTGTAAAAAGGTCACACCCTCTACCAGAAAAGAGGCGAATGTAAAGAGCCTGACGCCAGGCTCATCATCACAGAGGGCATTTAAAGTATCCCCCGAAGCCTCGCTGTGGGCTGTGCTGCACGCACGGTGGCATGTGCCTCCAATCTGCAATGTACACATTACTTGCTTACATTGGCTAACTCTTGATGTAGTTTATAGTAAGAGTAGTAAGGAGAGTACCTAGAGGATCACAAAAAAACGAAGTGACCACCAACCTGTAGGATTATTGCAATAGAAAACGTTATGTAGTTCGCCATTTCTAACTAAAATGATTAATAAAACTCTAGAAAGTTACAAGTCGTTAATTTTCACACCATTAACTTAATTGTATGTTATAGATTTAACGACCAATAGTAAAAAATAATTGGAGTTTCGTTTAGAAGTACCTTCCTACAAAACTGTTGAATTGCAATTATGTAGGAAATATACATAAAATTCCTGGAGCAAGACTATTTATGCTGTTGAATATATGAGTCCGATCGTAAGCAGCTGTTCTAGCGATCGGCTTTATAACATTTATTTGGTGAAACCTGTGGGGGAAACGGAAATGCCCATGGACTAATGCCATATTAGTCTAGTAGTCTATGTTCGATCGAATATCTAAAAGTAATTCTATAATAATATTGGATTTCTTAGTAGAACCATTTAAACTTTTACTATAACTAACAAAACATTTTTAAATAAAATTTATTTGAAAAGGAATTAAAGCAGATGTCACAGTACGAAATGGAAAACCGGCTTCAATTCACCACAGATAGCGTTAACTATACGGACGGAGCTGTCAGTTTTGCATCAAACAATATATCGGGGCGTAACGTTTTTGTATCAATTTATGAATAAAATCAGTAACTTACATCTTTCTAGCGTCTTAAGTTCGTAGAGATGAACACGCTTGATAGACAATTAGCTGACTTAAGGATATACGCGAACGAATTAGAGGCAAAACTTCAAGATGATATTAACGCAGCGACGAAGAAACCATCTATACCACCTAAAAAAAATAAACCGCCTCTGCCTCAAATACCACAAAGTTGTATGGTAAAATTAGCCTGCGAACCGTCCTACTCTTCTAGACTGGAATATGGTAGCCGCACGAGCTCCACATACTCAAACTTAGTTCCTGTAAAGAGCTGCATCGTGAGGAACACAGCCAAAGTACGGAGCGGAGATGTGTTGCTTTACAGCAATGTACTGCCTCCCGGGGGCACTAACCATGTATACTCTAATGTAATGATGCAGCGCAATACGTATGGAGGTGATAGTATTTACGGCGATCGCGATACAAGATCGGAAGTTTCTAGGATCACCGACTTAGGTGCGCAGTCGAATTACAGTGAGTTGCGACGACCCGGCTCTGCGTATCCTCCGTCCTCTGCTTCTGTAAACGCTCAGGACTTTTCTACTTACGGTGGGTCCCAAACATCATCTACTTACGAGTCTTTATATGAACCTATCAACCCCAGGCCTTGCAGTCAGCTGTCAGGAACATCTTTATATGGTGGCTATGTTGGAACCACGGTAGAGCCTACTCCAGAGCCGGATGATGCATTATACTGTGGTAACTGCTACAAGTGTGGTGAGAAAATCATGGGTGAGACAACAGGCTGCACTGCTATGGAGAGGATCTATCATATAAAATGCTTCTGTTGTCAACAGTGTGGAATAAATTTACAAGTTAGTATACATACCTACTAATTTACCGCATATGTGGCTCAGCAGGCTAGTTGCTTGACTTTCTGCACTTCATATCTTAGGTTGGATTCCTATACAGAAAAAATATCTGTATAGCCTACAGATAGTTGTTCTAGGTCCAGGTGTTTGTGCATGTGGGATTAAAGCATGTATCCAGGATGCAAGACAGGTTCTAGAGTAAAATCGCTATTTACACATTGCCAGCCTTTAGTAGAGAAATGGAATATAATAATAATATAAGCAGTTGTGGTCAGTGCAGTAGCTGACTTCACCTAAAGTATGTTGGTGCTTATTCTTGGTGCTAAAAGCTATGATATCTCCAGATATTGAATGAATGAATCTTGAATTTATTTTGATCCCACGAAGACAGATATATTTTTATGTTTCAAAATAATATTTTATATATTGCTTTTAATATATGTAAAATCATATCAACCAAATGATGTCCACTGCTGAACAAAGGCTTCCATAGACCTCCCTCCCAACAACCAGTTACATGCCAGCCATATCAAACAATTCCCAGGTACCTTGACCAACCTGGACAGTATCTCATTGGAGGACGTCCCACGCTGCATTATCTAGACATTGAATGGAGGATATTAAATTTAAATTTGTCTCTATATTAATATACAAATTTAAACAAACTCCTTTGTAGCAATTAGTCATACTTTCGTCTCAGCAAGGTGACTCAACATGAAAAAATTCCATAGTAATGGATTAATTGATACAGTCCCAGTCTGCAATAATCTTGCCTTGCCCTAATGTTTACTATGATAAGAAGCTCAGTATACTCTGTAGTTTTATTTTAATGCCATTTCTTCCTTACAATAAATGGGAGTTTGCTGGATTGTTTGGGAAATTTAATGTTGTTCAGCAACACATGGATTGTTTCACATGCAGCCTGGCATTCTCCCATTATCATTACACCTGCTCTCTATTTGCAGGCTTTATGATTTTGGCTTTTAATTAACCCTTGTAATATTATTATTCCAGGGTCATCCTTTCTATGGGCTTTTAATTAACCCTTGTACTATTATTATTCCAGGGTCGTCCTTTCTATGCAGTGCAAGGCCGTGCTCTATGTGAAACAGACTACTTGGATACATTAGAGAAATGTTGTGTATGTGGTGACCCTATCCTTGACCGCATACTAAGAGCAACAGGCAAGCCATACCACCCACAATGCTTTATGTGTGTTGTGTGTCAAAAGAGTCTAGATGGGATACCCTTCACAGTGGATGCTGTCAACCGTATACATTGTATTGAAGACTTTCATAAAAGGTAAGATAAAATACATGTATGGCAATTTATGTTTAGCTTACACCCAACAAAGACAAGATGACAGCCCATCAGGTTATTGGTAAATTGTGGGTGCTCCATATTAAAAAGTCTTTAACAAGGTGTGCCAGGCATTGCAGTATCCCCTGAAGTATTTATATACTTTTTTATTTTACCAGATACGCGCCTCGTTGCGCTCGTTGCCGCGAGCCGATCGTACCAGAGAGTGGTGCGGAGGAAACTGTGCGCATTGTGGCACTCGACAAAAGTTTCCACGTCGCATGCTACGCCTGCGAGGACTGCGGCACAACGTTGTGTTCGAGGCAGGAAGGCCGCGGCTGTTACCCTCTCGATGATCACCTCTATTGCAGAGAGTGCAACGCGCGTCGTATACAAGACCTCTCCAGAAATATTAACTAACTTTACCATATATTGGTCTTATTTTATCTGCTAAGATTGAATAGCCACATAAATCACATTGGAGCTCATAATATATTAAGTGGGGTGACTGCCTACTCAAATCGACAAGAATGACAATACCATAATTGTTTTATGTATAGACAAAAATAATTAATTGTTTTACGTGAAAATTGAATGTAAACACTTAATTTGAACATGTGCAGCTATCCCATATGTGCAACATGCTTTCATGAAAAACTGTTGTTTTTTCTTAATTTGGACATGGACAGACGTATGTATTGCTACTGCTTACTGCTGCTTATGTACTTAAGATTATGAATAACGAAAAATTCAGTTTTAAATACTTATATTAACCGCGTAAAAAGATACAAGTCAATGTAAATACCCTATTTATGACATTAAATATAATCAAATATACTTGCAACCAATGATATTATTATCATTCCTGTCAACTGAAAACAAACCTCACTTTAATATATTAATTAGGTATGCTTCATGAGTAGTATGCCTCGCCCAGCTTCAATTCTTACCATTTGTACGTGGATATTTGCTGGCGCTATACTTGAATCTGTGAAAAACCTAATGTAAGAAAACCATGAGATTTTAAAAGTATTGTAAGTATTTTTAGCATGTTATGATATTGATAAAACATTCCTTAATGCATTTATAAATAGAAGGCTGTGTAGTTCTGACCATTCATGATTTATATTATACAGTATTATTTTTAGCTATCTTGTGATTGTAAACATAAGTTTTATTATGATATGAATATAATTGTGTGGTATACTTCTTTATAATATATTGTACCAGACATAATCTTAAATGCGTTTTACACACTTGTGCCCAAGCAAGTAGATATTAACATTTCTGTATAATTACGCACATTCCCAATTTCTCGTGCGCAAGTGTGTTCTACACTGCATAGTGCCATGTTTATTTTGAAAAGTATTACTGTTAGGTTGTGTCTTTGTTGTTTGTTCAATTATTTAGCAAGTAAGTAATTATATTCTACTTACTGTGTACTTAATTATGGAAATTTAGTGAACTTCAATTACTACAGTCTTATTGGTGTTATACCGTCGTATTATACATAAGTTAGTATGTTTGTACATGATATATATATTGTACATGTTATATGTGATCCAAGCTTGATAAAATATGTTTATTGTGCTGTTCCATTGACAAATGTAGTGGGAATAATGTAAGGTGATTATTAAAATAAAACTTGAGGTGATGTGGGATACCCGAAGCGAAGCTTCTTACGCATTGTATGTAAAATCGAATTATCTTTTTATTATATCAAAGATAAATGCAAGTAATGAATTTTAATAAGTATGAATTTAAAAACATATAATTAAAATTTTGATTTAGTAAGACAAATACCTAAACACAAAGGTTGACTGATCGAGAAGTCTGCCTTGTGTACCAACAATGTACATAGAAGTTTAAATAAATAAACAAAATATTTATCTAGAAGTTTTTACAAATAGGTACAATAAAAGAAAAAGGAAAAGAAAGAATGGGACAGTAAATGTAGAAAACCAAGGGAAACAAAAGGAAATGAAGACTTGAAGAGAAACTAAGGGAAACGAAAGGAAAGAAAGAAAAGTTAATTGACATTCAGTATGTCTCTATACCTATACTATAGACTTTTGTACTCAGCTGGTACTCAGTCTCGCTCACTCACATGGACAACAATATGAGCTGTCCAGCTAATAAGGTGCGTTGCAGATTCGTTTCAAATTTTGTGAGTAAGGTTCCCATTCCAACTATGCGTTATGAAGGTTCGCTTCAAAACAAACGCATATTGTGTCGTTAAACTGCCAATGTCAGTAATATTACAACTATAATATTAATTTAAAAATAGAATGAATTTTACACGTATGTAGTTTAACTATTTCAGGCATACTAGTCATCGTTTACTATTTGTATGCTGCTTGATGTAGTGTGAAAATAAAGAATACATCTGGAAAATCTTTTATTATCTTGCTACTATTATAAATTAGCTGAACCTGCTACTTTGTCCACGTGCTCATTAATTGTAACCCTAATCTACGTGATTGATCGTTATTTGGATTAAAAGTCTGTTTTTGGAAAAATGAAAGAGCACATTTACGTGGTGGTAGCGCAGCTCTTTGATTTTTCAAGATAGACCCGCAGGCGTATTCTCCGCGCGTCCTACTCGCAGCGGACGGCATCAAGATCTCATCTGTAATAAAGACCGCCCTTTGTACAAGTCATTTTATGTATTCGATTTTTTTTTATTTGTAGGCTGGCGTACAATTTAGAGTATTGTATTATTGTAAAGTACGTAATTTGCTGTTCATGTTTTATTTTACGATGAGAAGTATGGGTACATTGTTTCTCCTACATCGTGGTTACATACAAAAATTAATCTAGCGGCCATGTGACTCCTCCTGGACAGGGTCCAGGTCAACCACATATAATATTCTTAATCTCATTACCTTTAATTTTGACTGATCAGCCTTAACACAAACACGCGTACGACGAGTAATGACACGTACGAATAGGACTAGGATAGGCTGTTAATAATATTATCTTGCACCCGTTGCTAATCTATACAAATAGATAAAATTGAAGTGTCTGTTTGTAATGTCAAAATAATAGTTTTTTACTAAATGCATATGAAAGTATATACGGTACATATAACAAAAATACAATTTTAATTGTTTTTGTCTGTCTGTCTGTTTGTTCCGGGTAATCTCCGAAACGGCTGGACCGATTTTGACGGGACTTTCACTGGTAGATAGCTCATGTTATAAGGAATAACTGCCGTGTGGTGCCGGCTCAGAATGCCACCACCCCATCTCCTCCCATGGGTGTCGTAAAAGTCGACTAAGGGATTAGCCGGAGGATGCAGCATCCTTCGAGTACATTAACGACTCAACTGCGATCGCCAACCCACCTACCAAGCGTGGCGATTATGGCAAAACCCCCCAATGATCCCACAACACATCATACCGGTGGTTGTGGTGATCTTTGGGGGAGGCCTGTGTCCAGCAGTGGACTTCATTCGGCCGAAATGATGATGAAAAAATAAGGAATAACTGAGGCTACTTTTATTTTAGAAATATAATTAGGGTTCCGCGCAAAAAAATAAAACCCTTAAAATCCAATATACATTTCTATATCAGGTGTCTATGTCGAAGTACTTTAAATTTCTTTTAAATTAAACGCGGGTGAAACCGCGAGTCCCAGCTAGTTGTAAATAATAATAGGTAATCGAGCGATTTAAAATTTGACTGTGCCGCGGCGCACCACCTACGCTTCGCTCGCGAACCGCCAGGTTAAACCGACCCAGCCACGGGCTGACCATTCCGCTCATAGTCGTGTACCGCTTTGCGCTTCATTATCAGCCGTAGGACGTCAACTGCCTCTGCCTCCCCCATAGAATTCCACAATTGTGTCATCAATTTGGGGGGGTGCCAATACTCACCACGCTAGGCAGGCGGCATGCTGTTCCACAGAAGGGACGCTGCTGCCCATCCCTTTGGCTTGGAGTGCCTTAGTCGCCTTTTACGACATCCACGGGAGGATATGGAGTGGTGCTATATTTTTCAAGATCCATAGACCGGAACGCTTTTTTACTGACAACACTGAACGTAGAATAATATTAGCAAACTATTATGATAATCACACAGATATGCAAAATTAAAACAGTAAACTTACGTGTTAAACGTAATCCCGCTTGCTTTGTTATGTTTTTGCGATCTAGAACCGCTCTGTTTCACCGCACATTTAGCCATTTTTGTGAAAATAGTTTTATAGTTACTCCTTTGACGTCAGACTAGCCACAAGTGACACAAGGCCGGACATATGGCTGTAGCCATATGTTGAGTGGCAACGTCTTTGCGTGACAGCTACCGATCTATTTTTTTGTGATGGGCTTCTCGCACTCGTCCCAAGCCCCCATATCCCTATAGCTGCTTAACCGGGCAAAAACTACCGATCTAGTTAGTAGTATATATAGATAGTATAGATAGTAACATGTATACATCAATGTTTGTGGCATATTTTGGTGACAAATATTTCGTGTCATAATCTTTCTAAGGTCTTGCATCTCTTCTTGGGTCACACATGAGGCCTTGTTTTTTAATTTCAGCATGTACTTTGTATTCAGATCTTTGAGACATCGAGATGTTCAAAGGTAATGGTAATGGGTGTACATTTTTCTACGTTTACAAATACTGGCAATACATCAGCAAGCTGAAATCAGGCTTTGAAAATTCCGATAATGTCATTTAACACTCGATTTTCCTTGCGAACAGTATAACGCATTTCAGAAGAAAGTGATTCCAATAACATATTCGGTTTTTAAATTTGTTCACTCTTAAATGCCGACGCACATATTTGCACTAAACTCGCCCCATTCGCTGTAGTTTTGGATGTAAGCTAGTCGATCACAATATTACACGATATGCACTCCAATGTACTCGTCATTTTGTTAATTGCACACGGCCAGCGCATCAACCAATAACACGAACGCAGTCTGTTAATGACCGCGCGCGCGCAACTTGAGACGAAAGCGGACGAAGTCTCGGGTAACAGCTAGTTTCTAAAATAAAACAAATGCGACTCATTTTAATTCTATATTTCTCAATTCGTTCTTTGGAACCGAGTCCTTAAAAAAAACTTAAACTATTTTTAATAATTACAAAGAATAAGAAGACTGTGGCTTCTCAAGAACGTTAAACAAACTTCATTAAAATTTTACATTCGCCTTCACACGTATGTATGTAATCAAGCAGTCTTTAAATATCGACATACACTATCATAAAAATAAGAATAGTATTATCAATTCTAATAAACGTATACCACAAGAGCTACGAGTTATTGTGGGGTTATAGACGATAAGTGTCGGCAATATTCTTCCAAATCTTCCAAATCCAATACCAAGTCAATTTCCTGTCCCACAGACCATTGTAAAAACAATTTCAAAATTTAAAGCAACTCATTAATGTATTATCCCTTTACAACTAAAAGTGCAGACTTCATCATCATCATCATCATCATCATCATGATAAAAGTGCAGACTTACCAGCGGTAAATCATAACTAAAATATATTATACATAGAAGCAAAAATTAGGGTAATATTCCTGAAACATCGAATTCCAACTCTTTAAAGAGATTCAAATAATTAGTTTATAGCCAGTCTAGTAACTGCCCTTATTACTAATAGTCAATATTTACAAACGCTTGGCGGTTATCGGGCATTTTTATAACTAGAAAAGCTTTGCATACTAATTGTCGACAAGTAAGATACTGTTTTCTCATTATAACTCATTTTGGGTTCATTGCAACCTTTTCTACATGCAAACATAAATTAAATTTAACATCCACATAAAACAAATTGTTTGAACTGAAGGGAATGTAAAGGTGTGCTCACTTGCGAAAGAAAAATATATCAATAAGTTTGATATGCTAATGACGATGTCTTTTTAAATTATTAAAATATTGAAAATTATAATTGTGGTTACGGAAGCAACCATAAATTGTGATTTTAAAGTGCTCATTCATCTTTATCTTAATTGACAATAAACTTGTTATTTTAAGCAAGCATATGGTACAATGACAGTGTTCTTACAATGCACATAATATAAACTTATAGTATGTACCTTAAATGAACTTATTACATCATATTTAACTATACATTTTTTACAAGACTTGTGGCTAACACTGACCGATAATGCTGTTTCCATACAAACCATACTTTAGAATGGTAAGATTTAGTTCCAAGTTTTCAATGTTTAGTACTTATACATTGATTGTGATTATCTTTAGAACTTACATATACAAAATTAACTACCATTATAATCACTTACACATAACACAATTAGATCAACTAGGAACTGGAAAAATACCTTGTACGATTTGGTATCCAGTCAGTATATATTATATTACCTGTTATCAAAAAAGATGATCATCTACAACATCTAGTGATATCAACATACGACTTTACAGTGGGTGAAACAAGTAATTTGTATTTATTTATAAATTATATTATTAAATTACTGTAAAAATGCTTGCTAACATCAATGACTATAATCACAAAAATAACTGTAATTGTTGCATGCGTGACTAATTGTAAATACAATAATTATACACTGTTTAGCATAATTTTGCCAGTCCAGACAAGTCTGCCGACTAAGCAAGACGGTTATTAAAAACTACAATTAATATTAAGTAGGCGATGAGCCCTTTAAAGCTTTTCTCCTTTACCTGCTAGGAATAGCTTTCATACAGGGGCACGGGACGCGAACTTAGGCGGAGCGTGCACCATTTATGTGTATATCATTCGCGTCCTCTACGACAATTTAAACCAGTTGTGTAGATAAGTGATTCACCTAAAAGAGCTCTTCCGTCGCTCGGCGCGGTCAGCGTGGGGTTCCCACTCGGCGTCGTCGGGGTCGTCTCCGTCGAAGGTGACGGTTTCGGCGGGCGACAGCGTGCTGCTGGAGTCGCTGTCGCGCGGAGGGGAGGGCGCGCGCGGGGAGGGGGAGGGCGCGCGCGCGGAGGGGGAGCGGGAGGGGGAGGGCGGCCGCGGCGAGCGGCTGGCGGCGCGGAAGCCGGCGGGCATGGCCGCCAGCATGGCCACGTAGGCGGCGTCCGCCAGCGGGAACCGGCGCGGCGTGTACGGTCTCACTGTCTGGAGGAACATTCGCAGTTAACGTTAGTCTTGTGGTGACGTTAGTAGTAGGACTGATGAGGTTAGGGTAGTGTAAGTATTAGATAATAATTCAATGAAATTAATGTGAGAAGTTATAAGACAACATTTATAATGCCAGCCACGGCACGGTTTGGGCATACACTGCTGCACTCCGGGTCGTGGATTCGATTCCCACGCGGAACAAATATTTGTATGATCTGCAGGTAGTTGTTTCGGGCATGGGTGTAGTGTGTGGAATTTGTGTCTGTAAACGCACCCACAACACAGGAGAAATCCTAGTGTGCACCAACGTTTTTTATATTATTTTATTACTACTGGAATTGAAATGACGTCAATTGTTATACAGGTCTGATAAATAGTGCAGCGACTAGAAACTCACTAGAACTAATATTTTAGAAGCACTGTCCGTGCTCCAGGTGTGTCATATAACATGCCGTGGCGTAACGAACAACATTCACTAGATACTAGCCTCGTGTTGTGGCGGAGCATGTTCTTGCGGCGGCGTGGATTGTCGCAGCAGCGGCGGCGCATCCTGTTGCGCCTGCGGCGGAGGCGGCTGCGCCTCGTCGGGCGGCTCGTGCTCGTGCTGGTCGCGCTGATCGTGCTGGTCGCGCTGCTCGTGCTGTTCGTGCTGGTTGCGCTGCTCGTGCTGGTCGCGCTGCTCGTGCTGGTTGCGCTGCTCGTGCTGGTCGCGCTGGTTGCGCTGCTCATGCTGGTCGCGCTGCTCGTGCTGGTTGCGCTGCTCGTGCTGTTCGCGCTGCTCATGCTGCGAGCGCCGCACGCGCTGCTTGCGCACGTAGCGCGCTCGCTCGCGTGACTCTGCACGGATGTGACGTAGCGACACCGCCGCGTCTGACACGTCCTCTTCCTGATGAACACAGATCATTGTTTGTAGCTGATAGTCCGTAGACATAAATAACAGACTATTATAGGGGCTGTATAATTCTGATTTGCACGCAACGATATTTACTGCAGCACTGATATATAAGGGGCAAATTCAAATCCCTGCCTGCAGGGCCCTACACGCAGTATCTCTGCCGGATTGTATAGTGTGAATGTTTGCAGAGCCAATAATAATATCGGCTCTTGCAGAGCACACACATTCACACTACAATCCAGCAGAGGTAGAAAAGAGAGAACCTTGTGTTCTGCGGTGGTGGCGCTCGCAGAGCTAGCAGTCTTTGTTCCTCACAGACTGCGGCGCTGGTAGCGCTATGATAAGTCGGCTTTCGTTCATACGCCGAGCAATTTTTATAAAGGAATATTTCGTTTTGCATTCAACATTTTGCTACATTTAACTTTACAAAATACTAGCTAATGTCAATGCATTCAATTCATCCTTTTTTTTTCTAAATTTGAAAATTTTAAGTGCAAAGAACAACTGTATAAAGTTTCAACTTAATTGGTATAGGAACGCTAATGGGACCAACAAGAAAGAAGCGTTCATTTTTATATTATGTAGGCAATCAAATAGTAATGATGGTGCGGTTGGCGCAGTGGCTAAACAATTGGCAAATATGCATTGGTATGCTCTACAGATAGTTGTTTCGGGTCTGTATTGTATGTGGAATTCGTGTCTGTAAACGCACCCACGACACTAGAAATCCAAGGGTGGCAACGCTTTTTTAATAAAAAAATTATCATAAATAAAATCCAAAATTTCAAAACCAAGTATTCTTATTTGTTTAAAGATGCCCTGAGTAGTATTTAAGATTCAAAACTACTTCTGCCTAAATTCGCTTTTGAATTTAGCTCATTTATTTCAAATAACTGGTTACCATATTGTTTCACATCCCACGTTAAACATCCAGTATGTAACTTTAATAATCATTTAACTATTTCATACACGCCATATAAGTTCTTTAAACTCACGGAGAGAAAGAAACGAATCTGTTGCAAGATCAAAAATTCCCGAGAATTCAGTTCCATTTGCCTCACTGGTATTAATTAGATTTTAATTGTTTCAACAATTAATATGTAAGCATTGCATTTAAAAATTGGTTTAACTACAAATTTTACTTGTCTTTTTAAAAGTGTCCTAACATGGTCTTTCAAATTTAAGAAGAAACTTTTTGATTTTTATCACCAATTACCATACATACCACTCTCAAGTATGTGATTAAACCAATATTAGTCTTTAAGTTTATATTTTATATTTGTGTTATGAACTGTGTGCCTATGTATCCACGATTCTCGAATTAGTATAAAGAAAAATACCTTCATTTTAACCAAACATACCATTTACTTAATCCACGATTCTCGACTCGAGTTAGTAAAAAGAAAAATATCTTCATTTTTAACCAAAAATATCATTTACTTCTAACAGTCATCCAAAACAGCTGGCTGTCAATGGCCTCAAGTTGCTATTTTATGATAGGTGCCAAACATCTCCGCCCCGCCTGCCTTACACTCGGTAATTGTACTAGTATACTTTAATATGGATACTAATTACACTATCGCATATTTTTTATTGGTATGAAAAAGAAACATTTTTTTATTATTACAGCCGGAACCGCGGTTTCACCTGCCGTTATAAATAAAATTGGGTTACATATAAATAATTTAGAGTACTTCGACATAGACACTTGACATGGAGTATATATTTTGGATTCCATCGGATTTAACTTTTTTGCGCGGTAACCTATTATTTTTCTTAAATAAAAGTTAAGTTATTCCTTATAACATCAGCTATCTGCCAGTGAAAGTCGCGTCAAAATCGGTCCAGCCGTTTCGGAGACTAGCGGGAACAGACAGTTTTTTGTTGTAGGTACCGGTATATACTTTCATATGCATTTAGTAAAAAGCTATTATTATACTTTTAATTTCATTGATTTGTATAGATGGGATCAGTGCTCTTCTGGACATTTTTTTCATTCAATAATTCAATATACACGAAAATTAAAAATATTGATTCTTTAAGTAAAAAACACAAATTTTTATTGCTTTGCTATTTTTAGGAGGGGTTCTATTATGTACATTATTATATTTTCAAAGAATCTACTAGGCTCCAAAATGGGACCTCCCGACGTTTGAATATTTTTATTTAAAGTTTTAAAACAACTTTTAGGAGTTTATATTAATTAATATTTATAGAATTATACTTAAAGAGTTTTAATTATTACTTAAACGTAAATAAATAAAATGTCCGTAAATTTTCTTCTGACCTTACAGAAGACTTTCATTAAATTTGACTGAAACCCTATTACCTATTGACTTCGCCGATATGATTATTTCATGTGGAACCCACTGATAAAACAATACTATCAATATTTGTCGACACTGCTCGTTTATAAAAATATAATATTTTGACTAAAAGCCTAATGACAACAACATAAAACTTAACGACGAAACGTAGCTATCATACCTCACTCTCAATAGACATGCGGTTGGACTTCATTACGCCATTGTTGAGCTGCGCGTCTTTGATGTCCAACACTCGCCATCTGAAAAATATTATAATAATGTACACACTGCATGCAACATTTGACGAGAATCTGTTCATTAGATGGTTGATGGGGAACTCATCTTCAAGAACCTTTCTTATTTCCGTCCTATCCTTTATCCCATTGTGGGTAAATAGCCATGAGTTGTGCTCATTTTTTTTTCTTTTAGAGATCCTGACTTTGCTTATAATGACGAGAGGAGTGCTTTCATTTTGTATAGTTTTTCGGCGGCTATGCACACATAATGCTACCGACAAGAATTTGTGCAAAAATCTTATAACAAAAACATTGATCTCTTTATGTCAAGGCAATTCTACTAGGTGTTATTTTTTCTGGTTTATTAAATTACAAACAGGCTTATGATCATATCAGCTAAAGTACGTTCACTGCATATCAAAGGCCTCTCTATAGATTTACACTATTGTGTTATCATTTAGGCGGAATTTGCCAGTACTCACCACTCTTGGCAGGCAGGTTGGTGAGCGCAGTATGGTTACTGTAATCATACGCTGCCCATCCCTCAGGGACGCTGCTGCGTGCTGTGCTTAGTCTCCTTTACGACATCCATGGAAGGAGATGCGAGTGGTGCTATATTCTTAATCCGGACACTACATGGATGCTTGTGAATACTAATTATTTGATCAACATAAATTCCTCAAGAACAATAAATTCCTGAAGTACAATTCATCAAGAACAACTAGACTAAATTATAACTGTTTATCCATGTAATTTACTAATTAACTGAAGTTAAGAGTTATTATAATCGAGGTTGGTTCATGTTGTAACACAGATGTATAAGACTGTAAGACACGACTGCGCAAGTAATTTAGCCTCGTCGAAGCATATCCTCACTGAGGTCCATCTCACCTACATCACTGTGTTAATTCTATACTGTTCAAAGCTGCGTCATCTACCCCTCAGCATACGCTTAAGACTTATAATAATGGTACTGACTTAGGAGTGATAATCTCCTTGTAGTTTAGTATCTGCGGCTTTGTGTTGGCGGCCACGCTCTGTGGTATAACGATGTTGTCGATGTCGTACGATTGGCGCCGCCAAGAACGTGACTCGGTACTCGAGCGGCCGCGTGATCTGTGAACACAACAAATATATTTATTAAAGTTAATTAATTTTGTGGCCATGACGATCCCAGGAACACCCAGGAGGGATCTGAGTAGTATTCGGTTTTTCTGTTGGGAAGTTCATAGTGGGAGCCATGGGTGGATCGACGCAATGAATTGTAATAAGCTTGCCCCCAATCACATGACTTATTAACTAGTCAGTGATATGATGGTAAATCTCTTTCTACATCTTCTAGTTATATAATTATATATCTTGAGGGGGCTCTAAATATATTTAAAAGCCTATTATTCAAGTGTGATGGTTTTTAATTGGCATAATTATCATTAATACAATGAACATATTAGAAGAATATGGTCTTCTAATATTAGTTCTAATAAGTTACAAACTTGTTGTGTAATAGTCCATAGGTTATAAAAAACCATATAGGTATTATCTGCTTCAGTTTGTATTTTGTTTATAGTTCAAGATGAGGAGTTTTTTTAACCTCCAACTTTCATTACACAAATGACCTAGTTTTCACTTTCATCATGAAAGTGAATCAAACTATGATAACAAACATTACATCACCTTTCGTGTCCGGAAGTTGAAGTTTCATCATCTCTTTCCCTCTCCCGAACTTTTCTGGTTAGTGGCGGTCGGCCTCTTTTCAATTCTGTAATAGATGCATTCATTTATATTTAATCAGTGGTTGCATGTAGCTCAGTACCATTTGTCATGGGAATATATGAATGTATTTTTTTTTTCCTGCCCTGGTCCAAAATTATTTGGTGAGCCTAATATGTTAGTCGCAATATGTGCAAAGGTTTTGAGCAAGAGTTTTACAGTCGGCCGCCTGCCTGACACTAACACTCCTCGTGTATGCTAGTGTTGGTTGTTTACCCGCCAACTGTGGGTACCCTAAAGTGCTTAATGGCACGCGCACCAGGGTCCAAACTCCCGTAGTCACCTTCTACGTCACCCACGGGATGAGGTGGAGTAGCCTATTCGTGACTGGAGCTACGCGGAGTATATTATTGTATTATTTACATAAAAATATAAAATAATTTATATTTAACCATTGGTTGACTTGCAACTTGCTTGGTACCATTTGTCATGTAAACGGAACAAGCATACCTTGAAAAAAGTTATGTGCCCAGCACTGTGCGCTTTCCAGGTGATATGAAATCTATATTGACATAGGCTGCCAGATATGATTAGGGATGAACAGCCAACTTCTAATAGTCGATCCAGCAATTTGATAGCATCCTTATGAGGAGATACGATGAAGGAGAAATCGTATAGACACACATAAACGTGATCATCATAAACCCATTTATTTATATAGTTTCAATAGCGAGTTAAATACACTACTTAAATATAAAATGCATTCACGCATTCGCCTCGCAATACTTCATTCATTCCGACATAATCTTCTTCCATCCCATAGGCGAATAAATAAAAAACAAGGGGATTCAATCCAGGAGTCCGTTAAATCGGGTTTCCGAGCTATATGCGACTTATGAGTGTGCGACAGAACGACATACGGCGGTAGATGTTGTGCGCTAAGAACTAGAAAATTTGATAATGGCGATTTAGAATTCTGCATCATGCCGCCGTCTGTCTAGAAAATCCACTGTTGAACACATGGCCTACTACGACTGCTGCTAAGAACGTATATGACATTTTTTTATATTATCTTAATCAGCACTATGGCAATTAGATTGGCGATCGCGATACGAACTGCTACCAATCCTTCAACTTAATCTCTTTGCATTAAATGCCCAGAAAACACCCAGACCTAGAGAAACTATCTGTAGCCAAAAAAATATTTGTTCAGACGGGCTAGCGATCGCACATGAGTTGTTAATGTACTCGAAGGATGCTGCTGCCCATCCTCCGGCTAATCCCATAGTCGACTTGTACGACAGCCACGGGAGGAGATGGGGTGGTGGTATTCCGGCATAATAAACAATAATAAAAGTAATAAAAACCAAAAGAACTGCCTTGCCTTTTGCTATATTTTCTAGTGAAGCATGCTGCTGGTAGGCATCATTAAGTGTTCAATGATGCAAATGACGCCAATGTTTATCTTCTTCTTTATCAACTCTTCGAGACAATATGAGCGTCGGGTTTGTTTAAAAGTCTTGCGTTGTTCTAATTAAGTACATGTAGATATGTATCATAGAATAAACTGATGTCTGTGATTGTTGAGTTTTCATGGTTAGTTTGGAGGGGATTTATGAGTTTCATGGCATGACATATCGTAGTTATTGAGCAATCCGGTATTTAAAGATGGTATGACCATAGTAAGGTTTAAGGTTTTTGGGTTGAGTAACTATGCATGTTTGTGTGCCAATAATGTTGAAATAGAGTAAGTTGTTAAAGTTCTCTACTCTCAAATTGTACATATTTGTGTAACCCCATTGTTCTTATACAAGATATCAAGTGCAAATATTCTATGCTTGTCTTAAAACCAAGAGTGTCTCTTATCAAACAAAATACATTCATTGTCAATACTCCAGTTTGGTTTTCCATATGGTACTTTGATTCTGAGGTTTTGTAAGTGCCAACATTTGGTATATCTATACAAATAAATGAAATTGAAGTGTCTGTTTGTAATGTCAAAAGAACAGCTTTTTACTAAATGCATATGAAAGTATATAGGGTACCTAAAACAAAAAAGCTATTTATATTCTTTTTGTCTGTCTGTCTGTTTGTTCCGGGTAATCTCCGAAACGGCTGGACCGATTTTGACGGGACTTTCACTGGCAGATAGCTGATGTTATAAGGAATAACTTAGACTACTTTTATTTTAAGTCAAGCTTGTGTGATCAGAGGTCTACAATTCCTAGTTATACGTGTGATAGTGTCTTCCTACGACGCGTAATATTACAGGCCGCGCCCCGAAAACGTAAGCACACGCCACCATAGGCGAGCTCGCACTAGTCCCACGGCAAGTCCGCGCGAGCTGTGAACAGCTGTGAAGTCACGCATCGTTGAAGGCCACCATAGCAGAACAAAATAGTCGAGACTCACTAGTGTGCCGCTTGGTAGGCTTGGGCGCGTGGTGGTGCTGCGGGGGGCGCGCGGGCGGCGCGGGGTGCGCGTGGTGGGGGGCGTGCGCCGCGTGGTGCGAGCCCCGCGCGGCTCGCGCCCCCCGCGCCGGCGTCACTCGCGCACTCAGCGCCGCCACGTGCACCCAGGCCGGCACATCTACACAAACGGGATACGGGTAACTTTCACGCCTGAAACTCTGGTTTACACTTATATAGTTCTAGTGACCAAAGATTGTGAATCAGTGTTTGCTCCTTACTCTAATCTAGGGCTACGAGAAGGGATATTGAAAGGTCCGGCTGTTTTTCATCATCATCATATCAGCCAAAGGACGTCCACCGCTGAACAAAGGCCTCCCCCATAGATTTCTACAAAGAGCGGTCACATGCCACCCGCATGCAACGACTCCCAGCGACCTTCACCAGGTCGTCTATCCACCTCATAGGACGTCATCCCCAGCCGCTTTTGCCGGTGCGCGGTCCACTTGAGAACCTTTTTACGCCAACGGCCATCAGTTCTACGAGCAATGTGCCCCGCCCATTGCCATCATATCGGCCATTTATACGTCCACAGTTGAACAAAGGCCTCCCCCATAGATTCCACAACTGTGTCATCATTTCGGGGGGTATTTGCCAATACTCACCACGCTTGGCAGGCGGGTTGGTGAGCGCAGTATGGCTACCGGTTCACAATGGGTTTTGTGAACCCATTGCCATACATAGCGGAAATCAGTTTCATCACTAACGAACCACAGACCACTACAAAGGTTCGACAACTATTGCAATTATCATCATACTGGATTTGGCGAGGAGTTATTTGTATGAGAAACATCATATGTTACTGCCCAACCAATCAGATGTCAATCAGAAGCCGTGCAGCAAACTGTCTAGGCATGGTGTACATAGGGAGCTACTGCACACTAATAAAGTTTACCTTTGATGTCGCTGAGTACAGGATGGTACCCAGGGTCGACAGCAGCGATGCGTTGCTGTTTGGACATGGTACAGAACGGCGGGGCGGGCTGCGTGGGCTCAGCGCGGCCGGTGCACACCGCGCAACTCTCAGAGCCCTGCTGGCAGCTACATCTGTGCACATTTTATTATTAATCAATGATTGTACTTCTTTTAAGTCTTGTTTGTATATAAAACATGTTGACAAACAATGCGTAGTTTGATCCATTTTCCTTATTATTCTTCCCTTATAATAATTATGTATATAATCATTTCCTCAAGTGTTCTTTAAATATGTGCAAAATGTTCTCGAGTAGAATTAAAGCTTTCCAACGCAGTAATGTGGCGAATAAACTATATTTTTTCAACAATAGTTTACATGTTAAACAAATAACAACTTACTTGATATCGGCCGGCTTGGCGGCCTTGTTAGTAGCGATGTGTAAGTTATGCATCTGCAACAGTTTCCTTTTTTTGAACGTCTCTCGGCGTAGCGGCCGAACTCGCGCACATGTCTCTAGCGATGGATCGTCATCAACCATTTCTGAGCCCGGCAGTGAGCCTAAGTAACCGACCGGTTCCCCTTCGAACTCCACCGAACCTTTTGCTTCGCGGACCTAGAATAAAAGATAATATACGTCAATATACACATATTTACTGGATATAAATAAAACGTAACAACTGAATCATTGCTGGTCTACGTAGTGGCAAAACGCGGGTGACGAGCTTGTGAGGTCCTGTTCCCTCTCAAGTGTCGTCAACAACCCTCTTTCCGGTCACAGCCAATGTAGATTAAAGCTCTGCGTTTACACACAGCTAAGGATTCTGTCGTGCCTGATGAAATAAGGACTGAGCCGACTAATAAGTATGTATGACGACAATAAAGCAAATAAATATATAAGGACAGAGCGAACGTGGTATGTTGACTTGGATGGAACACCTGGAAGGAGGCACTGAAAAGGGCAGCTTGACACTCAAGGTAGAGAAAAGCGAGTTGGTCTGTAGCAGCATGGATACCGGAAGTATACGCATTCCAAAGCGAACAGGTTTTAAAAACCGATGAATTTCAGCCCATTCGGATCCGTTATGAACAAGTCCCGTAATTTTTTAAATTTTTTTTCTTAAAAGAAAACGTTGCTCCACACTAGGATTTCTCCTGTGTCGTGGGTGCGTTTACAGACATAAATTCCACACACAATACACCCAGACCCGGAACAACTACCCGCAGATCATACAAATATTTGTTCCGTGCGGGAATCGAACCCACGACCCGGAGCGCAGCAGCCGACTGTATCAGCCACTGCACCAATTGATCACGACATCCGAGTCCAACAGTAACTCGCAACGCAACGCAAATATGTGGGGGTCATGTATCGCAAAAGCACATCATGTAGGCAAAATACTCATATTATTCACCTCCTAGAACACTTGTACCGAATTAGATGGTTAAATTACCAATGCATTCCAACACCTCTGTTAATAAATAATTATCTGTCCAAGCTGCATGCCTATGCATTACCAGTAACAACACGACGTGCTAGTAATATTCAAAAGACTAGTGAAAGAGTTGCCAGAACTCACCATACTTGGCAGGCAGAATGGCTGTTCCACAGAAGGGACGCTGCTGCTCGCACATTTTACGACATCCATGAACGGAGATGGAGTGGTGCTTTATTCTTAATACTTATCCTTAGGTTAAATTGCAGAAATTGCCGTGGACGATAAGAGCGCTCATTGTACATGTCTATTTTTATTAAATGTATGTATCGTAACTTCTGGATCTGATTTACAAAGAAGGTATTGTATTATGCTATTCATTACTTGAGACCGGACCTACCATGAAACGACACGAGCAGAATAATATTATTGTGTTATGGAAATGAAAAAGATGCGGTCGATGTTTGACATTACCCGATTAGATCGAATACCAAATCAACAAATCCGCGACAGCCTCGAGTAAATGACATTGCAAAGTAAGCAGCCGAAGTGTCACTTGAGATGGTTTTGCCATATCTTGCGTGGGCCAAGGATTACATCGGTTCTGATACCTTGGACTGGTGTGAACGGGAGTGAGATTTTGTGGTAGTTCTTAGAAGCGCTTGCTAGATGTTGTAATTACCGAAATACGAGCCAAAAGCCTATGAATATGATGGAACTTGTCGATGCTCAAGACGGCAGTGAAGACGACTAAGCTGGAGAGCAAACCCTAGCATTTTTAACCGACTTCAAAGAGGAGGAGGTTCTCAATTTGATGCGTTTCTTATGTATGTACACCGATTTGAGCAATTCTTATTTTATACAAAATATATTTTATTTAAAAAAAGCGTGGGGTGCTTGATGTCTATTGTAGTAAATATTTTTGTGAATATTTGTAAAAGAAAATAAAATTGCGACGACACTCGAATAGTGTCTCATTCTTCAGATAATTTTATCCAGGGGAAGAATTTGTTAACTTAAACTTCGAAAGGAAGATGCTTGGGTAAATAATTACCACCCGCGAGTTATTGAGAATATGGACAGGCAACATGGACATTCAGCCATGCTCAAAACAAAAAGTGGATGAAAATCGAGTTAAAAAAATCTGTTACATAGATACATACCAAGCAAACCTAAAATACAATTATATGGGCCTGTACATCTCATATACATCTTAGAGGACTACTAAAGACCAAACTTCTTTTCGAATTATATTATTCCATTCGTAGTGAAATAGATATATTCACTGGTTCTGTGGCCTCATTAAGATCTAAACTCAGAGACTTGATTGAGTGAGGAATCATTAACTTTTTGAAATTTTGCCATTTTGCAATTTTTGTATAATAATTTTTCAATTATTGATCTTAATTTAATTAGTATTATTTAATATACCATTATGAGTGTCTTACTTAAAATGTGCATGCTGGATTCACATCTAGTAGATGTCAATCAGGTGTATTGTGTTTTATCTTTTTTATTTATTGTTTGGATGATTGATTGTACATCAGTTTTGTGAATTATAATAAAAAAAAAAAAAAAAAAAAAAAATATATCCTTAAATAAGTCGTTGTAATAGTCAACTTGTCCAGCAGTGGACTTCATTCGACCGAAATGATGAATAGTCAACTTCTCCAAAAACATCCATTTTGTGATAAATATATACTTCCATTCAATGACATTTTACATTAAACTGAGATCAAAGCTTGAGTTTCGTTCTGTAATACGGACCACCATCATAATATTTCATAGTCTAGCTATAACATAGTTGCATCATTCTAGAATTGTTGATACGTGACCCAGGATTTACGCCAGACAAGACACGTGAAATATGACCTTGAGTTTGTTTATATAATATACTTAAACAAGAGGAATACGAAAGGCCTAATCACTCATTAATGAATCGATTCAAGTGATAAAAGATCTAATGATATTTGATGCATTATATGGCAGAAAATAATATTTTTGATGTAAGATATCCCAAAACATTTAATTTCACGCCTTTTGGAGCTAAATATTGTTTCATATTACAGATATGACAATATATTTAAAGTAAACATAATTCATAGACAATCGTGTTATCTCTTGTTTAAAGTGAAATCATAAGCAATGCCACGTATTGTAAATTAAATACTTGCCTACGTTTTAAATGAATCCCGAGGTTAAGGTATAATATACTGAATGAATCATATTGTAATCACAGTTATTTGGAGGTTATCTCACTCCGTAAATGTGAAAATCGTGGTCATTGACCTCCCAAAAACAGAGATAAGAAGCATATTTTTATTACTAGTTCAAATAACAAAAAGCAATACAACATTACTTTCACAGGAAGTCATAGAATTATATTACATTATTAATTATATTATGATCGATATTCTAGGTCTAAATTTAGCAATATAAGTACATAAACAGTAATAAATTATTCATGGGCTTGAACCTTAATCAGTCTATTATTACTGTGCTTACATAAGAGCTATATTTAACTTAAAACACAAAATTACTTTTCTTGCCATCTACCTGCATTCTGGAATGTGTAATGTTATCAAAACATCCATGTATTATTGTAGTTAATAATGTAAAGTCCCTCAAATATATAAGTCACCACAGAAAACAAGAAACAGAATATTCTTCGTTTTAAAAGAGCCTCCTAGAGAGCTAAGATTAAAGTGCTACTTTTCTCTACAACACTCCATTATATAATGATTATGATTATGAATATCAGCCGTTATCAGCGAAGGACGAATTTAAGAGAACTTGATAAGGCATTGAACCCGCCTGCCAAGCGTGGCGATTATGGTTAATCCTCCGAGTTCACAACACACCCAGACGTGTAGTTGCGGCGAAATTTGGGGGAGGCCTGTGTCCAGCAGTGGACTTGATTTGGCTGATATGATGATGACGATAAGGCAATAAAACATGTCTGATACAAAGACAATCTACCCATCATGTCCGTTCAGGTCTTCTGGCGTGATTGAGAAAAATATACAGGGTCTGAACTTTGATTTTTAGGGGACAATCAGTAGGTTAAAGAGTTCCCAAACTTCATAGTCTGCAGCGCAGAGTGGCTATACGGATCGCACGGGGATACAGGACAGTGTCCTACGAGGCGGCAACTCTCCTGGCACGCTTTCCGCCTTTCGACATCCAGGCGGAGATGGATGCGTGGGTCTATGCGTTCCCTCCGCCAAAGTGGGGAAAGCGTGCCATCAGGGGCGTTTGACAGAATGAGGCGGCTGGCTAGACGGCGCGCACTCGAGATATGGCGACAACGCCTACGGTTGCAGTTCGCGACCAAGCGCGTCGTCGAGGCCATCCTGCCACTCTTCGGAGCCTGGCTCAGAAGGATCGAGCGCGTCACCTACCGTCTGACGCAGGTATTCACCGGTCACGGTTGTTTCGGTGCGTACCTGCACAGAATAGGACGCGAGGTTACGGCACAGTGCCACCATTGTGGAAGCGACCAGGATACCGCACAGCACACGCTCGAGGAGTGCCCTGCGTTTGCGGCCGAGCGGCGAATCCTGGTCGATCGGATCGGGCAAGATCTCTCTCTGCCGGCAGTAGTGTCGGCTATGTTGACAGAGCATGAAAATTGGAGTGCAGTGGTCTCCTTCTGCGAGAGCGTCATGCTCCAGAAGGAGACTGCAGAGCGGGATCGGGAGAGGGCTGATCCCGCACGGAGAAGGACTAGACGGCGCCGGGGCAACAACCGTCCCGGCTCCCAAGTCCAACACGCCTGAGCCCCCTGCCGTCACTTCATGGTGGGGGGCCTCGGGGGTCGCGGGCGCGCAGATTGGGGAATCTACGTGCTCACACCGAGCGACCCCCGGGAAGACGGTGGCGCGCACGTGGTCACGTGCCGCCGTGTGCGCAACACAGCGCAAAGCGAGGCTTGGGGGGATCCTTTACAATCCTCCCCGAGAAGTGCCTGGGGGGCGACCTTTTTACAGTCGCCTTCCCTCCGCTAGAGGGGGTGACCGCTTTACAGTCATCCCTTCCGAGATGTGCCTAAAGGCGTGGCACCAATGGGCGGCTCCAGTGTGATCTTACGAGGACCTGGAGCCCCCCTTCGGTGCCGAAGATGACCGCTCCAGTGGTTTTAGCCGGTAGGAGTCCGGCATACCCCTTCGCCCTTCCCCGGGGTGAAGGAAGTTCCATGTAGAATTTCCACTGGACATCAATAAAAAAAATTAGAATTTATTTATTAATTTATTTTATTAGAATTAGAATGCCACCCAGGATTAGTCCTTTGAGGCATCTCACTGCGCTCGTTATATCAAGACGTAAAGTTATTAGTCTCTTATGCCCAGTAGATTCACTAGGTACAGTGCCTTTCTGACCAGAGCACTAAATGTTTAAACACTACTGCTTCATTACATCAGCCACAGGACGTCCACTGCTGAACAAAGGCCTCCCCTTAGATTTCCACAACGAGCGGTCTCATGCCGCTCTCATCCAACGACTCCCAGCGACCTTCACCAGGTCGTCTGTCCACCTCGTTGGAGGTCATCCCACGCTGCGTTTACCGGTGTGCGGTCTCCATTCGAGAACCTTTGTGCCCCAACGGCCATCAGTTCTACGAGCAATGTGCCCCGCCCATTGCCACTTCAGTTTACTAATCCTTTCAGCTATGTCGACAACTTTAGTTTTTCTACGAATCTCCTCATTTCTGATTCGATCTCGTAGAGAAATACCAAGTATAGCTCTCTCCATAGCTCGCTGAGTGAGCTTGAGCTTTCTTATGATGCCCATATATCTACCTAACTGGACAGTTACAAACACACACGGACAGGTAGACATACTCGTCAACAACTTCGAGGACAGAGTTCCCAACTGATATTGGAATGGGCACGACACCATGGGCTTTTGACGTGACGTTCGTCTTGCCGATGTTCATTTTCAGGCCCACCTGTTGGGGAACTCTGTTGAGATCATCGAGCATTGTGCTGAGCTCTTGCAGCGATTCTGCCATGACTAGATGCTGTCGGCAAACCGAAGGTGAGTGATATACTCGCCATTGATGTTAATCCTTTCCACTCCAGTAGCTTGAAGGCATCCTCCATTGCAGCGGAAAACAGTTTCGGAGAAATTACGTCCCCCTGTCTCACATCTCTCTGCAATGGAATTGCTCCCGTGCTCTGTTCATGTACTCAAACCGACAAGGTGGCGTTTTTGTATAAACACTTCAATGTACCGATAATCAACTTGGTACCGCTGCAGAGATTGAAGCACTGCCCAGGTTTCGATCGAAACGAACACCAAGCATATAGTGGCAGATAATACTCCTCGGTCTTCTGTATAACCTGCCGCAGCGTAAAGATGTGGTCTATGGTACTAGTTTTGAAGTTTTATTTGACATACACAATCTTATAAATAGAATATATAGAGAATAAATATAGAAATTACACAATCACATGATACAATATTCTGTCAGCCACCTTAGGCATCAGCTGAAAACCAGCGATGTAGTGTTACTGCAGCATATGCTGAGCTGCGGCCTTTTGGTCACGCACCAACATACCAGGCCTAGTTTATTGCCTTATAATAAATGTGCCGTAGTAGTTTGCTTGTCGTCATGCTACATCGTTATTATATCTATAGAAGTTTTTAATAAGTATTGTGTGAACTCGTATATTTATTTATTTTTGACTTTTTGGCTTGTGTTTGGGTGTTTTGTGACCAATTTTTTTTTCTTTCTATACATGGTGTACAATAAACACTTACATATGGCACTTTAAGTTTAGAATCTATCAGGTAGGTATAAAGTGTTTGTTGGACTCTGGTACCCAATGTAAGATTTAACTTGTGTTATGAATAAATCTAAAACCTTTTCGGAAACCAGCTTGTTCGGGAGGCTGGAAGTCATCAAACTTGCGCTCGAGACGATTTGTGATGACCTTATTAGCTTATAAACATGGCTCAGAAGCGAGATGAGTCTATAAATCTTCAACAGGGTGTTGTTGCCCTTTTTGGAGAAGAACACCACTTCGCCTTGTTCCGTGCTTCCGGCGTTGTGCCCTCGAGTAGGACGGAACTGAATAGCTTCTGAAGGGCTTTAATTACCGGTGATCCACCCGCTTTCAGAAGCTCTGTCGTAATTCCCTCACCACCCGGCCTTATTTTTGAGCAGTTCCAAGGCCATCCTAATCTCGTGCAGGCTGATGTACGGGATGATGACATCTCTGTGATTCATAGGGTGAAAACCGGTAGTGATCACCGAATGGTAAGAGGCACATTGAATATTAATCTCAAAGTTTAGATTAATATTCAATTGGTCTTGTCTGATGAAGTATACGCTCCGGCCCTCTAGTGCTCATATTCAAAACCCCGAGAGCTTTCAACTCGAACCCCAAAACTTGCTTCGAGTGCCTAGAACATGCATGCCCACTCACCACGCTTGGCAGGCGGGTTGGTGAGCGCAGTTTGGCTACCGCTTCACAGAAAGGACACTGCTGCCCATCCCTCTGGTTTAGATTCCCCTAGTCGCCTTTTACGACATCCACGGGAGGAGATGCGAGTGGGGCTATATTCTTAATCCGGACACCACACGGACCATAGTTTAACTCCCATCAAACATTCGTCCACTATTTTCACTAGATAGACATCTCATCATCATAAGTATTATATAGAAAAGAAACTTGGTGGTCTTCCAGACAGATAAGAACAGACTAAACGGTTGTTTTGTTGTCTGAATTGATGGCTAAGTACACACAAATTATTATTTTTGCGAAATATTGATTGTACAGTAATATTCTCCTTTGAGTTTCATTATAGTACTAGCTGAACCGGCAAACGTTGTTTTGCCATATACATTATTTCTAGGAAATATTTTTGTAGTTAAATAAAAATTAACTAACTTACAATAAGTGTGTTGAAAAATAAATGAACATCAATCTCTCGGCACAAAAAAATTGAGGGTTATATGCATTTTTTAACTCCAAATCATAATAATATAAAAATAAAAAAATGCCATAAAAATCAAAATAGAAAAATTAAAATCGCGATAAAAAATTAGGGTTGATCGTAGAAGGGTGAAAATTTAGGGTTATATGTATTTGTTGAAGCTGAATCATAAAAAATTAAAACAAAAAAAATGTTCGAGAAACAAAAACAAAATTGGGTTGGTTATATGGCTATCTGTTAGAATCTTAATGAACTAACAGATCATTATATAATAAACAAATAATTCGCAATAAATTAATATTGCGATTATAAATTGAGATATAAACTATGCTAACTTTTAAGTTGGATTAAACTGAACACAGTGTGCAAAATTTTACTGAAATCGGCGGACAAACAGCGTGACGCGCAATTTATATATATTATAAGATGTAGCCGTTTCACGCGATTTCATCGGTGAGAGAACGAATCTAATGTTGACAACACAATCAATCCTATGTCCTATTTAATGATATATTCTACCTCATTACCAAATTTCATTATAATTCAGTCATTTGAGTGTGATGGAGCAGAAAATACTCATACAAATTTACACACACACTAGGTTAGATGAGTATGAGGGTATAAAAAACTGATTAACCTGTTTATGCAATTCATTGTGCTGCCTGATCTTGTATTCCAACTCATGGACTTGTGCCTGCAGCCAGCACCAACGGGACGCTATCGACGCACGGGCTCGCTGCCACGACCACAGCGCACGCCTATCACTGGAATAATGGTTAATTTATTAATAAAAATCACTTGATTACAATCAGCATCTACTCACATATATGTCGAAAACAGCGCGACTTAAATAACATCTCAGCCGCAAAAACATAAATGTTAAAATGTGGGCTAAGTTCTCTTTGGCTATTAAACTTGGGGAATAATTATTTTCTATACACTAAACGAAAAATGAATTTACCTATACTGGCCTTGGCTCCTTACTACACTGTTAGGCAGTTTGTTAGAATGAGGATGCAATCATAAAATAAACTAGGGAAGGGCAGATTCTTCATTTTATATTCGATATTCATATTTTATATTTGGAATTTATAATAGTATATTGGGCAGCTCAGCTCTTTGTTTTCTGCCGAATACTCACTAAAATGCCGAATATTCGGCAATTTAATATGCTCAAGTTTTTCCCGTATAGAACTTGCATCTATCATACATACATAGTAATCATATCTTTCAGGTTTGCATTATGTTATAGCTACAGAGATTTATATCATAAACTAATCAAATTACGGCTAATTCCAAATACAAAAGTGGTATATAATTCTGTAATGTTCTATTTATTTATTTGAATAAGGCCTGCAACATTCGGATTTTCCTATACCTTGTATATAATATATCACTATTTCTAAAGGAAAGCAAACGCATTGTGACATCTTTTTGCTGCAAATTAGACGATGTAGTAACAGAGCGGCATGACGGCACGGTTGGTGCAGTGGCTGATACAGTCGGATGCTGCGCTCCGGGTCGTGGGTTCGATTCCTGAACGGAACAAATATTTGTATGATGATGGCGGAAAGGTATCCGCGCGCTGGGAGTGCCACGCAACTACGTAAATATGTGCCGACATGCAGTGCTGAATATTCGATTTGAATACTGGGCCGCAATTTTGTATTTGGTGAATCCCATATTCGGTACTCGATATTGTCTTATTGAAAAAAAATTTTTGAGCTTAGCATTGGTTTGTACTTCAACACTCTCTAGCTTGCCCAATATATATCCAAAAAGAACTAAGCCCACATTCTAAGATTCATGTTTTAGGTGGAATAAATATTTGACAGTAACCCGTAACAATACACTACTAAGATAAGCAGTGTCTTATGAACCCTTTTACACTATAGAAGGATGCTACACCATTTAGATTGTCAACATGGATTAGTCATGTGGTGACAATGTTTCAGAACAATTAAATAACTATTATTCAGTGAAACCTGAATTAGCACAGAACAGTTGAACAGTAATCTGATCCTTGGCAAGGGTGTACATTAGCACTAACTTTAAAGGTATGAAATGATGTTAGTACTGTACGCTTGTGTAATGATTTCTGGCATGGTAGGTAGAAATGTTGCTACTATTAAATACTTTTAAATAGAAAATTATAAGACAACACCATTTTTGCAGTGGGTGGTGGTATTTAAAGTAATTTATCATAGGAATCACTATACATCAGGGTAATAATTTTTTATTGTAAAGGGTGATATGCCATTCATCTGTTATCTTTGACTTATACATTTGATCAAGCAAATTGGATATCTTGATCAAACTTGTATTTTTGTTTATATTTGATCAAATATTTTGACATTTCAATATTTTCTTTCAATAGCAACTAAATGGGTATGAAAGCAGCCAATATATTTATAAGACAGGAAAGAGATTATAAAAATAAATTAATGCGTTTAGAATTGAATATGGAACTTGCCAAACATCATATCTTGAACAAATTGAAAGATATTGCATGAGTGGCATTACACTGTCGTAAAAAGAACTTGATCAAATCTTGGACAAAGAAATTGGATGAGTGATATGGTACCCTTCATTATATCAGCCAAATAAACGACGTCCTCTGCTGAACAAAGGCCTCCTCCATTGATTTCCACAAAGACCAGTTACATGCCGCCCGACTCCAACAACTTCCAGAGACCTTCACCTCGTTGGAGGTCGTGCCACGCTGCGCTAATTCTTTCAGCTATGTTGGCCACTTTAGTTTTTGTATGGATCTCCTGATTTCTGATTCAATCTCGTAAAGAAATACCAAGCATAGTTCTCTCCAAAGCTCCCTGAGTGACCTTGAGCTTTCTAATGCGGCCCATAGTGAGTAACCACGTCTGTGCCATGTCCTCACGGGCAACACACTGGTTAAAGACTGACTTTTGTATGGCAATGGCATAGGCATTGTGGTATAGTGGCGAAAAAACGTTGCGAAGTTACCCGAACACTGCCCAGCCGAATCAATTCGACGATTTACCTCTTTCTCGTTGGAAATACCTAAGGCACTTTAACCATGACGCGACGCGATACAGAATCGCATCGATTGCTAATATCGGTCAGATATATCGTCATAAACGTGTGTGCAAAGAAAATGTATGGACAAATGATTCCTAAAAAATTGCACGGCTTGACTATATCGCTCACAGATCTACTCGATATCGAATATTTATGCGTGTACATCCTAATGACCTACGATATTATTTCCAACTAGCTGAGACCTGGGGTTTCGCTCGCCGTTTAATTTAAAAGAAGTTGGATTATTTATAAATAGTTTAGAGTACTTGAGCATAGACACTTGACATAGAGTATGTACATATATTGGATTTCATTGGTTTTAATTGTTTTGTGCGGTAACTTAATTATTTTTCTAAAATAAAAGTAGTCTAAGTTATTCCTTATAACATCAGCTATCTGCCAGTGAAAGTCCCGTAGAAATAGGTCCAGCCGTTTCGGAGATTAGCGGGAACAGACAGACAAAAAAATTAAAATAGTTTTATTGTTGTAGGTATGGTGTATAGTGGTGCATTTAGTAAAAAGCTGTTATTTTGACATTACAAACAGACACTTCAATTTTATTTATTTGTATAGATGAACGCGCGAGCGCTCGATCACATTTCGTCCTGCGCACGATTCCCTGTTCGGTATATCGATGAGCACTTTCAGTTGCGCAACTACGATCTCTGTTTCAGACATCCTTTTTCGGATTAATTTACTTTAATTAGAAAATGACTGAACAAAATACAATTCGGTTTGTATAAGAAATTAGAAAACATCCCTCCCTGTATAACCACACCCTTTCACAATATTCACAGCGCCATGCAACAGAATTGGCATGGAACACTGTTGCTACGAAAAGCAATATGACTGGTAAGTAAGTACTCATTTTTCACATTTTTTTAACTTGGTTGACCGCCAAATGTAAAATGGAAAGTGTAGTAGGTAGTATATTTATTTAGTCTAGTTTTAAAACCATTGTATAAGACTTAATATACTGATGTTTGTTTTCCCTTAAAACAAATAAACCGTGTTCATGCCATGCCGTGGCGTATTGCTACCTACTAGGGTTTCTGCTCGAGAAATCTCGCCTCGAGAATTCTCGAGAAATTTGTCTTCAGTCGAGCCGGGAAAAGAAAACTCAATGCCTCGAGAGCTCGAGAAATCAATTCCGTGCGCTAGGTAACTAAAACAAAACATGCCTATAACACGTGACGAGTCAAATTTATTGTGATTCGTTTAATCGAAAGACTGTGATGTAAAAAAGCAATTTTTAGTTTAAGTTATAGACCAGCCGAGTATAGTTAGTTTAATGTTAACTTGTTAATTAATAAGTGCAATTTGTAACAAAAAATTTACCATTTGATTTAGTTTATCTCATCAACTATCAGTTTAATTTGGCATAAAGCAAAAATTCAAAAGTAACATTTCAAAATTTCTCAAAATACTCGAGAACCTCGAGAAATCCTGGTCGAGAATTCTCGTGCGTCGAGAAATAAAAAAAAGGTCGAGAAACCAGAAACCCTAGTACCTACTTTGGGGTCCCTGCAGCGGACAGAGCGTCGTAATTTCGACACTCTCTCCGCATCGGTCGACAACAGTGGCGGCGCCAAGGAATGTCAAGTAGGTATGACACCGAGGACTCGCGGCATGGTTGGCTGTCTCATAAGATCAGGTTGGATAGAGAAGTGATGATAAGTACACGGCTCCAGTGGGTAGGTACCTACATAATTCCTTCAAGGGAACCATCCGGCTTGCGAGCAAGCGGTGGCAAATGTCTGGCCAAAATCCGCGCTTTGAGTCCGCAGATGGTGCCGCACAAAAACTTGTGGAAAAAGAAGATCACAAAAGTTTCCTCCTTTTCCAAAAAGATAGCCAGTCTCTGTTCTATGGGATTCCATTGCCCATAACCAAATTGCCTCACTCTTAACTGACCATCGTATATTATGTCCAGTTTTGGACTGAAGTCCCCCACCACAAAAATGAAGCGTGTCTTGGAGGTATGTATGGCTCCTTGCACCCTTGTACATACTCTCTACTTTATCATCTTGATGTGTAGAGGTTGGTGCTTAGACCTGTATTGAATGCCATAGACAAATACCTCTTGGATATTCTGAGTATCAGGTATGCTACCCTGCTTGACACACTTTCAATGGTAGTTATGTTGTTAATGAGGGACCTGTGGAAGAGGATCTGTCTAGACTTAAGTTATGATTCTCATAACCTACATACTCATAATATTGATAAAATAGTTTTTGAAATGTATTCCTCTTTTCCTGACTCAATTACTCACAGAAGATCAGAAAATAACAAAAGCTTACAAAATATAATAATAATTTGATTTGTTTTGTAATAGGGAAATGAGTTTGTTTTGTTGTGTTAGTCCCTTTCAGTTGAATTATTATACAGTAAATAGTATAGTCAAAATTCCAAAACAATTTAAATTCTACAACATAACTTTCTATTATAAATATACCTAATTACCACCATAATCATTACAATATTGACCCTAAATAAATATATGAGAAGTTTCATTCATATTATAGCATTATAAGTAAGGTTGAATTGATAAACTAACTCATTAACTGCCGCTAAACGAGACACAATTAAAAATCTATTGTCTGCTGGCAATTGACAGGAAAGAGGCTTATATGAGAAATAATGATGCAAGTAGGTCTTCAGTAAATAAAAATCTTAAATCAGATCGGACCATAAAATTTAAATCTACTTTTGAAATACTATACTATTTCAATCTACTCTAATCCAGATAGGATTTGGTGAAGTGATGCAATATCTTGCAAACTTATGAAAGCACAAAAATCTGGTGATACTACATAGACACCTCTGGAAAAGTAAACCTTTCATCTTTCAATAGTTCAAGAGCATTATGAATCAACCTAAAAGGTTAATATAATATTCTAGGCTACTTAAATAATGGGTAGCTAAATTGATGACTAGGCTAATTAATACTATATATTCAACTACAATTATTGCACTATTTTCTTTTCTTCTATTACCTGAAATTAAGAGTGTGGCTCAAGCAATGAATCCACATCCTATTAATCTACACATTAATATGCTGTATATTTCTATAAAATGACTTGATATATATATTAGGAAAATACTGGCCAATTAGACACGATCTCAGTGTAAGAAACACAAACAATTTAGAATGCCAGCCACATCTTGACCTCCAAAATCATAATCAACCTCTTACATTTTCCATCATCTATCTAAGTCACTGTTTATAATCATTGATTGATAAGAAGAAACAATCATCACTGGAATAAATAAATAATAGTACTTACATTGGCATTTGCTGTTGTTGTGGATTGTTATATGTGACTGCCTCATCATTACTCTCAGCTCCTGATGAGGATGCTGTGGCATCAGAGTCCAGCTCATGCTTTACCACTGTCAAGTGTGAACGCAGTGCTCCGGCAGTATCCTCCAATCCAGTCAATGTACCAGAAGGTATACCAATACATGCTGATCTTGATGCATCACTTTTAGATGTTCCGGGGTTAAAATATTTAGGACCAGTAACTGCTCGAGATGCTGCACTAGCCTGCAAGGCTGCTGTTGTTTCAACAGTCTTTAAAAATGTTTTTAAACCCACAGGTCTACCACCACCATCTCTACGAGCGCCACGAGTACACTTCTCAAATGTTATAGTGCCTTCCTCAGATATTCTTTTTCCAATGGCACGGGCCTGTAATATCCTTAACCTTCTCTGCAATAATGAACAACGTCGTTCCAGGCGTATCTGAGCTCCTTTTATTTTGTCTTCCACAGCATCACCCTCAGAATCAACAGTTTCTGGCAAATCAAACCCAGGTAGTGGAAAAATCGTATCAGGGTCGCCGGTAGACATTGCGTCACCACCAGATTCAGGAGTTTTGATACCTTGAAGCAAATCAGTCTGGGCAAGATCACTACTTCCCAAGTCTACTAGAATTTGCTCCATTTCTTGCGAATCTTTAGCAAGGCTAGGCTGGTTCTGGAGCCCCAAATCATCTTCTTCCATGTGTGTCGCGAGGTTATCGACGGACACGAGCGCCCGTCTCCGGAGGGACAGCGGCTTGTCGGTTTCTTCAAATACGTTGGAGTCGTGGATGTGCTGCTCTCGGAGTGCTATAGACAATGCTGGGGCCATGACCCGCACCTCGCCCGCCGCGGACGCTGGCGCTCGCCGCGTCAGGGCGGGCTTCTCCCACAGTTCATACCGTCCTTATGTAACAAACACTAATAATGAATTCACAGCACTGACACTACACTCAATTCCACTAAAACACTCGTCACCATTCTCCGTGCAATCAGTCCCCCGCCGGCTCCATGGCGATCCGAAAAGAACGGCGCCGCGACAGTTGTTCGGCGCGCTTCTGAAAACAACGTTTATGAAGGGTTATGAACCGGTTTTGTTCTATTCAAAGTACACATTGACACTGTCGATAGATTTATAAAAAAGACCGTGTAAAATTCAACACACAAAGCCGCATACTTCGAAATTTAACCCACGTGATAACGAAGAGTACGCTAGCGTTCGCAGTTGCTTGTTTCTGTACGATATGAAACAGGAAATGATACACTTCCACAACACTCTCGCCGCACACTGGTTTTGTAGTTTATAGTTTCTATCCTGCGTTATACTCGAGTTTTACTGAATGTATAACATCAAAATAATGACAATGAAGTTTTTTTAGTAATAATGGCGGAACCAGGCCAACAAACACTAGTGAACTGGGTAGGTACTCATATCCAGTGACGAAACGTTTTACCGCACACGAATCGCGTTCGCGTAGAGCTACTTGTGCAAAAGAGACAGCTAGCACGTCCTTCATTTAAGTACGTACTTGCGCGGTAAAGTCAAATTAGTAGTAATAAACAACATGCAAATCGATTATTCCTACAATTGTCTGAATAATTACATATCACTTCAAAAGATTTATTTCACACACTTATGTTCATTCTAATGTATATTTATTAATAATAAGTATCCAAACGACTGTAGATTTTAAGGCCACGCTTTATGTCAATTTAGAGACTCTAAATTGAAACATCACAAAACAATTTTTGGAACCAAAATCTATAACGTAATTAATATTTATTAAATGAAAATAGCTAATATATTACAATTATCAAAATATTTATGTATCAACCAGGCAATAACAATGAAAGTACAAATTGCACTTCCGGCGGCGCTTGTGGAAATCATTACCTGCGTTCCAGGAAACTACGCTATACCCTACTTTAGCATGACAAAACGTTTCGTACCAGATGCAAGTTGACATTTTAATGCGGGAAATAAAATTAATTTCACTATTTGTGGTGACGCAATATTTCGCAATAGCTCGCATTTAACTAAAATAATAACGACTTGACTGTGTGAAGTATGCAGCGTTTAGTAATTGATAGAATAGGCACGTTAAAAACTTATAATTCGACATTACATGAAAACTGGGGAAGAATATGTGCAACGCAGAAATGTTAACTAAATGTATATAAATTAGAAATATTACCATCTCATTGAAAAGATTGTCTTCAAACATACGAATCCTCACGTTCCGTTTTATGTCTGCATGGGCATGCATGCGCCTTCATAAAAGTAATTAAATGTATACTATTTTTTATCTATACTATAGGTAGGTGGTACAGATATACCGGTACCGGAGTATATAATACTATAGAATAAAAAAATATTTATAATTAAGTATTAGTCTGTATGTATTTAGTTTTAATGTGTATATAAATATTATAAGATGTACGATATTAAAAAATAAATTAGCATTAGGTACATGCACTTCTTAAAAATGTTCCTTGGTATTTTGTACCAGTTAAGTACCTAGTGATCCTAGTTCTATTTAAATCTGTAATAGATTTAGCAGACTATTTATTATATTCATCTTTAAATATTATCTTAAACTGAAAAAAAAAACTTCTATTCTGTAGTCCTTCCCAATCTTTTGGGGATGAGCAGATTAGATATTGATAGTATTAAATATGATATATATATATTTCCTCTATATATATCATATCATAAATAGTTTATGTATATAGTTTCTTAGTGTGAGTACTGTTTTATAAATAGTAATGAATAGCAAAAGAAATGTTTAATTTTGTATTAACCCAGCTTCGGGTATTCCATTTGCTCAATACAACATACCCATGACAAAATGAATGTGTAGAAACTTAATCAAAAAGTAAATTTATGTTATCCATTATATGTTCTTATATGTATGTATGACACATAAAGTAATAATTAATTAATCTCTTACCTCTGGAACTGAACATTGATGTTGTCCTCTCATATCATGGTAAAGCAAGTCAAGTTTTCTCACCCTCATTATACACAGCTAGTTGGGCCTATAATTGAGATATATCAATTACGAAATTAGTCCATTCAATTAAAATATTCATAAAAATAAAATAATATTACTTGAAATTGATATCACTACTGACAGTTGGTTGACACAGAACTTACGAAAAATAATGTCACTAATGTCAATCACTTAAAAATCTATTTTTGTACAAATAATAAACGATTAGATTTGTTAAGTAATGGGACCATGCTACATGGTTTTCAATTGTACCCCTGAACACATTACATTTAGGTAGTCATGTAAAGTGATACTACCTACTTAAAAATGTTATAATCAGAGCTGCCTATATATTTCAACTTAACAGTTGTTATTATTGCTTAGCTAAACAGAAGTGAATAAAGTTGAGGTTGTCAATGTAATAGTAGCTTACATTTACATAATGGGACAGGATTATAGTTCATACCTAGTCAATCAAAGACTACTTAAACACGGAAATAATATTTTCAATATAATATATTGTGAACCACTTAGTTGCGATGAGGTGAATACACAATTCTTACATAGATATTATTTCTCCCAAAAATATATTAATAATTATTATGTATGCATATGAAATGAACTCGATGACAATGTTTAGTATATTCTGTCTTATTATATTTCACATATGATCAGCGGAGTAGATGCGATCAAAATATTTTCATAATGTCAATGAAGTTATAGGTAGACTGAAAATGCACTAATCAAACAGTACAAAAATACTTTCATAGCCAGCAGGAATAAAACCTATACTTATTTATGGATAAATGGGATAGTAAATTCTTGTGGTGTGTTAATACTGCGACAAGTACATGAAATAAAGTCCTGTACTGTGTAATTCTTATTTTATTTTGCTGTAAATACTATTCCATAGTAGCATAAGTAATTCTGACCAGTAGGGCTTAGTAGTCCCAGTAAATAAATTCTGTTATAATTAGTATATACCCAGAAGATAATTTTTATTCATTTTAATACTGTAAATTACATGATTAATTTACAGTGTTAAAATTACACTGTTTTCAAATCATATAAAAATAAGATTCAAAACGGTGGCACCCAAATAACACAGTTGGTGTTTTCTATACAAGTTGTATAACATCAAATAACTGTTTGTCTTTTTTACTGAGGTCTAAAAATTACCATACCTGGTTATTTACTTGAGCATTGGATTGGCCAAATATGTGTTTCAAATTAAATCAACATATTTAAGATAATGTTAAAACCTTACTAAGGTATGAAGAGAATCACACCAATGTAAATAAAGTGGTAAAGAGAAAAATATTATTTGATTCAGTTAGAAAAATCTAGTTCGATTGAAAAAGCAATTTCTTAAATAGTAATTTAAAAAGAAATCGAGTGCATAATTTAGTTTCACTGAAACCAATGAAATACTAACTTTTTAAGGAAAGTAAAGTAAAAATGATACATACAGCGAGTTTTAGCAATATTATAACTCTGCTAAAAAGTATTTTAATTAATTAATTTGTTCTTACCTTTACACGCAACGACGTCTAGAGAGGGAATGAGATAGAGAAGTAATGTATTATACAGAAATAAGTTATTTTGTTTACGGGACTAAATTTAATAAGTATTATTTTATGACGTTCTATTATTAAATTAACTAGTTATTACTTAATAGTATGTTTTCTAAAAATATTAAAACTTCTGGCAGTGTTGTACTCCTCTGTGCTCAACAGGGATGAGAGAACCGATCGAATTCCTTCTGAAAACTTTAAATAAACTATTGCTAAATAACATCATAAAATTACACTTGTCTAGATCGTTGCGACTCACAGAGTTATTTTATATAGAAAACAGATTTTTGTATGTGTTACTTTAGAGCAACCAATAGTTATCCTGCAATTTTATTTTAGTTCACTCAAGTAATTATATTTTAATAATAAAGGTTTATGTTATGAACGCTCCGGTGCATACTCTGTGCCATAAACATTGTCTATCTGTCACTGTCATTATATAATCTATGGTCAGTCACTGTCAATGTCAACTGTCAGTATACTCTATGGCGATCGTTTCGGCGCGTCTAACTTACAGCCAGACTACTATTTTAAACACTTAGAAGTTTTTATAAATCTGTATTATTTCACGGCTTATTACTGTTTAAAATGTCTCAAAGTTTTGATAGAAGTCTCCAGTTACATTCAACTCAGTATACACCTTTGAAAAATAAAAGAAACAGACAATTGTTGCCAAGAGAAGACACTCTTAACATTTCGCCGATATTTAACGAAACTTCTATATTCAAAAATCTCAACGATACGAGTCTAAGACAAGTATTAGATGAATCTTCTATAATAGCCAGCCCCGGAGTCACCACTGAAGGTTTGAGTGAGGCTTTCTTTGAGATTATACAAACCAGTCGTCCCAGCGAAGTGTTAGACACATTGGCGAGGTTAGCTCAAGTATGCTGTGACTCTCTGGAATTAGTTGACCCATGGAATAGATACAATGCCCAAAACTATTGGTTGGCCGAAGAAGCAAACACATGGAAATTGCTCCACTGTTTGTATGCTGATTCGATTACTGAACATCCTGAATCATTGGACAGTTTAATCAGAGAAACCACACTATCTCAGCAAACTTTAGTTAGTGCTTTGTTTAGAAGTGACTCTGAATTGAGACTTTTACAACTGTTGGTAGACTGGTTGGAGGCTACTGCAGCATATCAAGAGGAAGCCACAAAAACCTCAGCTCCAATTATCGGTAATAATATACACTGGGGAAATACTTTACATCAGTTAATACTTGGGACCAGTTTGTTCAACAAAGAGAAGAGCAAAGCTATGGTGACTTGTATGGATCCAGATGCACCAAGGCGTCAGAAGAAAATAGTCCATTCAGATGACCAGAAAGATGATAATGATTTGTGTAAACGTATATTTACAGAAGTAAGGTGTGGTAAGTTCAAAGAAGCAGTTTCTGTATGCATCAGTGCTGGACAGGCTTGGAGAGGGGCTGTCTTACAGGGTTGGATATTACTCCACTATATGCCACAAGAAGATCTTAATTCTCCTTTAGAAATAGCAGGCAATCCATCAAGAGATTTGTGGAAATGGTGTGCACTGGGGCTAGCCAATAATGCCACTGAGAACATTCATTATAGAGCTACTGTTGGAGTTTTATGTGGATATTTAGCTAGCACGCTTCCTGCTTGTCAAGGTAGTTGGGAAGATTTACTTTGGGCTCATTTGAGAGTGCAAATTGAGGCGAGAGTTGATAAATTTTTACATGAGCATCATGCTACTGTGGATGCTAATACTACTTCATCTGATGTTCTGGAACTACTACAATCTGAGCTGCAGGTTGAAGAATTGACATTACAGCAGATGTTCAGTGCTGTCAAAGCCTTGATGGATGGTAAAAAAGAATCATTATACCAAATTTGTCAGCGTCACCTAATGCTCGGTCATGTTAGATCCATCATGCAAGAATCTTTACAATGGATTGAAAGCAGTGATGATAGATTTATAAGATTCTTGGCACATCTCATTCTAGTTTTGAGACAAATGGGCAAAGATCCTCAACATGATACTGGAGACAACATTTTGGAGAAATATGTCACTCAACTTGTTGGTAATTTGATTGATGGTTCCGTGGAATGTCCCGAGCTAATAGCTTACTACACCTCCACTGTGCCAGTTGCCAGGCAAATTGCGCTTTATGCAGAGCTGATGGATCATATACACAAAAGTGAATACAGGCAGGGAGTTGTTAAAGCAGGGCTTAATGCTGGTATTGATGTTGCAGCTTCAGCTAGAGTTGCCATAAAAAAAGCAATCACAGATATTCAACAAGGTTATGGTAATTTGGACCTAACATTTACTCAAACTACTGCTGTTGAGAAAGATAAAACTTTGATTCAGAAAGTAATTTCATCCCTTGAATGGTTATCTTTACTACCAAATCAACTTGAAGAAGCACTGTGGCTCAGTAATGCTATGATTCGGACCTTTATTTTTATTGGAAATACTGATGCAGCTTTAGAGTGTGTCATGAATGTAAACAAAATGTTCCCAGAATTTTTGGTCAAAATATCTTCCAACTCTGCAGAACTGAGGGAACATTTGTGTTTGAAGGCATATCTGGAAGCATTAGAAGGGTTTGCTACTTGGTACAGACACTTCATAAGTGGCCAGCCTAAAGATGTGGATCCACTTGCTTCTGATGCATCCTTTTCTGACAAAGTGCACCATGAACAGAGATGTGCTCAAGTAGAACAACAAAAAGCACGTTGGTTTAATGCTGTACTACATCAAGCAAGACACACCAAAAATTTGCTTTACAATGTATTGTTATTCCCTGGAGGGTGGCTTCAAGATGAAAATGATAGTAGTACCTCCGAAAAGTTCAGTGAAGATGAAAAGCAAGAAAGAGATAAACAGTTAGAAACACTGAGACGTCTCTGTATACCAGAAGTTGTTATTTTGATCTTGAAAATTTTGCAAAGCAATGAAGAAATTGATAATCACAAAGAAGCCATCAAATTAAGTGACCTTATTGCTGGAGAAAATAGATGTTTGTACAATGTTTTTACTAAAAGCAAGTTGATGGAGGTTTTAGACAGGATCAAGGAGTCATCATTACTGCTAATTGAGAAAGGAAGAGATATGTTTGGATATGAAATAACTGAATAAATTGCATGATCCTTTTCAATATATAATAAATGTTTATATAACAATATACATAATATGTTTTACAGCTATAGTTACAAAGAAAAGATCTTAATAGCATTCTCATGACTAGGATACAGTTACAGGATTCAAGTTGATCAAATCATTGCTAGATTCTGCTAAATCAGTGATTGACACTCTTCCTCTCTGTTTTATGAACTTTGCTACATCTTCTAGCTCTTTCTGTGATATGTAAATGAATTTTCCCCTGTCATCAATGACTCCAGTAAGTTCACCAATTGCTTGCAAATCTGTTATCCTATCAATAGCAGCTTGCGTCTTCAGTTTGAAATGTGCCGCCAAATCCTCGAGTAGAACGACCTTCTGCGCCTGAAATTTATTATACTTTATTACCATTGTAGCCAGTCAAGTTTCTCAGTTCATCAAAATATTGTATACTAAAGAAATTGTGGTGTGGTGCCGGCTCAGAATGCCACCACCCCATCTCCTCCCATGGGTGTCGTAAAAGTCGACTAAGGGATTAGTCGGAGGATGGGCAGCAGCGTCCTTCGAGTACATTAACAACTCAACTGCGATCGCCAACCCGCCTGCCAAGCGTGGCGATTATGGCAAAACCCCCCAATGAGCTCAAAACACATCCATATCGGTGGTTGTGATGATCTTTGGGGGAGGCCTGTGTCCAACAGTGGACTTCATAAGGCCGAAATGAAATTATGTAGGTATTAATCTGAACAAAAACCAATGATTGAATTTTTTTAAGTTAGGTGCAACAGGATAGTCAACTGACAGTGAGTCACTATGTTTAAAATATGGGCTTCTCGCATACATTTATTGGAAATGTGGTTGCTTAACCGGTCATTACTATGTTTAACCATAGTAATAGTCTTATTTATCTGGGAGGCAACCTGGGCAGAGTATTAACTGTAAAGCGTGCTATACACCAAAGCTGCACCGAAGGCCCGGGGGCGGTCCAACCCTTTGCTTTGGCATGTAGAACGCCTAAGAACCAGACAAATAGATTTTTTCAACAAATTGCCCTGACGCGACGTAATGCTTCGCCTAACCTCAACTACCTGGAGCTTTACAGAAAGTGTTTAGAACTACAGATGTGGCATTCTACTTCTCTGTAGGTAAATACTTGCCCAGTTACAGGTTGTCTTTGGTTTGCAACCAATGCAAGATTAAATAAGTTGACACATTTTTATTAAATCCACAGAGGCTCTAATTAATTTGGTCTAGTAGATACGCTTAGTAAACTGTAACTGGAGAAGTTCGGCCTACTCACAAACTACGTCACTTCTGGCCCAAATGGAAGTCACTAATCCGAATCTTGAACCCAGATGGACCATTGCAGATATATAAATTTGGAGATTGCAGTTAAATTTAAATCACATAAGATGTTGCCATTCTCTTGGTCTCATCTTTATTCCTTTTGCGACAATCATATGAAGAGAGGGGGCAGCCAATTCTTTGTTGAATTTCATTCACAAAGCAAAACTCAACCTCCTGTGATGTTTTCGTTTGTCCCAGTGGATATTCTTCATGAACTACCCTTGCCCTGGGGAAGGGCGAAGGGGCATGCCATAGTCCTACAAACTAAAACCACCATCTTTGGCACCTAAGATGGGCTCCAGGACCTCGTACGATCACCAATAGGCACAATACATGCGTCCACTGGTGCCAAACCTAAAGGTACCTAAGAGGGAAACCTCGTGTGACCTACCTTTATGTAGTCAATAAAATCCTTAAGCAGACTCTCTTTGTCCTGTTCTTCATTTTCATCGAAACCCTCGCCTTCTATTATGAAGGCTGCCTTCATGGCCTCATACTCCTCCTGTTCTCGCTTCTTGCGTTCTTCTTCCACTTTACGTTGTGATTCCTCGCGCAGGCGTTCCTCTTCCTAAAATAGAGAGTAATCTCAGAGTGTACAAGGCCAGTCTGTAAGGGCTTCCAAACTGAAATTTTATTAAAATTACTTTTGAGAAACTGCTTTTTAAGCATACACCCCTATTACTGCTAATAGGGTTGTGTGCTTAAAAAGCAGTTGAAGTGACATGCCGTAGAACTGATTGCCATTGGGGCTGAAAGGTTTTTGAATGAAGATCATGCACAAGAGAACACACCATTGGACAGCCTCCAATGAGATGGACTACTTTGTGAAGATAGTCGGGAGTCATTAGTTGTAGGCAGCATGTAGTTGTAGTGGAAATACTTGGAGAGGCTTTTGTTCAGCAGTGGACATACTTCAGTTGACATGGTGAAATGATGAACCTATCACTAACTGTTTATATTTAAGCAGATATGAATGGTTACCATTTAACATAAAGTTGTCCATTGTTAGGCCCCATCAGAATAGCCTTTATCTTGCCTGTGCATTCTGCTAGTGTTTGATCAGTATTTTACAAGTACATAATCATGCTACATTATTACATATGATGTGTCATATCAAAGTTCTAAATATGTATCTTGATATTGTTTATAATTTTGAGTAAAAATATAAACCATACTTATAGATATTTACAAATGCCAAGAACAGCATGTGAGCGACTTAGTTGTAAAATTTAATATTTTTGGTCCCTTCCAAAAATATGAACTGCAATACATAATAACATACAATGTTTGCAGTTTTGCTGTGAGAAGGTGAGATAGTGGTAAACACAAAAGCCTAATCAATATAAAAAAGTATGCAGGTATATCTGATAAGATAATAGCCAGTTTCCTCTAAAATGTTACTAGTTGTTAGTAATAAATGGATCCATGGCTGATTTACTGTACTAGAGTTCTAATGCCAAATCTAATGGCATACTTACATACATATATACATACTTCAAGTATAACATACTTTCAATATGAAGTATAAAATGTGTCTATTAGGACCTAATTATTGAATAAATGACTATTCTATTCTAAAGATTCCTACTTTAGATATGGTTTATATGGTTGGACAATTTTGGCGCAGATAATATCAGGATAAATGTGCAAAACCTTTTTTCATACCTCTTCCTTCTCTTCAATCTTTTTCTTTTCTTGTTCTAATTCCTCATCTTTCTTTTTTTTTATTTCTCTCATTTGTTCTTCTGCTTCTCTAGCCTTCTTCTTTTCAATCTTGGCTTCTAACTTTGCCCTTTTCTGTGGAAAGAATAATGGTTTATTGAAAAGATACTTGACTAAACACTTATTCTTGGCCACAAGTAATTACAACACAAATATATCATATTTTTTACCTTGGCCCCCATTTTATCTTCAAATTCGACTTTTTGTGTCTCTATAGGATTTTCTTCATCAGGTTCATCAACCAATTCTGGTTCTTCTTCAAATGCAGCAGCCTGGTGCCGAGCAGCTGTGAAAAAAATGGAACAATATTTTCTCCAATATTTAAGTAGTAGAAGCATATACAGTGTAAACTCTATATAGCGACACTGAAGGGACTGTGCATTTTATGGCGTTATAGAGAGTTGTCGTTAAATGGAGAGAAGAAACATCAGAATTAGAAAAAGAAAAAGTTTATTTCCGACCATTGTTAGTAGTTATGTGCATAAAAAAGAATGTTATTTGAACGCTATTGCGTATAGTCTGTTATTTTTGTCTGACGTCTTTTGCTGCACCAGTAATTTTGTTGTAATTTTTTACTTATTTTATTCATATCTAGCAATATTGAGGCATCTTGGTTATAAAGGAAGTATTTTTCCAATAATTTAGCTGCTTCCAGAGCTTCTTTAATGCTCGGCGGAGGCTCAGGCTCATCCGTCTCATCTTCTTAATCGCCTTGTTCTTGATCCTCAGTTTTTCTCACTGAATCCAAAATTTCTTCGTCTGTGAGTGAAGCCGTTGTAAGCAGGCGGTCGTCTACTTCGATGTAGGTTTGAAGATTTACCGTATTTCCTGCCATGTTGAACTGTTGAATCCACTCAGTTAATGGAAGGTCGTCGTCACTTTCAAACTCAGGTTCCGTTTCCACCTCATCACTCGTAGAATTGGTTTTACCATAGTTGATATGATGACGCTGCTTGAATTTTCCGAGCCATCCTTCTGATGCTTTGAAAGAAGTTAAACCAAGTTCTTCAGCAAAATTCTCCACCTTAGCTTTCACGAGCGGCCCCGAGATAGGCATATTATTCTGGCGCTGTCGGTGAAACCATGATAGTACAGCTTGATCCAAATCTTCGTATATAGGTTTCTTTATTTTTTTGGAAGATTTTCCCTCGCCCTCAGCGTGGAGGATTTTTTCTTTGTTTTTCCATATTGTGGACATGGTAGAGCGACTGAATCCAAAGCGTTTGCCAACATCACTTATCTTCTCTCCCGTTTCTATTGCGCGTATCAGTAAAACTTTTTCATCAATACACAGTGATTTTCTTTTATTAGCCATGTTTACAGTTTGAAAGTTTGTGAGCGACTAAGAATATGATAAGGTAATCCATGACTCCTACTTATGAGTCATGGTCAACAACAGTCTACTAGTACGAGCAATCCCAATTTGTAAACAAAAGAATGAATTTCTTAGGTATGCATGATGCCGACAGTCGAGTTTATTGCGGGCTAGGATAATAAAGCGACAATAGATCGTACACAGCTGCGCGTTTGTCGTTAAATAGAGTGACGTTACATGGAGTTTACACTGTATTTATGGAAAATATGATATTTAAGGAAAAAATTATATTGATGAAAAATACCATTAGCTCTCATCCTTGCCCTTTGATTACGCACGGCTTGAACTCTTCCAGGACCTCCATCTCTTTGAATGACTGCTCTTGGCCTAGCTCCAGCTGTAGAAAAAATCCTTTATAAGAGGTATCGTAAACAAATCGATTGGATAAACAAAGTTATGCGGTGGTTGTAATCCTACAGGAATTAATTCAAAATTATGTATTCTACGTAACTTTCTACCTACAACAGGGAAATAGACGAGTTACCTTGAGGTTTTACTTGCGACCCGACCCGTATGAATGCGAAAGACAGAATAACTATAACAATTGCGCTTATTATAGCAGCAATAATAAACGGATCCATGGCTGCACTGATACTATTACTTATCCCTAAATAAAAAATTCACAATTAAGAGATAAATTTTTAAGGCTTATGCTTTTATGTGATTAGAAATATTTAAGTTTGTTCCTAATAAAAATCTAAATCTTCAAATGCATGTTGCTAAGATGAAACGTCACCACACTACGCCATACAATATACAGTATACAGTGACAGTGACACGTATGACGTACACATTTTTTTTCCGTTCGTTAGCCTGTATGGGCAGGCTATAGTCTATTCAACATACTGCCTGAGACACACATCACATTCTACACTTCGTGCGTTCGGAATAAAAATGTTGCATCGGCACAAATGCTAGATTGAATACACACAGCTACACGTCAAGCTCGACACCCTAAATAACCATAACTATGCTAAATGCGATGCAGGAAATTGTACCAAAGGGACTGCCTATCGTGGCATCCGCCAATCACAGCATTTGTTGCTTTACGCACACAGACGAACTTTTTGAAGAAAAATCGCTTGACGTTCGGATCCCAACGTGAACGTTCGATAATGTTCATATTATAATAATAATAATTTATTAGTCTTTTTATTCCATGTAACACCCATTGCAATAGACCTTATCGTTATAGTTTCCATCTCATACAATAGCCTTACACCACCGGGGACCTATAAACAATAAACCCCTCTGGGCAGTCGTTATCTCACCATGGGATAAGGTAATCCTGGAGGGCAGATTAAAGTAGCTGCTTGATTTCTTCCTACCTTCTGATATAAAAAAAGCATATCATAAAAAAAAAAGGATATAAAGTAGCTTACAGAACGCAGAGCAGTTTGTGGCGAGCTGAATGTGAGTGGCGACACTGCGTACCCGAATGCTCCAGAGAGTCGGTCAGGGCCTGGTCTCCGTCTTGCCTTTATTAGTTGGTTGGAGTGGTACCCCATGAGTGCCCGTAGGATTTTCAACTCTGGCTTGCCTTAGTTGGCCGATCAGAGGGGGGCCGCCAGAGCTATATGCTCGGGGGTGGAAGTGTCTAATGGCGTAATAACGGGGAAACCCGCTCCGAGTCTTCGAGACGCGCGATGGTGAAACCGGTGCCGCACCTCTCTACACCCCTAGCCGCTCACACCGGTGTTGCTCCTTGTCGCCTGTAGTGGTGGCCATTTAGGGGGCCCATCTTATGAGTGGCGAGTCACCGTCTGCCACAGAATTTCACTTTAAAGGTTTGTAAGGCAGACGCCGTTGTTTCCGTCTTAGAAGTATATATAATCCATTTAGCACCCAATACAATAGACCTTATAATTGTAGTTTCCATCTTATACAATAGTTTTACACCTCCGGGGACAATCCGAGACTGCATTTTATAGTGTAGCCATGGAGAGTTCTCGGTTAGTGTCCCATTACATTTTAGATTAAAATTTTCTAAAGGGCCTTTGCGTGTTGGACCCATGTCCCCGCGTAAGCCTATCAAAAGACCGGGTTCCCCCTTACAGGGGATATAAACCCGTGTTATAGAGAGACATGTAAATAATAATAATAAATATCATTTATTTTCTCTTCACAATGGTGGTCTTAGAGTTAATAATTTTACAAAGATGCCTTATATCTAGATTCCACCTATGTGAAAGACTGGTGCCTGAAGTAGATATTGAAAAAACCTGTGTCACAGGTCACCAGTGCCCCAACCTCGGTTAGAATTACTGGTAATTAGCAGACCATAAGAAAATAATGATTTAAAAGAAATAGTTATGAGTAGGTACATAAAAATTGTTGCAGAAAGATAAGTATGACAGTGGGTGTGTCGTGCGTATGTATGTGTGCGAGGTAGTAGTAGTAGACTAGTGCAAAATCGTGCCACTGATGAGAGTGTAATGATTGTGTTGCGACTACCGAGATGTGGAACAGCTATGCAAGGAGATAGTATGGATTTGGGACTATTTAGGAACCGTCAACATATTTTCGGTTGTAAGATAATCTAGGGTTTTAAGGTACTTTGTTGTTATAATATTACAGCTTGATTTTGTTTTAGGATAGATATTTAGGTTGTTATTTAGTTTGTTGTAAAGATGTTGCCCAAGAAAGCAATATAATTTATGTGAGAGTGATGATTTAAATTGATGAGTAGGACAAACCTTACCTTTACGTCGCTTATCTTTAAGTAAATTTGCATCAAACTGCAACTGAGAATGTTGTGTGAGTACAGTACCCAGTATGAAACTTTGTCTGACTGTGAGAACATCCCATTCTTTGTATAAGTTGACAGTAGGAAAGCGGAAGGGGATACCAGCATTAACCTTGAGGATAGCACGCTGTGCCCTCTCTAACTGGATAAGGTGTGTTTTAGCGGCACCACCCCAAGCTGTGATGCAGTAGTCAATTATCGAATGACACAATGCATAGTAGACCATCTTAATAATCCTATGGTTTGCAGCGTGTCTTAGCGTTTTAAAAATATATTTGAGTTTACGCAGTCTGGTAACAAGGACCTCTATGTGTGTTTTAAAAGATAGATGTTGATCTATGGTTATCCCGAGGTATTTAATATTTTCAGCCCTTTCGAGAGCGGGGCATGAACACCCGGTATTTTTAAAACCACATATATGGGCAGTAATAGTAAAACGTGATGGAGGGAGCAGGTTAGACCTATGTGCAAAGGCTATATACTTAGTTTTAGAGACGTTAAGAGTCAATACATTGCTTTGCAGCCAGTTGATAATTTTATTCAGGTCCAATTGTGCAATATCAAAGGCCTCATCCCAACTATCTGCACTGAAAAACAAGGCAGTATCATCAGCAAATGTTATAGATTTTCCTTTAAGGAGGGGAAGTTCGCAAAGGTCGTTGATATACACTAAGAAGAGTGTGGGACCGATAATGCTGCCTTGTGGTACACCATATTTAACAGTTAACTCGTCGCTTAGTATATTATTTATTTTTACTTTTTGTTTTATACAAGTAAGGTAGTCCCCCATTAAATTGAGGGGCATTCCTCTTATGCCAAGCCGAACCAACTTATTTAAAAGATGCGGGATAGAGACTGTGTCGAACGCTTTTGAAAGGTCGAGAAACACAGTTATAATTTTTTTTCTATCATCTAAATTGACTACAATAGGGTTAATCAATGCATGTACCGCGTCATTGGTACTCTTACCAGTTCGAAATCCAAACTGAGCAGTAGATAATAAGTTTTTTCTCTCCAGAAAGTTTATGAGACGACCGCACAACTATTTTTTAGTAAGAGAAGAAGAAGAAGTGACATATAGGAAAAACAAGTTACCATGAAAATACGTGTAGAAACTTCTCCCTCATCGGTGGGGAGAATGACAAATGAATCGCGAGGTATTTCAGAGGACTGCTTATAAGTCTGTGAGAGTGGAGTATGGTATGAGGTGGAGATTCAGCCAAATTTGCTCCAACGTTTGCAGAAAAACTGTTGACGTCGTTTATGTCCCTGTCCGGACAGTTAGGTGACAAAAGAGACGTTGAATAGTCTGTTCTCTTATTAGAATCACATAAACTTTTAATGACATCCCATAGCTGTTTTTTGTTACCCTTTGCATTTTCAATCTCCTGTTTTTCGTATCTCCTATTTACTTTTTTTAGTAAAGTGTTGCAAAAATTTCGGTAGCTTCTGTATGTCAATCTAGCAATGTCGTCATCAGGATTCCGTTTTAGTTTTTTATACAGGTTGTCCCGGTTTCTCATACAACGAATCAGCCCTTTGGTAATCCATGATTTAGTAATTAAAAACCTTTTGGAAGTTTTGACCATGCAGGAATTATTTTTTATAGTTGCAGATAGATTTGCCACAAGAAGGTCTGTTGAAATGTTTGTATCTTGACAAATAATTATGGGCTGTAGTTTCATATTTTGCATAGCTATATCAAGCTTTGCGAAATCAACAGAGGTAAATGACTTGTTTAAGTAGTTTAAACGCGATTTTGGTCTACAGCTAATAGCAACACTCTCGTGGTCAGTAACAGACGTTTCAAAAACAAAACAGGAGGCGTCCATTTTAGTCTTAAACATCATGTGATCTAGACACGTTCGTCCATGTGTAGGCAAAGTGTGTCCAGGGAGTATACCATGGCTTGCTAGGTTGTTAAGGTAATCATATGATCGTTTATCGGGGCTGTTTGCAACTATATTGATATTTAAGTCACCACAAAGGAAAATGTTTTTAAATTATTAAGTAGTGAATCTATTGAGTCGATGAAATTTGTGGTATTAGTTTGACTTGGTGGGCGATAAATTCCTACGATGCAAGTATCTCGATCTAGTTTTAATAAAAGGCAATTAGCGCCCGTAACTTTGGGCTCTTCGCATGTTACATTAAGGTGCTTATTATAATAGATGACAACTCCTTCGTTTTGAGTTTTATGTGTGGTCGTAGCTGAATGGTAGTAGTTGTGTTGTGTTGTTCTTACAGTCAAAACTTGCCAGCATATCGGGGTAGTGAGCCGGAATACTCTGGGCGTTAATGTGGACTACATTAAAGTTCTCAGAAACATCAGAAAATTGTGAAACAAGGATGTCGGATTATGACGGAACACTAACAATGCTTTCATCATCACAGCTTAAAGAAAAAAACGTATCAGTATCATTGCTACAGTCAAGGCTGAGCATAGATACCTTTAAAAATATAATAAAATACACAACAAAATAATAATAATATACAAACGCGGTTTAACTAAAAACAACTTCCGTCCACCTGCCAGTTGTGCAACAAATGAAAGAAACAATGCATACATTTTAAATAAAAATTATAGAAAAGAAATGAAACAATCTGAAACAATAATTGCCATAGTCCAGGTAAAAAGACAAAATTAAACTAACATAGAACCGCATAATAGATGATTTCGTCAAAGAATGTTTATAATTGTCAATGGCACAACTAGGAGCGCAGTCAAGAAGTGACAAAGATCTTTGTTAGGTACGTGTGTAGTTGTAGAATTAAATATATGAGAGTGGGAAAAACAATTGAACCGTACGACGTTGCCGACATATTTTTTAGAATTTTTTCATTTTTGAGAAATATTTTATGAGTATGTAAAGATTTATTAATCTAAATACCGTACAACGTTGCCTTAAACTTGACATTGGCGAAATTGTGGAAGATAATCTACAGAAGCCATAATCTAAGAGAAGAAGAAGAAGTGACATATAGGAAAAACAAGTTACCATGACAATACGTGTAAAACTATAAGTTGACATACCATACTAAAATATAAACGAAGGTAAAAAATAAAATAAACACGTAAGGTGATTAAAATTGATTAAATGGAAATTAAACTCTAAATTAAATAAATAAGGTACTACCTACCTGGACTACCAACAAAATAAAAACATGTAAATGATTAACAATGAAGATAACCATCACTTTCTGGCTGCAGCACGCCTGGTTTTCATGATCATCAGCATACCGTGCGCGTCGAGGTCTGCCTGGCTATTCTAAACACAGGAAACGAAGGAATTTTGAACCGTATTGTTACCTGGGACAAAAAATGGATTCTATATGATAATCGCAAGCACTGAGCAAGTTGGCTCTTAGCTTTCCTGTGAATAATAGTCAAAAAATAATAACAAAATACTGGTATATCTTAAAAATAAATTACTGCACTGATAATATTAAAAAGTTTGAGGAATGTTTGAGGTGTGTTCCCTGGGAAAATGAAGTTGATGACGTCGATTTTAATATTACTTTCAGCAATTATCATGACCTATTTAGCTTATTTTATAATATCTGCTTTCCATTTCAAAAAGCTAAAGTTAAATTAAATACTATGGCCCCAAAATGGATAACTAAGGGTATTAAAATAGCGAGCAAAAATAAAAGAATATTGAGGTATAAATATTATCTTAATAAAAATGTAAAAAATAAAACAAACTATACAAAATATTCATAACTATTAGAATCTTGTATAATATGGTCTAAAAAGAATGTAAATATTAAACTTTTAAATAAATCCAGTAATATATGTAAAACAACGTGGGAAATAATTAAAAACAATGATTGTACTAACACTCAACCGAAAAGTATTGATTGGATTAATTTTATGGGAATCAAAATTATCAAACCCTTTGAAATTGCTACCAAATTTAATGATTTCTTCATAAACACAGCTGATATGACTAAGCAATTTGATCAAAAACCAAATATTGACCATATAGAACAAAGCCTTTATCTGAGACCGTGTTCTGAAAGTGAAGTAACAAAACATATAATGTCGCTAAATAACACAAAATCAGTGGGTTATGATTCTATTTCTACACATGTTTTAAAAAGTTGCGTTAAAGTTGTTGCACCTACTATAACCTATCTTATAAATCTGTCATTTGAAAAGGGTGTGTTTCCGGAAACATTAAAAACTTCAATACATAAGCCGTTGCACAAGGCAGATGATACACATGATCTCAATAATTATAGACCTATAACTTTGATTCCCATTTTTTCCAAGATCTTTGAGAAAGCAATGCATAGTCGAATAAGCAGTTTCTTAACTAAACACAGTATACTCAGAAAGGAACAAAATGGTTTTCAGAAGGATAAGTCCACCACACTTGCCGCTTTCTCTCTAATACATCGAGTAACTGAGTTTATTAATAAGAAAGTACTGAAAGGCTGCTGTGTTTTTTGATATGTCTAATGCGTTTGATTTATGCTATTTTATTAAACAAATGCGAAAGATATGGAATTCGAGGTCCAGCACTTGAATGGATTACAAGCTATTTGACAAATCGCCAGCAATGTGTTGAAATAACGAGAATAGATGATAACTTAGATTTGACAACATACAGGTCTCCTTTTGTTACAAATTTGTTTGGTGTTCCTCAGGGTAGCGTGCTGGGCCCCCTTTTATTTTTATTACATATAAACGATTTACCTAATGTAACAACACATCAGTCTATCTTATTTGCCGATGACTTGTCAATAATAATACCTAACATAGATAATAATTTGTATGCATATTAAAACACAGTAAATAGAACTGTACAATCAGTAATGTCCTGGTTAGCAGCAAATAACCTCCGCGCAAATATATCGTGTGGTGTCCGGATTATGAATATAGCACCACTCCATCTCCTCCCGTGGATGTCGTAAAAGGCGACTAAGGGAATCTAAATCAGAGGGATGGGCAGCAGCGTCCCCTCTGTGAAACGGTAGCCATACTGCGCTCACTAACCCGCCTGCCAAGCGTGATGAGTATTGGCAAATACCCCCCAGAATGATGACACAGTTGTGAAAATCTATGGGGGAGGCCTTTGTTCAGCAGTGGACGTATAAATGGCCGATATGATATCATGATATGAAATTTATCGAAAACAAAATTTATACAATTTTCTAATTATATGGCGCATCGTCCAATATTAAATATCTCTTTCAGTGGAGAAAGTCTCGAAGAAGCCACAGATACAAAATTTCTAGGTATTATAATAGACCAACTCTGTAATTGGAAGCTGCAAATAGAAAAAAGTGTCTACTAAATTAAATAGATTTGTTTACGCGATTCGCAGACTTCAACGTATACCGGCCAAAGAGCAGTGCTTACTGCTTATTATGGATATGCTGAATCTGTTTTAAGGTATGGATTGTTACTGTGGGTAAACTCCACAGATGTAAATAGCGCCTTCATAAGCCAAAAAAAAGTGTATGTATGTAGGACCACACATGCAAACCATTGTTCAAAAATAATAGGCTTTTAACTTTGTTTGGATTATATATAATGTCTGCATGTTTATTAAAAATAATCCCAACCAATTTATAAGCGCTTATAATAATTCTATTTATTGGTCAAAGAGATCCAACCCGCTTACTGATGCCAGCCTGTAAAACAAACATGTTCCACAAAAATACATTTGTAATGTGCATTAAGGTATTTAATAAAGTGCCCAAAGTGATTAGAGAATTACCGCTAATACAAATGAAGAGACAGTTAAAAAAATGGCTGACAGACTGTTCTTTCTATACGATTGAAGACTTTTTTAGACACAAATCTTAATGGTTTAATAATATTATGATAATAGTTTAATATAATGTGATTATGACATGGCAATGATAAAAAATAATAATATGTAATTATTTAATAAAATGTAATCAATATTTATGTAATAATGCGTAATTAATTCGTAACTGTAAATTATATAAAACTGACATAATTTTCGCATGCCTACTAAAAGGCTAAGGCACTAAATTTTATACAATATGACGGACTTGTATAAAATTATAATGAAATATCTTTGTATACGATATCTTTTGGCGAATAAAAATATTTGTATTTTGTATTTCTATTTGGTTAGATCCTGGTTCATCACCTGGTTTGGTGGTGTAGTGCCAGTGTGATTCATTACAGCTGCTTACTAAACGGGATGAGCATAAGTGCAGATGTGTACTGTGGAGAATTGAACACTATAATGAAGGTCACACATCTGCAACCAGCTTTGATTACTCGCTCGTCCCCGCTGCTCCTGCGTGACAACGTGTGACCCCATACTGTACAACAGGTGGTCTCCAAGCTACAAGAGCTGGGCTTGGAAGCTCTCCGTCATCCACCGCACTCACTAGACCTTGCGCCTACAGACTTCTATTAGGTATTTCCAGAATTTGGATAACTTTTTGGTGGGAAACAATATCCGAGAGGCAGTATAAAATGCCTTTGAAGAGTTTGTCTCCACTTGTCCGTCAGGTTTCTTCAAGAAGGACATCGTTAAACTGCCACTGTGTTGACAGAGCTGCATCGATTGCATGGGTGATTACTTTGACTAAAGTAAACAAAAAAGACAGAAAAAATTAATACTTTACTTTATTTCGTACAAACCGCCAATTTTATAGGTAAAGAAGGAAATATTTGTAGTTAGTTTATAGAATTTTCTTTAATGGTAAAGTTGTATGCATTGTGGTGCCAGCTAAGAATAACACCAACCCATCTCATCTCATGTTGTAAAAGGCGACTTTGGGATTAACCGAAGGCTGTGCAGCGACGTCCTTCATCTCGATATTTACAACAAAACTGCGATCGCCAACCATCTGCCAAGCGTGGCGATTATGGCTAAACCGCCTAACGAGCACACAACACAAACCCAGACCGGTTGTTTTCGTTCTTTGGGAGAGGCTTATGTCCAGCAGTGGACGTCTTACGGCTGAAATGATGAACATTTTATAAATATTAATTTTATTATATACTCGTATATCAGACAAACCCCCGTAGGTAACTATACGTTAGTTATACTGTATTGTTTTATAACATTTCATATAATTTGCTATTCTATAAAGGCAAAGCGCGCACGCTGCCGCAATGTTGACCTCCATTTGCGAGAGGCGAACGCCGAATGCGGCGCGTAGCGAGGAGTAGCGTGAGTAAAGCAGCGTGTTGCTGCCTATGGCAACAGTGAGGAGCATCGTGTAGCTGTGGCATTAGGTATTGACAATGTTTGCTCCTGTTTTGACTCTAAATTTATGAGCCATCCCTACCGTGCCGAATTTCAAGCTTCCACGCTGGTCAAGTTAAGGAACAAGAACTGTTGAACATTTGTGAAGTGAAAACTTCTTTTAGCGCGGTACGCATATTTTTAGATGAGATAAAATCTCTGGACTCGCGACACCGTTACGAGACGCAGCTATAGTGTGTACATATAGCAGACCGCGAACGTGTCTAGATAAATAAAAAAATAGCTTTCACTTCTGTCGGCACTCCCGGAGTGCAAGCCGTTTTTTTGTACTTTATGTCCAACGGCTAATATGGAGACAAACCACTGTGAGTCCGTGAGGCAGGCTGGACTGTTACAATTGAGCTTTTTTTAAGTTTGCGTCTTTTGGAAACCTCTAACTAAATTATAATAAGTATGTATTTCTAATATGTAAGTAATCTAAAACAAAAAGTCATTATTTAAAAAACTGTGTATTTTGCGTGTGGATATGCTAAACATATCAACATCGGCAGAACTGAATCTTGAAAATTTGACATGCAATTTCGGTGACGTGTGTACTGTCATCCTACTTCTCATCATCTTCGTTAGTTTTTTGCAGATTCTTGTAAGCTGCTAAAATGGAATTATTCAGGATATCATCATTTATTGCACTTTTTTTCTTAATAGACGTGACTTCAGCTTTATATTTTCACATAGCAGAAGGCGAGAGAAAATGTTTTATAGAAGAAATACCGGATGATACCACTGTTATAGGTAATAGTTGCACTCGCCCAACCTACATTTATAAAAGAAAGAATGTTACAAATATATATAAAGTATGTTATTATTTCCAGTGAATTATAAAGTGGAGTTATATGACCCAAGATCCGGCGGTTTTATGCCATCAACCCCCGGCATAGGTATGCATGTTGAAGTCCGGGATCCTAACGATAAAGTGTTGATGTCTCGTGTTTACTCGTCGGAGGGAATGATATCCTTCACGTCGGTCACGCCGGGAGAGCATGTTATCTGCATGTACTCCAATAGCACATCTTGGTTTAGTGGTTCACAACTCAGAGTGAGTACTTTTACCCATACTTACTTTGATAATTTGACCTGGCACATCAGTGGATATAATTAGTTATTAGTCTGTGTCATCAACCTGTAGACATTCGATTAGACTTCCTTCAAGACCATCATAATTATTGGTAATGATACTAATTAGGGAACCCTACTATAATTCCCATTCTACTACATTCAAGTTAACTAAATAAAAATATACTAGGTACCTGTTTTAGACCATTATTTAAACATGTATAGATAGATTCATGATATTAAAGTACAACACTTGAACAAACATTGTGACAAACCATTACATTGTATTCAGACTGAGTCTGCAAACTTACTATATATTGTAAGCTATTTTATTTTTACATATTTTCCAATAGAAACTATAGAATTTTTCTCCACTCTTCAGTAGATTATTGTTTAATAATATCTGCATGGTAATAAATTCCTTATGAAAAAATAATATATCTTCACTTTATCACATATTTTATATAACCAGAAGACCATATAGCCACATTGCCATAGTCAATAAACTTTGGCATAGGCTCAAATCCAGGGCATCCCATCAATATTGATTATATGATAAATGGTAACTTAATTACAATAGCTTTTTTGTCATTTAGCAATCAATTATTGAACTGAACAAAAGAGAATGGCGAAATAGGACCCACTAATAATGAAGCTAATGTTGTAGTATGAATTTATGTTCATTATAAGCACATATGCCGTGTGGTGCCGGCTCAGAATGCCACCACCCCATCTCCTCCCATGGGGTCGTAAAAGTCGACTAAGGGATTAGTCGGAGGATGGGCAGCAGCGTCCTTCGAGTACATTAACAACTCAACTGTGATCGCCAACCCGCCTGCCAAGCGTGGCGATTATGGCAAAACCCCCCAATGAGCTCAAACACATCCATATCGGTGGTTGTGATGATCTTTGGGGGAGGCCTGTGTCCAACAGTGGACTTCATTAGGCCGAAATGTTGTTGTTGTATAAGCACATATTTATAAGGCTTAATTATAAAAAACATTGGGTTTTTAGAAGCCCGGGTTCAGAAGTTCAAATGTTATAAAATAATATTTATATTAAAATGAATATAAAAATAACTCTTAGCGCCATTTACCCCTACATCTTCTCGACATGCATAGGCTTTATTAAGCTGTGTTAATGGGACAGCAGCGCATGAATCGTGCAGCAGGGGTTGCATATTACAGAAAATATGCAAGCCAGTGCACCCCAATCTATACAAAAGCCATCCTGCCTGACCTTTAAAGTAATTCTTACAGCATTATGCAGGATTATCAGTCTAGGGAGATGAGTGTATATACAGATTGAATCTAATCAAAATCATTTCAATATTCCAATACATCACAAATGAAACAAAATACATTTATAGTGTTTATTTTTTATAGGTCTTCTAGCTTTCATATCATTTTTCTCCCAGGTCTTTCAAATCACTTACAATTCGCTTAGTTTTACATAGTTCTACTTATTAATTCTTTTAATAAGTTTCCTTAGTCCACTTTATCCCGAAGTCTGGGTCCCATATTACATGCAGTCTCGCCATTCTCCTTTGTTTATGCAGAAACGTCAAACTAAGCAGAGGATAAACTGAGGTTGTGGATGACTTTTACTGTAATGTGAGCTAAGGTACATTTTAAAACTTAATGCTTAAATTATGTCACAGGTCCACCTTGATATTCAAGTTGGTGAACATGCAGTGGACTATGCCAATGTGGCTCACAAGGACAAGCTGACCGAGCTGCAACTTCGGATTAGGCAATTGTTGGATCAAGTACACCAGATCACTAAGGAACAGAGCTATCAGAGGGTAGGTTTTAAGAATTTGAGTTTATGTATCAGCTATGAAAGTAATGAATGATTTGGAAGTTGGCATTTTTTTCTGTCAGCCAACTTACATAACTAAAACATACTTTAGATTTTTATGCAGCACTCAAATGGTGCCAACACAATACTTGTATGGAAAACAGTAGTAATGGGCGATTGGGCGAAGGGGCATACCGGACTCCTACCGGCTAAAACCACCGGAGTGATCATCGTCGGCACCGAAGGGAGGCTCCAGGAACTCGAAAGATCTCCATCTAGAGCCACCCATTCATTGGTGCCACGCCTTTAGGCACGTCTCGGAGGGGATGACTGTAAAGTGGTCATCCCCTCTAGTGGAGGGAAGGCGACTGTAAAGAGGCCACCCCCCCAGGCATCTCTCGAGGGGATTGTAAAAGATTCCCCCGAGGCCTCACTATGCGCTGAGCTGCGCACACAGCGGTACGTGACCACATGCGCACCGCTGTCTTCCCGGGGGTCGCTCGGTATGAGCACGCATATTTCCCAATAAGCGCGCTCGCGACCCCCAAGGCCCCCCGCCATATAAAGTCGACAGGGGGCTCAGACGTGTTGGACACGGGCGCCGCGGCGGTTGTTACCCCGGCCCCGTGTCCTCCTCCTCCGAGCGGGATCGGCCCTCTCCCGATCCCGCTCTGCGACCTCCTTCTGGAGCATTACGCTCTCACAGAAGGAGACCACAGCACTCCAATTTTCATGCTCTGCCAGCATAGCCGACACTACTGCTGGCAAAGAGAGATCTTGCCCGATCCGATCGACCAGGATCCGCCGCTCGGCAGTCCACGCAGGGCACTCTCCGAGCGTGTGCTGTGCGGTATCCTGTTCGTCTCCACAGTGGTGGCACTGTGCCGTGACCTCGCGTCCTATCCTGTGCAAGTACGCACCGAAACAACCGTGTCCGGTGAATACCTGCGTCAGGCGGAATGTGACGCGCTCGCTCCTTTGGAGCCAGGCTCCGAAGAGCGGCAAGACAGCCTCGACGACGCGCTTTTGCGCGTACTGTGCGCATAGGCCGCTCGCGCCAGAGCTCGAGGGCACGCCGCCGAGCCTGCTGCCTCAAACGTTCGAGCGCCCCTGAAGGCACGCCTTCCCCGCTCTGGCGGAGGGAGCGTGTTTGGTGATACACCCACGCATCCATCTCCGCCAAGATATCAAAAGGCGGAAAGCGCGCCATCAGAGTTGCCGCCTCAAAGGACACCGTTCGGTATCCTCGTGCGATCCGTATAGCCGCTCTACGCTGCAGACCGTGGATCTTGGTTCTGCAGCGCTGGACGCCTGAAAGTCGAGATGACCAAACAGGCGCCCCGTAGAGGGCCACGGACCGCACGACTCCCCCGTAGAGGCGGCGAACTTCTTCCCTCGATCCCCCGAGATTGGGTAGCAGCCCGTGCAAGGCACCCACTATCCTTTCGACCCGGGGGACAAGACGCTCGAAGTGCTCTTCGAAGCCCCAACGACTGTCCAAGGTGAGCCCCAGGTACTTCATGTACCGGCCCACCCTGATTTGCGCGTCACCAACGCGTATCCACGAACTGGGAGGCTCCCTGCTCCGCGGCAGTTTGTGGAACCATAGCGCCTCGGTTTTGTGAGGCGCTATCCGCAAACCCAGAGCGTGGATTTTGGCCACGACAATTGCCACCGCTTGCTCGGCAAGCCGGATGGTTCCCTCGAAGGATTCCCCGCTGGTCAACACAAGAGTGTCATCAGCGTAGCAGACTAAGCTGACGCCAGCGGGGAGAACGACACGCAGGACCGCATCGTAAGCGAGGTTCCATAAGAGGAGACCGAGAACTGACCCCTGTGGAACCCCGCACGTGATCTCCCTCCGCTTTACGCTACCGTCCCTGCCCACGTAGCGAACATGCCTGTCGCGCAGATATGCCCCGATGATACCCTGCAGATAGGGGGGGCACCGATGGTGAACTAGTGCCCCCCTAATTGCACCCCACGGGATAGAATTAAAGGCGTTGACTATGTCAAGACTGACAGGCTATGTCAAGACTGACAGGAAATTTTTATGCAGCACTCAAATGGTGCCAACACAATACTTGTATGGAAAACAGTAGTAATGGGCGATTGTTACTAAAACAATCGATTTATTTGATTTTTCCGCTTATTCAATTACAACGGTATAACCAAAGGTGTTATTCGATTTGATATTCAATCAAATAATAATCATTGTTATTTGATATGACAATCAATCAGCAGAACAATTACACTGTATTTGATTCAAAATTCGAACGAAAAGCAATCTGTGTTATTCAATTGTAATTAATTAGTAGTGATCGCGGGCTGGCAGACAGTGCTGTGCGCGATTCAAAATCGACGACCTAGTGACGAGGGAGCGCGCTGGGCGCGATTGTATTCGATTCTACTTTCGGCTCTACGAAACAAAGCGACAATTAAATGCGTGATTGTACAATTGTCGATTTATTTCATTACCTTTAACAAGCACCCATTCTTGGAAAACAGTACTTCATTCTGCCCCTCAGTAAACTTCTATTTTGCAAGGGATGGTATTAGATGGTATTAGTTGAGCAGGGCAGAGCTATTGATTCTGTGCCTTTTTCAGATAGTTGGATGTTGGTAATTTTTAATATATATACTTAAATGTTCTAGCATCGTGAGGAGCGTTTCAGGCAGACCTCAGAAAGCACAAACCAGAGAGTGCTGTGGTGGAGTCTCCTCCAGACTGGAGTGCTTGTAGGCATTGGCTACTGGCAGATGAGGCACCTCAAGAGCTTCTTTGAAGCAAAAAAATTAGTCTAAATTATAAATAAACAATAATAAGTTTAGTTGTATGTACTATTATTTTCCATATTTCCCAAAACCTATGCATTATGAATGACTTCAATGTTTGTGAGCTTTGTAAATGATCTGTATTTTTCCAATAAAATTAATTTATACTGTGAAAATATTTATTTCTACATTTAACATATTGCCTAGTGGTTAATATCACCACCAAGATATTAGCTAAATAAAATATAACCATAACAATGTATCATTTTAGAGGATAAAAATACATTTTATGTAATATTTCTAATTACTACATATATGGTCCAAGGCGGTAAGCATGACTTGTTTTTTTGTGTGTTAAGTTAAAACCTGGCTGGTTAAAGTACTATTCCTTTTAAGTCATATACTCCTTTATCTATAGGCACCTATAATCGTGGCACATGAGTGGTGTACATGGGGGAAGTCTTAGCTCAAATTCTTAATGGGCTCCATTTGCGGCCTAGTTCCATCTGATATATCTTTAAGATATATCAGACGGAACTAACCCTTCCCTCTGAGGTAGCCTAGAACTATTACAGATGAATGTGCATGGAGGAACACAGTGGGTTTTAGCCTGTGATATCACGCACGCGCCATCACCCAGAACAGTGCCATTGGGTAATATAATCTAACAGCTTTATTTAGCATTTGTATGGGAGAAACTGATAATTAGGGTTTTTCTTACTCAGAGGAGCATATTATGAGTGTCAAGTCTTATGTAATTAATTAATAGACCTTACATAACAAATAAATTCAAATAATAATCAGCATATTGAAATGTCTGTTGTCATGTCAAAATGACAGTTTTTTACAAAATGCATATGGCAGTAACTATGTTGTAGTGAAAAACGCGATTTGTAATTTTTTGTTTGTCTGTTTGTTCCCACTAATCTCCGAAAAGGCTGGACCGATTTCTACAGGACTTTCACTGGCAGATGTTATAAGGAATGAGTTAGGCTACTTTTATTTTAGAAAAATTAAGGTTATGCCCAAAAAATAAAACCCATGAAATCCAATATATATACTATATATATATATACTACTATAAAAATGCAGCTAATTACTGAATATTCTATCAAACTTCATAATATATTTTCAACTTTAAAGACACTATCCAAATATTTTATACACAGGGATGGATCGCCTTTAGGAAATGGTATAAGCGACCCAAAATCAACCCATCCTAACGTACTTATTAAAGTGTCGCATGTGCAGAAATACAAATGTGAGCCAATTTGAAGTTGTTCAGCAAGTTCTAGTTGATGATTGTTCATTAAATCCTCGTTCACAACAACTAAAAGAGGCTTTTTTGCTTCTAATGTTTCCAAACAACTTCCAGCTCCAGCGTGGCTGATTACCAAATCGGCACTCTCTATATCTTCCTGAATAGAGTCCTTAAACCTATACATGTTTATTTGAACGCCCTCTTTCTCAAATACACCTGGTTCAATGCTGCTATTGCCAATCTGAAATATTATCTCTTTACAGCCAATATTCTTCAATGCTGTAAGCACAGATTCAGTCTGAACATATTCACAAAGTAAGTCGAATCTTGTTGTGCCAACTGTGATAAAGATCTTTTTGTATTGTGCCGACATTTTACAGAATAATGTAGGAACTTCAGTTATTTACGTAAACATAGGGGAAAAGCAGCACAGATTCACAGATTACTATATTACTAGTGGTGTTCAAAAACAATATACGGCAATAGCGCGCTACAGACTATTTGCTATAAGAAAATAGCGCGCTATTTTACACGCTAAAATTATAATGAACGGGGCGTACGCGAACGACGCAATAAAAGCGCGGTGAATATTCTCGAATCACGAAGCGCTCTGTTTTGGTTATATACTATAACTAGGGGTTTAGGGTGTGGTAGTAAGTCAGATAGGGAGTTATTACTTAACTTACGTACGGGACATTGGTCAATATACGTTGGCCCTCACCCGTACAGACGTCATCAAATGTCTTGTATGTTTTATATTGGAATTTTAATGTACGTACATTGTTGGCGTATCTAAAATAAATAAATATTATAATCAACGCGTTAGGTAACGACCGATAGCGTGCGAATTCTAACGATGACTCAGACTGCCGCCCGGCACGCCCGCGCTATGACTTTGCTCGCGCTATTATCCTCGCTGCTCGTTATATTTTAATGGCGCTATTTTTATAGGGTTAAGTCGGAGCCGTGCCGTGCCGGCTCAGTATGCCACCACCCCATTTCCTCCAATGGGTGTCGTAAAAGTCGACTAAGGGATTAGCTGGAGGATGGGCAGCAGCGTCCTTCAAGTACATTAACAGCTCAACTGCGATCGCCAACCCGCCTGCCAAGCGTGGCGATTATGGCAAAACCCCCCAATGTGCTCACAACACATCCATATCGGTGGTTGTGGTGATCTTTGGGGGAGGCCTGTGTCCAGCAGTGGACTTCATTCGGCCGAAATGATGATGATGAAGTCGGAGCCGGTATAGCGACATAGCGAGTGCTATACGTTGCGTGAATACCCACCACTTTATATTATTACAAAGCAACAGAGTTCATATTTACATAACCAGCCTATGTTCATAACGGATTAAAGGCTATATATTGATAACGCGTTATAACGATGCATGATTTAAAAATCACTTATTAAGATAAGATAAAAATATTTTTATTCATGTAAACCATTTAAAGGCACTTATGAATAGTCAAGTCTTTAGTTGCCTCGTTCCAAGGTGTAGACTTCCTCTCTCCGAGATGTGCCTATAGGCGTGGCACCAGTGGGCGGCTCTAGTGTGATCATACGAGGACCTGGAGCCTCCCTTAGGTGCCGAAGATGACCGCCCCAGTGGTTTTAGCCGGTAGGAGTCCAGCATACTCCTTCGCCCTTCCCCGGGGCGAAGGAAGTTCATGAAGAATTTCCACTGGGCACCAATAAAAAAAAAGAAAGGTGTAGATTTTCTATGGAGAAGAACGGGCAAAAAACTCCATGGTTACTCTTTTTAAATCATATTGGTACAATGTTCTCGAAATGATGGTAATATGAGGAAAATGCGGGAGAAAAGAGTCTGAACTTCTTAAAAAGTCTACACTAAACAAGCTTGATTTTAATATTTACCAGAGTTTTTGATTCAATTGTCATGACAGCATTAAGATGACCAATCCCAACAGACGGCACTCGTTCACGAGCATGATGCATGCATCAGCGTCGCTCAGCTCAACCATATTGTAAGGAAACTTAGCGACACGGCACACAACGCCACCATAAGCAGGACACTTGAGTGAGCATGACATACCTAAACTGCCAGACAAATATCACGTCAATAAAACAATATAATTGAATAGCCCACATGGTACTCGCACTATTACAGTATCAAATCTAAATGCATAAAATAACATTAAAAATAAATAACATACTGTCATATAGAATAATGAAATGAATATATATATTAATATGAATTAATATAATCCATTAAAAGAAATAATGCAATTTAAATGTCAAATAAAAAATATACTGGTTTTAGATACAGCAACCAAACCAAAAAGAGGTAGATCACTGTTAATGATAAATTTAATATTATTTCCAATTAAATCAGAAATATAAATATTAAAATTAAGCTGCTAACATAATTTTTAGTGGTTAAATTCCATTAATATTTCTAGCACCAGGAATGTCAATATACGCCTATGCACATCAGAGCAGCTCAATCCCAAACATTTTTGTCATCCATTTAGTCTGTTACGTTATAGAAAGCTTTTCTACCCAGCTTCTGTTTTATAGTGAATTTACTAACGCTTAATTTTTAATATAGCTTGGGAATTTATTTTAAAAACGTACACATTGATATTTGAATGATTTGCTTATTTTCTGGAGCCTAGTAGCAGGAACAACGAGTTTTGTGGTTTTTACTGGTAGTAATACTATGGATATCACTGTTCTTTGCAAAGAGAGAGATATTTTTATGTACATACAAAACATTTTCCTAAATGTATTGAGATGGAACGGTCAATATATTAATCTCTTTAAATTTCTCCCTAAGTGAATATTTAGAGCTTAACTTATAAATTGACCGAATAGCTCGTTTTTGCAGCACAAAAATAGTTTGAATATTGGCAGCATTCCCCCACAACAGAGTACCGTACGACATTACACTATGAAAGTAACCAAAATATACTAATCGGGCTGTTTCTACGTCTGTTAAATAACGAACTTTCATTACCGCGTATGCTGCAGAGCTAAGCCTTTTCGACAATTTACGTATGTGTGTGCCCCACTGCAGCTTAGAATCTAAAGTAATATCTAAAAACACTGCGGTGTCCACAAGATCCAAATCTGCGTCATTCATTAATACACTGGTGTTTACCTTTTTAACATTAGGTGTTGTGAATTTCAGACATTTAATTTTTGTCTCATTCAAGACTAAATTGTTAACAGTAAACCAGTGGACCACTCTAGAGATAGCGTTATTTACATCGTCAGATGCCAGATGTTGGCGTTTAAGTTTAAATAAAAGTGATGTGTCATCTGCAAACAACACTATTTTATGATTATCCTTCATGATGATGATATTACCTTTGACGTTATAATATATTAGTTTGGTATTTATTACTTCGTCGAGCGCCGTGGTTTTGTTACCGTCGCGGTCCACGGCAGAGAAATAGTTCCACATTTGTCCTCTTCGAGACATTTTTATTTAATATAAGAGTTTTATTTACGTAAATAACAACCTAAGCATGTTAATTTTTACTAACACTAAACTAAAATTTAAAGACTAACTAAGAATTTAACTTATATTTAAAATTTCACAATACAAACTTAATAACTTCAAAGTTCATAGCTAAATAATATCAAAACTATCATGCAATCGCTCGCGATCTCCCGTAAAATACAATGTATGACGTCAAGCGAGTCATCCAAACTCATTTTGTTCAAATATAATCGTAGATCAAAACGGCTGTCGAATCAAATAATTATATTAGGTCCTTTTTATTTATTAGTTTCTACTAAATATTGATAAGAATCTAGCTCTTATGAAAATCTAGCTCTTGTTATGAAAGCATAATTTTGCATGTGGCATCAAATAACGTCTAATATATTATATTAGTTACGACAAATATTGATAGGAATCTACCTCTTATAACCATGTAAGGAAAGCACAATTTTGCATGTGGCACCTTATGAAATATACGTCGGGGATAAATAGAAAAGAATAAAAATAATAGGGCAACATAAATAACCGTTACCTGGTTTAACAAATAATAGATGACATGATTATTTTAAAATAATCGGTTATTTATTCAGCTACCTAATATAACGAACACTCCTAATAACCAGTTCGTTTTAGCAGCAAACTGTTTCTTTTTTATTTACTACGGGTATTGGTCGACCATCAACCCAACAAGAAAAAAAGGGCGGGAAAGTCGAATTAAAAGGCGCTCTTTTTGAAACTAAATAAATTTAATTTGTTTTGACCTATAAATAACCAGTTTTTAGCCCTTTTTCAATTCCATGAGTGAATTTAGTGGTGGGCTCATGGAGCCCTCGGCTTTCGATGCCACTTTAAAGCGGAAGAGTACAACTTGTATCCGCGAAGATGAACCGGTTCCCAAGATGTTACCCAAGTTCATAAATACTAAAAGGGGTTTATTCAAAGATATCCTTCCAATTTATGAAGAACAGAACCGAAAGGATTATCCCGTTTTACTTTTTCAGGAAAACAAGGAAAAAATTGATCCCTTTAAAATTAATAAAATTCTTAAGGACTTGGTGCCACCTAACACGTATGTTAAGCCCATTGGGCATTACTTTATCAAGATCTTTTTTCCAACAAAAAAAGAAGCAAACTCTTTCATTATGAATAAGCCCATTCATAGCAAACATAACTGGTCAGTCAAGATACCTTTTGATCAAATTGAAAGCCAGGGAGTAATAAAGGTCCCTACTGAAATTGATGATTCTGAACTTCTATCGTCTTTGAAGTCACCTGGGTGTGAAGTTTTAGGTATCAAGAGGTTTAAGAAGAAGCTTCCTGATGGCTCACTTACTAGTCTCCCAACAGTATTGGTAACTTTTTTGAATATTAACAGACCCAGTCATGTTACTTATGAACATTTATGGCTAGAAGTAAGAGAATATTTTAAACCTTTAGTTCAATGCTTTAACTGTTTCAAATTCAACCACACTAGTGGTTCTTGCAAAAATGCCCAAGTTTGTTCCATCTGTGCAGGTAACCATTTCTATAAAGAATGTTTACAAAAAGATAAAATTAAATGTAATAACTGCCAAGGACCTCACGTAGCAGTCGCCTATGAGTGCCCCCTTAAGGCTTCGAAAGTTGCTGAAATTAAAAACAGAATTTTGGGTGGTACATCATATGCTTCAGCTATTAAAGGCTCCAAATCAGTCTTACATACATCTAATGACAAAACCTCAAAAAATATATCTTTGAATCCTAATGTGAATACTAAAGCCACATCACCGCAGAAACGATTCATTATAAGCGACATATTGAACTGTGATTCAACATTAAATGGTATTATAAAAACAGTTGTAGATTTGATTTCCAAGAAAGATGGAGCACCAATTACATCCAGGATAATAAAAGAATTGTTAATACACAATTTAAGCAATATATAATATTATATGGATAAAGTTATTAAAGTATATTAATGTAATAGAACTAAATTTCACACTGGAATCCTAGATATATTTCCCCTAAACTTGATGTTTTTAAATAACTTTATTGATAATAGTATTGATAGCATCAACTTTATTTTAATTAATAAATGGAACCTGACTTTGTTGTAATAAAAAAATAAGCATATGGGTTATATTTGCAAGAGGCTCCGATCAACCTCTCAGAGCCATTGCTATTAAATTTATATTTTAAATTCACTATTATTGATATAAGATTACAATTTTTTAAATATTCTATGTCAAATTGAATTTGTTTCTTGTATTTTCTCTATTATTTTGTGTGTATATTGTCCTTCTCCACCTAATGGTAAATTTGATATTAATATTCTGAAAGAAACATTTAGTAAAATAAAAACATAATTTCTTATTCATTGCATACTTTAATTTAATGCTCTTCTGTTTTTTGGGTGCTAAAATGAATAACATTAGAGGCAATTTCATGATTGATAAAAACTGCATTCGTTTTAATGATCTTAATATTGTAATTTAGCCCCTATAGACAATAGGAGTCAATGTTAGATTTAGTTTTTGTTTCTCAATCTTTCAGTTCCAGTAGTCATAGGTTAAGATTTGGACATTGTAAAACATCTTGTCATTTGTATAGATTAAAACTCTCCGGACAAAAATTTTTTTTTAGATATATTGTAAATAGGAAAGCTATTGCTAATTGTTCTTTGCAAAGTGTAAAATAACAATTTTTATGATGTTCTTTGATTGTAAGTAGTTTTCGGTGCAGCGCAACATAATACACAGATTACTTTACTTTTGGGCTAATAGGTAATTGTAAATATTTAAATAATGTACATTGTTGATAACGTAGTGGAAATAAAACCTCTGATTATTGATTTTATAAGCCTACTCCGTGTCTGTGATTGATTTAGCAATGTCAATTCATCAATTGTCAATTTGTCAACCTATGTCAACACATACTGGCGAAATGTGACATACCTAAAAATGTGTTTTGTTTTATTTTTATATGTAAGGATAAATATTTGTGATTTATTAAAAATTTCAATTTTATATTCATCCTAAGTTCTGTTAGATCTATATGAATTAGTTATAAGACTATACTATGTACTAGGGATGCATACCAGTAAAATTACCCCGCTGAAATACGATATTATATATAGATATTAGTTTTGTCATATATATTATATAGATAATGTTAAGTATAACTTAGACATAAAAGATTTAAAGTTAACATGTAAAAATAATCCAAATTGTTAATTTTTTGTTGGGTTGATGGTAAGACCAATGCCCGTAATAAATGAAAAAAAAAAAAAAATCAACCCAACAAAAAATTTACATTTCAGTATATTTTTACATATCTAAGATAACACAGAGTATAGATCCTATGAGTTATCTTTAAATATTTTATCTCTAAGTTATCTTTTAACATTATCTATCTATATTCTCTATAGTCCAGTGGAAATTCTACATGGAACTTCCTTCACCCCGGGGAAGCGCGACGGGGTATGCCGGACTCCTACCAGCTAAAACCACTGGAGCGGTCATTCGGCTTCGGCTCCGAAGGGGGGCTCCAGGTCCTCGTAAGATCACACTAGAGCCGCCCATTGGTGCCACTCCTTTAGGCACATCACGGAGGGGATGACTGTAGAGCGGTCACCCCCTCTAGCGGAGGGAAGGCCACTGTAAAAGGGTAGCCCCCCAGGCACTTCTCGAGGAGGTTCGTAAAGGATCCCCCCAAGCCTCGCTTTGCGCTGCGCTGCGCACACAGCGGCACGTGACCACGTGTGCGCCACCGTCTTCCCGGGGGTCGCTCAGTGTGAGTACGCAGACTCCCGAACCTGCGCGCCCGCGACCCCTGAGGCCCCCCACCATGTAGTGACGGCAGGGGGCCGGGGCGGTTGTTGCCCTGGCGCCGTCTCGTCCTTCTCCGTGCGGGATCCCGATCCCGCTCTGCAGTCTCCTTCTGTAGCTTGACGCTGTGATTCGCCGCTCGGCCGCCCACGCAGGGCACTTCTCGAGCGTGTGCTGTGCGGTATCCTGGTCGCTTCCACAATGGTGGCACTGTGCCGTAACCTCGCGTCCTATTCTGTGCAGGTACGCACCGAAACAACCGTGACCGGTGAATACCTGCGTCAGACGCGCTCGCTCCTTCTGAGCCAGGCTCCGAAGAGTGGCAGGATGGCCTCGACGACGCGCTTGGTCGCGAACTGCAACCGTAGGCGTAGTCGCCATATCTCGAGTGCGCGCCGTCGAGCCAGCCGCCTCATTCTGTCAAACGCCCCTGAAGGCACGCTTTACCCACTTTGGCGGAGGGAGCGTGTCTGGTCATAGACCCACGCATCCATCTCCGCCTGGAATAACTCTCGTTCCTATGAAAAGTAATATTTCCTCGGAAAGATAACATGAATAGCAGCACTTCTCAAATCTTTTAAAGGCCAAAACTAATATATAAACTCGAGTTAAAAGTTGTTGTGGCTAATCATCTTTGGAGCTTCGTTTTCACCGCGTGCATTTGACTGAAAACGCATTCGCCGTCAGCGTTGGTAGATTTAGACGAAGGTAAATATGCATTTAGTAAAAAGCTGTAAGCTGGAAAGTATATACGGTACATGTAATAAAAAACCAACTTATAATTTTTTTGTGTCTGTCTGTTTGTTTGTTCCCGGTAATATACGAAACGGCTGGACCGATTTGGACTGGCATATAGCTGATGTTATAAGGAATAACTTAGGCTACTTTTATTTTAGAAAAATAATTAAGGTTCCGCGAAAAAAAATATAAAACCCTTGAAATCCTCCAATATACATATTCTATATCAAGTATCTATGTAGAAGTATTATAAATTTCTTTTAAATTAAACGCGGGTGAAACCGCGAGTCCCAGCTAGTTGTTTAATAAGTTCAACTTTTTAAGAATAGGTAATTAGCTTTAAGTTTAGATACATTTTTAGATTTTATTATTATGTATTTATTTATCCCCTAAACAGTAAGAATAAAAATGGGCTAGAATAGTTTACAATTATTACATTAAAGTTTTACAACAATGTGACAGGACGTAAACTGATACCAAAAAAGTTTTTTCTTTTTAAACTTGTGTGGGGCACTAGGATTTCTCTTGTGTCGTGGGTGCGTTTACAAACCCAAATTCCACACCCAATGCACCGGAACAACTACCTGCAGATCGTACAAAGATTTGTACCCTGCGGGAATCGAACCCACAACCCGCTGCAGTCGAGAGACTTATAATAGAGGAAGGTAATTGGACTCAAAGGACTACCAGAAATGTATTTATTAGTTTAACAATGTTTTGAAATTTTCTTCTAACTTGTTTTGTGCTTTTTCATAGTCGGGTTTTAGTTTTTTAATCGTATTTTTATTACCTTCCTCTATCATTATATAAATAAAGAAATTTTCTCCTCAGAAACCAAAACCCTTTGTTGATTCGATAGTTTTTGATGGGGTACTCAAAATATTCGACTTCATCATCGGTTTTGTAGAATTTGTGCTTGGATGGAAGAAACAATAAATAATTCGTTAACAATCCTTGGCATTTTCATACAAAAGTAGGTCTTAGCTGACCCGTCCTTGTACTTGTACTTATTAAGTAATTTGATGGACAGAAATCGGTGTAAAGGTGTCGAAATCGAATGAGTCTACAGCCCCACAGTAGTACTATTTTTAGTTGCTTCCTATATCGTTGAGATATTAATTATTTAGCAGTCATCATTTCGGCCGAATAAAGTCCACTGCTGGACACAGGCCTCCCCAAAATATCACCACAACGATCGATATGGATGTGTTGTGAGCTCATTGGAGGGTTTTGCCATAATCGCCATGCTTGGCAGGCGGGTTGACGATCGCAGTTGAGTTGTTAATGTATTCCAAGGACGCTGCTGCCCATCCTCCGGCTAATCCCTGAGTCGACTTTTACGACACCCATGGGAGGAGATGGGGTGGTGGCATTCTGAGCCGGCACCACACGGCAAATATTTAGCTTAATGTATAATATATAAAACAATTAGTTTCAATAAAAGTAAGTGACCGACTGGCTGACGTGGTTCAAGCCTTAACCACTCCCTGCGCAAGTAAATCTTGACTTGTGATAAGCGACGAACGGCCGAATACTCAAATGCCATTTAACGTTAAGTCCCCGCTTAAAAAATTTGAGGCGCCCGGTTTTGTACCAAAAACAGGTTTCTCGAACACTTAAAGCGGGGGGGACTTAAACGTTAAATGACGTTCGAGTATTCGGCCGTAAAGGTATCAGTCCTTTTCCAGGATTTAGTCGCCTCCCTCTCCCATTTCACCACTTCCTTTGCATACATCACCTCCTCGCAATAGGAGACGATGGAACGGGAGAGAGAGGCGCTCTCGCTCCTTACCATGGACTGAGACCACGGTCCGAAGCGAGAGGTCACCACTTTCGACTACCGCGGCGAGATTACTCAAGCTGGGCACTGCTCCAACGTGTGCTATGTCTGTCCTGCGGGCAGTGTCCGCGATGGTGACAACCGGGCATCTGCTCCAGACCCATGTGATACAGATAGTTCCTGAAACATCCTCGACCCGAGAGTATCTGCGTCAGCAGGAGTCTGAGGACGCCGAGCCGTATCGCCAGCCACTTTTCCATGACGAATTCACACTGTGCCTCACTTGCTGTATTGTCTGCGTGCATCACATTTGCACTTGTAAAAGGCTCAGAAAGAGTTAAGCCTTATAAATAAGAATGAACACGAGGATGAAGCGGGCTTATCCGCGTGGTGTCCAGACCCTGAATATAGCACCACTCCATCTCGGTTCCGTCTTCCGTAGATGTCGTAAAAGGTAACAAATCTAAGCCAGAGGGATGGGCAGCAGCGTCCCTTCTGTGGAACGGTAGCCATTCTGCGCTCACCAACCCGCCTGCCAAACGTGTTGACTACTGGCAGATTCCCCTCAAAATGACGGCACACGGCATGTAACCGGTCGTCTTTTGCGGGAGGCTTTTGTTTAGCAGTGGACTTTTTTTGGCTGACATGATGATGATCAAGCGGGTTTTATGAGGTACATGTCAAAGTCAAAGTCAAAGTTTTTTATTTCAAATAAACCAAATAAACAAAAATATCCGTGTGGTGTCCGGATTAAGAATATAGCACCACTCCGTCTCCTCCCGTGGAGGTCGTAAAAGTCGACTAAGGGACTCTTAACCAAAGGGATGGGCAGCAGCGTCCCTTTGCTGAACAGAAGCATTACTGCGCTCACCAACACGCCTGCCAAGCGTGGTGAGTATCGGCAAATTCCCCCCAAAATGACGACACGACTAATACACCGGCCCCCAGTTCCCGGCAGCCCCGCTATTCCTGGTCATGGTAGCGGCCACGGTAACGGCGGGGCAGGGGGTGCTAAGAATCACCGGACGGGATCCGGCTACCACCCCAAACGAAAACTGGCCCTGGTAACGTATAACACACGCACACTGAGGGCAGACGAAAAGATTGTTGAGCTGGAAGAAGAAATAGATAAGTTGCACTGGGATATCATGGGTCTATCAGAAGTCCGAAGAGAGGGCGAGGACACGATAACCCTGAAATCTGGCAACTTATTCTACTACCGGGAAGGCGAACATCTGTCTCAAGGTGGTGTCGGGTTTCTCGTCCGCAGGTCCCTCATTAACAGCATAGTGGCCATCGAAAGTGTGTCGAGCAGGGTAGCGTACCTTATACTCAGAATATCCAAGAGGTATTCGTTGAAGGTCATACAGGTCTACGCACCGACCTCGACACACCCAGATGATGAAGTAGAGAGTATGTATGAGGACGTAAGTAGGGCCATACATACCTCGAAGACACACTTCACTGTTGTGATGGGGGACTTCAACGCGAAGCTGGGCACTCGATGCGATGGTGAGTTGAGAGTGGGGCAATTTGGATATGGGCAACGGAACCCCAGGGGACAGAGGCTGGCCGACTTTTTGGAAAAGGAGGGACTCTTCGTGATGAACTCCTTTTTCCAAAAGCCGCCTCACAGGAAATGGACCTGGATGAGTCCCGATGGTTCCACGAGGAATGAGATTGACTTCATCATGACCAATAGGAGGCAAATATTCAATGATGTCTCTGTGATCCACAGGGTGAAAACCGGTAGTGATCACCGAATGGTAAGAGGCACATTGAATATTAATCTCAAAGTTGAGAGGTCTCGTCTGATGAGGTCTACGCTCCGGCCCTCTAGTGCTCATATCCAAAACCCCGAGAGCTTTCAACTCGAACTCCAAAACCGCTTCGAGTGCCTAGAACATTGCGTATCTGTGGACGATTTAAATGGTAGGTTTGTAGAAACTGTCCAAACGGTTGGGTCTAAGTTCTTTAAGGCCCACCGTAAAGGTAGACCAAAAAAGTTCTCCGATCACACTCTCGACCTCATGGCAGAAAGACGCGCCATGACGCTGCAGTCTTCCGGTGATGCTGAAGCATACCGACTGCTCAATAGACGGATATGGAAGTCCTTGCGTCACGATATCCGCACCTTTAACACCAACGGTGTTAAAGAGGCGATTGAGCGGAATCAAGGCTCCAAAGTGTTCGCAAGAGACAAGTCTATTGGGCAAAGTCGTATTATGAAGCTGAAGACCGAGGACGGCAGTGTAGCGTCGACTAAGCCAGAGGTTTTGAGAGAGATTGAGAAGTTCTACCGGCAGTTATACACCTCGGTAAGTATACCTACCATTGGCTCTGACAAAGACCCGCGAGCCAAACTAACCCGACACTATACCGAGGATATCCCGGACATCAGCCTGTACGAGATTAGTATGGCCTTGAAACAGCTTAAAAATAACAAGGCGCCGGGTGGAGACGGAATTACGACAGAGCTTCTGAAAGCGGGTGGAACACCGGTACTTAAAGTCCTTCAGAAGCTATTCAATTCCGTCTTACTCGAGGGCACAACGCCGGAAGCGTGGAACAGAGGTGAGGTGGTGCTCTTCTTCAAAAAGGGTGATAACACCTTATTGAAGAATTATAGACCCATCTCACTTCTGAGCCATGTTTATAAGCTGTTTTCAAGGGTCATCACGAATCGTCTCGAGCGCAGGTTTGATGACTTCCAGCCTCCCGAACAAGCCGGTTTCCGAAAAGGTTTCAGTACCATAGACCACATCCATACGCTGCGGCAGGTTATACAGAAGACCGAGGAGTATAATCTGCCACTATGCTTGGCGTTTGTGGACTATGAGAAAGCCTTCGATTCGATCGAAACCTGGGCAGTGCTGCAATCTCTGCAGCGGTGCCAGATTGACTATCGGTACATTGAAGTGTTGAAGTGCTTATACAGAAACGCCACCATGTCGGTCCGAGTACATGATCAGAGCACGGGGGCAATTCCATTGCAGAGAGGTGTGAGACAGGGGGACGTCATTTCCCCGAAACTGTTCACCGCTGCAATGGAGGATGCCTTCAAGCTACTGGAGTGGAAAGGATTCGGCATTAACATCAATGGCGAGTATATCACTCATCTTCGATTTGCCGATGACATCGTAGTCATGGCAGAATCGCTGCAAGAGCTCAGCACAATGCTCGATGATCTCAACAGAGTTTCCCAACAGGTGGGCCTTAAGATGAACATGGGCAAGACAAAAGTCATGTCAAATGCCCATGTCGTGCCCATCCCAATATCCGTTGGGAGCTCTGTTCTCGAAGTTGTTGACGAGTATGTCTACCTAGGACAAACTGTCCAGTTAGGTAGGTCCAACTTCGAGAAAGAGGTCAATCGTCGAATCCGACTCGGCTGGGCAGCGTTCGGGAAACTTCGCAACGTCTTTTCGTCAACAATAGCGCAATGCCTCAAGACGCAAGTCTTTAACCAGTGTGTGTTACCAGTGATGACATATGGAACAGAGACGTGGTCACTCACAATGGGCCTCATAAGAAAGCTCAAGGTCACTCAGCGAGCTATGGAGAGAGCTATGCTTGGTATTTCTCTACGAGATCGAATCAGAAATGAGGAGATCCGTAGAAGAACTAAAGTTGTCGACATAGCTGAAAGGATTAGTAAACTGAAGTGGCAATGGGCAGGGCACATTGCTCGTAGAACTGATGGCCGTTGGGGCACAAAGGTTCTCGAATGGAGACCGCGCACCGGAAAACGCAGCGTGGGACGACCTCCAACGAGGTGGACAGACGACCTGGTGAAGGTCGCTGGGAGTCGTTGGATGAGAGCGGCATGTGACCGCTCGTTGTGGAAATCTAAGGGGGAGGTTTGACTTTGTTCAGCAGTGGACGTCCTGTGGCTGATATGATGAAACCAAATATTGGCACTTTTGAAACGTCAGAATTTAAGTTGCACGGTTCCAAATAGTTGATCTCATGGAGAAGAGCCGGCAAGAAACTCCATGGATACTCTTTTAAAATAGTTGGGGATTACAATGTTAATTGTATAGGTACACATGATTGTAAAACATATACAGAGAAAAATGTAGGTTAATGTGTAAAGATGAAACATACCACAATAAAATACAATAATGAATTTGCCGTGGCAGGTAACGGCTGACCAGTCCCAACAGACGGCACCCGTTCACGAGCATGACGCATGCATCAGCATCGCTTAGCTCAACCATATTGTAGGGAACCGAACGACCCGATACACAACGCCACCGTTAGCAAGACATTTTAGTGAGCATGACAGACCAATACAGCCAGGCAAAAGACACAATCAAAATATGTACTTAACATATAACATTAATGGCTACATGATGCTCACACATTTACAGTTTTTTATAAATATTATAAGTTAATGTCACAAGAACAATATTAATATTAACTAATAGTGGCAATGGCATAATATTAAATTGATGTAAATAACATAAAATTTTATGAAATTTTAAATGAGTCAACTCAAATGTCAATACAAGTAATGAATATAAAAATTATCAAATAAAATTGGTTGCCTGTAAAGTCGGTATACGGGCGAAAGTTTTACGTGACACCGACTTTGAGTGGTAAAATAATTTTAATGTGAATATTCATTCGTATAGTAGGAAGAAGGATGAAATTAGGCGGGCTAACTGTGCTCGAGTGGAAGGGACGCGTGCCTTTCACTTTTTATGTCTGTCTCTCTCGCTCTTAGGCGGGCTAACCATGCCCGAGTGGAAGGGACGCGTGCCTCTCACTCGCTCTCATTGTGAGCGCGTCCTGCCTTTCACTTTTTATGTCTGTCTCTCTCGCTCTTAGGCGGGCTAACCATGCCCGAGTGGAAGGGACGCGTGCCTCTCACTCGCTCTCATTGTGAGCGCATAACGTGAGCGGAGCGTAACGCAGTTTCTTGAAGTGTCACCCGGCAAACCAATTTATAAGACGTTGTCACGTCAATAATAAAACTCCCAAGCACACGGAATCATCTTGCGTTCAACTAAACGACCAACAATTTCTATCATTGAAATAATCATCTATATTGTAGTAAGCCTTTTTAATAAGGTTCTCTTTAATTTTGGTCGTAAAAGAAATTAAAGGTAAATCTAATAGACTAATAGGGATTTTGTTATAAATACGGATACCGAGCCCTAAAAATGAGTTATGTACTTTATGCAACCGATGATAGGGGGCACATAATTTATGCCTATTTCTAGTATTAATGGCATGAATATCCGAATATTTCGCATATAAATTTAAATTCTGCTTAATATACATTATATTAGCAAAAATGTATTGTGATGTAACAGTTAGGATGCCTGTACTTTTAAAATAATCTCTGAGCGAAACTTTAGCACCTAACTGATATATTGCACGGACAGCTCGTTTTTGTAGAATAAAAATGCTCTCAATATCCGCGGCCCTACCCCACAACAAAATACCGTAAGACATTATACTGTGGAAATAACTAATGTTCATGTTCGGCTGTGGACTCAAATAGGCTGACTAAATTATGATGATCATAAGTAATAATTATGAATGATAAAGTAGACATCTAACTAGATGTTTCAGGGTCATTCTTAATTCTTTTATATTACATTAAGTATAATGGCACAAAGTCAGGAATGATTTTATGCAATTAATGTCGCATCGGCTGGTGTGTCCCTTGAGCTCGAGAGACAATCTCAACCGGGTAACATCTAACACAATTCTGGTGGCGAAATACCACACCAGTATTTGTTTTTTGGGATTTTTAAATCAATGGCCAAATATAGTAATGCCTTAGGTGTATTGGTTAGAATATTATATGGTAGATAAAATCTGTAACGGCGCCTGTCACGTTAGTCATCCTGCGAGCACGAACGATGCAGTGTTCGAAATGTTAGAAAAACTAAAATCTATAATATAGGTATAATGGAAAGATAGAAATGAGTGAAGAGCTGCTTTTGACTATAGCAGAATACCACTTCGGCTCTAGGGGAAGATATACAAGTGCGTCATCTGGTCGTTCCTTAAGGTACTGGAGTACAGTCTAAAGATAATTGGGTTCTTGATGTACAGTGCGTTGGATCGTGTCGTTGGAAGATGCCTTATCCTTGGCGTTATATTGGGGTCCCTCGTCCTTGGAGTAAACAATAATGCATTGGCTAGACGTCGTTAAGACATGGTATAAAGTAAGAGCATATGAGCCTAGGTTTTACTCGTTTTTATTTAAGATCAATCATTTCGGCCTAATGAAGTCCACTGTTGGACACAGGCCTCCCCCAAAGATCATCACAACCACCGACATGGATGTGTTTTGAGCTCATTGGGGGGTTTTTGCCATAATCGCCACGCTTGGCAGGCGGGTTGGCGATCGCAGTTGAGTTGTTAATGTACTCGAAGGACGCTGCTGCCCATCCTCCGACTAATCCCTTAGTCGACTTTTACGACACCCATGGGGGGAGATGGGGTGGTGGCATTCTGAGCCGGCACCACACGGCACACATTTAAGATCAAAGAACGATAATTATTTGATTTGTTTGGCGCAAAGACTAATCGCTAGGCTTTCTGGGCTGCGTGTTGCGGGTTCGACCCCGGAACGAAATAAATATTTGTATGATCTACACATACTTTTTCCGGCACTGGGTGTTTGAGCATGTGTGATTTATGTCTGTAAACTGTACCCACGACATGCGAGAAACAACAAGGTGTGGAGCAACGTTAAAAAAACTGACCGCAAACCGCACGAATTTCGGCACTAGGTTTATCTAGTTTAGTTATTATAGTTTATGTAGAATTGTCGAAATAATCACGATAGCTACAAGAAGGTTTTACGTGTGCGCACGTCATTGTAATAAATTTTTAACAAACTGCTGACCTATTGAGAACGGGTTCTTGGCAATGTCGAGGGTGTTTCATTTGTAGATACTAACGTTGAGCGTTGATGATGGAATTAACAAGTGACTTTGAACTTCTATTAACTCGGTCCATTCAAGTGAACAGGAGTTCGTTTCAACCGATCTATACTTCTTTTAATATAAGCTGGTGACGAGACGAGCTAGTCATTCGTCTGGTGGTAGGCGTCATGCCTGCCCATAATTATTGTAATGCTACTTAGTGCGTGGCGCTGCGCTCTTTGGTTCGAGACATTAGTTATTTATAGTATTTTATGCCCAGTACTTCAACAAGCTACAGTGCGAACCAGAACAGTAATGTCTAAGTTTAAACTCTACTGCTTGGCGGTGAATATCTGGCACTGCGGTGGTATTTACCTAAACCTAGAACCGGGGTTCTTACAATAAGAGACCATTTTTTTCGGCCCAGTGGAAATTCTTCATGAACTTTCTCCGCCCCGGGGAAGGCTACCGGCTAAGCCCACTAGGGCGGTCATCTTCGGCAGCTAAGGGGGGCTCCAGGTCCTTGTATGATCACACTAGAGCTGCAATAAGAGACCTACCCCCAGTACCATAAGTACCACCAGTAGTAATTGTTTTGAGCTCACAGAAAGACCCTGATGGTCTTCTGGATATATCTGGATGGGGCCGATTCTTTGTACCAAGCCACATGGCCATCTAGAACCATCAGTAAAATATTCATACCTTTTTTTATTATTGATGTTCAGTGGTAATTCTACATGGAACCTTTCTACCCCGGGGAAGGGCGAAGAGGTATTATATAGGCCGGACTCCTACAATATATTCATACCTACACGCAACTGTCATTTGAACAAAACACCTCCTGTATATTGACAAGGTATTGTTCTACGAAGCACGAAACTTTCGACTGCCTACATTCGTGCAGACCACACTAAAGGTTATCAAGAAACACCTGTGCCCTGGTTTCTTTTAATTACAATAATAATTAAACACTAAATTTTAAAAGGAAAATTCTGATTGGTTACCAATTATTACCTGGATTATTTACGAATTATGACTGGAATTTCATTTGAAAAGTGTAACAACTGGACTGCACTCGTGTTGACTAAAGATGCAATTATGGGTTCCAAGTTTTGTGTGTTTATTTGCGTCAGTGTATGGGGAGGAGTTCCCATCGTTGATCACAGCAAATGCTTCAATAGGTAAGGTGTTTCAGTTTATCGAAATGAAGTCTTTTCAACTTTTCAAGTCAGTGAATAATTCTGAAACTAATTATAGTAGATATGTGCTGTTTTCGGAGACGGACGAGACGGCACCGGGGCAACAACCGTCCCGGCTCCCAAGTCCAACACGCCTGAGCCCCCTGCCGTCACTTCATAGTGGGGGGCCTCGGGGGTCGCGGGCGCGCAGATTGGGGAGACTGCGTGCTCACACCGAGCGACCCCCGGGAAGACGGTGGCGCGCACGCGGTCACGTGCCACCGTGTGCGCAGCACAGCGCAAAGCGAGGCTTGGGGGGATCCTTTACAATCCTCCCCGAGAAGTGCCTGGGAAGGCGACCTTTTTACAGTCGCCTCCCCTCCGCTAGAGGGGGTGACCGATTTACAGTCATCCCTTCCGAGATGTGCCTAAAGGCGTGGCACCAATGGGCGGCTCTAGTGTGATCTTACGAGGACCTGGAGCCCCCCTTCGGTGCCGAAGATGACCGCTCCAGTGGTTTTAGCTGGTAGGAGTCCAGCATACCCCTTCGCCCTTCCCCGGGGTGAAGGAAGTTCCAAGTAGAATTTCCACTGGACATCAATAAAAAAAAATAAAAAAAATGTATGTGCTGTTTTGCATGAAAACGCAATTCTTCTTCTTTATCTTTTGTGTGGTCAGTGTTGCGTCAGAGTTGTTCAAGCCACCCAAGCCTGCGACTTGGCTTAACTACCGCTGATTATTGAAAACAACGAGACCGACGATTTTACGTGCCTTTCTTAGGATGGAGAAGCTCAGTTAAAATAAGCGGTCACCTATCCATATACTGTCCGCGCCAAGCGTTCCTTAACCTCGACGATCGTTTACCGATCAGTGCTTGCAACTGAGCTATGAAAACGCAGTCTAGGAAGCCTATAGTGAGATGGACAGACGACCTAGTAAGGGTATCTGGGAGTCGTTGGATGGAGGTGGCATTTAAGTGGTCGTTGTGGGAATCTATGGGGGGCCTTAGTTCAGCAGTGGACGTCCTCTGGCTGATATGATGACGATGTACTGTTACTTAACAAAGCACACAGCCCATTGCTGGACATATACAAAGTATTTTTATTTTTCAAATATATCAATTATTGCCACTTATGAAACGTTAAAATCATGGTTCCAAATAATCGATCCTATGGAGAAGAGTCGACGTGAAACTCTATGGATACCCTTAAAATAATTGGCATTACAATGTTGATTGATACAAGTAACAGTAAAACATTTAACGAGAAAAATATTAGTTAATGTGTAAAGATGTAATATACTACAATAATAGGTTTAGTAATACTTAATTTGGCCATGGCAGTTTCCGGCTTACCGTAAGTTCAGCACTCGCTCACGAGCATGACTTATGCATCACCATCGCTTAGCTCGACGATATTGTAGAGATCCTAACGCCTCGATACACAATGCCGCCACCAGTAAGATATTTGTGAGCCTGACAAGCCATGTGTGTTGTATGTGAGCATGACAGACCAATACTGCCAAGCAAAGACAAAATCAATATAAGTACTAAATACACAGAACAGTACAAACAGTAATAATGACATACATACAGTTTTGATATTTGATATGGACTCCTACCGGCTAAAACCACTGGGGCGGTCATCTTCGGCGCCTAAGGGGGGCTCCAAGTACTCGTATGATCACACTAGGGCCGCCCACTGGTGCCACGCCTACAGGCACATCTCGGAGAGGGGGTGACTGTATAGCGGTCACCCCCCCGGGAGGATTGTAAAGGATCCCCGAAGCGTCCTTGTGCGCTGTGCTGATCCCAAACTTTTTTAAATATTTTTTGTTGGTGCCCAGTGGAAATTCTTCATGAAGTTCCGTCGCCTCGGGGAAGGGCGATGGGGTATGCCGGACTCCTACCGGCTAAAGCCACTGGAGCGGTCATCTTGGCACCTAAGGGAGGCTCCAGGTCCTCGTTTGATCACACTAGAGCCGCATACTGGTGCGCTGATCCCACACCTAACAATAATTTGTAAACATTGAACCTTCTATTACTATGTACAACAATTCAATCAGGGTCAGTCAGAGGGTCGTGGTGTACAGGAGGGATTCGTGTGCCAGACATCTTTATCATGAACGTAATGATTTACGCTTTCGACATTAAAACGTGCTCAATCAAAGATTTGACCTTTAATTCTCGTAAATTGCTAACACTAGAAGGAATACCTATCCCAAGTTGCCATAACACTTCTCTCTACCGCATCATCTACTTCAGCCAGTTTCTTCAGTTTTGGTTACAGTAAAGTACTGTTGTTGACAATAAAAAGTTTTTATAAACAGACTAAATAAGTACCCTCTGAAATCTATATTTTAAGAAGAAAATCCGAGAAGGTATCCGCAGAAAGTCATTATGCTGTATAGCAGTGGAATATAAACATTCCTACGAAAATATTCCTCGTCATTTCCGTGATGATTATCGCGAGGAGTCTGCCGAGGCACAGTACGAGGCGTCTTAATATCTATACCTAGTTTTTCAGCTAGGTCTTGTGCCTCAACTAATATTTAAATTTAATTTTATATTAAATTAAATTTTTTTATTACCTTCCAAAATAGTCTTTTTTTTAAATGATCGTGTCTCATCAGGTGTCCCAACACTTGCCCTCTCCTGTTATCAATAACTTATTAAATGTTTATTTTTCTTCAAATATATTTAAAACCTCCTCGTTCGTTATCTTTTCCGTCCAACTAATTATTTTCATTTTATATTATTTTCCTATCCAATTTCTACTATTGCTTCTTGTTCTCTGTATAAATAACGTATTATAATCCTTCTGTCCCTGTAGTCTAGGGTTTAGATTTTCTCCCCTTGCTGTAGTTACATCATATATTTTAATTAACTTTAAAAAATAATATATATATACATTATATAAGCTCTCGGTCCTGAGCCATTCACATTTAAGAGTTTTGGCTTTCTTTGAAAAAATCAGTTTTGCTAATTAGAAAATCTTTTGGAATTATGTGAGTTTTATAAAGTTGAACTATGTCAAAGATTTATTTTTGCATGGGTTCAAAAACTGTATATTTAATCATTTCTGTAAATAAACTATTAGGACTTGCTGCTTCTGCGACCTCCCTCTGGGATCGCCTCTGCTCATCACACTTGGTATTTGGATTGGTAAGCGCAGTATGCATTGACTACTTTTCCATAAAAGGGACGCTGCTCCCTGCTGAGTCCCTTAGTACTCTTTTACGACAATTACGATATGAGATAGAGTGGTGATATATTCTTAATCCAGACACCACACATATAAAATTTAAGTTATTGTACTTGATTTTAGCCGTTGTATTAGACCGTCAATACTTAGGCGAAAAATACCAGACAATTTTAGACGAACTGAAGGACTACATCAAGGAGCTGGCGAGGGTTGAGCTCAAGCATGGCGGCGTCGTTGTTTATTACTACTCCTGGACTGCTATCAGTCTCAATAAAGGTACATAATGACTTACATTGAAACTCGATATAATCATGACTAAAGAAATTGATTGTTCATTTACTGATAAACATACGACCAATTTCTTAGAGCAATAGGAATCTCAGCAATAGGGAAAGCGTTAGGAATAAAGGGCCTGGCCACATCACCACAGTGCGGCGCCATCTTACAATACGCCATTTAATGTGTAGAAAATCCGCTTTAACTCGCTACCGATGGCGACGGCCAACGTACCTCCGTCCATTAGTTGAGCGATGGGCAATATTCGAATGATTTTCTAACCAGTTTGTCTTCTCAATAGCAGGAGAAGAAAAAAATATGTCGTGTGCGGTCTATATCTTAGAAAGAAACTGCCACAATCATGACCATCGCACCGGAACTTGACACGATACGGCGCGGTCAAACGCCGTGGAGTTGCGGCCAAGCCCCATGAATTTCTAGGATATTGTGTTGGGTGCCAATATAAAATGAGGGTGCAAATATAAAGACTAATATAATAATTTCCTGAATTAACATCCATGTGTATTTAGTATAATTCTTGTTCTATAGGTTTTCTGGCAGTATTCAGCATAGCTTCCTGCGAAGATACCTGGGATTTATTCTCTCGCACAGAAGAAGAGGAATTGCTACTTTTTGCTCTGACAGAGGTAGACTGTCCAAGGCTACCGTCTCGTTCAGCCATAACTGTTACTTACGCCGATCCTGGTGAGGAGTTACCTCAACTGCTCCTAGATTTGAGGACTTCGAATGCTTTTCAATGGAAATCTGCTATTATATTGCATGATGACACTCTAAGTGAGTCAGTATTTTACTTGTCTCCAACTTATTTTGAAAGTAATTATCTAGTTTAATTATCTTATAAATACGTTATTATCGATTCTATTTGCAAGTTTGTATATTTAAAGCCTATTTACACATTGTATGTATTTTTTTTACAACATAGTAACCTATTATTTAAAATTAACTTAATACTCTATATATACACATTAAAACTAAACATACCAAGTCTAATACTGTTTTACTAAACTAAAACAAACCAATATATAAATAAAAAAGTATAAGAAAGGGGGCGGTTAGGCGTCAATATATTCCTCATCGCTGTCAGCTGATAATGTTCCCAGAAGACTGGCAGCATTGCCACGCTGAATGGCAACACTTACTCTTTGGCCCAAGAAAATAGCCAGCCCTCTGAACGCGTGAAGTATGGTGTAACTTTGCTTATTCTAAATGTTATAATCTAACCAACTAACTAATTTAGAAGCCGATGTTTTTCATTCATTGCCAACGCTAAGATATGTTCTGTGTTGTGGCCACAGTTTACAGACAAAAATTACACATTCACGAACACCCGGACCCGAAACAAATATCTGTAGCTTACACGAACATATGTTCCCTGTGATCGAAACCGCAACGCGTAGCGCAATGCGAGCCACTTATTTGAGCCAAGCCATATAAGCCAAGTGATAAGCTACTGCACCGAACGTGCCTAAATAAAGACATTACTAAACCAGGTCGAGACATGGTTTCCCGTGTGGTACTGTCTCTAACCTCGCAGATAGACGACGAGAGTGCATCGCCAGTGTCTGTCACCGTGTTCAAGATGAAACACGAGATCAACGAGTACTTGAGACGAAAGGAGATGTACCGAGTGCTGTCTAAACTGCCTGTTAAGTATATAGGTAAGCTATTACCAAGATTTTTCTAAAAACCTGTAGGTATACTAAAATACCATTGTTACCTGAATGAAACTGACGACCGTAATTCAGCGAGTCATTCTGAATCTTGAAGTCATTGTGTCTTTAGATATCGATGCCATGAAGCTATAGGATCTTGGGCCGGTATATATGAGTTTGTGGAATAGGAATGGAATAGAATGGTTCAGTAAGTTTGTATCGTATTATATTGTAGGTTTAGGGAGCTATTACCTTCTACAAACAGAAACGTTCTTGGTATTATAAAGTATTAAAAACGTTCATATTTTATATTCCACTGCGACCTGCAGAGAAGCTTCAAAAGGAACACTTCTAGTTTGGAAAGCATCCAAAACGAGCACATTTTCTAAACGAATTTATAAATGAAAGTTTCACGTAAATATTTTTTAAATCCGCGTGGCGTCCGGATTAAGAATATAGCACCACTACATCTCCTCCCTGATATGATGATGTTTTAAATATTATGTTTAAATAGTAAGCACGTTCAACAAAAAATAATTATAAAATATTGGTTCCTAGAAAAAAATGTGTATTTTTGTGTTTATTTTTTTATTTTGAGTTAAAATATCAATTATCGGTTAGCTTACTAAAGAAGGCTCTGGTGGTATGGCAAACCAGTACTCGTGCTAACCGGTTGAGAAGTTATATTCAGCAGGTTCTAACTATACTTACTTGACTTTTTCTTATCATTCCGCAGCCCGAAAGAGGATTTAGAATAATAATTACTCGTGTACTTCCAACCGTTGAAGAATTCTAATCTTCATTTACAAAGTACTTCATCAGATCTTGGTAATCCTGGAAATTTGAGGTCGCTTATGTCCAGCTGTGCAATGATATAGGCTGATGATGACGATGATGATGATCATAAACAAACAAAAAGCAGTCGAATTAATAACTTTCTCCTTTTAAAGGCGGTTAAGAAATGAAAAATAGTTTTCCCCATATTTTGCAAAACAACTCTAATGTTTGCAGGTGAAAATTTCATAGCGGTGGTAACGTCAGATGTTATGACGACCATGGCAGAGACCGCTCGGGACTTGCTCATGTCCAATACGATGGCTCAGTGGCTCTACGTCATATCGGACACAAACGCCCAGAACGGAAACCTGAGCAGTCTGATCAACGACTTATATGAGGGAGAAAATATTGCCTACATTTATAATATGACGGAAAAAGACCCGGAGTGTAAGGTTAGTAGAGAAGACTGTAAAAGACAATTTTGACAGGTGGTCAATTAGATATTAGGGAAGTATTCACTGCATAGCCCGGGACGTTTACGGTAACTTACAAATTCTATAACAAATTATAAAGTTTGGTAAGCAAGTTGATCATACTCCTGATGTGATGCTATATGCTTTGCTTACTATTCTATACACCTGGAATAGTCCTAATAAGAAAGCAGACGTTAAATTAGGCAGTAATTTTTCTTTTTCCTTTTATTATTTCACCCGGTAGAAATACATCATGTACTTCCTCTACCCCGGTGAAAGCCGGAGGGGTATGTCTGATTCTCAAAGGTTAAAACTACCGGAGTGGTTCGGTTCTTCGACACCTAAAGGGGGCTTCAGGAACTCGCCTACAATCATACAAGAGCTGCCCATTGCTGCTACGCCTTTCAGCTCATCACGGAGAAGACTATAAAGCGGTCAACTCCTCTAGGGGAGGAGAGGTGACTATACAGAAGCCTAGGCATATCTTACAGGGGATTGTAAAGGACTCTCTTGAAGCCGCCGCTGCCGTCTTCCTGGGGTTCGCTCGGTATGAGCACACGGAATCCCTAATCTACGGACCTGTGACCTCCGAGGGCCCCCGCTATAAAGCGACGGCAAGGGGCTCTCATTCTTGCGTTCCAGATACGGCTGGACATCAGTATTTTAGAAGGATTGACTGACATCCGCTCTTTGCAACCCATATGGAGTATACTAACATCCTTAGGTTAAGACCGTGTTTCAGACTTCCCAGACCGACAGCGCAACGTGCAATCCGTAGCACGGAGCAGTTTTAATGTGAAAAGAATAATCACCTATCTAAACCCTGACCGCAGGAAGTGCACCTGAACCTCGCAAGTCGGCTATGTACTGCGTGGTAGCCATTTATCCACAAGCTCTGTGTTATTAATTTAGATTTGCAATGCAATTTGCAATCTGTGCTGATATAAGCATCTGGAGTTCTACTGTTCCCTGAAATTCTGTGAATTATCGAGATAGTTTCTCTACCTGTGGAATTAGTAAAGCAGAATCTAATCCAGCAGTGCTATTCTGTCAGAACTCACTTCTGAATCCGCTGTGAAAAGTAGTAAAAACAATACGATATTAGAGATTTCACTGCGGATTCAGAAGTGAGTTTGCTATGAGTTCTTACAGAATAGCTACGCAGACCGTTTTGAAGGCGTGTTTAGCTTGTTAAATGTAATTGTTCTGATATTTTGTTTTGTTGATCGAATTCCGGGAGTGATTGGATCTGCCGTGCTTGCGTTGCGCCGTTCCACGATTTGTATTTCGATTACGGTTTGCAACAAACTTTGATAGCGAACACGGCAATTTGTTCTGTGAACCTAATGTTTGAAGCATTATAGCAGTCATACATTTATACCTTTTTTTTTATTGATGTCCAGTGGAAATTCTACATGGAACTTCCTTCACTCCGGGGAAGGGCGTAGGGGTATGCCGGACTCCTACCGGCTAAAACCACTGGAGCGGTCAATTTCGGCACCGAAGCGGGGCTCCAGGTCCTCGTAAGATCACACTAGAGCCGCCCATTGGTGCCACGCCTTTAGGCACATCTCGGAAGAGACTGTAAAGCTGTCACCCCCTCTAGCGGAGGGAAGGCGACTGTAAAAAGGTCGCCCTCCCAGGCACCTCTCAGGGAGGATTGTAAAGGATCCCCCCAAGCCTCACTTTGCGCTGTGCTGCGCACACGGCGGCGCGAGACCACGTGCGTGCCACCGTCTTCCCGGGGGTCGCTCGGTGTGAGCACGCAGAATACATTTATACCTAATAGTGTTTCATCGAGTTAGATCAGCCCCTGTCTGTTATCGCATTTTAATTATTAATTCAATAATGTCGAAGAAAGGAATGATGAGAACAATTGGTTTTTAGTTAAAACGGTGCTCAAATGTGCCCACCTGTGCACCGGGCAGGTCCAGAGCATGTAGTGCAAGTGCCCAGAACAGTTACTTAGAATGAATAGATTGTTTCTACTGTTATTCTAAAATCTTGTCATTAATAATGTTACGAGCCGGGGTTCGGGATAAATTAAATTCACGAATATACACGGTATTACAATCACAATTTAATCTTGATTACAAATAATATTGCTTATAAAAACTTACAAGATAATTGTCTGCTATTCCACTTGTTCTTCACTGTATCGCAGAGTAAACTGAACTGACTCTCGTTCCTTCACGGCCACTATATATATATGGGCCGACCGATACTTTGTAGAAAGTTCCAGAATGTTCGCTTTCTAGAATTTTCCAGACTATGTGGTACCGCTACTAGACACCAGATGGCGCCACATGTAACTATTCGGAACATTCTGGAAGTTACTACAAACCGTAGTACAGCTACTAGATAACATTTAAAAAAAAAAAGAAAACAGATGGCGCTACGTGTCTTGTTTACGAAGAACTATCCGGAACACTCCATAAGTTTCTACACGCCTCAGTATCGCTACTAAACACCAGACGGCGCCACGTTCCGCTATTATTTATCGAAAGGCGTAACAATAATAAACATCATCATCATATCAGTCAAAAGACGTCCACTGCTGACCTCCACCAAAACCTCCACCACAAAACTCCACCAAAGGCCTCCCCCATCGATTTCCACGATGCTGCGTTTTCCGGTGCGCGGTCTCCACTGGGGAACCTTTTTACCCCAACGGGTATCAGTTTTACGAGCAATGTGCCCCGACCATTGCCACTTCAGTTTACTAATACTTTCAGCTGTCAGCAACTTTAGTTCTTCTATGGATCTCCTAATTCGATCTCGTAGAGGAATACCAAGCATAGCTCTCTTCATAGCTCTTTGAGTGACCTTGAGCTTTCTTATGAGCCCATAGTGAGTGACAAAAAATGAAAACTCGATTATTTTTATCTAATAGAACGGGTTAATGTGCTACTGCCAAGAAATGATGGATGCCTTCATATCAGCCCTGGACGCGGCAATTCAGGACGAACTTGACGTGGCTGCTCAAGTGTCCGACGAGGAGTGGGAAGCCATTAGGCCAAATAAAATACAAAGACGAGACATGTTACTGAAACATATGCAGGTACTGATTAGTGTTAAAATAATCGATACCTTTATCTGATCTTTGATAGAAGCAGGTATGCTAGCAGTCCTGATTGTACCAAAAATTGGATCTGATCAAAAGATTGATAGCAATAAGATAACTACACAAGTAAAATTAATGCCACGAAGCCACAGAATTAGATGTTAGGATTCGCACTTCAATCTTAGTCGTTTTCAGAATCATGTGTCAAGCTGATGCATCAACAAATTATGCATATTTAAATAAAGAATGAACTATCCGTTTGGCTTCTTGAAAAAGATAACCACAATTTAACGTACACTTCGAAATCATTGAAGAACAGCGCCGTAGTACTGACGCATACCGTAATGTAGTTTGGTAAAAACTTAGTATCATGCTCACTGTTTTTTCAAAATGGCGTTCGAGTTGAAGTAAAACAAATAAATGTCATTGTTAAGCCACATATAGCTTAAAAGTCGTAAGAAAAATAGAATAATCGTGTACGTTTATTATAAGATGTATTTTATGAATATCGGCAGAAAAGTTAAAGCAAGTACAGAGTACTTAACGTGTTGTATATATTTTGTGCATTAGCAACACATATCAGCGAAGAGTCGTTGCGGCAACTGCTCAACGTGGCGCGCTTTGGCGGCGGATACGTGGGGCACGACTTACAGGGGTTTAGCTGACGTGCCAGACCTTGCCAGCGGTAACGTCAACGGTTCTACCGGCGTCATTGATAAGATTGAGTTGTTGAATGTAAGTTGAGACAAAAACTTTCCGAATGAATATCTGTTTCTTTTTATTTATTTTTTAAATGTTGCCCCTCACTAGGATCTCTCCCGTGTTGTGGGTGTGTTTACAGACATGAATTCCACATACAGATGTATGTATTCCAGATACAATTTCAGTCTACTATGTATATTTATAGGGTTGAAGAAAAAAAATCCGATTCCAATTTATATAGCAGTAGGCAGACATACTACTGACTGATAAAAGCAGCCTGAAGTTAGGATTAAAGGTTTAGGTGCGAAAGAGTTGGAAGCGATGGCTGACCTGCTTGAATACGGGCATTACTTTTATTAATGTGGAGAGGCCTATTGTAGATTGTGTTGTGCTGAGAAGATCAGTGTGTTTAATAACTGTTCATTTGATGCTATTGACGAAGTCAATTCCGAACACTGAGTAGATCTAGGTTTCAGCTATGCATAAACAAATTGCCGTTGTAGCATATGCTCGACGTACATCGGGCGCCACGAACATTAAGTTTGACGCATCAGACCTCGCCAACACTGAAATCAATAACTACGTCATCAATAGTTAAGATCGCGCAGTTGAACGGGAGTTTAGAGTTACTCATGTGGTTTTTGGCAAAGAACACACAAGTTATTTCTATTGGTGACATACGAGGCAAATACGGCCAATAACAAAATATTGCGATCAGCAATCAATGTGCCAAGTGTGTCGAGTAGTGATAATGGCACAATGTTCCCTTGATCGAGCATTGTAGCGGTTTGTTATGGTGTGCATGTTGAGTATATTCTGTGGCCTGATGATGATAATGACTGGAACAAAATTGCAAATAGCCTTTCACAGTCGGACACCGGCTCTGCAGAACTTACTTTGTGATTAGTTAACGGCAAAGTTTTATTTACAGGTTGGGTCCTGGCGACCGTTTGACGCAGTTAAATTCACCGATGTTTTGTTTCCGCATATCCACCATGGATTCAGAGGGAAGGAACTGCCCATCATCACTTTTCATGTAAGCCATGTTTATTTTGATGACGGCACGGTTGGTGCAGTGGCTGATACAGCCGACAGCTGTGGTCCGATTCGCGGGTTTCGATTCCCGGATGGAACAAATATTTGTATGATCTGGTAGTTTGCGGGTTTGGGTGTATTGAGTGTGAAATTTGTGTCTGTAAACGGACCCACGACGCACGAGAAATTCTAGCGACAAACAAAACAAAACAAATTGTTTTCACTATTTTACTGTTACTAGATGCAGAAGGTGGAGGAGCGAGTCATCATTTTCACCATTTCGGCCGAATAAAGTGCTGGACACGGGCCTCCCTCAAAGATCACCACAACGACCGACATCGGTGTGTTGTGTGCTCATTGGGGGGTTTTGCCATAATCGCCATGCTTGGCAGGCGGGTTGGCGACCCCTTTTACAACACCCACGGGATGAGATGGGTTGGTGCTATTCGTAACCGGCACCACACGGCAGCGAGGAGCGAGTATTGTGTCGCAATTTGGAAGAGGCCTATGTCTAGTGGTAGACTGCAATAGGATGAGTGAAACTGTTATTGCTAAGTGGATATCGAGGTGGGTTTACATATAATCAGACCATTACTGGGCACGGCTTTTTCTCATGATCAGAAAGGCTGGCCTAGTACGGGTTGGGACTACATACGCCCCATTGAGAACATTTTTGGAGCCCTCTCAGGTGTGCAGGTTTCTTCACGATTTTAATACTTCGCCGTTAACCCAATCGCACATAAATCCGAAAAGTCGGTGGTGTGGGCCGGGAGCGAACTGAAATGCTCCTGTATGGAAGGCAAGCGTTCAATCACTAAGCTATCACTTCTTTGCGAGGTGGCTGTACTGAGTAGGATTTTATTGGTACGGGCAATGGGTTCGCTCTCATCTGGATCTAAAACCATCAACTATTATCGTAGGTGTACATCGCCGATTTACTCTTTTACATAACAGGCCTCACGCTTTTCATAGTTCGAGTATAACAGGCGTCAATGCTGAAGAAGAAGACCACAGGTCTAGTTGTTTCCCGACAATAATTATTCTAAAATGTTCCCAATATTTAATATTCCTAATTATGAATAGGATACAAAACCCTCTTGACTGATTATCTTTATTCCAGAACCCACCATGGACGATATTGCAGCGCAACGAATCTGGTGCTATTGTTAAATACAGCGGCCTTATCTTCGATATTGTTAATCAATTAGCTAAGAACAAAAACTTTACGTAAGATTAACATAACGTTAGTTGTTTTATATATTTTCTAGCGGGTGTCTTACAGCCATTGTCTTTTTCTTCATTCCAGCATTAAAGTTATACTGCCTTCTGTATTAAAAAAACAATTATCCAATGACACAGTCTCTGATGTAAGTTTATTCTTAATTTGAATGTACAAATGAAAACAACAAGTAAAATAAAGATACGGTTTGAACTCCAAACTTATTCGAAGCCGTCATTTAAATTCGGCAAAGGAACGAAACGTTTAATTTCTATTTACCACCATTTTTAACGTTATTTGCCAATGAAATCCTTGATTACAGACAATGCATAGCATGGACGCGAAGTTGACAATGTCAGCCATATCTAAAGGACAGGGAGCTTTAGCAGCTGCGTCTTTCACAGTTTTATCAGATCCTATGCCAGGTATAAACTAGCACGAAGTTGCGTTAATTAGTCATACCTCATCTGCAAATCTAATGAGGGGTATAAGCACTCAGCCAGCTTTGGCTTTTTACCTCAGAGGCTCTCTTGCTATGGGAACACGCGTGCTGGCGCTACCCAATGTTTCGGGTACAGAACTAAACACATACTTTAATATAACCTGGTTCCTTCAGACTTTGAAGTTAGTGGAGAAAGTTGTTAAGTAGGAAACGATTAGGTCTGAAACTAAAGTTAATAAGGCTCGTGAGGCTGACTGGCTCTGTGCTTCACCTCTTTAACTTTGTTATTTACATATAATTTATAAGCATACGATGAAATGAAAAAAAATAGATTGCAGTAACGTATCTCAGGACATAATCTCGTCTTATTCCGCTTCGGAAACGGATGACGATTGCTCTAAAAATCCTCACAAAGATCCTCTGTATAGACTTAACTGTGGCTACTGTCTTTTAACTAATCGTAAAGCTTTTGCTGTCACGTTACTAACTAAAAGTATAGTCTCATTTACATGTTAATTTATTAGTCATCATAACTACCGAAGGATGTTCACTGTAGAACACAAGCCTCCCTGGAAGCCTTGTGGCATTTAGGAGAGCATTTGCCAGTACTCACCACACTTGGCAGGTGGGTTGGTGAGCACAGGATGTTGCTGTTTTACAGAAAGGATGCTGCTGTCCATCCCACTAGTTAAGAGTGCCTTAGTCGCTTTTAACGACATCCTCGTGACGAGATCGAGTGGTGCTATATTCTTAATCCAGAGACCACACGGAAAATTCCGTACATGGCGTTAATATTTAATAAATATAGGCATCTAGATGGTCTAATTTAAGGGGTGAATGTCGAGTAATGGATAATAAAGTGTAGTGGGTTTAAAAAAAAAGGTCCCCAGTGGAAAATATACATGAACTTGTTTCGCCCTGGGGAAGGGTGAAGGGGCATGCCGGCTTCCTACCGACTACAACCACTGGAACGGTCATCTTCGGCACCGAAGGGGGCTCCAGGTCCGCGTAAGATCAAACTAGCTCTCCATTGATGCAAAGTTGTTGGGCACATGACTGTAAAGCAGTCACCACCTCTAGTGGAGGGAAGGTGACTGTAAAAAGGTCGCCCCCCGGGCGGAGAGGATTGTGAAAGATCCCCTCAAGCCTCGCTTTGCGCTGTACTGCGCACACCGCCCGTGACCACGTGCGCACCACCGTCTTCCTGGGAGCCGCTCGGTGTGAGCACGCAGACTCCCCAAACTGCGCGCCCGCGACCCCCAAAGCCCCCCACCATGTTGTGACGGCAGGGGGCTCAGGTGTGTTGGACTTGGGTGCCAGGACGGCCGTTATCCCGGCGCCGTCTCGTCCTTCTGCGTGCGGGACCCCAGGCACTTCTCTTTCTCACTTTATTCTTCCTACAAATTAGCCTATATACCTATATTGATAAGATATAAACTTTTGTGCCCGTCGACTTGTCAACTTATTCACGCCATGTCCGGAATGATTGTTTAGTAAAAACATGATATTAATGTTTTCCTCAGGTATAAACTACACGAGGCCAGTTAGCATACAATCGTATTCATTCATGATAGCGCGCCCACGGGAGCTCAGCAGGGCACTGCTGTTCCTGCTTCCATTTACAACTGACGTGAGTTGTTATTTACGATGTAAAGGTAACATAATAGCGACGATGAAGTGTCCATAGCTTTTAACTAATATTGTGGTTGAGCTTCTTACTTTAATTCTGTATGCGCTTGAAAGATGTAATCAGATCAGTTATCAAATTCATGAACCGATAAAAACAAAGTGCTGAACAAAGGCGAGCGGGAGCCATAGACGACCGGTTACATGCCGTGTGTCATCCATTTTGGGCAGATTTGCCAATACTCACCACGCTTGGCAGGCAGGTTTGGTGAGCGCAAAATGGCTGTTGTTCCACAGAAGATACGCTGGTGTCCATCCATCTAGCTTAAGAGTCCCATAGTCGCCTTTTACAGCGTCCACGGAAGGAAGCAGATAGAGTGCTGTTATGTTTATTATTATATGCTATATTTATTTTTATTATTTCCGATCTTTGTATATACGGAATTGGAAATAGAAGCTGTGAATATGTTAATAAATCTTTCGATAGATTCAGTATTTATATAGGAAAAAAAAGGTTATTTTTTCTTGTAAATTCAGGTATTGGTACACAGTAGTTATTGACTATTCATCGTCGTTATCTGCCATTTGAATGCGATGTTCAAAAGACGCACTTCGGTAATATTTGTAAAGGTTCTGCACACTTTATAAACATTGAAATAAATAGAATAGAATAGAAACAAATGATGTCTACTGATCTGATAGTAGTCGACTTTAAACTGCTTAAAATTAGCTCTTACGCAAAAAGTTAATGTTTTTATATAAAATTTCATTAAATTTTATTTTGGCTCTTATCTGGCCTTCTTTATACTACAAAAACAATTTTTACGACTGGGTAATGCGGGCTAATTTGTATTAAATGCAAAGTGTTTGCTCGCAGTTGAGTTTTGTGCAATTCCCATATTCGTAAACATTATTTTAATCGAGTGTCGTCCAAAAATAACGTCTAAACGTGTGTCCTAGTACGAATATTTCTTTACGTATTGTTAACTAGCTGTGCCACGCAGTTCCACCCGCCGTTTAATTTAAAAGAAATCGGATTATTTACAAATAATTTAGAGTACTTCGGCATAGATAGCTTTGAAATATGGAGTATATATATTGGATTTTATGGGTTTTATTTTCTTGCGCGGAACCCTAATCCATTTTCTAAAATAAAAGTAGTCGCAGTTACTCCTAATAGCATTAGCTATCTGCCAGTGAGTCCCGTTAAATCGGTCTAGCCGTTTCGGAGATTAATTAGGACAAACCGTTACAGACAGACAAAAATAAATATAAATGTAAATGCTACCCAGGACAAGTCCTGCGTGGCCCCACACTGCGCTCGTCACCTTTAGAAATTAGTTATTTAGTCTCTTATGCCCAGTAATTTCACTAGCTACAGTGCTCTTCAAGCCGGCGGGATGATTACCTAAGTCGCAGACTGTTTGCAACAGGCGTAAATTGCTCCAACGCCGCTGTCAAACGTCAATTTGGTATTACCTATTTGCCTAGACAGGCGAAGATCTCTGACGCGCCTCTGTCGGACAATCAATGAATTAAAAACGTTCATTCTTTTTAGTTCTACTGGTGGCTACTGGCGCTAGTAACTATGCATCTTCCACAATAGCGACAATTTACGTAATACCAATTTTTTTTACGCTTTGCCACCGTTGGATCCTTGGCTGCGCGATAGCTGCTATCGCGTCTGCTGTTGCTGTTTTTAGCTAATCAGCCCGTGGAGCACAGTAATGTCTAAAGTTTTAACACAACTGCTTGGCAGCAGAATATCTGTGAGACACCTACCACGAGTGGTAAGTGAGTTTATGTCAGTTAGTATTCCTTAAGGCCGGGCCGTTATTACCAAAGATCCTGATGTCAGGAACAATAAATACTTTTATTTGTAGGTATCTACTTAGGTGCAAATAGAAATTCTTTCCTAAATTTCGTTACTAAATAGGTAATTGTTTAATTTTAGACATGGCTGTGCCTGGGATTGGCTGTGATACTGATGGGGCCTACGTTATACATTGTCCATAGACTGAGTCCTTATTATGAAGCCATGGAGATTACTCGCCAAGGAGGTCTCGCTACTATACACAATTGTCTCTGGTATATCTACGGCGCTTTGTTGCAGCAAGGTGAGGACATTAAATAAGTGTGCGCTTTTCTTCTGACATGTTAAAATATTATTTGATGTTCGATACAAAAATGTGTGTGCGCCTAATTCGATAGAAGATTGAATTGGTGCATGTAACATATTCTAAGGTCGCCTTATGTTATCGAGGAGTGCCCTGCGTGGGCTGCCGAGCGGCGGATCCTGGTCGATCGGATCGGGCAAGGTCTCTCTGTGCCGGCAGTAGTGTCGGCTATGTTGGCAGAGCATGCAAATTGGAGTGCAGTGGTCTCCTTCTGCGAGAGCATCATCCTCCAGAAGGTGACTGCAGAGCGGGTACGGGGAAGGGCCGATCCTTTACAAAACTCCCCAAGAAATGCCTGGGGGTGACTTTTTTACAGTCGCCTTCCCTCCGCTAGAGGGGGTGACCGCTTTACAGTCATCCCCTCTGTGATGTGCCTAAAGGCGTGGCACCAATGGGCGGATGGTATCTAGATGGAGATTATTCGAATTCCTGGAGCCTCCCTTCGGTGACGAAGATGACCAATCCGGTGGTTTTAGTCGGTAGGAGTCCGGTATACCCTTCCGCCCTTGCACAGGGCGGGGAAGTACATGATGTATTGGAAATAAAAATGAAACTTTCTTATTAATTTGCTGCCCCTGAATTTGTGCCGCCCACAGTGTGACCACGACTCCATATAAAGAGTGTGACATCACCTACCTCATTTAATTATTTCTGGATAACTGGAGATCTCAACAACGTAGAGACTTAATTTTTTACCGTACTTATATTGTTTAAAAGTGGATTTATTTTATTTTTGTAACAAGTTTCAGGTCTTTCGACATTTAGTACTTTCGGTACATGTCTAACCTTTGTATGGCGTGGTTCCAATGTTCGCCCTAGGCCCAGACCTCGTGGGCTTAAACCTAAATTATCCGGCCCTGGCCAGGTAACAAAGGATAAATCTGAAAATTTTTACTTAGATATTGCACATACAATAAACTTATTTATTTCCATGATTTCATCAACAATTTATATAGATTTCATCTTAAATGTATATCATAATCAGCATCATATTCATCATCATCAACACAATTCCAGCCGAAAAACATCCACACCTGGACAGAAGCCTCCTTCAAAAATTGCTACAACGACCGGCATGGGTTTGTGTTGTATGCTCATTGGGAGGTTTTGCCATCATCGTCACGCTTGACAGACGGGTTGGCGATCGCAGTTGTGTCATAAATGTACTCGAAGGACGCTGGGCCGATTCGACCCTCTGGCTATTCTCATAGTCGCCTTTTATCACACCCACGGGATGAGACGGGGTGGTGGTATTCTTAGCTGGTACCACAAGGCAATAATATATATGCACGGTTGGTGCAGTGGCTGATACAGTCGGCTGCTGCGCACCGGGTCGTGGGTTCGATTCCCGCGTGTTTGTAAACGCACCCACGACACAGGAGAAATGCTAATGTGGGGCAACGTTTCTAAAAAAAAAAAAAAATCTGTATCTATATTTAGGGGGAATGTACCTCCCCCGCGCGGACAGCGGTCGCCTCGTGGTCGGAACCTGGTGGCTGGTTGTCCTGGTTGTCGTAACCACGTACTCCGGCAATCTGGTGGCGTTCCTCACGTTTCCGAAGCAAGAGATTCCTGTAACCACTGTAGCAGAGCTTCTGGAAAATAGAGCCCACTATACTTGGTCGATCAACAAGGGATCTTATCTGGAGATGGAATTAAAGGTAGGTCAAATATTCAATACCGAAATCAAAGAGATTTAATTGTCAAAAATGTTATGTCATTGACCAAAATCAATTTATATCAATACTTAATTTGCTACGGAATTGTCAATGATCGCAACAATTCGCTTCCGTGCTTGCCAGCCCCGGCACAGGCTCTAAGAGCACTGTGACGGCATTGTCACTGACGAGTGTGGACGCATCCATACAGAATGTACGAAACAATATTATTTTTTCACTGACACCGACGTTTTATCACGGTGCACGGTGCATCGTCACGGAAATGTGTGAATCGGCCCTAATAAATTATGGACATTTCTCGTATAGAACTTCGACTGCTCTTACCTACTTCACAAATTAGCTTAGCTCGAGAATAGTGCATAATATAATATGTGCAACGAAGGGCATAGGCGTGCGCTCTTAAATATCAAACATTGGTTCAGAAGATTTAAGGATGGAAATTATGGTCTGTCTGATGAACCTCATGCAAATGTAGAAGAATTATAATGGCTATTAAATGGATCCCAGATTTACTTCACGTTTTCTGGCATAACAACTTAAGTGGTCACATACTGCAATAGAAAAACAACTCCACGCTTTAGGAAGACATGAAAATATTCGGTTCAGTCGCAAATAAAAAAAATTGTGTACAAAGATGGCGGGTTTGTCACCTAACGAAATCATAGTGTCCTATTTGTTGACGAGCACTTCAATTAAAGTACTGTTTTCAGAATTCAGAAGAACCAAAGTATAAAGCTCTTCTGGACGGCGCTGAACTAATCACGAATGGTGTCGGAATGGCCGGAACTATGACGTCGGGTAAGATAATTATAATGGAACTAGATCTTTTCAAAATAAACTAGACTTAACAAGGTGTCAAAAAAATGTTGCAGCATTGCATAAATCGTTGTCCTCAACAAATACATTTTTTACAAATACAGTTATTTTACTTTATATTTTTTCTTTATTGATAAATTGACTAGGGTCCCGTCGAAAATAAATTTTGAGTGAAAATGCAAAAACATACCGCGGTCTCCATTCGAGAACCTTTTTGCTTCAAGGGCCGTTGCCACTTCAATTTACTAATCCTTTCACCTATGTCGACAACTTCAGTTCTTCTACGGATCTCCTCATTTCTGATTCGATCTCGTAGAGAAGTACCAAGCATAGCTCGCTGAATGACCTTGAGCTTTCTTATGAGGCCCATGGTGAGTGACAGTGTCTTTGTCCCATATGTCATCACTGGTAACAGACGCTGGTTAACCGCTCAGTCCCTGCGCATTAAGAAATAGGACACTTCCATCAATCCATATGAAATATGAGACTCATTGTGAGTGACAACGTCTCTGTTCCATATGTCATCACTGGTAAATATATTTATACAACAACATACTTCAATAAAGGCTATGCATATAACATTATACATACATATCGTTATGCTAATAGTACGACCATATAAACATGACACGAGAAAATGAATCTTATTTTCAATTTATATTCTTTTGCTTTAGGGTCAGCCATGCTTCAACGCGTCCGTTACCACCGGCACGTCATCATAGACTGGAGGCTACGTCTCAGTTACATGATGAGAGCAGACCGACTAGAGGCAGACAACTGCGACTTTGCTATGAGTAGGTACTTACGTATACATATAAACATATTACGGAAATGGTTATGCGTTTATAAACGCATGGTCAGCTGCTTTAAGCAAAGCCTGGTGTGGACCATGACTGGTAAAATAGATAAGAATGATAATTATAATAATAGCTACATGACGGCCCGTTTAGTGCTGTGGCTGACACAGTAGACTGCTGCGCTGCGATTCGCGGGTTCGATTCCCGCTCGGAATTGTGTCTATAAACGCACCATGACACAAGAGAAATCGTGGTGTGGGGAAAGGTACAAAAAAAATACTAATACAAAAAACAATTAAAATGATAATGTATAAATGGTTATTTTTGTGGCAATTACATGGAGTTGAAGAACGAGTTGAACAAAACAAAACAAGCGTTTGTTCTCGAGTGCACTTGCCTTACTTAGATTCTGAAGCAAAATATGTAACAACAGAAATATGTTTCAGGCGCTGAAGAGTTTTTTGATGAAAAAGTGGCAATGATCGTACCAGCGGGGAGCCCGTACCTTCCAGTTATAAATAAAGAGTACGTAAGAAGCGTTGTATCTAGTAGAAGTAATTTATTATTATTCCAAATACTTCTGGTGTGGTGCCGGCTCAGAATGCCACCACCCCATCTCCTCCCATGGGTGTCGTAAAAGTCGACTAAGGGATTAGCCGGAGGATGGGCAGCAGCGTCCTTCGAGTACATTAACAACTTAACTGCGATCGCCAACCCGCCTGCCAAGCGTGGCGATTATGGCAAAACCCCCCAATGAGCCCACAACACATCCATATCGGTGGTTGTGGTGATCTTTGAGGGAGGCCTGTGTCCAGCAGTGGACTTGATTCGGCCGAAATGATGATGAAATACTTCTGCCAATTGCTATAAAATGGTTATACGAAGCTTAAAACTATAAGGTCTATTAAAATGTATAAAGAACAAAAAACGAAGAAAAAAGGTCGTCGGTGTCGAATTGGAATATGTTTACAGGAATGCAACATACATATATATATCTGACCGACAGAGAAGGATAATGCGATGGTATTTTATAAAATTTCTGCCTTAGTTACTTTTGATGCAAAAGCAACCACCAGAAGGTTTTCTTCAATGCACGTTCATTACTTATTTGATTCATGCTCATATATTTTTACGTCCAACCAGCTCCAAACATTAGGAAGTTGAGATAATTATAATAAAACACTTGTAAACGGATTCTATCGCGTAAAAAAAAATCTAAAATATACGCGATAGAATCCGTTTAAAAGTGTTTTATTATAATGTGTAATAATCGCGAAAATCTAAGACATTACTAAGTTGAGATCACATTAAAATGTTACCAGAGCTTTAATGAAGCGTTTAAAGTAACTGATAAGTAAACATTGTAATAACTCTGGTTATCATCGTCTTGATAATGTTCAAAACGCTCGAGGAAGGCAAAGCTTTGTGAAGTCACTTTGGCATCATAAAACCAGACGAAAATTACGTTTATTAAGTTACATTACATAGAACAAATAAGGCTATTTAACAAGCAGACCCGCTTGTTGTTTCTTTAAACTAATTCTATATTACAACCCCAGTGAAATTTCATTTGCACTCCACCATCACCCCATCTCATACCGTGTCGTAAAAGGCGACATTGGCGTAACTGGAAATTGGGCAGCAACGTCCTTCGAGTACATTTATAACTCAACAGCGATCGCTAAGCCTTTTGCCAAGCATGGTGGCTAAACCCCTCAATGAGCACACAACACAAACCCGTACCGGTCGATGTGGTAATCTTTGCAGACGCTTCTGTGCAGCAGTGGACGTTTGTCAGCTGATGATATTTCACCACAGCTTTGAATCAAATAATTTCTGTAAAAAAACAGAAACATAATACGTTCTAAAATTTTGAAGTGATTTTGTGAGTTGAGCGATTTTGTGGGTGCCTGACCCAAAGTTAATGAGCTATCGTTACTTTTTTATTCTTCATTGATTTCCTTTTATTTCGTGAGAATCCTTTATTTTGCAAACATATAACCCGTCCCTCCAAAATTGTAGACTTGACCGCATGCACAAGGCCGGTCTAATCACTCGCTGGCTGGAAGCGTACCTACCGAAGCGCGATCGCTGTTGGAAGACGTCTTCCATGATGCAGGAGGTCAACAACCACACCGTGAACTTGAGTGACATGCAGGGTTCCTTCTTCGTGTTATTTTTGGGTAAATATCGATATCAAATCAATAATATATAAATGTCACGGTTGGTGCAGTGGCTGATACAGTCGGCTGCTGCGCTCCGGGTCGTGGGTTCGATTCCCACACGGAACAAATATTTGTATGATCTGCAGGTAGTTAGTTGTTCCGGTTAATGAATTTGTGTCCCACGACTCTGGAGAAATACTAGTGTGGGGCAGGGTTTTTAAAAAAAAATAACAACATTGCTCTTTAGTGAATTTTTAGTGAGATTTGACCCCTATTTAACCTGTCATGGTGAACTTCCAAAAAAACCCGTTTTTAGTGCTCAATTACGTTATGTAAGAAACTACTATGACACGTTTCATGCTTCTAGACTGACTGGTTTAAGTTATGCGTCTGTCAATCACGAGTTCTATTATGTCAATAATTATAACTAATACTTACCTTTAATGTAAAATGAATTAATATTTTTTTTTGTCTTTATTAATAATAATAATAAGGGGGCCCATCTTGTGAGTGGCGAGTCACCGTCTGCCACAGAATTTCACGATCAGAGTTGAAAGGCAGACGCCGTTGTTCCCGTATTTATTAGTTTTTTTATTCCATGTAACACCCATTGCAATAGACCTTATCGTTATAGTTTCCATCTCATACAATAGCCTTAAACCACCGGGGACAATCCATGACTTCATTTTATAGTGCAGCTATGGAGAGTCTCCGGTTGGTGTCCCATTATATTTTAGATTAAAATTCTCTAAAGGGCCTCTGCGTGTTGGACCTATGTCCCTGCGTAAGCCTGTTAAAAGACCGGGTTCCCCCTTACAGGGGATATAAACCCGTGAAAAGAGAGACATGTAGATAATAATAATAATTTTTTATGTATTTAAAATGTAATTTATATGCGTTGTATTTAATAAAGGAAATAATAATCAATAAACACAATTGTGAGAAAATTACATCGGGTAATGACTGAAAAATGAATTTAAAAAAACTTTAAATTCTCCTAACGCTAAACAAAATCCTCCCTCATAAACGACGGTTACATGCCGTGTGTGGTCATTTTGGGGGGAATTTGCCAATAGACACTGCGCTTGGCAGGCGGGTTGGTGAGCGCAGCATGGCTACTGTTCCACAGAAGGGGCGCAGTCTGCCCGGGGCGGTTTAGAGTCCCTTGAAGAGATGGAGTGGTGCTAATCCAGACACGAACATTATGTATGTCTATGTTGATTACGATGTACATATTGTTCGCTGTAATAGTCGGCGTTGGAGATTAATGTTATTTGAATGTTTGTGGACTAGAAATACGTCCTGAAACCAGAATCATTTAACGTTGTTTTTAAATAGCTCTGGTTACTGACCCCGTTACCATAACACGCGTTGTACACGCGCTGGAAGTGTGACATCTGACGTAATAAGACATTAGCCGTTCATTAATATTAATTATATTAACATTTTAATATCTGTTTGAGGACAGATTAAATTATATGTTGTCTAACGGTGTTTATTTTACAAACCAGCGATAAACTTGTCCGTGTGGTGTCCGGATTAAGAATGTAGCACCACTTCATCTTCTGCCGTGGTGGTCGTAAAAGTCGACTAAGGGACTCTTAACAGAGGGATGGGCAGTAGTGTCCCTTTTGTGAACAGTAGCAATTCTGCGCTTACCAACCCGTCTGCCAAGCGTGGTGAGTAATGGCAAATTCTCCCCAAAATGACGACTCAATTAATGCACCAGCCCCCAGTTCTCGGCAGCTTATATCTGATCATGATAACGGCCATGGTAACGGTGGGTTAGGGGGTGCTAATAATGTCCAGAAGGGATTCTGCTACCATCCCAAATGAAAACTGGCTCTGGTAACATATAACGCACGCATACTGAGGGCAGCCATGTTTATAAGCTGTTTTCAAGGGACATCACGAATCGTCTCGAGCGCAGATTTGATGACTTCCAGCCTCTTGTACCAGCTGGGCTCCGAAAAGATTTTAGTACCATAGGCCACATCCATACGCTGCGCCAGGTTATACAGAAGACCGAGGAGTATAATCTGCCACTATGCTTGGCGTTTGTGGACTATGAGAAACCCTTCGATTCGATCGAAACCTGGACAGTGCTGCAATCTCTGCAGCGGTGCCAAATTGACTATCGGTATATTGAAGTGTTGAAGTGCTTATACAGAATATGCCACCATGATGGTCCAAGTACATGAACAGAGCACGGGGGCAATTTGATTTCAGATATGTGTGAGACAGGGGGACGTCATTTCCCCGAAATTATTCACCGCTGCAATGGAGGATGCCTTCAAGCTACTGGAGTGGAAAGGATTCGGCATTAACATCAATGGCGAGTATATCACTCACCTTCGATTTGCCGACAACATCGTATTCATGGCAGAATCGCTGCAAAAGCTCAGCGCAATGCTTGATGATCTCAACAGTTTCCCAACAGGTGGGCCTTAAAATGAACATGAGCAAGACGAAAGTCATGTCAAACGCCTATGTCGTGCCCATCCCAATATCCGTTGGGAGCTCTGTTCTTGATGTTATCGACGAGTATGTCTACCTAGGACAAACTGTCCAGTTAGGTAGGTCAAACTTCAAGAAAATAGTTGAATTCGCCTCGGCTGGGCAGCGTTCGGGAAACAATGCAACGTCTTTTAGTCAACAATACCGCAATCCCTCGAGACGAAAGTCTTTAACCAGTGATGACATATGGGACAGAGACCCGGTCACTCACCATGGGCCTCATAAGAAAGCTCAAGGTCACTCAGCGAGCTATGGAGAGAGCTATGCTTGGTATTTCTCTACGAGATCGAATCAGAAATGAGGAGATCCGTAGAAGAACTAAAGTTGCCGATATAGCAGAAAGGATTAATAAACTGAAGTGGCAATGGGCAGGGCATATTGCTCGTAGAACTGATGGCCGTTGGAGTGAAAAGGTTCTATCTCATACCGTACCACTTAAACTTGCTGATTCTGAAGACTATGTACCTGACTCCCGGTTCTTCTTCGGATAATCTCATTCCGGATCTTACATTTCAAAGAACTCCAACTACGGGCATTGTCCGTCCATAGCGCTCTGAGCAGGTTTGAATTTGTGAACTAGCCCAACGGTAAGTTTTCAAGTTTTAGAACAGTTTTTCATGACATGCAGAATGCACTAGTTGAAGAATTACATCTTCAGGCTTTGCGGCACCTATAAAAACGAGAAGATTTTAATGCAAATGCTGCCATAGCGCAAAGACTCCTCCAGTTGACAAACAGTTTTGAGTATATTATACTCACTATCTAACCCCGCTGCATAGTTGATTGGAATTGATTTAGCCTTATGGTGCTGGACCGTCATCGTGGCATTGTATAGATACCTCAACATCTATATACCACCAGGCTGTGTATACCCCTATACGCCGCTGTAGAGTAACCAGAAGTGCCCAAGTTTCAATGGATTCTAAAGCTTTCTCATAGTCCACGAATGCCATACACAAGTGCTTTTGGTAATCTTTCGAATTTTTAGAAACCTAATAACTATGGAACTATGTAGGTTAGAGAGTAGTAGTCTTTATCAAGAGCAGCCTGCCAGTAGTGCCTGTGGTAATTTAGTGATCGCTTCCAGTGTTAAACCCGTCGAGCAAGTTGACTTCTCTAAATGTGTTCTAGATTCTTATTGTTATGATAAAGTCTGTCTCATTTCAGGTCACATTGTTGGGGCTCTGTCAGGCCCACTTGCTATAGAACCTCTTCTCCAAAAAAAAGTTCATTAAGAAGAGTCTCTATGACTCTAATGCATCTGGCTCCATCCGAGGTCTCTCGGTTTTCGGCACTCGTGTACTCCCACTTTAGCATTAAAGTCCGCCTTAATTTCGTAGCTGAGCCTTGGCGCTATTATTGTCGGCCTATCGGCGATGTCTTTGCATGTGACCTTGGCTATTTCGTTAGGGTGAATCGCCGACCGCGCTCATATGTATATATTATTTGCAATTTTTACAAATCGAAATTGCCTTTTAATACCGGTGTAAAATTAGTCGTACCAAATTTCTATTTTAGGAAAAATAAAAATGTAAAGCGTATTGTTGTGTCAATGGCCAAGGTCTTTAGTTCTAATGTAATTACTTTATTATTAGTTGTTAGCGTTTATTATGAATCACAGATCAATTTCAGTTTGGCGGATTTCCGGGATTTCCTTAAGTAAATGCCCGATTCAAGTTGTTAATATTTTTCGGGTATGCTACTGTTCCGTTGTAGTTATTCACACGTATCTCACATTCACGATTATTAGGTGCATAAATCGTTATAATAATATTATGTGTTTTATATTAGTTTGAGCTATTAGCATGCAAATAAATATTTGAATATAATTCGTTTTTGATTGATTTGTATTTCGAATGTTCCAGGTTTCTTCTCAGCATCAACAGTACTGTTACTTGAATTTATGTACAACAGGCGGAAACGTCGAAGTGAAGAGATCGTTATCAAACCTTACGTTGAATAATTTATTTGCGGTAACTATAACATTTGCATAACACGTGGAAAAATACTTCCGTTTATACCTACCATCTTGCTGCATAAATATGTTTGTACATAGGGACTTGTATCAAAATGTTGTGAACAATAAAAATATTATATTTAAAACATGTTTTATTTCAACATTTTGTGGTCGCAGGAAACTTGTATTTTTTGATACAGCTAAAACAGAAATAGAAAATAATTATTCATTTAAACCATTTACAGGCACTTTTAAATACAAACAATATAGTAAATAATAAACAAGCAAGTATTATTCATGTCATTTAAACAAATTTAGAATAATCTATGTCATTACATGAATTAATATAATCCATTATAGGAAATAATGACGTAATTGAATCTAAAAAAAATGGCAATTGTATTTGATACATCAAAACTAAGAATGTAAATATAAGCCTAACACTAGAGCAGCTCAATCCCATCCCAAGCATTTTTGTCATCCTTATACTTACTCTGTAACTTTATATAAACAGTTTCTGCTTTATCATCGGCTTAAATTTACTAAGACTTATTTTTTATGACATGGGGTTTTATTGTGAAACGTACATTTAAATGATTTCGCCATTTGGTCAGGCCATAGCTACAGTGCCCTTCAAACCGGAAACCACTTATGTATAAAGATTATAGAATATAGAAGATAGAAGCTACTGGGGTGGTCGTCTTCGGCACCTAAGGGGGCTCCAGGCAGAAGCAACAACCTGTGCACTAACACTAACATATACCACTATACTACTACTAGGAGGGATCAAAATTAGTGACAACGACATACTCCTTGGTAAGAAAAATAAATAAATACTGGCAGGCATAGCTCAGATACATATTTGTAATATTAATAAAGAAAAAAATCTTCGATACTCTTTTGTTTTTTTCTGAATGTAGTCATTTGTTTGCTTCGTGTCGGAACGTATTCTCGAAAATGGAGAAAAACGAAGTGCGAGCCGTTATTAAATACCTCTGTGTAAAAAAGTTCACGACGTAAGAGATTCGTTGTGATTTGGAGGCAAAATTAGGAGAGTCTGCTCCACCGTATTCCACTGTCGCTAGGTGGGCTTCTCAATTTCGAGCAGGGAGAACGAGCTCGGAAGACGAACATCGTTGCGGCCGTCCATCGACGTCAGTCACCCAAGAAAATGTTGCAAGTCGAGAAAATTGTATTGAGCGATCGAAGAGTTACCATCCGATACTTAATTCAAGAAACGGGCATTTCATATGGAAGTATTCAATCCATATTGAAACAATCTTTGAATATGAGAAAAGTCTCCGCAAGATGGGTGCCGAGAATGTTAACCGACAGTCAGAAACAAAATCTACTTGACATTTCGAAGATATTGTTGGACAAGTTTCAAGAAAATTCTGAAAATGTTTGTCTCGTTTCGTAACAATGGACGAAAATGGGTCCATCACTTTGATCCCGAGACAAAACAGCAATCTTCGCAATGAAAACGGCCATCATCACCGACCCCGAAGAAGTTTCGTGTCGTGGCATCGGCTGGGAAGGTTATGGCCTCAATATTTTGGGACTCAGAAGGGATATTGTTGATTGATTACCTGAAGCGTGGAACCACTATTACAGGCCAATATTATGCAGCTTTAATACCCAAGTTGAGGAATGCCATCAAATAGAAAAGGAGAGGGAAACTTCGAAGGGGCGTGCTGTTTCATCACAACGACATTCACGACAACGCACCCGCGCACAGGTCGGCAGTTGCGATGGCTGCCATTCAGCAAGCTGGCTTCGAATTGGTTGACCACCCCCATTATTCACCAGATCTGGTGGCTAGCGATTTTGATCCGTTCCCCAAATTGAAAAAATACTTAAGGGGAAACAGGTACGAAGACGATAACAAGGTGATGGATGCCGTGGAGAGCTTTTTGCAGACCAAGACAAAACTTTTTTTGTGAAAGGGATTGAAACCTTGGAAAAGCGCTGGACTCGGTGTGTAGAGACTATGTAGAAAAATAAATGATTAAGTTATCAATAGTCATTATATTCTCTCTCATTCTCACTACTTTTTGATCCCTCCTCGTATAAGCCAATCCGATTGCTAAGCTTGGTGATATCATCACCTAATATATTCTCTCACACATATGTATGGTCTCTGAACTTACATTAAAGCTAATTTTAAAGATTATTTACAGTCTGTCAAGAAAATAAACTTTAAAAATGCAGATTGGGAATCATAATGTGATTACTTGGTTGGTTTTTAATGCATTTGTCAATATTGATAACAGCACTTAGGTATGATAATTTTATAAACATTATTAGTAAATCTGCTCAAAACGTATCTATGTATGTGTACAAATCCGGATAATAAATTTAAACCCGATACATATTAGAACTCATTCTTATACAAAGCAATCGCTCGTACATTAGTGTTTTTACATTTCTACAACCTACAAATATTTAAAACAAATATTTCTGACGCATAAAGGCAATTAAAAGTAGCTAAACGATGTCATTGGCAGAACTTTTGTAATAGTATTGATGAAGTAACTTCAGTCTCGGATTTGTGAAGGAAAATGAGATAGGTCAAAGATTTCATCAGTCTATATTTAATTTTGAACTTTGCCTAGTTTTATTTTTAAGGCGACAGTATCTTGCGTAGTAATTTTACTTTAAATCTATTTCGTGGGATCACGTAACTATACCCTAGATACTTACCTTAGTGCACTTCAATGTAATACCTATTGACAAACCAAAAGGAAACCTTGAGATGACTAAATATGTTGTATATACCATGTCTGGTCAGATACGGACCTTATTTAAAAAGCAACAGACCCAAAGTCTGGGTTAGAAGTGAAATCTCTAAAATCTCGATAGTCATAAAAGAAATAAATGAAGAACATAATAAAAAAAATCTTAGAGTTTACGCGAAGGGTTCGAAGCAAAGATGTAACTTTTTATGTATGTGTTAGAAATTACAGAGGCTTGTACAAAGTTATGTCAAATACATCTATCATGACGTTGGAGTTGGTTGCGATTTCGAAGGCTGCCAATTATGTTTTTAGTTTTAAATATTCAAATAGCGTCAATATCACACATGTGCTTTTCAACACTTGGCTCACATGGGCACATAGTTGTTCCGATGGCCTATACAATGCCAAAAGAACTTACTTTCCAAGATAATGGTTTTCGTTTAAAATTGCAATGGCTTACATTCCATATAGATATGGGGCAACGAGGAAGCTAATAGGATCACAAAAACTGCGTTAATGCTACAAAAATACTGAAATTCTTAACAAATATAAAGTAGTCTTATGAAACGTGCAAAAAATACTTTGACAAATCATTCAAAGAATTTACATATGGTAAAAAACCATTTAATGCTAGCTGTCTCGGGTATCTTCGTTCTGTACTGGTGAGTATATTCAACATATTAATAACACAAATACTTAATACGGGAAAATTTCCATCAAGAAAATTTGGAAATCTCATAAAAAAGACAGATTCTCATAACTGCAAACAATATTAGATGAGACGGTGTCCAAGATTTCTTGGTAAATTGTGTTAGGATGGTAATAAGAGTGAGAGAATATCTCAATTTAATTTAAATAAATTAGATATAGGACAGTTACACGCTGATGCAATACTACTCTATATAGGGCAGTCCCGTGTGTAGTCCGACATATATAAGACAAGTTAGGGCCATATTTAATTCAAATCATAAACCACATTTGAATAAGATACGTCATTTATATAACATTTATTATTATGAAACAAGGTTGTTGCATTTTTCCATCACGCGCCATTGTCATGATAATTTAAAAAATATTCCTATTAGTATATAACTAGATTATGTTACTAGCCGGCAAACTTAGATAGGTATGTGTTTGAATATAGTACCAAGGTCATTTGAGTACATTTATTGAATTGTTCATCCAAATTTGGAACGTAGTAGATCATTTTTTTCATCATTTTGACTGGGTCATCAACAGACATTGGCAGCACAGCGCACAGGGAGACTCCGGGGGCTCCTTAACAATCCCCCAAGAAGTGCCTGGGGGGCGACCTTTTTACAGTTGCCTTCCCTCCGCTAGAGGGGGTGACCGCCTTACAGTCATCCCCTCCGAGATGTGCCTATAGGCGGCGCACCAATGGGCAGCTCTAGTGTGATCACACTAGAGCTGCCCATTGGTCCTAGTACGATCGTACTAGCGCTGCAACCAGTCTGACTATTCGTAAGAGCCTATAAATGGGTTACACGAATCACTGAGGTATAATGTACTACGTATGTAGGCGTCCTCTGCCTCAATTAGATCCTTTGTCACGACAGTTAGAGCGCATACACTCTAACTTACTTAGTCTGTGTCAGGTCGCTTGCCACAACGAGACGTGTTTGAGTGCTAAATTGTATTACTTAGATATGCCATATAGATAGCCTTCATGTGCAGTGAGATATTGTTTTAATAACTCGACAAACATATGTAAAAGTCAAGGAGTGGCGTGTCCCGCGGTCGCAAATTCATGACCATATCATTTGTTTGTAATAGCTACTCTAGTACGTAGTACATTAAACAGGATGGAGCAATAGAACGTGCATATTGCGTCAACTTGCGAGATCGAGAATAGCGAATACGAGGACTTGGTTCCAATCAGATGGAGCGACCTGTGACCTGACTCTATGGCGGTTGTGAGACAGATGTTTCCTGCAAGACTAATTTCCAAAAGAGGTGATATCCCTTGGCCCCCACGTAGCCCTGACTTGACGCCTCCTGACTTTTTTTTGTGGGGATACCTCAAATATAAAGTCTACATGAACAATCCGAGTCACATCAGTCAGCTAAAGGAAAATATCCGTGGGGAAATGGCAGCTATCACCCCAGATTTATTGACAAGAGTTTTCATAATCTGCGTTCGCGTTTGCCGTCTTCGAAAGGGCCGTCATTCAGATGATGTTATTTAAAAAAAAAAAACTACATTTAATTACCTAATTCGCCTATATTTTATTTCAACACCTTTTGTATTTATTTTTTTAGCCTATACTTAATAAATGCACGTTCTATTGCGACATCCTGTACCTCAATGACACGAATAAAAATCTTTTGTATCGTTATTCTCACTCATTTTACTGTTATTTCGACTTCCAGGGTAATCCTAAGCGTACACTGATAAATCTTAGCCACTCACTCCACTGGATTTACCTGTGATATTAGTTTATGGCAACATTGTTTATGTTAAACAGGTTGGGGATGTGGGTAGGTTAAAAAAAGAACAAATGAATGACCGGATACAACGACCTTTGTAGCGCTAAGTAATGGCATAAGTACAGTAATGTTAAAGCTACTGTTACAACATACGACGAAGTTTTTAGTAGGTGAAAAACGGCGAGTTTATATATACTTATAAAATATATTACGACGACAATGTACCTACATTGTATTGTATGGCGTAGGAGGAAGTAGGTAAGCCCTAATTATCATACTTGTGAAACCAGTTAGGGATCATAAAGAGTTTGTTATCATCATGCGAGCAGGTAGCGGTAGCATAGCCCTTTAATTTGATCAAAATATTTTTAACATCTTTGGTAATACGCGGTGTGGTGCTCCTCAGTTGAAAAGGGAGGATTCTCCGACAACAGTATGGTTGATGTAGGGCATCTGTACGTCTAATATTATTGTGACCTTATACGAAACCTAAAATTAGTTTCAGAATAAGTCATAGAATCGATTTTTGAGCCATGTTTAATTTTTTCCCATTAATTAGTTGAAAATGTTTCAAGTTCGACATAATTATCTATAAATGCAAAATGTTAAGGTTTTTTAAATTCAAAATAGATAAAAGAATATGCTTTTTGAACGTCAACATAATATGGGACATCCTCCAAAACACCCACCCTTCACACCTTACTTAAAGATAAAGATATTTTTATTCATGTAAAACCATTTATAGGTACTTATCAATAGTCAAGACTTTAGTTGCCTCGTTCCAAGGTGTAGATTTCCTATGGAGAAGAACGGGCAAGAAACTCCATGGTTACTCTTTTTAAATCATATTGGTACAATGTTCTCGAAATGATGGTAATATGAGGACTATGCAGGAGAAAAGAGTCTTCTTAAAAAGTCTTCACTAAACAAGCTTGATTTGCGTTTTCCGGTGCGCGGTCTCCATTCTAGAACTTTTTTGCCCCAACGGCCATCAGTTCTACGAGCAATGTGCCCCGCCCATTGCCACTTCAGTTTACTAATCCTTTCAGCTATGTCGACAACTTTAGTTCTTCTATGGATCTCCTGATTTCTGATTCGATCTCGAGAAATACCAAGCATAGCTCGTTGTGTGACGTTGAGCATTCTTATGAGGCCCATTGTGAGTGACCACGTCTCTGTTCCATATGTCTTCACTGGTAAAATACACTGGTTAAAGACTTTCGTCTTGAGGCATTGCGGTATTGTTGATGAAAAGACGTTGCGAGGTTTCCCAAACGCTGCCCAGTGACAGTTTGCATTGCATGCCACTTCGACCTTCCCCAGGGCGGAGGAAGTTCATGTAGAATTTCCACTGGGTCCCATAAAAAATAAATCAAGAAGGTACGACTATAATTGTTATGAGCAGGTGTGACAATTAGTATCAGGCGAATGACTCGCTCGTCGCGTCCCTAGGAAGTACTATGCTAGCATGCCTTTTAAGTTCTTTCGTTTCCATATTTCCCGGCAATTTTGAATTTGGAACTGTTCTATATTCGAATGTGTTTAAATTTTGAATCTCAAAACAGTTGAAAGTATTAGGATTAATGCTATTGTTTAGTTACAGCGTCGACGAAAATGAATCTTTCTAAGGATAATGTTCGTGCAATAATTTTCTACAACTTCGGAAGAGGCCTAACACGGCTTCAGTGTTTTGAAGAGCTAACATCTGTATTCAGTGATGAAGCCCCATGTCTGCGGACTGTCGAACGCTGGTATTTAGACTTCCAGCGTGGACATACTAGTGTTAGTGACAATTCTCGCGAAGGACGCCCAAAATCCGCCTTCACTGAAGATAACATCATTGCTGTGAGACAACTAATTCTCGAAGATCGTCACGTGACGTATCGAGACATAGAGGCTCTATTAGGCATCTCAAGGACAACCATTCAGAAGATCTTGCATGAAGTGCTTGGTGTGAGAAAGCTAGTTTGTCGTTGGATACCGCATCTGCTTTCCGACGATCACAAGGCGGCTCGCGTCAGATCATCATCATCATCATCATTTCAGCCGAAAGACGTCCACTGCTGAACATAGGCCTCCCCCAAAGATCGCCACAATGACCGGTTCTGCGCTACTCGCATCCAGCGGATTCCCGCAACCTTCACCAGGTCGTCGGTCCATCTCGTGGGGGGTCTACCCACGCTGCGTCTTCCGGTACGCGGTCGCCACTTAAGAACTTTTCGGCCCCATCGGCCATCCGTTCTACGAGCAATGTGCCCCGCCCACTGCCACTTAAGTTTAGCAATTCTTCGGGCTATGTCGGTTACCTTGGTCCTTTTGCGGATCTCCTCATTTTTTATTCGATCTCGCAGGGTAACTCCGAGCATAGCCCTCTCCATTGCCCTTTGGGTGACCTTGAGCTTTCTTATGAGGCCCATAGTGAGCGACCACGTCTCGGTACCGTAGGTCATCACCGGCAACACACACTGGTCAAAGACCTTCGTCTTGAGACACTGCGGTATTTTGGACGAGAAGATATTGCGCAGTTTCCCGAACGCTGCCCAGCCGAGTTGAATTGAGTGTTTGAAGCAGGAAAAAGTAGAAATCCTTACCGTCCTCCATACAGTCCTGACCTAAGCCCTAACGATTTCTTTACATTTCCTAAAATTGAGAAAAGTCTTCGTGGTCAAAGGTTCCACTCCGGTGAAGAAGCAGTCAACGCTTTCAAGTCAGCCATTTTGAACACCCCCACTTTAGAGTGGCCTCACATTGATGTTTCCTGTACCGTGGGTTCTGTTTACTGAAATCTCACATGTACACCACCACCGCGCTGGGACTGAACCCACAGAACACTTGGCGCAGAAAGCTAAGAGAGTAGCGTCAAAATACCTGCCTTATTTATACATAGCAGCCCATTACTGTCCCACAGCTGGGCACAGGCCTTTTCTCAGATGAGCAGTTTAGCCGTTAGCTCACCTTGCTGTACTACTGGGTTGATGGACTACACACACCATTGAGAACATCTTGGAGCCCTCTCAGGTGTGCAGGATTCTTCACGATTCATGTTGGCACCAGTGGGCGGCTCTAGTGTCATCATACGAGAACCTGAAGCCTCCCTTAGGTGCCGAAGATGACCGCTCCAGTGGTTTTAGCCAGTAGGAGTCTGGCGGCATACCCCTTCGCCCTTCCCCGGGGCGAAGGAAGTTTATGAAGAATTCCCACTTGGCACCAATAAAAAAAAGGATTCCTCACGATAGTTTCCTTCACTGTTACCGCAATTGATTAACAATTTCTGATTTTCTGACCCGCACATAAATCCGAAGAGTCAGTTGTGCGGGCCGGGATCGAACTTAGACCCTCCAGTATAGAAGGCAAGCATTCAAGCACTAGATTTCCATATACTAACACTCATATACTTTTTTAAATGATAGTGAATTACCTGCATTTTTATGAATGAAACAATAAAATTTATTGATTTTATTGTTTTATTTATTCATTTATTATACTCTTTATTGTACACCAATCGGTATAAGATCCAAAAACAGTAGCACTTAAAAGATACAATGGGCGGCGTTATCGCACTCGGCGATTTCTTCCAGGCAACCTTAGGATGGAGAAATACTTAACTGGATAATTTAAGCGACAGTCGATGGTGCACACAGATACATAATGATATAACTAAATTACGTTTTACTTCCATATCTATCTGTACTATAAACAAGAATGATTTGATAAGTAATTATTGGTTTAGCTTCCTGTGGATGTACATTATACAAAAATAAAGACAGCGATGTTTTAAATATAAATTATTTGCCGATAACTGAGCACGTTAAGTAATCTTGAGGGACAATTAAGGCATCCGCAAAAAAAGTTACTGAACTGTGTAGCAAAGTTGAAATAATTTACTTAATTAAATATATTAATAATAAAGTCCACTGATGGACACAGGTCTCCCCTAATGATCACCACAACAAGCGTGCATTCATAGGGTGGTTGTGCCATAATCGTCACGCTTGGGAGGCGGGTTGGCGATCGCAGCTGAGTTGTTAATGTACTCGAATTACGCTGCTGCCCATCCTCCGGCTAATTCTACAGTCGCCTTTTACGACATCCACGGGATGAGATGGGTTGGTGCTATTGGTAGCCGGCACCACATGGCAAATATATTATAGTATCTACTCATTATAACCATATTTTATTAAACATACCGATCTTTAGCCCACAGATAATCTGTTGCCATGTTTTATCTTAAACATTACCGTGTGCCGCTTTGAAGGGCTGAACGACTGCAGCAAGTGAAATTACTCGGCATATGAGGCTACATACCTAATGTTTTGAAGAGATGAGCGTAGTGTGGTGCGATGCTGTTTAATTTGGGCAGGTGCTTACTACCGGGCGTATGACTTGCTAGTTCCGTCATTAATAGGGATATTTAAAAAAAAATGCAGTCGGGGGACCCCCGTCAGGAACGAAGTTCCTAATCACGTGTAAATTAAAACAATAACAAAAATCAAGTTTATATAATATTTACATGTTTAGAATTGAGGTTATACAGCTGACCGCGCAGAATGCTTGCTGCTCGAATATCGATAATCGCACGCACATACTCACATATTGCTGCTCGAATCTCGATAATCGCACGCACATACACACATACAACCGTATATAATAGAAAGAGACAGAGAAAAAGGCAAGGTTGCCTACCGTATATAACAGAAAGAGTCAGAGAGAAAGAGAAGGAAAAGGAAAGGTTGCCTCCGTATATAATAGAAAGAGACAAAGAGAAAGAGAGCGAAAGGTCGCCTGAAGGGAAAATAACGTTTTTTCCTTACGTGACGATTTCTGCCAGTTCGCTCTAATGTAAGCCGCGCGAAAGAACTTCGTTCTAAAAAATAAACAATTCTACTTCCATTATTCGATATGATTGTCTGTCACTCCATCTAAGAAACGCTTTTGTTGTCTTTTATAACACCGTAATGTATGACCGTAGGATAGAAATGTTTAATCTATCTGAAAAATGTATTTCTTAAAAAGAACTGCAAAACTACAGTACTCAAGCGATCCGAAGTAGTTTTTTTGGGGCAAATTAATAAAAATAATCACGTATTGGTAAAAACTAAAATTATATATACGAATCGAGTCAAGTTACAATGTCAAATCAATAAATTCGATGAAGCTGTAAAAAGTCTGCTCGATAAGCCAGTCTAGTTTTGAGGTAGCTAAGACTAGGTGCGATGATGACATGTTGTAACAGCTTATTGTAGAGCGTTGGACCGATAACATATATGACCTTTAGGCAACTATAATATTGTACAGTGTATGGGATATTAATCAATCTACTGAGCCGTTCGAGGCCGCACGGTATAACTAAAACAGTAATTACCAGCAGCCGATTGCTCGGAAAAGCTTATGTGCCAAATGGGTGTTGCCACGATAATGAGACATGAATATTCAGTATCAATTAGAATATTAACTTTATGAATCTGCAAATCTGCCTTGTTTTTCCTTCAAGAAAAATGTTCCTTCACAGTCCGCAAGACTACAAGTACTCCAAATTCAAGTGTCAACGTTTATGGTATGATCACACTGAATATAACGATTCTAACACAACCTCGGAATATGGAAAAATATTTATATAATATTTACTCTGTGCTTGATTTGTATTAAAACGCAAAACTTTAACGACGCGGTCGTTGACACCTTACCTAAACATTAGAGATAATAGGAAAGACAGATGGTTAAATGATCAAAACTAGTTCAAAGCAGTATCTGATGGAAAATACCAAAGGAATAGAAATACTATAGATTAAATAGGTGATCACGTATACCAACATCGTTCAGACTGTACCGATGACGCGATCGAAAAACTGGTATTGAAGTCTCATACATAAATGCTTGTTCTTTGATATAGAGTATCAGTTTAGTTTTCGTCTCGTCAAAGAGCGGCCGCATAATTCCATTTTCCGGGGTGTTATTTTTAATTTTATATAAAAATCATTAGGTGTCAATGACAAAAACGAAGAGAAAGTTCGCGATAACGGACAAATTTCTACCAAGGTCAGTAACTTAAATGTGATAAGACGGATAAAGCTTAAATATATTGATAATGCAATGATTCCTTAATTTTTCGATTTTGTAAATTATATAAACTTGTTTGGAAATAAAAACTTATAACTTATAAGGAAATTGTGTTCCGTATTGCAATTGGAAAACTATACCACTTATATAAACATGTCTTTCTGTATCTGTTTCTTGAGCACTCCATGGTTATTTCTTGGTAATTTTTATTTTCATAGTAAATAAATCAGGCAGTCAAAATATTTTGTGTTCGAAAAGAACCCCATAATATAGAAGATTTCGGATTAACATTAAGTACTTCAAAACAAATCCCCTTTAGAAAACCTGCCTATACTGCTTATATCTACTAAATAGAGAGTCAAATGTTTTTAAAACCAGTTCTTACCGTTTTGCTTTCAAGCAACTAATTTTGTTATACATATGAAACGCTGCAGTTTGCTCATGTCGCAGGGAACATGTACATAACGACTCATTATATACTTTAAGAATATGGACAGTGCAATGAATCTGGTTTGTAGGACTGCTGTTTCCTTCAAACAGTTCGACTTGCGATTTTTATTTGCAAATGTTGTTTAATGATGATATTGTTTTGACTTGGAGTAATTGTATGTGTAGCATTAATTGCATGTTTGAAATTAAAACTGGTCCTTTATAATTTTTAGGTATTTGTTACCATGGATAGTATCTATGTCTCTTCGTCACTTCTTTAAATGATATCTGTCCACTAGTTTTACGATAACCAATTGTTATTGAACATTTATTGTAAAATAACTGCTTATGTTTGCAATTTTCTATGCATTTTAGAAGCTTTTATTACGCGAATGTAATAAAATTATTTGAGCAACGAAATATATAAAAAAAGTGCCACCCCAAACCCATAGCTTTCAATTTGACAAAACAATGAATGCAGGACCTATTATAACGAAAAGGAAAACTACTTAATATAGCTGCTAAGTTCTGGTCTAAAAGAATAGTCGGTGTACTAGGTAGGTACACCACCCGTCTAAGTCCTACTGCACAGCGAAGCTTCTTTACAAACTTAACTTTACATCCTTTTATGATCATCTGGGGATACTTTTTCCTTTTTCATGGAAATCTGAAATATGTTTTGATAAAAATAGTAATATGTAATTGAGATTACTCAATTTACAAAGTGTTACGACATATTATTATTAATGTAAAACGTTTGCCAGAGTGTAACAATTAATGTTACTTATGATTATATGTGAAAGTTTAATTAATATTATCTAATTAAACTACATAATGTACGTAATGTAAAGTAGCTTTGCTTATTGTTACATACAAAAAGTTGGTCTGTAATACTTAGCAACAGTTTAAAATAAAACATAAAACGACCGACAACCAGTTTGTCTCCAACAGAACAGCTAGTTATTAAGTGCAACCGAGTGCAATGCTCCATTTAACTTAGTATACAGTTTGAACCCAGTACAACTGAAAAGTTGGGATCATAAACGGCTGTTTTGATCGTATATCGGTACATTGTAGTATGTTGATTGATTAAGATATAGAGGTTTAGAGGTACAATAGTAACTATATCCTTTATTATGGTAGTAAAATACTTAAGTATCAACACAACGCTGCTATAGTAGCATGTACAAGCCTTATAGTGACAATATTTGAAGTCTTGTCGTGTAAGGTGTCCCACAAGGCTTTATGTTAGGTCCTATGTTTTAAAATACATCTTAATGACATAATTTAAACTAATTAATAATATACACTGGTTGTAGATATTTATTCCATATAAGTACTATTGTAGGACAGTTTGACACGTGCATGCAGCATTCAGCGGTGGAATTAAAATGTAAACTGTTAGATTGACTTTTTGAAATGCTCAAAATCTAAAGTAAACGTTATAAGGGGTTATATACCTGTATTTATTTACATTCGTCGCTGCATTCATTTGTAAAATGCACGGAAAGTGGTTCAAGGCCACTGAAAAGATTAAAGAAACCCTCGGCTGGGTTAACGTTGATGTTAGTAATCAGTAATAAATTCTACTGCTGAAAGAAAGAAGAAAGGCTTTCTTTAAAATACAAGCGACAACAACATATGAGCGATGTTTATACATTATCTTTTATTAGTAACCACTTTAATTCACAGGAATTAGCATTCATTTGATCACACAACAACTTACTGCGAATGCATATTGTAGAATACAATTTCTAAAATAAGAAATTCTGATTTAATTGCTATACAAAATACTATTAACATAATTAGTGAATCTTTCAAGCAAAGTAAACAGTGTCTAAGAGAGAGTAGGTAACGCCGAGCGAGTGTTGTGTGTTGGACGAGATGAGATAGCTTTTTAAAAAGGCTATGCATGCACTCTATTTATACTTATACCTTAGCTCTTTCAGGAGCCTGGCTGGAGGCCTCTTTTGGCTTTGCCAGAAATGACCGGTTAAGCAACCACATTTCCCAGTAATGTATGCGAGAAGCCCAAAAAGAAAAAGGCTTTTAGGAGCATTTTGTGTTGCAGTGTTGCGTACACAGTCTCTGATACAAACATTTATTCGACACGACCATAATTCATAGCAGAAGTATAAAGAATAATGTTAATCAAGTTATGTGGAACAAGGGCATACCTCCTATAGGCATTTTGTACAGGATTAGATTTATCTTAGTTATTATTCATATTGAAGAATAGAAATATTCAGTGCATTCGTAGGAAATATACCTATTCCGTGTAGTGTCCGGATTAAGAATATAGCACCACTCCATCTCCTGCCGTGGATGTCGTTAAAGGCGAGTAAGAGAGGGATGGGAAACAGCGTCCCTTCTGTGGAAAGGTAGCCATACTGTGCTCATCAACCCAACTGCTAAGCGCGGCAAATACCCCGCAAAATGACGAAACAATTAGGGAAATCGATGAGGGAGGCCTTTGTTCAGCAGTAGACTAATAAATGGCTGATATGATGATGAAACCTAATCCCTATCAAGGCCTCATTATGAAGTTAGTTTAGCTTAACTTTTGTCATCTATAATTGTTATTATGAAGAGTTGGTTTTATTGAAGTATTATTTATTTTGTTAATCTTTCCTTAAGGATTAGATTGATATTGGCACAAACTATTTGTACCCATTTTTATTTGCTGAAATTAACAGATAATTAATTATAAAGTCCAAAATTGAACAGTAAGTATATAGAAGTGGTGGAGGTCCTAGTCTGGGTTGTATTAGTGTTTACGTTTAGGTTTACTGAGTTTGCTTTACTGTGCTGTAACGTAAATGCTGCAGACGCGTTAAGCTACATAACTTCCACGAGGGCTCCTGTTATCCGCGTGCTCATAAAAGTTATGCGTGATTTCCGGCACAAAATAAATCGCTCCTCTCCAACCATGGGTATCGTGAAAGGTGACTAAGCGTTGACATCAAGAGGTTAGGCATCAACATCCTCCAGTGTGTGTAATTATGGCCATATCCAATATCTATCACCGCTCATTTTAGTGATCATTGGGAGGCCCAGCAGTGCTTTTACTAGCTGGTGTATTATAAAATTACATACTTAATACACAAAGAATAAGCATTATAATGATATTTACACATTTTGCTAGATTCGTTGGGGACTAGATCGTCATACTGGTACTTTTTGGAACTATTTCACTTAGTGATATCTTTATCATGCAAGCTGATTAAATGCGGTTTAAAAAGATATCCGTACTGTGTGGCCGTGTGGTGTCTGGATTAAGAACACACCACACAGCAGCACCTCTACCCGTGACGTGTGATGTCGTAAAAGGTGACGAACGGACTCTTAACCAGAGGGATGGCCTGCAGCGTCCTTTCTGTACAACAGCAGCCATACTGCACTCACCAGCCCTCTTGCCAAGCGTGGTGAGTACTGGCAAATTCCCATTTCCCCAAAATAACAACAAATGGCTTGTTTAACTGGTCATTTATGGGGGAGAGCTTAGTTCAGCAGTGGACGTCTTTTTGGCTGATATAATGGAAAAGAAAGTTTCTAGAGAATTCTTTAAAAAAAGGAGACACAGTAGAATAAACCATTACCGTGTGGTGCCGGCTAAGAATACCTCCACCCCATCTCATCCCGTGGGTGTCGTTAAAGGTGACTATGGGATTAGCCGCAGGATGGGCAGCAGCGTCCTTCGAGTACAATTATAACACGACTGCGATTGCCAACCCGTCTGCCATGCGTGGCGATTATGGCAAAACCCCAAATGAGCACACAACATAAACCCCATACCAATCGTTGCGGCAATTTTTGGGGGAGGCTTCTGACCAGCAGTGGTCGTTTTTCGGCTGAAATGATGAACAGAAATAAAAAAGTCATATCTCGAAAAACAAATATACACGTCGACATAAATGAGATATTCCTCACATCGACTTGTAAATGAATCAACATAGATACGTTTCTGCTTTCTATGTGATTACATATAAATCTTCACTATAATGTATACGGAGTTGAGACATGTGGTCGAACCGGTTGCGTGTTTACTACGGTGCCTTTGGAGCCAGCACGCGGCGACCGAGTGCTTGCTCGGGTACTCCTAACGAAGGTCCCAAGAGTTGCTGGCACGACATTATTTAAATCGGTGCAGGTTTCTATATATGGGAATTGTCGGATAAGTTAAAATAAAAATATTTGGGTTTCAAATTTTGAGCATGTTCTTTTCATGCTTTTTTATAATATACTAGCTGGGTCCTGCGTTTTCACCCACCGTTTAATTTAATCGAAATTGGATTTATTTAAATAATCTAGAGTACTGCGGGATAGACAGTTGACATAGAGTATATATATTGGATTTCATAGATTTTTTTGGCCGGAACCCTAATTCTTTTTCTTAAATAAAAGTATCCTGAGTTACTCCTTATAACATCACAAAAACAACAAGTAAGAGTAGAGATAGTAAAATAATTTTAGAATTCTGCAGGAATATAGTTGTAAGAGTAAACAATATAAGTAAAGTAGACTAAGAAAAGTATAATAGCCATGTATAATATAGTATATGTGTGAAATCATGCACAAAATGTAGTTAGTAACTAAGTATAATTTTAAGAAAATAGAATAAGAATCTCATCATCATCATCATATCGGCCATTTATACGTCCACTGCTGAACAAAGGCCTCCCCCATTGATTTTCACAACTGTGTCATCATTTTGGGGGGTATTTGCCAATACTCACCACGCTTGGCAGGCGGGTTGGTGAGCGCAGTATGGCTACCGTATCACAGAAGGGACGCTGCTGCCCATCCCTCTGGTTTAGAATCCCTTAGTCGCCTCTTACGACATCCACGGGAGGAGATGGAGTGGTGCTATATTCTTAATCCGGACACCACACGGACCTCCGGACACCACACGGACCTCCGGACACCACACGGACCAATAAGAATCTAATTGTACACAATTTTTTTGTAAAATAGAACAACAAAATTGTATTAAATGCTGCCCTGGTGACATCCCTTATTAACGAATAACACAAGTTACCCTGTCTTAGAGAGATCAAATAGGTGGGAAACCCACAGCGATATAGAAGATGACGAATGATAGAAAGAACAGTATGAGAGGCATAAATGCGAGAACTGGTATGAAAGGTTCTAGCTAGCACAGGCTCCGATCATGTTGGAGGTCGTAGGAAAAAAAAGAAAAAAATAATATTGCTAAAAATAATATGCTGCAAGCAAAGCATTCGAAACGTTAGGAAAAACAAAAATCTAAAATATACGCGATAGAATCCGATTAAAAGTGTTTTATTATAATGTGTAATACACGCGAAAACCTAAGACAAAAAAATAATCATTAAAACCGAACCGTGTATACTTTCATATGCATTTAGTATAAAGCTGTTATTTTAACATTACAAACAGAAACTTAAATTTGATTTATTTGTATATATAGATAATATAGGAGGGCAAACGAGCAATAAACATCCGCAGCGGTAGAAATGTTGTTGATGTGTTGCCAACCTTTAGGGCCGACACACACTTTTTCATTGAAGATATACGACATGGGCCCCATGTCGTATATCTGCCATATTTTTAGGAGTTGTGTTTCCGTAACCTTTTTATTTTTTATATTTGGCCCAGTTGAAATTCTTCATGAACTTCCTCCGCCCTGGGGAAGGGTGGAGGGGCATGCCGGACTCCTACCGGCTAAAACCACTGAGGTGGATATCTTCGGCACCTAAGGGGGGCTCCAGGTCCTCGTATGATCACACTAGAGCCATCCACTGGTGCCAAAGTCATAGGCACATCTCGGAGAGGGTGACTGTAAAGTGGTCACGTCCCCGGGGAGATCGTATACCTATTCGTCACTCATTGTACAAAACGCAGCAAAGTTGCGACTTCCCGCCGGTATTTTGTGTCGGCGTGGTACTTCTCCGGTCGGACTAACTGATTTAGAAGCTAAAGGCAACTGATGACTAAAGCTAGGCTTGCGCTGAAATCGTTTCTTGTAATGCTGGGGCCACGCTAAGGTTTAACGCCGTTTATTATCACGGCCACTAGACTAGGTGTAGTCACGATTTAACGCGTTAATTTTGAAATGGCATTCATAATACCGTTAGACGTTAGGCGATAGCACGAGTGGCAGTCTTTTTTGGCACATCAAAGAGATTTAGCGCTTCATTTAATTCATGTAGTGGCCACACCTGAGTTCGTCAGTATGCACCGAGATTGCGATAGGACTGTGTATGTCTTTGTTTCCCACCCGAAACAACTGTTGAACGATTATAACTATGGCTGGGAATCAATATTAATTATCTTGTGACTATGGAGTGGACAAATGAAAAAGTGGTTGAGACACTCATTTTATAATACAGTCTAGAAGCTTCAACCGCCATCTTGAAAATAATTTATCGAATAACCCGATTTATCGACATTAAGACGTGAAATGCAGGTGTGGCCACTCAATTTAATGCGATATTTTGTAGAATATTTTTTTGATATGTTAATGGTTAAGATGATTGCGAAAGATATGATATATGAGCTGATTAAAAGCGGTTTAAAAAGATATACGTACTGTGTGTCCGTGTGATGTCTAGATTTAGAATATAACACCAGTTCATCTCCTCCTATGGATGTCGTGAAAGGTGATTCTGAGACATTAAACTAGAGGGATGGGCAGCCAGGGCCAGCCCAGTCAGGAGGGGGTCACATAGTCAAGCTCTAGCCAGGACAGACTTTAAAACTTAGGTACTAAGAAATATTATCAGCGGCTGACTAGGCCCATGGTCATGACCCGCCCTGGATCCGCCCTTGTGGGCAGCAGCGTCCCTTTAATGGAACAGCAGCCATTCTGTGTTCTGCGTAAGTTCCCCCAAAATGACGATACAATTGTGAAAATCTATGGGGGCGCCTTGTTCAGCAGTGGACGTCTTTTGGCTACAATGATGATGATGATGATCTGACTGTTACGTCAACTAATCGTACACAATAGCAGAATAGATTATTTGTGTAAACTAGTTTGGGACGCCGAGTCGGTATTATATAATTGTTGTTGATTCAAATCCTAATTAGCATATTATTCCTAAAAGCACATTATTATATTACATTATATTTAATTGAATTCCATAAAATACAAGAAATACCAAATGATCCAAACAAGTTTGATGAATAAAATAGAACAAAAATGCGAGTTGAAGTCATATCTTATAAATTCAGTGACAAACTAAAATATTATTCAAAATGTAACATAGATTCTTCAAGAACACAGAAACTGCATAAACAATATGAAGATTAAATTTGAGATGATACAAGAAGCACAAATGTTGCATCATCCAGTCAATCTGGTAATGTTTGAAGCCGGTAAAATCTGGTTTATGCTAATTTATACAGTCCTATATGCAAGTGTTGAGTTAAACGCATTAGCAATAGATGCCTTGCTTGAAGGTCAAGAAAATATACAAGGCAAATAGCCAGGCAATAATGAATTCTTAACAAGAAACGAAGCCACATTGGTCAGATTTCCATACTTATTTAAATGTATGTAGGTAGGGTTTACATTGTTAGCAATCTAACCAATGTTATAAAAAGAGAGCACCAATTTTGTGAGTTTGGGTGTATGTGGAGGATAATCTCCGGAATCACTGCAACTATTAAAATCTGGCCCTATTTGTAAGGTACATTATTACAATTAAGGACATATATTATGTACATTATGTTCAATGTTTTTTTTTTAAAACGTTGCCCCGCACTAGGATTTCTCCCGTGTCGTGGGTGCGTTTACAGATATGAATTCCACATACAATACACCCAGACCCGGAACAACAATCTGCAGATCCTACAAATATTTGTTCCGTGTGGGAATCGAACCCACGACCCGGAGCGCAGCCGTCGACTGTATCAGCCACTGCACCAACCGTGCCGTCATAATATCATCATAATTAATACAGTTATGATGATATTCGTCAACGAAGTCGGAAAAAGTCGTGCCTCTGGAGAGCTTTTACGGCGTGCGCTGCCTCAATAGTTACGGTTAGTTACTTGTGTGCCAACACAAGTAATGCAGGGTTGAATTGTAGCCCTTGAAAAGTTCTAAAACGCGACAGCCATTTTTATCTATCAAATTTTAACCAAAAACAATGAATTATTTGCGAAGCTGTTTCACCGGTATATCTAAATAATTTGTTTATTAAGTACCTAAATTTAATTTAGAACATATTTTAGCACAAAAGATCCACAAGAGTTGTGTTGTGTATGTGCTTTCGGCGATAGCTGAGTCCGACATTTAGCCAATCATAGATTAGAATATATTTGCCAGATACATAACAATTTAGATATGATTTAGGTACGAACTAAGGCGGGTTAGCTAGTAACAGACAAAGCAATTGTAGCTATTAGTATATAAGAATTTACATCGGCGGGGAGTTCATCCGCAAGCCATAGAGCCAAAATGGTGTCGAACCGTTAGAACTTCTTCCCATGTACGCTTAGGTTGTGAAATCAGCTCCCCAACGTGGTTTTCCAAAGATTTTACAGCATTCTTCAAAAAGTGTGTGAAAGGATTTTTGCGAGGTCGGCAACGTTCGAGTGATACCTCAAGTGTTGCGAGCGTTTATAAGTTACGGTAACCGCTTACCATCAGGCGGGCCGTGTGCTTGTTTGCCACCTTAATGGTATAAATAAAGCTACAAAATGGCTCTAGAAATAACAGTAAATTTATGTCTGAAAATACCCCGTTTTATTTATTAACGTGATAAGCGACACCATTTCTCTAACTCAGGGATTCCCAAACTATTTTGGGCAAGAGACCCCTTTTCCAAAACGAACTGATACCTCAGACCCCCATTGCCAAATTACTTTAGAAATCCTATCTCTAATTTTTTCCTATTGAAACAAAATACTTACCAATTCCTAATCCACCTATTCCTACTAAAATATTAGTCATTCTTATAACAAGTTGGTACACGTAACACGACTTATACGGTATCTTGAAAGTTTCAAAGTCAAAGTCAATATTTTATTTCAAATAAACCGAATATTGGCACTTACGAAACGTCAGAATCTAAGTTGCACGGTTCCAAATAGTTGATTTCGTGGAGAAGAGCCGGCAAGAAACTCCATGGAAAATTTCAAATAAGAACTTGTATGAATTAATAGGAGTCGATTTTTAGACCTCGTCAACCACCAAAATCAGTTATCGTTTATTTCAACCCCTGGGGAACCAATACCACTTTGGGAGTCCCTGCTCTAACTTGTTAATTAATTATAAAAGGTACAAAAAAGTGTTGAATAAACTTTCTTGTAGATTTGGGCTCAGGAAATAAAATTAATGTGTCTAATCTATGTTGGCCATCTTTAAGGAAATTTGGCCCCAAACTGTGGGGTCTAAAAAGAGTCAAAAAGTTTAAAAGAGAAATCATGACAATATCTCATTGTTATTGTTGCCGTCCCCCAACATCTAACAAAAACCTAAAAGTTACGCTTCGTGCAATCTTATTCTAACTAAAGTACCTTTTCTTAAAGCCGCAGTAAAGGAACAGTTCCCTTAATCAACTGTTGCTTAAGCATTACATATTTAATTAAAATCTTATCGGCAGGGTAGCGGCTAAGTGGTTGGCTTGCTGTGCTACATGTCGTGGGTTCGGTCTCCGCTAGGATCAAATATCTGTACGATCTATAGATAGTGTTTGGGTCTGGGTGTTTGTGCATGTGAGGTTTATGTCTGTGAACTGTATCCACGGCACAGGAGAAATCCCAGTTTAAAACAACGATAAAAAACAAGAAATTAGAACTGTAAAATAAATATAATAATACAAATACAAACACTTGAATCTAGCGCAAAATATCAACAAGCATTACATCTAAAAATATATTAAGGTTTACTAACCATTAAAACTTTTCTCTTGGAGCATTAGTTTTTAATATTCAGCAATAATAACACTTTTTAGTACCCTTGAAGGTATTATAAGGTGACAACTTGTCTGAATTGCAAATTATAGCCAGTTTCATAACAGGTTGTGGGCTGAAATAAATGTGAAAACTTTTAGTTACCGATTGCTAAATCTTTTGTAATTCCTAACAAAATAGTACTGCACTATTAGAGTTCTGTACTTAGTACGAGTTTCTTTTTACAATCTAAACGTAATAGTAAACTATGCGTTTATCCGGTTCGGCGCTGCGATTGGCCCGCTCCAAACTCGTCAACCAACCAGAGCGCTGAACGTGGTCAACGTGTAATTTACTATTACGTTACGATTGTAAAAAGAAACTCGTACTAGGGGTACTGGGTGATAAAAGATAAACATATGTTTCAAGAATCACTTTCGCCCTATAAAAAATCTACACGAAGTCGATGCAGAAACAATCTCAAAGCTTTCTGTTTTAAAACCTAGACATATTTTATGGAACAATATTATGTGCGAAAATGAAGGGCAATGTCTGGAATGTCCTTTTGACTCTTACCGGCCCAAACATCCACGGTGTTCGATCTATCTTGCGCTAGGAGCGCGGGATTCACTCACACATTCACTACACCTCTACCGGCTCTTGATCTGCCACTCATTTTGGCGAACCCATTCCCCTATGCGGCCTAGCCAGCGGCATGCGTGACACGAAGCACTACAGGCTCTGACCTGTCTCTGATTGAGCGACAGCCTGTTCCAAGTCAAGCCCGCAGGCCGCAGCTTATGGAGGCCAGAATTTGGCATGCACCCTCCGGCGCCCGGTGCTATTCTGTATAAGGAAATATACATGGTTGCCTCTTCCGTTCCGCCACTATTTTTATGTATCTCACCTCCTTACAAAAGTAGGGGACGGCTTCGGATGCACTCTCAACCTGGTCTATGGATAGAAAGCACTACGGGTGAGGAGCAAGAGATGCTTATGATGTTTCAGGAGCTCAACGTTCTGACGCTCTGTGAATGAATTTATTATTAAAACCAAGTAAAAAGCAGGAGTTGATTTTCAGTCCAGAATTTTGTAACGGTGTATTTCGCTATTATTGACAAAGTGAGTAGCGATGAAATGAATGGGTTAGCCCCAAAATATATGTAGCAACTAGCTGGGACCCGCGGTTTCACCCACCGCTTAATTTAAAAGAAATTAGATTATTTGTTAATAATTTAGAGTACTTCGGCATAGACACTTGACATAGAGTATATATATTGGATTTCGTAGGTTTTAATTTTTTTGCGCGGAACCCTAATTATTTTTCTCAAATAAAAGTAGCCCAAGTTATTCCTTATAATATCAGCTATCTGCCAGTGAAAGTCCCGTAGAAATCGGTCCAGCCGTTTTGGAGATAGCGGGAACAAACAGACAGACAGACAGACCGACAGACCAACAGACCGACAGACCAACAGACCGACAGACCGACAGACAGACAAAAAAGATAAAAATTGTATTTTGTTGTAGGTACCGTATATACTATCGTATGTATTTAGTAAAAAGGTGTTATTTTGACATTACAAACAGACACTTTAATTTTATTTATTTGTATGTGTAGGTAAGGCCAATATCATCATACTTTATAAACTCACATATGTTTCTTTTTATTACAGGCTCGCAAAGAACCTGTGCACCAGAAAAGGCAGTCGTCGGGCTAACACCGGTAACCGTCTGGAACACGCGGTCCTCACACACCTCCAGCACGTGCCGTAGATTTGCTATCAAACCCCTCCATCACTCATCTCATCATCCATCTCCCTTCTCCCGGCACCAGCTAAACCAGCGTGAAAGAGACAGTTGCTAGCGACCATGGCCCGTGGAGACGGATGTAAAACCGCCAACAAGGCTAACTACGCGTGCAAGTCGTTCGACGTATCTGCTCCTATGCAGTAAGTTATTCTAAACAAACATCTTAAATTACATGTACAAATCACTATAACTTAATTTTTACATTAAACTTGTTCTCAATTCATACAATGACTTTCTAATTACATTACATTAATGACGTGACGATTTCTACTCGACGTTTTACCAGAAAGATATCGTATATTATATCGATTGTGTATTCACTTTCTGTATGGCAAACCGCTACGTAGACAAACTATATGAATAAAATCATTTAAATGCAAAATGTAAAAGGATATCATAACAAAAATTAGTTAATTAATTTAGATAACAAAAGCATATATGAAATATCTATCTGTCTGGTGTCCGGACTAAAAATATAGCACCACTCCATCTCATCCTGTGGATGTCGTAAAAGGCAACTCAAGAACTCAGGAAAGAATAGCTTCGGTTCCACAGAAGCTATTCTTTGCTCACCAAACCGCCTGCCAAGCCAAGAGTACTGGCAGATTTCCCCCAAAATGACGGCACACGGCATGTAATCGGTCAACAGTAGATGTTTTCTGGCTGTTATGCTGATGATGACGAAATAAATAAAATCCATGTAATTCATTTGTTATTAATTATATTATCTATCAGGAGTCCTCACAACAATAATACAGTAGAAGTACAGAAGCAATAGTGTGTTTATTATTGTGTACATATATTTCACGTATAGTCCACTTTGTTTTCACGTACCTAACGTATTAAATTGTAATATCACTTTTTTTAAAAGAGTGTCTATGGAGTTTCTTGCCGACTCTCCATAAGATCAACTTTTCCGAACCGTGCACCTTAACTTTCGACTTTTCTTAAGTGCCTATTAGGCCTATCTGAAATAAAAACTTTGACTTTGACAGTTCAAAGTAAACCAGTTAAGAATCTCACATTTTTTTCGTTTATTTACAGAAAACCATCAGCGAGCCAAGCTTCTCAATATAAGGTACCGAAGAAACCTGAGCAGAAGAAGGACTACGGGTCTTGGGGCCCTATCTACAAGGACAAGAAGACTTTCACAGACATGCATATGTGCTGAAAACCACCGAGCCGGGACATTATCATTACTAACCTCGTCACATAGTTTTAGAGCTAAGCTACCAAAAATGTAACATGTATCGACGAAATAAATATTGTCAGTTCTCGTAAAATTGTGATTCTTTTGTGACGAATAGCTTTTTTTCTTATTGTTTCACAAGGTGTAGGTTGCTTCCTAACATATCATGTATCATTATTAACAGATTAAACATCATCATCATATGATTAGATTTTTTGTTGCGGACCTGAATCTTATGACAATTTTGAAAGATATAGATGTTTACTATTTGGGCACTGAAATTAGGGACTCTTAAGTTTATTTGAGCGACCAGTGATTTGAGTTTGTATGCGTAGATAAAACTAGGTTTTTATTAGAATAAAGCTTATTTCTATTATGTTCATGCTTTTATTTTAGTCAATTTGTTGAAAAAGCTGACTGCTGCAAATATAGATGGCACTTGCATCGCCATTGAGGCGAAATCAAATCAAGTAAATTCAAAATGTTTGATCAATACAAAAGGTTTGGGTTTATGGTGAAATAATAAAATGTAACAACAAAATAAACGACGAAAATTTCTAAAAATTAATTACACTAGTACTCCATTTGTGTAGATTGCTGCACAATGCACACGGATAACATAGTTTGCAGATTTGTTCCTGATTGACCGGTGCTGCAATACAATTGAAAACGAGCAGTACAGAAACTGTAATGAAACTCCGCATTGTTTCGAAAATTAAATAAAGTTTCTGCTGCGTCTAGCGATATTAAAAGGCTAGAAAACGTTTGCTGCAAGGTTTTAATTCCGTTAATAGTCTTGATAAGTTTGATTTGTTCTTCGCAAGATAAGCTACGTTTGCTTATTTAAAAGATAGATAGTAGCAAGAGTTGAGCAGATTAATTATTATTTAGGTAACATTCATGGACATGGATTCCAAAAAAGGCCTGCCTGAAAAGGCTAGAAAAATAGTGGGAAAATATATTAGAATGAGTATTATGCAGTAATGTAGGCCTGTAAATAAATATAGGTAAGTTGCATAATAAATAATAAAATAAATAAAGATTAAAGTAGCTGCTTGATTTCTTCCTACCTTCTGATATAAAAAAAGTATATCATAAGAAAAAAAGTATATTAAGTAGCTTACAGAGCGCAGGGCAGTTTGTGGCGAGATGAATGCCTGGCTTGCCTTAGTTGGCCGATCAGAGGGGGGCCGCCAGAGCTATATGCTCGGGGGTGGAAGTGTCTAATGGCGTAATAACGGGGAAACCCGCTCCGAGTATTCGAGACGCGTGATGGTGAAACCGGTGCCGCACCTCTCTACACCCCTAGCCACTCACACCGGTGTTGCTCCTTGTCGCCTGTAGTGGTGGCCATTTAGGGGGCCCATCTTGTGAGTGGCAAGACACCGTCTGCCACAAAATTTCACTTTAGAGGTTGAAAGGCAGACGCCGTTGTTTCCGTTTTTTGAGAAGTATATAATCCATTTAGTATCCATTACAATAGACCTTATAGTTGTAGTTTCCATCTTATACAATAGTTTTACACCCCCGGGGATAATAATCCGAGACTGCATTTTATAGTGTAGCCATGGAGAGTACCTGGTTAGTGTCCCATTATATTATAGATTAAAATTCTTTAAAGGCCCTCTGCGTGTTGGACCCATGTCCCCACGTAAGCCTATCAAAAGACCGGGTTCTCCCTTACAGGAGATAATATATAAGCCCGTGAAAAGAGAGACATGTAAATAAATAAGCTATATAATGTGAGTGGCGACACTGCGTACCCGAGAGTTTACTTATTTCCTATTGTCGATGAATCGCTCTCTCTCTCTCTCTCTCCCTGTTTACCACCTCCATATTGTATTCATCTCATTCTCTTACAAATTAACAAAATACAAAGTTTCATTTCTACCGCGAGTGAACGCACTCGACAATTTTACTGTCAATATTGTCTTACCTTGATTACGGTTGCAGAAGATTGTAGATGAATAGAACAAAATTTTAAAAAGTTTATAAAGATAGAATTTATTGAACAACGAACTCAAAAAGCTGTTTTTATTTAGGCAAAGGCAATTAGATGTTTAATTACCCAAATAGATGGCGACACAGATAACCTATTTTCTTTATATTGTGTCGTGTAAGTTATCGGTAAACTTCTTTCAAGAATTGTTAAAAAGCTTTAGTAATTGGAATCTAGGGTATTTACATGCTAATCATGCCAAACGTTAATTACTAACCCTAAATAATTAAGTCACTATGTTGAAATTGAGAGAAATTGTTACAGCCCTTTATTTAGGGTGGATTGCAATTGCCACTCGTCCAATGTCCTCTAAGATTTAATCAAATTTAATAGACAAGTGATTCATGCTCAACCAATATCTTTTTCTGAGATTTGATCTTTGTCAAAGGCCCATATTTCGTGTGGTGTCCTGATTAAGAATGCAAATAAAATTGTGTTGTGAAAAAGGGACTCTAAGCCAGAGAGATCGGCAGCAGCGTCCCTTCTGTGGAACCGAAACCATTCTACGCTTATCAACCCGCCTGTCAAGTGTGGTGAGTGGTAGCCAATTTTTCCCAAAATTAAGTGGGAGATCTATGATGGAGACCAAAGAGCACAAAACCACTTGAGAGCCAATGAGCCGATGTCTTCCCGGCGCACTACTCACTACAGCGGGCCGGGGAGACTTAAGAAAAATCCGCGACTGTAATTGGGTTATGCAACAATGTCACCGAGATTTACCGCCCAATGGCGCCCTTAGTGATGTACCTCTCAATACCGATAAAGTCGACTTTATACTATGAACGTCATAATAAATAATACCTAATAAGTATACAGTATGAATGAATATGTATGTAAAATTTTGGTAAAAAGTTCATCATTAGGTATTATTATTGGACACTTTGAAGAATTGTATAGAAAAAGATTAGTACTTTGGATGTAGTAAAAATAGCATGAAACATAAAACATAACACAAACACTTTTTAACTAACTAATCTAGTTTTCAATATAAAAGAAGAGTGTCTTATGTAACCACAAACTAATTCATTTTATTACATTAAACTAAAGTCTACGATAATAACTCCACAGACGTTTTTAAAAATAAATCGGCTAGCGTCCATCTCATCTGTGGCCAAGAACCTTTTTCTCGGAACGAGCAGGCGTATCAAGGTATCAGTAGAAATATATACCAAAATACTAAGTCAACGCAAAAAAACGCTAAGTTACGGCCAATGATGTACTCGCAAACACACACATCAAAGCCTATAGGGTATATCCCGTTGACCTACAATCATGAAATTTGGCAAGGAGCAAGGTCTCACAGCACAAGTAAAATATACTCTTCGAACAGTTTAAAAATACGAGAAGCATAGCTTGACGCGGACTTTCCTAGCTCACTATGACATTTTCAGAATTGAAATAAACTTGCTACCCATTCTCTAAATGGCCGTCCAAAATTACCGTTGGCTGTCGATCATGTATAGAGACGTCGCAGTGCGGATACTCTCAACTCTGCGAGCTCAATCGCGATTCGCGCTTGGTGTAAGTCTCTGAAGCGCGTGATGCGGGTACTCAAACATGTTCGACAGTAACGCCATCTAGTTAAGCACGAATAAAGAAATGAGTATTAAAATTTAATCATTAAAAACTAAGTAACCCAGAAACGTGGTAATAAATAGAATATATTATCTTTATTTAAGGATAACAACACAAATATTATATCACGCTTTTAGCTTAGGGTACACAGCAGTTATGAAAATGCACAATGAGTCGTTCAAAAGAACTTTTGGCGCCGAAGTCAATAGTTTTTCACTAATAAATAGACAAACAAATACTTTATTACACTAAGTCCATTTCATGATGAAAATTTAAGCGAAATAGAAATGAAAACGTATGACTTAGTCCAAAGCACAGGGGGCCTAAAAAGGCCGCTTAAGCAGAATCATAATATGAATCACATTAAATATCACCAAATGGTCCAGAAGGCCTAAAAAGACCGTATTAGGTTTTATTTATAAGGCATAATAATGATCTCAATACGATGCACATTAGAAATCACAAAATGGTCACTTAATCATAACTGACCATTAACGTGACCATTTTGTGATTTCTAATGTAATTCATATTATGATTCTGCTAAAGCGGCCTTTTTAGGCCCCCAGATATTATAATACAGATGAACTGCCAGCGAGATCTGTTGCCTTGAACTCGTGATTTATTGTTTGCACGCGTCTCATAATACACAATAACATATATAATAATGTATAGTTAATAAAATATCAACTACAGACCAGACATAATATTTAATATAGAAGTTGTTGTTCCATGCGGGATCGAAGTTGCGGAACGCAGCGCAACAAGCCAATCGCTTAGCCGCTGTTTCACCGACTTCTATACTTCCGCAACTAAATTTGTGGGTGAAAAACTGTAATATTCGGTTTTTAAAAGAGTATCCATGAAGTTTCCTGCTGACTCTACGTTGATAGTTACGATGCATTAACTATAAACAAGACATTTTAGAAGTACCTGTCTTGGCTTATCTATACAAATAAATAAAATTTAACTGTCTGTTTGTAATGTATAAATAACAGCTTTTTACTAAATCCATATAAAAGTATATGCAGTACATAAAAAAATGAATTTCACTGGCAGATAGCTGATGTTATAAGGAGCAACTTAGGCTACATTAATAAAAAAAATAAAAAATTAGGTTTCCGTGAAAAAAATACTAATTATCGTAATTCTAATAAAATAAATATTTTATTTGCGTACAGTTCATTTATTAAAAAATACTGTTACATTTAGTTAATTAAATAATCATTATTTATCATTATTCAATGCTGTCGTATTATGCATTATATTATGCCGTGTGGTGCCGGCTACGAATAGCATCAACCCACCTCATAGCGTGGGTGTCGTAAATGGCGCCTATGGGATTAGCCGGAGGATGGGCAGCAGCGTCCTTCAAGTACATTATCAACTCAACTGCGATCGTCAACCCGCCTGCCAAGCGTGGTGATTATGGCAATACCTCCCAATGACCACACAACACACCCATATCGGTCGTTGTGGTGATCTCTGGGGGAGACCTATGTCCAGCAGTAGACCTGATTCGGCCGAAATAATTGAATGTAAGGACTGCGTAATGCGGTAAAAGCCTTCAACTTAAATAGTATTATATTATTTATATATGCTTGTTACAAATGTCGCCCAACGAGGGGCTGGTGTTACAGCTTGCCAAATTTGTAAGAGATTGAATGCGCCCCGTCTAGGGACAGATA